>OY978469.1:14323980-16869090 GCA_963854805.1 Plagodis dolabraria | reverse complement strand
ACAAAGCAACGACAATGTCGAAGTGCTGCGAGCCCTTAGGAACCAAAATCAGGGAATATTCTCACGAATAGAAAAGGATGAAGATAGAGTAGATGTGCTTTTTAGAAAGCGTGCAAGAAATCCCCACACGAGCCATATAGTATTAAGAGTGTCCCCGAAATTGTGGCAGAGGCTAGTGGAAGCAGAGGCAGTCCACATAGACCTGCAAAGGGTTAGAGTGGAGGACCAGTCACCGCTGGTCCAATGCTCGATGTGCTTAGGCTATGGGCACGGAAAGCGCTTCTGCACAGAAACCGTGGAAAGATGCTGTCACTGCGGAGGGCCACACCTGAAATCGAAGTGCGAAGTGTGGCTAGCCGCGGAACCGCCCACATGTACGAACTGCGTTCGCGCAAAATGTGAGAACAACAACCACAGCGCGTTCAGCCAGGAGTGCCCGGTCAGGAGGAAGTGGGAGACACTGGCCAGAGCCACAATAGCGTATTGCTAAGGTGGCCCCAAACGCACTACCCGTACTTAAAAAGTACACAATAGCTCAGGCAAACCTTCAGCGAAAGCAGCAAGCCACCATCGACATCCTCATGAAGGCATCAAAAGCCAAGATGTTATGTGCATTGCTCCAGGAGCCCTACGTGGGAGGGATACGGAAAATGAAGAGCTACAACGGTATCCGAATCTTCCAAAGCGCAAGCCAACAGGAGGAAACGGTGAAGGCAGCAATAGCCGTATTCGACAGCGACATAGAGGTGGTACAATACCCGGAACTTACCACATCCAATGTCGTTGTCATTGGCCTTAAGACACGCGCGTGGGAAACCGTAGTAGTCTCCTACTACATGGAACCTAAGCCCAAACCCATAGGGCCATACCTGGAGCAAATAAAATTTATCGTCGAACGCTTTAGACGTCGAGTGATCTTTGGTGGAGATGCAAACGCAAAAAGTGTATGGTGGGGAAGTATGGAAGAGGATGAAAGAGGTAAGGAAATGGCAGGAATGTTAGAGGAAATGAATGTGCAGGTTCTAAATCACGGGGACATACCGACTTTTGACACGGTACGAGGTGGGAAGTCGTATTCGAGTTTTGTGGACGTCACGGCATGCACATCGGATATCTGTGAGTATGTCAAGGATTGGAGAGTCGAGGAAGGTATAACTTGCTCGGATCACAATACTATCCTGTTTGACATAAACCTAAGGAAGCTCAAAGGTATCAACATAAGTAGGACTACAAGAAAATTTAATACCAAGAAAGCAAACTGGCCCCTTTTTCATATGAAAATGGGACAGTTACTAGAAGATAGAAAACTAAATTTAATAGAAATAGATAAAATAGATAATATAGTAACATTAGAAGCAGTCATTTCAACCTTTTTACAAATAATAATCTTAGCGTGTAACATTAGTATTCCTACAATAAATAATAAAAAGGTACTTACCATTCCATGGTGGACGAAGGAGCTCGAAAGCCTCAGACAGGACGCGAATACAAAGCGAAGAAGAATCCGATGTGCAGCGCCGGTGCGGAAGCAAAAGGTGATTAGTGAGTACCTGGAAGCAAAAGAGAAGTATGAATGTGAGGCTGTAAGGAGACAGATTGAAAGTTGGAAGGAATTTTGTGGGAAGCAAGACAGGGAAGGATTATGGGAAGGGATATATAGAGTGATGAGGAGGACTGAAAGGAGATTGGATGATGTGCCGCTAGTAAAAGAAGGAAGAGTGTTGTCAGCAAGAGAATCTGCCGAACTGTTGGCAAAAACCTTTTTCCCGGCAGACAGCGAAGAAGGGGAAAGCGACGAGCATAAAAGCACTAGGACTAAAGCAGAAAAGATAAACAGGTTGGATCATGGTGAGCATGATCCACCATTTACTCTGGCTGAGCTCACAGTAGCAAAATCGAGCTTTAACCCCAAAAAAGCTCCAGGAGAAGACGGACTAACCTCTGACATCTGTATGAACGCCATTGATGAAAACCCAGGACTTTACCTAGCATTGGCAAATAAATGCCTAGAGTTGGGGCATTTCCCGGTAGCCTGGAAGGAAGCGGTCGTAGTTGCCTTGAGGAAACCAGGAAAAGACAACTACGCAGAGCCAAAATCTTACAGGCCCATCGGGCTGTTGCCAGTGCTAGGGAAGGTCTTGGAGAAAATGTTAGTCAACAGGCTCAAATGGCACGTAATTCCCAAACTGTGCCCAAAACAATATGGGTTTATGCCACAAAAGAGCACCGAGGACTCCCTCTATGTCCTAGTGAACCATGTCCGTGACAAATTAAAGGCAAAAAAGCTCGTAGCAATGGTATCGCTTGACATAGAGGGAGCATTCGACAGTGCATGGTGGCCCGCCATAAGGGTTCGACTGGCCGAGGAGGGATGCCCGATAAATATCAGAAGGTTGATAGATAGTTACCTGCAGGACAGATCCGTCAGGGTGAGGTACGCCGGGGAGGAGAGCAAAACTAGTACCAATAAGGGATGTGTGCAAGGCTCTATAGGAGGACCGATTCTCTGGAATCTACTGATTGACGACTTGCTCAAGGGCTTAGAAGCTAGAGGCGACTACTGCCAAGCATTTGCCGACGATGTGGTCCTGCTATTTGACGGAGAAACAGCGATGGAGGTCCAAGGCCACGCAAACGAAACGCTCGCGTTTGTTCAGGAGTGGGGTGTCAGATTTAAGCTCAAATTCGCACCGCACAAGACAAAAGCGATGATAATTACGCGGAAACTTAAGCATGACACCCCCCTCCTGAACATGGGAGGCGTCCGCATCGAAATGGTGAAGGAGGTGAAAATACTAGGGCTCACCATCGATAGCGGACTAACCTTTAACGACCACGTGGCAAATGTCTGTAAAAAAGCGCTGGGACTATACAAACAACTCGCAAGAACAGCTAGAGTTAGTTGGGGTCTACATCCTGAAATAGTTAGGACCATATATACGGCAGTTGTAGAACCGGTGGTGCTGTACGCAGCAAGTGTCTGGGCTCCAGCTACTGAAAAAATTGGGGTACAGAAGCGCTTAAACGCTATTCAGCGGGGATTCGCCCAGAAGCTGTGCAAGGCCTACCGCACCGTCTCCCTCAACTCGGCACTACTATTGGCCGGGATACTGCCTCTCGACCTCAGAGTGCAAGAAGCAGCCGCATTGTACGAGGCAAAGAGAGGAGTCCCCCGGTCAATATTAGGAGACAGGGAGATGGAACACTTGGAGCCGTACGCTAATGTACCCCATCCCGCCAAACATATGTGCCTGGAGTTCATGTGCCTGTCTAGTGAAACGGAAATAGACGCACATAAATCGCAGGATGTGCGGATATTCACGGACGGCAGCAAAATTGAAGGTAAAGTCGGAGCGGCTCTATCACTCTGGAATGAAGACGCCGAAACCAAAAACCGGAAATTTATGCTGTCGTCCCATTGCACCGTATACCAGGCAGAACTCCTGGCCATATGTGAGGCCACAAAAATTGTAGCAAAAAGCCCAAAATTGACATTTGGAATTTATAGTGATTCCAGATCAGCCTTGGAAACTGTAGTTAACAGCCAGACTCTGCACCCCTTGGCAGTAGAGACGCGTAGGGAGCTGGGAGTAATCGCGCAACAGGGAAAAACATGTCGACTGTTCTGGGTGAAAGCGCATGCGGGGCTCAAAGAGAACGAGCGAGCCGACGAACTCGCGAAGGAAGCAGCTCTCAGGAGCAGAAAAACGCCAGATTATGACTACACTCCTGTTTCATTTGCCAAGCGGGAGATCCGAAAGGACTCGCTTGACAAATGGAACAGAAGATATCAAACAGGCGAAACAGCCGGTGTAACAAAAATGTTTTTCCCGTGCGCGATAACTGCCTACAAAGTAGTGAAAAATATTGAACTGTCAGGTACCCTGACCCAGCTCCTGACTGGGCATGGTGGGTTCTCGGAATACTTGCACCGTTTTAAGTGTAAAGAGAGCCCATCATGCCCATGTGAGCCCCGCGCGTATGAAACAGTTGAGCACATCCTTTTAGAGTGTCCCATCTATGGGAGAGACCGCCTTGAGTTTGAGCAGAAAATAGGAAAGAAATTGGTAAAGGCTAATTTAAATTGTATGCTAATAGATAAGGATGATAGAATAAGTTTATTGGATTATTGTGTAAAAATAGGAAACAAAGTAATTTTAATGAATAAAAGTAGCAATACATAATGCATGTTATATATATTGTAAAAATATATATAAACAACATTAGAACACTAAGCAAATTAAAGTATGTATTAGAAGTAAGCAATAATGTAAAACTAGTATTAAGAGTTGAATAAAGAAAAATTGTATTTGTAGACATTAAGAAAAATAAAAGAAACCCCAAGTTATAATCCCCACGTACATAAAAAGATATATTAAATGCTGGCATCCCACCAGCAAATGATATGAAAGAATAGATGAATGGAAGAAAGATAAAGGATGTAGAAAGGAAGCGCGATTTATGAATGAGCAGAAAAGGACTCTGACTAAGTCAGAGGATAGGTGTAGGATAGCTCGCGGGCCGGGACGAGGTGTACGCTCCCGGACAGGTATAAAAAAAAAAAAAAAAAAAAAAAACCTAACCTAACCTAACCTAACCGACAAATCTTTTTACAAATTTGTCTGAACTCATAAATTGACAAGTGCTTTGTTCTAGTTTCTAGTACAATTACTCAGCATTTTTCACCATGTTTGGTATCCGCACACCCGTGAAGAACACGACAGAGACTACAGAAAGTCAACCAACTATGATGGCTGAACAACCTACCACAAGTTCAAGCCCCACGAGGAATGCCGAACAAGCCCAAACCCAAAACGTTAGGAAGAGTATAGGTGAGTGGGAGACCGTCAAGATAAAGAAGAAACTGTTGCCTCAAAACACCTTGGCGGCCACCGGCCATCAAGGAACCACCCTCTCGCGCGAGAGTGAAACTTTGTCACGACGGACGTCCACAGACGCAGTATTGAGCCCCCCAAAGTACGCGAACCGAGTGGCAGAGGCCAGAGCATGTCTTAACAAAGGAAAGTTGCATCTAAACAACTCGCGCAACCTGAAGACTGACCTAAAAACTGGTATAGTACAGGCCCTGGACCGCCTTTATCAATTGGTTAAAGACGCCGAGGCAGGTCAAGGAAAAAAGGCCAACAAAACCCTGGATAAAACCACAGAGTCAAAACCTGAGACGAATCGAGATGGGGGTGCGGATATCGTGGGGAAAAATATCGAACGGATCTTGACAGAACACAGTGCTCTCTTAAGAGAGAACCGTGAAAATATGAAAATTTTAAAAGAGACCTTAGAAAAACAGCAGGAGGTGTATACTAAAACCTACGCTAGTGTAACTGAAAGCCAGCCTAGAAGAAAACATCTGGATCAGACGGCACTACACTCGGTTGTTATAACGTCTAAAGACGAAACCGAGACGGGTGAAGAGGTTCTGGACAGGATAAGAAAAGCAGTCAATGCAAAAGAAGGAGGAGTGACAGTGGACAGAATAAGAAAGGCAAAAGATAGGAAAATTATTGTAGGGTGTAAGACAGAAGAAGCAAGGGAAAAGATCAAGGAAAAGATAAAGAACGCAGGAAACCACCTTATTGTTGAGGAAGTGAAAAACAAAGACCCGTTGTTAATACTCAGGGACGTGCTATCATATAACACTGATGAGGACGTTATCACGGCCTTGAGAAACCAGAACAAAGCAGTTTTCCACGGCCTCAACAAAGAGGATGGCAGAATGGAAATAAGGTACAAAAAGAAAGCCAGAAATCACCATGCTAACCACATAATAGTGAGTGTGTCTCCCAAGCTGTGGAACCGTATGATTAAGGCAGAAACGGTGCATATAGATATGCAGAGAATTAGGGTGGCGGACCAATCCCCGTTGGTACAGTGTTCTCTCTGTCTCGGATATGGGCATGGAAGACGGTTCTGCAAGGAGACCATAGAGAAGTGCAGCCACTGTGGGGGACCCCATATGAAGAGTCAGTGCGCGGACTGGCTCGCCGACGTGGCCCCGACCTGCGTTAACTGTGCACACGCCAAGTTTGACTCAAGCAACCATAACGCGTTTAGTCAAGAGTGCCCAGTACGCAGAAAATGGGACGCATTAGCTAGAGCAAAAGTGGCATACTGCTAAAGTGGTCCCTTGTAATCCTGTCGCAAATAAAGTGACTGATAAATCAGCTTTTGTAGTAGCCCAAGCAAACCTACAGAGAAAAGAGTTAGCTACCACAGAACTCATGGTTGAGGCCTCAAAACGCAAGGTTGCCTTCGCTTTGCTCCAGGAGCCGTATGTGGGGGGTATTCGCAGAATGAAAGACTACCGCGGAGCGAGAGTCTACCAGAACACCGTTCAAGGAAGTGGGACTGTAAAAGCGGCAATAGTAGTGTTTGACGTGGACATGGACGTGATACAGTGCCCAGAACTCACCACGAACAACATCGTAGTGGTCAGGATCCGAACACGTGCCTGGGAAATCGCTGTAGTCTCCATCTATTTTGAACCAAAGCCGGACCCCATAGAGCCATATCTGGAGCAATTAAAGACAGTGATAGAGAAAATGGGAAAAATAAAACTTTTAATAGGTGGTGACTGTAACGCCAAAAATTCTTGGTGGGGCAGCAATAAGGTAGATAGTAGAGGTGAAGAAATGGCTGGATTCCTGGAAGAATTTGATTTACAGGTTCTTAACACTGGTGACACTCCCACCTACGAAACTGTACGGGGAAACAAATTGTACACTAGCGTAGTTGACGTGACAACCTGTTCTTTAAGCATGTTGAATCTAGTGGACGACTGGAGAATAATACAGGATCTTACGAGCTCGGACCATAACGGTATTATCTTTAATATTAAGCTAAAATTAGATAAAGGTATGAATATTAATAGAACTACGAGAATTTTTAACACGAAAAAAGCAAATTGGAATAAATTTAATAAAGAATTAGTCAAATTAAAAGCAGAAAATAGTATAAATATAACTCAAATACAAACAATACACAATAATATAAGTTTAGAATATATTGTACAAAAAATTACTAAAATATTAGCACAATGCTGTAAGGCAGCAATGCCATTAAAGAAAAATAATGAAATACTTACCGTGCCGGGGTGTTCCGAGGAACTCGTAAAGATGAAGAATGAAGTTGTCACACTGAAGCGCCGGATTCGATGTGCTGCACCCATTCGAAGGAAGAAGGTTGTCGCAGAATACCTGGAAGCAAAACAAAATTATGAAAATAAAGCTATAGAAGACCAGATCAACAGTTGGAAGGGGTTCTGTGAGAAGCAAGATAGAGAAGGAGTATGGGAGGGGATCTACCGGATTATCCGGAGAACCGAAAAAAGGAAGGAGGATCAGCCTCTTAAGAAAAATGGTATTTTTGTGACTCCCGAAGAATCGGCGGCCCTTTTGGCCGATACTTTCTATCCCGAAGATACGGAGGAGCAGGATGAAGCCGACCACCAACGCGTTAGAAAACTAGCGAAGTTGGTAAACAAATCGGGTCATGATGAACAGCATGATCCATTGTTTACGCTAAAAGAGCTGAAAACCGCGGTGGAAAGCTTTGATCCTAAGAAAGCGCCTGGAGCCGACGGATTCACTGCAGATATCTGCAGACACTTCATCCTCCAGGATCCAGAGTTGTTCCTTGCTCTGGTAAACAAATGCCTCGAACTTGGCCACTTCCCGAATATCTGGAAGGAGGCTGTAGTGGTTGTTCTAAGAAAACCAGGCAAGGAAGACTATGCCCACCCAAAATCTTATAGGCCGATTGGGTTACTACCTGTACTGGGCAAGATCCTGGAAAAGATGACAGTGTCTCGAATGAAGTGGCACCTAATACCTAGGATGAGTACTTGCCAGTACGGCTTTATGCCCCAGAAGAGCACCGAAGACTCCCTCTATAACCTGATGACGCACATAAATAACAAGTTGAATCAGAAAAAGCTGATTATATTGGTGTCTCTGGATATAGAGGGAGCTTTTGATAGCGCCTGGTGGCCGGCTATTAAGGTACGACTGGCTGAGGAAAGGTGTCCTAGGAATATAAGAGTGCTAATAGACAGCTATCTGCAGAACCGTAAGGTAAGAGTACGATACGCAGGGGTAGAACATGTGAAAGAGACACAAAAAGGCTGCGTCCAGGGATCGATCGGAGGACCCATACTCTGGAACTTGATCCTGGACCCTTTGCTTAAACAGTTGGAAAAACGGGGAGACTACTGCCAAGCATTTGCGGACGATGTTGTGCTTGTCTTCGATGGGGATACGACCCTGGAGACTCAGAGGCAGGCGAATGCCGCGCTCACCCATGTTGGGGAGTGGGGTGTTGCAAACAAGCTAAAATTCGCACCGCACAAAACAAACGCTATGGTACTGACACGGAAGCTTGTATACGACACACCACGTCTCAGCATGGGGGGGGTCGACATTCGAATGACGAAAGAGGTTAAACTTCTGGGTTTGACCATCGACGACAAGCTAACGTTTAACACCCACGTCGCAGAGGTATGCAAAAAAGCAGTGGTCATTTATAAGCAGCTGTCCAGAGCTGCTCGAACAAGTTGGGGCCTGCATCCGGAGGTGATAAGAATCATCTACACAGCAGCTGTAGAACCGGTTATCATGTATGCTTCGAGCGTCTGGGCTCCAGCTGCCGACAAGATTGGTACGCAGAAGCTGCTAAATAGTGTCCAAAGAGGATTTGCCCAAAAGCTATGCAAATCTTACCGCACAGTTTCCTTGAACTCGGCGCTACTATTGGCTGGTATACTTCCCCTCGACCTCAGGATAAAGGAAGCAGCTGCCCTCTACGAAGCAAAAAGGGGAATATCCCAGCTTCTACCCGATGACAGGGAGGTTGAACGTGTGGTGAGATTTGCAGAAGCTCCACATCCAGCAAACCATATGGACCTCGAGTTCATTAGCTTGGTGGACCAAACATTGGTGGATAATCACAACGTACAGGCAGTTCGCATTTTTACCGACGGAAGTAAGATTGAGGGCAAGGTCGGAGCAGCACTGTCCTTATGGAACAGTGAAGCTGAGACTAAAACCCTCAAGCTTAGCCTGTCCCCATACTGTTCGGTATACCAAGCGGAACTCCTGGCTATATGTAAGGCTAGTAGCGAGATCCTCCGACGAAAAGAAAGCAGCTTCGGCATATACAGTGACTCAAGGGCAGCGCTCGAAACCGTCACGAATCAAGGCTCTGTGCATCCCCTGGCCTCAGAAGCGAGAAAAAACCTGAAAGAGGCTTTGAATCAAAACAAAGATGTATCCTTGTTCTGGATCAAAGCTCACGCAGGGTTGCCAGGGAACGAGCGTGCTGACGAGTTGGCAAAAGAAGCGGCGATAAACTCAAAAAAGAAGCCCGACTATGATTCCTATCCGATTTCATTTGTCAAGCGTCTTCTTCGCATGAGGACGCTTGATGAATGGAATCGAAGATACAAATCAGGTGGTACCGCGGCAATAACAAAAATGTTTTTCCCCGACGCAATATTGGCCCATAAATTGATCCGGCAGATAAAGCCAGCTGGCGTCTTGACTCAAGTGATGACCGGCCATGGTGGGTTCTCCGAATATTTGAACCGGTTTAAGTGTAAGGAGAGCCCATCATGCATATGTGACCCGGATGCAATGGAGTCGGTCCCGCATATTCTTTTTGACTGTCCAGTTCATGATCTTCAGCGCTTTGAACTGGAACAGATATTACAAAATAAAATTTGTAGAGAAAATATTAGTATATTCATCGCAAACAAAGATAGCCAAAATGTAATAACAGAATTTTGTATTAACATAGCGAAAACGGTAATTAATAGAAATAAAGATAAATAATGTATGTTATTTATATATAATTAGTATATATACCAATAACATAAATATAATATAATCATAGTTAATATCAATAAATCGTTAAACTAATCATAGCTTTATAAATCATATTTTTTGGAAATGTTGAATTGTATGTTATAATAGAATATATTAATATCAATAAAGTAGAACTAACAGATGTACAAACAAAGATAATAAAAAGTTTCATGATTAAGAACAAGTGTAATAGACCGAAAAAATATAATTAATGAGATAAAAGAAAATAAATAGAGAATGAACGCAGAGAATGTAGTTCTTAAGAATTATCATTTCTCTGCAGACACAATACAAGAAAAATTACAAAAATAAAAAATAATTTATAAAATTATAATGTCCGTTGTACAACGACTCTGACTATTGTCAGAGGACATCAGTATAGGGAGGATGGTTTTAGTCCGTAGGTCGCTGAGTCCGGCGGAGTCGGACATCACTCCTCTCGGGGTATCCATGAGGATTTCCTCCTTCCTACAAGAAAAAAAAAAAAAAAAAAAAAAAACCTAACCTAACCTAACCTAAGTAAGAAATAGTACAAATCAACAAACGAATTAGTTCTTCCGATGACACAATGGATCAGTATTTTAATAGCTGTGTTTGTGAGTGTAATTAGTGACCGTAAATACAGGCTGAAGTGCAACCCATTTTTGCATGTGTACGATTAGTGTATTAGTTTGCAGCGGAAATCTTGGCGTGCATGGCAAAATGTGCGTATGTATGCCATAAATAAGAAATGGGTGGCAGAGACGTAGCGACTTTTTTATGTGATTAAACACCAGACTGAAGGCAAATCTCCCTTGTTTCTGTGATCTGTGGGCTACCCCTATATATTTTCATATATATTGTTACCCTATAGTTTTTTCATAACAATTAAACGTAAGAACCTTAAAACGTAGCTTGCGTAAATGCGCGCGTAAATAGTTTTCGGCAACTATTTAGCGGATCGGGATATTAAATATTCTATGGTAAACAGGCTTGCCCCGTTGCTACCTGTGGGTGTCGTAAGAGTCGACTAAGGGTTGAGTCGACTGCCGGAATACACCGTTATGTGTCCATTGTTGACAGACTTTCTACGTGAGGGTGATAGCCACCTAGGCTGGACTTTGCAAAGCCTTTGGTGGGGAATTAAATTATGGACGGCATTATACCAGTCATTGCTCAGTGACCATCACTGCCTGCACGTAAAATACTTCTTTACAAAGTCTTTAATTGATAATGTTTTTTTCATGTATACAGTTTAAAATTTTGTTCATTCAAGGTATCGACGAGTTCTTCGACGCCCAAAATTTTTCCTGGGCGCCCATGGACGGTTGGGTCGGCCATATAGTTTTTAAAATATAAGCTAAATATTGTATTTTTCACATATAAAAATTCACTTTAGGTATACCACTCCCCCCCTACTTATCTACCTTCTTATAAATAAAAACAGTATATATTTTTTAATATTTACTCAAAATTAAACTTAGATGTACATGTAATGGAGGCTAAAATAGAAGAAAGTTCAGAAATAATTCATAGGAATTTAATTTCGGTTAATTATCAAAATTAGTGCCATCTGGAGCATATCGTTGACATTAGTCAGTTACATGCTGAGGCCCGCGCTCGAATCTGTGCACAATCGTGACTCCCAGACGAAGAACTCATTAGTTCGAAAAGCTCTGATTTGATTGACTTTATTTGTGCCTGGTGCTTGTCATTCTTTATATTTCTATTAGATGGCGCTTACTGCAAAATGATTATAATAACTATTCACAGAAATGATATAAGTAAGATGACTAAATTTTAATGACTTTTGCCTAGGTTATATTTATACATCGATTTTTTTTATATGTTATAAGTTATAATACACACTCCTACTCCCCATACGTTACATTTAAGTGCACTTTGTACCACAGCGTGTAATATACCAAAAGTTGAGTCTCAGGTAGCGCACTCCTACTAAACAAAAAAATACACTCGCTTCACACTAAATTTTTATACCCAAAAAACTGTTTTTGCTTCAAAATTACAGTAGATTTTCTAAAAGCCCAAATATCTTTAAAGATTTGATAAATTGTGAGTATTGATGTATACGTATAATAGTAAAAGCTATCCTTTCGAGAATACCCAGGCGTGATGATGATTTTTTTTTTCAATTTTATTCTGACTCTTTTATGCCACGTTTATAGAAATAAGATTCAAGGAGAATAAGTGTTAAGTAAAACTTCTTGTAATTGCAGGCTTCGAGCTCATGAATTTTTAATTTATAATAATGTAGTTTGGTTATTTTATGGTTTCAAGGCTAAAAAGTAAAAATAAAGCATATTTCCAAGCCTACACTGCAATTTTATTTACAAACTCCTCATAGATTATACATAAAATCGAATTACCAAATGTACCTAAAGCATCTCTGAGCAACATTCTGCTAAATTATTCGACTAAAGGTATACAAGGAAACGAAGAGTATATCAGTGTTCCTAAATAGAGAACTCAATCCATACAATTAGAGCCAAGGAACTTATATAGTGATCTTATCTTCACGGAGTACGTTTTCACAAAGATAAGTTAGCACCTGAAAAAATATATGTATTTTAGAAGAATATACTTATATTGCTAAGTAATCAAATAAAACATAGTTTTTTCTGTATAATACTTTTTATTTCACGTATATAGAATAGCTACTATTCAAATTATTCGCATTTTACGAAGTGATTACGTTTTTGCCATTTTGAATCCGACTGAAAGTAGAAAGTGCTCTCTCTAAATGACAGAGGTTAAAGGTGATTACTCCATACAGAAAAAGTGCTACTGGAAAATTAAAATAGATGTTTTCCTATTGCTTTCATCTATTTATTTACTAATTATATTATTTACATATAATTCGTGTTATTTACATGTAATCTTATTTTAGATTTTAGAAAGCTTTTATTTTTAATACGAAATTCATGTGACAATCTAGTTAAATTGACAATGGTGTCTATAATAGTTTTCTATAAAAATGAATAGCATATAAACATGTAGAAAAAACTTAGATGAAAATAAAATGCACATTATTTTTTTATTTCATTTATTTGCATTTAGATAATAGTACCTATATTGCGAGTGAGCTAAGTTGAACTATAGATCGATCGATAACATCGATTTCTTGGAAAATTGGTTTTACGTTTACCTCTTTCACTCAACTTTTTGTTGTAATTATTACACCATTCATATCTTACATTCATATCTCATAAAGTCATATTTGTTCTTCTTCTTCTTCTTCCAAGAGCCGTTGGTGCTCTGTACCGAGAACCATTTCTCCGCACTCACTCCCAGAATCATCTTCGTCTGAAAACTTCTTAGCGAGGCGTAAAAAATCCGCTGGAGGTTCCACCTCGCGGTCTGGATTCCAGCTCTTACGATTCTGGAAATAATAATAAGCTTTATGGGCATTACGTAATACATAAATACCTTGAAAGTGGCTATGTGCATTTCGATTTTAATGCTCGCATGACGCGCTCAAAATGTGGTGCGGTGTGGTGTTGCGTACACAAAATTATGACGTTCAACTAAAAATTCGGTCAGGTGCGAATCAGATTCGTACACGAAAGGCTCCGTACCATTATCTAAATAATATAAGACACGCATTTGGCAGATTTTACGAGTAGTAGGTATTTGTTGTTTTAGCGGCTACTGAAATATATTATGTGTGAAAAATTCAACTGTCTTACTATCACGGCTCATGAGGGATAACCTCACCTGTCGTGCGCGAGTCCAGCTGGAACTTGGTCGATTTTAGTATTTAGTGTAATAGCGGCAACAAAAATAAATTATCTGTGAAAATTTAAATTTTCTAGCTATGACGGTTCATGAAAAACAGCCTCACTTGTAGTGCGCGAGTCCTACTCGCACTTGGCTGGTTTAAAGTATTTGTTATTATAGCAGCAAAAACGTTACATAATTTCTGAAAATTTCAACAGTCTAGCTATCATGGTTTATGAGATACAGCCTCACCCGTCGTGCGCGAGTCCAACTTGCACTTGGCTGGTTTTTAGTATTTGTTGTTATAGCAGCAAAACAAATACATTATTTCTGAAAATTTCAATTGTGTATTTCTTTTGCTGCTATAACAACAAATACTAAAAACCGGCCAAGTGCAAGTTGGACTCGCGCACGACGGGTGAGGCTGTATCTCATAAACCATGATAGCTAGACTGTTGAAATTTTCAGAAATTATGTAATGTTTTTGCTGCTATAACAACAAATACTTTAAACCAGCCAAGTCTGAAAATTTCAACAGTCTAGCTATCACGGTTTATGAGATATAGCCTCGTGAAAAACAGACAGACAGATACACAGAAGACAGACGGACAGTGGAGTTTTAGTTATAGTCTCGATTATTTCCCATTGCGTACGAAACCCTAAAAATAATATTTCTCTTACCGATTATCCGATCATAATATCGCTTGAGCATCGACATGAATATCGATAACTTTCATCGACAATTCGCAGCAAAAACAACAAATAATTCACAAAATGGCGGAAATTCAATTTCTTCATTCTATAGCATCTTGTTATTTGATGAACCATGTCAATATAATTGCAATTCACACATAAAAAAGACTTGTACTTCATACAACAATGATTCTCAGCGCAGAAAATACACATATTACATTACATTGCTGTCGATTTGAAGGATTAATATAAAAAAATCACTCATCACAAGGTCATAATAACATTTACTAAATATATCAAATACTAAAGTCACAAAGATATCTACCCACATTAATTAATGTCATATGCAATTAAATATTAACCATTCATTCCGTTCATTCAAATGTCATATTAATCTAATGTCAAATTTTTAGCGTCAAGCATCAAGAAACTTTAATGTTGCTAACTTCTAATCTATAATAAAATAACAATAATATATACTAATACGAAATAAATTTATATATATTGGTCATTTAAATACTCAGTTACAGAATAATAGCATTTATCAAGAAGAAAATCAAATAATTTCCGCTTAAATAATGCTTCTTTAAACTGAAAGTCTTGTGTAATATATATCGGAAGAGGTTAGAATTCTGCTATGCGACCTGTCGGGTAGTTTTCTCGCCATTTCACTATTGCAGCACAGTTTGTGGCCCAAGGATAAGAATTAACACCGAAAAAGCCATCCAGCGTGTTCAAAACGCATGTGCTAGGTTCTGCTTTAGGATACCGAAAAGAGCACGTCACTCCTTTTCTGGTAGATAAAGGAATAATGAACATGAATTTGAGAAGGGAACTCCACCTCGCATGCATTACACGTAAAGTCATTTGGAGTAAGAAACCAGACCTCATTGAAAAGTTAACTTGGTCCAGAGAAATGCATTAATTAAATGCACGCTCGAAGCTGAACAATACTCTATCCATTCCTAAACATAACACAGCTGGTTTTAAAGGTTGCTTCAAGTACAGCGCTTCAAAGATTTGGAATAATATACCACCACCTCTTGGACTAAAAATAAGCAGTAACGTTTTTAAAAAACAACTGAAAACAATTATTTAAAAACAACTGATAACACTAAAAATATTAAAAACACATACATATTTACACCTCTATATATTTTGTTTTCAGTCATCGGTACACGCCTCACTCATTTACTTACACTTCAAGCACACCCAGTCATCAGATATTTAATAACAGTTAGATTGTCTGTATAAGCTGTTTCTGTTGAATTTTTATATTGCTAAGCTACATAACACAGTTCTTTTTTTGTATACTTATAATATATCGGCAAACATATTCCCGAGTGGGGTTACGCTGAAAAACAGCGCAGCTTTTTTTTTCTGTGAAAAGGAACTAAGGCTGTACAAGCTGAGCATAATCCTGTTGCCCGTAAAATTAATAAGATAGATTTTTAAGTATTCCTTGTAAACTTGGCAATAAATTGATGTTTTTTTTACTGAGCGTGCACGTTCTTCGAAGGCACGATAAAACGTTGGTCCCAGGTGTCGTCTTACGATGGCAGTCGATATAGCATGATGGTAGGGTATTTTTCGAATGCCTGCCTGGATAGCTACCACCCTGAAATAGAAAATCTGCTGCTAAGCACATAAAGTTGTGTTTACTTATAAAACTATCGCGATTTTTGTCCATCATAACTAAAAATAGGCACCCGGCTGGGACTCACGTAGTATTAAGATTTACCGCGCGGATAGATTTCCGACCGCAGTGCAAGTACCGTAGTATGGCTCGTTAATTTATCGAATCGCTATGATCGCTAAATTTGACGAATCGTGTCGCCTATTGCAAGTATGGTATTGTTGTCGATAACTCTTATCGACGTCTTACGATCGTGAAATTATGGACCATTTATGTCGATTATTATGACATAGCAACTTCGAAATTAGACTGCTTTGCACAGATTATTAAAACTGTTCATTCATTACGGAAATGAGTTTTTCTGAAAATAATTACTATTAAAGCATTTATTTAGGTAAAATAAATAATTACGGTAGGTTTTTTAGTCTTTTCTTACACGATAGTTCAGAAATACAATTAAATACAGTAGTAGTTAAGGACATATACCCGGGAGCCAAACCGTGAACTTTTATATAAACTCAACTTGTCATTAAAAATAAACTCGCATGTAAATATAGTGTATTATTAGACCTATCGTTTCTGGCTTAATTCCTTGTTCTTTTGGACTAATAATTATTTTTTTATTATATAGCGTTTAGTATACAGCACTCGTTTTTAGGAGTTTGAGGCAGTTATTCGTAGCTCCAGATTTATTTAAAAAGTATAGTACACATGTATGAATAAGTTCCCATTATAGAAAGTTCATTATATTCCCCATTATTGTGGTGTAATAGAAATATTAAAAACATGCTTATTTTTCTTGAAAGAGATGCTTAAAGTTGGGTCTTTTTTTTATCTAAAATAACGAGTTTTTGAGCTAGTGTAATTTCAAAACTGTATAATTTAATGAAAATCTGATGCACCACAAACCTAGATATTAGGGTAGTGATTACGTTCGTAAAAAATCATTGAGTTTTATTCGATATTATTAAAATGAGATTGGAGCTGCGTTTTGTATGGGGGCGTTCGTCTAAAATATAACCTTAAGTATATGCCGGTACTATTCCTTAAAAAAAATTTAAATAGACCAAAACGATAATTGTATTTAATAAGTAATTTTTTTTTTATGCCTGATAGGTTAGCCTTTGACCACTATCTCACCTGATGGTAAGTGATGATGTGGTCGAGGATGTTGTTCAGACTAACCTAGAGTTACTGGCTCTCAAGGACAGCTGCTGGAACACACCGTTAGGTGCTTGGCGACAGATTTTCAACTTGAGGGTGGTAGCTAGCCAGGCGGGCATTTGCAAAGTGCCCTATAACCATGCTGTAACGACTGCTATCCTAAGACAACAACCGGAACCGACGGCTTAACGTGCCCTCCGAAGCACGGAAGCGCTCAGTAGTAATGTCACCAGCGGTCACCTATCCAAGTCATGACCGCGGCGGACGTTGCTTAACTTTGCTGATCGATTCAGAATGGCTAAGCAAACTTGGCTACGAGCGCTTCAAATAATAGTATAATAATAAGTAATATACCTACTTAGGTATTTAGTTTGTGTAATATATGTACTGATAAGACCGTGAGATCGCATCCAATGCCTTGCACGAAGAGCGAGTACAATATCTTTCGATATTCGAAATAGATTCTTGAAGCACTCTTCCGATAATCCGATAGGTAGGGTTGTTAGCATTTGTCGACCTCTCCCATGCAGCATTTGCACAACACCGCTCTTTTTTCAATAACAAAAGGAGCCCAAAAGTTTATTTTTAAATTTGTCTCGTTTATATCGAGCTTCTTTTTAAACCTGACAAAACAATCGTTAAAATCTACAAAATAGACGATCTCAGACGTCATCATAAAGTTCCATGCTAGGGTTATCGTCAAAATTCGTAAAATTTTAACGATATTTACCGAATTTAATTACCGATCGTTTAAGTTGGTTTTTATACTTGCAAACATCGATATAACCCGTTTTATCGAATTTAGACGATTTTAAATGTCAAATTTAGCGATTGGTAAGTTCGGTACTTGCGCTGCAGTTTCGGCCTCAGCACGTAACTGACGTAACGATGGCGCTGTTTGTCCCGGCCCGGCTCATCTGCACTTGTCTAATAGTGGGATATGTTGTAACCTCCCTAGCTGTCCATGTCGTCCTACAGAGGTAGGGTACAGAAATTAACAACTCCAGGGGTACATACAATAGTTTATTTAAGTATATTCTCAGGATCTATAGTCGTGGTAGGGAGCGACAGGACCGAAGCTAGCTCCTCAGCAATGCAGGGTGGATCACTGCTGTGCACACAGTATCCAAATATTCCACCGCAGGAGTAAACCCTGAAATTCATTATTTTAGATGTTTTTACAATATATCCATGATGAGATAGTCAAACTTATAAAATAATTAAACTATGTACAGTTACATATGGTCGCCGTACAAAATAAGCTGTACATATTCTTGTAGGACGGCTGCATCCGACGCGACGATAGTGTTCCCTTTACATATTAAATATAGCAAGGCACTTACATACATAGCACTAGTGTGATATTACAAAATAAATTATATCAATACTTGTTCTGTTATTCTAATAAATGATATCTAACTATGTTTATGACTCAATTATAAAAATACATACGTACATATGTGGTCAAAATTATATGAGGAATGAAGTAATGATAACGATTAGTTCGCATCTAGCGATCTCTCATATATATATCTCTAGTATAGGTAGGTACTAGTATAATAATATAACAAAACAATAATAATAAAAAGCATTCTGATTGTCATTGTGTATATTTCATTAATAAGATAGCTTATGATTTTAAATAATATTGTTATGAGGTTCGTAATAGGCTAGTTTGTAACGAGCCACTAGCTCCACTGTGCATGACAGTCACTTTAGCCGTTATGTGTCGCGTAGGGCTGTAGCACTACACACCGCACTAATCGTGTCAATTTCTGTGTCCAAATGTACGTAAGGAAGATAGGTGACACCAATAATGGCGTGGATACGGTACATGGAACAACAAACATTGCCATTTCATGGTAAGAAAACGTGCGATTCGTCAAACGTCACCTTGTACTTCGTTTTTGTGAGTAGACCTCCTGATTTCAATGTTTAACACATATGTTTGTTATTCTTTTTATTTATATTTCTCATTGCCTTTGAACAAATCCTTTGAACTTACGTAAGTACCTATAAGTAATGATGATGTCGTGTAAAGTTATCACGGCAAGTCTATCCTAGATTGGGATTTGGCAGCTCCCATAACCCACACTCTTAGGTGGTTCGTGACAGTAGGGTGTATAGGTCCTTAAGCTATGCTACCACATTCGCAAAGCAAGCATTTGCTAAATGCTTACCACCACGTGCTGAAGCTTATGCCCAAGGCAGGATTCAAACCATGACCTTCACATATCAAACAACGAATCATTGACCTACGCCGGTTGTTAAAGATACAGTGTTGCCGTTTAACGAAGCACGCAAGCGCTCCTAGTAGGTAAGTACAAACGGTACAGTTCTCAATTTCTGTTGCGATAGAAAAAAACGATGCAAATTGCAAAAAGGCGGCAAAGTAAGCGGCGTGATTGTGTAAAATTCGTACCTAAACATTTGCAATGTAACATAAAAGTCTGTTAAAACCTGTGGTTAAAACAATATACTCGTGCGTGTATTATCTACGTGCTGTGGATGTGAAGTACTTATTCTAAAAAAGTGCGTAATATGTAAGTACATACTCTTATTTTTTTCTGTATTTGCTGGTCAAAATTATAACCAACCGGGGGAAAATGTAGGGAAGCATCGCTTTCAATTCAACAAAAGCGCGTGGCAGTTTCGGGAATTTGAAATGTTGTAAAAGCTATATTATCGCGTTTGTATGTATGTGTTTACTTGCTCTCAGCTGTGAATATGATATCCTGAAAAGGAACTTGTGAAATGCTGTGCAACTTCCCGCTTTCCAGGAAAATTTGCTATAGGCCCGTTACGTTACGTACCGTTCGTATATGTAGGTATATACGAACGGTGAGTGTATGTGAATGTGATATGAAAAAGTTTGTCGCGATTTTTGACGTTTATAGTACTCAAACCTTAGTCGGTCCAGTAGAGACTTTTGATCATTATAAAAAACAGGATTGGCATCATAAAATGTTTTTGTGTAAAATGTAAATTTTCTAGCTGACTGTACATTTTTTCCAAAACCTGAAGATGCAGTTCAGTATTTCTTAAAAAGTTATGGATAGTCTCCTAAAACGTTTTCCTCTAAGTATAGCGATTAAGGAACCTGCCCTTACTGTCCCGTCTCAGGATTTCACCCTGTAGGTATTGCGCAAACGCTGTAGAGTCGTTCTACTCGAGCATTTGAATGTAGAAGCAACAAAACAGTAAGATATGCTTAAGTCCACTAATTCATGCAAAACCTTCATTCCAGCCCATGAAGTATGGAGAGAGGGAGGAGTAGCAATTTTTAAGTCGGCCTTGTCTCTATCAAGTCGGCCGTGACGTCAATGGCGTGGTTCAGCTTAGTCTTCTATATAGAGGCTTGCTTGTGAACCACGTTGGGGGCTTGTTGGTGAACCACGTTTGAAAATATCGACACTTTAAATTATAAACACATTTTCGTCAAATTAATATCGCAAAATATGAAGTGAGGGATTTTATCTTGCAAAAATAGATCTAATCAACTGACAAAGGCAGCCGACGGCATTCAATTTCACATGCAAACGTTTCTAGAATATATTTTTTAATCCTTTACACTACTAATAGGTATAGTACCGACGTAATATTTTTCTCTATGGTAAATTAGCTCAAATATTTCGCTACTTACCACTAGATGTCGTCAGCTTTTGGAACCCATACCGCCGTAAATCCATTTTAAATAACATAACACATATAACTACCAACTTTACATATTCATTCTTTTATTAGATATTTTATATTTTTCGGACGACCAACTTTTTAAAAATTATATCGATATTTTAAAAGTCACCAATCTCTTTGTATCATCGCGGTTGAGGGCGGATTTTGAAACTATTAACTACTATCTAGTTTTACAAAATTACAAATTTGCGAGAAGAAAAATTTAAGTCATGTGCGGGATTCGAACCCACAACAATCCCCAACGATAGGAAAAAAAATAAGTTATGACTCATCGTCATGTCAGCTCAATTGGATTAGTGCATGCCCCGGCTAAAGGGGTGGATAGACGTGGGTTCTAATCCCACACATGACTTAAATTTTTTCTCTCCTAAATTTGTAATTTTGTAATGTAATCCGCATAGCATACGTTATTCTAAAAAAAAAACAATTACCATCAAGCTTTTGCTATTCACCGTCAGATGGATTTAAAAATATGGTGAGGGCCAGGCCAGCTCTCCACCCTCCCCCATGCCGGAAATTGGCGACACGGCGAATTATATTTCAGGAGATACATGAAAAAGCCAAATGGAAAAGAATACGAGATAAAAATATGTTTTTATGCTCTTGCCTATGAATTCCCGATAGATTTCTGCTGTGTACAGCGGAAATCTCATTGAACACAGTGCGATAAGATGAGATAAGTGGGATAAGAGAGTAAAATAGTAGATATAGTAGAGGTATCTTATTGGTGAACGAGCAGGTGTCTCAACTGTTGGTAAGTGATTATCGTCACGCACAGTCATCCGCAATACCTGAGGTCTCGAGGCTGCGTTGGCTGCCTTTGAGGGTAGAATATGCTTTCTTCTTGAAGGCTGCTATAGATATTATCGGTTCAGAAATACCACATAGGGTATCTAGTAACATATTGTGGCAGTGTGGAGCAATAATGTGTTATTTAATCTATGATCTACAACTATAAGTACCTACGTAAATAGATTATCTATGTCTCGTCTCTAACATTATTAGATATCTTGTAAATAGATACATATATCTAACGTAGGTAAGTATATAGAACAAGTTGCGACGCTAATGTTTATGAATATTACAATAGAGCGAAAGATAGTGAGTTTTAACCTGATTTTTAGAGTTCAGTACCCAAAGGGTAAAAATGGGACCCTATTACTGAGAATTCGCTGTCAGTCCGTTCGCCCATCCGTCTGTCCGTCCGTCCATCCCTCCGTCCGACTGTCACCAGGCTGTATCTCAAGAACGGTGATAGCTAGACAGTTGCAATTTTCAAAGATGATGTATTTCTGTTGCCGCTATAACAACCAATACAAAAAGTTGGGCAAGTGCGAGTCGGACTCAAGCACGTTAAATAAAAAAAAGGTTAAAATATGAAGTCTAATGTTGTATAGGTATAGCTAATGGTACGGAACGGCGACTCCCACTTGGCTGATTTTTAAAAGTTTCCGATGATCAAGCACGTTCTATTTCTAGTGGTTGCGGATTATAAAATAATTCTACTTAAGGGTGCATCTGATGAACGTGCATGGGTAGTAGGTATGGAGGATTTTGTTACCGCTCCTTGAGGTAGCGCGCCGGAGAAACCGCGCCGGTAAATAAACCTTACGTGGTGTAGCTGCGTCTAAGCCCCTACATTATGAAGTGAATAATAAAATTAGATTATAAAACTTTGAACATGGTTAATAGTTAACCGTATACGCAAGAACTATATTATTATTATTACCTAGTATTCAAACAAAAATACTGTTAGAACAGCATGTAAGTATTTAAATGCTCGTTTTAATTTAGAATATTAAGAACAGCAAATAAAACATTTATATGATCACCTATTTTAATAATTGTTCCGATTTCTCAAAAACATGAAATCTATTAAATTAATCGTTATTTCAATCACAACTACTAAATACAACTACGCAATATATATTTTTTGGCGATTTAGAAATGTGATCGACTTATCTTATTTATTTACTTACTTGATACTTTTATACTCTCTGTATGAAAAAGGAGCTGGAATTAACGCCAATTGATTAAATCGTAAATGTGTTCTGGCGCTTCGCTGGCACGCTCCTTAAGGACATATACCCGCCAGCCAAACTGTGAACTTTTATATAAACTCAACTTGTTATTTAAAAAAAACTCACGTGTAAATATAGTGTATTATTAGACCTATCCAGTACCAGCGTTAGGGTAGGGTGCGGTTGGGCGACCGCCCAGGGCGCCAGGCATGGTTTTTTGTTTTCCATGGCTTGCAGAAAGCATCTAAACATTTACGCCCCCTCGTAAATAGAAGGGGGGTATTTGAATCAACGTGAACCAATGCAATATACTACAGTGGTGTTTCGGAAAGGTGTTTTTGCCTAAACCACTCGGCCACCGGAACATGCCCAGTGGAGCCAAAATATTGTGCTCTAATTGTATAACTTCAATCGTCATAGGGTATGGTGGGCAGTCATCAACTTGAATTTTAAACCTAATCTGATCAAAAGAAGTGTTTTTGAAACACTTACCCAACCAACGCAATGGTGTCACTACGCCGCGATGGTTTTTGTAACCATATTTAGAAATATATTCTAAATATGGTTACAAACACCATCGCATGCTAAGCTATCACATTTATAAGATATCTACACATTTTTTAGGCAACTGGCGTACATAAAATAATTCGGCTTTGATTCCCGCCCTCTTTCACTACTTTGTTACATTAATGTAATAGGAAAACGGTCAAAGTAGTTTTAATTATATTGAACTTAAAATTGCAGAAAACTGCAGTGCATTTGTTACGTAGGTAGTGGTAGAAGTTCGAATACATTTGAAATGAATTATTTTACCGGCTAATCAGTAAAGTCAATTTTCTGGAAATAAATACTATTGTTTCGTATATTAAATCGATTGAAACAATGATCTTACTTATGATTTTACCCAAATAGATAGTTAATTTTGTTTTTATCAGAAGAAATGTATAGTAGGTATAAGTACTTAATTGTGTTTTCGAATGCATTATCTGTGCACTATGCGCGCAGTCACTATTTAATGAATTTTTGAAGCAGATGTTTGGATCCTAATATTTCAAAGTATTATTTTCAAGACATAAGTTTATAAGTATATTTCAGTAGGTAAATTGCACGGAATTTACACGGAGCCAGAAACTAGCTTCGCCACCTACTCTAAGGCTGCCTTCGCTGGATTTTTGAAAAAATGGTAATTATCTGCGCCGTGGCGCTCATTTGATTCGGAAATACTAATGTGTGATATTGGGTGTAAGTCTAACTGTTAATCTCAAGTAAAAGTAAAAAGGTTTCAGGATTTGATACATTTAATTTTAGAAATGATTGTACTTAAAGAGAATTCATAAGTTGCAGATTGAATTGAATCTGTGCTAATTATTTGATTAGTATAAAATGACAAAACACGTTGATCCGGTCAAAACAATCCTATCTGGCTCAAAATATAGAAAACGGAGAGCCAAAAAGAAGTTGCAAAAAAAAAACAAATAAAATATTACTAGTCTGGCCTATGGCAGCTACGCTTTCTGAAGAACTGCCATCTCAGACTGCGATCTATATAAATATTGTTACATAAAGTCTTTTTTCTACTTATTATTTTGAATTTGGATCGCGATTATTAATTTAAAAACTTCTTTCAATTTCGCGCCACCTCACATATTTTTTTACAAATTACAATAGGGAATGGGGTGTCAAAGATATAGAAATATAGGATTGTAATGATTGCCTGCACAAGGTGGGTATGGAGCCGTCGACCATATTTCAAGCACTTCAAAAGTTTGGTATCGGCCGACGTATGTTCGTAGGTATATCGTTCTATCAATAGATACAATAACACTTCCTCTGTTGAAATCATAAAAGATTGGGGCGGCCGCGTGCTGTTAGAACTACGAAGGCTGCTAATGCTGTTAAAGCAAGAATTCGTCAAAATCCCAGTAGGAAGCAAAAAATCGTATCGCGAGAAATGAAGATTCCCGCTAGGACTCTATCATGTATTATAAAACAAGACCTGAATGAAGCTCGGTGCATATGGTCGATATACAGGACATGTCCTAAATTTACAATAAAGGAGAGCGGATAGATCAAAACGGCTTCCGTCGCGATAAGCAAGTGAAGGGCATCCTCGTTACTGATGGAAAAAAAACTCGATTGAAGAGCGCTACAATAAGGAAAATGATAAATTGTACTCTCACAGTTCTAAAGAAGCTCATCAAGTGATCGGAAAGGTAAAACGTGGTCATCATTCTGCGTCAGTGATGGTTTGGTAGGGCGTGTCTTATCAAGACGTCGCAAAGCTGCATTTTTGTGAAAATGGAGTGAAAACATCAGCCGAAGTGTGTCAAGAGACAGTCTTGGATCGTGTTGTGAAATGTTTCAGCTGTACACTTTTAAAAAATGTACCGTGGATTTTCCAGCAGGACTGCGCACCTGGTCACAAGGTACGAACTACTCAAGCCTGGTTTAAAACCATCGTTTCGGACTTTATAAGAGCGACTGGCTCTAATCTAGCCCAGACCTCAGTCAACCCTTTAGACTACAAATTATGGTTAGTTTAGAGGACATGGCTTGCTCTAAACGCATATAAACGTCCTTTCTGGAAGAGTAAGGAAACTAATATATATTTTCAAAAGACTTCGCGCGGTAGCTGATGCCGACATTATAAATCTGGTCTACTCCTCCCTATGCCAATCGATCTTAGAGTACTGTATTGTAGCATGGGGTGGAGCTTGTCAAACATATCTTCTAAAACTAGAACGTGCCCAACGTGCCGTTCTAAAAGTAGCCTATAGAAAACCTTTTCGGTATCCCACTAACGACTTATATGAAGAATGTAAGCATTTAAGTATAAGAAAGCTGTATATTTCATCTGTAGTTTTAAGATATCACAAAGTTGCACACCTATACCCAATTATCTGTCGCCGACATATTAGATGGAAAGTACCCTCTCGTGAAACAGAATTCTACCGACGATCATATGCTTGGGTAGCACCTTACTTATATACCAAAGCAAATAGACAACTTAACATACTGCAACAAACAAAATACAAATGCAAGCTAGCTTTAAAACAATGGCTGCTATCTTTTACCTATGAAGAAAATGAACAAATCCTTCATATAATTAAATAAAATAAAGTTATACTCTGAACCTACCAAATTATACAAACTAATATATATATATACCTTTACCTTTCATTTGAATTGACAAATAATAAAAACGATGTTGTTGGAGTTAGTCTTTTCCCACACAATATATTTTATAACCATATCTTACTGTACACATTATACATTTATAATTATATATTTATTCAACCACATATACATACGTAAACTTACAAACTTACTGATACATAATATATACTCTGGCACATATTATGATGCAAAGATACCGCTAAACTAGAAAATAAACGGTTATATGGTCCTCACGACACAGGGAATCCTAGTGTGGGGACCAAAGTGCATTACCTACTAGAATTGCAGTGTTAGTTTTATGTTACGAATCTGTAATTTTAAGCTAAGTCATAAGTTTAGTTGCCAAATAAATTTATTATAAACGACAAGGCGACATTGAGTCTCTTATAGAAGCGAGAATAAGTAGTATTAAAGTCGTCTGTTATCGAATTAGTGCCATTCATGACGCTTTAATTACTTTGGCTACTGAAACTCAAATTACTGAAGTTAATTCAATTCTCTCATGATGCTACTATACTAGTCGAACAAATAAAAGATTTCAGCTATAGAGCCTAATTTTTTACCTCTTTGGTAGACATACTTTTCAAGTTAATGTCGTCAGTAAGTCTCTATACTTAATCAGAAGACTTGGATCTCTGATCTTTGTAAATGCACAGAAATGTTGAAAAAGCTGGGGTTTCTTAGAAGAAAATACTAAGTATAAAGAATAATTATACATATTTAACTACTAAGGAGTTAGTTCTAAAAATTGAGCCACAACAAGCATTCTTCTAAAACCCCAAGCTGGTGATACAGCCCGCGATGAGCAGTAACGTTTGTGAAAAGTTGAATTTTAAATTGTCTTTTGAAGACTACCATAATAAAAAAATTAAACAGTTAATGATTATTCAAAATCTTGGCCTTTATTACAATGTGAACAATGTAGGTAGTTAAGTAATGTTTTAAAATGTAAAAAAAATCCAGAAAAACCAGACTTTCTCAAACTCTGTAGTGATCAACTGTAGACTCTAAATCAGATTTTGAAGCGCTCGTAGCCAAGTTTGCTTAGCCATTCTGAATCGATCAGCAAAGTTAAGCAACGTCCGCCGCGGTCATGACTTGGATGGGTGACCGCTGGTGACATTACTACTGAGCGCTTCCGTGCTTCGGAGGGCACGTTAAGCCGTCGGTCCCGGTTGTTGTCTTAGGATAGCAGTCGTTACAGCATGGTGGTAGGGCACTTTGCGAATGCCCGACTGGCTAGCTACCACCCTCAAGTTGAAAATCTGTCGCCAAGCACCTAACGGTGTGTTCCGGCAGCTGTCCTTGAGAGCCAGTAACTCTAGGTTAGCCTGAACAACATCCTCGACCACATCATCACTTATCATCAGGTGAGATAGTGATCAAAGGCTACCCTATCAGGCATAAAAAAAAAAAAAAAAAAGATATAGATGTTATATGCTGTGTGATGAACTCATAAGTCTGAAATCTTTTTTACCTAATCAGAGTGTCGATCTCTCGTTAAAGTGAATTTTATTAAAGATCGCGACTTACAAGAACTGCAGGTATCTAAATGTATGGACACTTAGCAATTTTGTGAATCTAAAATGAAATTGTGGAAAAATGGACTTTTCTAAATAAAAGAGTTCTGTGGAATTCTATTTCTTAACTTTTTTTCATGAATTTGAGTGGCTATATGCCACACTCAATCTCGCTGGGGGTGCGGTAAAAATCTCGCCCAAGGCGCTGGTAATGCCAAAACCGGCACTGGACCTATCGTTTCTAGCTTGAATCCTTTTTCTTTTGGACTAATAATTAAAAATTTTACTATAAAGCGTTTAGTTTATAGCACTCGTTTTAGGAGTTTGAGCCAGTTATTCGTAGCTCCAGATTTATTTAAAAAGTATAGTATACAAGTATTCCATTACAGAAAGTTCATTATATTCCCCATGTTTGTGGTGCAATGGAAATATTGTTAGTTAAAAACATGCTTATTCTTCTTGAAAGAGATGCTTAAAGTTGGGTCTTTCTTTTATCTAAAATTACGAGTTTATGAGCTAGTGTAATTTCAAAAATGTATAATTTAATGAAAATCTGATGCACCACAAATCTAGATATTAGGGTAGTGATTACGTAGGTTAAAATCATTGAGTTTTACTCGCTATTATCAAAACGAGATTGGCGGCGTTTTGTATGGGGGCGTTCGTCTAAAACTACCCTGCTTTCGGTCACAACACAAGTAACCTAACGCTCACCTCGCCTCAGGAACTTTACATTGCATTACTTATACTAATTATTACAATAAATATGGCATAAAATCGGATAAGAAAAGCACAAACAATATCATTGCAGACTTGAATACCTTAAAAGTTTGTTTTAATCAAAAATACGGGTGTGGACGGTAATTAAAAACTTAAAACAAAAAATTATATTGTTTCTATTATAAATTTAATAAATAAACGGGCTCGTCTTTGGAATCGGTATACACCACAATGTACCTTAATTCTTTTATAGTTTAGAAACAGCTAATTTTGAGAAATTTCATTAGGTAGTATTAATAATCTTGGTTTTTGTAATCCCCCTCCCTTCAGTGGGGAATATTCCGTCCTCGCTTCCCCTAACCACGATACGTAATATGTACAAACATATACCATATCACTCCATATCTAACTAAAGTCTTTTCGGTGTATGTAGGTATGAACATTTTTTTAATTATTATTATTTAAAAAAATATGTTTTCCGGTTCCCTCACCCCTTCGGAGAGATGCTGATACCCCCCTGACCGTTCTCCCCCCTTCACCCCTTCCTATAGTAGATATTATGTTTGTATACTGATTATAAAGTCCTTCCAATAAATGCGTTATATTAGTGGGTTGATCCAATTGCGGAAGGAGGTGATTCTGGTGAAGACAGCCGGATGGCGGCTGGTTGAGCAGTTCTCGTACCAGAAAGATGCAATGCCAATCTGAAACAGGCGCAATGTGTGGAGTGAGAGGGGGCAGCGGTGCGTCGCGGATGGTGGGTGTAAGATCTTGTACTCACGAGCATGGGCCTGATGCCGTCGGTGTAGACGAGCGGCCCGCCCGAGTCGCCGCTGCAGACGTGTGGAGTGAGAGGGGCAGCGGTGCGTCGCGGATGGTGGGTGTAAGAGCTTGTACTCACGAGCATGGGCCTGATGCCGTCGGTGTAGACGAGCGGCCCGCCCGAGTCGCCGCTGCAGACGTGTGGAGTGAGAGGGGCAGCGGTGCGTCGCGGATGGTGGGTGTAAGAGCTTGTACTCACGAGCATGGGCCTGATGCCGTCGGTGTAGACGAGCGGCCCGCCCGAGTCGCCGCTGCAGACGTGTGGAGTGAGAGGGGCAGCGTTGCGTCGCGGATGGTGGGTGTAAGAGCTTGTACTCACGAGCATGGGCCTGATGCCGTCGGTGTAGACGAGCGGCCCGCCCGAGTCGCCGCTGCAGACGTGTGGAGTGAGAGGGGCAGCGTTGCGTCGCGGATGGTGGGTGTAAGAGCTTGTACTCACGAGCATGGGCCTGATGCCGTCGGTGTAGACGAGCGGCCCGCCCGAGTCGCCGCTGCAGACGTGTGGAGTGAGAGGGGCAGCGTTGCGTCGCGGATGGTGGGTGTAAGAGCTTGTACTCACGAGCATGGGCCTGATGCCGTCGGTGTAGACGAGCGGCCCGCCCGAGTCGCCGCTGCAGACGTGTGGAGTGAGAGGGGCAGCGGTGCGTCGCGGATGGTGGGTGTAAGAGCTTGTACTCACGAGCATGGGCCTGATGCCGTCGGTGTAGACGAGCGGCCTGCCCGAGTCGCCGCTGCAGACGTGTGGAGTGAGAGGGGCAGCGGTGCGTCGCGGATGGTGGGTGTAAGAGCTTGTACTCACGAGCATGGGCCTGATGCCGTCGGTGTAGACGAGCGGCCCGCCCGAGTCGCCGCTGCAGACGTGTGGAGTGAGAGGGGCAGCGTTGCGTCGCGGATGGTGGGTGTAAGAGCTTGTACTCACGAGCATGGGCCTGATGCCGTCGGTGTAGACGAGCGGCCCGCCCGAGTCGCCGCTGCAGACGTGTGGAGTGAGAGGGGCAGCGGTGCGTCGCGGATGGTGGGTGTAAGAGCTTGTACTCACGAGCATGGGCCTGATGCCGTCGGTGTAGACGAGCGGCATCCCCCGGGTCGCCGCTGCAGACGTGTGGAGTGAGAGGGGCAGCGGTGCGTCGCGGATGGTGGGTGTAAGAGCTTGTACTCACGAGCATGGGCCTGATGCCGTCGGTGTAGACGAGCGGCCCGCCCGAGTCGCCGCTGCAGACGTGTGGAGTGAGAGGGGCAGCGTTGCGTCGCGGATGGTGGGTGTAAGAGCTTGTACTCACGAGCATGGGCCTGATGCCGTCGGTGTAGACGAGCGGCCCGCCCGAGTCGCCGCTGCAGACGTGTGGAGTGAGAGGGGCAGCGGTGCGTCGCGGATGGTGGGTGTAAGAGCTTGTACTCACGAGCATGGGCCTGATGCCGTCGGTGTAGACGAGCGGCCCGCCCGAGTCGCCGCTGCAGACGTGTGGAGTGAGAGGGGCAGCGGTGCGTCGCGGATGGTGGGTGTAAGAGCTTGTACTCACGAGCATGGGCCTGATGCCGTCGGTGTAGACGAGCGGCCCGCCCGAGTCGCCGCTGCAGACGTGTGGAGTGAGAGGGGCAGCGTTGCGTCGCGGATGGTGGGTGTAAGAGCTTGTACTCACGAGCATGGGCCTGATGCCGTCGGTGTAGACGAGCGGCCCGCCCGAGTCGCCGCTGCAGACGTGTGGAGTGAGAGGGGCAGCGGTGCGTCGCGGATGGTGGGTGTAAGAGCTTGTACTCACGAGCATGGGCCTGATGCCGTCGGTGTAGACGAGCGGCCCGCCCGAGTCGCCGCTGCAGACGTGTGGAGTGAGAGGGGCAGCGGTGCGTCGCGGATGGTGGGTGTAAGAGCTTGTACTCACGAGCATGGGCCTGATGCCGTCGGTGTAGACGAGCGGCCCGCCCGAGTCGCCGCTGCAGACGTGTGGAGTGAGAGGGGCAGCGTTGCGTCGCGGATGGTGGGTGTAAGAGCTTGTACTCACGAGCATGGGCCTGATGCCGTCGGTGTAGACGAGCGGCCCGCCCGAGTCGCCGCTGCAGACGTGTGGAGTGAGAGGGGCAGCGGTGCGTCGCGGATGGTGGGTGTAAGAGCTTGTACTCACGAGCATGGGCCTGATGCCGTCGGTGTAGACGAGCGGCCCGCCCGAGTCGCCGCTGCAGACGTGTGGAGTGAGAGGGGCAGCGGTGTGTCGCGGATGGTGGGTGTAAGATCTTGTACTCACGAGCATGGGCCTGATGCCGTCGGTGTAGACGAGCGGCCCGCCCGAGTCGCCGCTGCAGACGTGTGGAGTGAGAGGGGCAGCGTTGCGTCGCGGATGGTGGGTGTAAGAGCTTGTACTCACGAGCATGGGCCTGATGCCGTCGGTGTAGACGAGCGGCCCGCCCGAGTCGCCGCTGCAGACGTGTGGAGTGAGAGGGGCAGCGGTGCGTCGCGGATGGTGGGTGTAAGAGCTTGTACTCACGAGCATGGGCCTGATGCCGTCGGTGTAGACGAGCGGCCCGCCCGAGTCGCCGCTGCAGACGTGTGGAGTGAGAGGGGCAGCGGTGCGTCGCGGATGGTGGGTGTAAGAGCTTGTACTCACGAGCATGGGCCTGATGCCGTCGGTGTAGACGAGCGGCCCGCCCGAGTCGCCGCTGCAGACGTGTGGAGTGAGAAGGGGCAGCGGTGCGTCGCGGATGGTGGGTGTAAGAGCTTGTACTCACGAGCATGGGCCTGATGCCGTCGGTGTAGACGAGCGGCCCGCCCGAGTCGCCGCTGCAGACGTGTGGAGTGAGAGGGGCAGCGGTTGCGTCGCGGATGGTGGGTGTAAGAGCTTGTACTCACGAGCATGGGCCTGATGCCGTCGGTGTAGACGAGCGGCCCGCCCGAGTCGCCGCTGCAGACGTGTGGAGTGAGAGGGGCAGCGGTGCGTCGCGGATGGTGGGTGTAAGAGCTTGTACTCACGAGCATGGGCCTGATGCCGTCGGTGTAGACGAGCGGCCCGCCCGAGTCGCCGCTGCAGACGTGTGGAGTGAGAGGGCAGCGTTGCGTCGCGATGGTGGGTGTAAGAGCTTGTACTCACGAGCATGGGCCTGATGCCGTCGGTGTAGACGAGCGGCCCGCCCGAGTCGCCGCTGCAGACGTGTGGAGTGAGAGGGGCAGCGGTGCGTCGCGGATGGTGGGTGAAGAGCTTTGTTCTCACGAGCATGGGCCTGATGCCGTCGGTGTAGACGAGCGGCCCGCCCGAGTCGCCGCTGCAGACGTGTGGAGTGAGAGGGGCAGGTGCGTCGCGGATGGTGGGTGTAAGAGCTTGTACTCACGAGCATGGGCCTGATGCCGTCGGTGTAGACGAGCGGCCCGCCCGAGTCGCCGCTGCAGACGTGTGGAGGTGAGAGGGGCAGCGTTGCGTCGCGGATGGTGGGTGTAGAGCTTGTACTCACGAGCATGGGCCTGATGGCCGCGGTGTAGACGAGCGGCCCGCCCGAGTCGCCGCTGCAGACGTGTGGAGTGAGAGGGGCAGCGGTGCGTCGCGGATGGTGGGTGTAAGAGCTTGTACTCACGAGCATGGGCCTGATGCCGTCGGTGTAGACGAGCGGCCGCCCGAGTCGCCGCTGCAGACGTGTGGAGTGAGAGGGGCAGCGTTGCGTCGCGGATGGTGGGTGTAAGAGCTTGTACTCACGAGCATGGGCCTGATGCCGTCGGTGTAGACGAGCGGCCCGCCCGAGTCGCCGCTGCAGACGTGTGGAGTGAGAGGGGCAGCGGTGCGTCGCGGATGGTGGGTGTAAGAGCTTGTACTCACGAGCATGGGCCTGATGCCGTCGGTGTAGACGAGCGGCCCGCCCGAGTCGCCGCTGCAGACGTGTGGAGTGAGAGGGGCAGCGGTGCGTCGCGGATGGTGGGTGTAAGAGCTTGTACTCACGAGCATGGGCCTGATGCCGTCGGTGTAGACGAGCGGCCCGCCCGAGTCGCCGCTGCAGACGTGTGGAGTGAGAGGGGCAGCGTTGCGTCGCGGATGGTGGGTGTAAGAGCTTGTACTCACGAGCATGGGCCTGATGCCGTCGGTGTAGACGAGCGGCCCGCCCGAGTCGCCGCTGCAGACGTGTGGAGTGAGAGGGGCAGCGGTGCGTCGCGGATGGTGGGTGTAAGAGCTTGTACTCACGAGCATGGGCCTGATGCCGTCGGTGTAGACGAGCGGCCCGCCCGAGTCGCCGCTGCAGACGTGTGGAGTGAGAGGGGCAGCGGTGCGTCGCGGATGGTGGGTGTAAGAGCTTGTACTCACGAGCATGGGCCTGATGCCGTCGGTGTAGACGAGCGGCCCGCCCGAGTCGCCGCTGCAGACGTGTGGAGTGAGAGGGGCAGCGTTGCGTCGCGGATGGTGGGTGTAAGAGCTTGTACTCACGAGCATGGGCCTGATGCCGTCGGTGTAGACGAGCGGCCCGCCCGAGTCGCCGCTGCAGACGTGTGGAGTGAGAGGGGCAGCGGTGCGTCGCGGATGGTGGGTGTAAGAGCTTGTACTCACGAGCATGGGCCTGATGCCGTCGGTGTAGACGAGCGGCCCGCCCGAGTCGCCGCTGCAGACGTGTGGAGTGAGAGGGGCAGCGGTGCGTCGCGGATGGTGGGTGTAAGATCTTGTACTCACGAGCATGGGCCTGATGCCGTCGGTGTAGACGAGCGGCCCGCCCGAGTCGCCGCTGCAGACGTGTGGAGTGAGAGGGGCAGCGGTGCGTCGCGGATGGTGGGTGTAAGATCTTGTACTCACGAGCATGGGCCTGATGCCGTCGGTGTACACGAGCGGCCCGCCCGAGTCGCCGCTGCAGACGTGTGGAGTGAGAGGGGCAGCGTTGCGTCGCGGATGGTGGGTGTAAGAGCTTGTACTCACGAGCATGGGCCTGATGCCGTCGGTGTAGACGAGCGGCCCGCCCGAGTCGCCGCTGCAGACGTGTGGAGTGAGAGGGGCAGCGGTGCGTCGCGGATGGTGGGTGTAAGAGCTTGTACTCACGAGCATGGGCCTGATGCCGTCGGTGTAGACGAGCGGCCCGCCCGAGTCGCCGCTGCAGACGTGTGGAGTGAGAGGGGCAGCGGTGCGTCGCGGATGGTGGGTGTAAGAGCTTGTACTCACGAGCATGGGCCTGATGCCGTCGGTGTAGACGAGCGGCCCGCCCGAGTCGCCGCTGCAGACGTGTGGAGTGAGAGGGGCAGCGTTGCGTCGCGGATGGTGGGTGTAAGAGCTTGTACTCACGAGCATGGGCCTGATGCCGTCGGTGTAGACGAGCGGCCCGCCCGAGTCGCCGCTGCAGACGTGTGGAGTGAGAGGGGCAGCGGTGCGTCGCGGATGGTGGGTGTAAGAGCTTGTACTCACGAGCATGGGCCTGATGCCGTCGGTGTAGACGAGCGGCCCGCCCGAGTCGCCGCTGCAGACGTGTGGAGTGAGAGGGGCAGCGGTGCGTCGCGGATGGTGGGTGTAAGATCTTGTACTCACGAGCATGGGCCTGATGCCGTCGGTGTAGACGAGCGGCCCGCCCGAGTCGCCGCTGCAGACGTGTGGAGTGAGAGGGGCAGCGGTGCGTCGCGGATGGTGGGTGTAAGATCTTGTACTCACGAGCATGGGCCTGATGCCGTCGGTGTACACGAGCGGCCCGCCCGAGTCGCCGCTGCAGACGTGTGGAGTGAGAGGGGCAGCGTTGCGTCGCGGATGGTGGGTGTAAGAGCTTGTACTCACGAGCATGGGCCTGATGCCGTCGGTGTAGACGAGCGGCCCGCCCGAGTCGCCGCTGCAGACGTGTGGAGTGAGAGGGGCAGCGGTGCGTCGCGGATGGTGGGTGTAAGAGCTTGTACTCACGAGCATGGGCCTGATGCCGTCGGTGTAGACGAGCGGCCCGCCCGAGTCGCCGCTGCAGACGTGTGGAGTGAGAGGGGCAGCGGTGCGTCGCGGATGGTGGGTGTAAGAGCTTGTACTCACGAGCATGGGCCTGATGCCGTCGGTGTAGACGAGCGGCCCGCCCGAGTCGCCGCTGCAGACGTGTGGAGTGAGAGGGGCAGCGTTGCGTCGCGGATGGTGGGTGTAAGAGCTTGTACTCACGAGCATGGGCCTGATGCCGTCGGTGTAGACGAGCGGCCCGCCCGAGTCGCCGCTGCAGACGTGTGGAGTGAGAGGGGCAGCGGTGCGTCGCGGATGGTGGGTGTAAGAGCTTGTACTCACGAGCATGGGCCTGATGCCGTCGGTGTAGACGAGCGGCCCGCCCGAGTCGCCGCTGCAGACGTGTGGAGTGAGAGGGGCAGCGGTGCGTCGCGGATGGTGGGTGTAAGATCTTGTACTCACGAGCATGGGCCTGATGCCGTCGGTGTAGACGAGCGGCCCGCCCGAGTCGCCGTTGCAGACGCCGCGGCCCGGCAGGTTGCCGTCGGCGCACATGGCGGTGCCGGTCGCCGAGGGTACCAACACTGTGCACGTGGAGTGCGAGGTCACCAACATGCGCACGTGCGACAGGCTCTGGTTGATGACGCCGCTCACCGCTGCAACACATTGCATACTCGTAGGTACATGCTTTCTTCTGTGGATGTATATTGTAAATCAATCATCTATATCTATATCTTACCTGACATTAATATTTTTAACCGACTTCCAAAAAAGGAGGAGGTGCTCATTTCGTCTGTATTTTTTTTATATTTGTTAACTCAGAACTCTTGACGAGGTGAACCGATTCTGAAAATTATTTCTGCTTCTCGTTTAGTCCCATTTAAGTTTCATCAAAATCGGCCAAGCCATTTTTGAGTTAGGTAACGTCGTTAACAATGAATGATAGTCGATCCTGTGAGTAGCAAGGGTCACAAAATAGAGTGAAAAAATTTTACGGTTCCATTTTTTGGTAAAAAATGGAACCGATTTCAACACCCGAAAGTGTAAAATAACTCGTCGAAGTCGGTACCATGCGCACAATATTCTGATAATAGGTACTTTTGAACTATCATGGTACCGACTTCAACAAGTGACTTTTGGGTGTTGAAGTCGGTTTCATTTAATGGTAAATTTTTATATCACACATACGGCAACGCAATGTTTCGCATACAGCAGGTTGATTGTGACAGTGTTATAAAAATAATTAAAAGTTTAAAATGTAACGCAGAAGGCTGTGATAGTATAGGCTTGGATATGATATTGATGACGTTTCCACAATCACTAGATATGTTGTAAGAGCTAATAAACAAGTCTATAAGCACATCGGTTCTCCCTTACTCGTGGAAACATGCTATAGTTTGTACTCTTCCTAAAATCTCAAACCCACTGAAATGAGAGATCTCAGACCAATTATCATTTTGCCGTGTATGTCTAATATCTTTGAGAAAGCTGTGTGCGTGCAACTTACAGATTTCCTTGAGAAAAATATAATTTTGCCCAAAGAACAGTCTAGAGTTCCGAAGGGGACGCAGCACAGCAACCGCATTGCTTGTTGTCACGGATAACATTCTTTGTGCCCAAAATGAAGGAATGTGTACAGTTTTTGTACTGTTACATTATCATAGGACTATTGATTCTCTGAATACAAATCTTTTAATGTCAAAACTTCATTACTACGGATTGGATATAGCGACTCCACAGTGAGTGGTTCTATAGTTATCTGAGTGACCGTTATCAGTGCGACTTAAAAAAAAAGATGGCTCGAACGTGATACAATTTGTGTAAAAAGAAGCGTGCCCCAAGAAATTAAACGATGATCTTGCAAGTAAGGCCTGTTGGTCGGATAAACATTGTTTGGTACTCAATCCTTTGAAAACAAAATACTTGATTTTAGGCAAAAATAAACAGCTCTCTAAGTTAAATCTGACGGTCAGTGTGATGGTTTGTGGACAAACCTATTGAGCGCGTGTATGAAGCTCGTAATCTAGGCTTACTAATGGACTGCCAATTGCGTTATGACAAACACGTTGCAAAATTGGTACAAAATTGTTTTTATAAATTTAAATGTGGGTTTAAATCGCGTAAGTATAATTGTCATTATTTTTGTCCCGACGTTTCAAACACTTTGCAGTGATCCAACAAATATACACGATTTCAACCGTTTAAAGTTGTTTATTTATTAAGTTTTTTGCATTTTCGATTTCGTCTGACGAAAACTCAGACACACACAAACGCATTCCTTCTTCATCCATAACAACAGCCTTGTTTTGTATGAAGGCCAGCAACTCATTCAATTTAAATAGAAATAATATTAAACTTGTTAAATTTAATTGATATGAAACTGATCAAATATATCTTGACAACTTACAAAAATGTTAAAATTGACGAAGTTGGTGCCCACAGATTCCTTGGAATTTAATAAGATAAACATTTGAATTTGTTAAGCTCGTGTAACAGGCTCGTGTGCCTGAAATGCTTTCGAACTAAAAAAAAACTTAGACAAACTGTTTCAATGGAAGCGATTCTAACGTTGGTGCATACAACCTCTACATTTGAACAGGGGGGGGGATGATGCGCGCCTACCATAATTACAAATGTGGAACAGGATAATTTGCTGGTTCGCCACATCCTAGATTATTACTGTTACGTAAATGATGTTGCTAGCCCAACATACCAGTAAACCATGAAGAGAGCTACTGACCTTTGTATAAGAATCCACCACGTCTCTGGAGGATGTCAGCGGCGATGGTGTATCTAGTCCATCCAGTAGCTGACCACAGTTATAATTTGTTGCACTGCTCTCTTCACAGATATGGTACAGTTTATGAATGACGGAAGACTTTATACGTTATATACTAGATGAACCATATCGTTCGTTGACCGCGAAGGGGCGGGCCCATTCAGTGCAAGTTGCCTTAGTAGCAGAGTGCCCGGCGCAAGAGGCGCGGGTGACGCGGCCAGAACAGGTTTCATCGTCGTACAAATATAAGTAACTCCCCTTGCAGGGTCCATGGGAGATGAACTAAACAACGTCATATTATTGACTTATATAATTAATTACTATAATTATTGGCGTTACCAAACGTCTTACTATGGATATGTTGCCTCTGTTCTGAGCTATGAATTAGTAAAGCGGAGAAATTAAATCTAGATGGATATTGGATATTAAAATCTAGAAACGATTTATTCGTTTTATTAACAAAGCCTAGTCTCAAGATACCTTCAAGCCTCTTTATAAAGCTCCTTTTGTCTTTTAGGTACATTAAAGATATAATAATATTTTGTTTGGTGATATTAGCACATAATAGATATTTCTAAATGCGTAGCGAGGTCTGAAATATATAAAAAGATCAAAGTAAGATAATTCAATATTCCAACCGTTACTAGAAGGTAATTTGCAAAATGTATATGTATTATAACAATTTAACTGAAAATGTTAAAACTTTAGAAGGATGAAGTACAATAGTGTCTGGCTCTTGTGAATATGTTTTTATAAGTAGTATTAACGAGTATATCAGTTATAAATGTGACTTACAATCACTGGTTATCCCGTAGCCAACTGCAACGGCCCACCAGTTAGCGAAGTCCTTAAGGCGCTCCTCGCCGTTCGGCATTGCTACCGGCGCAATCGCGTCTGCAACGAGAAAGGAGGTTCACTTAATGTGTAACCAGTAAATAAGCGACGGGAAAGACAATACTCGCCTGAAAAGGTGACGTGGTTGATTCTGATCATGGCCAAGTTATTCACAAGAGTGTTAGTGTTCCAGTTAGGATTCATCTCAACTTGGTTGGTGGTTATACGCACACCCCCGCTGAATAAAAGCATGGAGCCGAGCACGACGACAAACTGGCGCGCCTGGTGGCGGCCGTCCCACCAGCAGTGCGCCGCGGTCAGGAGGCGCGTGTGGCTCACCAGCGAGGAGCCGCACATCGAGATTTCACCTGAAGTCAGCGTGATCACCAGCCCCCCCTGCAACACAAGACTCCTCACTTACTGCAAGGTTTCTGCTCGCTGTCCGTGATAAGAGACATTTACTCACCATGTAAGGGAAGTCACCGACCGCAGCAAAAGAGCCGCCCGCGATGCGTTCGGGCACACTGGAGCCGGGAGTCTCCTCGGCACGCCGAAGGCGCTCGGCCGCGGCGATGCCGACTTCCTGGTGGTAGAAGCGCGGCAGCTCAGTCACATTTTGCACCTGCCCTGCGCCAACCGTAGCGATGAGTGCAGTGCATATTAATGGCAGTAATAGTTTCATGTTGGGCGGCGTATGGTGGAGTGGCAATATGAGTAACTTCAGCACTTTTACCAGCTTATCGTTACTGATTAAGTAATTACTATATATTTATCTCATCATTAATTTTTATTTATCACGGACAAAATATCTTAATCCGTTTACGTACTTATGGACATACAGTGTGATAAATATTTCACGCATCAATAGGTAATATATAATGACTCACATTATTTGAAGAGGAAGTTACCCTCGTCCGTGGGATGATAGTTAACACAATGAACTGATCTCCAAAATAAAGGGTATCCTAGTTTAGTGATCAGTCTTATAAAATACTGCTAATATCTGTTATACTTATAATCCGATCTAATATCATATGTGTACCATAATTTGATCGATCTTTGCGACGTAATATCAAAATCTTAAGCGGTTTTTGTGACCTGCATCTTTATGATTTCATATAAACGGTTCCTTTTCATATAGTTGAATACAGTAAATAATCATTTAATTCACGTATATGTGTTTCAAATAGAAAATTAAACTCCAAGTGGGCACCATGGCTCTGCACCGTCTGGAGGCTCGGCTCGTCAGGGGTGATACACGGCGCGTGGTAGCGCGAGCCGCGCCTCAGGCCGCGCGCGCGCCTTTGGTCCGTGTCGACAAACCGACGCACGATGGATCGCGCGGGTGGGGCGGGCGGACGGCGGACGCGCGGCGCGAGCCGCGCCCATGTCTTAAACGGCGCGTGATATGGCGGACGATCCGTCGTCCGTCGTCCGGCTCGCGCTAGCCCGCGCCGTCTATCACCAGCTTTAGATAGCAAAAACAAATGCCTAATAGTTTCTCTCGATTTGAAAAAAACTTTCGAGTTGTCTCTCCTTGTCAAAAATATGGACATAATTACGTATACGTCGAGAATGTCTGAAAATGTACAAGGATTAGGTACTTGACAAATAAACATGAGATGGTAAAAATACGAAACTGGCGAGCGAAGCAAGCCGTATCACTATCCCACAACCTGACCATTTTGTGGTACACTTTACTGAAAACTCGGCCAAGTTCAAGTCGGACTCGCGCACGAAGGGTTCCATACCATTAGCTATACAACATTAGACTTCATATTTTATTTATTTTTATTTATTTTATTTATTGCAATATGTGATGATGATGATGATGTCGTCCGCGTCGTTTTCGACGATGGCGATCTTGGCTATCTTCTGGCATGAGCTCGAGCGTGGCTGGCGAACCCGAACTTCGTCTTGAACACTCGGGCACAAGTCGGGCAGTACAGCTGGCCCGTGGAGTTGTAAGTGTAGTGGTAAGAGGGTTTAGGCTGATCCTTTCTAATTTGACGCTTCAAGTCTAAACCAGAAAGGCGAGCGTCTTCAAAAGAAGACACACCTTTATTGACCTTAGAACGCCAAACTGATCTAGTACAGGCTTCCTCTTCCCACCTGTCAGTTGGTAGGTGACAACTATTTAAATTACGTTTAAGAACGTCCTTATAACGCAGGTACTGCCCGCCGGAACTACGCTTTCCACTCGAGAGCTCCGAGTAGAATACGCTCTTCGGTAGTCTGCAGTCATCCATTCGCTGAACGTGGCCGCACCAACGCAGTTGACCTCTCATCAACAGGGCCTCCATACCGTGAGCTTGTGAGCGACGGAGAACATCAGCATTTGTGACGCGATCCTGCCATTTAACGCGTAATATTGAACGCAGGCATTTCATGTGAAAAGCGTCCAGCTTCCGTATATCAGCCTTATATGGGCACCAGGTCTCAGAGGCGTATAAAAGGATCGGTAGCACTCAAGCACGATATACTGCAAGTTTCGTCTGTAGCGTGATATCATGAGACTTCCACACACGCTGGTTCAGTTTTCCGAAGGTGGACGCAGCTATTGCTATACGCGCAAGAATCTCGGACGAAAGTCGATTGTCATTCCTAATTTGGCATCCCAGGTAACGGAAGTTAGTGACCTCCTCCAAGATTGTCCCATCAATGGACAGCGTCTTCGTGTCAGAACCACTGCCTCTTGGTGGTTGCTTGACAAGCTGAGTTTTGGATACACTAATCACTAAACCAAACTTGCGGCATGATTCCTGTAGGGCATCCATTTGAGTTTGCAAGCCATTGCAATATGTACATACATAATAAGACGAGTACATACCCTGTTAGGGTGTAGCAAATACATAATATTGAGGCTATACAATAATAATAGTCAATCCATAGGTATTACAGTAATTTGATACAAAGCTTAATTATGTCAATAGAGTGATTCAAATAGTTTAAGAATAATTTCCGTATTATGTTAGCTACATATATAGTCAATGTATTAAGATTAACATTATCGTGGTTAGCTAGATCAGGATCGGGAGTTCGTTACGTTTTTATCTTCAATATATTCATTAATAGTGTAATAACATTTTTTTGCTAATAAATCCATAAGTTTTATTCTAAATTTATTGTCATTTGTTTCGTTTCTTATATCTAAAGGTAATTTATTAAATATTTTTATTATTGTATACTGTGGCCCTTTTCTAACTAGTTCTAATTTTGGTTCTGGTGCCAAAAGTTGATATTGATGCCGAGGGTTTGGGTTAAAGGTAAAAAGATTCTTATGTTTTCTTACGAATTTTGACGCTTCCATGATATAAATACTCGGAAGTGTTAGTATTTTGTGTTTGATGAAGTGAGGTTTACAACTATCTCGTTGACGAATATTCACTATTATGCGGAGACACTTTTTTTGCAGAATAAATAGGTCCTGGGCATCAGTGGCATTACCCCACACCACTATACCGTATGTAAGCCAGGCACATGCGTAAGCATAGTAAGCAGTAATTGCTGTTTTTAAATTTGTGTTAGCTTTTAAAATTGCTAGTGCATAGATAAATTGTGACAATTTCGTTTTCTCGATGTGACTTTTCCAATTTAGGTGCGAGTCAATGTTTACACCTAACAGATTAAAATTTGTTACTTCTGCAGTATTGAGCGTTTTAAATAGACTAGTGAGATCCAGAGAGGTTTTTTGATATGGGTGAAATTGTATTAGCTTTGTTTTATTGCTATTTATCTCGAGATTATGTGCTTCTATCCATTTTTTAACATTAGAATAGGTGTCTTTTATTGAGTTTAGCCCACTAGGATTAGATGAACATTAAAAATCAGTGATATATCGTCAGCATATAATATACATGGAGTATCTAATATCTTTGGCAGGTCATTTATATATATAAGAAACAGAACACATCCCAAAACACTTCCTTGAGGGATAGAAGAATTTAATGTCAGCATTTCTGATTGAATATTTTCTATATTATCTTTTAATGTTACCTTCTGATGATGATAATCAATCTGTACAAGCTGTTTTCTATTAAGTAAACCTTTTATGTGTTAACGTGCGCGAGTCTGACTCGCACTTGGCCAATTTTTTGTATTTGTTGTTATATCGGCAACAGAAATACATTATCTGTGAAAATTTCAACTGTCTAGCTATCACCGTTCTTGAGATACAGCCTGGTGACAGACGGACGGACGGACAGCGAAGTCTCAGTAATAGGGTTTCGTTTTTACCCTTTGAGACGGAACCCTAAAAACTATCACGCTTATAGATTTATGCTTTAAGGTAGTAATTTCACTTCAAATCTAGATGTGTTATCTGTCAAAAATAATAATTGTATAACCATTTAAAAATAATTAACATTACATAAATATTTTGTATTCGTTGATTAGAATGTCACAGTACTACTGACGCCATCTGTAAGAAAATGAAATTCGCCAGTTTGTTTTTTATTTTATATATACCAGTGTCACTGGCTTTATCGAGACGAATCTAATGATGACTTATTAATTAAAATCGGTTAAGCTGTTTACAAGTTATAAATATATAAATAAAAACAATAAATAAATAGTATTTCAGGGAGAGACCAGCTTTGCTAACATGTGCAATAATAAGACATATTTACAGTTTCATAAATAGATACATCAAAGAAGATTTCATAGCAATTGCTCGCACTGAAAAAAATCTGTCTACGGCAGATATTGGCTTCCAAGGGACTTCCAGAAGAATCTATATTAACGACCACCTGAGCGTCGATCACAAAAAACTCCTTACTGCAGCGAAAACTGCTGCCCGTGATGAGAATTATAGCTTTGTGTGGGTAAAGCATGGTAAAATCCATGTACGCCGAGATGATTCATCTAAAGTAATTGTAATTAGACAAGAGAATGATTTAAACAAAATTGTTTAAAATGTCTGCAAACCCATTGCCTTATATCAAATAACTACAATCATTTTGAGTCATTCACTAATTGTTCAAATAATAATGCATTACTTTTTCTATGTTTTAAACGGTTGTTCACCTCTGCCTCACTAGAAACCTGTTCCATTCATATCAGCGTTATTCTGTCTAATGCGCATAATATGTTTATCTCGCTTGCTTTTATTCAATTTGCATTATGTTCCTACCTGCTACGCTTGCTGCAGCAAGTGATCGTTTCTTTGTATTTTGTTTATAATTTCTACCCTCGCACAATGAATATTTTTGCTCGTTTTTACGTACACTATCACTTCTTTTGTACAACACATACTGCTGCGTATTTTATTTCTAAGTTAATATTTGTCAATAATGGCGTCGTTTAATAGGAATAGTAATGATCTGAACATTTACTATCAGAACGTGCGTGGATTAAGAACTAAAACTGATTCGGTTTATCGTAAGTGTTGTTTGCATTCATACGATATCATAATAGTTACTGAGACCTGGTTGTTAGAGAGTATATCAAAATGCGAGTTCTTAGATGATCGGTATTTAGTTTGGCGCCGAGACCGGCACTACTCTTTGACTTGTCAAACAAAAGATGGTGGTATCTTAATTGCTACCCGTAAAGACCTGCAAGTTAATTTACTTCCCCATTTTAATTCAACGGCTGAAGATCTTTGGATCTGTGTGCGTTTAAAGCAAACAAATTCACAAAAGTGCGTCAACTTATACCTGTGTGTTATTTATTTATGTGAACAGAATAACGGTTTGTCATTTAGTTCACAACTCACTAACTTTCTTAATAAACTCAATCGTGTAGTCGTAGATTATCCTTCCGACGCAATCTTAGTGGTCGGTGACTTTAATTTGAGTGGAATTAAGTGGTTGCCCACAGATAGTTCCATTTTTTCCCCAACAAATATAGAAAGCACTGATGAATATATGTTAACTGACGAAATGAGTTCTTTAAATTTGGGACAGTTTAATGGTGTAGTAAATAAACATGGTAGAATATTGGATCTGGTATTCTCAAATCAATCTGTCGAAATATCTAATTCTGTCGATTCTCTAACACCAAAAGTCGACGAACACCACCCAGTCTTGTTCATTTGGTAAAATCATTTGGTATCTCTTTATTAGACGTTGCACCGCGAACACGTTATTTATTTGAGAGGGGTGACTTTGATTCAATCAATAACACAATTAATAATATTGATTGGACAAGTGAGTTCGCGTCTCGCTCAGTAGATGAATGTGTTAGTTTTTTCAATCAAACTATATGGGAGCTCCATAAGAAATCCATATCTGTTAAAAAACTCTATAACCATTCCTATCATGTGTGGTATAACGCGCCATTAAAAAAAGCTATTAAGGAGAAGCACAAATTCTTGAACAACATTTATCTTGTTATTCCTGTATTTCCTCTCCATCCAAAGGTTGCCTGGAAGAGATCACTATTAGTGATAAGGCCGCCCATTGTGACACTTTATTTTAAGATTTCTTTTGATGTTATTTTTGTATAATAAGTGGTGTAACAATAAAGAATTATCTATCTATCTATCTATCTTTATATATAAAATATATATAAATAAATCAGATGAATTAACTTATAAGATTTTGCGTGGCAGAGTTAATAATTTAGAATCTTCGTGTTATGTAAATTATATTACCATGACTGAGGACTCAATTAAAAAAAATCCAAAAAGTTTTTGGACTTTTGTTAAGAACAGATCTCAATCAAATTCTATGCCTAGCTCATTAAATTATAATAATATTACTGCTTCTTGTGGTGAGTCCATTTGTAACTCATTTTCATCCTACTTCCAGTCTACTTTTCAGAACTCTGCAATACCTAATATCACCAATAACACGGATTTGCTGGATCATATTTCGACTAATTCTAACACAACTTCAGATATTAGTAATATTGAAATTCATCCAGCTGAAGTTAAAATAATGTTAAAAAAATTAGATGCATCTAAAGCGCCCGGTCCTTACAATATTTCATCAAAATTTCTTATTCAATGTGCCTCATCTATTTCCTATCCTATTGCAACCTTATTTGTTAAATCGCTTGCCACTAAGACCGTTCCCAAATTATGGAAATCTGCTTTTATTACCCCAGTGCATAAGAAAGGTTCAAAAACTGAAGTCACTAACTATAGACCCATATCGAAACTATGTATCATTGACAAAATTTTTGAAAAGATTATATATAACCAAATTTATTCAAACTTAAAGTATATATTTAGTCCTTTTCAACATGGGTTCTTGAAGGGTAAATCTACAGTTTCTAATCTCATTATTCTTAATGATTACATAACTGTAGCTATGGAGAATGGGCAACAAATAGATGTAATCTATACGGATTACAGTAAAGCCTTTGATAAAATTGACCATCATACCTTATTACTTAAGCTTACTCAATCGGGAATTCGTGGTGACTTGTTACGCTGGTTGTTATCCTATATTGAGAATAGAACTCAGGCTGTAGTTATCAATAATTATATTTCTAGCTGGGTGCCTGTTCCCAGCGGGGTTCCTCAGGGATCACTGCTTGGTCCATTGCTTTTTATCATTTATGTGGGTGATATTGATTCGTGTTTTAAATCTTCTAACCTACTGTGTTTTGCAGATGATATGAAAATATTTTCTACTATTTCATCGAAACATGATATGCATGCACTTCGAGCTGATCTTATTCGTTTGGAAGACTACTGTCTCCTCCATAAGCTTGAACTTAATCCATCTAAGTGCTCTGTTATAACCTTCACTCGGAAACATTCTGTCATTTCCACAAGATATACTTTACAAGGACAAACTTTATTGAAAAGTGATAGTATGCGGGACCTTGGAGTGTACCATGACTCCAAACTACTCTTTGACATCCATGTTGATAAAATGGTTAGTAGGGCTTCGAAATCACTTGGATTCATCATGCGTCTTTCTAAAAGCTTTACAAATATAAAGACCATCAAAATTCTTTATAGTACGTTTGTTAGGAGTCATCTCGAGTACGCCTCCCAAATATGGAACCCGTGCTAAATCAAATATATAGACCGTATTGAAAGTATCCAAAAACGGTTCTTGAGATTCTTATGTTTTAAACTAAGGATACCTTATAATTCTCATAATTACTCTGACCTCTGTAAAAAATTTCACTTCTTGCCACTTGAAAACAGACGTGCTTTTGCCGATTATTTATATATTTTAAAAATTATATCTAATGACACCGATTACCCTTACCTACTTAGCAAATTATCCTTCATTACTCCATGTAAAATTCTAAGGTTTAATCAAACACTTCAGGTTCCTGATGCCACCACTAAGTATAGACAGAATTCATTCATTGTGCGAGCGAGTAGAACTTTTAATCGATACACTCAATTATTGGATATCGATCCATTCAATACTAGTATTCCAAAGGCAAGGAGGTGCATAACCTTTAGCTTCTTTAATATTTAGGTAGGTTTTGTACTTGTATTTCTCTTAGATTAGTGTTTACTCGTTTTTTTTTGTAATATTGTTAATGTGCAGGTTTTAGGTTAAGAGTCTTTACGCCTTGCGCTATCGTTCAAATTTAGGCATTTATCATAGCGCGGCGCACACGAGCACACCGTTAGCAAGGATCGAGCGGTCAAAGACGATGTCGCATGGAATAAAACATTTTGATCCTTTTTGAAGTGTTATTTATTTTTGATAAATAATGTGGAATGTTATGTAACTTTGTAAATTCATTTCGCACCTTTACAGTTTACATACAAAGTAGACTTAAATGAACCTAATAATTAACCTCTCATTGACTAACATTAGCACACCTATAACTATAGTCCATTGAAAAGTTACATGAGCTTTGCATTTTTTATAGCACGCAATTTTATTTTTGAGACATGTATGGGGGTCTATAGAAGAAGCTTAACCTCAAGTTTGTGGGGTCGCCACCCTTTTCCCCCGGCCGCCATCTTGGAAAAAGGGGTGAAAAAACGTATTTTGCGATATCTCAGACACTATGCGTTTTACAAAATATTCGTTAGGACATAATTTGTAGCAAATTGTTTTGCCTATAAAAATGGTACGTTTATAACTTTGTGCCCTAAATTAAGTATTAAAGAAGTTATAGCAAAAATATATTTTTTTACTCCATAACTTTTTTTATACATTTTACAAAAAAATTACCCCAGAACAATATTGTAGATGATGTTTTGAGGATTTTTTTTCCGAAACCCGCAGTTTAATTAATTAAACTGAAAATAATATCCACAATTTTCAACACGTTTACACGTAACAAAAAATGTAGCACAACTAAGAGAATAAATTAAGGTAGAAGAAACAGCTAAGCCTGCATATAATAATAATAGTCGTAGCAGGCAGATGTTCCTTTGTCCCCAAACGGTAACTCAGACCTTTTCTATCTGCTTATCCTTCGGTAAGTTATATTTGGTAAGTTCTATGGTAAGGAAAACAGTTAGGTATGAATAAGTGAAGTTGTACGAATTAATTATTTTTTTAAGGATATGAAAAATATTTGTTAAACATTTCATTTTGACCGGATTCCCATGAGCACTGATGAACCTGGTCAACTTTGTAGCGCTGTAAGTGTCTTAAAAATCTTTAATACATGTTATTAGCGATAAACTGAAAGCTCATGGCCAATGGAAATTACATGGTAATCCTAGAGATTACGATGAGTTTTCTGAATTTCGAGCTTGACAAAAGAGAATTCAAAAAACATGTAAAGACTCATTTATCAATCGCATGCAGTCTTTTATTAAGAACTATCCAAAATATCTGTGGAAATATATTAAATCCTTACGTGAATCTACTTCAGGATACCCCAACATAATGCGATTAGGAAACACTCAATACAACAACGAGGCGGAAGTAAGCGAAGGGTTTAAAAGCTTTATAATAGAGCTAAAGCGTATTTATTAAAAACTGCGCAAAAACTTTAGCTCAACCACTAAGTACAATATTTACACTTTCAGTCAATGTGTTCGGCTCATATCCAGACATTTGGAAAGAAGCTCGAATAGTTCCGGTACATAAAGGGGGATCCCGAAACAAAATTGAGCACTATAGGCCAATATCTATACTTAATACATTTAGTAAAGTATTTGAAAAGGTAATTTATAATTCTATTAGTGCTGCAATATTTGTATCCATACCAGAACAACAGCATGGATTCATGAACCATCGTTCTGCGGTGACCAATTTAACTGCATTTTCAAATTATGTTCTTCGTAGCATGGATGATAGAATGCAGGTTGATGTGATCTACACTGATTTCGAGAAAGCATTTGATAGGGTAAATCACATTATCTTGCTTCATAAACTGCAAGCATTAGGGATAAGAGGAGACTTACACAGGTGGTTTGCATCGTATATATCGAACAGGAGGCAAGCAGTAGTGGTTGGCAGTGCTTGTAGTAATTACACAATAGCTACATGGCGTCCCGCAGGGATCGATAATGGGCCCTTTACTCTACAGCGCTTATTTGTTTGATATATACCAGTGCTTTGAAAACTCTAACTTTCTAATGTTTGCAGACGACAAAAAAATTTACTTGAAAATCAAAAGTATAGAAGATTGCAACAAACTCCAAAAAGATTTGGATAATTTAACGGCGTATTATGATAAATATAGAATCAATATAAATGTAACTAAATGTATTAAGATATCCTTCACACGCAAATTAGTACCCATCAAATTCCCGTATACAATTAATTCCACTCCAGTTAAAAACGTAACTTTTTTAAAAAACTTGGGGGTTAAATTAGACTCTAAAATGATGATTGTAGAACACATAGAAGCTGCTGTGGACAAGGCATATAAACAGTTAGGTTTTATAAAAAGAGTCTGCACTCCTTTTAAAAGTATATTGTGTATTAAAGTACTATACTTTGCGTACGTTAGGAGTGTATTAGAATACGCCTGCAGTGTTTGGTCTCCAAGATACAATGTCCATATACAGAGACTGGAATCAATACAGAACAAAATTATTAAATTTTTAAGTTATAAGGATCATAAAGTATTTGATTCATATATTGAGGCATGTAAGCATTATAATATTGATACATTGGAACAAAGACGCAGGTAATATGATGTTTTGTTGTTGCACGACATTTGGTTAAGTAACATAGACTGCCCTGAACTTCTAGCTAACGTATAGCTTCGAGTACCCCTAAAACGGACTAGACATACACCATTACTACATGTCCCTTGTGTTCATACAAATTATGCTCATAACTCCGTACTTTGTCGTGCAGCTCGAATCTACAATGAATATTATTCAGACCTGGACTTATTCCACTGTTCTAAGCAATGCCTTAAACGTCAAATTAGGATTTTACATAAAAATAGTTGACTTTCCTTTTAAACACAATATACACTATACAAATTAACTCCAATAGCCACATACACACACTTACACTCTCCCTAACACGCATACAAACACATACCTTTCTACCACATTATAGTATAAATAAATGTATAAATTTGAAACTGAACCCATAACCAATAGTTATATTTCTATTTTTTTTAATTGTCAATAAACTCATCTGTTTGGTACTTTTAAGTAATTTAAGATAATTATATTTGTATCCTATTTTGGCTATATTGTAGTAAATAGTAAATTTAGTAATATTATTGGTAACGCTGTATGGATAACTAATTAAATAAATAAATGAAATAAATTAAAAAATCATAAGAAAATTCCTCAAAGGATAATCAACAAGATTGGTCTGAGGTATCTTTTTTGTAAAATGAGAAAAAGAAAGTTATAGAGCAAAAAAATATATATACGAATTTTTTTTCACTTTTTTTGGTAATAACTTCTTAAATTTTTAATTTAGGGCAAAAAGTTATATAATCATATTTGTAGGCAAAATAATTTGCAAATTATATGCTGTAGAATTTTTTGTAAGGCGCATAGTTTCCAAGATATCGCGAAATAAGTGTTTTCACCCCTTTTTCGAAGATAGCGGCCGGAGGACAAGGGTGGCGACCCTACAAACTTGAGGTTAAGCTTCTATGGACCACCCACATATGTCTCAAAAGTAAAATTGCGCCCTCTAAGAAATGCAATTTTATTTTTTTTTAATTTTATTTATGTTACTAAGTCTACAGCTCTTAATTAACAAAGTTCTAATTTTGTATCTGTGACCTACAGCCAAAAAAGACTTACTTTTTATAGGTTTCTTAATATAACAAGACAGTCCCTTAACAGTATACATAAAACTTAAAAACTTAGACACTGGCTAAGTATAAATATGCAAAAAAAATATGTGTGAGCTTGTGTGTGTGTGTGTGTGTGGTGTGTGGGAGATTGTGTGTATAAAGAGTAAGTGTGCATGATGTGTGATATAAGGATTTTTTCATTATATAAAGTCGGTAGGTATATGTTACTTATAGTAATGTTTAAATATGTTTATTTAACCCTAGGTATGTGGCATATTTATTACGCTTAGTATTTCTTGCTTAAAAATGTTTTTACTGTATAAAAATATGTCTACAGAATTGAATCGTTTATTGTAGGTCCTCTGTAGTCTTTTAACAGGAGCATTAGAGGCATAGTTTGTATAGGACCGAGGAACTGCAAATAAGTTTGTGTGTCTTGTTCTCAACCTTGGACAACAGAGGCATAATAGTTTAGCCAACAATTCAGGCGAGTCAATTTGCCCATTACATATGCCATGCAGAAATGACATATCTGTTAGGATTCTCCGATTTATGAGCGTTGGCAGACGGTGATAAGCGCATGAATCTTCATAATCTTCAAATTTACGATAACAACGGTAGTTTAAATGTTTGGTGAATTTATGTTGAATATTTTCAAGTTTTTCATTATAGGTGATATAGTGCGGGTTCCAAACTATACTGCAGTACTCCAAGACACTTCTAACATAAGCAAAATATATAATTTTTATGCAATCTATATCAGAAAACGGTCGGCTGACACGCAAGACAAATCCTAGATTTTTGAAGGCTTTATTTGTTATTGTATCAATGTGTTCTGAGAAAGTCAGTTTTGCATCTACTGTGACACCTAGATCTTTGACTGACTCAACCTTATTTATTTTTGTATTATTGATCATGTATTCGTAATAGTTTATTTTGTTTTTTCTGGTAAATACTATATATTGACATTTATTTATATTTACTCCAATGCGATTTGAAATGTAATACTGCCCCATTCTATTGAGGTCATCTTGTAGTTTTATGCAGTCATTTTTATTTTTAATTTGCATGTATATTTTGGTGTCATCGGCATACATTAAAAATTTTGCGTATTTGAAACAGGTGCCTAGGTCATATAAATAACAAGCATATAAAAGAGGGCCTAATATAGAGCCCTGGGGCACTCCAGACGAAATTTTTATAAAGTCTGAACAGTAACCGCCAACAACAACAGCCTGAGATCGGTTTTTCAGGTAAGACTCTACCCATCGTAACAAGTTGCCACGAATTCCGAGGTGATGAAGTTTATGTAACAGTATTACGTGGTCCACGCGGTCGAATGCCTTCTCAAAGTCTGTATATATAACATCTACCTGTGATCCACCATCCATACCTCTGGCTACTTCATCAACAAAGACACACAAGTTGGTTGAAGTCGAACGTCTTCTCATAAATCCATGTTGTTCGGTAGGTATTAATGGAGCTAGGAATGGATATATCCGCCTGTGAACAACTCTCTCAAGAAGCTTACTTAATACATTCAAGATAGATATCGGCCGATAGTTTTCAATTGATGTTTTTAGACCTTTTTTATGAATTGGCACTATGTGTGCCTGTTTCCAAATATTAGGGAAATATCCAACATGAAGACATCTGTTAAAAATAAAAGCTATGGGTAAGGCCAGAGATTCTCCACATTTACTTAGGAATATAGAAGGAATTTTGTCATTCCCAGCTCCTTTTGCGACGTCTACATTCTGAAAGAGTTTGTGAATCTCTTGTTGATTCACTTGTATAGAGTGTATTATATTCAATGGATGAGTGTCATCGCGTGCATTAAATTGATAATGGTTCGCGGACGTACTAAAATTTTTGTTGAAAAATTCGTTAAACGCGTTACATATATCTTCTTGATCACTTAGAACTGCATTATTGTAATTCATTTGTTGTGGGTAATTAGAATTATTTTGACGTTTATTTTTAACATATGTCCAAAAAAATTTTGGATTTGTCTTAATTTTACCTTGTGCCAGGTCGATAAACCGCTGATAACACTCTGATTGTAATCTTTTTTGCTTTTCCCTCAGTTCAGAGAATTCAACATAATCAATTTGATTTTGGTACCGCTTCCAGTTATAATGCACATTGAGTTTTTCTCTTATAACCTTTATTAGGGCTCTACTATACCAAATAGGATAGGCATGTGTTCCAGAGGAGCGGACTTGGGGTACATACTTTAATATTAAATCATTTAAGATTGAGTAAAGTTTAGTGATTATTTTCTCTATGTCACTATCAGTATTAATAAAAGACCAATCCTGGCTAGCGAGTGTTTCATTTATTGAAGCATAATCTGCTCGTCTAAACTGAAATTTTAAACGCGATTGCGGTTTTAAGGGCGGTATTAGAATATCAGTGGCTTTGATACACAATGTAGAATGAAAACTGTCCTCCTTGACTAAAGGCGATGTTGATATATGTACTTCAATGGGAAAATTTGCAAAAATTAAATCTAACGTATTATTATGGCTATTTAAAAATGTATTATACTGTGAAAAGCCTAGAAATGATGTATGATTGATAAGTTCTAAAGCAGAGGTTTGCATTTCAACGGCACCCTTTTTTATAATTATTGGTTTACCAGATTTCCATTCGATACATGGTTGATTAAAATCTCCTGCTATTAAAATATTATCACCCTGGTGCTTATCGCAAAATGCAATAAGGATATCTAAAAATGCCTTAAGTCGAGTAGGTGCCGATTTGTTTGGTGGTATATATATAATTGCAAAATGTAAATCTGCTGAAGAATGTATTGCATAAGATGGTACAGTGACCCACATACATTCTAGGTCGTCGCGCTTCCATTCAGGTCTAATTCGAGCTTGCAAATTAGGTTTACACAAAGCCATGATACCTCCTAACCCATCTCTATCACAACGAAATAAGTTAAATGAACTGTTACATATTTCCGCGTCTAATATTCCGTCACATAACCAAGTTTCAGTTACAATAACAACGTCATATTTGTTATTATGTAATAATAAGCTGTTGTAAAACTTATTAATTTTAGTTCTAAGGCCTCTGACGTTCTGGTAGAAGAGTTTAAATTCTTTGATTTTGTCATCCATCATAAACTACCAAGAAGAGATAACTAAACATGTATATAACAACTTTAATGTCTCTCTTAATTAATGCCGAAAAGACAAGTAATGTAAATAGAGAGTAGTACAATTCTGTGAAGGTAAACATCCAAAATTTTAATGTATTAATTTTACATATCAATGGGTGATATATCGACGTGAGTGTGTGTATTTTGTAAGATTTATAAAAACAAATATCATATTGAAAGCAAAGCTTAGCTAATTCAATTTTAGATACGGTAACGATTGGTATGAGACAGTAAAACATTCCAAGGAAGAGAAATTGATTAAGTTGTAATAAATTAGTGTTAAAATAAATAAATATATGTATGTTAGTGTGGCAAAGGTTTATTATGTTTAATGTGTGTCCGAAAGTGTGTGAATATAGAATGTTGCGCTGTTTTTTACGTTCAGGTAGAAAAGGAAATATGTGCGCTTTGGTGAAATAACAATACTGCTGAATTACAAAGTACACATGGGCAAAACGTTTGTGTGAAACAGGATCAACATACATGAAAGCAAGAGTTACACGATTTTTTCTAAATCCGCTGACGTGGCTATCAGGATAGGAGGTGACGTGTCGTTTTTTCTCACGTAAATTCGGCAGTTTTTTGTCCAAATGTACCTATAATTTACTTCTTTGCCTTTTTGTTTGCATGAGCTTAACAACATTTTATTTTCTTTGGTAAAGTGTTCGTTTACAAAGATTTTATTCGCCTCGCCCCCGATACCCACGTCTCTAGCAGTTAGGTTGCGATGTTTTCGAGAAGCAGCGAGTAGGCGATCTTTAGTGCCGCGTTGCTTAAGGTGTACTATTATGGAACGCGCGCGGGCAGCACTCGCAGCACGCCGTGGCTGGACTCGGTGCGCAAACTCAATATCACCTTGCTGCATGTCAACTCCGATATGCTCAGCAATTTTCAACACTGTGTTAATGGGCAATTCATCCTTATTTTCGGGAATACCGACGAACTCCAAGTTCTGCATTCTAGACCACTGCTGCTGTTTTAAATTTTCTTCCTCAAGTGTTTTCAGACGGTTATGGCAGACAGTGAGACTGTCCTTCAGGTTTTTATTTTCTTCTTTAAGGTGGTTAACTTCCGCCGTCTTACTTCCGACTAATTTCTTAAGGTCTGAGATTTCTTTCCGCAAGTCGTCATACTGCTTACTGACATAAGAAAGCGTTTCCTGAGAACCAGCGCACTGCTCATTTATATTTTTGAGCTGGTCCGATAACCCCTTAGCTGAAGATTCTATCATGGCCTTCATCGCTTTCCTCTCCGCCTTCATGATATCTAATAATTTATCTTCAGTTATGTAACTAGATTTAACCTCTGGTTTTCTGCGCGAAGTGATGTTACTACTATCGGATGAGTAGTCAAATTCGGAGTCCGCCTGCGAGACTACTTTGGAGTGTTGAGATCTCACGGGCGTATTTGAGTTGTCCGATTTAGGTTGCTTATTCTTGCATTCTTCACATCTCCATTTACGTTTATTTTCTTGGTTCAACGCCTTAAAACGTTTAGGCGAGAGATTTGCACACTGAAGGTCATATTTTTGCTTACAACCAAGACAACTCATATAGTCTTTGCTTTCTATAATGACCTTACAGCCTGCACAAGGAAGTCCGTCCATTATTTGGAGTAAATTCCTCCCAGAGATCAAAATAAATAATTTACAATTAGTGCCGACAGTCAGTTCGTACGACCACTAAAGCTACGTCACAGCGAGCAAGCTGCGAGTTGTCGTAGGTCAGGGACGCGACCACTTGCAAATAAGTTTCGAAATGTTTTTGGCTAGTACTCACTCAATACTTCTTACTTTAGCGTAAAAATATCACCAAATTAATCTTCACATAAACACCTTCACAACAAAGTGTAACACAAATAGAAACAGTACAATTAAACTCAATATTTTATAAAAATATTTAGGAACTAAGTCAGCGAGATGTTATCAATAAGACTGTCCGAGGGTAGATGATGCAATATTCGGTCTTAAATTGTAACATTTCAATGGACTACTGTGTAGGTTTGATGGCCAATTATTTCGTGTAAAAGACACTTGTTGTAAAAATGTATTACTTCGTTTTCATCTGTTTGGCCAAGTTAATACCTAATATAAAATAAAAAAAGATAAATAAGAAAAAAAATACATTTTAGCCTCTAGCTAGTTTCAAGTTTTCTTTAAAATAATAACAAATACTTTTAAAAGTATCCTAAAAAATATTAAATAATATTTAAATAAAACACTTAAAAAAGCATAAAATTATATATCTAGTGACAATTCCGCCTAATTTTCCTGTTATCTACGTGACGTCACAAACATCACGCAGCCTAACCGGGCTAATTTTTTTTTAAACTTTTTTCTTATATATAGCAACCACGCAACTTTTTGGTTTTTGCCAACGTAAAAAAAAATTGATCCATAAAATGGAACTGACTTCAACACCCAAAGTGTGAAATAACATGTTGAAGTCGGTACCATGATAGTTCAAAAGTACCTATGATCACTATATTGTGCGCATGGTACCGACTTTGACAAGTTATTTCACACTTTTGGGTGTTGACGTCGGTTCCATTTTATGGTTAAATTTTTTTTACTATGGCAAAATCCAAAAAGTCGGTTCCATTTTTGGGTTAAAAAATTGATCACTAGTTTTAGTAACACTTGCTACTTACGATATCGATTGTCAATGATTATATCATCAAGATAGGTAAATACCTTTCAGTTATTGGAGTGTAACGCAAAAACGACTTGACTGATTTTTTTATGCAATTTAAATAGGACCAAACGATAAGCATCAGCTTTCAAACAAAAAAATAATACTCAATATCGGTTCACCCTTTCAAAAGTTCTGAGGTAAAAAACATAAAAAATACAGACGAATTGAGAACCTCCTCCTTTTTGGAAGTCGGTCAAAAATTCAATTCCGATCAGGAAATAATAAATCCTAGTTAATAATGAAAAAGGTATGGTCTCAACAAAAATACCTTTACAATAATAAAAGCATACGCATAGATCTTAACAACTCGGTCACGCTATATTTTCATTGCGCACCGTAGTTGCGGCACGTGTAGGGCGCGGGACGAGCAGCGATACGTCCTCACTCCGCGAGCGCTAGGCGCAAACTGAGATGCAAGGTTTGTTTAGGGAGGACATAGATGCTGGCTACCGCCTGTGCGGTCGTCCAGCTCCACCGGGTTTTGGGCGAGGGCCTGGCCCTACAATAGCCCGGGAGGGAGAAGTGCCGAAGGCACTTCTCCCGAGACGGGCGTAGAAGGCGAAAAGCGCTTTCTACCTCCGTCTCCTGCGGACGCCGAAAACGTGCCGCTACTATAGGAGGGGTTGACAGCGAGCTCAAGGGCACCACTGTGGTTCGGACCTCGGCTTGTCTCGCTGTCGAGAGACATGGGGGGGATCGGAGCAAAATGCCTCTGTGCAACTGCAGTGTTGCACAATTGGGCCCTACTGAATAATACTCTTTGACTATTTGGAGAGCAATTTATCGTGACCTTGTTTTTGCCTCGAGCTCGCCGGCGGGCTCGGTGTTTGATTGTGTGACCTCTAATTACCTCACATCTGGGGATTTTACCTCGACGACTTGCGGATAACGCTAAAGCTGCCAATGTAATGGCTGCGATGGGGTCATCCGGGTCGTCTAATACCTGCCGTGGTCGGCGACGGGGGGGTTTGAAAAATGGGATAGAAGAGGCAGTCGAGTAGTTCGATGCCTGGACAACCAATGGGTTCGGGTGGTGGGGCGCTCGATCAAAGTATCGGCGGGCGCAGTCCTTATTGAACTGCGCTAAAGAGGGAAGGTTTAAGTCGCAATGCAACTCGGTGTTCCGGATATACCACGGGGCGCCGGTTGCATTACGAAGAAAACGGTTTTGGATGACTTGAAGTTTATGAAGGTGGGCCTCACTAGCATGACTAAACACTACTGATGCGTAAGTCATGATGGGGCGGATGCAGGCAGTGTAAAGTGTCTTCTTATTACTAAGAGACATTTTACTCTCTTTGCGAAGTAGGGGACCAAGGCGACCCATTACGAAGGCCGCTCTGTTACGGACGGTTGTTATGTGATCGTTAAAGGTGAGATGACGATCAAGGGTGACTCCGAGGTATTTTGTTCTAGGAACCCAGGGAATGGGTTCGTCGAACAAAATAAGCGGTTTCGGGTAAGGGGAGCGTGTCTTCTCAGTAAAGCACATAGCTGTGCTTTTAGCTGGGTTGACCGCGATGCGCCATTTTCGGAACCAGTCACCGATCTCGGTGACGGCCCGTTGAATGACGAAATAGGACTGTCTGTTGATATGCCACCCAGTGGTGTAAATGGCGGTATCGTCCGCATATTGGGCTAGGAATACTTTGGGCTGAGAGCGTGGGATGTCACTGGTATACAGTGCAAAGAGAATAGGTGATAGCACGGAGCCCTGAGGGACTCCGGCTCTGACTGGGTGGGGGGAGGAGAGGGTGCCTTCCACGCGATAGCGAAAGCTTCTGGCTTTAAGGAAGTCTTGTAGGATGAGCACAAGACGTTCTGGCACGCCAAATTGGTATAGCTTGTAGATCAAGCCATTGTGCCAGACTTTGTCAAAAGCTTTCGCTACGTCGAGGAAGACTGCTAGCGTAGTCTGGGGTTTGGGGTACTTATTGAAGCCCTCAATGATGTGCTCCGTGAGGCGGTGCACCTGTTGGACGCATGAGTGTCCGGGTCTGAAGCCAAACTGCTCATCTAGGATAAGGTGGTGTTCCTTAGCATGGGACTGGAGACGGTTTGCAAGTAACCGCTCGTAAAGTTTGCCTAAGGCACTGAGGAGGCTGATGGGGCGGTAGCTGGTGGGGTCAGATGAGCTTTTGCCTGGTTTGTGAATGCCAATGACATTTGCACATTTCCAGGTGTCTGGGAATAAGCAGTGGCTCATAGCAGCATTGAAGATGCTGACTAAGAGATGGATGAGAGGAGGAGAGAGGGTTTTAAGAACCCTGTTGGAGATGCCATCGGCACCGGGGGACTTGCGCGGTCGGAGGGCCTTGATCAGTCTCTCCACCTCAGCGTAAGTCGCTAAAGTGATTGGTGGAAGTTCAGAGGTGACCACAGAGCTTTTACGTTCGACTTCAGCATCCACCGAATCGAGGTGAGCTTGGTCAACGTGATCTACGTTAGGGGAACACTGAGCCTCTAGGCTATCAGCTAGGCACTCAGCTTTGTCTTCGTCAAAGAACGCTGGGACTAGTGGGACTGGTCTGTATAAGGGAGGCATGTCGTTATGGTTACTTCCTTTCAAACCTCGCGCCAAGTCCCAGTAAGCATGGTGGCTTGGCACGAGGTTTGAAAGTTTATCGCCCCATTGTTGATCACGCAACTCAGACATGCGACTTTGAACCATGCGTTCAAAGTGGCGTTTCTTAGTTTTGTTCTCTTTACTGGGGTAAGAGTCGTAATGTCGGGTCATTGCTTTACTCTCCGTCACCAATCGTCTCACATCCGCTGGAATGACAAGACGCCGGTCGTCCGGCACTATGACCTCCTTTGCAGATGCACCTACTACGGTGGAGAGGTGATTGGTGAACGAATCGATCGCAAGGGTTACGTCATCTTTTGTCAGGATGTCGTCAGGGATCTTGTCAAGGTCCGGTGAACTGATAGCCTTTAGGGCATCGCCTACTTGCTTCCAGTTCACTATCGTCTTAGTGGGGCGGGGGAGGTCAGTCGTTGGGTCGGGACCTAGTCGCAGTATAATGGGTCGGTGGTCAGAGTGAAGCTCGTGAACCACTTCTATGGAGCGTAACCGGAGTGTTACGCCTCTGAGTAGTGCCATGTCAAGCAAGTCAGATCGGTGGTCTTCCATATAAGGGTAGTGAGTGGGCTCAGTGGGCGCAATTATGTCAAAGTTAAGTTCTGCGATTAGGTTTTCAAGTGCAATACCTTTGGGATTGTTGACGTTACAATTCCATAGGATGTGCTTACTGTTGAAGTCGCCAATCAGAATGACGGCGCTTCCTAATGAGAATAAGGCTTCTAAGTCAGCTCGGACGATCGGCTTGGAGCAAGCTTGGTAACAGGACGCTATGACTATAGGTTGATGACCAGTCATAGCTAGGAGGCAACAAGATGCTTCCATATTAACAAGAGTCGGGGTAGGTAGGGGAATGCAGTGCAGGGACCTTTTGTAATAGATAAGAGTGCCTCCCCCACGGGAGTTCACTCTATCATTACGTACCGTTCTGTAATTGGCAAACCTGGGGTTCGCCTTCCCCGGTTTTAGAAAGGTTTCCTGCACGCATATGATATCGATAAGGTGGGTACAACAAAAGTCGTGGACGAGGTCACGTTGTCTGAAGAGGCCGTCAGCGTTAAATGACGCTAACGAAACTGAGTACGGTTTCGTGCGTTCGGTTGTACTACCCATAGTGGTTGTACTGGGGAGGGGCCTGGGGGACGAAACGCTTAAGGGCGCTTAGTAAGTTTGCGTGTTCCAATGTGTATTGGATCACGTCTGCTGGGGATTGAGCGTATTGCATCTTGTGGAATAGCTCTTGTACCTCATTGATGTCAACCGACATGGCCAGATCGCTGACTAGGTTGATTGCCTCTTGAAGAGGGGCAGCCATCAATGGCATAGGGGGAGCTTGTGGCCGGGAAGCGGCGCGGGGAGGGGCGCGAACGGTGTTGGCAGCGGGTGCCGGGAGCGCGGGGCGAGCCGGGGCCGGTGCGCGGGCAGGGGCCGCGGCGCGGGCGGGTGCGGGAGCGGGCGCGGGCGGTAGCGACGGTCTTAACCATACTGGGTGGTTTAGACCATGCGTTACGGGCTGGGAGCGGTGCGGGTATTACCTGTGAGGCAGGTACTACCGTTAGTTTAGGACTTACCCGTTGGCAGCGGTCATAAGAGGGGCGGGTCGGCCTGTGCCTTGCCACCCTGTGGTTCACTCGTGGTGCTTTAGGGCAACCACGGTAATTCGCGGTATGCCCTTGAGCACCACATAGAACACAACTGGGTGGGTCCGGCGAATCCCGGGTGCGAGTGCACGCTGCTGTCGCGTGATCGCCTAGGCACTTAACGCACCTAGCGCGAGCGAAGCAGAAACGGGAGGCGTGCCCGTATAGTTGGCAGTTATGGCACTGCGAGGGACTCCCATTCTTGTATGGGGCTTGGACATCGAGTCCTGAGAGGCCACAGACCTTTTTTAAATTAAAAATGGCCTTACCTTCAGGTGTACGATCTAGTACTACGAGTACTAGATCGTAGGGACTGCGGTCCTTCCCGCTGTACATGCGGTGAACTGCATGTACGGGGAAGTCTTGTGCCTTCAGGTCGGCACATACCGAATCGGTATGTACCTCCTTGGGCACACCGCGGATGACAACTCGGAGGACTTTCTCCTCTTCGAGCGCATAAGTGTGAAAACTTATGCTCTCTTTACGGAGGAGCTTTGTTAGCGCTCTGTGGTCGCTAATGGTGGACACTTGGACTTTAATGCCCTGCTGCGTGGAGCGGGCATTAGTATAATGGATCCCACGATCCGAAACTAAACGGGACAGCATGTCCCATTTGGTTTTGTCCTGAATGAACAGGGGCGGAGGCGGTTTTTCGCGGCGCGCGCTCGCGTCCTGAGGGGACGCGGCAGTGGTGGCCGGAGCGGAGGGAGGAGACGCGGGGCGCGGGGCGGGGGTCGGCTTCTTGCCGGAGGCGGGGGCCTTAGCGGGTGCCTTGGCGGGAGGGGCGGAAGTTGCGCAACTAGCGGCTTTAGGAGCACGCTTGCGTTTTCTATCTACGACGGTATAGCCGTCGTTATCTGAGTCCGAGTCGGTGCGTAAGGCGCGACCCGGATCTACCTCCATCTCCGCTTCGGAGTCCGAAGTGGGCTCGACAACGGCGATGGAGGGACGGGTGCTCGCTGGCCTCCCGATCGGTGAGCGCGAGCGAGACCTCTCACGGGGAGGGGCTGCCACCGTGCGTCTGTTGTCTGGGCCCGGAGCGGGCGAAAGCGGACTGTCCTCTGAGAAGGACCGGGTCAGAGGAGGGACGTTGGCCTCCGGGATTGAAGTCCCGGAGGGAGCAATAAGAGTGTCCGTGAGGCGGGCACTCGCTTCCTCTTCGAGGAGTTGCATATGAGCAACATACAGATCGGGGTGGCGGAGGGCGAAGGTCTGAAGGACCTGCACCTCACCGTTAGAGGGACGGGACTGCATCCTGAGGGGAATACTCAGGACGCCCTATCAAGGGTTTGAATTCCCTCACACACCTTGTGAGCTCACTGTGTGAGAGGGAGTGCGTACCTAGGGTGTGCCCTAGTTGTGTACCCTCTCCGAGCTTTTTTCTCGGCGGAGAGGGGTGCTCCTAAGCGCTACTCCGGGGTTGACTAGGGGCGACCCCAAGGCCAGTTATCCCGGAGCCCAGCTTGCTTCGGCTGACCCGTGAAGCGGGAAAGGCCACGGTGCAAGGTTAAACCAAAAGTTCGACAGTGGCCGTTGTCACCGTAGGGTGTCACACTGCGACCGCAGCAAATGGCGGATTTGATCGTTCAGGCGGGTTTGGCTGACGCTACCCCACGCCTGAACGACGTCGCTTAACAGCACAAAGTGTGTTGTTACGCGCACTGTTACAATGTTGTGTCGAGTAGTAAAGTTGTGAAATGCGCACCGAAAAGTGCGGTCAAAACAAGACCACCAGCCCGATATGATGTTGTTCCGAAACAAGGGACTTGGGTAGGTGGTAATGCCTGACGTCTTAGAGCGCCTCTGCGCGACGGCACGGCGAGCTCGTAGCTCACGTTGCACGGCGTTCGGCGGCTGCTCAGCTTCTGCACACAAAACAAAACTTCATCAGGACTGCGTATTCCAAGGCACTGGTCTGCAACTAGCGTCGGAACGATGACCCGAGTGAGACGGCAATAGTGCGAGGACTATTGCGGTCTCACTGGGAGATACTGGCGGAGCTGTAGACAGGTGTGCACGGCGTGGCGGCACAGGTCGGAATGAGTGTCGAGTGTGAGATGCAAGGCGTTGTGTTCCGTAATTTATAGGTCATATTGAAAAAAAATTATAAAATACATTTTTCGCTAAATTAACGACAACATATTATTATCTATTAAATAAAAACTTCAACTAATGAATAGCATGTTTATTTATTTTATAAAATACCAGATTTTGTAGAAATAACAAGAAATTTGAATGGTATTTTTGTGCCAAAAGTGCTCTTTCAATCCCTTATTTACTCAGTTGTAACATATATTTATCAAAATGTTATTGATGGTAATATGATTGGTTTACTGATATTTTTCAATCTGTATAACGAATAAGTTTTGTTCGATAAAAAGACTGTTGAAGTCACACTGATGAAGAAATTTATGAAAACATGAGTTGGTAAAAAAAAAATTGTCGGATTTCAGTTGTTTTTTTATTGTTTTGGTGAATGCACTCCATTAAAAAAACAATAAACTTTCTTTCTGCATCATTTAAAAAAACAAAAACTTTTACACTTTAGCTGCAACAGCCTTGAGAAAAGGGCTTTAAAATGGCTTTGCTGGAATAAGGGCTCTTAACATGGTGACTTCAGTGTTCGCATATACCGATTCCATTGAGCTTCTATCAGTGAAAACCTGTAATTGGCTTTCTGTTGTATTCACTCATTGTTATAGACAGAAGTATAGCTGTTGGTTTTCCAAATATAAATAAATAAATAAATATTATGTCGCGCACGACACGAGCAGAGTATATTTCTCGTTCGAAGACAAGTGGCGTACGATAGCAGCGGCCGCACCATGCTTAGATTCGTTCATTGAGATTATTTATGGACGATTCTCCATTGCGCTATTTGTTGGTTAAACTGCGAATGGTTATATCGATAATAAGCAGTAATGGACTTTGAATCATTAAAATACCATACTTTTATGAACGATTTAACATTTTTACCGTTCTCAACACTTCATTTGGAATTTTAAGATTACAACCTGTTCCCGTTGTTGATATTTTTCCAATGAATTATAAAGATGTAAATTGAATTCGTGATTTTTCTACATCATGTACATATTTATCTTTTTTAACAATATTTGCTTATCTGTTTTATGTTGGTGATGAACGCTGGATGGTGTAGTAGTGAAATTAAAGTCTGTATCACAGCTACTTAACTAGTTTTCAACGCCCCATTTATTTTTTCTTTATTAAACAATATAATAATATTGTTTTTTTTATATTATTGTGACGGAACAAGCTCGAGGCCCACCTGACGTTAAGCGAACCAACCTATGCCTATAACAGATGCATTTCGTCACAAGTCACGAATTGCCCTGCGCCCCTTCCGTCACCTTGAGACATAGTTGTTAGGTAAGTCTCGTGTGCCTGTAATTTCACTGGTTCTCAAGGACTGCTGCCGGAACACACCGTTAGGTGCTTGGCGACAGATTTCCTACTTGAGGGTGGTCGCTAGCCAGGCGGGCATTCGCAAAAAGCCCTTCCACCATGCGGTGAAGCTCAACCGCGGCGAGATTCGAACCATGGACCTGCTGCGTGACAGTCCATAGCCAAAAAAGCCACTGAGTCATCATTGCTTCAAAAATTGGTACGGAATTGTGTAACAATAAAGTGGGTACTGAACCCTCAAAATAGTGATTCATTTAGCTTAGCTTACTTTAAATGTTTACTTTTGTGAATTTTATGAAAATTTCAATAAATTATTAATAACTACTCATTTATTTACATATAACTGATTTTTTAAGTAATCAGGAACCTGTATATTATTTTCATTAAATTAATAATAACAAATATTTAAAAAAACATTGAATTAATATTTAAATAAAACACTTAAAAAAATATCTAGTGACAATTCCGCCTTATTTTCCTGTTTAGCTGACGTTACGTTACAAAAACCACGCAGCCAAACCGGAAGAATATTCGACGCGTTTTCCTCGATCGTGATTCAACCGAGTAGTCGATCTGCTGAGGATGCGCTTTAACGTGTTTTTAGGAGTTGAATTTCCAAAAAAACTTTCTTAGTCCAAACCTAAGGATCAAGACATATACCTACCCTCCAAATTTCAGCTGTCATCTTTCATCACTGATGTACACTGATCACGGTCATCTGTAGCAATGTTAGCTGTCAGTAGTTTCACTCCTTAGTCAGCTCACAAGAATATGTAAGCTTTGAGTCACAGTCACAATCTATCAAATGACTATAGACTAGTAGCGATCACAGACTAGAATATTGTCGGTCATAGTACGGTCGGTGTACTCATTGACATTATAAACAGCTTTCGTCCAAGTTTCTCTTCTATCGCGAGTGAGCTGCATGGTTACCCAGACAGACGCGAGTGAGCACGCCATGTCAGCATGTGCTTACACGCGTCTGTCCGATGACGTCACCAAGGAAGTACGCACATTTCCTGTTCTCGCTACAACGCGAGTAGCACCTCTCTCGCCTTGTCTCTCGATCCCTCGGCTGGACCTGATGGGAGTTGTGATGTTGTCTAAGCTTCTTGAGAGAGCCTTGAACATCTATTCCGATCGCATTAAAGTCGATGAAATATAAATGAAGTATGGACTCGTCAGTAGTCTTGGCGTGACTTCGATGCTTACGAGAGGAAAAAAATATTTCGAATCCCTAGAGTGAAATTCTCACCAGACGTGTTCCGGCTTGTCGTTTTGGGTACGTCACTAACCTGAGCGAAGCTCTCTCTAGGGATTATTTGCCTTTGACATTCTTCCAGAATGACATGTGGTTCCACGGTCCACAGTGGCTTCGCAAGGAACAATATATACCGACTGAGGTGAAACGTAGCCCTTCAGTTGCGTCATCACCGGTGACGTAGAAGGAGATTATTGATATCGATATAATAAACAAATTTCGACGTAAGGTGTGGTTAGGGTGTTACGAGTTACATCCTACGTGTCTCTTTTGTACAACATTTTGAAATCTCGAGTTCAAAAAGAGAAAATTGTTTATCCAAATTACATCACAGTCCACGAGTATAATTTTATTCCACACTAAATTGATTGATGAATTAAATGATTGGGTTTTTGGTGGCTGCCTGCATAAATAGTATAATTATGATTTAAACTACTATAAAATAATTTACTACTATATAGGTTACTAGCGAGATTCGAACCCTAGAATACAGTTCTCAGGCCCTGTCGCTATACTCCTAAGCTATAGAAGCACCCACCAGTGATCTCACATTTGTCTTTTTTTTCAATATTTAATTTCACTCATTTTAGTTATGCATACTGCTAACAATATGAGTTGCATTAACCATCAGTCCATCCTTATGCAAATTCTAGTTATGCAAATACATTTTACAGTTAATTGACTATAACATAAAAACTACTCAACTGATTTTGATGAAATTACGAGTAGAGTGCACGGAGCGGTAAGTTAATCTAAATACAAATAATGCATGTTTTATTGACATTATTTTTTATTTTACTTTAAAAACCAACAGAATAATTAATATTGATAAGTAATACTTAATATAAAATTTATAATTAATACAATCAATTTTAACTTATTGAAACCTTAATTATATAGTCATTATTTTGATATTATATAGCTTAAAATAGCTTAAAATCTTAGAGCGAAAAAAACAAGTGGCTCATAAATATTTCAAAAACCCTAGTTGAGAGAAGATGTGCAAAGCAGTCACATTGAAATGTATTGTACCTCTGTGTGTTGATGGTATCTTTTTTATCTTCATTGTTGTCGTCGTAATCGATACCTAATGTGTCAGTTTTACTAATTTAATCAGATAAATATACGAATCAGAGCAAAAACAAAATGTTTACTATAATAATTGCATTAAAATACACAATCATAAGGTGAGCTGATATGAAAGCTAATTAACCTTATCAGCAGGGAGTTGGTTCGGATAACAAAATAATCCCTATTGACGCCAACGTTAATCGTTACCCATTATCATTTAGCAGTGATTTTTACCAACTCTTTTATTAATTACTTTATTTTATTCCTTATCTTTCCATTTATATCTCACATGTGGAGTCGGTACTTACCATTTAACTTCTTAAGTAACACACAGGACAACACAAAGGATATTACTGTGTACTTAGCTGTATAAAGTATTAGCTCCTCAAATGACGCCGAACACCCTTACGAGCTTTCTTAAGATCAGAACCGCTCGTAGCGAAGTTTTCTTAGCCGTTCCTAATCGATCAGCAAAGTTAAGCAACGTCCGCCGCGGTCTTGACTTGGATGGGTGACCGCTGGTGACATTACTATACTTGTTGGATATTATCGATTGCCATCACTAGTAAATACTAGCTCTGTTATCTTTGGGATTAATAAAAAGTGTGTGAAACCAACATGGCGTTTTTCTTCCTCGTCTCCTGAAGTAAATATAATATTAAAAATAAGTACAAGCCGTCCTTCGCAATTAATGGAAAGCCAATAGCACGCTTCCACTGCGCAACAACAACAAACAAGTGTAAAAATACGGATAAGAACAACTATCAGAAAAATCACGGTACGTGTCCCGTCTGGCGGCGTCTTGCGATTCGCCGGCCGGCGTGCATATATAAAAGCAAGTGTATTGTCATCAGAGCATAATTAAACATGGAGAAATTACTAGCGTTGCCCATACTGCGGGAGGGTGACTCGTTTTCGAACTGGAAATTTCGGATGGGTCTGATATTGCAGGATAAAGAAGTGCACCACGCCATTGACAAAACGTATAACAAAAGTGGAGATAAAGATTTTGCTAAATCCGACACTAAAGCAAAGTGTCTCATCGTGCAGTGTTTAAGCGATAAATATCTAGAAATTGTCAAGAATAATAGTATTACAGCCATGGAAATGATTGACGCCTTGGAGAAGCAATTCGAACGGAAAAGTGTATCAAACAAATTGCATCTGCGCCGTAAATTAATTAACCTCAAATGTAAAACAGGCACAAAGTTGCAAGATTTTTTTATGGAGTTTGATGAAATAGTGGGCCAATTATGTGCCATTAATAGTAAAATCGAAGAGGTAGATAAAGTGTGCTACTTGCTGGCTGCAATGCCACCAGAATATGAAGCAGTGATAACATCCATTGAGACAATGTCAAGTGATAAAAGTGTCAACATAGATTTTATAAAATCGAGATTATTAGATGCTGAAATTAAATTAACAAATAAGGATCAGTATGACAGCTCAACTACAGTGCAAACTTTTAATTGTTATACCTGTGGGAAGAAGGGGCATAAATCTTATCAATGCAAAGCAAATAAAAACACAGAAAGTACAAGACATGGACAAACACATAATCACGGACAAGGACAAACATTTAATCATGGACGAGGACAATTGTATAGGAGAAGGGCATGGTCACGGAGACCACCCATGCGAGGACAAGGAACTGGAGCAAATTGTGCTACGGAGGAGACAATAGACGAGACATTATTTACAGCATTTCGAGGAAAAGAAGAGGAAAAGTATAGTGACAGTTTAAACTCAGGTAATATCAAATTTATTATTGACTCAGGAGCCACCGAACACTTGATCAAAAGCTGTTATAAAAGTAGTATGTTTGATGTACAAGAATGTAAAGAAACAAAAATTTATGTAGCTAACGGTGAACATTTATTATGTAAAGAAAAGGGTAAGATACGTGTAACTTGGCAAAATGAGTGCATAACTATTGAATGTTTAATTGTAGAAAATATTTCATATAATTTGTTATCAGTAAGACAATTTTCAGCGAAAGGATTTGAAGTTAAATTTCATGAAAAGTTTGTATCAATTTGTAGAGATCATTTTACAGTCCAAGGTACTTTGAATGCGCGGTTATATACAATTGATTTTCAATTAGGTACATATGAATGTATGGTTAGTGAAGATTTGGACAGAAACCTTTGGCACAGGCGATTGGGTCATTTAAACCGGCACAGTTTGAAATTAATGGGGTTACCAGCTTCTGAGGAGAAATGTGACTTCTGCACGGCAGGTAAGAGCACAAGAAGAGTCTTTTCTGAGAAAGGTAGGCAATCAAAACAGATTGGAGACTTGTTACACTCGGATGTTTGCGGGCCAATTGGTACTTTAAATATTAATGGAGAAAAATATTTTCAAGTAATTATTGATGACTTTTCACACTTTGTTACAGTCAAACTATTGAAGCAGAAAAATGAAGCTGAACAAAATCTAATGGATTATATTAAACAACTTAAGACACAGAAGGGATTTAAAACCAAGAAATTGAGACTGGATAACGGGGGTGAGTTCACTTCAAATTATTTTAAGGATTATTGCCGCAAGAAATGCATTGAACTGCAATATACTACACCTCACACACCAATGCAGAATGGGACAAGTGAACGGATGAATCGTACTTTACTGGAGAGAATAAGAACTAAATTTGCTGAAACAAAATTACCAAGACATCTGTGGGGAGAAGCAGTGTGCTGCTCAGCATTTGAATTGAATAGATGTCCATGTAGAGTGCTACATTATCAGACACCAGCAAAAATATGGTATGGTATCGATAAAATTGAAAATATGAAAGTATTCGGGTCAACGGCATGGAAAGTGACAATACCTAAACCTGGGAAATTAGATGTCAGAGCGAAGCCTATGGTTATGATGGGATACACAGGATCTGGATACCGTTTGTGGGATCCTGAAACTAATAAAATTGTAATATCAACAGACATCATTTTTGATGAAAGAAAAACTACCTATAATGAAAAGGAAAATAAAGGAAAAATGGAGAGAAAAATAATTTATAGTGAAGATGAAGAAGAAGAATATCAACCAAGTAAAATACAAGATGAGAAAAATAAAGAGAGTATGGAAGCTTTAAGGCAAAAAGAACAAGAAGAAGAAGAAACTCAAGAAGAGGAAAGTTTGAAGAGGACAAGATCTGGAAGAGTAACTAAAAAACCTCAACAATTTGACGGATATGAATTACACACAGCATATTGTTTAATGACACAAGAAGAAGAAATACCACAAAAGTATGAAGATGCGATTAAAGATAAAGAATGGAGAAAAGCTATAAATATGGAAATAGAATCATTGAAAAAATTAGAAACATGGACAGTAATGGAAAATAAAGAGGGAATAAAAGCTATTGACACAAGCTGGATATTTACTATGAAAGAAAATGGTATTAAAAAGGCAAGATTAGTAGTAAAAGGTTTTCAGATACCAGATAGATATTTCGAAAGTAATTATGCACCGGTAGCAAGAATGGCAACGGTAAGAGCATTCTTGGCACACTCCGTAGAGGAAGATGTTCCAGTATACCAGCTAGACGTACCTACAGCTTTTCTGAATGGAGTTTTGGAGTCTGACGTTTACATTAAAATACCTCAAGGAGTTGACATAAAAGGAAATAAAGTTTTGAAACTGAGAAGAAGCTTATATGGATTAAAAGAAAGCCCAAAGTGCTGGAATATTCAATTTAATAAAGTGATGATGAAGGCTGGATTAAAAAGGTCAGGTCATGATTTTTGCTTGTATTATAATAAAGATGTAAAATTACTAGTATTTGTCGATGATATTTTACTGACAGGAAAATTGGAAGAAGTAGAAAAAATAAAGAAGATATTATATGATGAGTTCAATACTAAAGATCTAGGAGAAATACAGAAATTTTTGGGAATGGAAATAGAGAAAATTGAGAATGGAATAAAAATAAATCAAAAATCACATATTGAGAAAATGTTAGAGAAATTTAGAATGACAGAATGTAGAGAAGCAAATACACCCATGGAAGCAGGATTTAATGCAGATTTAAAGGAAGATGTAATAAATGTACCTTACAAAGAGCTGATTGGATCACTATTATTTGTTTCATCAAATAGTAGACCAGATGTCACATTTGCTGTTTCATACTTGAGTCACTTTTTAGATAAACCGACTGAAAGTCTTTGGAAAGCAGGAAAACGGATTTTACGCTACCTAAAGGGAACCAAAAATATGGGCTTAACTTATCAGAGGCAAGGAAATAATTATGAAGATTTGACAACATTTTCAGATTCAGACTGGGCATCAGACAAGGCAGACAGGAAGAGTACGAGCGGATGTGCTGTCTTCTATTGTGGTAAGTTAATATCTTGGTACTCTAAAAAGCAAGCTTGTGTCGCTTTATCCACAGCAGAAGCAGAGTACTTAGCTGGAGCTCAGGCAGTCTGTGAAATAGTTAATTTACAGGGGGTTTTGTCCAATCTTCATTCCAGACACATTAGTACAAAATTATTGATTGACAACCAAAGTACATTGCGATTGATAGAAAGCTATGAAAACAGTAAGCGATCTAAACATATCGACATTAAAGCACATTTCATTAAAGATATACTATGTAAAAAACTGTTAACACTAGAATATATACAAAGTCACAAAAACATTGCAGATATTTTTACTAAAGCATTATTATATTCTCAGCATTCATACCTAACATTTAAAATGAAAATATTGTAAAACTAAAAAAAAAAAAAACTAGAATATTTGTAATTTTATAGAATCTTTATAATGTTAATCTGTTCAAATTTAAGTAATATGAAAGGCTACCTATTTGGACTTTGCACTAAGTATATAAACCGACTATGAAAATATTAATCTACTTTGTATTATGTAAACCTACTATATAAACATTAACTACCTATTTTGTGTAAGTGAAATTGTAAATCTAGTAAGAAAGTTTTATATAAACCAAGTCTGCTAATAAGTTTGTTAGTATAGATAATGTATTAACTATAATGATTAAGTTTATAGTTAAGATTAGTTATAGTAGAGTCAAGTAAAGTTTTATAGAGAGTCATGTCATAAGAACATTAATTTTATGTTTGTTTAGTGAGAGCCAGAGTATTTTTTTTTTGTTAACTTAGAATTTGTTCGTACGGTTATGGAGTATTTAAGTTGTGATATTTATGAGGCAATTTCAAAAGATAGACTTTTAAATTAAGTTGGTATTAATGAGTAAGAGATATGTAAGAGATATGAAATTGAGAAGGGGTGTTGGATATTATCGATTGCCATCACTAGTTAGTACCTCATCACTAGTAAATACTAGCTCTGTTATCTTTGGGATTAATAAAAAGTGTGTGAAACCAACATGGCGTTTTTCTTCCTCGTCTCCTGAAGTAAATATAATATTAAAAATAAGTACAAGCCGTCCTTCGCAATTAATGGAAAGCCAATACTACTGAGCGCTTACGTGCTTCGGAGGGCACGTTAAACCCTCGGTCCCGGTTGTTGTCTTAGGATGGCAGTCGTTACAGCATGGTGGTAGGGCACTTTGCAAATGCCCGCCTGGCTAGCTACCACCCTCAAGTAGAAAATCACCTAACGGTGTGTTCCGGCAGCTGTCCTTGAGAGCCAGTAATTCTAGGTTAGCATGAACAACATCTTCCACGAGTTCCACCACATCATCACTTACCATCAGGTGATAGTGGTCAAAAGGGTAAACTATCGAGCAAAAAAAACAACTACATTTAGCTTCATTAGGAGCCCATACCGCGCTCCAGCTGGCTTCTGACTAGTGCAACGTACCTGTTAGGGCCTTAATATAAAAAAAAAAGAATAAATATATATATCTAGTGAACTACCCTTAATTGAATAGTCACTATTATTATTTATTTTTAAGTGTTTCATTAAAATATTAATTTAATGTTTTCTTAAAATATTTTATAAATATTTTGTTTTATTTATTATTTTTAATTTCGACCACATCATCACTTACCATCGGGTGAGATAGTGGTCAAAGGCTAAACTATCAGCTATAAATAAAACGTAAAGTGTGCCTGCAGTGCAAGTACCGTAGTATCGTTAATGTATCGAATCGTTATGATCGATAAATTTGTCGAATAGTATCGCCTATTGTAAGTACGGTAGGTACTGTTGTCGATAACTGTTATCGACGTCTTACGTTCGTGACATTGTGGACCATAAGTCGATTATTATGAAATGGCAACTTCGACATTGGACTGTTTTTGAATTGATTATTAATACCGTCCATTCATTACGGAAATTAGTTTTTTCTGAAAATAATTACAATTAAAGCATTTTTTTTTAAATAAAACTGATAATTACAGTATGTTTTTGTTTAATACAAAAAATTATAGATAATTGTAACTAAATTATAAAATTTCTCAGTATCGGATTGAAGTTAAATCAAAGAGAAAAGTATGGTTATGACAGCTGACTGAAGCTATCTTCCAGATACAAATAGTTTTTTAAATTTGGTTTTTTAATAATCGATATTAACGGTCGTAGCGTACCTATTAGTAAACCAATAAAACATCTTAAAATTATTCTGCCCACTGCAAAAGAAACAACCAAACACGACGAAAGTGCTAGTTAAAATATATTTATTATTGTTATTTTCCTAAATAACAAAATCAAAAGACGTAAAAAGGAAAATTTCAAAGCAGCCAAACCGGAACGTTTTTAGTCTTAACTTACACGATAGTTCAGAAATACAGTTAAATACTATGTTAAGTATATGCCTATACCTATTATTCCTTTAAAGAAATTTTATCCTGTAGACCAAAACAATAATTGTATTTAATAAGTAATATGCCTACTTAGGTATTTAGTTTGTGTAATGTGTACGGATAAGACCATGAGATCGCATCCTTCTAATATCGTTATCAAAGCCTTGCACGAAGAGCGAGTACAATATCTTTCGATATACGAAATAGATTCTTCAAGCACTTTTCCGAAAATCCGATAGTAGGGTTGTTAGCATTTGTCAACCCCTTCCCTGCAGCATTTGCACAATACCGCTCTTTTTTCAATAACAAAAGGAGCCCAAAAGTTTATTTTAAAATTTGTCTCGTTTATATCGACCTTCTATTTAAACCCGACAAAACAATCGTTAAATCTACAAAATAGACGATTTCAGACGTCATCATAAAGTTCCATGCTATATTAAACATCGTTAAAATTTAACGAATTTTGACGATAGCCCCCGAATCGTTTAAGTAGGTTTCATACTTGCAAACATCGATATAAACCGTTTTATCGAATTTAGACGATTTTAAATGTCAAATTTAGCGATCGGTAAGTTCGGTACTTGCGCTGCTGTTCCGATAACCGACCAACTCGAGCTACTTATACATGTAACTCATACATCGGAACTCAACTTCGGCTAACGGTAAACAGTATTTTGTTTGTTTGGAGTACTACGAGTATATAATTGAGTAAGAGGTTAGCCTTTGACCACTATCTCACCTGATGGTAAGTGATGATGTGGTCGAAGATGTTGTACAGGCTAACCTAGAATTACTGGCTCTCAAGGACAGCTGCCGGAACACACCGTTAGGTGCTTGGCGACAGATTTTCAACTTGAGGGTGGTAGCTAGCCAGGCGGGCATTCGCAAAGTGCCCTACCAGCATGCTGTAATGACTGCCATCCTAAGACAACAACCGGGACCGACGGCTTAACGTGCCCTCCGAAGCACGGAAGCGCTCAGTAGTAATGTCACCAGTGGTCACCCATCCAAGTCATGACCGCGGCGGACGTTGCTTAACTTTGCTGATCGTTTCAGAATGGCTAAGCAAACTTCGCTACGAGCGCTTCAATATATTAGTAAGTAAGCTTATCTGGCATTGAAACAGCACAATGCGTCACGGGGCAATACATCACACGTCCAATCCAACAGGTAGCCCCAGCAATGCTCCTACCTACTATCTAATATCTACTTTCTACTGTTATTTATTAAAATTATACTACTACTGAACATCACCTGATAAGAGTTGGATCGACTTATGTACAAATTGTTTGCTATTACAATACGCGCAGGAGTCGTGCGGATCTATGAAAAAAATGTATTTTAGTTAATTACAGTTTACACTGCGGCGCAACTCTTGAAATGATAATAATCATAAACTAGACTTTATAAAGTTTTTGAGCACGTATCGATTCGCGTAGAAGTCGGTACATTTCTGCTCCAACAACACACAAGTATGTTTTGTCAATAAAGTAAACAAACGGTACATTCATATCGGCGTTATTTGCATTACACCATGTCATGCTATAAACAAATTCGCCTATACTTATACTGTCCATATTACATGAGTGTTTGCTCCAAAAACAAGGAGGTAATTATCGAGTTTAAAAAAAAAAAAAAGGTATATAGCCCAACATATGGGAGAGTTGTGTTCCTTTTTACCTCTAGAAACACCAAATTCCTTAATTAGGAAATGTTTTCATTGTATTCCTAATGAGCCTGATAACATATCGGTATATGTAAGCGTTGATTAAATTAAAATGTAACCTAGAAAAAAAAACAAATAAAGCGAACCTTACTTTATTTTTAACCGACTTCCAAAAAAGGAGGAGGTTCTCAATTCGTCTGTATTTTGCAGGACAGCGTGTGAGGTCCCGCAGTGGCGCGGCGTGCCGACAACCGACGCAACTACGGAGGCAACCATCGAGCCAGCTCACAGTTTAATCAACAAGGAAATTATGGAGGTACTTTCAGTTAAAACAATTATCTTATAAACGCGAACTACGTCGCTCAGCGACAAACAGTCGGCCACGGGCGGTGGCGCGGCGCGCGGCCATTCGGAAACGAAGGGGGGAGGAAGCCCTTCGAGTGAAATCTGTATATTGGAGCTTTATGATCATAATTATATTCACGCGTAACAGTCATTTACGGTAAGTTGAATAAACAATAAGTAATCGTTGTACTATAGGTAAGTAAAAAAAACCTAATGTTTTTTTCGTACCGTCACAAAAACACACAAAAAAGAAACATTCATCTAAAAACGTTTGTTAGGACTAATAGAAGTGAACTGTAAGAGGTTGTTGCAATAACCCTGTTTATCAGAATACAACATACACTCCATGTAGAGATAAGTGAATTCAGCGGAATCGGTGGGAAAATAAATGTGATTAGATAAGCTCACTTAACATTACCGTGACCTGGTGTGGTGCAGGGATGTCACTCCCATAATACACAAAGCGAATAATTCCATTATCTCTATATACAAACACTGGTACGTTAATATATTCATCATTATTTTTAACCGACTTCCTAAAATGGAGGAGGTTCTCAATACGTCTGTATTTTTTTTTTATATTTGTTACCTCAGAACTCTGGACTGGATGAACCGATTTTAAAAATTCTTTTTTGTATGAAAGATGATGCTTGTCGTTTGGTCCCATTTTAAATTTCATCAAAATCGGTCAAGCCGTTTTTAAGTTACACTAAAATACCTGAAAAATATTTACCTATCTTGCTGATGTAGTCGTTCACAATGAATCATAATCGATCCCGTAAGTAGCAAGGGTCACTAAAGAGTATGAAAATTTTTTTTTTTTCAAAAAATAGAACCGAGTTTTTCGCCCTAAAGTGTAAAATAACTTGTCGAAGTCGGTACCATGCGCACAGTATTGTGATAATAGGTACTTTTGAACTATCATGGTACCGACTTCAACAAGTTATTTCACACTTTAGGGTGTTGAAGTCGGTTCCATTTTTGGCTAAAAAGTTTTTTCCAACCCATTTTTTTTTTTTGTTTTTTTTTTTATCACAGCACAATCCTTTTTACAAAAGTAATCGCCTATAATTGCAACAGCTGTAAAGGGCAACGATTCTGTACTGTAACTGTATCAGCCGGTTTGTCCACTGCTGAACACAACCTCTCCTGTTTAGGAAGGATTTGCCATAATCCCCACACTTGGCAGGCGTCTTGCGAATAGCAAGTCTAAGATAATAATATCAGTTTCTCAGAAGGCGCTGCTGCCCACCTTTCGGTAGATTACTTTTACTCGCCTCTCACGACACCCACAGATTGCAATGGGGGATAACATTCTAACCCCACGGGGTACCGTTAGTATCGGGATCGTCGGCGTCGCCACATAGCGAATGACGTGCAGTTTCGGGGTAATCTGGAGAACAAGGATAAAATAAAGGTTTTTTTATGCTTGGTAGGTTAGCCATCTGACCTGATGGTAAGTGACGATGTGGTCGAAGATATTGTTCAGGCTAACCTAGAATTACTGGCTCTCAAGGACAGCTGCTGGAACACACCGTTAAGTGCTTGGCGACAGATTTTCGATTTAAGAGTGGTAGCTAGCCAGGCGGGCATTCGCAAAATGCCCTACCACTATGCTATATAACGACTGCCATCCTGAGATAACAATAGGGACCGACGGCTCAACGTGCCCTCCGAAGCACGTGCACGCTCAGTAGTAATGTCACCAGTGGTCACCCATTCAAGTCATGACCGAGACGGACGTTGCTTAACTTTGCTGATCGGTTCAGAACAGCTAAACAAATTTCGCTACGAGCGCTAGGTATAGCATTGTTATCACCTACAAATATTATCAGAGATGTGGGTGTTTATATTGATAAAACTTTTTTACGAATATCGTATTGATCATAGTAGCACTGGGATTTGTCGTCTGTAATTCAAAATCATTCCACAAAATGGAAACCTTAAAAATATTATATTGTGCATTACCGCAGCCATCTGGAATACGCTACCCAATTAGTATGGAACCTTATAATTATGCAGTTCACTCAGATAGATTAGAACGTATTCAGAAAAAGTATACTACGTATCTTGATTTTAAATTCAAAACTCCTGAATTAACTTATCATGAAAGGTGTTCACGTTTACATTTGCTACTGCTAAAATGTCGTAGACATATCTCTGCGTTATCTAACTAAACTGGCTCAGTTTATTGTCTATAATTATTCTCTAAACTGTCGTCACATGTTCCGTTCAGACTCCAGACTCGACAAACTATAGATTTGCTTCACACTCCATTCGCATGCACTAACTATCGAGCTAACTCCTTTCTATTGCGTCCTGCAACTGCTTTTAACAATACCCTTGAAGTACACCCCTCCATTGACCTATTCACAAGCAGTGTCTGCGACCTGCGCCTGCCCTGGGGATTACATTACTTGTTAGCTGATATGTGTAGATGTAACTTACCTGCTATTTATATATTGTATACTCACGTTACACCGTTGTCATTTGCGGAGGCTTTTAAGTGGCTTCTTCTTATGTATATATGTTATTTTGTAATGTAAGCCCCCTGAAAAATAATATGTTTTCTCTTAATACATAAACCTGGCGATGCGCACATGATACATATAAGGATAAACCCCAAAAGGCTAACATTACATAACCCTATGGTACTCCCCAACATGCTGTCATCGCCTCTTGTTATCTATCGAACGTGCAAAGGTCGAATGTCTCGCTTGTTATCAATAACTGATACCGCGACCTCGGGAAAACACATTATTTTATTTCTTAGATTTGAAACTAATATTAAATAGAAGGTTTTCGTGTCAGCCATGCTTCATTGTTTTTTGATCAGTTGAAGGAGATTCAATAATTTGTGGTTGCATCGATGCCGTTCAAATACACGATGCATGGTCATTCCCAGACTTGTTGAATAAATTTAATATATAATATGTTTAGAATGAACAAAATTCTCCGCGTGTGGGAATTGGCCCAAAATCCCCTGATTTTACGCATCGGGTGCTTTAACCACTAAGCTATCAAGGATCGCTCGACTGAGCAGAAATTTTGTACTCTTATTCTAATACATTAACTGTCAAAGAGAACTGTGTGCGGTCATAAAATAGACGACTAGACTTAATCTGAACACAATCCCAATGATGTCGCTACCCTGAACACCAGCGCTTTTGTCTTAGACAATAAGCATTATGCTGAGACAAGGCTCATTCAATAATACTGGACATCTCACTACCGTCATAACTATTAAGGAAATTGTTTATTAAAACTTTATAGGATTCAGTTTATCACACTTTATAATTTTGTAGTATTGAATAAACTTCTTTTTTTTCTTTTTTTCTTTCTGTTACCCTGTCACCTTCCTGAACGGTGAACAAATATTACTTAATTTACTACTAGCGCCATCTAACCATTTATCTACCATTAGGAGCAGAATAGAATATCTATCCGTTCTCAAAGAGATCTCAATACAATTGTGAACGCCTTGCTCGCTGAAGTAGTACATCAATGATCCGAGAGAGGTCGCCTATTCTTAAACCAAAAATCTGGTGATGTGTTGCAATAAGTAAAATAATATTTTCATATTAAGTATATCTTGCTAAATAAATAATAATAATATCTTAAAATAAATAACGAATTTTAATAGGTCTAAATTACAATAAAATAACTATAGGTCCATATATAGTAACTGACAGAACTGGCTTGTTACAGCTGTCAAGTGTCAACATGGCCACCGTTATAGTTTTTACTTCCGATTTTCTAATGCAGAAGCACGTTGTAATTTTAAATTAGTAAAATAAAAGTGAAGCCATTGGTGGATTCAATTCTAAACGGTCTAGTCACCACTAGCATTACCATATTTGGTAATGGATTACGGAGCAAACTTCCGGGGGTTGAGTGGCTAGGCGCCAAAACGGCAAACTAGCTTCACTTTACATGAGACCTCCAGAAGATAAACTTAACTGAGATCTTTACAATTTGTTGAGCTCAGACTTTATTATACCAGTTCTAAATAATTTAAACCTCAATCCAAGCTATAAGAAACCCCATTTAACGGGTAAGTGAATATGTGCTTAACCAATAATTACCACAAAACTAACCTCTAACTTGTGTATTTAATTCTTGCTATGTTATCCCATTGTATTTACTGTGTTTCCCTATGTTCTAACCTTGCTAATAGCTATTCGAGCTATAAGCATATAACATCTTGTGTAACCTATCTCTATTTATCTATGTTTTTCTGTATTTTCTTGGTTGCTTCACAACACACAATTTTACTTAAGCCCTTCAGGCATCTGTTGTTTGCTGGCGGGTCACATCCTTGAGACCTCTGCGTTCCTAGCCATGCTCAGTAGCAGAGGAACAATGGACCCACCAGCTCAACACCTTCACTGATAGGATTCTGACCTGAGCACATCCTTTCAGGGTTCTTCCAGTACCGGGTTTCCAACTCCAGGCTTCCTGTACCAGGCTTCCACTACCAGGCCCAGTACCTAACGAGGCTGATCCCCTGACTCCGGCCGTCCCCTGAACTCCTGCGCAGACCGCTGCCAAACTCCACGTCTCTACAGCGCCTAGCTGGGACAGCCTACCGGCGCGGCAGTGTTGGAGCTGAGCCACTGCACGGCAGACCTGCTGCTGAGCATTAACTCAGTTGCTAGCGGACCGGAGATAAGTTCTCAACAAGGAAGCTCGCTATTGCCACACCTGTCTGTAATCCACGACCCTTTTTCTCTACCCAATATAATTCTAAATCTTTCCTTCTTGTTTTCTTTTATGCTCCCTTCTACCAACCGTAGGTAGGAAGGTGACATTGGCGCCCATACTAAATAGGATCAGACAGGTTGGTGTGGCAAACTTTCTTGGGTGTGGCTCTGCCACATATTTTCTGTACTCTCTAAACTGTATTTTATTGTGTTCTTCTTGTGTGTGTGTTAATTATAAGTTGGCAAGCCCTGTGTAGGCTCGGGGTACTATTTAGAATAGGCCTGCTGCAGAGCTGCATGTCGTAAGAGGCGACTAATAGCCAACGGGCAACACCCTCTGGCGGCATAGAACCAGCCATATCGTCTTCAACGAGAAATTTTAAATATTTTTTTTTTCTAAAATTAAATTTTAGTTTTTTTTTTAATATATTTTATCTTACACATATCTCCTTCTAATTTAATAACTTGCACTTAATATAATTGAATCTGTAAAACAGCTTATAAATAGCACACATACCATATTTCTATGTACCCACATTTTTTTTTCTGAAATATTTTGTACTTACTAACTAACCTTCATTGACCTTGTATGACACTGTTGTCATTGGGTATAGGTCAAGTACATATTCACTCCAATAATCATGGGTCTGCACATTTACTTTCTATCTATGCAAAAAGCTGAATTTGCATATGAAGTGGCACTATCTTATAACTTGAAATTTTCTAAAAACTTGCAACGGAGAATACTATACTCAAATGTTCAACTGAACTGTAAATTTTGTAAATGTCGTTATAAATCTAAACTCTTACTTGCTGTCTCTGAACTTATTGATATACATAGATTATACTTATGACATATCAAAGTTTCTTAGTTAATACTTATCTCAGTATTTAACTTCTTTTATTTTAACGACTGACTAAATACAAAATTTTACTAAGTAATGTCTCAAATGCAATCTAAATTGACATAAATATATTGAATAAAACTACAGTCATACTATGACTTTCTATCACAGTTATATAGATAATAGCTATTCTAATAAATTTAACTAAATACAATGTGTTGCAAATAAAACTAAATTTTCTCTTTTTGTTTCTGAATTGACTGATATGCAAGACAATAAACTTAGGTTCTTGGCATATCAGGGATGATAATAAATACATATTCTAGTAATTACTTCACCTTACTTAACAATTATTATATGCAAATCTTTCTACTGAATAGATTGTTGATAACCTAAAATTTAAATAAATCTCAAATAAAACCAAATTCATACTTTGAATTAATTTAATAAAACTTTACTTATACAACCTTACAACTAAAATACATATTCTGAATATCATAAATAACTAAATTATGGTAGGTAAATAAAACCAAACTCATAGAATATTTTTATAGAATAAGAAAAAACGTGCAGGCGTCTGACCTGATAGTAAGTCATCACTTTAGCCCACTTATAGAATAAACTGTTTTAATAAATTCTAATATAACCTTATCTTGATAGGAAAAATAAATCCTTATATAAAACTGATCAGGCGGCTCACCTGATAGTAAGTCATCACCTTAGCCCACTTATAGAATAAATTGTTTTAATAAATTCTAATATAACCTTAACTATATAGGATAAATAAATCCTTATATACTACTGATCTACTATGTAACAGTATCTTATATACTTCTGAAATTCAAATAACTTGTGATCCTTTCTTATATTGATCCTTGTTTATAGATATATCTTATATACAACTGTAATGGCATAAGATATATTATAACCTAACTCAAGTGCCTATAATGTACTACAAACTAAACATCTTAACTTATATACTAAATTAATTGTAACTTCCTTAAATACTCTTTGTCACTATCCAGTTTGAATGGAATAGTGTTGTAACATTGCTAAATTCATTCTTTCACATACCATATGGTAATTCTTCCATTGAGAGCGGTTGTTCAAACTCTTTAAATTAAGCCTTATTGTTCAGAGCGGTTGTTCAAACTCTTTAACTTAGCCTTATTGTCCTGAGCGGTACATAACTCAAAAAATAAGCCATTATGTATTTCCTTTTGATTAACTTCTATCTGTCATAATATTTTATTTAACTTAGGCAATCATGGAACCTATAATAAAATTAATTCCATGAATGCTTACTTTATGTACTTAAATTAACTATTGTTCTAGTGTGTTCTTTATACCTATAATGTAGCTAGGCTGTTTTTCAGCCCTACAATCTTCCATTTCTCCCAATATTGCTGTCAATAATCGTTTCTTGGGATGTCTGAATCCAAACGATGGGGAGGAATTCTAGGGAGTTCTTATATATGTATATGCACATCGCTATGGCGGCTAGACAATGTTAATACTTAAGACCATATGCTGGAGCTTCTATAGTGTATATATGTAACTCAAGTAATGTCTTAAGTGAGGTATTTTTCTTAGATCTGCTTGAGGCTAGTGAATTTTTTGTTTCTAGTAAAACAAAAAATTCTTCTCGCCGAAAGGGGATATGTCACCTTCCTGAACGGTGAACAAATATTACTTAATTTACTACTAGCGCCATCTAACCATTTATCTACCATTAGGAGCAGAATAGAATATCTATCCGTTCTCAAAGAGATCTCAATACAATTGTGAACGCCTTGCTCGCTGAAGTAGTACATCAATGATCCGAGAGAGGTCGCCTATTCTTAAACCAAAAATCTGGTGATGTGTTGCAATAAGTAAAATAATATTTTCATATTAAGTATATCTTGCTAAATAAATAATAATAATATCTTAAAATAAATAACGAATTTTAATAGGTCTAAATTACAATAAAATAACTATAGGTCCATATATAGTAACTGACAGAACTGGCTTGTTACAGCTGTCAAGTGTCAACATGGCCACCGTTATAGTTTTTACTTCCGATTTTCTAATGCAGAAGCACGTTGTAATTTTAAATTAGTAAAATAAAAGTGAAGCCATTGGTGGATTCAATTCTAAACGGTCTAGTCACCACTAGCATTACCATATTTGGTAATGGATTACGGAGCAAACTTCCGGGGGTTGAGTGGCTAGGCGCCAAAACGGCAAACTAGCTTCACTTTACATGAGACCTCCAGAAGATAAACTTAACTGAGATCTTTACAATTTGTTGAGCTCAGACTTTATTATACCAGTTCTAAATAATTTAAACCTCAATCCAAGCTATAAGAAACCCCATTTAACGGGTAAGTGAATATGTGCTTAACCAATAATTACCACAAAACTAACCTCTAACTTGTGTATTTAATTCTTGCTATGTTATCCCATTGTATTTACTGTGTTTCCCTATGTTCTAACCTTGCTAATAGCTATTCGAGCTATAAGCATATAACATCTTGTGTAACCTATCTCTATTTATCTATGTTTTTCTGTATTTTCTTGGTTGCTTCACAACACACAATTTTACTTAAGCCCTTCAGGCATCTGTTGTTTGCTGGCGGGTCACATCCTTGAGACCTCTGCGTTCCTAGCCATGCTCAGTAGCAGAGGAACAATGGACCCACCAGCTCAACACCTTCACTGATAGGATTCTGACCTGAGCACATCCTTTCAGGGTTCTTCCAGTACCGGGTTTCCAACTCCAGGCTTCCTGTACCAGGCTTCCACTACCAGGCCCAGTACCTAACGAGGCTGATCCCCTGACTCCGGCCGTCCCCTGAACTCCTGCGCAGACCGCTGCCAAACTCCACGTCTCTACAGCGCCTAGCTGGGACAGCCTACCGGCGCGGCAGTGTTGGAGCTGAGCCACTGCACGGCAGACCTGCTGCTGAGCATTAACTCAGTTGCTAGCGGACCGGAGATAAGTTCTCAACAAGGAAGCTCGCTATTGCCACACCTGTCTGTAATCCACGACCCTTTTTCTCTACCCAATATAATTCTAAATCTTTCCTTCTTGTTTTCTTTTATGCTCCCTTCTACCAACCGTAGGTAGGAAGGTGACAACCCTTCTATATTTATAAATATAATTACAAGCACTATCGTGCGACAGTAAGTGTTTGAAAAAGCACTTTTTTCGATCAGATGAAGTCTAGCAGTCTGGTCGGTGACCGTCCCCTACGACGGTTGGAGTATGAGCACAAAATTTCGGCTCAGTCGAGTAATCCTCACTAGCTCAGTGGTTATGGGAACCGGTGCGTAAGTCCAGGACGTGGGTTCGATTCCCAATCGAGGTGAGAAATATTGCGTTTTAATTTTGTTTATAAATAATATCAAATCTTTTAATAAAATGTACAAAATAATACATTTAACAAAAATTATACAAATTAATCTCTTTAAAATTTTATCATGCACCTAAATTATAATAAGGAAATGATGCGTACTTTTCTAGTGGGTACATTGATTAGTAATAGGTACTTATGATAATGTCAGTTGTATGTCCTTAAGGACTATATAAGTATACAATACAATAACAAAATTTCACATCAAATGTTAAAATTCAGGTTTTCCTTTTATTTCTGACACAATGTTAAAATTAGCAAAAAAGTAATCCTTATGATTCGATCGGTATGAAAAAGCTACAGGTATATTCTCGTGTAACGGGTTTGATTCCCGGTTCAATCATGTTATTATTAAAATATCTATGATTGTAGTTTAAATTGTTTTTAAAATTTCAATTACCTCTTCTTTCAGTAAAATGTTCCATCTACAATATTCAAGTTACTTGTCCCTCCATGTGGCATATCCGTGGGACGCCTTCCATATTGTAATATGAATAGTTAGGTATTGATTTTTGGGAATGCGTAACATTAATATATTTATCACGGAGTGACGATGACCTGACTCATTAAGAGTATGACTATATAAGGAGAAGTTTAACGTTCATGACTGCAGACACACCGACGTCACACAAGAAGAAGCAATGAAAACATTCATTGTGATTTCAATGGTATTAACCGCGCTACCACTTCTGGGTGATTGCGCAATATGTTGTCACAGGATTAGGTTGCAATTCACAATAAACGACCACGCAGAATGTCAATCTTTCGGACCACAAATACCTACGGTTACGACGGTTGGTGATAACAGTACCATTGGAATCAGAACACACAGAAAATGTGAAACGTTTGTGTGTGGAGATGGTAGAAGACCCACAATTGGGCGCACTTGCGGCAGAGGGAATTGTAACATATTCGGATGTGACTGTGACAATGGATGTGTGCCTGGAGATGCTGCGACTGAATTTAAACGTATTCACGGTGACCATATAGAAAGTGTTTTCGATCTTGGTATAGAGACCTAGGTGCGGTCCAGTCTGGTGATGAACGATAATGTGTTCATGATTTAAATATTTCACGCACTACGAATAATACAGGCGTAATTGAAAATAAGCTTTGTTTTTTTATTATACATAATATTTTAGCAATCTATCCATACATATGAAAGCGTGAAACCCATGACAACGTGTCCAAATTAATACACCTAAACCTATTTCTTGGCCCATATTAGAACTATATATATAAATCCTATTATTTATGTATGGAGGTACCTATTAGACTTTTTAAATAATTCTAATATGGGCAATGTGAATGTCAGATGCAAGCGTTACGAAAAATTGATTTAGAATTCCAGTCGTATACTAGTCTCCAGACAAAATAGTACGAGCCGTTAATTGTAGATGGCGCTGACAACAACAGTATAGGTATTAATTAACAGATGGACAAATATGAGGTAACTGGCGGGTGTGAAGGGTAATACGATAGAGCTGTAGTCACAGGTTCGATTCTCGCTAGTACCACATTAATTTTATTAGAATTCTTATGCTTTGAGCTATAAATATATGTAATATAGAATTTGTTGTAGTAGGTAGTTATAAATAATATAAGTTTGGATATACTTCTGAAGGTAGAAGATTAATAAATCAGTTATTGTCTGCCCACCGGTGTTTCATTGAATGTCACAACATGGTGGCAGCGTTTTAAATATAGATTTTCGCGTAGAATCATCGTAAAAAAGTGATACAAACAGAAAGTTAGCTGCAAATTATTTAGGCAAAGTGTTTTCCATTCGTTTCTACGTGCATTTTGAGTGAAAATTACATTTAAAAACGGAACACGCGCGTCCGCCAGCCGAGTTGAACATGGACGCCGCAGGCGGGCCTATGGGACGAGGCGAGGCTTGGAAAAGGTGGAGGCAACAGTTCATGCTATTTCTGAAGGCATCAGGAGTGCACACTGAAAAGTCTAGTGTGCAAGCGAGTCTACTGGTTAATTTAATAGGACCGGACGGGTTTGATATCTATCAAACATTCACTTTTGAGACTGGAGAGGAACGTGATGAGTGATGACATCAATGTGATATTAAAACAATTTTATAGCTATTCTGGAACGAAATCGCAATTATTTATTCGCAATCAGGAAGAAGATGAATCGATCCTACAATATGTGACAGTTCTGCGCAAAAATTGTGAATTTACGTCATTAGAAGAGGATCTCATCAAAGATGAGATAGGATAGGAGAGGATATCAAGTTCATTCTGATAGAGTGGAACGTGTCCTTAAACGTTTTATGTATCACTTGGCATTCATGGAAAACAAATGTAAGTCATTACGATCCTACCAGTCTCGTCTGGAATATTATAACATTATGCCCTTGAACAAACGCCGTAAAATTATAAACGTGTTGTACAAGGTGAAATGGCTTGGTTGAATGTTCTGATATCCTTCAGAAGTTAAATTATAACGTGTGTGTCCTAGTAGTAGGCCACTTCAGAGAAATACATTTGTGTTACCAATCTGCAGAACCAATATGCTTAGGCATTCCCCGATACATCGTATGTGTAATAACTATAATGAAGAATACATCAGATGTAATTTCGATATCTTCAATGTTGTTTCGTTGCCCTCAATTAAAGCTTATTTAAGAAATTTAAGTGTAGACTGTATTTAATGTAGTTGTGTGTATTATTTTTGTGTATGTGTTAGGTAAAAAGACTTTTAAATTATTGCATTTTCACGTTTAATTTGCATAGTACATTAGCAGTTATATTAAGGGCCTGTTTCAGAATGTTCGAGTAAGTTCCGGTTTTACTACCCAGACCATATTTAATAAAGAAAACACTACCTTTGCGTTTCACAGTCATCGATTTAGCCTATCCATCGGTTAAAGCTTGAAACGCGCTACATGTCAACTGTCATTTCTATCATTCGGTTATTTTATGTGATACATAGCAACCCGAAACTTTACTAGCACATTCTGAAACGGGCCCTTAGTAAGATATTTTTGCATGTTAGGTTAGCCGGCACCCAGCCATGTCAGGTAGCGGCGCGGACGCACAGCGGGGCAGGTCGCGAGGCGACCAATATATTAATTATCAACAATTATACATCATTTATTAATCATGTTATTTAAATATTAAATTGTCCAGCAACAACACGGACTCAGTCGACGCATAATCATAAATACGTTTTAACAGTAAAATGTATAGTAACAAAAAATATTTATTTTCCGCATAAACTCGATCTCCTACCACTCAAAATGAATATAAACCACTCTTGTTAATTTATTTTTATATTACTGTGACCGAACAAGCACAAAGCCTACCCGATCTTAAGCGGTAACTTCTGCATATGAAAGATGCATTTCATCAAGTGAAGGATTGCACTGTGCCCGTTACCCTGAGAGACATACGAGGGGAGTTCAATGTATTCTCGGTATCAGTATGAAAAACAAAGCCAATAAATCTAATATTTTATTATTTTTCAATGTAATCTCCCATAACCTCAATACACTTATGACATCTTGAAATTAACTTTTCAATACCCAGAAAAAATAATTTTCTCTTCAATATCTGATAATCGTTTCCCGCGAAGATCTTTTTTTAAATTTGGAAACAGGTAATAATCGCTCGGGGCTAGGTCGGGGCTATAGGGTGGGTGATTGAGTTCTTCGAAGCCACATTCTCGCACAGCAGCCTTCGAAACACGCGCTGTGTGCACCGGAGCGTTGTCGTGAAGAAGCAACACACCAGCGGCCTCTTTTCCTCTCCTTTTTTCTTTAATATTTTCCCTTAAATGACACGAAGTAGTTGCGTAAGATACTGCGTTTATGGTTTCATCTTTTTTCATGTATTCGATCATCAAAATTCCTTTGGAATCCCAAAACACAGTGGCCATGACTTTCCCGGCAGATGGAGAGACTTTAAATTTCTTAGGGTGGTCTGCACCCTTTTGATGCCATTGCATAGACTCCTGCTTACTTTCAGGGTCGTAGTTATGAACCCATGTTTCATCTCCAGTAACAATTTGGTTGAAAATACTGGTAGGATTTTCACTACAGAACTCCAAAAATTCCTTACAGCACTCCTCTCGCACTTGTTTCTGAGGTGCCGTAAGCATTCACGGCACCCACCTTGCACTTACTTTTGACAGGTTAAGATGGTCATGCAGAATAGTGTGAATAGTACCAACAGATAGCTTAGTTATCTCTGCTAATATTTTGACCTTGATTCGGGCATCCTCCAATACAAGTCTCTCAACCATTTTCACATTTTCTTCTGTAGTGTCGGTAACGGAGCCGCCCGAGCGAGGGTCGTATTCAATGCTGTTCCTACCTCTTTTGAATTCACTTGACCATTTTTGAACTGTAGATAATGAAGGCGCAGAATCATGGTAAACAGCCACCATCTCCTCGAATACATTTTTGACTCTTTCCTTGTTTTGTAAGGACTTTAATCACTGCGCGGTGTTCGGTTTTTTTCAACATTGTCACGTCAGTCATCGTGGGCGTTTTTCACCGAAGATTATTACAGAACTAATGATCATAATTAAGTGTTTTTTTTATTTATACCCTCAGATAAGATAATTTTTTAAAGAAATTATAAAATTACCCACTTTATTAGTTAATCAGCCTGATACCGAGAATACATTGAACGCCCCTCGTACAAGTGCTTAGTCTGATGGATCTATAATTTGACTGGCCTCAAGGACTGCTGCCGGAACACACTGTTAGGTGCTTGCAACAAATTTTCTTCTAGAAAGTGGTAGCTCAAACATTGGCAATATGATGCGATGAAGCTCGAGCCGGCGGCGGCGGGCATCGAACCATTGGCGTGCGGCACGGTAGTCCATAGCTGTTACCGCTCGGCCATCGTTGATTCACAATATGCTTTATATTGTTTGATAGGACTCCTTAATATATTATTTAATGTAGATGAATGTAGATATTTAGCCTCCCAAGTGGCAAAGGCGAGGCATTCCACAGTAGCTTGCACTGTACATTATTATCCGAAAACTGCACTGAGAAAAATTTCATGTGTTGACATACGTAATTTTAGCCTCAACATACGTATTTCTTGTTTAAAACGTGACTAGCGTACATAAAGATGAGACAACATGACGTATAATGGCCTTGCTGTAACGAGCTTTGTACATTACAATAATGTATGAAAATCATTCGTTCATTCATTCATTCAATGATGTACTGTCATGCAAATAAGTATGTAATATCTTGACAAAGTAAGGATGTTACTTACGTAGATCCTGGTGCAGCCTACTTTCGATAAGCATGTTTCCTACGTTTATTATGTTTACAATAAGGAGGTAGTCTACGTCAAACTTGCTACAGCCTATTTATGGTAAAGATGATTCTGGCGTTTAACATGCGTCAGCTTACGTACTGTAAGGAGGTTGCCTACATTAGCTTTGGTACAGCCTATTTATGGTAAAGATGTTCCCTACGTTTACCATGTATTGAACTACGTACAGTAAGGTGGTGGCCTACGTCAATATTGTCGCAGCCTACTTATGGCAAAGATGTTCCCCGCGTTAGTCGTGTATCGGCCTATGTACAGTAAGGAGGTATCGTAAGTCAAAATTGATGCAGCCTACTTATAGTAAAGATGATCCCTACGTATCTCATGTATCAGCCTACTTACAGGAAGGAGGTTACCTACACCAATCTTGATGCAGGCTACTTATGGTAAGTATTTTCCATACGTTTGTCATGTAGTGGCTTATATACAGTAAGGAGATTGCGTATGTTAATCTTGATACAGCCTACTTATAGTAAGGATGTTCCTAATATTTATCATGCATCGTCCTACGTACAGTAAAGAGGTTGCGTACGTCAATCATGGTGCAGCCCATTTACGGTAAGGATGATCCTCATATGTATCATGCATCGGCTGAATTATAGTAAGGAGGTTGCCTACGTCAATTTTAGCACAACCTACTAATAGTAAGGATTTTTTATATATTTATCATGCATTCGCCTATGTAGAGTATGGATATTACATATGTACATAAACCTGGACCATTATTACGCTTAAGATGTTATTAAGAGCACCATTTGTAGCTTACAAAGGTAAACCTCTTTACTATATGAAGGTTGCTCCTGGTTTATTTATGCGCATTGGATTAAAATCTGTGCACCCTACTCTACATAGATTGATGCATTATATACGAAGAAAAGATCCAAACCATTAGTAAACTGCACTAAGGTTTACGTATACAACCTAGTTGTACAAAGGCTGATGCACGATTTAAGTAATCATTCTATATGCAGGCTGCACCTGTAATAAGACAGTAAATAAGCATATTAAATAATTAAATACATATAGTTAATAAAAAATTCTTATCATAAATTTGTGATCTATTTATTGAAAACAATATACAAAATTGTTCTGAAATAAAAATAAATATTTAGGTCTATTATCAATTATCAATTTAAGTTGAAAGACAGGTGAGCGTAGCCAGCCTAGGGTGGTACATGACATTATTAAGGATGTGGTGGAAAACTGTCAAACCTCAGATATCAGGCTTAAAAGACATGCGTACAACATTTCACGGAGTTTGAAAAATTTATCTTCGGCATGGTCTACAATTAATATACATTTTATTTTTCTATGCGGAATCAACAATGTATGCGAGGATCAAAGCAGTGCGGCGCACTGTTACAGTTTCAGATTCACCATCTGGAAAAAATAAATATTTTATGAAATTTGTTAGATAAAAATGACACTCCCTAAAAAGTATTACCAAGAAGTTAGGAAACAATAGCTTATTAATGTCAGACTACGCTCGCTATAAGTTCACCACAATAGTTAATTGTGCTGCACTTGTAGCGTTACGTTTCCAGCTCATGTGTAGTCGTCGGGTATGTTCTAAGGGTATTTAAAGTACTTACCACTAGCACTAGTCCCTGGAGTAATAAGAAAAGCCCCTCATTATTTTTGGATATATATGGTTGAGATCTTGTAAAATCTGCAATCAATAACATTAAGATCATTCGAATAATTCCACTATGAAAGTAATATGAAACATAAATATGAAGTATGAAAGTAAAATATCATGTAGGTTTGAAAATTTAACATACCAAAATATACCTTGGGGTTATCGGAGAGTTGGATTGTAATAAGACAGTAAATAAGCATATTAAATAATGAAATACATATAGTTAATAAAAAATTATTATCATAAATTTGTGATCTATTTATTGAAAACAATATACAAAATTGTTCTGAAATAAAAATAAATATTTAGGTCCATTATCAATTATCAATTTAAGTTGAAAGACAGGTGAGCGTAGCCAGCCTAGGGTGGTACATGACATTATTAAGGACGTCGTGGAAAACTGTCAAACCTCAGATATCAGGCTTAAAAGACATGCATACAACATTTCACGGAGTTTGAAAAATTTACCTTCGGCATGGTGTGACGGTACAGGCCCTTCTCTGTCCCGCCACGTTCATAAATAAACCTATTTACAAATATCAGTTTGCTGCATTTTGAATGTTTTAGAACGAAATCGTATTAACCCTTTTACTCGTGCTATCTTTCCATAAGAAAGAAAGAGAGCGGAGAAGTGTGCTGTTCTGGATGCTTTTTATGTTGCCAAACGCATGAACGGCACATAAATCGGGGACTTTTGACAATAGGAATCGGTTGAAGTATGATTATTGAAGAATTAAATGAAATATATTGGGCAGTTTTAGTATGGGAAAAGAAAAAAAAGAAATGGCAAGACAGGGGTGGGGATAGAGGTGCAGTTTAGGCGGGATAAAGTGAGGAAATAAAAAAGATGGTGGGATTGAGGCATTAAGCCTCCGAGGTCGCTCTCAGGAGGTACTCCGAAGACGGTCTTCGGTGAGATTCTTAAAGTCCGTGAAGTGAATTATTGGTAAAAATTTAAAAGTGAATTGTGTATTGAGAAGTGTTACACCGGTTAGGGGTTAGGGAGTCTCGAGTTGGCTAAATGCTGACAAAGGACATGGGACTTAGTAATTGGCATGGCCGATGAAAAGTCTGTACGATTCCCAACACGTGGCAACACGTGGGGATTTCGGTCGATTTTTAGGTAGGGAGTAGGCACGCCCAGTGTTAAACTGGCAGGGTTAGTACCTATAAAAAGGGAAACCCGGAGCAAAGTAGTTAGCATGGCTGACAAAATGCTTATTTATTAGTAATCCGAGTATTCAGCATACGCAGAAGAAAGGTTACGACGTAGCGTTTTCCTCCAAGCGTTCCCGTATCCTACCCTACATTATGATTCCTCATTTTCTTAGGTATTTTAGTCTTCACGTGTAGCCGTGGTCTGGGAGTGCAAGCTCCCAGATTTAGACAACGTCCCTCGGGATGTGCCCGCGCTTGGAACGAGCCGGCGGCTGTATCCTTCGGGAAACAGTTACAGTTCCCTTCAGTGTCGTATATCCTAGTGTGGCTTAGGTGCTCCTAGCAAGTGGGGTTCCCTAATAACCATAATGGGTGTTATTGCAATGAAGTCTATATTATATATATTTTACACCATAGGTATCAAATCCTCGTTCAATACAATCCCAAGCTTCGGCCTCATATGTATGTGAACGTATTACACCGGCATTTAGTATACATTGGAATTTGCCATTCCACTTTCAGCTAGCTTCTGTTAGCAGGAGTTTCCTCTTTACACCGAGGGGAAGCTGTCCTACCTACCATTGCTATGGAAAGGGGGCTACATTACACACCACATGATTAAAGTAAATGTGAGACATGGATCTCTAGGCTGAATACTACATCTAGAAGAATAGGAATTAGGTAACTAGGTACATTTGAGTAGGAATAGGGAACATAGGAAATTGTTTGGGAAATAGCACTTAGTAATAATTCGGGGGTAGACTCACGATATGATGCAATACATTTTTCTATCTAACTCATAAGATAGGTGTACTGGCAACTTCCCGGATTACAGGAGGTAGACTAGTATCCTTGGGTTCGCTGAATTATTAAAACATTTAATATTCTATCAAGTGTCCAGGAAATACTTTAATAGCCATGTAGGTTACAAACTAGAATTATTTTGTTACAATAAATAAAATAAAAATCAGTTTTAGGTTCATATTTATAATTATCATCCACTCAAATTAGTTTCAAATTAAGACGGTAGTAAATGTAAGGTATCGTTTTTGATGCTAATGGACAAGCTGTGCAGTTCCATTGTGGGAGACCATCTAATGAGAGACGTAGAATGGTTGACTACTCTTCGACAGCATGAGGAAGGATATATTACAATTTATTATGTCGCTATTAGTATCTGTTAAAATCAAAGTAATAGGATATATCAAATAAATAAAACAAGGAATTAGAATATCCTAAAATAAAAAAAATAACTATGCAATATCTTGAAATTTTCATGTAATTAATGGACAAGCAAAGCTGTTTCATTATGATTAACCTTTTCTATCAGACATATAGTCTAGGTGCATTATTCCTCAAACAACATGGAAAGAATATAAATTGTTCCATTTTGAAGTCAAAAGTTTGCAGAAACAAAGAAAGAATATCTAACAACAAATACTCAAGAATACCTTGAAAATATACTAAACTTATTTGTTCACTATTAAAATTACTAGATATAATAAAATCAAGTAAAGCTGTATAATTACTCTCCACTCTCAAAATAATATATATTGGACCAATGATATCATCTAACAGGATATGACATCTAAACAAAGTGGTGGAATAGGTTCAAAGATATTATTTAACTAGATATGTCTACTCAAACAGAGATATGATAGGCTGTAGATTGTATAGGGTTACTTGTAGTCCCAATCCAATCAGGTTTTAGGACATATTTAGTACATACCAGCGTAATATTAGGAACTCCCTTTTACCATAATAAGTAAAAGGAAGTCCCGCTAAGAACCGAGATATGATTGGATGCATGCCCTTACTGAGGCTAGGCAGCTCCAGAGATGGCCAGCGTCTCGGTGTTATGGTAGATACTCGTTTGGGTAGAATGAATGGTTTGTTTTGTATAGCTATGAATAATGATGTCTCTCATTTTCATAGAAGTAAATTAAAAAGGTCCTTGAATGTGCAGACAAGATACAAACTTACATACTTACAGTGTCGATGACAATATCATACGACATTCCCTTTTGCCAAAAGAATATGTCCTCATGCCCATGTAGTATATATGAATACTGAATCAATTGCAATACACATACTTACTGACTTTTAGTACATTTGTAAATAATAGAAAACAAAAAAAAAAAGAAAGAATAATAACTTTATAAAGTCCTCTTACAATGGGTGATTATATGGTTACTAATTATGTTGGGTAATTAGTAAGGAATATAACAGACCTATGCGGTGGAAGATGACCAGTTTGGACAAGTCGAAATCTACAGATGGCAGCGGGGAGGGGCTGTTATCCTTAGCCGCAATCAATTAAATATCATTCTTAATTTTATTTGCATACTTACCTACTTTAAAGGTTCTTATGTAAATCTTACTTATTTCATACCTACTTAGAACATCTTAGCAACATAATCTTCTTTTCACTCTACCATATTAATATAAAGCAGATAGTTACATATCTACGCAGTAATTCTTATTCAACTATATTAGAACATCACATTAGTCACTATAGATAGAATCTATCACTGCATAATACTTATGGCAATATGCTGAGGTTTTAATAGACTCACAACATTTAGTCATGAAATAGGTAGTTTGGTTTTGATAGTAAGAAAGTGGTAATAGTAAATTTTGTTGTTGCAACTTAACACTTTTACTGTATTATGTTAGAGAGCCAGTTCTAAATTACACCACTTGGAGAGTACTTAGGTAGAGTAGGTCACGTCTCAAGCCCTTTGGAAAAGAAACTGAGTTGCTACTTATGGGCACAATATAGGATCCTGACCACTATACTAGACGATCACATGGCCTTATAATGATCTCAGTCAAGACACACTCAATATTAGGTTTTGTGTTATGTTTGGATACGGTATCTCAGAATGGTAGAAGTTATCACACAAATAGGATATCACAATTAAATTTCATTTTATTAAACATTTTCATATAAGGTAGCGTAGAGTACATGAGATTTATATATAGATAGAGGGGGGGGACGTTACAATTTGGTTCCGTGACCAGGATTATCTTGTTATAATGTGGTGCTTTGTGTTCAGGTTTCCCTAATTATTAGCATAATCAATCATTGATAGGAAATTTTCTTCATTGTAGTTTAACTATAGTTTTCTTGTGATATCGAGGTGCCTTGACTGGGACAATTTGTTACCGTGAATGGACAGAAGGATTGAGATGTGTAAATGGTTACATATAGGTTGTGTTTATAGGTTAGGTACTTACCATCTTACCAGAAACATATACTGATAGGTAGGTAGTGTTTATTCGATTAATATTAATAGTCACTGTGCCTACTAACATGTTCTACCTTATACCTTTATAAACAGTATTTAAGTGCACTGAGATAAAGCATTTTACAGTCAAGATCAGGATAGGAACGACGGAATATTTCTTGGTAATAGATTGGCATCTGAGGTCTTGTTTACCACATCACAGTTCTGCCGAATTAACTCTTAAATTCAATAATATAGTCTCCTTGATGTGTTTTCCTGCTCTTAGTGTATTATAGTCTAAAACCTAAAACCAACAATTTGTTTTGATTTTTCCGTTTTCATTCGATGCAAATAGGGCGGCGTTACCTAGTGTTTATAAAGTACGAGTACGTTATTACTTAGTATTGGTACCGAAACGGTTATAAACTAGTATTATTGTATTGGTACCCAAATGGTATTTATTTCTATCTCAAATCAAAGAACGCTCTCTATTACTACGAAAAGTGGCAACGCTTCTGCCCTTCCGTCACCATGTTGTGGGGTGCAGAGCAGCAATATGATGCGTACACACTAAACATGTGCAAATGAGCTAGTATATCGATATTAGGTAGTTAATATTTGAATGAAATAAATGCTTTGTTATTTTTATGTACAGATAAGTTATTTTCTATTAACATATTATGTAGGTACATAAAGTTGGTATATCATATATACTAGGTTCCATAAAAAAAAAAAAAAAAAAAATGTTCAAGCTGCATCCATTACCTACATATGAATTAACATAGTAAGAAAATTCAATTCCTTAAATTTGGGCATAACACTGTAATTTCTTTATTACATTACAGTATTGGTGGCGCAATAAAATATTTTCGGTTGTTAAATACTAGGTTTTAAAAGCTTAAGAAATCCCTTGTGCAGCATTGTAATAGAAACAGTTTCGTTCAAAAACGAAATGACAATTAATTTTTATCTCGCCTTTTTAACTTTTTTTGGATCTGTACATATTGGACATTAACAATTTTTTGAGATTAATAATTTATAGCGCTAGAAAATTAAGAATATAGGCGCCGTCAGCTTAGCATGTTAGATACTTGAAGAATTTTATCAAGAAATAGAAACCTTAACTAATACTATTAAATATTCCATGTTAAACAGTAGTCGACAGTATAGAGGTTGATTAGAACCAAGTATTAATTATTGAAGTGAGATCGATTAAGATGTTATGGTTTTTATTTGATGCGTAATTACTTTAGGGGCAGTTCTATATAAAAATCATGTTATGATATCTATACACGATTTTGGGTACGTTATATACTGGTAGGAATTAGTTCTGAAAGTTATTATTTTAATGACAGTTTGTAAACTTCGGTAGACAAAGTTTAGATGTTTGAGGAATAGATTGACCTGTTTAAGCAAAATAGTAACAATATTATTTTTTTTAGCTTCTTGTTGGCAATGGCCATTGTACAAAAATATAGATTTATGTTGTATGAAATAAAGGGCATCTTTTCGAGTATGAATATCATTAAATAGTAGACAATCTTGCCGCCCTATGATAGAAGGCACTAAGGATATAGTCAAGTTTACGATTTATTACATTTATGATTCATATATTTCTTTTAACCAAAAATTAATAGAGCGGGATCTCTTGTGTTAAAGAGGTTTAGGTACGCGGATTAATTACCTATTTATTAAACGAAATATATATCTGAGATGCGTGAACCATTTTGACCCCATTCGTAGGGTGGGGTAAATTTGGTTCGAAATTGGTCAGTGGTGGCTAGAGGTTGTACAACTTGTACGGCTTTGAGCATGCCAAGATCTGACTCTTGAATTGGTATTAAAATGTTGGTTTTAGTGCTCTTAAGTGAAAATAAAAAATAAAAAAATTTAAAGGATTAAACACGGCATAATAGAAGAATGGAGAGGCCTAAGTCGAGTCGGAAACGTAGACAGCCCAATAGGTATTTGGAGGGAGAAAATAATGCATTACCGGTGGAAACAGGAGAAAGTACGGCTGATATGGTTACTAATCGGAAGTGTAGGCAATCCAATATAGATACAAATGGAGATAATCGTACAAAGTCGGGAAAAGAAGGTGAAGCTGTGAATATTACGGTAGAAACGAACGAAAATGAGGATATAGAACCAGCAACCAAGCGGTCTAAAAGGACAAACGTTCCTAAGAATATAATAGACAGAAGCAAAACAAAGAACAGTACGGCTGTTATGTACCACATGTTAAGAAGGACTATAGGTACTTTAACTGCTAAACTTGATGTATTAAGTGAAGAAGTAAAAAACACGAAAGCTGCAGTGATAGACGTAGGAAGTTCTTCCTCATCAGTTGAAAGAATGCGAGTAATTATGCCTGATAGTCAGCAGCCACTATCACCGCCAGCGGAAAATGGCTTAATGGATTTTGAACTAGCTGACACTACAGCTAGTGACAAAGCAATAAAAGAACAAAATAAAAGCATTGAGAAGCAACTGCCTGCAAATAGTGAAGGGGTCAGTAGCATTGTCTATAATATTAGAAACATTACTACGGAAAAGCCCAAATTTGGTGGGAAGACGACGAATAAAATAAGTATACATCCGGTAACCTTTCTAGAAGACCTAGATGTTTATTTAAATAAAGCATCAAAAGAAGGCACAGGGTTAGAACTGATACAGGAGTGTTTAGTAGAAGACGCTAGAGATTGGGCCAGAATATATAAAGGGAGATGGAACTGCGTTGAAGATTTTAAAGTAGACTTCTTAGCTACGTTTTGGGGTGAAAGTGAGCAGAGCGAATTACGTCGGAATATTGTACAAGGAAGTTGGGATCGACAAGAAAATCCATCAATGGTAAACTATTTCCTAAGGATCGTTGGCAGGGCTCAGATGCTAAGTTACAAAATACCAGAAAAACAACTAGTTGCGGACTTGATTAGACATTACCCAAAGTTCGTACAGCAAGTGTGGGTAACATCTAGAGCAGGAACTATAGTAGAAACTGCGGAATTTCTTAGAAATATGGAAAACATCAATAAGCAGGAGGCGCATACTTATTCTGCAGCTTCAGGACAGATTAAGGATAGTGCGAGAAAGAAAATCGACTACCAGCAAGGTTATCGGAATTGGCGAAGACCAGAAGCGGTTCAGAAGACCATTGCTAAAACACCGGTGGTTAGTTTAATTGATAGAGAACAACCAGCTGTTGTTAATAGTCAGGAAGTAGAGTCAAACTAGAGGAGGCTGATGATGTTGTCCCCGAATCAGCTTCAACCATAGGGGATAGGGGCTTGCTTATTATGAGGAAAATGGGGTGGAAGCCAGGTCAGATATTAGGAAAAAATGGAAGAGGTTTAAAGATACCTGTATTAGGGAAGATCTTAGATAGAGGGGAAAAAGAGGGAATAGGATATAGCACATTAACCGATCCAAGGATAAATTGCATTCGTAGTCAGATAATAGATGTCCTTAAATTAAAAATAGAACAGGAGCAATTAGATAATGACGAATTTACTTCGGTTACATCAGTTTTTGACGAAAGGAATACAGAACCAAAAATTAATGGGACAGATTTTAAGTCGGAAATAGGTGTGCAAGTGTTTGACTTTGAAGTAGTAGGGCTACTTGATTCAGGAAGTGACATAACCTGTATCTCGGAAGAATTTTGGGGCGTATTAAAACAACGAATTCCTCATATACCGTTAATTCCTATCAAACCTGTTCAAATAAGAACAGCTGTAGGGCAGAAAAGTGTCGATATTCGTAGCATGGCTTTATTACCTTTGAAAATAGGAACGACAATGAAGGATACGGGGGTGTTGATTGTACCAGGACTGCTTAGACCTTTAATATTAGGTTTTGACTGGATGAAGTCAAACAAGATTAAGGTTGTCTTAAGCGGAGCAGATAGAGGGGTGGTTTTGGAATATGAGGGGCATAAAGAGATCATTAGGTTCATAGAACTCGGAAGTAGCCCATACATTGAGAATGATTGTGAGGGTCTATGTAACGAAGTGAATGAAGATGAGGTAATAGATTTACGACAAGTTAAGATAGGTATGTCACTTAAGGTAGAGGATTTGGAGAGGCTCCAAGTATTATTGAAGAAATATGAAGGTTTATTTTCTGACACGCTAGGCCGAGCAAACTGTTATGAACATGAGATTAGGATGGAACCGCATGTCCCGATTGTAAAAAGGGCTTATCCTATTCCGTATGCTTATCGGGAAAAGGTAGAGGAAAAGTTACGGGAAATGGAAAAACTGGGGATTATAAGTAGATCTGCTACACCTTATAGCAGCCCGCTAACCTTCACTCTAAAAAAGGATGGTTCGATCAGAGTCCTTTTAGACGCGAGGGAAATAAACAAACATATGATATCTGAAACAGAAAAACCGCCACTACAGTTAGACGTAATAAATTCATTCCATGGAACAAATTTTATAAGCATAGTTGACATGAACAATGCTTATTTTCAGATACCGATTTCTGAATCAAGTAAGATGTATACAGGATTTACGTTTAACGGAAAATCCTACGTCTATAATGTTTTGCCTCAAGGCTTAAAAACTTCTGTGGGTAGTTTTAGTAGGGCGATTGATACTATATTAGGTTTTGAAGTACGAGAATTCTGTGTTAATTACCTAGATGACTTGGCTATAATTACTACAGGTAACTTAGAAGAACATTTAGAGCACATTGACATAGTACTAGGAAAACTACAGGCAGCGGGGTTAACTTGTAATTTAAAGAAAAGTAATTTTCTGTGTAAAGAAGTTAAGATGTTAGGATACATCATATCCACGGATGGGCTTAAGACAGATCCAGACAAATTGAACGCGATACAAGAATTCCCGACACCTAAAAAAATAAAACATGTCAGGGCCTTTTTGGGGCTATGTAACTTTTATAGGCGATTTATACCTGCGTATAGTAGTCACATTATGCCGCTATGCGAACTTTTAAAGAAAGAAGCTGGATGGCATTGGGGGGACATAGAACAACAAGCATTCAATAAAATCAAAACTCTGTTCATAAAAACAATATCGCTTCACCACCCTGACTTCAAGAGATCATACTATTTGCAAACAGATAGCTCAGGGATAGGAATAGGAGGAGTTTTGTATCAATTGGGGGAAGATGGTGAAATGAAGATATTAGGATTCCATAGTAAGGTGCTCAAAGGGCCGCAATTAAATTGGACCGTCACAGAACAAGAGTTTTATTCGGTAATATGTTGCTTGCAGAAGTTCGAAACCTATTTAAGGGGGGCTAATGTAATAATTCTAACGGATCATAAAGCACTATCTTTTATTAAAACTTGGAGATTATATAACGCTCGAGTAACTAGATGGGTTAATTATTTAGAGCAGTTTCAGTTTGAGGTTCAACATATTAAGGGCAAGGATAACATTGTAGCTGACATTTTATCTCGTTACCCAATAGGTGGGGACATATTACAAGAAGAGAAAACCAAATTGCCGGAAATATTATACATGGAAATTAAAACGAATAGGGAATTGATCACGAAATTAAAGGAAATATCGAAGTTCCAAAAGGAAGATGTTGAAACAAGAAAAATAATAGAGGAATTAGGTAAAGCTCATAGCTGTATAGAAAAACAAAGCAGGATAATTAAAAGATGCTATGTAAACAATGATATATTATATTTTAAACCGGAAGGTACAAATATTGATGTTATATATTTACCGGAAATTTTGCGAAAAGATATTATAGTGCAAATACACCTAGAAATGGGTCACCAAGGGGCATATAAAGTAATAAAATATATAAGAGATAGATTTTATTGGAGAGGGATTACCAGATTAGTGAAACAAGTAATAAAAAATTGTCACGATTGTCAGATTACTAAAAGCAATACGGTTAAATTTGTCGGTCCCTGTCGGTCAATAATAGCAAAGGAAATAGGTGAGATGGTAATGGTCGATTTGTATGGACCGTTGCCAACAGGAAAGTTTGGGATGAATTACATACTAGTTATCCAAGATGCCTTCAGCAAATTTGTGAAATTTTATGACTTGAGAAAAGCCACGTCTAGATCAGTTATATGTAAAGTAAGACAATTTTTCGATATAATTAAACCAAAAACCATAATGTCTGATAATGGCTCGCAGTTTTCGAGCAAAGCATGGAAGGAATTCATGGGGCAAGAAGGAGTGAAGGTTATATACACTACTGTGAGAAATCCGCGACCAAACACTACGGAAAGAGTTAATAAGGAATTAGGGCGTTTGTTTAGGACATATTGTAGGAGTAATCATAGAGGTTGGGTCGCCCTATTGCCGAAATTAGAAATATTATATAATAATACCTTTCATGAAAGCACAGGATTTACACCATGTGAAATAATGTATGGTGAATCAAACAGATTGTCAATAGACCCGGGGTTGATGAGAATAAATATTAACTTAGAGTTAGGAAGGATAAGAGAACTAGCTCAACTTAATTTACAAAAGATGGGAGAGAAACGACAGTTGAAGTTTAATAAAAAATTTAGACTCATTCAATATCAAATAGGCGATTTGGTGAAAATAAAACGGTTAAATAGATCTGATGCGAGACAAAAAATAACAAAAAAATTTGAGGCATTATATGAGGGACCATACGTTATAGCAGCAAATCCCTATCAAAACGTCTACATTCTAACAAATCCGGAAACAAATGTAGTGAGAGGAAAATTTAATGCGATACATTTGTCAAGGTATTACAAAGAGGCGGAACCTAGGTTGGGGCTGATTGGGGGAACAAAATGACAGCTGGAACTATTTTGAATAAAGATTATTAAAAAAAAAATGCTTTAGGCAAAGTTTGAATTTCGTAATTGAGATGTATAAGATTAAAATTAAAGTTTACTGATTACTTAACGTTTTGTATGAATTTAAGAGAAAAGAATTGAGGTTGTAGGTTAATAAGGCTTGTTTTTAGTACATAAAGGAAAATGTAAATGTACTAAATATTTGAATCATATAATCCTAAAGAAAAAAAAGAAAATATATTGTAATTTAGATTAACAAAAACGCCCTAAGGGGTTCTCAAATAAAGAAAGTTTTGGACTGAATTTGATTAGTTAACCTTTTATATGAAGTTAAGAGAAAAGAATTGAGGTTGTAGGTTAATAAGAAGGCTTGTTTTTAGTACATAAAGGAAAATGTAAATGTACTAAATATTTGAATTATATAGTCCTAAAGAAAAAAAAAAGAAAATATATTGTAATTTAGATTAACAAAAACGCCCTAAGGGGTCCTCAATAAAGGAAGTTTTGAACTGAATTTTAAGATTTTTATTTCGCTGGGTTAGGGAAAGGCCCATGTATGTTTATGGGGGATTTGCTACCACTTTGTTAAGTAAAGTAAGTCTGGTGAATTATAAGGAAAGATTTATAATAACAGTCAATATTGAAAAATAAAAGGAAATTTAATTTAAATAAATACCTATAAAGGTTGGCTCTAATATACACATGTATGAATATAAAAGAAAAATAACAAAGTGGAAGTATTTTCTACTAAGCATAGATGGAGGGGAGGATGGTGGCCTTTTCAATTGTTCAGTTTTAAGATTGTTGATAAGTAAATTGAAGTCGTCTAAAAATAAATTGTCTTAAATCAAGTTTGTATTGTTGAAAATTTAATATTATATTGTGTATACGGGTTGCTTAAAGAAATACGTAAGTAGTAATGAGTTGAAACCAGCGACTTATTATTCAAACTAAATTAAATTTCAACAAAATTGACAAACAATTATAATTGACAAAGCCTGTCTGTGCATTTGCGTCACAAGAACGAATAAATCATTAACGATTCTAATTAAAGATTCTAGGATTTGCTAGGAATATGCAGACGGGGGGTTGAGCGTAAAAATAATTCATTTAATAACTGAAAATTATAGCAAAACGTAACTTAAAAAAAAAGATACATATAGATTCATAATTAAATAATACGCTATAGGAAATTACAAACGGGGGTTTGAGCGAATATAGTAATTCAGTCAATAACTGAAAGTTATTTCAAAATTCAAATCGAACAATTGAATTCTTAATTTAGCAATTTGCTAGGAATATGCAGACGGGGGGTTGGGCGTAAATGTAATTCATTTAATAACTGAATATGCAGAATATGCAGACGGGGGGTTGAGCGTAAAAGTTTTTTATTTAGTAACTGAAAATTATAGCAAAATGCAATTTAAAAAAAAAAATAAACATAGATTCATAATTAAATAATACGCTAGGAATTTACAAACAGGGGTTAGGTGTAAATAGTAATTAATTCAATAACTAAAAGTTATTATTCATACAATGAGTTGCTAAGAGCATATTAAAGGGGGGGTTGAGATGTAAAGAGTGGTCAATTTATATCACATCACATAGTTTATCTAATGCATGCCATCTATGGTTGACAGATAAATCTCATTAAATTTAATTCGTTTTATCATGGACTAAAGAGTATTTTTACTGTTATTATATTATACCTGCTTTGTAGTTGTCGTGCTGTTGATTTGTAAGGGCAGGCGAGAATGTGAGCTTGGGGAAGGTATATTAGGCAAGTGGAAGTAGTGAATTTGATTGATAATAAGGTATGGATGAATGAATAATTAGGATTTGAATTTGACCTTGAGATGGGAGGCTGAGAGATTTATGACAGTGGTTTTAAACAGTATGCAGGGCCCAGCAAACCAACAGGACTCATGGGGTTAGGGCTTCTGATTTATTGATGCTAACCTTGGAGACACAACTTAACCCAGAAGGGGCTTTCTATGAGAAATTGGTGTTAGGTTAGGTCCGATTGACAATTTCAGTGCTAAAACTGGTATCATAGAAAGTCCATACTTCACAAGAAGCTAAGAAAGCTAAATGAAAAATTCGGCAACTTTTACAAATTCCAACTAAGTTCCAGACGTTATTCCGAGTTGAAATTTTGAGGAGGTTTCTTATCATTGGGAAATAAATGCTTTGTAACTATTAAAGTCAATGGGGCTACGGAAGGGACTTATTGGTGGAAATTTATCTTTAATCTGAATGAAGAATGGTTTGAATTAAGTTTACGCTGATTTGTTACTATTAGGGTAGATCGGCCTCACAACCCGGTTCTCTTGCATAGCCTTTTTGGTCCTTGTGAGAAGTCTTTGTTGTTCAATGGTTTGTTTATGCCAATTCTTAAAATGTAGATAAGGTGATGTGCTGTGATTTGGTTGGTTTAAAAACACACTACTACACTCTTTCATTTCGAGGAAGCAATAATAAATCTGTGTTATCGTTATTAATATTGTTGGTAATAACATTTCTGGGGTTTTTATTATCTTTTATTGTCTGGTTTGCTTGTGAACTATAGATGGTTTTTTTTAAAATTTTCCTTCGGTATAAATTCACACCTGCAGAAAATTTGGGGGTTGGCTGTGACGGTACAGGCCCTTCTCTGTCCCGCCACGTTCATAAATAAACCTATTTACAAATATCAGTTTGCTGCATTTTGAATGTTTTAGAACGAAATCGTATTAACCCTTTTACTCGTGCTATCTTTCCATAAGAAAGAAAGAGAGCGGAGAAGTGTGCTGTTCTGGATGCTTTTTATGTTGCCAAACGCATGAACGGCACATAAATCGGGGACTTTTGACAATAGGAATCGGTTGAAGTATGATTATTGAAGAATTAAATGAAATATATTGGGCAGTTTTAGTATGGGAAAAGAAAAAAAAGAAATGGCAAGACAGGGGTGGGGATAGAGGTGCAGTTTAGGCGGGATAAAGTGAGGAAATAAAAAAGATGGTGGGATTGAGGCATTAAGCCTCCGAGGTCGCTCTCAGGAGGTACTCCGAAGACGGTCTTCGGTGAGATTCTTAAAGTCCGTGAAGTGAATTATTGGTAAAAATTTAAAAGTGAATTGTGTATTGAGAAGTGTTACACCGGTTAGGGGTTAGGGAGTCTCGAGTTGGCTAAATGCTGACAAAGGACATGGGACTTAGTAATTGGCATGGCCGATGAAAAGTCTGTACGATTCCCAACACGTGGCAACACGTGGGGATTTCGGTCGATTTTTAGGTAGGGAGTAGGCACGCCCAGTGTTAAACTGGCAGGGTTAGTACCTATAAAAAGGGAAACCCGGAGCAAAGTAGTTAGCATGGCTGACAAAATGCTTATTTATTAGTAATCCGAGTATTCAGCATACGCAGAAGAAAGGTTACGACGTAGCGTTTTCCTCCAAGCGTTCCCGTATCCTACCCTACATTATGATTCCTCATTTTCTTAGGTATTTTAGTCTTCACGTGTAGCCGTGGTCTGGGAGTGCAAGCTCCCAGATTTAGACAACGTCCCTCGGGATGTGCCCGCGCTTGGAACGAGCCGGCGGCTGTATCCTTCGGGAAACAGTTACAGTTCCCTTCAGTGTCGTATATCCTAGTGTGGCTTAGGTGCTCCTAGCAAGTGGGGTTCCCTAATAACCATAATGGGTGTTATTGCAATGAAGTCTATATTATATATATTTTACACCATAGGTATCAAATCCTCGTTCAATACAATCCCAAGCTTCGGCCTCATATGTATGTGAACGTATTACACCGGCATTTAGTATACATTGGAATTTGCCATTCCACTTTCAGCTAGCTTCTGTTAGCAGGAGTTTCCTCTTTACACCGAGGGGAAGCTGTCCTACCTACCATTGCTATGGAAAGGGGGCTACATTACACACCACATGATTAAAGTAAATGTGAGACATGGATCTCTAGGCTGAATACTACATCTAGAAGAATAGGAATTAGGTAACTAGGTACATTTGAGTAGGAATAGGGAACATAGGAAATTGTTTGGGAAATAGCACTTAGTAATAATTCGGGGGTAGACTCACGATATGATGCAATACATTTTTCTATCTAACTCATAAGATAGGTGTACTGGCAACTTCCCGGATTACAGGAGGTAGACTAGTATCCTTGGGTTCGCTGAATTATTAAAACATTTAATATTCTATCAAGTGTCCAGGAAATACTTTAATAGCCATGTAGGTTACAAACTAGAATTATTTTGTTACAATAAATAAAATAAAAATCAGTTTTAGGTTCATATTTATAATTATCATCCACTCAAATTAGTTTCAAATTAAGACGGTAGTAAATGTAAGGTATCGTTTTTGATGCTAATGGACAAGCTGTGCAGTTCCATTGTGGGAGACCATCTAATGAGAGACGTAGAATGGTTGACTACTCTTCGACAGCATGAGGAAGGATATATTACAATTTATTATGTCGCTATTAGTATCTGTTAAAATCAAAGTAATAGGATATATCAAATAAATAAAACAAGGAATTAGAATATCCTAAAATAAAAAAAATAACTATGCAATATCTTGAAATTTTCATGTAATTAATGGACAAGCAAAGCTGTTTCATTATGATTAACCTTTTCTATCAGACATATAGTCTAGGTGCATTATTCCTCAAACAACATGGAAAGAATATAAATTGTTCCATTTTGAAGTCAAAAGTTTGCAGAAACAAAGAAAGAATATCTAACAACAAATACTCAAGAATACCTTGAAAATATACTAAACTTATTTGTTCACTATTAAAATTACTAGATATAATAAAATCAAGTAAAGCTGTATAATTACTCTCCACTCTCAAAATAATATATATTGGACCAATGATATCATCTAACAGGATATGACATCTAAACAAAGTGGTGGAATAGGTTCAAAGATATTATTTAACTAGATATGTCTACTCAAACAGAGATATGATAGGCTGTAGATTGTATAGGGTTACTTGTAGTCCCAATCCAATCAGGTTTTAGGACATATTTAGTACATACCAGCGTAATATTAGGAACTCCCTTTTACCATAATAAGTAAAAGGAAGTCCCGCTAAGAACCGAGATATGATTGGATGCATGCCCTTACTGAGGCTAGGCAGCTCCAGAGATGGCCAGCGTCTCGGTGTTATGGTAGATACTCGTTTGGGTAGAATGAATGGTTTGTTTTGTATAGCTATGAATAATGATGTCTCTCATTTTCATAGAAGTAAATTAAAAAGGTCCTTGAATGTGCAGACAAGATACAAACTTACATACTTACAGTGTCGATGACAATATCATACGACATTCCCTTTTGCCAAAAGAATATGTCCTCATGCCCATGTAGTATATATGAATACTGAATCAATTGCAATACACATACTTACTGACTTTTAGTACATTTGTAAATAATAGAAAACAAAAAAAAAAAGAAAGAATAATAACTTTATAAAGTCCTCTTACAATGGGTGATTATATGGTTACTAATTATGTTGGGTAATTAGTAAGGAATATAACAGACCTATGCGGTGGAAGATGACCAGTTTGGACAAGTCGAAATCTACAGATGGCAGCGGGGAGGGGCTGTTATCCTTAGCCGCAATCAATTAAATATCATTCTTAATTTTATTTGCATACTTACCTACTTTAAAGGTTCTTATGTAAATCTTACTTATTTCATACCTACTTAGAACATCTTAGCAACATAATCTTCTTTTCACTCTACCATATTAATATAAAGCAGATAGTTACATATCTACGCAGTAATTCTTATTCAACTATATTAGAACATCACATTAGTCACTATAGATAGAATCTATCACTGCATAATACTTATGGCAATATGCTGAGGTTTTAATAGACTCACAACATTTAGTCATGAAATAGGTAGTTTGGTTTTGATAGTAAGAAAGTGGTAATAGTAAATTTTGTTGTTGCAACTTAACACTTTTACTGTATTATGTTAGAGAGCCAGTTCTAAATTACACCACTTGGAGAGTACTTAGGTAGAGTAGGTCACGTCTCAAGCCCTTTGGAAAAGAAACTGAGTTGCTACTTATGGGCACAATATAGGATCCTGACCACTATACTAGACGATCACATGGCCTTATAATGATCTCAGTCAAGACACACTCAATATTAGGTTTTGTGTTATGTTTGGATACGGTATCTCAGAATGGTAGAAGTTATCACACAAATAGGATATCACAATTAAATTTCATTTTATTAAACATTTTCATATAAGGTAGCGTAGAGTACATGAGATTTATATATAGATAGAGGGGGGCTCGTTACAATGGTCTACAATTAATATACATTTTATTTTTCTATGCGGAATCAACAATGTATGCGAGGATCAAAGCAGTGCGGCGCACTGTTACAGTTTCAGATTCACCATCTGGAATAAATAAATATTTTATGAAATTTGTTAGATAAAAATGACACTCCCTAAAAAGTATTACCAAGAAGTTAGGAAACAATAGCTTATTAATGTCAGACTACGCTCGCTATAAGTTCACCACAATAGTTAATTGTGCTGCACTTGTAGCGTTACGTTTCCAGCTCATGTGTAGTCGTCGGGTATGTTCTAAGGGTATTTAAAGTACTTACCACTAGCACTAGTCCCTGGAGTAATAAGAAAAGCCCCTCATTATTTTTGGATATATATGGTTGAGATCTTGTAAAATCTGCAATCAATAACATTAAGATCATTCGAATAATTCCACTATGAAAGTAATATGAAACATAAATATGAAGTATGAAAGTAAAATATCATGTAGGTTTGAAAATTTAACATACCAAAATATACCTTGGGGTTATCGGAGAGTTGGATTGTCTTAGGTAGTCGGATGTGTTCTTTATTCTCATAATATTTCTTTAACATCAGCAGTCTTTCTCGAGGATTTTTGTACTCAGTGTCAGGTATCAATATTATTTTTAGCCAAGGCATATTGTCTTCTAATAAAGTAGCACCTGTAACAATTATGTAGACTGCATTTACATAAATATATATGTTTTATGTTTAACCGGCCTTGGGATGCCCGGATAAAATTGCACCATCCATATCTTTCTGTGGGAGTTGCAAGTGGCGACAAAAGGGAAAATATCACAACTTGGACAGCTGCCTTTTCCAAAGAACTGTCATCTTACAAACGAGCTCCCAAAGTTGCTTGCCAAGCATGGACACTGTGGCAAATTAAATAAAATAAAATTATGGCAATTATGGCCCCTTTCTTAATAGAGGGAGGCATTTGTTCAACGTTTGACTAAATCATTTATTAAATACTTTACAGGTATCTACAGATGCTTGATGCACCTATTTAACATAGCTGAACCTTCGAAAGTTTAACTTGCACGAGGCAGTAAGTACTCTTTCAATAAATACATCGAGAAAAAAACAACAAAGTCGCTTACCTGTGCATGTTGCCGTTTAACATTTGAATTCTCTGGTTGCCGGATAGCCAGGCTGTGTTTTTGGCCTTTCTTTATACACACAGGCCCACTTTGGGGCAACTGAACGCCTTTCTTCGTTTATTCAAATTTGATTGGTGATAAATTGATTTTAGAAACTTTGTAATAAAAGTTTTTTTATAAATAATCACTGTTGAAAACATTTACATGCGCGCGTGACGCGATTGCCACGGTCTCGCAGAAAACCAACATTATAGCTGTTGCATTACGCTCTAGCCAGTATTGCCAGCGTGTAAATCAAAATCAGCCGAGTATTCACATAAAAATATTTTAATATTAATAAAATTAGATATTAACTTTGATATCATTGATGCATTGTTTAGACTTTTCAAAAACTATTATAATAACAATTGCTCCCCGCGGTTTCATCCATGTAGACAAAACAATCCAAGTTTGGTTGTATTAGATTAAATATTTATAAAAAAAAAACTGAATACTTCCTTACACCCTCAAAAGCTCTGTTTTACAATTCGTATGGCTAGATTAGGAAATACAAAAATCATCAGGTGAGAATGTGGCTAAATGCTGTTATAAATAAAAAAATATGTAATTTTTCCTGGTCAAGAACAGTAACATTAGAAATGCTAAGATTTTAATAAAATACCTAAAAATATATCCAATGACGATTCCGCCTAATTTTCTTGCTAAGCCGACGTGACGTCACAAACAACACGCAGTCAAACCGTTTGACGAGTGTCGCTTCTACACGAAGCAATCCTCAGGAGGTCTTGACTATACGAGTACACGATGGCACCTTCTCGACTCACGTGTTTGTGACGTAGCGTCGGCTTAACAGGAAAATTAGGCGGAATCGTCACTAGTTATATTTTAATAGTTTTTAATGTTTTGTTAAAATATTAATTTAATGATTTAATTACAAATACTAAGGTTTGTAAGTAAGGACGAGAATGTATATATATTTATATATGTATTGCATATTTGTTATATTTGTATATATATATATATAAATATATACGCTGAAATTACTGGAAACCTCAACCTCAACGCAAACTTCTTATTATCATAATCATCATGACCATCATCACTTTTCATTATTGCCTACGCGAATGATACTGCGGCATGCAGTAGCTATATACCAAACATATTTTTAAAAATAACAGAAAAAAAACCTTATATCAAATTTTTATTCTATATAGTCAATAGTATACTATAAAGCATCTCATCAATGTATTACTTTTTATTATTTCTGTGCTTATTGAACTATTATGATGAAAACACCACGTTACGATAGCAATAAAAGCAACGTTATATATACGAGTATGTTGTATTTGATGTAATAAATGAGGCACAATCTAAAAGTACAAATGCACATAATAGGCATAACTAAAGAAGTACCAAATCGAAATATGGGGTTTCAGTGCAGAATAACTAGTTGCACGCGTATAACAATTGATTTGTTTGTATTTTATACGAACATACGAGCGCAAAATTGATTGTAAATGAAGAAATATTGAAATAAGCAATAGTCGAAAATCAGCGTTTATGAAACATTGCTTTCGTATTTTTTATTCGGCATCTGGCAACACTGATCTTCTGTCGCAAAACAATCTTTAAAATGTCGAAGGAACAGTATATTATTGCGCCCGTAACATTAAAATAATGTACAAATGCAATATGTCTAAAAACGTATAATGATGTTCCCTACGTTCATCACGCATTGCCTACGCGCAGTAAGTAGGTTACTTAAATGAATTTTACGTGAGTTTATTGCGCATAAATTCACGTACGGTAAATAGTTTTTCTACGTCAACCTTGAAGCTGCTCACTTGTGGTAAAGATCTTTCTTACGTAAATCATGCATCAGCCTACGTACTGGAAGGAGGTTGCATAATTTGCTTACTTATATCGTGCATCGGCCTACGTACAGTAAGGAGTCTTAGCGCAGCCTACTTAAATGTAACTTATAATGTTTTCTACGTACCTACATCATGCATCAAGCTACGTACATATAGGAGATTGTCTACTTATACCTTGTTGTTGCCTACTCACAGTAGGAGTCTGTTTCCAAAATACTTACAATAAATAGACGATCTACTTATAGTCACGACGCAAACTACTTGAAACATTATTTTTTTTAGTCAATACGTTTGTGTCATCCTGTTAATGTTGGAGAACATTTATAAAGATGCGAATGCATAATGTAATGTTCTATCTGTGACGTCATATCCATGGACTTCTTCCTAGCATGTATCTACCTATATCGGTTACGTATGTTGAGTCTTGTTGACGGACCCGACAGACGGGTACGTATTTAACGGCAAGATCAGTACACAACATGTTGTAACTTAGTGACGTGTTGATACGCTTCAACATTATTTTGTATTATCCAACATTTTTACGGCTGTAGATTACGTATTTTAGATAAAACTACACATACATTGTGAAAAGACTTCACTACATTTATTTTTTTTCTCAGTGTGTTCAGAGGGTTAAGAAAACGTTTAAACAAGAGATTTGGTGGAACGTATAGGTGTAGAAGATGTGTCAAAAAAAATACTATATACACAAACATATTATAATATAATTTTTGCACATCATAGTTCTTTTTTTTCTGATTGGTTAGCCTTTGACCACTATCTGACCGTTAGACAATCTGTATGTCCTAACCGGCTGCATGGGAAACACACTTGTGGCACGATTACAGGTGTTGGGATATCTATCATGATGTATTTGCATAGCAGAAGTGTGTTTCCCAGGTGGTCTTTTAGGCCCCTAAGATACAGGCCTAGCCGGGTTTGGGGCCCACAGATAATATAAAGTGCTACGTCATGATTATATTAGATCTTTACGGTTAGTTAAGCAACTGTAATGTAACATACATTTATATTTTCTATTAAATAAAATTTACTTTACTTGTAACTACTATGTTAGAACACTATCATAAGCCAGTGAGGGGGCCTATGAACAAAAAAATGCGTGATATATGGAAATTAAAAACTTGTTATTATTTTTTGCTATTCATTTATTTTAATTTTGTTTGCAAAATAGATATTTAAAATAACATTAAATTAATTAAATATTTTAATGCCGCATGGTACATTTTCAAATGTTTAATTCAGTGTGATTGAGAAAGTTGTTTTAATTTTTGACAATAAAGTACAAAAGTTACATTTCGTAGAGCGAGCGTTTAAAAAATGTTATGTTTATACAAAGCACATACAACAAACTTTAAATATTTGGTACACAAAAATTCTACAACGAATGCAACAAATGAACACAGAACTTATTAGTACATATTTATCAGTATCTATCGAAATACATAAGACTTCATTATTAAAACAGCGCCAAATATATCTAACCCCTATCGTGCCACGTGCTGGGGTCCTTCAGGTAAAAGCCTCCACTAGCGTCACTGATACCGGATATCCTTCGGAAGTTTTCTTCAGCGTTACCTTGATGACAACCGCCATCACAGTTGCACCCGAATATATTGCATTTACCCTTACCGCAATATACTCCATCATGTACTCTCCCATCTTTACAAACTTTGGCTATACAACGCATCGGTAACATAGCATTCGCCGATAAATCATTTTCATCTTCTACCGGCAAGTAATTATGTTGCTCGTACGGGTAACAGGTATTTTTTTTTGTACCCCAAAACATGGCCGTTCTGCCGCAACATTCAGAATTGACTTTTATAACAGCAAATAGAGCAAAAACTACAATTGATAAAACCAAATTCATCTTGAAAACTTAGTTATAATGTGAAGTCTACCCAAAGGGGCACGTCTTTTATAGTAAACGTTTGTGTACCTAACTATGCAATTATTATTTATTTTATGTCCACAATGTGATAACAACCACTTGAAAGTGGTTCATTTTGTGGACATAAATAACAGAGTGCTAGGAATACGTAGGGCTTATTAGTCTTAACTTCGAGGAACAGAGACAAAAATTGGAGACTTCCTTACAACTATATTGATCCGGGACATCTGCTCCTAGATTTGGGACATCACTGAAGCACGTTTTATATATCACGGTTTTAAGAGTAATTCATCGTTTTATTTATGATAAATAATTTATTAATACGGCGTAGTTCGGCGAAGTTCAGCGGAATATAGTTCCCGTAGAACTAAATAAAAGGGCAACTAGAGTAGCAATAAAAAATGGTAAACGTCCTCCATAGATCATGTCTGGTACGCCTGGTACTAGTGAGCGAAGCAACTTCGCTGGACCTTCAAAACCACGATCGGAACCCGGGGTTAGTCTCACTGAAGATGGGAGTAGCAGCGAAGAAGAATAGCTTCTGGACTATATTTAAGTCTTTAGATTTAGATCATTAGGATCACAGATAAAAACATTGAGAATTCTACGTGGATTGCGGTGAGCTGTCATCTAAAATGTTGAGTTTTTGTGTTCCGAAAATACGAACGAGACATACTAACCTATTTGCCACTCCACATACAAGCCAATTATGCGCAAAACTCTATCATCAGTCGGTTGCACAATAGCTATAATAAAAGATTTGGATCCGCGGATATTTTCAATGATGGCAAGGAAGCATTTAGACGTGAAGTTCTTAAAATGCTTCACCAAAACTCTTAGAAAATAACAGGCACTCTCACACCACACACACACACACACACTCTCTCTCACACCGACATCCACACACACACACACACACACACTATTATTAGTTTACTTTATTATTTTTCTATTATTATAATGTGTAATGATGTGACCCACTTGGTGACTGTCGTATTATATAATTCAAGACTATAAAAATTGAATCTGTTATTGGCTATAAAATACAACTTATATAGATATATATATATATATATAAGTTGTATTTATTTATAAGACAAGAGCTGTAGATTCTGTATGAATAAATGAAAAAAAAAAAAAAAATTTATAGATTAAGGAAACTAATTAAGGATATTAACTTTAATAATTAATTAGTAGGTATAGAAAATCAGATAGAATGTTTAATTAATGTCACTTCCGAAAGATTATTTCAAATTTTACCCAGTAATTCTCGTTGTAAAAGAGCAATTTTTAGTCCCTTAGGATCATTATTAAAACTATTTCAGGCAATTTAGATGAACAAGATGAAATCAGTACTAATATTATAAATGCGAAAGTAACTCTGTCTGTTTGTCTGTCTGTCTGTCTGTCTGTTACGCTTTCACGCCAAAACTACTGGACCGATTTGAATGAAATTTGGTATGGAGATAGTTTGAGACCCGGGAAAAAACATAGGATAGTTTTTATCTGACTGCGCAAAAAAAGGTTAATGTTTTCGCGCGATAACCGACATACGCGCGGGCGGAGCCGCGCCCGGAAAGCTAGTTAGGTATAATAATCAGATAACGATGTTGTACAACAGAAAACATCTTGTCGAACGTAAGATTTCATCGATGCAGAAAGCTTTTGATAAATTCACGTCACGCAACATCTAAATTAATATATTTATCTCCAACCCAACAAATAAAACTAATAAAAGAATAAACCTGTGACTTGTTGAATAAATTTAATATATAATATGTTTAGAATGAACAAAATTCTCCGCGTGTGGGAATTGGCCCAAAATCCCCTGATTTTACGCATCGGGTGCTTTAACCACTAAGCTATCAAGGATCGCTCGACTGAGCAGAAATTTTGTACTCTTATTCTAATACATTAACTGTCAAAGAGAACTGTGTGCGGTCATAAAATAGACGACTAGACTTAATCTGAACACAATCCCAATGATGTCGCTACCCTGAACACCAGCGCTTTTGTCTTAGACAATAAGCATTATGCTGAGACAAGGCTCATTCAATAATACTGGACATCTCACTACCGTCATAACTATTAAGGAAATTGTTTATTAAAACTTTATAGGATTCAGTTTATCACACTTTATAATTTTGTAGTATTGAATAAACTTCTTTTTTTTCTTTTTTTCTTTCTGTTACCCTTCTATATTTATAAATATAATTACAAGCACTATCGTGCGACAGTAAGTGTTTGAAAAAGCACTTTTTTCGATCAGATGAAGTCTAGCAGTCTGGTCGGTGACCGTCCCCTACGACGGTTGGAGTATGAGCACAAAATTTCGGCTCAGTCGAGTAATCCTCACTAGCTCAGTGGTTATGGGAACCGGTGCGTAAGTCCAGGACGTGGGTTCGATTCCCAATCGAGGTGAGAAATGTTGCGTTTTAATTTTGTTTATAAATAATATCAAATCTTTTAATAAAATGTACAAAATAATACATTTAACAAAAATTATACAAATTAATCTCTTTAAAATTTTATCATGCACCTAAATTATAATAAGGAAATGATGCGTACTTTTCTAGTGGGTACATTGATTAGTAATAGGTACTTATGATAATGTCAGTTGTATGTCCTTAAGGACTATATAAGTATACAATACAATAACAAAATTTCACATCAAATGTTAAAATTCAGGTTTTCCTTTTATTTCTGACACAATGTTAAAATTAGCAAAAAAGTAATCCTTATGATTCGATCGGTATGAAAAAGCTACAGGTATATTCTCGTGTAACGGGTTTGATTCCCGGTTCAATCATGTTATTATTAAAATATCTATGATTGTAGTTTAAATTGTTTTTAAAATTTCAATTACCTCTTCTTTCAGTAAAATGTTCCATCTACAATATTCAAGTTACTTGTCCCTCCATGTGGCATATCCGTGGGACGCCTTCCATATTGTAATATGAATAGTTAGGTATTGATTTTTGGGAATGCGTAACATTAATATATTTATCACGGAGTGACGATGACCTGACTCATTAAGAGTATGACTATATAAGGAGAAGTTTAACGTTCATGACTGCAGACACACCGACGTCACACAAGAAGAAGCAATGAAAACATTCATTGTGATTTCAATGGTATTAACCGCGCTACCACTTCTGGGTGATTGCGCAATATGTTGTCACAGGATTAGGTTGCAATTCACAATAAACGACCACGCAGAATGTCAATCTTTCGGACCACAAATACCTACGGTTACGACGGTTGGTGATAACAGTACCATTGGAATCAGAACACACAGAAAATGTGAAACGTTTGTGTGTGGAGATGGTAGAAGACCCACAATTGGGCGCACTTGCGGCAGAGGGAATTGTAACATATTCGGATGTGACTGTGACAATGGATGTGTGCCTGGAGATGCTGCGACTGAATTTAAACGTATTCACGGTGACCATATAGAAAGTGTTTTCGATCTTGGTATAGAGACCTAGGTGCGGTCCAGTCTGGTGATGAACGATAATGTGTTCATGATTTAAATATTTCACGCACTACGAATAATACAGGCGTAATTGAAAATAAGCTTTGTTTTTTTATTATACATAATATTTTAGCAATCTATCCATACATATGAAAGCGTGAAACCCATGACAACGTGTCCAAATTAATACACCTAAACCTATTTCTTGGCCCATATTAGAACTATATATATAAATCCTATTATTTATGTATGGAGGTACCTATTAGACTTTTTAAATAATTCTAATATGGGCAATGTGAATGTCAGATGCAAGCGTTACGAAAAATTGATTTAGAATTCCAGTCGTATACTAGTCTCCAGACAAAATAGTACGAGCCGTTAATTGTAGATGGCGCTGACAACAACAGTATAGGTATTAATTAACAGATGGACAAATATGAGGTAACTGGCGGGTGTGAAGGGTAATACGATAGAGCTGTAGTCACAGGTTCGATTCTCGCTAGTACCTCATTAATTTTATTAGAATTCTTATGCTTTGAGCTATAAATATATGTAATATAGAATTTGTTGTAGTAGGTAGTTATAAATAATATAAGTTTGGATATACTTCTGAAGGTAGAAGATTAATAAATCAGTTATTGTCTGCCCACCGGTGTTTCATTGAATGTCACAACATGGTGGCAGCGTTTTAAATATAGATTTTCGCGTAGAATCATCGTAAAAAAGTGATACAAACAGAAAGTTAGCTGCAAATTATTTAGGCAAAGTGTTTTCTATTCGTTTCTACGTGCATTTTGAGTGAAAATTACATTTAAAAACGGAACACGCGCGTCCGCCAGCCGAGTTGAACATGGACGCCGCAGGCGGGCCTATGGGACGAGGCGAGGCTTGGAAAAGGTGGAGGCAACAGTTCATGCTATTTCTGAAGGCATCAGGAGTGCACACTGAAAAGTCTAGTGTGCAAGCGAGTCTACTGGTTAATTTAATAGGACCGGACGGGTTTGATATCTATCAAACATTCACTTTTGAGACTGGAGAGGAACGTGATGAGTGATGACATCAATGTGATATTAAAACAATTTTATAGCTATTCTGGAACGAAATCGCAATTATTTATTCGCAATCAGGAAGAAGATGAATCGATCCTACAATATGTGACAGTTCTGCGCAAAAATTGTGAATTTACGTCATTAGAAGAGGATCTCATCAAAGATGAGATAGGATAGGAGAGGATATCAAGTTCATTCTGATAGAGTGGAACGTGTCCTTAAACGTTTTATGTATCACTTGGCATTCATGGAAAACAAATGTAAGTCATTACGATCCTACCAGTCTCGTCTGGAATATTATAACATTATGCCCTTGAACAAACGCCGTAAAATTATAAACGTGTTGTACAAGGTGAAATGGCTTGGTTGAATGTTCTGATATCCTTCAGAAGTTAAATTATAACGTGTGTGTCCTAGTAGTAGGCCACTTCAGAGAAATACATTTGTGTTACCAATCTGCAGAACCAATATGCTTAGGCATTCCCCGATACATCGTATGTGTAATAACTATAATGAAGAATACATCAGATGTAATTTCGATATCTTCAATGTTGTTTCGTTGCCCTCAATTAAAGCTTATTTAAGAAATTTAAGTGTAGACTGTATTTAATGTAGTTGTGTGTATTATTTTTGTGTATGTGTTAGGTAAAAAGACTTTTAAATTATTGCATTTTCACGTTTAATTTGCATAGTACATTAGCAGTTATATTAAGGGTCTGTTTCAGAATGTTTGAGTAAGTTCCGGTTTTACTACCCAGACCATATTTAATAAAGAAAACACTACCTTTGCGTTTCACAGTCATCGATTTAGCCTATCCATCGGTTAAAGCTTGAAACGCGCTACATGTCAACTGTCATTTCTATCATTCGGTTATTTTATGTGATACATAGCAACCCGAAACTTTACTAGCACATTCTGAAACGGGCCCTTAGTAAGATATTTTTGCATGTTAGGTTAGCCGGCACCCAGCCATGTCAGGTAGCGGCGCGGACGCACAGCGGGGCAGGTCGCGAGGCGACCAATATATTAATTATCAACAATTATACATCATTTATTAATCATGTTATTTAAATATTAAATTGTCCAGCAACAACACGGACTCAGTCGACGCATAATCATAAATACGTTTTAACAGTAAAATGTATAGTAACAAAAAATATTTATTTTCCGCATAAACTCGATCTCCTACCACTCAAAATGAATATAAACCACTCTTGTTAATTTATTTTTATATTACTGTGACCGAACAAGCACAAAGCCTACCCGATCTTAAGCGGTAACTTCTGCATATGAAAGATGCATTTCATCAAGTGAAGGATTGCACTGTGCCCGTTACCCTGAGAGACATACGAGGGGAGTTCAATGTATTCTCGGTATCAGTATGAAAAACAAAGCCAATAAATCTAATATTTTATTATTTTTCAATGTAATCTCCCATAACCTCAATACACTTATGACATCTTGAAATTAACTTTTCAATACCCAGAAAAAATAATTTTCTCTTCAATATCTGATAATCGTTTCCCGCGAAGATCTTTTTTTAAATTTGGAAACAGGTAATAATCGCTCGGGGCTAGGTCGGGGCTATAGGGTGGGTGATTGAGTTCTTCTAAGCCACATTCTCGCACAGCAGCCTTCGAAACACGCGCTGTGTGCACCGGAGCGTTGTCGTGAAGAAGCAACACACCAGCGGCCTCTTTTCCTCTCCTTTTTTCTTTAATATTTTCCCTTAAATGACACGAAGTAGTTGCGTAAGATACTGCGTTTATGGTTTCATCTTTTTTCATGTATTCGATCATCAAAATTCCTTTGGAATCCCAAAACACAGTGGCCATGACTTTCCCGGCAGATGGAGAGACTTTAAATTTCTTAGGGTGGTCTGCACCCTTTTGATGCCATTGCATAGACTCCTGCTTACTTTCAGGGTCGTAGTTATGAACCCATGTTTCATCTCCAGTAACAATTTGGTTGAAAATACTGGTAGGATTTTCACTACAGAGCTCCAAAAATTCCTTACAGCACTCCTCTCGCACTTGTTTCTGAGGTGCCGTAAGCATTCACGGCACCCACCTTGCACTTACTTTTGACAGGTTAAGATGGTCATGCAGAATAGTGTGAATAGTACCAACAGATAGCTTAGTTATCTCTGCTAATATTTTGACCTTGATTCGGGCATCCTCCAATACAAGTCTCTCAACCATTTTCACATTTTCTTCTGTAGTGTCGGTAACGGAGCCGCCCGAGCGAGGGTCGTATTCAATGCTGTTCCTACCTCTTTTGAATTCACTTGACCATTTTTGAACTGTAGATAATGAAGGCGCAGAATCATGGTAAACAGCCACCATCTCCTCGAATACATTTTTGACTCTTTCCTTGTTTTGTAAGGACTTTAATCACTGCGCGGTGTTCGGTTTTTTTCAACATTGTCACGTCAGTCATCGTGGGCGTTTTTCACCGAAGATTATTACAGAACTAATGATCATAATTAAGTGTTTTTTTTATTTATACCCTCAGATAAGATAATTTTTTAAAGAAATTATAAAATTACCCACTTTATTAGTTAATCAGCCTGATACCGAGAATACATTGAACGCCCCTCGTACAAGTGCTTAGTCTGATGGATCTATAATTTGACTGGCCTCAAGGACTGCTGCCGGAACACACTGTTAGGTGCTTGCAACAAATTTTCTTCTAGAAAGTGGTAGCTCAAACATTGGCAATATGATGCGATGAAGCTCGAGCCGGCGGCGGCGGGCATCGAACCATTGGCCTGCGGCACGGTAGTCCATAGCTGTTACCGCTCGGCCATCGTTGATTCACAATATGCTTTATATTGTTTGATAGGACTCCTTAATATATTATTTAATGTAGATGAATGTAGATATTTAGCCTCCCAAGTGGCAAAGGCGAGGCATTCCACAGTAGCTTGCACTGTACATTATTATCCGAAAACTGCGTTCAGAGGGTTAAGAAAACGTTTAAACAAGAGATTTGGTGGAACGTATAGGTGTAGAAGATGTGTCAAAAAAAATACTATATACACAAACATATTATAATATAATTTTTGCACTTCATAGTTCTTTTTTTTCTGATTGGTTAGCCTTTGACCACTATCTGACCGTTAGACAATCTGTATGTCCTAACCGGCTGCATGGGAAACACACTTGTGGCACGATTACAGGTGTTGGGATATCTATCATGATGTATTTGCATAGCAGAAGTGTGTTTCCCAGGTGGTCTTTTAGGCCCCTAAGATACAGGCCTAGCCGGGTTTGGGGCCCACAGATAATATAAAGTGCTACGTCATGATTATATTAGATCTTTACGGTTAGTTAAGCAACTGTAATGTAACATACATTTATATTTTCTATTAAATAAAATTTACTTTACTTGTAACTACTATGTTAGAACACTATCATAAGCCAGTGAGGGGGCCTATGAACAAAAAAATGCGTGATATATGGAAATTAAAAACTTGTTATTATTTTTTGCTATTCATTTATTTTAATTTTGTTTGCAAAATAGATATTTAAAATAACATTAAATTAATTAAATATTTTAATGCCGCATGGTACATTTTCAAATGTTTAATTCAGTGTGATTGAGAAAGTTGTTTTAATTTTTGACAATAAAGTACAAAAGTTACATTTCGTAGAGCGAGCGTTTAAAAAATGTTATGTTTATACAAAGCACATACAACAAACTTTAAATATTTGGTACACAAAAATTCTACAACGAATGCAACAAATGAACACAGAACTTATTAGTACATATTTATCAGTATCTATCGAAATACATAAGACTTCATTATTAAAACAGCGCCAAATATATCTAACCCCTATCGTGCCACGTGCTGGGGTCCTTCAGGTAAAAGCCTCCACTAGCGTCACTGATACCGGATATCCTTCGGAAGTTTTCTTCAGCGTTACCTTGATGACAACCGCCGTCACAGTTGCACCCGAATATGTTGCATTTACCCTTACCGCAATATACTCCATCATGTACTCTCCCATCTTTACAAACTTTGGCTATACAACGCATCGGTAACATAGCATTCGCCGATAAATCATTTTCATCTTCTACCGGCAAGTAATTATGTTGCTCGTACGGGTAACAGGTATTTTTTTTTGTACCCCAAAACATGGCCGTTCTGCCGCAACATTCAGAATTGACTTTTATAACAGCAAATAGAGCAAAAACTACAATTGATAAAACCAAATTCATCTTGAAAACTTAGTTATAATGTGAAGTCTACCCAAAGGGGCACGTCTTTTATAGTAAACGTTTGTGTACCTAACTATGCAATTATTATTTATTTTATGTCCACAATGTGATAACAACCACTTGAAAGTGGTTCATTTTGTGGACATAAATAACAGAGTGCTAGGAATACGTAGGGCTTATTAGTCTTAACTTCGAGGAACAGAGACAAAAATTGGAGACTTCCTTACAACTATATTGATCCGGGACATCTGCTCCTAGATTTGGGACATCACTGAAGCACGTTTTATATATCACGGTTTTAAGAGTAATTCATCGTTTTATTTATGATAAATAATTTATTAATATAATTTATTTGACCAAAATGTGCGACTAGACAAAACATAGAGTCATTACAACCACCAAATTTTCGATTCTAAAACAGCACTATGCTTCATTTTTGTACCCAGCACATGCTGAATCGGGGCTCATTTCGTTCGGCGAAGTTCAGCGGAATATAGTTCCCGTAGAACTAAATAAAAGGGCAACTAGAGTAGCAATAAAAAATAGTAAACGTCCTCCATAGATCATGTCTGGTACTCCTGGTACTAGTGAGCGAAGCAACTTCGCTGGACCTTCAAAACCACGATCGGAACCCGGGGTTAGTCTCACTGAAGATGGGAGTAGCAGCGAAGAAGAATAGCTTCTGGACTATATTTAAGTCTTTAGATTTAGATCATTAGGATCACAGATAAAAACATTGAGAATTCTACGTGGATTGCGGTGAGCTGTCATCTAAAATGTTGAGTTTTTGTGTTCCGAAAATACGAACAAGACATACTAACCTATTTGCCACTCCACATACAAGCCAATTATGCGCAAAACTCTATCATCAGTCGGTTGCACAATAGCTATAATAAAAGATTTGGATCCGCGGATATTTTCAATGATGGCAAGGAAGCATTTAGACGTGAAGTTCTTAAAATGCTTCACCAAAACTCTTAAAAAATAACAGGCACTCTCACACCACACACACACACACACACTCTCTCTCACACCGACATCCACACACACACACACACACACTATTATTAGTTTACTTTATTATTTTTCTATTATTATAATGTGTAATGATGTGACCCACTTGGTGACTGTCGTATTATATAATTCAAGACTATAAAAATTGAATCTGTTATTGGCTGTAAGATATATATATATATAAGTTGTATTTATTTATAAGACAAGAGCTGTAGATTCTGTATGAATAAATGAAAAAAAAAAAAAAAATTTATAGATTAAGGAAACTAATTAAGGATATTAACTTTAATAATTAATTAGTAGGTATAGAAAATCAGATAAAATGTTTAATTAATGTCACTTCCGAAAGATTATTTCAAATTTTACCCAGTAATTCTCGTTGTAAAAGAGCAATTTTTAGTCCCTTAGGATCATTATTAAAACTATTTCAGGCAATTTAGATGAACAAGATGAAATCAGTACTAATATTATAAATGCGAAAGTAACTCTGTCTGTTTGTCTGTCTGTCTGTCTGTCTGTTACGCTTTCACGCCAAAACTACTGGACCGATTTGAATGAAATTTGGTATGGAGATAGTTTGAGACCCGGGAAAAAACATAGGATAGTTTTTATCTGACTGCGCAAAAAAAGGTTAATGTTTTCGCGCGATAACCGACATACGCGCGGGCGGAGCCGCGCCCGGAAAGCTAGTTAGGTATAATAATCAGATAACGATGTTGTACAACAGAAAACATCTTGTCGAACGTAAGATTTCATCGATGCAGAAAGCTTTTGATAAATTCACGTCACGCAACATCTAAATTAATATATTTATCTCCAACCCAACAAATAAAACTAATAAAAGAATAAACCTGTGCCCCATCCCGATTTGGAAAAACATACATGAAAAAAAAGGAAGTAATTTTTCCAACTATATAGAACACAAAAGATAAAAGATATAAATGAAGAAATATAGCAACAACCAGTTTAAGAAGTTTTTACTGATAGTAATTAAACAACTTTAAACGGTTTAAATCGCGTATAGTTGTCATTATTTTTCATTGACTTGGCTTGATCAATTTGATTACAATGGCATTGAAGATATTTCAGACGATATATGTATGATAGTTTAAATTTTAACTCAAAATTTTAATTATTTTAATTTTACTCGGGTTTTATATCAACATAGCTTTTATTTACTTAACTTAAAATATGCAATTAACTTAAAATTTAGTTTAAACATAATAAGAACTGGATGAAATAAATATATTAGTAAATATGTATCTACGAATCTAAACACTAAGTTTATTTTAGTGCTTAATTACAATATATATTGTTATTTTCTTTTGTAAGATGTTCGGTAAACTATGCAATCGGGTTTGAACCCTAATCTCTAGGCGTATAGTGTTCATATTCGCGCGGACGCGAATCCTGTTGTTCATGCAACTGCAAGGCAGCGGTTACTGTCACCGCAGGTAGGCTTGATAATTGTTTTGCTTCCCAGTTCGTTTCCAGAGCCCCTCCGGTGTTATAATATGCGGATAAGATAGGTGTTTTGGCATAATAACCCCTTCGGCGGAACGCTCCATGAGCCGTTTTTTTTTTTATTTACCAAAATAAACAATTGTTATACGAAATATTTGTTTACAATAGCACAGAAAAAACCACTAAGGTTTAAAGAGACAATGCTATATGGTTCAGTCCACATCAATTATTTTAAAATAGTCATAATAACAACGTAGGTATTAATCGTGTAATGACAATGGTTTCGTTTTATTAAGTCAGTACAACTAGGTAAGTGCATATTTATAGAACTTGATACTTTTCTAAATTGCCAAATAATAAGATTTTAGTTTATTTTTAATGTTTTTTAGCGTAATACTTTCACGCAACTGAGTAGGTAGTTCATTTATTTACCGAGGAACTAAATAGGTAGCTGTCCTCTCGCCGTAGGCATTGTTAGCGCGGATTGTGCACAACCGGTTCTGAGCAACTGCCTGAGTGTTTACAGGATGGTTAATAACATGCCTCAGTGTTTCGTTAAAGAAGTGTTCTTTAAGTAACATATATTTGAAGTGCGTGTGAACAGGTAAAGTCTTACAGTTTCTAACGAGACCCATTTCATCATTATAAAATTATATTTTAATATATTTAGATACGATTGTTTTTAGAATTTTTAGTTGTAGTTTATATATTTGATTAAGATACGTAGTATAAGTACAGCCATAACTAGTGAGCGCATACAGTACATAAGATTCAGCTAGAGAATTAAATAACATTGGTTTTACTTTAAAAGGGATGCGACTCTTGAGGATTGTTATGCTGGCTAAGAATTGCCTTAATTTAACAAACGCGTTCGGTATGGTTGGACCAGTTAAATGTGCTATCGATTAATACACCGAGATAAGTTTGACAGCTTACGACTTCTATAGAAGGGCAGTCACACGTATTTCAATTTGTTACGTGCAGGCAGCTATGGTCATGAGCCAAAAGTTTTTTTAATGGGGAATTTTTAATGTAAGGTGACTTTATGACAAGTAGTTTTGTTTTATTTGCATTAAGTACTAAGCTTGCATCGTGACACCATTTTAATAAATTGTTCAAATCAAACTGCAAAAAGTCAGAGGCTGTTTGCGGGTCTTTATCTGCTGCAATGAGACACGTATCATCTGCAAGGTGAGTGGGTTCCCGCCAATTCGTTTCCCCGCGTTCATATACTTGCTCATAGATCGGCTGGTGTCTTCCTGTGACTTCCAGGAAACCAGTCAAATACACCACAACGTACGTGATTAAGTATGGGGCTACGGGGATTCCGGAGAACCTCCCCTTCCCACACATAAAATAAATTTGAAATCATTTGTACACATAATAAATAAGTGTATGTTTTAAAACACCGTAAATAAGTTTGTCATATTAAAACTATGCTCATCTACTATGGAAGAAGACATGGTTCTGAAACACAGTTTACACTTGCTTGGAGCCAATGGATTCAAATATTTATGTACTGTACACATATTTTTATGACAAATAAATTTATTTATTATTATGTACGTTTATTTCGTAACACATTTTTTCACATCCTTCCTACTACCTCAATACTCAATCATGTATTGCAATCATTATGTACATTTAAATGCAATTAATTTTTACAAACCAAAATTAGGTGGATTTATACATAATGAACCTGATAGGGTATAGCAACATGTAGAGGAGTGGGACGATCTATTCTATAATCGAAGGATCCTTAAAAAATTCTTCAAGAGTAGTATAATAACATTTTTGGAGCATTACATTTTTTAGGACTTTGAGGAATTTATGATATGCTTTTTATTTATACTGGTAATTTATTATATATTTTAGCTTCCATTGCGTTTGGTCCTGTACAATGCATTTCTAGTCTAGAGGTAGACACAATCAGATTATGTTGATAATTAGCCCGTATTGGGTAATTTCTCTCATGTGATATTCTTGTAAAATGTTGAGGATAATCGCATCCCTCCGCATTTTAATAAAAAAGTTGAAATCTAATTACCACATTTGCTTACGTTAATATTCAATATTTTAATTTGTTTTTCTTTTTCGGTTAAAGATTTGTATAATTGAGTTAAAGATAAATAAATGTAACACTTCTTAAAGCACTTAATCTGAATATTGGCTGGTTTTAACAGCTCTGTATTATGCTATGTCTAGTCGCAAACTTTAGGTTAACATTAATAAATCATTTATTCCGAAATACATTTTGTTTTTATATACTCAAGTGATTTCTCGAATCTTGGAGCAGATGTCCCGGAAAAATTTTGTTCTTAGGAAGTCTCCAATTCTTGTATCTGTTCTTCTAAGTAAAAGTGAATAAGCCCTACCTATTCCTATCACTGACTGTCAATAATGATAACTTGTATTTTTAATCTTGTTGAATTTACCTTGTATGTATATTAATGTTACATATCCTTGACGCAAAAATAAACATTATTATTATTATTACTTTATAAAACCCAGCAATAAATCAACACATATATGATAATTCATTATCACAAGTGTTGATTTATTACTAAGTTCCTGGAAACAAGTTAACTTAAATTAATTGAACCGTGTATGTGCAATGGACTGAGCTCTGCTTAAAAAGTGGTTACTTCATGTGGAAAGGAGAATACTACCTGCAAGTGGATGGAGTGGCGATGGGTTCTCCTATTGCCCCGGTGGCAGCCAATATATTCATGGAGTGGTATGAAAGTCTAGCTCTGACGACGGCGACAGTGAAACCATGCCACTGGTGGCGGTATGTAGACGACATTTTTGCGGTCATTTCCAAAGATGGACTTTCAGAGTTTGCTGTTCACTTGAACAATCTCCACCCTAAGATCAATGTCACAGTGGAAGAAGAGGAAGGTTTTGCCATTTTTGGATTTTCGGGTCATTTGAAGACGGGATGGTAGCCTATCGCACACAGTGTTCCGCAAACCGACCCACACGGACAGATACCTTAGGGCAGACTCCCATCACCATCCGGCCCATTTGTCCTTAGTGCCCAGATCACTCATAAACCGAGCTTTGAGACTGTGTGACTCGGAGTATGTAGAGATGGAGCTCGAGCACGTAAGGGGTGTACTCGAGGAAAATGGGTATAGGTGGCGACAGTGTGGTCGATTGGTCAGTCATAGTGAAAGGAAGAGACCAACGAGGGTGGAACGATCTCCAGCATATCTACCATTCGTAAGAGGAGTAACAGACAAGATTGGATATCTCTTACGACGGAAGTATAACATCGGCACGTTTTTCCGTCCCCCGGGTCAACTTCGTAAGTGGCTACGTTCACCGAAAGACAGTGACCAGTTTAATGTACCGGGCGTCTACAAAATACCATGCAACTGTGGCAAGAGCTATGTAGGTGAAACTCGTCGCAACATCGCAACTAGACTTGCCGAACACATTAGGAGCATTAAGAATATGGACACAATTAAATCAGCTGTAGTGTATATGTAGACGTAATCTATAGTTACTATTAAGGCGATTAGAGTCGCCAATGGCCTTGAGCATCTGGACCTAATCGAGCTTACTTTACTCGCGCATCGCCGCATACGTTCCGCGCTCGCTGCACAAATATAACGGTCAAAGAATATGCAGATGCGCGATGCGCTCCGGTAACATGGCACTTTATATTCCTACCGTACGATTCTAGTGAGTATCCGCAATTGCAACTGCGACTGAGATCAGTCGTCAAATGAAAATGTATAGTGTACCTACCTAGGTTGTTCTGGACGTCTTTATTCCTTTTCTTTATTTTTCAATGTCATCTTTCGAGTGAAGAAAGTTACTCAGATTTGTCTGATACTCGATATTTAGGCTGTGCTGAGAGTCATTATTCCGAATTTGGAATTATTTTTTCAATGTCATCTGCCAAGTGAAGAAAAATGCTACGGTTTGACTGAAAATTGATATCGAGGTTGTTGTAGACGTAATTATTCCATGTTAAGAATTTGTTTTACGTTGACGTCTGCCAAGTGAAAAATGTACTTCGATTTGGCTGAAAATCGATATCTAGGTTGTTTTCAGTTCGCACACAGACTCTTTAAAAAATCTGCAAATTTTAGTAATATGCTACATAAATGAGTTTTCCAATTAAAATAACCTGTCATTCGTACAACTTTTGCAAGAAGATTTAGCCCTTTTATTAAAACATATTTATATAATCAAGTCCTGAATTTTTCAGTTTATATATCACCATATAGCATCATACATACAAACACGTAAATAACACAAATTTAGTTAAAATATAAATACCACCTCTGTGGATAATTTATAAAAAAAATGTATGAAACTGAACAAGATGTTATTTTATGGATAATTTGTAAGTTAAATTTATGTTTATAACTATTTTGCGTGAAAAATTGTACTGAAGTCAACTGTGCACTGCACAGCTATCAATAAAGGTCTTAACGATACAATATTCAACGTCGAAGTGTAAAGACTACCAGCAATACAAGATTTGGAAAAAGTGTTATTGGCTTAAATAAAGATTTATATTATTGTTTATATTATTATTATTATTCTGGACGTTTTTATTCCAAATTTGGAATTTATTTTTCGATGACGTCTGCCTAGTGAGAAAAGTTACTAAGATTTGGCTAAAAATCGATATCTAGGTTTTTCGGGGCGTCCTTATTCCAAATTTGGAATTTACTCTCCAATGACGTCTGCCAAGTGAAAAACTACTTCAATTTGGCTGAAAATCGATATCTAGGTTGTGCTGGGCGTCATTATTCCGAATTAAGATTTATTTTTTTAATGGCGTCTGTCAAGGGAAGAAAGTTACTCCGATATCTAGGTTGTGCTGGGCGTCATTATTCTACATTTGGATTTCATTTTTCAATGACGTTTGCTAAGTAAAGATAGATGACGTATCTTTAAAAAGCTAAGATATATCGGATAAGAGTAAGAAAATTATAATAATCAATCGTTTATTCAAATCTCCTTATAAATGAGATTATAGCCGACGCGGGTTTACTCGTTTAAAAACGACGATATAAAAAGAAGATTTGTATAATGGCGAAAATACATTGAAAAATAAGAATAGGGACGACTGTGTCGTACGCAAAAATACAAAATGGCCAACGTTTGTGCTATTGGACATGTCGGCCCTTGAGAAGGAAGTATTTACCTTTAGATTTTCCCGCCCATAGGTGGGAAGCAGTCTTCCACCCGCTACTCGCATCAAACAAACACTACTTTCTGGGTACGAGATATGAGATGAATAATTTCTTGTCTAGGAAATAATAATATGGGTAATTTATCTACAGCTATATTGTAAAGATTGGTTCCATCGTAAAAAGGTAACCGATATACTTTCTCATTTATTAGGAGATTTGAATAATTGATTTATAAATACTTTTCTTTAAACTTTCGTGAACTAAACTCATATTTCTAAATTACATTAACGAAAACCAAGCGGGGTAGATTTAAATCGCTCCCGCCGCTCCTCAAGACGATGACACCCGCTTCTTCAGTCTACTCGTGACCACGGTCAATGCAACTTGATCGAAACGTCGAGGTTAGTCAAAATATTATTTTGATGTTAATTCGTGCGTTTTTGATAAGTAATCACAATTTTCCTACTCTTATCGTACTGCGGCGATAGGGAACTGCTAATCATCCCACGGCAAGCAGGTAGGTAGGTAAACTCAGGGAGTAGGTTTGAAAAGTTTATTAGGCCAAGCCTTATCAGGTTGCACAGCCGCACAGTTCTACTGAAGTTACATAGACCGGAGGGAGACACTGGCCTGATAGTACACGTGATCCAGGTCCCAGATGTGGCGGTCTTGGCGTCAGCTGATAGTTCTGGATCTCGGTAGTGAGTGCTCGAAACACCCGTCCTCGGATTAAATCAGTGAAGTGGAATCCTGGAAGGAAGACACCGGCTTAGTAGCTGATATTCCTCAGCCAACTGTTGCCAAGCCGCGCCGACACGATCGCGGTACTGTTACCAGCGACTCACATTTTAAAACTCACAGTCTAGCGCGGTAGGGCAGCACAGCTGTTTACGTTACATAGGTTTTAGTCAGCACTATGAAATAACAATAATAAATAAGGAACTCACCCTAGAGGGATTCACGCACTTCACAACAAGTTAATAACAATTAAGATCGATAGTACGAATAGAAAAGCGTCCAGGAAAACCAAGATAAGTATCGATTTGTAGCCAAATCAAAGTAACTTTTTCCACTTGGCCGACGTCATTGTTAAATAAATTCTAAATTTGGAATAATAACGTCTAAAACAACCTAGATATCCATTTTTAGTCAATTCTGAGTATTTTTCTTCACTTGGCAGACGACATAGATAAAATTATTCCAAATTCGGAATAATGACGTACAACACAACCTAGATATCGATTTTCAGCAAAATCGGAGGAACTTTTTCACTTGGCAGACGTCATCGGAATATAAATTCCTAATTTGGAATAAAGACGTCCAGAACTACCTAGATTTTGAATGTTAGCCAAATTGGAGTGACTTTCCTCACCTAGCAGATGTCAAAAAATGTATGCCAAATATTGAACAAAAACGTCCAGAAAAACCTAGATATCGATTTTCAGCCAAATAGGAGTAACTTTTTTCACCTGGCAGACGTCTTCAAAAAATTAATTCTTAATTCAGAATGACGATGTACAGAACAACCTAGATTTTCAATTTCAGCTAAATCAGAGTTACTTTCTTCACTTGGCAGATGTCGTCGAAAAAATAATTTCAAATTTGGAAAAAAGAAGTCCAGAAAAACCTTGGTTTCGATTATTAGCCAAATCGGAGCAACTTTTTTTACTTGGCAGACGTCATCGTAAAATACATTCCAAATTCGGAATAAAGACGTCCAGAACTACTTAGAGTTTGAATTTCAGCCAAATGAACACATGGCAGGCGTCTTGGGGATCGCAATGTAACTTTCTTCACTTGGCAGACGTCATTGATAAATAAATACCAAATTCGGAATAAAGACGTCTAGAACTACCTAGATTTTGAATTTCAGCCAAATCGGAGTAACTTTCTTCACTTGGCAGACGTCATAGAAAAATAAATTCCAAATTCGGAATAAAGACGTCTAGAACTACCTAGATTTTGAATTTCAGCCAAATCTAGGTAACTTTTTTCACTTGGCAGACGTCATCGGAATATACATTCCAAATTCGGAATAATGACGCACAGCACAACCTAGATATCGATTTTCAGCCATATCGGACTAACTTTTTTCACTTGGCAGACGTCATCGAAAAATAAATCCCAAATTTGGAATAAGGACGTCCAGAAAAACCTATATATCGATTTTCAGTACTGTAACTGTAACAGTCAGTTCGTCCACTGCTGAACACAGCCTCACTTTTTAAGGGGGTATTTGCCATAATCCCCACACATGGCAGGCGTCTTGGGGATCGCAATGTAAGTTGGCAGTTCTTTAGAAGGCGCTGCTCTTTAAGTAGTTTTCCCTTAGACGCTTCTGACGACACCCACGGGATGATATGGGGAGGTGCAATTCTAACCCGGCACCCCACGTGGCTGCCCACCTTCCAGTAGTTTTCCCTTAATCGCCTCTTACGACACCCACGGGATTATATGGGGAGGTGCAATTCTAACCCGGCACCCCATGGTGCTAATCTCCCTTACCTATCTCTCACTATTTTCGAGATACGTTATCCATCTTCACTTGGCAGACGTTATCTTTATGTAGTATTAATTAACCTATATCAAAACACCTAATACAATTATCAAGAAAAGCTTAGAACTCCAAAAGATGTATGTAGCCCCATACAAACTCTAAATGTAGTAGAGAACCATTTTGTACCCTACAAACTACTAAAGCCGGAAACTATTTACCATAATATAAAAAAATATATTATCTTTAGTTAACCAGTTATAACATGAGAGCATTATAGACATTACTAATTAATTTTGTACATATATTATAAAACTTTTCATTGATCTTATTGATAAGGCCGCCCATTGTAATTTACCCACAACATTGTCAATTTCAAGTTTTGATTCTTTTCATATGTGAGACAATTCGAATAAAATTTGTCTACAAAATACCAATAATAAAGCGACACCGCGCATACTTCACGTCGCAATCAAGTTGGCCCTCTGCAGCGAGCGAATCATTGCACGCACACAGCTACGAATCTCGCGTGTCAATGCACTAATACAAAGACAAGATCGTTATCAGTCGAAAGCGCGAGCGGAGCTACGAGCGACACAGCCTCCCCGTGCCAACGCTTGCGCAACACTGCCGCCCGCGTCCGCGCAGAGCACCTCGGAACCGCAAGCGTTCTGAATCTGAATAATTCGACATTTTCTTAGGAAAATATCAATGGATTTACAAATGCTATGTTATAATTGTAGTATAACAATCTAGAAATTTAATGGTACAATTTATTTTTCAAAAATCGTAGCCGTTTAGAAGGAGTTCGCCATATAAGTCAAGAAATACTCGTAGTATGTAGTTTGAATTTTTTTTAAGGCAAAAGTAATAGTAATACCGTAAAATCATATGTTGCAAATGTTGTACTTGAATTCATCTATAAAATATATTTTTTTCAAGTCTTCAACTTCAGCGGTTACGGAGGAGTTCGCTTTAGAAAGTACGAATTTGACGTACCCAAGGGCCTTGTGTGAATGTGATTTGAGAAAGTAATAAATAGAATATTGAATTAATTGGACGTTTCTCTACAAACGCGCTCCCTGCGAACCCCACGACATTACATGGCGACCCTGCCAGGCCCGGTGCAGTGAGAAATGGAGTGTGCTGCACCGGGATGGCACTTCAAGAAAATGCCAGGATCTGATAAGAAAATTAAGAAGAAGTTTCAGACCCAAATATAACCACAATGTACCCGAAACATTTGAAAAGTGAAATGTATAAAAGAAGTTTGGAACTTTGAGAAACATGCTGATAAACTGTTTTGAATCCAGTTTAAGAATATTTTATGTAGTTGGTCAAGAAATAATTGAAGAATTAATAATAATGGGAATATAAATACGAGTTGGTAGAAGAAAAATATGAAGAATTAAGAACTGAGCATGAAATAAATATGGTACATGAAACGCGGAATTTTATATTAGAAAATGAAGTATAATGGATTTTCAAATAAAAAGAAATAAAAGGAGTTAAGAAAAATAAACAATTTTATAAAGAAAGATGTGAGAGAATTTTATGAAGAGAAATGTATTATAATAAAAATATTGAATGAAGATTTATTGTCAAAGAAGACATAATATTTGAAGAGGATTTTTTTTTATAGAAAATAATATGTGAGGAATTTTTTTTTACAAATTAAGAATTAAGAAGCATATTGTGAAGAATAAATTATTTGAAAATAGACATTTTTACGAAGGGGAAGAATTATTTAGCAAGAGAAAAAAAATGTCAAACAGGAAATGGGAAAATCTCTACTTATGCTACTACTCAATGGAGAACAGGATCACGGATAAACTTCCAGGATAGCGCCCGGTCCATACGCAAGGTGGATTAGTAGCTGAGCGATCCAGGTTCAGAATTTATCATCATCATTGTCAAGGATAGAAGAAATCGAAAATCTTTTACATTTAGTGTTTATGTGCTCGAAAAAAACGTATTAAACTGTAAGTATTTTGGTGCATCTGCATAATATTAAGAAAACATTTTTTTGTTCATGGGCATATTTAATTATATATCACTAGCTTTCCGGGCGCGGCTCCGCCCGCGCGTATGTCGGTTATCGCGCGAAAACATTAACCTCTTTTTGCGCAGTCGGATAAAAACTATCCTATGTTTTTTCCCGGGTCTCAAACTATCTCCATACCAAATTTCATTCAAATCGGTCCAGTAGTTTTGACGTGAAAGCGTAACAGACAGACAGACAGACAGAGTTACTTTCACATTTATAATATTAGTACTGATGAAGATATTTTAATATTGAGGTATTAGAAGCATTTAAAAAATTATCAATCAGCTGAATATTGTGTGCCTGTATAGTCATATTTTGTCATTAGTTTTCTATATAAAATGGATAATTTTGACTTACAGACGGCTATTGCCTTGTTGCCAGAAATGACTGGTCAAGAGCATATTACTAGGTCACTAATAGATAATATAGAATTATACAGCGAAATGATTAATGAGAATTCACACCAACATTTGATAAATTTTGTGTTGAAAACTAGATTAACGGATGTAGCAACATTTTATCTTAAGACGAATTATAACTTAGTTGAATGTTTATTATCAGATATGAAGACACATTTACTAACGAAAAAGTGTCCAGTTGCATTACATAATCAACTTTTTAATTGTAGACAGAGAATTAGCTCAATCAGATGGGGACAGGAAAAAAATTGAGATTTTACGCCCTATCAACGAAAAGATGGCGATTTGGAGATTTGCTGATGGCCTTAATAATGGCCAAATACGCATTATTTTATTATCTAGACAATTCAAATATTTAAAAGATGCCATACAGTCTGCTTTGGATGAGAATGTTATGTATCAGAATAAGCAAAATAATTTCCGACGACGAAGTTTTTGTCATTTAAACTATAAACGATTAGGAAATAAAATGAAAATATTCCCAAGTAACAAGAATAATTCAACAAACTTGAGGAATTCTGTACAAACATCTTGTGACGCAATAACAACACCAAGTTGCCAACCAGTGTCATATTCGCGTATACTAGACTGCACTCAAGTTCTGCACGATCAGCGTATCGAGCATCCGACTGAGGATATGTGCACTTTTAATGATAGTTTCCACAACGAAGTAAAGAAATCTGATAGCATGGCTAATGAAATATGTCCCAGTTTATGTCTAAAAACTAATAGTTTCCAGTCAAAAATAGAGAACTCTATGGATGATTTTGTATGCGATATCAAAAATATGTTATTTGAAAACAATGTGGAGGAAGAAAACTTAGAAACATATACGGATTTGTCAATTTCGAGTTCTAGTACTGATAGGTCTGATCAACCCTCAGTAATTAGTTACCTTGAACAGTCTAAGGACTTTAAATCATTTAAAGACTTGCAATGCATAGAAAATACAGAGATAGATAATGGCAGATATTTGCTAGCGGAAAAATGTAATATACAATGTGAAAATAACGAGATCAAAGAAAAGGTTGTAAACAGAAAAGAATTGGAGACCAAATTAAATTATTGTATACTGCAAAAATCGTATGATTTAAAGATGAACTTTATTAGTGAAAATGTAAATGAAATAAAGTCTATAAAAACATATAATGCCATATGTATTGGGAAAAGACATTTCACTCGTTATGACGACCATTTTCTTAGTTTTATGGATAAAGAAAGATTTGACGAACGTGCAGTAGGTATAACTTAGATGTAGATAAATAAAATAATAAGAATTCATAGATATTGAAGGTTAACGTTATAATTTTATAAGAAATTGTAATTCTTACGTGGTATTATATTTTTTACAACTGTTTTCAAGAATATAAAATAAAAATTGTTGATAAATGATTAATTAATAGATTGGATTTTTTTTTTTCAATTTTTTTATTTCAATTTTTCTAAACTATAGTAAAAATTTAACTTAATACAACATAAATATATTATACCGTTTCAAGACTTTTAATATTTTTGTCGTGTCAATTACATGTAATTATAAAAATTTCATAGTATTTTAGTGCAAATCAATACGATGATTAAGTAATTGATAACAATAATACATTTATAAATTTCTATAGTTTTTTTAAGTTACAATTTGTATTTTACAAAAAATCCTTTTTCTTATCATTCCAATTGTCCATATTAATAGAACATTTTATATTTTTTTAGAAATAGGTTTACTTATATATTCATACACATTTCACGGCCTCGGTTACAGTACTATGATTTAATTATTGTTATTGTAGTGTTTTAATATTTTATTTTATTTTATTAAATCATTATTTTCTTGAACATTAAGAAGTAGAGTAAGAAGAAGAAGAAGTAAACATTTTACCGAATGTATAATGGTTTTAACTAAGTATAAGTTTAGGAAAATTTAGAAAGTAATCTTGCTATCGTTAATAAAAATAGGATATTGCATTTTTTCAATGATTTTGTGTAAGTATTTTATTTGATATGTATAACAATTTAAACATATTTCGGTAATAAAATTGGTTCTGTCTAAAACTTTTTGTAACTTTCAGAATTTGCTCGTTAATTGCAAGTTATTATTTTATGTACCTACACCTTCCACCATAGAATACAGTATACATCATAATTATTTTGTTAATGTTGTTACTATTACTTGATTAACATCCCTTCTACATGATTCTTTGTGCTGTAAATACTTATGGAACACTTTGTTTGAGATATATTTAATTGTAATGTTAATTATTACAGTTTATATTCAAGTTAAGAAAAAATAATCGTACGAATATTTTAATAAGAGTGTAAGGTTTAAATTTATGACATTGTTTAGGTACATACAACCTATACTAAGATAAAAAAAAAAGAAAATTCTACTAAGTAATTTTCTTTTTTTAATAAATAACCCCGATGGTGTAGTGTATATGTAGACGTAATCTATAGTTACTATTAAAGTACGTGTGTGAATGTGATTTGAGAGAGTAATAAATAGAATATTGAATTAATCGGACGTTTCTCTACAAACGCGCTCCCTGCGAACCCCACGACATTACACAGCAATAGCGGAGCACGCACATCTCTCGGACACGCAACATTTTGTACGGTTCGACAAAGCCTCCGTACTAGCAAGAGAAAAATTCTTTGTACCTCGAAAAGTACGTGAGGCTATCGAAATCACCCGTCACCCTAATTTCAACAGAGATCGTGGATGGACCCTCCTACCAGCCTGGACACCTATTCTTAATGCAACCTCAACTTGAAAAGTGCTAAGCAGTCTAGAGTGTGATACAGTCAGCAGTGTTGGTGTTGGAGTTTTCGACGATAACCTTAGTGACGAAGAGGATGCACTACCATCAGCTGTGCGGTGCGCGGGGTATCCCCCTAACCCACTCCCCGCCCCCGCAGCTCGCAGATGCCTAAACCACTCGGCGAGTGGTTCAGGAATCGCTTAGCACGCGATAGTATTTGTTATCATATTTAGAAGTATAGAAGGGTAGCGACATCATACCGAGAGATGTTTAAAAAAGCACTTCTTTAGATCACCGTGCCCTATGACGGTTTAGATTGGAGCACGAAATTTCGGCTGTAAATAGCTTGCCTAGGTTGCCGAATAGTTAAAAGTTGCAATTCTAACACCTCGAGCGTCACAAGTTTTTGAAGCGTCGCTAGCTCCCCAGCTGTCTAGCCTACAGACTACTGCCGGAACACACATAACATTGTGTTCCGGGAGCAGTCCTTGAGAGCCAGTAACATTACAGGTAGATGAGACTTAACTACTGTAAGTCTCAGGGTGACGAGAAAATAGAACTGACTGGCTAGTTACTGTACTGAGTGTCACAACGGGCAGGCCGATGAGTTGGCCCCTCAAGTGGAATCAACTTCAGGACTGTAGTGTCGGGGCTTTACCAATTTTCGCGCCGCTGCGCTGGTGGCTTATCATGTATACCTTTAATACCCAGCTTGTTTTTATTTCCATTTTGCATAAACAGTTTAAATGACTCTGTACGTGTAAATACCAAGACATTTGACAGATAACCTTCTGATACTGCTCCAAGGTCCAGCATTGTATGCATTTCCACTTACCTATTCATTCATTGTTGTTTATATGGGTAAATAAAGTGATGACAATCATTCAAAATGATATTTTTTTTTATACAAAATATATTAAAAATAGAAATAACTTGTTATAAATCAGATTGAAATGCCGCGTGGGGTGCCGGGCTAGTATGTCACCCCCGCATTGATGCCTGTGGGTGTCATTTAAAGGTAAAATACCGGAAGGTGGCATCAGCGTCTTCTGAGGAACTGATGTATTAAACTGCGTTCCCCAAGATGCAAGTCAAGCGTGGGGATTATGGCAACACCCTCCATAACGGGGGAGGCGATGTTCAACAGTGAATAATTTAGACCGCATCTAGGCCACCGGCTGAGCCACAATTTTTTGTATTTGTTGTTATAGCGGCAACAGAAATACATCATCTGTGAAAATTTCAACTGTCTAGCTGTCACCGTTCTTGAGATACAGCCTGGTGACAGACGGACGGGTGGACGGACAGCGAAGTCTCAGTAATAGGGTTCCGAAACATCCTTAGGGTCACCTCAACAATGTCATTATTTTGTATAGGAGATTCGGGAAGGTGCATGGAGACCTGCAGTTGCAGGCGGATGGTTTACTTTTAGGGAATTCAACGTTTCAGACGTAAAAGGGGCGATCACTCGAAAACAAGATGCGTGCCGCGTTTTTAATGTCACCATTATTAATTTTCTTTTCTACTATTTGAATAGTAGCTGAATCAATATTATTTATTATTTATGCCGCCGCAGTGCGGAATGATTAAAGTTGAGCCAAAAGAGTGCTTTTCCCGTGCTTTGTATTTCATGCAGATTTCCTTAACTCTAGTAAATTAATTTCCGTTGATTGAATATTTACATTTAGAAATTCACCAATCTTTGAGACAGTAGCTTTCAGAGTTGCTGTAGACTCGTCTTCACCATGCAGTATATACTTTACTTAAGTTATATAGTAGATGAGTGACGTAGCCGTAATATATCTTGGATTTGGTTTTGCAGTTGTACTATTGTTAGATCAGGTATAGCATTCTCTTTTTCTAAAGTTTCTATTTGCGTCTTCATAAATTCAAAGTTTCTGGACATGTTTGCTACAGACATCTGAAGATCTTCGTTAGTTGTTTGAATTTATATATTTTGCACTAATATATTAACTCCAACTGCTCCTATTTTCCTGCCTTTATATTAGTAATGACATCATCTTTAAAATGGAGGCTTGCTAATTTTTGAAGACTCTATAACGTTTTCACAGCTATGTTAACAAGGGATTTTGTTCAAGCATGCTTTGTTTGTTTAGCTATAAAATTTTCTCATACATGAAGTTCTCATCCAAAACTAGTGCTGCAAGTAAGTCCGGTTACGAGTGCGTATGTGTAGGGATGTAAGCATGTATGTTATTATATAGGAGGATAATAAGTAATATGATAAAATAAATTATTCTTATTTGTTTTTAATAATCAAAAGGTTAAAAGTGATCTTAACAGAGATTGAAAGTGACCTATAATATTTCGATAAGTTTCTTTGCATTCGTGGCGATGCACTCGTTGAGGATATATAAAAGCTAGATTTGCAATAATGTGTTCAGTCACACAATCAAACACCGAGCTCGCCGGCGAGCTCGAGGCAAAAACAAGGTCACGATAAATTGCTCTCCAAATAGTCAAAGAGTATTATTCAGTAGGGCCCAATTGTGCAACACTGCAGTTGCACAGAGGCATTTTGCTCCGATCCCCCCCATGTCTCTCGACAGTGAGACAAGCCGAGGTCCGAACCACAGTGGTGCCCTTGAGCTCGCTGTCAACCCCTCCTATAATAGCGGTACGTTTTCGGCGTCCGCAGGAGACGGAGGTAGAAAGCGCTTTTCGCCTTCTACGCCCGTCTCGGGAGAAGTGCCTTCGGCACTTCTCCCTCCCGGGCTATTGTAGGGCCAGGCCCTCGCCCAAAACCCGGTGGAGCTGGACGACCGCACAGGCGGTAGCCAGCATCTATGTCCTCCCTAAACAAAAACAAAAATGTGTTCAGTGTCCATTATGAGTTCGTGGTCGTTGATCGTGTTGGCGGTGTGGGTGATTGTGGCGGTCGGTCACGCTCATGGCAAGAGCTTGGCGAACCAACCCGACGCGCTCGGAGACGCTTTACTTGCGGAACCCGTCACACCCATTTCAGGCATCAATTTGAACCTCCAACGCAGCAAACGTAGCGGCAAAGGGAAGGGTGGATATGCGTACGATTTCGGAAAAAGCATTTTTCAAGGCATACAAGAGGGAAGGATGACCAGCGAACAGATGAACAAGGATGAGAGGCGGGCCCGTGAAAGGACCACCACAACTCCACGACCAACCACGCAGAATTACGCAGGTGATGCTAGAGATAAATACGGGCCCAAGTGGGGTGGCCGCAAATAAGTCAGTGTACCACAAGTTTCTCGGATAATGTTATTGTAGGCGTGACTATTAACTGCGTGAAAAAAACACACGAAGTTATACATTATGCGTTCATCCATCGTGTGTATTGTAATTTCATAATAAATAACATTATTTAGAGCGATGTGTTTGATTTCTTATTTCGTCCAATTCACAGAATATCAATAGTTACTGATGCTATCAGTTATGTGACGATTGAGATAATGAATACCGACGTCGAACACAGTGTTGATCACTACGTTTACAATGAAAGTGGTCTTAGCAACCCATTTGACAACATTACTACTTAGATTTTTTAATTGAGATTTGACATAAATCATAAGTATCAATAACAAGCAGTAGCCTAATTCTTGGTGTGAGTTCCTCCTGGGAGTACTGCCAACATACCTATTTCTACCGCCAAGCAGTAATGTTCACATTACCTACTGAGTTCCGGTTTGAAGGGTGTGGGTGTACGTGAAATAACAAATACATTAGATTTGAAAACTTTGTCTCAGGGTGATGCGCGCCGCGCCGTGCAGTTCGCCACTTGTGACGAACTGCATCTGTTACAGGCAGAAGTCACCGTTTAACACCGGGTGAGTTTCGTGCAATATTAAATTTAAAAAGTTTTTTTAACTATATCGATGAAATAAAAAAAGTTGTCTCGTTTAAATAAATTTGACTTTATTCACTTGAGAACGGTCTGATTCTTTCCAACTAAACTTGAGTTTACTATATTGAGTATAATAATTTGTGTATATCAAAATTATTTGAGATGCACATTTGAGCGTCTGCATCCTACACGACTGCCACATGTGCATATCTGATTGGAACCCCTGACTGGCAACCGCATGAGGTTATGGTCACAGAAGCCGGCGCGGACGCACTGGTACTGCAACTAAAGAAGCATCAAATGTAACAACAACGTAAGCACCGGATTGATTAAAAACACACATTTATTAGTTATACAACACAATAATTATTTATTTGAAAAGCTCACATGGATTAAAGACCTCCACAAATTGAACACTCGCTCCAAACACGCCAACATTTTGTGTATACGTAACATAGTACTTATTCATTTTAATGGTTGTTTCAAATGCAGCGCTTCGATGGTGTGGAATAATCTTCCTTCGCCGATAGCAAAAATAGTTCAACGACATTTAAAATTAAATTGAAAAGTTTACTTTTAGAAATACTTAAGCATCACTTTGGACCAACTTTTAAAAACACATAGTAGGTCACGAAGACACATACATACACACCCTCACACACTTTCCTATTCCATTATGCACAGATTCGTTTTCTCATAATTGTCAAATATCTCATTTTTTATATAAGAAGAACACGGGTGTTTGACCGCCGCGGTCGCGTCACGCTTCACACTGTGTGTGAAGCGTGACGCGACCGCGGCGGACGTACCACACTCAAAATCCTGAGGAAGGCTTCCGGTAGAAGCCGAAACATTGTCGATAGTGATATCGACTCATAGTAAGTTCACGCTCAAACACCCGTGTTCTTCATATATTACATATAAATATGAGCGTAAGTTTTTATAATCTCATTTTTTTGTTTTTTTTAACGCTCAGTAGTAATGTCACCAACGGTCACCCATCCTACTCATGACCGCGGCGGACGTTGCCTAACTTTGCTGATCGGTTCAGAACAGCTAAGCAAACTTTGCAACGAGCGCTTCACAACTCTAGAGCTTCCCACGTTTTTCGATCTTTGTTATGTTATTCTTACTATAGTTTATGTTATGATATCTGCCTTTATTTGGAGCTATCTATACTTTAAAGATAAAGATAATTTATTGGCCACAACATAACATACGTTACAGGCAGGTCAATTTTACTATATGAAATCACACATTAAACACATTAACTAACTAAATACATTCTAATATTGATTGTCGTGCTAATTCCTGACCCAAGAATGACGATTCCAAGACTTGCATTGACATATATTCATTAAAACTATAAAAAGGGTTAATTTGGAAAAAAGTCTTAAATTCATCAAAATGTAATTTAGTGATACTAATTGGCAACTTATCGTACATCAAAAGTTTAAAGCAACGGCCCTGATTTCGGACTTTCGCTAGCCTAGTTTGTGGTATAACTAAATTTTCATTACGACGTAGATAGTAAGGAATTACATCCTTCTTTCTTAACAAATTTTTCCTATCTGTATGTATTTCTAATAAGCTATTGTAAATATAAAGTGAAATCACAGTCATTATTTTGTTTTGTTTGAAGTATTTTCTTGCAGAGCTACGTTTTTGTAAACCATTTATTAATCTGATTGACTTTTTTTGACATTTCAAAACGTTTTTAATGTTCGACGCATTACCCCAAATAGTAACGGCGTAGCTTATTATAGAATGTATGTAGGCATAATACACGGATATAAGCGTTTCTTTGTTTATTAACGGCTTAAGTTTGAATAATGCATAATTTGCACTGGACATTTTCTTGCAAATTTTGTCGATGTGTGCAGAGTGACTAACTGTATTGTCAATAGTATAACCTAAAAATATATTTTCTTTCCTTGTCAAGTTACCGTCAATACCTAGTTTAGATTGATACTGTATTACAATACTTTTATTTGAGTTAAGAATAATACCATTTGCATTAAACCAGTCTTCAAATTTTTCCATTACACTATTTAATTTTATTTCTAATGTTAGCTTACTTTTATCCCTTATCCCAACATGGGTATCATCTGCAAATAAACTTAAATACGCATACAATTTAGTACTGTATCACGTCCATTACAATACTATTATATGTATAAAATCATATTTCAACTTTAAAGAGTATTTCTGAATATAATCACAAGTACTATCGCGTGCTAAGCGAAATCATATTTTTAGCGGGCGGAAATCGAACCCGCGTCCTCCGATTTTGGAGCGGATGCCTAAACCACTCGGCGAGTGGTTCAGGCATCGCTTAGCACGCGATAGTGCTTGTTATCATATTTAGAAGTATAGAAGGGTAGCGACATCATACCGAGAGATGTTTAAAAAAGCACTTCTTTCGATCAGACGAAGTCTAGTGTCTGGTTGATAGCCGCGCACCGTGCCCTATGACGGTTTAGGTAATACAATTGGAGCACGAAATTTCGGCTGTAAATAGCGTGCCTAGGTTGCCGAATAGTTAAAAGTTGCAATTCTAACACCTCGAGTGTCACAAGTTTTTGAAGCGTCGCTAGCTCCCCTGTCTAGCCTACAGACTACTGCCGGAACACACATAACATTGTGTTCCGGGAGCAGTCCTTGAGAGCCAGTAACATTACAGGTAGATGAGACTTAACTACTGTAAGTCTCAGGGTGACGAGAAAATAGAACTGACTGGCTAGTTACTGTACTGAGTGTCACAACGGGCAGACCGATGAGTTGGCCCCTCAAGTGGAATCAACTTCAGGACTGTTATAAATCAGACCCCCCTCCCGTAGTAGCTGAATCAATATTATTTGTTTTTGTATTCCGCTGCAGTGGCGGAATGATTAAACTTGAGCCAAAAGATTGCTCTTCCCGTGCTTTGTATTTCACGCAGATTTCCTTAACTATAGTACATTAATTTCCGTTGATTGAATATTTACATTTAGAAATTCACCAATCTTTGAGACAGTAGCTTTCAGAGTTGCAGTATACTCGTCTTTACTATGCAGTATATACTTAAGTTATATAGTAGATGAGTGACGTAGCCGTAATATATCTTGGATTTGGTTTTGCAGTTGTACTATTGTTAGATCAGGTATAGCATTCTCTTTTTCTAAAGTTTCTATTTGCGTCTTCAAAGTTCAAAATTTCTGGACATGTTTGCTACAGTCATGTGAAGATCGTCGTTATTCTTTGAGTTTATATATTTTGCACTAATATATTAACCTCACTGATATCAGATGCTAGTTTGCTAAGAATCCCCAACTGCTCCTGTTTTCTTGCCTTTAGATCAGTAATATCCGTTACAATCATCTTTAAAAAAGAGGATTGCTAATATTTGAAGCTAGGTATTAAAGTCATAATATAATTAATTCGTCCGTAACGTTTTCACAGCTATGTTTAACAAGGGATTTTGGTCAAGCATGTGTGAGATTTGTCAAGATAGAGAGTATTTATTTATGGAATACTATAGGCTCAAATTATAAGATGTTTGGCAGGAGGCGATCTCATGTAATAAGTTACTATTAGCTAAGTAATTAACTACCTAACTTACTAAGTTTTCTACGAAAAGGAAATCATAAGGCAAACTTAAAAGATACAACATTTATAGGACTACATTGAGCACTTTATTAAACATAATACATTAGGTTCACATTAATTAATTCTGTATAAATTTATAGTCACCATTCACAATGATATAATCAAATGGGCGAACTATTTACACTTAACTCAATCAGCAATAGGTCACGATGCGGCAGGCACTTGTGAAGAATAAAGAGAGCTCAGTAAGGTGAGACATTGGTTTTATAGCAATGACTGGCGCGAAATGTCTGTCGCCTCTTCATGAGACTTCGTGCCATACATCCACAACGAATCAGGAGGTGCCGCCACAACGTATCAGCCAATCCGGACTTAGACAGGATGGTTCGTCATTGGCTAGTCCAGAACGAATACAGATAAAACATGATTTCAGTCTGGCGGTTATTAAAAAAATCAAATATCAACAAGTTTAAGGATATTCTAGAATAACATAACGAATAGTTAGTTTACAGTTCTCGTAACTTATTTACTTAAGATAATCTAAGCTTAACATAGGTACGATTCTAACATATTCTTTGTTTGTTCAACTGTAATATTTTCTCATACATGAAGTTCTCATCCAAAACTAGTGCTGCAAGTAAGTCCGGTTACGAGTGCGTATGTGTAGGGATGTAAGCATGTATGTTATTATATAGGAGGATAATAAGTAATATGATAAAATAAATTATTCTTATTTGTTTTTAATAATCAAAAGGTCAAGTAATAGTAACAGAGTTCAAAAGTGATCCATAATATCGAGATAAGCTATGTCGCGATTCACTCGTTGAGGATATATATAAGCTCGATTTGCAATAATGTTTTCAGTGTCCATTATGAGTTCGTGGTCGTTGATCGTGTTGGCGGTGTGGGTGATTGTGGCGGTTGGTCACGCTCATGGCGAGAGCTTGGCGAACCAACCCGACGCGGTCGGAGACGCTTTACTTGCGGAACCCGTCAGACCCATTTCAGGCATCAGCTTGAACCTCCAACGCAGCAAACGAAGCGGGAAGTATGGCAAGGTTAAGGATGCGTACGATATAGGAAAAAAAGCTTATGAAGGCTATCAAGAGGGAAAGCAGAACAGCCAACAGATGAACAAGGATGAGAAGCGGGCCCGTGAAACTTACACCACCACAACTCCACGACCGACCACACGGAATTACGCAAAAGATGCTAACAGTAAATACGGGCCCAAGTTGGGTGGCCGCAAATAACTTTAGTCACTGTCCATGCACAAGCGTTAATCGAATAATGTTATTGTAGGTAAAAATCGCGAAAAAAATCTTACATAAAATGAAACCTTATGCATTCATCCATCAAGATGTATTGTAATTATGTAATATATTACTGTATATGGAGCGATGTGTTTGAATTCCTATTTCTTGAATTTAACAGTTTATCAATAGTAAGAGACCCTATCATGCAGTTATGTAACATATTTTGAGAGTATTATATTTAACCGACGCGATGCGACGTTGAGTACGATGTTAATTTCTGCGTTTAAAATAAGTCAAATTCAAAGTCGTTTATTCAATTTAGGCATCTACGACGCTTTTTTGAAGATTAATTACAAATGTTCATATAGAAATATTCTACACTAGCTGTACCTGCGACTTCGTTTGCGATTACCGTACCCACAGACTAATTATCCACATTTGGGCTCTGTTTAAGCAACGCTGTGATCTGCAGTGAAGCACTCTTAAGACAGCATAGCTCAGAAGGGAGCCTTTTAGTTTGTACTGGAAAACTCCCGGGTTGTATTTTCCAGAAGACAATAGTTAAGTTACTCAGAGAGTTCCTTCGCGGTTTGCAAAATAGATGTTGAAGCAAAGTACCTTGTGCGCTTCTTTAGACTTTCGACTTTAAAACGGTGATTCTGTTTGGTGATCGGTTGATCAAAAATATATTAAGTGGTGCACTTCCATTGCGCAAACTCCGAAATGTATGCGGCAATTATAGATTGATATGTAGTAAATTTATTTTTTCCCGGTGGTAAGCTTTTATTTAACGAAATACTACGAACTATATTCAACACTACAGCTACTTCAATAAAAGCATTTAGACAACCTTTAAGTCCGCAGACCGCAGACTCACAGACAGTCTAAATGCTCCAGCCCACTATGAGTTGGCAGCGTTCCCAGCATGCTGGCAGCTATAAGCATTACTATTGAGCGCTTCCGTGCTTCGGAGGGCACGTTAAACCGTCGGTCCCGGTTGTTGTATTATGATGGCAGTCATTATAGCAGTGGTAGGGCATTTTGCGAATGCCCGCCTGGCTAGCTACCACCCTCAAGTAGAAATTTTGTCGCCAAGCAACTAACGTCGTGTTCCGGCAGCTGTCCTTGAGAGCTAGGAATTCTTGGTTAGCCTGAACAACATCTTCGACCACATCATCACTTACCATCAGATGAGATAGTGGTCAAAGGCCATCCGGAATAAAAAAAAAAACAAAAAAGCGACGGGGCATTGACCCGTTGAATTGCAATACTCATACGTTGGGCCAAATAGGTGCCAGCATTTTGATCACTTTCGTAAAAAAAAATATTGTGGCGAATGTTCCAGATTTTAGAGTTTTATCTTATCACGCTTGCAAAACTAAATAAGGGTGCCGGGCTGCCCGAGGTGTGCTGGGCTACCCGTGGGGTGCCGGGCTCCGTGCTGGAATGTCACCCCCCATCTCTACTCGTGGGTATCGTAAGAGGTGACTAAGGGTAACAACACCAGAAGCAGCGCTTTGGGAGCTGTGATCCCCATGACGCCTGCCAACGTGGGGAGGATATGGCAAAGCCTCCCATAGTGGGGGAGGCTGTGTTTAGCAGTGGACAATGCGGCTGATATACATATTATATATATTATGCCTAGATGAAAGTGCCAATGCCAGCTTAAGATGAGCCGTACGTTCAAGGGTTCCTGAACATTCCGCGGTTCAAGTTATTTGGAAAGTATATGTGTTATCTGTAATTTCTGAACTGCAAACCCGATGACTTTGAAATATTTACGGGAAAACTTTAAAGATCCACTATTCTAACAAAAAAAGAACATATGAAATCAGACCACGCGTTAATAAATTACAACTAAGTGTATGTTTTGACTTTCATTCCTTAATTTGGGAGACCTCAAGGGAACCATGCTGAACTTCTGGGTAAAAAGCATAAATTATCCTACCTCGTAGTATGAACTCAAATCATACTAAGTTTCATTGAAATCCAGACAGGCGGCATCAGTATCAGCTAAAGAGTCCTGTAAATATTTTTTCACCTGTTACAGTTTTTTTATAAGTATAGATTATTGCCATGGATGATGGCATTAGAATATAGAAAAGTTTTATTTACCGCAAGTATATTCTCACCAGCATAAAATAGTACATTACTGCAGTGGCCAGCAAAGGAGGCATTGATGGACGAACGTGTAAATGTGGGCCGAGGCGAAGCCGAGACACACATACGTAAGTCCATCAATGCCTAGTTGTGGCCAAGGCTTGTATAGTACTTTTCAAACAATGCGCGGAAATTAAAACAAAGTAGTATCTAGGCAGTATTTTTATTTGAAGATACAGTTGTTAAATATACAATTTATGAATTTTAAAGTGAACTTTCCGGGAATTATGTTGGTTTGGGATAATTCTAAAGAGGTGAAGAATTTCAGGTGGCGTTGAATTAAGCTTATCACACTCATTGTCTACACTTGAACTCATTTTGTCGAAACAATTACTTTTCTAAATCGATGACTATCAACAAACAACAATAAAATTGCCCGCGTTAAAGTGTTAAATTGTTTTTCTTTTTCAATAAACAGCGTTCTATTTGCAAAATAGAACGCTGTTTATAGAAATCCCAGATTGAAATTTTAATAAAACCTTTGATAAGTTACCTCCTTGGTTGCCATGCTTCGAAGTAAAAGATCAAAGTACACGACAAATATGAGCTTACTATACAATTTATTAGGCCGCTAGACACGAAAGATATAGATATATATGTATTTGGCCAGTACAGCAATTTCGATTTATCTCGAAGAAGGTTGTCAAAATAATGCTCACATTTCCAAGCATGTTTGAGAAAAGAGCATTTATCTTCGCCCCGAGGAGATTTGTCACCGACCCATGCTATGACCGCTGGACTTCGCGGTCCTCGAGGTAGTCAGTCAACAGCCCTCGCAGATACAGGGTCAATCCGTGATACCACCTTCCCCCAACAGCCCACCTTCCCCCAACCCAGTTTTTATTTTTATTATATATTAACGTTCTACTCTATATAACTCATCACTACACTATTTTATTTACAGATGATACAACGTGATAGACGGCGCGGGCTAACGCGAGCCGAGCCTACACGGACGACGGATCGCCGTCCGTGTAGGTTCGGCTCGTCCTAGCGCAGATACGAGCCTGTGGTGATAGACGACGCGTGATAGCGCAGACCGCGCCATCCGCGCGCGACGTCCGCGGATGTGGTTTTTGTGACCTGTATCTTTATGGTTTCATATAAACGGTTCCTTTTCATATAGTTGAACAAAGTCCATAATCATTTAATTCACGTATATGTGTTTCAAATAGAAAATTAAACTCCAAATGGACACAATGGCTCTGCACCGTCTAGAGGCTCGGCTCATCAGGGGTGATACACGGCGCGTGGTAGCGCGAGCCGCGCCTCAGGCCGCGCGCGCGCCTTTGGTCCGTGTCGACAAACCGACGCACGATGGACCGCGCGGACGGCTATTGGCGGACGCGCGCCGCGAGCCGCGCCCACGTGCTACACGGCGCGTGATGGCGGACGACGCGTCTTCCGTCGTCCGGCTCGGGCTAGCCCGCGCCGTCTATCACCAGCTTTAATTGTACATACAGATACAACCACGTATGAAAGTGATGTAAACAAAGCTTTCTGTAATAAGTATACTAAACATGCTGAAGGCTAACTCATTGAAAATTGATCTTTACAAAACAAATGTTATGCAACTGTCAATCTATATGAATTAATGGTTTGATTTAAAAGTAATTTATGAAAATAAAAGAACGAGTATATCGACAAATTTAATAATCATATATTTTTTACTTAAAAATAAAACACACAAAAGTGTGATATGACGACTTGTGGAAGTCGATACCATGCGCACAATTTTGTGATAATAGGTACATTTGTATGATCGGTACCGACTTCACACAAGTTATTTCCCAGTTTTGAGTGTTGAAGTCGGTTCCATTTTTAGGTAAAAATTACGAGATATGGGTCTACTGTATCTTCAATAATAAACACAATATGGCCAATTTTATTTATATTTCTGGCGAATTTTGCTATATCGTGTGGAATAAAAACAATAATTTAGGTCATATTTATTTTTGTGAGCTTAGATACTAAAACACGTATTATAAACACAGAGTTAAATTTGTATAAAATTCTCGGATACGGATGTAATGGAGTCACCATGAATACGTTTGAATTCAGTCACAGGATCGCCACCTATACACCCAAAGTCACAATTACATCCAAATATGTTGCAAGGTCCGTGGCCACAATACTTTCCTGAACCGGGTTTCCTGCCATTTCCGCACACTAATATTTCACAGCGTCCAGACAACATGCTACCAACGGCATCCGTGATGGCGCTGCCCGCGCTGGGCAATGGTATGTTAGCTTCGAAATTCTGACATGATTTTGAAAGAAAGCCGTTGTCAACGGAGCAGTTTATTGTAAACGACAATCTAGTTTTGTGACAGCATTCACAAGTTATCAGATATGGTAGGACGGTTAATACCGTTGAAATCACAATAAATGTTTTCATTGCTTCTTCTTGTGCAACTTCGTCGTGTCTTTGCTCCGTTCTGAGCGAGATTATCGTCACTCAGCGGTAAATAAACTAATAATCTATCACCAAGTTATATAAGAAGCGTTAACTAGATTTTATGACATCGAGTAGTAACGAGTGTTATTGTAACTTTTCCTAAAGACTTACTTTAATCCATGATTCTGCTTGCTTGGATGAGTTATTTATTATCGTCTCTCTCTTTAATTTTCTATTCATTGACGTCTATATCTATGGTTCTATATTAATATTATAAAGAGGTAAGATTTATATATTTGTATGTAACGAACTAACTTAAAAACTACGAGACCGATTTGAAAACTAATGGTGAAAGACCATCGGAATCCTATATTATCCCTGATGAACATACTTAGGCTATAGAATATTTGTACTATATTTTCAAATTTTTGTTAAATACCCGTCCGAAGCCGCGGGGTAGGGCCGCTAGTTATAGTATATGTTCATGTATATATTGCCAATTAGTGCCTACTTATCAGAACTTACTTTACTTCTCTCGGCTGTAGGGACGGATAGTCACAGGTTAGAATCCCGCTCGTAGTTCAATTTTTTCCTTTCGTTGTATTTTGTAAAAAAAAAACCTAAGTTTTAATGCCACAGATTACTTATACCTACTTTATTTTGGTACATAATATCACCAAACAAACCTGCTCTGGAATGTCAAAATGGAGCTTTAAGACATATAAAAAAACAGCAGCGTAATTAACCGCCGCATCTGAGAAGGACATTTATGAGTTCACCTGATCTTTAAAACCGAAAACTAACGACGCGTGCGTAACGAATTGGTAAATTAACAATAAATTATAATAACATGAAAGATAAACGTTCTATAAATAAAGAACTGTTCTGACTAACAAATTATTTCAAATAAATCTGTACAAAAACAACATCTTCTATAACTTATTTGCACGTATATAATATAACTAGATGGTAAGTGGTGTGCGGGCCGCGAGCGGCCCGCATCTATCTTGAGTCAGTACGAACTGTCATAAAAGCAACTTTTACATTTAAAAAAAAATTTGTTCAAAACTCCAATAGAAGTATGAAATCCCATATAAACTCTTAATACAATAAGGAACTAAACTGTAGCCACCAAACCAGATTTACCCTACTGCCATAAAAAAGTGGTACGGCCAGAATCGTACCAAGGTTCTGAGTCAATTCGGTAAAGGAACCCCACTCGTAGGTGCTTTGGTTATCGCGGGCAGTTACCATGGAGACCAGTCGGAGATGTGGAAAATACCCTCAAGTCGGAGCTCGGCCTTAGGCCTCGGACAGTTACTCCAAATGTAGTCAAAACTCCCACAAAAACTCCTAAAACAGTCGGTAATGTATGGTGAAATACTCCAAATACAGTATGAAGAATGAGAGGTGCATGTCGATTCGGAGCTCGGCCTTCGGCCTCGCAAGACACTTGCACGGCTCGGCCTACGGCCTCGCCATGAGCTCGCCCTTCGGGCTCGCACACCTTAAGCTCGGCCTTCGGCCTCGCAAGCCGAAAGTTCGGCCTTCGGCCTCACCAGAAAAGCTCGCCCTTCGGGCTCGCTATACCTTCATGTATGACAGTAACTCCAAATTCAGTCGAAAATCCCACAAAAACTCCAAAAACAGTCGGTTTTGTATGGTAAAATACTCCAAATGCAGTATGAAGAATGAGAGGAGCATGTCAATTCGGAGCTCGGCCTTCGGCCTCGCAAGGCACTAATATGGCTCGGCCTTCGGCCTCGCAAGACACTAACACGGCTCGGCCTGCGGCCTCGCCAAACGCTCGCCCTTCGGGCTCGCGCACCATCCGCTCGGCCTTCGGCCTCGCGGGCCGAAAGTTCGGCCTTCGGCCTCACCTGAAGCTCGCCCTTCGGGCTCGCTATACCTTCTTGTATGACAGTAACTCCAAAATTAGTCAAAAATCCCATAAAAACTCCAAATACAGTCGAAAATGTAAGGAAAATACTCCAAATGCAGTATGAAGAATGAGAGGAGCACTTTTGACACGTGTCATTTGACTGCTCTCCAGATTCCCTATGACATTTGTTCAAACTCCCCCTATCTATCTCTTACCGTTTTCGAGATATGTCATCCATCATTACTTGGCAGGCGTCATTTTAATGATTTTCGATTTTTCCCATACTCACCTAAACCCCCCCTACATTTCCACCATACTTCATTTTAACCCTACTCTGCTCCTTCTGGGAGAACAATTATGTCAGTCAGTCAGTCAGTCAGTGAGTCAGTCAGTCAGTCAGTGTGTGGTAATCGAGCTTTATATAAAGAGAAGATATAATTATGCTTGATTACAATATTTCTAGATTCGAACTATTGATAAACTGCTATAAACAGCAGATAGATATTATTAAATTAATCGAAGTTGACATATAGTTTATTTATGTTCTATTTTCTATTTTCCTAACTATATTATGTACACAAAACGTTAAGGTCAACATTTCTTTTTGTTTTATGAGGTTGTGATGGTACAAACCCGAGGCCCACCTCATGTTAAGTAGTAATCTCTGCCTATAACAGATGCATTTCGTCTAAGTGACGAACTGTACTTCGTCTTGATACATTAAGTTGTTAAGTATCATGCGCCTGCGATTTGACCGAAACTCATAACCTTCAAACGGGAACACAGTACACTACTGCTTGGCGGTACAAATACACTCAGCGGTGAATGTGGCTGAAACATAAACAAACCAATAACAAGCAATTTTGATATCACGTATGAACATTTCAAGGAGCAGTTAAGACATTTGTTTTAATATTTTTGAAAGTTATGTTTAATTTCTGTGACATCTAACGTTAGTTGCACAGATTACGTAGTCTTCTTACCTGGTTAGTTAGTTATTGGAAAGCACGAGAGACGGTTGTGTTTTGCCGCAGGTCTGTTTTTATTTCATATTTAGGGTACTGTAACGGAACATACCTTGAGTAGGAAGTTCCGTCACTAAATACTAATAATATAATTGAATGTGGTACAGAACCTAAAGATCAGAAATAAATTATTCATCCTAAGTAAGAAATTTTTATAGTCAATATTTGTGTATGCTAACCTTTTTGATGTCTTAAATCTGGAATGATATTGTGACCTCATTTTATGTTTAAAAAGAATGAGGCATAGAATAGTTTGAAAATGTTGAGAGGATCTGTCAAGAATACAAAATGACGTGAAAAATTGAAATCCTCATAGTATTTTTAAAGTAATTTTCGCTTAAATCTAAAATATAAGAAAAAGGTATGATTTGCCTACTATTAGAAGATACTAGAAAGAAATCATACTAGAAAAACGATTTATGGAGAGCATAAAAATTATGTGGAGAAAATTTATGTACGTAAGTTTATATTGAATTATTAGAGTATTATAAAATTTACGGGATTGATACACTATTCAACTAGTATAAACTCTTATTCTTGGGTCTATCAGTTCTAATCTACTGCAATAGTAAATTATATTGATTTTGTGTCCTAATCCTACCCCAATGTTTTCTGAATATTGTTTCAGAAAATTTATTTTGTCTAAACTAACTTATAAATATGTATGATTATTCTACTCAAGTATTTAAGTTGATATAACGAATGCTTTAAGTTTGTTCAACCAATATGGATTGACACCTTTACGACAAGAATGAGGCATGTAAGTCCTCGTATATATGTAAACAACAATATGAAATATAAATTATATTCAACCATGATGATACATTGTTGAATATTGGTGAAAATGCGACCACAACTTCAATAAGTCTTTCTGCTGTAGGGATGAAAGATGTTATATTCGACATGAGAAAATCAGAGGGAATATAAATAACTACTCTAAACCTTATATATTCATATTTGAGTACTTGAGTTAGAGTTTAAATATAATTCACATTCGTTATCACAAACACGTGATTTTACAAAACTTAGGCAAAGCAAGTCCTAAAATATATAACCAAGTTTTTCATTGAAATCAAATAATAATATGGATTGAACCACAACCAAAATACTTTAAATAACATTTTATTTCAAACCGAAAGATATCATATCAATGATATTAACTAATTAGACGTGATGTCGAGTACGAAATATGTAAAAGTAAATTGAGAATAATCAATCAATGACACTCATTATATGGATATGATGAATTATCCAATAATGTGATCAAATTAGGAAGTTAAGCAGTATTTGATTTAAGGAGAAGGCTTTACCTAAGTGAACCGATGAGCATTGGCGTCGTGCGCCGTAAAGAAGGCCTTCTGAAACATACTTCAGGGGTTGCAAGTCCCTGGCACTTCAGAATTTGAACTTTTCCTTAAAACTGCTAACTAAAATACGATGGATCCATCTAATTATCAAAGTTGCAACTTATCAAATAATAAAATTTTACAATAACACTATGTTATAAAATAACTATTTGCTAGTTTTACTTCCAATAAACGTTATGCTTCCAAAATTTATTAGTGTCGAAGTAAGATTCAAAACAAACTATGAACTATCAGTCTAGTCCATTCTCCTACTCTTTTAATTAGACCAATTTTAGAATAATTCAATTTACTTAATCAAATTTCATCAAACAATTTTGTGTAATACTTTATCTTATATTTATATCCATTTTACTATATGACGTTGTGAATGTAAGTTGAGGAAGTAAATGGTCAATCTGTATTTTAGAATACAATATTCAATATCTCAGTTTCCTTTATAATTTCCGATAGATTTAAGTTCGTTAAGAAATACATAATACGGATTTTATTGTATATAATCTAAATTAATTTTAAACTCTCCTTTTCTATTTAGATCTTCAAAATGATTGAAGTCGCCTAAAATATAAGGTGATTACGGAGATCGTTGATTATCCATTTTTAGTATATTTCCTTTATCAGTCTCTCACAAAACATAATAAAATATAGTTTAGTCTTAGTCTCCTAGAGGTCTAGGTTACTATGTTAGGAACTTTAGAGAAAATATCTTCTAATATAATTCACTTACTATACTAGATAAGCAGTTATGCATCTTAGGTTCTTATTGTTAAGCTTTAATATGTTTTGCAATTTTTGAGGAAATCTCAGGAAGTCTTAGGAGTCATGACAATATATTATTATGAGTACATCATTCAAGTAAATTCTTGTTTCATATGGTTTTCCTTACAATAGTCAATACATACCTAATTTATAGTTATTTATACTCATGCTATTTTAAGCCAAATTCTATATTACTTATTTTATCTAGATTTCATGTCAGGTTTTCTCGGTAATTATTTTTAATTTGAAACTCTACAATAATAATTTATATACGTGGTATTAGATTTAGGTTCTGTACAAATTACTTTAGGATTCATATATCTTCTTTTATCTAATTGTAAAATATATTATTTGATTTTCATTTCAATTTCCCGTAATTTCTATTTTGTTCTAAGAAACAATTATTTACTTCCTAACAAAAATTATTTAGCCGTTTAATGGTTTAATACTCTAACGATTTAATTAATTTTTTTAATGATTTAATACCATAATGGTACTTCGCTTATAAATGTTTTGCCTTGAATTATGGTATAGAAATAAATACATAATATATCTTCTATGTAACATCTCTTACAATGAATTTCCTAGTTTTAGACTTCAGTTTGTCTAATAATGTCCTATTGGTGTTAGATAGCCAATTTCAATATTTTTATGAGATATTTATTATTTTCTATTAATTTATTCAGAATATCTACCTTATTCTAATAATACATTCAGATTCTATTCCTTTTACTTCATCAAATGAATAAGTATTATTCTATATAATATATTAGAGTGAATTGCAATTATTTTACTATAAAAATACCATAGTATAAAAACTAGTTTATTAGATTCATATAGATATCTTTATGATTCTTATTTTAATTTGTTAGATTATTTTTTTTTTAGGTTAAGTAGTGTCGTAACGTGTAGTTCGGGGAGTGAATTAAGCGATACTTACGACAAACATTTATTATAATAAGGTGTCCTGGATAGTCAGCGGGCAGCATGTGAAGACCTTGTGACCAGGCCGTCTTTGTGCTGATGGTGGTTAGTACCTATTCGAGAGGAATGCTTCGCTAGGGGGCATGGCTGATGGAAACAATCTTTACACTTTACAAAAATATTATTTATTATACCAAAAATTACAATGTCTAACTCTATAGTCCTTTTAAGCCGAGCACTGCTGCTTACTACTACGCGCGGGGAAAATACGGAAGTTTGTCGCGCACATGGGGGTCTAAATTCGATTATTTTGGTACCTTAGGTTATGACGAAGGGAGGTCCCGTCCTTTATACATGCCGTTCGTTGTTTCCCAAAAATATGTTCTCTTTTGCTCCGTTTAATTCCTCATGGATTCGTGTCGCCTCGTGGCGGCCATTTTGGTGAGCAGCGTCCGTTCCTCAAAGTTCAGCGAAGGAAGCTGTGTGGCGCCAACGGCACACGTTTCCTCAATGCCTCTTAAATTTTCCTCGTATATTATTTGTATGAAAATTAATCTTCAATATGCCTTGACTTGGCACTTAATTTCTGGAACGCGAAATGTGTATACGCACGTACATTCAGTGCAAGAAGTAACGAGGTCTCTCCCTGTCATCGGCGGATGAGGGGTATATATACCAGCTTGCGGGAGGCAGGGTAACACCCGTTAGTATGATCTTCCTTCTCGCTTGCTCGCATGTGCTACCTCTTTCCTTTTTTCATAACCTCACTTTATTATTGAGTATTCTTTGTAATATTAAATTCTAAAGCCTAACCTGAGTATACAATTCAAAAGAGGAAAATGCCAATACTAATCTATTCAATTTTCATATACAATAGCCCTTGCAATTATGACAATTATCATCATGTGGTCGACCCAGCTTTTCAAATGACTACAACTTTTAAACGAGGATTATTCTTAAATTAATTTATATTGTTACCTGACCAGGAACAGGTGTTAAATATAATTTCATAATGAGCCTGGACGGTAAAAAGGAAATATCTTGAAAACCAGACACTGTTTCCAATTTCATTGACAAAACTTGTTATTGTTCTCAAATGGTCAATAATCTGTTAGACATGCAATAATTATATATTAGGGGTAATCATGGGTTATTGAGAGATCGCCTCGTGATCTTTTCCAGCTTCCAGAATACCGGGAAAAGCAGGACTTGATTACTAAACATTTTGATTTTATTATTTATTTTTCGCGAGCAATATATTTTCGAGGCGACATTATCATCGCATTTTTATCAGGCGCTTGTGGGATCTCAGACCATTCTTCACATTCAAAACGTTAGAATATCTTTGCCGTGACATTCTCTCAATATTTCTAACTAATTAAAACATACCAGGTTTGGTCTTTCATACTTACATTCCGCAAACAAAACATTTAAGAGGCTTCGCTTTATTTATATTTCAATACATCTCCCAGATTTACCTAGGTTTGAGGTGCTATCTAAATAGTATGCTTTGCCCGCCTGTTTATTTAGGCGTTCTCACCACCGATTAGATAATTCTTATTGGAAATATAATGCAATAGGATAATAACACTACAATACCCCCTTTCCCAGGAAAAGCGGAAAACTCAGTTTGACGCTACAGCCACGGCAGTCCTAAACAAAAACTTTCCCAGGTTCACTTAATAGACTCCATACGTACCTTTCTTTCATCATTACATTTTTAGATTCCTAGCATACTTGACTCTAAACTACATATTTCTACTATACATGCATCATTGTCCATACCTCACCTTTCAAAAGCTTTGCCTTATGTACCTATTCCTTATTCACTTGCATACATATCATACTTCCATATAAATACCTAACTTTGCTTCACTCATATATACACAATATGTTAACCTTGCATTCTCAGTCCATCATGTGCTCCTGTCAATTATTCAACCAATCCAAAGAAAAATCAGTACTATTTGATTATAAAACGTTGTATATAGTTATAATACTATTAGCCTTTATCACTATTTACTATTATACTTTAATCTGATATGCAAATATTAATCCTAAAATCCTTACTTTGAGGAGGTAAAAAAACTAGTTGTTATTTAATTATAAACCTAAGTTAGAAATTATGCCTGTATAAGACTTATTTAATCTAGAGTAGGTATGCATATTAATGACTACCTATTATCTATATATGTTATAAAATGACCAATTGTTTTGGTAACATTTTTATAGATAAAACCTTACTTTTCTATTTTTATATGTTTATGTTATTAATACAGAACTAAAGACTTTGTTATGCCTATTATTTCCTAAACTAAAGGTTGTACTTTAAATGTATCTAACCTTGTTCATATATGAACATTATTTACAAGGACACGATGGTACTACTTGAGTAACACATCGGAAACAAAGAAAAACTTATTCAAAGACATGGCCTTGAGTGAATGTCGTATCAGTGCACTATTCTATTTTACAAAGAAATAAAGAGTATAATATATTGCTTCAGCTATCTAAGAGCTTGTTAAAAACGTATGATGGTACTTCGCGAGTAACACATCTAAAACAAAGAGAAAATTAATTCAAGTATATGTTCTTGAATGTCATATCAGAATCCATTTTTTAGTTCGCTTATCACTAGTTAATATTCTAGTGTTTACACTAAGTGAACTTTGTTAATTGTCATGAATAATCAGTATCTGCTTGCTTGGTTTGCTGACCGCAGCATATTTTCAACATCTACATCAGAATACGTTGATAAATACTTTGTTCGTGGTCATTCTACTGGCTAGAGTATTTATTTACCTTTTATAAATATAGCTAAGAACATTTTAAGGAAGAAAATTAAAAAGTATGTAGTTCATATTGTTACCTACCTTACTTACAACTAAAGAGAACACTGAGTATGGTGCGTAAATATTTTATTGAATATTTACTTATTCCACTACTACACAAGTAGTTATACCTAACTAAACAGAAAACGAATTTAACATCATGTGCTTATATAGTACATGCATATTGATCGTCTAGAGAATTTAAAGAATGGGGTGAAGCTATTGAGATATGCTTCATAACAGTAAGACATTGCTTACCTAAAGTGCTATTCACACTTCATTAAATCTTATGTAGATTTTAGTAGATAATGCAGGTTCATAGTTATATACCTATATAGGTATATCACTTGGCTGTGTGGTTTTTTTAATATAGGAAAACCTTCCTTAAATAGTGCTAGATGAGCACTAAGAAAACAATAGTAATTTTTGTGAATGGTAGATTACCTAGATCAACATTCTGCTATAACATAATACATCTCCTGCAATGTCTTTCTAAGTATCGCCGATTCTTTAAAAAAAAATTCCCTATACAAGCTCAGAACGCTTGCTTTGTTCCCTACCTTGCCTCATTGGCATTAAAATTTGACTTACCCTGAATATACAAGGGTGTGTTATTTTTATTACAAGAAATCTTTTCTTAAATAGTGCTAGATGAGCACTAAGAAAAAAACTAGCAATTTTGTCGTTGGTGGACTACCTAGATTAACATTCTGCCATAACATAATACCACTCCTGCAATGTCTTTCTAAGTATCGCCGGTTCTTTCAAAAAAATTTCCCTACACAAGCTCGGAACGCTTGCTTTGTTCCCTACCTTGCCTAATTGGCATTAAAATTTGACTTACCCCCCAACATAGAAAGTTGTAGTTTATACAGTACTAAGTTATTCAATTTACTTTAAATATAGTTCTATTAAGTTATTCCTAGCTGCTTCTTGGACGTGTATGTTCGGCAAAACGCCTACTGTGTGGTTTTTGAAACTTCAAAATTATTTAGTATGGCAAGTTATTAAGAAAATATGAGGTACCCTTATGAGAAACTATACTGATTTGTTTTGAATTATGCTAATTTTTTTGATAAGATTGAATTGATATAGTGAATTTTAGAACTTATTTAGTGTAAGAACAAGAATTTGAATTTAAAATTGTGATGAAATTTGTTGCAAAAAAAAACTTAATTTTCTTAATTATTCAAAAAGTAGAAGTCCTAGATCAAAAATTCAAACGGTTCTAGACTCGCCTAATGGTCTAGATACTAAAAAGTTATGCAAATTTTAAAATTTCTGACATGTGAAAAAATTTTGTTCTTCGGGATGAAAAAATTGTGACTTGTTTTTTACTTGCATTACTGGTTTTTTTAATATTTAACATATGTGATTTTACTGAGTACCTTGTCCTACAGTGATAATATACAGAGTGGTGGTGTATACCTAGACAGATTCCTAATGAATCCTATCATCTAGGGTAATAATTTAACGACGTTTTCTCGTCGCAGCACAGTTTAACGACATGTCGGGGTCGGTTGACTGGGTACCATGCCCTACGGTGACAAAAAAACATGGTGGTGGTACACACCCAGACAGATTACTAATGAATCCTACCACCTTGGGTAACTATTTAACGACGTTTTCTCGTCGCAGCACAGTTTAACGACATGTTGGGGTCGGTTGACTTTATAACTTTTATTTATATTTGTATTCATTATAAAAATTGGGTCGCTCTGGTTGAAGGCCATATTAACTTAGACAATATATTCAAAAGCAAAGAAAAAAAAACTAGAAATATCGATATTGACAATTATAAATATTGTAGAAGACGTATATAACATTGTAAAATTCATTCATTTAAATCCTATACCTAAATGCCTTTCCAAAAAAATAAAAACCTAGCGCAACAATAAAATCTTTGCATAATTATAATAAATTGAATTCAAAACATTTGATTTAAGGGCATACATGAATAATAATTAAATTATAATTAGAATTATAAGATTGGTACCTAACCCATACTAGTAGAATTGAATAAATTATTGGCTGAAATGTGCATTTTCCTCGGCTATCTAATACTTAAAGCTATTCCATCAACAATATACCTAACGAAGCATCCGTAATAATAATTTTAGTGCCACCTTTTAAAAAAGTTTACTGCTAAAAATCAAAAAGAAAGTTCGGGCGCCATTGTCGTAACGTGTAGTTCGGGGAGTGAATTAAGCGATACTTACGACAAATATTTATTATAATAAGGTGTCCTGGATAGTCAGCGGGCAGCATGTGAAGACCTTGTGACCAGGCCGTCTTTGTGCTGATGGTGGTTAGTACCTATTCGAGAGGAATGCTTCGCTAGGGGGCATGGCTGATGGAAACAATCTTTACACTTTACAAAAATATTATTTATTATACCAAAAATTACAATGTCTAACTCTATAGTCCTTTTAAGCCGAGCACTGCTGCTTACTACTACGCGCGGGGAAAATACGGAAGTTTGTCGCGCACATGGGGGTCTAAATTTGATTATTTTGGTACCTTAGGTTATGACGAAGGGAGGTCCCGTCCTTTATACATGCCGTTCGTTGTTTCCCAAAAATATGTTCTCTTTTGCCCCGTTTAATTCCTCATGGATTCGTGTCGCCTCGTGGCGGCCATTTTGGTGAGCAGCGTCCGTTCCTCAAAGTTCAGCGAAGGAAGCTGTGTGGCGCCAACGGCACACGTTTCCTCAATGCCTCTTAAATTTTCCTCGTATATTATTTGTATGAAAATTAATCTTCAATATGCCTTGACTTGGCACTTAATTTCTGGAACGTGAAATGTGTATACGCACGTACATTCAGTGCAAGAAGTAACGAGGTCTCTCCCTGTCATCGGCGGATGAGGGGTATATATACCAGCTTGCGGGAGGCAGGGTAACACCCGTTAGTTTGATCTTCCTTCTCGCTTGCTCGCATGTGCTACCTCTTTCCTTTTTTCATAACCTCACTTTATTATTGAGTATTCTTTGTAATATTAAATTCTAAAGCCTAACCTGAGTATACAATTCAAAAGAGGAAAATGCCAATACTAATCTATTCAATTTTCATATACAATAGCCCTTGCAATTATGACAATTATCATCATGTGGTCGACCCAGCTTTTCAAATGACTACAACTTTTAAACGAGGATTATTCTTAAATTAATTTATATTGTTACCTGACCAGGAACAGGTGTTAAATATAATTTCATAATGAGCCTGGACGGTAAAAAGGAAATATCTTGAAAACCAGACACTGTTTCCAATTTCATTGACAAAACTTGTTATTGTTCTCAAATGGTCAATAATCTGTTAGACATGCAATAATTATATATTAGGGGTAATCATGGGTTATTGAGAGATCGCCTCGTGATCTTTTCCAGCTTCCAGAATACCGGGAAAAGCAGGACTTGATTACTAAACATTTTGATTTTATTATTTATTTTTCACGAGCAATATATTTTCGAGGCGACATTATCATCGCATTTTTATCAGGCGCTTGTGGGATCTCAGACCATTCTTCACATTCAAAACGTTAGAATATCTTTGCCGTGACATTCTCTCAATATTTCTAACTAATTAAAACATACCAGGTTTGGTCTTTCATACTTACATTCCGCAAACAAAACATTTAAGAGGCTTCGCTTTATTTATATTTCAATACATCTCCCAGATTTACCTAGGTTTGAGGTGCTATCTAAATAGTATGCTTTGCCCGCCTGTTTATTTAGGCGTTCTCACCACCGATTAGATAATTCTTATTGGAAATATAATGCAATAGGATAATAACACTACAATACCCCCTTTCCCAGGAAAAGCGGAAAACTCAGTTTGACGCTACAGCCACGGCAGTCCTAAACAAAAACTTTCCCAGGTTCACTTAATAGACTCCATACGTACCTTTCTTTCATCATTACATTTTTAGATTCCTAGCATACTTGACTCTAAACTACATATTTCTACTATACATGCATCATTGTCCATACCTCACCTTTCAAAAGCTTTGCCTTATGTACTTATTCCTTATTCACTTGCATACATATCATACTTCCATATAAATACCTAACTTTGCTTCACTCATATATACACAATATGGTAACCTTGCATTCTCAGTCCATCATGTGCTCCTGTCAATTATTCAACCAATCCAAAGAAAAATCAGTACTATTTGATTATAAAACGTTGTATATAGTTATAATACTATTAGCCTTTATCACTATTTACTATTATACTTTAATCTGATATGCAAATATTAATCCTAAAATCCTTACTTTGAGGAGGTAAAAAAACTAGTTGTTATTTAATTATAAACCTAAGTTAGAAATTATGCCTGTATAAGACTTATTTAATCTAGAGTAGGTATGCATATTAATGACTACCTATTATCTATATATGTTATAAAATGACCAATTGTTTTGGTAACATTTTTATAGATAAAACCTTACTTTTCTATTTTTATATGTTTATGTTATTAATACAGAACTAAAGACTTTGTTATGCCTATTATTTCCTAAACTAAAGGTTGTACTTTAAATGTATCTAACCTTGTTCATATATGAACATTATTTACAAGGACACGATGGTACTACTTGAGTAACACATCGGAAACAAAGAAAAACTTATTCAAAGACATGGCCTTGAGTGAATGTCGTATCAGTGCACTATTCTATTTTACAAAGAAATAAAGAGTATAATATATTGCTTCAGCTATCTAAGAGCTTGTTAAAAACGTATGATGGTACTTCGCGAGTAACACATCTAAAACAAAGAGAAAATTAATTCAAGTATATGTTCTTGAATGTCATATCAGAATCCATTTTTTAGTTCGCTTATCACTAGTTAATATTCTAGTGTTTACACTAAGTGAACTTTGTTAATTGTCATGAATAATCAGTATCTGCTTGCTTGGTTTGCTGACCGCAGCATATTTTCAACATCTACATCAGAATACGTTGATAAATACTTTGTTCGTGGTCATTCTACTGGCTAGAGTATTTATTTACCTTTTATAAATATAGCTAAGAACATTTTAAGGAAGAAAATTAAAAAGTATGTAGTTCATATTGTTACCTACCTTACTTACAACTAAAGAGAACACTGAGTATGGTGCGTAAATATTTTATTGAATATTTACTTATTCCACTACTACACAAGTAGTTATACCTAACTAAACAGAAAACGAATTTAACATCATGTGCTTATATAGTACATGCATATTGATCGTCTAGAGAATTTAAAGAATGGGGTGAAGCTATTGAGATATGCTTCATAACAGTAAGACATTGCTTACCTAAAGTGCTATTCACACTTCATTAAATCTTATGTAGATTTTAGTAGATAATGCAGGTTCATAGTTATATACCTATATAGGTATATCACTTGGCTGTGTGGTTTTTTTAATATAGGAAAACCTTCCTTAAATAGTGCTAGATGAGCACTAAGAAAACAATAGTAATTTTTGTGAATGGTAGATTACCTAGATCAACATTCTGCTATAACATAATACATCTCCTGCAATGTCTTTCTAAGTATCGCCGATTCTTTAAAAAAAAATTCTCTATACAAGCTCAGAACGCTTGCTTTGTTCCCTACCTTGCCTAATTGGCATTAAAATTTGACTTACCCTGAATATACAAGGGTGTGTTATTTTTATTACAAGAAATCTTTTCTTAAATAGTGCTAGATGAGCACTAAGAAAAAAACTAGCAATTTTGTCGTTGGTGGACTACCTAGATTAACATTCTGCCATAACATAATACCACTCCTGCAATGTCTTTCTAAGTATCGCCGGTTCTTTCAAAAAAATTTCCCTACACAAGCTCGGAACGCTTGCTTTGTACCCTACCTTGCCTAATTGGCATTAAAATTTGACTTACCCCCCAACATAGAAAGTTGTGGTTTATACAGTACTAAGTTATTCAATTTACTTTAAATATAGTTCTATTAAGTTATTCCTAGCTGCTTCTTGGACGTGTATGTTCGGCAAAACGCCTACTGTGTGGTTTTTGAAACTTCAAAATTATTTAGTATGGCAAGTTATTAAAAAAATATGAGGTACCCTTATGAGAAACTATACTGATTTGTTTTGAATTATGCTAATTTTTTTGATAAGATTGAATTGATATAGTGAATTTTAGAACTTATTTAGTGTAAGAACAAGAATTTGAATTTAAAATTGTGATGAAATTTGTTGTAAAAAAAAACTTAATTTTCTTAATTATTCAAAAAGTAGAAGTCCTAGATCAAAAATTCAAACGGTTCTAGACTCACCTAATGGTCTAGATACTAAAAAGTTATGCAAATTTTAAAATTTCTGACATGTGAAAAAATTTTGTTCTTCGGGATGAAAAAATTGTGACTTGTTTTTTACTTGCATTACTGGTTTTTTTAATATTTAACATATGTGATTTTACTGAGTACCTTGTCCTACAGTGATAATATACAGAGTGGTGGTGTATACCTAGACAGATTCCTAATGAATCCTATCATCTAGGGTAATAATTTAACGACGTTTTCTCGTCGCAGCACAGTTTAACGACATGTCGGGGTCGGTTGACTGGGTACCATGCCCTACGGTGACAAAAAAACATGGTGGTGGTACACACCCAGACAGATTACTAATGAATCCTACCACCTTGGGTAACTATTTAACGACGTTTTCTCGTCGCAGCACAGTTTAACGACATGTTGGGGTCGGTTGACTTTATAACTTTTATTTATATTTGTATTCATTATAAAAATTGGGTCGCTCTGGTTGAAGGCCATATTAACTTAGACAATATATTCAAAAGCAAAGAAAAAAAAACTAGAAATATCGATATTGACAATTATAAATATTGTAGAAGACGTATATAACATTGTAAAATTCATTCATTTAAATCCTATACCTAAATGCCTTTCCAAAAAAATAAAAACCTAGCGCAACAATAAAATCTTTGCATAATTATAATAAATTGAATTCAAAACATTTGATTTAAGGGCATACATGAATAATAATTAAATTATAATTAGAATTATAAGATTGGTACCTAACCCATACTAGTAGAATTGAATAAATTATTGGCTGAAATGTGCATTTTCCTCGGCTATCTAATACTTAAAGCTATTCCATCAACAATATACCTAACGAAGCATCCGTAAAAATAATTTTAGTGCCACCTTTTAAAAAAGTTTACTGCTAAAAATCAAAAAGAAAGTTCGGGCGCCATTGTCGTAACGTGTAGTTCGGGGAGTGAATTAAGCGATACTTACGACAAATATTTATTATAATAAGGTGTCCTGGATAGTCAGCGGGCAGCATGTGAAGACCTTGTGACCAGGCCGTCTTTGTGCTGATGGTGGTTAGTACCTATTCGAGAGGAATGCTTCGCTAGGGGGCATGGCTGATGGAAACAATCTTTACACTTTACAAAAATATTATTTATTATACCAAAAATTACAATGTCTAACTCTATAGTCCTTTTAAGCCGACCACTGCTGCTTACTACTACGCGCGGGGAAAATACGGAAGTTTGTCGCGCACATGGGGGTCTAAATTTGATTATTTTGGTACCTTAGGTTATGACGAAGGGAGGTCCCGTCCTTTATACATGCCGTTCGTTGTTTCCCAAAAATATGTTCTCTTTTGCTCCGTTTAATTCCTCATGGATTCGTGTCGCCTCGTGGCGGCCATTTTGGTGAGCAGCGTCCGTTCCTCAAAGTTCAGCGAAGGAAGCTGTGTGGCGCCAACGGCACACGTTTCCTCAATGCCTCTTAAATTTTCCTCGTATATTATTTGTATGAAAATTAATCTTCAATATGCCTTGACTTGGCACTTAATTTCTGGAACCTGAAATGTGTATACGCACGTACATTCAGTGCAAGAAGTAACGAGGTCTCTCCCTGTCATCGGCGGATGAGGGGTATATATACCAGCTTGCGGGAGGCAGGGTAACACCCGTTAGTTTGATCTTCCTTCTCGCTTGCTCGCATGTGCTACCTCTTTCCTTTTTTCATAACCTCACTTTATTATTGAGTATTCTTTGTAATATTAAATTCTAAAGCCTAACCTGAGTATACAATTCAAAAGAGGAAAATGCCAATACTAATCTATTCAATTTTCATATACAATAGCCCTTGCAATTATGACAATTATCATCATGTGGTCGACCCAGCTTTTCAAATGACTACAACTTTTAAACGAGGATTATTCTTAAATTAATTTATATTGTTACCTGACCAGGAACAGGTGTTAAATATAATTTCATAATGAGCCTGGACGGTAAAAAGGAAATATCTTGAAAACCAGACACTGTTTCCAATTTCATTGACAAAACTTGTTATTGTTCTCAAATGGTCAATAATCTGTTAGACATGCAATAATTATATATTAGGGGTAATCATGGGTTATTGAGAGATCGCCTCGTGATCTTTTCCAGCTTCCAGAATACCGGGAAAGCAGGACTTGATTACTAAACATTTTGATTTTATTATTTATTTTTCGCGAGCAATATATTTTCGAGGCGACATTATCATCGCATTTTTATCAGGCGCTTGTGGGATCTCAGACCATTCTTCACATTCAAAACGTTAGAATATCTTTGCCGTGACATTCTCTCAATATTTCTAACTAATTAAAACATACCAGGTTTGGTCTTTCATACTTACATTCCGCAAACAAAACATTTAAGAGGCTTCGCTTTATTTATATTTCAATACATCTCCCAGATTTACCTAGGTTTGAGGTGCTATCTAAATAGTATGCTTTGCCCGCCTGTTTATTTAGGCGTTCTCACCACCGATTAGATAATTCTTATTGGAAATATAATGCAATAGGATAATAACACTACAGTAGGATTTAGGAGTATTATCTGTTAGGTTAGACTAGTTCTTTCTTAATTACCTTAAAAGAAAATGGATTACTACAATAGGTCACTTCTTAAGGTCCTACCACTATACTAGACGATTCACATGCCATATTTCAAATCACAATAATTTTAGATTAAAGAAAACTATTTTACATGTTACTATAGGCTTCTTTAGTAATTTGAAAATTTGGGATCAGAATTTTTTAGTCAAGCATGATCGTTAAGTTGAAGCAAAAATAGGATCAGTTTCAGTCATAGGATCAGTTTTAGGATCAGTTTATTTATCAGTTTTAGGATCAGTTCAGTTTCAGTTCAGTTCAGTTTAGTTTTTCTTTATCAGTTTCAGTTAGGCAGTTGAAGTTAGATGGTTGTTTTAGTTTTATTATTATTAATGTTTCTTTATTAATTATTATTTAATTTAAAATGATTATATTTGGAATTTCAAATTTTTGGGCTAAATATATATTTTCAAAAAAAAAAAAAAGGGGGGCTCTCTTCTGGGCGGTTACCAATGACGAAATTACTTAATTATAGGTAAAACTTACTTGTATTAGCTGTCAAGGTGACAGTTAATGTCTTATGTTTCAGTTTTCCCTTCTTAAATAGGCCACAATTGACACACAGAGTTCCTGGAAATAGTTGTTAGGTGTGACAGCTGTCAAAATAACTGTTTATGTCGTATTTTTCATATTATTTGGGCTACAAATAACAAGAAAATGATCTAGAATATTTGGACTACAATAGACCTACCAAGACCTATTTGTAGGTATTTTTATGCCATTTGTAACTCACATATGAAATCTGATTTGAGGATATCTGTCAATTTTACAGCAGTCACATCTAATAATACTGCTGTTGGCTGTTTGTTCGAATATGTAATACCTACTTCATAGAGTTAAATGTACAAATACAGGGCTAATTCTTGATTTAGCAGGGGAGAAGGCTCGAGCAGTGGAGGGGAGCATTAATAACATCATAGAGGGTCCATAACTCTAGTCCCTGGTTTTCAAGTCTCAGGCACCTGTGACATGGGCCTCTTTCTCTGCAACGCTGTGGACCCGATAGCTAATGGGATCGAAAACATGCGTCTAGAACGTACAAGTATATCAGCCTTGTTGTGTTAAATAAACGGCGGATTCCTGGGCCTGATAGTAGAGTAGGGCCTTCCCTCGCCCCAAATCCGGTGACGCTGGACGTCCGAAATCGTAGCCAGCATCTATTTCCTCACTAAAAAAGAAACGACGGCGGAAGACGACCAATCGTTGCATCAGCGCACAATTCATTGTTTGAATAGCGCTTCGATCCTTACTTTTTATATTATTAAATATTTAATTTTAATATTTAGTATATCTGTGATGTCCTTGTTAATTAAATGAAGTAATTTATTAGCTTGCATTGTAGTTATAGTGCTTATTAATACAATGTAAACTTACTTGATTTGTATTCTATACCAGATGTACCTGCGACTTCGTTCGCGATTGCCGTACCTGCAGACTAATTATTCACATTTGGGCACTGTTTATCTCATACGGGGCAACGCTGAAGCACTATGAGTAATGCATAGCTCAGAAAGGAGCTTTTTACTTTAGATTTGAAAACACCGTCAGATAGTATCAATAAAAGCAGCCCTCTCGGCTTATCATGGGTATATTGGTTCTGCCCTAAGATACGGATTAGTTATATGGGGAAACTCAGTAGAAATTGAAAGAGTATTTAGGAGTCAAAAAAAATGTATTCGGGCTTTATGCTCAGCAGGGCGTAGAGACTCATGCAGGCCTTTATTTAGAAAATTACAAATACTACCCCTTCCATGTTTATACATAGAGGAAATTGCTCTTTTTGTTAAACAACATCCAAATTTCTTCGAAATAAAAGCTAATGCACATCGCTCTACTCGATATAGGAAAAATCTCGTAATGCCTAAATCTAACTTAGCATTATTTCAAAACAATGCGTAGTGTATGGCAATTAAAATTTACAATAAAATCCCAATAGACATAAGAGACTTACCCTTAAGTAAATTTAAATCTAAATTGCATACTTGGCTTTTACACAATTCATTTTATTCAATTGACGCTTTTTTTAAATGTAAAACTAAAGTAATTTGTAATTTAATTGGTATACTTTTTGACATAATTTCATGACGTACCTACCTGCTGCTTTATAATTAAATTCACATACTTCAATAACGTTTATATTTTTGACACTGTATCGCTTCTTATTAGTATTTAGATATTATTATTTTTTTGTGACTTTTAATATATTTAAAATTTGTACGCCGTAAGGCAGAACATGCTGGAATGTTTAAATACTGACATAACTTAATAAGACCTATAATACCCATGTTTTTGACAAATAAGTAATTCATTCATTCATTCATTCATTCATTCACCCGGGTTGTATTTTCCAAAACACAGTAGTTAAGAAACTCAGAGAGTTCCGTCGCGGTTCGCACAATAAATGTTGAAGTAAAGTACTTTGTCCGTTTCTTTGGAATTCAGATTTTAAAACGGCGGCTTTGTTTAGCGGTAGAACGAAAATATATTAGATTGTGCACTTCCATTGTGCAGTCTGAAATATATTCGGCAAAAGATAGATACCTAGTTAAAAAACTGATTGTGGCAAATGTTCCAAATTAAAAAGGGTGCCGGGCTGCCCGTGGGGTGCCAGGCTAGAATTTCACCGCCTTATCTTTACCCGTGGGTGTCGTAAGAGGCGACTAAGGGGCGGTGGGCCGCATCGCTCTCTGAGGAACTGATATCTCACACTGCAATCCCCAAGACTCCTGCCAAGTGTGGGGATTATGGCAAACAAACATACTATGGTCTCATTATGTGGGGAAACTCAGTAGACTCAGAGGAGGCGTTAAAAGTGCAAAAAAGTCGTGTCCGGGTTATCAATGTAAGGCATAGTATCTGGACAGCTGCAGGCCTTTATTAAGGCTCAATAATATAAGCCACTATAATGGACGTATATAAGAGATTTCATAACGAGATATATAATATGTGTATATTATTTGATTACATTGTTAATATTTTTATTGTATTTCTCGCACTAGCTTTAAATATGCGTCTGCTTGCAGGCAGAATACAGGAACAACGCATTTTACTCTAGAACTCAAAATGTATATTAGTTATTGTATTGTTGCAAATAAATTATTTGATTTGATCGCTCCCATAGTGAGGGGAGGCTGTGTTGAACAGAGGACAATCTGCCTGTTATAATAACCGCCTGTTTCCGGTACGCGTTTCAAAACTCAATTCATCTAACAAGCCGTCACAAGTAACACCCCCGGTTTCTGAAACGCAAATCAGCGACAAATTATGTTAAATCCATTGTCAAACGCAGATTGGGTTGCTGAAAACTTCGGGCGATGCCCCATCCACCCACTGGACTTTCCCACTGGTGGGTGGACGGGGAATTCAAGTTTCCCCGTCCACCCACTGCACTAGAGTTGGAACCAAATCAACTGCTTCATCGATATTACAAATAATAACTGTTTGTTAACACTAATGTCAAATCTACAATTAATCGCCAATTATTGCCATTTTGGGTTTTTGAAAAGCTTTTCGGTATCTTAACAGTTTGTCAAACTTGCTAATTCTAATTGCCCGAAATCAATCAATTATTCGAATATTAACGTCTTGATATCGTAAAAATATATAAAAAACTAGCTTTCCGGGCGCGGCTCCGCCCGCGCGTATATCGGTTATCGCGCAAAAACATTAACCTCTTTTTGCGCAGTCGGATAAAAACTATCCTATGTTTTTTCCCGGGTCTCAAACTATTTCCTTACCAAATTTCATTCAAATCGGTCCAGTAGTTTTGGCGTGAAAGCGTAACAGACAGACAGACAGACAGACAGAGTTACTTTCGCATTTATAATATTAGTACTGAGTACTGATAGTTTTGAGCATTCCTACCTACGTTTTCTCTAATAACTGATTAGATAGAATAAGAACAGAATTATATCAAGTATGATTACTCTAAAAACACATATTGCTATTTTTTATACCGTAGGTACTGAGTAGCACTTCACCACTATCTCACCTGATGTTAAGTAACGATGCGATTGGTGATGGAGCGCGCTTACCCAGAAGATACCAGCTACTCACTCCTGTTCTGAAGAACCCCGTAATTAACCAGAAATACAGACTCAGGCAGTGTTCCATTCCCTAGCGGTATGTGTGAACGACGAGTATAGAACAAGAGTCCAATTAGACAGAACTACGTAAATATATTACTAAAGACTACGTGATTATAGTGTTGCTGCTCATTTGTTACTCAATAGGTTGCTTTAACATAACCATAGCAGTCACTAAGCAAACCGCAGCTACAACTTATTCACGTTGATGTGAGAAGTGGTATTATTTTGTATTGATGCGCAGGAAGTGCATAGTTAGAATCTCACCGCGGTCTTACACTTCAACAGAATCTCACCGCGGTCTTACACTTCAACGCATGATGCGAGGGCGGGAGTTTTGAGAATCATTGATAGGCTTGATAGTTGTTGGCCCTCAAGAGAAAAAATATATTACCAAGCCTCTAATGGTATGTTCCGACGGCTGTTCTTGCCTTTTCTTCTCTACTGACTTTATCATCATCAGACGTCAATCACTTACCATCAGATGAGATAGTCAAAGCGTTGCCTATCAGTAATAAAAAATGCTGCTCATTATTTTTTTATTTTAATCGACTTTTACGATAAAAAGCAACAAGAGAGGGGAGACCGCTTTTTTGCGAAAAGAAATATGCAAGAAAATGCAGTTCCTTTTCACCGTCTAGCAAAACCAAAAAACACACATTGAAAGCAGCGCTGTATACAAGCTTACCATAATTTATACTTATAAATCGATCAAACAAAGCGGCACGCTTGGACAGCAGAACTAACACAACAAACACGCACATTTTCACGTACGCTAGTGACTTTCACTATCAATAAACTATTACTGACATCATCATCATCATCATCATCATCATAATATATAAAGCTCGATTACCACTCACTGACTGACTCACTGACTGACATAAATGTTCTCCTAGAAGGAGACGAGTAGGACGACTATGATGTATGGCAAAAATGTAGGGGGGGTTTAGGTGAGTATGAGAAAAATCGAAAATCATAAAAATGACGCCTGCCAAGTAAAGATGGATGACGTATCTCGAAAACGGTAAGAGATAGGTGGGGGGTGTTTGAACAAATGTCATAGGGAATCTGGAGAGCAGTCAAATGACATGTGTCAAAAGTGCTCCTCTCATTCTTCATACTGCATTTGGAGTATTTTCCTTACATTTTCGACTGTATTTGGAGTTTTTGTGGGATTTTCGACTGATTTTGGAGTTACTGTCATTGATAAAGGTATAGCGAGCCCGAAGGGCGAGCTTCTGGTGAGGCCGAAGGCCGAACTTTCGGTCCGCGAGGCCGAAGGCCGAGCTGATGGTGCGCGAGCCCGAAGGGCGAGCGCTTGGCGAGGCCGCAGGCCGAGCTGTATTAGTGTCTAGCGAGGCCGAAGGCCGAGCCATATTAGTGTCTTGCGAGGCCGAAGGCCGAGCTCCGATCTGACATGCTCCTCTCATGCTTCATACTGCATTTGGAGTACTTTTCCTTAATTTTCGACTGTATTAAGAGTTTTTGTGGGATTTTCGACTGAATTTGGAGTAACTGTCCTACATCAAGGTATAGCGAGCCCGAAGGGCGAGCTTCTGGTGAGGCCGAAGGCCGAACTTTCGGCCCGCGAGGCCGAAGGCCGAGCGTATGATGCGCGAGCCCGAAGGGCGAGCGCTTGGCGAGGTGAGCCGGCAGGCTGAGCCGTGGGAGTGTCTTGCGAGGCCGAAGGCCGAGCTCCGAATTTACATGCTCCTCTCATTCTTCATTCTGTATTTGGAGTATTTTACCATATATTATCGACTGTTTTAGGAGTTTAGTGGGAGTTTTGACTACATTTGGAGTAACTGACCGAGGCAGAAGGCCGAGCTCCGACTTGAGAGTATCTTCCACATCGCCGACTGGTCTCCATGGTAACTGCCCGCGATAACCAAATCACCTACGAGTGGGGTTCCTTTACCGAAGTGACTCAGAACCTTGATACGATTCTGACCGTACCACTTTTTTATGGCAGTAGGGTAAATCTGGTTTGGTGGCTACAGTTTGGTTCTTTATTGTATTAGGAGTTTGTATGGGACGTCATATATATTTTGGAGTTTTAATTTTTTTCTTTTATGTAAAAGGTGTTTTGATATAATTTAATACTGCATAACGATAAATGCGGGCCGCTTGCGGCCCGCACACTGCCCGAAAAACTAGTTCATAATATATAAAGCTCGATTACCACTGACTGACTCACTGACTGACTGACTGACATAAATGTTCTCCTAGAAGGAGGCGAGTAGGACGACAATGATGTATGGCAAAATTGTAGGGGGGGTTTAGGTGAGTATGAGAAAAATCGAAAATCATAAAAATGACGCCTGCCAAGTAATGATGGATGACGTATCTCGAAAACGGTAAGAGATAGATAGGGGGTGTATGAACAAATGTCATAGGGAATAGGGAGAGCAGTCAAGTGACAGCTGTCAAAAGTGCTCATCTCATTCTTCATAGTGCATTTGGAGTATTTTCCTTACATTTTCGACTGTATTTGGAGTTTTTATGGGATTTTCGACTAATTTTAGAGTTACTGTCATACAAGAAGGTATAGCGAGCCCGAAGGGCGAGCTTCTGGTGAGGCCGAAGGCCGAACTTTCGGCCCGCGAGGCCGAAGGCCGAGCGGATGGTGTGCGAGCCCGAAGGGCGAGCGTTTGGCGAGGCCGCAGGCCGAGCCGTGTTAGTGTCTTGCGAGGCCGAAGGCCGAGCCATATTAGTGTCTTGCGAGGCCGAAGGCCGAGCTCCGAAGTGACATGCCCCTCTCATTCTTCATACTGCATTTGGAGTATTTTACCATACAAAACCGACTGTTTTTGGAGTTTTTGTGGGATTTTCGACTGAATTTGGAGTTACTGTTATACATGAAGGTATAGCGAGCCCGAAGGGCGAGCTTCTGGTGAGGCCGAAGGCCGAACTTTCGGCCCGCGAGGCCGAAGGCCGAGCGTATGGTGGGCGAGCCCGAAGGGCGAGCGTTTGGCGAGGCCGCAGAACGAGCCGTGTGAGTGTCTTGCGAGGCCGAAGGCCGAGCTCCGAATTTACATGCTCCTCTCATTCTTCATACTGTGTTTGGAGTATTTTACCATAGGTTACCGACTGTTTTAGAAGTTTTTGTGGGAGTTTTGACTAAATTTGGAGTAACTGTCCGAGGCCGAAGGCCGAGCTCCGACTTGAGAGTATTTTCCACATCTCCGACTGGTCTCCATGGTAACTGCCCGCGATAACCAAAGCACCTACGGGTGGGATTTCTTTACCAAAGTGTATCACAACCTTGGTACGATTTTGACCGTACCACTTTTTTATGGCAGTAGGGTAAATCTGGTTTGGTGGCTACAGTATGAATCTCTATTGTATTCAGAGTTTATATGGGATTTCATACTTCTATTGGAGTTATAATTATTTTTTTATTTAAATGTTTAAGGTGCTTTTATGACAGTTCGTACTGACTCAAGATAGATGCGGGCCGCTTGCGGCCCGCACACTGCACGAAAAACTAGTCATAATATATAAAGCTCGATTACCACTCACTGACTGACTGACTGACTGACTGACTCATTGACATAAATGTTCTCCTAGAAGGAGCAGAGTAGAGTTAAAATGATGTATGGCAAAAATGTAGGGGGGGTTTAGGTGAGTATGAGAAAAATCGAAAATCATAAAAATGACGCCTGCCAAGTAAAGATGTATGACGTATCTCGAAAACGGTAGGAGATAGATAGGGGGTGTTTGAACAAATGTCATAGGGAATCTGGAGAGCAGTCAAATGACATGTGTCAAAAGTGCTCATCTCATTCTTCATACTGCATTTGGAGTATTTTCCTTACATTTTCGACTGTATTTGGAGTTTTTGTGGGATTTTCGACTGATTTTGGAGTTACTGTCATTGATGAAGGTATAGCGAGCCCGAAGGGCGAGCTTCTGGTGAGGCCGAAGGCCGAACTTTCGGTCCGCGAGGCCGAAGGCCGAGCTGATGGTGCGCGAGCCCGAAGGGCGAGCGCTTGGCGAGGCCGCAGGCCGAGCTGTATTAGTGTCTAGCGAGGCCGAAGGCCGAGCCATATTAGTGTCTTGCGAGGCCGAAGGCCGAGCTCCGATCTGACATGCTCCTCTCATACTTCATACTGCATTTGGAGTACTTTTCCTTTATTTTCGACTGTATTAAGAGTTTTTGTGGGATTTTCGACTGAATTTGGAGTAACTGTCCTACATCAAGGTAAAGCGAGCCCGAAGGGCGAGCTTCTGGTGAGGCCGAAGGCCGAACTTTCGGCCCGCGAGGCCGAAGGCCGAGCGCATGGTTGGCGAGCCCGCAGGGCGAGCTTTTGGCGAGGCCGCAGGCCGAGCCGTGTGAGTGTCTTGCGAGGCCGAAGGCCGAGCCCCGAATTCACATGCTCCTCTCATTCTTCATACTGTATTTGGAGTATTTTACGATAGATTACCGACTGTTTTAGGAGTTTTTGTGGGAGTTTTGACTACATTTGGAGTAACTGTCAGAGGCCGAAGGCCGAGCTCCGACTTGAGAGTATTTTCCACATCTCCGACTGGTCTCCATTGTAACTGCCCGCGATAAACAAAGCACCTACGAGTGCGGTTCCTTTACCGAAGTGACTCAGAACCTTGGTACGATTCTGACCGTACCACTTTTTTATGGCAATAGGGTGAATTTGGTTTGGTGGTTACAGTATGGTACCTTATTGTATTAGGAGTTTGTATGGGACGTCGTATATCTTTTGGATTTCTGAAAAAAAAATTTAATGTATAAGGTGTTTTGATATAATTTAATACTGCATAACGATAAATGCGGGCCGCTTGCGGCCCGCACACTGCCCGAAAAACTAGTCATTAATAATATATAAAGCTCGATTACCACTCACTGACTGACTGACTGACTGACTGACTCATTGACATAAATGTTCTCCTAGAAGGAGCAGAGTAGAGTTAAAATGATGTATGGCAAAAATGTAGGGGGGGTTTAGGTGAGTATGAGAAAAATCGAAAATCATAAAAATGACGCCTGCCAAGTAAAGATGGATGACGTATCTCGAAAACGGTAAGAGATAGATGGGGGGTGTTTGAACAAATGTCATAGGGAATCTGGAGAGCAGTCAAATGACATGTGTCAAAAGTGCTCCTCTCATTCTTCATACTGCATTTGGAGTATTTTTCTTACATTTTCGACTGTATTTGGAGTTTTTATGGGATTTTCGACTAATTTTGGAGTTACTGTCACACAAGAAGGTAAAGCGAGCCCGAAGGGCGAGCTTCTGGTGAGGCCGAAGGCCGAACATTCGGCCCGCGAGGCCGAAGGCCGAGCGTATGGCGCGCGAGCCCGAAGGGCGAGCGTTTGGCGAGGCCGCAGGCCGAGCCGTGTTAGTGTCTTGCGAGGCCGAAGGCCGAGCCATATTAGTCTCTTGCGAGGCCGAAGGCCGAGCTCCGAATTGACATGCTCCTCTCATTCTTCATACTGCATTTGGAGTATTTTACCATACAAAACCGACTGTTTTTGGAGTTTTTGTGGGATTTTCGACTGAATTTGGAGTTACTGTCATACATGAAGGTATAGCGAGCCCGAAGGGCGAGCTTCTGGTGAGGCCGAAGGCCGAACTTTCGGCCCGCGAGGCCGAAGGCCGAGCTTAAGGTTTGCGAGCCCGTAGGGCGAGCTCATGGCGAGGCCGTAGGCCGAGCCGTGTAAGTGTCTTGCGAGGCCGAAGGCCGAGCTCCGAATTGACATGCTCCTCTCATTCTTCATACTGTATTTGGAGTATTTCACCATACATTACCGACTGTTTTAGGAGTTTTTGTGGGAGTTTTGACTACATTTGGAGTAACTGTCCGAGGCCTAAGGCCGAGCTCCGACTTGAGGGTATTTTCCACATCTCCGACTGGTCTCCATGGTAACTGCCCGCGATAACCAAAGCACCTACGAGTGGGGTTCCTTTACCGAAGTGACTTAGAACCTTGGTACGATTCTGACCGTACCACTTTTTTATGGCAGTAGGGTAAATCTGGTTTGGTGGCTACCGTATGAATCTCAACTGTATTCAGAGTTTATATGGGATTTGATACTTCTATTGGAGATTTGCTTATTTTTATGTTTAAATGTATAAGGTGCTTTTATGACAGTTCGTACTGACTCAAGATAGATGCGGGCCGCTTGCGGCCCGCACACTGCCCGAAAAACTAGTCATAATATATAAAGCTCGATTACCACTCACTGACTGACTGACTGACTGACTGACTCATTGACATAAATGTTCTCCTAGAAGGAGCAGAGTAGAGTTAAAATGATGTATGGCAAAAATGTAGGGGGGGTTTAGGTGAGTATGAGAAAAATCGAAAATCATAAAAATGACGCCTGCCAAGTAAAGATGTATGACGTATCTCGAAAACGGTAGGAGATAGATAGGGGGTGTTTGAACAAATGTCATAGGGAATCTGGAGAGCAGTCAAATGACATGTGTCAAAAGTGCTCATCTCATTCTTCATACTGCATTTGGAGTATTTTCCTTACATTTTCGACTGTATTTGGAGTTTTTGTGGGATTTTCGACTGATTTTGGAGTTACTGTCATTGATGAAGGTATAGCGAGCCCGAAGGGCGAGCTTCTGGTGAGGCCGAAGGCCGAACTTTCGGTCCGCGAGGCCGAAGGCCGAGCTGATGGTGCGCGAGCCCGAAGGGCGAGCGCTTGGCGAGGCCGCAGGCCGAGCTGTATTAGTGTCTAGCGAGGCCGAAGGCCGAGCCATATTAGTGTCTTGCGAGGCCGAAGGCCGAGCTCCGATCTGACATGCTCCTCTCATACTTCATACTGCATTTGGAGTACTTTTCCTTTATTTTCGACTGTATTAAGAGTTTTTGTGGGATTTTCGACTGAATTTGGAGTAACTGTCCTACATCAAGGTAAAGCGAGCCCGAAGGGCGAGCTTCTGGTGAGGCCGAAGGCCGAACTTTCGGCCCGCGAGGCCGAAGGCCGAGCGCATGGTTGGCGAGCCCGCAGGGCGAGCTTTTGGCGAGGCCGCAGGCCGAGCCGTGTGAGTGTCTTGCGAGGCCGAAGGCCGAGCCCCGAATTCACATGCTCCTCTCATTCTTCATACTGTATTTGGAGTATTTTACGATAGATTACCGACTGTTTTAGGAGTTTTTGTGGGAGTTTTGACTACATTTGGAGTAACTGTCAGAGGCCGAAGGCCGAGCTCCGACTTGAGAGTATTTTCCACATCTCCGACTGGTCTCCATTGTAACTGCCCGCGATAAACAAAGCACCTACGAGTGCGGTTCCTTTACCGAAGTGACTCAGAACCTTGGTACGATTCTGACCGTACCACTTTTTTATGGCAGTAGGGTGAATTTGGTTTGGTGGTTACAGTATGGTACCTTATTGTATTAGGAGTTTGTATGGGACGTCGTATATCTTTTGGATTTCTGAAAATTTAATGTATAAGGTGTTTTGATATAATTTAATACTGCATAACGATAAATGCGGGCCGCTTGCGGCCCGCACACTGCCCGAAAAACTAGTCATTATTATAATATATAAAGCTCGATTACCACTGACTGACTGACTGACATAAATGTTCTCCTAGAAGGAGCAGAGTAGAGTGAAAATGATGTATAGCAAAAATGTAGGGGGGTTTAGGTGAGTATGAGAAAAATCGAAAATCACTAAAATGACGCCTGCCAAGTATAGATGGATGACGTATCTCGAAAACGGTAAGAGATAGGTAGGGGGTGTTTGAACAAATGTCATAGGGAATAGGGAGAGCAATCGAATGACACCTGTCAAAAGTGCTCCTCTCATGCTTCATACTTCATTTGGAGTAGTTTTCATACATTTTCGACTGTATTTGGAGTTTTTGTGGGATTTTCGACTGATTTTGGAGTTACTGTCATAGATGAAGGTATAGCGAGCCCGAAGGGCGAGCTTCTGGTGAGGCCGAAGGCCGAACTTTCGGCCCGCGAGGCCGAAGGCCGAGCGGATGGTGCGCGAGCCCGAAGGGCGAGCTGTATTAGTGTCTTGCGAGGCCGAAGGCCGAGCCATATTAGTGTCTTGCGAGGCCGAAGGCCGAGCTCCAAATTGACATGCTCCTCTCATTCTTCATACTGCATTTGGAGTACTTTACCTTACATTTTCGACTGTATTTGGAGTTTTTGTGGGATTTTCGACTGAATTTGGAGTTACTGTCCCCCATCAGTGTATCGCGAGCCCGAAGGGCGAGCTTCTGGTGAGGCCGAAGGCCGAACTTTCGGCCGACGAGGCCGAAGGCCGAGTGGAAGGTGCGCGAGCCCGAAGGGCGAGCGCTTGGCGAGGCCGCAGCCTGAGCCGTATTAGTGTCTTGCGAGGCCGTAGGCCGAGCTCTGAATTTACATGCTCCTCTCATTCTTCATACTGTATTTGGAGTATTTCATCATACATTACCGACTGTTTTAGGAGTTTTTGTGGGAGTTTTGACTACATTTGGAGTAACTGTCCGAGGCCGAAGGCCGAGCTCCGACTTGAGGGTATTTTCCACATCTCCGACTGGTCTCCATGGTAACTGCCCGCGATAACCAAATCACCTACGAGTGGGGTTCCTTTACCGAAGTGACTCAGAACCTTGGTACGATTTTGACCGTACCACTTTTTTATGGCAGTAGGGTAAATCTGGTTTGGTGGCTACAGTATGAATCTCTATTGTATTCAGAGTTTATATGGGATTTCATACTTATATAAGAGTTTTAAATTTTTTTTTTCAAATGTATAAGGTGCTTTTATGACAGTTCGTACTGACTCAAGATAGATGCGGGCCGCTTGCGGCCCGCACACTGCCCGAAAAACTAGTTATCTTCTCTTTATATAAAGCTCGATTACCATACACTGACTGACTCACTCACTGACTGACTGACTGACTCACTGACTGACTGACTGACATAATTGTTCTCCCAGAAGGAGTCGAGTAGGAAGAAAGTGATGTATGGGAAAAGTGTAGGGGGGGTTTAGGTGAGTATGGGAAAAATCGAAAATCATAAAAATGACGCCTGCCAAGTAAAGACGGATGACATATCTCGAAAACGGTAAGAGATAGATAGGGGGTGCTCGACCAAATGTCATAGGGGATCGGGGGAGCAGTCGAATGACACCTGTCAAAAATGCTCCTCTCATGCTTCATTCTTCATTTGGAGTATTTTTCTTACATTTTCGACTGTATTTGGAGTTTTTGTGGGATTTTCGACTGTTTTTGGAGTTTTTGTCCTATAACAGGGAATATTTTGAAATCTGTCATTTTTTTTTAGGCTCAGATGCTCCTCTCATTCTTCATACTGCATTTGGAGTATTATACCGTACATTTTCGACTGTATGTGGGGTTTTTGTGGGATTTTCGACTGAATTTGGAGTTAAGGTCCTACATCAGTGTATAGCGAGCCCGAAGGGCGAGCTTCTGGTGAGGCCGAAGGCCGAACTTCTTGTGAGGCCGAAGGCCGAACTCCGGCCCGCGAGGCCGTAGGCCGAGCGTATGGTGCGCGAGCCCGTAGGGCGAGCGCATGGCGAGGCCGCAGGCCGAGCCGTATTAGTGTCTTGCGAGGCCGAAGGCCGAGCTCCGAATTGACATGCTCCTCTCATTCTTCATACTGTATTTGGAGTATTTTACCATACAAAACCGACTGTATTTGGAGTTTTTGTGGGATTTTCGACTGAATTTGGAGTCACTGTCATACGTAAAGGTATAGCGAGCCCGAAGGGCGAGCTTCTGGTGAGGCCGAAGGCCGAACTTTCGGCCAGCGAGGCCGAAGGCCGAGCGTATGGTGCGCGAGCCCGAAGGGCGAGCGCTTGGCGAGGCCGCAGGCTGAGCCGTGTTAGTGTCTTGCGAGGCCGAAGGCCGAGCTCCGAATTTACATGCTCCTCTCATTCTTCATTCTGTATTTGGAGTATTTAACCATATATTATCGACTGTTTTAGGAGTTTAGTGGGAGTTTTGACTACATTTGGAGTAACTGACCGAGGCAGAAGGCCGAGCTCCGACTTGAGAGTATCTTCCACATCTCCGACTGGTCTCCATGGTAACTGCCCGTCATAACCAAAGCACCTACGAGTGGGGTTCCTTTACCGAAGTGACTCGGAACCTTGGTACAACTCTGACCGTACCACTTTTTTATGGCGGTAGGGTGAATTTGGTTTGGTGGTTACAGTATGGTTCCTTATTGTATTAGGAGTTTGTATGGGACGTCGTATATCTTTTGGATTTTTGAAAATTTTTTTTAATGTATAAGGTGTTTTGATATAATTTAATACTGCATAACGATAAATGCGGGCCGCTTGCGGCCCGCACACTGCCCGAAAAACTAGTTATAATATATAAAGCTCGATTACCACTCACTGACTGACTGACATAAATGTTCTCCTAGAAGGAGCAGAGTAGAGTTAAAATGATGTATGGCGAAAGTGTTCGGGGGGTTTTGGTGAGTATGAGAAAAATCGAAAATCATAAAAATGACGCCTGCCAAGTAATGATGGATGACGTGTCTCGAAAACGGTAAGAGATAGGTAGGGGGTGTTTGAACAAATGTCATAGGGAATCTGGAGAGCAGTCGAATGACACCTGTCAAAAATGCTCCTCTCATGCTTCATACTGCATTTGGAGTATTTTTCTTACATTTTCGACTGTATTTGGAGTTTTTATGGGATTTTCGACTGATTTTGGAGTAACTGTCATAGATGAAGGTATAGCGAGCCCGAAGGGCGAGCTCCTGGTGAGGCCGAAGGCCGAACTTTCGGCCCGCGAGGCCGAAGGCCGAGCGGATGGTGCGCGAGCCCGAAGGGCGAGCGTTTGGCGAGGCCGCAGGCCGAGCCGTGTTAGTGTCTTGCGAGGCCGAAGGCCGAGCCATATTAGTGTCTTGCGAGGCCGAAGGCCGAGCTCCGAATTGACATGCTCCTCTCATTCTTCATACTGCATTTGGAGTATTTTACCATACAAAACCGACTGTTTTTAGAGTTTTTGTGGGATTTTCGACTGAATTTGGAGTTACTGTCATACATGAAGGTATAGCGAGCCCGAAGGGCGAGCTCCTGGTGAGGCCGAAGGCCGAACTTTCGGCCCGCGAGGCCGAAGGCCGAGCTTAAGGTGTGCGAGCCCGTAGGGCGAGCTCATGGCGAGGCCGTAGGCCAAGCCGTGTGAGTGTCTTGCGAGGCCGAAGGCCGAGCTCCGAATTGACATGCTCCTCTCATTCTTCATACTGTATTTGGAGTATTTTACCATAAATTACCGACTGTTTTAGGAGTTTTTGTGGGAGATTTGACTACATTTGGAGTAACTGTCCGAGGCCAAAGGCCGAGCTCCGACTTGAGGGTATTTTCCACATCTCCGACTGGTCTCTATGGTAACTGCCCGCGGTAACCAAAGCACCTACAAGTGGGGTTCCTTTACCGAAGTGACTCAGAACCTTGGTACGATTCTGACCGTACCACATTTTTATGGCGGTAGGGTAAATCTGGTTTGGTGGCTACAGTTTAGTTCCTTATTGTATTAAGAGTTTATATGGGATTTCATACTTCTATTGGAGTTTTGAACATATTTTTTTTAACGTATTAGGTGTTTCTGTGAAATTTACAAATGACTTAAGATAGATGCGGGCCGCTTGCGGCCCGCACACTGCCCGAAAAACTAGTTATCATATTATCATTATTCTTCATAATATATAAAGCTCGATTACCACTCACTGACTGACTCACTGACTGACATAAATGTTCTCCTAGAAGGAGACGAGTAGGACGACTATGATGTATGGCAAAAATGTAGGGGGGGTTTAGGTGAGTATGAGAAAAATCGAAAATCATAAAAATGACGCCTGCCAAGTAAAGATGGATGACGTATCTCGAAAACGGTAAGAGATAGGTGGGGGGTGTTTGAACAAATGTCATAGGGAATCTGGAGAGCAGTCAAATGACATGTGTCAAAAGTGCTCCTCTCATTCTTCATACTGCATTTGGAGTATTTTCCTTACATTTTCGACTGTATTTGGAGTTTTTGTGGGATTTTCGACTGATTTTGGAGTTACTGTCATTGATAAAGGTATAGCGAGCCCGAAGGGCGAGCTTCTGTTGAGGCCGAAGGCCGAACTTTCGGTCCGCGAGGCCGAAGGCCGAGCTGATGGTGCGCGAGCCCGAAGGGCGAGCGCTTGGCGAGGCCGCAGGCCGAGCTGTATTAGTGTCTAGCGAGGCCGAAGGCCGAGCCATATTAGTGTCTTGCGAGGCCGAAGGCCGAGCTCCGATCTGACATGCTCCTCTCATGCTTCATACTGCATTTGGAGTACTTTTCCTTAATTTTCGACTGTATTAAGAGTTTTTGTGGGATTTTCGACTGAATTTGGAGTAACTGTCCTACATCAAGGTATAGCGAGCCCGAAGGGCGAGCTTCTGGTGAGGCCGAAGGCCGAACTTTCGGCCCGCGAGGCCGAAGGCCGAGCTTAAGGTGTGCGAGCCCGCAGGGCGAGCTCATGGCGAGGCCGTAGGCCGAGCCGTGTAAGTGTCTTGCGAGGCCGAAGGCCGAGCTCCGAATTTACATGCTCCTCTCATTCTTCATACTGTATTTGGAGTATTTCACCATACATTACCGACTGTTTTTGGAGTTTTTGTTGGAGTTTTGACTACATTTGGAGTAACTGTCCGAGGCCGAAGGCCGAGCTCCGACTTGAGAGTATTTTCCACATCTCCGACTGGTCTCCATGGTAACTGCCCGCGATAACCAAAGCACCTACGAGTGGGGTTTCTTTACCGAAGTGACTTAGAACCTTGGTACGATTCTGACCGTACCTCTTTTTTATGGCAGTAGGGTGAATCTGGTTTGGTGGCTACAGTATGAATCTCTACTGTATTAAGAGATTGTATTGGAATTCATACTTATATTGGAGTAATTTTTTTTTTTTTTTCAAATGTATAAGGTGCTTTTATGACAGTTCGTACTGACTCAAGATAGATGCGGGCCGCTTGCGGCCCGCACACTGCCCGAAAAACTAGTTATTATAATATATAAAGCTCGATTACCACTGACTGACTGACTGACATAAATGTTCTCCTAGAAGGAGCAGAGTAGAGTGAAAATGATGTATGGCGAAAATGTTCGGGGGGTTTTGGTGAGTATGAGAAAAATCGAAAATCATAAAAATGACGCCTGCCAAGTAAAGATGGATGACGTATCTCGAAAACGGTAAGAGATAGATAGGGGGTGTTTGAACAAATGTCATAGGGAATCTGGAGAGCAGTCAAATGACATGTGTCAAAAGTGCTCCTCTCATTCTTCATACTGCATTTGGAGTATTTTTCTTACATTTTCGACTGTATTTGGAGTTTTTGTGGGATTTTCGACTGATTTTGGAGTTACTGTCATAGATGAAGGTATAGCGAGCCCGAAGGGCGAGCTTCTGGTGAGGCCGAAGGCCGAACTTTCGGCCCGCGAGGCCGAAGGCCGAGCGGATGGTGCGCGAGCCCGAAGGGCGAGCTGTATTAGTGTCTTGCGAGGCCGAAGGCCGAGCCATATTAGTGTCTTGCGAGGCCGAAGGCCGAGCTCCGAATTGACATGCTCCTCTCATTCTTCATACTGCATTTGGAGTACTTTACCTTACATTTTCGACTGTATTTGGAGTTTTTGTGGGATTTTCGACTGAATTTGGAGTTACTGTCCCCCATCAGTGTATAGCGAGCCCGAAGGGCGAGCTTCTGGTGAGGCCGAAGGCCGAACTTTCGGCCCACGAGGCCGAAGGCCGAGTGGAAGGTGCGCGAGCCCGAAGGGCGAGCGCTTTGCGAGGCCGCAGCCTGAGCCGTGTAAGTGTCTTGCGAGGCCGTAGGCCGAGCTCTGAATTTACATGCTCCTCTCATTCTTCATACTGTATTTGGAGTATTTCATCATGCATTACCGACTGTTTTAGGAGTTTTTGTGGGAGTTTTGACTACATTTGGAGTAACTGTCCGAGGCCGAAGGCCGAGCTCCGACTTGAGGGTATTTTCCACTTCTCCGACTGGTCTCCATGGTAACTGCCCGCGATAACCAAAGCACCTACAAGTGGGGTTCCTTTACCGAAGTGACTCAGAACCTTGGTACAATTCTGACCATACCACATTTTTATGGCGGTAGGGTAAATCTGGTTTGGTGGCTACAGTATGAATCTCTATTGTATATAGAGTTTATATGGGATTTCATACTTCTATAGGAGTTTTTTTGTACTTTTTTTCTTTGTATAAGGAGCTTTTATGACAGTTCGTACTGACTCAAGATAGATGCGGGCCGCTTGCGGCCCGCACACTGCCCGAAAAACTAGTTATAATATATAAAGCTCGATTACCACTCACTGACTCACTGACATAAATGTTCTCCTAGAAGGAGCAGAGTAGAGTGAAAATGATGTATGGCGAAAATGTTCGGGGGGTTTTGGTGAGTATGAGAAAAATCGAAAATCATAAAAATGACGCCTGCCAAGTAAAGATGGATGACGTATCTCGAAAACGGTAAGAGATAGGTAGGGGGTGTTTGAACAAATGTCATAGGGAATAGGGAGAGCAATCGAATGACACCTGTCAAAAGTGCTCCTCTCATGCTTCATACTTCATTTGGAGTATTTTTCATACATTTTCGACTGTATTTGGAGTTTTTGTGGGATTTTTGACTGAATTTGGAGTTACTGTCATACATGAAGGTGTAGCGAGCCCGAAGGGCGAGCTTTTGGTGAGGCCGAAGGCCGAACTTTCGGCCCGCGAGGCCGAAGGCCGAGCGGATGGTGCGCGAGCCCGCAGGGCGAGCGGTTTGCGAGGCCGTAGGCTGAGCTGTATTAGTGTCTTGCGAGGCCGAAGGCCGAGCTCCGAATTACATGCTCCTCTCATTCTTCATACTGCATTTGGAGTATTTTACCTTAAATTTTCAACTGTATTTGGAGTTTTTGTGGGAATTTTGACTGAATTTGGAGTAACTGTCATACAAGAAGGTATAGCGAGCCCGAAGGGCGAGCTTCTGGTGAGGCCGAAGGCCGAACTTTCGGCCCGCGAGGCCGAAGGCCGAGTGGAAGGTGCGCGAGCCCGAAGGGCGAGCGCTTGGCGAGGCCGCAGGCTGAGCTGTGTGAGTGTCTTGCGAGGCCGAAGGCCGAGCTTCGAATTGACATGCTCCTCTCATTCTTCATACTGTATTTGGAGTATTTTACCATACATTACCGACTGTTTTAGGAGTTTTTGTGGGAGTTTTGACTACATTTGGAGTAACTGTCCGAGGCCTAAGGCCGATCTCCGACTTGAGGGTATTTTCCACATCTCCGACTGGTCTCCATGGTAACTGCCCGCGATAACCAATGCACCTACGAGTGGGGTTCCTTTACCGAAGTGACTCAGAACCTTGGTACGATGCTGACCGTACCACTTTTTTATGGCAGTAGGGTGAAATCTGGTTTGGTGGCTACAGTTTGGTTCTTTATTGTATTAAGAGTGTTTATGGAATTTCATACTTCTATTGGAGTTTTGAACATATTTTTTTTAACGTATTAGGTGTTTCTGTGAAATTTACAAATGACTTAAGATAGATGCGGGCCGCTTGCGGCCCGCACACTGCCCGAAAAACTAGTAATATATAAAGCTCGATTACCACTCACTGACTGACTCACTGACTGACATAAATGTTCTCCTAGAAGGAGACGAGTAGGACGACAATGATGTATGGCAAAAATGTAGGGGAGGTTTAGGTGAGTATGAGAAAAATCGAAAATCATAAAAATGACGCCTGCCAAGTAATGATGGATGACGTATCTCGAAAACGGTAAGAGATAGATGGGGGGTGATTGAACAAATGTCATAGGGAATCGGGAGAGCAGTCGAATGACACCTGTCAAAAATGCTCCTCTCATGCTTCATACTGCATTTGGAGTATTTTTCTTACATTTTCGACTGTATTTGGAGTTTTTGTGGGATTTTCGACTGAATATAGAGTTACTGTCATACGTGAAGGTATAGCGAGCCCGAAGGGCGAGCTTCTGGTGAGGCCGAAGGCCGAATTTTCGAACCGCGAGGCCGAAGGCCGAGCGGATGGTGCGCGAGCCCGTAGGGCGAGCGCTTGGCGAGGCCGCAGGCCGAGCCATGTTAGTGTCTTGCGAGGCCGAAGGCCGAGCTCCGAATTGACATGCTCCTCTCATTCTTCATACTGCATTTGAGTATTTTACCTTACATTTTCGACTGTATTTGGAGTTTTTGTGGGATTTTTGACTGAATTTGGAGTAACTGTCCGAGGCCTAAGGCCGAGCTCCGACTTGAGGGTATTTTCCACATCTCCGACTGGTCTCCATGGTAACTGCCCGCGATAACCAAAGCACCTTCGAGTGGGGTTCCTTAACCGAATTGACTCAGAACCTTGGTACAATTCTGGCCGTACCACTTTTTTTATGGCAGTAGGGTAAATCTGGTTTGGTGGCTACAGTTTAGTTCCTTATTGTATTAAGAGTTTATATGGGATTTCATACTTCTATTGGAGTTTTGAACATAATTTTTTTTAAATGTATAAGGTGCTTTTATGACAGTTCGTACTGACTCAAGATAGATGCGGGCCGCTTGCGGCCCGCACACTGCCCGAAAAACTAGTTCTTCTATATATATAAAGCTCGATTACCACTCACTGACTGACATAAATGTTCTCCTAGAAGGAGACGAGTAGGACGACAATGATGTATGGCAAAAATGTAGGGGGGGTTTAGGTGAGTATGAGAAAAATCGAAAATCATAAAAATGACGCCTGCCAAGTAAAGATGGATGACGTATCTCGAAAACGGTAAGAGATAGATAGGGTGTGTTTGAACAAATGTCATAGGGAATCTGGAGAACAGTCGAATGACACCTGTCAAAAGTTCTCCTCTCATTCTTCGTACTGCATTTGGAGTATTTTCCTTATATTTTTGACTGTATTTGGAGTTTTTGTGGGATTTTCGACTGATTTTGGAGTTACTGTCATTGATAAAGGTATAGCGAGCCCGAAGGGCGAGCTTCTGGTGAGGCCGAAGGCCGAACTTTCGGTCCGCGAGGCCGAAGGCCGAGCTGATGGTGCGATGGCGAGGCCGCAGGCCGAGCTGTATTAGTGTCTAGCGAGGCCGAAGGCCGAGCCATATTAGTGTCTTGCGAGGCCGAAGGCCGAGCTCCGATCTGACATGCTCCTCTCATGCTTCATACTGCATTTGGAGTACTTTTCCTTAATTTTCGACTGTATTAAGAGTTTTTTTGGGATTTTCGACTGAATTTGGAGTAACTGTCCTACATCAAGGTATAGCGAGCCCGAAGGGCGAGCTTCTGGTGAGGCCGAAGGCCGAACTTTCGGCCCGCGAGGCCGAAGGCCGAGCGTATGGTTGGCGAGCCCGCAGGGCGAGCCTTTGGCGAGGCCGCAAGCTGAGCCGTGTGAGTGTCTTGCGAGGCCGAAGGCCGAGCTCCGAATTTACATGCTCCTCTCATTCTTCATACTTTATTTGGAGTATTTCGCCATATCTTACCGACTGTTTTGGGAGTTTTTGTGGGAGTTTTGACTACATTTGGAGTAACTGTCCGAGTTCGAAGGCCGAGATCCGACTTTAGAGTATTTTCCACATCTCCGACTGGTCTCCATGGTAACTGCCCGCGATAACCAAAGCACCTACAAGTGGGGTTCCTTTACCGAAGTGACTCAGAACCTTGGTACGATTCTGACCGTACCACTTTTTTATGGCAGTAGGGTAAAACTGGTTTGGTGGTTACAGTTTGCTTCTATATTGTATTAAGAGTTTATATGGGATTTCATACTTATATTAGAGTTTTGCATTATATTTTTAAATGTATAAGGTGCTTTTATGACAGTTCGTACTGACTCAAGATAGATGCGGGCCGCTTGCGGCCCGCACACTGCCCGAAAAACTAGTTATTATATTATATAAAGCTCGATTACCACACACTGACTGACTCACTGACATAATTGTTCTCCCAGAAGGAGTAGAGTAGGGTTAAAATGAAGTATGGCGGAAATGTAGGGGGGGTTTAGGTGAGTATGGGAAAAATCCGAAAACTTGAAGATGACGTCTGCCAAGTAAAAGTGGATGGCGTATCTCGGAAACGGTAAGAGATAGGTAGGGGGTGCTCGAACAAATGTCATAGGGGATCGGAAGAGCAGTCGAATGACGTCTGTCAAAAATCCAAAATGGCGGATTTCAAGATGGCCGCCATACAATGTGCACATATTTTCGACCGTAATTTTTTTATTATGCTTCGATGTTCCTCTCATTCTTCATACTGCTTTTGGCGTATTTTACCTTACATTTTCGACTGTATTTGGACTTTTTGTGGGATTTTCGACTGAATTTGGGGTTTTTGTCCTATAACAGTGAAATTCTTGATTTCTGTAATTTTTTTATTATGCTTCGATGCTCCTCTCATTCTTCATACTGCATTTGGAGTATTATACCGTACATTTTCGACTGTATGTGGGGTTTTTGTGGGATTTTCGACTTAATTTGGAGTTAAGGTCCTACATCAGTGTATAGCGAGCCCGAAGGGCGAGCTTCTGGTGAGGCCGAAGGCCGAACTTCTGGTGAGGCCGAAGGCCGAACTTCAGCCCGCGAGGCCGAAGGCCGAGCGTACGGTGCGCGAGCCCGCAGGGCGAGCGCATGGCGAGGCCGCAGGCCGAGCCGTATTAGTGTCTTGTGAGGCCGAAGGCCGAGCTCTGAATTTACATGCTCCTCTCATTCTTCATACTGTATCTGGAGTATTTCACCTTACATTTTCGACTGTATTTGGAGTTTTAGTGGGATTTTCGACTGAATTTTGAGTTTTTGTCCTATAACAGTGAAATTTATTTTTTTATCATGCTTTGATGCTCCTCTTATTCTTCACACTGCATTTGGAGTATTTTACCTTACATTTTCGACTGTATTTGGAGTTTTTGTAGGAATTTGGACCTACGGACCTACATCAGTGTATAGCGAGCCCGAAGGGCGAGCTTCTGGTGAGGCCGAAGGCCGAACTTTTGGCACGTGAGGAGGAAGGCCGAGCGTATGGTGCGCGAGCCCGAAGGGCGAGCGATGGCGAGGCCGTAGGCCGAGCCCTGTTTGTGTCTTGCGAGGCCGAAGGCCGAGCTTCATATTGACATGCTCCTCTCATTCTTTATACTGTACTTGGAGTATTTTACCATACATTACCGACTGTATTAGGAGTATGAGTACGTTCCTATTCCAATTTCGATGACGTCTGCCAAATAAAAAAAGTTTTTCCGATTTGGCTGAAAATCGATATCTAGGTCGTTCTGGACGTTCTTATTCCAAATTTGAAATTTTTTTTTCGATGACGTCTGCCAAGTAAAAAAAGTTTTTCCGATTTGGCTGAAATTCGATATCTAGGTGGTTCTGGACGTTCTTATTCCAAATTTGAAATTTTTTTTTCGATGACGTCTGCCAAGTAAAAAAAGTTTTTCCGATTTGGCTGAAAATCGATATCTAGGTTGTTCTGGACGTTCTTATTCCAAATTCAAAATTTTTTTTTCGATGACGTCTGCCAAGTAAAAAAAGTTTTTCCGATTTGGCTGAAAATCGATATCTAGGTTGTTCTGGACGTTCTTATTCCAAATTTGAAACTTTTTTTTCGATGACGTCTGCCAAGTAAAAAAAGTTTTTCCGATTTGGCTGAAAATCGATATCTAGGTCGTTCTGGACGTTCTTATTCCAAATTTGATATTTTTTTTCGATGACGTCTGCCCAGTGATGAAAGATGACGTATCTCGAAAACGTTAAGAGATAGGTGGGGGGTCTTTGAACAAATGTCGTAATGAATAAGGAGAGTATACCAATGATATACAAAAAAAATCCAAAATGGCGGAATTCAAGATGGCCGCCATACAAAGTGCTTCGAGCACGCTGAAGTGAGGCCGTAAGGCCGAGCTTCAGTGGGGTCGGAGTGCTTTGCATGGTGGTCATCTTGAATTCCGCCATTTTGGATTCGTCCTAGGAGCCCCTCTTATTCTTCATACTGCATTTGGAGTAATTCATTTTATTTTTTGACTGTTTTAAGAGTTTTTGTGGGATTTTTGACTACATTTGGAGTAACCGTACAATGCCGAAGGCCGAGCTCTGACTTGAGAGTATTTTCCACATCTCCGACTGGTCTCCATGGTAACTGCCAGCGATAACCGAAGCATCTACGTGTAGGGTCCTGTACTGAAATAACTTCGAATCTTGATACGATTCTGACTGTACCGCTTTTTTTATGGCAGTAGGGTTAATCTGGTTTGGTGGCTACAGTTTGGTTCTTTATTGAATTGGGAGTTTATATGGGATTTCATACTTCTCTTGGAGTTTTAATTTTTTTTTTTCAAATGTATAAGGTGCTTTTATGACAGTTCGTACTGACTCAAGATAGATGCGGGCCGCTCGCGGCCCGCACACCACTTACCATCTAGTTCTATATATATAAAGCTCGATTACCACTGACTGACTCACTGACTGACATAAATGTTCTCCTAGAAGGAGTCGAGTAGGACGACAATGATGTATGGCGAAAATGTTCGGGGGGTTTAGGTGAGTATGAGAAAAATCGAAAATCATAAAAATGACGCCTGCCAATTAAGGATGGATGACGTATCTCGAAAACGGTAAGAGATAGACAGGGGGTGTTTGAACAAATGTCATAGGGAATAGGGAGAGCAGTCGAATGACACCTGTCAAAAATGCTCCTCTCATTCTTCATACTGCATTTGGAGTATTTTTCTTACATTTTCGACTGTATTTGGAGTTTATGTGGGATTTTCGACTGATTTTGGAGTTACTGTCATACAAGAAGGTATAGCGAGCCCGAAGGGCGAGCTTCTGGTGAGGCCGAAGGCCGAACTTTCGGCCCGCGAGGCCGAAGGCCGAGCGTACGGCGCGCGAGCCCGAAGGGCGAGCTTTTGGCGAGGCCGAAGGCCGAGCCGTATTAGTGTCTTGCGAGGCCGAAGGCCGAGCTCTAAATTGACATGCTCCTCTCATTCTTCATACTGCATTTGGAGTATTTTACCTTAAATTTTCAACTGTATTTGGAGTTTTTGTGGGATTTTTGACTGAATTGGGAGTTACTGTCCTACATCAAGGTATAGCGAGCCCGAAGGGCGAGCTTCTGGTGAGGCCGAAGGCCGAACTTTCGGCCCGCGAGGCCGAAGGCCGAGCGGATGGTGCGCGAGCCCGTAGGGCGAGCGCTTGGCGAGGCCGCAGGCCGAGCCGTGATAGTGTCTTGCGAGGCCGAAGGCCGAGCTCCGAATTTACATGCTCCTCTCATTCTTCATACTGTATTTGGAGTACTTTACTAAACACTACCGACTGTTTTAGGAGTTTTTGTGGGAGTTTTGACTACATTTGGAGTAACTGTCCGAGGCCGAAGGCCGAGCTCCGACTTTAGAGTATTTTCCACATCTCCGACTGGTCTCCATGGTAACTGCCCGCGATAACCAAAGCACCTACGAGTGGGGTTCCTTTACCGAAGTGACTCAGAACCTTGGAACGATTTTGACCGTACCACTTTTTTATGGCAGTAGGGTGGATCTGGTTTGGTGGCTACAGTTTGGTTCTTTATTGTATAAGGAGTTTGTATGGGACGTCGTATATCTTTTGGAGTTTGTACTTCTTTTTAGTATAGTATTTGGAGTTTTAATATTTGTCAATATTGCATAACGATAAATGCGGGCCGCTTGCGGCCCGCACACTGCCCGAAAAACTAGTTAATAATATATAAAGCTCGATTACCACTGACTCACTGACTGATTGACTGACTGACATAAATGTTCTCCTAGAAGGAGCAGAGTAGGGTTAAAATGATGTATGGCGGAAATGTTCGGGGGGTTTAGGTGAGTATGGGAAAAATCGAAAATCATAAAAATGACGCCTGCCAAGTAAAGATGGATGACATATCTCGAAAACGGTAAGAGATAGGTAGGGGGTGTTTGAACAAATGTCATAGGGAATAGGGAGAGCAGTCGAATGGCATCTGTCAAAAGTGCTCCTCTCATGCTTCATACTGCATTTGGAGTATTTTTCTTACATTTTCGACTGTATATGGAGTTTTTGTGGGATTTTCAACTGATTTTGGAGTTACTGTCATACATGAAGGTATAGCGAGCCCGAAGGGCGAGCTTCTGGTGAGGCCGAAGGCCGAACTTTCGGGCCGCGAGAGATAATCGATATCTAGGTCGTTCTGGACGTTCTTATTCCAAATTTGAAATTTTTTTTTCGATGAGGTGCCCCTCTTATTCTTCATACTGCATTTGGAGTATTTCATTTTATGTTTGGACTGTATTAAGAGTTTTTGTGGGAGTTTTGACTTTATTTGGAGTAACTGTCCAAGGCCGAAGGCTGAGCTCCGACTTGAGGGTATTTTTCCACATCCCCGACTGGTCTCCATGGCAACTGCCCGCGATAACCAAAGCACCCACAAGTGGGGTTCCTTTACCAAAGTGACTCAGAACCCTGGTACGATTCTGACCGTACCACTTTTTTATGGCGGTAGGGTGAATTTGGTTTGGTGGTTACAGTATGGTTCCTTATTGTATTAGGAGTTTGTATGGGACGTCGTATATCTTTTGGATTTTTGAAATATTTTTTTAATGTATAAGGTGTTTTGATATAATTTAATACTGCATAACGATAAATGCGGGCCGCTTGCGGCCCGCACACTGCCCGAAAAACTAGTAATAACTATAAAACTAAAGAGTATTTATAATCATCATGATGGTATTGAGTATAAAGGGATAATAGAGAAGCATAATTCGTTATTTCCAGTTTATCTGGTATTTCATTTATGACAAACTTGTCGTATTATATTTTTACAAGGTTTTCCTTTTCCTTTCCGATTCTTGCTTATTTTTGAATCTTCTTGGATATCCTTGGGATCCAATCCTTGAAAGAAGTGTTCTCTGAGAAAGTTCAATATGAGACTTTCTAGTTTAGAATATGATGGTTCCATTTCTTTTATTCCGGAAAAGACGATGTTGTTTTTACTTGCTTGTTTTTCTAGAAAATACAGTCGTTTTTCCTGGATACCAAGTCGAGTTTGCCTGGAAGAGATTGCTTTCAGCAATAAGGCCGCCCATTGTAACACTATCAATCTGAATTGTAATTTTTTATCTCTTTCATTTATGTGGTGTGACAATAAAGTATTATCTATCAATCGTTTTTCTTGGTTTTCACATTCTTCCCTTAGATCCTCGTATTTTTCACTGAATAGTGTAACTTATCTTCCAATATGGAGTTTAAATTTTGCGTAACTTTTTTCGTAATCCTTTCTGCACTTGTTTCTATTGCGGTTTTCTGTTCATCTAATTCTCATAAAATTTTTCGAAGCTCGTGCATAATTACTTTAAACTCTTTGGATCGTTTTATAATACAAATTGTAATACGAGTATAATACAATTTTTAAGCAATTGTTATGCTACTGCTAGCGTCCTCTTGAGTTCCAGCTCCGACTTGCTATATTGCTTATTGTTGCAAGTCACTTGAATATGAAAAAGTAGGGTTATAAATCACTTTTAATTTTTTAAAACGAATTCCAGGAATATGTAAGTTCACAATTTACTTCAGTTTTAGTGAATTTTTCACTTTAAATGCATAAAGTATGGGGGATATGTCTGTATAAACACACAATACAACTAGTTTACAATCGAGTAATATTCACTGATTACATAGTTTTCACTCAATGTTTGACGTTATCCACGATGTGTGATGCAAAACACTTGTTTATTTCTTCATTTTTGTCTTTTCCGCTAAGTAAATGCACTTATTTTTATTTTAAGATCACTATTAGTACGGAGCCGAAGTAAACATTGGCAGGGCTGCCAGCACTCTACACACTACGCCACACCAGTGTTGTCAACTTTATTTTTACATACCCACCAAATGTCTACTGACCCACCAGAAAACCACTAAACCAACTCAACCAATCTCCTGCAAAGTGCACGTTTAAACACTTTTATACATATTTGGATAAAACTTGGCGTAACTTTTCCCAGAGAATCTGCTATTCTTACTTACACTAACTTTATGCGATATACATATGTCAGGTCAGACAGATGACACCTCAATGTTATCTATACTTATAATAAAACTGTAACAGGTCCAATTCTGTACATGGAAGATATTTTGAAAAAAAGAAATGTACAGTACTCTGTAGCTGATACTGATGCCGAATCTGTATTTTTTTTATTTTTGTCTGTCTGTCGGTCTGTCTGTCTGTCTGTCTGTATCCCGGCCGCGTATCACTCCAAAACTACTGAATGGATTTCAATGAAACTTAGCATGATTGGAGTTCATACTACAAGGTAGGATAATTTAGCTTTTTATCCCGAAATTCAGCATGGTTCCCTTGGAAGAGGGGATGAAAGTCAAAATATACACTTAGTTGTAATTTATTAACGCGTGGTCCGATTTCATACGTTCTTTTTAGGGTTCCATACCCACAGGGTAAAAACGGTCTGTCCGGCTGTCCGTCCGTCCATCCGTCCGTCCGTCTGTCACCAGGCTGTATCTCAAGAACGGTGATAGCTAGACAGTTGAAATTTTCACAGATGATGTATTTCTGTTAGCGCTATAACAACAAATACAAAAAGTTGGCCAAGTGCGAGTTGGACTCGCGCACGTTAAAATAAAAAAAGGTTAAAATATGAAGTCTAATGTTGTACGGAACCCTTCGTGCGCGAGTCTGACTCGAACTTGGCCGATTTTTTTAATTAGGATAGTGGTGCTTTAAAAATTATCACGTAAATATTTCAAAGGTTTGCAGTTCAGAAATTACAGATATCACAACCTAAATATTACGTTCCAAATAACTTGACACCCAAAATGTACAGAAACCTTTGAACGTACGGCTCATCGTTTGCACTTTATCGTATATAATAGATAGGTCTGTAGTCGGACCTCTCCAAAAGACTGATTTTTCAAACGATAAAACACAGTTTTTTTTATTACGATAACCACAACGAATATTTTTCATAACATGCAATGCTCTAATCAGTCTAATCTATACCTATAACAGGTTGCAGAAGGCGGGTAGGGAAGCGCGAGGGGTAAGACGCTTACATTTATCTATTTATACTTATAACAATACTGTAACAGGTCCAATTCTGTACATTGCAGATATTTTGAAAATATGTTTTGAGAGCTACAGATGTAGCTGATACTGATGCAAAAACTGTTTTTTTTTCTGGCTGTCTGTCTGTATCCCAGCCGCGCATCACTCCAAAACTACTGAATGGATTTGAATGAAACTTAACACGATTCGAGTTCATACTACGAAGAAGGACATACGATACTTTTATTCCGAAACTCAGTACGGTTCTCTTGGGAAAGGGGATGAAAGTCAAAATGTACACTCAGTTGTAATTTATTAACGCGTAGTCCGATTTCAATCATTCTTTTTTTGTTACAATAGTGGTAATATAATTATTTTCCCGTAAATATTTCAAAGTCCTCAGTTTTGCAGTTAAGAAATTACAGATATCACAAACTAAATATTTCGTTTTAAATAACTTGAACCGCGGAATATTTAGAAACCCTTGAACGTACGACTCATCTTAAGCCCACAGGCAGCCCGGAACCCCACGGGAAGCCCGACACCCCACGGACAGACCGGCATCCCACGGGCAGCCCGGCCCCCCACGGGCAGCATGGCACCCTCATTTAGTTTTGTAAGCTTGCTACTATAAACTCTAAAATGTGGTACATTCACCACAATCAGTTTATAAAACTACATATCTTTCTTTTGTTTTGGATACATTTCGGAGACTGCGCAATGGAAGTGCACAATGTTGTCTTAGGTTTTCGCGATTGTTACACTTAGTAATTAAACAACTTTAAAAGGTTTAAATCGCGTATATTTATCATTATATTTGTCCCGACGCGCCGTTTCAAACACTTTGTAGTGATCTTGCCCAAGTAGCACAAACTAGTTGCTTAAGAGCTTTGGAGCCAATCCGATTATTCCCAAAGGCGCCAAGCTCAAGCGCCAGAGCGTGCACTGCAGACCATAAGCATCCGCTTTGGAGCCAAAGGGGCACAACTTTTTGCAACCTTCATGTCCATTAGAACTTCATAATATTGGCATAAAAGTGCTACAGGAGCTCCAACTAATAATTAACACCACACTAAAGCTCTTGTGGCGCTTTTAGAATGAATGACTGGCTAACTGAACGAATAAATCACTGATCATTCACCTTGTCTCTCGTTTATTAAAATCACATCTGTTGTTCCTGAGTCAGACATTACTGAATACAAATAAATAATAAGTGAAGTGAAGGTATTAAGTGTTTTTGATATTTTGTATTATATACAAGTGGCTAAAAACGCAGATCAGTTCATCGTGCAGATAGTTGATATTATTGGAGTATTTTTAACAGGCATCAACAATTACCTAAGAATATCGTAAAATATGTAAATATTATTATATAAATAATAATTATATCACAAATCTACACGATGTTGAAATTACATACTTGACTACATTTGTATTTACTAAGTTGCTGGTTCTATATTTAGTTATATTATACTACAAATTGTGATAAACCTATAAATTTCTCAAGTAACGATAAATAATTGTCTTGTAAATATGGCGTCTATGAGAAGCAGCTTTAACTTGCAACTTCAACCCTAATACTTCCTCTCTGCGCTTCAACGCCTTAAGTTTCACTCTTTTGAATGTTCAAGTAATACCTGTGCCAATAATGCAGTTCAAGTCTTTACAATCACTTTTATTTCGTACTTACTGCAGGTATCGAACCACATGAATGGTTATTTGTTTAGAGATCCGTAGCACTCGTTGAAAATCCTAAAATACGATGATCGTTTGTAGCTGCTTCTATATTTTTCGTTCTTTCAATTGTTTAACACTTACTATGTCTTACCATGTTTTCAGAATGCCTTTCAAAATAATTCAATCGTATAATGAACAACAAAATCTATATGGACTTAGCATCTGTCCATCTACGTGGGAAAAATGGTGGTACAACTAATAAGACTAAAACTTATTGCCATACGTAGATTTATATATAATGCTACTTTAAGACTTATCCTAATAGTTTGACAGGCCTGTTGGCGTAGTTGGTAGTGCATCTGTGTGTCTGAAATGTCCGCAATATTGATTTTCATTATTAATAAACGTGTTGTTTATGTCAATTATGTAATGTAAGGGCCAATTTTCCAAAGATCTTGTTGATTTTGATTAAAATATTTGGTCTATTTCGATTCACCATGTCAAACACATTTATATTGTTTATACTGTTGTTATTTTATATATATTTTAGAATGTACCTTCTTAAATTATATTAATAATGTCAAATGGGGCCAATTTGCCAGTAAAACATGTTGATTTTGTCTCAAATATTTTTTATTTCAATTCACTAATACAATTACACAAAAGGCTTGCTTGATTGTACCTACTAGTTACAGTATAGGTAGTAAAGGAACAAAATATAAATCCGATTCATATCGTGTGACCACAAGTTTACATTTAACATCACACGGCGAACACACGTACTCTGAATTTAAAACTGATTTATAGTTGCTTTTGAAAATATTTAGATAAGAGGAGAATATTGGAAGGTCAAAAGCATTCACTAAATTATCAAATTTCTTACAACTAATATATATTTGATTTTTTTCAACTTTGATACATATCACCTCCATTACTTCTTTTTTAATAGTTAAAAAATATTTATCTGCCCTTTGATTAGATAAAATAAAATCATTGAAATGTAAAACTGAATTCTTTGTGCTTTTTTTTACATACGGGTAATTAGAACGTGTCTGGTCAATAAATTGTTCATGATCCAAAATTTCGTACTCTTTAAGTCTTTTAGCAATTTGAGATAGTGGTTTATTACCTTGTCTTAACAAATTTTTTATTAGATATAATTTATTTTCAAATTTATATGCATTACATACATATTCAATACCGTAAAAATCCTTATAATGTTTCGTAAAGTATTCCAAAAGTTCCTCTGCCAAAGGTAGCAATGGAATGTATTCCTCACTAGAACATATAGTTATTGCACAAAATAATGTGAGAAAATGTTGCAAAGCATCTTTCTTTAATACTTTTTGTAATATCGCCACACCTAAATAATGAAAAAAGGTTCTAAACTCTGATCCTTTCCAATGACTTAAACTGTCCAAACCTCGAACAGCTCTATGGATCTCAGTTGGAGTTTTGCAAGAGTTTAAGAAAATATTGACTGCGTGGATATCACTCGAACACCATTTAGTAACCTTTTTTTTGAAATTGCCATCTCGCCATCCTACGAGCAATCTTTTTACTACACCCAGGTCAATCAAATGCAGCGAATCGGAAACAGGAAATGCTTTTATCATGTCGATCGGTAGTTTTAATAAAGGTGAGTCGAATTTGTGATGGTTTCCACACTTCTTTTCTCTAAAATCCTTGTCATTCCGTAGTGGACAGTTGGTGTCAGGAAATATCACAGTGTGCGAATCATGCGAATATTCTCCCACAACTGTACACTTAAGGCAACCATGTTTTCCATTGTAATTGCACACACCTGAAAAAAAAACATACAAGAGAGACTAGATCCGAAAAACTGTAAACACTAGTAAATAATGACATAAACTTGAATAAACACGGAATCATACTGCCCATTTCTTCAATAAAAACTTTTAAATATTCATGAAAATCTTTTGGTTTAGCTGAACCTAGATAAATTCCACAAATAATAGGACTTAAGTGAGGCATTTCAAAAATACTGCACAATATAGGCCAAAATTGTTGTTTGGAGCTTTTGTAAATAGGTACTCCATCTATGTTTACTAAAATCGATATTTTTTCCAGTATATCTTTAGAATTTTCTAAACTTTTTATAATACTATTTTTCAAATTATTGTGCCAGTATTCACCAGGATCGACGAAGTTTATTGTAATTTCTCTTGGTGTTCCAAGTAGTGAGCGTGGATCTTTAGGCATAGCGTTAGGAGTAATTTGGTTTAAAATTTGAAATAAGTCTTTTAAAGCTACATGACTACATTTGTGTTTGAGCGCCCAAATCCGTATTTGCTCGCGATAGCTGCATTTTCTATCACATTCGACATACTCTAGTTTAGATTCAGTATCGCTTTCCGAGTCCACATGATTGCATCTAGAAGAAAGAAACAAGAAATTTATTTTACTTTATTTTTATAATATGCCACACCAAGCTATAACTTACTTTTCCTCTGTAACTGTTCTGTTATCACTTATTGAGAAAACAAAATCTACGGGACCCTCGCTTGTGTTTGTTGAACTCGAACTTGGCGCATTATTTTTGTTTGTTTCCAATGAATCCCTTAAAGAACAAATTAAATGAATAGATATTTATAAATGAAAGTTAAATTACTCTTACGTTATTGAGTTTAACAAAACTTACGTGTTATTTAATATTTCCATTACAGTATTCTCACACACAGTTGTCTTTTTTAATTTCTGCATATTCTGATAAACTCTCCGTACTTTCTTGCGATATCCACCAGTCCTTTGTTTGAACTTCCATGCTTTCACATCCATATTTCTTTTAAACTGGCTCTAATATTTTATAAAATGTTGTATTTTTCCAATAAAAATAGCAGAATGTAACCAAATGAAAAGGCAATATCAATTACGCTCCTGCTTCTATTGTGAAGCCTTAATGTCGCTATTAGTAAAACAGTCGATCGAATTGCAACTTAAGTCTGCGCAAAAGTACAAATCATTTCTGCAATGAAACTTTCAGTGGTAGAACAGTGATAAATATATCTTTTATACAGTTCCGTTAAAAAGTCTGCAATTAAAGTCTTTGTGCAATTCTGAAGCGTACAGCTGCGGCAATGGCGGCTTTTTAGCAGCTTTAAGCTTTAACGTACGTGTTTTAATTCTCTTTTAAAGCTATAGACGGCAAATGGGTTATAACATGCACTCTTATAAAGCCTAGAGTGGCATTTGGTTCACTTCCTGCTACCCCTAGTGATATTTACAGCTATGAGCAGTTACGGAAGCAATAGTAGAACTTAAAACCACTTTCTGAACCCCTAAAGCGCTACTTTACGGCTAAAAGTTGCAAAATAGGCTGCTATTTCCACTAGTGTGCTAGTTGGGTGGTCACGGGGTGACTGTCGGGACAAAAATAATGATAAATATACGTGATTTAATCCGTTTAAAGTTGGAAGTGCACAACTTTAGTAGATTGTTATACAACGGTCGAAAGGAATTGGTAACTGTCACCCGCGGTCAGCTCTCTACTTTTCATTTCGAGTTTAAAGAAAGTAAAAAAGTAGCTTTTCTAAAAATCATTCATTGAAAAAATAACATTTTTTTTTTTTTTTTATATGCCTGATAGGTTAGCCTTTGACCACTATCTCACCTGATGGTAAGTGATTACTAAAAATTTATTGAGAGGTTAGAACTATTTGTGAAATTTTACGTAAAATTTTGTTTGGAATATTTACAGGCGGCTATGGCCCGAATAGGAATCTCTCTGCTTTTCACTACTAATATAAGGAATAACGATGTAAAAATAGTATGTTTCTTTATATTATTTAATAACATGAGCAGTACCTTTTTAAAATTAATGCGGCTATAGTCCAATCCAAGTAGGTATCGATGACTTACATCCGTGTTAAACACTCTACTTCTCATTTAAAATATGAGAAGGGTAAAAAAATAGTAGTTGCATGGTGGTAGGGCATTTTGCGAATGCCCGCCTGGCTAGCTACCACCCTCAAGTAGAAAAACTGTCGCCAAGCACCTTAAGGTGTGTTCCGGCAGCTGTCCTTGAGAGCCAGTAATTCTCTAGGTTAGCCTGAACAACACCTTCGACCACATCATCACTTTCCATCAGGTGAGATAGTGGTCAAAGGCTAACCTATCATGCATAAAAAAAAAAGTTTTTCTAAATATTTACTAAAAATAATAAACATAAGTAGAAGATACAAAGATACACTAGGAGTTAGAACAATGAAATTTAGGGAAAGTTTTAGTTATTTTTTTTTTAACCTACACTTTTTACCTTATATTTAGTTACTACCCTGCCAAACATAGTTGTTATTAATTGTTTTATAACAACAGAGTATTTTACAACGAAAAATCTTAGACATATAACTTTGTTAACACCAATGGTTACCATGGTTACAAGTCATTCCGGCCCAAGAGAAGGAAGCATTTACTATGAATTTTTCCCGGCCTTAGGCGGGAAGGAGCGTCTCCCGCCCGCTACTCAGATCAAACAAACGATACTTTCTAATGAGAAATTAAAAAAAAATCGATCTACCGTCAAACAAACCGCCGCCGTTTTAAAGTCGAAATTCTAAAGAAACGCACAAGGTACTTTGCTTCAACATTTATTGTGCGAACCGGGAAAGAACTCTCTGAGTTACTTAACTACTGTCTTCTGGAAAATACAACCCGGGAGTTTTGAAATCCAAAGTAAAAAACTCCATTCTGAGCTATGGTTTACTATAAGAGTGCTTCACCGCAGACCACAGTGTTGCTTAATATGAGATAAACAGTGCACAAATGTGAATAATTAGTCTGCAGGTACGGCAATCGCGAACGAAGTCGCGGGTACAGCTAGTTTGAAAAAAAACAACAATTTTGTAAAATATTGTGTAATAATTCTTTATTTTTTTTAACCTATTATAAATAAATAAAACGGATATATGTTTAAACATTATCATCTTCAGAAGAATTGGATTCAATTACATTTTCTGTTAGTGAAGAATAAATTTCCTTCGTTTAAATTTTTTGCACAACGCTATCTGGTAATGCTATGAAGTTATTGCAGCATTTGCCTTCGCGTGCTAAGCCAGCACGAACTGTGACAATCGAAGATAGAAGCTCTATTTTTCTAAATATTTTGATTACAAGCACTATAGCGTGCTAAGCGAAAATCATATTTCAAAAATTATTTGAGTACAAAATTTTTTGCCCAAGGCGGGAATCGAACCCGCGTTCTCCGATTTCACGCCGGATGCCTATACAGCTCGGCGTATAGGCATAGATTTAGCACTAGGCGCTACAACGCGCTTTTAGCTAAAAAAAAGCGCTAGATCTGGCGCTGAACGCGCTAAGTTGGCAGCACTGATACTGTCCGTCCGTTGTTACTTTGTATAGTGCACGCATATCGAATAACATAGACAAACCAGAAAACACACATGAACCCTGAGTCAAATCAAACTTGACCCAATTTTTATACAAATAAAGCCCATCATCAAAATTATTCTGTAAATTGACAAACTGTTTCGGGGAACTCCGAAAATCACCATTATAGGTCTGTTGTGTTGTTGCATACACAACAAAAAAATGATACACTTCGTTTATTTGTTATTTCCTAACTAGAATAATTTGTATATTATACTAGTGGTTAAATGTCGTACGTTACCACTAACTGAAGCAACCAAAGCCACTAGAACAATCCACCAGCCACTAAAAGCAATATTTCGCCACTAAGCGAAGGGTTCAAACCACCAGGTTTAGTGGAAATCTACTAAGTTGGCAACACTGCGCCACACTATACACAGTATTTCTTTTTAAAACTCTAAATTAATCTCAGTAAGAATCATTTCATTATTTTTTGTTTAAGAAATATCGGACCTAAAAACTATTTTTACTTGTATTTTAGTATGCAATGTTACAACTTTCTTTCATTTACAATGTGGCCTACTCCCACATTATCTATACCGATATATATATATATATATATATATATATATATACCTACACTATATATCACATTAATGTTTATTCTAAATTATTTAATTTATTCACACAGTCACACATACACTTCAACATTCATAGCCTACAAACATTATATTTATAACACATGCACATTATAACTATTTATTAATATTTACTTATATAATATCCACAACAAATATGTACACATAAATATTAGCTGGCCGCACCGTATCAGTGGACACACGCTCCACAAATGCGTTCTATTGTTCTGCGCTGACGTCACACGAGCGACCGGCCGCGAGCCGAGATAACGGTACCAGCCACCGCACACCGCACGGGCACCGCAACGCCGCCGCGAGCTTCACTCGCCAGTCCGCAATCTCATCCGACGTTGGACGCACGTCAAGTCGCCATTCACTATTTTTATTTACGTATGCGCTTCTCGCTTCAATATTATTCGTAATCGTTCATCTGTGCTTGTGTCTATCTTGTTACCTATACTGTTCTTGACTTTCTGCTGTGCTCGTATTCCTTCTATAATAACTGTTTATGTGTACAAATGTGACTGTGATAATATATGTGCACTATTGGACTATTCGCTTGGATTATTTCACCTATCATCCCGCATACCAGCTAAGTACATCCATCACCTACTTACAACTTACATAAATAACTTGGCCATTACCCATTGGTGATCATCATTCATCACCAACCACCACCTTGGCTAAATTGGTGACCCCTCTCAAGACACTATGAGTGACAGCAGCGACTCCGAAAAAACCGTAGTAACACAGGAAGCAGGCGTGACAACACGACGACCTAAACCAATGCGCGTTTCCACTGACACAGAGCGCGTCAAAGTTGACGTTCGGAAATGTAATATAAAAGTTCCACCTTTTTCACCGGATGATCCCGAATTGTGGTTCGCATTGTTGGAAGGCCAATTTGACAATTTTGGAATAACTGAAGATGCTGTCAAATTTAATAACGTTATAACCAACTTGGAAATAAGTCACGCGAAGACTGTAAAAGACATTATCATTAATCCGCCGTCCCGTAACAGATACGAAAAAGTTAAAAGCGAGCTAATCAGGCGCCTTACTGCATCGCATGAGAAGAAGGTGAGACAACTCCTCACTCATGAGGAACTTGGAGATCGGAAACCCTCTCAGTTTCTCCGACACCTTCAAGACCTAGCAGGCCCGAACGTGCCGGAAGAGTTCCTGCAGTCAATATGGAGCAATCGGCTACCCCGTAGTATCCAGACAGTGCTGGCTTCGCAGACCACTCACAACCTGGAACAGCTAGCTGAATTGGCTGATCGCATCCAGGAAATATCTGCACCTGGTAGTAACAACGTGGCGTCAACTTCTTCGGCTAACATGAGAACCACAGGTGACAGCAGCTCCTCTAGCGAGATTGCCGAGCTTAAGAGAATGGTTGAACATCTCGCGGTGAAGCTGGACGAGCATACACGTTCTTCACGCACCCATGACCGTTCCAGACAGCAGCAGCGCCGTGCGTCATCACGCAGCAGTACCAGATCCGCTTCGAATTACAGAAGGTACCCCCTATGTTGGTACCACTCGAAGTTCGGATCAAAGGCATACAAGTGTCAGAAGCCATGTGACTTCAATAAGTCGGGAAATGGTGCGGGCAATCGTTAATGGCGACAGAAGATTGTCCCGTCTCTCCAGGTCGCCTCTTTGTGACAGACCGTGCTTCGAAAACCCAGTTTTTGGTCGATACTGGTAGCGACCTCTGCGTTTTCCCCCGGTCTAAACTTCGAGAGCGTCGTGCGTCTACGGATTATAAGCTCACCGCAGCCAACGGGACGACCATCAATACCTACGGCTATGCGCACCTTAACCTGGACCTTGGACTTCGTCGGACATACCCGTGGAAGTTTGTAGTTGCTGACGTTACTAAGCCTATCATAGGTGTAGACTTTCTGTGTCATTACGATTTAATAGTAGACTGTAAAAATAAGAACTTAATCGATAACACGACATCTTTGTCTACTCCAGCTTCACTGGCTTGTAGTGCTAGGGATATACAATCCGTAAAGGTGCTGACTGGCGATTCGCGGTATCATCATCTGTTATCTCGCGATTTTTCTGATATAACGCGACCAGCTGGTACTCAACGCGTCATAACACACAACACACAGCACCACATCCGCACTACTCCTGGTCCTCCGGTATCGTGCACGCCTAGGCGGCTAGCTCCTGACAAGTTGCTGGTGGCTAAAAAGGAGTTCTAGGCTATGCTTGCTAATGGCACAGCTCGTCCTTCTGATAGCCCCTGGTCTTCCCCATTACACCTGGCGCCGAAACAGGACAACGGTTGGCGTCCTTGTGGGGATTACCGACAGCTCAACGCTCGAACGATCCCAGACAGGTATCCGATCCGACACATCCATGATTTTTCCCATAGCATTTCAGGGTGTCGGATCTTCACCACCATCGACCTGGTGAAGGCCTACAATCAGGTACCAGTCTGCGCAGAGGATATTCCTAAAACGGCGATCTCCACACCTTTCGGAATGTTCGAATTCCCCTTTATGGGGTTTGGTCTTCGAAATGCTGGACAGACGTTCCAGAGGTTCGTTGACGAGATGATGCGCGGGCTGGACTTCATATACTGTTATCTAGATGACTTCCTGGTGTTCAGCAGAGATGAAGTCCAGCACGAGGAACATCTCCGTCAAGTGTTCACCAGATTGCGGGACTATAAATAAATAAAAAAAAAAAAAATATATTTATTTCAGGCATACACCCATATACAAGAATATTATAATAATTTAATAATGATTAATTCATTAGTTACTGATAATTATATTGCCACGACGTGTCTGTCGCAGCAATGTTGAATATATCGACAGTCTGATCTGTCAGCTATCATCGCCAGAAGGGTGTTGGGGCTGGCACGCACTCTGCGCACCAAAGACGCGGCACGCTTTCGCATAGTCGCGTGGAAGCAGTCTGCGCGTGCCTCTGCAAACATCCCCGAGGCACTGCAGAAACGTGGCAGCCCCAACACCGCCCTGAACGCATTGTTGTATTGGACACGGAGTGCGCTGTAGATCCTCTTCGTATAGTTAGCCCAAAGGCTGCACGTGTATAGTGATGTACAGTATGCTTTAAAGAGCGTTATTTTAACTTCTGTTGAACAACGTGCAAACCGACGGGCTATCATATTTGCTCTAATCGACAGAGCCCTCCGCTCCCTCTCAATGTCAGCGTGGTCCCTAAGGTCAGCTGTAATAACGTGCCCCAAGTACTTGAATTGATCCACCCAGTTTAACGGAATACTGTTCAGATAAACTGGTGGCACATTATGAGGACATCTAGAACTAGCCGTAAAAACCATACACTGACTTTTGGACACATTGTATGTAAGTCCGTGACTATATGTGTACTCCTCACAGATACGAATCAACCTCCGTAAACCACAGACCGACGCACTCAACAGCACCATGTCATCTGCATAGCTCAGATTATTGACAGAAATACCATCCACGTGACATCCGACGTGCTGACTGCTGAGCGCGACAATAAGCTCATTTATATATAGGTTAAACAAACTAGGTGAGGTTAAACCTCCCTGCCTAACACCACACTCCTGCTGATATTGCTCTGATAACGCCCCTGCCCATCTGACACTATTAAACTGATGCTCATACCAAAACCTAAACATACGAATAAGTTCATGTGGTAGGTTTACACTCTTAAGCTTTTTCCAGAGGACTTCATATGAGATCAGATCAAAAGCTTTGGACAAGTCGAGGAAGCACGTATAAACCGGAGTCTTACGATCAGTGTAGTATCTGACGGTATGCTTAAGACACAGTATAGCACTCTCAGTAGACAGCCCAGGGTGAAACTATGGGATGGTTATTAACGTCTCTAAGTGTGTTTTCGGTGCTCCCGAGGTAACCTTCTTAGGTTACACGATTTCGGAGAGTGGCACAAAACCACTGAGAGACAAAGTCCAGGCCATAAATGACTTCCCCCCTCCAAAAGACGTGAGAACGTTGAGACGCTTCTTGGGCATGGCCAACTTTTATAGGCGATTTTTGCCAAATGCCGCCCAAATTCAAGCGCCTCTCAACGCACTTCTCATTGGGGCAGTCAAGGGCTCCACACCCATCCACTTGACGGACGATGCTCTGAAGGCTTTCTCAGACACCAAAGAAAGCCTTACCAATGCCGCCCTTCTGGCACATCCAGATTGTCACAACAAGCTGGCATTGGTAACAGATGCATCGGACGTGGCCATTGGAGCTGTTTTACAGCAGTTCCATGATAGTGTGTGGCAGCCACTGGCGTTTTTCTCCCGAAAACTGAGCCCATCCCAGCAGAAGTACTCTCCGTACGATCGCGAACTCCTGGCGATCTACGAGTCAATCAAGTACTTTCGGCACATGGTCGAGGCAAGGCATTTTACGGTCTACACAGACCACAAGCCTATTTGTTATGCCTTCCATGAAAGGAAGCGTGACTGTTCGCCACGGCAATTCAGACACCTGGACTACATTTCCCAGTTCACGACCGACTTAAAGCATATTTCCGGCAAAGACAATGTCGTTGCCGACACTTTAAGTCGCGTCGAAGAACTGGGCGCTCCAGTGTGCCTCACAGACCTTGCCAAAGACCAAGACGCCGATCCCGAAATAGCGCAATATTTAACAGACGGCTCGTCACTCCGTCTGCAAAGGATGAACTTCCCTGGCAGTCAAGTACCATTGTACTGCGATGTCAGCACACCGACTCCCAGACCGTTCATCACGAAACAATTTCGCAAACAAGTATTCGAAAGTCTCCATTCCCTAAGTCACCCCGGCGCCGCAGCAACTGCCAAACTGTTAGCTGAAAGGTTTGTATGGCCCGGCGTGAGAAAGGATTGTCGAGACTGGGCTCGAACTTGTTTAGCGTGTCAACGCGCTAAGGTGAGTCGGCATGTGTCTGCACCGCTAGGCACCTTTGACTTTCCACGCGCGAGGTTCCTGAAGGTCCATATCGACCTCATAGGGCCCCTGCCTGTTTCGCAAGGTTTCAGGTATTGTCTCACGGCCATAGACCGGTTCACACGGTGGCCGGAGGTCATGCCAATACCTGACATAACAGCAGAAACCGTGGCTAAGGCGCTCATCACCGGCTGGATATCCAGATTTGGGTGTCAAACAGATATTGTCACAGATCGCGGCCGACAATTTGAGTCCGCACTGTTTCAATATCTGGCAAAATCATCTGGATTCCAGCACAAGCGCACTACAGCCCACCACCCTGCTTGTAATGGCCTTGTCGAGCGCTTCCATAGGCAGCTCAAAGCCGCTATCACCTGCCATGCGGATAGCAACTGGGTAGAAGTTCTACCACTAGTGCTCCTTGGTATCCGCAGTGCGTTCAAGGAGGACTTACAAAGTTCCTCAGCAGAACTGCTGTATGGCGAACCGTTACGGCTTCCTGGCGAATTTTTCGACCCAAGCACGCCCACTACGTCTGACATGACAGATTTCACGGCGCGCTTACGGTCCTTCGCCGAGAAGCTGAAACCGGTCCCAACGTCTCGCCACAACAAACACAATGTTTTCGTGTTTAAAGAGCTGGCCACTGCTGAACACGTCTTCCTGCGTGAAGACGCCGCACGTGCCCCCCTCCAACCAGCATATACAGGTCCTCATAAAGTCTTACAGAGACAGGAGAAAGTTTTCAAACTCCTTGTCAAAGGCAAACCTATGACCGTCTCTGTAGACCGCCTGAAACCTGCATTCATAATGGCAGACCACCAGGACTTGTCACGTGACAGCTCTCCACCTGTCACACCTGTTAGGAACACTGCACCTTCCCCTACCACTATACCCAACAACACACCTCCCGTTACATCGCCTGCTCCCATAACCACACGTTCTGGTCGACGAGTCAGGTTCCCCGATTTTTATCGACCCTAACCAGGTCTCTGGGGGGGAGTGATGTGGCCTACTCCCACATTATCTATACCGATATATATATATATATATATATATATATATATATACCTACACTATATATCACATTAATGTTTATTCTAAATTATTTAATTTATTCACACAGTCACACATACACTTCAACATTCATAGCCTACAAACATTATATTTATAACACATGCACATTATAACTATTTATTAATATTTACTTATATAATATCCACAACAAATATGTACACATAAATATTAGCTGGCCGCACCGTATCAGTGGACACACGCTCCACAAATGCGTTCTATTGTTCTGCGCTGACGTCACACGAGCGACCGGCCGCGAGCCGAGATAACGGTACCAGCCACCGCACACCGCACGGGCACCGCAACGCCGCCGCGAGCTTCACTCGCCAGTCCGCAATCTCATCCGACGTTGGACGCACGTCAAGTCGCCATTCACTATTTTTATTTACGTATGCGCTTCTCGCTTCAATATTATTCGTAATCGTTCATCTGTGCTTGTGTCTATCTTGTTACCTATACTGTTCTTGACTTTCTGCTGTGCTCGTATTCCTTCTATAATAACTGTTTATGTGTACAAATGTGACTGTGATAATATATGTGCACTATTGGACTATTCGCTTGGATTATTTCACCTATCATCCCGCATACCAGCTAAGTACATCCATCACCTACTTACAACTTACATAAATAACTTGGCCATTACCCATTGGTGATCATCATTCATCACCAACCACCACCTTGGCTAAAACAATTTGTATCTTGCGTCCTGCTTATTGGGTTACTTACAAATAAGGTTAACCGATGAATGAAGAATGAAAAACGAATAAAAATAAACAAAAACAACATAAAATTAATAAAATTTATTAATAAATTATAACTGAACTGATATTCATATCTGAAATAAATACATTTTAATTTAATTTTAATTTAAATAATATTTAATGTTTATCACGATTTAAATGTTTTTTGGTTCACCTGTAAATCATCATTTTTGAGTTATATTTTTATTCGTATCTCATGTGTGTATCTCGTATGTGTGTATGTATATAATGCTGATTTGTGATAAATAATGTTTTCCACTATTACATGCATACTTTACAGATAAGAAAGACGAGGCAAGGTCAACACGTGTCTTACTACGTTTTCTTAAAACATTGATGGTAATTATATCGCCAGTTGCATGTTCAATTAAAGTAACTGACAAAATAAGCGCTTAAGCTTTCACAAAAATGCTTTCGTATATCCGGTTGTTCTCCTCTACGCTTTCTCAAACGATTCTTGGGAATTTTAGTGAGCAGGTTTAATAATTCCATAGAATTTTTTCGTCGATTCAGTTATTCTTAATTTATCAAAATGATGGAGTTATCAGGTTTAATAGAGCCAATTGTAATTAAATAATCTTATTCGAGAGTCACGATATTTTGTCAGAACAAATATAAAAGGTACACATACAAAAGAAGTTAAATTCAATATAATGATGATAAAAATCTTTAAATTCACCTTCACTGAAAAGTCGGGTTTTCTTAGTTGCCCCAGTTGAACTTGCAAGTGACGATATAGTTTCATATACGTTTACTATATAAGACATGCCCCTCGATTAGAAAAGGTCATATTATAAGTCAGTACGTCAAGATGAACATTGCTGCTGCAATCGTGTTCGTTCTTGTGTTGGCTATCTTCAGAGTCAATTCTGAATGCTGCGGTAGGACAGCAATGTATTGGGGTACAAAAGGTGACTGTCACCCATACCAACAACATAACTACTTGCCAATGGATAATAAAGCTGACAAATTAGCCGCTGCCCTGGTACCCACGCGTTGTATAGCCAAAGTTTGTAACAATGGCAAGGCACCTGATGGGCTATATTGCGGTAAAGGTAAATGTAACATCTTCGGGTGCAACTGTGATGGAGGATGTCTTGAAGGTAATGCTGAAGAAAACTTCCGGAGGATATCTGGTGTTAGTACTGCTAGTGGAGGCTTTCATTTGTCAGATCCAACAACATGGCATGGGTAGAATGTTGTTTAATGATTGACATTTACGTTATTTGTAATTATTGACATGGGTTTTAGCAAAAATAATAGACGTTGACTTATTTATTGTAATGTATACTTTGATTTTAATTGGTAATGTTTGAGATTAGATTGTAATATAAGTGATTGCTATTCGTATATTATTTGGAAATAGGTATATGGAATTATAATAATATTTTTATAATAATTTTGTGTTTATGAATTTGCATTAAGTAGACGAAATAAAATAAAAAATTGGTTTCAGTACTTATAATATTGACTACTTGTACATTTTAATACCCCGCGGGGTGCCGGGTTAGAATTGCACCTCCCCAAATCATCCCGTGGGTGTCGTAAGAGGCGACTAAGGGAAAAATACTGGAAGGTGCAGCAGTGCCTTCTAAAGAACTGCCAACTTACACTGCGATCCCCAAGACGCCTGCCAAGCGTGGGTATTATGGCAAATACCCCCTTAATAGGGGAGGCTGTGTTCAGCAGTGGATGATCCGGCTGTTACAGTACAATACATATTAATAGAAACGAACAATATATTTCACAATATCACTCCAGTAGTCACGCGTTCTACCATTGTAGAACATACATGCATTTCGTGGAGTTTGGGCACAAATTGACGGTTATTCACGCAAAAGTTTATAGTATTCCTCTAATAAACATAGTAAGTGTCCTTGCGACGACTGAAGCCACTGCACACCAGAAAAATTTTGTGCCAAAATTGAATTTCTACATTATTTATCGAGCGCGCGAGCACCTGCGCGATTTTTTTTCGTTTTGTTGCTGTTGACGTTAGTTTGATGTAAGTAAGTAATTTTTTATCATATATTGATATTTCTGTGAACTGAATTATAGGGAGGAGTAACCAAAGTGACTATATATATCTGAATAATGGACTCACAGAAGGCGGATGATAATATTTCAAGATGGTTGGAAGAAGTCACTGATGATGAAGAAAGTAACACTGAAGATCTGACATCATACAATGACTGCTTGTTAGAATCCTCATATAAAACAGACTCAGAAAAGGAGGAAAGTGGCTCAATTACAACTTGGAAATAAAGAAAATGCGAATGAGAAGGTTATGGACCAAAATTTTGCCATTTCTTTTAAGCCTGATTTTTAGTTTCTAATATGCTTAAAACTAACCATGTTTTGTATGATTTAGCTTCATAATAATGCCAATCTGAATATGACATGAACATATTTTTAGCAAATATTACTTTCCTATAAAAAACTATAAGTTTTGAAATGTCTACATTGTGTAGAGCGCGTACGCACTGACGTCCCTAGTAAAGGCGCGCCTACTGGAGTGATATATATGTCTTTTATTGCATTTTGTGACATCACTAGTAGCATTTCCTTATTGGTAGTTTACGGACCAATCCGTTTGCTACATTTGGCAGGTTAAGTTTATCATGCATTTCCATCTGCGGCATCATGAGGAACCTTACTTATTCTTGTTGATATCAATCTCTTTCATGATTCAAGAGAGAAAACTTTAACAAAAAAACAACATTTCAAGTTTTATTTATTTTATTATAACTCAAAAGCTCGAGGCCCACCTGATGTTAAGCGGACTAACACCTCTGCTTCTATATATAATATCCATTTCGTCACAAGTCACGAAATGCACTGCGCCCGTCACCTTACAAAATAGTTGTTAAGTCTCATGTGTGTGTAATTTTACTGGTTCTAAAGGACTGCTGCCAGAACACACTGTTATGTGCTTGGTGACATAGTTTCTACTTGAGGATTTCTCGAACGTCCTCGTTGATTTAACATACTAATGGCGTAAAGAACAAGGTTAAAACTTGAATAAAGCCAATTTCGCGCAATTGTACTTCACTTTTGAACAAACTGATTGGAACAGCTTATATTATGGTCTTGATAAGGCAGAAATAGCGATAGCATATAATATATATAGATTAATAAATGAGCCTATCGATGAGTGCACTCATTAATTAAGGGAGCAGAGTTAATATACTCGTACATTAGTTTAGATATAATTATGCCGAATGATATGGACATTTTGTTTCTGTTATCGTGCGAATGTTGCAGGGTCTGTCAAGAATTAAATATTTTGCAAGCAAGGTCAAACATAGTCACCCCGTGACCACGATCACTGCAAAGTGTTTGAAACATCGGGATAAAATAATGAAAAATATACGGGATTTTAACCGTTTAAAGTTGTTTAATTATTAAGGTCAAAAAAAGCTCACCATCACAGTACCAGACTAAAATTTGAGAGGTCGTGTTAATGTGTGATACTTCATCACGCTGAAACACCTAAACTGATTGGGTTCAATGTTTGCTTATACATATTAAAACATCCTGAAATAACACACATGATACTTCTCAGTACGAGTATCATCACTAGAGATCAATGTGTATGCGTGTGAAACCGTGGGGCACATCTAGTTACATAATAATGCACCGTTATTTGATATAATATCAGTAAATATTAACGAGCGCATAAATGGTCGATTAACGAGAAACGGTAGAATATTATCAGGACGTTATCAATCGAGCTTCTTGGTATTTATCTCATTTAAGTGAAGCGGATTTGACACGAAGTTACATGTGTTATGTAAACACACGTGTATATCTTTGTTATCATCTTCGTATTTATCTACCACTCGAGTATAGTCTGCATATACAATAAGTGATACACTGTGGTCCAAGTCACGCAAATATGCGCTATTTGCACTGTATGCACGTGTTAGTTGGAATAATGAAAGTCAAAGTCAAAGTCAAAACCATTTATTCAATTTAGGCGTCTACGACGCTCTAATGAAATTTTAACATTGAAATATTTTAACATTACTGCCTCGTTCAGTAAACAAAGTTGTATAGAGCCACTTCGAGAAGAACGGGCAAGAAACTCGAGGCCATTCTTTTAAATGTCTTTTAACAATGTGATACTTACTTACATTACACACTTCATTTACACTTATCAATTATTGATTGACATATTCGTCGTTATATAATACCAAAAAAGAGTATAATAAATTACTTAACTTCACAACATCTTCATTGGGCAGCACTTCGTCGTTAAAGACTATTTCCTCACCACCGGAGGTCTGCTCGGCACGGCGGTCCGACAGACACTGAATCGGGCAGCACTTCGTCATTAAAGACTATTTCGAAACCACTAGAGGTCCGCTCCGCACGGCGGTCCGACAGACACTGAAGCTACTCGCAGTGAGTTTAACAAACAAGGTGACAAAGCGACTACCGTCACAAACACATTACTCTTTATAATTGACAATTGTGTGATCTCAAGCTCACGTATGGCAATAAGTATAATAAAATCTTCAATGTTTTTACACATATAAATAAAGCACATAATATAAACTATTTTATATAAGTATCTCAACAAATGTCACATGACCAGTTAAACTACTTATAAAATATACTTACAGTATTAATAGCATCAAATAATGATTCAAGTGATCTATACATATTGCAATAAGTATAATAAAATCTTCAATGTTTTTACACATCATAAATAAGGAACATATTATAAACTATTTTTAATAAGTACTTTACACTGTCACGTGATCAATTTCGCTACTTATAAAATATACTTCCAGTAATATTATCATCAAATAATGATTCAAGTGATCATGATAATCAATATATTATGCTTAATCACAGTCTAACAAACACAATTAGGTACAGTATTCAATTCACACCACAGATAAAGTATACACATGGATAATTAAACCAATACTTATTTTCCTCTTAAAAACCACAGAGTATATTTAAAACAAAATGAGAATGTCACATTAAACCAGTTGTTTAATCTTAAGCTTAAGGATAATCAAGTGAAGATGAACAAATATTTCATTACATAGCAAGTCAATTTTCAAATAATCTATCACACGCAAACGGTCGGTTCATAACTTGCTAAACAGACACCACGATAGCGTAATGACATCATCTATGACGTCACCTCCGGCCGCAAACAACGCTCACAGATAAGTGGTAGTGCAATGTATGCACAAACGTCAAACTCAAATCTTGACAGATAGATGAGGAGATTTTTGTTGTTGTGGTTAGAATGTTGAACGTACAAACATCTGTTCACAAAAGAATGCCTTGAAGTGCAATACTTCTATTATAAATAATTAAATTTTGGGTCAATTGCGAAAAAGCAAATTGACAGATAGCAGATGTTATTAGCGCGGCTACATATCGGTTCACATCGTTTGCGCGCAAACAATGCATATTCTCGTATTTCAGTTATGAACCGAGCTTTTGCAATGTATGCAGTGACAGCAGTGTTTGCGTGATTTAAACCGTAGTGTTAGTTATCACATCTATACTTATAATAAAACTGTAACAGGACCAATTCTGTACATGGCAGATATTTTGAAAAAAAAAAAGTACTCTGTAGCTGATACTGATGCCGAAACTGTATTTTTTTTTTTATTTTTGTCTGTCTGTCTGTCTGTCTGTCGGTCTGTCTGTATCCCGGCCGCGCATCACTCCTAAACTACTGGATGGATTTCAATGAAACTTAGCATGGTTTGAGTTCGTACTACAAGGTAGGATAATTTAGCTTTTTATCCCGAAATTCAGCATGGTTCCCTTGGGAGAGGGGATGAAAGTCAAAATATACACTTAGTTGTAATTTATTAACGCGTAGTCCGATTTCTTACGTTCTTTTTAGGGTACCGTACCCAAAGGGTAAATACGGTCTGTCCGGCTGTCCGTCCATCCGTCCGTCCGTCCGTCTGTCACCAGGCTGTATCTCAAGAACGGTGATAGCTAGACAAGTGAAATTTTCACAGATGATGTATTTCTGTTGCCGCTATAACAACAAATACAAAAATTGGCCAAGTGCGAGTTGGACTCGCACACGTTAAAACAAAAAAAAAGGTTAAAATACGAAGTCTAATGTTGTATAGCTAATGGTACGGAACCCTTCGTGCGCGAGTCCGACTCGCACTTGGCCGGTTTTTTTGTTAGAATAGTGGTACTTTAAAGTTTATCCCGTAAATATTTCAAAGTCACAACCTAAATATTACGTTACAAATAACTTGACATCCAGAATGTACAGGAACCTTTGAACGTACGGCTCATCCTATCTATCTTTAGCTGGCGTTTTATCGTATAGGTATAATAGATAGGTCTGTAGTCGGACCACTTCAAAAGATTCTGATTTTTCAAACAATAAAACACAGTTTTTTTTATTACGATAAGCACAATTTTCCTACGTATATTTTTCATAACATGCAATGCTCTAATCAGTCTAATCTATACCTTTAACAAGTTGGAGACGGCAGGTAGGGAAGCGCGAGGGGTAAGACGCTTACATTTATCTATTTATACTCAAAATAAATCTGTAACAGGTTCAATTCGGTACATTGCAGATATTTTGAAAATATTTTTTCAGAGCAATCTGTAGCTGATACTGATGCAAAAACTGTTTTTTTTTCTGTCTGTCTGTCTGTATCTCGGCCGAGCATCACTCCAAAACTACTGAATGGATTTAAATGAAACTTAGCACGATTTGAGGTCATACTACGAAGAAGGATATGGAATACTTTTTATCCCGAAATTCATTACGGTTCCCTTAGGAAAAGGGATGAAAGTCAAAATGTAAATTTATTAGCGCGTAGTCCGGTTGCAATCATTATTTTTTTTGTTACAATAGTGGTAATTTAATTATTTTCCCGTAAATATTTCAAAGTCTTCAGTTTTGTAGTTCAGAAATTACAGATATCACAAACTAAATATTTCATTCTAAATAACTTGAACCGCGGAATGTTGAGAAACCCTTAAACGTACGGCTCATCTTAAGCTAGCATTCGCACTTTATCATAAAGGCTTAATAGATATATAATATCAGCCACATTGTCTACTGCTGAACACAGCCTCTACCACTATGGGAGGGTTTGCCATAATCCCCACGCTTGGCAGGCATCTTGGGGATCGCGGTGTGAGATATCAGTTCCTCAGAAAGCGTTGCTGCCCACCCTCTGTAGTGTTACTCTTTATCGCCTCTTACGACACCTACTACGGGCAAAGATGGAGGGGTGACATTATAGCCCGGCACCCAGAGGACAGACTGACATCCCACAGGCAGCCCGGAACCCCACGGGCAGCACGGCACCCTTATTTAGTTTTGCAAGCTTGCTACGATAAAACTCTAAAATGTGGTACATTCACCACAATCAGTTTTTTTAACTACATATCTTTCTATTGCCGGATACATTTCGGAGACTGCGCAATGGAAGTGCACAATGTTGTCTTAGGTTTTCGCGATTGTAACACTTTGTAATTAAACAAATTTAAACGGTTTAAATCGCGTATATTTATCATTATTTTTGTCCCGACTTTTCAAACACTTAGTAGTGATCGTGATTCGGGACAAAAATTATCTGTACTTATAATAAAACTGTAATAGGTCCAATTCTATACATGGCAGATATTTTGAAAAAAAAAATTACAGTACTCTTTAGCTGATACTAATGCCGAAATTGTATTTTTATTTATTTTTGTCTCTATGTCTGTATCCCGGCCGCGCATCAGTCCAAAACTACTGAATGGATTTCAATGAAACTTAGCATGATTTGAGTTCATACTACGAGGTAGGATAATTTAAGCTTTTTATCCCGAAATTCAGTATGGGAGAGGGGATGAAAGTCAAAATATACACTTAGTTGTAATTTATTAACGCGTGGTCTGATTTCATACGTTCTTTTTAGGGTTCCGTACCCAAAGGGTAAAAACGGGATCCTATTACTGAGATTTCACTCTTCGTCTGTCCATCCGTCCGTCCGTCTGTCACCAGGCTGTATCTCGAGAACGGTGATAGCTAGACAGTTGAAATTTTCACAGATGATGTATTTATGTTTCCGCTATAACAACAAATACAAAAATTTGACCAAATTCGAGTCGGACTCGCGCACGTTAAAACAAAATAACCGGCCAAATGCGAATGGGACTCGCGCACGAAGGGTTCCGTACCATTATCTGAAATTTTATTGTATGGGTGCCCCCTTAATTATTTATTCTAATTTAATTAATTATATTTAAAGAAAACATAAAACTAAATATTCTGTGAATAGTTAAAGCGTCTACCAGTCACCGTCATTAGTATCGAGCAAGAAACGGTAAAAAAATCAATTGTTGTATGGGGGGTACCTTAAATATTTATTTTATTTTTAGTATTTGTTGTTATAGCGGCTATAGAAATACATCATCTGTGAAAATTTCAACTGTCTAGCTATCACCGTTCTTGAGATACAGCCTGGTGATAGGCGGATGGACTGACGGACGGACAGCGAAGTCTTAGTAATAGGGTCCCGTTATTACCCCTTGGGTACGGAACCCTAAAAAGGTTAAAATATGAAGTCTAATGTTGTATAGCTAATGGTACGGAACCCATCGTGCGCGAGTCCGACTCGCACTTGGCAGATTTTTTTAATTAGAATAGTAGTGCTTTAAAAATTATCACGTAAATAGAACAGAAATTACAGACATCACAACCTAAATATTTCGTTTTAAATAACTTGAACCGCGGAATGTTGAGAAACCCTTGAACGTACGGCTCATCATAAGCCCATAGGAAGCCCGGAACCCCACGGGAAGCTCGACCCCCCACGGACAGACCGGCATCACACACAATTATTTAGTTTTGCAAGCTTGCTACGATAAAACTCTAAAATGTGGTACATTCACTACAATCAGTTTTTATAACTACATATGTTTCTTTTGCCGGATACATTTCGGAGACTGCGCAATGGAAGTGCACAATGTTGTCTTAGGTTTTCGCGATTGTTACACTTAGTAATTAAACAATTTTAAACGGTTTAAATCACGTATATTTATCATTATATTTGTCCCGACGCGCCGTTTCAAACACTTTGTAGTGATCTTGGTCACGGGGTGACTGTCGGGACAAAAATAACGATAGATATACGTGATTTAATCCGTTTAAAGTTGGAAGTGAACAAGTTTAGTAGATTGTTATACTATGGTCGAAAGGAATTGATAACTTTCACCCGCGTTCAGCTCTCTACTTTTCATTTCGAATTTAAACAATGTAAAAAAAGTAGCTTTTCAAAAAATTATTCATTGAAAAAATAACTTACTTACTAAAAAAATATTGAGAGGATAGAACTATTTGTGAAATTTTACGTAAAATTTTGTTTGGAATATTTACGGGCGGCTATAGCCCGAATAGGAATCTCTCTGCTTTTCACTACTAATATAAGGAATAACGATATAAAAATAGTATGATTTTTTATATTATTTATTTTGATTTTAATAACATGAGCAGAACCTATTTAAAATTAATGCGGCTATAGTCCAAGTAGGAATCGATGACTTACATACGTGTTAAGCACTCTACTTTTCATTTAAAATATGAGGATGGTAAAAAAATTGTAGTTTTTCTAAATATTTTAATTAATAATAAATTTAAAATATTAATAAATTTAAAATATTCAAGGTTAAGCCTGTTAACACCTTCGACCACATCATCACAAACCATCAGGTGAGATTGTGGTCAAAGGCTTACCTATCAGCAATAAAAAAAAATAAAAATAAAAATTACTAAAAATAATAAACAGGAGTAGAAGATACAAAGATACACTAGGAGTTAGAACAATGAAATTTAGGGAAATTTTTAGTTCGTTTTTTTTACCTTATATTTAGTTACTACCCTGCCAAACATAGTTGTTATTAATTTTTTTATAATAACAGAGTATTTTACAATGAAAAATCTTAGACATATAACTTTGTTTACACCAATGGTTACAATTGTTACAAGTCATTCTGGCCCAAGAGAAGGAAGCATTTACTATGAGTTTTTCCCGGCCTTAGGTGGGAAGGAGCCTCTCCTACCCGCTACTCAGATCAAACAAACACTACTTTCCGAGAATGAGAAATAAAAAAAATATGTCCGATCCACCGTCAAACAAACCGCCGCTTTAAAATCGAAATTCTAAAGAAACGCACAATGTACTTTGCTTCAACATTTATTGTGCAAACCGGGAAAGAACTCTCTGAGTTACTTAACTACTGTCTTCTGGAAAATACAACCCGGGAGTTTTGAAATCCAAAGTAAAAAGCTCCATTCTGAGCTATGGTTTACTATAAGAGTGCTTCACCGCAGACCACAGTGTTGCTTAATATGGGATAAACAGTGCATAAATGTGAATAATTAGTCTGCAGGTACGGCAATCGCGAACGAAGTCGCGGGTACAGCTAGTAAAAAACAAGGACCGTCAGCCACCTTAGACATCCTTATTCTATTAAAAAAGCATATTACACTAATACTATATGACTAATTACTAAGTAGATCTACTTACTTTTGACATTTACTAAATACATAACATAAATTCAAATTCAATATAAATACAACGTCCTCCTCTGTTCCATGTTGGTGTGCCCGACGCGACGGGGTCCATAATGACTGTACTCTTATCTATTGTAACAACTTGTATGTACTATTTATGGAAGCAATAAATTATCTGAATCTGAATCTGAATGTGAATCCTTAAGCAAAACTTCTTTGGGTATCATCTTCCCTTATTTGGCTTAGGCATATGTTTTATTTTATTTTATTTATTGAGGGATAACTAACAGCTACACATTAAGTATAAGTACAAAGTGTGATAATATTCTTTTATCATTTAAATAAAAGAATATAACATGTATTAATGACTGTGCAGCCAACCACATTATCCACTGATTACTTTAAAATTAAAAAATAAGTTTTGCTACAAGTAAGACAAACATTTAGGTATATACAATAAATTTAGCTACACAAATGTGGGTAGATGCATCAAACAAACCATAATTTAGACGACAAGCTTACAAAAAAAACGGTCAGATTTAGATAAAAAATACAAAATAACTAGAATAAACACATGTTATGTGCTTAATTTAAGAAGATTCCTAACATTCACTTTATAGGTAGACGCGGGCAAGAAAAATACATCGAGTTCAGTAAATCGCTCGTTGTATGTGCGAGTCATACGGTGCATCGGCGACCGCTTACCGGTGTTGTTATTGCATACGGAGGATGCAAATAAATGGCGCTCACACTGCGCGCCGATGCACTGTCCTTGGTACCGTGTAACATAATTTATTGATTAGCTCGATACAATCAAATTTGTTATTACAAAGTCCATGTAATATCATTGCTTCTAGATAAATATGTCTAAATTTTAATGTGGGAATATTATATTTCTCCAAGAGTTTGCTATAGGAAAGAAATGTGTGGCAGCATCTATAATTCATTGTTCGCAAGTATTTCATCTGTACTTTCTCAATAACATCTATGTATTTGTTGTAAAAGGGGTTCCATATGCAGGTAGCATATTCCAATTGAGGCCGGACTAGGGACATATACAAATGCAGATATGTGGAAGGAAGATTAAATTCTGTGGAAGCTCTCATTACAAAACCATACATTTGTAACGCTTTGCTCACTATTTTATCGATATGAATATCAAGTAGAAGTTTACTGTCAAGAGTAATTCCTAGATCTTTAATGTGGTCAACTTTAGCTAAGGCGTTATTAGCTAATGAGTATGAGTATTTTATGATATTGATTTTTTTAGTGAATGTGATTTGATTACATTTGGGGATGCTTAGGAGTAGCTTATTACTGACACAGTATGAAGATAGATGATCTAAATCACGTTGAAAGTTTACACAGTCGGAAAAGTTTCTGATGTTACTATATACTTCAAGATCGTCAGCGTACAAAAGAAAATTAGAGTGATGAAAACAATTATTAATATCATTAATATATAAAACAAACAGCAAGGGTCCTAAAATCGAGCCTTGGGGCACGCCTGATGTGACGAATATGGTCTTGGAGCAATAACCATTTTCAACAACTTTTTGAGTGCGATTAGTTATATACGACGTAAACCAGCGGAGCAAGTTACCTCCGATACCATTAAACGCAATCTTGCGTAGTAATATCTCATGGTCCACCTTGTCAAATGCCTTCTGGAAGTCTGTGTAAACTGCATCTACTTGTTCCCCAGCATCAACGTTTTCAAAGAGATGACTCCCGAATAGTAAAAGGTTTTCAAAGACCTTTGACAAAGTAGACAAGAGGGAGATTGGACGGTAGTTCATGACATCATTTTTTGAACCTCCTTTGTGAACTGGTGTAACGTTAGCGTGTTTCCATACATCAGGGAAAATACCTTCTGAAAGGAAGTTATTGAATAAAATATGAAGTGGTTTGCTAATAGTCTCGCACGTACGTATAAAAAATAAAGGGGGTATGCCGTCAGGACCAGGACTCTTCGCAGAATCTAGGGATTTCAGTGCAAGCTTAACTGTAGCCTCTTGAATTTTAATGTCACTAAGAAAGACATTGCTATCAATAAAATTTTCAGGAGGGGTCCAAGTCAACGAGTTAAACGTAGACGGTTCATATACTGAATAAAAAAAGTCAGAAAACATATCACATATGGATTCAGGATCATTAGAAAACTGATTATTAAATTGTAGGCTGGGTGGGATACTCGATCTAATTCTTCGGTTTGATACATAAGTCCAGAAATATTTAATTTTATTGTTATTGATGCTCTGTTCAACTGATTGAAGGTACTTGGCATAGCATCTTTCACATTCATCTTTAAAACGTGTTCTGTATAAAGCAAAAATTTCATAATCTGAATCATTATTGTATTTTTTCCATTTAATCCAAAACTTTGTTTTAGTTTTAAATAAGTGAATCAGTGCTGGAGAAAACCAATAGGAAACTTCCGGCTTTTAGGTCGGGAATGTGGAGAGTGATTTGTTACAATAATGCTGATTAAGTTATAGAAAATAGTAAGAGCTTCAGAAGCCGGTATGTTGTTTAGTGTCTGAGTCCAGTCTATTTTGTGAATTTCAAAATTAATAAGCTCATAATCAGCTTTATAGTAATTAGGTTTCGATATTTGTTTGCGAATTAAGGGTGGAGCGTCAATATTAATAGAAATTGATGCGACAAAAGGAGGATGGTGTTTATCAACGCGCAAAAGCACGTTTGTAGATTGTAAAACAGAAACTTCATCATTAGTAAAGAACAGATCAAGTAATCTTCCGTTCTTATTTAGAACTGCGTTATATTGAACAGCGTTGTGAAGAGACATAAAATTACGCACTATCTTCGAGGAAGCGGAAGTACCACTGCAAACAAGACCTAAGGAAGTATTGAGTAGAGGTTTCCATTCAAGATCGGGTAGATTATAATCACCTATAATATAAAAATTATCAATAGACTGATCTGACAGTAGAGCTTCTAAATAGTTAAAATGTTCTTCGTAAACCTCTTTTTTGGTCTTTGGTGGTATATAAACTGCGCAACATGTACTTTGCTTTTGTTATTACTAAGTCAATTTATAACTAGTAAATCTATGGAGGTTGGATGTGATAACGTTTGTGGTTTAATTATATTCACTACTGGACATAAATGTTTTAACATCGCAATTAATACGCCACCGCCGTCTTTTTTAGCCGTCGTACCACGATCTCTGTCAAACCTAAATAAGGCGTAACGATTGTCAATGATTTCGCCATCGTCAATATTAGAGGTAAGCCAGGTTTCGGTTAATATTATAATTTCGTAACAATTGGCAAGTATGGATTGGTATAATTTATTTAATTTAGTGCGAGTTCCTCTGCAATTTTGGTAATACAGGGATATGCTGTTAACCATAACAAAAGTATATATTATATATATATGAATAGATATAAGTAATTTTAAGGTTAGAAATGATGTAAGTGGATGACAAACAAAATGGCATTAAGGTTATGTAAAGTGTCATATATAAATCACTTAAAATAAAAGATTTTGCTAACAACATTGCAACATGTAAATGGTATTTGAGGGACGACGATACGAAGGACATAAAAAGCAACGTTAAGTATTGTACCCTGTAAACATCATTTAGACAGAGAGGATAAGCAGACTTTCTTGAACCGCACAAGTACGTATGGTATTTGTATGTTATTGTGTATGTGTTCCTGTTACAAAATATTAAACAGAAAGTAGCGGATGAGATTATATGAAAGGAATTAATAAGATAACTGATTACTTTAAACAAATGGAAAAATATGAAAAAGTTGAATGAAGTAGAACAATGATGGGTAAAGAATAAGAATTGATAAAAACCAGATAAATATAAAATATTTGAAGCATGACTTTGTTTCTTTATGTACTCTGCGGCTTGATTTTAGCGATTTCTTTACTAGAGCGCACAGAAAAGGCTGGAGATGTGTCCTTTTCACGAACAAGTATGGCTCCATGCTTAACCCAGACATACTTATAGTTACGTTCACGTACTGCGGCTCGAACTTCACGAAATAATTGTTTATTTTTTAATGTTAAAGTGTTCATTTAAGTATATATTTCTTGGTTCAGATCCCATGAGGCCCAGATGATCAGAATTCATGCCCTTAGAGCGGCGATAAGCACTTAGAATATTTTACTTTTAAGATAATATTTTTAGGGCGATCGCTTTGCGCTTTTGCATGAGGCACGCGATGTACCGCAACAATATTCTCGTTGCAAATTTTGCAGTTGATAAAATTTCCAATAGACTCAATAATACTCCGTACGTTTTCATCTCTCTTTTCAGGTAACTTACTGATCTCTATATTGCATTGTCTAGCTTGTTGCTCTAAAGAGTCTATTTTAGCTTCCAATGAAGAGACTATATCCATGGCCTGCGAATCATTCCGACCGATGGCCTCCAGGTCACTTATTCTTTTGTCCAATGCCTCGTGTTGGATGGTATTGAAATCTACACAGGTTTTTAGATTCTGCATGTCCAGAGATATTTTGGCCTGTTTATTCGTAATTTCATTTTAATTATCTCTCATATTTTTTTTGCTCCACGCGGACAACAGATATTTCTTTCCTAATGTCTAATATTGAGGTGTTTACCTTATTTATTTCCCCTTTAAGGCTCGAGACATTGTCATTAATATCCTTGAGAGTTTGACGCATTTCCGTCGAAAAAGACTGAAGCGTCTGAGTTAACTCACAGTCCGGCTTTTTACGCTTCTGTTGTTGCCTTTGGAAATCCTTTCCACCTTCAGATAAATCAAACGCAGAACTAGTGATGCTGGTGGTGATTGACGTAGACGAGACATCTTGGTTACCAAAAAATAAGTGTAATAATTAACGTCAGTACTTGGTACGGGTTAAGTATCGTTAAGTGCCAGGTCTCGTGGTACGGGGTCGTTATCGCTTGTTGTTATGCACTTTGGTGTGCGGGTGAAATGACAGCGCGCTCGACGGAGAATATGTTTCGCGCCTAGACAAACCTTCGTGATAATTGTAATTGTTACCTCGATTTTGGCGAGTCCGTGTTTGTTTACATCCAGTGTAGTAGTAGGTACGTGTGTGCACACACTTTTCCAATATACACAAGTCGTTCGAAACTGGTAACTATTTTATGTTGGTAACTGGTTTTTGTTTGAGTAAATACACCGCACACGTCCACTTGCAGCAAAGCGCACAGTAAAATGTTCACCTTCATCATCATCAACAGATATTATCCACCATTGAACAGACGCCTCTCTTATTCTGGGGGTGGATTACCATCAGGATAGGCCCACATTCTGGTATCTATCTCTTTGTAGCCTCGTGTGACTCCTTCAGGTAGACATGAGGATGTACAATTCTAACCCAGCACCACATGTAGCCATGTAGTATGAAACACTTAGGTACATATACTTTTAAACAAATTTTCGCCTTCTGCTACCAAAATCTTGATCGTCAAGTGTTTTATCTGAAAAACATAAAATTATTCTATTAGATATGTTTTAACCTAACATGGCATAGGTAGCATAGCATTTAGTCTGATTTCTGATTGATAATCTTACACTACATGGGGTACACACACATCGTAGCTATACTACAAAATTAAATAACATTGTTTTCATTCAAAATGTCGACATCTAGTGCACTCGCTAGATATTTAATTTTTGAAGCGCTCGTAGCGTAGTTGGTGATTCGTTCTTGACCGATCAGCAAAGTTAAGCAACGTCTGCCGCGGTCATAACTTGGATAGGTGACCGCTAGTGACAATGACTAGCTACCACCCTCAAGTAGAAAATCTGTCACCAAGCGCCTAGCGGTGGGTTCCGGCAGCTGTCCTTGAGAGCCAGTAATTCTAGGTTAGCCGGAAAAACATCTTCGACATCATCACTTACCATCAGGTGAGATAGTGGTCAAAGGCTAACCTATTAAGCATAAAAAAAAACTACAGCGTTAATTAATTCTTGACATTTAAAAACAATAATTCTAATGTTTAATATTTTATTTTTATGCTTTGTATTCTATGTATGTCAACCGAGCTGTTAGCACGATTACTTTTGTCCCATTGGTCAATAAGATTTTCACAATAGGTCCTAAAAATAGATATAACAGTTTTACAATTATCAAAATTGTCAAAATCAGTATTAGCGAGCAGGAGGCCAGGAGCGCATTGAAGTGATTGCGAGCGCGAACTAACGGCGACATTGTGCGAGCCCTAGTGCGGCTCTGTTCTATGTGAAACAAATTCGGCAAGTGGCCACGCCTATTCACAGGGACCCCTGGTCAACTGCTCTTCTGAGCACCCTAACGCATATAGTAAGCTGCTCTAGTGTTTTTCTCACTTCTAAGTTTATCTTATACGATAAATAATGTCATATTTAGGAAACAATTTTAAGCAATACATCATTAATCCTTATCTAATTAGGCATCCTAGATAAGTTGTGCATTTATAGAATAGAATTACTGGCTCTCAAGGACAGCTGCGGAACACACCGTTAGGTGTTGGCGACAGATTTTTAACTTGAGGGTGGTTCTAGCTAGCCAGGTGGGCATTCGCAAAATGCCCTACCACCATGCTATATTGACTGCCATCCTAAGACAACAACCGGGACCGACGGCTTAACGTGCCCTCCGAAGCACGGAAGTGCTCAGTAGTATTGTCACCAGCGGTCACCCATCCAACTCAACACCGTGGCGGACGTTGCTTAACTTTGCTGATCGGTTCAGAATGGGTAAGCAAACTTCGCTACGAGCGCTTCATAAATGATGATTGACTAAGTAGCCAGCATTTGAGCCTCGTTTTGAACACATTCAAACTTACTGCTAGTTTGACATCATTTGGGATTTGATTATATACTGCCGGACCCATGACGTGCATTAACTTGCCAGACTTAACTAGGGAGCAGGATTTGCTAGCCAACACTCCCCTATTTCTCGTACAATAAGGGTGGGTATCGCCTAGTTTTAAGTAGCTATTTTGATTCTGCCTCACGAATACCGCCACTTGGAAAATCACTATTGATGGTAGTGTTAGGATTCCCAATTCCTTGAAATATGGTCTAACGGTGGTATCTTGGGGAATTCTAACGATAGCTCGAACCGCACATTTTTGGAGCCGGAATGCCCTCTCCCAGTCTGCTGCCAAGCCCAAAGCTCTGCACCGTACTGGAGTTGGGAATGGACAGTGGCAAAATAGCATGACTTCACCACCTTCCTCGGAAGCAGTCGTGATAGACGGCAAAGTGCAAAGCACGCACCACCCAACTTTCCACACACTTTGTGTACGTGAGACTCCCAGGTAAGGCCAGCGTCTATCTCAAAGCCTAGAAAGGTAGTTTTGTTGACTTGGTCAATCCTTGTCATGTCAATGGAAACATTGAGACGACGAACGAAGTGGCCGGAGAGGTTCACGTAAACAAAGTGTGTTTTCGTTAGATTAAGAACTAGCCCATTCTCACAAAACCACTGCGCGTGCTGTCCAGCAGTTTCGTGCAATCCCTTCTCTAAGTTTTTCAACGACGTTCCAGTTACAAAAGCGGTGACCTCCGCTTACGTGATTGCACCTGGTAAGTCGTTCAACAACAAAGAGAATAATTATGTTCGACACTGCTGTACCTTGAGCTACTCCCATATGGAATTTTCAATGGGTCAGATCTTTCTTTACCGCCATTACCTACCACAATCTGAGACCGACCGCGCAGAAGATCCTTTAAGATTGCGAGTGGTTTGTGGCATATCCCGTAGTGACGCATCTTCATTGCTAGGATGGTATAATTGGCTACGTTTAATGCCTTGGAGAGATTGCAGCCAAGTACTGCTACGTGCTGCGACCTCTCCCGGGCATCAATAAGACGACTCACCACCTCGCGGGCCAGGGATGTGGTCGATTGACCTGTGCGATACGCATATTGTCGGTCAGACAGAGCGTTAGATGACAAGTATGTCATCAAGCTAGAGCTCAAGTCGTTCTCGAAAACCTTTGCTATCGCCGGAATAATAGAGATCGGACGATAGCCGTCAATATTATCCCGCTTTCCTTTTCCCTTAAATATAGTGGTGACTTTACTCACTTATGGGGGCTCGGGAAATGTACCTTCTTTAAGACAACGATTAAACAATTTCGCCAGAACTGGAGAAATGGAACCAGCGGCCATATTTAAAAGTTGCATAGATTTCCTGTATGCGTCTTTAGATGGTTTGGACACAGTACTACAGTAGGTTTTACACAGTACTCGCAACACACGACCGATATCAGTGAAGGCAAGGTTGAAACATTTAACTTTCCTCACTGTTCATTCACGATATTCCACATAGTTTTTGCAGATTTTTGTGATTTCTGCATTTTCTTAGAATAGTAATCAGCTTTTTCATTGTGTATCAAATCGTCATATTTCGTATTTAGTTCGTCAATAAATTTAGTCAATATGTCATTTTCCGGAAATTTATTATGTAAATCAATCATTTCGAATAATCATAATTGATTTTTTTTTAATGTCAGCTGTTACCCATGTGGGGTTTTGTTTTTTAGGAGCAAATTTTAATGGGAAACAATCGTCATGTTCATTAATTATTACGTTTATCACAGATATCGTCAAACTATCACAAGAGCTGTGCTTATATATAATGCCCCAATCTACACTGGCAAGCGAGTTATTAAAATTATCTTTTTTCATTTGACAGTAGTTCCTAGTCAGTTTGTGGTGTGGTTCTTCCTGTAATGCCGTAAGTATTTATGTCCGCACGAGCCGGTAAGTGGTCACTGAGATAGGTGGTAACTGGCGATACTGTTATAGGCACAGATAGATTGGAGTAAATATGATCTAGGGAGGTAGCACTGTGTGACGTAATCCTAGTGGGAAAGTCTACCAAGTTAACCAGACCATGAGGCGACAGTATATCGCACAAACGCTTTTTTTCGGCACTAATTTCAAGTAAGTAATCTATATTAATGTCTCCCACTAAAACACATTGAAGGCTAAGCTCACTTATTTTATTAAGTAATTAGATTAAGAACTATGGATCAAAGTATGGAAAAAATTGGTTAGCAGTAATACCATTAGTTCTATATATACATACTACAGTGAAGTTATTCTTTGATAGTTTATAGTTCTTGAGAGTATATAGTTCTTTTTTGATGTAACTAATATGAGATGAATGTAAATGTTTGTAAAATCGTTTTTTTCTCAATATTAATTTAATTTAATGATAAAATGGTTATCGTGGGTTATCCCTAAGAGATAGTCATATAACATTGCAGACATTTTTGTAGACATTTATTTATGTTTTGTAATTTATCTGTACAGAAGCGGCAACGAACGTTTCCAATACGAAATTTGTATAACTAGCGTTACGTGTGTTCTAAGTAGTTATATAAATTTAGTAGTGACTAGGTAGTGAAGTGATGCATATCTGTTTCAAGTGCACTTATAAGTTATATTATTGTTTGTCTACCAGTACATGTTGTCTACGATCATACTATCAATTGATTTATGCAATAACAAGGTAATTGATTACACAAATAAGTAATTTCACATAAAAATAAAGTCAATGTGTCGTAGGCTAAAAAATTTCAAAGAAATTATTCTAACGTATATAGTAGTTATTTATGTTAAGTGGTCAAAAGGTTAAGTGATAGTAACAGAGTTCAAAAGTTAATCCATAATATTGAGATAAGCTTTGTCGCGATATATAAAACAGCGTTGAGAATATTATATAAGCTCGATTTGCAGTAACGTGTTCAGTGTCCATTATGAGTTCGTGGTCGTTGATCGTGTTGGCGGTGTGGGTGATTGTGGCGGTCGGTCACGCTCATGGCGAGAGCTTGGCGAACCAACCCGACGCGGTCGGAGACGCTTTACTTGCGGAACCCGTCAGACCCATTTCAGGCATCAATTTGAACCTCCAACGCAGCAAACGAAGCGGGAAGTACGGCAAGGTTAAGGATGCGTATGATTTAGGAAAAAAAGCTTATGAAGGCTATCAAGAGGGAAAGCAGAACAGCCAACAGATGAACAAGGATGAGCAGCGGGCCCGTGAAACTTATGCCCCCACAACTTCACGACCAACCACGTCCAATTACGCAAAAGATGCTAACAGTAAATACGGGTCCAAGTGGGGTGGCCGCAAATAACTTTAATCAGTGTACATAAACAAGCGTTAATCGAATAACGTTATTGTAGGCGTACAACGCATAACGTTGACATGAAATTAAACAATATGCGTTCATCCATTAAGATATAGTATCGTATTAAATAACATTATTTAGAGCGATGTGTTTGATTTCCAATTTCTTGCATTTAACAGTTTATCAATAATAACTGATCCTAACAGTTATGTGACGATTGCGAGAGTAATATATTTACTAACTTGGATAGTAAACGAGAAGTTTGGTTTTTATTTCAATCTCCTTTTGTTATAATATGTAGTTTCAAACATTTTCCCTCTTCTATATAATTTTCAACGTAATGACAATAAACATTGACGTACCGAACATGCCACAGTCACCTATGCAACTAGATATACTCATTATTATTTAAAAGACATGGGTTACAAATAGTTAATTCAATTAATAAGAAAGAACAAAGTTTCTTGCCTGTTCTTTTCATTTTGGCTCTATGCCCATTTTACTATTCGTGGTACTAGAACCTTTGAATAGTGATATTAGAAATTGATCATCTTAAAAAATTCCTGCAGACGACAAAATTAAATAAATGATTTTGACTTCGCCAAGTTATAGCGAAATCGTTAACTTCAATAATCGTTTAGGTACAATATGTATCGTTTAGGTATGTACCTAATCGAATAATTTGTATATGTATGTATGTATATCTATGGATATATGTATATCTGCTTACGATACTAGAATTAAGAGGCCGTTCTCGTATTTGACTCATTTCGGACAATTTTGCTTCGCGACTGTAAGAATGTGATACAATATATTAGTAATTTTATTTATGGTTTGGTTAGTACTACTCTATATCTTGCATGTAGCGCGAATGTTTTTCCAATTAGCTTCTAAATTAGTGGTAAGTCTACAATATCCAATACACTTTTTCTAAAATATTACGTTCGAGTGAAGTTTTCATTATCGATTCAGAAAAAACCACAAGAGATATTGACTATAAAAAATATTAGTTACAACAGCACATAACGTTTTTGCATACGTGTTGACTAATTTTTCAAGTTCCATACAAAATATACCAAAAAAAAAAGTTGAAATCACGTTATTCTACGAAACATTTAAGACAAATATGTATATTTTTTTATTATTTGACACTACTTTAAGAAATTAAAAAATAACACATTCATCTTCAGTTATTCATTTAATAAAAAAACAAATTTCATTTTATGAAAAAGTATTTTTTTAGTATAGTAAATAAATCTCAAAATATACTATAATAATGAGCCGGTGATTTATCACTAATTTAGAAGCTAATTTAAAAAAAACATTCGCGCTCCATGCAAGATAAAGAGTTGAACTAACCAAACCATAAATAAAATTACTAATATATTGTGTCACATTCTTACAATCACGAAGCAAAATTGACCGAAATGAGTCAAATACGAGAACGGACTCTTAATCAACTAACGTAAATATGCAAATCTACCCCAAAAAAACCCCAAAACCCGGTAACAAGAAGCTTAAAAAAAAACAAAATTAGACTTTTCATTCGATCAAAGTCCACGGACAAGCACAAGGGACAAAAGTATTGACAAAAACGAATTTAAAGTAAATTATATCAACCAGAATAACAAGACATCTAACAAAATTTCTCATTTGAACAATTCCACAATAGCTGAAAAACAAAAAACTAAAAATATTAACATAATAGGTGACGAACAAGTTTAAGGTTTATATCTCAACAACAGGAACGGTTTTAAATTTAATAAGGATTACAACATCCAAGGACTGGTCAAGCCACACGCCTCGTTAAATGAGATATTAAGTAAATTGGACAATTTATATAAAGTAGTGTCTGAACATGACATTATCATCAATATCCAGCAGTGGACTTTCTGCAGCTGAAATGATGATGATGATCTGCACATTAACTTTTCCTTATATTATATATATTGTTAATATTGGGTCACATTTTATCAACCTATTCACCCGATGTGGACTATGTTAAATTTGAATATACCGACTAGCTATGCAACGTTGTTTCACCCGTAGACAATGATGAAATCTGGTGATGATGACGATAATGTAATGTATAATATTTGATGTGTTTATCAAGGACCTTAACTATGTATACTATAAATTTCATCCAATTTATAAATGCCTGTTAATATTAATATACATAAAATATTTCATTAATATGTTATTAACAAGATGCCGCATGTGTGCGGTGGGCGATAGAACTCATCATCAAAATTAATATTGATTATATAAAATGTATAAGATTGTGAATTGAAACATGATGTTACGTTAGTCCTTACTAATATTATAAACGCGAAAGTTTGTAAGTATGGATGACTGAATGTTTGTTAATCTGTCGCGCAAAAACTGCTGAATAGATTTTAATTAAACTTTACAGTAATATAAATTACTCATCAGAATGACACATTGGCTATAATTTGAAAAAAATATTGAGTAAATTGTCTTATATATAAAGATAAGTGTCAAATAAGTTGGAAAAATTTCTGCCATATGCAACCTATTGAGGCGTGCGCTGCAAAAACCTTCATTAGGTATTGTAACTGCCCCAGGATCCTTATTTTTTTTTTTTTAATCCCAAATATTTAAAATTCCAAATATAATCATTTTAAATTAAATAATAATTAATAAAGAAACATTAATAATAATAAAACTAACTAAACCAACCTAACTTACACTGAACTGAAACTGATCCTATAACTGCTATAACTGAACGATCGTGCTTGGCTAAAAATTCTGATCCCAAATTTTCAAATTACTAAAGAAGCCTATAATAACATATTAAATATTTTTCTTTAATCTAAAATTATTGTGATTTGAAATATGGCATGTGAATCGTGTAGTATACTGGTAGGACCTTAAGAAGTGACCTATTGTAGTAATCCATTTTCTTTTAAGGTAATTAAGAAAGAACTTGTCTAACCTAACAGATAATACTCCTAAATCATATCTACTTAACCTAACATTTAAATCTATTAAATTAAAATTTATAATTAAAATAAGAATCATAAAGATCTATTATACTAGTTATTATACTTTAGTATTTTTATAGTAAAATAATTGCAATTCACTCAAATATAATACATGGAATATTATTTGTTCATTTGATGATGTAAAGAAATAGAATTTGAATGTATTATTAGAATAACCTTGACATTCTGAATAAGGGAACATAGAATAAAAAATATCTCATAAAAAAAATGGAATTAGGTATCAAAGACCAATTGTAAATTAATATGGAAACTGAACTCTAAAATTAGATAAATCATTGTAAGAGATGTTACATGAAACATATGTTTCTAGACCACAATTCAAGGCAAAGAAATTTTAAATGAAGTACCATTACAGTATCAGTGCTAAGCGAGACGTCAACGCGGGCGTCCCGAGCACTCCTTGAAAAAGACCACCGAATGTGGTTGAAACTATAGTCGGAGCTATCTGACTGATTCACGTGAGTTATCCCGTATTATTTACTAACATTACAGTATTCGTCGTTAAAAATTAATTAAATTGTTAGAGAATTAATTCATTAAACGGCTAAATAATTTTTGTTGGGGAGTAAATAATTGTTTCTTAGAACAAAATAGAAATTACGGGAAATTAAAATGAAAAACCATGAATATATTTTACAAATAGATAAAAGCAGATAATGAATCCTAAAGTAATTTGTACAGAACTCAAATCTAATAACACGTATATAAATTATTATTGTAGATAGTCTCAAATTAAAAATAGGTAAAGGGAAAACCAGACATAAAAACTTGATAAAATAAGTAGTATAGAAATATATAGAATAGTGTGAAGCGTGACGCGACCGCGGCGGACGTACCACACTCAAAATCCTGAGGAAGGCTTCCGGTAGAAGCCGAAACATTGTCGATAGCGATATCGACTCATAGTAAGTTCACGCTCAAACACCCATGTTCTTCATATATTAGATATAAATATGAGCGTAAGTTTTTATAATACGAAGTAGTATAGAATTTGGCTTAAACTAGCATAGGATAAATAACTACACATAGGATATGTTTTGGCTATTGTAAGGAAAAAAATATGAAACTAGAATTTACTTGAATTTTTGTACTCATAATAATATATTGTCATGACTCCTAAGTCTTCCTGAGATTTCCTCAAAAATTGCAAAACCTATTAAAGCTTAAAAATAAGAACCTAAGATGCATAACTGCTTATCTAGTATAGTAAGTGAATTATATTTATACTCTGACTCAAGTACTCAAATATGAATATATAAAGTTTAGAGGAGTTATTTATATTCCCTCTGATTTTCTCATGTCGAATATAACATCTTTCATCCTTACAGCAGAAATACTTATTGAAGTTGTGGTCATATTTGCACCAATATTCAACAATGTATCATCATGGTTGAATATAATTTATATTTCATATTGTTGTTTACATATATACGAGGACTTACATGCCTCATTCTTGTCGTAAAGGTGTCAATCCATATTGGTTGAACAAACTTAAAGCATTCGTTATATCAACTTAAATACTTGAGTAGAATAATCATACACATTTATAAGTTAGTTTAGACAAAATATTTTTTCTGGAACAATATTCACAAGACATTGAGGTAGGATTAGGACTCAAAATCAATACAATTTACTATTGCAGTAGATTAGAACTGATAGACCCAAGAATAAGAGATTATACTTATTGAATAGTATATCAATCCCGTAAATTTTATAATACTCAAATAATTCAATGTAAACTTACTTCCATAACTTTTCTCCACATAATTTTTATGCTCCAAATATTATCGTTCTCCAAACGTTATCTTCTTATAGTAGGCTTATTTTATAATATTCATCATCATCATCATCATCAGCCGGAAGACGTCCACTGTTGAACAAAGGCCTCCCCCATAGAGCGCCACAAAAAACGGCTATTAGCCGCTTGTAACCATTGGCTACCAGCGACTTTCACGATGTCGTCAGTCCACCTAGTGGGGGGCCTACCAACTCTACGTCTTTTATAATATTAATTTTTATATTTTAAATTTAAGTGAAAATTCCTCTGTAAAACAATATGAGAATTTCGATTTTTCATGTCAGTTTTGTATTCTTGACAGATCCTCTCAAAATTTTCTATGCCTCCTTCTTTTTAAACATAAAATGAGGTCACAAAATCCAGATTTAAAACATCAAAAAGGTTAGCATACACAAATATTGACTAAAAAATTTCTTACTTAGGATGAATAATTTATTTCTAATCTTTAGATTCTCAACCATATTCAATTATATTATTAGTATTTAGTGACGGAACTTCCTACTCAAGGTATGTTCCGTTACAGTATGACACATTGTCCTACATAAAAGCCTGCGGCAGCATATTTATATCTATTTATTATGTGTAAGTCAATGTCGCCGAAATAGTGAACCATAAACACGAGTACTATAAAAATTGATAATTTATTTCTAATGCATATGTGGTAGTAACAAATTGGTACCTATATAAAACTAATACTATAAAGGTGAACGTTTGTGAGTATGTTTGTGAAATTCGGTATGTGGAAGCGGCACTGGATTAACACATAGGATCATCATCATCCATCACGACGAGGGTGACATCAAATGAGGTCAAAGAGGAAACATTTTTTGCCTTGTAAATATGAAATATTTTGTTAGATATGAAATATTTTGTTTGTAAACAAAATATTTCATATCTAGGTATTTTATATTAAAAGGGTGTTTAGACAAGATTTTTTGTCTTAGCTTAAAGTGGATATTCATATATGTTTCAGTTAAGATATGCTACTTGTATTGGACTAGCTATTTATAGTTGTTTTAGAAGGACGAGTAATAATCTTTCTCAATTGGACACTTTATATTATATTCGTTTATAAATGGACTACCCATGTTCAGGCGTTATTATCATATTTAATATGCAGTCGGTCACAAGCTGAGATTCGAACGAGCGGAAAGAAGTGGGTAGTTTTGGGATAAAGACACGATGAATACATAAATACGTACATGACCTTCAGTGCTCTTCGGACGTAGCTCGGTGCTAGTTGTGGTGAATTCTGCTGTGTTATAGAGTGCCACCACCGGCGGACTTTGTGAATTCTGCTTGTACCCAACAGTTGTATTAAAAGTGCTTGAGAGTGCCTTCACCCGGGTGTTTAGTATCGTGCTACCGATACCGCACACACATGGACGGAACCCCGCAAGCTGCTCAATAGTTTCAAGGTAAGTGATTGGCTTGTATTGAATGTAATGGTAGCCCTGAACACAATACCTACCTAACAAGAGAAAAATTAGGACTAGTCAGCTCTCTGGGCAATCGAAGGAAAAAGCCTGAATCTCATAAACAACCCATTTGCAAGGCATATATTGCGATTTCGATAATTGATATCAGAAAAGAAATCTTTCTAGCTTTGACAATTACTTAAAGTTACCTACTTTATATTTATATATATATAAATTTAATAATAAAAAATGACAACTCATATTTACTAATAAATCTAATAATAATGTAATGTCTCAATATAAACGACGTATATATACAGGGTTATTGGTAAAATGCTAACAACCTCTTAGGGTTGACTTCTGCTAGTCCTAACAAACATTTTTAGATGTTTTTTGTAATTGATGGAATAAGCACGAGGACCACTTGATGTTAAAAGTATTTTATGCCTGTAATTTATTATTTCATATTTTTCCACATACTGAAATGAAAAATGATATTAATCACTATTCAACAAAAATTACGTCCAGCAGCGCAAGTACCGAACTTACCGATCGCTAAATTTAACATTACAATCGTCTAAATTCGATAAAACGATGTTTGCTAACATCGATATATCCCGTTTTATCGAATTTAGACGATTGTAATGTCAAATTTAGCGATCGGTAAGTTCGGTACTTGCGCTGCAGGTTAGTCAAACTACCATGTTTTAATAGTGCGCGTATAGACTCATTGTTTAGGTAGGTATAACAACAGTTGAAGCAGTTCAAATTCTTAGGTCCTTATACGATATGGTAATCGCCAAAGCCACATCAACCTCAAACATTACTTCACCTCTTCTAGTAGACATCAGTTGTATCATCGCGGCGTCAGTAAGACAGAATGTAAACAACATTTTTTTTAATACATTGAAATCAGCCATTTAGTAGTTATGGTGGTATACAGAAACTTAATGTGCCTGTTGGCGTATCAGTGACCATCCACTTAATGCTCACGTGCGATAAATAATGTTTATCTCATTCACATGCTCACTTTAAATATTAAAAAGACGAGAGGGAGGTCGACACGTGACTTTCCAAATTTGTTCAAAACATTGATAGTAATTATATCGCCAGTTGCATGTGTAATTGGAGTAACTGACAAAATAAGTAATATAAATTGAGTTGTTTTTAGCACTATAAATCCCCCTGCACTCCTAAACTCCACGTTCAAGAAAATATAGAACAAGATGTGTTAATTGATTCATATCTATACTTATAATAAAACTGTAACAGATCCAATTCTGACATTTCAGATATCACAACCTAAAAATTTTGTTCCAAATAACTTGAGCCGCGGAACGTTCAGCCTAGAACGTACAGCTCATTTTAAGCTGGCATTCGTACTTGATAATATATAGATATATTATATCAGCCAGATTGTACATAGCTGAACACAGCCTCCCCTACTATGGGAGGGTTTTCCGTAATCCCCACACTTGGCAGGCGTCTTGGAGATCGCAGTGTGAGATATAATTTCCTCAGAACGCACTGTTGATCACCCTCTGTAGTGTTACCCTTAGTCGCCTCTTACGACACCCATGGGTAGAGACGGGGAGTGACATTCTAGCCTGGCTCCCCACGGGCAGTCCGGCACCCCACGGGCAGTCTAAAACACTATGGGCAGCCCGGCACCCCATGGGCAGCCCGGCATCCTTATTCAGTTTTGCAAGCTTGCTAAGATAAAACTCCTAAATCTGGAACATTCACTACAATCACATTTTTTAACTATCTATCTATTGCCGGATACATTTCGGAGACTGCGTAATAAAAGTGCAAAATATGTCTTTGTTATACTACCAAACAAAACCACCGTTTTAAAATAGAAATTTTAACGCATAAAGTACTTTATTTCAACTTTTATTATGCTAACCGCGAAGGAACTATCTGAGTTACTTACTACTGAAAACGAGATGTTTTATTAAGTTGAGGTTATCTTGTCAAGGTCATGGTCTCCTAAAGGGCAAATACAAAGATGTAATCAGCTAGAAGAGCCTTTATACTACAGCTACGTTATCCTATATTATAGTGAAGATGTCACAAGGGTATATACCAAAATTATGTACTATTAAAATAAAACACGAAGCACTATGTGGTTGAATTTAAAAGTCAACAACTCACTTTTTATGAGGTTATAAAAAACACTGAATTTTAATTATTATAAAACAATATCAAACCACACTGAGGTCACTTTTAGTACCTACATAAAGTATTTTTAAGTCGATTTTAAATGGACAAATGCGCGGTCCGTTAAGTTTTCACGATACCCTGGCAATAGCTAATAACAACTTAAGAAATAATTTATTTACACATCTTATACAAGAATATTTCGCTTCATGTTGAATGGTCACAAGAGCATCATCAGGTCAAGGGTTTTTACTAGTTTTAAAATCGCATTAAAACATTTTATGTCAATATTCACCTCGCCATACGCTTTGCTGCGTGTTAGTTTTTATTCCTTGATATAAGCTTGCTGCTGTGGCGTCTGGTTGGCGTACATTTTCATATCAGCTTCTTTTTTTTGATTCCATTCTGCTATATTTGATACCTAATAGGCGAAACTTGTTTCAAAACATATTGTTATAGGACAATACTTTTCTGGACTGTATTTATCAAGATGCATTATTTTTATAGCGTCGGCAGTCCGAATGTATCTGTTAAGGATTCAATGTACTTTACATTTTACATAAAAAAAATTGTTCTGCCATATTGGGACACATTGATTCTCTTAAAACAACTAAATTTATATTTATTTGCCTTACAATTCCATCTTGTAGCTTAAAAACTATGTTTTGCTATCATCCTAAGTTGTTGATTGGGTGAGTATAGCTTTGGCATCTGATTTCCGTTTCTTTAAGTCCACAAGATTATTAATTGTCTGATCTTATTAATAATAATTTGAGCTTTAAATATTTTTCATATCAACTATATCAGACTGTTGCTGTTCTTTTACTCAGTCAGTAATCGATGTGTCTATAGAATTTACTTCTGCTTTGACAATTTTAGTCACATCTGCATACAATACATTCATTTTAATATCCGGCTTTTTATCGAACTCAGTTAGGAAAAACATAATCTGTAATCTTTGCTTTTACGTTATCTTGTCAATCAGATATTTTTTTCTTAGAACTTGAATACATACGCTTTTTAGAGCGATATCCGCGTGCTTGTGTAATACACAATATAGCCTTTTTGTTCACATGTGCTCAAAATCAAATACGCTTATATGCACCGAATGTCGTATTTTCGATTATCTGATAATATAACAAACGTGGAACAATAACGATTTAATGAGTTCAAACAAACTGAAAGTACTATAAGTCGAACTATAGGTTAAAGTTTATTTGCATCAATAAATATTTTGCAATACAGGTGCATATATAATGCGTCCGTTTTGCAGGCGTGATGGCGCACAACTCCGTATACATCAATCCACAAATCCTTTACTATATTTTCTTGAAAAACTGTATATTCAACGATTTCATGTGCTCCAACTGAACCTGCAACTGGCAGTAGAATTAGGGCAAGCGAAGTTAACCCTAACATTATCCCACAAGCATTTTCAATCTAAGCATTTTATGGTAAATTTTACTGAAAAACTATTACGCCTTTAAATTTATGCTTTAATATAGTAATTTATCTTCATCTCAACATATGTTATATACTAAAATAAATGATTAATTTTGTAATAATTAAAATAATTTAAATAACATTAGCAATTATTCATAGGATAGAATGTTATTGTACTAATAACGCCTTTACTTGGAAAATCAAAGAGTTAACATCACTAAACTCAATACACAAATAGGTACATCGTAGTTAATCTATTTAATACCAGATGACACCACTAAAATCATATTGTAAAATATCGGTGGAGTTTTGGCGGGAAACCGAATAGCCCTTTTGGGTTTTTATTAATTTATTCGTGTTAATTCGAGAGTAAATTAGTAGTAATGGTTGATTATTTACCAAAGTCCATATGAATAATCCTATATCAAAAGAAGTAATAAAAAAATGTTTAAAAAAATATTTTACGTTAGAAAAACTACGCGAGCCCCCACAATACTCAGCTCAGCTAGTTTATCTCAAAATCCGGTTTTCCTCTCCGGAAAACGTGCACATTTTAACCTCACTCTCATCTTTTTTATTACCACAAAATGAGAGATATTATACTTATACACATAATATCGACCTGTGATTCAAATCAAAAAATACTCTAAGCAAACTACGATTAGCAAATACCTTTTCGTGTAGTTTGAATTGCACCAAAGTACATTTATTATATTTTTAAGTTGATGTTTTTTTTTTATTTTGTTTAACTATTTTATATTTATCAGCATAGTATTTTTTTGGTAACTAAAATACTAAATATCTCTTTCAAGAGTTTTAATATTTTGTGATAACAAAACAAAAAAGGACATACACAAAAAGAGTTCAGTTCATCTACCAGAAAGTCGTGGTTTGTCAGTTACCCCAGTTGAACTTGCAACTGACGATATAGTTTGATATGCTTACGTTTACTATATAAGACATGCCCCTCGAGTAGATAAGGTCACATTACAATTCAGTACGTCAAGATGAACATTGCTGCTGCAATCGTGCTCCTTCTTGTGTTGGCCGTGTTCAGAGTCAATTCTGAATGCTGCGGTAGGACAGCAATGTATTGGGGTACAACAGGTGACTGTCACCCATACCAACAACATAACTACTTGCCAATGGATAATGAAGCTGATAAATTTGTCGCTACGCAGGTACCCACGCGTTGTATAGCCAAAGTTTGTAACAATGGCAAGGCACCTGATGGGCTATATTGCGGTAAAGGTAAATGCAACATCTTCGGGTGCAACTGTGATGGAGGATGTCTTGAAGGTAATGCTGAAGAAAACTTCCGAAGGATATCTGGTGTTAGTACTGCTAGTGGAGGCTTTCATTTGTCAGATCCTACAACATGGCATGGGTAGAATATTGTTTTATGATCGAAATTTATAAACATAGATTGTAATTATTATAAACATGGATTTTTATTTGTACTGATATGGATTATAATTTTTTGGGATAATATTTGTCTTTGATTTTTATTGTTAACGTTTTACATTAGATTCTAAAATAATCATTGCTCGTATGTTATTTGTCTTAACTAATATTGTAATCCATATTTCTTTAAACATATGATGCATACACAATTGAATTAAGACATTCAAGTATCATTTGTGTGCGAATTTCCATTATTAAGACAAAATAAAATATTGGCTTCAGTAATATTAATATTGAATACATACACATTTTAATACAAGCGAATATTATAATTAATATGAATATACTAAATTTAAGTTTTTTTTGCTACATCCCCAGTAGCAATATTGGTAGTGAATTGGGCCAATCAGTTTACTTGGATTTGCTGGTTAAGTTTATCATGAATTTTCAAGATTAAATTAACCACACAATCGCAGCTGATGTTAGGTGATGATGTCGCAGATGTTGTTCAGGCTAACCTAGAATTAGTGGGTCTCAAGGACAGCTGCTGGAACACACCAGTAGGTGCTTGGTGACAGATTTTCTACTTGAGGGTGATAGCTAGCCAGACGAGCATTCGCAAAATACCCTACCACCATGCTATAACGACTGTCATCCTAAGACAACTTAGCCTTACTAAGGACTGACGGCTTAGCGTGGCCTCCAAAGCAAGATGCGATCAGTAGTAATGTCACTAACGGTATGATGACACAGCACTACTACTATCGCGTAACTTGCTTTACCTTTCAATCTTATTATAGAATATATATAGGTTTTAACGTCGCGATGTACTAGTGTATTTATCGTACCTGGATTCGTCCCTCGGTTCTGCTTCGCCAGTGTATGGTATTTGTTGTTGTTGTAGCTCACCCTGCTCTCTACATCCACCTCCTGTATATATTACGGTAAGATGAGTAAACCCGATCACACATCATGACGCGGAGAGCCACGGTTAGCCCATGGCACTCCCCGGTGTACTACTTCTCGGTCAACTGCAAACATAACTAGTATCAGAGTAATGACAAAACACATTCGCCGTGTCGCGGTACACGGCCTAACATACAGGCTCACTCTCAAGGTGCGAGGGATATACCAGACGTCTCCGGCAACCCACTCGCTAACGACAAGTACTTGGTCAAGTGCGCACCCAAAGATTCTGAACAACCCAGATCTCGCCCCCCGCTTGGGGTCAAGATATGTACCTGGGTCGACGCTGGAGCTGTAGTTAGTATAAGACGAACACCAGTCAGGATTGATCCCACACGGCGTGTGCAGGCAGCACCGTCCAAAATGGCGTCCCCAACAAAAGCATCTCTTACCAACACGTGTAAGTATGAAGTTTTCACGTGATACACCGAATAGAACGTAGGCACAAAAATTACAAACCGCAACATAATGGTAGGTAACTAAATTAAGGGATACTCAGCTTGCCGAGAACTCCTGCAGTTTATCTTCAGTGTCTTCAGTAGTCGTCAGTAGCAATAAGAATGATTTATACTAGTTTCCTCGCCGATTCCCGCCAACCGCAGAGAAGTATTTTTCTATTTAGTGTTGCCACCTAAAAACTTATAAAGCTTATAGCTCACCTAGAGATTCGCGCCTGTCGCGACAACTACAGCACTTCTTAAAGTTACAGAAGATATAAGAAAAGCCATGCAAATGTCATGGGTTACCAAACTTGTACTTATAAACATCAGTAGCCCAAGCACAAACATTTCGATAGTCCGTAACGTAAACGTATCGAGTTTACAGTACGTTTACGCAGGAGGCGATGGTTGACAGCAGAACGCATTGTTTCTTGGCTACCGTGAACTTGATACGACTACAAAAGTGACGTCATCCGCAGTAAATCAAATTAATTGTACCTTCTTTCTAAAATAATGATTAATTCCAAAAGAGGTTTGATTTCTTTTTCATTTCAGTCCTCTTTGATTGATATTTGTCAATTTTGGCGTTATATTTCTTCGAGCTTACGTTAAAATTAGATTCGTGTTTGCGATTTCATACAAACAAATTTACGTGACGAAATGTTCACGTTAAAATATCGACACGTTAGATGTCAAAACCTATCAATCTGCCAAAATTTAGTTTCTTTTACGCACTGTAGAGGCGCTGATCAAATCCTATACAAAATGGTGACATTTCGATACGTTAACGAAACGGTTACGTTTTCGCAAGTTATTCGTGCTAGGACTACGGCAATGCATTTAACGTAGTAAATCATGACATTCTGCTCGCTTTATGCCATATCTTAATTTTGATGGAACTGTTGTCACTTGGTTTTCTTCTTACCTTAGAAGACGCAAGCAAGCTATCCGATCTGGCCAAACAACTTCTGAGCTGTGTTTGCTAAGCGCTGGTGTGTCCCAAGGGGGATTCAATCTCCATTGCTGTTTTAAATATTTATCGACATGCTTCTAATGCCTCAGTTGTAATTATCATTTCTATTTATTTATTTATTTTATTATTTACACGAACGTTTTGATAATATATAGTAGCCATTTTTATATATTATAACACTAACAATGTACTAAAACAATGGAATCTACACATAATTTTTGAACGTAAAGAAGTTACTTTACAAATTGCCCCCACGCGTTGAAAGCTCGTCTTTCAACTGTAGACGTCATCTTCGGGCAGCAATGGAACAACCTTGCTGAAAGATCTTCGAACAACGCCGTTAGTCGTTCTGATGTCAGCGACTCTGTTTATTTTATCAACACCAGGGTACACAGCGACGATACGTCCCAATTTCCACTTCAAGGGTGGAAGGTTATCTTCCTTTAATAGAACAAGAGTGTCAATCTTTAGGGAGTGCTTGCAGGATCGCCATTTTACACGCTGCTGGAGTTCAGCTACGTACTCTTTACTCCATCGAGTCCAAAAATGCTGACGGATCTGTTCGACACGCTGGTATCGAGTAAGTCTGGTGACAGGATAGTCCTGGTAGTCTTTCTCGGGTAGGGAAGTGAGTGGCCGTCCGATGAGGAAGTGGCCGGGCGTTAGAGGTGTCAAGTCTTCTGGGTCCGTAGAGAGGGGAGTAAGTGGCCGAGAGTTAAGGATTGCCTCGATCTGGACCAACGCAGTAGTAAGCTCCTCAAACGTTAAATTACAATTGCCCAGCACTCTATTTAAATGATATTTAGTCGATTTGACACCAGCCTCCCAGAGACCTCCGAAATTAGGGCTATACGCCGGAATAAAATGGAAATTTATATTATCTTGGGCTGAATCAGCAGCCAAAGAGTCACAATTGGTTTTGAGAAACTTCGATAGTTCATTATATGCTCCAACAAATGAGGTACCATTGTCTGAAAAAATATTTAAGGGCTTCCCCCTTCGCGATATAAATCTACGTAGTGCTAATAGGTAGTTATTACTCGATAAGTTGCCCACAAGTTCTAGATGGATTGCCTTAGTGCAGAAACATACAAAAATGGCAATATACGACTTAATAAGCTTACAACCTCGACCAGAGCGACTTGCACAGGAGATGGGGCCTGCATAATCCACGCCTGCAGCACTTTCAAACGCATAGCCTCCAGGTTTCAGGCGCTGCTGTGGTAAATTACCCATTAATGGAGCAAATACCCTACCTTTCATGCGGTTACAACGCACACAATGACGATAGCATTTCTTAGCTAAATTACGACCGCCTATAGGCCAGTAAGTTTCTCTGATTGTGGCCAATAAAAGCTGAGGGCCAGCATGCATCAACCTTTTGTGTTCAAATTCAAACAATAACTTTGTAACATGATGTGTGGACTGTATAACTATAGGGTGTTTTTTCTCAAACGAAAAATTCGAATTATCTAATCGACCTCCAACGCGAATTAACATATCGTGGTCTAAGTAAACGCTGAGTTTAGTTAGTGGGCTTTTATTAGGCAGGTTGTGTTTTTTAAATAATAATTCATATTCAGGAAATGATTGTTTTTGCGAATGTCTCATAATTAAAATAGTAGCATTTTGTAATTCGTCAGCACTTAAATACGTCCTATTACGCTCAGTCCGTTTTTTTAAAATATCTACAAAACGCAACACGTAGGCAACGGTGCGCTTAAGCCTTAGAAAATTTGAGAAGCGACTGAAATCGATAAGTTCGCGAGGGTTGTTAGATGACGTGTGTAATGAAACTTCATTTCGAGTTTCAGGTAAAGTTTTGACAGTACTTGGAGTGGTGGGCCAGTGCGACTCATGCCGCTTTAAATAATCTGGACCATGCCACCATAACTTGTGAGACTGAAGAGACGCAACACTCACACCGCGGGATATCAGATCGGCGGGGTTCTCATCAGTAGGAACATGTCTCCAAGTACAGCTGTCAGTTTTTTCTAAAATTTCAGCAATACGATTGCGTACGAATGGTTGTAACTTTGACGGTAGCATTTTAAGCCAACCTAACACTATCATGGAGTCTGTCCAAAAAATAACGCGATTGATTTGTGCTCGCAAAGCATTAATGCATTTTTCATAAATACGAGCGCCAATCAACGCACCACAGAGCTCGAGTCTGGGGATAGTCGTGGGCTTTATGGGAGCGACTCGGCTCTTAGCGAGAAGCAGGTGAACTGAAACCTCATTGTTGTAGTCAATACTACGAACATAAATACAAGCACCATACGCGAGCTCGGACGCATCCGTGTATATATGGAAATCCAGCTGGGCATATGAGTCACAGATGACGCGTCGCGGGATACGCAAGCTGCTCAGACTCGGCAGGTCTTTAACTGTTTCTATCCATATCCGACTTATCTCAGGAGGCAACTCCTCATCCCACGATAGCCGTTGAAGCCATAACTTCTGTAAAATAATTTTCATCGAGATGACGCAAGGAGACAAGAGTCCTAAAGGGTCAAAAATTTGAGCGATGACAGAGAGAATATCACGCTTTGTGTTCCCTTTCATAACGGCGGGACTGACAGGGAAATAAAATTGGTCTGTCATTGAGTGCCAGCCGAGGCCTAGCGTCTTATTGGGTTCAGTGTCTCCGAGGTTCAATTCAGTAGTGGACTGTCCGGGTTCTGACACTAATTTAGGCTCATTGGACTTCCATTTCCTCAAGGGCATGCAAGCTGATGCGAGCTCGACAGTAACCTGCTCACGGATACGCAAAGCTTCGCTAATGACGTCACTTCCGGTCAACAAATCATCGACATAAAAGTCGTGAATGATGATTTCTGCTATTGTAGGGTCTTTACATTCTAGACCTACTTGTTTTAAACACCTACACGAAAGATAAGGTGCACTAGCTGTCCCGTAACTGACTCGGTTTAATGTATATGACTTGATAGGATCACATTCGTTTTCGCGCCAAATTATTTGCTGTAGCGGTCTGTCTGCTTCATGCACCACGATCTGTCTATACATCTTCTCGATGTCGGCTACAAGAACGTATTTGTGCTGCCGGAAACGTAATAGAATAGACAAAAGGTCATCCTGCACCGTGGGCCCTATCATTTGAATATTATTAGACGACACTCCCGAAGAAGTAGGGCAGCTTGCATTAAATACGACTCTGAGTTTAGTCGTCGTACTGCTTTCACGAAGGACGCCGTGATGTGGAATGAAATAATGAGGCATTTCAGTAATTGGGTTGCACTCTGACATGTGACCAAGAATATCATATTCACGCATAAAGTCTTTGTACATTTTACTAAATGAATCATTACCTTTAAGTCTGCGCTCCAATGATAACAAACAATGCTTAGCTCGCTGATAAGAGCTTCCCAACACGTCTGGTGTTTGTTTTAACGGAATTCTTACGCAAAACCGTCCGTCTGCGAGGCGAGTTGTATTTTCAACAAAGTGTGCTTCGCATAACTTCTCTTCAGGAAAATACTGATTTGACTGAGGGCTTACTTCTTCAAGCTGCCAAAAACGCATTAATTGGTTTTGAATGTCATCGTTAAAATTATGAGAAGTCATCGAATCAACTTGAGTAAAATTACATTTAATTTTATGTGGCAAAGTCGACACGCGGCCGCTGTTTACCGGACCAGAAACTATCCAACCGAATCTAGTATCATAAAGTATCGGCTTTCCATCTCCCAGTTTAATACTACGCGAACCCAAAATATCCCAAAAAACATCAGCGCCGATGATTAAATCAACGGCGGCGGGCGAATGATAATGAGGGTCTGCTAAGCAAATATCTGATGGAATATTTAAATTCCTTACATCTATCTGACACCCGGGCACGTTATCAGTTATAGATGGCAAAATAAAACAACTCAAATGAGTTGAAAAGTTTTCATTCAACGATTTGATTTGCACGCGGCACATCTGACTAATGTGTGTTGTTATATTATTTATGCCTATGACAGACTTATCTGTGCGATCAGCTGTTAAGTTCAATTGTTTATGCAATCTTTCGGTCATTAGGCACGAAGTGCTACCGCTGTCGAGAATCGCACGGGCGATGACCTTACGATTATCGTTGTCGTATAATTGCACTAATGCAGTAGATAATAAAACATCACACTGACCTTGACCTGTATACTCGCATGTAGTAGTAACGTTCCCCGTGAGTGCGAGGCTCGGATTCTGAGAACTGCTCGTAACAACAGAAGGCTGCAACTGCATTGACTGAGTCGAGCCACTGAAATTACCGTTATCGCAATCAGCTGGCATCGATGCAGGTGACGGTTTCGTACCAAAATCGTTTACGTGTATAAGTGTGTGATGTTTACGTTTGCAAACTTTGCATCCCGGTTTCTTACACGTGTTAGCATAATGTCCAGTCCGAAAACAGTTGAAACATATCTTATAATTAGGCAATAACTTGTATCGCGCTTCACTACTTAATGCGAGAAACTTCGAACAATTATTTAAATAATGTTCTTCATTACAGTTCGGACACGGTTTCATTGACGGCGCGTTGGAATTATTTTTATTTTGATTGCTATTAGAACTACCTTGTACAGAAACCATAGCCTTAATTTTTGTCGCATGCTTACCACCAGGTGACACATTGTTTTGTGACATTTCAATCGTCTCAATTAAATCAGCTTGATTACGTAAAAAACCTAAAAATGAATCAAGTTTTATCGATTGATCCTTGTCCCTACATAAATCGCCTTTGCGCTTTTCCCACTCGCGGTATGTTTTTGAGTCTAACTTGTGCGTAAAAATATAAATCAAAAGAGTGTCCCATTTCTTCACGGGTTCTCCCAGTGATTCAAGTGCACGTAAATTCTTATTTATTTGATCTATCACTCGTTTTAATGTGACGGAAGACTCTTTTGTGACCGATTCGATATTGAATAAGGCTGAGACGTGATTTTGTATTAATAAACGTTTATTATCAAATCGTTCACACAAGAGCTTCCATGCTACGGAATAATTAGTCGCAGAAAACTCAACGGATTGAATTACCACAGCAGCCGAACCTTCTAACGACGACCTTAAGTAGTGAAATTTATTTATTTCATCGATATCATCGTTGAGGTGAATTAAACTGGAAAAGGTGTCGTGAAACTCTAACCAACGTTCGTATGAGCCACCGAACTTCGGCAACTGGATAGTAGGCAACTTAACGAGTTTGTGATTAGTGCGAGAATTCGACGTAACTGATGCCTTGTCACTCTTATCATGCTCATTTTGGTAGTTTTCTAAAATTTCCTGAGCATGAGCGCATAACATATAGTATTGCGATTCGAAATCAGTTCTCTCGTCAGCTTGAAGTTCCATGTTTTCAGAACTACACTCTATTTTTAACTGTACCTCATCGTATAAGTCATATAAAGCTTCGATCTTACCGATACGCAATTGTAACTCCCTGGCGTCCGAAGTAGTCATTTTCGCTATATTGATAGATTTTAAATGACTCGCAAATGCAGTAAGACGACCTTTGATACTGCCGCGTTTTTTGATTAGATCCTTTTCCTCGATCATTCTGGGAGACGGGCACGGTTGACCTGGAATTGATACAGGTAGTCTTTGTTTACTCATGTACTTAGGATTATGACACAAAGTACGTAGAAACACCTAATATGATGAAATGAATTTAACATCAAATACCTGACCACGAGAACACGATGATTTAGTAACAATTAAATGTATTTACCTAAATGAGAAATGCTGATTAACATGAAAACAATGAGATTTGATAACAATGAAACATGATAAACTATGGTTTTACAGTGGTTTTACACGTCGATTAGCAACAAACTTACACTAATTTACTTCTAAGACAGAACATGATTACTTACATTACATGAATAGGTACGTACTCACCTACATTTGACAATTAAACTTGCAAAACTGTTGAAAAACTAATGATAAATTGGTTGAATTTAATGTTAGTTAAATAATTTTGTCCAATGAACAAGCGTACTCGTAATATTTAACTAACTAAGTACCTAGGTACATAAACCTGAATTTATCTAACATCAAGCAATATGTCGAAAATTGAACGGTACCTATCACTTATGTTAGTAAGTAAATAATTCTATTTGACATTCGTTACTAACCTTATAATACGTCGAATTATACCTAAAATACCTGATTAGAGTGTTGGGTTCAAAATTAAAGTCTCACGGTTCACTTCACAAAGGCTTTTTTTCACTTCACACACGTAGACTTGAACTCTCGACCACTCTCAAATGGCGTGCAATCCCCGTTGCATTTATTTGCACTCCACGGCTTCAATAATGTATGCAATCTTCTTCCTCAATCAATTTATGAGCTGGTAATCCAATCCGGCTCGAAGGACCATGTAGGGGGCTAGGTATACTTTTTAAATAAAATTTGGTTTAATTCGACTGATACGTGTAATCTCCATTCAACAGTTAGCAAGGAAGCACAAAAAAATTGAAGGTAGGAAAGTAGACATGTAAATTTAAATCTATGAACACTATAATGTTATCGAACGGGTGGCGCGAAGATTTGAATCCTGAACAGTGCGTATTTCCGGCCATCACGAACCCAGACAAAACTGTATCTCAACTTCTTCGCCTTTTTCCTCGCAGCGGCGTGGATTGCCTTGTTGGTTGGAGTTGGTATTCGGAAACAAAAACGGGAACACTGTTTCCACCAATACCCAGGTAGGCCGAGCACAACTTGTCGTGAGTGTTAGTTTTATTGAACATCTGAACTGCTGAAATTTCTCTTCCAAAATTTATTTAACTCTTCGTAGCCGGTGTTAAAAAATAAGAGCGACTACTCGAACGAAGAAATTTTTTGCAACGTTTTGCATCTCCTTCATTAGGCCTCTCATTGCCTGAGATATTTCTTCTTAATGAATAGATTCAGGCGTTACTTTGCGGAAATCCATATTTAATAATAACAAATACTTTTAGAAATATCTTAAAAACATTAAATATTATTTAAATAAAACACTTAAAAAAATATAAAATTATATATCTTGTGACAATTCCGCCTATTTTCCTGTTATCTACGTGACGTCAACACCGAGCGGTGAGTCAAGACCTCCTGAAGATGCTTCGTTTAGAAGCGAAACTAGTCGGATATTCTTCCGGTTAGGCTGCGTGATGTTTGTGACGTCACGTAGATAACAGGAAAATAGGCGGAATTGTCACTAGATATATAATTTTATACTTTTTTAAGTGTTTTATTTAAATATTATTCAATGTTTTTTAAGATATTTTTAAAAGTATTTGTTATTATTGTATTTCTTCTTGTTTAATGGTTCGAATGTCTTTGTCGTTTCTATTTGTACCGTTGGAGTCGGGAACGTCAGAGGGAGCATCTCCCGAGGACACGCGGCGCATTTTGGACTTAGAGGCGTTGCGCTTGGTAACGTTCTCAGAACCGCTGGGTGCCTGAGCCCCAGATCTCACAGACGTGTTGGTGTTGTCCGTTTTTGGCCGTCAGCTCGAGCAACCACAACAAGTCCAATTTGTCTTCTTTTCCAAGGAGAACGCATTAAAACGCTTCACAGTGATGTTGCAGCATTCTAAGTCGAATTTCACGTCACAACTTGAGCAAACCATAAACTCATTAGTTTTGATTTTATTATGGCATCCTCCGCAAACCGAAGACATCTTGACGCTTTCTTTATATCAGTGGCGCAGGGAACTTGTCACAGAATGCGTAATAGTAGTCGTGGATAACGCGGCAGGTAGCAGAATATGTATCAGCAGTCAAGCGAGCCACAACTTAGCTAGCAGTAACCGTAAGATTTGCATTTCGAGCAAAAACAAGAACACCCTCAGCTGATTATATATATGGGAAATATTTCTTGCAAAAAGCATTTCCCGACTAATTAAATATCACAAATAATGTCACTTGCACTATTCTTGACAGTTTTTAGCACTCTCTGCTAATTATTTCGTTGCGTAACAAGAATAACGTCTACCTTCGATGAGGTCCAAATCTTAGTAGGTATGCCGATGATTTGCAACTTTACCTTCACATTGAGGCCAAAAACATTGCCAATGCGGTATTTTCTACAAATGATTATCTCACTTATTTATACTCGTGGTCAGTAAAGTATGGAATCCTAGTAAATGTCAAGCAATTATGATTGGAAGTACTCGACAGCTCTTTAAAATTGACTACAACTGTTTACCCTCCCTGTCATATAACGGTTGTATAATTCGTCTTTCTTCAGTTGTAAAAAAATCTTGTCATCATTATGCATTCCGAACTAAATTGGGCACCCCAAGTCACGGATATCTCAAGTAAATTTAGAGTGAATTATTATCACACTAAATTTACCTTAATTTACAGTGTTAGTTAAAAGTAGCTTTATAGTGTGAACAAATCTAATTTGTTACATTTTACTACACACAAAATAAATATGTGGTGCGTCATCCTGCAGCAGCAGTTATAATTTCAAACATCTTGGATTTTACTGGGAAGTATATATATGTCTAAAATATATCTTTAAGTGCAGAGTTAACCTTAAAACAACAGTTAAGGCCTAGGATAACGCCAAAGACCTTGAAGATCTAGGCGGAGCAAGCTAATTATCTCTGCGCAAGCATGCCACTCGGCCGAACCAACCATCGCGGCTGCGCTGCGGCACGGCGTGTATACTAGCGAAGTCATCGCGCTCCGGCCGCCACAGAATAGCAATCACAGAACATCAAGATTAACGTTTTTAATATTGCCTACCAAAAAAGTACTTATTAATTACTTTACAATGGAAACATTCCAGGCAGATGTGGTATATTAATAGGGATGACATAAAGTACTCAAAATCAAAGTCAAAATCATTCGTTTATAAGATATTAGAATTTATTTGCATAAAATTTGGCTTGTTCTTATTAGGTAATTAGTTCATGCATGAAACTATTTCTCATGACAATAATGAATACTACGAATATTATGCGGATGTCTGTGTGTATGTTTGACACCGCGTAGCTCTATAATAGCTTTTTTTGTGTTATTATGATGGAACTAGCTCAAGGCCAACCTGATGTTAAGCGGACTAACCACTGCCTATAACAGATGCATTTCGTCACAAGTCACGAATTGCACTGCGCCCGTCACCTTGATATAGTATATAGTTGGTAAATCTCATGTGCCTGTGATTTCACAGGCTCTGAAGGACTGCCGGAACACACTGTAAGGTTTGTGTAAGGCTTGGTGACAGATTTTCTACTAGATGGTGAAGCCAGGCGGGCATTCGAAAAATGCCCTTCAACCATGCGGTGAAGCTCAAGGTTGCGGCAGGATTCGAACAATGAACCTGCGGTGCGGTAGTCCGTAGCCAATGCCACTGAGCCATCACTGCTTCAATAGCTTAAAAAATATTGATGAGTATAAGTTGATGTTTTTCTTTTGTCTCAGTCGCGTTCATACCTCCGACAAGGACAGTCCCTTCAAATATCAATTGACGGCTTCTCCAATGCCGACCTACTTTCCGCGCGCTGCGTTTACGTGAACGCTGCAAAACTGTGATGGCGTAATCTACGCGCTCGGACACCCTCGTGGTCAACGAGTTGTTGGCCTTCGAGCAGAACAAGCTGGACCGACAAAATGCGCGACTCAGCAGTCCCGCGGACTCAAATATCACCGGTTCACCGCGGGGCATTGACCGAACCTTGCAACCGACCTCAATAATAGAGACTCCCCCTCAAGTTATGATTTCTTCCGACTTACGACCAACATCCGGAAAGCAGAAGAAATCATATGCACAAGCGGCACATCGTAATCAGTGTACGCTACCACTTACCAAGAATGAGAGTACGGGGAGGACCGCCACCCTTAACGATAATGAAGGATTCACTCTTGTGAAGAAGAAACCGAGAGCTAGAGCGTCCCGCAATAACCGCAGCTACGCCTACAGCAGAGAAAACTGTACTTCATGCTGAGGAGCCGACCATTTCTATATATCTCTCTCGTTTGGACCCAACAACATCCGGGAACGATGTACTTCAGTACATTAAAGAGAGGTGTGAAAGACGTCGAGTATCATTTGAAGTGGCGTTACAGCAATCCAACCGGGTGAAAACTTTTAAATCTTACGTTCTTCGGGTTCCAGCGAAAAATAAGGATGCGTTCCTAGTTCTCGACTTCTGGCCAAAAGGCGTAGTGTACAGGCGCTATAGGGAGGCGAGGCCGAAAATGAAAACTGTTTAAAAGTGTCCCAAAACTGTTTAAAGATGTTTATTATTATATTATATTGTTTATGTTAGTCTGTAAGGTATATATTTCTATGGGTCAGTGTTTATTCAATCCTGTTACCTGAAATAAAGAGTTATTATTATTATTATTATATCAATACTATTTGACTCCCAATTCTAACTGCAACTCAATCTCAGTCTTCATCAAATTTGTAGTAGTCAAGTCTACAAAACATATGATAAGGTATCTGTAACCTATTATCATCAATAATTTGTCGCTTTTGTTATCAGATAAATGTTTCATACTATTAATCTAGGATCTATTCCTAACCATCATCAAGTTTCTAAAAATCAGCATTGACGATAAAATGGCAACGCAAAAAACTTTGGTTGATGCTACACTTTTCCACATAATGCATTGAAATGTTGATGTGTATGCATATTGATATTATTATTTTGACTGCATACGGCCACAGAATGAAGGAATAACAAGATAGCATTAATATATTCCCAAAAACAAATCTAATGTTAAAAAAATTTTGTTAGTTTAATTTAAAATAAATAGATACAGGATTTACTTTGCGAAAGTCCGTCATTGACATGTTAAAATTAAAATAATAAGATAAACTTAAATACTTATATCTTAGAATCCGAAATTCTACCCGTGAGTGTTGTAAGAGGCGACTAAAGGTAACACACCACTGACTGAAAGGGACTGTAAAGAGCCTCAATCTTTTTAGAGCTGAGAAGGGCCTGCTTTATAATGAATATACAGGTAGGGCTGTGAGCGGACGGCAATTAGAAAATGGTCTGCTCTGCGTACATCAACATACACAGGATCAGAAGTGAGATAGCTAAGAGGGCGTGAATTGAGCACAGCTTCAATTCAAGCTAAAAGTGTTGAAAATTCCTCAAAGGTGATCCTTTGTTCACCAACAGCACGATATAATAACTGATTTGAGGATTTTACAGCTGCCTTATGTAAGGCGCCTAACCAAGGTGCCTTAGGTGAGTTTAACCACCACGTTATGTGCTGTTTCGATAGCGTGTATGCGACAGAGTGACTGTTTGATGTGAGAAAGTTTTGTATTTCCATGAGCTCATTCCGAGTGCCTACAGTATCAGATCTTATAACAGTAGGTACGCCTTATTTAGAAATGAAACGTCGAATTGCTGCAAGGAATGCATCTGAGTTCCGAGATAGCCTCGACGTGGATCCATTTCGTTGCGAGACACGCGAGACGCAAAATTAGCCTTTTAGTAGTTTGGCATTCCAAAGGGTGCTAGATTTAAGATCAAAAAGCGTCTAGTAGTAATTTTACCAAGCACGGGCTGAACGGTAACACAATCACCGAATAAGTCTGCCATGTATAGGACTTTAGGTCGAGCGCAGAATCGAACACAATGCATATATTTGTATACCTAATATCAAATTTTTATTTTATTTTATGAAAATATTTAAATTATTTCCTTTATTTCTATAATAATAATGATGATAAATCGTTTATTTCATCTGATAATTTACACAATTTCGAGGTAGGGACTACCTTTTAAGTATATACCTGACTCTCTAAATTACTCTTATATTTCATGAATTATTTGACCCTGAAGGGTGTATGTGGACGCTTTATTTGAGCAGATATTTCTGGTTAATCTAAGAGCCGAAAGATGGGGTAGATCACGAAAAATATTTTGAAACTCGAGTGAGGTATTTGTTCGTCCCTATCTTACTTTAAGGTCTATAACCTTTGAATAAAGAGTTCTAGCGCGGAAGGTGCCGGGCTAGTCCAGCCATTTGAATTCTATAGTAGGGCTATAATGGTGCTGAGTATAGATCTTTTTGTCAGACTATCTACAGTAGGTACTGAGACACTATAGGTTATCTCATCAGTTTGTGGCGTCCACTAACGCAGCTAGAAACCACCCAGGGCGAGTAAGTTAATTAATCCAGTTTACAAATTCATTGCTTTTCACTCCGTCTAATCAACCCTAGCAAAATGTATTATTGTTGCCTGTTTTTATTGAAAATAAGTTTATCCTGATACCAAATTTCATCACTATAACTTCAAAAGTGATGACCTATCCCTACAAAGTTTCATACCCAATTCAACCCACTTAAATCATCCATGTCAAAAAAAAATAAATGAGAGTAAATAAAGATTTAGGTGTTAATATAATTCTTTAAATACCATATTATAATTCATTCTTTAAATACCATATTATTTAATATGACATGTCGTCATAGTGACAAACTTTTATTTTTTGACTGTAATAAATTTATTACTAAATTTATGTTGACTCGGGATAGGATGTACCTACCTAAGAAATATAAAAATCTGATTGCTACTTTGGTAGCTTATAATATTGAGTCGGTTATAGGAAATATAACCAAGTCTTCTATTGACGCTACAGATTTTAGTACATGTACTAATAGAAATGTTGAGTCAGACTATTTAAACTTTTAAGTCCGACAACAGGGAAGTGTTCTGACATAGCACTGTACTACCAAAATATAAATCGCTTCCCTGGCAAAATACTTGAAATTGAAATGCTCTTAGATAAATATCCTTTTGATATATTATGCTTTACTGAAACATGGCTAAGAGCAGATACAATGTTATTTAATGTTAAGAATTTTAGTGTAGGCAGTGCGTTTAACAGATCATCTGCAGAAGGAGGAGGCTGTATTATTCTTGTAAATAATAACTTAAAATTTAAAGAACGCCGTGACTTAGTCAGATGTTCTGTCGAACGTGTCTGTGAAGTTGCTTGTGTGGAGGTGGACAGGCATCTTGTGTTGTGTGTATATCGACCACCAACAGATCAAGGTCGTGCTCAAAATTTTGCAGAATTTTTATTCACTATGGAAAGTATACTGCGGAAAATCTCTAAATGCAGAAAACCCATATTTGTATGTGGTGATTTTAATATAGATATTTTAATGAATTCTAAAAATAAGACTGATCTTATTTCATTATTTAAGTCATTTAATTTGAAATTTCTGTTCTGTGAGCCCACTAGGATAACAGACACTTCATCTACCTGTATAGACAATATATACTCAAACTGTAAGATTAAAGAAAAGTTAATATTGAAAGGTATTAGGTCTGATCATGAGGGCCTTGCGATAAAATTTGATGGAAATAGAGAAACAGAGAGGTATGAAGTTGAACATAGGCCGTTAACAACCAGAAGGCTAGAAATTCTCGGTACCAACATAGAAGCTAAGCTTGGCATAACAAGTTTTTCTCACTGTAACCCGAATGACATCTACAATAACTTATTTTCTTTAGTAAATATTGAGTTTCAAAAAGTTTGTCCAAAAATAAAGAAACAAATAAATGGAAAATTGAAGTTTGGTGATTGGGCAACTAGAGGTATCCGAAAAAGTAGAGATTATTTGTTTGATCTGTATCGCAGGAAAAATTTAACATCTTGCAAGCAGTTTCATGATTATGTTAGGAACTATTCAAAAATTTTTAAGTCTGTTTGCTTGTGTGCTAAATCTCTTTTTATTAGAGACAAAATTAGCAAGTCTAAAAATAAAATAAAAACCATTTGGAAGACTACAAATACTGAGACTGGTAAGAATAAACCTAGAGATTCAACATATGTCTTAACTATTAATAAACATCAAATCTCTGATCCAATACAAGTGGCGAATATATTTGAAATTTTTTTTTCTAACTTACCCCTAGAAGCCACTAAATCATTGGATTCTTGTCCCAATGTAGCAGAAGCCCTATTAAAACATAATTTTCCCTGCAAAACACCGGACTTCTCTTTCAGATACACGACAAACTTTGAAATTATAAAGACATTCAAAAGTTTAAACATAAAGAGTACTGAAGACTTGTGGGGTATGTCAGTTAAAGTGGCAGAGTCTATTATTTGCATTATTGCACCATACTTAGTAACAATATTCAATCTTTGTGTTGATAGAGGAAGTTTCCCCGACTTAATGAAACTAAGTAAAATCACTCCAATTTTGAAGTCGGGGCCTGCATCTGACCCTTGCAATTATAGACCTATTTCCATCTTACCCGTTCTGAGTAAAGTATTCGAAAAAATTATGCTCAAACAACTTTTATCTCATTTTAATGAGCATAATATATTGAATGAGAATCAGTTTGGTTTCACTAAGAGCAGATCGACAACAGATGCAGGTGTTCAATTGATGTCACATATACTTGAAGCCTGGGAGAGTTCACATGATGCTATTGGCGTATTTTGTGATCTTTCCAAGGCATTTGACTGTGTAGAACACTGCACTCTGATTCGTAAGCTTTCACACTATGGTGTTCGTGGAAAAGCTTTGAATCTAATAGAGTCATATCTGTCTGACAGGCTACAGATGGTTGGAATAAATGGCAATACTTCTTCCGGGTCTTTCGTAAAAATAGGTGTACCGCAGGGATCAATTTTGGGACCTTTTCTGTTCCTAGCGTATATTAATGATCTGCCTTGCATGGTCAAAGATTTCTGTGATATTGTTTTATTCGCGGATGATACCTCTCTGATTTTTAAAGTAGATAGGAAAGATAGTGAACTCATTCATGTAAATAATGTGTTATCTATGATCTCTGGATGGTTCGCCGCTAATAATCTTCTGTTAAATTCAAAAAAGACCAAATGTTTAAAGTTTTCATTACCAAATGTTCCTTATGTTGAACCAAACATTAAGCTTGGCCTAGATAAACTCTCTATTGACAAAGCGACAGTCTTTCTGGGAATCAAAATGGATTCAACTTTACAGTGGGATCCACATATACATGATCTAGCCGGAAGACTTAGTTCTGCTGCATATGCAGTTTGTAAGATAAGACAGTTAACAGATGTAGCTACTGCACGGCTAGTTTATTTCGCATACTTTCACAGTATTATGTCGTATGGTGTATTGCTGTGGGGAGCTGCTGCTGAGATAGAGACAATCTTTATCTTACAAAAGCGTGCAATTCGAGCCATATATGAAATGGATCCTAGGGAATCTCTAAGGGATCTTTTTAAAGAAATTGATATATTAACTTTACCGAGTCTGTATATATTTGAAAATATTATGTATGTTCGGAAAAATTTGAGTAAATTTAAATTAAACAGTGACAACCATCATTACAACACTAGGAACAAATATAAATTAACGGTACCATGTTTTAGATTAGCAAAGACAAATAAAAGGTCCTTTTTAGGTAATTGTGTGCGGTTTTATAATAAAATTCCCGAACATATTACAATGCTCACAGTAGGAAAATTCAAATTGCACGTGAAAAATATTTTGATGAAGAAATCCTACTACACAGTTTGTGATTACTTAAACGACAAAAATGCTTGGAAAATTCCACCTCTGCCAAGCCATCACATGTCTCCTACGTAATTTAAACAAATATTGTAATAATTGTATTATATTGTTTATAACACATTGTAAAAAGACGTTTAAAAGAATGGCCCCGAGTTTCTTGCCCGTTCTTCTCGCAGTGGCTCTATAAACTTTTTTTGCTGAACGTGGCAGTACAATGTAGAATATTTCAATATTAAAATTTGTAATTGACCTTCATAAGAGCGTCGTAGACGCCTAAATTGAATAAGAGATTTTGAATTTTGAATTGAATTGAATTGAATACCTATCTAGTAATGTAAACGATTGATAACATGAAGTAGCAATACAGTGTGCACGAAAAGGTTATCGATGAAACTTCTCAGTATTTACATAAATAAGACGCCATCGCCAAACTTAATATCAAAAATAATGTTCAAAACGTCAAAGGTTAATCTTTATTTTGTCGGCTTTATTGTTTGCAATAAATTATCTTACACGGGTTTACTAGATATTTTTTTTTCTTTACAATCATATATTTTTTTGATTAACTTCGTTTTTCTGGCATCAAGTTATCTTTGTTTCTGTGTTGATGCTTTACAAACTTGGTAAACCGTGGAGTAGCATATCTGCCCATCTTATACCAGATACATTTCGGCAAGGGTGCGCAAAAACTTCAAGGCATAACCCTCTCCACCCCTTTCAACACAAGCAATAGGACTGAGCCCTACCCCTTATCTTGAAAGTTCCTAAAATTAGAACGCGAGTTTTGAAGCTCTATTAAGATCAAGTTCGACGCTTGCATGTATTGCCCTATGTACTTTGGACCAAAAGCTAAAAACACTTTTATAAATAGGTTTTTAATGTTAATACGAGTATTTTATGTCTTATTTTTGTTTTAAATTTTTTAGTTAAGGTATAGAATAGATATCCAAATAATAGATAATATAGTTAAAGTATAGTATAGATACCAACAGATCTTGACTCTATAGTTTTATAAAAAAGGGAGAAAAGATGTCTCCCATCTTTGTGATAAACTATCGCTCCTCTCATGACCCGTGAACACATCATTGACATATACTGACCGGGAGAGTACTTGAACGGCTTTGGGATCGCGTTGACCTTCTTAAGCGATCAACTGCTGGATGTTACGGTTCGCTCAGAATGGGTTATTATTATTATTAGCCCATTAAGGGTTGATCTGGTGATGAGCGCCAGAGAATGAGCTGAAACCCTTCGTGGTTGGGTGAACCATGATGTTTCTAAATATTTGTTAACTTTGTACTGCTAACGACCTTGTGGGTTTGGAAGTTTAAAATGATATCTGTGATATCTCTCTGTAGGGCTGGCCCCGTGTGTAAGGCTTGTGCCATTTGAGCCTTTACAACTAACGTCAAAGACTGTGCGTAGCTTATCTGAGTTGACCTTGAAAATGCCGTGATGCGGAATATAGCAGTAGCGCTGATAGTGGAATATCTTTTGGCGACAGGTGGTCATGTGACCTTTATCAAATAGGACACGCCGCTGCATCGGAGTGTGTGCTGTGCGGCGGAGAGTGACGGACAGTGGTGACGCGGCACTTTTCCCCCGCGTCCCGTTAATTTTGATGATATACGTCACGTTTGCATTCGGCGCGACTTTGTTCTTTATAATTTGTTACACCAATGATAAAAACTAAAACCTACCTACGCAGAGAAATCTGTAAAGGAGGCTTCATAGCAAGTCTACATAAAAGGTTTTTATAGTTATTCTGTATAGTATGCATGGCTTAGGACGTAAAGATTGCTATATAATAAATATAATAATTTACAGAACACAACCCTTTGCACATGCTCCGTTATGGCATTTGGTTCGTTTGCCGTCAAATCCTTGAGCGTGATAGATTATTTAAAATTGGCTAACTGTTTATTAAAATATTTGGAGAGGAGAGCTGCTTATTGGCTATTTTAGTGGGTTAGAGTCCAATAGATCCACTTCACGTTTTGCTTTTCCTTTCGGAGGAGCACCGTGATGGAAGGGAGGAGCAACTCATTTACCAAAACAAAAAAACAAAGTTAAGTTTAACGTTCGCCCCGCACTGGACCTAGCGACATCACGACAAGCAGCTGTTGCTGTAACATTTTGTGAAGATAGAACAGACTGTGACAATGATTATGATTACTTAGCGTTGGACATACAAAACTCCTATCAAACATAGGATACTTTACTACATACCTCCAGTGCAGCGATATTATGGTACCTTACTGCTTCATTGTATGGTAGAAATTTCAAGGCATTCTTGAAATCTTTTACATTGATAATTTAAAATTTCTCACGAGTCATGAGAAGCCTCCAATCATCTGTGGAGGATTCTCCCAGACCCAAATGATCAAGAAGTTCTTTAAAGGACTGTTTGTCGAATCCTGATTGCCTATGGGTGGTTATCAAGACGATATTGTTTATTCTAGATTTAATGAGGGCTAGTCCTTGATCCTTAAATGAGGATGGGAATCCATTGCTTTAGAAAACACCGTCCGTTACAGGTGGAAGCTGTTTAATGTCTCCTAGCAAGTACAAACCACAAATAGCTCTTGTGTTTTCGCTGGGTTAGCTTGCCTGCACCTGTAGTCAACTCTATGCAGCAGTGAGCATCCTACCACATTCATTTCATCAATTATGATGGAATGGCAGTGTAAAATATCCTTCGCCATGCAATTCTTTGATCCCTCTTTCAATTCCTATGTATAGGACAGATTGAATTGTGCAACTACGTTCACTGCTGCAACTCCAGTTGCCACTAAAGACAGAAAGCACTTAGGCTCCAGTTCGTTGTACTACAGACTACTAAGGTATATTATCACACAGCCATGCGTGGGACCGTTTCCTGAAAAGTCAGATGTCAGATTAAATAGCACCCTTAAAAATATCATCTCAAATATTTCACCCAGTGCCTCAAATAACCATGAGTGTACATCCAAATCAACTTCATCAAATAAGTGCGAAGCCAAATCCCGATACTGAGGGTACAAAAAAATAACTTCAATATACGGCGTGACAGCGAATGTACGTGAGATGGCACCCCTGAGTTCAATAACTACTTGGCCGAATTGCTCATATTCAAATGTAAAAATTGTTTTGGCCCAATCTATAAGTTTCAAAAATTTCGTGACGATATGATCAACGTTACTCAATTTATATTTTTACGTAATATAATATATACATAAAAACGTACAAACGTACAAACATACAAATATTAAGTTTAATAATGAACCTCAGCACTTTTTCCCAGACGGCATATTGACATAGAATTATATAAATAATTATAATTATACTAAACATCACTATTTTTATATAAAACATTAATTTTCCTTTTGAGGGTTCCGTACCCAAAGGGTAAAAACGGGACCCTATTACTGAGACTTCGCTGTCCGTCCGTCCGCCCGTCTGTCACCAGGCTGTATCTCAAGAACGGTGATAGCTAGACAGTTGAAATTTTCACAGATGATGTATTTCTGTTGCCGCTATAACAATAAATACAAAAAAATGGCCGAGTGCGAGTCAGATATGTATGTTGTATAGCTAATGTATGGAACCCTTCGTGCGCGAGTCTGACTCGCACTTGGCCAATTTTTAATTTATCTGCAGAAATAAATTAAAACAACCTAAATTTAACAGTGGCTAGGTAATTAAGTGTTGCAATTCCGTCTCAAGTGCAAATGCCCGAACAAATTATAATAATATAAATTATGCACAACTGAGTTATATGTAGTTATATTACTTACTTATAGGTTGTCTAAATGCTTTTATTGTAGTAGCTGTAGTGTTGTATATAGTTCGAAGTAGGTTGTTTACTAAATGCATACCGCCGGTAAAAAAAGTTATATCATGTTATTATATAAAAGATCAACATCTTGCAGGCAAAAAATATGTAATAAGTAATTCTTTATTTTCTTTTATGATCAAAAGGTTAAATATGATAACAATTGAGTTCAAATGTGACCCACAATATTATGATAAGTTTTGTTGCGATACACGGTTTGAGAATATATAAAAGCTCGATTTGCAATAATGTGTTCAGTGTTCATTATGAGTTCGTGGTCGTTGATCGTTTTGGCGGTGTGGGTGATTGTGGCGGTCGGTCACGCTCATGGCGAGAGCTTGGCGAACCAACCCGACGCGCTCGGAGACGCTTTACTTGCGGAACCCGCCAGACCCATATCCGGCATAAATTTGAACCTCCAACGCAGCAAACGAAGCTGGAAGGGGAAGGGTGGTAAGGGCGGCAATGCGTATGATTTAGGAAATAGTGCTTATCAAGGCTGGCAAGAAGGAAAGCAGAACAGCCAACAGATGAACAAGGATGAGCAGCGGGCCCGTGAACGTTACACCACCACAACTCCACGACCGACCACACGGAATTACGCAAAAGATGCTAACAGTAAACACGGGTCCAAGTGGGGTGGCCGCAAATAAGTCAGTGTACATGAACAAGTTTCTCAGATAATGTTATTGTAGGCGATACTATTAACTGCGTGAAAAAAACTTACATGAAATGAAACCTTATGCATTCATCCATCAAGATGTATTGTAATTTTGTAATAAATAACATTACTTGGAGCAATATATTTGTATTCCTATTTCTTGCATTTAACAGTTTATCAATAGTAACCGATCCTAACAGTTATGTAACATTTGATAGAATAATATTCTACTGTTTTCGAGCCATATATGAAATGGATCCTATGGAATCTCTAAGGGATCTTTTTAAAGAAATTGATATATTAACTTTACCGAGTCTGTATATATTTGAAAATATTATGTATGTTCGGAAAAAATTGAGAAAATTTAAATTAAATAGTGACAACCACGATTACAACACTAGGAATAAATATAGAATAGCAGTACCAGGTTTTAGTCAAAGACAAATAAAAGGTCCTTTTAGGTAATTGTGTGTGGTTTTATAATAAAATTCCCAAACATATTACAATGCTCACAGAAGGAAAATTTAAGTTGCATGTGAAAAATATTTTGATTAAGAAATCATACTACAAAGTTTGTGATTACTTAAACGACAAAGATGCTTGGAAAGTTCCGCCTCTGCCAAGCTATCACCTGTCACCTACGTAATATAAACAAATATTGTAATAATCGTATTATATTGTATATAACACATTGTTTAAAGATGTTTAAAAGAATGGCCCTGAGTTTCTTGCCCGTTCTTCTCGCAGTGGCTCTATAAATTTTTTTGCTGAACGTGGCAGTACAATGTAGAATATTTCAATACTAAAATTTGTAATTGAATAAGAGCGTCGTAGACGCCTAAATTGAATAAATGATTTTGAATTTGATTTTGAATTTGAATTTGAATTTGAATTTGAATTTGACTGACATTGAGCAAGATGTTAATCTCTTTTTAGTAAATAATACGGGATAACTCACGTGAATCAGTCAGCGTTGACGTCTCGCTTAGCACAGTGCTAAGCGAGACGTCAACGCGGGCGTCCCGAGCTCTCCTTGAAAAAGACCACCGAATGTGGTTGAAACTATAGTCGGAGCTATCTGACTGATTCACGTGAGTTATCCCGTATTATTTACTAAAATGAGTGAAAACCACGTTAGTTTTTATAATAAAAAAAAAAAAATGTTAATCTCTTCGTACCTGTACCTGAATAAAAGAAACAAGAAGGACAGATTTAGAATTATATTAGATAGAAAAAGGGGTCGTGGATCTCAGACAGGTGCGGCAATAGCGAGCTTCCTTGTTCGAGGACTTATCTCCGGTCCGCTAGCAATGGAGTTGATGCTCAGCAGCAGGTCTGCCGTGCAGTAGCGCAGCTCCAACCCCGCCGCGCCGGTAGGCTGTCCCAGCTAGGTGCTGTAGAGACTTGATTTGGCAGCGGTCGGTGCAGGAGTTCAGAGGACGGCCGGAGTTGGGGTCAGCCTCGTCAGGAGGTCAGCCTCGTCGGGTACTGGGGGCCTAGTACAGGTACCCTGGTACTGGAACCCCGTTAAATGGGGTTTCTTAATTCTTAAATTATGAAGAACTGGTTATTAATCTTCAACAATTTCTAGTGAAGCACAAATTCAGTTACTGGATCTACGGCTTGTGGCGAAGTCATTTGAATTTGCCGTTTAGGGTGACTAGGCCACTGAGCCCCGGAAGTTTGTAGCTCGATTTATCACCATACATCGTGGTGAACGCGGTCACAAAACCGTTGAGATAAATAGCCCAATGGCTCACGTTCATATGAATTATTTTAAAATACAACGTGCGTTTATCGGAAATGAGAACTATCACCGAGGCCATATTTGACGTTTGACAGTTAGTTGTCAAGACAGTCCTGACAGATACTATTTTTGGACCTATAGTTTTTTTATTGTTATATAGTCCTATTAATAATTGTTGTTTATTTTAAGATTTAATTATTATTTAGTTAGCTAGATATATTACGAAAATATTATATCTCCTAAGTCGACATCTACATTCACAGATTCGGTTTAAGAATAGGCGACCTCTCTCAGATCATTGATGCACTACTTCAGCGAGCAATGCATGCACAATGGTAGTGAGATCCATTTGAGAACGGATAGATATTTTTATTTTGCAGCCTAATCGGTAGATGGCGCTAGTAATAAAATTAGTAGTATTACTTCAAGTTAATTAATATTCGTACACCTTTCAGCAAGGTGACAAGTGTGGTCTTAACAACCTCGACCTACACACTAGTACTTAGATATTTTTTATTGAGAAAATTTACATACATACATAGCATTAATTATGAGTTTCAGTAGATATGAAGGGTTTGGGTACCTGTGAAATTACAGGACCATGAGAATTAAAACCTTTATGTATCTGGGTAAGTGGCGCAGTGCAGTTCACCAATTGTGACGAATTGCATTTGTTATAGGCAGAGATACCCGTTTAACATCAGGTGTCTTTGTGATTGTTCCATTATGATAGCATAAAAAAAGTCTGCTCTAATGATGAATTTTGCCATTATTATTATTCATTTGAGGATCAGTCCGAATCTTTCTAACTAAACTTGAGTTAACTACATTGAGTTTCACAAATGTGAGCGTATCAACATACAGATGCACAATCGGGCTTTTGCATATTTAACGACTTCCACATGTGAACAAGATGCCGCCTGACTGGCAACTACATAAGATTAAGATCACAGAAGCCATCGCACGTGCGCACTGGTACTGCATTAAAAGAAGCCTCACACGACAATGTGACCACCGGATTGATGAAAAACACACGTGTATTGGTTCTACAATACTATATTTAATTTTATAAAGTACTAGCTGCACACCACGGCTTCACCAATGAGTTCAAAATCATAATTACCGAAGGTTAGGTAAAACCACGGACTTATATTTACTTATAAATACTTAGTAAGAACCGGCCAGGTTTAATTTTCAGATTTAATATGTCGATGTTACAACAATGGAGTGTCATCAACACGGGCACAGTCTGCAACGCAAGTCGGTTGTAATTTTTTTTCTGGCGTGGGTCTATCACATAGTCTGGCAACTATATAAAACGAACAATTGGCAACAAAATAAAAAGGTGGATGATAAACAATTCCCTTATATTGTTATTGATTTGTATTAATTTCTTTACCATTAATACATACACACCATATGAATAGATATAGAACTACTCATCATCTTCACTATCATTACTAATGACAATGCTTCTGTATTCAATATGGAATCTCGTAGAGATATGCATTTTGCGGGAATTGTCTTCGACGTTGTAAAGTTTAAAAACCCTATGTACTCGCTTGCGAAGATAAATATTGTTAATCAAAACTCTAAAAATCTCCTAAGGTCTATAAGGTCAGCGCTCCTATGTCACAGTCATAAAAACCAAGGCATTAACAGGCAGTTTCCGATATTTGGCGACGAATTGTTGGAATAACATCCTTCCACTTATAATAAACCTCAAAACAATATTCTCCTTAAAATCTAATCGCCGAGCTTATCTACTAGGAAAACAAAAACTAGACATTCCCAAACACCTCGTGTGCTAACTATAATGGACTTAATATGCCGTTGGTTGATTCACTGGACAACTTACACATAATTACACGTATTGCCTACCCTCACTGCTAAACCTTCACACACGCTCCAACTCCCCTGCACGTCATTTTTTTTACCTCACACGCAATAAGTGTCCTATCTTTTAAACTCAGTTACACAAATGTATACTTACATGTAATTTTTATATATTTTATCTATATATGCCTCGTCATCTCGAGGGTGATAGCTAAAAATCAGTGTTTGTTCTTAGAGTAATATTATTCGCTGAGCTATTTGTTATGCTGCAACACACACGTACCTACTTTTTTTTTTGGTAGTGATCCCCAGATCATCTTATTTTATGTAGGCAACAACTAAGTGCAATTTAACTTTGTAAAAGAATGTATTCGAAGCTTGTAGGTTACAACATTTATTTTATATTAGGGATTAGTTAAGAGTACCATTGTCTGTAAACATTATTTGAATTTACGTGTGTATTGGAGAGACAAATAAACGGTTTATCTATCTATTTATTGTTGTGGACGACGCACGTTACCGTTGTATAGAAAATGTTGTATTTGCATTTCTATATATTTTTGTTAAATTAGTTTCTTAACTTTCTAACGAATTTCAGTTAAATTATTTTTAATTGCCTCACTTTTGTAACCTATGGTGCCGTCTGTCGGCAATACTCTGTACTAATAAATAAAATTGAGATTGGAGGGTACTTTTAGGTTCAAGTAAGTTTTACGTAGGTAGATTAGAATTAGCAGCAGTATCGACCACTGATTGCTCGCACGCGCAGTGTTAGATCAATTAAATAGATTTCTTTAAAATATATCCGTTTTCAAAGCAGTGTAACCAAATTTACGAACTATATTTTGCACTCTCCAACTCAGTGTTACGGAAGAATCCATTCATTTGTATCCCCAACAAATGTAATATAGCAGAAATTGTGCTTGTGTATCCGTTTTATCTTATAACGCCTGTTTGAAAATGTCATTTCACTTAGATCACCGCTACTCTATAAGGACAGTGTCCATAATACACATAGTGAACGTTTCACCGATCACAAGCACAGTTTTTCTTTCCTGTGTATCGTTTTGATTTTGTTGATATACATATTATAATGATAACTTTGCATTACCTTAACATTTTAGTTAGACCTCAAAATTATGAATTGTTTCCAATATATGGACAGAGCCACATTATAGATTAGGAGTACACTTAGCGATATAATAATATGATTAAAATTTATGATTATTTTTATTAATGTAGATTTTTTAAGTACCTACAATAAGTAAAAGTATTTCAAATTGAACGCACGTGCATTCCGTTAACGATTCACATTAAATTCTAATGCTAAAGGCACTACATTAAATGCACATTCAGTTTTTTTGTAATGTACAACTAAATCTAGTTGGTTGAGAATGCTTAACCTCACCCACATTTCGTTACCATATGTGACGGTTAATTTTTTAATCTAGGAAACTATTTAGTAACATGTGTCACATATTTTTTTAAGTGAGATTAAAGTGCTTAATATTCTCACATACAAAATTAAAACCGAATGCGACAATTTGTATATTATTACACCCAGCTGGATATTAAAATCTATCTCTCTTTCTCTCTAATTTCGATAACGAGAATCAGTGGTTAACTGTCGGTATGCCAATAAGCTTTATGTACTGTATCAGGATACAGTCACCAATGTTATTTAAATAGATATTCTAATAATAATAAATTGGAAATACAATCAAAAAGAAGGGCACATAGATTCTTGTTTGATCTTCTCGATTTGCTTGTACACCCATTTTACATTTTGTGGCAGTAGAATCTTTAAAAAGTTATATTTGAAATTGATCTTCTTTAACATTCCCGCAGATGACAAAATGAAATGAAAGATTTTGACTTCGCCAAGTTCTAGCAAAATCGTTTGTAAATAGGTACATATTGAATAAAAGCACCAAATCTAAACCAAAATGCTTCGGTTTAAAGAACTTTATTTCTCACATAAATGTTCACTTAGATTAAGAGTCACTTAAATATAATTAAAAATGAGTCCTCTGGCTTGTTAGGCAATACATATTTAACAAGCTATTTACATAGTTCTTAAGTTTACTGCAATATGCGTTAATACTATCACATTCTTTCACTTCATTTGGCAACTGATTGTATAGCTTTGCTCCTTGAAATAATAACGTTGTTCTCCCATAGTTAGTACGCGGTGTTATCAATCGTAATTTATTTTTATTTCTTAAATTGTGTGTATTTATGTGTTGTGTGAGCTGAATGTTTGAGTGAATTGATTGAGTTATGATATTTTTTATGAGAATGCATGTGTTATATGTGTATATTTGTTTGATATTATAAAGTTTAGTTTTTTTCATATAATAATGTTGTTGGTGTTAGATAGTGATAATGGAATAGGACTTTAATTATTTTGTTTTGTATTCTTTGTAAAGGATCCTAGTTAGTTTTTGAAGCTGTTCCCCAAATTTCGACGTGATGTTCCAGGTGTGATTTTACTAAACAGTTATATATCGTAGTGCGTATTTTGAATGGAATACAATTAGCGACTTTCCTTAGTGCTCCTAAGACTGATATCAGCTTCGATTGGACATGCCCAATATGCGCTCGCCAATTGAGTTTGTCGTCTATCCACAAGCCGAGATATTTTTCTTTTTGTGATCGCTGTATTATTGAGTTATTAATTTTGAGTGGAGTAAAATTAGGTATTGTTTTATTTTTTGCAGCAAAAGTCATAAAAGACGTTTTGGCGGTATTGATCGTTAGTAAATTATATTTAAACCATTCCTGTAGTATATCTCAAGATCATTTTGTGCCTTAGATATAATATCGTCAATGGATTTACCAAAATAAAAGATACAGGTATCGTCCGCATATAATGTTAAATGTCCAGTGAGTCCTATGTTACTTATATTATTAACATATATCAGAAAAAATAATGGGCCTAATATTGATCCTTGGGGGATTCCGTAAATTACGTTTTTGGGGGTACTTTCAAAAGAATTTTCTATTTTTACTATTTTGCTTTCGGTTTTGTAGGTATGACGTGAACATTTTTAAAGCTGTACCAGTAATACCAATATTGTTTAATTTCTTAATAGTTTCATATGACTCACTGTGTTGAATGCTTTCTTTCAGTCAATAAATATACCCAGGACAATGTTTTATTCATCAATATTTATCTTAATTTTAGTAATTAAATCCGTAACGGCTGAGAGTGTACTTGATTTAGAACGAAATCCATATTGTTGTGGTATTAAGAAATCTTTATTATCTAAATATCGGTTTAAGTGCGTTTGTAATATTCTTTCAAAAATTTTGGAATCTATTGGTAGCACCAATATGGGCCTAAAATTACTGGGATCAGTTTTATCTCCAGATTTATATAATGGACTTACTTTCGCTATTTTAAGAGTGTCAGGATAAAACCGGTTTCTAAACATTTATTTATGCACTTTGTAAACCTCTCAGCAATAACATCTTTGAGGCATTTGAAACCTTTAGTACTAACTCCGTCGATGCCCGTGCTGTGTCCAAATCATTAATAATTTTAGAAACTTCATCTATGTCTAGTGTGAATATGTGTCATCGTACATTAGATTATTACCTGAGTGTGTATGGTATTTGTTGGGTATTTTGTTGGCTAATTCTATTCCGATTTGAGAGAAAAAGTTGTTAAAAGCTTCACACATTTCGTTACCTTCAGTGACGAGGCCCAAGTTCGACATTTTTTTTGGAGGAGCATTGCTTTGTTTTATTTTGTTTCGGGCTAAATTATTTATCACTTCCCAAGTTTTCTTTGAGTCTCCAAGGCAATTGTGAAATAAATTGTAATAGTAGTCCTGTTTGTAGGTTTTTATCATTAAGCTAACTTTTTCACGCTCTTCAGAAAACATATTTTTCGTCTCCTTATCAGAAGGATTAGATTTTGTTTGTGCCCACAGTATATTTCGTGCGTTAATAGAATCTATAACATTTCTGTTAATCCAGTCCTTCTGTGGCAGATTTAATATTTTAGTTTTATTTACCGTATTTTACTGAACTTGGTCTTGGATGAATTTTTCTAAGTAACCATAATCATTATTAACATTAATGTACACTGCTTATGTTGCTGTCTTCTGCAAACGAACGTAATCAAGGGCTTCATACTAATTTTTTTGTTCACTGTTGGCGCCAGTTTTGATATTTCTAAAAATATCTGTCTATGATCAGTTAGTGACGATTCAAGTATTGTCATATTAAAGGTATGGTTGTCGATGTTGGTACACACATGTACTAAAATAGTGTTTGTGGAACTCGTTTGCCGAGTAGAGTGCATCTTGTCGATTTTGTTGATTATTCGATATCCATTTTCTTTTATTTTATTTAAATATTGTTTTTCGGCGCTGCTGTTTCTAGTGAGCAGGTCACAGTTAAAGTCACCAACGACTACTGCTCGTTTCCATTTTTCTAGTTGTTTAGAGTATATATCAAGAAAGTAATTTATATTTGTATCTCCTGGTTTGTAGATGCCTCCGATATTAAATGACAGTTTGTTTATATAGATCCATAGGTTGTGATTTCCATTTTCATATATATTCTCTGTTATATCATATTTTATGTTATTATGCACGTAGATGGAGACGCCTCCACCTCTAATGTTCGATCTGTAATGATATATATGTGTATAGTTTGGTAGTTGGTATAATTGAGCATCTTCTGCTGATCTGATCCATGTCTCAGTAAAGATGATAATGTGAGTGGTACTTGGTATGGCGTTAATTATACATTTTATCTCATCGAATTTACCAGTTTTTCGTATACTACGTAGGTTAGAGTAAAATAATCTCAAAGTGGTAGAATTTATTGGGATATCTTCATATTTGTTTACTATGTAATGATTTAAATTGCTGATCTTATTTGAAATATTTATATTATTCCGTAGGGTGACAGAATCTAGTTTTTTCGGTTTCGCACAATCATGGGAGTTCCCTTAATATATTTGATGATGAGGTCTTGTTCCCCGTTTTCTTCACGAGCCTTTATTTCTTCTTTCAAGGACTGTAGGTATTGTTTTTGTGTAGGCGTTTTGTCAGAATATATTAAGATGTTCTCGGGTAGTTTTAACTTGTTTCTTAATAAACTTTTCGGCGTGTCAGTGTCATTGAAAAATATTTTAATTGGGCGATTTTTACCCGGGACTTACTTTCCAAGTCTCATTCATAGTGATGGTTTAGGACAGTTTTCGGATAGTAATGTTATTACTTTTATAACTTCTTGTTCATCGTAGCATCGTCTTGTCTTTAAGTTTTTATCATTTTTTTCCGGTAATCCCACGATTACTACGTTTTTCTCACGCTCACAGCGGTCTCTAAGCTCGAAAATCAAAGTTTCTTGGTTAGCTAGTTACTTTGAAAATGTGGGTTCAGTACTGTTATGTTGATTTTTCAACTCGGATATTTCTATTTCAAGGTCCTTAATTTTATTTTGAGTTTTAGTGTTTTCGAGTTTTATATTTGTATCTCATTTTTTATTTCATTAAATTGTGTTGACAAGCTTTCCGTTGCCGATTTAATCGATTTTATTTCATCTTTAATCTCTAACAACTGCTCAGCTATGCGGGACATACTTTCGTTTAGATGGTCGGCGAAATCTTTAATTAATTTAAATCTTAATAACAATAAAACAACATGATATAAATATTTATTATTATTTAATGTTTATTATAGCGAATACAACAAGCGTGTAAAGTGCTGTAAATACATTATAAACGTAATGTTAAATTTGTATGAAGTTCTTTCTAACAGATTCAAGGGCGTCACCGTGAATACGTTTAAATTCAACGACAGGATCTCCAGGCACACAACCACCGTCGCAATTACATCCGAAGATGTTACAGGACCCTCTGCCGCAGTATTTTCCTCTACCGGGTTTCAGTCCGTCTCCACACACTAATATTTCACATTTCCCAGCTAGTATACTACCAATTGCATCAGTGGCTGCGTTACTGGCACTAGGGACGGGTATGGTTCCTCCAAAACCTTCACACGCTCTTTTCCAGCCTGTGGCGCGGTTTATAGTAAACTTTAATCTTGTTTTGTGACAGCATTCGCAATCAACCAAAAACGGTAGCACGGTTAATACCATTAAAATGATTAATGTCTTCATTATTGCTTCTTCCTGTACTGGTTTCGTATTGTGATTAAGTGACCACATCAAGTCCTATTATATAGTCAGTCTTGAGTCCAGAGGTTATCAGTTCAATTCACGATACGCAATTTTTTACGGAAGTTCCAAGAATCATGCAACACGTCAACCTCAATTGATCCTAATTTAATTTATGGCCACTTTTACCAAGAACCATACAAGATAACTTTATTCTCTGTAACGAAAGCAAAATAACTGACCTGTGACTGTCACCATAATATGAAAGTCGTACAATATAGTAGCATGAACATTTGCCATGGAACTGACTTTAATGGAATTCGATAAAACTACATCTAATACTTATTTATGCTGTTGCTAATTTTTCTAATAAACTAAGATTCGATTTTTCTACTCACTTCAGCTGTTTTTAGTACTTTTTTACCGTACGTAAATCATACTTGCTGCGCCCCGCGGTTACACCCGCGGGTTGATGGATTATGATGATAAAATGTGTTAATCCAGCGCCTTATCTACCTCAATACCATTATTTATGTAGGTATACGCAAATATGATCATGCCTTCGATTTTCGTAATAAGCTCAAGTGGCTCCCTATTCGTCGCCGCCGGAATGCTCATATACTATCTCTCCTTTACAGTATTCTGTTCAATCCTTTATCCCCGCGCTACCTCAAGGAACAATTTAAATTTCTTCCTTCTACCCATTCTATGTCGTTACTGTCATTAGAAAACGTAACGCTATACAGCAGTTACTTATATGTACAATTATTAAGACCATATGAAACCCCACCCAATATTTTGACCTTTTGTTGATGGATTGTCTGGAACAGATCGCTCTGAGCGGTGAGACCACCCATTGATAACTCGGTTTTAATTTATGTTTTAGTAATAAGTCTATTGTTGTTATTATGGTGTTTTCAATAAAGAGTTGTTTATCTCGCTATCTATCATACCCAATTTCATCAAAATCGGTCCAGTCGTTTGAGGGTGAAAAAGTAATGAACATACAAACACGCTCACAAACGTTTGCCTTTATAATATCAGTTTGAAAAGGATCAATCTGTTACTACCGAATATGCATAAGATATAATTCGGAAAAAAATCTAATCCAAGTTTGAAAATTATACCATTGAATTTAGCGGAATAACTTAAAATAAATATACTTAGCCACTTTGTTACGTCACACATGTCCACTGCGAGAGTCAAATGTTATAAAATCAAACCAAGTAGTTATATTTTTCCACAACAGGAATCAAAACAATTTCAAATCTCTTAAATTCAAATTTAAAATCATTTATTCAATTTAGGCGTCTACGATGCTCTTATGAAGGTACATTACAAATTTTAATATTGAAATATTCTACATTGTATTGCCACGGTCAGCAAAAAATTTATAAAGCCACTGCAAGAAGAACGGGCAAGAAACTTAGGGCCATTCTTATGAACCTTTTTTTTAAGAATGTGTTACACACTATATAGTAAAATTATTACAATATTTGTCTAAATTACGTAGGCGACAGGTGATAGCTTGGCAGAGGCGGAATTTTGCAAGATTTTTTATCGTTTAAGTAATCACAAACTGTGTAGTAGGATTTGTTAGTCAAAATGTATTTCACGTGCAACTTGAATTTTCCTTCTGTGAGCAATGAAATATATACGAGATTTTTTTTTTATAAGACCGCATACAATTACCTAAGAAGAACCTTTTATTTGTCTTTGCTAGTCTAAAACCTGGTACCGCTATTTTATATTTATTCCTAGTGTTGTAATCGTGTTTGTCACTATTTAATTTAAATTTACTAAATTTTTTCCGACCAGACATAGGTATCAATTTCTTTAAAAAGATCCCTTAGAAATTTCCTAGGATCCATTTCATATATGGCTCGAATTGCAGGCTTTTGTAAGAAACGCTATTGTTTTACGAAGTTTGAGGTTCTATGAGAGTAAAATAAGTGAAATCAGGTTTTCATAATATGAAAAATTGATAAATCTTTAGGTTTAAACTAATTTACTTCAGTTTTAAAAACATCAACTATCAAAGTCATGATTTTTACAAAATATAATGTTGATAGAAATATATTATATAACGCAAAAACAGTATTTTCACTCTACATCATTACAAATAGGGTGTCAAAATTTTTTATTCACAATTATCATTATTAAATCAATTATTTGTTACATAAAAATTATTGATAAATCAATTGAATATATATTTTCCTCTGATGAAGCCAAACAAAAATATTTCACAATAATTTGGCTGCCGATATGACGTAGCATACACAAAAGAATTAAAAAATCTGTAGCATAAATTACAATATATTGCGACATATTTCGGTGATCAAAATTATGCGGCGATGTCGAGTTAAATATATATAAATACCTACCTACAAAAAGTTTACAATCTGTGGCATAGGGTTCCGTACCCAAAGGGTAAAAACGGGACCCTATTACTGAGACTTCGCTGTCCGTCCGTCCGTCTGTCACCAGGCAGTATCTCAAGAACGGTGATAGCTAGACAGTTTAAATTTTGAAGTCTAATGTTGTATAGCTAATGGCACGGAACACTTCGTGCGCGAGTCCGACTCGCACTTGGCCGAGTTTTTTAAATTGTTTTAATATACACCAAAATCGTTTCAAGATTAGCGGAAATATCGCGTAGTTAAATGTAATTTATCGTTATATGAAATAAATACAGAACAGAATGTCAGTAGACCGGTGATACTCGTATCATAAAAAAAATTAAACAAGGTATATATGACATAATAATTATGAAAATCATAACAAATAATATTTCGATTTCACTGAATTCTCACTATCATTTTTTTTAGCCTTTGACCACTCTCTCCTGAAATGAATAATTATAATAATAATAATTTATTCAAAGAAATTGCACATACAATATTTCTTCAGGTTAGATATAACACAAATATATCAATTTGGCTAGACAATTATGGACATTTTAAGCTAGAGTATCTGCTGCTGAACTAGGCTTATCACCTGTATTTCAGCATACAGCGCTCCTCCCCTTATATCGGACTGCTACTAGCCTCTACTTTAGTATTTTAAATTAATATTATCTTAAAATAAAACAAATACAATTGGTTTCTTAAGCTATTTTGTGTAACCGTGCCTCTCTTTGTGTAAATGAATTTATGAGTGTGTGAGTGTGAGAGGGTGTGTGCCCTATCCTTTGTGTGTTATGTATGGGGTCGTTACGGGTTAGGCGACCTAACGTATATGTATTTATGGTACATAAATTAACATTTTTAGAATTTCTCTGACTCTTCATATGATAACGTTTTTAGCCACTCTGACAGGCAGTTACAGAGAAGGATCAGCTCATATAAACTTCCCCATCCAGCACTTAGAAAGTGGCTCTGTTACAAAATTATCGAAACGGAAGACGACCTGGCAAAGATCGATAACAACCATCCAAAGATCTTTACCGATGGTAGCAAGATTGAAGGGAGAGTAGGTGGGGCCTTCAACCTGTGGGAAAGTGGAGTAGAACGTCAGAAAGCCTACTTCAGACTTGAAAGTTTCTGCAGCGTCTTTCAGGCAGAGCTCTTCGCGATAACCAGAGCCCTAGAGACAATCACTTGTTCAACGAGATATTTTAGTGCTAGCATCATTAGTGACGCAAGATCCGCTTTGGACTCCATCGCAAATCCAAATGCCCTACATCCACTGTCATTCCAAATTAGACAACTAGTCAACGACGTTCAAAATGCAGGGGGAGCTATAGAATTCTTCTGGGTCCGGGCCCATGTGGGAGTCGAGGGCAATGAGCGCGCAGATGAGCTCGCAAAACATGGAGCCTTACATAATAGACAGGCCACAGTTTACAATGCCTTCCCTCTGTCCTATGCCAAATGTCTCATCAGGGACGCAACACTTACAAGACTGCAACTGAGGCACGAGACATCCGATACCGGCGCCACTACCAAGATGTTCCTGCAAGACATCAAATCTTCATACAAAACTCTGTCAAATCTGAGAATGTCAAATCTAAGGTCTCAGCTGTTACACGGGACACGGAGGCTTTAACTTCTATCTCCATCGGTTCAAACTTGCTAACACACCCTTCTATATCTGCAACGGTCTAGCAGAAGAAACTGTTGAACACATCCTCCTTGAATGCCCAAGATTTGCCGCTCTCAGATTTGACTACGAATCCAAACTAAGAGTAGCTTTAATCAGGACAAATATTGCATCTCTATTTCAGGACGACAACCGCCGACAAACTTTCCTCGATTTTGCTGAAATGATAGTCTGCAAAGTGGCAAAGGCGAATGGGTCAACTGTGAAATAATTACACTCTATTATTTAAAATAGCAGTATTTATTACAAATACTGCTATTTTACCTCAATTATGCAAATACATATGGCTCCTACTGTGCTAGCTAATATCGTGTGCACATCAAATTATCAGCTAAGCTCAGTAGTAAGCTCAGTATGGCAATCAAACCTCAAAGCTGCCATAATATCCATACTAATCTTTTTGTCTTTCTGTTCAAGAGCCCATCTCGGTTCCTGCCAATTTCAGCAACCTGTCTCCAATACTGGCATGTGAGGTTTACCGTGGACAAATACTTACATCCCCAGTTCTTAGTTAAGTTCTTACTTTATTGATTATTAGAAATTTTATTATTCAAATGCCATTAATTTCTTACAAACAATTATTAAATGTGAATTAATGTATTATTATATTATTGTTAATACCACATATATAATGAATAATTTAGATATATTTCAATCTCCAATAGCTTTCCATGTTAACGCACAGGTTAACGTGATTAAAGTTAAATATAATTGTATTAAATGTCAGCATAAAACTTTATGAAAATAAGAAATCGAAATCGAGTTAAATCGAGAATTATATACTAAACAAAAAAAAAAAAGCGTCTAAGTCTAGGATAAGTTAAGATCAAAAATAATGTACATGGATTTGGCAAGCAAAACTCAAAAGTTAATACTTAGCTTGGGTAGATTAACTTAGCACTAGTTAGTCGAGGAAGCTAGCCACAGTGATCTGAGGCTTGCCTTCCGCTCTGCATGCTTCAGCTACTGTCTTATCGGTCTGAGCTTTGCTCAGGCTGATTAAGATCGGAGGCAGGGTTGTGCATGCAAATATGGGGTCCCATATAGGGCAAATTATAATAGAATTAAGTTAGATTTAAGATAGTTAAGTTAGTTGTAGTTTAGCTTTAAGTGTCATGTTAAACGATAGTGACGGTAATATCACTGCTAAAATAAAAATATTTAACACCTACTTAATATGCTGTTCACTATCGTATAAACCTATCTCTTCTGTACTGAAATAAATAGAGCTCATTTAGATTTTAACGGTATCCCATATTAAGTAGGGATAGTTAGCTCGCGGGCCGGGATGAGGTGAATGATCCCGGAAATAACTAAAAAAAAACGATTTTAGCCCATTTTCAACTTTAATTTTGAAATTTTTTGTATAAGAGGGTAAATGATTAACAATTTGTTAATTTTATTATATAAGAAAGGCCCTTGGTAAATAAAAAATCGATTTATAAAAACTGTATTAAAACGTTGGGTTTGATCACAAACTTTGTATTTTAATCTTTTTTGTAACTACTGTGTTGTTTTAAAATTACACTCATAATAAATAGTTGGCGCACGGTAAGCACATCACATGAAGCGTAAAGCAATGAGGTAGGGTATAGATATGGCTTACCCGTAGCGACTTTCAAAACGGCTCTTTGGGCCACCTCAACCGTTTGAAAATATGTTTTGGGAGCTCTCCCCCATGATGAAATACAGTTAGACAATAGAGACTGACAAAGACTGAAGTATATTTGTTTAACTAAATTCGGACTAGTAATATGCCGAAGTTTTTAAAGATATATATACAATAGTATCATATCTGATCCTCGCCGTGTTGCTAATACTTTTAATACATACTTCGCATCAGTCGGGGCATGCGACGACGGGGAGGGCGAGCCAGCTCGTTGCCGGCTGCCGCCGCCATCGCTCAACCTTAAGTCCAGGCAGTCAAAAATAATTCCCACGCTAGCTCCGCCCATGCGGCGCAACGATCCCCGCTGCACCGAACGACGCGATGTGCAGCGGCGCACGCGTCTCGCTTATAAAAATATTTGTGTACTTGAAATTAGATTCGCGAACACAGATACCATTGAGACGATTTCAACTTTTTTTATAATTTTATTTACGTGACGCATTTCGATACATAAAGTAACTTTGTATATACTGAAATTGATGTCACGTTTGTATTTTTATCAACATTACTAATATTTCTTAGTAAGAAATTGATTATTTGATTTACTTTCCAAAATTATTCTTACGGTCGACAGTAGCTTATAAAACTAAAGCCAAAAGTTTTACTTTTTACAATATGATCATGTCTGCTCGACTTTATTGGTATATATTATTATGTATGAATCTATTGGTATATATATTATTCATATTTAACTGACTTCCCAAAAGAAAGAGGGTTCTTAAATTGACTTGTCTATTTTTTTATTTTATGTTTGACCACACATAACTTTTTTACTGAACCTTACAATCTTGAAGATTATTTATTTGCTAGTACAGTTTAACTCTTAATTGGTTTCATTTTAATTTCATCAACATCGGTCGAACGGTTTGCCAGTTACAGTCAAACTTACTAAAAAGTAATTTGCCAAAATGCCTTGACGATCGCAGTGCTTCTAGCAACGAATGTAAGTGGCAACTATAAATATAGATGAAAGTTATTGTTAAATAGTGATAAAATCTATAAATAATATGTGAATAATAATCTCTCTAGTAAAGTCTGTAGACATCAGTATATCAAATAACCTGTCTAAGTCAGTTACATGAGCACGAAATTGAGATCATATTGCACCGATATCAACCAGTTAGTTACCAGACTTTTTAATTAAAAAAATTGTTTTCTAGTCTTTTTTTTTCTTTGCTATGTTGTTGTGTCGCAGTCTCTGTGTTTATAGAGAAAACATATTGCACCAAACCAAAATAAAGTGAGACAAGGGTCGGAATATGATGATGGTACATATCAGCCCAAACGGCACGATATATATTGATAAATGGGGGGTGTTTTTAAATTCTCCGTAGTAACGAAAGTGATTTCTACTGATTAAACTTACTACAAAAATTTCATTACCCCTTGGCGTGGACGATAATTTATGAATGAATCAACATTGTTCTCAGTATCTTGGAATGCGATTAATCAGATTACATATCATTAGAATAAAGTAAAATACCATCAAATTGAATGAGCATAACATTATATTATATTCGGTGAATATGGGTACAATTGACCTGAAATAAATGGATTTGATTTGATTAAATGTTAGTCGTGGCCAATATATTTTACCATGACTCGTCATACAAATATGAATTATAGTTTTTCATAACTGTGCTACGGTACACGTTCCCATAATAATGTAAAGTAGGTTGTTTTTTTATTGCTATCATATAATTTTTAACTATTAATTACTAATGTTGAAAATATGTTCGTATACATCCTATTACGTTTTATTTTTCAGTTACACTGGTGAACAGAAAGGTGTTATTTTACTACCACTCTGCTGTTAGATACCAACTATGGTAAAAATTAGATAGACCAACCAGATATAGATCTAGCCACTTCTAAACAGCAGGATAAGATTTTTTACCAAACTTGCAGAAGAGTCTATATACGCAATTGTAATGGCCTTAAACTTAGGGTTTTTTAAAAATAACACAACTGCAGAAACATTGTAGACAACATGTTATACAAGCTTCTTTTAATGCAACATGGCAGATAAGTGAGAGAGTGAGTGGCACTGGAACAGGTGACTAAATTAGACATTTAAATAAAAACAGTGGATTCTTAGATTGTTAGTAAGTGGTTATAGACAAATTAAGTTAAGATGTATATAAATTAACAAAAAATCATTTATGAAATAAAAAATATATTATTTTCAATTTATACAGTATGAATGATTATACAGAATTAATGATATGCAAAAGTGTACGTGAGAAATAACGAGTATTGGAACGGAAAGTCAAGTTTTTTTTCAAGTTTGCAGTCCCCCCGATCGTCACCCTGTGACCACGATCAATGCAAAGTGTTTGAAACGTCAGGACAAAAATAATGATAAATATACGCGGTTTAAACCGTTAAATGTTGTTTAATTACTATGAGTAACAATCGCGAAAACCTAAGACAACATTAAGTCAAGTCTTCTTTTTATGGCGGGAGGAAGTACTGAAGCATTTGCACTTTGATGTTGCAAGTCACCCTCGACAGCCTCCTCTTGATTTTATCTTTTTCTAGAAGTATCCGCATATTCTTGATCCCGGATCAGTCTTTTCTTACGGTGGTGGGGATCGACCAGCTCGGGCAGAAGGGAGTTCATATAGAATGTGACTAGTTTTGTCTCCATTTTTTTCGTCCAAAATTCTTCATCTTTTTGTAGAATTTCTATTTTTAATTTGTTGTCTCCATACTACACGGCAAATTAGCATTTAGTTATATTACAAATGTTTTTTTTTTTTTATGCCTGATAGGTTACCCTTTGACCACTATCTCACCTGTTGGTAAGTGATGATGTGGTCGAAGATGTTGTTCAGGCTAACCTAGAATTACTGGCTCTCAAGGACAGCTGCCGGAACACACCGTTAGGTGCTTGGCGACAGATTTTCTACTTGAAAGTGGTAGCTAGCCAGGCGGGCATTCGCAAAGTGCCCTATCACCATGCAAAATGTGCATTTAGCCTTCAGTTTGATAATATCAATCAGATTTTTGATTGATATATATACCTGCAAAATACATTTTACAGACAATCAGTTACCTGAAGCCTTCAGAAAAGCAACTGTACATTTCTGTTTGTCTGACAATCAATTTCGCACAATTTGTAATATAATTTGTAAGGATAAATGTCGGGAGAGCAGTCGAATGACACCTGTCAAAAATCCAAAATGGCGATTTCAACACGGCCACCATACAAATTGCTCCGCCCCTGCTGAAGCTCGGCCTTCAGAAAAGGGGTGTTGGGAATATGAATAAATGAATTTAAATACATAAATTCAAATAATTCGCACGTCAGATTTTTTGCACGTCAAGAGTACAACATCGCTCTTTACCATCTATCTAATACCCTAATAACCGAAAAGGGGGTGAAGGCAAGTATAATACGTATCAACGATGGCATTCGCAAAGGAGTATTGCTTCAGATAGGAGGCCGGCCATAAAATTTAAGTCTTACTCCGCACAATTATGTCAATGCGTTGTCTTTTGTGTAGGTACTCAGAAAAAATATATTGTTTATACCGATCCTACAGAGGTGTGACAAGTGCAGGGCGATAATAATGTAAAGTTTTTTTTTCAGTGTAAAAAAGAAAATTTCATTGTATTTATACATTTATACGTTATTTTATTTAATTTTACCTGCTGCTCTGCTATGGATAGGTCAAAATAATTTTTAGCCTAATATAGGTAGTATATAAAATATTTCCTTTACGAAATTTCCTGTGAATAAAATTTGCAAATTTAGCAATACTAAAGTATTATGTTCAAAGAATTACTCACTTATTTTCGTGTAGTGGAAGAACAGTCTAAACTTATAATATGAGATGGCGACTCCGACAGTTCTCGCTGTTCCGAGTGATCTCGGACTTCGACTGATTTATTATTTTTTTTCCTGAGAAAGAAGGTGCATTTTTGAGCACAGTCTTTTTTATTATACGAGTATATACACAATCTATTTATTCCACTCTATTATTTTTGTATAAATCGATACTTATATGTACATGTCTAAGTGATAAAATGTATATTTAAAAGTACCTATGCAGGTGACTTTGTAGATAATCTCTTGAATATATACCTACTTGCCTGATTCTGAATATTCTTTCATTGATATAAATCTACATCTAGTCTTGAGGGACATAAAGAATGTTCGATGTTTTATTGCGATATACCTACCCACCAAACCAAATGCTTTGATTTGCTACGCTTGTGTTATTATTATTTAGCAACACTCAACTCCATTTACAGTTGAACGGCAGCTGTACTTTAGAGCCAGATAATTTTAGTTTACACCTGTTTGGCACCTTCAACCACATCACTTACCATCAGGTGAGACCATAATTATACATATACCAGATATTATTATAGTACCCTACTAATCATACTTAGATTAGTACGACATATAGTTATTTTACAGCTCCATTACAGTACTATAGGAAACCTAGTTGGTATAGAATCTCTTAGTTCTGTCGAGATAGTATGTTTCATGAATAGAATAAACACAAACGAATATTAAATTTGCATAGGTGCAATAGGTAAAAAAAAACTGAAATATTATACGCTTTTGCCTCTCTCATAATTCTTGCAAAGTCTTTGTATCGACTCTTCTGCTTCCTTTTTTTATTTTTTAGTTATCTTTATTTCCCATATTGATTGATATACCTACCAAGATACGTATTTATACTGCTCAGGTGATAGCGCGCGAGCGACAGGTCCACGTCCAACGGCGCACAGCGCGGCACTGAAGGACAGCTCTTACGCATTGATTTTATTTCGTAAGCGTAAGCTAATAAGGTTGAATATCGAATCTTCCGATTGACCGTAATCCTGCACAGAACTAAAGGTCGTAAGTCTAAAACACAATTTAATTTATTATGAGAATACTAATAACTCTAGGTAAATTTTACTTTTACAGTGGATAATAAACTACATTTCCTTTCTATGTGTATTTATTATTGATATGTAACTGACGTAGTTTCCAAGAAAAATCCAATAATTTAAAGAAAAGGCTTCATTTAAAAAAATTAAAACTATCGAGTAAATTTCTTTCAAATGTGTTTCTGTCTTAACAACGGATAGAAAAAGGTTTGAAAATCAAATATTTAAGTTAACGTGTCGATTGCATATTTAGGTTGGTTAAAAAAACTAGTCGAATGAGAGTATTTTTTCCGCAGCCTCGTCTTAATAGTAACACACTATTCCTAAGCCCGGCTAGCCCACAAGAAATAAATCTAATATTGAAAAATATGAAAAGCAAATATAGCTACGGTGTTGACGAAATACCCCCAATATTAGTGAAAAAGTGTGCAGAAGAATTAACTTTACCTTACTACCTACTTGTTAACCAATCTTTTATTGAAGGCACATTTCCAGATTTGTTAAAAACATCGGTAATAAAACCAATTCACAAAAAGTCGTCCAAACTTGACCCTGAAAATTATAGACCGATAGCACTCCTGCCTACTTCCTCAAAAATATTTGAGAAGGTCATGCAAAGGCGATTAAATTCATATTGTGAAAAATTCAAATTATTTCATGACACTCAATATGGGTTTCGTAAAAATCGATCAACTATCTTGGCTGTCTATAAATATGTCCAACAAGCTTTAGATATATGTGATAAAAAAGAATACGCAGTAGGTATTTTACTGGATATGAAAAAAGCATACGATAATGTTCAATAAAACATATTACTACAGAAATTATACGACATTGAAATACGTGGAAAATCTCACGAGTGGTTTAAATCTTATTTAAGTAATCGAAATATGTATGTTGAAATAGAACATTTTGACCATGATGATAAAACTATAAAACAAATAAAATCGACGATTACGGAAATGAACCACGCGATACCCCATGGTAGTGTCACTGGGTGTACAATTTTTAATTTACATAAATCACCTTCCAAAAGTTCTTGACGATTCCTGTATACTTTTTGCGGATGATATTTCGATACTGACATCATTTGAAAATAATTTGAATTTATATAATCAATTAACTGACATTTTAAACAAAGTAATAAATTGGATGACTAACCATTATCTCGACTTAAATTTATCAAAAACAAAAATAATACAATTTAGACCATATCAACGCCTTCGATTGTCCCTTTATAGTAATGGGATAGTGATTATGTGGTCGGAGATGTTGTTCAGGCTAACCTAGAATTTACCACTTTACACATCAAAATAACATTTAATTGATAAAATAAATGGCTACCAAGAATCAGAATAGAGCCAGAATCCAAGAAAAAAAGGTTATCAATGAAACTTCTCAATAATTTTAGATATGATCATTAAGATTCCACGAGTAACAGAAAAAAAAACATTATTAGTTTGGTTGCATGGACTTATCGCCATTAGCAACTTGCAATATCAAAAGGTTGTCGGTAACAATTCTCAGTATTTACACAAATGCTCTCTAAACTTATCACAAAGAATAATGTAGCTAATGTCAAAGGTTTGCCGTTATTAAGTTTTATGCATTGGAATAAATTTACACGCACGGGTTTTCAATTTATATCTATGGGATCGAGCAAATCCTGTTTTCTTTGTCAAGGCAATGCCAAGCAAGTCATTTTGGAAAACCGTGTAAAATGACTTTTAAGCAGAGTAGCATAACCGACATTGACCGAGTGTAGAATGCTTGTTACTTAGTACCTGGCTTCTACAATATTGATGAACAGACTAGTCGCTGTGCACTGAGAAAAGTCGTTAAAAATAATAAAAAATCGGCGAAGTGCGAATCGGACTCGCGCACGAAGGGTTCCGTACCATTAGCTATACAACATTAGACTTCATATTTTAACGTGTTTTTGTTTTAACGTGCGCGAGTCTGACTCGCACCTGGCCAACTTTTTGTATTAGTTGTTATAGCGGCAACAGAAATACATCATATGAGAAAATTTCATCTGAGTAGCTACATCGTTCTTGAGATACAGCCTGGTGACAGACGGGCGGACGGATGGACAGCAAAGTCTCAGTAATAGGGTCCCGTTTTTACCGTTTGGGTACGGAACCCTAAAAATTCCTGAATAATACAACAATATTTTAAAACTACCAAAAAAAAACTGGTCTTTCTGCTGGTACTAAAAACATACAGACAGAAAATAACACGAGTAATGTAAAAAAAAAATATCCAACATATACATAAGTAAATTTTTGGTCAAACCTCTTCATTGATTCACACACCCAAGCATTTTATTCTCGCCGTTTCCTCTACTTTAATAGAAATACTACATGTACGCGGTTTATACATGAATACGTATACATACGTAATTACCCTACATAAAAATGTGTCATTCATTAACAAAACTCGTCGAGGTCATCTCGCTTCTCACGTCGCCTTGTGACTCTAACCTCCGTGTGTTTTGCTTGTCCCGTTCCATATATACAACAAGAACCATAGTAAATACTCATATTAAAAAAAAAAACAAAGTTATAGGTGGAATAGTTTCGGAAAAAAAAATTAGAAAAAAAATGCTGTTTCGCGCCATTTTCGTCGTGTTTTCAAACCCCTTTTTCTGTGAAAAGATCTATTTTCATTTCTTTTCCCCTAAAGCCTATAATATGATGAGGATTGCATTGGTACCAAGAGGTTATTATATATGTTATAAATTGCATCAAATAAACCCGATTTAAAATCATAAAACCTCAAAATCTGTGAAAAAAAATATTTCGCTATATGGTCTACTCAAACTAAATAGATGAAAATGTTATTTTTGTATGGTGCAAGTGATATATTGGGGTATGGGGATATGAGGGCTTTAAGTTTAGGTATTGGAAAACGTCTTAGTACTTCAGAAAAACGTCACGGGGCGTCGAGGGATGAAAAGCTTGAGCAGATGCATGGACTACTACTGCGTACCCTGTACAGATGAATGGACGTTGTAGGGGATATAAAGAATTAGACGATGTAAGTAAGTACCTACCGCGGTATATCAATTCGGATGGATCGATTAAGGACTTCTATGCATTGAAAAAAAATGATTTGTTTACTTTACACTTATTTATGTCAGTAATACCTGTGTCAAAAGTGGATGAAACTTAAGTGAAAGTGTTAAAGCTGTACATTATTGATGCGTTAAGAAGATATACCCGCTAGCCAGCCCAAGCGCGGTAGGTATTTCACAGTTCTATAGCCGCCTCTATCCGCCTGTCCTCCCGGCCACGAAGCGACGACGACGAACGACGCGACTCGGTACGATTCGGATGTTTTTGGGGGTTTTCGGTGGCTGCCTGCGTAATATTAGTATAGATATAGATGAAGGGCCTAGGGGGATCCTAACTGTAGCTGAATGTGATACGTAGCGTTCTAATAGTATTTTATATCTCTATGGTTCTTAGATTTATAACTACAGTAGGTATTTAAAATTATTATTAAAAATATCAAAATTATATTACTGTAACTTCCATTCATCCTATTTTAAATTGTGTCTTTGTATTTTGAACTTCATGCTTAATTATTGATACGGCATTTTTCATATTAGAGTAGGTATCTAATGTTTGTGATTAAATACTTTAATGTTTATTTTTATTGACTATTATTAGTATCTATCTAAGCATTGTGTGTGATGTAAAAATAGACATCGTTTATAACCCAATAAATAAATAAGTTTAATTTCATTTCGTTGCACTGGATATGTTCGTGTAATAAAATTGGTCGAGTATTCACTACATATCCGGATTTCAATGTTGATACTTTGCACTGATCATATGAACTATTATATAAAAAACAACGTATTTAAGATAGATATTTAATTTATTTATTTTTATCCAATTATGGTGCGTAAACGCACCTTTTACGATCTCAGCTTATTAAATAAAAAACTAGCAAGTAAATATAGCGTATTATTAGACATATCGTTTCCAGTTTGAATCGTTTTTTTGGGACTAATAATTACAAAGTTTAGTATACCCTGCATTTACCATCGCAGGCGATCGGCGAGTCTGGCGCAGCCCGAATCGGCCAATCGCAGGCACCCGTTTCCCAAAATTTGCGATGGTAAACGGAAAGTATACTAAACTTTGTGATAATTAGTCCAAAAAAAAGGATTCAAACTGCAAACGTTAGATATATTAATATTCTGAATCCACATGCGAGTTATTTTTATATAATTTGCTGGATTTATAAGGTATCATCTATGGCACAAAAAAAACAAAATTAACTATTTTCAATAAGTTTTTGAAATTAATATAATGAACGTAGATAATATACCTAGTATTTGATATTTTTAATAACCATTTAACACGGCGCGGCGCACAGTGTTTTATAAAGTCTATTTTTCGGACATCGCATTTTTATTGTAAAACCTGATAGATATAATCATAGAAATACCATATTTCTTATCCCCATTTAACCAGCTCGTCTAGTTTTTGAATAATGTTTTTTTGAAAATCGATCATTTTGCGTCCGGATATACTGAAAAAAAAAATTCTCTTAATCTAAGCATGATGCGCAATAAGAATGTTAGAAACATAAATAGTGTCTTTTATGCTGCATCTTTGAGAGCATAAATAAATCTCATAGCTTGATTAGATTTACATTTATACGCATTTTTTTTTTTTGTTTTTCTTATTTTTCTCGGGAGTTCCGCCGTATTGGGAAAAGTTATTTATACTGAAATGATGCTGTTTACTTCAGCAACAAGCCACATAAATTATATATCCCAATTCAATGGAATCTTAAAGTTATTTCAAATTAACTATTTTTGCTAGGGTTGTCACTTTTTTATCCGGATATTACATACTACATTTTTGTTCGATATTGATGACTGTTATATAATTTTGTATATAAATTAGAATAAAATAATATTTATTGTCACTGAAAATTACAAATATATATTATTCACAAACATGGTATTAACCGCTGAGGATCAGCTGTGAATATATTCACAAGATAGCATTAAATTTATATTGTTGAATTAGATACCGATTTGTAAGGGTTAAACACCATAATGGAAGGAATTAGATGACTAGAGGTAAGCTCAGCACTGTACTGTACAGACCTTGTAGTCCATGCAGGGCTAGTTGTCAGCATACCCCCTGCTTGAATTGGTATGAACTATAGATAGAAAAGTAGTAAAGCAAGTAATTATACAAACAATATTTTACATTAGGAACAGCTGATCTACAGAAACAGTTTTGTTTCATTAGCTGGTGAGAAATACTTTCTCAGAAAGAGAATAGAGAATTCTTCTATTATCAAAACCTTATACTTACATAAAAAATCCCCAAGCCGCCTGCCAAGCGTGGGGATTATGGCAAATACCCCCTACATAGGGGAGGCTTTGTTCAGCAGTGGACGATCCGGATGATACAGTACATAAAAAATATGGTGTGATTAAAGGTATATAGGTGTGTTATGTGTACTGTCGGTTTGCTTTATGTGAATTACTAGTATGTGAGTTGGGCTAAATTTGTCTGTTTGACTTGAAAGATTTCTTCAAAATGTTTCCGATATTGACCAAATAACATTATTTTGTATTTGAGTCTATGAACACCAGACTTATCATTATTCTCATTGGAGGGAGAAGATTGTTTCAGATTTTGGACGCATTATACTTAAAGCAAACTATTAATCAAGTGGTCTCACTTTTAGATAAAGATAGAATGGGCATGAGTTCTGGTATTCGATCTAGTATTCAATGAGTGGATATAGTCCTTTACGAAGCCTCAACGTAAAAAACCGTAAGTTAAATCTGCTTAAAATAGTAAAACGTTTAGGGCCATAAAGGGGAGATAATACCAATAAGTTACACAGTTGAATCTGATCTCTTCTGAAAGATGTTTCTTGATCCCATATAGACGTTTTAACTTAAAGAAGCTACGTAGTTTTTTTTCAGTAACGTGACAGTCTAATCTAAATAAACTATCAGGAACAAATCCTAAAAACAAAATAATAAAATAAAATTTACCGTTTATACTATTTTAGGGTTACGTAGTCACAAAGACAAAATAGGCCACCATTTTACTCGCAACCTACTGCTGAAATAACGCGTTACGCGCTCTTCAGAATTAATTATTTACTCACTTGTTTGTAGAAAATATGATACAAATGACATACCAGGTACAAATCCAAGTTCACATGGCAGGTTATTTTTATGAAATTATCGATATTCTTTGAAATTCGGAACATAATATGAATTCATTCGAAGTTGTAGCTATTAATGGAAGTTTAGTCATTAAAAATTATTACCGCATTGACTGTGTGGAGTACTTCCAGCTTATGTTACTAAACTATCCTTTGCGTGTCATGTACATTACCATGTTGCATTTGATTGCTCTAAATGACTTTTGTATATCCATGTATGTAACCAGATATATAACTTAATCAATGATCAGACTATAACTGCTGCTAGTCATCCCTTGGTCCTACATTAGATGATCCAAAGTACTGTTTCTATGTCAACAAATTGCTATTAGGTAAATACTTGTTTTGGCAAAGTCAAAACAGATCCGGATATTTTTTTTTATATAATAGCTTGACAACCCTGACCAAAGAAAATCCGGATATTACGTAAAATGGTTGTAGTTTCTAGATTCCATGGAATTGGGAACCAAAATGTATGTAGTGTATTGCGGAATTAAACAGCATAATTTCAGTATAAATAACTTTTCCCAATATGGTAGAACTCTTGAGAAAAATAAGTAAATCTGATAACTGAAAAACGCGTATAAATGTGAAATTAACAAAGTTACGAGATTCGTTTATACACTCAAAGATGCAGCATAAGTAATGCCATCTACCATTGATATTTCGTATCATGCATAGATTAAACGAAAAATTTAGTTTTTTCTATAGATACCTGCGCAAAATAGCCGATTTCCAATTTTTTTTTTAATACAAAAACTATAAGAGCTGGTTCAATGGGGATACGAAATCTGGCATATTTATGATTATATCTACTAGTTTTTACAATTAAATCGGTGATGTCTGAAAAATAGCATTCATAAGACACTGTGCGGCGCAGGTAAACACTTTACCGGTATTGTAACAATTCAAAAAAATATCACACTAAAATTTAATTTCACTTGGTTACATTGTAATTTCATAGATAAAAACTTTAGAACTTGGTTGACTATTTACCAACCAGATTTTTTTAATGTTATTGTGACCTCTGTCTAGAACAGTTGCATTTCATCACAAGCGACGAATTGCATTTCACCCGTCACCTTGAGACAAGTTGTTAAGCCTCATGTGCCTGTTATTTCCTTTGCTCTCAAGGACTGCTGCCGGAACACACCGTTTAGGTTCTTTTCTATTTGAGGGTGGTGCTAGCCAGGTGGGCCATCGCAGAATGCCCTTCTTCCATGCGGTCAAGCTCAAGCGGCGGTGGCGATGAACCAGGGACTTGCTCGGCAGACCATAACTATTACCGCTCGGCCATCATTGCTTCAATATGACTTGTGCAATTACAATATCACTGCTATCATAATTTATCTTTGACCTAAATATATTAATTGTATTATATTAGTATGTCGCATTTATTATGTTATTATAATAATAGACATGTCTATTATATTGGTATATTTTTAGCTTCCATAAGAAGTTATAAAGAGTTTAAAAACATTAGACAAAATAAAACTTCAGACAGGTAATTTGTTTTATTTATATACACGTACAGTTTATGAAATACTTAGGTAGGTGCATAAACTTTTTAACTAATTTTCGGCGCGTGATTCCCGCCCGGGCACAGACTGGCCTCGCGTGGCGGGAGCCTCTCGCGCCTCACCATGCCCCGCGATTGATAGGTGAGACAGCATTCATTTTTAGGAGTTTGAACGCGTTATTTGTGCGTAATTTTTATATTTCGTAACTCCAGATTTATTCAAAAAATTTGGTACACATATATAAATAACTTCCCATTATAGAAAGTTCATTATATTTCCCATGTTTGTGGTGCAATAGAAATCTTTAAAACATGATTATTTTTCTTGAAAGAGGTGCTTAAAGTTGAGTCCTTCTTTTATCTAAAATTACGAGTTTTTGAGCTAGTGTAATTTCAAAACTGTACAATTTAATGAAAATCTTATACACCACAAACCTAGATATTTGGATCGTGATGACGTAGGCAAAAAATCATTGAGTTTTATTCGCTATTCTTAAAATGAGATTGGAGCTACGTTTGTATGGGGCGCGTTCGTCTAAAATATACACTTAATGTCACTACGAAACAATTTTTTGAAACGTGCAATTGACAATAAACAAGTGATATAATAATAATGTAAGCATCGAACTGATAGCTAGTTATTTAGCTCGGTGTTAGCAAGCGGGTGAGTTATTATTACTACAAAGTTGACACGCTATGATGTTTATCTTAGTAAGCCTAAAGCAGATACCTAAGTGTCAGATTGTTATTTAAATCAAAACAATTCACTAGGTACCTACAAGTAATGTAATCTAAGCCCATCAAAGTATGAAGGGAAAGGAAAGTTATATTCAATCTTTTGATCTTTTAGCATTAAATATGCTAAAAATACTTACTATACTATAGCACGTAACAGATGTTTGCATTAGGTAGTACCTACCGAAACAGACACGCGCAATGCAGAAAATAAGAAAGAGAGATGAATATTACCTATGTGTAACTTCCGCGCGTCATGTGTTTCCATTAATTAATTGTACTTTTGTGTGTGGTAGTTTTGTTTACTTAGTGACCATAATTTTAGAAGGAATTTTTGAAAATTTTAACTTTGTGTAACTTTTTTAGTGTAAAGTACCTATTAAACAAATTTGACTAGTTGTATTTGTTTAGTACCAGCAGTTGATATTGCTATTCTTTTTTTTTTTGGTAATTTAAAAATGAACTTGTATGTATATCAGTACTGAAGGGTTTAATGACTTAACTGTTTAGTTTAACCGGTCGCTATATTGCTGCGCGTAAGACGATAAAACGGACAAACAAGCAAACTTTTTAATATATTGTATTAGTAGCGATAATAGAAATATGTACTCATAATATCTACAACCGCTAACCTAATCAGTAGATAGATCAGTAGCACTGATATATAGCTGTGCTCTAGCAGGGCAGTAGCTCTATCTACAAATAAGTTGTGTATGTTTTAATGCTTTAGTAATAAATACTTATCAAGAAATATACAAGGGACTTGTTCATCAATGACCTCTTTTAATTGTTGTCATATTAGAACCCAATGCTAGGCCTCGGAAGAAAAAAAATCACATGGGACTTGCAGCCTGTGCCCGTGTTGGTGTCACTCCGCTGTTGTAACACTGACAAATTTTCAAATAAAAAGTAATGTCTGGGCTATTCTTACGAAGTAATATCAGTAGAAATCCGTGATTTTACCGAAACCTTCGGTAATTATGCTTTTCAACTCATTGGTGAAACCGCAGTGTGCAGCTTGTTCTTTATAAAATATAATATATGGTATTATATGTGATTTTTCTCTACAATCCAGTGCTTACGCTATCGTTACGTTTGATGCTTCTTTGGATGCACTACCATAACTTTATGTGGTTGCCAGTCAGGTGGCATCTCATTATGTTTGGATTCATTTGATCAGACGTACACTCAAAGCTTGTCAGATGGTATGCAAAAGGCCGATTTTGCGTTTGATATGATGTTGATGCGCACACATTTTTGATTCTCAATGTAGAAATTTCAAGTTTAATTGGAAAGAATCGGTCTGATCCTCAAGTGAATGATAATAATGGCGAAATTCATCAACAGAGCAGACTTTTTTTATGCTATTCATGATGGAATGATCACAAAGACCTGGTGATAAACAGTGACCTCTGCCCATAAAAGATGCAGTTTGTCGCAGGTGGTGAACTTCACTGCACCCATTATCCAGACACGGTATCGTGATCCTGTCATTTCACATGTACCCATACATTTGATACTGGAACTCGTAATTAATACTTACGTATTTATGTCAAATTATCAATAACGAAAATCTAAGTAGTAGTGTGATGGTCAAAAGAGATTGCTAAGACCACACCTGTGGTAACGGAATCGTATTCATTGTCGGTAAAATATTACACTATCAGGTGTCACAACCAGTATGATCAGTTACTATTGCTTAACTGTTAAATGCAAGAAATAGAAAATCAAACACATCGCTCTAAATAATGTTATTTATTACGAAAATACAATACATCATGATGGATTAACGCATAATGTTTAATTTCATGTAAGTTTTTTTTCACGCAGTTGATAGCGAGGCCTATATTAACATTATTCGATTAACGCTTGTGCTAATTAAAAGCTGATTGAAATTAACTGATTAAAGTTATTTGCGGCCACCCCACTTGGACCCGTGTTTACTGTTAGCATCTTTTGCGTAATTCCGCGTGGTCGGTCGTGGAGTTGTGGTGGTGTAACGTTCACGGGCCCGCTTCTCATCCTTGTTCATCTGTTGACTGGAGTGCTTTCCTTCTTGATAGCTGTCATAACCTTTTTTTCCTAAATCGTACGCATCCCTAACCTTGCCATACTTCCCGCTTCGTTTGCTGCGTTGGAGGTTCAAATTGATGCTGGATATGTGTCTGGCGGGTTCCGCAAGTAAAGCGTCTCCGACCGCGTCGGGTTGGTTCGCCAAGCTCTTGCCATGAGCGTGACCGACCGCCACAATCACCCACACCGCCAAAACGAATAACGACCACGAACTCATAATGGACACTGAACACATTATTGCAAATCGAGCTTTTATACCGCAACGCATAAATGATAACTTTTTATCGCATATTATTATGGGTCACGTTCGAACTCTGTTATTATCACTATTAACTTATTGACCATTAATCAAAACTAAGAATAATTTCATTCTTTTTATCTTATAGATTATTAACTTTCAATAATATCATATTATTCAGTTGCACAAATCGAGATATTCTTTAAATTTATAAAATTTATTTTACTTCCGGTCAATTAATTATATATACAAAAATAATAAAAACACAAAATTAAATCTTCAGTATGGTCAAATACAATTAATTATTCAAATAACCCGCTCCTCATTGTACCTGGCGCAAAGGTGCCCATAACGCTGGCTGCATTGCCTCGTTGGATTGCGATAGCCAACCTCTGCAACAGGTACAAGCCGGAGCAGGAGTCACTGGATTTGTTTAAATTAATTTAATGTATCGTAGATACTCGTAACATGTTCTCGTAGGAAGATTCATGCAGATAATACAAATCTTATAAGATCACTAGAGACAGAACTTTTTTTTAATGTTATTGTGCCGGGAGTAACGAAGGATGTTAAGCGGACTAACCTCTGCCTATCACAGATGCGTATCGTCAGAAATCATAAATTGCACTGCGCCCGTCACGTTGAGAAATAGTTCTTAAGTCTCACGTGCCTGTAATTTGTCGTAAACTGCATCACTTCAATAACAAGTCACTTCTAAATTTATGTGACTAACCAGCCTTCCGGCTTTCCACCATCTGTACATACCGGGATCCCGGCCGGCAGTCTATGGTCATAATTACACAATTATCCTAGAACCTACTTAAGTTTTCAAAAGAATGCCACCTTGGCTATAAGAGAAAAAAATCCATATTTTTGTGCAATAACTGAAAGTATTTTAAATCTTTTATGAAATCCGAAAACAACTTAAATTAGGTACATTTTGGCGCCAAAATATTACGTGATTTAATAATTATTTCTACAGTAATGAATTTTGCATATATATATAGGGAACAGTCAATAACGGTGTTTAAAAAAAAAACATTTTTTTTAACCCTTATCATTTTAATACTGATTTAAAAAAAAAATTAGTTATAAGGGGTTATATTCTGTCCCGACCGGGATCCCGATCGTTTGAAAAAAAAGATTTAGTGTGATGCTTGTATATATTCGATCTTTATAATTCAGACGAAATATGAAACATTTGCGTAATAAATAATCTCGTAACGTAACTATTATATTTTCTGAAATAGCTGAACTAACATATCGCTGTTCAGTCTACTCAAAATCAATGGATGAAAATGTTTTTGTTGTATAGTATAAGTGATATATTGGGGTATGCGGATATGAGGGTGACATATTTAGGTAATGGAAAACGACTGAGTACTAAAATAACGTCACGGGGTCTCATGACATCAAAAACTTGTAAAATGCATGTGCACATGCGTCGGAACCTTTATAGGAATTGTACATATTAGAGGAACCAGTGATCGGAGTAGGCAGAGCTTTACTTAGTACCTACTATAGTACCGAGATCCCGAGATTTACTGGGATTTAAAGATATATTTGTTATAATCGTTAGCAATGATTGTAAGAGGTCTCGTGTAGTGATTCAGAATCACAACACAATAGAAAACAACCAAACGCACTCGACGCACCTGACAGACTGAGCTATTGTTATGAGATAAGTTAATTCTATAGAAAGAGACAAAATAAGGTGTCAAAAGTCACTTTAGGGTAGATATTGGCTAACATTATGCTAATAGTCTCGGAGTAAACAACAAGCTCCTTTTGAGTTGCTTATAAACATCCAGTTGCGTACACACTGAGGGAAATATACTCTGGTAGATATTCCTCAGTGATATAGATATTTTATATATATATATTTTTTTTTATTATATTTATATTTTATATAGATATTTTCATTAATTATTCAATATATTCATATTCCTATAATATTCCATTTTAAGTGCCTTAAGCTTGAAAGGTACACAGGTGCAAAAATCCCCAAATCCCTCCCCAACACTTTATTTCTGGTTCACAGCCAGGAAGAAAAGGAGACCCTGACAAGCCAGGGCTACGGAGAGGGAAATGGATCATGCACCCTTACCATCCACGAGGCGCAGGGACTTAGATACGAGTCGGTCATCGCCATCAAGACCAAGAGCAGCATGAAGTTGCACGAGAGCGTCCCGCATGCCGTCGTTGCAGTTTCACGGCATACTGGAATCTTCATATACTACGCAGATGACGAAGAAGACGCCATAGGACGGTTCGTTAGGAAGGCGATGGTTGCGACACCAAAAGCCATCCATGATTACAAACTTAAAATGGCGATCAATGATCGAAATAGCGCGGTAATGGAGGCTCTGCTAAAATGTGACGTGGGAGAATAACAAAATATGTAAATTTCTGTAGGTATATTATTTTATTGTAGTCCCATATTATTTTCATAATTGTAATCGTTGGCACGGGTATCCGGAGCGGTCATGCTCACAGAAAAGTGTTGTCTAGCGGCGGTGTTGTGTGTCGGGTCGCCATCTTCCCTCAAAAGTGGTTGAGGAAGGCGATGGCTGGCACATGCGTCAACTCGTGAACGGGTGCTGCTAGAGGATACTGGTCTGCTCTGGATGCTAGTGCTAATGATATTAACGGAAAAAAAAACTTTTAACACTGTTCCCCCTTGGAATGTTGAATGTTTCCTATTTCATATTTCTTGTGTTAAATATAAAATGTCATAATTAAAAAAGTCACGGACCCTGGAGTCTGTGGAGTGTAGATTTATAAACAAAAAAAAAGACCAGATAAAAGTACGTCTTGGAACTGTATAGCATCAGTGATATCATAGTAGTTTATGCAACAGTCATATAATAGGGGTTATTAAAACACGAGTGTAGGTTTATCGCATGTGGCGAAGCCGAGTGCGATAATAGCATTACACGAGAGTTTTAATTCCTAATTATATACCTTTGCATACACTATTTTATCTTCACTCATACAGTTAAATAAAACGAAAGAGGAAAATAAGTAAAGTATTTATTTACTACAGTAAATTGTTCAAATATAAATGTTGCAATTATGAAATTGATTATTAATGATTAATGAAAATTGATAAATTATTGTTACTCAGAGTTGGAGCGTGAATATTTATGTTTACTTCTTTAGCCTTGTTTTCTATAGTATTCGTGATTGAGTTTGATACTTGAACCTTTCTATTTACGGACTCATCTACGTAATATGATTGCGCCGCTGCCGTAGACTTTCATCCACCGTGTCCTTTGAGCGCTGTAATATCTCTATCACCATCCACTACTTAGTAATGTGGTCATGGGCGCCGGCAGAAATAATTTCCAGGTGGTGCAGATTTTAGTTTTCTTACAATCTTCGCCGTATTATGATTGTTAATAAAAAATTTAAATTTTAGACAGAAACATCTGAAGCCCAGTTTATTTTATGTTCGAGACATTTACAAATTTCTGACTATTATTAGACTATAATATTTCTAAGTATTTTAAATTCATATTTTATATGTACCCAGTCCTCACTGCTCACACCTATTTGTTCGCGAAATTTCTTTCCTTCGATAGCAGAAGCGGTCGTGATTGGCCTTAGTCTACCCGTGACAACGTGCCCATTAGAAAGATCAAGGCAGTAATTTATCTATAAGTTATCCTTATTGTCCTTGGTTATCTTGCCTCGGTGAACACTTAACAAGCATAATCCAGACAGTTGCTCGTCACCTGTTGTGGACCTTTTCCAAGTTTTAACTCTTCTCAGTGTGCTATAAGATTTTTCTATTGTGCATGTTGGGACGGTTAGACAAAGCCCAATCTTGATCGCTTCTGCTACCGAAAGAAATAAATTTCGTTTGTGAATAAAAAAATGATTTCCAACAGACTGCTTTTTATTTCTATATTTTCTGTTGATCCCGAGATTCCCAAGGGGTGCAAGTGCACCACCTGGCACCCCCCTGCCGGCGCCCATGAATGTGGTCGATGTTCTTCGGAAACGAACCATCTCCCTAAAACTCATGACGGAACCATGCATTTGCTTCGCAGATGATATTTCTCCTTTAACATCAACAAAAAGTAGTTTGAATTTGAAATTAAAGACACATTGCTCGATCAAACAACAAACTGGTTACATGATCATTATGCGACGTGCCACTCACACCACACCACAGGTCTGCTTGTGGAATTAACGTTGTTCAAAAAAAACTAGTCCGTATACTAGCAAATATTGATCAAATGGAAAGCTGTAAACCATTTTTTATTAAATATAAAATCTTAACCCTGTAATGCGTGACCATCCTAGAAATCTGTAAGTTTGTACGAAGTAATCCTCAGCTGTTTGAAACAGAACTACTAGTATCTACAAGTTCAGATTATTCAATGCAGCCCGGAAACCGGTTGTTGCTACCTAAAACTCGACTCAAGATGCTTTCGCAAAGCACGTTAATTATAGCTGTAAAAATTTATGCTGATGAAAAACTTGAAAGTATTAAAAGTGATATTCGATTTATAAATAAAATTAAACAGTATCTTAGTAACAAAGCCTATTATTCCATTGACGAATATCTTAATGAGAAATAATACCCACTGATTTAATAATTATTAGTTTCATTTTATGACATTTATGTAGACATTTGTAGACATACAATTTTATTAAAATAATGACCATTCTATTTATAAATTCTTCTTATTATAATTTTATCTACCTATCCTCCTCTCTTCTTATTAGCTGTGCCCGACGCCCGACGGGATCCATACCAAGCTATGTACCTTTTATACCTACAATGTATAATTTTATGAAACCTTGTACTGTATGGCTGCTGTATGAATCTGAAACAGTGTCTAGTATATGAATGCGGGTTCAAATCAAATCAAATCAAATCAAATCAAATAACTTTATTGCATTGTCACAGGTTAAGGAGTATACAGTTCTTACACATATTATTAAAAAGGACTCTGTAACATACCGAGATGGTGAGCAATATTATTAAGTATACATTTTGAATTTCTAAGTTAAACTAATCATAATTATCTATTGACATATAGCGCATGCATTAACAAATGAAGACAAATAAAACACATATTAATTATTATAAATAATGTCAAGGAATCAGATTGTTGTATTTAAATAAAATAATGTGTCATAATTGCTAATAACTATAATTGTATTTTATCATTCAAGTACTCATCAATGGTATAGTAACATTTGTCAATAAGCATTTTCTTCAGAATCATTTTAAAATTAGTTAATTCCAATTCCTTCATATTATCAGGCAAATTATTAAATACCCTGGTGGCCATTACATAAATACTTTTACTGAAAAATACAGTTTTTGAAAGACAGTGCGGATTTATTTCTATTTTATTACGAGTTTTACGAGGCCGCATAGTTTCTTTCTGAGTAAATAAATTAAGGTGTTCCTTTACAAATATGCATGCTTCGTATATGTACAGTGAAGGCATAGTCATTACATTTAATTTTTTGAATAACAATTTACAACTGTCTCTTTGAGAGGCTCCAAACATTGCTCTAATAAATTTTTTTTGTGATTTAAAAGCTAATATGCTATCTACAGAATTACCCCATTGCATTATCCCGTAGCGCAAATTTGAAGAGACAAAACCGTGATATGCGGCGAGCGCTGTCTTGCGTGAGGAGATTTGTGTCAGTTTTTTTAGTGCAAATACAAAGCGAGAATTTTTTTTGCGCAAACAGTTAACGTGACTTTTCCAATTTACATTAGCATCCAGCATGATCCCTAGAAAGCGTATTTCCTTGACTTGTTCAATTTTTTTATTTTTGAATGCAACGTCTATAATTAATTGTTGTTGTTGTGGGAGATGAAATTGCATAAATTGTGTTTTGCCAAGGTTAATGATAAGGTTATTTTCTGTCATCCAATTAATAATATTTGCTAGTGTGCTATTGATTCGACTCTCAAAATTTTCAGGATTCTCACATTTTAACAAAACAGTGGAATCATCTGCGAATAATACAATTTTTGCGTTGATACAAGTAGGCATGTCGTTAATGTATAATAGGAATAGAAGCGGGCCTAATATACTACCCTGTGGCACACCATACTGTATTTTCCTTACATTTGATGTTGCTTTACGTTGAGTTTTTATGTCATCAATATACGTAATTTCAGTGTATTGCTGACGGTTGCTTAAATAGCTTTTAATTAAATCTAAGGCAGGTCCCCGTATGCCATAACAATACAACTTTTTGAGAAGTATGTCATGGCATACAAAGTCGAAAGCCTTCGACATATCCATAAAAATAGAAACAACTGGCGTACTATCGTTTATAGACTCTGACACTGTTCTCATCAGGTCGTATACAGCAGTATTTGTTGACTTGCTTTTACGAAAACCGTGTTGCTCTGTACAAAAAATATTGTTCTTCTCCATAAAAGAATATATTTTGTTATGGATAACCTTTTCTATAATTTTTGATATAACTGAAACAATAGCTATTGGACGGTAGTTTTCGCAACAGTCTTTGTTACCTTTTTTGAACATAGGTTTGACTACCGTTAATTTTAGCTGATCTGGGTATGCTCCGTGTAGTAAAATTAAATTGATTATATGGCAAAACGGCTTAGCGAGTTGTTCTGCACTATGTTTTATAACTAATGTAGATATGTCATCGAATCCAACGCTGTTCGTATTTTTTAGATTTTTCATAATTTTAATTACATATTCTACTGATACTGGAGACATATAAATTGAGTTGACTAATGAATTATTACTTTCAAAAACATGATTACTTCGAATGACATGATTTTTTTTGTGTTTTAACCATATCTACATAAGTGTCATTAAAAATATTAGCAATTTTGTTTGGATCTTTTATAATATCATTATTATATTTTATTTCTCTAATAGTATTATTATATGAATTTTTATTGGCACCATTAATAATCTGCCAGGTAGCCTTAGTTTTATTTTCAGCGTTATTAATTATTTTACAATTATTTATTCTTTGTGACGTTTTGATTGTTTTTTTAAGTAAATTGGAATAGGTTTTATATTTCAGACTATTACTATAGCTTTTATTTTTTAATGCATTCCAATACAGTTTCCTTTTAATTATACTGGACTTTTTTATTCCGGTGGTAATCCATATAGGTCGCCGTCTTATATTAATTTTTACTTTTTTTACTGGAAAACATAGATTATAATAAAGTTTTACCGTGTCTATAAAACTGTTGTAAGCATCGTTTACATCAGTTTTATTATAAATTTCACTGAAACACAAACATTCCAAACAGCTCACAAATAATTTAACATTTTCATCGCAAAAATCTCGCTTTTCTAGAAACCAAGAACTCAAAGTGAAAGTTTTTTTGATGGGGTATTGAAATAACAAGGCTGAGTGATCGGAAATCCCTAAATGTAATATGTCGCCTCGACATCCTTTACCATTATGGGCAATGTTGTCTATGCAAGTTCCACTCACCAATCTAGTAGTATCTTTAAACTCTAACTTCAAATTATTAATTGCTAATAGGTTTAAAAAATCTCTTGTAATTTTGTTGTCAATTTTGGTGTTTATGTTGAAATCTGCGCATATCACAATAGTTCTATTCCTAAAATTATATAAATGGTTTAACAGTTTTTCTAGCTGAGACATGAACATTTGTAATTTTTTTCTTTTAGGACTTCTATATATACATATTATTATTAGCTTATGTAATACAATTTCAACAGCACAGCATTCGAAAACAGAAAGTTTGTTTATACTGTTAAGTTCTTTATACGCAATACCTTTACAAACTAGTATGCATGATCCCCCTCGTTTTTGATCATGTCGTACGTAACTTGATGCAAGTTTATAGCCTGTCAGATTAACGTTGGCTTCATGACCTTCTTGTATGAAATGTTCAGTCAAACAAATAACATCAATTCCCTTTCCTTTGTCCATTAGTAATTCCAAATTAGTTTCAAGTGTATCAGATTTTTGTGCCAGGCTGGCAATATTTTGATATAAAATGTTTAAGTAATTTATATTTTCAATCTCGAAAAAAATGTGTTTGTTCTTGCTTTCCTTTTTCTGTTGAGTGTATAGTTAAATTTTCACTGTTGCATTTAGTGCCAGTCGCAGTCAATATAGGAAAGTAATATGGGATTGTTCCCTTACGTCTTATGAATAAAGCCCTGTCTTTGTCCTTCTGGTGTTTGTCTATTAAATTTGAGTAAGTGATCCGCAATATATCTCTCAGTAGTTGTTGTGCAATATTTATGGCAAATTTATTTTTGTCTGGAATGCAGTATTTGTAGCCCATGTTCACAAAAACTGTGTATTTGTTTACCTTACAAATACGTTCTAACTCATTGTTTAGGGTGTCTTCTTTCAGATTTTTGTTGAAAGGTATTTCACATATGAGTATGTTTGTGTTCTGATAAACACTCACCAATTCCTGTAATTTGCGTGTTAGTCCTTCATAATTCTTATCGTTAACACCTCCTAACAAGATAACGTAGTCATTTTCCGTCAAGTTCTTTAATTCTTCTTTCATTACGTTTGATAAATTTTCCCCTGTATCTCCTGGTTTTAACCAACAAAAGACTTCGTACTTCTCACCTACAAGTTTTTGTAGAAAGTTTTGGACCCCTTTTCCTTGTTGATCTGCTAATAATATTATCCTATGTTTCTGCTTCTCCGTGTCTATTTGTGGGCTATGATTGCCAAGTTTTCTTTCTAGTGTCTTTCTAATTACTTTTGTAGGTATGCTTATTCCTTCGTTAATAGTCTTGTAAGGTGATATATCTATGACATTATTTTCTCCTTGATTGCAAATTGTTTTTTTTGCGCTGGAGCTTTCTATTTCGTCTGTTTGTATGGTTTTTTTTAACGGAACTGTCTGCCCTAACCTGCTTTTAGTAATTGGTGTATTTTTTATATGAGCTTTTAAAGGCGTTGTTTTCGGGGACACGCTTCCTTGGAGTAATTTATTCAAAACTGCATTCTTTTTATGTAGTTCCTTTATCTGCCTTTGAAGAGTAGTATTATCCTCATTAAGTTTATCTATCTCACTATGTGCACTAGATAGTTCAAGTGTAAGAATTTCAATTTTTTGTTTTAGTTCCGTTGTTTCTGAGTTATCCATTACGGAAATGTTAGGTAAGCTTCTTGGACTATCATCTATAAGTGTAGAAGTCAATATATCCTCCTCGTCTGACATCAAAAGGGTTAAATTTTCTGCCGAGAGATTTTTATCAGTGATGTTTTTTATACAACTTGCAAGTATTTTCTTCCCGTCTGGATTTGTGGGTATGTTTGGCTTTGTTGTTCCTAGCCTGCGTTTTTTTGTATCAGTAGTGTTCTCTAGACAAGGACAACATCTCCAAAATAATTTGTGATCCTTGGTCATCCGTTGAAATCTCCGTTCTGATACCCGGGCACAGGATATATCATATGTATTCTCACATTGAGCACAGGTGATATGCTCTCTATTTTTAACTATTTTTTGACAAACAGTACATTTCAAATAAGTTTTCTTAGTATTTGATGCCATTTTATGAAATCGCAATGAAGTCTTGATTGCTTACGTTTATTTAACTGGATACTATTTTCCGTATCTTAATAATAATGAGATCAGTTTTCAATTTTCGGTTCACAAAAATAATCCAAATAAAAAATAAGATGCAAAAATACTTTGTTGTCCTGCACTGGGTTTCGATATTCGGTATTTCCGTTTGAAAGGCAGCGTTGAATACAACGCGCTACCGACTAAGCTACGTAGTAGGTCGAAAATTGTAGTCATATTACGCTCATGTAGTCGCTCGAATTGTTCGCAATGATAACAAGTTCGCAGAGTCCAAAGATCAACTTACGTTTGAAAGGAAGTGAGTTGAGTTAACCGTCATTTATTTTGATGCTTTTGACGAAAAATCACTTATACACTGAAGTTAATGTTAGTGTTTTGCACTTTTACGTGTTTTATGTTGTGAGGAATGAGGTCGTACATTAATGTTATTCATTAATCCTTTTTAGGGTAAATATTTTAAAAGTTTTATTAACTGTCGATTTTTATCATAAAAGCACTGGGTTAGGAAGGTATCAGTATTTTGCAACTATTTTTTCAATTTAGGCGTCTGGGACGCTCTTATAAAGGTCAATTACAAATTTTAATATTGAAATTTACTACATTGTACTGCCACGTTCAGCAAACAATAATTATAGAGCCTCTAGAGAGAATATTTCAATATTATAATTTGTTATTGACCTTCATGAGAGCGTCGTAGATGCCTAAATTGAATACATGATTTTGACTTTGACTTTGGTTTTGGTGTTGTAAATTGTCACTAAAATATTTGTCTCAAATACTTCCACATCCTGAAATTGTATATAATATAATTGTTGTCGTCTTCATGCACCCTTTGCCAATACCTACTGCAACCTGCACCAATTAATGGGTTATTAGGTAAGTACTGATAAGGGTTTTTCAACAAGAAATTTTGTTTTCTCATACAAAATAAAACAAATAATTTAGATTAAGATGATTAAAATTTTTATTGTATTACGAAGAGTAAAGTTTGGCAATTATGAATGAAAAATGATATCTTGCAAATGTCCATCACGAGCACGCTGACGGAAGTCGATTCTTTCATCAAAGTTTTTAATCACTGTTTGGCATAATGGCGAGTCTATTTCGTTAATCACATGACGTTTTTTGAGTTTGAAGGCTGCAATCGATTTGATTGACTCCGTATTGAACCTGGCTAAATCCAGGTACAATAAATTATACAAATTATTAGAATAATTACTTAGGATCAGACAATTTGAAGAGCAGCGCCATCTGCTCGAACTCTGACATAATAAATGATATGAATGACCGTTAGCTTCCACACTGTCTGCACACCTCACTGTAGTACCGATTGTAGTTAAAATCATTTAGTTCTTCACTAAACCTATAGAGGTCGCAATAATAAGTACGTACCGATATCAACTTCACGCCAGTGCGTAGTTGAGCGAACGTCAGACTAAAGTCAGCGGTCAACGAACTTCCGGTTGTTTAGCAAAAATTGCAAAGTAATAAAGCCTCTCATTGGCTCTGATCCTCACTATCGATTTAGCAGCGAAGCATTACCTTATTTGGTAATGCTTTGAGGACCAAACTTCCGGTAGACTCGAGGTGGCTACAATTCGAAAGTGTTCCCTCACTTGTTACGAGCCAACCGGACAGTGAAGAGCTAAAGAAATAGTTACTAAATTCTCTTTACTATAATTTAATACAATAGCTTTCAACCCCGTTCTTGGGTGAGTGGTATATATTCTGTGATCTTGCCAATTCTTACTGTGATATTCTAACCTAACTTTTTGCAACGTAATTGTGTAAATTAACAGTGCTAAATACTTCTATATCTGTTCTTATTAGTGTATGTTTGTAACCTTATTTCATTTACCATGTGCTTGAATTAACCAGCGAGTAAGCTCTTAAAGCTGCCACAATGTTATAAACATGTGTAAACTCGATTGCAAATACTTCTGGTATGTAACCTTATTTTAACAACCAGTGCACTCAACCATGTGTAAATACTTTTTTAATATTATTGTGTTTTTTTTATCTAGCCCTTCAGGCAACCTAGCCCTTCAGGCAACCTCATGTTTGCTGGCGGGCCACATCCAAAGGCTCTCTGCTCGTCCCCAAATGCTCAGTGGCAGGGACAGTGGACCCACCAGCTCAACGTCACACTGGACCTATTTTAACCGGAGCCATGTGGATTCCAGGGTTCCAGAAAGAGGCAAATCTCCTGGCTTCACCTCAACCCGCTAGCTTCTGCAAGCAACAAGGTCCAGCAACTTCTTCGCCAACCGCTGCCACCTTACGGTCCCACGGACCCGTCTCTACAGCATCTGGCTGGGACGACCTACCGGCGCGGCTCACAGGCTGACCTTGAGCGGAGTGTATCACAGCGCCTGCTGCTGAGCACGTGCTTCTCTTCACTTACCGGAGATAAGTCCTTCAACAAGGAAGCCTACCACACGCCACCTGTCTGTAATCCACGACCCTTCTCATACTTACTATACCTGACATCTTCAATATATCTCTAAATCTGTTCTCATCTTTTTTCTTTTATGCCCCCTACTACCCACTGCTAGGTAGGAAGGTGACACTCTGTCCTTAATAAAGCCCCACAAAAAATAATACTGTGGTGTTAAATCACATGATGATTGTAACCTTAACAGTACTACCATTTTCTTAGTGGATTTTAATTATTTTAACCTGATTTCGAGCGAAATTGACATCATTGTAATAATTACCTATTTCCAAAGCATCTACTACGAATACGTCAAAAAACAAAATGTCATAAATGTCATGCTGTTGGTGTTGGCCCAATTTAAAAACAAAGTTCATGTTGAAAAGCTCTTTATAATACAATCAGAATATAACATACAATAGCAAAGTTAACAAACTTTTTAGTATGATTAAAAAGTTACACACTTTTTAGTATGATTAAAAAGTTACACACTTTTCACACAGTATTTACCTTTGTAAAAAGATATAGCTTATAAGCAGCTTCATTTAAGAAAATATATAACTGAGCTGGTGAAAATGTGTTAGACTTTTTTGCGTTGTAGCCATCAGATTTGCGTTTGCATTCTTGTAATGAGTTTTGTATATATAGTCACATCAACGTTGCGATAGATGCTTAATATTCTCGGATATTCGCCAAGTAAGGTAGTGCATTTAGAGAAGCACCACCAGTGCGTCCGCGCCGGCTTCTGTGACCATAACCTCATGCGGCTGCCGGTCAGGTGGCACCTCGTTAAGGTTCCAATCAGATATGAGTGATTCTCCGAACCCTAAATTTTCGATGTCTTTAGGTTTATTTTTGTAACTAACTGACAAATCAGTCTGAAATTAATTTTTAAACATACCTCAGACATTGCCTATCTTGCACAAGTTAATTTTTTTTAATAATAGTTATTTAAATATTTCAAACAAATATTTAAAAGTAGTTCTTCTGACTAATATGGTGTGTCCGTAACCCAGATTCTTGAACGTTAGTAACAATAACATTATTTCTTATTCATAAATTGATGTTAATTATAATTATTACAAAAGAAGTTGTTTCTTGACACCAAAAAAATGGTACTAATATTTACTATTGTTTATTTATAAATAAAAAAATAGTGAGTGTCCGGCACAAAAGTCTGATTCATATTCTTCTTCGCTTCACTCGAACGTACCCAGCTAAATACGAAACATCAGGCGACCCCTCCCCACGCTGGCGGTAGCCAGTGGCTCGGCTGACGTGGTCGCGACGTGACGTGAGGCTGGTTTGTGTGGTCCCGGAGATATAAAGGTAAATGTCTGATTCATATAGCCTTGGTACACCTGTGTTTCTGATTAGTATGTTCGGTTTTATAAGTAAGGTAAAAGGTTTTCAAACTTGAATCTGCGGGAAATATAATGCCATTGGGGAACAGAAACCTATGTATAAATAACAATCCTTAATTAGACAAGAACGCTCTAAGACACGAGCGTCAAAGACAAAGTAGAAGTCCGCGGGCTGCGTTCCGAACAATTTATGTCAAAATCTCAATCAAAAAAATTTAAGTAGTAGTGTGGTCAAAAAGGGTTGCTAAGACCACTTCCATTGTAAACATTGTGATCAACACCGTGTTCGGCGTCACTAAAATATTATTCACTCAGGTGTCACAACCAGTATGATCAGTTACTATTGTTAAACTGTTAAATACAAGAAATAGGAAATCAAACACATCGCTCTTAATAATGTTATTTATTATGAAATAACAATACATCAGGATCGATGAACGCATAATGTTTATTTTCATGTAATTTTTTTTCATGCAGTAAGTAAATAGTCACGCCTACAATAACATTATCTGAGAAAATTGTGCACTGACTTATTTGCGGCCTCCCCACTTGGACCCGTATTTATTTTTAGCATCACCGGCGTAATTTGGTCGTGAAGTTGTGGTGGTCTTTTCACGGGCCCGCTTTTCATCCTTGTTCATCTGTTGGCCGGTCAACTTTCCCTCTTGATAGCCTTGATAAGCACTACTTCCTAAATCGTATGCATTACCACCCTTACCACCCTTCCCCTTCCAGCTTCGTTTGCTGCGTTGGAGGTTCAAATTGATGCTGGATATGGGTCTGGCGGGTTCCGCAAGTAAAGCGTCTCCGACCGCGTCGGGTTGGTTCGCCAAGTACTTGCCATGAGCGTGACCGACCGCCACAATCACCCACACTGCCAAAACGATTATCGACCACGAACTCATAATGGACACTGAACACGTTACTGCAAATCGAGCTTTTATATATCCTCAACGAGTGCATCACCACGAACGCATAAAATTTTATCTAAATATTATAGGTCACCTTCTATTTTTGTTATAATCACTTTTAACCTTTGAACATTAAAAACAAACAAGAATAATTCCTTGTATCATATTACTTATGTATTAACCTTCATATAATAACATACATGCTTACATCCCTACACATACGCACTCGTAACCGGACTTACTTGCAGCACTGGTTTTGGATGAGAACTTCATGTATGAGAAAATATTCCAGCTAAACAAACAAAAAATATGCTTGATCAAAATCTTCGGTTAAACATAGCTGTAAAAACGTTACGGAGGAAGTTCAAAATGAAAAATTACTAAATATATAGTATTATCGGGCAAAAATTCAACATGATCGCTTTATGTATAAAAATCATGTTTTTTTTTTTGATAATAATTGAGAAGTTTATCTTATACCCTTTTGTAGCAGTATCACAATCACATAACTTAATAAAAATCTATACTTTATTATTTCTCATACACACACACGCATAAACAATTCAAAATATAAACATTTCTTAAGAATTAGAGCACAAGGAAAATGGTACAATTGCAGCAATAAATATTATTAATACATTATCAAAGACATTAAAAACCCGCTAGGGATTTCATTATATTATTTCTTGGGATAGAATGTCAATAATGTGTCAATAAATGATATAAAAATAATTATTACTGATATTGATGCATTGACTTCATCCCCTCAAGTGAGTTCTGAACTCTGTTTGCAGCATATTATTAAATAAAATCAAAATGTTTCTATTTTGGACAACAGAAATCCATAATGAATGTTGATATATAAAACAAAACTTTCAAACTATTGGTAATATATTATTATATATAAATGAAGAGTTGTAAAACAAGAACTTTGTTTACTAAAACCTAAATTTGTTTTAACAATCGCAATACAACAAAAATTTGAATCATCTTCTTCTAAATTCTTTGTTTTATTTTGTTTTAGAAAACAAAGTTCTTGTTGAAAAACCTTTTATATAAGATGGATATTAATTCATCAACAATACTGCGGGGATGGTGTAGAATCGATAACGGAATGTGTTTCACTTATGTTTAATTTTCACATACAAAAAATCAGTATAACTATTTTCTAAGCGCGGCGCGTTGCCTTTTATTATGATAGTGAGAACCGCGGTGTACTCCATTCTCACACGTACGAACGCTACCCAATGTCAACTAGACAGCTTTATCTATCACTAGGGCTACTTAAGTAGGACGTATTGGGTCAAACCGCTACCGCGTCACGCGTTCTTTTGTCGCAAGCCGCCAAAGACCGACTAGGCAGAATAGGTACTCAAAACAGCTGCCTATTGTGCCTAGTATAGCAGTTCATTGACTTCACGTAGCCATCGTGCTTGTGTGTGAATAGAGTAGATACACCGTGATCGTAGACCGTATATTCCCAAAGCCAACGTGCCACAGCTTAAGCAATAGTACATAATTTTTGTGTATGTGAAAATGAAACATGAGTGGAACACATTTCGTTATCGATTCTACACCATCCCCCGCAGTATTCTTGATAAATTAATAATAATAATAATAATAATCATTTTATTGCAGATAACAAAGATCCATTTGAAGACAATTACAAAATTAAAAGTAATAGAATGAAATAAGAATTAGAGTAAAGCTTATAATAATTTAGCCCAATATTTTTTAAAATTAAAACAATTGTCATAAATAGTTTTAACTGTCGTATTTACAGACTTAGACAGTGATACTCTAAATCTGGCAATTCGGTGTCTTATCACCGCATCGAGAACCGGCACGCGGGCCTCCGCGAACATAGTGGAAGCACTGCACCATCGCGGAAGGCGAAACATTATGCGGAAAGAGTCATTATACTGCACTTTAAGCGTACGGTAACTTTCCACCTTGTATTTACACCATAATTGTGGAGTGTACAGTGCAGTACAATACGTTTTAAAGAGCAATATTTTTGCATCACGCGAACAACTATTGAACTTTCTACCTAGCATATTGGCTCTAACCGCAAGAGACCGTCTTTCTCTATCAAGGTCATGGTCGTCAACGAGATCACTGGCAATAACATGTCCTAGGTACCTAAACGAAGAAACGTATTTTAGAGGTTTTCCATTTAAGGACAAAGGAAGACCAGCCACATCCCTTTTTGTAGCTCGGAACATCATTGCTACTGACTTTTCGGTGTTGTACTGTAAGTTGTGGGCTGCAGCGTATTTTTCGCACTTACTTAGTAGCACTCTCATTGCACTGATGGAGGGGCTCAACAGAACCATATCGTCGGCGTAACTCAGGTTATTCATACATTTCATTCCGATCGAACAGCCAACACCGGCACCGTTGAGTTCCTCGATCAGAGCATTGTACGCTAGCGCTTTTAAGTTTCTCCCACAGGATCTGATAGTTAACTCTATCAAATGCACGACTCTAGTCCAGGAAACAAGCATAGACGTTGGTCTGTCTGGAGGTGTAATAGTCGACTATCTGTTTCAAGCTAAATATAGCCATATCCGTCGAACTATGCTTTTGAAAACCAAACTGTGCACTATCTATTACTATGTGTTTGGAAAGGAAGCTTAGTAAAATAGAGTCGATGACCTTTGAACATGCCGTGGAAATCGAGATTGGTCGGTAGTTGGAGCCTAACGAAGCACTTGTCGTCTTACTTTTTATAATTGGCAATACCACTGACTTAAGAAGGTCAGGAGGTAGATATGAATGCCTGAAACAAGCGTTAAAAAATTCCGATAAAAAAGCAATTACCCATGGACCACCGAAACGCAGATGTTCAACAGCTATCCGATCATGACCAACCGCTTTTCCCATTGGCAACCTCATGATGGTATCAAAAACAAGCTTCTCATCAATGTGCGTATAAGACTCAGATAATGACTCGCCCAGGTTTTTATTAATGAAGTCATTTTGTTTCACAGGACCCGAAACTGCTGTCAGAAACCTGTGTTTAAAGTTTTCAGCTATAGCCTTACTATCGCATACGCCATCAACCGAGGCAGGGGCCCTAGGTTTGGTTTTACTCAGTTTTGAGGACTCCTTCCAGAACTTATGGAAATTTTTATTAGAGCATGCGTTACTGATGTTATGCAGCAAAATTTGGTCAGAATTTTTCTGACACCACTTCAGGCGACTTTTGAAAACGGATCTACTTAGCTTCATCGCATCGAATAGAAGGCCAGTAGAAGGAGCTCCAGCCTCAATCCAAGCAAAGTATTTCACCCTAGCCTCATCATGTGCAGCTTTTACGTGTTGATTCCATCCCGGCACTGGTTTAGGACGCCACACCTTTCTGTTTCTTTTTGCAGCAGCTGCCTCCTGTAGAGAGACTATAAATTGACTATAAAGGGCGTTTATCAGCTCCGCGTGTGACTCATCTGTACAAGCTTCACACGTGCTCAAGTGTCGCAGCGCCTGCCAGTCGAGCGAACATATGTGTTTACTGCAAAGAAACTTATAAAATTCGATCTCCTTGCCATTCCTTTTACCCCATGCGAATCGGTCAATTTTGTTGGATACGCTACACTTTTCGACCCTACTTACGGATATATTACCAAAATCGCACTCGATTGCCAGCGGCTTGTGATCTGACCATAACACATCTTCGATAACATATACGTTAGATATACTGGACCAAGCGAGCCGGGTCACAATGCAGTGATCAAGCCAACTCTTTGAGCCAGACACGTCACTTACATAAGTAAAATTATTATCATTAGTCCTTAAAAATTCATAATCAGCATATATTAAATCATTGTCATTGCAAAATTTCATTAATTCGTTACCAAATAAGGTGTCAATATTTGCATTATAGTAGTCGCCAAACGCTACAGCAAAGCTTACATTGTGTTCGTCAATTAAACTATTAATAGTAGATAAATAATTTGTAAAATCTGGCAAATTGTTTATATCATTTTGTGGCATATATACTGAAAAGTACATATGACAATTACCAGCAATTTCTGTCTTTATTGCACATAACCTAGGGTCAGAACAGTCAATAATAGTAACATTATTAAAGGCTGCAGTTCTGTAAAGGATGGCCACACCCCCGAACGGCCTCCCTATTAAAATTTTAATTTCATTTACTGCCGATACACCATGCGCAGTAAAATTGTCATGTATAGTTGACAAGAAAGGCAGATCGCGGGGGAGGAGCCAATGTTCTTGCAGAAATATTACGTCATAATCATCACATAACAATCTAATAAAATCAACACTTCTCTTAACCGATTTACAGTTGAAACTAACAAACTTCATTATGCCGACAAATACCGTTACTTATTACTAGTATTACTCAACAGAAAAAAGTTTTTTCTGCCAAAACAATCTGTAAACAATGCCTATAGGCCAAAAGTCAGGATTCAAAAATGTCTGCTTTCTATCAAACAGCACGGTAACCTTAAAAGACGCAAAACTTGTTTCTTTATATGGTATAATTCGTTCTACTGTTACGGGATTCTCACCTTTACTTTTTATGTATTCAGTTAAACTATCCTCGTTTACAGACTTATCGACTCGAGATACGTATAAACAAACAAGTTTCGGCGCCGCCTTAATAGCAGAAGATTCCTGCACGAGCGCCTGTCCCTGTCTATTTCTATTGAATTTCTTTCTATACGACACAGTAGTAAATCCGTCGTTTTGCTCGCTGTCCTGGTGCTCGAACTTGTTCTTTTGAACGCGATCACGGGATTCCGCGCCTTTCGAATTCGTCGTTTTAGCGCGTTTATTAAATGTCGTAGTTGCGGCCTTATAATCAGCTGACTGTTGTTTGGAGGTAGAACGAATGACTTGACCAGGCTTGCGGCTGCTTGTTGTAGCACTTAGGGCGGCCGCGGGCTGCGGATTGCTAGCGGGCGGGTGCGGCTGGACCGGTTCCGCGGACTGCAGCGTATCGCTTATCGTAAGTATGACACCAGTCTCGACGGCTGTAGAATTATAATTTGCGGTCGGTACAGAGTGGGTTTGAGTTTCACTTGACATAAGGTTGCAATTGCTACCTTTTTTATCGTCACGTGTACCGTGGTCAATTCGTTCTTCCAGGTCCTTACGTAAAACGTCTAGCTCACACTGCTTAACGTATGAGCTTTTTACTTTATGCAGTTCTTGTTTGAGGAGAACTACGTCCTTTAGCAGAATAGAGACGTCTACGTGATCCCAAGTCACAGCGGGGAGACGATTCAGATTTTTACAAGCAAAGACAGGTTGAGTATTTACTTCAATATCCTTGATTATATCTATTATATCTTGTAGTTGTTTCCTGCTTTTTCCTTCACCTTTTCGGGTTGCACGTCTCACTTTAGTCGAGTCTTGAAGGATAGCCTTCGCTGCGTCGATCTCCTCCTCTTTGAAGTGTGATTGACAAATTTGAAGAAGACTAAGTTCATCCATAACATCCACTTTGCATTGTACGAAACACAACAATTCGTTAATGATAACACGACAACTGCATATATCTGGCATTTTAAGGTGCGCAGATTCAAAATGCGTCACACAGCACTACACTCCGATGAGACACGTCCGTATTCAAGCGATGCGCGCTCGCCCTTTTATATAATATTATTGTAAGGTGTATATTAATATTATTAATATACACCTTATATACATGTGGCTCTCCGAGCTGTAGATCTCGATCTGCCCTTGCATAGCTTACAATTGAATAAAGGTTCACTGCGCACGCTGATGGGAGAATGGGTCAAGAAATCCAAAAATCAAGATGTAATGTAAATAATAAAAATGATTGTCTTGGACTTATGTCGTGTAAATTGCATTTATGTATGTTAATTACGCGTCAAGTTGTTTGTCCGCGATGGATTCCTAAATTACTGAACCGATTTAAATTTTTTATTTTTTGATATTATGTGATTTGCACATTGTCTGCAATTTGATCCAAATTGAAAGATAGGATAGCTTACATCTCAAGTTAAAATTTCGTGAGAATTGGTTGAGAAATGCGACCTGTAGAGGAGAACAATTGAACTTACGAAAGCATTTTTCTAACTTGAAGCAGAGACGCTTCGCTCGCACTACGAGTTCTCGCATGGTCAATTATGTAGGTAACACTGATTACTAGTGGCACGTGTGAGATTTGTGAAGATAGAGAACATTTATTTATGCAATATTATATAGACTCAATAACATAAGATGTTTGGCAGGAAGCGATTCCATGTAATTAGATACTTGTTACTAGTTGAGTATTTAACTACCTAACTTACTAGGTTTTCTACAAAGAGGGAATCATAAGGCAAACTTAAAAGATACAACATTTATAGGAACACATTGAGCATTTTAATAAACATAATACAATAGTTTCACGTGGATTATTTCTGTATAAGTTTAAAGTTACCAATCACAATAATATAATTAAATGGGCATACTATTTTGGAAGAACAAAGCCAACAAACATAGAACCATACACAACACGAACAACAGTTAGGTTACACTATAAAAATCAATAATTAAATAGAACACTTAACTTAATCAGCAATAGGTCACGATGCGTCACTTGTGAAGAATAAAAAGAGCTCAGTAAGATGAGACATTTGTTTTATAGCAATGACCGGCAACTCCTGATTGGTTGTAGGAAAATGGCGGGAAGTTTCATAAAGAGGCGACCCTCTTTATGAAACTTCCCGCCATTTTCCTACAACCAATCAGGAGTTGCCGCCACAACGGATCAGCCAATCCGAACTTAGTAAGGATGGTTCGTCATTGGCTAGTCCAGAACGAATACAGATAAAACATGATTTCAGTGTGGCGGTTATTAAAAATGTCAAATATCAACAAGTTTTAGGATATTCTAGAATAACATAACGGATAGTTAGTTTACAGTTCGTAACTTATTTACTTAAGATAGTCTATGCTTTATTTATTTATTTTAAGACACACCAACGACTTATACACTAAACATTCAAGACAATATAGGGACACAGGTTATTATTTGGTAGGTGAATCAATCAATTATAGGTACGTACAACGCTTTCTGAGAACTATTACATAGCATTTTACATAAATAGTCGACTTATATACTTATTTTTAAATCTTTATATTATAGTCCGGTCAATTTAGACCAAAAAATGAGAGTGAAGTTACATAAAGTCCCAACAAGCTGAATTTTTGTGAAGTTGTTCAAAACATCATTGTTCAAAACTCAGCATCAATCAGATATATATTCATCAAAAAGTTTGTTTACTTTTGTAAAGTGTAAAGATCATGTAGTATTTTTACACGCAATAACTGGCTGTGATACGACATCTGCATTTTACAGGAGTGGTAAAACAGCAGTTTTCAAAATGTTTGAAAAACAAGATTTAATTCAATGTGCTGAAGTTTTTAAAAAAAGTGATTCAACTCAACAAGAAGTTATTACCAATGGCATCCGCTTTCTTCTTTCTATGTACCGAGCTCCTAAAATAACTACCTGTTTAGATAAGCATCGATATGCATGTTTCGTTAAAAATACTAAAAATAAAAAACAAGTTCAATTAGCTTGTCTTCCTCCAACCTCATATGCTGCTCACCAACATCTTTTTCGAGTATATTACCAAGTTCAAGTGTGGCTTGGTTATCAGCTAGACCCTACAGACTGGGGTTGGAAGTTGGTCAACAATATATTAGAGCCAGTTCAAACTTTACTTCCACCTGCGCCGGAAAAACTGCTGAACACTATTTTTTGCAACTGAAAAAAGGGATGCAGTGCTAAATGTGGTTGCAAAAAAGTCGGACTGTCTTGTTCTTTGGCATGCACAAATTGTCAAGGCCGGTCGTGCTCTAATATTGAATCACAAACAATGGAGGATTCGTTTGACTCCGACGAAGTATCATGCGATACATCGCTATTGACGCAATTTACTTGCATCCAAAATGAAGATGAAGAAGAAGCAGGAGAAGAAGAACAAGAATTTGAAACTTACGAATAAGACGAATAAACTTTAACACTTTTTTTCATTTACATCGCTTTTATCTTTTCCAATCTTTGAAAATTTCCGTTATTTTGCAATAGTTTTACATTAAACAGGATCACAACTGACCCGTGGAGTAGGCCTACTGGGGAAACCGCGTTTAAAAAAACGCGCTAAGTACACTACCTCATAGGTGGCGTGGAAACGTGTGCATATCTCAGAAACGGTGGCTCGTAAGAAAAAAAGTATTGATACATTTTTATAGATAATTTTATGATCTACAATTTTTGTCTGAAGTACTTTTATGATAAAACTTACCGTTTTGCTGAAAATCGCGAATAACTCATTTTTTAGACCTTTGACCTTGAATTAAATTTTTTCCTTACAGGGGAATAATGGGGAACTTCTAGACATTGTTTGTAATTATGTTTTGAACAACTTCACAGAAATTCAGCTTGTTGGGACTTTATGTAACTTTGAATGTCTAAATTGACCGGACTATTACATATGTATTACACTTCAGTAATGATAATTCATATACGTCACGGGGATTTTTATATTTTGTAAATCTTCGCCTGATTTTGTCTCTGTCAGATAATATATGTATCAATGATAGCGAGAACCAGACAGGATATTTTCTTTTCCTTTTTTTAATTTTTGGAACTCTTTTATTTATAATATCCTTGATTATGGTATAAAAGGTGGAAACCATGTCATTAACGTCACTGCATGAATTTAGTTTAGTCTCCCAATCAACACTCTTAATATTCTCATTGATAATGACATAATCAGCTTTTCTAAAATTATGGGTGGCATACTGTACGCTTTTAAGCATAGTTAACTTAGTAAACTTAAATGTAATTTCTAAAGGAGGGTGAAAAGCGTCTATTTTAGACATAGGTTCATGAGATTTGTCAACAGAACCTCCAACAAACTTACACATTACCAAGTCTAATGTTCTTTGCTGATAATTTTTAACACAATTGATCTGGCAAAAATTATTCACTGACATAAAATCTATTAATGAAAAACCAAGACTATTTTGATAATTGAATGGGTCCAAAGCGTGTTCGACAAATGTGCTTGCTCTCCAGTCTATAAAATTTAGGTTGAAATCGACTACTATTGTTTTATCACAATTCATATTCACTATATCAGTAACAATGTCTAAATAGGAGTCAAGAGTTGTTTGAGAAGCTGGCAGAGGCAAGTAGACGTTGATGCAGATGTTGACACGTTCACGGCACCCATTTTCGTAGACTTCGATTGAGACCCACAGATCCTCGTGGTGGCTTTCCCAGTGATTTAGTCTATTGGAGGGTATAGAATTGCTGACCGCGATAAGAACACCACCTACTTCTTGTCTTACTGAGCTCGTAGTACACCGATCCCGTCTATAGATGGTATAGTTTGAGTTCAATACTTCTGCATCATTAATATTTTGATTGAGCCATGTCTTTGTGCCTACTATAACATCATATTGGATTTCTAAGCTGGCTAGATAATTTTCAGCCAGCTTCGTCCTCATTCCTCTAAAATTTTGATAGTACATATTGAATTTGACTAAAGAATGTATGGCTTTAGATGGAATACAAGTTATAGAGACTTTAGGGTGTCATAATTTATGATTTTTTTGCCATCATTTTTACGAACAAATATGCGGCCGTTTCTTATCCAAGTATATTTGTAGCCCTTGTCACGAGCTGCTATATGAGTTTCGGCGTGGAGCTTCTAGTAGTGAGGTGACAGGTGCTCTGACAGAAAAACTGGGGATTTAGAACCACCATAGCCAAAAAGGCTGCTGTTGCGCTTATTTTCAGGATTAAATTTGTTATATTTTGCGACTTCTGCTAAAACCGTGTCTCGGTGTTTGGTGCTTCCAAATTTAACAATTACAGCTCGCGGCCTTCAGCTTGTGGCATCCATTTTTCTAATACTTGTGCAGAAAAGAACGTCTTCATCGCGAAGTGGACATGATGGTACCTTAAAAATTTGGGACACTACATTGTTTAAATTTTCAGACTTATTTTTAGGCAGCCCTGTGATTTCTATATTAGTCTCACGAGTGTATTGTTCGAGCAATGTGAGTTTAGTAGTAAGATCGTGGACTGTGGACTTAAGAGCTGTATTTTTGTTCTCTAGTTTGGTTACAGTGGTCTGTGTCTTATTTCCAGCTGTTCTTGTATTCTCTTGACTGGCTTTTGAATTTATCTGCAGTTATATTGAGACAAATAAAATGATATTTTAATTGACATAATGAACATGTCATTAATTCTCTTTGAGAAATATCCTTTTTACAAGCTTCACACTTTAAGCCCATATTGCCTCTCACAGCTCAATGAAGTTGTTAATAACTGATTATTATTTAAATCCACATGATTAAATTTATTTTAAATAATGTAGCGTTAAACGGAACCACCAGTGTTTTTATTGCTTAACAGCTTAACATAGGTACGATTCTAGCACACGCATTAGAGTGTAATGTACTTATGAGTCATTGCAGTGCGGTTACTTTATCCGCATGAAGGGCCCCTGAAAGCCTGAAAAACTGAAAGCCGTCGGTATGGGCCTGCGCAAACATCGTGGAGGCACTGCAAAAACTTATTTTAAGCGGATGGTGGGCTTTTTGCCCACACCACAGATTATACAAATGTTTTATGCAGAAACGTTATGTGCAAATACTTATGTAGGTACACAGCCATAACGGAGTGTACAAAATAACGACTTTTTGACACAAAAAACTATCTAATATCGATAAATAACATAAGTTGGAATAGATTTAAGAACATAAGTTGGGTATTTAAGTAACATGTAGCGAAATTACAATAAAATTCCTGTTTAGATAACATTTTAAGACTATTTTTCAATTACGAGTAAACTATTTGCTTGAACTTGCATGACCTGTGCTATAAATTATTAAAAATTACTTACCAACCTTGAATTACGAGTACATGACAGAAAGAAAGCTCGAGGGTTTTAAATAGGGCATTACGTCCAAGTTAGCCTGTTTGTTTAGATACTGTTTACGTGCAAGTGGGATGAAATAGTGCATCATGTAACAAGACGTTTTACAAAACACTTGCGAGGAACGAATACAAAAATTTCGATACGAAATATTTTCTTGATCTTTTTGATAGCAATAATAATCTGATTAAGAAGTTTTATAATGAAATATCTAAAGTTCTACAGTAGGGAAAAAAAATATCTTTGGTTTGTTTTTATATGAAAAACGATAATCTGATTTAGTAGGTTTATAATTAAATCTTCTAAAGTTCTACTTTAGTAAGTAAAAAACTCTGGTTTGTTTTTATAATAATATGGAAAACGATCGAAACAAACTACAATCTCCTTGGTGAGAAGTGTGGAAATGTTGTTTTTTTTATTCAAAACACTAGTGCGGTAAGGTAAAGAAAAAGCACGAGTGCGTAATAAACTATATGCCGCTAAAGTCAGTGCATTCAAAGGCCCGTCACGAGCGAAAGTTGAAAAATATTTATATTAATGCAACAACGCGTGTTCTGCGGATTACATTACAAAACTACAAATTTACGAAGATAAAAATTATAGTCTTGTGCGGGATTCAAACCCGCGTCATCCACCCCTTCAGCCGGGTGCTCTACCGACTGAGCTAACGAGACAAGAGTCATACATAACTCAAATTTTTCCTCGCGTTCTTTTTCCATCCTGATACGATGGTTAAAGAACGAACGGAATTGTGTGGTTTAAGATGTTTAATTTATATAAGACATATTTGACTAATGACTTTCATCAATTGATGGATTCACAGCCTGCTGATGTTCTCCAAATCTGTGATAATCTGAAGAATCTGCATTCTGACAAACTGATTTCCCTTAAAAACATGTGACAGATTAAAGTAAAAAAATTCTAGGCGATAAATAAATTACAAACTTCTGTTTAATTTGTGCAACTGCAACGTTTCCCGTCAAATAGAAGGAATTGTAGATTTGGAAACCTTTTCATCGCATCTAATGGAGTATTATTGTTCTTTTTTGGCCAACAAAACCACCGTTGTAATACTATACCGGTGGCCAACTCAAAGTTGTCAGGTCAACTCAAAATAGACATCAAACTTTTAAATAATTTGCAAAAACTGAAGTTTTTATACACATTAAGGTTACAAATGAAATATCAATGTTCCTGAAGTTTATTATGTGCGAAAGATTCATTCAAGATTAAAATTTAACTCAAGAGAGATTTATAAAATTGTCTTTTGCAATTTTTTTTATGCCTGATAAGTTAGCTTTTGACTACTATCTCATATATCACCTGATGGTAAGTGATGATGCGGTCGAAGATGTTATTCAGGCTAACCTAGAATTACTGGCTCTCAAGTACAGCTGTCGGAACACACTGTTAGGTGTTTGGTGACAGATTTTCTATTGAGGGTGGTAGCTAGCCAGACGGGCATTTACTAAATACCCTACCACCATGCTATAACGACTGCCATCCTAAGACAACAACCGGGACCGACGGCTTAACGTGCCCTCCGAAGCAAGTGCACGCTCAGTAGTAATGTCACCAGCGGTCACCCATCCAACTCATGACCGAGGCGGACGTTGCTTAACTTTGCTGATCGTTTCAGAATGGCTAAACAAACTTCGTTACGAGCGCGAGTCAGTAAAATGGTTTACATATACATTTGTTGATTACATAAACTTCTATCTGTCTAAAAAAGGTTTTTACTAATGTTTTACAATCTATACATGTAAACTTAACAGCCATGAAGTTATCCTACGATCACTGCGTTTCGAGACGCGCCGCAAGAGCCGCACGCGCTCTTGTCATCGAATTATTTGTCATACATGGGAAGTCATACCACTATCCGTGCAGAACGGCCCATTAATGAATAAATTCGAAGCTATCGACGCGTGCGGCTCCAGCAGCGCGTCTAGAAATATCAATATTTTACTAAAGTTACTATATAGTGTCCCTTATTTAACCCTTAAACCTTAATCGGGGTCCAGCAAACCCCAGAGGTTCAATATTTGTGAATATTTTGCAATAACGAAAAGCGTTATTGTGCCACTCGAGCTGATCATTAATTACGTCAGCGGCCATCTTTTCACTAGTCTAGCATCAAATTTTACATTGCTTAGACAGAATTATAGCTGTTTAAGGGTCTGTCAGACCCCAGGGTAGTAATAAAGTAGTATTTTGTCATTTCTTTTTGTCGATATATTGGTGAATGCTGTTACTTCTGATACAAAATTTAAAGGGTAAGTTTAATATTTCGATGTATTTATTCCAATAACAGTGGTGTGGCAGGTGTTGTTAGGAACGTGTATGGACAAATTAATTATTTGCGCTCTTTTAGTTGCTTTAAGGCGTGTTCGGAAAAAGCACCCATGATATTTTATTATTCCAAATATACTACGTTACACTTTTGAAAATGGGATTAAATATTTACAGGTAAAATATCAGTTTTATTTGCAGTAAATACTTATTTTCGTTTAGAAAGACATAATTATCTTTCTGCAAACATTCTTTAGTTAGTAAGAAATTTCGATCGTGTTTGTCTTTGAGGTCGAATTCAAAATCGGAACATCGAAAGGGCTGATCTTTGTCTCTCTCTCTCCTTCTAATGGAGGGAAAGAGATAGAGTGTGAATGTTTCGAATTGTATGATTAACCCAAGGCCTCAGACCGAATAAAAATTCAAGACAGAATGTTGTGTAAAAAAAAATGAGGCCAGTAAAAGTACTCCTCGCCGTGTACAAACACGATTACACACACATATGTACAACGAAACTACGCCTTGACTCGTCAGTCGAACTATTGCGGCGTGGTGGCATTGGTGTTGCCGTTATTAAGCCTATAAGGTTTACCCTATTATTGGGTGATAATACACAACGTATTACTATAAGTTTTTTTTTAGTTGATCAATGTGTTTTAACCGACTTAAAAAAAAGAGAAGGTTCTCAATTGGACTTTTTTTTTTAAATACAAATATTGCGTCGTAGATGCCTACGACGCAATATCATTGTAAAAATCGGTTCAGTGGTTTAATTGCAAATTAAAAAGATGGATTTCATTCATTCAGTCCATTTTCAACCGACTTCAAAAAGGACGAGGTTTTCAATTCAGTTGTATTTTTTTGATTTAATTAAATCTTTGTTCATAACTCCGTCATTTTATTTTTTGTTGGAAAGCTGATACCTTGAATTATAATAGCTGATACCTCATATTCATTTCATTGGTATTGGATTTTCGGTTTCGAAGATAATGAAATTATAACCATATTATTATTGATATTACAAAGGCAAATTTAAGTTCCCCGTAAACTGGTCACTTACCAGTGTTACTGTTTAATTATTTTTTCATTTTCCGAATTGAGTCCAAAATTTAAACAAAATTGAAATGGAAAAGTAAGAAGGAAGTATGATGGGAATATTTTGAAATCGGCGACTAATATTTATTTATACCTTTTTCTACCGCCAAGCAGTAATGTTCACATTCTTATGTTCCGGTAAAATTACAGACACATGAGACTTAACATCTTTATGTCTCAAGGTGATGGGCGCAGTGCAGTTGGCCACTTGTGACGAACTGTATCGGCAGAGGTTATAGCTTAACACCAGGTGGGCTTTGTGCTTTTTTCCCCGATTGCATACAAAACCCGTCACTAATTAGTTACAAGAAATAAATGCATGTAAATAAATACCCAGTAATGTTATTTCTGAAACACTTTTTCCATTCCCTTCCCCTAATTAACGACACTACTTTTGCCAACACGTTACATCGGAACCCTATTGTTGTATTAATACTAATTACGTTATTAACTTGGTAACGTTATTTTCATAAGGTAATTTGATTATCATGGCAACACCGACACACGCACACATGTTTGGAAAACCGGCCTCACTTCTCTGTTCGCAACATTCTGTCTTGACTTTTTATTTGGTCTGAGCACAAGGCTGAAAAAGATATTCGCCGGCTATCTGAAGCAAAAAAAATACTTTGTCCCACTCAGAGAGCAAAATCGCATTTTGCTCTCTGATTTCAGGCAGCAAAACCTACATGTTTGAGCTACTGAAATGAAAAATATTATCCTGAAATAGGAAATCAAACACATAGCTCTAAATAATGTTATTTATTATGAAATTACAATACACACGATGGATGAACGCATAATGTTTAATTTCATATAAGTTTTTTTCACGCAGTTAATAGTCACAATAACATTATCCGAGAAAATTGTGCATAGACACTGACTAAAGTTATTTGCCTCCCCACTTGGACCCGTATTTATCTTTAGCATCACCGGCGTAGTTTGGTCGTGAAGTTGTAGTGGTCCTTTCACGGGCCCGCTGCTCATCCTTGTTCATCTGTTGACTGGAGTGCTTTCTTTCTTGATAGCTGTCATAACCTTTTTTTCCTAAATCGTACGCATCCCTAACCTTGCCATACTTCCCGCTTCGTTTGCTGCGTTGGAGGTTCAAATTGATGCTGGATATGTGTCTGGCGGGTTCCGCAAGTAAAGCGTCTCCGACCGCGTCGGGTTGGTTCGCCAAGCTCTCGCCATGAGCGTGACCGACCGCCACAATCACCCACACCGCCAAAACGATTATCGACCACGAACTCATAATGGACACTGAACACGTTACTGCAAATCGAGCTGTTATATATCCTCAACGAGTGAATCGCCACAAACGCAAAGAAACTTATCTAAATATTATAGGTCACTTAGTTCTCACTAGGTTTAATCTCTGTTGTGATGTCTTTTAACCTTTTGAATCTTAAAAATAAATATGTTTTTTTTTTTTCATGTAACTTTTTAACCTTCATAATTATATAATAATATACATGTTAACATCCTTACACATACGCACTTGTTATAATTATATACAGTAGAGATGTTTATATATTTCTATAATGTTTGTTAAACTTGGAATAGATTATGTTATTATAGAATATCCTAAAACTTATTGATATACTATGACATTTTTAATAACTGCCACACTGAAATCCTGTTTTATCTGTAGTCATTCCAGACTAGCCAATGACGAACCATCCTGTCTAATTTCGGATTGGATGATACTTTCTGGTGGGAACTATTAGGTCTCTTATTGGCCGGGGTGAATTTGGCGCGAAGTCTCATGAAGAGGCGACAGACACTTGGCGCCAGTCACTGCTATAAAACCAATTTCTCACCTTACTGAGCTCTCTTTATTCTTCACAAGTGACTGCCGCATCGTGACCTATCGCTGATTAAGTTAAGTGTTCTATTATTGATATATATATTGAGTAACATAACTGCTGTCCACGTGTTGTGTATGGGTCTAGGTTTGTTGGCTTTGTTCTTCATAAATAGTTGGCCCATTTGATTATATCGTTGTGAATGGTAACTATAAACTTATACAGAATTAATTAATGTGAACCTAATGTATTATGTTTAATAAAGTGCTCAATGTGTTCCTATAAATGTTGTATCTTTTAAGTTTGCCTTATGATTCCCTTTTCGTAGAAAACCTAGTAAGTTAGGTAGTTAATTACTCAGCTAATAGTAACTTATTACATGGGATCGCCTTCTGCCAAACATCTTATAATTTGAGCCTATATTATTCCATAAATAAATGCCCTCTATCTTGACAAATCTCACACACTCGTAACCGGACTTACTTGCAGCACTAGTTTTGGATGAGAACTTCATGTATGAGAGAATATTCCAGTTAAACAAACAAAGCATGCTTGACCAAAATCTGTTAATCATAGCTGTGAAAACATTATGGAGTTCATTAAATTATAACTTAGCTTCAAAAATTAGCAATCCTCTATTTAAAAGATGATTGTAACGGATATTAATGATCTAAAGGCAGGAAAACAGGAGCAATTGGAGATTCTTAGCAAACTAGCATCTGATATCAGTGGGCTTAATATATTAGTGCAAAATATATAAATTCAAAGAACTAACGAATCTGTTCACAAATCTGTGGCAAACATATTCAAACATTTTGATCTTATGAAGAAACAAATAGAAACTATAGAAAAAAAAAAATGCTATATCTGATCTAAACAAAGTACGATTACAAATCCAAATCAAGATGTATCATGGCTATCTCGCTCATCTAGTATATATACATTAAAAATATACCGCATGGTGAAGACGAATCTAAAGCTATTCTGAAAGCCGCTGTCTTAAAGATTGGTGATTTTTTTAATGTAAATACCCAATCAATAGATATTAAAGATGTTTATCACTTCTCCCGAAAACAAGGATCTACGCATCCCATCGTAATTGAATTCTCACATGTTTTTCTCAATAACGAAATTTTACTAGCCTCTAATCAAGAATCTATCTAATCTAAGAATAAATCAACACATGATAAAATATATAAAGAAAATCTAGAATTTAAAGTAATAAGATTATACATCACCAATTTACAGTAGAGTACTAACCTGGAACTGTCAGATAACTCTTCTATTTTGCTTGAGACTTTTCAAATGCAAAACTTCAAATATTGCTGGTCAAAAGACGGAAGAAACTTTTTGCAGAAAAATAACAGTACATACTCAAGAAATTAATGTTCAAAGTGAAAAATTACTAAATATAGTAATATAGTGTTATCGAGCAGGAATTCTACATGAACGTTTTTGTATAAAAATCACGGTTTATTTTTTGATTTATAGTAATTGAGAAGTTCATCTTATACCCTTTTCTAGCAGTATCACATAACTTAATAAAAATCTATACTTTATTGTTTCACATACACTGATACACACACAAACAATTTAAAATATAAACATTGACATAAAAATAATTATTACTGATATTGATGCATTGACTTCATCCCTCCATCAAGTGAGTTCTGAACACTATTCGCAGCATATTATTAAATAAAATCAATTAATACTTCTGTTTTGGACAACAGAATTCCATGATGCATGTTAATATAGAAAGAAAAGACTTTAAACTTATTCTTAGTAAACTATGAATGATAAATAAAGAGTTTTTTTAACAAAAACCTTGTTTTCCTAAACCTCAATTTGTTTTAACAAAGAGTTTAGACGAAAATGGTTAAATTTTTTATACGTAGACTTTTGTAGCAGTGATAGCTCAGTGGCTTTGGCTATGGACTGCAGCGCAGCAGGTCCATGGTTCGAATCCCGCCGCAGGTTTGAGCTTTCACCGCATGGCGGAAGGTTTTAAGTTTTTTATAATATATGTTTTTTTTATATATGAACGTTGTAAAACATTTTAAATTATGTAATGAAATAAATGATGTGAATTATAATAATATACTTTATTGTGCCAAAACAGTTTCTTACATTAATTAGACAATATTATGAGATATCACAATAAATGTTAGTTTTAAGTAAGTATAGCAGAAGCAGTTAATGAAAAAAAATTATAATCTAAATTATAATATACTAGCTTTCCGGGCGCGGCTCCGCCCGCGCGTATGTCGGTTATCGCGCGAAATCATTAACCTCTATTTGCGCAGTCGGATAAAAACTATCCTATGTTTTTTCCCGGGTCTCAAACTATCTCCATACCAAATTTCATTTAAATCGGTCCAGTAGTTTTGGCGTGAAAGCGTAACAGACAGACAGACAGACAGACAGAGTTACTTTCGCATTTATAATATTAGTACTGAAGTACTGATTAGTTTGTAATATAAGTTATACACTCATAGCTACTGAATGATTCACAGAAGCCCTCCCTGCGGGCAAGATGGATATGATAAGAAGAAACGACTGTAATTATATATAATCTTTGTATTAAGCTGGAATAATTAACTTAAAATAATCATTTACTTAATAAACTATCATTGGAAACATTGAGATCAATCAAATTTAAAACAAAAACTGTGAAACTCTTACAGTTATCAAAAAACAGAAATTATCCATCTTGCCCGACCAGGGTAGGCAATAGGGTACATAGTACCGACCAGGGTAACATAGTAGGGCAAGATGGATCGTAGAGTATAGGTAATTTTAGTCATCGCATTCGTCGCAAAAATACGAGCCATAACCCAGATAAGAGGAGCAGAGCTCGTGTGTCCAACGCTGACATCCTGAGCACTCTATCCAGTCTTCAATTAAAGGTGTTTTGTAGGGTTCTTCGCAGACTGTGCAGAAATAAGCAGGCTCAAGTTGATCAGACCTTTTCTTGAGCGAAGTTTTCTGATCAGTTCTAATATTATTCTTGTTCTTTCCTTGCTTGGACGTCGAAGGTTTGTCCGAGGCTTGTGTACCCTTTGAATTCGAACTGGAACCTGTCGAATTCAATGCTAACTTGGGCATTTTTTTTTCTTGTTTTATGTTTTTTGCCAGGGTTTTTGTCATCTTATTGAATTGCTCATTTTTAATTGGTGTGCTGGTGAGGATTTCTGCTTTTTGTATTTTCCTTTTCCGTTTTGTAATGGTTTTCATGGTTTCCCGAGGTATGGGCCTGATACTTGCCGGTGTAACTTGTGTTACTGGATTAAAAACTGTATTTAATGTCTCAGGATCTTGTGATTTCTTATCAGGAACTAATGAATGCTGATTTGATTTAGAAGAATCAGAAGGAGGAGTACATTGGGTAGGTTCTGGAAGTTCAGGGGGCTCATGCTGTTCTGGAACTTGCATTAAAATGGATGGTGATGTTGAGAGTTGGTCAGTTGAGCAGACATTTGATTCCGAGGGAGCACATTCTGATTGTGCTTGGGCTGCAATTACTGTGGATGATGATGCTGGAGAACGGTCAGTTAAGTTTACATCTGGTGCTGGAGGAGCCAATGAAGCTGCAGCGAATACTTCATCCCCAAAAATATTCCTGTTATAAGGGCAAATTCCACTTGCCTCGAATCCCCTTGTGGCGTTCAAAGCCGTTGCTCCTTTGAGATACGCTGGACAAAACAGTCTGCAGATATCTAGTTGGTTTATTATACGGCCGGGGAACTGTTTTTGAAAAGTGTTGATTTCTTGTTCAAAGAAAGTCTTAATGGGACCATAAACAGCCACGTCCAAAGGCTGCAGACGGTGCGTAGTGTGTGGCGGGAAGGACAAAAGAATAACATTATTATCACGAGCATATTCAAGAGCTGGATAGTACTTGTGCGATTCATGGTTGTCTAGTAATAAAAGGACTTTTTTATCTGGTGATGGTCGCACTTGTTCCACAAAATATCGAAGCCAGTCGTAAAACTTCTCGCTGTTAATCCAGCCACTGTCTGTTACAGAAGCTTGTGATCCAGGAGGAGATCCATCAAGCAGACGGCCAATGAATTTCTTTCTTTTAAAAATGAAAAATGGAGGTATAAAGGACCCTGCACCATTGCAGCAACATACTACTGTTGTAAGCACACCTCTTTCTAGACTAGACACAATGCCAACCTGTTTTTTTCCTTGTGTTGTCAAAATCTTTGGGGGCTTGGACGTCGAAGTCTTTACCCCGGTTTCATCCATATTATAGACTCTGGCTGGATCAATATTATTATTTATCATCTGTTCTTCTAAGAGATCATAAAAGCGGTTTACTTGTTGCTTGTTAAACCCTTTTATTCTTGCTATTGATGTAGGTTCTGGTGTGCGCAATACAATTGATGGGTTTCTTTTTTGAAAAGCTTTGAACCAGGCTTTGCCTGCGACATCATCTTTAAATCTAGTTTCTTTATTTCTGGCTTTAGCAAACTGTCCTGCTAGCTGCATAAACTCTATTCTCGTAAGACCATAAAACAGAGAATCTACTTTTTTATTATTCCACCAATAGTTTTTCTTCGTCTGGAGTAAACACGGGACGAAATCTACCCAAATTTTTGTCAGAACAATTGGATTGAAGATGTCTATGTAAAGTGCCATACGGAATACCATATTTGAGAGAAGCTTGGCGTATAGACGAATTTTTTGCTTCCGCCATGGCACGCGCCAGGGTTTCCGAAGACCATGATCCACGTTGGGTTTTTCTTACGTAATTATTTACCATCTGAAAAAATAATAACCTTAATTTAAATTAGGTTTTAATAAACGGCGGGCAAGATGGATATAGCCCGATCCATCTTGCCCACTTGGCTTACTATGAAGCAAAATATGAATATCTCATAAAATAAAAGTAATACACAAAAATCCATTCCAATTAAGCATATTCAATAGTAAACAAAAGAAAACAACAACAAGTAATACAAATTTACAAGAAAACATTAGAAATATTCACATTACTTACTTTCAAAATATCGAAAGTTCGGAACACAAATCATAAACACGCTCCTACGACGTCCTCCGCGCGCAAGCGGCTGGCGACGACTGAGCGGGGGGAGGCGGTCTGCGCCTAGGCACGCTGTTGTCAAGAGGCGATCGTGAAATATCGGGTCGAGTCGTGTATATTTCGTGTATCCATCTTACCTGCTCTATCCATCATGCCCGCCCTTCCCCTATTATTTTTTTATAAATGTATGATCAATAGATAAGTATAGTAACAGATAACTGAGTGTTCTAAAAACATACTTACAGTTTTTATTTGATGTACTGTTATTTTTAATACAGAAATATAGTATGACGTGACTTTTAAAAAAAATACATATAAATTACAAAATTACAAATTTATGAGAAATGAAATGAAATGGGATATATTTATTTGTAAGAAACACTTATTCTGGTCAAATTTAAAAAGTAGTTCAGCGCTATTCAAATTAACTGTGTGCAAACCACATTATACAATATAAACCGCATTATAAGAGATAAAATTAAAGTCAGATAAGAAAAAAAAACAGATTCTTCAAAATTAAAATACTATTAAATTGCTTACTTCATTAATTTTAACAATGACGAAAAATGTAAGTCATGTGCGGGATTCGAACCCGCGTCCATCCACCCCTTTAGCCGGGGTATGCTCTAATACAATTGAGCTAACATGACAATGAGTCATAATTCAATTTTTTCCTGTAGTTCTTTAACCATCGTATTGTGATGGAGCGACATCTATAGTTCGAGTTACGTTGTACTACGAATCCCGCACATGACTTAATTTTTTTCCTCCCGTAAATTTGTAATGTATTCCGCAAAGCATTCGTTATTGCAAACATAAAAAAACATATAATGTTGGCATTTTATATGTATTATAATAATTAAATGACAACTCTAACAGAAAATTGGCCAAGTGCGAGTCGGAGTCGCGCACGAATTATTCCGCACCATTAGCTATACAACATTAGACTTCATATTTTAACCTTTTTTGTTTTAACATCCGCGAGTCCGACTCGCTTTTGGCCAACTTTATGTATTTATTGTTATGGCGGCTACAGAAATACATCATCTGTGAAAATTTCAACTGTCTAGCTATCCGTGTCTTGAGATACAGCCTGGTGACAGACGGGCGGACAGCGAAGTCTCAGTAATAGGGTCCCGTTTTTACCCTTCGGGTACGGAACCCTAAAAATTAAGATTATTGCGAATGCTATCTGGAACTTTAACCTAGAAATGCAAACGGTTGATAACACGAGGTAGCAACACAGTGTTGAGGCAACAGCAGAAGGTTATCGACGAGAATTCTCGGTATTTACTTAAATAAGACGCCATTCAAATTTAATTATGTATAAAATGTCAAAAGTTTATCATTATTTAGGTTTACGGGTACATCATTTACAATGAATTTTCGAAAAACATGATAATACAATTGTTTCTCTACATAACCACACTCAAGTTGAAAATTTGTCGCCAAGCACCTAACGGTGTGTTCCGGCAGCTGTCCTTGAGAGCCAGTAATTCTAGGTTAGCCAGAACAACATCTTCGACCACATCATCACTTACCATTAGGTGAGATAGTGGTCAAAAGCTAACCGATCAGGCATAAAAAAAAAACTTTCAATATTTCAAGATTCAAGAGATATTTTTTTTTCAATCGTATAAACTTAGTTATTGGCAAACCTCTTAGAGTTGACATCTGCTAGTCCTAAAAAAACATTTTTAGATGTTTTTTGTTATATTTAGAAAAAACGTATATGTATATTTTTTTGTGTTTTTATGTGTTTTTAAAGGAATAAGAACGAAAACCACCTGATGTTAAAAGTCTCTTGTGCCTGTAATGTATTATTTCATATATTTTATCACTTTACTCGACGTAAATATTCAAAACTATATTCGGCGGGAGCGCGCCGCGGTCCGATGTTGCCGCGGCGGGCGCTCCTGGCTCGGGATGGGAGTAAAAGTAGTACAAAAAACGATATTTCCTTTTTCAAAACAAAGAAAAAATTCTCATAATGTTTGTCATGACAAGCAGAAGTCAATCCTAATTAGAGTCAGTGTATATTTTAGGAGACTTTAATGCACAACCCAGGGCTCGGTTCGGTAAAGAGCTTAAACTTCACGGCAGAGCAAAACTGACGATGAGCAGACATTGAGCTACTGGGTTTGTCCGCCGACCCGTACACTTTTGTGAGCGATGTACATGGTACTAAAAGTTGTTTAGACCACTTTGACGAAGGCAGCTTGGAATACGGTAACTGAAGTAAATATAATTTATGGTACGTACTGGTCTGATCACTTTCCGTTTTTTGATACAATGGCATCTATTAGGAATCATTTATAGCAGAGATTGAAGTGGTGTCACGATCATGCTCAACAAATTAAAATGGATATTTTAGCGGATCACAATTCTAAGAAAAAGTTTTGCAATTTCTGGAAAGAAGTAAATAAACTGAACCCTCAAGTCGGCTGGCCTGTGTTGGGGATGTTAGTGAGTCTGCGGAGATAGCTGCGCTTTTTAAAAACTATTTCAAGGTTCAGCCACAACTAGATATGTCCACTGAGATGCCTATGTGTAGGAGTCCTAAGGGAGAGCTGCACATGTTCACTGCTAAAGAAATAGCGGCAGTGGTAGGGAGTATGACGAGGGGAAAATCCCCTGGTTATGATTCTCTTAGCATTGAGCATTCGCAGCATGCAGGGGTTCATTTGCCTCGAGTGCTTGCTTTACTATTTAACGTATGTATAGGCCATTCATACTTGCCTAAAAATAAGGGGCTAACATCACCCAAGCTTTTCAATCTTTATGTGAATCCTCTACTTGAGGAGCTCAGCAACACCATAATGGGTTGCTCTATAGATGTGAAGATTATTAACAATATTAGTTATGCCGATGACATGGTGTTGTTGAGCCCTACAATTAGTGCTATGCGCAGGTTGGTAAGCATTTGCGAGTGCTATGTAGTAGAGTAGACTCATGGCCTCAAGTACAACGCCACAAAAAGCGAGTTGATGGCTTTCAAATCGGGCACCAAATATTACCCATGCGTTCCAGAGGTAAAGTTAGCCAGCACTCCGCTCAAAATGGTCTCACACTTGAAGTACCTGGGGCACTGGGTCACAGATAGACTCAACGATGACATGGACATTGAAAGGGAGCGTAGGGTGCTCGCAGTGAGGAGTAACGTGTTCATCCGTAGGTTTGCGATGTGCTCAAGAGACGTTAAACTGGCACTCTTAAGAGCTTATTATCAATCATTTTACACCTGCAGCCTGTGGTTTAACTGTACTCAAAAAGCTTTAGGCGCCTTACGCATCCAATATAATAACGCGTTCAGGATGCTGCTGAAGCTGCCGCGTTTCTGCAGCGCGTCAGGAATGTTTGCTGCCCGTAGCGATTGTTTCACAGCACACAGCAAGTAGGAGTGTGGCATCTCTGGCGCGACAGCGATAACAGCTATCTTAAAGTAGTAGCAGATAGGGTCGATGGTGTTTTAGTTACACATTTAATAAAGATGCATGTGCTGCCATTCCAACGATGTGCAAAGTAAATAATTGTGGAAGTATTTTAAATTTTGCAACTTTATATAAGTATATTTAAATTAAAAACTTAATTAATTGACATAATATGTGAATGTGTGAATTACATTTTATTTTATTTAGTGTTACAATAATTATGTAGATTTAATAAGATTTTATTATATGAGGATGGTGTAGAAAATTATGTATATTTAATATGAATGATTTCCGAAATAAATGATTGATTGATATAACAACTGTCACCTTAAACTACAACCAGGACCGATAGCTTAACGTGCTCAACGAATCAACGAAGCATCCACATAAGTGCCACGTTGCTTAAAATAGTTGATGGGTTAAGAACGACTTAGCAAGATACACTATGAGCTTTTCAAAAATGACTATTATCTTTAATTCTATAATAATAATAATAATAATAATGTTTATTACTCATTACTCATTAAATACACACATCAGTACATTTCTCATTATAACACAATTTAAAGAAATTTACAAACTTTAAAACAATACGTACATAGAATGATGTTTTAATGGTTTTTACTATATATTATAATGTCATGCATAGCCCACACTAAGAATAATTCTTGTATCGTGAGCGTCTGCTTCCTTCTATAATATTCTATAATTCTATATGTGCATAACTAGAGCATAGTTATACACATTTAGAATACGAACAATGTAATTTATTTCTGTAATAGGTCTACGATAGGATCGGTAGTAACTTTGTCTAAAAAGCCCTGAATAAACATTGGCCCGTGAGGTGCTGGGTTAAAATTGTACCTCCCATGTCTCTCTGAGGTCAATTATGACTTTAGAACAGTAGGCAATTTCGGAAGCTCTAAACCATATTCAGCACGAAGCCACCGCTAATACGAATGTTGTTATATTCAGCGACAGTAAGAGCGCACTACAACATATATTACGATGTGGTGTGGGGTACGTTGGAGTATCGATAGTATACAAAATTTTATATTTACACGACTTGAACAAAAACAATGTAAAGGTTGTGTTGCAGTGGATACCGTCACATATAGGAATAGCAGGTAACGAAGAAGTTGACCGTTTGGCAAAGTGATTTATCCTACCACTATAGTCAGAAATTATGTACATCTATAAAAAAACTTTGTTTTGTTAAATGGTGGGTTTTGATGAACGGTCAAAAACCAAAGGGCTATGGTATAAAATAATTCAAAGCCAACCCCCTAGTTCACCGTAGTTTTTAGGTAACATAATCAGAAAGCAGATTGTTGCTGCTCACAGACTTCGTTCCGGGCACATGCCACTCAACAAATTTGCGTACTTGATGGGAAAGGTTGAGTCACCTAACTGTGAGCTCTGCAATAAGCCAGAGGATGCGTACCATGTCTTGGTGGAATGTGCCCGCAACAAAGCTGAACGTGAATACAAACTAATCGAGTTGAATATCACTGTAAATAATGTCGGTATTTTTCATTGCTTATTATCTGTACCTAATTCTAATGAAGCAAAAATTATATATAAATTAGTATATTAACTATAGGTGCATTATTAGAACATTAGGTATAGAAAAGCTAGTTAAGAGGTTGCACACTTTAGTTATAGTTATTGGTTTGTGTTTATATATTATTATTATGATAAGGTCATTACAGGGCTGACATGAACATGTTGTTCAAAAGACCTTAACTAGGAAAAAATTAAAAAAAAAACTTTCTGAGATAGTCGTAGGATGCAACGAAGAGAAAGATAACAGAAAGTGGGCATAAGTGCCTTCTGAAGAACTACTAATCTCAAGTAACTTTTTAAGTGTAGGTTTAAAAGGGAGGGTTTTTGTATAATGATGTCAAAGTCAAAATCATTTATTCAATGTAGGCTTCTACGACGCTCTTATGAAGGTCAATTACAAATTTTAATATTGAAATATATATTGTGCTGCCACGTTCAGCAAAAAAAAATTTTAGAGCCACTGCGAGAAGAACGAGCAAGGAACTCGGGGCCATTCTTTTAAACGTTGTTGGCAGAGGCAAACCAGTCCAAGCATTTTGTCGTTTAAGTAATCACAAACTTAAACGACAAAACTCCTTGGACTATATTTTGTTGTTATAATATAACGTTGTACGTTATATCAGTTGATGATGATAATACTGACCAGGAGCATACGTAAGGAGATGCCTAAGGTGGCTGACGGTCCTGGTTTGTCTTTTATGTAATAACTAACACATATTGTACAGTACAGACTATACTTGAGTGGTAGAGGAGTACGAAGATGATAACAAAGATATACACGTCGTGACAAATCCGCTTCACTTAATTGAGATAAATACTAAGAAGCTCGATTGATAACCTCCTGATAATATTCTACCATTTCTCGTTAATCGAACATTTATGCGCTCGTTAACATTTACTGATATTATATCAAATAACGGTGCATTATTATGTAACTAGATGTGCCCCACGGTTTCACATGCGTAAACAATGTTGACAAGTCACCTTTCTGTATATCCATAATGTACTTATACTATCTATATTCTCAGTTTGAACTCAATCAGCTCAAGTGTTTCAGCATGAAGGAGTAACAAACATACTCACTCATAAAATAGTTTTGATAATATTAGTTTGAAAGCGTATTTTTTTTATATATCAATACATCAAATGTTACACTCTAGCAGTTTACCATCAATTTAAGGAAATACATATTTTCTTATTAGATTAGAATACTTTATTTTGATACAAGTGAGCTAAGTTGCTCATTATACACGAGGCTGTGGGTTGCAGCCCGAGCCGTAGGCGAGGGCGTAAATCAGCCGAGTGTATAATGAGCAAGTTGCTCACGAGTTTCATACGCACTTTTTCGACACCCTTGCGAGGAAAAAAACATATATGCACAAATGCGATACAAACAACATACGAAAATTATGGAAAATAGCGAACAAGTTTTTTTTATTTGCGCACGGCAAATATATGATTGTTGATTACATATACTGAGCCTTAAACCTCTTTGTTGTTACAAATCTGTGTTACCTGGTTAAATTGAAAATGCTCTGTTTACTCGCATATAATTTGCAGTTAGGTACTAACTTAACTTTGTAGGGATAATGCTATTACGCACTAGTGTATAATATTATTATGCACGAGGGTGTTATAGTTCAGCTTATGGCCCCAAGAACGAAATAATAAAGCTCACTTTACGAGCAAGGGTGTTGAAAAGATGTATGTTGTGAGACAGTTTTTGTTATAATTATTATTACAAATGGGATATTTACCGTGTTTATGGTTACTATTGAGCTCTCGATATTTCGGTACTGTTGCAAGCACCATGATCACGAGTAAACTGAAGCATGGTAATGTTATCTATACAGTATTGAAATCGGCTCTGTCTTCGAAATAAGTACCTACAGCCGCGCTGTACGTAAACATGCGATAGGGCTGCTCGCCTCCAGCATTTTAATTACATTTGCCTACTTTGCGTTTCTATTTAGTTTTGTGATTGTTAATATACTTTTTTTTTATATAAACAAATAGAATACTCTGTGAATTGAACAGGAAGTGTTCACTAAAATGCGTGTTGTTTCTTGACCAGTAGGTAGATTAAAACAAAAAACCATGTTTATGTTTGAATAAAAAATCGTTCATAAAAATTGGTGACATAAAAATATTTGTGAGACGTACAAAATGCTTTATTATTATATTTTAAGGTATTAAAAATCCACATTCTAACAACTACCTGTAATATTATTATAACTTGCTTATAACTACTACCTATTTCACTCTTGTCAATCACTTTCTTCACTCTATTTACTTTTTTTTATTAATTGAGACATTTTTTTTCGTGGGATAAAAGGAAATACTTGTCCATTAAAAAGACACACATTATGTACCGTCAACTATATGTAGACTAGTAGTATTAAGTAAAATTATTTTATAGTATTTCCTTTCAGTTTCCAGGTAATCTAAAAAAGTTATCTCTGGATGCGTTTTTGACGAATTCATGTAACTAAAAACAGCACAATATATCTTACTCGTCATATTTAATATATATGTTTGGTGAAAAATTTGCGCGGTTATTGGTAAAAATCAACAAACCATTCGCTCGTCAGTGCGGCGTAGTCACGACACTCGAGACTGTCTGCGGGCCGAGCGCGGGCCGAGATCGTGGCGCGTAGGTATAACTCGCGTTTCGTCCGTTTCTATGAAGTTGAAATACTGTATAGATAACATTACCGTGACTGAAGTCTATGCGAGATTATGGTGGGCACTAAGAGCAGACGAACCGGTATACCCTCTTTTTTGTACGTTTTTTCGGCAAGGCGATGCAATTATTGTCACTGTCACTCACACCACTATTTGAATTTCGAGCAGCAAAACTAACGATACCAGGTCGTGAACTATTAGTAACATTTCTTTGCCTCTTGCATAGGTTAACAATAATCCAAGATTCCATGTTCTCGATAGTTGAAACCCATCTTCCCTATTGAAGTTTCGATACTTTGTTATTTCGATACATTGTCGCTTCTCTTACCATTCTCGGTATGTAGTGGCGTTCTGTCGAGAGTACCTGTGGGTTGTGTAACTCAATCCAGTGGTTAGAACAGGCTCCAGAAGGTGTTGAGCTATGGCTGACACGGGAAATATCCCGTTTGTAATCATATTGATAGTATTAATGACCGTGACAGACTAGGGAAAAAAACTGGAAGGTGGGCAGCAAGCGTGAAGATTAAGGCAAACTTGGCTGAAGGCTGTGTTCAGCAGTGGGCAATCCGGCTGATACAGTACAGTATTAACAATTAAGGATGATCACCAGATTATGGTATTTGATAATTTTATTAGAAATGTTATTTGATTGAGATTAAGAAATCAAATATACTTTTAAAAAAATGTGTCTCATTTCTGAGGCAAAATTTCTATTTATTTTTTTCGCTATATTTTAACCCTATATTAAACCCGTGTTTTAAAGCCAAATTTAGAAGGCGCATTATTATGGTGCAAAATCCAAGAATTTTCTTTACACAAATTTGGCATTTTTCGTTGTTTTTTTTTTTGCTGATAATTTAGCCTTTGACCACAATCTCACCTGATGGTAAGTGATGATGTGGTCGAAGGTGTTAACAGGCTTTACCTCGAATTACTGGCTCTCAAAGACGGCTGCCGGAATACACTGTTAGGTGCTTGGCGACAGATTTTCTATTTGAGGGTGGTAGCTAGCCAGGTGGGCATTCGCAAAATACTCAATACTCAATTATTTATTGCAACATATTATTATGTAGTTACATGCAGGTCTTATATAACATGTTTGTGTGTATATTATATATATTTTACATGTTTGTTTACATATGACATATAAGGGTATGCCAATAGTGGGAACGGAACGATCTATTTCTAAATCATCAAATTTATCGTTGAAAAATTCATCTAAGGTATAATAACATTTAGATTCAAGTAAGGATTTAAGATTTTTGTTAAACATTCTACCTTTTCTATGTCTTTTAGTGTATTAGGCAGCTTATTATATATATCTATAGCCATTGAGTTAGGGTCGGATCTGTACATCTCTAGATTGGACTTTGGTTTTATAAGTTTATGTCTATACTGTGATCTAATATCACGTGATTGATCGGCATATTTTTGAAATAACAAATGCCTTACCAACATGCTATAACGACTACAATCCGAAGACAACAACCGGGACTGACGACTTAACGTGCCCTTCGAAACACGTGCACGCTCAGTAGTAATGTCACCAGCGGTCACCCATCCAACTCATGACCGAGGCGGACGTTGTTTAGCTTTGCTGATCGGTTCAGAATGGCTAAGCAAACTTCGCTACGAGCGCTTCAAAAATTAAACGCTGCATAATGTAAAAATACAGACAAGAAAGGGTCTACGAGAAAATGTGATAACTACCGTACCCTAGCCGTTATCTCCCATGCCAGCAAAATAATGCTTCATGTTTCAAATCGCCGTATCCGTCATTATCTGGATTGGCAAATCCCACAGGAGCAGGCGGGGTTTGTTAAGGGCAAATGTACGCGTGAACAAATTATGAATATCAGGCAGATAATCGAAAAGGCGTACGAATACAACACTCCAGTTATACTCTGTTTCGTAGACTACAGCAAAGCGTTTGACTGTGTCAACTGGCGTCATTTATGGAGGGTTCTATCCGACTTGGGAGTCTCCGGTCATCTTATCAGGCTCCTTGAAAGCCTATACATTAATAGCCAAGGGAAAGTGAAGGTGGACAGAATTACTTCGGAGCCCTTCTATTTCGAAAAAGGTGTGCGACAGGGCTGCATATTGTCGCCCATTCTATTTAATATATACGGCGAATATATCATGAGGCGCACTTGCGATGAATGGGATGGAGGCGTGAGCATTGGGGGAGTGAAAATCACAAACCTGCGTTATGCGGACGACACGACTCTCTTAGCTGCAAATGAAGCCGAAATGACCAATTTGCTGAATAGAGTGGAGGCAAATAGCAACGCATTGGGACTTTTCATAAATCGATCCAAGTCTAAGCTCATGGTTGTGGATCGTGCACAAAAAAAAATTGGAGTTTACTGGGACACTCAATCTAGAATTTGTTAATAACTTCAAATACCTAGGCTCCAATATTACTAATAATGGCTCGTGCGAATCCGACGTGCGGAGGCGCATAGGGATGGCAAAGAATGTCGCAGCTGCATAAGACTTGGAAAGACCGCAAGATCTCATTGAGGACAAAAAAAAAGCTGGTACACACACTCATTTTCTCCATCTTCTTATACGGTGCTGAGACATAGACCCTTAAAGCGTCAGACCGTAAACGCATTGACGCATTCGAGATGTGGTGCTGGAGAAGGATACTGCAAATACCATGGACTGCGCATCGGACGAAAAAAAAATTGCAGCCAACAGATCCAGATGGCGCTCACTTATCAAGGAGCGAATACTTGATGGAGGGGTCACGACCCTCAAAAATGAGGATAACGAATAACGGAGGAGGAATGTAAAAATATTTTTTTTTATATAGGTACCGTTTGACCTTCTGAAAGAATTCCGAGTGCACAACACCAAAAGTCAAAAAAAACAGTCAACATTATTTTAATTGTTGATCGAATTTAGCGTGTTTTTCGGTTTCGGTACATTTGCAAAGCGCCACGTGGGCGCCACTCCGAAGCTTGCTGACTGGTGGACCCACATCTCATCACCAGTAACAATGCGTTTTTTGAATTTTGGGTTAGAATCAACTCATTGGGGTCAACTCGTGAGATGTATCTCAAACTTGAATAAGAATTTCAGTCATTATTTCTTTCAATTTTGCGATGTTAACTTCACCTTCAGATGTTAATGGCCTACCAGAGCGAAGCAAATCTTCCATCACATATCGACCGCTTTTTAACGCCTTGTAATTCATACAAGAACGTGATTTTCATAAATTTGATTCACTGTAAGCTTTCTCAATAGAATAAAAATAGTTAAAGTTAAAAATAAGTATTAGTTTCAGTGATTCCAAACACGAAATTCCATTGGCGATGCAAAATTTAAGACAAACTCTTTGTTCGATGTTTTTGTCCATTATGAAATTTGCAAATACACACTACATATATAACTAAACACAGCACTGTATTTAATCTAAATTTATAACAGATACAACTCAAAATGACTAATCTAACAGCAATAAAAAGTAATAATTGGGAACCATAAACAAATGATCCATTCCCGATCCTTTTAGGCTGAATGTATTACTTAATTTGTTTTTGTCGGTTTACACTCATGTGTCTTATTACATATAATTCGTGAGAGTTTAAAATGTTTAAATTTCAAATTTTCTTTACGAAGTAACATAGCATTGTTCTGGATCAATGACCTTGTGTATAGAAGGTCATTGTTCTGGATATAAAATATAAGAAGAGATTAATATACGTAGAGCTACAAAGATCGAAGGACGGCATTTAAATGAAAAAAATAGGAACAAGGTGGCATAGATTGGCACTACGTCGAAAAGCATGGAGAGATCTAGAAGAGGTCTTTTTGAAAATTCCCAACTAACACTGCAATACACACACTCTTTATTTAACTAATAAGGGTGTACAATTTCAATAAAAAGATTTATTATTATATAAAATGACAAATAGACTATTTATAGTGAACGACAAATGGAATGACATATTAATTTATTATAGGTCATTCTAGTCTTAGTTTTAAATTTAAAGTAGCTATGAATTAGGATCGATATAAGTAAATTGATTAAAACTATTAACGTTTAAACACTTTTGTAGAAACTAACAGTAATTTAAGCTACGGCTTTTTAACTGGTCAATTGGCACCTCCATTTTTAACAGTTGCAATAATAAAAAGCTCATCCAGCGCACGTCAAAATAACGCACCATACTGACTTGTTGGCAAAATTATTGAATGAAGCTTTCTTGGAAAAGTGCTACTCTAACTCGGCATATTAACAGATATCATCAGATACGTTACATGGTCTGTTTTTAGAAAATATAAAAAAGTAAACATATGGAAGTCATCAGAATGTTTAATGCGATGTTAAATAATATTTTTTTTCAAGCGACGCAATACAGTGACAATGTCACCTTGGTAATAAAATATATTGTGTCAAGAAACCTATATATTATATTAACGCTCACAATATTTCATAGAATATATAAAGTAGTTAAAGATAAAAAAAGTGACATTGAGGTTAACGTGTTGATATCCATACTGGTATAACATAAATAAAAAATATATACCAACGTAGGTATACAATGACTATAAAAGACATGTCTCCTTGGTAGACTGGTTCATATTAAAATTCAGTTCGTCAAGATGAACATAGCTGCAAGTTTTGTGTTTGTTCTCATATTTGCTGTCTTCAGAGTTAATTCTGAGTGCTGCGGTAGAACAGCAATGTATTGGGGGACAACAGACCTCTGTCACCCATACCAACAACATTACTACTTGCCAACGGAAAATGAAGCCGGTAAAATAGCCGCTGCCCTGGTACCCACGCGTTGTATAGCCAAGGTCTGTGGAGATGGAAAAGTACACGATGGGTTTTATTGTGGTAAAGGTAAATGTAACCCCGTCGGGTGCGATTGTGACGGAGGTTGTCATGAAGGTAATGCTGAAGAAAACTTCCGGAGGATATCTGGTATCAGTACTGCCAGTGCAGGCTTTCACCTGCCGGATCCCACAACATGGCATCACAGGAGTTAAATACATTTGGCGTTTCAATTATGTAACAATATCGAAGACTTTTGCATTTCAGTAGAAACTATATATATTGGACTTTAATTGTGTATTTTGTTTCATTTGTTGCATTCCTAGTTGTATTTTTGTCGGCGGTTTGTTTTTGTAATGAGTATGTTTTGTTATTTGACAGTTAAACTTTATATTAATTACTAATTTACTTGAAACAATGGTATCAATTGTATACAAATTGTCTAAACTTAATATTTTCCAAATTATGGAAGATATTTTTCTGTTGACGCTACAATCAAAATTTACTCAAAAAAATCCATTATATTTTATCCTGATAGGGCGGCAAACGACCGGTGGCCTTACTCTAGTGCCATGGCCGAGCAGGAGGTGCTTTATTGGCGATGCCACGTGCGTAAGCACATTTGCGCCCTACCACCTCACCATTGGAAGGCAAATATTCCAATTTTACATCCCTGGAATCAGCGAACGATTTCCGTGGAAGCGGCGGAACCTTGGGGCTAAGAAGTTTGTCCAGGACCTATTGCGGTAATTACGGGAGTAAGGCAGCGATCTTGGGCCTGGTTGGTACCCGATTCAACAGATTTCATTGGCAATTCAGCGCGGCAACGCCACCTGCGTGTTGGGAACTTCAGTTTAGGATCTGTACGCGAAGGACTAAACGATTAGTTTTACCATGTCGTGCTTATTATTTGCAACTAGCTTTCCGGCCGTGGTGGCTCCGCCCACGCGTATGTCGGTTATCGCATAAAAATATTAACCTCTTTTATCGGAGTTAGATAAAAACTATCTAATGTCCTTTCCCGTGTTAAACTACTATTAATAATAATAAATTGACTTATTTCTCATTTTTATGAAAAAAGTACTAAAATTATTACATAGCACATATTTTAACGTGTTTTTCTTGTAGTGTGGGAGGAACCAACAATCATATATAGAAATTGCGTGCACTAATTAATGATGTGCTGTAGGTTTGCTCTCCTTGCTTTTGTATTATTAAAGACTAATTTATTTTAATAAAATAAGAAAAAATTAACAGTACATATACTAATACAAAAATAAATAAATAATTTATATCTACTTATGACCTAAAAATATTAAACTTAAAAATTCTGAGCTCTGTTTTCTACCAGGAGGCAATCATAAGTAGAAAACAGAACTCAGGTCACTGTCCACGGGTAGAGTGCCTAAAAGGCTGGCAGCATTACCCCGTTGTATGGCAAGACTAATTCTCTGGCCGAGGTAAGCGCCAGCCCTTTGGTCGTTTGTCTTTTCTATCAGCCGCTTTGATAAATCTTTATATAAAGTCCATGCGCTTGGACCCCACGGACCTAATGTTTCTACTTCAAAAGGCAGAAATATATAAAAAGAAAGAAAAGAAAAGACTTATATAATAAATTCTGAAAGTAGCATGAATTGACATTGTTAAATACAATATGTATAAAATGTATTAATTATTTTAGCATTCAAACCTTGTGTTTGTGTTGTGAATGCGCGAGAGAAATAATGTGCTAAAAGGGGTATGTGTTTTAAATCAATCGGACTGTAAATCATAAAATTTGTTTCTATAATTTTAAGTTTTATAATAATTAGTATTTTGTAGCCAGCAATAAACTTCTTTTTTTATTTATTATTGCTTTACGGATATAAGATTTAGGAACTTGTTCTGTTTTTTTTACCGGCTATATGCCTTTATTTAACAAAATACTACGAACTATATACAACACTAGCTGTAGTGTTGTATATAGTTCGTAGTATTTTGTACTACAATAAAAGCACTTGGACAACCTATAAGTCATAGCAGACTCACAGGCAGTCCAAATGCTCCAGCCCACTACCAGTTGGCAGCATGCCCAGCATGCTGGCAGCATTGCCTCGTTGAATTGCAATGCTTATTCGTTGAGCCAAATATGTGCCAGCATTTAGATCACGTGTTGCATCGACCAAATGCTCAGATATGTTTGGGAAATATAATGAGCTCCCGGTCCCCACGGACCCAACGTCTCCACACCAAAAGGCTCAAATATGTAGCCCATACCGAGGTTAGCATATTTGCGCCGCTTGAGTTGCTCCGCCGAAGTAGCCGCAGCGCCAGCCCTCACGTTGGTTTCAGAAAGATGTGACGGCGCTAAAGTGTCTACGCAAGTAGCGTCCCACACTAAGGGCCGTCCTCACTTCCACGAAACAAGAGTCATGCCGTCAGGTCTTGCGTAAGAGAAAGAAGAGAGGGAGACAGATGTAGAAGTATAATCAGAGAAGGGTCGTGGATTTCAGACAGGTGTTGGCAATGGTAGGCTTCCATGTTAAAGGACTTATCTCCGGTGCTCTAGTGAACGAGTAGGTCAGCAGCAGGTGCTGCGATGCACTCCGTTCAGTGTCAGCAGTATGGACCGCGTCGGTAGGTCGTCCGCGTCGACATAGTTTATTAGTTGTTCCGCTATGGGTGGCTCGGTGAGAAATGGCAGTACAATGGGTTGTTTCCGACTCGTCGATTTTCTACCGGAAATTCATGCTTCCATTCAAAATTCAAAATCATTTATTCAATTTAGGCGTCTACGACGCTCTTATGAAGGTCAATTACAAATTTTTGTATTGAAATATTCTACATTGTGTCACGTTCAGCAATAAAAAATTATAGAGCCACTGCGAGAAGAACGGGCAAAAAACTCGGGGCCATTCTTTTAAACGTCTTTTTACAATGTGTTATAAACAATATAATACAATTATTAAAATAGTTGTTTAAATTACGTAGGAGACAGGTGATGGCTTGGCAGAGGTGGAATTTTCCAAGCATTTTTGTCGTTTAAGTAATCACAAACTGTGTAGTAGGATTTCTTAATCAAAATGTTTTTCACGTGCAATTGGAATTTTCCTTCTGTGAGCATTGTAATATGTTCGGGAATTTTATTATAAAACCGCACACAATTACCTAAAAAGGACCTTTTATTTGTCTTTGCTAATCTAAAACATGGTACCGTTATTTTATATTTGTTCCTAGTGTTGTAATTTTGGTTGTCACTGTTTAATTTAAATTTACTCATTTTTTCCGAACATACATAATATTTTCAAATATATATAGACTCGGTAAAGTTAATATATCAATTTCTTTAAAAAGATTCCTTAGAGATTCCCTAGGATCCATTTCATATATGGCTCGAATTGCACGCTTTTGTAAGATAAAGATTGTCTCTATCTCAGCAGCAGCTCCCCACAGCAATAAACCATACGACATAATACTGTAGAAGTATGCGAAATAAACTAGCCGTGCAGTATCTACATCTGTTAACTGTCTAATCTTACAAACTGCATATGCAGCAGAACTGAGTCTTCCGGCTAGATCATGTATATGTGGATCCTACTGTAAAGTTGAATCCATTTTGATTCCCAGAAAGACTGTGACATTGTCAATAGAGAGTTTATCTGGGCCAAGCTTAATGTTTGGTACAACATAAGGAACATTTGGTAACGAAAACTTTAAACATTTTGTCTTTTTTGAATTTAAGAGAAGATAATTAGCTGCGAACCATTCAGAGATCATAGTTAACACATTATTTACATGAATCAATTCACTATCTTTCCTATCTACTTTAAAAATCAGAGAGGTATCATCTGCGAATAAAACAATATCGCAGAAATCTTTGACCATGCAAGGCAGATCATTAATATATGCTAGGAACAGAAAGGGTCCCAAAATTGATCCCTGCGGTACACCTATTTTTACCAAAGACCCCGAAGAAGTATTGCCTTTTATTCCAACCTTCTGTAACCTGTCTGACAGATATGACTCTATAAGATTCATCTCCATATTAGGCGATGAGATTTCGCACTCCTTATTAGGAGGCGAAATGCACTTTTTGAGGAATATAATGACTCCATTTACTTAAAAATTAACACAAGGTTAATATTTTTGCGCGACAACCGATATACGCGCGGGCGGAGCCGCGCCCGGAAGCTAGTACTTTATATATTATACCATAATCACACCAAGTTTGACGCTTGTACGTTTTTCCGGTTTACAATTGAGTCAAAAGAAGAACCTTTAAAAATCACGTTTCTTCCATCGAGAACCCCCATTACTGTTACTTTTCATTATTACTTGTTAGGTATTCCGCCATATTAACACATTTCCGTTCCAAGGATAGCCCTCTAGAGATCCGACGGATGGACGGCGGACACCCAAGTCTTAGTAAAAGGGTTCCGTTTTGGAGTACGGAACCCTAAATAGCGGCTACCTATTCGCATTTTCTCAGAAATAATCTTATTTATCGCCACTTTTTACTGCCTTTTATTTTAGATTCGTATTTTCTCAGAAATTATCTTAATAGACTCTTTATCACCGCTGTTTACCGTTGCGAATGAGCTATGAGCAGTTGAGCACTCTATACTTATATAATTGCGTTTGCTACAGGCGTTATTTTCACGCTAACAGGAAAATACGGCAGTAAAACTTAGTGTGGAAACGGTTACTTATTGGTAATTTAAAATTTAACAAGCAGTGATGGCTCAGTGGCATTGGCTATGGACTGCTGCGCAGGTTCACAGTAAGAATCGCGCCGCGGACTTAAAAAAATACTGTTTATTGCTTAAATATGTTACAAATGATATCAATGAGACTTACCAAAACCAAAGAAGTTAAAAAAATTAAAGATTGTAATGTAAAGCCTCTTTGTTATTAATTTGGTATATTACAACTAACAGTGCTCAACTATGGAAACAATCCAGACATGCAAACCAATCTAATTGTCTTTTTCGAGTATGAAAAATATTTTTAATATGTTTTTAACTACTTTAGATTTTTGTATTATTAATTTTTCTATTATTTTTCTGGGTAAGCTATTTAATAGTATAGGTAAAAAGCATGTCTGAACCCTTCTCCCACAATTATTGTTATATTTAGGTAATTTGAACAATGGCATAATTCTAAATTTCTTATATTTATATATTGGAAATTATATAAATATAATAAATTTTGAATTATTTACAAAATAACATTGAATTTGTCAAATATATTTATTACTTTACTTTTATAATTTATCATAATTATTTTTGTAATTAAACTTAAAATTGAGAGGTAATATAGCTTTCAACAGGCTTAATTGCAAATTGTAAATATCTAAAAAGTAAGCTTGAGCTTCACCGCATGGTGGAAGGGCATTCTGCGAATGCCCGCCTGGCTAGCGACCACCCTTAAATAGAAAATCTGTCGCCAAGCACCTAACGGTGTGGTCCGGCAGCATTCCTTGAGAGCCAGTGAAATTACAGGCACATGACACTTAACAACTATATGTCTCAAAGTGACGGGTGCAGTGCAATTCGTGACTTGTGACGAAATGCATCTGTTATAGGCAGAGGTTAGTTCGCTTAACGTCAGGTGGGCCTCAAGCTTGTTCCGTCACAATAATATAAAAAAAACTAATAGTACAAAAGTGGATGGTTGAGGATATTTTACGAATGCCAAGTTGACTGGCAAGTTACCACACTTATGAATAAAATCTGATACCCAAGCACCTATGCGTGTATTCCGTCTTCGGTCCTTGAGAGCCAGTCATTCTAGGTCAATCTGAAATATATACCTTCAACCACATCATCACTTATTATCAGGTGAAATAGTGGTCAAGGGTAAGCCATTAAACTAGATATAAAAAATAAACCAAAAATTGACAATGCACAAAAATTTACGTAAAACTAAACAGAAAAAACCAATACACAACCGTATAACGTAATACACAATCAATAGAACAATTGAACAGTAAATATGTAATCATCATCATCAGCCGGGAGACGTTTACTGTTGACCAAACGTCTCCCCCATAGAAGGCCACAAAGAACGAATTATAATATACTAGCTTTCCGGGCGCGGCTCCGCCCGCGCGTATGTCGGATATATCGCAAAAATATTAACCTCTTTTTGCGCATTTGGATAAAAACTATCCTATGTTTTTTCCCGGGTCTCAGACTATTTCCATACCAAATTTCATTCAAATCGGTCCAGTAGTTTTGGCGTGAAAGCGTAACAGACAGACAGAGTTACTTTCGCATTTATAATATTAGTACTGATAAAACCATAATAAAAGTAATACAAAAATGTGTAAGTATACTATCTAAGCAGAACTATTTGACAAATTTAACTTCAATAAATAAATAATTTGTATATTAAAGTGTTTTTATAATCAGCAGACAGACGTTAGGGTCGTAGCGGCGTGTTGACATCGTATTGATTTAATGAAGGAAACCTTCTTGGAATCTCAATACTCTGACCCTCCACATTAAAAAGTTATCATGCAATATGTTATCCTGGTCTACTTTAGCACGCCGCGCGTATAATTACTCCAGTCTTAAGAGGACATGTAGCGCGTACTTCTCCATACAAAAAGCTCTTTTCTACCTCTTAATACCTATTGCCCGATTTGGGTGATTTTTGTGTTCATGTATTGAACATATCATTGCCTAAGCTTGTACGTTTTACTTATTCCAGTTTTCTAAATTACTTTAAAGTAAGAAGCATACTATTTTGCTTTCTTTAAAACTTTAAAGTTTCTTCTAACTGTACGCGCTATAATTATAATCCTCTTAGGGCCTGTTTCAGAATATCCTAATAAAGTTTCGGGTTGCTATGCAACACATAAAATGACAGTTGACATGCAGCGCGTTTCAAGCTGATGGATAGGCTAAATCGATGACTGTGAAACGCAAAGATAGTGTTTTATTTATTAAATATGTTCTGGGTAGTAAAACCGGAACTTATTCGAACATGCTGAAACAGGCCCTAAATGTAATATTTTAATATTTTAATGTTCGCAATAACGCATGCTCTGAGGATTACATTACAAAATACGTACATTACATAATTTCGTAATGTAATCCGCAGAGCATGCGTTATTGCGAACATTAAAATCTATCTATACTTATAATAAAACTGTAACAGGGCCAATTCTGCAAATGGCAGATATTTTGAAAAAAAAAAATGTACATTACTCTGTAGCTGATACTGATGCCGAAACTGTATTTTTTTTTATTTTTGTCTGTCTGTCTGTCTGTCTGTCTGTATCCCGGCCGCGCATCACTCCAAAACTACTGGATGGATTTCAATTAAACTTAGCATGGTTTGAGTTCATACTACAAGGTAGGATAATTTAGCTTTTTATCCCGAAATTCAGCATGGTTCCCTTGAGAGAGGGGATGAAAGTCAAAATATACACTTAGTTGTAATTTTTTAACACGTAGTCCGATTTCTTACGTTCTTTTTAGGGTTCCGTACCCAAAAGGTAAAAACGGTCTGTCCGGCTGTCCGTCCGTCTGTCCGTCCATCCGTCCGTCCGTCCGTCTGTCACCAGGCTGTATCTCAAGAACGGTGATAGCTAAACAGTTGAAATTTTCACAGATGATGTATTTCTGTTGCCGCCATAACAACAAATACAAAAAATTGGCCAAGTGCGAGTTGGACTCGCGCACGTTAAAACAAAAAAAGGTTAAAATACGAAGTCTAATGTTGTATAGCTAATGGTACGGAACCCTTCGTGCGTGAGTCCGACTCGCACTTGGCCGATTTTTTTGTTAGAATAGTGGTACTTTAAAATTTATCCCGTAAATATTTCAAAGTCATCGGGTTTGAAGTTCAGAAATAACAAACATCACAACCTATTACGTTCCAAATAGCTTGACATCCAGAATGTACAGGAACCTTTGAACGTACGGCTCATCTTAAGCTGGCGTTCGCACTTTATTGTATAGGTATAATAGATAGGTCTGTAGTCGGACCACTCCAAAAGATTCTGATATTTCAAACAATAAAACACAGTTCTTTTTATTATGATAAGCACAATTTCCCTATGTATATTTTTCATAACATGCAATGCTCTAATCAGTCTAATCTATATCTATAACAAGTTGGAGAAGGCAGGTAGGGAAGCGCGAGGGGTAAGACGCTTACATTTATCTATTTATACTCATAATAAAACTGTAACAGGTTCAATTCTGTACATTTCAGATATTTTGAAAATATATTTTCAGAGCAATCTGTAGCTGATACTGATGTTAAAACTGTTTTTTATTCTGTCTGTCTGTCTGTATCCCGGCCGCGCATCACTCCAAAACTACTGAATGGATTTAAATGAAACTTAGCACGATTTGAGTTCATACTACGAAGAAGGATATAGAATACTTTTTATCCCGAAATTCAGTACGGTTCCCTAAGGAAAGGGAATGAAAGTCAAAATTTAAAGTGAGTTGTAATTTATTAACGCGTAGTCCGATTTCAATCATTATTTTTTTGTTACAATAGTGGTAATTTAATTATTTTCCGTAAATATTTCAAAGTCTTCAGTTTTGTACTTCAGAAATTACAGATATCACTAACTAAATATTTCGTTCTAAATAACTTGAACCGCGGAATGTTGAGAAACCCTTAAACGTACGGCTCATCTTAAGCTAGCATTCGCATTTTATCATAAAGGCTTAATAGATATATTATATCAGCCGCATTTTCTACTGCTGAACACAGCCTCTACCACTATGGGAGGGTTTGCCATAATCCCCACGCTTGGCAGGCATCTTGGGAATCGCGGTGTGAGATATCAGTTCCTCAGAAAGCGCTGCTGCCCACCCTCTGTAGTGTTACTCTTTATCGCCTCTTACGACACCTACTACGGGTAAAGATGGGGGGGTGACATTATAGCCCGGCACTCCAAGGACAGCCCGACAACCCACAGGCAGCCCAGAACCCCACGGGCTGCACGGCACCCTTATTTAATTTTGCAAGCTTGCTACGATAAAACTCTAAAATGTGGTACATTCACCACAATCAGTTTTTATAACTACATATGTTTCTTTTGCCGGATACATTTCGGAGACTGCGCAATGGAAGTGCACAATGTTGTCTTAGGTTTTCGCGATTGTAACACTTTGTAATTAAACAACTTTAAACGGTTTAAATCGCGTATATTTATCATTATTTTTGTCCCGACGTTTCAAACACTTTGTAGTGATCGTGATTCGGGACAAAAATAAAACTGTAACAGGTCCAATTCTGTACATGGAAGATATTTTGAAAAAAAAATTACAGTACTCTGTAGCTGAAACTAATGCCGAAATTGTATTTTTTATTTATTTTGTCTGTCTGTCTGTATCCCGGCCGCGCATCAGTCCAAAACTATTGAATGGATTTCAATGAAACTTAGCATGATTTGAGTTCATACTACTAGGTAGGATAATTTATGCTTTTTATTTCGAAATTCAGTATGGTTCCCTTGGGAGAGGGGATGAAAGTCAAAATATACACTAAGTTGTAATTTATTAACGCGTGTAAAAACGGGACCCTATTACTGAGATTTCACTCTCCGTCTGTCCATCCGTCCGTCCGTCTGCCACCAGGCTGTATCTCGAGAACGGTGATAGCTAGACAGTTGAAATTTTGACAGATAATGTATTTATGTTGCCGCTATAACAACAAATACAAAAATTTGACCAAGAGAGAGTTGGACTCGCGCACGTTAAAACAAAAAAAACCGACCAAATGCGAATGGGACTCGCGCACGAAGGGTTCCGTACCATTATCTGAAATTTTATTGTATGGGTGCCCCCTTAATTATTTATTCTAATTTAATTCATTATATTTAAAGAAAACATAAAACTAACAATTCTGTGAATAGTTTAAGCGTCTATCAGTCACCGTCCTTAGTATCGAGCAAGAAACGGTAAAAAAATTCAATTATTGCCCCTTAAATATTTATTTCATATTTAGTATTTGTTGTTATAGCGGCTATAGAAATACATCTGTGAAAATTTCAACTGTCTAGCTATCACCGTTCTTGAGATACAGCCTGGTGACAGGCGGATGGACGGACGGACGGACAGCGAAGTCTTAGTAATAGGGTCCCGTTATTACCCCTTGGGTACGGAACCCTAAAAAGGTTAAAATATGAAGTCTAATGTTGTATAGCTAATGGTACGGAACCCTTCGTGCGCGAGTCCGACTCGCACTTGGGCGATTTTTTTAATTAGAATAGTGGTGCTTTAAAAATAATCACGTAAATATTTACAACCTAAATATTACGTTCCAAATAACTTGACACCCAAAATGTACAGAAATCTTTGAACGTACGGCTCATCTTAAGCTGGCGGTGGCACTTTATCGTATAGGTATGACTTTGACTTTGCTGATACTGATGCAAAAACTGTTTCTTTTTTCTGGCTGTCTGTCTGTATCTCGGCCGCGCATCACTCCAAAACTACTGAATCATCCGCCAGGGGGCGCCGTAAAGTATATACACGACTGAGTGAAGCACGTCAATATTAATTCAATAAAATTATAATTACTGCATATTTCCATTGTGAGTAAAGTTATAATCAATGTGTATGGTGCAACTTAAAGCTTGATTATATATTTGTCAACTAGTGTAGTGCAACAATCGAAATAGCAAAGCAATTACGTGGACTGTGATTTCGAGGATTATATTAGTGTGGTAAATCGTTAATATTGAATAAGTGAACAGTGAACGGACCAACAACTCTGGCTTGGTACATACCGAGGTATATTTTGAACTTGTACACTTTTTTATCGCTAAAAGTGCTTCTTAATCCATTATATTGCAAGTCATTGGATTTGTTTACATTTGTGTTAACAAACTGAGCCACCAGGTGCCACCACATTGATAATATTCTAACCATCTAGCTTGTTCTCTTGATTCGGCTGGGTGTCAATAGATGGCACGACATGTCATATACCAATATTTGGCGCTAAGAGGCTAATATCTTACAAACGCGGACGCTTAATATACAACTACGACGGCCATACCAATAGACGGCGCCTGTATACTTATTGCTTCGACGGCCTTGAACAATTTGAATACGCATAATAGCTGTGTTTAGACGCTAAGTTATCTATGTAAATATTAAAATTAATATATTAGTTTGCTCAGCGCCATCTATTGTCTGTACATGAAGCTGCCTATCTAAATGGCGGCCATCTTGGAATGACGTTTAGGGTGTTAGTTCAGCTGAAACACAATAGATGGCACCAACAAGTCTTAACACACGCAAACGTTATTATCTGAACTTCTTTATGTGAATAATATGTTTGACAATAAATGACTTTTCTGTAAACCAACCTGAAGTTTGATTTCGGAGTTTTGGAGGGTTCGTACATGTCGCACGCTTAATAATAAACCGGAATAAGACAAAAAATCAGTTTTTTGGGAAATCGCGTTCAAAGTTTTGAGTATCTACCTTGTTGAAAACATTTTGATGGTTTTCACGTGTTTTTAGAGTTATTTTTACTTTCTTGGTCTTAAATTAAAGCCAGATGTATAGCGAATATAGCTGACATTACAATATAATTATTTTATTAATATCAAATGAATAAATGAAGTTTATTTTCTACGGTTTCGACTTATGTCAGTTTAGTATAAAAATCAATTATCAAGTTTCAAAAAATGTGTAAACTAATATGTCATAATTCTGTACAGTATTAATAAATAATATGATCTTATCAGATGTATAATTTTTATTTCACTTTAAAATTAAAATGGGAACAAAAACACAGAAATATTTTGCAATATACCTATAATTTGGTAATGTAAAATACATTTTAGAAGTCATTGTAACTGCTTTCTTAACCTAATCATATTATTATAATAATCAGTCGAATTAGCAACTTATAATAAATGTCTACTTTGAATTATTTGACGTAAATTTTACCTATTCGTCTTAATCAGTCTCGTGAGTTGTGACTTTTCAAAATATTAATCAAAACTTATCAAAAAAGTTTAAGAATTGAGTTGTAAAAACATGCATAACACAAGATGAAATCAGCCCCTTTGCAATTAAGTCCTAGTCTTAATTTTTATAATCACTTATCTCCTGTTTTTGCGTATATGCTGCCTCCATGGTTATTTCTATGACTGATTTCATATGCCTTGGTTTATTTCGCCTATTAACTTGTCGTCGTTGTAAGATATCTTTAAGTAAAATAATACTTTTATATATATACTTTTATATATTGTCTGCTTTATTTTGCGTATGCCCTCGAATCATGAATTAGGAGTGATGCTTTGGATTTTAAAAAGATAAAAAGCATACATATAAATTGTCATTCTAAAATTATATTTATTCTGACCTGCACATTATCAGAATAAAAAATAATGTTCAATGGTTCTTGTGCGTCCTTACTTATGTGCTCCAAGTATTTCCAAATGCACGTGCCTATTTCAATCAAGCTTCGCATCCGATTCCTTCCAAAAAGAGCTATTTAGAGATTCAAAAGAGCCTTTTTTATCTGTTTGAAACTCAGTTACTACCAACTAGCATCTGAGACCTATTGTCAGTCAGATAGATGCACCTACATACAAACAGTCTCTATACTTAGCAAATGTCCTGCAACAGTTAACAAGCAAAACCCAATCCTACGTAAAGGATTCCAGACATTTTGTTAACTTGCTAGCAGATATACGTATACTGCCGATGGAAATAATGATAAGTTTCGATGTGACATCACTTATCACAAATGTGTTCTTGAAAGAAGCTATAAAAATCATTGCTGACCTACTCCACGGAGCTGATATGCCAAATGACAACACAGAGCTGAGTGAATGTTTTGTGTCAAACGGATCTTTAGCGAATTAATTATAACATGCAAATGGAAGGAGTCACCTAGGCTCTCCTTAAGCGCCAGTTGTGGCCAATATTTATATGGAACATTTTGAGGGAGATCATGAGGAGCGCTAGTGAAAAACCATGTTACTGGTGGCATTATGTAGATGATGTCTTCGATGGCCAAAGAAGAGTTGCCGTTATTTAACACCCATTTAATTTCATCACACTCAAAAATATAGGTAACGGTTAAAGAAAATCGTGATGGTAGTTTGTGTTTCCTAGATTTAAAGGTATATCATGAAGAATAGTAGATGATGTCTTCGATGGCCAAAGAAGAGTTGCCGTTATTTAACACCCATTTAATTTCATCACACTCAAAAATATAGGTAACAGTTAAAGAAAATCGTGATGGTAGTTTGTGTTTCCTAGATTTAAAGGTATATCATGAACTAGACGGTATTTTTTTTATCAGTTTTTTTTTTCGATCAAGCTTTTATTCATCTCTACTCAGTATCTTGTACTCACGATGTTGGTCATATATTTGCTAAGCCCTTGTGCTTGCTCCAAAGTGGAATGTTTATAGGACAAACAAAGATGATACATACATTTTTTTAGATCGGAAGAAAGATAAATTTATTTGCTTTTACCTTTTATCAATTTGGGATTATTTTTTATAATTACCATTTTTTCCACGTAAGTCATCTTCTATAAAGTTATTGCTGTTTTTTGCTGAGTTCACCACACATCTCTTTCGAAGCAAAACGTTCAAGGTAAAAAGTTTAAAGAATTTAATTTGTTAATTACCAATAATAAAATAATAGGCTTTGTTGGGTTTTCAGACATACCCTAATCTGCGTTCGTATTTTGATATCTTGTTACCTAAACGTTTGGCTAACTTTTGTTTCCACTTTGAAGTACCGCTTACTAATTTTCGTGGTGGTATGATGACGCTGGAAGCCTGAACTTTCTGAATGGTGGTGATTATGACGTGGCGGCCTTGACTTCTTCCATCGTGAGCTGGAGATTTTGTGTTTTTGTATGCTGTGTTGGACTTGATCGTCTGTTTCATGCAAACTCTTAAATAATTTATACACAACATTAAATAAAAAGGTAAAACTTTAAATTAATTCAGAGAAACTAACGTGGTTAACACTTATTTTAGAAAATAATACGGGATAACTCACGTGATTTAGTCAAACTGCTCCAACTATAGTTTCAACCACATGCGGTGGTCTTTTTCAAGGGGAACCCGCGTTGACGTTTCGCATAGCTAACCTAACCTGCTAAGCGAGACGTCAACGCGGGCTTCCCGAGCTTCCGTTGGAAAGACCACCTATTTTGGTTAAAACTATAGTCGGAGCTATCCGACTGATTCACGTGAGTTATCCCGTATTATTTACTTAAATAATTCAGAGAATATTACGTGAAAATGTATTATGGATACTGTACCCCAAGGAGAGGAGTGTAAAATTGAAAGAAAGTAAACTTGACTCTTTCGTTTGCGTTAAAATTTTACTCAAAGACGCTAAAAACATAAGGGTGATGATAAAAATCTAAACGAAAACGTGATAGTACGGTTACTAATTTGTAAATTTACAGTCAGGGGTAATGCACATGTAAGTACATAATCACGACGTTATTTATATTTCAGCTGGCTTAGAATTATTTGTAACAGTCCATACAACATTATATCCTTATCAGTACATCAAGCATTAAAAAGTTATAGGCGATGCTGGTTCCTATTTTCAGGCGTCCTCTACAGGATTTAAACTATGGAACTAGTGATTTAATACTGTTTATTAATCAGTATTTAAAATAAAATTAAAGGACATTTTGTAATAAACTGCAGCAATGGCTAGAGTACTTTTAGACCTTAGAATCATTTTAAATGTAAACCGAAATAAATACAAGTATTATATAAATCTAGCGATAGCTTTGGCAATAAAGTGATGTAAAATTAATTAATTCTCGAATAAAAGTAATAATCTAATGCTAAAACGCACTAATACGCATTTTTTCTTAACTATACAATTATAATTTAATGATAAACTGCAACAAGTCCAAATAGTTCATGCTGTATTGTAACACCGTTTTCAACTGAAGTGAAGTAAAACGAAAACATGACAGTCTATAAGAAAATGAAGTAAAATAGTTTCACCTGTGTTTGAAAATAAACCAAATTATTTTACCTTACTCCACTATAGTCACAAAACAACGCTACATTTCACACAAGACGATCGCCGCATCACTGAATGATTCTTTATGGTATGAAATGACTTTTCGCGTGCTTTTGTAATAAAGAGAGGGGTGATCTAAAAATCGGCCATTATGGTTGGTTTCGCATGGCGGGATTTTACCGATAGATTCTTCAATCGGAGTTAGTTCGTTTTATTAACAAAAGTGGGAATCCTTAATTTTTGACTTATTTCGGTTTATTATTAAACGTGCGATGTTCCTACGAGGCCGGATTAAGGCATTAAAGTAGAGTGGCAGTTTACGTGCGTGGACCCGACTTCCTTGTCTAGCGCGCCCAGCTTGCAACAGGCGACAGCTCACTGGCTAGCTTTGGATAGCACCAGCAGCGTCGGGCCTTGTTGGCAAGCCGCCAACCTTCAGTAGCAGCGAGTTCCACAGAAGGTGTAAGAGTTAGTGCGGATAGGCCGCACTAGCTATCGCAGACGTCATCGGGTCCAGTGGATCAACAGTATCCCTTGGATACCCAGCAGGAAAGTGTCAAGTGTGAGTGCATTTTTAGCTGTGAGTACAATTTCAACCTTATTACTTAGGAGTGAATAACTTTATACTTTACTTGAATCATTTGGAAGATAGTGCAATATTAGTGAAGATTTCCAGAGACTTAGAAAATTTTCGATTTATAATTCTTTTGGTGTCGCATGAACTTAGAATAATTCGACAAGTGTTTGCATGAACTTAGAATAGTTTCGCTAAAATGGTTTAGACGGGGAACCTATGCCCGATTTTACAGCGAAGTCTATTTAGCGCCAAACACTTAGAAAAATCGTGCTTAAAAATTCTTGAAAAAACTACAAGTGTTTTGAACATAGAAAAATTTAAACTGATTGGTGTTAGAACTTAAGAAATTTCTACGGATTTATTTTAGTGTTGTATTTATTCTAAGTAAATTATTGTAAAAATGGATAAATTATTTAGAGCCCAAGAAAATTTAAAAGATAGAATTGTAAAATGTAGAATAAATTTTGGTAAACAAGCAAGGGATAAAATAACTTTGACTTACGTAGAAACACGATTAGAAAATTTAGACCAATATTGGAAATTATTTAATAATACACACGAAAGAATTATGAATGAAGCAGAAGACAAAGAGTTAGAAGCGTCGAGTTATTATAAAGAAGATTTATTCATGTAAGTTGAGGATGTGTATGTGCAACACAAGTTACAACTAAAAGAATGTCTGTCGAAACTTAGATCATCGGCTGCTAGTGTTACTGCACCGACAACAGATTCTTCTAGTTGTGACAAATCGCCCAAAGTTAAGTTGCCTAAAATTACTATCCCTACTTTCACGGGTAAATATATTGATTGGGCAAGTTTTAAGGATTTATTTACGTCACTCGTCCATAACAACAACGAAATCGATAATGTTCAGAAGTTATATTTTTTAAAAACTCACGTTCAAGGTGAGGCCGAGCAAATTCTCAGGCACATTCCAGTAACATCTGATAATTATTTTAATTGTTGGTCTCAATTACAAAACAGGTATGATAATAAAAAATATCTGGCAAACTGTATTCTTAAGCGATTCATGAGTTTGAAAAATGTGACGACTGAATCTTCAAGCGCAATAAGACAGCTGTTAGACATCACAAATGAAACTTTGCATGCGCTTAAAAATTTAGGAGTCGACGTGTCTACTTGGGATATTATTGTTGTATATATTGTCACTCAAAAATTAGATTCCAAGTCTAGAGAATTGTGGGAGACTAAAAACAACGATGCATCCAATGATTTACCGAAACTTTGTGATTTTCAAAAATTTCTCGAGAACCGGCTTTAGAATGCATTGAGTCTCAAGGCAGTACTAAACAAAGCAATAGCCGAAATAGTAATGCTTTGTCGCTCCACATAGCCAATAACGACACGGGTTGTATTTTATGCTCTGAAAATCACAAACTGTGCAATTGTAAATCGTTCGGCCAGAAAGACGTCACTGAGCGTCGTAAGTTCGTTCAAGCTGGTAATCTCTGCTTCAATTGTTTAAATCCAAATCACACAGTATACTCCTGTCGCCAGTCTACAAGGTGCCGTCTATGCAAAAGGAAACACCACACTCTTCTCCACCCCCAGAACGCTCCAAAATCAATTGGTGAAGCAAAAATAGATCAGTCGAATGAGGGAGATGGCGTCACAGCAACGTCATCTGCAAGTACGTTGACTAAAGCCATGACCTGCTTGGCTACAGCCAGCAGTCAAGTATTATTAGCCACAGCTTTAGTGAATGTTCAGTCAACTACTGGGACCACTTTTTGCTTAAGATCTCTGATCGATCAGGGGTCTCAGGCTTCGTTTATTACGGAGTCCTCGGTCCAGTTGTTGAAATTAAAGAAAAATTCAGTCAAATCTCTAGTCTCAGGTCTAGGCGCTGATCCACAAGCATCTCTTGCTTGTAAGTCAATGGTTTTTTTGAAAATTCAATCGCGTCTAGATCCCAGTTTTGTGATTCCGATCAAAGCTTATGTTTTAAATAAATTGACAACTCTTCTGCCCGAACGGCAGGTGTTCGTTCGAGACTTACCAGTGATGACATCAGTTGAATTAGCTGATCCATTATATGGCACGCCAAATAAAATCGACCTCTTATTAGGCGCTGAAGTTCACAGTCAGATTTTATTGAAAGGGTTAATAAGAGGTCCGCCAGGCTCTCCAGTAGCTCAAAACACAACACTTGGCTGGATCCTATCTGGCGAAGTGAAAAACATTGGCAACTTAGCTTGCCATAATGCTGTTGTTAGTATGCATTTAGTTCAGTCCGAGGCGAATGATCTTCTGAAGAGCTTTTGGGAACTGGAATCAGATCATTATTCAGTTAATAAAAAACACCTCACTGAAGCAGAACAAGAATGCGAAAGATTGTATTCGGAAACGACTCAACGTGATAACTCTGGTCGATACGTGGTCCGATTACCCTTTCGCACTCCAGATCCTCAGTGCAAATATGGAAGGTCCCAGCAGATTGCCCAGAAAAGATTTCTTTTATTAGAGAAACGTCTCTTGAAGAATCCACAGCTGAAAGAAGAGTACGTCAAGGTTATTAACGAGTATCTAAAGCTTGGACACATGGAAGTGGTTCAAGAAAAAGATAAATCTGATGCAGTTTACTTGCCGCATCATGCGGTCGTGAGAAATGACAAGCTCACGACGAAGGTTCGAGTTGTCTTCGATGCGTCATGTCCGGGCATTAATGGAATTTCGTTGAACCAGGATCTGTTAGTTGGTCCTACTCTACAACCAGAACTACGCCACATTCTGATGAATTGGCTTTCTTACCCAATATGTATCGTAGCTGACGTAATTAAGATGTATAGACAAATTAAAGTATCCGAAGCCGATGTACATTTTCAGCGTCTTTGGTGGCGAGAAAATCCTGATGATGAAATGCAGCACCTTCAACTCACACGAGTGACCTTTGGCACATCGGCAGCTCCATACTTGGCTGTTAAGTCATTGCAGCAAGTTGCACTCGACGAAGGAAAGGACTTTCCACTTGCATCGAACCGAGTTCTCAAGGAATTTTACATTGACGATTACATGACGGGATGTCAAACAGTTGAAGAAGGCATCCAAGTCTATCAGCAGACTAAAGAACTACTTGGTCGTGCAGGGTTTCAGCTCCAGAAGTGGTCCACAAGTAGTGTCGAACTGCTTAAGCATATGAATGAAGAGAAGCGATCATCAAATGACAACCTAAAACTAAAAACTGATGATACTGTGACAAAAATTCTAGGACTTACTTGGAACAGGAAATCCGACGAATTCGAGTACACGGTTCAGCTTTCTCCTCCGGAAACACCTGTAACCAAGCGAAGAGTCATATCCGATATAGCAAGACTATTTGATCCCCTCGGGTGGGTAGCACCTGTCATAGTGATGGCGAAGTGCTTCATTCAACGAATATGGCTTACTGGGATTGAATGGGACCAAGAATTGCCTCCAACACTTATGAATGATTGGCTTAATTTTAGAAGGGACCTCAATCAACTTACCAATTTTCGTATCCCTCGTTGGATTCACTCGTCTGCTGATGACCAGCTCACAGAATTACATGGGTTTTCCGATGCATCAAACGTGGCATATGCTGCTGTCGTGTACACTCGCGTCATTAAAAATGATGGTTCCATTCACGTCAATTTGATCACCTCAAAAACGAAGGTTGCCCCCATAAAACAGGTTTCGATTCCGAGACTTGAATTATGCGGGATGGTTTTACTAGCAAAATTGCTTCAGGAGGTTTCCAATGTTTTGAACGTACCGAAGCAACATATGCACGCCTTTTTTTTTTTTTTTTTTATTTACGTGTGAAAAATGCATTTACGCATTCCCGTCCACCTCGGGGAAAGTGGCCGGGATATGTCGGGCTCGACACCAACTACTCCCACTGCAGCAAGTGCCCCTACCGACTAAATAACACACGGTGTTCCAACTCTACCGCTTCTCGGCGGGCCGCAGGGACGTTTTAGCTCTCGACCACGAACCCGCCACGGTTGTCCGTTGCCGGACCCCTCCTGGGGTGCTACCCCTCACGACGCACCAGAACACATGGCACGTCGCTACCACCCGGGGACCAAGCCCGCAAATGGGCGTCAGACAACCCCCGCTTCTGACGCCCGAGGTCCCCCTGCGACGGGTCAGATAAGTAGCCCCGTCGCCTGCTACTTCGGCCGCAGAGGATAGGGAGAGCGGCGCCTCGCTATACCGTCACTCCTCTTCCCCTGCGGCCCCTCCGCGTCCGCCATCGAACGGTGGCGGCCCCGCCGTGGCCACGGAAGGTAGGGAGAGCGGCGCACCGTAATACCGGCACTCCTCTCCCGCCGTGGCCCCTCCCCGTCAGATGCGGTGCTGTCCACACAGCACCGCAGCCTACCCCCCCTTGCCGCTCCATACTGGACTTAGAGGCAAAGCCCAGAGGAGCGGCCCCTCCGGGGCCGGCCGATGTCCCAAGTCGGCACGGCCCCTGGTTCCTCTTCGCTTCACCGTGGGTGACCAAGCCACGGCTACTAAGCCCCACCGCCACGACAAGGCGGGAACCGTCGGGGGGAACATATGCACGCCTGGACTGACTCATCGGTTGTGTTAGCTTGGTTGAAGAGCCATCCTAGTAGGTGGAAGACATTTGTTGCCAATAGAGTCGCAGATATACTTACGATTCTAGAGAGCAACCAAGTCGCACACGTTTCCTCACAGCAGAATCCAGCAGATTGTGCGTCTAGGGGAGTTAAACCGTCGGAATGCGCTCAGCTTCAGTTATGGCGTGAAGGTCCAGAGTGGCTGAAACAGAAAAACTTAGACTATAAAACAGGTAACAAAGACACAAAATTGGAAGAAAGGAATGTTAAAAGTCATACGATTACCTGCCCAGACACGGAGAACGATATTCTTACCAAATTTTCGTCCTTGACCCGACTTAAAAGAGTTGTTGCGTACTGCAGAAGATTTTTGACGCCGAAGTCCAGAGGTGTCTTGACTGCTGAAGAACTTGAAAGGGCTTTAGATGCATGTATCAAGCTGTGCCAAAGAACATGGTTTCAAGATGAAATAAATAAATTAAAGAAGAATGAAGGTATTAATAAGAAAAGCAAACTTACCTCACTGAGTCCATTCCTCGGCGCAGACGATATCTTAAAGGTAGGTGGTCGTCTGCAAAAATCAAATCTCGACACAAACACGAAGCATCCAATCTTGATACCACAAAATTCAAACTTAGCGAGGTTGTTAGTTGCCGATGCTCACGCAAGAACTTGCCATGGAGGACCACAACTGATGATCACATTTTTGAGATCCAAGTATTGGATAATGAATGTGAAGAGTCTCGTTCGGCAATACGTTAGACAATGTGTAATCTGTGTAAGGCATTCGGCTAAAACTACACAACAGATGATGGGCCAGCTACCAGAAGCTCGTGTAACGGCTAGCAGACCTTTCCGTCGAAGTGGAGTTGACTACGCAGGTCCCATAGGAATCCGCCCCTCAAAAGGTCGAGGCTATCACTCTACCAAAGGTTACATATGCCTCTTTGTCTGCATGGCTACAAAAAATATCCATATCGAAGTTGTGAGCGACATGACAGCTCAGAGCTTCTTAGCTGCCTTCAAGCGTTTTGTTGCTAGACGAGGACATGTGGCAGAGGTATGGAGTGACAACGGAACCACATTCGTGGGTGGCTCGAAGGAATTAAAGTTATTGTTCAACTCCGAAAGATCCAGCTTAGCCCCTGAAATAGCTGACTGGTTTGCATGTAATGGTACGGACTGGCATTTTATTCCTCCACATTCTCCGAACTTCGGAGGGCTTTGGGAGGCAGGCGTCAAGTCCGTCAAGGGCCATTTGAAGAGAATTATAGGAACGAGCACTCTCACATTTGAAGAAATGACAACTCTGTTGTCACAAATCGAAGCGTGCCTGAATTCCAGGCCAATTTGTCCGATTCTCGATCATCCGGATAAACCGGATGTTCTTACACCAGGTCACTTCCTTGTTGGCGAAGCCCTGGTTACAGTCCCTGATCGAAATTATGAAGACTCCAATGTTTCTTCATTGCATAGATGGCATCTTACCCAAAGAATGCTACAAACTTTCTGGCGTAGGTGGTCACAGGAGTATTTGACTCAGTTACAACATCGTTATAAGTGGAAGGACGTAGTTTCCGAGCCAAAGATCGGTGATGTTGTGCTCATCAAGGAAGATGATCTTCCGCCAGCTAAATGGCTATTCGGGATTATCACCGCAAAGCACTTTGGTTCGGATGGGCTTACGCGTGTGGTGAGCGTTAAGTCTAGATTAAGTTCAATTATAAAGCGACCTCTGTCTAAGGTTGTCGTCCTGCCGGCAACCTAAACATATATACAGTCCACAGAACGTTATTTACACAGGTTTTGTCATATGTGCCCGCCCTATCTTTATGTGTTTTATTTCTATTGTTTTTGTGTTATGAACGATTGAATTAATACGTTCATGGCTGGCGGTATGTTTAGACGCTAAGTTATCTATGTAAATATTAAAATTAATATATTAGTTTGCTCAGCGCCATCTATTGTCTGTACATGAAGCTGCCTATCTAAATGGCGGCCATCTTGGAATGACGTATAGGGTGTTAGTTCAGCTGAAACACAATAGATGGCACCACAAGTCTTAACACACGCAAACGTTATTATCTGAACTTCTTGATGTGAATAATATGTTTGACAATAAATGACTTTTCTGTAAACCAACCTGAAGTTTGATTTCGGAGTTTTGGAGGGTTCGTACAAGCTGTAAAACTATAATATAATCACAGTAATAATGGACTGTAAAAGTTGTAAGGGCATAATTAATACGGACAATAGTCTTATTTGTCATATATGTACACATAGGTATCATCATGAATGCCTTAACATTACTTTTGAACAGTTTGCGCATCTCTCCATTGATTATCGTGCAACCTGGCTCTGCCCACAATGTTCAAAGGTAACTCGACGAAATAGATCTAACTTGAACACGCCTGTTCGACAAAATCAGATACCAACTGAGGAGGAGTCTATGGATATGTCTTATAATAACTCCACTATTTTGGAGAAAAGTGAGCTCGGCATTTGTATGCCATCAACATCTGGATGCATCTCTCTAGATAAATTTAATGAGTTATTTTCTACCCTTAACGTTTGGCGTAATGAAATGAGTGTCAATATGACACACATTAGGGATGATATTAAAGGTACATTAAATGAAATTCAGTCCGAAATTAAGTCCTTAAGAAACGAACAATTATATATGAAGCAGAGCATTGCTAATAACGACACCGAAATCAAGACGCTTAAAGAGTCTGTTCAATATCAGTCGCATGATATTACTTGCATAAAAAAACGTATTGATGATCTAGACCGCGGAACCTATGAGCAAACTGCTATATTCCACAATAACTTAGAACTTAGATTGGATGCACTAGAGCAGCAGGCAAGGCACTGTAATATTGAAATCTGCAACGTGCCGGAGCGGCGAAATGAACATCTTACAGGCATTATTGAAAGTATTGGATCCGCATTGAATTTCCAGTTTTCGACGAGGGACATAGTCTCTGTTCATAGAGTACCGCACGCTCAGCAGGGCAATAATAGACCAAAAAATATAATTGTTAAGCTTACTACAAGGATTCAGAGAGATAACTTACTAAGTGCCTACCGTAAAGCTAAATCCCTTAGTACAGACAAGCTGGGTATACCTGGAACCTCAACAAAAATATTTCTGAATGAACACCTTACCCTCAAAAGAAAGCAGTTATTTCGGAGATGTCGAGAGGTTGCTAAGGAACTACATTTCAAATACGTGTGGGTCAGAAATTCTACAATACTTGTCCGAGAAAACGATGAAACCTCTGCCACTGCCATACGTAGTGATAACGACCTTGAACGACTTAAATCTAAAGCGAATAATTAGCTTTGTGGCAATTGCTTTGGTTATTTGTGTAGGCTTATGTATTCTTTTGTCTCTAATTACAAGGCACTCTGAATTGTACTATAGTTATTATTCTAATTTGTTGTCTGATGAGTTGCCTCTATATTTTTTGTTTTTATTCTATACTCTTGAGGGCGTAACGATAAGATTATTCAACTTTATAAAATATTTTAACGCAATCTCACTACTTCTTCTGAGCAAAAACACTATTTCATTCAAATCTCTGCAAATAATAAACTTATATGTTGTATCATATTATAACTTGTATATAAGCGTTTCCGTTGTTCGTTGGTATGAGTTTATCTTATATATACTGCTAACTATGTTACCTTTGGAATCCTCTATAAGAACACTAAGTTATGTATACTTATTCATAGTTTGTCAACTTGATTATGGATAAAAACCAGCAATCGAAAAACCTATCAATCTATTACCAAAATTGTAGAGGCTTGCGTACTAAACTCAATACACTCTATATGAATATATTGTGTCATAATTATGATATAATCGTTCTTACTGAAACCTGGTTGATCTCCGAAATTGACAACAATGAATTCATAGACAAGCGATATGTAGTCTACAGGGCTGATCGAAACCGCGCTGCCACAAAAAAAATGGATGGTGGAGGTGTTTTTGTGGCAGCGTTACGTGGTTTAAGGCCAATTCTTTTTGATACGTCGCATGTCTCCTATTCTCAGCAAAAACACTGCTTAGAACATGTATTAATCGAAATTCCGAGCGTTAACCGCTCAAAAAAGCATGTTATAAGTGTAGCTTATATTCCACCTAAGACATCCGTGGAGGTGTACGAGACACATTTCGATTTTTTACAAGAAGCACTTAATATCGCCAATATTGAAAACTTTTATATAATTGGTGATTACAATGCCCCGGAGATTGAATGGACTAGGCCCCAAATTCCTCTATTACGTTGCCAAGGATCTTTAGGACTCGTTGCCAAAGGCTCTACTAAAATTTGTTCTCTTATAAATAACTTGATGTCTATATTAGATGCTCTACAATTTAACGATATAGCCAATCCATATGGTAACGTGCTGGACTTAATTATATCTAACGCACTAACGTTAGTCAGCGCACAAACTACCATACTATCAAAGCTGGATCCTCGCCATTTGTTGCACATACTTCAGTCAATTACCTTATTAAATCTATGAAAAGGCAATCCGTTATTAAATATAACTTTTTTAGAGCAGACTATGATGGCATAAACACAAAAATCGGGGAAGTTAACTGGCCCGAATTGCTTCAAAATCTTAGCTCTGAGGCTGCTCTTGATACTTTCTACAATGTCATCGATAATATTATTAAGCACCATGCACCAATGACGAGCACCAAGAGTTCTGAATATCCAGTCTGGTTCTCACATTCTCTAATAAAAATATTCAAAAAGAAACAGAAAGCATGGATAAAATGGAAAAAACATAAAAATGAAGTTGACTACGAAGATTTTTCTAAATATAGAGCATTATTCAAAGAAAAATGTGACTTATGCTATAAAAAATATTTGCAATCGGTTGAAAATGGTATTTCTATTAATATTAAGCAGTTTTGGACATATATAAATAATCGTAGGAGTCAATCTGATATTCCGTGTTCTATGTTTCATAAAAACATGAAATCAAATGATCCTGAAATAATTTGCTCCATGTTTTCTGATTTCTTTAAATCAGTTTTTGAGCCGGTATCTGTTAATATATGCCAATGGCAGCCTACACTTCTACAATCCGAAAATGACGTTTTAATATCCGATCTCTACTTTGATAAAGCTACCATCATGAAAGAACTAAAGCTACTTGACTCTTTCAAGGGTGCTGGTCCTGATGGTCTTTCTCCTTTTTTTTTTAAGCAAACAGCTGTGAGCATCTGCGATCCCTTATTCATTATTTACAATAAATGTTTAACTGAGGGTATCTTCCCAGAGTTATGGAAAAAAGCAAACATAACTCCTGTACATAAGGGAGGTTCTAGGCATGATATAGAGCAATATAGACCGATTTCAATTCTGTCTACTTTGTCGAAGCTTTTTGAGCGACTAGTGCATAACAAAATATATCCGTTGTTACACAATGTTATCATTGAGCAGCAACATGGTTTCGTCAAACGGAGATCAACTACATCAAATTTAATGGTATTTACAAATTTTTTAATTGAGAATGCTGATAATCGAGTACAGGTAGATGCAGTGTATACTGATTTCAAAAAAAGCGTTTGACAAAGTGGACCATGAACTGCTACTTAATAAAATTGCATATAATGGTATTCGTGGCAATTTATTACGTTGGTTTGCATCTTATATCCAAAATAGATCTCAAAAAGTTGTTGTCAATGGGTATCAATCGGGTTCAGTCAGGGTCACATCTGGTGTGCCGCAAGGCTCTATCATTGGGCCGCTTCTTTTTAATTTATTTATTAATGACATAAAAAAATGTTTTGTTCATTCTAAATTCTTATTATATGCAGACGACCTTAAAGTTTATAAAACCATCACTAGTTATAATGATTGTTTATTATTACAAGATGATCTTGATAGGTTAACAGCTTACTGTAAAACCAACAAATTACATCTAAGTGTCCCTAAATGTAATTTTATTAATTTCACTAGAAACATAAATATTTTTAATCATATATACACATTATGTAATGTTCCTCTAGCTAAAGTTAATGTCTTACGTGATTTAGGAGTCCAAATAGATTCAAAATTGTCTTTAAATACACATGTTGAAACAGTAGTAAATAAAGCTTTTAAAATGTATGGTTTTATCATGAGGTCTTCTTCTGAATTTAAACGTACCTCAACATATCTGTATTTATATAAATCGCTTGTACGCTCGCAGGTTGAGTATGCGGTACCCATTTGGAACCCCTATTACAGTAAATATGTCGATGCCATTGAGCGAGTGCAACGCAAGTATCTACAAGCTATGCATTATAGATTCCATAGAAAGTATTTGTCTTATCCCCAACTGCTCATCAAGTACAACATGATAAGTCTTGAGTCCAGACGACAATATCTAGAAGTAACCAGTCTTTATAAAATTATTAACAATTATTTTGATTGCAACAATTTAGTTAACTCTATATATTATATTGTTCCTCGATCTACCCATATGAGAGAGGTTCGCGAATATTTCTTGTTTGCTGTTAGTCGGTGCCGAACAAACAGCGGGCGTCGTGCTCCTCTTGTCCGTATGGTAGAGATATACAATAGCATGTTTGTTAGTATTGATATATTTGCACTTAGTTTAAGTCAATTTAAAAAAAAAGCTCATACGATACTTACACAACAATAACATTCCTTATTTGTCATTTATTTATTATTTATTTGTGTTATATAATCATTCAATTTGTTCAAATGTTATACTTAGTTATTAATAAATTATAACTTAATTAATCTCATACTCATGGAACTACATTTACTTTACAATGTTTAATATTTTTTTTTTATTATTTTGTTTTTTATAACTCTCTCGCTCAGTCCACAACTATTATATTATATTTTGTTATTTTCAATATTATGTGGTACTTCTGGCGGTAGTTAATTGATACATATACATATATATTTTTTGTTAATCTGTGAATAGCGTTGTGGGCTACATTATAATCAAAATGTTAATTATGTTAACTTTATATTGTATATGCTTTATAATGTAGCTGTTTGCTTTTCCTTATAAAATAAAAATAAAATAAATAAAATGAATGGACTTGAATGAAACTTAGCACGATTCGAGTTCATACTACGAAAAAGGACATAGGATACTTTTATCCCGAAATTCAGTACGGTTCTCTTGGGAAAGGGGATGAAAGTTAAAATGTACACTTAGTTGTAATTTATTAACGCGTAGTCCGATTTCAATCATTCTTTTTTTGTTACAATAGTGGTAATTTAATTATTTTCCCGTAAATATTTCAAAGTCCTCAGTTTTGCAGTTAAGAAATTACAGATATCCCAAACTAAATATTTCGTTTTAAATAACTTGAACCGCGGAATGTTGAGAAACCCTTGAACGTACGGGTCATCATAAGCCCATAGGAAGCCCGGAACCCCACGGGAAGCCCGACACCCCACGGACAGACCGGCATCACACACAATTATTTAGTTTTGCAAGCTTGCTACGATAAAACTCTAAAATGTGGTACATTCACTACAATCAGTTTTTATAACTACATATCTTTATTTTGCCGGATACATTTCGGAGACTGCGCAATGGAAGTGCACAATGTTGTCTTAGGTTTTCGCGATTGTTACACTTTGTAATTAAACAACTTTGAACGGTTTAAATCGCGTATATTTATCATTATATTTTTTGTCCCGACGTTTCAAACACTTTGTAGTGATCTTGGTCACGGGGTGACTGTCGGGACAAAAATAACGATAAATATACGTGATTTAATCCGTTCAAAGTTAGAAGTGAACAAGTTTAGGAGATTGTAATACAATGGTCGAAAGGAATTGATAACTTTCACCTGCGTTCAGCTCTCTACTTTTCATTTCGAATTTAAAAAAAGTAAAAAAAGTAGCTTTTCTAAAAATTATTCATTGGAAAAATAACTTACTTACTAAAAAAATATTGAGATGATAGAACTATATGTGAAATTTTACGTAAAATTTTGTTTGGAATATTTACGGGCGGCTATAGCCCGAAGAGGAATCTCACTACTAATATATAACGATATAAAAATAGTATGTTTTTCATATTATTTATTTTGATTTTAATAACATGAGCAGAACCTATTTCAAATTAATGCGGCTATAGTCCTAGTAGGAATCGATGACTTACATACGTGTTAAGCACTCTACTTTTCATTTAAAATATGAGGACGGTAAAAAAAATTTAGTTTTTCTAAATATTTACTAAAAATAATAAACATGAGTAGAAGATACAAAGATACACTAGGAGTTAGAACAATGAAATTTAGGGAAATTTTTAGTTCGTTTTTTTACCTTATATTTAGTTACTACCCTGCCAAACATAGTTGTTATTAATTTTTTTATAATAACAGAGTATTTTACAATGAGATATCTTAGACAACTTTGTTTACACCAATGGTTACAATTGTTACAAGTCATTCCGTCCGAAGAGAAGGAAGCATTTACTATGAGTTTTTCCCGGCCTTAGGTGGGAAGGAGCCTCTCCTACCCGCTACTCAGATCAAACAAACACTACTTTCCGAGAATGAGAAATAAAAAAAATATGTTTGATCTACCGTCAAACAAACCGCCGCTTTAAAATCGAAATTCTAAAGAAACGCACAATGTACTTTGCTTCAACATTTATTGTGCGAACCGGGAAAGAACTCTCTGAGTTACTTAACTACTGTCTTCTGGAAAATATAACCCGGGAGTTTTGAAATTCAAAGTAAAAAGCTCCATTCTGAGCTATGGTTTACTATAAGAGTACTTCACCGCAGACCACAGTGTTGCTTAATATGGGATAAACAGTGCACAAATGTGAATAATTAGTCTGCAGGTACGGCAATCGCGAACGAAGTCGGAACGGGTACAGCTAGTATTAAAATATAGGGTTGCGTCATCATTAACAAGTTTAAAGCTCATTGCAAAATTAGTGTTACTTAACTTTGCTGATCGGTTAAGAACAGCTAAGCAAACTTCGCTACAATTGCTCCAAAGTATGTATATTTCACAATGAAAAACTGAATATAAAAATGATTTTTCCATATGTCCAATAGCAAGTCTCCAGTTTTTCACATTACTGATAATAGTTTTTTTGTATCGTCTATAAAGTAATTGCTCCATGACACACATTCATATATCCGTTTATATATAAAAATTACGTGTCACATTGTTTGTCCGCGATGGACTTCTAAACTAATCAACCGATTTAAATTAGATTTGCACACCGTGTACGATTTTATCCAAATTGAAAGATAGGATAGCTTACATCTCAATTTATAGTCGTAATTACCCGTGCGAAGCCGAGGCGGGCCGCTAGTATTGTTATAAAGTAAATTCAAGATTGTAATAAAAGGTTAATATTATATTTTCTAAAGATAAGAGAGATGACAGTGAGGTTAACACAATATTTAACTCCTTTAGACATCAAATTGGTAAAAAAAAATATAAGTAGGTTATTAAGTTTACTATAAAAGACATGCCTCTTGGGTAGACTGGATCACATTACAATTGAGATCGTCAAGATGCACATAGCTGCAACTTTTGTGTTTGTTCTCGCAGTCTTCAGAGTTAATTCTGAGTGCTGCGGTAGAACAGCCATGTATTGGGGTACAACACGAGAGAAACCTCTCTGTCACCCATACAAACAAGATTTCTACTTGCCAACGGGTAATGAAGCTGACAAAATAGCCGCTGCCCTGGTACCCACGCGTTGTATAGCCAAAGTTTGTAAAGATGGGAAAGTACACGATGGGCTATATTGCGGTAAAGGTAAATGTAACATCTTTGGGTGCAACTGTGACGGTGGTTGTCATGAAGGTAATGCTGAAGAAAACTTCCGAAGAATATCCGGTATCAGTACTGCCAGTGGTGGCTTTGACTTAAAGGATCCCAGCACGTGGCATGATAGGGGCTAGATATATTTTTCTTTTTAACTATGTACTATATAGAATTTTTATGCATTTTAATTGTTACTAATAAATATTATATTGTACTGTTTAAAAGACCTTTGTTTAGTTTTTCTGCAACCCAAGTATAGCAATGTTGGCAGTACCTATGTTCGTTCAATGAGTTAGTTTTGGTTGGCTGGTTAGGTTTGTCATAAATATTACATCTGCTCGGACTGTGATGCCCAACATTTTCACCTCATGCAGGTATTCCGTGTTAGGTGAGTACTGTGGTTAGTGTCATATAAAATGAAATAAAGAGTTTGGCATAATATAATAATAAGAAAAAAGTAAAAGTCAATGTCAAGTAGAAAAATTGAAATAAAGAATATAGGGTAATCTGTCCAGTTTACCGGCCTCCACCAATGTCCGTCCGCACTATTGAAAATTGGAGCTCATACGCTCCTTGACGCACGACACATTTTTTAATTAATTAAGAATATTGAAACTATTTTGACTCTAAAACCAAATTCCTTAAATACTTTGATGTTGTATCTATAACTTAGAAGTAGCGGCATCTTCTGTAAGTAATAAGCGGAGTTTTAGTTTTCATTTAAACTGCGAGGTGAGTAGGTACAAGCATGTCAAAAAGACAAGAATAATAAAAAAAAATAGTGGACTGGTGTTTTCAAATGGTTAGTTCATGCTCTTTTAATCATTATATCAAAAGAGGCTTATGTTATATACCATATACATACGTCTAGTTAGTCAATTTAGGTGTAAAGTATGCGTTATTTTGTACAGTAATTTAAAAAATCGGGGGCCGGTGCACTGGAGGAAAAAAAGGCTACTTCCAGTGTCCGGCCTACCCGGCCGTTTACTAGCTTGGATGGGTGGAAGTATTTATTATATTTTACTGTAATCAGCTTGCTGTGATATATAAATTTATTAGTAATGTCGTTCTAGCTAAACTTACATCCAGTCTCCAGCCGCAAAAATAGGCTGTATAAATATTAGGTAAACGTAAAAGTCTATGTATGAGAATATGGTGGCCGGACTACTAGTAGTATTGTCTAGTTCGCCGGCCTGGAAAAGACTTAGTGGCCGAAAAACTGGCTCTAATTCCAGTATCCGGCCACTATCTATACGTAAATCTGTTGTATCAGCATGTCTGTCTGCACATTGAATATATTTATAGAAGTGATTGGTTGAATTTCAATAAACTTCTTGGATCTACGCCACGTTAAACTTTGATACGATATTATTATAAGCGAAGCGGTAGCCAAAGCAAAAAAGCCCTTTATATATTTATATTTTAACTTCAATAGAGCTAAAATAGATTATTATGTTTAAACTTATAAATATTTGGGATCTTCGGGTTATTTGATTCTTTGGAAATGGCTCTTTTATATAGTTAAGAATCAGTAAAAAATGTATTAACATTCAAAACCAGTTCTTATTTCAATATAACGAGAGTCCTATGGCCATTCACTAGCAATTTAGATATATTAGTGCCATGTGGCCAGCCTCTAGGTTTCTGTTAGGAGGCCGGCCACTAGGCATAAGGTGATCGGGCACTAGATTGGGACGGCCGGATATTGGAGAAAACATACTTTTCCAAAAAACTATTTTCTATATAAAAACTGACTGTCTATGTACTTTTAATCAGTATTAAATATGTTATAAATAATATATATGACTTTATAAAAATATACTTATTCAATTATGCCTCTAAAGAACTTAGTTAAAAGTGAAATAAGTTACCTGACGTCTTAAGAGGCTTTATTCCAGCAAAGCCATTTTACAGCCGTTTTCTCAAGGCTGCTGCAGCTAAAGTATAAAAGATTTTGTTTTTTAAATGATGCAGGAAGAAAGTTTATTGTTTTTTTAATGGAGTGCATCAAACAAAACAATAAAAAAAACAACTGAAATCCGACAAAAAATTTTTTACCAACTCATGTTTTCATAAATTTCTTCATCAGTGTAACTTCAACAGTCTTTTTATCGAACAAAAATTATTCGTTTTACAGATTGAAAAATATCAGTAAACCAATCATATTACCACCAATGGAGTGCATTAATAACATTTTGATAAATATATCTTACAACTGAGTAAATAAGGGATTGAAAGGGCACTTTTGGCACAAAAATACCATTCAAATTTCTTGTTATTTCTACAAAATCTGGTATTTTATCAAATAAATAAATACGCAATTCATTAGTTGAAGTTTTTATTTAATAGATAATAATATTTTGTCGTTCATATAGTGAAAAATGTATTATATACAATTTTTTCAATATGACCTATAAATGACGGAACACAACGCCTCGCATCTCAGTTTGCGCCTAGCGCTCGCGGAGGGAGGACGTATCGCTGCTCGTCCCGCGCCCTTCACGTGCCGTAACTACGGTGCGCAATGAAAATATAGCGTGACCGAGTTGTTTTGATCTATGCGTATGCTTTTATTATTGTAAAGGTATTTTTGTTGAGACCATGCCTTTTTCATTATTAACTAGGATTTATTATTTCCTGATCGGAATTGAATTTTTAACCGACTTCCAAAAAAGGAGGAGGTTCTCAATTCGTCTGTATTTTTTATGTTTTTACCTCGGAACTTTTGAAAGGGTGAACCGATTTTGATTATTATTTTTTTGTTTTAAAGCTGATGCTTGTCGTTTGGTCATATTTAAATTACATCAAAATCAGTCAAGTCGTTTTTGCGTTACACTCCAACAACTGAAAAGTATTTACCTATCTTGATGATATAATCATTGACAATCGATATCGTAAGTAGCAAGGGTTACTAAAACTAGTGATCAATTTTTTAACCAAAAAATGGAACCGACTTTTTGGTTTTTGCCATAGTAAAAAATATGTAACCATAAAATGGAACCGACTTCAACACCCAAAAGTGTGAAATAACTTGTCAAAGTCGGTACCATGCGCACAATATTGTGATCATAGGTACTTTTGAACTATCATGGTAACGACTTCAACGTGTTATTTCACACTTTGGGTGTTGAAGTCGGTTCCATTTTATGGTTACATTTTTTTTTACTATGGCAAAAACCAAAAAGTTGCGTAGTTGCTATATATAAGAAAAAAGTTTTTAAAAAAACTTGAAACTAGCTAGAGGCTAAAATGTATTTTTTTTCTTATTTGTTCTTTATTTTTTTTATTTTATATGAGGTATTAACTTGGCCAAACAGATGGAAACGAAGTAATACATTTTTACAACAAGTGTCTTTTACACGAAATAATTGGCCATCATAAAGCACGATCTATGCCTCTAAGATATAATTATATTTAAGGCAAGACTATCTAACGGTCTGTACCGTGTACTGATTTGGTTAAAAATAAAAGATGTTTATAATAATATAGACGTTATATATTTTATTAAACAATTAGTACCAACCCTGAGTTAGGATTTAAGACCTCTATATTAAACGCACCTTATTTTCTTTCCGTAGCGACCACTATAGCCGCTCCGCCAACGGGGCAGTTATACAAATATAATGAACCAAGATATGCATGCACAAAGCAGGTATACAAACTACAAAACTAAGTTGTTTGCCTATAATCAACGATGGTTAGAAGTACATAATCGAATATAGATACCTACACAGTAGTCCATTGAAATGTTACAATTTAAGACCGAATATTGCATTTTTTAGAGGGCGCAATTTTACTTTTGAGACATATGTGGGTGGTCCATAGAAGCTTAACCTCAAGTTTGTGGGGTCGCCACCCTTGTCCTCCGGCCGCCATCTTGGAAAAAGGGGTGAAAACACTTATTTCGCGATATCTTGGAAACTATGCGTCTTACAAAAAATTCTACAGCATATAATTTGCAAATTATTTTGCCTACAAATATGATTATATAACTTTTTGCCCTTAATTAAAAATTTAAGAAGTTATAACCAAAAAGAGTGAGAAAATTTTCATATATTTTTTTTTGCTCTATAACTTTCTTTTTCTCATTTTACAAAAAAGATACCTCAGACCAATCTTGTAGATTATCGATTGAGGAATTTTTTTATGATTTTTTTAATTTATTTCATTTAAAACACTTACAGCGCTACAAAGTTGACCAGGTTCATCAATGCTCATGGGAATCGGGTCAAAATGAAATGTTTAAATTATTTTTTTCATATCCTTAAAAAAAAAAAAAAATCGTACAACTTCACTTATTCATACCTTACTGTTTTTCTTACCATAGAACTTACCAAATATAACTTACCGAAGGATAAGCAGGTAGAAAAGGTCTGAGTTACCGTTTGGGGATAAAGGAACATCTGCCTGCTACGACTATTATTATTATACGCAGGCTTAGCTGTTTCTTCTACCTCAGTTTATTCTTTTAGTTGTGCTACATTTTTTGTTACGTGTAAACGTGTTGAAAATTGTGGATATTATTTTCAGTTTAATCAATTAAATTGCGGGTTTCGGAAAAAAAATCCTCAAAACATCATCTACAATATTGTTCGGAGGTAATTTTTTTGTAAAATGTATAAAGAAAGTTATGGAGTAAAAAAATATATTTTTGCTTATAACTTCTTTAATATTTAATTTAGGGCACAAAGTTATATACGTACCATATTTATAGGCAAAACAATTTGCTACAAATTATGTCCTAACGAATATTTTGTAAAACGCATAGTTTCTGAGATATCGCAAAATACGTGTTTATCGCAAGATATCGCAAGATGGCGGCCGGGGGACAAGGGTGGCGACCCCACAAACTTGAGTTTAAGCTTCTTCTATACATGTCTCAAAAATAAAATTGCGTGCTCTAAAAAATGCAAAGCTCATGTAACTTTTCAATGGACTATAGTTATAGATAGGTGTGCTAATGTTAGTCAATGAGAGGTTTATTATTAGGTTCATTTAAGTCTACTTTGTATGTAAACTGTAAAGATGCGAAATGAATTTACAAAGTTACATATCATTCCACATTATTTATCAAAAATAAATAACACTTCAAAAAGGATCAAAATGTTTTATTCCATGCGACATCGTCTTTGACCGCTCGATCCTTGCTAACGGTGTGCTCGTGTGCGCCGCGCTACGATAAATGCCTAAATTTGAACGATAGCGCAAGGCGTAAAGACTCTTAAGAGGCCGGACACTGGGCATGTTACCCTATGTACCTATGTAGGTTCCCTTGAGAGCCAGTTCGTTTTACTATGAAGGCATGACAAACAAAAAATAATGGAACTTACGTTGTAGAAAAAAAGTTGCACGGAGTCACATCAGGGGCAGGACATCAGACTTTTGTGTACAAGGGCCTGTTATACTTAATCTAAAGCCTACCTATTTCAGTCAGACATTTCGGGGAGTCAAGGCAGGGCGTTTTAGAGAATGTGCAAGTGAAAAGTGTGCTAGAATTGGTAGATAATATTTATTGTGAACACACAAAACACGCAAAAAATGAATGATATGGTGCAAAGTTATGGCCTGAAGGGCACGATAGGCTTGGGTTGCTTATGCGATACACAAAACGACTTATCACTACATTACATACATTTTATATAGCCTACCTCGAGATGGGAGTTGTACTTAAAGTTCAAATACGTCACTTATGGGTGAAATTGATCTCAAAATGTTCAACACTGCACTTACGGGAGGGGTGGTGGGATATTTGCTGCGTCATTTGATTTTGTTCAGATACCGGTGGAAGATGCGTACCTACAATGCTCATTGGCAAAATGGCGGCACCGCCGTCGCGCGGCTGTTCAACGGAGCCGCTTGAAGTTGGAGATAAATTCACAAAACGGAGGCCTGAGTGTCGTCCACGAACACCGGAACTTTAGGGGCTCTTCTGCCCCACCTTTAATTGCTTCTAGACATCATTTTTCAAAAAATTACTGGGCGACTCGCTTCTCAAACTCGTGCCGGCCCAGTGACGCTCGCCTGCATTCTATCCTCGGTCCGTGCCTCGGTGAACCAAAATCCTCACTCCTCTCGGCAAACCTCACCCTGCGGACAGCCATCGCGTCGTGAGTACCATGGTCTAAGAAAACAAGGTTTTCTACTCCCGAAGAATCACAGGCTTGCGTCACTACCAAATTGGCTCTTTATTAAAACATGATTGCAGCAGCATACAAGTTCATGGTTCTTTTTCATGTGAATCTTTTGTTATAAAATATCAATACAATATTTCAAACGTCTAATAGAAAGTCACACATGAATCAATGTTCATCTCAGTAAATGATATGAAAAAGTTTTCTCCCTATGGTTCCACCATATTGACAAATGTCGCCGTCTCTGTCTCACGTATATGATTTGCATTTGTTTCGCTCTCGCTCATGAACATATGCGCAGTGATTCGCAAACTTTGTGGTCGGCCCATTTCTGGAAGCTACGAGTATAATAAAAAAAAACATGTAATTTGTTTCTATTGTGACGGCTCGAGGATCACCTGATGTTAAGCAGACTAACCTTTGCCTATAACAGATGCATTTCGTCACAAGTCACGAATTGCACTGCGCCTGTCTCCAGGAGACATAGATGTTAAGTCTCTGTACCTGTAATTTCACTGGCTCTCAAGGACTGCTGCCGGAACACACCGTTAGGTGCTTGGCGACAGATTTTCTACTTGAGGGGGTAGCTAGCCAGGCGGGCATTCGCAAAATGCCCTTCCACCATGCAAAAAGTATCTGTAAGACTAAAAGTAGAAAAAGCAGTGATTTGAAGTTTTTTCATTTCCTGCAAAATTGTTTCATTCTTACTGCGACTACTAAATATGGTATGTAATGTAAAATTTCTTTGGTTATATAATGTATCTACCTAATTGGTTTTTACTTCCGATATTTTTGAGCTTTCTTTGAAACTAAATGTACACCAAAATACAGATAACTAACTGGCTTTTTCTTCGGCATAGAAAATAATTACTTGATTTCAATCTATGAAAAATTTAGGCCTATTAGCATCGACGGTACCCACTATAAGAAAACTACGAACATACATTGTACGAACTTGATAACCATAATTTATTCAAGAATCATTAATCTGTGTAACTTAAATCAATTTCACGTGATTTTCTTTATTAAAAAATAGGTTAAATCTATTAACTGTTATTTTACTGCCCCCCAATTTCCTCAAATTAGGTTTAAAGTTTGAGAGCCGTTGATGTCGGTATGCTTGACAAGCTTGTGTCCCGGTCACGTGACAACCGGTCTCGGAGTGTAATACCTGGCGTAGTATATTATTGTACCATGGTGAGTACCAAGAATGAATTATGTCTAGTACCCGACCATCTCTTTCTAACTTATGTGAAAACAACGTCTATGATTTGAGACAAAAACTATATATAAAAACGAAGCTAGCTTCAATTGTTTTTTTAAAGGTTATATAAAATTTCTATCTTAATTTAATTAACAGCTTACTAACATCGATGCTATAACTATAAGACTAATTAGGATTACAATAAAATATCTCCTATGAGAGCTTGTTGCTTCCATAGATAATAATGTTATAAGTTCGGGCTATATTGTTTTTGTAAAATCTCTATAATTACGCGTTTTTCAACCAAACACTCGTATAATATGGACAGTTTAAGTGTAGGCGAATCTGTTGAACCAAAAACCTGACACGGTGTCATGTAAATAACGCCGTTACGAATGCAAGTTGTTTACATTGTTGACTAAATATAGTTGTGTGTTGTTCGTCCAGAAATGTACCGACTTCAACACGAATCGATACGTGCTGGGAATCGTTATAAAGTGTATTTTATTATTATTATCATTTCAAGAGTTGCGATGCGGTGTAAAATGGTTAAATTTACGAAAATACTTTTCCGTCTTAGATCCGCGCGATTCCTGCGCATATTATAATAGCAAACGTTTTTGTGTTTTAGCTATCTGAGTTTTGTAAGGTGAGGATATTTAGCAATAGTAGGGTGATTTTAATAAATAACACAACAATTTATGGGGTCACTGGTTATTTTGCTTAAACAATTTTGTGTAACGGTTTTTAGATCAGATATGAAGTTTTGTGAAAACATTTATTTACTCATTTTGAAATATACACTCATTTGAAGGTCGGACGTAAAGATGAAAACGTTTTTTTTAAATAGACCGCGTTTCAAATGCGTTTAAGTTTTTACTTGCTACTGAATCCCTGAAATGGATGAGGTGATATGGAATACCAAAATTTATTTTAAGTCCAGGCAGTCAAAAATAATTCCCACGCTAGCTCCGCCCATGCGGCGCGCGGCGCCACGATCCCCGCTGCACCGAACGACGCGATGTGCAGCGGCGCACGCGTCTCGCTTATAAAAATATTTGTGTATTTGATATTAGATTCGCGAACACAGATACCATTGAGACGATTTCAACTTTTTTTATAATCTTATTCGCGTGACGAATTTCGATACATAAAGTAACTTTGTATATACTGCAATTGATGTCACGTTTTTATTTTTGTCAACATTACTAATATTTCTTAGTAAGAAATTGATTATTTGATTTACTTTTCAAAATTATTCTTACGGTCGACAGTAGCTCATAAAACTAAAGATAAAAATTTTACTTTTTACAATATGATCATGTCTGCTCGACTTTATTGGTATATATTATTATGTATGTATGTATTGGTATATATATTATACATATTTAACTGACTTCCCAAAAGAAAGAGGGTTCTTAAATAGACTTTTATATTATTTATTTTATGTTTAGACCACACATAACTTTTTTACTGAATCTTACAATTTCGAAGATTATTTATTTGCTAGTACAGTTTAACTCTTAATTGGTTTAATTTAAATTTCATCAACATCGGTCGAAAGGTTTGCCAGTTACAGTCAACTTACTAAAAAGTAATTTGTCAAAATGCCTTGACGATCGCAGTGCTTCTAGCAACTAATGTAAGTGGCAACTATGAATATAGATGAAAGTTATTGTCAAATAGTGATAAAATCTATAAATAATATGTGAATATATCTCTCTAGTAAAGTCTGTAGTCATCAGTATATCAAATAACCTGTCAAAGTCAGTTACATGAGCACAAAATTGAGATCATACTGCACCGGTATCAAACAGTTATTTCAGACTTTTTAATTTAAAAAATTGTTTTTAAGTCTTTTTTTTCTTTGCTATGTTGTTGTGTCGCAGTCTCTGTGTTCATAGAGAAAACATTTTGCACCAAACCAACATAAAGTGAGACAAGGGTCGGAATATGATGATGGTACATAACAGCCCACACGGCACGATATATATTGATAAATGGGGTGTTTTTAAATTCTCCGTAGTAACGCAATTGATTTCTACTGATTACTACAAAAATTTCATTGCCCCTTGGCATCCGCGTGGACGATAATTTATTAATGAATAAACATTGTTATCAGTATCTTGGAATGCAATTAATCAGATTAAACATCATTAGAATAAAGTAAAATACCATCAAATTGAGTGAGCATAATATTATATTATTTTCGGTGAATATGGGTACAATTGACCTGAAATAAATGGATTTGATATGATTAAATGTAAGTTGTGGGCAATATATTTTACCATGACTCGTCATACAAATATGAATTATAGTTTTTAATAACTGTGCTACGGTACATGTTGCCATAATAATATAAAGCAGGTTGTTTTTTATTGCTATCATATAATTTTTAATTATTAATTACTTATGTTGAAAATATGTTCGTATACATCCTATTACGTTTTATTTTTCAGTTACAGTGGTAAACAGAAAGGTGTTATTTTACAACCACTCTGCTTTTAGATACCAACTATGGTAAAAATTAGACCAACCAGATATAGATCTAGCCACTTCTAAACAGCAGGATAAGATTTTTTTACCAGACTTGCAGAAGAGTCTATATACGCAATTGTAATGGCCTTAAACTTTGGAATATTTAAAAAAAAACACACAACTGCAGAAACATTGTAGAGAACATGTTATACAAGCTTCTTTTAATGCAACATGGCAGACAAGTGAGAGAGTGAGTGGCACTGGAGCAGGTGACTAAATTAGACATTAAATTAAAAACAGTGGATTCTTAGATTGTTAGTAAGTGGTATAGTCTACAGAGGTTATAGACAAATTAAGTTAAGATGTATATAAATTAACAAAAAATCATTTATGAAATAAAAAATATATTGTTTTCAATTTATACAGTTTTAATGACTTGCAAAAGTGTACTTGAGAAATAACGAGTATCGGAACGGAAAGTCAATTTTTTTTTCAAGTTCCCCCCGTTTCGTCACCCCGTGACCACGATCACTGCAAAGTGTTTGAAACGTCAGATCAAAAATAATGATAAATATACGCGATTTAAACCGTTAAATGTTGTTTTATGTGTAACAATCGCGAAAACCTAAGACAACATTAAGTCAAGTCTTCTTTTTATGGCGGGAGGAGGTACTGAAGCATTTGCACTTTGATGTTGCAAGTCACCCTCGACAACCTCCTCTTGATATTTTCTTTTTCTAGAAGTATCCACATATTCTTGATCCCGGATCATTCTTTTCTTTGGGTGGCGGGGATCGACCAGCTCGGGCAGAAGGCAGTCCATATAGAATGTGACTAGTTTTGTCTCCATTTTTTTCCTCCAAAATTCTTCATCTTTTTGTAGAATTTCTATTTTTAATTGGTTGTCTCCATACTACACGGCAACTAAGCATTTAGTTATATTACAAATGTGCCTTCAGTTTGATAATATCAATCAGATTTTTGATTGATATATATACCTGCAAAATACATTTTACAGACAATCAGTTACCTGAAGCAAAGCTTTCAGAAAAGCATCTGTACATTTCTGTTTGTCCGACAATCAATTTCGCACAATTTGTTAGAATGTGTAGATAGAATTTGATAAAAGGTAGAAGTAAGGATAAATGTCGGGAGAGCAGTCGAATGACACCTGTCAAAAATCCAAAATGGCGATTTCAAGACGGCCACAATACAAACTGCTCCACCCCTGCTGAAGCTCGGCCTTCAGAAAGGGGGTGTTGGGAATATGAATAAATGAATTTAAATACATAAATTCAGATAATTTTCACGTCAGATTTTTTGCACGTCAAGAGTACAACATCGCTCTTTACCATTTATCTAATACCCTAATAACCGAAAAGGGGGCGAAGGCGAGTATAATACATATCAACGATGGCATTCGCAAAGGGGTATTGCTTCAGATAGGATAAAATTTAAGTCTTACTCCGCACAATTATGTCAATGCGTTGTCTTTTGTGTTAGGTACTCAGAAAAAATACATTGTTTATACCGACCCTACAGAGGTGTGACAAGTGCAGGGCGATAATAATGTAAAGTTTTTTTTTCAGTGTTAAAAAGAAAATTTAAATGTATTTATACATTTATACGTTTTTTTTTTAATTTTACCTGCTGCTCTGCATAGGATGGATAGGTTAAAATAATTTTTAGCCTAATATAGGTAGTATATAAAATATTTCCTTTACGAAATTTCCTGTGAATAAAATGTGCAAATTTAGCAATACTTTATTCAAAGAATTACTCACTTATTTTCATGTAGTGGAAGAACACAGTCTAAACTTATTATATGAGATGGCGTCTCCGACAGTTCTCCCTGTTCCGAGTGATCTCGGACTTTGACTGATTTATTATTTTTTTTCCTGAGAAAGAAGGTGCATTTTATGAGCACAATCTATTGTATTATATATACACAATCTATTTATTCAACTCTATTATTTTTGTATAAATCGATACTTATATGTACATGTCTAAGTGATAAAATGTATATTTAAAAGTACCTATGCAGGTGACTTTGTAGATAATCTCATGAATATATACCTACTTGCCTAATTCTGAATATTCTTTCATTGATATAAATCTACATCTAGTCTTGAGGGACATAAACAATGTTCGATGTTTTATTGCAGATATACCTACCCACCAACAGTGATTTGAAATATATAGTAGTTATATCTGAACACCACTGCTCTAAAAGCTTACTAGAATTTACCTATATACATACCTACGCACATGTATATGCAGTTTGTAATGACAAGGAAAGAACGTTCAAATATTATGCGTCATATCTGTTGTTAGAAAGAGATAAATAAGCAATTCGTGTTACCACCGAACCGCCACGAGACGTTCCGATCACCATTATGCTGCGATCTCTTTCACTCTCTCACACCAAACGATACACATATCTCGCTCATCCATTTCATTGAGATTAGTTCCTAAGATAAAACAATATGATGATATTTTCTATTTCATCAATAAAAGCAATAATTACGCGTGAAATGAAACAGTTTTCTTATCTCTCACAGTGCCTGTATAATTGGTGCAGAGTCTAAAGACACAAGAAAGGCATATTGTCCACAGATTATTCCTAAAAAACACGATTAGCGGCGATGTATTCACCGGACGCTTGGAAGTGCAAGACTGGTAGTGACTCAGGTGATTACCCTGCATTCGTCTAGTAAATATGGAGGCCATACAACACATCTACAGGTAAAAAAATCTTAGCCCACCAAACCAAATCCTTTGATTTGCTACGCTTGTGTTATTATTATTTAGCAACACTCAACTCGATTTACGGTTGAACGGCAGCTGTACTTTAGAGCCAGATAATTTTAGTTTACACCTGTTTGGCACCTTCAACCACATCACTTACCATCAGGTGAGACCATAATTATACATATACCAGATATTATTATAGTACCCTACTAACACAAACGAATATTAAATTTGCATAGGTGCAATAGGTAAAAAAAACTGAAATATTATACGCTTTTGCCTCTCTCATAAGTCTTTGTATCGACTCTTCTGCTTCCTTTTTTATTTTTTTGGTTATCTTTATTTTCCATGTTGATTGATATACCTACCAAGATACGTATTTATACTGCACAGGTGATAGCGCGCGAGCGATAGGTCCACGTCCAACGGCGCACAGCGCGGCACTGAAGGACAGCTCTTACGCATTGATTTTATTTCGTAATCGTAAGCTAATAAGGTTGTATATCGAATCTTCCGATTGACCGTAATCCTGCACAGAACTAAAGGTCGTAAGTCTAAAACACAATTTAATTTATTATGAGAATACTAATAACTCTAGGTAAATTTTACTTCTACAGTGGATAATAAACTACATTTCCTTTCTATGTGTATTTATTATTGATATATAACTGACGTAGTTTCCAAGAAAAATCCAATAATTTAAAGAAAAGGCTTCATTTAAAAAAATTAAAACTATAGAGTAAATTTCTTTCAAATGTGTTTCTGTCTCAACAACGGATAGAAAAAGGTTTGAAAAATCAAATATTTAAGTTATCGTGTCGATTGTATATTTAAGTTGCTTAAAAAAACTAGTCGAATGAGAGTATTTTTTCAGCAGCAGTCTTAAATGTTTACTTATTAAGCAATAATTTATTGAAGAGCGTACACAGAATTTTAATAACATTATATTATTATATTAAACAGATAAACTGCAATTCTATAAACTAATATTGTTACAAATGCTGTATCAAGGAAATTATGTTTTTAAATATCGGTACAAAACATTTAACCCTCTGCAACTGTGGTGACTTTATTGTTTACATTTGACTGACGTGGAGTCTATCAGTCGTCAGCTTTACAAGCGTGAATTATCTATGTTTTGAAGCTTTATTATAAATTTGTAATATATATATATCAAGTATTGGTTTATACACATTCTAAATAAATAAACATCAAACAAAATAAAATAATATTTTAATTATTAATGAATTACTTGTATTGAGATCAATTTCTTGGAAATTTGGTAAATAACCTTGCATAGTATTAAAAAAAATCTTGATGTACTTATATCAAATAAACTGATGTCTAATTTGTTTTTAATGGAATTAGAAGCTATAAAAAATATTTATATGAACCAAATCGTATGATACGTTTAGGCACAAATCAGTCTCAAAGTTTGCCCTAATTTTTATTAAAATTTTACAGTCTTCGCATATATGTGCTGAGCATTGTAAGCAAATATGCTTTTTACAAGCACAGCAGCTGCATCTTTTTTGCCATTTCAGTTTTCTGGGCCATATGCTATCCTAACCTTTTTGCTGATGGTCATGGTTGAGGAGGAGGTTGAGGGGGGGAGGCAAATCCTTACCTAGAACCCTTCTAATTGACAATCAAAGCTATCGCTGTTTTCATCATGCTGTTCTCAATATAGGATTTCGGCATATCTTATTCTTTCGTCAGTTTTAAAGTCAAGGTCTTCCACTGAGTCGTCAAAGTCACTGAAGTCATTTTCTTCCTCTAACTCCTCAAGTCTATTTGGGTATCAATACTCTTAGGTTCATTGGGACCTTAGAATATTGTTCATTGGAAGATTTGGGATTCGTGTTAAAAAAAATGCAATATAAATACAATAATAATTAACTACTTTAAACTAAGATTCCATAATTGACATAGTGTAACTCATATTATGCGAGACACTATGCCAATTTACATATTTTACTGAGGTTACGAATGTTGGACACTATGGAACTACAGCTGGTCTTTGTGAGGTGACGTCTCACAGAATCAGATCTTATTGCTGTACTTACGTCTGACGGACACCATAAGCTCGTAGCACTTGACGAGTAGACCGTGCAATGCAAGAAGGTGCTGAGCGAGACAGAGCTACATCACGCGATATTGCGAATTGGCAACGTTGCATTTGTTTGACGGTGTCTGACAGACAACCACCTCAGTGGCTGAGGGTTAAAACAGATTCGTAAGTGAATACTCCTGACTTAGCGTTATTAGTATTAAGTTCCATGAAATGTGTCCTGTACATGTACATGCATCAAAAAATATATAACATGTAAAATTGTAAGCAGATTCTGAGACTTAATTTCTTGCAATTAATTTATTTATCATTAAGTACCGATAACCTGACACAGAACTGAATATATAAGAAGGAGTGGTGCGTTCATTACCGCACAAACACAATGAACGAGGAAATAACAATGAAGATATTAATTATAATAACAACAGTATTAACTGTGCTACCATTATTTGTTGATTGTGAATGTTGTCACAACACCAGATTGTCGTTCAAAATGACCGCAGGTACAAAAAGATCGTGTACAGAGTTTGGAGGTAAGGAACCTGGCAATAACGTAATAGATCGAAAATGTGAAGTATTGGTGTGTGGAGACGGCAAGAAACCCGGTAGAGGAAAATATTGTGGCATCGGACCTTGCAATATATTTGGATGTAATTGTGATAATGGATGTGTCCCTGGAGATCCTGTGGTTGTATTTAAACATATTCATGGAGACGCCATTGAATCTATCTCCAAGAATAACATTAATTATTAACTACTATACTACGTTATGTGTGTTTCTATGTGTACTTGTACTGCACTTGTTTATTATGTACTAACACAATTAAACCACTTATAACTCTTGATATTTTATGGTCAAAGTCAAAGATTTTGTTTGCAGTATTTAAGGTATATTTTAATATATCAACAATACTGCGGGGGGTGGTGTGGTATCAATATCTGAATGTGTTCCACTCATTTTTAATTTTCACATACAAAAAAATCAGTATAAATATTTTCTAAGCGCGGCGCCTTGCCTTTTAGTATGATAGCGAGAACCGCGGTGTACTCCATTCTTACACGTACGAACGCTACTCGAAGTCAAATCGCCAATCGATTCAACTCTTCTAAATTAATGATAAAAAAAATTTACTTACCTACATTCTTTTTAATTTTAAGTTTACGTAGGTACGTACTGTATTGTGTTGCAGCTACTTAGGTATGCCGTATTGTGTTAAACCGCTACCGCGTCGCGCGTTCTTTTGTCGCAAGCCGCCAAAGACCGACTAGGCAGAATAGGTACACAAAACAGCTGCCTATTGTGCCTAGTATAGCAGTTCATTGACTTCGCGTAGCAATCGTGCGTGTGTGTGAATAGAGTAGACACACCGTGTTCGTAGACCGCGGTGTCCTTGCTATTATTCCCAAAGCCAACGTGCCACAGCTTAAGCAATAGTACATACATTTTGTGTATGTGAAAATTAAACATGAGTGTAACACTAATCCGTTATCGATTCTACACCATTCTCCGCAGTATTGTTGATAAATTAATGTCCATCTTATATAGATAATACATGTTGTATAATTAATAATTTTTAAAAAGTGCCATATACATGATTGCCATAATTGGAGGACAAAGTGATATATAATACAAAAAAATGAAACATCTGGATCTTAATTTGGTATTTCAAATAGAATTAGTTAAGTAGTTCCAGTTGCCAAAAGAGATATTCCAAACATGCCCCATTCGTTATAATGTTTCAATATCAAAATAGCCACGGAGACCACATCAAAGTGCTGAAATAAAAATAACAATAATAAATCAGTCTAAACGGTGTTTTCATTACTCTGTGCCTAACGAGGATCATAAACTATTCATCAATATTAGTACTTTAATTAGATCCGCGACCGAGTACTAAACACCCAGGTATAAGTACTCACTTAGGTGGCATATTCACTATTAAATTAAACTGTAACTTAGAAGCACCCGTGAGTGGGTGTATACTTGCAGGTGTTTAGTTTGTGGTCACATATGTGACATAACGACTGTACAAGCAAGTGTAAGCTGTACATTGAACTCTGCGTTCTGCTGCGAGTGCAGTTTACACCGCGGCACAGTCCGCGGCCCAAATTCACCAGTTCGCAATCAACCATCACATCAAACACGCGTTCTCATCAATTTACCCCTTAGTTCTGTTCGTAAATATAATAATAGTATTCAAAACATATCTTTTAATTATCATCCAAGCTGTACGGCATCAAGAAACCGTACATCTTTGTTTTTGGTCCTTCGAAGCTATCGGAATAGCGAGGACGAATCGCGAGTGACATACAGACTTATCTGTCAAGGTGCGAGTCCTTATCAGTGACATCTGGAAACAGTGTTAGTAGGAATCATCAAGGATTCCAAGCAAACGAGCAGTCAGCGAGCACCAAGGCTCGCCCAAATCTCCACAGAACGTCTCAGGGAGCATCAAGGCTTATCCCGGATCACCAAGGATCTACGCAGACGGCATCAGCGGGCACAGGAGCACCAAGGCTCTAACCAGGAGTTTATTGAGCACAAAGGCTCAACTGCTGCAAGTAAGATCTTTCCTTTTATTCTAGCTGCTATATTTGTGGTGTGTTAAAATGGAGAGTCAATTAGCAACTCAAAAACAATTAGTTGCTGCCATAGAGCAGACATATACGAACTTCAAAAAAGACGGCGCGGATCGGAAATCTTCCGATTATATCAAGAGAAGACTAGATATCCTCGACCAATACTGGCAGGAATTTCAGTCAATTCATATAGAACTGTGTGGGTACGGTAGTAAGTCTGACAAGTACTTTACTGAAAACATATTTGAACAGACTAGGGCTAGGTATGAGTATATTAGATCAACCATTGCAAACTACGTAACGAAGTCTGCGGAGGAGCCTTATGTACAACAAAAAACGTCACAACCCTCCGCTAGGGCGGAGGTCTCCTCACCGTGGACAAACCCAGGAAAGTCTGGTGCTTTATTTGTGGTGAGTGGTACCAGCAATGCCGATGAAGAGGTCGTTCGTAGACCAACAAGTCCTTTATCAGGAATAAACGATGAGTTACGCATTGAATACAAGTCCCAAGGTGTAACAAGTAGAATGGAGGAAATGTTAAGAAAGCAGGCGAGTCACTTCAGGGCACTTGAGCGGACAATTTCTAACATAAATATGGGTCAAGTGACTGAAAAATGGGAATTTGACGATCTTTTAAAGACAATTCAATTGCGGTGGTCGGCAATCGATTCGTTACACCTAGAAATTGATAGTGAATTAGAAGGTAAAAATTCACAGTATCAGCAGCAGTTCTATCATTATGAGCAGGTATATGGCGACATCAAAAAGGCTTTAAACCAGAAAATGTGGTCGGTGTCCCACAGAGATCAATCTACCCCAAAGATAGAGCTGCCGATTTACAGTGGTAATTATCATCAATGGATGTCATTTAAAGACTTGTTCACTGAGGTCATACACAACAATCCTTCGCTCTCTAAAGCTCAAAAGATGCAGTTTCTTAAAAGTAAGGTGAAAGGTGAGGCCGAGAAACTTATTCTTCATCTTGACATTAGCTCTGATAGTTACGATATTTGCTGGAATATCTTAAATCAAAGATACAACAATAAAAAAGTTATATTTACAGCTCATATCAACAATTTAATGAGCATCCCAGTAGCACAATATCAGTCTATTATTAGTCTAAAAAACATTCATGACACAACAATAGAGGTGGTAAATGCTGTTAAAAACTTAGGGGCTGACGTCAGTTCATGGGACCCGTTATTAGTTCACATTTTATGCCAGAAACTCGACACGGATACGCATAATGAATATATTTCTTCACTCAAACAGCCGAGAGAATTGCCTACGTTGCAAGAGTTTCTGGAATTTCTTGAAGTCAAATTTACTGCTATGGAAACGTCACGAAAAAAGCACGATGTTTTTGTACCAAAATCACTCAATTCAAGCAGCAAACCATCATTTCAAAATGAAAGGAGGTCAACGTACTTCAAGTCATCAAATAATTTCACTTCAAGCAAACTAATGGCGCAATCGTCCAAAGTCAACACGAGCAAAGGTATTTCTCTGAAAAAACAATGCGTTCTTTGCAAAAATCATGAACATCGACTTTATTTCTGTCCTCAATTTTTAGAAATGCCATCTCAGACAAAGATAGAAACAGTTGCTAAGTTAGATGTCTGCGAAAATTGCCTTAATAAGCACCCAGGCAGAATATGTATTTCAAATCATCGTTGTCAAGAATGCGATAGTAAGCATAATTCTATTTTGCACGATGCATTCGCACAAAATGGAAATAGTAACTTGCAACCAAAGCTAAAAAATGCACCGTATAGTCATACCTCACAAGCTAACGTATCTTTACAGTGTGGTATGCCTGAAATATTATTAGCAACCGCGATGATAAATGTGCAAGGAAGTGACGGATTGCAACATAAATTTAGGGCTTTAATAGATCAAGGGTCCCAAACATCACTGATCACCGAAAGAGCTGCACAATTATTAGGGTTACCACGCAAACTCTGTCATGGTGTAGTTTCAGGCATTGGAGAGAAAGTAAGCAGCTGTAAAGGGTTAATAACAGTCGTGTGCTCTTCAATGCATAATGATTATTCTTTCGAGACAGACGTCATCATTATGAATACCTTGATAAAACATTTACTGGGACATACCTTCTCAAAACCTGTTTGGCCTATGCTAGATGACATTACTTTAGCAGACCCGGAGTTTAACGTTAGCCGTTCCGTCGACTTATTATTTGGAGCTGACGTATATGGAGAGATAATTTTAGACGGCATACGCAGAGCGGGGACAAACTTACCCATTGCGCAACAAACTCGCTTGGGTTGGATTTTGAGTGGCAATATGACACGGTCACTCCACTGCAACGTCATCATTAATAACTTTCAGGACATACAACAGTTTTGGAAAATAGAAGACATAGGCAGTGAAAATACAATCACATCTCAGGACCAGAAGGTTATGTATTATTACCAGGAAACCACCATTCGTCGGCCAGATGGAAGATATGAGGTGCGACTTCCATTAAAACCGTCAATTATTAATTATATGGGTGAGTCAAAGAGCAAGGCCGTGGCACAGTTTAAACAATTAGAGAACAGATTTATAAAGAAACAAGATATCGCAAAAGAATATAAATTATTTATGAGTGAGTATTTACAATTAGGTCATATGAAGTTAGCGGACGGCAGTATAACACCAGGCTTTTATTTACCGCATCATTGCGTAATTCGTAATGACTCACTAACGACTAAGTGCCGAGTGGTTTTTAATGGGTCAGCAAAATCAAGTTCGAACTATAGTTTAAACGATTTAATGGAAAGGGGTCCAAATTTGCAGCTTGATTTACAGGAATTAATTATCAAATGGCGACAGTATGAATTTGCTTATACAGCTGACATTGAGAAGATGTTTAGACAAATATGGATAAATGAAGAAGATCAGAGATATCAATTAATCCTTTGGAGAGATACACCGTCAGCTAAATTAGATACCTACCAACTTACGACTGTAGTTTATGGGATGGTCAGTGCTCCATTCCTTTCAATGATGACAATCCGACGATTAGCCCAGGATGAGCGGAAAAATTACCCAAACAGTAGCGTGCCTGAGATCGTTGGGTCATCATTTTATATGGACGATCTAGTTCATGGGAGCCATTCTTTAGACGAAGCTAAACAAGTAATGCAGGACATAACTAAACTGATGAATGCAGGAGGTTTCAACTTGAGGAAATGGAAATCAAACGTAACTGAGTTGCTAGACGAAGTCGAGAATCAAAAACAAGAACAAAAATACTATGACTTCAAACTTGCTGAATCTTCAAAAACTTTAGGCTTGAGTTGGAACACTCAGCAAGATAATTTCGGTTTCAGTTCGAAAATAGACTGGTCTACCACGCCTGCAACTAAGAGATCACTTTTGTCAGATATCTCCAAATTATTTGATCCTCTTGGGTGGCTTTCTCCGTTGATTATAAAACTAAAGATTTACTTCCAGGAAGTATGGAAATCCAACGTTCAGTGGGATGACACACTTCCTGACAACATGCAAGCAGAGTGGAGTAAATTTAAAATAGATATTTTAGAAAACCTCAAGGCTTTTAGAATACCCCATTGGTTAGGGATAAAGAAAGAGGACACCATAGAACTTCACGGCTATTCAGACTCCTCTCTCAGGGCATACAGTTGCGTGATATACTGTACATTAATAAAAGAAAACAAATCATCAACAGTCTTACTAGCAGGTAAAACAAGATTAGTACCTCTCAGCAAAAATATCACGTTACCTAAACTTGAACTTTGCGGCGCCCTCTTATTAGCAAAGTTGATGGAAAAGGTCAGAAGGTGTTTGGAAGCTTACAACATAATTGCTTATGGCTGGACAGACTCCATGGTCGTTCTAGGCTGGCTAAACGGCGAGCCACAACGTTGGAAACCCTTTGTTGCCAATAGAGTCCAACAAATTACTGAGACAATCCCACTAAGTAATTGGAGATATGTGAAGTCTGAAGAAAATCCTGCAGATTGTGCTAGTCGTGGTATAACTGCATCTCAATTGAAGATCCATGATTTGTGGTGGAAGGGCCCAAAGTGGCTTCCCACATATAATATCAAAATTGACGAAAGTATAAACACATATGAGACAGATCTCGAGTTGAGAAAGACAAAACAAGTAAACGCTGTACTTCATAATCAAGATGAAAACAGTATTATCAAGGAAATGCTCATTAATTATAGCTCATTATCAAAAATAACACGAATCCTTGGATGGATATATCGCTTCATATCAAATAGCCGTAAAACAAAACAAGAACATAAAAGCTATTTGACGATAAGTGAAATAAATAATGCTAAACACAAGATTATTAAAATATCGCAACAAGAGGAGTTTTGTCAGGAAATCCATAATTTAATAAAAACAAATAAGGTGTCACCAAAAAGCAAAATTTCAGCTTTGAATCCGTATATGGATGAAAATAACTTACTTCGCGTAAAGGGTAGATTAAAACATGCTAGGATAAGCTATGACATGAAGCATCCCATCATCATTTCTAACAATAGTCGGCTCTCTGAGCTAATCATTGATCAATGTCACGAATTAACCTACCACGGTGGGCCTCGACTTACTCTATCATTTATGAGGCAAGCATATTGGCTGATTGGAGGAATCAGCGCTACTAAAAAACGAGTAAGTCGATGCGTAATATGCAGAAGACAAAAGCCAACCTTATTAAACCAAATCATGGGAGATTTGCCTCCATCTAGGGTGAACCCAAGCCGTCCGTTTTTCCATACTGGGGTAGACTACACGGGGCATGTTTACGTCAAAACCAACAAGGGCCGCGGCACCAAGACTACCAAGGGATATATAGCGGTCTTCATTTGCATGTCGACAAAGTGTCTACACCTCGAAATCGTGTCAGATCTATCAGCATCTTCATTTCTAGCTGCTTTACGTAGAATGTCAGCCAGACGGGGGAAACCAGGGCATTTATATAGCGACCAGGGCACCAATTTCATTGGGGCAAATAGGGTACTTCAAGAAGAATATGAAGAAATCAGAAATACAATGGACGATAGATTAATTGGAGAGATATCAGAGCTGGGGATAAGTTGGCACTTTAACGCACCGTCCTGGCCGTCAGCTGGAGGCCTATGGGAAAGTTCAGTCAAGAGTTTGAAATTCCACCTAAAACGAGTCATTGGTGAACAACGACTGACGTACGAAGAGTATAGCACACTACTCGCGCAACTAGAAGCCTGCCTTAACCAAAGACCATTATGTCCCTTAACTGAAGACATTGATAGCCTAGACTGCTTGACTCCGGCACACTTCTTAACAAATGGTCCTAATTTAGCATTGTATGACACAGAAACAGACTTACGTACAAGATGGCACTTGATGCAAAAAATCTATCAAGATATTTGGAAAAAATGGCGTTCTGAATACCTAATTCAATTATCAGTGCGCAGCAAATGGCGTTTCGCTCAGAACAACATTAAAATCAATGACCTGGTAGTTATTAACGACGCTAATCTCCCAGCTGGTAAATGGGCACTTGGACGCGTCATTGAACTGCATCCTGGAAGAGATGGCTACGTAAGAGTTGTCTCTCTAAAAACCAAGAATGGCATTATAAAAAGACCGATTGTCAAATTGTCAATCTTACCAGTGCACCCAGAATCAGAAGTGAATCAAACAAGCACCACTTCCAATACTCAAAAAAGAAACACCGAAGAAATCAAGCAAGCAAGCGTCATTATAAATAGGCCAAAATCACGTACAATATACTGTTTCAAAACAATAGCTTATTCGTTGCTTTGTTTATAATGTCCCTTGTCACAACAACAGCAGCCGCATATAATATTACGACGTTAAACCCTGACCAAACTCTATACTTTGACAAGGTCAGTGAAATGTATTTAATGAGAAAGGAGTGGCGCCTTGTTGTCTACTATAATATGAAGCCATACTGGGATGGTATTCAGGCGTTGAACAAATACATTACGTACTTAGGGACCTCACGTGGGCAAATTAAAAACGAAACTCCCTGCGAGTCATATTACAACTAAGGCATGGATACGAGAAACTACAATACTACGACTACATTTTGATGAACAAGCATAATGAGCGCACGCGCCATCGACGCGGCCTTATCAATGGAGTTGGATATAGCAAGTAATAAGAGACGCCTGTGAACCACAGAGGATCAAATTACGTCGGTGCAATTATCGCGTGCCGGCATCATAACAATAAATAACGGCTGTGTCATCAAATTCCGGGATTACACGATGTATACACACAACCAGGAAAGAAGTGACCTTGCACTAAAAATAAACACCTTCACACCAGAATTAGCACCTATTAATAAGTTGATCAATATAACCATACCTGTTCCCATCTCATCCGATATTGAGCCAGACTTAAACACACACCACAAACAGCTAGCAGATATTCAGCACCAGTTAGCAGTTATGAAAAACACAATACTGTTGTACAATGATGTATCACCACATGACGTGCATCATTATGCAGCCATATACACTTTATTAGCCGTCATCATACTTGCGGCAGTAGTTGTCGTGTTGATAATACGACATGGGTCCTGGTTCCGCCAAAGGCATCCGGAGTCGGTGAACGAGGCGGCAGCAGCAAATGGGATGGCGCCGGCGGTAACAGCGAGTCCGGAGGCGGACGCTGCGGGTAGGAATCCGCAGCCCGCCTCCCGCAACAATGCGTCCGATCAGTGTAGTGTTAGTGTAAGATGTCCAAGTGAAAGTTTCCATAAAAGTGATGTTAAGTGCAGTGTTAGAAAACAAAACAAATCGACCTCGCCAAGGTCACGTGCAGTGTACTATTACACAAACAATGCAATTAGTTCATCATTGTAAGATCACTGTACTAATATAATTGGTTAAGCTAGATATGTAAAAGTGTAATCATCTTGTATGACGCCTCATAACTTCATCTGCTAACCTCAACATCCACCACCACATCTCATACCATTCGGGCCCGGAAGCATGTACAACCAAGTGTAAGCTGTACATTGAACTCTGCGTTCTGCTGCGAGTGCAGTTTACACCGCGGCACAGCCCGCGGCCCAAATTCACCAGTTCGCAATCAACCATCACATCAAACACGCGTTCTCATCAATTTACCCCTTAGTTCTGTTCGTAAATATAATAATAGTATTCAAAACACATCTTTTAATTATCATCCAAGCTGTACGGCATCAAGAAACCGTACAACGACAGTATCTACCCCGAAGACTCAGAAGACATCATCACCGGCTATTATTGTAATTGTAAGGCTGGTAGTAGAACTGTTGGGAACTATAGTAATATGGTTTTCATAGGAGCCAGATACACACCAGATATTGTTCACCCTCGTTTTTAGGGTTCCGTACCCAAAGGGTAAAATTGGGACCCTATTCCTGAGACTTCGCTGTTCGTCCTTCCGTCCGTCTGTCACCAGGCTGTTTCTCAAGAACGGTGATAGCTAGACAATTGAAATTTTCACAGATGATGCATTTCTTTTGCCACTATAACAACAAATACTAAAAATAAAATTAAATAAATATTTAAGGGGGGCTCCCATTCAACAAACTTGATTTTTTTTACCCTTTCTCGATCGATACTTATAACGGTGACAAGTAGACGCTTTAACTATTCACAGAATATTTAGTTTTATTTTCTCTTTAAGTATAATTAATTAAAATAAAATAAACAATTAAGGGGGCTCCTATACAATAAAATTTGCAAGATTAGGTTACAGATAATGGTACGGAACACTTCGTGCGCGATTCCTACTCGCACTTGGCCGGTTTTATACAATACATTATCAGCATGAATAATAAAATATATTAAGGTAAAAAATAGTTTAATTGTATTTATTTCTATATTACATCAACATAACTGTTGTTGATGTTGATGTTTAAATAGCCACTACATAGAGAAAAGAGAATACAGCAAGTTAAATGAGGTAGGTGTTGGCAAACATACTACACATTAAAGGTGATTACAATAAATTTGTATTGCAATTAGAATTTATTGATTGCATTTTAAAACCACCTAAGTTTCTATTAGATGTTTTGGTTAACATATTGAAGTGCTATAGTTGAATTCTGTATGTTATACCTTCTCACATTTGGTTTAACTTTTAAATCTCGCATTTTAGAGAAAAAAATACAAATCGAGCTATTATAAGTAATGGAAAACCTATCAAGTAAGTACACAACTTTGATCAAGACGCTTGCAATTTTGCTAGCGAGGTATAAGTTTAGAAGAAGACATAAGTATGGAGAATGGGCCAACTTCTTTTACGTGGTGCACTTTGTAGACATAAGGCAAAGCATTTGTTTTTCCTCTTTAGATTACTTACAACAATGGACGCAGGTTTGACTCTCGTTCAAGATGAAAACTTTACGCTCGTTTTATTACATTGGCAGTTTCGTGCTAGACGGTACATAAATCAAACAAATAACAGTTGTGATAAGTTCTTATTATCGTAGCAATACACTTATACATGCGTTGTACTTACAATTCTATATTTAAAATCTTCATCTGACAAGTTGAGATGGTATAGCTCAAATATCTGGATAGTTGGTAGATATATAAATGATTTTTCGCCAAAATCTACATTCCAAGAGTTGGTTTAAGTGTATGGCTACATGATCTAGCCGGAAGACTTAGTTCTGCTGCATTTGAAGCGCTCGTAGCCAAGTTTGCTTAGCCATTCTGAATCGATCAGCAAAGTTAAGCAACGTCCGCCGCGGTCATGACTTGGATGGGTGACCGTTGGTGACATTACTACTGAGCGCTTCCGTGCTTCGGAGGGCACGTTAAGCCGTCGGTCCCGGTTGTTGTCTTAGGATAGCAGTCGTTACAGCATGGTGGTAGGGCACTTTGCAAATGCCCGCCTGGCTAGCTACCACCCTCAAGTTGAAAATCTGTCGCCAAGCACCTAACGGTGTGTTCCGGCAGCTGTCCTTGAGAGCCAGTAACTCTAGGTTAGTCTGAACAACATCCTCGACCACATCATCACTTACTAGGTGTTAGGCTTATTAGGTGAGATAGTGGTCAAAGGCTAACCTATCAGGCATAAAAAAAAAAAAAAAAAAAAAAAAAATGCAGTTTGTAAGATGTTAACAGACGTAGCTACTGCACAGCTAATTTATTTTGTGTTCTTCCACAGTATTATTCGTATGGTGTATTGCTGTGGGGAGCTGCTGCTGAGATAGAGACAATCTTTATCTTACAAAAGCGTGCAATTCGAGCCATATATGAAATGGATCCTATGAAATCTCTAAGGGATCTTTTTAAAGAAATTGATATATTAACTTTACCGACTTCTGTATATATTTTAAAATATTATGTATGTTCGGAAAACAATGAGTAAATTTAAATTAAATAGTGACAACCACGATTACAACACTAGGAATAAATAAAAAATAGCAGTACCAGGTTTTAGACTAGCAAAGACAAATAAAAGGTCCTTTTTAGGTAATTGTTTGCGGTTTTATGGTAAAATTCCCAAACATATTACAATGCTCACAGAGGGAAAATTCAAGTTGCATGTGAAAAATATTTTGATTGAGAAATCATACTACAAAGTTTGTGATTACTTAAACGACAAAGATGCTTGGAAAGTTCCGCCTCTGCCAAGCTATCACCTGTCACCTACGTAATTTGTACAAATATTGTAATAGTCATATTTTATTGTATATAACACATTGTTAAAAGATGTTTAAAAGAATGGCCCCGAGTTTCTTGCCCGTTCTTCTCGCAGTGGCTCTATAATTTTTTTTTGTTGAACGTGACAGTACAATGTAGAATATTTCAATATTAAAATTTGTAATTGACCTTCATAAGAGCGTCGTAGACACCTAAATTGAATAAATGATTTTGAATTCGAATTTGAATTCGGCTGACTGGATTTTTTTTTAAAAAGATACAACAAAAAATCAAACACTTTTTAGAAAACACCCTTTTCAGGATTCTGTATTAGAAAACTGGACCCTATATTATTATAAGACTCGGGTGTCCATCCGACCGTCGGTAACTTTAGAACCATGATGATGATGATGTAGTTATAACCGATTCCGACCACAGCGACTATTACTTCTTGATAGGCATGTTTAATTTACGTTTTTATTAATTTTGATTTAGAACCATAATAGGTATCTAGCCAGTTTAAATTTTCACACAATATGTGCTGGTATAATGGGATGCCTAACAAAAAGTATAAAATTGGAAGAGGTCCACATTCAAGTAACGTGTTTATTGAACGTAGAAACAGAAGTACACCAACTTGATGTTATTGTAGTGCAATATCTGAAGTACAGCATCAAATTATAAAAACTGGCCAATTAATGCGAGCCGTACTTCAACTGAGGATCTCGAACTGTACGAAATAATCAACGATTTTAGGTACATTCTGTGATCGTTCGGGAACTTTCAAAATATGAGACATGTAACGTATAAAAACTTACAAAAATATTTCATTTAATTAGACAATATTTTTTGTGTAAGAAATCTAGCGCCATCTGAAGGATAACGGAATAAATAATACCTATGGTCGAAAGATTACCAAAATTTTCACTAGATGTCACTAGATGCTATCAAATTTATTACTCAAGTTATTATTACAATGGCCGATTATACTCCTCAAAACCTTGAGAGCGAGTAAAGTTACAGGCACATGAGATTTACCAACTGTATAGCTCAGTTCGAGCGGCGCAGTGCAGTACTTCACTTGTAATGAAATGCATCCGTTATACGTAGAGGTTAGTCCACTTAACATCAGGTGGGTCTTGCTCTGCCACAATTACATAATAATGCTTCTTATTTTGATACCAATGTCAATTAAAAATCGAACTGTGTAACACCTTATAATTGATATAGACCATTGAAATTTCAATTGTCCTAAAGGACATTTTGTCTAAAGGAGTTCTATATATATTGGGAATCAGCGTTGCGAGCTCTATCGATTGGTAATGAATTAATCCTTCCTAAAAAAACTTATAAACTTGGATTTTAACAACTCTAGCTAAATCTTTTTAACAATTTGGGATGTATCGTAAAATATTAAACAATAGGAAGATTACTCATAATGAATAGATCAAGGCGTTTCTTTGCAAAAATATTTTAAGAAAACACATAAAAAATATAACAATATATCTAGTGACATAGAAATAATATATTATTAGCGTAGTCATGTTTTTTTTACGTAAGAGGTCGAAATCTTATTTTGAACAAGTTATTTGATAGTCGAAACCCTTACGACCTTTCCTATGTTTTGCTTTGTATTACGTTATTAGGGCGTAAATGTTGTTTGCGTCTTATGTGTGTGTTCGTTTCCCGTTTGTATTATCCTTTACGGCCCTAATTTAAGAAAAAAAATATATAGTTTTATTATAACTAGGCAAAAAAGCATGGTATAATAATTACTTCAAACATGTTGAAGCAGTTATGGCTCAGTGACATTGGCAGCAATTTTGTTGTTCACTCACTAACTATAAACTAAAATATCTAATATTAGTTTTAATAGATGGTGCACCATTCAATTTGTTTCACAAGACTTTTTTGTCTGTGGTACGTGTTTCTTATCTATAGGGCTTTGTTTACATGACGGCATTACTACAGCCTGATTATGTTCCTTACACTTTGAATGACATTGCTATCGATAGTTACTCTATCTGCTAATTAAGTAATTAGGTTAGGTACATACACGCTATTAAAAAATAGGTTCTAGGTATAGAATAAACCCACATCCAGGGTCAAGGCATACTGAAGTCTGTCACTGTGCCTGATAGATGACAATATTCTCATACCCTATTTAAACACACCTGCCCTCTCTCCGAGTAATACAGGCATGACATGATTTTGTCAATCCAAGTTTGTTGTTACCTGCCTACAAAGTTTTTTCTCTAGCTATGTTCTAAAACTAAATAAAAGAATAAACTCGAAGATAGAGTAGAACCACATAACTGCATACTTCATACAACTGAGAAAGCCGTACTTAATAAAGATAAAACAGCCAAAATAAAATAATTGCAGAACAATACTTACAGCTATAGTCAACACCAATTTCGATGTGATTAGTTTTAGATTACATTTAACCTCTATGATTCCACCTAATCTGACTAAATTATGGTACAACAGAATAGCATAACTGCACATTTTACTAAGTTTAGCAACTTTCATAATTTTAGAGCTAATTAACTATAATAAGGAATAAGGAATGTTCATTTGACATTTCTAAATCTAATTTTACTAAATTTTAGTTAGTTTGGTGTCAAGAGAATTGCGACCATTGGCTATGGACTGCCGCGCAGCAGGTCTATGGTTTGAAACCCGCCGCGGGTGGGCTTGAGCTTCACCGCATGGTGGAAGTGCATTTTGCAAGTGCCCTTCTAGCTAAGGACCATCCTTATGTAGAAAATTTGTCGCCAAGCACTTAGGTGCTGTGTGTTTCGGCAGCTGTCTTTGAGTACCAGTAATTCTAGGTCGAGTCTGTTAACACCTTCGACAGTGGAATCCACATATACATGATCTATCTAGAAGACTTAGTTCTGCTGCATATGCAGTTCGTAAGATAAGACAGCTAACAGACGTAGCTACTGCTAGGCTCGTTTATTTCGCGTACTTCCACAGTATTATGTCTTATAGTATATTGCTGTGGGGAGCTGCTGCTGAGATAGAGACAATCTTTATCTTACAAAAGCGTGCAATTCGACCCATATATGAAATGGATCCTAGGGAATCCCTGAGAGATATTTTTAAAGAAATTGATATTTTAACTCTACCAAGTCTGTATATATTTGAAAATATTATGTATGTTCGTAAAAATTTGAGCAAATTTAAATCAAACAGTGACACTCACGATTACAACACTAGGAATAAAGATAAAATAGCGGTGCCAGGTTTTAGATTAGCAAAGACAAATAAAAGGTCCTTCTTAGGAAATTGTGTGCGGTTTTATAATAAATTGCCCAAACATATTACAACGCTCACAGAAAGAAAATTCAAGTTGCATGTGAAGAATATTTTGATAAAGAAATCTTACTACACAGTTTGTGATTACTTAAACGACAAAAATGCTTGGACTGGTTCGCCTCTGCCAAGCTAGCGCCTAACACCTACGTAATGTAAATTAAGTATTGTAATTATTTTACTATATAGTATGTACTTAACACATTTTTAAAAAACGTTTAAAAGAATGGCCCCGAGTTTCTTGCCCGTTCTTCTCGCAGTGGCTCTATAATTTTTGTTTGCTGAACGTGGCAGTACAATGTAGTATATATCAATATTAAAATTTGTAATTGACCTTCATAAGAGTGTCGTAGACGCCTAAATTGAATAAATGATTTTGACTTTGACTTTGACTTTGACAACATCATCACTTACTATCAGGTGAGATTGTGGCCAAAGGCTTACCTATCAGCTATAAAAAAAAACCGTCAATGACGAAGCCCACTGTCAAATGTGATCAACACTCATGAAAACTAAATTAGGTTAAAAGACTTTTCAGATGCCGTTATCAGTTCCGACATAACGGTATTAAAAAAAGGTATTAGAAGTCATAAATTAATTAGATTCTTGTTTCGACGTAGTTATTAAAACATAATTTACCCTGCAAAACACCCAACTTTTCAATACGAAACACAACAAACTTTGGAATTGAATAGAATAAACATAAGCCGTATCGAAGACTTATGGGTTATGTCAGTTAAATTGACAGAGTCCATTATTTGCATTATTGTACTGAAAAAAATTCTGTTCTGTTCTAATGAACATAATTTATTAAATGAGAATCAGCTTTTTTACAAAGATTTTGCTGCATGGTGTTTGTGACGTCACGTCGGTTTAGTTAGAATTTTAATGTCACTCATTTTTTTTTCTTTAATATTATCTTATGTTTTTTAAATATTTGCAATCAATGGTCTTTGCAGCTTTTCTATGAGGAGATATATAAAAGTGTATTTTTGAAGGGAGTAATACGACATAACAACAACCATAAATTAGAGAATTTTATATAATCTCGTTCGGTAATATTCTAATTATGAAATGAAATAATGACCTTTATTGGCATATTTTATATACTTACTTCTTTAAGTAAATTAAAAAATTAAATTAAAGCATTATTCTCCTAACAAAACAATGCTTTAAAACTTTTTTTTAATTATTAAAGTACAATGTGTCCCGCCCGACCAAGGAGGTTTCAATTCAATTTAAGTACACATTATCTGTGTTGAGCGCGCTGCGCGCGCAAAGCGCTGGTTTTTATATTGCATTTTATTTAATGTAGCTACCTATAGCCATGAGATTAAATAAAGTAGTGTATGCAACTGCATATTATTAGGTATTAAAACACTCGTGTAATCTTATTTTGAAACTCGTCTGCGGCTCGTTTCAAAAAACTACACTCATGTTTTAATACCCTCTATTATATGACAGTTGCACAAACTACTATTATATTTACAGAATTTGCACATAATCAAAACCACAAACTGAGTAAATATCAAATAAAACTGCTCGAAATAAAAAATTCTACAGTTTATTATTTCGTGACTAAAAACAAATCAACGTATAGTTAAATTTGAATGAATTTCTTGGAGACAGATTGAATGGCGTCACCGTGAATACGTTGAAATTCAGTTTCAGGATCTCCAGGGACACAGCCATTATCACAATTACATCCAAACATGTTGCAAGGTCCGTTGCCACAATATTTTCCTCTACCGGGTTTCCTGCCATTTCCACACACTAATATTTCGCATTTTCCAGATAATATACTACCAATGGCGTCTGCGCCGGCACTACCAGCACTAGGCAAGGGTATGCCAGCTCCAAAACTTTCACATGATCTTGCAAGAGTACCACCGGTTGTAGAGCGGTTTATTCTAAAAGACAATCTGGTATTGTGACAACATTCACTATTGACCAGAAAAGGTACCACCGTTAACGCCATTAAAATCACAATAAATGAATACATTGCTCCGCTTTGTTTACCGTTTTAGTTTTTCTATAGTATTGAATTCACGTATCCTTCTTATATAGTCACTTTAAGTCAGCTTATCGTGACTTAAAGATAATGGGTAACCTTCTATGCAAATTATTATAGAATCAGTGACCTCTTCATAAAACAACTTAATATCAGTTACATTTATCTATATTCTTAATATCAGTTACAGTTTACATTTACTTTAACACTCGGGCTTGCTTGCGTGGATTTAGAGAAAAAAATATTTGTTTCTAAATATGATAAGCACTATCGGATGACGCGGGTTCGATTCCCGCCTTGGGTACAACATTTTTACTCCAATAGTTTGAAAAATAAAAAATATTTATATATTTTATTTATATTTAACCTGCATATTTTGCTGCATAATTTACAGAGACCCTGTTTTGTAATGTGGTAAGATTTTACTTGACTATAAGACTCTGTTCTGAGGAAGCTGCGCTTTTTTTTTTTTTTTTTTTTTATGCTCGATAGGTTAGCCTTTGACCACTATCTCACATGATGGTAAGTGATGATGTGGTCGAAGATGTTGTTCAGGCTGACCTAAAATTACTGGCTCTCAAAAATTCGCGCTTGACGCGGTTAATGCGCGGCGCGGGCGCCAAAACAACCAAATAGAGAACCCTTTCTTTTTAAAGTAGGTTGAAAGTCTCAAAATCATGATAAAACATACAAATCTTAGAATCCGTAAACAAATGTAAACATTGCAGCATCGAAATAGGCCTCCGAAGCTTAAATAATGTATTGTGTCAAAATGTGTTAATGTCAAATTGCAATTAGCAAACACTGCTCCCGGTTCTCTTGTATATAGTTAGTAAGGAATATGTGATGGAAGTGTCGTATGAGGAAACAGAATGTCTTATTTCAACATTTTGGCAGAATTACACACACATGCACACACAAATATAATTTTATATTTACATATTTATAAACACCTTTTGTGCACCACTTTTAGCAATATGTAATTTAAAATCCTTTCAACTTTTGGTTTCAAGCAAATGTTCCTATTCATAACGAATGTTTAGTTTTGCAAATTCTCTAAACAATAGCCTTAAAGCTGTGCTTAAAGTTCACTTATATTATAGTATAACTTTGTTGTTTTGCTACAACTGTTATTTATATCTGTTCATTCGCACTCCAAATCTCAAAATACAGGCTCTCGTCCAGTTTGAGATTCACTGGTTAAATACTAACACTCACTTTAACAGAACAATTCTGGAGTAATTTTATTACCTAAGGTTCACTTGTTTCTAAATAAATATTTGTTATTATTATTACTATTGCAGCGTCACTTCGTTCAGCGCGACACTTCAATGAGCACGTGACACCGAGACGTTAGTTTTTATGTCATGTTTGCCCCGTGATTTCACTACACCTTAAAAAAAATGTATTTGCACACTAATGCTTCGTGGCAGAATATCGGACACTGCGGTGGTTTATACCGAGATGGACTCCTAGTTAAGAGACCTACCACCCGGTGATGAAACTTCGAAACAAATCCAAAACACACGCGCAAGTGTGTACTGTGTGTGATATACTACCACACCACGGAACTGAAGCCTGTATTCACCAACCACAAAGTAAAATTGAATAATCATAGAAACCGGTATAATGCACCAGATAATGTACATTTTTCATTTACTTTTATTATAGAAATTCCTGTCGTTGGTTGAAATTATAACGAATAAAATGTAGTCTCCCGAAATTTTTGTACAGTAATTCTTAATGAAAGCGGTCAAATGCAAGTTTAATTATTGATAACGAAGATTGGTAACTGAGGACTGAGATAGTACCAGAAGGTTATCAATTGGCCAAGGAATTCCTCGAAATAAAGTGCACACGGACTCTGTAACCGCCCCAGGATCCTTAATTTTTTTTTTATACATAATATTTAAAATTCCAAATATAATCATTTTAAATTAAATAATAATTAATAAAGAAACATTAAAACTTAAAACTAAAACAACCACCTAACTTACACTGAACTGAAAACTGATCCCCAAAATCTGAAACTGATCCTATTTTTGCTTTAACCTAAACGATCGTGCTTGACTAAAAATTCTGATCCCTAATTTTCGAATTACTAAAGAAGCCTAAAATAACATATTAAATATTTTTCTTTAATCTAAAATTATTGTGATTTGAAATATGGCATGTGAATCGTCTAGTATAGTGGTAGGACCTTAAGAAGTGACCTATTGTAGTAATCCATTTTCTTTTAAGGTAATTAAGAAAGAACTTGTCTAACCTAACAGATAATACTCCTAAATAATATGTACTTAACCTAACATTTAAATCTATTAAATTAAAATATATAATTAAAATAAGAATCATAAAGATGGACCTATTATACTAGTTATTATACTATAGTATTCTTATAGTAAAATAATTGACAATCACTCAATATAACTTAGAATATTATTTGTTCATTTAATGATGTAAAGGAATAGAATTTGAATGTATTATTAAAATAACGTAGACATTCTGAGTAAGAGAACAGAGAATATTAAAAATCTCATAAAAATTGGAATTAGGTATCTAAGACCAATTGTAAATTATTAAGACAACTGAAGTCTAAAACTAGGTAAATCATTGTAAGAGATGTTGCATGAAACATATGTTTCTAGACCATAATTCAAGGCAAAGCATAAGTGAAGTACCATTAGAGTATTAAATCGTAAAAAAATTATTAAATTGTTAGAGCATTAATTCATTAAACGGCTAAATAATTTTTGTTAGGAAGTAAATAATTGTTTCTTAAAACAAAATAGAAATTACGGGAAATTGAAATGAAAATCAAATAATATATTTTACAATTAGATAAAAGCAGATATATGAATCCTAAAGTAATTTGTACAGAACCCAAATCTAATACCACGTATATAAATTATTATTGTAGAGTTTCAAATAAAAAATAATAACCGAGAAAACCTGACTGAAATCTAGATAAAATTATTAATGTAGAATTTGGCTTAAAATAGCATGAGTATAAATAACTATAAATTAGGTATGTATTGGCTATTGTAATGAAAACCATATGAAACAAGAATTTACTTGAATGATGTACTCATAATAATATATTGTCATGACTCCTAAGACTTCCTCAAAAATTGCAAAACATATTAAAGCTTAACAATAAGAACCTAAGATGCATAACTGCTTATCTAGTATAGTAAGTGAATTATATTAGAAGATATTTTCTCTAAAGTACCTAACATAGTAACCTAGATCTCTAGGAAACTAAGATGTATGAATCAATTATATTATTATTATGTTGTGTGAGAGAGGCTGATAAAGGAAATATACCAAAATGGATAATCAACGAACTCCGTAATCACCTTATATTTTAGGCGACTTCAATCATTTGAAGATCTAAATAGGAAAGAAAAGACATAAATTTAAATTATATATTACAAAATCCGTAATATGTATATCTAAACAAACTTAAATCTGTCGGAAATATAAAGAAAACTACGAAATATTGAATATTGTATTCTAAAATACAAATTGACCATTTACTTCCTCAACTTATGTTCTCAACGTCATATAGTAAAATGGATATTATATAACATAAAGTATTGAACAAAATTTTTTGATAAAATTTGATTAAGTAAATTGAATTATTTTAAAATTGGTCTATTTAAAAGAGTAGGAGAATGGACTATACTGATAGTTCATAGATTATTTTGACTCTGACTTCGACATTATTCAATTTTGAAAGTATAACGTTTATTGGTAGTAAACTAGCAAATAGGTATTTTATAACATATTGTTATTGTAAGATTTTATTGTTTGATAAGTTGCAACTTTATTAATTAGATGGATCCATCGTATATTAGTTAGCAGTTTTAAGGAAAAGTTCAAATTCTGAAGTGCCAGGGACTTGCAACCCCTGGAGTACGTTTCAGAAGGCCTTCTTTACGGTGCACGACGCCAATGCTCATCGGTTCACTTAGGTAAAGCCTTCTCCTTAAATCAAATACTGCTTAACTTCCTAATTTGAACACATTATTGAATAATTCATAATATCCATATAATGAGTGTCATTGATTGATTATTTCTCAATTTACTTTTACATATTTCGTACATGACATCATGTCTAGTTAGTTAATATCATTGATATGATACCCTCGGTCTGAAATAGAATGTTATTTAAAGTATTATGGTACAATCCATATTATTATTTAATTTCAATGAAAAATTTGGTTATATATTTTAGGACTTACTTTGCCTAAGTTTTGTAAAATCACGTGTTTGTGATATCAAAAGTGAATTATATTTATACTCTGACTCAAGTACTCAAATATGAATATATAAAGTTTAGAGGAGTTATTTATATTCCCTCTGATTTTCTCATGTCGAATATAACATCTTTCATCCTTACAGCAGAAAGACTTATTGAAGGTGTGGTCGTGTGGTCGCATTTGCACCAATATTCAACAATGTATCATCATGGTTGAATAGAATTTATATTTCGTATTGTTGAATACATATATACGAGGACTTACATGCCTCAATGTTGTCGTAAGAGTGTCAATCCATATTAGTTGAACAAACTTAAAGCATTCTTTATATCAAATTAAATACTTGAGTAGAATCATCATACACGTTTATCATACATGAATACTTAGACAAAATATTTTTTTTCTAGAACAATATTCAGAAGACATCAATACACAATCACATAATCAATATAATTTACTATTTCAGTAGATTAGAACTGATACACCCAAGAATAAGAGTTTATACTAGTTTAGTAGTGTATCAATCCCGTAAATTTTATAATACTCAAATAATTCAATGTAAACTTACGTACATAACTTTTCTCCACATGATTTTTGTGTTCTACACATATCTCCTTATAGTAGGTTTTCCATTTTTTTAATATATTTCTTATATTTTAGATTTAAGTGAAAATTACGTTAAAAAATACTATGAGGATTTTAATTTTTCTTGTCATTTTGTATTCTTGACAGATCCTCTCAACATTTTCAAACTATTCTATGCCTCTTTCTTTTTAAACATAAAATGAGGTCACAATCTCATTCCAGATTTAAGACATCAAAAAGGTTAGCATACACAAATGCTGACTATTAAAATTTCTTACTTAGGATGAATAATTTATTTTTGATCTTTAGATTATCTACCATATTCAATTACATTATTCATATTTAGTGACGGAACTTCCTACTCAAGGTCTGTTCCGTTACATTCAACCCCCAAAATTTGCGCAGGTGATATGATAATTTAACCGTAGTAAATTTTTAAAACTTATTGGCAAATGAACTCATAAAAATTTCTTTATCATATTTCTAAGCTTTTGATTCTTTACCATATTTTAATTATATTATATTATTTGTGTTAAGTGATGGAACTTCCCTCCCACGATATGTCTCGTTACATCCAACCCCCAAAATTTGTACAAATTATATGATAATTTAACCATAATAAATATTTAACAATCTCTCTAAAATTTCAATCATAAATATGTTCTTTAATTCGAATAAAATTTATTGGCAAATGAACTCAGACATGGTGTATTTGAGAATGTGTGTGTTTTTAAACCATTCCAAAAGTTAAAAATTAAATGAGTTAATATATAAGCTTTTATAGCGATAATCATAAATAAAGATTTCTTTTCACCAAGTCGATTCAATCCTGGTAAGGAAATGCGTTTTGTGTTGCGCATTAATCCTAATGATTCAAAGGTTGGTGTTAGTCTGCAAACCAATCATACGCTTAGAGAAAAACACCCCCTAAGACCTTCCAAAAACTAAATCTACTCTTAAGGCTTAAAGCTTTAATTATGTATGCTCACCACTAATCCACTTAATACCAATTTCATGTAATCAAACTTCTGGTTTTGGAGATGTATAGTGTACCGCAATATTTAATGTAGAGTGGGACTCGTATGAAATCAGTTTATACTGATGACTTGTCTTCTGACTTAACCTAACACCAAATCTCCTTCATATGAGTCGCTGATATGTACTGTTTTGAGCATTATAGCTCCGTCGATAGGGTAATGCATCTGAATTCAATTGACAACAAATTGCTTCAAACCAAGGATATCAATAAATTATTAAAGCTCTCCATTCCTTCTATTAAAGTACTACCACATATATTTTTCCTTCCTTTCTATTAAACATTAATATTTCACTCTTCTTTATCTAGTCCATTCAAAACATTAACTCTCATTGTGTTTCATAATCTTTAACAATGAATCAATTCCTTTTAGTAAGAAGCTCAAAATCAATATGACATATAGATAACCGACAATTATTAATCTTAAAACAATATTTTGGCAGTAACAAAACACACCCCAGAAATCATGAAGTCCCATAGCTAAATAAGTTTTCTATAAACTATTTTATTATTAATTTCAAAAATAAATTCATTCAAGTAAATACAACTTCAATTTAATTTAATAAAACTTAATAACTTTTTTATTAGATTATGTATTGTTGAACATTTTGATTTAATACTTTGATTAAGTAAAGTAAAACAAGGTATTGTTAAGTTATATAAATTAAGATTACATTTCATTAATATATTTTTTATGATAAACAAGGCAAACGATAGATTTCCAAACATTTGATTTTAATATTATCGTTAACATTTTTTAACATCCGCCATCTCTCCTTAATATCTAAGAATATTTCATATACACCTTGTTGTGATATATATTTTTTTTCAAATTTATTTTCATATAATCCAATTGAAGTAAATTATTTATCTTCCATAATCTAAATAATCAATTGTTTAAATACCTAATTATATTTAACAATTAATAACCGGACTTACTCTTATCGTTTTTAAATTTGAAAGACATATTATTATTTAAACAATTCCTTGGTGTTCAATTGTAAAACTATTAGGTAGGGCAACCCCTTGACTGAACTTATTTAATAAATGATTTTACCACGCTTCAATGTTTAATCAACCCTCATTTTAATATTCTTTTATTTTATTTTAATTATTTATTTATTTACTAGCTTACGGACGCGACTCCGCCCGCGCGTATGTCAGTTATCCCGCACAACATTAACCTCCTTTTGCGCAGCTTGAATAAAACTATTCTATGTTTTTCCCGGGTCTCAAACTATTTCCATACCAAATTTCATTCAAATCGGTGCAGTAGTTTTGGCGTGAAAGCGTAACAGACAGACAGACAGAGTTACTTTCTCATTTATAATATAAGTACTGATGGTCATCAATAATTATTACATAAATTCGTGCATAAATCTGAGTATATTTGTAAGTAATTAATACAACCCCCTGACTGAACTTATTTAATAAATGATTTTACAAAGCTTTAATGTTTAATCAACCCCCATTTCAATATTCTTTTATTTTGATTTTATCTATTTATTTATTTATAGTCACCAATAATTATTATATAATTTCTTGCTTAAATCTGAATACTTATATGTGTATGTAATTTATGCAACCCCCTGACTGAATATATTTAATAATTGATTTTACTAAACTTTAAACCACCACCATTTTAATATTATTTTATCTATTTATTTATGATCACCAATTATTATAACACAAATTGGTGCATAAATCTGAGTATATGTGCAAGTAATTAATACAACCCCCTGACTCAATATATCTAATCATTGATTTTAATACGCTTTCAATTTCAATCAACCCCCACTTTAATATAATTTTATATCCAGTTCTAAAGAATAGATTCAGGCATTACTTTGCGGAAACCATATATAATGAAAACAAATATTTTTAAAATATTTCAAGAAAACAATTAATTTATATTTTAATAAAACACTTAAAAAAAAAGTACAAAAATATATGTCATAACAATTCCGCCTAATTTTCCTGCTAAGCCAACGTGACGTCACAAACTCCACGCTACCAAACCATAAGAATTTTCGACGCGTTTTGGTTCTACACGAAGCATCCTCAAAAGGGCTTGCTTCTACGAACGCACTTTCGAAATACCGTTTTAGCTAACATACATACTAATATCCTATTAAATCTTTCTTAATACCTCTCCTATTTCACGGCAACAAATTGTGCGATGAATCGCACCTTTACAAATCACAATAACCCTAGAATTAACCATATTAATCTATCATCACTGTTCTATAACTTTTAGATCAAAAAATTATCTAACTTTTAAATAAATTCTCATCAACCCGCAGTATCACAAGTAAAGAAAAATAACCGTTAGTTAAAACTGATAATCAAATGATAATCCCCAAATTAATGATAATGATAAATTGAATTTCAACTACCTAAGTAAACTTTTAAATAAATTATGGCAAAATCCCGATTAAATCCTGGTAAAATCCTATTAATAATGTATCTTTTCTTAACTACTAAAATCCTGGTCAAGGCACTCCAAATTGTAACCGCCCCAGGATCCTTAATTTTTTTTTTATACATAATATTTAAAATTCCAAATATAATCATTTTAAATTAAATAATAATTAATAAAGAAACATTAAAACTTAAAACTAAAACAACCACCTAACTTACACTGAACTGAAAACTGATCCCCAAAATCTGAAACTGATCCTATTTTTGCTTTAACCTAAACGATCGTGCTTGACTAAAAATTCTGATCCCTAATTTTCGAATTACTAAAGAAGCCTAAAATAACATATTAAATATTTTTCTTTAATCTAAAATTATTGTGATTTGAAATATGGCATGTGAATCGTCTAGTATAGTGGTAGGACCTTAAGAAGTGACCTATTGTAGTAATCCATTTTCTTTTAAGGTAATTAAGAAAGAACTTGTCTAACCTAACAGATAATACTCCTAAATAATATGTACTTAACCTAACATTTAAATCTATTAAATTAAAATATATAATTAAAATAAGAATCATAAAGATGGACCTATTATACTAGTTATTATACTATAGTATTCTTATAGTAAAATAATTGACAATCACTCAATATAACTTAGAATATTATTTGTTCATTTAATGATGTAAAGGAATAGAATTTGAATGTATTATTAAAATAACGTAGACATTCTGAGTAAGAGAACAGAGAATATTAAAAATCTCATAAAAATTGGAATTAGGTATCTAAGACCAATTGTAAATTATTAAGACAACTGAAGTCTAAAACTAGGTAAATCATTGTAAGAGATGTTGCATGAAACATATGTTTCTAGACCATAATTCAAGGCAAAGCATAAGTGAAGTACCATTAGAGTATTAAATCGTAAAAAAATTATTAAATTGTTAGAGCATTAATTCATTAAACGGCTAAATAATTTTTGTTAGGAAGTAAATAATTGTTTCTTAAAACAAAATAGAAATTACGGGAAATTGAAATGAAAATCAAATAATATATTTTACAATTAGATAAAAGCAGATATATGAATCCTAAAGTAATTTGTACAGAACCCAAATCTAATACCACGTATATAAATTATTATTGTAGAGTTTCAAATAAAAAATAATAACCGAGAAAACCTGACTGAAATCTAGATAAAATTATTAATGTAGAATTTGGCTTAAAATAGCATGAGTATAAATAACTATAAATTAGGTATGTATTGGCTATTGTAATGAAAACCATATGAAACAAGAATTTACTTGAATGATGTACTCATAATAATATATTGTCATGACTCCTAAGACTTCCTGAGATTTCCTCAAAAATTGCAAAACATATTAAAGCTTAACAATAAGAACCTAAGATGCATAACTGCTTATCTAGTATAGTAAGTGAATTATATTAGAAGATATTTTCTCTAAAGTACCTAACATAGTAACCTAGATCTCTAGGAAACTAAGATGTATGAATCAATTATATTATTATTATGTTGTGTGAGAGAGGCTGATAAAGGAAATATACCAAAATGGATAATCAACGAACTCCGTAATCACCTTATATTTTAGGCGACTTCAATCATTTGAAGATCTAAATAGGAAAGAAAAGACATAAATTTAAATTATATATTACAAAATCCGTAATATGTATATCTAAACAAACTTAAATCTGTCGGAAATATAAAGAAAACTACGAAATATTGAATATTGTATTCTAAAATACAAATTGACCATTTACTTCCTCAACTTATGTTCTCAACGTCATATAGTAAAATGGATATTATATAACATAAAGTATTGAACAAAATTTTTTGATAAAATTTGATTAAGTAAATTGAATTATTTTAAAATTGGTCTATTTAAAAGAGTAGGAGAATGGACTATACTGATAGTTCATAGATTATTTTGACTCTGACTTCGACATTATTCAATTTTGAAAGTATAACGTTTATTGGTAGTAAACTAGCAAATAGGTATTTTATAACATATTGTTATTGTAAGATTTTATTGTTTGATAAGTTGCAACTTTATTAATTAGATGGATCCATCGTATATTAGTTAGCAGTTTTAAGGAAAAGTTCAAATTCTGAAGTGCCAGGGACTTGCAACCCCTGGAGTACGTTTCAGAAGGCCTTCTTTACGGCGCACGACGCCAATGCTCATCGGTTCACTTAGGTAAAGCCTTCTCCTTAAATCAAATACTGCTTAACTTCCTAATTTGAACACATTATTGAATAATTCATAATATCCATATAATGAGTGTCATTGATTGATTATTTCTCAATTTACTTTTACATATTTCGTACATGACATCATGTCTAGTTAGTTAATATCATTGATATGATACCTTTCGGTCTGAAATAGAATGTTATTTAAAGTATTATGGTACAATCCATATTATTATTTAATTTCAATGAAAAATTTGGTTATATATTTTAGGACTTACTTTGCCCAAGTTTTGTAAAATCACGTGTTTGTGATATCAAAAGTGAATTATATTTATACTCTGACTCAAGTACTCAAATATGAATATATAAAGTTTAGAGGAGTTATTTATATTCCCTCTGATTTTCTCATGTCGAATATAACATCTTTCATCCTTACAGCAGAAAGACTTATTGAAGGTGTGGTCGTGTGGTCGCATTTGCACCAATATTCAACAATGTATCATCATGGTTGAATAGAATTTATATTTCGTATTGTTGAATACATATATACGAGGACTTACATGCCTCAATGTTGTCGTAAGAGTGTCAATCCATATTAGTTGAACAAACTTAAAGCATTCTTTATATCAAATTAAATACTTGAGTAGAATCATCATACACGTTTATCATACATGAATACTTAGACAAAATATTTTTTTTCTAGAACAATATTCAGAAGACATCAATACACAATCACATAATCAATATAATTTACTATTTCAGTAGATTAGAACTGATACACCCAAGAATAAGCGTTTATACTAGTTTAGTAGTGTATCAATCCCGTAAATTTTATAATACTCAAATAATTCAATGTAAACTTACGTACATAACTTTTCTCCACATGATTTTTGTGTTCTACACATATCTCCTTATAGTAGGTTTTCCATTTTTTTAATATATTTCTTATATTTTAGATTTAAGTGAAAATTACGTTAAAAAATACTATGAGGATTTTAATTTTTCTTGTCATTTTGTATTCTTGACAGATCCTCTCAACATTTTCAAACTATTCTATGCCTCTTTCTTTTTAAACATAAAATGAGGTCACAATCTCATTCCAGATTTAAGACATCAAAAAGGTTAGCATACACAAATGCTGACTATAAAAATTTCTTACTTAGGATGAATAATTTATTTTTGATCTTTAGATTATCTACCATATTCAATTACATTATTCATATTTAGTGACGGAACTTCCTACTCAAGGTCTGTTCCGTTACAACTCGAAACCGTGGTATTATGAATAAGCACTTGTTTATCTTTTTAATATTTTCCTCCTATTATCGTACTCTTTTAAGATTAGAGGAGGAAAAAATGTTGTACCGACCAACGGTAATACATCTTTACTTATACAATACAAAGGACGATATTTTTTTTTATTTGACGACAATCTCACCTGGTGGTAAGTGATGATGTGGTTGAAGTTATTAAAAGGCTTAATCTAGAATTACTGGCTCTCTAGTGTTCGATACCAACACAAGTATTCAATCTGCATTACTCATAATTACTCGATACATATTTGTATATTCTGTGGCAAGGCTACTTACGGCTGTCAATATGTTGTAATTTTTATCTATAGTCACTTCACTACGTAGAGGTCATCGCTCGACCACAAAAAAATTCTTATGTGTTATAAAAGTGCAAATAAAGAATTATTTAAAAGCCAAAAAATCTTTTTCTTCTGTCCTGTGTACTAGGACAGCTGCCGGGTGAAGCTCAAGCCCGCGGTGGTATTTGAACCATGGACCTGCTGCACGGCAATCCATAGCCAATGCCACTAAGCCAACACTGCTTCGATGACATTAAACACTTTTAATTGGTGTTTTAAGGGTCACAATAATTATATATTATAAGAAATTAAAGATTATTTGCATTATGGACACAAAAGAATCAGTACTAATATTATAAATGCGAAAGTAACTCTGTCTGTCTGTCTGTGATGCTTTCACGCCAAAACTACTGGACCGATTTGAATGAAATTTGGTATGGAAATAGTTTGAGACCCGGAAAAAAACATAGGATATTTTTTATCCAACTGCGCAAAAAGAAGTTAATGTTTTTGCGCGATAACCGACATACGCACGGGCGGAGCCGCGCTCGTAAAGCTAGTATTATATAAGTTGGAATATATTATAAAAGAAGATAAAACTAGTACCTACTTCAAAAATCAAAGTGATGCCACATACAAAAAAGGTTTCGCTCCAATTCGAACTTGACAAATTTTTCAATAAACTTTAAACGGAGGTTCTGTCATCGTAGATACGTGCATAACTTAGATTTGTATTAACAATTTGTATATCTTGGTAACCGCACTATCGAATTACAATAATTTAATCTAACAAACATTTTGAGATAACAAAAAATGTTTTAAAAAACAATTTTTTTTAAATTTATTGTTTTTTGTGTTTTTTTATGTGTTTTTGAGGGAATCAGTCAGAAGCCCATCTAATGTTAAAAGTCTCTTGTGCCTGTAATGTATTATTTCATAATTTTTATAACTTTGCTCTAAATAAATATTCAAAACTCTATTCAAAGGGAACACGACGCGGTCCAGTGTTGCCGCGGTGAACGCTCTTGGCTCGGAGTAGGCATTAAAACTCAAAAACTTATTTTGTAACTATATTTTTTTTTCTCAAAATGTTTGTTAGGATTAGCAGATTTCAACCCTAAGAGGTTGATAGCATATTACCAATAACCCTGTATATAAGTAACGTGTTAAATTAGGTGGGAGTTATAGATGTACTAAGACAGAACTTGAAGGAACATTGGAATCATTCGAATCCCGCACATGATTTGTAACCCGCAGAGTAGCGCATTCTGACTGACTAAGCTGTTTGAGTTGTTGTCTGGAAAGTTTCCTTTTTTAGTTTTTTTTCTCAGTTTATTAGTTGCAGTGACATCTATATTTCCTATGATTATTTTTGTTGACGTTCGTCGATCGATAAGAAAACTATGCTCATTTGATGGTACCTTAAGAACTCTTGGGCAGGCGCATGAGTTCGAATCCTTACATTTGCAGGAACTGATATCAAAATGCGCTTTATTACTGCTACGTTCTACGTTAATTACGAGTAAGTTCCACTGTAACACGTGCAAAAACCACCTCACAACTACTAAGCCGTGGCGTCACTGATATAAAAAATGTCACTTGTCTTGCAATTTTACGTCCCCGACCACTTCACCCCGACCGCAAACGGGATGCTTTTCATTTTAAGAATTAAAAAAAACGTATTATATATACGTGAAAATATGCTTAGTAATATAATTTTGAGAAATTTCAAACCCAATCCGGAGGCAGTTACCTTAAAAATAAAGTAAAGATATTTTGCACACGCTTTTTTAATACCTTATGGCACCTTTATTTCACTAAAAGAAAAAAAATACGATTTTACCCACCCTAATGATCATGTACGTTATTTATTTAATAATGTTCATTATATATAATATATTAACTTAATAACACTCAGTAACGTCAGTTCTTGGGTTAACAAGGAGACAAAATTGCTGAATAGCCCATCTTTACTCTTAATTCATTGTACAGACATGTAAAGGAGATATTTAAATCAATTTTTAAATAATTCATTGGTAACCCAAAATCAAATCATATATTTTACCTACTTTTATGAGAAATCTTTTAAAAGCTTGTATCACTAAGCACGTCTTTACCGTCAGTGATGCACTCCGTTTATAAAAACAATAGCAACTTCGCATCGGTGCATAGTGTGCATGATATACATACCAGGATTTCAAATGAGGCCGGTTATTTTGGTTAAATTGTAGAGCTACTGTATTTTGAGACTTTCTAGATTATAATAATTTGTAAATGCTATACCAAATTAGATTTTTACGAATAAAATAAGAACTTTTTTATTTCACTTAATTTTAGTTTGTAACCAGTTAAATCACTGATAGATTTAGAGTGTAGGAATAGATTAGAGTGCAATGTATCGTTCAAAGAGGATGTAATAAAATCTCGTATCTAAGTCAACAATGTGAGAAAAAAAAACTCTTCCAATATACATTATAAATATTGACATTGTATGGTTGTCAAACTACACAACACCTCCTTTAATAGTCATACATTTACTGTTTCTTTGTAACTTCTTCCACATGTCCTTAACGTGAGAGCAAAAAGTAAGTTCAAACGCTATAGAAAAAAGGTTCCAAACAGATTGCAGTTACAGCTAACGGGACGGCAACGCCGCCTTCAGTAACGTTTTTAACAAATATTTAAATATTTAGGCGGGAAGAAATGTTTTTGCTTATTACATAAAAACTATGACGCCCATTGCTTTTGAAAATTTTGGTGCCGATGGCACATTCCACCCAACATTTTCAGTTATTAAATAGTAGCTGTACAGCATGTGCTAGCTGGGGACATGTATCTCCAGCTTACACGTTGACTTGAGTTTGTAGCTCCAAAACCTTAATATCCAAAGACTTGAAAATTTGAGTGCCACTGGCACAAATTATGTTCTAAATCCCTGGCTACGAAACGGCTGAAGATGTTATTATATACTATAGTAAATATTATCCATCACAACCTTGTCATCCATCTACTGCTTGTTCTTTGCCTGGCTTCATTATAATACGAAATGACCGCATTGATTGTAGTGGCGGTGGGGTTGCTATATATCTTCGCGCAAACATTCCCTACTCCATTCTTAGCACCTCTGCCCAGCCTCCACCACTCAATGCTGGTGAGCATAATCGAGGTAGTCCTTTCTGACACTAAAGTTCTTCTAGGTATTTATTATTCTCCTTCGCGTACCATCAACTTCTTTCAATCTTTTGACCACCTTTTCCAAAATCACCTCCCTTCATATGATCACAATATTATTATGGGTGACTTTAACTGTTGCTTATTGAAAAGAGATACTCGGTCTCATAACTTTTCATTTTCCACACTGTGAACCTTCTCTTCTCGACATTATTTGCATGGTGGTAGGGCATTTTGCGAATGCCCGCCTGGCTAACTACCACTCTCAAGTAGAAAATCTGCCGCCAAGCACCTAACGGTGTGTTCCGGCAGCTGTCCTTGAGAGCCAGTAATTCTAGGTTAGCCTGAACAACATCTCCGACCACATCATCACTTACCATCAGGTGAGGTAGTGGTGAAAGGCTAACCTATACAGCATAAAAAAAAAATAAAAAAAAATACATTATTCTTGTCTCATCAAGTAATCATGTCAGTAAGCATGCTCAATGTTTGGCGGATGCTTTTTCATATCACGATTTGCTTTTCCTTTCATATAAAATCCCTCCGCCAAAACCCAAACCGAAAGTCCTTATGCTACGTAATTTTGGTGGAATAGACATTAGTTGCTTGCGTAAGGATGCTCAAGAGTTGGACTGGTCACCAGTGCAAAATGGAAAATCTATAGATGACAAAGTCACTTGTTTTAACCAAATTTTGATAAATTTGTATGATGTGCATGCCCCCGTAAGACCTGTTAGGATGAAACATCTCCCAGCACCATGGCTTACAAAAGACATAACTCAAATAACCCCCTCCCCAAAAAAGTCAATCCTTCTTGTTTCTCAGAATTCCGGCCAATCTCCATTCTTCCCTTTCTTTCAAAAGTATTGGAGCGCCTTGTATACCAACAACTTTCTTCTTTCCTTAACAAGAATTTTCTTTTGAATCCCTTTCAATCTGGCTTCCGCCCTGGTCACAGTACCGTTTCTGCCTTAGTTAAAATTACGGATGATATCCGGTATGGTATGAGTAACGGGCAACTGACTGTGCTTTCACTACTTGACTTCATTAATGCTTTTAATAGTGTTGATTTTGACGTCTTACTTGCAATTCTTCGTTCTCTTAACGTATCTCCAAAGGCTGTTCACCGCAACTCAGGCGCACAAGTTTTTACAACTATCGCAGATATACCGTCAGGACCACTGGCTTTATTCACGTCAAGATTGCGTAGTGTCTTACGAACTTCCTTTTGGCGAATGTGTATGTCGTTCATGACATTTTCGCTTCGTGGTAGAATTGGAGGAGTTGCAGTACCAGCGTCAAGACGTGAAGAGTCCGCAAACAGAGAAGCAAACAAGTTTGCTTTCTCTGCAGCGGTGTGAGCCAGCGTTCCATCAGGTTTCTGCAGTGGAGGCAGTGAGGGGCGGCAGAAGTTCGATTCAACCGATTTAGCTAGGGACCAAAACGCTTTACTACGCGTTGGGTACGAAGCAAGTTTGTTCCCTATTCGGCCAATGTGGTCAAAACGAGCCTTCTGTAAGACCTTTTTGCTGGATTTGGCAGCCTTGTTAAAAGCTCTCTTCTTTAGGCGAATGTCCTTTGCCTTATGCTTACGAGCATCAACCCAGGCTAGGTATGTATTGTATTATATAAATTGTAGTATATTATATATTATGTAATATTATAATGTATTGTATGTTAATATAATATTAAATTTAGTTATTGTATTTATGTTTTAATTATATAAGTATAGTTTATGCACAATTCAAGACAATTATGTGTGCTGTGCATAGTATAATGTATAAATACATATGTTTTATCATTATTTTTTAATATTATTATTTTATCTTTTCGGAATCCCTAAACCGCAATATTGTAAATCCTCTCCATGCAAGGTTGCCTGTAAGAAATTGCTTAAGCGATAAGGGTGCCCTTTGTCCAATCTAATATATTAATTTGTTTGTAATAATTTTATTGTTTTCCTTAAGATTGTTGATGAATAAAGAATTTTGTATTGTATTGTATTGTAAATAATCAAATCTTCAGCCGTTTCGTATATACAGCATGTGTCAGCTGAAGACCATAACGCCAGCTAACACACTAATAGGTAATCACATGTAGAATCGAAGTTTATTTGGCACCTAAATTTTGAGTTGGTATTCATAATTGCACTAAATCTGCTCTGAATGTTGGCATATTCAGAAGTAAGAAATATCAATTGAGTAAGCTGGAAACATACACACAATGCCTCACGCGAACTGCAGAGCTCGTAGCAATCGAGACTACGAGACCGCGCGTAGCGCCCGTAGCAACCGAGACTACTAGACCGCGCTTAGCGCTCGTAGCAAAAACAGACAAGGATCTAAATAAGGTACATACCTACTTCTACGTTTATTACTTAGTGCACTGTACATGTTCACCGCAGTTCCTTCAAATATAACCAGGTTTAGGACTCTGCATACATAATGAAATGTCTACCTGATGTCTAAACATTAATGTGTCTCCACATTTGATTTGGTACCGTGTGATGGGGCGAGCCTATTACCACCTACTGGCCACGGTCTAGAGCTCAGACTGTAACTGAATAGATAGATATTTAATGGTCAGAAAATGCCAACAACATTATTCCAAAGACGCACTTTTGCACAAAACCAACAACAGGAACCAACGAGGCAGTCAGTAGGTATTTAACTAATTTATAAAATAACCTAGGAAGGTATGCTGTATTCCATTATCATGCACATTGATAATACATTCAAGAGATTGGTTGAAATGCTATTCTTTCCCTTAAAAGTAAATAAATTACAGCACATAGGTGTACCTAAACCTAAAAACTTATTAACTCAAAAATGTTATTATACAGTTTAAGGATTTATTGAAGACAAAAGCGTTACACACTCACGATGATATACATAGCTCATGGGGAGACTCAGTTTCGTTTTCGAGATTGGCTCTCCTACGGAAAACCCTTATCTGGTCCTATATACGAGAAAATGTGTGAATCGCGATTTTTTTTTAAAATGAAATTCAAATGGTGCAGAGACAACTGATAGTATGCTAACCTTTGACCACTATCTCACCTGATGGTAAGTGATAATGTGATTCAACATGTTGTTCAGGCTAACCTGCTTGTTTTTATCCATATTATATGTGTGGACTCATACAATGTCTCTAACAACACGAATAACAACACAAGCACATATTGACTTCAATTTTATGGCCATTTGCGAATCCAACCAAGAAATACACATACGTTGAATTCCCTAATTGAAAAGCATCCGCCTGCAACTGCAGGTCTCCACCTTCCCGAATCTCCTATACAAGACATTGTTGAGGTGACCCCACAGGATGTTTCTGCAGCCGTGGCATCTTTTTTAAGTGGCTCAGCCGGTGGCCTTGATGGCCTCACGCCTCAGCACTTAAAAGATATTTTATCTTTTAGTTCTGGTGAGGTAGGCGAGACACTTTTAAGGGATGTGACGGCTTTGGTTAATTTGATGTTGTCGGGTCAGGTCAACGATGAAATTACCGAAATTCTGTACGGTGCGAATTTATGTGCCCTAAATAAAAAAAGATGGTGGTATTAGGCCTATAGCAGTAGGCACCACTTATCGTCGCCTCACAGCCAAATGCGGTTGTAGGAAAAAGGTTGCTTTTTTAAGTAATCTTTTTCAACCACTGCAACTCGGTTTTGGTTCACAGGGTTTAGATAGTTTAGTCAAGTTTAGATAGAGGGACCCTTTTGACTGAAGTTAAAGATAAAATTCCGAAATTATACCCTTTTCTTTGGCAATGCTAAGGCATCCGTCAAAATTAACATAAGAAAATAACGTTATTTTATCTTCCGTGGGATGTCAACAGGGTGATCCTCTGGGACCAGCCATCTTTAGCCTTGCGATCCACTCAATAATTCAACGTCTCCAATCGAAACTTAACGTTTGGTATTTGGATGACGGAACCTTAGGAGGCGATGCGAACACGGTTTTGGATGACTTGCGAGTACTTATAGACGATTTTCGTGTTATTGGCCTTGAACTAAATTTTTCTAAATGTGAACTTTTTGTTTGTGATACTTGTCCGGATAAAGTTTCGATTATTGAAAAATTCAACTTACTTGCGCCTAATATAAAATTAGTAGAAAAAAGTTCGCTTCGTCTTTTGGGTTCACCGATTCTTAACGAATCTTTATCACCATTTGTCGAAGAACAAATTCAAAAGTTTAGAAATGCTTCTAGCAGATTATCCAATATTAACGCCCATATGGCTTTTACAATTATAAGATTTTGCCTTTTCGTTCCTAAATTTACATACTATTTAAGATGTTGTCAGCTGTGGCAACACAGTGAGCTTTTGTTAAGCTTAGACAACTTAGTAAAAGATACGTTAGTGTCGGTTTTGAATGTTGGGATGGATGATAGGGCTTGGGTGCAAGTTGTGGGGTTGGGGGGCATAGGGATACGCAAAATTTCTAGTGTGGCATTACCAGCTTTTTTGTCTTCTGTACACAGTACACACAAATTAGTAGAAAAAATTCTTGCACGATCTTTAGGCTCTTTCGATGTAGCATATCTGGCTGAGGCCAAAAACACATGGAGACTGGCTTGTCCAAATACTGAATTCCCAAAAATGTTGTCATCTCAGAAACAGTGGGATCGGCCCCTATGCGAGCTAACACGGAAAGATCTTTTAAATACGTGTTCTAGCATCGCAGATCGTGCTCGTATTCTCGCTGTTTCTGTGTGGGAATCCGGTCTTTGGTTACAGGCCATTCCTTCTTACAAAACTGGTAGCCTTATAGATCCATCCGCTTTTCGTCTAGCTATTAGCTTACGCTTGGGTGCAAGGTGTTGTGTTGCACATCACTGCCAGTGTGGTACTGCAGTTGATCAACTCGGTCACCATGGCCTCTCCTGCTCTCGAAGTGCTGGTCGAATTTCCCGCCACGCCAGCCTTAACGATATCATTCACCGGGCTTTTACCAGCGCCAATGTTCCAGCTATTCTCGAACCGAATGGTCTGATGCGTGACGATGGTAAAAGACCTGACGGCATGACTCTGGTTCCGTGGAAGTTAGGACGGCCCTTAGTGTGGGACGCTACGTGCGTGGACACTTTAGCGCCGTCACATCTTTCTGAAACCAACGTGAGGGCTGGCGCTGCGGCTACTTCGGCGGAGCAACTCAAGCGGCGCAAATATGCTAACCTCGGTATGGGTTACATATTTGAGCCGTTTGGTGTAGAGACGTTGGGTCCGTGGGGACCGGGAGCTCATCGTATTTTCCAAAACCTATCTGAGAGCTTGGTCGATGCGACGCGTGATCAAAATGCTGGCACATATTATTTGGCTCAACGAATAAGCATTGCAATTCAACGGGGCAATGCTGCCAGCATGCTGGGCACGCTGCCAACTGGGAGTGGGCTGGAGCATTTGGACTGCCTATGAGTCTGCTATGACTTATAGGTGTCTAAATGCTTTTATTGTAGTAGCTGTAGTGTTGTATATAGTTCATAGTATTTTGTTTAATAAAGGCATACCGCCGGTAAAAAAAAAAAAAATACACATCATTGTATAACCTTTACCTTTACCTTTCTCTCAATGAGACTGTAAAGATGGCAACAGAATCTTATTGAACAGCAACACTTGACTAACGTAGAGCTCCAATCGTGTCCCGTTTATTTGAACGCAATCGATTTCATGTATGTATCAACTAGTTTTTAAAATGCAAGCAAAGTAGTGGAATTTACTTATAATTCACCTTAATATATATAATTCACCTTAAGTGGACCACTCCCATTATTACGAAAATAACCAAGTTAATTACTATACCAAAAGTCGCGTCTTCGCACTACTGTTAAACAGTAAAATAACACTCGCTTCATGAAATTTTCTTACACCGGAATGCAAAAAACTGTTTTTGCTTCAAATTTACAGTAGATTTTAGTGTGTTCTTACTGTCCAAGAAAATAAAGAAATATGGGTACAACAAGCCCGCTAGAGTACAGACAATTTATCCCGAATGAAAACTATTAGGACAGAAAGGACGTGCTTTTCCATCGCCTGATGTTAAGTTTAAGGCTGCGGATGTGAAAATCCCTCTATTTATCTCTAATGTCAGTAAAGATACTAGTGAAAAAGATATTATATGTTATATTAAAGATAAAACGGGCGAAGACGTATTGTTAAAAAAGATTAAAATGAAAACGGATAGGAAGTATAATGCTTACAAACTATTCGTTTCTAAAGCTAAGTTGGGTTTATTTCTGAGTAATGAATTTTGGCCGGATGGCATTACTTTTAGGCGTTTCGTGCATTTTATGTACGGAAATACGAATAGACAGAAAGGGCATAACGTTATAGCTGTTTTGTATTTATTTAATGATGGACAATAATAAACTAACCAGTTATAACTCTAATAACTCGTCACTCTTTTAAGGACTCAATTGATGATGTGAGAAGCTTGTTTAAAATGTCAACAGTGGTGTGTCTACAGGAGACTTGGCTTTTAAGTCATGATATTCCATTGCTGGGTACAGTTAGTAGTGACTTTGAGTATACAGGTAAGTCTGCTGTGGACACATCCACTGCGTTACTGAAGGGTAGGCCTTTTGGGGGCGTAGGTATACTCTATAAGAAGGGATTTTTTGAGACAGTCAGTCATAGAATGTAGTAGCACCCGATTAGTCTGTATTAAAGCTACAATAGGCGGACGGACACTCTTTAATTTTCTCTGTGTATATGCCTACAAATTCAAATGACAACTTGCCTATCTTCACATATGTACTGGGTGAAATAAGTGCCATTGAAGAGAGTAACGACGTCGAGACTGTATTCGTACTGGGTGATTTTAATGCTCATCCTACCGAACTGTTTTATAATGAGCTAGACAATTTTTGCTTTGATAGATCTTGGGTATGCGCAGATGTGCTGGGCGACGAGTCGGGTAGCTATACATACGTCGATCTATATCACAGGAGTAAGAGATGGCTAGATCACGTTGTGGTTTCAACATCAGCCTGGGAAACTATTGTAAATGTTGGCATATTAGAGGACGTGTACGTATCTGATCACATACCTTTATGTTGAGTGTAATTTTGATGCAGTTAGGCCTAAGTTATTTAAAAATTATGTACGTAGAAATAAAATCATATGGGGGGAGGGAGATGAATCACAGATCAGTAATTACCGTTACATATGCCACCAGGGTTTGCGTGACATAGATTTCCCTCCTGAGTTTCAGGATTGTAGTCACGGGACGTGTAACTTGCCTGAACATAGAATTACGCTTGATATATTTTACGATAAAATAGTAAATGTCTTAAAGGACGCGGCTACTCGAACAATAAAAATATGTAAAAGGTCCAATAATAATTCTAGGAACAGAGTTTTGTGCGGTTGGAACTACCACGTGAAAGAAGCTCACCGAAACGCCAGGCTCATGCATAGTACATGGGTGCTACATAATCGACCCACTGTAGGAATAATATAAGATCAAATGCTTGAGTCGCAAAAAGTTTTTAAAGGAAGGCTAAAGTGGTGTCAGAAGCACCAAGACCAAATTAAAATGGATTTAATAGCGAAACACCGAGCTGATAAAAACTTTGGTCAATTTTGGAAAGCTACGAGAAAGCTAGATATTGGGCCTGGTTTTTCGGCGAGCGTGGGAGGCTTGAGTAGTCCAGGGGATATTGCTAACATGTTTATGAACCACTTCAAAGTGCAGTCTCCACTTGGCTCTTCACAGTCGAGGCTCGACGCTGGGCCCAGCCACGGTCGGGGTGAGGAGCCACTGCTGCGTTTTTCCCCAAACCAGATTAAAGCTGTCATCCATGGAATGTGCAGAGGCAAATCTCCCGGTCATGATGGGCTCAGTGTTGAACATCTCAAATATGCTGGCGTCCATATTTCGAGGCTCCTGTCTGTGTTATTTAGCATGTGCATAAGTCACTCCTATCTTCCTTCTGAACTAATGAAAACAATAGTTGTGCCTTTGGTGAAGGACAGGACAGGAGATATCTCGGATAAGTGCAACTACCGCCCAATCTCTCTTGCGACTACAATAGCCAAGGTAATGGACAGTTTGCTTGACTCATGCTTAAAAAAGCATTTAAAAATTCGCACAGTTCGCGCAGTTCGGGTTCCGCCCCGGACTATCTACTGAGGACGCAATTCTGAGCCTCAAGCATACTGTCCATTACAATACGGCCCGCAATACACCAGTGTACGCCTGTTTCCTGGATCTCTCCAAAGCCTTCGATCTCGTGTCATATGATGTGCTTTGGAGAAAGCTAGGGGACAGCGGTGTGCCGGGTGAAATGTTAAATATTTTTAAGTTTTGGTATGCAAACCAGAAAAAATGCATTAAATGGTCGAACTGTAAGTCCGAGTCATATAGGTTGGAGTGCGGTGTGAGGCAGGGGGGGCTTACATCTCCGAAGCTCTTCAACCTTTACATAAATGACCTGATAGACGAGCTCAGCAGCATGCGTGTCGGATGCCGGGTGGGTGGTATTACTGTAAATAATATCAATTACGCGGATGACATTATGCTGCTGAGTCCGACCGCGGGTGGGCTCGGAAAGTTGTTGAGAAAATGTGAGGCATATGCCGAGTCACATGGGCTTGTTTATAATGTGAAAAAGAGCGAGTTCATCAAGCTCAAGTGCCCTGAGTCATTCCCACCCATTACTTTAAATGGAATGAACGTTAATCGCGTGTTTCAATTTACATATCTTGGACATTATCTTACCGACGACCTTAGAGACGATGTTGACATAGAGCGGGAGCAAAGGGCTCTTGCGATCCGAGGTAACATGCTGGCCCGTAGATTCGCCCGATGTTCAGACCAGGTTAAAATAACGCTCTTTAAGGCATACTGCTAAGGCCTGTACACGGGTGGTCTATGGTCTAGATACACCAAAAGGTCTATAGAAACCCTTCGCATCCAATATAATAACATTTTTAGGATGATGTTAGGACTCCCTCGTTTTTGCAGTGCCTCAGAAATGTTTGCGCAGTGTCACACTGACGGTTTTCACGCCGTAGTCCGCTAAAAAGGTGCTTCACTAATGAGGAGAGTGCGAGGGAGTCAAAACAACATCCTGAAAGTGATTGCTGAGGATTTACGCGCACCTATTCTCAGACATTACGTTCGAGTTATGATACAATAAATATACTTGAATTATCTGGGCCAGGGTGAAGCCTCAGGGCACATGTGCTTTGTCCTATTGTAGTCATACGCATAATTTTAATGTTAGTTTTTATTTAATTTTAATATGTCGTAATGTGGAATTTTATTTTTATTTTTATTTGATTTTTATTTTGACATTGATTTGGATTTAAATTTTTAATTGTGATTCTTAATTCTAATTTTTTTTTTAATTTTGACCTTGATAAAAATATATGTATTATATTATTTTATAAAACATAATGTGATTTGATGTAATAAGATTTTGATGTGTTTATGATATTTGAATTAATAACATTTTGACATAACCTTATAACTACTAACAAAATGGATCATGTTATCTGAACAATAAATATTATTATTATTATAAACGCAGAAATACAATCACACATAATAATATACAGTATTATCATTTTGATAAATTGATAAACTCGTATAGAGAACCGTTGGTAGTACGGGGTCATGATATTTATAAAAAAACGATACAAGCAATTATAATTTGTCCATATTAGTTGAGGTTATCTTCAGCTACCATTGAAAATTAAAATGTGCGTTAAATGTTTAAATTCTTAAGTCAATAACTTTATACCCCAATGTACGTTACATATATCACTCAATTATACAATACTCACAGTTTAACAAAATAAACAAATAATAAAACTACAAATCACTTGCAAACATCACTATTTTAATCAAAATTCTCAGCCTTTTTGCTGCACTGAGTCATGACATCCTTAACTTTTAAACAGTTTTTGAAAGGCTAGGTACTTGAAACAAGAAGTTTATACAAAAGAGAACAAACATAAGTCGTACGGATAGAGAAAATCACAGGCACATATTTTTTTCTGTTTAACGTTAATTTTTTGTTATTACATTATTCAACCATAATGAGTTGAATAAATAATTGACAAAGTTGCATTTCCTAGAGGTTTTAGTTTGACCTAAAAAAATATGTATGTTGTCCAATATATGCAAACAGAGCCTCAAACAGATCATGAGTAGTATTATATTAATAGTATATGAATTTGATGTAACATTTGAATTATTATAATTTAAAACGAAAAAAATCGTTGCCTTGATGTATCTTGTACCAAAAATTACTGGTAAATCTTTAATTAAACGTTTACTGTTGTGTTAAATAAGAAATAGTTACCTCACTTATCGATCACAAACTTATTCGAGTCAACGAGTCACATCACTACATTTAGTTAGGATGATGTCCCAATGTCCCATCTCTATGGGTCGTTCATCTTGCCTTTGGAATCCTTCGGTGTAGACGTCTGCTCTTTTATTAAATATTAGTATAGAATAAAAAGTCCTAGTTCCCATAAATTCTCTTTTATTTACCACATCAGGTTATGGCCCAGTCCCCTGATGCATTAAATTCACGCGTAAAAAGTATTCCGGTAAGTTTTGTGAAATTATTACGGCTAGTCGTCGACGCCATTTTGGTGCCGCTACATCGCGGTGTGGGGCAACGATCGGCATGGCATAGAAACTACTCAAATGGTGTTTTACTAGCTATGATTGTACTTATAATTAAATTGTTATTGTTAACAATCATAATGACGTCGACGTCAACATTCAACGTGGAAAAATTGACCGGACGCGACAATTATTGCACGTGGAGCTTTGCTGTCCAAATTTATTTACACCATGAAGAGTTGTGGATATGTATCGTAAATACAGACGATGACGCGTTAGATCCAAAGTTAGATTTAAAAGCAAAAACCAAAATCATACTATTATTGGATCCAAACATTTACATACATGTACAACAATGTGCATCAGCTAAAGAGGTATGGGACAATTTAGAAAAAGCGTTTGATGACGAAGGTCTCACAAGACGAGTTGGTCTGCTAAGGAATTTGATAAGTACCAATTTGGAAAACTGTCAGGATATAGAACAGTATGTAAATCGCATTATGTCCATAGCACATAAACTCAGAAATATTTCATTTGAAGTGAATGAAGAGTGGCTCGGTCCATTGCTCTTGTCGGGGTTACCCAATGAATACAAACCAATGATAATGGCTCTGGAGAGTTCAGGTGTGCCAATAACCGGCGATTCCGTCAAAAAAAAGTTGTTACAGGAAGTAAAAGATACAAAAAATGGGGCATTTTATGTTCAGAAGAACAAGAAGCAAAACAACAATCCTTTCAAATGATACCAAAGCTTTAAACAAGATTATCTCAGATTTAAAAGAAAACTTTGATATCAAGACATGTGAACCAAGAAACTTTGTTGGATTACAAATAGAGAGAACTGAGAATCAAATATTTATTCACCAGTCTACATATATTGAACAATTTCTGTTAAAGTTTAACATGAATAATGCAAACTGTTCCAGCATTCCAGTTGATCCTCATACAAATCTAAGAAATAGAACTATGTTTCCTGAGAAAAATATACCATACAGAAAAGCAGTTGTTCACTGATGCATGTGGCTATTGTCAGTCGACCAGATAAAATGTATGCAGTAAGCTTAGTGAGTCGTTATCTCAACTGCTATGATGATACACATTGGAGCACAGTAAAGAAGATCATGAAGTACTTGAAAGAAACAAAAGAATATGGTCTATTTTTTTCTTCTTTTCAGCATAGTAAAATAGTTTGTTTCAGTGACTCAGACTTTGCAAGAGATGTAAGTACACGAAAGGAAATGACAGGATATGTCTTTGTAAAAATGGAGCTGCCGTGACATGGTCAACACAGTGCCAACAAAGCGTTGCCTTATCTACTACTGAAGCAGAGCTTATGGCTGCCTGTGCTGCAACCAAAGAGGCTATGTGGGTAAAAAGGCTAATGTTTGACATCGGTGAGTTCAATCAAGACAGTGTTCCCTTGCATATAGACAATCAACGTGCTATCTGTGTGATTAAAAATATTGATTATCATAAACGATGCAAACATATTGAAGTAAAGTACAATATCGTTAAAGAAAAGTATAATGAGAAACAAATTGATTTAAATTACATTTGTACAAGTGAACAATATGCTGACATATTCACAAAACCTTTACCAAGATATAAATTTCAATATTTGAGATCAAAGATAGGGGTAAATTAAAATCATAAATCAGTGTATTGTTGACACATAAATAACAGTTATTTGTAATGTTGTAAAAAAGTAACATTATTTATATAGAATTTAATATCAAAAGCTGTTAATATAATAACAGAGTTCAATGTTTGATAAAAGCACATTGTAACTAAAATGTAAAAATATAATAATAAATAAAATTGGTGCATTATACCTACTGAAATGTAACATATATAATATTTTTAATTTGTTCAATAAATAACATAGGTACCTAACTAATATTACCTATAAACTACACTCTGCTACCATGTAAGATAGGTATAAATACTTTGTTATATTTAGCATTAGATATTTACATATGCTGATTAGAGTATTTAAATAAAATAAGGTTATTTGTTAACATTCTCACTTACATTCTTGCTGACTGTTGCTATTATTTAAAATAAGGTTATTTGTAATATTCTCGATTAGATTCTTGCTGACTGTTGCTATTATATAGAAATAAAGTTGTATAATGTAGTTATTTGTTGGTTAATTAGTAATATTAAGATTGCTTGATAATGAGTTTTATATGATGGATCGTATGAATCAAAAGTTCAAAGTTTTATGGTAAAGTTTATTAAATTTGTTCAAATTGTAAATCAATAAGAAAGGTAACAATTTGGAGAGAGTGTTGTGTTAAATAAGAAATAACGAGTCACATCACTAGATTTAGTTAGGATGATGTCCCATCTCTATGGGTCGTTCTTCTTGCCCTTGGAATCCTTCGGTGTAGACGTCTGCTCTTTTATTAAATATTAGTATATAATAAAAAGTCCTAGTTCGCATAAATCCTCTTTTATTTACCACATCATATACACAAATATTTTATGAGAAAATAAACATTTCGGTAACAATATAATTAAGATATTAAAAATACAATTTTATTTTCTATAATGTAGATTTATAAATCCAATACATTCAACGTTTTTTAAATGTAACGCACGTGCATGTAAGTGTAAACACACAATATTCACGGCAAAACAAATCAACAAACAACCAATTTTCTAAATATTGTGCACTTTTTTATATACAGGGTTATTGGTAAATGGCTAATAACCTGTTAGAGTTGACTTCTGCTAGCCCTACCAAACATTTTGAGATATAAAAAAAATATGTGTTTTTGACAGAATCAGCACGAGGACCTGATGTTAAGTCTCTTGTGTCTGTAATGTATTATTTCATTTATTTTATTGCTTTACTCGATCTAAATATTCAAAAAACTGTATTCAAAGGTATGGCGGCGCGGTCCCGTCTTGCCGCAGCGGGCGCTCTTGGCTCGGAGTAGGCATTGTCTATTGCAGACACCAATTTTGAGTAAATAACTAACTAATAAGTACAAGATAAGTATAATAAGGATATATATATATATAGATAGGTACAAGACATAAGTTACAAAATGTAAATTTAAAAAAAGAACACATGGTTTCTTGCTTGTTCTTCTCGCTTTGCTTCTACACCCATTTTATTGTTTGTAGCACTAGAATCTTCAAATTGTTATATTTCAAATTGATCTTCTTATTACATTCTTGTAGAAGACAATATTATATAAATGATTTTGACTTCGCCAAGTTCTGGCAAAATTGCTAGTAGGTACATGTAGGTATTAAGCATTTTGGTTTAGAGCACAATATCTAAACCAAAATGCTTAATACCAATACTACAACATAGTAATTATACATATATTTGATGTTTACTATAGCGAATACAACAAGCGTGTAGAGCCATGTAAAGACATTATAAAGGTAATGTTAAATTTGTATGAAGTTCTTTCTAACAGATTCAATGGCGTCACCGTGAAGATGCTTAAAAAAAGTGACAGGATCTCCAGGCACACAGCCGCCGTCACAATTACATCCGAAAATGTTACAGGGTCCTCTGCCGCAGTATGTTCCTCTAGCGGGTTTCAGTCCGTCTCCACACACTAATATTTCACATTTCCCAGCTAGTATGTTACCAATTGCATCAGTGGCTGCGTTACTGGCACTAGGCATGGGTATGGTTCCTCCAAAAGTTTCACACGCTTTTTTCCGACCTGTGGTGCGGTTTATATTGAACTTTAATCTTGTTTTGTGACAACATTCGCAATCAACCAAAAACGGTAGCACGGTTAATACCATTAAAATAAGAATTAATGTCTTCATTGTTGCTTCTTTCTATCCTCCTTAGTCGTTCACTCTTGACAGAGTGGTCGTGGTTGATGATGCTTCATTTTCATTGGCTAAAGCAGCCCTCGCGATGCACCTCCACTTGTTGCGGTCTTCAGCGTCTCGGGAACTCTGAACTATGGAGGTTTGTGTCGTAGCTTTAATGATGTCTGTCCAGCGCATAGGTGATCGACCGCGTGACCGCTTGCCTTCTACCCCTCCCTGGACAACGATTCGTTCCATGGAATGTTCGTTTCGAACAACGTGTCCGAAATATTTGAGGATTCGTGTTTGCACAGTCGACGATAATCTCTGTTTGACATTTAGTTCTTCCAGGATCGAGACGTTGGTCCTAAACGCTGTCCAGGGAATTCGCAGCAGGCGCCGCCAACACCACATCTCGAGTGCGTCGATTTTGCGCCGGTCTTTTAGACGAACCGTCCACGTCTCTGCGCCATAAAGAAATACTGAGTAGTAAGTCTTCTCACTAGTCCGCCTAATGAGAAGACTAAGCTTCTCATTAGGCGGACTTTCGTGGCTTTGGTGATATTGCGGTTACACCATACTCTTCTCAGCTTGTCAACGGCAGATCGAGTCATAGCACATCTCCGTCGGATCTCATCTTCACATCCTCCAGTGTTTGCTTCTTTCTATACTGGTTTCGTATTGTGAGTAAGAAGACACATCTAATCTTATATAGTCAGTCTTGAGTCCACAGTTTATCAGTTCAAATAATGATATGCATTTTTTTACGGCACTTCCAAGAATGCAACACATTAACCTCACTTGATCTCAATTTAGTTTATGGCCATTTTTACCGATACCATACAAGGAAAACTTTATTCTAGGTAACGAACGAAAAAACATAAGTGTACATAACAATATATATATACATATTATATATTAATGGAATCGTCGTAAGCGCTTAATTTTGAAAGCCCATTCAATGTGTTTGGGAGAGTTTTTTTTTTTATCACAATATGTCTGTCATCTAAGTCCGTCAATTTGTTTTATTTTTCTTTTTTATGTATTTAGTGTCACCTAGGCTATAAAGACAAATCTAATGATATATTATACATTAAAATCTGTTGAGCCGTTTAGAAGTTATGGTGGAACAAAGAAACTCACAAACATACATACATACATGAACCCTGAAACAAAACACTCTTTTTTTTGGGCAGTCGTGTAATAACTGACCTGTGACTGTGACCATAATATGATAGGCGTACAATAATGTAACATTAAAATTTACAATGGTTCTTTAATGATGTTCGGAAAGCAACTTACGGCGGGCAATCTACTCTTTGTTTTGACGCACTTCTCTTTGGAGCGAGTGTCTTTGGTTAGATTTTTTTGTTAATATATAACCTGGTGGAATGACCGCGTTTCGAATTGCCGCGTGTTTGCTTTGCTTGAAATATTTTGTGTGTTAAAAATAATTTTGTAGGTTGAAAATTCGCCCCTTTTGATTTGGGCTGCGTGTTGTTATTAATTTGAAAGACTTTAAGAAAGATAGAAATTTACAAGTTCCAAACCAGTTTCAGTCCATTTTTAAGAGAATAATTGAAAATTTTGTTTGAAATATTGAAATCTATTGTTGAACCCTATTGGGAAATTGTCACAATTCTTAACTAGTTGGTGCCGTATTTATAATATCTAGTCTACATGAGCTAGCTCAGATAGTTTCTTGCTGAACTTTGTGTATAAATCTTGAAAAATTCACAAATAGTTGAAAATTGTAATTTGAACCCGCAGCAAACTGAATTGAGTGGATATTCAAATATTGTGATATTTCATGTTATCCATAATAATTCATTTTAATTTTCTTTCACAAATGCTTGGACATTTCCCTAGGAGGGATCGCAATACGAAAAATTCAGTTGATGTTGTTGTTTGCACTAATATGTTAAATTGTTTATTTTGATTGTGAATACACATTCCAGGGCTGCCAATGCATATAGTAGATGTACTGTAGTCTTCCTCCGTACCGTCAATGCTTCGGGCCATGTAACGGTTTCTGTAGTTGTGGCAAAGAGCAAGGTGGCCCCTCTTCGGACTTTACTTACAATTCCGAAATTGGAGCTATCGGGGGCAGCTCTTCTTGTGCGTTTCTTGAATCACGTGTCTAGTACGCTTGGTAAATCCGTACACATTAGCGCGACCTACGCCTGGACAGACAGCCAAATTGTTCTTTGTTGGTTTCGGGCATCTGTTCACACTTTGGAGGTCTTTGTGGCTAATCGCGAATCCCAGATCCAGAAATCTGAGATACAGCTTACTTGAAGTCACGTGCCTGGTGAGGTTAACCCAGCTAATTGCGCTTCACGCGGATGTCTGGCTCCTCATCTGATTGGGCATCCACTATGATGGGGACAGCAATGGTTGACTCGTCTTGAGGTTGATTATCCAAAGCTGGTGTCCGAACACCAGCTTTGGATACTTCTTCCTTGCCGGGCTTACGTACGCTCACTGTTGAGAAAGAAAAAGTTCCCTTTGACCCTGATTTTTGGTTGAATCGATACAGCTCCCTTGACGAATTGATCAGTGTCACCGCTTGGATTAAGCGCTTCGTGTATAATTGTAGACACCCAACTCAGAAACGTTTGTCACCGATTCTTTTACCTGACGAAAGGCAGGAAGCCTTACTTGTTTGGGTTAGTTCTGAGCAATCGGTGTGCTTTGAAAAGGAAATTGACACTTTGAAACGGGCGAAATCTAAATTGACGGGAGCTATTAGCAAACTGAGCCCCTTTTTGGACAGTACGGGGCTTATGCTCGCCACCCCCTCTTGTTGCCCAAGGAAGGCCATTTTGTTAAATTGTTGGTGACAGATCGTTACATCAAAAACTTGCACGCCGGCTGTAATGCCCTGTTGGCCATTTTGCAGCGAGAATTTCGGATTTTGTCGGCCCGAACAAAAATCCACAATAGTCTTCCGCTGTATGCCTTGTTGTCGGCTCACGGCCGCTACCATGCAACCTTTGATGGGAGACCTACCTGCGGATCGTGTCACCGAGACTAGGACGTTTGCAGGAGTTGGTACGGACTTTGTGGGTCCCTTTTTGATCAAAACGTCAACTCTTCGCAACAGTAAAACTGTCAAAGCATACTTGTGCGTCCTGGTTTGCCTCGCGACCAAGGCAGTCCATCTGGAGGTGGTATCCTCGCTCACAACGGAGGCTTTTATGGCCACACTAGACAGATTTGTCACAAGACGCGGACTGCTTTCTTTAATTCGGTCAGATTACGGCACTAATTTTAAGGCTAGTAACCACTATTTGAACGACGTAAACGCCTTCCTAGCTAATAAATACATTGAAATAAGATGTAAACTTCCGCAACGGGGCATAAGTTGGTTGTTTTTTCCCCCAATTTGTCCCCATTGGGGCGGTATATTTGAAGCTGCTGTAAAATTTGCCAAAACACACTTGCGACGAGTTATTGGTGGAGATACTATTCTCACATTTGAAGACTTAGCAACTTTGTTTTGTAAGATTGAAGCTATGTTGAACTCTTGACCGTTGTACTCGTTCTCTTCAGACCCTAATGACTTTAAACATATTTTAGAAAAACTTACTTTGGAAGGCAAAACAGGAGCTTAAGGATATATGTAAATATATTTGGTGTAGGGATGGCAAGGTACTCATTCGTAAAAACGAAAATGGTAAGGTAATTACCTTACGCTCTGAGGAAGATATTCATGAGTTCAAATCATCTTAAAAACCCTTACTTAACAACGTACGTACCAAATTAATAGATTCATAATGCATGATATGAGAGATAACGTATCAGAAATAATTAATTGTCCTGACATATCATAAATTACTTTAAACAAATCTATATGTACAAAAACACAAATTCTGTAACATACTTGCACGTAAATATACGCTCAATTATCAAAAACTTTTGTAATTACTATTTATAATTAAATTTAAAAAAATATATAATTAAAACTATTGATCAATAGCTGTAGACGGCAGATAGAGGTTATTATACTAACCGAAGTAGGTATATCAGAGTATGTAAGTTCTCTTTTCCATCTACCTAACTATAACATGCACACAGAATTACGTAAAGATCAAAAAAGAGGAGGTATAATTACCTACGTGCATGTGAACCACCAGTTTAGTTACTCCAAAACAACAAAAAAACACCTAGAATGCATGACTGGTAAAGTTACAACTAAACACAAACAAACATTAATTCTGTGTGCACTTTATAGACCACGATCTAAAAACAAAACATTGTTTCTTCTTGAATTAAAAAGCATACTTTGCAACTATACAAATCAGGATGTTATAGTCATAGGTGACATAAATATAGACCTAAAGATCAATAGCAATATAACACGGCAATACTTGAATTTGATGTATGAACACGGCCTTGTGTGTGGCATCAGGGACTTCACACGTATCGAGCCCAGAAATGGACTGATAAGCAAGACTTGTATAGATCATATATTTGTTACATCCCGCACACGGGATGTGCATTGCGTGGCGCTAGGAACAGTTCTAGCGGACCACCAAATTCTTGTAGCTACATTTTTAAGCGCATCTTATATACAGGACGATCCAAAATATGCTACAAGATACAATAATAAAATATTAAACAAGGAACTAAACGACCTTGATTGGAGTTACATAGACGACATAAAATGTCCAAATGAGATCTACAAAATAATTAAAACAAATATAAACAATTGTAATGAAAAATCTATGTACAAGGTAAAGTAAAAAAAATCAGGAAGAAGTACTTAAAAATGGATAAATAAAAAAATATTGTTTTATGCAAACAAAAGGATACAAAATTACTAGAATTAAAAAAAATACCATACAAATAAAGTTTTGAAAATACAATATACAAAAATACGCAATAAATGTAATAAATTAATTGAAAATACAAGAAACAATTTTTATAAAAATAAAATTCATGCCCTTAGAGACAATCCGAAAGAGCTTTGGCAAATCTTATACAGTATGACTGGCAGGATCAAAGCATCATTAGATGATATAATAGTCCAAGCATTCAATCAATATAGTTCTAGCAGTAAAACAATTGCGAATAAATTTGCAAAAGAATTTGATAAGTCAGTGAAGGATATCATTCCAAAATGCAAGGAGCGTTTATTAGACCCAGAGTTATTTGCTACTGAAACAAAATGTCTCCATGAATATAAAAAAACCTAGTTTCAGAGATATAAATAAAATAATACAGAACATTAAAACTAATAATCACCGGGAATGGATAAACTTAGACCTATAGATATTAAAAGTATTTCGAATAAAATAACACGTGGTATCACAAAATTAATTGAAACCAGTATTGAAACGGGGAATTACCCCGACGAATTGAAAATGGGTATTGTGAGACCAATTTACAAAAAAGGATCTATGAGTGAATATGCTAACTGTCGGCCAATAACAATCTTACCTGTTATTGACAAAATTGTAGAAAAATACATCTGTACGGAAATACACAAATTCTATAGTCGACATCAAATAATATCTGACCAACAATACGGATTTCAGCCTAAAAAAAGTACAACGCAACTACTCTCAAATTTTACAGATTACGTAAACAGTAGTCTTAACGAAAAGAAACATGTACTCATGGTATTCATTGATTACAGCAAAGCTTTTGACACTTTACAGCACGACATACTAATTAAGAAATTGGAAAATAGTGGCATACGAGTACCATTGCTTGCCTGGTGCACCAATTACCTTAAAAATAGATCATATCGGGTCAAAGTTGAACAAGACATGAGTGACCTAGTTATGATCACAGAAGGGGCAGCTCAAGGATCAGTGCTTGGGCCATTGCACTACTTAGCTTATGTAAATGACATAAATAATATAATACATAACTGCAGCATCTACCAATATGCAGATGACACTTGCCTTAATATAGCAGCCGATAAAAAACATTACTACAGCGCTTGAACAGTTGCAAAATGATTTTACTCTTATAATAAAATGGTCGCATGACATTGGTCTAGTTATAAATACACAAAAAACAAAGTTATTACATGTTCACTCTCCATATATTAGACAAAAACAGTCCATAAACAAAATAAAATTAATTGCTCATCACCATGATTGACACGGAAGGAAACCACATTGCAACTGTCCATCCTTGGACCAGGTTACCCAAGCTACATACCTAGGTGTAATAATAGATAATCGTTTTAATTGGTCATGTCACATAGATGTAGTATGTAATAAATTGCGTGCTATATTGGCTAAGTTCTGTATTTTAAAATATAATATACCATATTTTATACTTATTGACATGTATACAGCGCTAGCAGAAAGTATAATTCTATACGGTCTTAGTAGCTACGGCCGCACGTTTGATACTTATCTAGATAGAATATATAAAATACAAGTACATCTCTTAAAAAGAATTATACCTAGAAACATAAAAAATAAACTTGACAACAATGAAAAAGACATTTTATTCAAGTATTGTAAAGTAATTCCTGTTTACATCCGAGTAAAATTGGCATTAATGACAGAAAACTACTTTACATACAATACAACAGTTATGTAACAAACTAAGTACATGAATACTAGGCAGGCAAGAAATAAAAAAATTATAACTATTAGCACTCAAAATTACTACGGCTCAAGAACTACAGACTACATGGTTCCAAGACTCATAAACGAGATTCCGAAACAAATAAAGGACAAAATAAATATTACAAATATAAAACAAGTGTTAAAAAGTGAATATTTAAAATAACTCGGATAAATGGACACGTCCTGTATATAGGTGCTTTAAGCAGATCGATCGAACAATGGAGCGACACCGCATGAACAAGGAACCGGTTCCGAACGCTCCGCTGCTGTTCGCTTTGCTTATACACAAATAAGATAAGCTACGTATACTGTTGTATTGTAAGGCATAATTGTACGACTGATTCTTTCATAATATTAGAAAATAATTATAAAATTCCTAAAACCTTTTGCGATATTTTAGGTATAGATAGATATAAATAACAATATAGGATTAAGATACCCTCGACAAACCCAATAGGGTTTTTAGGGTGTTTTCTAATGCTTAAGTTTGTCAAAATTGTATGAATAAAATAAATAAAAAATAAAAAAAATAATTATGGTTGGCAAAAACATCAAACTTGGTGTACAATAATAGGCATCAATATCGCTTGGCATTTTCGATCAACTAGCTTAACGCACACAAGAAGAAGGAAAATCTGCCACATTACTTCTTTAAAGTCAGTCGAAATATATCAAAATCATTTCACAAAGTGACAAAAGAGCCTCGAGTCCTTCGAGGTTGTTGGCCAACAGCCCTCGCAGATACAGGGTCAATCCGTGATACCACCTTCCCCCAACACCCTCCTTCACCCAAACCAGTTTTATTCTTATTATATATTAACGATCTTCTTTAAATTAAGATGAGTGCATCACTACCCTATTGTATTTGCAGATGATACAACATTTATTTTTAAATGTACTTTATCGTTTTATGAAATAAATACGGCCCAAAAGTGTCAGTAGACCAGTGCAGTGGTATTTTCATAATTTTTTTTAAAAGTTAGGTACATTGTAATTATGAAATTTATAGCAAATAATATTTCTATTTCACTGAATTTTCACTATCACTAACACTTTACACAACAAAGTAACATTTAATTCATAAAATAAAGGGCTACTAAGAATCAGAATAGAGCCCGAATCCAAGAAAATAAGGTTATCAATGAAACTTCTCAATAATTTTAAATATGATCATAAAGATGCCAACTGTAACAGGAAAAAAAACATTATTACTGCGGTTGCATGGACTTATCGCCATCAGCAACTTGCAGTATCAAAAGGTTATCGGTAAAAATTCTCAGTATTTACATAAATGCTCTCTAAACTTATTACAAAGAATAATGTAGCTAATGTCAAAGGTTTGCCGGTTACCGTAGGTAAGTTTTATGCATTGGAATGAAGTTACACGCACGGATTTTCAACTTATTTCTGTGGGATCGAGCAAATCCTGTTTTCTTTGTCAAGGCAATGCCAAGCAAGTCATTTTGGAAACCGTGTAAGATGAATTATAAGCAGAGTAGCATAACTGGCAATCTTTTACCAGATACATATCGACGCGACAAATGTGCCCAAGAACTCCAATGCATGTTTTTTCCGCATCTGCTTCTAAGTTTATGGCTGTAAACTGTATAGCCTCAAAGCTTTTCTTTTTTCTTGCTACCATTGCTAGTACCGTAAAGGATCCTTTTCTTATGTTTATGATTTCTTATTATTATTTACACCCAAGAAAAACATAAATTGTAAAACAGTACGAAAACTTCTAAAAACATTTAGTATGCATGGATAGGTTTATTTAAACTAAAGACATCATTAGATGTTAAGTTGCATAGATGTCTTTTAAATATGTTAAGGTTTTCATTGCAAAACTTGCGTTGCTTAGCTACAGTCCATCCACTAAAATTAAACGCAAATTACATCGAGGTTGGAAACGTAAAGGTTCTGAGGAGACTTACGAATTGTTCTCGAACTTGAGGGCTGAGTTGAAGGTACGGGTCTCAAACGCTTACGATTTGTACATGGTCGCCATAGAGGAGAATGTTACAGCGAATCCTCGGAAATTTTGGCGTCATATATCTGCAGTCTAAAGGTGGATTTGAATCCACTTTTTCTTACAACGGCAGTTTGTTGACAGGTGTGGAGGCCTCTGAAGCTTTTACAGAGTTCTTCTCCGGTGTATTTTTGACAGAACTACCAACACTGGATGCAGAGAGTATATCTCATAAGGACCGGTCTCCCGCAAGTAACTACGTCAAAATATTTGAGATAACTCCATGTGACGTAGCCTCTGCAATTCAAAAACTCAAACCGACTAGCTCTGTCGGTCCCGATGGTATTCCCCCTTGGCTCCTCCCCCCCTAAAAATTAGATTATAATCTAATTCTGTAGAGAAAATTCTTTACAGTTGGCAATTTTGTGATCAGATCTTTTACAAAATGGACATATGATAGTTACTGAATTAGTTCCTGTTGCAATAGTATGCATTGTTGGTGTTTTTTGGTTTGAGGAATTTGGGTAAGTTTTGGGTTTCGTGTCTAAAAATTCGAGGGACCGGAATCTTGACTCTAGGAATTCTTGTAATTGTTTCCAGGTAGGCAACTCATCAGACGAACTAATTTTAGCCTCCCACTGCTTGCGTGATTCGTCGTCTAATTTTGTACAAATTATATACACGACAATAGTGTCCCATGAACTTACATCAATACCCAAATTCTTCAATCCATTCTGAGTATCGTTTGTTGTATCTAATATGCCCTTGACTACACTACAAGACTCAGTTTTTATACAAGACTGGTTCATAAATCTCTTTAACAAACGATTAGCAAGGTATTTTTTGTTACTGTATCTATTGTTAAGAATGGCCCATGATTGTCCATAATGAGAAGCTGTAATGGGCACGTTCCGTAAAAGAAGTTCGGCTTCACCAGAGAGCTGAGATTTGAGATAGTGCAATTTTTGCACATCATCCAAGTCTGAGTTATTATGGACCAGTGAAACAAATAAATCTTTGAAACTAGTACACTCTTCGTATTGGCCCGAAAAAGTAGGAATTGTAATTTTCGGCAACTTGACATTTAATGATAGACATGATTCTTTGGTTGATTTGATAGGAACGTTAAATTTAACAAGACAATCCTTCAATTTCGATTTTAAATCAATGTAAATTTCATCTACTTGTTTGAACAAATCGTGTTTATAATAGTCGGACATTGCTATTTCTTTGGGTTCACATTCACATATAATCTTTTCATGAGTGGTACTGAATGATGACCAATATTGTTCTAAATTGTCTAAGCGAGTCTCTAAATACGCGAACGTGATCTTGTCCTTTGATTGTTTGCCAAAATTTATTGTAGCCTTACTTATTCTTTCTTTAAGATTTTCCTGTACTCTAATTAACTTATCCATGATAATAAATAATTCAAATAACAATTTTAACAAAGAAGTATTTGAAAACTCTAAAACTGAACTTGTAAAATTTTACTGAATTGAACACATGATTTTGTGTTTGGACATACTAATTTTGCTAAAAAATTGGGCATAGGTTCCCCGTTGGTTCACTTTTTGTAAAACTATTCTAAGTTCATGCAATACTTTTAAAAATCACTAATCAAATGAACTAAGTCAATAATGCGAGAAAAGTTTAAGTTTATCACTGCTTTATAATAAAGTTCAAAATGTACTCACTATTTCACTAGATACTTATCCACATTACTGTTTGCCGAAGATGAATCCAATGCGTTCTCCTTTGATAAGTTCGATCACCTGCGCCGCCCGCTGTCGCCAACAACTGGAACCAATCTTGCTGCCGCTTCCGTCGTCAGATTGCTGCTTCTACTGCAATCAACTCCAATCATTCGCATAGATTGCGACAAGCACCTTCAGTGGCGATCCACCACTGTTTTCTAGTGCTGCTAAGCCTCACCGTAGTGAGAAAAACACAACTTATTCCTTATGGACAGAGCGCTGTCTAGTCCGACTCGAATGGACCATGGAAAACTTCCAAGCCTCCTGAGAGTCTGAGCGAAGGGTAAATAAAACTCACTTTCGCTTGTTGGTCTGATTTTAGTTATATTGTACTAAAACAAATACAATACAATTCTACCAGTCTCATTTTAACATTGGCAACATTCTATCTTATTAGGTAGCTCGGAGAATAATGCTTGCGTGTTTTAGCACTTGACAGTGCCATCTATGACATCAGTACTATCAGTACTAATATTATAAATGCGAAAGTAACTCCGTCTGTCTGTCTGTTACGCTTTCACGCCAAAACTACTGGACCGATTTGAATGAAATTTAGTATGGCGATAGTTTGAGACCCGGGAAAAAACATAGGATAGTTTTTATCCAACTGCACAAAAAGAGGTTGATGTTTTTGCGCGATAACCGACATACGCGCGGGCGGAGCCGCGCCCGAAAAGCTAGTTTACAATAAACTACGATACAAGGCACGTAGCAAGTCAAGTAAACAGAAAATCTAATATGGTTCGAATAGAAGGCATTGTGTTTTTGTCTCTTTCGACAATTATCTTTTTACAATATATTTATGCGTGTCTTATAATTTAGACAGTATGAGTCATATCGGTATGACCTATATAACTTTTACCTCATATGATAGAAATTCAATAAGCTTATACCTTATTCTAATTAGGTTCTTAGTTCAGGGTGATAGCTAGGTTAATAGCTACTAACTAGCTAGGTCAGATTTTGCTAAATACCCCACCACCGATACAGGTACATACAGATTTTGGAGGCAAGTTCTAACAATCACTAAAATGTCCCAACATTCACGAAATTTTACGTAATAAATCTTAAATAGTCATACATCTACAAGAATTATAAATAAATCTCGTGAAATACCAACTCACTCCCATAGAATTATGTATATTTAAGTATTCGATTATTATAAGCTTGCCGTGAACTATATTAAGTTGTTCAGTAAAATAATCCCAAAAATAACCCCACAACTATATTACAATATAATCGATAGCATATTATAATCGCCACTAACGCAACCAATTTACACATCATCACTAAGAGTCGGTGAGTGAGTTGTGTCTTACATAAAATTGGCCGAATTTGATGCTTCATTTTTGATTTTCATTAGACTCCCTCTATTTTGTTCATTTCTCTTATGCATTTCTCTGAGAATTATTCTTAATTTTGATATGGTCAATAGGTTAATAGTGATAATTACAGAGTCCGAACGTGACCCATAATATTGTGATAACTTTTATGTGATAAAAAGTTATCATTTATGCGTTGAGGAATATATAAAAGCTCGATTTGCAATAATGTGTTCAGTGTCCATTATGAGTTCGTGGTTGTTAATCGTTTTGGCAGTGTGGGTGATTGTGGCGGTCGGTCACGCTCATGGTGAGAGCTTGGCGAACCAACCCGACGCGGTCGGAGACGCTTTACTTGCGGAACCCGCCAGACCCATATCCAGCATCAGCTTGAACCTCCAACGCAGCAAACGAAGCGGGAAGTATGGCAAGGTTAAGGATGCGTACGATTTAGGAAAAAAAGGTTATAAAGGCTATCAAGAGGGAAAGCACTCCAGTCAACAGATGAACAAGGATGAGCAGCGGGCCCGTGAAAGGACCACTACAACTTCACGACCAAACTACGCAGGTGATGCTAAAGATAAATACGGGTCCAAGTGGGGTGGCAAATAACTTTAGTCAGTGTCTATGCACAAGTTTCTCGGATAATGTTATTGTAGACGTGACTATTAACTGCGTGAAAAAAAACTTACATGAAATTAAACATTATGCGTCCATCCATCATAACGTATTGTACCTTCGTAATAAATAACATTATTTAGAGCGATGTGTTTGATTTTCTATTTCTTGCATTTAACAATTAAGCAATAGTAACTGATCATAATGGTTGTTACACCTGAGAAAATAATATTTTACCGACAATGAATACGACTGTGACCGTTACCACAGGTGTGGTCTTAGCAATCTCTTTTGACCATCACACTACTACTTAGACTTTTACCATAGATAATTTGACATAAATAAGTAAGTATTAATTACGAGTTCCAGTATGAATTATATGTGAAATGACAGGATCACGATACTTAAAACCTTTGTGTCTGGGTAATGGGTGCAGTGAAGTGCACCACCTGCGACAAACTGCATCTGTTATTGGCAGAGGTCACTCACTGTTTATTACCAGGTCTTTGTGATCGTTCCATCATGCATAGCATAAAAAAAAGTCTGCTCTGTTGATGAATTTCGCCATTGATATCATTCACTCGAGGAACAGGTGGATTCTTGTTTGATTGCAATTAAACTTGAATTTACTACATTGAGAATCAAAAATGTGTGCGCATCAACATCATATCAAACGCAAAATCGGCCTTTTGCATACTTAAAGCCTGTCATCTGACAAGCTTTGAGTGTATGTCTGATTGCCAATCATAAATACCGCCTGACTGGCAACCACATAAAGTTATGGTATATAGTGCATCCAAAGAAGCATCTAACGTAACGATAGCGTGAGCACTGGATTGATGAGAAAAATCACATAGAATAGTTGGACAATACCATATATCACATCTTATAAAGTACCAGCTGCTCACTGCGGTTTCACCAATGTGTTGAAAAGCATAATTACCGAAGATCTCGGTAAAATCACGGATTTCTATATTACTTTGTAAGAATAGGCCAGATATTACTTTTTTAGTATTTGAAAATTTGTCGGTGTTACAACAAAGGAGTGACACCAACATGGGCACAAGCTGCAAGTCCCATGTAGAAACTTTAGGGAAAATTATAAAATATTATGTAAATAAATAGATATCTATAGTATGAATAGGGTTCCGTATAGATAAAAGCGAATTTATAGATATATATTTAATTAATTATTTTAAAGGCAGCCAAATTTGGCCTTGACTGCGACATAGTAAAATGATGATGTTATACATAACGTTTATTAGCAGTAGAATAGCAGGTAAAATTGTTTCATGTGTTATTGTTCTATTGAATTGTTTGATAGTTGAGACTTTAATAATTTGATGGATCCATCGTATTTAAGTTAGCGGCTTGTAAGGAAAAGATCGAATCCTGAAGTGCCAGGGACTTACAACTCCTGGAGTACGTTTCAGAATGCCTTCCACACGACCTTTCGCACGACGCCAATGCTCATCGGTTCACTTTGGTTAAGCCTTTTCTTTAAATTAAGTACTGCTTAGCTTACTAATTTGATCATTTTATTACATTATTCATAACATCCATATAAAGAGTGTCATGAATATTTCTCAATTTTCTTCTACAAATGTTTATTCATGATATCAGTTAATATCATTGATACTTCGGTATAAAAAGGAATGTATCTGAGAGTGTTATGGTAGGCACAATACATGGTAGGTATCAAATTAAATACTTAAGTAGAAAATAATCATATTATACGTTTATATTTATTAGTATTTAATGAGAATAAATGCTCTAGAACAATGTTCACAGGACATTGGGGTAAGATTAGAATTCTAAATCAATATGATTTATTTACTGCAGTAGGTAAATTAGAGCTGAAAGACCTAAGACATGACGTTAGCAAACATTTGCATATTTTAGCCAAAATAACACACAAACTTACTAGTCAATAAAATAAGTGTTAATAGTAGTTCACTAATACATCAATCCCGTAAAGAAGATCGGCGATCTCAGTACCCAATCGAAATACAACCACGGTTGTTGAGACAATGCTAAATTTATTCATTCCATATAGGTGGTCATTCTTCATATTTTGATTATTAAATAGCAGTTGGAAACACTGATAAAATCTTTATAGTAAAAACTATTAGTCATGTACAAAATAAAACGGCTCTTAAAAGCAATATCAAAACGCTATTTAACTTCAGTGATGCCATAGTTCTGAATAGATTTTTTATTTTGGGGCCGCTAAACATATGTCCCGATTCCCGAATCGATTTCGTATTGTTTGGTTGATTACGTATTAGGTACGGTAAGGGTTGCACATTTTACATCAATACGCCGATGCATTAAAATACAATAAAAAGGTGTATTTATATGTAATTGGCAATGAATATAAGAGTTATAATGTCACGTATCTCTTTGAAATATATTATTAGGGATTGGCTTTTGAAGACGGAATCCAGTATCCAGTAGCTGCAGGCAAGACGTTGCGTGTAGACGGAGTATATGGGAGTTAGTCCTCCTGAGGCCAATATCATTTTATATAGGCCATTATCATTAATATACGTATACCTACGTATATACTGATATAGGTATTATTGGACCTATATAAAATAATAAACTAGTTATATATTTATATTGCCGTTAAAATATCGATAATTTGTTTGCGATTATTATTGGACTTATATAAAATAATAAACACAATAAACACTCTATTTACAAAATAGGTACGTTATATTTAAATTGCTGTTAATAAATGATTATTTGTCTGTCATATTATTGGACCTAGATAAAATAATAAACACTACAAACATTCTGTATAAAATAGGTTAAAAAATATGTTTAAAGTGCCGTTAAAATATCGATAATAAAGTTTTTTCCGTATCCGGTGTCAAAAGTAAAGACGTGTTGCTTTTGCTCGTCACGAAATAATTCTAATTAACTGTCTAATTCAATTAAAACAACTGAGAAGCATAATTGATGTAGTGAAAAGTGGTGTATATACGTGGTGAATATATAGTGGACAACCAAATAGCACGACAAAGCATTCACTTCGATATAAATATCCGCCAAACAGGTTAGCAAAATAAATCATTTTAACATTGACAGCTGAATACCAATACACAAAAAAAAACTCAACCATAGACTATACTTGATACACCTAGGTGGTGCTACCAAGTTAAAACCAGTGTTGCCAACTTCAAACCAGTATTGCCAACTTCAAACGAGTGTTAGATGTAGTGATGCCAAGTCGAAGCAAGTGTTGCTAACTTGAAACCAAGGTTGCCAAATTCTAATTAGGGTTACCAATAATAAACCAGTATTGCGAACACTGATTCAGTATACCATACAAAAAACATCTCGTTATGGAACAACAAAGGTTGGATTTTTGGCAAAAACTGAAGCAAGAAATGTCAGCGCAAACGCGAGAGATAACTGAAGCCGTCAGCAAAAATGTATGCGAGAGTATCAACGAAAAATTAACTGCTCTTGTGCAGGAAAATAATAACTTGAATATTGAAATCAAGACATTACAAAGCAAAATAAAAGCAATGGAAGATCATAAAAGAAAAAATAACGTTATTTTCTTTGGTATGAAAGAGGAACAGAACAACAAGTCTCCAATCGAATCCATCACAAAACTGCTAGAAAAAAGTATGAACATTCAAATCAACCCTCAAGAAATAAATAACGCCTACCGACTAGGAGAAAAAAAAGATAACAAACCATGGCCTATCCTTGTAACTTTCACAGCAAACTGGAGGAAACATGAAATTCTCAAAAACAAAAAGAAACTGGACCAAGAAATCTACATCAAGGAAGATCTCAACAAAGAAACCTTGGAGAAAAGGAAAGAGCTACTTCCTCAGTTACAGGAAGCAAAATTTGTTACTTTGCTAAAGACAAAATTGTCATAAAGGAGTCCAAAGATGACAAAAGAGATAAAAGGAAAAGAGACTGCAGTACTTCACCCAATAACTAACCGACGTTGGCTCCAAAGAAGATTAACAAGACAAATAATATGCTTAACTATATGGCGCGGGCTAGATCCGTGTCACTGTCAACACCCTCAACTAAAAAAAAACGATCAATAGACATCGACAACGGAAAACCAAAACCAACCAACGACAAAGTATACACCCAACGAAACCACCTACATATTCACCCCAAGATGGCCGGTCACCGCGGGGCAAGACGACCACTACGCTCCAAATACTATCACTTTATCTAAAAAAATGCGCTTAGAACCAAAAACCAGCAAAGCACGGAATACTTACTACTACATTTACATATCAACATACAACACACTCTCTCTAAGGACTGAAGAAAGCTTAAAAGAACTTTTATACTCCATACGAGATATAAAGTGGGACATTATCGGCCTGAGCGAAGTAAGAAGACATGGTGAAGCTATTGAAGTACATGATCAATTCATATTGTACTACAAAGGCGAAACTCCAGGAAAACATGGTGTGAGATTCCTGGTAAGAAAAACACTCAAAACCTACATCATAGAATTAATAGGCATATCAGAAAGGATTGCAATATTAAACATACAGATACCCCCAAGCAATGAGTTATGGTCCATAGTGCAAATATACTCGCCAACCGAACAATCCTCGTTATTGGAAGTTGAGTCATTCTACTCATCCCTTAAAACTGCTGTAAAAGAACACGCGCAAAAAAACTAAATTGTCATGGGTGATTTCAATGCAAAAGTTGGAGCACCAAGAAACGGAGAAGACATCGTCCTGGGCCCATATAGTAGTGGAAAAAGAACAAGAAACGGACAAAAACTAATAGAAATGGCATTTGAAAACAACATAAAAATACTAAATAGTCAATTCAAGAAGAGAGCTTCCAATAGATCGTCAGATGGTCGGTACAGAAATGAAATAGACTACATCTTAACGAACAGACCCAAATTATTTGACGACTGTGGCACCTGTCGTAACGTGTAGTTCGGGGAGTGAATTAAGCGATACTTACGACAAATATTTATTATAATAAGGTGTCCTGGATAGTCAGCGAGCAGCATGTGAAGACCTTGTGACCAGGCCGTCTTTGTGCTGATGGTGGCTAGTACCTATTCGAGAGGAATGCTTCGCTAGGGGGCATGGCTGATGGAAACAATCTTTACACTTTACAAAAATATTATTTATTATACCAAAAATTACAATGTCTATCTCTATAGTCCTTTTAAGCCGAGCACTGCTGCTTACTACTACGCGCGGGGAAAATACGGAAGTTTGTCGCGCACATGGGGGTCTAAATTTGATTATCTTGGTACCTTAGGTTATGACGAAGGGAGGTCCCGTCCTTTGTACATGCCGTTCGTTGTTTCCCAAAAATATGTTCTCTTTTGCTCCGTTTAATTCCTCATGGATTCGTGTCGCCCCGTGGCGGCCATTTTGGTGAGCAGCGTCCGTTCCTCAAAGTTCAGCGAAGGAAGCTGTGTGGCGCCAACGACACACGTTTCCTCAACGCCTCTTAAATTTTCCTCGTATATTATTTGTATGAAAATTAATCTTCAATATGCCTTGACTTGGCACTTAATTTCTGGAACGCGAAATGTGTATACGCACGTACATTCAGTGCAAGAAGTAACGAGGTCTCTCCTTGTCATCGGCGGATGAGGGGTATATATACCAGCTTGCGGGAGGCAGGGTAACACCCGTTAGTTTGATCTTCCTTCTCGCTTGCTCGCATGTGCTACCTCTTTCCTTTTTTCATAACCTCACTTTATTATTGAGTATTCTTTGTAATATTAAATTCTAAAGCCTAATCTGAGTATACAATTCAAAAGAAGAAAATGCCAATACTAATCTATTCAATTTTCATATACAATGGCCCTTGCAATTATGACAATTATCATCATGTGGTCGACCCAGCTTTTCAAATGACTACAACTTTTAAACGAGGATTATTCTTAAATTAATTTATATTGTTACCTGACCAGTAACAGGTGTTAAATATAATTTCATAATGAGCCTGGACGGTAAAAAGGAAATATCTTGAAAACCAGAGACTGTTTCCAATTTCATTGACAAAACTTGTTATTGTTCTCAAATGGTCAATAATCTGTTAGACATGCAATAATTATATATTAGGAGTAATCATGGGTTATTGAGAGATCGCCTCGTGATCTTTTCCAGCTTCCAGAATACCGGGAAAAGCAGGACTTGATTACTAAACATTTTGATTTTATTATTTACTTTTCGCGAGCAATATATTTTCGAGGCGACATTATCATCGCATTTTTATCAGGCGCTTGTGGGATCTCAGACCATTCTTCACATTCAAAACGTTAGAATATCTTTGCCGTGACATTCTCTCAATATTTCTAACTAATTAAAACATACCAGGTTTGGTCTTTCATACGTACATTCCGCAAACAAAACATTTAAGAGGCTTCGGTTTATTTATATTTCAATACGTCTCCCAGATTTACCTAGGTTTGAGGTGCTATCTAAATAGTATGCTTTGCCCGCCTGTTTATTTAGGCGTTCTCACCACCGATTAGATAATTCTTATTGGAAATATAATGCAATAGGATAATAACACTACAATACCCCCTTTCCCAGGAAAAGCGGAAAACTCAGTTTGACGCTACAGCCACGGCAGTCCTAAACAAAAACTTTCCCAGGTTCACTTAATAGACTCCATACGTACCTTTCTTTCATCATTACATTTTTAGATTCCTAGCATACTTGACTCTAAACTCCATATTTCTACTATACATGCATCATTGTCCATACCTCACCTTTCAAAAGCTTTGCCTTATGTACCTATTCCTTATTCACTTGCATACATTTCATACTTCCATATAAATACCTAACTTTGCTTCACTCATATATACACAATATGTTAACCTTGCATTCTCAGTCCATCATGTGCTCCTGTCCATTTTTCAACAAATCCAAAGAAAAATCAGTACTATTTGATTATAAAACGTTGTATATAGTTATAATACTATTAGCCTTTATCACTATTTACTATTATACTTTAATCTGATATGCAAATATTAATCCTAAAATCCTTACTTTGAGGAGGTAAAAAAACTAGTTGTTATTTAATTATAAACCTAAGTTAGAAATTATGCCTGTATAAGACTTATTTAATCTAGAGTAGGTATGCATATTAATGACTACCTATAATCTATATATATTATAAAATGACCAATTGTTTTGGTAACATTTTTATAGATAAAACCTTACTTTTCTATTTTTATATGTTTATGTTATTAATACAGAACTAAAGACTTTGTTATGTCTACTTTTTCCTTAACTAAAGGTTGTACTTTAAATGTATCTAACCTTGTTCATATATGAACATTATTTACAAGGACACGATGGTACTACTTGAGTAACACATCGGAAACAAAGAAAAACTTATTCAAAGACATGGCCTTGAGTGAATGTCGTATCAGTGCACTATTCTATTTTACAAAGAAATAAAGAGTATAATATATTGCTTCAGCTATCTAAGAGCTTGTTAAAAACGTATGATGGTACTTCGCGAGTAACACATCTAAAACAAAGAGAAAATTAATTCAAGTATATGTTCTTGAATGTCATATCAGAATCCATTTTTTAGTTCGCTTATCACTAGTTAATATTCTAGTGTTTACACTAAGTGAACTTTGTTAATTGTCATGAATAATCAGTATCTGCTTGCTTGGTTTGCTGACCGCAGCATACTTTCAACATCTACATCAGAATACGTTGATAAATACTTTGTTCGTGGTCATTCTACTGGCCAGAGTATTTATTTACCTTTTATAAATATAGCTAAGAACATTTTAAGGAAGAAAATTAAAAAGTAGGTAGTTCATATTGTTACCTACCTTACTTACAACTAAAGAGAACACTGAGTATGGTGCGTAAATATTTTATTGAATATTTACTTATTCCACTACTACACAAGTAGTTATACCTAACTAAACAGAAAACGAATTTAACATCATGTGCTTATATAGTACATGCATATTGATCGTCTAGAGAATTTAAAGAATGGGGTGAAGCTATTGAGATATGCTTCATAACAGTAAGACATTGCTTACCTAAAGTGCTATTCACACTTCATTAAATCTTATGTAGATTTTAGTAGATAATGCAGGTTCATAGTTATATACCTATATAGGTATATGACTTGGCTGTGTGGTTTTTTTAATATAGGAAAACCTTCCTTAAATAGTGCTAGATGAGCACTAAGAAAACAATAGTAATTTTTGTGAATGGTAGATTACCTAGATCAACATTCTGCTATAACATAATACATCTCCTGCAATGTCTTTCTAAGTATCGCCGATTCTTTAAAAAAAAATTCTCTATACAAGCTCAGAACGCTTGCTTTGTTCCCTACCTTGCCTAATTGGCATTAAAATTTGACTTACCCTGAATATACAAGGGTGTGTTATTTTTATTACAAGAAATCTTTTCTTAAATAGTGCTAGATGAGCACTAAGAAAACAACTAGCAATTTTGTCGTTGGTGGACTACCTAGATTAACATTCTGCCATAACATAATACAACTCCTGCAATGTCTTTCTAAGTATCGCCGGTTCTTTCAAAAAAATTTCCCTACACAAGCTCGGAACGCTTGCTTTGTTCCCTACCTTGCCTAATTGGCATTAAAATTTGACTTACCCCCCAACATAGAAAGTTGTGGTTTATACAGTACTAAGTTATTCAATTTACTTTAAATATAGTTCTATTAAGTTATTCCTAGCTGCTTCTTGGACGTGTATGTTCGGCAAAACGCCTACTGTGTGGTTTTTGAAACTTCAAAATGATTTAGTATGGCAAGTTATTAAAAAAATATGAGGTACCCTTATGAGAAACTATACTGATTTGTTTTGAATTATGCTAATTTTTTTGATAAGATTGAATTGATATAGTGAATTTTAGAACTTATTTAGTGTAAGAACAAGAATTTGAATTTAAAATTGTGATGAAATTTGTTGCAAAAAAAACTTAATTTTCTTAATTATTCAAAAAGTAGAAGTCCTAGATCAAAAATTCAAACGGTTCTAGACTCGCCTAATGGTCTAGATACTAAAAAGTTATGCAAATTTTAAAATTTCTGACATGTGAAAAAATTTTGTTCTTCGGGATGAAAAAATTGTGACTTGTTTTTTACTTGCATTACTGTTTTTTTTAATATTTAACATATGTGATTTTACTGAGTACCTTGTCCTACAGTGATAATATACAGAGTGGTGGTGTATACCTAGACAGATTCCTAATGAATCCTATCATCTAGGGTAATAATTTAACGACGTTTTCTCGTCGCAGCACAGTTTAACGACATGTCGGGGTCGGTTGACTGGGTACCATGCCCTACGGTGACAAAAAAACATGGTGGTGGTACACAGCCAGACAGATTACTAATGAATCCTACCACCTTGGGTAACTATTTAACGACGTTTTCTCGTCGCAGCACAGTTTAACGACATGTTGGGGTCGGTTGACTTTATAACTTGCCTACTTTTATTATATCTTTCACATGATATTTGCCTTTGCTGGGAGTTTCAATATCCCCTAATATATATACGTTGTTTGAGATTTTTTCCAAGACTTTACATTTCACGAACCGAGGAGCTAACTTACTCGAAAAAAAATTTCCTGCGTTTGATTGTACAAAATTCTTACGCCATACTATGTCACCTGTTGAGAATACAACGTGCTTTCGCCTGGTGTTGTATCTCGACGCGTTCTGCTTATATGCTTCAGTAAGCGCATTTTGAACCTGTATAAAGATTTTGGACATTTCATCAAGTGCTTTTGCGGATGATGTCCTGTCGGCCATATTTAAACTATTGAGGTCATTGGGTGGCTTCAAATTTAATACATGTAACTTCCCATCCATTACAATTTCTCGCCCCGTGGTTAAAAAATAGGGTGTAAATCCCGTTGCTATATTTACGGAGCTGTTAAGAGCTAACTGTATTCTAGGTAAATGACATGACCATGTTCGTTGATCTTGTCCTACCAGGATAGCTAAGCATGTTTCGATAGTTTGATTATATCTTTCCACCGTATTTGATTGCGGTGTATAAAAGGCGTTATAAAAAATTTTTGGGATACTGTATTTGTCGGTAAAATTTTTAAATTCTTTACTTCTAAAAACTGTAGCGTTATCGCATATTATTATACACGGGGTACCGTGTTTAAATATTATTTCAGATTCTATATATGATGTGATTGTCTTGGCCGTAGCCGTACGGAGAGGATGTAACCAACAGAACTTGGTAAAGATATCTACTATGGAAAGGATGTATATATGGCCTGAATTAGATTTAGGTAGTGGCCCTATTATATCAATGGACAGAGTGTGCATTGGGTAATTTACAATTTTTTTGTTTTTCATTAGACCTTGGGGGGCTTTGTTTGAATGTTTATATGCTTTGCATATATCACATCCTTCTAGGTACGTTACAACATTTTTGTGCATATTAGGCCAATAGTATAGTAGTTTTAATTTGTGGTATGTCTTATATACACCAGGGTGGACGGAGTCTATACCTTCATGCGCCTCTTTGATACAATCGTTAATTAGTTCACATGGGATAACTATTTTCCAGTGATTACGGTCTAGATTATTTTTGGGTTTGCTGTATCTATATAATACTTTTCCGTCTAAATAAAAGTTTTTATATTTGTGGGGTTGATTTTTACATCCATTATAAATTTTATTATACCATGGGTCTGTACTGTTCTCTGCTTCTGATGTATACGAAATAAGGTTCACCTCTATTCTAGAAAGAAAATCTGGTACTGTATGTTGTGTGCCTTTCCTATGACAAATTTCAAAGTTATATTGTGATATCTGCATTGCCCATCTTGCTAATCGGCCAGAAGGGTTATTTAATGATTTTAACCATTTTAGGCTCATGTGGTCGGTTACTACTGTAAATTTAAACCCGTCAAGGTACGGTCTGAAATGGTTAATTGAATCTACTACGGCTAATAATTCCCTTTCCGTTGTACTGTAGTTTTTTTCGGTTCGGGATAGGAGTCGAGAGTGATAGGCTACAGGATGCTCTTTATCCTCGAAGTCTTGGGTTAGCACGCTACCTATTCCCACTGAGGAGGCATCACAGTGCAGTACAAATGGCTTGTTGAAGTCGGGGCACGCCAGAACAGGCGCTGATAGCATCGCTCGTTTCAGTTCGGTGAACGAGTTTTCGGCCTCTGCATTCCACTCGATAGCCTCTTTGCCTTTTCGTTTACCGATGAGTGCTGTCATAGGTGCTATTATGGTAGAAAAATTGTCCACAAAACGTCTGTAGTAGGAACAGAGCCCTATAAAGCCACGCAGCTGCTTGGCACTAGTTGGGCGTGGGAATTTTTCTATGCTGTCTAGCTTACTGGGATCGGTTCTCAAACCTTTGGCATCAATAATGAACCCCAAATACTTTAACTCTGGTCTACAGAAGTGACATTTATCGAGGTTTATGGTTAGGCCTGCCTCTTTTAATGCCAACCATACCTTATTGAGTATTTCTACGTGGAGAGAAAAGTCTTCCGTGGCGATGAGTAGGTCATCGAGAAATGTAAACACTTTCTCTCCAAACTGGTGGGAGAATAGCCTATCGACCAAACGCTGCATCTCCGCTCCAGCGTTGGATAACCCAAAAGGGACGCGAGTAAATTGGAAAGATCCTCTGTTTTGGACTATAAAACTGCTTTTTTGCCGCGAATTGCTGGTGTCAGCTTCAAGCGGTGAATTGGGGTAGGTTGGGGTTGTACCGTCTGTATCATCCAGTTCTATTTGCCAGAAAGCACTAGAAAGGTCTAAGGAAGTCAGATATCGTGCGCCGCGTAAGTTGTCTAGTATAGAACTTATGTAGGGGATAGGATATGAGTCCTTTACTGTTACATCGTTCAGTTTTCTCGCGTCTAAGCAGAATCTCAAAGTGCCGTCTTTTTTTGTAGCCATCACGACGGGATTGGCCCATGGGGATCTTGAGGGTTCGATTACACCGAGTGCTAACATTCTGTCTACTTCATCATTTAATGCTTTAAGCTTTACCGGAGAGAGTGGGTAGTACCTTTGTTTTATTGGTGGGCCCATCGTGATTATTCTATGTTTTACTAAGCTAGTTTTTCCTAAACCTACCTTCTCGGTGGATATATCTTTAAATTTTTCCGTAATTATAGCTATTTCCTTTTTTTGTTGGGGGGTGAGTTCATCATGTGATATAACAGCTTTTATCTCATTTAATTCCTGTTGATTTAGTGCGCCTGTTTGGGAATCATTTATGACGCTGCCTTTGGTAATATTGAATATGTTAAGAAGGCCATAAATGCTCACAAAGTCCATACCCAATATTATATTAGTTTTGATATTGGGCATTACTAAGAAATCAATTTTTTTTTATTACCGTCAAAAGATATTGGTAACGTCATTGAGCCTAAGATGTAAACCGCTGAACCGTCCGCAGTACGAGCACTAATGTAGGTCCTTTCTAATTGAACCGAATTTGTGAAATTATCGTGGAAGTTATTGCCGATTACTGAAAAGTTTGCGCCTGTGTCCAACAGGCCTATAAATTCTCTATTATTTATATAAAATTTCAAATATATCCTATTATCATTCAACATTGTTAAAACCTCAGGGGATATCAGGTCATATTTATAAGTGGCCGGATTCCTTTGCCCAACATCCCCTAATGCTAGTTTTTTTGTTGTAGCATACTGTTGCAGTTGGGACAAGTCCTAGTTATAACGTCTTTCATTCCACATCTAAAACATATGATACCTTGTATCCTTCGACATTCAGAATAATGGTGTCCTACTCTTCTACATTTTAGGCAGGTTATCACCTGCTGGAAGTTACTGTTCCTTGTACGGTTTGTGTCAACGATGTTTAGATTTGTGGGGGGAGGTTGGCTGAACCGAGTTGCCGGCTGGTAATTATTAAATTTGTTGTTTGCTGCGCTCGGAGGTTGTGTCCTTGGACTCAAGGTTGGAGTTGTTGACGTTGTTTTATTGAGGCTGGGCAGACCCAAATGTCCTGAGTAGGCCTCATAGTTCCTACTTAATGAGATTAATTGATCGAAGGATCCTACCGTATTATTTGCTAAAAGTTGTGCATAAGTTGGCAACAGGTTATGTTTAACAATTTCTAGTAATGAGTCTTCAGGTATTGGGCGTGAAAGTTTACCATTCAGATCTCTTATTTCTATTATAAAGCATAGTACGGATTGATTTACTTTTTGCTTCATATCTCTTATAACTTTTTCGGTTGTATAATTATAATCTATTGGTAGGAAATTTTGGTTGAATATTGTACATAAGTCATTCCAATTGTGAATTGTGTGTCTTATTGACCTATAAAATTTAAGCGCAGATCCTTGTAGCAATTCAGAAAAGCCTCTTAATACCAAAGATACATCCATATCCCTCGCAGCCCTTATTTCTTCCACCTGATTTAAGAAATCATTCACACACGTCTCTCCGTTGAATTTTATATTCCACGATTTTAAACTGTTATTATTATTGTACATATTATAAATAACCGAGGGTACCGGCTTGTCCGTATTTGGTTCGAATTTATGGTATACGGTGGAATTGTTACCAAAACGGGGTTGAAACTCGCCTTGATCTAGGATGCTAGATCTAGGGTTATGCGTAGTTGTAAACGTTACATTCGTAGATGCGTGAAGCGCCTCAACTGGTCCGGCAGCCAGATCATGTCGGCGTGTGTTCGTGTTAACGAACATGTTGCCTTCCGTCTCTAAATCTAACAAACTGTGTGCTGCCGCTGATACTAAAGGTATTGGTGATGAAGTTAGGTCGCCTATGTTTAGGGCCATGTTTATGATTATATTAGATTTATTATATAGTTTCTATATAAATAGTACACTTAAATGCTATTGTAATAAAAAAAAACTTTGCTCAAAGTTACCAACAATAAAATTCTTGCATAATGATAATAAATAAAATTTAAATTGAAAGCATTCGTTTCAAAGTTAAACGTAAACAAGAAATAAACAAACGTTAAATTATACAATTGGTACCTAAATCATATTTGTAGAATTGAATAAGTTATTGACTGAAATGTGCATTTTCCTCGGCTATCTAATATTTAAAGCTATTCCATCAGTAATACACCTAACGAAGCATTCGTAAAACAATTTTAGTGCCACCCTATCAAAAAATTTACTGCTAAAAATTAACAAAAAAGTTCGGGCGCCATTGTCGTAACGTGTAGTTCGGGGAGTGAATTAAGCGATACTTACGACAAATATTTATTATAATAAGGTGTCCTGGATAGTCAGCGGGCAGCATGTGAAGACCTTGTGACCAGGCCGTCTTTGTGCTGATGGTGGCTAGTACCTATTCGAGAGGAATGCTTCGCTAGGGGGCATGGCTGATGGAAACAATCTTTACACTTTACAAAAATATTATTTATTATACCAAAAATTACAATGTCTATCTCTATAGTCCTTTTAAGCCGAGCATTGCTGCTTACTACTACGCGCGGGGAAAATACGGAAGTTTGTCGCGCACATGGGGGTCTAAATTTGATTATCTTGGTACCTTAGGTTATGACGAAGGGAGGTCCCGTCCTTTGTACATGCCGTTCGTTGTTTCCCAAAAATATGTTCTCTTTTGCTCCGTTTAATTCCTCATGGATTCGTGTCGCCTCGTGGCGGCCATTTTGGTGAGCAGCGTCCGTTCCTCAAAGTTCAGCGAAGGAAGCTGTGTGGCGCCAACGACACACGTTTCCTCAACGCCTCTTAAATTTTCCTCGTATATTATTTGTATGAAAATTAATCTTCAATATGCCTTGACTTGGCACTTAATTTCTGGAACGCGAAATGTGTATACGCACGTACATTCAGTGCAAGAAGTAACGAGGTCTCTCCTTGTCATCGGCGGATGAGGGGTATATATACCAGCTTGCGGGAGGCAGGGTAACACCCGTTAGTTTGATCTTCCTTCTCGCTTGCTCGCATGTGCTACCTCTTTCCTTTTTTCATAACCTCACTTTATTATTGAGTATTCTTTGTAACATTAAATTCTAAAGCCTAATCTGAGTATACAATTCCAAAGAGGAAAATGCCAATACTAATCTATTCAATTTTCATATACAATAGCCCTTGCAATTATGACAATTATCATCATGTGGTCGACCCAGCTTTTCAAATGACTACAACTTTCAAACGAGGATTATTCTTAAATTAATTTATATTGTTACCTGACCAGGAACAGGTGTTAAATATAATTTCATAATGAGCCTGGACGGTAAAAAGGAAATATCTTGAAAACCAGAGACTGTTTCCAATTTCATTGACAAAACTTGTTATTGTTCTCAAATGGTCAATAATCTGTTAGACATGCAATAATTATATATTAGGAGTAATCATGGGTTATTGAGAGATCGCCTCGTGATCTTTTCCAGCTTCCAGAATACCGGGAAAAGCAGGACTTGATTACTAAACATTTTGATTTTATTATTTACTTTTCGCGAGCAATATATTTTCGAGGCGACATTATCATCGCATTTTTATCAGGCGCTTGTGGGATCTTAGACCATTCTTCACATTCAAAACGTTAGAATATCTTTGCCGTGACATTCTCTCAATATTTCTAACTAATTAAAACATACCAGGTTTGGTCTTTCATACGTACATTCCGCAAACAAAACATTTAAGAGGCTTCGGTTTATTTATATTTCAATACGTCTCCCAGATTTACCTAGGTTTGAGGTGCTATCTAAATAGTATGCTTTGCCCGCCTGTTAATTTAGGCGTTCTCACCACCGATTAGATAATTCTTATTGGAAATATAATGCAATAGGATAATAACACTACACACCATCGCAAATCTTAATTTTAATAGCAACCATAGAATGCTTAGAACATGTCTGAACACATCATCTGCTGTAAAATCAGGCCGGCCTTTCAAAGCGAAAACAATAATTCCACATAACAACGTAAGAATAGCCAATATAAAACAGAACATCAACTCTATCACAGAATCTTCTCTTGAGCATTTAAGCACCCAACAGAAATACAACACGATACACGAAATACTAACAGCAAGACCTAACACTAAAATTGAAGGCGAATCAAACAAAAAGAGATGCATATCAGATAAATCCAGTGAACTCCTAGAAAAAAGATCAAAACTAATCAGTTTATCAAATTAAACAAAAACTATTAGAGACGAAATAGGAAAATTGAGCAAAGAAATAAAATTACAAATAAGAAAGGATAGAGAACACTTTAGACTCAACATCTTTGAAAAGTTTATCAAGAAAACTGGTGGTATAAAAAGGCCCTTAAAGTTTTGTCCGCCAAACCAACTGGATAACTAATATGAAGGACCGACGTTGCATAATAACAACCAAAAGATTAGATATTCTATCAATAGCTACGAATTCCTACAAAAACCTGTACTCCAGCAAGAGCCAAATTGAAACCACCGAACTAAGCAACGATGATAATGTACCACCCATACTAGGAGATGAAATACATGAGGCAATCAAAACACAGAAGAACGATAAAGCCCCTGGTCCCGACGAGATCAGCAATGAGTTGCTTTTAAGCTGCAGAAACTATATTGCCCCACTATTAACATCTATTTTCAATGATATATTGGATACTGAAATTATTCCTTCACAGTGGACTATATCAACTATCATTTTGCTCCACAAAAAGGGTGACAAAACCGAAATAAATAACTATAGACCTATTAGTCTAATGTCCTATATGTATAAAATCTTTGCCAAAATAATTTTAGCCCGAATAACAAGAACTCTAGATAAAAATCAACCTAGGGAACAGGCCGGATTTAGGGCAGGTTATTCGACATTAGACCATATACATACTGTGAGACAAATCATCGAGAAGAACAAGGAGTATAATGTACCATTCTATTGCTGTTTTATCGACTACAACAAGGCATTTGACTCAATCGAGCACGGAAATATTTGGTATGGTCTAAAAAACCAAGGAGTCGAACAAAAGTACATCAGAATAAAAAAAAACGTATGTACTAACAGCACAGCTAAAATTAAGTTAGAAAAAGAAGGGTGATAACTAGAACGTGCTTTAAGTTGCATATTACATGGTTTATTAAACATTATAATTTTCTTATTTTTAAGACTTAGGTGTCATTATTATCATTAAGCTAATCGTTAAAGATCTTCACGATGCAGTCTTACTTAGTGTGAAGATCATAAAATCATCTGAAAAATAGTATTATTTAGGAGATATGTTTAATTATTTCGGTAACGATTGTTATAACTTACGATTAGATCATAAAAACAATGGTCGTTACACAACTTGCTTGATATGATAACATTCTACAGCTCCATGGAATTTATATAGTTAACTTTCACACTACAGCGCACCTACATGGCTGTGACTCGCTCACCTACATGGCATGAAGTGGTCTTGTTTATTACAGCTCACCTACATGGCTATTTCATGCTCACCTACATGGCATATTTATTTAATTCTGTTTCCACAATGCAGATCTAAAGGTTTAATCAAATAATATGATAAGTATTTGATATTTTAGCTAAACAAGCCGCGTGAGAGACTTTGTTTTATTTTATGTCTATCGTCGAAAAAGATCTTGCAGTGAATAGTAGCATTAATTAGTGAGTTATAACTTTTATTGCTTGAAAAATGCGGATTCTTTATCAATATCTTTTGGTGGAGTGGTCTTGTTTATACAGCACACCTACATGACTGTTTCATGCTCACCTACATGGCATGAACTGGTCTTATTTATACAGCAACAAACATAGCTGTTACATGCTCATCTACATGGCATGAATTGGTCTTGTGTATACAGAACACGTACATGGCTGTTTCATGCTCACATACATGGCTGTTTCATGCTCACCTACATGGCATGAACTGGTCTTGTTTATACAGCACACATAAATGGCTGTTACATGCTCACGTAGATGGCATGAACTGGTCTTGTGTATACAGCAAACATACATGGCTGTTTCATGCTCACCTACATGGCATGAACTGGTCTTGTGTATACAGCACACATACATTTCTGTTTCATGCTATGCATCCATGAACTGGGAGTTGCCCCGACCAATAGCACCACTTGCATTGCACCAACCATCACTTGGGTCACTTGGGTAAATGTTAATAAAAATTACTGGTCAAGTTATCAGGGAGTGGCCCCAACCAAATTCCATTATAATCTCAATATCGAATTGGTTCAATGCAGCGGCAACAAAACCGGGGAGTTGCCCCGACCAAAAGTACCAACTGCATTGCACCAACTACTGTCTGGGCTAGTTAAATAACAAATTTTTACTACTAGTAAAGCTGACTGATCGAGTTGCAATAGAATTATCAAGGAGTACCCTCGACCAAATTTTATTGCAACAATAGCAATTGTTATTAGCCGATACAGCGAAAGCACTATCGGGGAGTCACCCCGACCAAATGAACCAATGTATCGTTCTCAAATAATTATTGTTCAGGACCGCTAAAACATTACACTATTTACTATTTTATATACTGATATTACTTCATACTTTTATGTTCCAATAACTGAGAACTACTTCTGCAAGTTAATTTTGTTTTAAGAAATGCATAGAAGGAAACATAAGGACTTACGGCTTTTCTTCGACATGGCTCGTAGGTTTTTTATCCCACATCTGAATTGTAATAAAAACTCAGGCTTACCATGTTCCAGTTGCTATATTTCATTCTTATCTTCTATTCCACAGTTTGGTTAAGCTTAAGTCAAACAATGTATGTCTGTAGTACTATCGTATATTGTAATTTATTCATACATGGCACTTTGCGTATTAAGTACAGTAAGGTCAGTAAGGTTGTTGAAGCGCCTGACAGTTTTGCGTTAGCTAATCTCTTGCGCCCGCGTTGTTTACGTAGTTTTTAGATATGTGAGGTCACTTGCGAGTGAGAAGGTACTCCAATTATACGTATATCATATTCATTCCTCGATTTTCTACATCTAAGTCCTAATTTACGGTTAAACCCAACATGGTCCTGGATCGAGCCAGATGTGATTAAGAAGATCTGAGTTGAAGAAATATTGATGTAACTCATGTAACATAATCAGTGGAATAAAATTATAATACCTAGGTATCAAAGTAATAAATTGGAAGACTTGGAGGTTATAATGTTCACGAGGAGTATGGATCGAGTTCAATGAATAAGTGGTGTCAAGTGTTTATTTTATTATTTATATAGCCCAGCATTCGAACAGGTAGTAATTAATGTGTATAGTAAGTATGATTACAGGATCGCTAATTTAAAAAAGTTAGTAAATTTCGTACATTTACTTAAGACTTACACTTACTCTGTTCATTCATATATACCTAACCAAGGAACATTCGAATTATTCAATGCATCAGCGATTACCTAATTTGTTAGATTTCACTTATATTAAGTTAAAGGTACTTGGTATTCAGAACAGTAGCACCATAGAACATTATTTTGACTTATTTATTGTTAATATTTGTGAATCTTATAAAACTTCTAATCGTTGTTAGTAGGTAGGTAATAAGTACAATTGAATGCTTGGCCAAGTCTAGCTACGGCTAGCTTGCACTTACGTGATAATAATTATAAATTCATTAATTAAAAGTGTGTTATTCGAAGCAAGTAAGTTTGCACCAAAAAATATCCTGTCATTATATTGCATTTCTAAACAATAGTGGAGAAGCATTAAATTAAAGTCTAAAAATAAAAATATTTGTGATTTGTAAACAAGTAGTGACCAAAGTAAATTGTATTTAGTTTTATATACTGATTTATTGTATTATCAATAATTGTTGATCCTATCTTACACTTGTTTGCAATATATGTATTTTCATGTAAACAATTATAAGCTTGATAATAGTACCTATATGCCATTGCATTCAATTGATAGGAACTTATTATTGTCACATTCTCAAATAGTAAAATATTACTAATTTATGTAAGTTAACATCCTTTTGTTGTATATATTCCAGGTTGCCGCCACCAGTTCTGGGAGAACTGATTTCCAAAATGAGTCAGGAAAAAGAATTGATCAATAAGCGAGGCAATTTCAAGGGACATTTAACTGTCTTTGTCAATTACTTGCAGTAACTACCTAAACCTTTAACTGTTTCGGACACAAGGGAATTGCAAAATATGCGTATGGGTAAGCTTGAGGCATTATTTGAACAGTATGACGAGGCACAACTTCAATTAGAATGTTTAGCTGAAGATATGCAAACGCAACTCAATGAGCGCGCCGAGTTTGAATCTTGTTACTATAAAGCTTTGTCTGACGCTCAAGGCTTTTTAAATGAACACAATGATACTCAAAATAGCGATAAGAGGTCTCATACTAGCAATCAGAAATTAGTTAAACTGCCTACTATTCAGTTACCTATGTTTAGCGGATCTTATAGCAACTAGTTGGAATTTCATGATACATTGACTGGCCTCATTGTATATGATTATTGATATTATTATTTAGTGTATGTTATTTTAATGGTTGAGACTCTCATATTTGTTTATTTTAACATTGAATACTTTTTTATTTTATTTTATGTTTATGTTATATTATATAATGTGTATCAATATGACTATCACTGGTCGAAATAAATGAAATTATTATTATTATTATTAATTCTAATGACGATATAGATGAGATAAACAAATTTCATTATTTACGAGCATCCTTGGAAAGGTCTGCTGCTGTTGGTCATACAATCAATCAAGTTCTCAGCTTACAATTATGCCGTAGCTTGGAAACTAATATGCGAAAGGTTTGATAATAAAAGGTTATTGATTCAGAATCAAGTGTCAGCCTTATTTAATCTCGACGCTATTACGAAAGAATCTTATTATATATTAAAACAATTAATTGACCAGTTAAATAAAAATCTTCGTACTCTGGAATCTTTAGGTGAGCCTGTTAAGCAATGGGACACTTTGTTAATTTACATTGTTACACACAATAAAGACCAAAAACGTACCGTGAATGGGAAGAGTTCAAAGGTCATCTGGAGCGGGATAGCCCTATAACATTTGATATATTTTTCAAAGTTTTTGTGAAAACGCGCTGATTTTTAGTCGATTTTCTAACAACCTACGACTTGTGCGATTTGTAGCCTATGTCTTACGTTTTATACAATTGTGTAGGCATGCTATTAGAGCGACTACATTTTTAACAGAGAGTGAGATACACGATGCGTTAAATGTTATGATTAAGAAAAGTCAAGAGCAGTAATTTCCTGAATATACAATGCTTTTAAAAGGGCAAGAATTACTTAAAAAGAGTCCTTTGTTAAAATTGATAATATTTTTAGATAAATCTTATATAATGCGGGTCCATAATAATATCAAGAATTATAAAATATTCACTTGATTAAATATTCACTTATTTAAAATATTAAATTTATTTATATACTTATAAAATTTAAAAGTGTAGTACTAACATTATTACTAGGCACATCAAAATAGATTCCCAAGTGAATATTCCAATGGCTCAGCATTATTAATGTTAGGTTTCATAAAATGTATTCCACAACGAGGCACACCTGTATGGGCACTAAAAAAATATTAAATTCTAAATTGAGAGCCGATTTTGAGTCAATTTATTATTATTCGAATAGAGTTCACTTCTCGCTCAAGAAAAAAAAACTCTAAAGTATTCACGATAAGTTACTATGATGTCTTCTGCGTTAAAATACTCGTCTGTGAACTATATACTACCGAAATCTACACTAATTTTACAAAAAAGAAATGTTTATATTTTTGTGTATAACGAATAAACCGATTTGAAAAAAATCTATAGCAGTAAAATCCTACATTATCCCTGATGAACGTAGACTTATAGATTATTGAAATTTTTGTTGATATGTTCGCTAGTTTTATATATATTTCTTGGAAATTAAGATTAGCCTGAACAATATCTTGGACAACATAATTACTTACAATCAGTTGAGTTAGTGGTTAAAAGCAAGTTTATCAGCCGAAACAAAATAATTGTACAGTTTTATTATACAAAGGTCACTAAGTGTGACTAGCAATGTATTAAGCACCAAATGGTTTATCACTGAGTAACGATAACCTGATACACGAGTACTGAATATATAAGGAGCAGTGGTGCGTTCATTACCGCACAAACACTATTTGCGGGGAAATAACAATGAAGATATTAATTATAACAACAACAGTATTAACTGTGTCACCATTATTTGTTGATTGTGAATGTTGCCACAACACCAGATTGTCGTTCAAAATGACCGCGGGTACAAAAAGATCGTGTACAGAGTTTGGAGGTAACGAACCTGGCAATAACGTAATAGCTCGAAAATGTGAAGTATTGGTGTGTGGGGACGGCAGGAAACCTGGTAGGGGAAAATATTGTGGCAACGGACCTTGCAATATATTTGGGTGTAATTGTGATAATGGCTGTGTCCCAGGAGATCCTGTGGTAGAATTTAAACGTATTCATGGAGACGCCATTGAATCTGTCTCCAAGAATTACATAAATTTTTAACTACTACAATATTTTGTACTATGTGTTTCTGTATACTTGTATTGCTCTTGTTTTTATGGAATAATAACATTAAACCATAAATTGCTTATACTTTTTATTTGTCTACTGTGAAGAATTAGTTATAGGTTGCAGTTACCAAATTTTTTATTTTATTTTTGGGAGTCTACGTGTTTTGCCTATTAAAAACAAGGCAATGTATATGTTAGATAGATAGACTGTCTTTACAGTAACCCCAAATTTAATTAAAAAAAACATACAACTAAAGATATAATGTAACTAAATAAAACAAACGTCTGACGTCGTATGAATCTTCGTCTTATCGCTTTTTTCGATTTTTATTTTATCGATTGCTTTAATCTCTTTCAGACAACTCAAAATATTGAATATTTTGTAAGTACATGGTCTGAGTTTCAAGCGAATGTTTGTAAAACCTAAAAAAAATATATATTGAACTTCATTTAACAAAATCATAAATGAAGTTTATTCTAGATATACTTACGTACTTACATATTTTAAACATTCATACATAAGGATAAAAATATACCTAAATCGACATGACATAAAACATGTTAAGCAAATTATGGAATAAGTTAGAACGGTAATGTTCGTAAATATAACAGGAAAAGCGAAAGGTAGATAGTTTTAACCCGATTTTTACAAGCTTCCAATGAACAAGCACATTTTATTTCAAGCGTTAGGGGATTCCACAATCTTACAGTTTCAGAAGTAAATGAACAATGATAGAGAGATGTTCTCTTAACCTGTAGCAATAAACTATGTGATGACGGTAAGCATGAAGAATGGGTAGTAATATTACCCATTCAAAGAATGTTTCAAATTCCTCCATGAAGAAATTTGAAACATTCCTTGAGGTAGCGCGGAAACGAAGGAAGGAACAAAATACTGTAAAGGAGAAGTAATATATGAGAATTTCGGCGAAGACGAAAAAGTAGCTACTTGAGGTTGGTACGAAATTTGGAAACGATCATATTTGCGTAAGCTTTATACAAAAACTTTGGGGTCACTCAAGTTTATTCAGCTGATCTTGTGTGAGATCAAGATAGCAGACGTCAGCATAGTCAAGAATAGATAGAGATTGAACAAGCGTAAGCGTGGTGGTAAGTAAATAATTTCGCAGTCCCGTAAGGCTCCAGCAGATGCAAACACTTTACGACTGGTTAAAGGTATTTGATCGTCCTATGCTAGAGTTTGGTCGAGGGTATATCTAGATTTTTTACGTTTTCGCTGAATGAAATGATAATTCCATCGAATACGACCCGCGGCTATGTTAATAATGAAGCGAATTCGAATAGAATAATATTGCACAATCCTCACAATTATTATTTTATATAATAGTTCACAATTTCTTTATTTTATTTTTCTTGAATATAGTACCTCTCAACTTTGGATTCTTTGTAATTTTTATCAAAATCTCTTTAGTACTTTACAAGATATGGCCTTTTTTAAATTTTTAAATTTTCAAATCATGAGGGTTTCAACGACGTTGTGCCAGCTACTGGGCGGATTTGAACCATATTCGGTAGGTATATCACTCATAATATGTAATATAAGGATCTGGCATGCTTTAAAATGAAAAAATTAGGTGTAAAAATAGAAGCGAAATTTAACAAACTTATACCCAGGGAAGTTTTGCGAATAATTTTTTTAGTTTCAAACATAATGAGTATATGCTATATAAACGAGTAATTAAACCGACTTTCAAAGAATAATATTAACCTATAAGTAATAAATAACACGAAAAACATCAAAACTGGGCATCTACCGAAGTAGGTATGTAAACTAATTAATATTGAGGTCTGTAAAGGACTTATTGATAACAGTTTATGACCTGATACCAACCTCAAAAAGTAGTTGGTTTACGTACCTACTTAAGTATACGACCAGTATCTTTTTTCAATTACAAAATCCCTTACTATTTATTTCCCCTATAAGATACAATAGCCCCTTAGATTTCCTTTTAAAGTACTTTAGTGCTGCGAACCGACTTTTAAAATCTGCACACTTTTCGAAACAACCTAAATTGTATGTCTGGCAACACTTTTGTTTACATTTTTATTCGAAATTATAACCTAATTTGCGTTGTATAATAAATAAAGTACATTATATTAAATACTAACGTAATGCTCAAGTCAGTTTTTAGTTGATTTATTCCGTTACTTGTGAAGTGCGTAATGTTCGATGGTCTATCGTGAATGAGGACAAAATTGGCAGAATTTGAATACGTTTGTGTGAGTGAGTTGTGTCTCACATTAAATTGGCTGAATTTTCTGCTTTACTTTTGTTTTTTTTAGACTACTTCTTTCTTACTTAATTGCTCTGAGGTAATATCTGACGTACGCAACAAACCATAAAAACTAAATGCGGGTCGGACCTCATTAAGTACACAAATTAACTAGCCATTGCATAACCGCTTTTTTTGCAGGAAAAGACAGAACTGTCGGGAATACTGCAGTGTTTTCGAACATTATTATATGTTTTTATCAATGACAACCTGGGGCAAAGTTTTGCCAAGCATGAAGAAGCTTTAGGAAGCGGAAGTCTAAATATACGTTTTGTCATAATTTTATTGTAGTCAGATCGATTTGAAAGACTTTTGTGTATCATTGTTGTAGCATTAAGGATGAACAATGGACGCACCCGAAGGACATTGAATTTCTTCAGTGGCTTTGGCTATGGACAGGTCCATGGTTCGAATCCCGCCGCGGGCTTAGGCTTCGCCGCATGGTGGTAGGGCATTTTACAAATACCCGCCTGGCTCGCTAGCCAGGCGGGTATTTGTAAAATGCCCTACCACCATGCGGCGAAGCGTAAAAAATCTGTCGCCAAGCACCTAACGGTGTTTTCCGGCAGCTATCCTTGAGAGCAGCAATTCTAGGTTAAGCCTGTTAACACCGTCGAACACATCATTACTAACCATCAAGTTAGATTGTGGTCGCAGACTTAACTATCAGCCAAAAGAAATTAATACTATCTTTACTTTCCTTTGACGAAAATACCATTTACTAAAAGCTGATAATGAGAAAAAATATAAACGATACATTTACGCGATATCAAATGCAATCTAAACTAAAACAACAAAAAAAAATTATTATTTTTATATATTTATTATCTATTTCAATCTTAGTTGGATCGGCTAGTCACCGCTATATAGTTGATATTCCATTTACCCGAACAAAGCGATTTGCGTCTTCGTTCATCATGCGAACCACCAGGGAATGTCAAAGTCAAAGTCAAAATCATTTATTCAATTTAGGCGTCTACGACGCTCTTATGAAGGTCAATTACAAATTTTAATATTGAAATATACTACATTGTACTGCCACGTTCAGCAAACAAAAATTATAGAGCCACTGCGAGAAGAACGGGCAAGAAACTCGGGGCCATTCTTTTAAACGTTTTTTAACAATGTGTTAAGTACATACTATATAGTAAAATTATTACAATACTTAATTTACATTGACAGGCGCTAACTTGGCAGAGGCGAACCAGTCCAAGCATTTTTGTCGTTTAAGTAATCACAAACTGTGTAGTAAGATTTCTTTATCAAAATATTCTTCACATGCAACTTGAATTTTCTTTCTGTGAGCATTGTAATATGTTTCGGCAATTTATTTTAAAACCGCACACAATTGCCTAAGAAGGACTTTTTATTTGTCTTTGCTAATCTAAAACCTGGCGCCGCTATTTTATCTTTATTCCTAGTGTTATAATCGTGATTGTCACTGTTTGATTTAAATTTGCTCAGATTTACGAACATACATAATATTTTCAGATATATACAGACTTGGTAAAGTTAAAATATCAATTTCTTTAAAAAGATCTCTCAGGGATTCCCTAGGATCCATTTCATATATGGCTCGAATTGCACGCTTTTGTAAGATAAAGATTGTCTCTATCTCAGCAGCAGCTCCCCACAGCAATACATCATAAGACATAATACTGTGGAAGTACGCGAAATAAACGAGCCTTGCAGTAGCGACGTCTGTTAGCTGTCTTATCTTACGAACTGCATATGCAACAGAACTAAGTCTTCCGGATAGATCATGTATATGTGGATTCCACTATAAAGTTGAATCCATTTTAATTCCCAGGAAGACTGTCGCATCGTCAAAAGAGAGTTTTTCTAGGCCAAGCTTAATGTTTGGTTCCTCATAAGTAACATTTGGTAAAGAAAACTTTAAACATTTGGTCTTTTTTGAATTTAAGAGAAGATTATTAGCCGCGAACCACTTAGAGATCATAGATAACACATTATTTACTTGAATAAGTTCACTATCCCTCCTATCTACTTTAAAAATCAGGGAGGCATCATCTGCGAATAAAACTATATCGCAGAAATTTTTAACCATGCAAGGCAGATCATTTATATATGTTAGAAACAGAAAAGGTCCTAAAATTGATCCTTGCGGTACTCCTATTCTTATCAAAGACCCGGAAGAAGTATTGCCATTTATTCTAATCTTCTGTAGCCTGTCTGACAGATATGAATTTATAAGATCCAGAGCTTTTCCACGAATACCATAATGTGAAAGTTTTCGAATCAGAGTGCGGTGCTCTACACAGTCAAATGCCTTAGAAAGGTCACAGAATACGGCAATAGCATCCTGTGAACTCTCCCAGGCTTCAAGTATATGTGACATCAATTGAGCACCTGCATCTGTTGTGGATCTGCTCTTTGTGAAACCAAACTGATTCTCATTCAATATATTATGCTCATTAAAATGGGATAGAAGTTGTTTGAGCATAATTTTTTCGAATATTCTAATCAGAACAGGTAAGATAGAAATAGGTCTGTAATTGCAAGGGTCCGATGTAGCCCCCGACTTCAAAATTGGAGTGATTTTACTTTGTTTCATTAAGTCGGGGAAGTTTCCTTTATCAACACAAAGATTGAATATTGTTTTTAAATGGAACACACCGCCCGAGTCTGTGTTTCCGGTTCAGTACAATATGGGGGTCTTCATAACGCGAGTGAATAGATACTTTCTGGGAACGCGCGCTCCATCATCGACCGCATCATCACTTAACATCAGGTGAGATAATGGTCAAGTTAAAATTAAAGTAAGATAATGGTCAGTAAAAAAAAAATAAGTGAGTGAACACGGCTTCCGCTTGGTGTCACCGAACGTGACCTCAGCTCTTGGCTGATGGACCTGAGGTGCCTAAAAATATATATCAAAATATACATGTTTATTCAACATACAGTGCACAATCTATCTACTCATATCTATAGTAGTACTGAAGTCAAAAACCTACAGATGTAGCGTTAGCAGTTACATCTCAGTAACGCAGTCGCAAGAAAAATAATAAAAAAAAACCCCTGTCGTTTTACTGACAGTAGTGGACAGTGGAGGAGGCAGTACCTAATTGAGTTTTCTCTGCCCCGCCGCGCCGTGGTAACCTAAGGCTAGGCGCGACCTGGATTGTATCGGGTTGACCAGCGCACGATCCTGACTTTTACTTGAGTTAGCTGACCGAGATCTCTACTGGTAGACCGGAGGCGCATCAATCTAGAAATAATAAAACAAATTTTTATGCTTGTTTATAAGTCACGACCTATTTGTCATATAAGTCACGACCTATAAGTTGTTAAGGTTTTAGGGTATGTTTACCTAGTGCTACCATCCGGTGGGATTCCTCGGATTTGTCCTAGTTTAGAGAGCGTCCGGGAGGAGTCCGGTAGGAGCTTTCAAACAGTGTCCGATCATTCACTGATTTTGAGTTGCCATTTTGGCGCATTTGGCGCTAGATCTACAACATTTCTAGGGTCTTCAGCGCTTTTTTCTCATTACCAAACGCTAAAACCATCTAGTGAAATCTGGCGGAAAACATGATACCTAATATTGCTTGATATTAGTTGGCAACCCAAGTAATAATGTGAGTTTTTTCGCTAGCCTTGCGGCAATGGATGGAGATGAATTTCACTTAACACACGGTACACGGTTTCTTCCTTGATCAAAATAAAAAAAATAATTTTAGGACCTGAGTTGCTTTGACATTTTACAAATTCTTGTTTGAAAAGAAATATCAATTTGGCATAGATTTTAACATCTGAAGAATACCGAATAAGTAAACAGATCTTGAGGTAGTCAACATTTATACTTTTTACTTACGTTCAATTTACATTTTAAAATGTAGTTTTTAAATTTGGCATCAGTGAAAACGAGAACTATAGAATTAATTAATCATAAATAGATTATATTGTCCACGCGGATGTCTACGTAACCAAACAAGATGACTTTAATTTTTGTATAGCTTGTAGTTTTTAATGACTAATTGTTTGATCGTAATAACATTGTTTTATTATTTATAAAACCGAAAATTATAAGGATAATCGAAAGGAAGCTGTATTACATGAAATAAATATCAACAATGTTATCTTGGGTGTCCGTGGAAAAAACTCAATTTCACCCAAATTACCGGGTTTTTAAAGATTTTGTCCAGCATCGGTGGTTTAGGTGATGGCAACCTTGTGCTAACCGCTATAAACTAATGCTTTGGTGAATTTTCTTACACACACGATAGGACAACCCCAGAGGGTAATTTTTCCGTAAGGCGCGTGATTAAATATATGAGAAGAAGTACGTTTGAACAAAATGTACTGTAGCTGTGCGCATAAACACGCGGTTGAAGCCAGTAATAACACCTTCGACCACATCGTCACTTACCATCAGGTTAGATTGTGGTCAAAGGCTTACATATCAGAAATAAAAAAAAATATATATATTACAGCAGTTCCTGGAGGATCATACTCTGAAGGCGACGTTATGGCAATCACGCCAAAGTGATGATCAATTGTGCAGAGAGTGTTCTGCTAGGCGAGGAATGGAATGGCTACACGGGGTGGACGGAGGCCATTTCGGGGGTTTTCTCCCATAAACTGTGAATTGAGGAATAAATCAAGTTTTATTTTAAATTACCTTGGTGGATAATAATTAGTTTGATAAAGATCAATTTGTAAGTACCAAATATGCATTACAAATTAACTAACAATTTTTATGGTATTTATGGTACACATTTTTTGCAATAATGACTTATATATATATTGAATGAATTATAATATATATATATATATATATATATATATATATATATATATTTTATGCCTGATAGGTTAGCCTTTGACCACTATTTCACCTGATGGTAAGTGATGATGTGGTCGAGGATGTTGTTCAGACTAACCTAGTGTTACTGGCTCTCAAGGACAGCTGCCGGAACACACCGTTAGGTGCTTGGCGACAGATTTTCAACTTGAGGGTGGTAGCTAGCCAGGCGGGCATTTGCAAAGTGCCCTACCACCATGCTGTAACGACTGCTATCCTAAGACAACAACCGGCACCGACGGCTTAAGGTGCCCTCCGAAGCACGGAAGCGCTCAGTAGTGATGTCACCAGCGGTCACCCATCCAAGTTATGACCGCGGCGGACGTTGCTTAACTTTGCTGATCGATTCAGAATGGCTAAGCAAACTTGGCTACGAGCGCTTCTATATATATATATATATATATATATATATTCAAATTGGTTGGATTCTTGTTGTGGAAAAAGAAAACTCCTTTGTTTGATTTTGATGATGACACTTGACACCATCTGTGGACATAAGAACAGTATGCATTATGAGCTCTAGCAATGTGGCTTTATATGTTTTTTTCATACCGCCAAATTAGTTGGTATAATTTTTCTAACTTGGATTAGATTTTTTCCTTTACTAAAACCAGTCGATGTCTCAAAAGTCATGACAAATCTAAAATGCCTACTGTTACAATATTGAAAGCCTAACATATTATGGTTATCATATTTCGTTGGTTACAGAGAATAAAGTTATCCCTGTATTGGTCATATATATTGGTCATAAATTATATTGGGATCAAGTGAGAATGATGTGTTGTATAATTCTAAGAAGTGCCGTAAATAACTTGCGTATCATTTATTTATTACGGTGAACTGATAAACTTTGGACAAAACTGACTAAATAATAAGAATTGATGTGTTCACTGCTACATATATATACGACGCTAGTCAGTACCGGCGTTAGGGTAGGGCGGGGTTGGGCGACCGCCCAGGGCGCCAGGTATAAAGGGGCGCCTGCGGCGCCCCTTTATATTCGCTCGCTCGGAGTCCTACTTACTCGTAAATTCCTAACAAAAACCACTCAAGTGGCGGAACGCAGTGTCGGTCGGAGCACTGCTTTTAATTTTACCGGGAATCCTCGACGACAGACATGACACATTATCCATATTTTTTCAACGTTTTACTGAAGGAGCGTCTCCTGCTATTATTTTGCCGAAATTAATACACAAAAACACGATTTTTTGGTCGAAACCTAAACCTGGTTCTATGTTTTCAATGGCTTGCAGAAAGCATCTAAACATTTACGCCCCCGCGTAGGTAGAGGGGAGGTATTTGAATCAACGTGAACCAATGAAATGTACTACAGTGGTGTTTCGGAAAGGAAGTTTTTATGCGTAATAAAGATTTCGCTCTGGGTGCCTAAACCACTCGGAACGGTACATGATCAGTGGAGCCTAAATGTTGTGCTCTCATTGTTAAACTTCAATCGTCATGGTGGGCAGTCATCAACTTGAATTTTAAAAATCATCTGATCGAACTTACCTAACCCAAGCAATGACGTCACTGCGCTGCTATATTTCTAAATATGATTACAAACACCATCGCATGCTAAGCGAATTTTAAGATATCTACACTTGTTTTAGGAAACTGGCTTACATAAAATAATTTGGCTTGGATTCGATTCCCGCCCTGTTTTACTATTTTGTATAATAGAAAAACTGTCGCAGAATATATTTAAATATTTAAATAGTTTAAAAATTAAGTAGTTTTAATTATATTCAACTCAGGTAAAATTGCAGCAAACTGCAGTGCGTTTGTGACGTAGTTAGTAACCGATGTTCGACTACATTTGAAATGAATTATTTTACCGTCTTATCAGACTGCCACGCAGCAGGTCCATGGTTCGAATCCCACCGCTGGCTTCAGCTTCACCGCATGGTGGAAGGGAACTTTTGCGAATGCCCGCCTGGCTAGCGACCACACTCAAGTAGAAAATCTGTCGCCAAGCACCTAAAGATGTGTTCCAGCAGCTGTCCATGAGAGCCAGTAATTCTGGGTTAAGCCTATTAACACCTTCGACCACATCATCATTACCATCAGGTGAGGTTGTAGTCAAAGCCTATCAGCAATAAAAAAAACTGCATTATTCACTAATTATTAATTTTTTCAAGCAGAGGTTTGGATTCTACAATTTCAGGCTATTATTTTCAAAACATATGTAAGTTTAAATAAATATTTATGATATAATTTTTAAGTATATTTCAGAGTCTGCCTTCGCTAAATATTAGAAACATTTTTATTATCTGCGCCGTGGCACTCATTTGATTCGGAAATGCTAATGTAAACGAAAAATATTGTGTGTTTCATGTCTTACCGTTAATCTCAAGTAAAAGTAAAAAGTTTTCAAGATTTAATTCATTTATTTTTAGAAATGATTGTACTTAGAGGGAATTCATCAGTTGCAGATTGAATTGAATTTTTACTAATTATTTGGTTAGTATAAAATGTCAAAGCACGTTGATACTGTCAAAACAATCATATCTGGCTCAAAATATAGAAAACGGAGTGCCAAAACGAAAATAAATTGCAAAAAAAATAAAAAAATAACTATAGTCTGGCCCATTGAGGAAGTAATATTGTAGTCTGGTCATAAATACTGTACCTACCTACATAAAAACTTGTTTTTCTACTTTTTAATTATTTTGAATTTGAAACGCGTTTATTATTTTAAAAACCTCTTTCGACTTCACCCCTCCACACATAATTGTTCGTTTCATAAGCAAATGACAATATGGGATGAGCTGTAAAAGAAAATAGGATTGCAATGATCGCCTTGCACAAAGTAAGTATGGAGCCGTCGTCGGTCATATTGCAGGCACTTCAAATGCTTGGTATCGGCCGTATGTTCGTATATCGTACTATCAATAGATACAATAACACTTCCTCTGACGAAGACCATAAAAGATCGGGGCGGCCGCGTGCTGTTAGAACTACAGAGGCTGCCATGCTGTTAAAGCAAGAATTCGTTGAAATCCCAAGAAAAAAAATCTTACGCCTTCCGTCGCGACACGTAGGTGAAGGGCATCATCATTATTGATGAAAAAATGTCACTATTGAAGAGCACTATAAAAAGGAAAACTATAAATTGTACACACACAGTTCTAAAGAAGCTGTTTAAGTGATCGGAAAGGTACAACGTGGTCGTCATCCTACGTCGGTTATGGTATGGTGGGGCGTGTCGTATCAAGGCGTCACAAAGCTACATTATTGTGTAAAAGGAGTGAAAACATCAGCCAAAGTGTATCAGGAGACAGTCTTGATCGTGTTGTGAAATCTTTCAGCAATTTTTAAGAATGTACCGTGGATTTTCCAGCAGGACTCTGCACCTGGTCACAAGGCACGAACTACCCAAGCCCTGCTTGAAACCAACGTTTCGGACTTTATAAGATCTAGAGACTGGCCCTCATCTAGCCCAGACTTCAGTCAACTCTTTAGGGTTACTACAAATTATGGTTGGTTTTTGAGGACATGGCTTGCTTAAAACGACACGGCATCTTTGAGTCTCTTAAAGAAGCGAGAATAAGCAGTGTTAAAGACTTCCGTTATGGAATTAGTGCAATTCATGACGCTTTAATTACTTTGGCTTCTGAAACTCAAATTACTGAAGTTCATTCAATTCTCTCATGATGCTACTATACTAGCCGAACAACTAAAAGATTTCAGCTATATTTGAGTCTTTGGTAAACATACTTTTCAAATTAATGTCATCAGTAAATCTCTGTAATCAGAAGACATGGATCTCTGATCTCTCTAAATGCACAGAAATTATGAAAAAGCTGCGCTTTCTTGGAAGAGTATAGAAATAAAGTGTCATTTTAACTACTAAGGAGTTCTAAAAATAAAGATCTAAAAATTGAGCCACAACAAGCACTCGTGTAAAAACACCAAGCTGGTGAAACTGCCTGCGAAGAGCCAGTAACGTGTCCAGAAAATAAATTTTTAGTTGAATTTTCAATTGTCTTTTGGCGACTACCTTAATATCACTCATTAAAAAAAATATTCAGTTAATTAAGTAAATGATTACTCAAAATTTTGGTCATTTTTACAATGAAAACAATGTAGGTAGTTTAGTAATGTTCAACAATGTAAAAAAAGATACCAGAAAACCCAGACTTGCTCAAACTCTGTAGTGATCTTCAATTGAAATTAACTGTAGACTAAATTAGATATAGATGTTATTTGCTGTGTGATAAAGTCATAAGTCTGAAATCTTTTTTAAATGATCAGAATGTCGTTCTCTAGTTATTTTAAATTTTATTAAAGATCGCGACTTACAAGGACTGCAGGTATCCAAATGTATGGACACTTAGCAATCTTGTGGATCAAAAATAGAGATTGGTGGTGAAAACTTGTGGTGAAAAATAGAGTAGGTATGGTTTTGTTAGTAAAAGAGTTCTGTGGAATTCTATTTCTTAACTTTTTTTCATGAATTTGTGTGGCTATATGCCTCACTCAATCTCTCGCTGGGGGCGCAGTAAGAATCTCGCCCAGGGCGCTGGTAGTACTAAGACCGGCACTGATGCTAGTGTCGCAAAAAGGGAAAATGAAGCAATTAATTCTGATTTTAATGGTATTAAAATTAATTATTAACCGTGCTACCGTTTTTGGTTGATTGTGGATGTTGTCACAAAACAAGATTAAAGTTTACTATAAACCGCGCCACAGGTTGGAAGAAAGCGTGTGAAACTTTTGGAGGGAGTATACCCGTGCCTAGTGCCAGTAACGCAGCAACTGATGCAATTGGTAGTATACTAGCTGGGAAATGTGAAATATTAGTGTGTGGAGACGGACTGAAACCCGCTAGAGGAACATACTGCGGCAGAGGGTCCTGTAACATGTTCGGATGTAATTGTGACGGCGGCTGTGTGCCTGGAGATCCTGTCGTTGAATTTAAACGTCTTCACGGTGACGCCCTTGAATCTGTCTCTAAGCACTTCATACAAATTTAACATGACGTTTATAATGTATTTACATCGCTTTACACGCTTGTTGTATTCGCTATAATAAACATTAAATATATTATGTTTACATCATGTTGTTTTATTGGTATTAAGCATTTTGATTTATATTTTGTGATTTTGTTTAATATGTACCTCAACGATTTTTTAAGTAAACGATTTTTCTATAACTTAGTGAAGTCAAAATCATTTATTTTATTTTGTCGTCTGCGGTGATGTTTTAAGAAGATGCAATCTCAAATTTCACTTTTTAAAGATTCTAGTGCCAAGAACAGTATAATGGGCATAGAGGCAAAACGAAAAGAACAGGCAAGAAACTATGTTCCTTTCCTATTCATTGTGTTTACAATTTGTAACCTATATCTTTTAAAAAAATATGAGAATATCTATTTACATAACATAGGTGACTGTGGCATGTACATGTGTCAATGCTTATTATCGTAACGTTGAAAATTATATAACAGGGTGGAGTGTTTTTTTTTTGTTTTTTTGCAATCGCGGATAGCGGAAAAGTTGAATCTAAGTGTCAGCTCTAAAACTTATTATAGGTTAATTTTAATTAAATCTATGGAAGTACTGCCTCACGAGCTTTGAATTTTTAAAAAACAAGGTTAAAGATTGTATTATTATTAATATTATTGTTTTATATAAATATAATAAATTGTATTCTTTTACTGAAATATAACGTTATTATAGTTAACAAGGTAAAGAAACTAAAACAAAAATATTTTTTGCAATATATTTTTATTTTATATATAATAATATTATAAATGCGAAAGTAACTCTGTCTGTCTGTTACGTTTTCACGCCAAAACTACTGGACCGATTTGAATGAAATTTGGTATGGAAATAGTTTGAGACCCGGGAAAAAACATAGGATAGTTTTTATCCAACTGCGGAAAAAGAGGTTAATGTTTTTACGCGATAACCGACATACACGCGGGCGGAGCCGCGCCCGGAAAGCTAGTTTAATATAGAATTGAATTTTTATCTTGTAAAAAGGAATTTTATTCAAGTTCTCAGTCACTATACATTTTCAAAAATAGAGTTAACGAATTTTACTTGTCCACTCTGAGCTAATCTATTGCCTTGGTTATTGCTAATTATATTTACTTTGTAAGTAGTATTTGGATACACATATGTACTTATATAGTATAGGTAATATATTTATATAAGTGTATGTATGTAGTATGTAAGTATATATTTATATTATAATGTAAATAAGTTTTTTTTTATTCATTTATTTATTATATGTTTCATATAGGTTTATATTTTAATATAGTTTTTTTTTGTAACTTAAATAATACTTCGTTATGTTTACTAGTAAACTGCCAACCTGGCAAATTTTGTAAATCCTTTCTGTTCGGTTGTCTGGAAGAAATTGCTTTTAGCAATAAGACCGCCCTTTGTATACCTAATATGTGTGTTAATTTTCTGTAATGGTTTATCATGTTATGCAAATAAAGTGTTTCTATCTATCTATTTTTCTAATAATGCGATTAAAATACAGCGATATTTGTCATGAAATGCTACCTATTATCCGAGCTATTATAGCTAGTATTTATTGTGATTTATCCAAAGCTTTCGACTGTTTAAGGCATGATATATTATTAATAAAACTGCAGCACTATGGTTTCTATGGAGCTGAATTAAATATGTTGCGTACATATTTAGAAAATCGTAGTCAGATTGTTTCATTCAATGGAGTTAATTCTAAAGTAATTACAGTAGACATAGGGGTACCACAGGGGTCAATATTAGGGCCTATTTTATTCCTTATATATATTAATGATCTCGTTCATGCCATGCCTGATTGGGCTTATATTAGCCTGTTTGCCGACGACACTCATGTTGGAATAAAGGACAAGAAATTTGAGAAAATACAAATAAAAATTATGGAAGCACAAAACATTCTTAAGCAATGGTTCAATGCAAATGGGATTGTACTAAACGAAGGAAAAAACATCGTTATGCATTATCAATCACGCAAAGGTATTGTAAAGAATCCTGCAGTAAAAGAAAATGTCTTCTTAGGGTACACTATTGACTATACTATTAATCATGCAAATCACATAAATAAGCTATGTAAGAAGTTAGCAAGTGCTAACTATGCGCTAGTGAAATTAAAATCTATATTAGATGAACGAGCTATGATGTCAGTGTATTACGCATATATTCACTCTATTATTCGATATGCGATTACTGTATGGGGCAATAGTGCGGATATTTTAAAGGTGTTAAGAACCCAAAAAAAGGCCATAAGAATAATATTTGGATTAAGAAAACGTACCTCTGCAAGAAAATATTTTCAAAAACACAAAATTATGACAGTGGTTTCCATGTACATTTATAATTGCCTTTTGGAAATCTATGACGAGAAGGAAAATCTTATGACAAAACCGCAGCACGCATACAACCTCAGAGAGCGGAGTAGACCGAACGAAATACTAATGACACCAAAAGTACGATTAACCAAGGTGAAGAAACAAGGAATATGGATTAAGATATATTTGTTTAACAAATTACCCCATTCTGTAGCTAACTTACATGCAAATGATTTTAAGAAAAAAATTAAAAAGTTCTTCGAAGCCACACCATTTTACTCACTAAAGGAATACTTACAAACTAATTTGAATCTTCATTCTCAAATTAATGAATTTATATGTAAATATTGACTTTTATATAACTTGGAATTGTAATAAAATTAATAATGACATTTTGATATATTAAGCTTATACATTTAATTATTTTTGACATCTATTTAATGAATTTATAATATTGTACTATATTGACGTGCCTAGTGTAACAAACGTAGTTATAAGGCCAATAAATGAATCAAATTCAAATTCAAATTCAAAATCATTTATTCAATTTAGGCGTCTACGACGCTCTTATGAAGGTCAATTACAAATTTTAATATTGAAATATTCTACATTGTACTGCCACGTTCAGCAAAAAAAGTTTATAGAGCCACTGCGAGAAGAACGGGCAAGAAACTCGGGGCCATTATTTTAAACGTCTTTTTACAATGTGTTATAAACAATATAATACAATTATTACAATATTTGTTTAAATTACGTAGGAGACATGTGATGGCTTGGCAGAGGTGGAATTTTCCAAGCATTTTTGTCGTTTAAGTAATCACAAACTGTGTAGTAGGATTTCTTCATCAAAATATTTTTCACGTGCAATTTGAATTTTCCTTCTGTGAGCATTGTAATATGTTCGGGAATTTTATTACAAAACCGCACACAATTACCTAAAAAGGACCTTTTATTTGTCTTTGCTAATCTAAAACATGGTACCGTTAATTTATATTTGTTCCTAGTGTTGTAATGATGGTTGTCACTGTTTAATTTAAATTTACTCAAATTTTTCCGAACATACATAATATTTTCAAATATATACAGACTCGGTAAAGTTAATATATCAATTTCTTTAAAAAGATCCCTTAGAGATTCCCTAGGATCCATTTCATATATGGCTCGAATTGCACGCTTTTGTAAGATAAAGATTGTCTCTATCTCAGCAGCAGCTCCCCACAGCAATACACCATACGACATAATACTGTGGAAGTATGCGAAATAAACTAGCCGTGCAGTAGCTACATCTGTTAACTGTCTTATCTTACAAACTGCATATGCAGCAGAACTAAGTCTTCCAGCTAGATCATGTATATGTGGATCCCACTGTAAAGTTGAATCCATTTTGATTCCCAGAAAGACTGTCGCTTTGTCAATAGAGAGTTTATCTAGGCCAAGCTTAATGTTTCGTTCAACATAAGGAACATTTTAATGAAAACTTTAAACATTTGGTCTTTTTTGAATTTAACAGAAGATTATTAGCGGCGAACCATCCAGAGATCATAGATAACACATTATTTACATGAATGAGTTCACTATCTTTCCTATCTACTTTAAAAATCAGAGAGGTATCATCCGCGAATAAAACAATATCACAGAAATCTTTGACCATGCAAGGCAGATCATTAATATACGCTAGGAACAGAAAAGGTCCCAAAATTGATCCCTGCGGTACACCTATTTTTACGAAAGACCCGGAAGAAGTATTGCCATTTATTCCAACCATCTGTAGCCTGTCAGACAGATATGACTCTATAAGATTCAAAGCTTTTCCACGAACACCATAGTGTGAAAGCTTACGAATCAGAGTGCAGTGTTCTACACAGTCGAACGCCTTGGAAAGATCACAAAATACGCCAATAGCATCATGTGAACTCTCCCAGGCTTCAAGTATATGTGACATCAATTGAACACCTGCATCTGTTGTCGATCTGCTCTTAGTGAAACCAAACTGATTTTCATTCAATATATTATGCTCATTAAAATGAGATAAAAGTTGTTTGAGCATAATTTTTTCGAATACTTTACTCAGAACGGGTAAGATGGAAATAGGTCTATAATTGCAAGGGTCAGATGCAGCCCCCGACTTCAAAATTGGAGTGATTTTACTTAGTTTCATTAAGTCGGGGAAACTTCCTCTATCAACACAAAGATTGAATATTGTTACTAAGTATGGTGCAATAATGCAAATAATAGACTCTGCCACTTTAACTGACATACCCCACAAGTCTCCAGTACTCTTTATGTTTAAACTTTTGAATGTCTTTATAATTTCAAAGTTTGTCGTGTATCTGAAAGAGAAGTCCGGTGTTTTGCAGGGAAAATTATGTTTTAATAGGGCTTCTGCTACATTGGGACAAGAATCCAATGATTTAGTGGATTCTAGGGGTAAGTTAGAAAAAAAAATTTCAAATATATTCGCCATTTGTATTGGATCAGAGATTTGATGTTTATTAATAGTTAAGACATATGTTGAATCTCTAGGTTTATTCTTACCAGTCTCAGTATTTATAGTCTTCCAAATGGTTTTTATTTTATTTTTAGACTTGCTAATTTTGTCTCTAATAAAAAGAGATTTAGCACACAAGCAAACAGACTTAAAAATTTTTGAATAGTTCCTAACATAATCATGAAACTGCTTGCAAGATGTTAAATTTTTCCTGCGATACAGATCAAATAAATAATCTCTACTTTTTCGGATACCTCTAGTTGCCCAATCACCAAACTTCAATTTTCCATTTATTTGTTTCTTTATTTTTGGACAAACTTTTTGAAACTCAATATTTACTAAAGAAAATAAGTTATTGTAGATGTCATTCGGGTCACAGTGAGAAAAACTTGTTATGCCAAGCTTAGCTTCTATGTTGGTACCGAGAATTTCTAGCCTACTGGTTGTTAACGGCCTATGTTCAACTTCATACCTCTCTGTTTCTCTATTTCCATCAAATTTTATCGCAAGGCCCTCATGATCAGACCTAATACCTTTCAATGTTAACTTTTCTTTAATCTTACAGTTTGAGTATATATTGTCTATACAGGTAGATGAAGTGTCTGTTATCCTAGTGGGCTCACAGAACAGAAATTTCAAATTAAATGACTTAAATAATGAAATAAGATCAGTCTTATTTTTAGAATTCATTAAAATATCTATATGAAAATCACCACATACAAATATGGGTTTTCTGGATTTAGAGATTTTCCGCAGTATACTTTCCATAGTGGATAAAAATTCTGCAAAATTTTGAGCACGACCTTGATCTGTTGGTGGTCGATATACACACAACACAAGATGCCTGTCCACCTCCACACAAGCAACTTCACAGACACGTTCGACAGAACATCTGACTAAGTCACGGCGTTCTTTAAATTTTAAGTTATTATTTACAAGAATAATACACCCTCTTATCTTCTCTTATCTTATCTAGACTCATTGTTAAAAGCGCGGGGGAAACATTAATTTGGCAGGAAAAGAAAGTGACGTGCACTCAAATATGAATCGTTGTTTGCACTAAAACAATAACAAACCAATTTTCAAGGCCAAGGTCAGACCTCCCGCCCCCCACCCCGCACTCTAGTAAAGTATACGACGGAAAGCACTCCGCTTGATATTGATTTCAAACAGCCAAAATATCGTGATTTTTTAAATGAAATATTGACAGGTGTGGTGATAACTTGTGGTTTTTGCATATTTCAGATGCTTTTATAATACGTTTACTAACAATTTTATCTAAAAAAAACTTAATATAGTTCAAATAATTAAGTTTTTTTAATATTATTATGGTACTACGAAAACTGCGATATTTTATTTTTTCTTGAAATTAGAAGTCCTGGGGGCAGTACTTTTAATACCTTGACTGGGACAATATTTTACATACGTAATACACATATCTGTTGACAACTTTCGGTATGGACGCGACGATGAAATTCGAAAAAAAAACATTGAGTATTCCATCCTAGTATATAAAAGATAGAAAATGTTTGAAATTACATATTTTAACAAAATGAGATTGATATAAAAACAAATCCATAATTATTATTTAGAAACCGGCTAAAACTCGCGTAATATTACCCAGACATATCAAAATGATAGTGACAATCACAGTGGTAGTGACAGAAGTGACAGTTTGGATGGAGAAATTCTGACTTTGACAGCTGTGGGGCAACCGTTTCAACGCCAGTTACATACTGAGGCCCGCGCTCGATCCTGTGCTGCACAATCATGACTCCCAGACAAAGAACTTCAAATAAGTTCGAAACAATATCCGGAAAATATTATGCGAGTCCTAGCCGGTTCCTAAATAATAATTCTCGTTCAAGTTAGAAAATATATAATTCTCTCAATCGCCACATAACTGTTTGGATCAGTTACTATTGATAAACTGTTAAATGCAAGAAATAGGAAATCAAACACATCGCTCTAAATAATGTTATTTAATACGAAAATACAATACATCAAAATGGATGAACGCAGAATGTTTAATTTTATGTAATTTTTTTTTTCACGCAGTTAAAAGTCACGCCTACAATAACATTATTCGATTAACGTAGTACAGATTAGTGTATGTGCACTGATTAGAGTTATTTGCGGCCACCCCACTTGGACCCGTGTTTACTGTTAGCCTCTTTTGCGTAATTCCGTGTGGTCGGTCGTGGAGTTGTGGTGGTGTAAGTTTCACGGGCCCGCTGCTCATCCTTCTTCATTTGTTCGCGGTTCTGCTTTCCCTCTTGATAGCCATCATAAGCTTTTTTTCCTAAATCGTACGCATCCTTAACCTTGCTATACTTCCCGCTTCGTTTGCTACGTTGGAGGTTCAAATTGATGCCTGAAAAGGGTCTGACGGGTTCCGCAAGTAAAGCGTCTCCGACCGCGTCGGGTTGGTTCGCCAAGCTCTCGCCATGAGCGTGACCGACCGCCACAATCACCCACACCGCCAAAACGATCAACGACCACGAACTCATAATGAACACTGAACACATTACTGCAAATTGAGCTTTTATATATCCTCAACGAGTATATCGCACAAAAACTTATCTTTATATTGTGGAGGCACTTTGAACTAAATTATTATCATATTTGACCTCTTGACCATTAAGCAAGATAAAGAATAATTTATTTCCAATTTTTTAGCCTACAACATGATGACCTTCATATAATCTATATCTATACTAATATTATAAAGAGGAAAGATTTGTTTGTTTGTTTGTTTGTAATGAATAGGCTCCGAAACTACTGGACCGATTTCAAAAATTCTTTCACCTTTGGAAAGCTACATTATCCCCGAGTAACATAGGCTATATTATATTTAAAAAAAAATTAGGGATCCTTACTAAAACTCAAATAATGTAACATAAGGTGTAAAAAAATGACCTGAAAAATTCCTTACGTCGCGTGCGCTGCGAAAACTATTGATGATAGAACAAAATCATTTTCTACGACTTTGCAGAACTCATCATTATCTACAAAAAGTGTCGCAACAGCATATGTCTAAATAATATAGTTATGTCACAGTAAGCAGTTTTTTATTCTAAAATATTAATTTGTGGCATCAACCTCCACAGTTACTAACATGGAAACTTTTCATAGAGCAATGGTATATCTGACAAAACATGACTTTCACCGTTGCCATGGAGAGAGAAAATCAATATTGACTATCAAGATATCTAAAATTTTCTTTGGTAATTGATGCCGCCTCTTGAAAAGGCTTCATTTGTACCTTGGTATTAATCCTCATCAAAATAAATTACTTCATATTCAAGACGGCTTTAATACCTTTTTATAACTTTTTGAATTATTCAATTCGGACATTTCATTCGGAAGATATCACGAGTTTAAAAATGCAAGTATTAGAAAAAAGTCGCGTGGTTGTCGCTCACCGCGCTCAGCTAGCCAGCATGCGATGTAGGCTCCATGTAAGCGTCACTGGGGTACGGGGGGGGAGTCAATGTAATAAAATAAAGTGCTCCCTACGCAGCGGTCGTGTGCGTGTTCGTATGATTTTAGCTTGAAAAAATTTTGAATTCGCTTTAAATTCGTTTCGTAGGTAAATAAGTATGATAATAAATATTATATTTTAATGTAACTATTCAAACTGCTTATAGTAGTAGTTTATGGGTATTCCTGTTCAAAATTTAAGCAAAAATTTAGTAAAAGGTAGTTTTCTAAACCCATATTTTTAATTTTCTTTCAATAAGTACCTACTACTTACCTGATAATAAATATTATATTTTAATTATTCAAAAAGCTTAGTACTTCATACAGTTCAATAAGCAAAAATTTAGTAAAAGCCTGTTTAATTATTTATTTCCTTTTATTTTTCATTTTAGAATGCCCAAAAATGCCAAAAAGATCAAGATCTCAACTTTCTAAACATAGTTCCCAGGCGAGGGCAATAAAAATACGGCGTAATGAGGAATCTTCATCAGAAACTGAAAATCGCCTTGCAAGTCGGAGAGAATACGCGTCGCAATCGCGTGCTAGAGAGTCAAGTATCGAGCGTTCGCAGCGGCTTGCTGAACAAAATTTGAGAACCTCTCAAGTACGCGCGAGAGAGTCGAGTATCGAGCGTTCGCAGCGGGTTGCTGAACAAAATTTGAGAACATTCCAAGTACGCGCGCGAGAGTCGAGTATCGAGCGTTCGCAGCGGCTTGCTGAACAAAATTTGAGAACATCCCAAGTACGCGCGCGAGAGTCGAGTATCGAGCGTTTCCAACGCCTTGGAGATCAGCGAGAGAGACAACAGATGTCAACGACTAGAGTCCGTAATCGAGTTTTAGCTTACAGTAACAGATCGGCTTTCAGATACGATCCACAGATTGATTATGCTCAACAGTCTTCCGTCCAAATCGGAGCCATGAATAAGATCTGCTCTAAGTGCTCTGCTAAAAAATGGGCCGATGAACCTAATGGTTTGTGCTGTGCTTCTGGAAAAGTTAGTCTCCCCAACATTCAGGAGCCGCCACAGTCAATAAAAAGTCTTTTAACAAATGATCATTCACTATCTGGACATTTTTTAAGAAACATACGTAGGTACAATAGCCTTTTTCAAATGACTTCGTTTGGCGCGAAAGAGATTCGAGAAGAAAATTTTATGCCGACTTTTAAAATAGAGGGACAAGTATATCACCTTATAGGTAGCCTTTTACCACCATCAGGTCAAAATCCACAATATCTGCAGATATATTTCATTTCAGACGCAGATCAGCTGTCGTTGCGGTCAAACATAGCTCCAACGCTAAAAATCGATTTAATTAATGAACTACAGACCGCACTAAATAACTACAATGTATACATACGAAGTTTTAAACAAAACTTAGAAAGTAACTCTTCGGATAATTTAAAGCTAATTATTCACTCCGACCATCCACCGCAGACATCACATCCGGGTAGATACAATGCTCCAGCTGTAAACGAGGTAGCCGTTCTCTTAGTTGACGAAGAAAAAGGCCCCAGAGATATAGTGCTGCACGGTAGAGATGGCCAGCTTAAAAGGGTCTCTGAGTTACACCGATCGTATGATCCACTACAGTATCCCTTAATATTCGTAATGGGTGATGAAGGTTATTACTTGACCATTCCTCAGCAAGGTACAGCGCGTAACAAGACTGTGACGTGCATGCAATTTTATGCATTTAGGTTGATGTTTAGAGCTAACTGTTTTAATCCACTACATTATTACAGGGACTTATTTAGTCAATATATTGTCGATATGATGGCGAAAATGATATCAGAAAGATTGAATTACATATGTCGTAATCAACAGAGACTGAGGGCTGAGGAATACATTCATCTCAGAGACGCTTTAAATCGAGACGCAAATGTTAACCCATCAAATATCGGCCAACGCGTAATCCTGCCATCGTCATTCACAGGTTCTCCGCGTTATTTACACGAAAAAACCCAAGATGCGATGACTTATGTCCGAAACTATGGGAGACCAGACTTATTTGTCACTTTCACATGTAACCCCGAATGGCCTAAAATTAAAGCGGAACTATTATCTGGGCAACGATCTTTCGATCGTCATGACATAATTTCAAGGGTATTCCATTTAAAGATGAAGAAATTTATAAAATTATTTACCAAAGACGAAATATTCGGCAAAGTCAAATGTTACATGGCAAGTGTGGAGTGGCAGAAGCGTGGTTTACCACACTGTCATTTGCTGTTTTGGCTAGAACGAAAAATACAGCCAGACGAAATTGATAGAGTCATAGTTGCGGAACTGCCCAACCAACAAAATGATCCAATGTTGTACGATATCGTAACTAAAAATATGGTGCACGGGCCATGCGGAGACCATAATTTAACAGCACCATGTATGAAAAACGGTATCTGTACAAAAAAGTACCCACGACGTTTCGTCAATGATACCCAAACCGGAGAGGACGGGTATCCGGTGTATCGTCGTCGTGACGCCGAAAATGGAGGACAAAGCGCTACGCTAAATATCAGAGGAAGTACGTTCAATATAGATAATAGATGGATTGTTCCTTATTCTCCACTATTATGTAGGACGTTTAACGCTCACATAAACGTGGAGTACTGCCACTCAGTTCAAGCCATCAAATATATTTGTAAATATATAAATAAAGGATCTGACCAAGCTACTTTTAGCGTCAGAAACCCAAATGATGAAGTGGAAAACTACGTGAATGGCCGGTACATAAGTACATCCGAGGCTGTGTGGCGAATATTTGAATTTCCGATCCATGAGCGGCATCCTACAGTCTTACAGTTAGCTGTCCACTTAGAAAACGGCCAAAGGGTGTATTTTACCCCAGAAACGGCTGAACAAGTGGCTCATAACCCACGTAAAACTACTTTGCTGGCGTTCTTTGAGCTCTGTAATGACGACGAATTCGCAAAGACACTTTTATACCACGAAGTCCCGCAATACTACACATGGGCCAGTAATAAATTCACAAGAAGGAGGCGTGGTGAGGACGTAGTTGGCCATCCAGGTATAAAAAAAGATGCCGCTTTAGGAAGAGTCTACGGTGTACATCCTTCTCAATCAGAGTGCTTTTATCTTAGGATGTTGCTACATCACGTACGTGGTCCAACATCATTTGAGTACTTAAAAACCGTTGACGGAATTCCCAAAGAAACCTATCAAGCAGCTTGCCGTGACAGAGGTTTGCTGGAAAATGATGACCACTGGGAAAATACTCTGAGAGAAGCATCGCTTTCGCAATGTCCAGTACAACTGAGAGACTTATTTGTGGTCATCCTTTTATTTTGTCAGCCATCGGAACCATTGAAATTATGGGACCGTTTCAAAGATGATTTATGTCAAGATATTATACACAGAATCAGACAGCAAAATCAAGACTTCGCCTTGCCATACAGTGAAGACGTTTATAATGAAGGATTGATTCAAATAGAAAATAAACTTTTGCAATTAAATGATAAAAGCTTAAGTAATTTTGGATTGCCTGTTTCAGTTCGTACAAACAACAATGCTACAGATACAATGGCACATCACTATAATAATACAAATAATTTGAGCGCTTTTGTCAATGAAAACCTGCCAAAATTAGTCCCAGATCAAAAATATGCTTTTGACACTATAGTCGATAGCGTGAATAATAACAAAGGAAAAATATTTTTTTTGGATGCGCCAGGTGGCACTGGCAAGACTTTTCTTGCAAATTTGATACTAGCTAAGATAAGAGAATCAGGGAAGATAGCGATTGCAGTTGCTTCGTCAGGAATTGCCGCAACTCTCTTAAAGGATGGAAAAACGGCTCATTCTACTTTTAAACTTCCACTATCCGTAAATCTTGAGCAACAATCGTTATGTTCAATCCGTAAAAACGGCCCGCTTGGTAAATTATTCCAAGACGCCTCATTGATTATGTGGGATGAATGCACTATGAGTCACAGAGCGCATATAGAGGCCGTGGACAGAACATTAAAAGATCTTAGAAACTCCTCTGCCCTCATGGGCGGGATTACTTTTGTATTTGCTGGAGATTTTCGACAGACTCTTCCTGTCATAAACAGAGGTACGCGAGCAGATATCATCAAATCATGCTTGATATCGTCTCCCTTATGGACTTCGATAGAAAATTTAAAATTACGGACGAATATGAGAGCTCATCTTCATGGAATCACAGATAGTAATTTCCCACAACAACTGCTAAAACTTGGAGAAGGAATTTTTCCCACTCCAAATTTAAGCAGTTGTGACATATTGCTGGATGAGTCTGTAGGCCAAATAGTCCATAATTTAGAAAATTTAATAGATGTTGTATACCCTGACATCGAGAATTTGCACGAAAAGGACTTTCATTGGTTGTATTCAAGGGCAATAGTGTCACCCAGGAATGATACTGTCAACGAAATAAACAATCTCATTATTCAAAAAGTCTCCGGCCAAATAAAAAATTACAAATCGATCGATACCGTGACTAATATTGAAGACGCAGTCCATTATCCACAGGAATTTTTAAATTCACTAAACCCTTCTGGACTGCCACCACATGAATTGACGTTAAAAATTGGAATTCCAATAATGCTTTTAAGAAATTTAAGCCCTCCGAGCATGTGTAATGGGACGAGACTGCTTATTAAGGAATTGAAGGACAATTTAATTGTAGCGACCATTATCACTGGCCCAGCAGCTGGTCAACTAGCTCATATACCGAGGATACCGATGATCCCAACTGATCTGCCAATCCCTTTTAAACGACTTCAGTTTCCGGTGAAATCATCTTTCGCGTTAACTATTAACAAGTCCCAGGGCCAAACCTTCGAATTATTAGGGATCGACCTACGAAAAGAATGTTTCACTCATGGCCAACTGTATGTTGGCCTATCACGTGTCGGAGCTCCTGAAAATCAATTTATTTTGCTGCCACAAAATAAAACTACTTCAAATATCGTTTACAGGGAAGCTCTGACTCACTAAAACTAATGTCTTTTGCTTTGTAAATAATATGATATATGTATAAAATTTAAAAATAAAAAAATATAAAAAAAAAAAAATACAAAATATGAATAAAAAAAATTAAAAACAAATTCAAACTTCCTTTATAATTTTACTTTTTTTTTGAAACCCGATGAAAAAAAAAGGGTGTATGTGTGTGTGTATGTACCCGTGCGAAGCCGGGGCGGGCCGCTAGTAATATGATATAACTCAGGTACGTTCTGGTGGATATATGCAGATAATACAAAACTTATAAGCGCAATTCAGGCAGTATTGCAACACTGCACTAACTAGCCACAGCTCTATTTAGGTATATAATTACTTAGATCACACGTAGTAAACATTTCGTATTACGCACGTTCGTCACCGCATATCTGCAGATAAATTACAAAACGTAAATAAATGTTTTATTTATTAGTGGTGATGTTAGTATATATTTATACAAGGTTATTGGTAAACTGCTAACAACCTCTTAGGGTTGACTCCTGCTAGTCCTAACAAACATTTTGAGTAGAATTTTTTTCGTTTATTTTTTTTTATTTGGTTTTGATGAAATAAGTTCTAGGACCATCTGATGTTAAAAGTCTCTTGTGCCTATAATGTATTATTTTATATTTTTTATTAATTTGCCCGATGTAAAAATTCTAAATTCAAAGGGAGCACGGCACGATCCAGTGTTGCCCTTGGCTTAGATTAGGCATTAAAACATGTAAAAATAAATAAAAATATAAAAGTTTTTCAATACAAAAAACAAATCATCTCAATTTTTTTGTTCGGTCTAGCAGAAGTCAATCCTAAGAGACATAGTATGTACATTACTAGATAGGTGTTAGTGTCTCGATAGCATCCGCAATATGTTTTTTTTTCTCATTTATAATTTTTTTGACAGGGATGAATTAAGTGGGTGAAATTGGGAATGAAACTTTGTAGGGATAGGTCATTGCTTTTGTAGTGATAGTGATGAAAATTGGTATCAGGATAAACCTATTTTGACAAAAACAAGCAACAATAATATTTTTTTGCTAGGGTTGATAAGAAGGAGTAAAAAGCCAAGGGAATTTGCAAACGGAATAAATTAACTTACTCGCCCTGGGTGTTTCCAGCTGCGTTAGCGGAACTTGACCTCCCTTCAGCTATTAGGAAAGATCCCAGATGAACAATGCATGATGCCGAAAAACTTTGACATCAGCTAAGATTATGATGCCATCAAAGTCCTTGGTATGTAGTGGATGCCACAAACTGATGAGTTAACTTATAGTGACACAGTACCTACTGTAGATAGTCTCATGGAAATACAAAACTTTCTCACATCAAACAGTCACCCTATCGCATACAGACCATCGAAACAGCATATAATGTGGTGGTTAAACCCACCATAAGCACATTGGTTAGGCGCCTTACATAAGATAGATGTAAAATCCATGAAGCAGTTACTAATCGTGTAGCTGGTGAACAAAGGCTAACTTTTGAGGAAGTTTCAACACTTTTAGCCCGAAATGAAGCTGCGCTCAATTCATACCCTCTCAGTTCTCTCTTCTAATCCTCAGGATGTTGATGTACTCACAGCAGGTCATTTTCTAATTGGTCGTCCGTTCACAGTTCAACCTGACTATTCATTAGAAGATAGGCCATTCTCAGCTATTAAAGAATTCAGACTCGTCCAGTCCTTTTCCCAGCAATTTTGGCGGGCCTGGTAGAAATCCTACCTACAACTAAATGTTATATTGTTGTTTAAAGTGGTAATGATAGTGAGATTTCAGTGAAATCGAAATATTATTTGTTTTTCATAGTCACCTTGATAATTTTTTTTTATGATACGAATATCACCGGTCTACTGACATTCTGTTCCGTATTTATTTCATATAACGATAAATTACATATAACTACGCGATATTTCCGCTAATCTTGAAACGATTTTGGTGTATTTTAAAACAATTTTAAAAAATAGGTTTAAATGCCACAGATTGTTCACTTTTTGTAAGTACATATATTTTTAATTCGACATCGCCACTCTAGGAGGAAGAATTATATTCTTCCTCCTAGTCGCCACTTAATTTTTAATCACTGATTCTTAAGTCAACTTCAAATATATTGCATATTGTGATTTACACCACAGATCTTTTGTGTTGGATGCTACGTCATATCGGCAGCCAAATAATTGTGAATTGTTTTCTAACACGCTATTTGTAACGATGTAGAATGAAAATATTGAGTTTGCATTTCTCTCAGCATATTTTTTTGTAAAAATCATGACTTTGATAGTTGATGTTTTTAAAACTGAATTAAATTAGTTTAAACCTAAAGATTTATTAATTTTTCATATTATGAAAACCTGATTTCACTTATTTTACTCTCATAGAACCTCAAATTTCGTTAAACCAAAGCGTTTCTTACAAAAGCGTGCAATTCGAGCCACATATGAAATGGAGCTTGGGAAATTTTTGATGGAAAGATCCATTAAAAATTTAAAGAAATTGATATATTAACTTTACCGAGTCTATATATTTGAAAATAATATGTATGTTCGGAAAAAAATGAGTAAATTGAAATTAAATAGTGACAACCACAATTACAACACTAGGAATAAAGATAAAATAGCGGTTTTAGAATATCAAATACAAATAAAAGGTTCTTTTTAGGTAATTGTGTGCGGTTTTACAATAAAATACCAAACATATTACAATGCTCATTGAAGGAAAATTCAAGTTGCACGTGAAAAACATTTTTTATTAAGAAATCCTACTACACAATTTGTGATTACTTAAACGACAAAAATGCTTGGAAAATTCCGCATCTGCCAAGCTATCACCTGTCACCTAAGTAATTTATATATTGTATACAACACATTGTAAAAAGATGTTTAAAAGAATGGCCCCGAGTTTCTTGCCCGTTCTTCTCGCAGTGACTCTATAAATTATTTTGCTGAACGTAGCAGTTGTACATTATATAATAATTCAATTTAAAAATTTGTAAATGACCTTCAGAAGAGCGTCGTGGATGCCTAAATTGAATAAATGATTTTGATTCTGCATTTAAGAAACTTGAAATTGTTTTGATTCCTCTTAAGGAAAAAATATAACTCCTTGGTTTGATTTTATAACATTTGAAACCAGCAGTGGACATAAGATAGTATGTATGACATGTAACAAAGTGGCTATATTTATTTTAAGTTATTCCGCTAAATTCGATGGTATAATTATTCAAACTATGAAAAAAATTTTTTTCTTTACTAAAGCCTTATATCGAATTTCATTAAAGTAGTCAGTACCATGGCTAATGTTCATGCTACATTATTGTACGCCTATCATATTACAGTGACAGTCACAGGTCCGTTATTGTTCGTTCGTTACAGAGAATAAGGTTATCCTTGTATGGTTCTTGGTAAAAGTAGCCATAAATTAAATTAGGATCAATTGAGGTTGACGTGTTGCATGATTCTTGGAACTTCCTTAAAAAATTGCGTATCATTCATTGAACTCATAAAGTCTGGACTCAAGATTGACTATATAAATAACAGTTGGTGGTCACTTACTCACAATACAAAACCAGTACAGGAAGAAGCAACAATGAAGACATTTATTCTGATTTCAATGGTATTAACCGTGATACCGTTTTTGGTTGATTGCGAATGTTGTCACAAAACAAGATTAAAGTTTACTATAAACCGCACCACAGGTCGGAAAAGAGCGTGTGAAGGTTTTGGAGGAACCATACCCATGCCTAGTGCTAGTAACGCAGCCACTGATGCCATTGGTAACATACTAGCTGGGAAATGTGAAATATTAGTGTGTGGAGACGGACTGAAACCCGCTAGAGGAACATACTGCGGCAGAGGACCCTGTAACATGTTCGGATGTAATTGTGACGGCGGCTGTGTGCCTGGAGATCCTGTCGTTGAATTTAAACGTCTTCACGGTGACGCCCTTGAATCTGTTAGAAAGCACTTCATACAAATTTAACATGACGTTTTTAATGTATTTACATCGATTTTTTACACGCTTGTTGTATTCGCTATAATAAACATTAAAAAATATGTTTATATCATGTTGTTTTATTGGTATTAAGCATTTTGGTCAACATTTCGTGCTTTTCTTCAATATGTACCTATTTACAAACGATTTTGGTAGAACTTGGCGAAGTCAAAATCATTTATATAATTTTGTCGTCTACAAGAATGTCATAAGAAGATCCATTTGAAATATAACAATTTGAAGATTCTAGTGCCACAAACAGTAAAAAGGGTGTAGAGGCAAAGCGAGAAGAACAAGCCAGAAACCATGTGTTCTTTTTTTAAATTTACATAATGAAGCAGTGATAGCTCAGTGGCTTTGGCTATGGACTGCCACGCAGCAGGTCCATGGTTCGAATCCCGCCGCGGGCTTGAACTTTACCGCATGGTGGAAGGGCATTTTTGCGAATGCCCGCCTGGCTAGCGAACACCCTCAAGTTGAAAATCTGTCGCCAAGCACCTAACGGTGTGTTCCGGCAGCTATCCTTGAGAGCCAGTAATTCTAGGTTAAGCCTGTTAACACCTTCGACCACATCATCACTTACGATCAGGTGAGATTGTGATCAAAGGCTTACCTATCAGCAATAAAAAATAAAATGAATAATGTAACTTATGTCTTGTATAACATTATTAGTTAGTTATTTACTTAAAATTGGTGACTGCAATAGATAATGCCTACTCCGAGCCAAGAGCGCCCGCCGGCCGCGGCAAGCGCGGGACCGCGCCGACATAGCCTTTGAATAGAGTTTTGAATATTTAAATCGAATAAAGTAATAAAAAAATATGTAATACATTACAGGCACAAGACACTTTTAAAATTAGGTAATCATTGTGCTTATTCCGTCAAAATACATAAACAATAAATCTTCAATATGTTTGTTAGAACTAGCAGAAGTCAACCCTAAGAGGTTATTAGCCATTGACCAATAACCCTGTATATAAAAAAGTGCACAATATTTAGAAAATTGGTTGTTTGTTGATTTGTTTTGCCGTGAATATTGTGTGGGTACACTTGCATGCACGTGCGTTAAATTTAAAAAACGTTGAATGTATTGGATTTATAAATCTACAATATAAAAAATAATAATTTATTATTAATATTATAATTATATTGTTACCTGAATGTTTCTTTTCTAATGAAGTATTTGTTTTCTTATAGGTTCACTAAACCTATATTATTTATATATTTAAATTTTTTTTTACTTTTTGGTACATTACACCTTATATTACTCATGATCGAGGTGATCACGTATCTTCTGTAGCAATGAAAATGCTGATTGCAACAATCAAAATGACAGTTTTGATAGATCTTGTATCAATGAAAAAAAACAGATAGGTAACAGACCTTCTTGTGCCCAAACGTTAGTCGCCGACCGATTTTTTTCTTTTTATACCTGAGACGATAACTGGCATATACATTGATCGATTTAAAATTTCGTAATATCCATTCTAATATAGAGTTGTAATAACATAGTATATATACAGGTTGAACTCCCATGGTCAGTATTTCCTTTGATTTCATATAATTTATTCTAAAATCTAATTTAATGTTTGAAATCTAAGTAGATCAAAATTTAAGTTAATATTGGCATTTATTTTAAAATACAAGTAATAATTTCTTCTTCCTGAACACAATTTAGCCCAAAATATATCTTCCTCCACACAGATTCAATTCTAGTGTCTAATGGCCAATCTACACTTTGGATACTGCAACACGTTTCATACGCTTGATATATCCTGTAAAATAAAACCAAATGTAATAAAGCGACTATGATATTTTTAGTATTTTAATGTTTTGCAAAAACGCATGCTCTGCGGATAACATAAAAAAAATACGAGAGGCAAAAATGAAGTCATGAGCGGGAAAAAAATAAGTTTCTCCTCTCTCCGAATACTAAAAATAATAATAATAATAAGAAATTACTACTTGTATTTTAAAATCTATGCCAGTATAAACTTAAGTTTTATTTATATATTTATTTCTCAGGAAGACCAACAGTATAACAAATATCTTATATATAACTAATAACAACAGATAACCAATTATAGGTCCTCACGGATAGCTATCTTATAAATGACATTCAAATAATGAACACTAGGTTACAGCTTAGTCTTTTTATGTTTAGACTGCTGCTTATGATAAAATTCAAACATTTAGTTGAAGAACTTTCTGCTACAACCGCCTAGCCGATGCAATGCTTGTACAAAATAAGTCTAGGCCAACTCTCTTGTTTATCTCATAAAAATTTCTGCTCACACGTAACAGGTAAGAATTTTGCCTTTATTTGTTTTATTTCGATTTTAGAATAATAATAATATGAAAGAAAAGGAAATACTGACCATGGGAGTACAGCCTGTATATATACTATATATTTACAAAATCTTTAGTAGAATGGATAGTACGAAATTTTAATTCGATCAATGTATATGCCAGTTATCGTTTCAGGTATAAAAGAAAAAAAACGGTCGGCGACTATTTTCCGACGAAAATAGTCGCAGTCGTTCCGACGCATGAAGGTCTGTTACCTATCTGTCTTACAAAATTTGTCAAAACTGACAGTTTTATTGTTGCAATCAACAGTTCATAGCTACAAAAGATACATGATAGCCCTGCAGGATATCTATTTGCATATGTTGGACAACATACATAATTTTCAAGGTCAAACTAAAACCTCTAGGAAATGCAACTTTGTTAATTATTTATTCAACTTATTACGGTTGAATAATTTAGAAACAAAAAAAATTAAAGAGAAAGCAATATGTGCCTGTTATTTTCTCTATCCGTACGACTTATGTTTGTTCTCTTTTGTATAAACTTCTTGTCTTCAAGTACCTAATAGCCTTTCAAAAACTGTTAAAATGTATAAAATGTCATGACTCAGTGCAGCAAAAAGGATGAAAACGTTTAACACACTGATGTTTGCAAGTGATTTGCAGTTTTTATTATTTTATTTGTACAAATTTAAAGACATACCATATTATAATAACAAATATTTTTTAAATATTTTAAGAAAACATCAAATTAATATTTTAATAAAATACTTAAAAAATACAAAAATATATCTAGTGACAGTTCCGCCTAATTTTCCTGGTAACCCGACGTGACGTCACAAACGCCACGCAGCCAAACCGGAAGATTTTTTTCGAGAATGAGAATGCGAGCGCACGATCGAGAATGAGAAATTCTCATTCTCGATCGTGCGCTCGCAGAGTCAAGATCTCCAGAGGACGCTTCGTGTAGAAGCGAAACGCGTCGAAAAAATTCTTCCGGTTTGGCTGCGTGGCGTTTGTGACGTCACATCGGGTTACCAGGAAAATTAGGCGGAATTGTCACTAGATATATTTTTGTATTTTTTAAGTGTTTTATTAAAATATTAATCTGATGTTTTCTTAAAATATTTAAAAAATATTTGTTATTATTAAATATGGATTTCCGCAAAGTAACGCCTAAATCTATTCATTAAACTTTACTTTGCAAAAATCCATTTCATAAAATAACAATAGTATGAAAATTAAACAGATTTGATGTAAACATTATATTAATAATTTAGAAAACTATTTTTAAAATATAGTGCAGAATCTTGAAAATATTTCTCGCTCGTGCAGTTAAAGAGTGAAAACTTCCCGATGATGATCGTGTTAAAGTGACAAAACTAGTTGGAAACTCTTCCGTTTGTACCTACTGGCGTTTATGGCGTCACTTAGTTTTAGCAGAAAACTTAGGTGGCATTGTCTTTGCTTTGAATTTATTTATGATATATTGATGTTGTTTTTCGTTCTTATCGGACTTCTTATTATATATTCGTTAGTAAGATGGAAAATTGAAGCGGCATGTAGCTAAAATATATAAACATTCCTAAAGATATAACAAATATCTGAAGCCATAAAATATAAATTCCTCCGAAACTTACTTCACCGTTGTTATGGGGGACTTCAACGCTAAGTTGGGCACACGGAATGACGATGAGTTGACAGTGGGGCCATTTGGATATGTGCAGCGGAACCAGAAGAGCCAGCGGCTGGTCGATTTCATGGAAAAGGAAGGACTTTGCGATGAACTCATTCATTGTGAAGCGAACATCCAGAAAGTGGACGTGGAAAAGCCCCGGTATGACTTTCAGCCTTCCGAACATGCCAGGTTCCGAAAAGACATTAGCACCATAGACCATATCCATGTGATCGGCCAAACTCAGGACTGAGGAGTATAATCGGCCATTGTTATATGTAATTACTTGAGTAATAAAATTAAATTTGACAGCATGTACTGACATCTAGTGAAAATTTTGTACACCACCTGACTGAATATTTTATTAAAGCATGCAGGTAATCTATCGACCAATGGTATTATTTCTTTCCTTATCCTTCAGATGGTGCCAGTTTTCTTACACAATAATTATTGATTATTTAAGTAAAATGTGTATCATAACTTTTTATATGTTACATGTTACATATGTGAATGTTTCCGAAAGAACTCAGAATGTACCAAAAATAATAATTTTTTACATACATATCGAGATTCTTAGTTGAATTCCTACCCGATTTGTCCAGTTTTTATAATTTATTGCTATAAGTTTTTCAACTTTTTGGTAAGCACTCCATTCTACTAGCACATATTGTGTGAAAATCTAAACTGCCTAGGTATCTATTATGGTTCTAAAGTTACCGACGAACGGATGGACACCTCCGTCAGTCTTCCTCAGTCTTATAATAATATAGGGACCAGTTTCTAGTGCAGAACCCTGAAAGGGGTGTTTTCTAAAAAGAGAAGTGTTGTTATTTTTATGTATCTTTTTGACAAAAAATCTAGTTAGCTGGATACTCAACACCTCTTGGAATGTAGATTTTTCCGAAAAGTTATTTATATTTCCACCAACCATCCTCAAATCTAAGAAATTTGAGCTGCCATCTCAACTCGTCAAATGAAGTTCGATATATAGATGCTACTGCATCTTCTCTTATTAATAGTTTAATTGTGGTGATAGGATAGTGGTTTTATCACATGAAGTTAAATAGTTATCATTTTAAACACTAGATTAGTCAAAGTGTCGTTTCTATTGAACAGGTGGGAACTGATTATTACTAGTAAGTAGAATATAACTGGTAATTGACGCCTGGTACCGCCTTCACCCCGATATGGCCATACTGACAGGCCGTGCGCGGTTTGCATCGCTGTCCTTGTCTTTTCTGTAAATAGACCGATAAGAATTCTTTGAGGCTGGTACTTTCACAGTTCACTCAGACCAAAAGTAAATTTGAAGCATAATAGTGGTCGTTTCTGCTTACTGAGCGTGACCGCAGATTGAACTGAACACTATACATGTAGTTATAGCAACTATTCCACATGAATACCTTATTTCAACTGTAATTTGTTTGATGTATGTACCAGCTAGCACCAAACTGAAACAAACGCAAAGTTTTCATCTTGAACGAGAGTCAAACCTGCGTCCATTGGTGTAAATAGGTAATCTGAAGAGGAATAACAAATACCTTGCCTTTTCTACAAAGTGCACCACGTAGACAATTAAAAAAAAAAAATTTAAAAGAAGATGACCTATTTCCCATACGTGTCTTCTTCTATACTTATACCTCGCTAGCAGAATTGCAAGCGTGTTGATCAAAGTTGTGTACTTGATAGGTTTTCCATTAATTATGAAGGTGCAATTAGTATTAGTTCTCTCAACAGCGAGATTTAAAAGTTTAACCTCATGTGACTATAACTATAACTTTTTATTAAAACTTTCGTAAGTGATATTTTCACTTACGGTAATGAATAGATTCAGGCATTCGTTTGCGGAAATCCATATTTAATAATAATTATATATCTAGTGCCAATTCCGCCTAATTTCCCTGTTATCTACGTTTTTTTTTTTTAAATTAGATAGGCAAGCATTAGACCGCTGTCTCACCTGATGGAAAGTGACGGCGCAGTCGACGGTGGAACATACTTGCCTAGCAGATACCTATTCACTCTGATCTTGAAGACCTCCAGATTATATCTTATTACGTGACGTCACAAACATCACGCAGCCTAACCGGAAGAATATAATAATATAGTTTCGCTTCTAAACGAAGCATCTTCAGGAGGTCATGACTCACCGAGCGCACGATCGAGACTCAATCGTGCGCTAGATTACTAGTTACATAATTTTATACTTTTTAAAGTGTTTTATTTAAATATTATTGAATGTTTTTTTAAGATACTTTTAAAAATATTTGTTATTATTTTGACTTACGTTAAAACAGTCGAGTAGCTCGATCTCGACCAGATTCGCGACTTTTAGAGTCACTTCGTCATGGAGCAGGTGCGCTCCCGACCGCGTCCGCGCGCGAGGTCGGGAGCGCACGTACTCCATGTTTTTTTATGACGCGAAACCGGTCGAGATCGAGTCTTATAATACGACTGATTTAACGTAAGTGAAATCGGTGTCAATATTATACAGGGTTATTGGTAAAATGCTAACAACCTCTTAGGGTTCACTTCTGCTAGACCTAACAAACATTTTGAGATTTTTTTTGTTTTAATAAAAATATATTTATTAACTTTTATATATTTATTTTTTTGCAAAATGAGATAGTTATTTCATAGTTATTAGTGAAGTTTTAGCTTTCATTCAATGTAAGCTTGAAGTTTTTGATCAAATTAGTTTGACTTAAATTTGTTTGAACGCTTTCAAGGCAGAGGATATCGCAGATGCAAAAACCTGTTGTAACACACAATACTGGACCGCGCCGTGCTCCCTTTGAATAGAATTTTGAATATTTACGTCGAGCAAAGAAATAAATAATATGAATTAATGCATAACAGGCACAAGCGAATTTTAACCTCAGATAGGCTTCGTACTTATTCCGACAAAAACTCATTAAAAAACACAAAAAAAAAAAAAAAAATTGACTAAATATATTTTTTATATTACCTGGGTGTTTAGTTTGCGGTCGCATAAATGGTCTCACCATTGTAAAATAGGGATGGTGGATCTAATTAAAATATTAATATTGAAAAATAGTTTATGATCCTCGTTAGGCACAGAGTAATGAAAAACACCGTTTAGACTGATTTATTATTGTTATTTTTATTTCAGCACTTTGATGAGGTCTCCGTGGCTTTTTTGATATTGAAATATATAACGAATGGGGCATGTTTGGAATATCTCTTTTGGTAACTGAAACAGCTTAACCAATTCTTCTCCATATACCAAAAGATTTATAGAATTTAATATTTTTTTAGTGGCCACACAGGTGTACCTCGTTGTGGAATACATTTTATCAAACCTAACATTAATAATGCTAAGCCATTGGAATATTCACTTGGGAATCTTTTTTTTTATCCCTTATAGTTTAGCCTTTGACCACTATCTCACCTGATGGTAAGTGATGATGTGGTCTATTTTGATGTGTTGATGATAGCACTTAACTTGTAAATTCAAACGTATATAAATATATATTATATTGTATATATTAATTATTATATCAATGAAATATCCACAATGACATGCATACTTGGAATGTTTGCCGTTAGCAGCCACCTCAGCTCAAGCTCCAGCATACTTCTGGGTAGGAGAGAGACAGCAGACCGCAAATGTGCTCACGCTCGTAGCATCCTAAATAAGGCATCTCTCTGCCATGGAACCCGATTAAGACCATTCAGTTCGGTATGTTAAGACAATTTGTATATAATGGACACCATTTTTTCAAGTAAATTGAAATATAACCATCAAATAACAAAACAAACCATAGGTAGATATATAACAACCACAGATCAGAGAAATAGAGAGATTTGCCTTCTGTCCATGTTTGTTCACATAAAAGAGTCGCAGCATCTCTCCTACCCATTTCACTCTCACATCGATATAAACAATAAGTATGGCATACATACGTACATTTTGCCAACCATTCAAAGATTTCCGCTGCAAACTAATACACTAACTAATCGTATACTTGCAAAAATGTGTTGCGCTTCAGCCTGTAGCTACGGTCATCAGTTGCACTCGCGCATACAGCTATTAAACTACTGATCAATTGCGTCATCTGATTCGTTTGTTTATTTGTACAAAGCCCGCAATAGTTTCCTTACAATCAAGCCTGATTTAGACCAGATGCATTCGCACGTACCACGCCTCCATTACCTATTTCCCTTGTTTCCTAATCTGAGATAATAACAAACTGCCTAAAATACAACTAGGAATGCAACAAATGAAACAAAGCCTTATTTACGGTACAATATTGATTTGTTTCTATTGAAATTGAAAAAAAAAAATAATTCCAACTTAATTGAAACCCCAAGTGAAACCAAATTTAACTCCTATGATGCCATGTTGTGGGATCCTTCAGGTGAATGCCTCCACTAGCAGTACTGATACCAGATATCCTCCGGAAGTTTTCTTCAGCATTTCCTTCATGACAACCACCGTCACAGTTGCACCCGATGGCGTTACATTTACCTTTACCACAATAAAACCCATCGTGTACTTTTCCATCTCCACAGACCTTGGCTATACAACGCGTGGGTACCAGAGCAGCGGCTATTTTACCGGCTTCATTTTCCGTTGGCAAGTAGAAATCTTGTTGGTATGGGTGACAGAAGTCTGTGTTTTCCCAATACATTGCTGTTCTACCGCAGCACTCAGAATGGACTCTGAAGACAGCAAATATGAGAACGAACACGAAAGTTGTGGCAGTGTACATGTTGACGAGCTGAATATTAATGTGAACCAGACTACCCAAGAGGCATGTCTTTTATACTAAATGTTGATGTTCCTTTATATTTTTTATCAATTTAATGACATCAACATGTTAACCTCAGTGTCACTTTTGTAACCTTAAATACTTTATAAAATATGAATTATCACAAGCGTGTCAATTAATATAATATTTGACACTTATTTAGTACAAAGTGATATTGTCACTGTCGTGTGTAGCATGAAAAAATATATTAAACTTTCTAATGTCTTTAATATATATTATATATTGTATATATATATGTATAAAAGTAAAAACACTAAAGTACATGCGCTTCTCACTAAAAGTAGACTAAGGATAATAATATTTGATGAAATTTTAATTTGCCGCGTTACAGTGCGGATTTTTTATGAAAACTACATGCAATAATTGTGTCGACAGGTCAGTATGGTGTTTTAATTTTACGTGTGCTTGATGAGTTTTTATTTTATAATTGCAACATATAGGATTGTACCAATTAAAAGCCATATCATATGTTACTTTTAGAAAGTATCCTAATGTTTGATTAATTTACTTAATCAAGCCCAACTCATGGCATCTGTAAAAAAAAGATAAGGTTATAAAATGAATATGTCATTCCATTTGCTGTTTAATTGACTGAGCGAGAACTTTGTTCCAGCGAAGCGTCTCGGCTTCAACTTAGACAAAAATGCTTTCGTATGTCCGGTTGTGCGCCACCGATTCTCACATAATTTTGTGAGCAGGTTTTTCTGGGTGAACATATTTTTATGCTTCTTTTTTTATCTATTTGAAAGCTGATGCTTGTCGTTTGGTCCTATTTAAATTTCATCAAAATTGGTTAAGCAGTCCAATAAATAAAAAATATTTTCCTATCGTGATGATATCCTAGTCGTTGACAGTGAGTCAAAAAGTTTTAACCAAAAAATGGAACCGACTACAACAGTCAAAAGTGTGAAATAACTTGTCGAAGTCTGTACCATGCGCACATTATTGTGATAATAAGTACTTTTGAACTATCATGGTACCGACTTCAACAAGCTATTTCACACTTTTGAGTGTTGAAGTCGTTCCAGTTTTTGGTTAAATTTTTTGGTGTACTTGGGTAGCAGGGCAGTTGCGCATCCTTTTCAAAGAAGGCAGTAAGGCCTACACAATATCTTCTGCATAGAGATCGCTCTGTTTGATTCAGGTTAGTTTAAATGTGAACCCATTTTTTTATGTATCCAGTCCTAAGCCTGGTTACACTTGAAGGAATTGTAGTCTCAAAAAAATGTCAACGCACCAAGTAATAAACTAACATCTGATCGACAGTTGGTACGTGCCTATGGATATTTATACCTATCTAACACTGCTGAGAACGCTACGCGTGGTCCCGTAGTCTCGATTGCTACGAGCTACGCAGTTCACGTGAGGCATTGGTGCTACGTATTTCGTGTACTACAGAACACCGAACTAAAAAGTGACAAACAGTGCTCGAAAACTTGATGATTTATTTGTCGAATGTATTAGATTTGCCCAAAGTGATAACATAAAACTAAATATTTAAATTTAACGGCAGAAGCCCATAAGATATTGTTAGTATTTTTCGAAGAACCCTGTTTATGTATGTGCTTAGGTAATGGCCGATAAAATATTATTAATTTAATAACAAAAAAATGTTTATATGATCCAGACCTTGTATTATTGAACTATGACAGTAGTTTCATCAGCCAGTGGGTTTCCCCAACATGCGTAAGTTCAGAAAATTTAATTTCTTTTTTTTAACCAGAGTAGGATTGTCTCGTCGTTTTTTCAACGAAGCTAATCAACGATTAGATGAATAATTATAATGATTGTCATATGGAATGATACAAGGATCAACGATATCATATATTGAAATCTATTCAGGATAAATAAATTGAAATAGTGAAAATCACGTATGAACCCTAAAACATTACACTCTTTTTGGTCAGCTGTGTAAAATACAGAAAGAGTCAAAAGCATGTTAGTGACTTCAATACTTTGACAGAAAACATCTTCTTACGCGTGTAAAATATTCATTTAGCGTGATGCAGTATTACCTACTGTTTTTAGTAAAAACAAACTCTGATATACCCTGACAATACTATATATATGTATACATTGACGATATGGTCGAAGATAAACAAGCTTAACCTTAAATGGACCTGGCATTAAAGAACAGTTGCCGCGACAAACCGTTAGGTGTTTGACGACAGATTGCAGCAATGGTGGCCGAGTGATAACAGCTAGGGACTGCCATGCCGCAGGTCCATGGTTCAATCCCCACCGCCGGTTTGAGCTTCACCGCATGGCGGAAGGGCATTTTGCGATTGCTCGCCTGGCTAGGTACCATCGTCAAGAAGAAAATCTGTTGCCAAGCACATAACGGTGTGTTTCCGCAGCAGTCCTTGAGAGCCAGTGAAATTACAGGCACATGTGACTTAACAACTATGTTTCGTGACCTGTGACGAAATGCATGTTATAGGAAGAGGTTAGTCCGCTTATCGTCAGGTGGGCCTCGAGCTTGATCCATCACAATAATATAAAAAAAAACTAAGGCTGAAGTGCCCTGCTAAGCACCAAACCGAACACAGTGGTATACAACAGTGATGTAGGGAGAGTTTAGTAGGATCCTAAATCCCTTGATGGATGTCCGTACTTGTGGATAGCTAACTAAACTTTGTAATGTTTTCCCTTTCCAAGCAACTTTTTTATGAGATATGAAAGCTAACGAGCATGAGGAAGTTCATCAAGCGATTAGTTGTTACCGTTGCCCACAAACATTCGCAACACCAGAGATCTCGAGGATGCATTGCTGGCCTTTGATTAGAGAATATGGTATTTTCTTGAATGCTCCTACATTGTAACAGTCGGAAATACTTCACATGGTAGAATAATATCTTTATTAAACAAAATACTATGAACTATATACAACACTACAGCTACTACAATAAAAGCATTTAGACACCTATAAGTCATAGCAGACTCATAGGCAGTCCAAATGCTCCAGCCCACTCCCAGTTGGCAGCGTGCCCAGCATAATATATTAATTTTCCTATAAAGCCGATGTGACGTCATAAGCGCCACGTAGTCTATCCAGAACAGTTTTTGACGCGTTTTCATTCTACATAAAGGATAAGGAAACCTGGACGTTTAGACTTTTCGAACGCACGAGTTAGAAATATTTCTCGATTAGGATATATATTTATATGTTTTTCTCAACAGTAGTTAAATATTGGGAATTCTGCCCCACTCCATTCGTGTTCGGTCCATCGCCAGCCCTTGCTGGCGATAGTCCTCCACTCACTTCGTAGGCAGATTCCCAATATTTATTTTGTTAAAACATTATAACTTATTACACCTTGATTCGAAATGATTCGCCAGCCCTGCTGGCGATAGTCCTCCACCTTGGTTCGAAATGATGTCTGTTGCTGAGTTGCGTTTCTTTGTGACATTTTTATCATCACTCCACTGGTTCACTAAATGTACTTTTACTCGTTTTTATTGTTTTCTAAAGTTTTACCGAAAACACATTGGGAATTCTATCCCACTCCATTCGTGTTCGGTCCATCGCTAGCCCTGCTGACGATAGTCCTCCACTCATTTCGTAGGCAGATTCCCAATATTTATTTTGTTAAAACATTATAACTTATTACACCTTGATTCGAAATGATTCGCCAGCCCTGCTGGCGATAGTCCTCCACCTTGGTTCGAAATGATGTCTGTTGTTGAGTTGCGTTTCTTTGTGACATTTTTATCATCACTCCACTGGTTCACTAAATGTACTTTTACTCGTTTTTATTGTTTTCTAAAGTTTTACCGAAAACACATTGGGAATTCTAGCCCACTCCATTCGTGTTCGGTCCATCGCTAGCCCTGCTGGCGATAGTCCTCCACTCACTTCGTAGACAGATTTCCAATATTTATTTTGTTATAACATTATAACTTATTACACCTTGGTTTGAAATGATGTTACGTAAAATAGTTGAGGATACCCGTAATCCACAGACTAGGTTTTATCACGATAGTCAATTAGGTTCAAAAACTTATTTACTAGTTTATACTATACCTACAATAGACTTATCGTTAACTGTTAACTAAATTACATCAACGGAATAGCTGATCGTTATAATAGCGTAACGGTTTGGTTGTTGCTTCTATTTATTTGGTTGTATTAGTAGCGATATTTGTAAGTTTAAGTACCTAAATTTATGAGATAACTAACAAAAATATGTACATTTAGCACACGCAGAGATGATACTACATTATAATCAATTGTACATATTATGGCTATGTGAGGTTACCTTGCGTTGAGACGTAGGTACCTGCCTAGCTGATTTTACATATGACTCGTGCACACATTTACATTTCTTTGTGTGTAACGAAAGTATCAGGATACTGCTTACATTATTTACCCCAAAATACCTTGCTCAACAGTATTTCCTTTATAGTAAAGCTAATGGCAATCTTCATGAGTGGTCTTCAAGCAGGTAATCAATAGTAAAAAGCTAAAACAGGTTGAAGATGACAGGTATACCTGCCTACTCAATTTCAAAATAGGTAAGTACTTTGTTCTAATCGCATTATTGGTGCATGTTACGTAACGAGTAGGGAACCAGAAACTATTTATTAGGTTGTATCAGTTGCTATATTGAGCTGTATTTAAATTATAATAGGTACTTTAGATAACAAACAAACATAAGAATTCACACTCTTTATTATTCTGCGGGGTGCAACGTGACGGGGGGCTGCATGCCAAACAAAGCGATCCCATAATAATATTATCTTTGCCCCACGAACCCTGTACCCGGCTATTATAGTATACCTAGGATCCTACTATTAAGATATATGAATTGTAAAATAAGACCGCAGGGTAGGTTGGTTATGTAGGTATATAGGTTGTTTAGGTAGGTTCGTGAAGGCCGAGTAACATTCATGTTCTCAGAGTAGTCAGCCTGATGAAGGCTTCTTAGAGGGATTGCGAAATAAATATATATCTAGTACCTACCTGGTAATGGTAACTACAGCATATTTGAATATTATAACAACAAAAGTATTTCGTAAGTATATACATATATTTTAAGAGTTGAGAGGATAATCCAAAAATAAAATATTAAAGGTTTTGTAATATTTACTTTAAAATACGGTTTAAATTTTTATGTTTTATTTCAGAAACATTAATTACCAATTCTATTAGAAAAAACATTGATATTATACTAAACACCTATTTCATTGAACATATTATTAAGTAAAATAAGTTCTTTATTAATAACACGTATCAGATATACTGACCGTACCAATTAAATATTTATTTTAATATACCTAATCTTACATTGCCTATTAAAAGTTCTTATAGAATAACATTTTGGCTCACTAATCTCGAAATGAGAATAAGCCTCCTCAATAAAACACATCAACACCGTTTAATACGTTAGAAATTGACAATCTAATAGGATACTCTAACCCTCAAAACGAATGGGATCAATTTTCTACAAACTCAGATATAACGCAAAATAGTCAATACTTCAGACACGAAAACCTGGTACAAGTGAAACGAAAAGAGCGAAAAACTGTTATAGCATATTGATTTGACACATCAAAGAAAATATATTAATATCTAATCATAACTTAATTTTTTACAAGTTATTTTATTCGAATAAAATTTTGGCTCGCTATTCTCGAAATGAGAGTAAGCCGCCATAAAAGCCTGCAGCGTTTCCCAGGTTGGAGTATGCTCATTACATTGAAGCTTTACACTTGCCAATGCTTCTTTGTACCATTCTCGTGGATCAGTTCGTAGCGCGTCGTCTGTGTTGAATACTTTGAGCTCCACAAAGTACGAACCCTTAACATTAGCAGTATGATGTGCCGATCCAGTTGACACCCGGCTAATAAAAGATGACTCTAGCTTGAAGGTTGTTGAAGAACTGCATTCTGCTGCAGACGACTTTTCTTCAGCTCTTAGGATCTTAAATAGATCTGGCTTTGGTTTGTACTGCAAACAAAAAAATAAAACTTAAGAAACAGCTATAATGACTCTCGAAGATTGAAAAAATAATTTGCAACGATTCTACATATTATAAATATTACTGATTGGGTAACAAAAAATGTAATTTCACACGTATAAATTTAAAGAACATCAGCAATTTTATTTATGTATGTCAACACAAACATGTTTTACTTATTAATTTACTTTAATTCAATGAGTAGTTTTAATCAATAAGACAAATAATTTGTGTATCTAAGTCATAATGTTTTTAGAGAATATTCCTACCAACCTATTGAACACACTTATTTCAAAATATTTACCTTTCGTGTGCTGGGTTACTCTTCGGCTTGCAGGCTTTTTTCCTTTTCGGCGCCGCAACGGTGGGTACTACACTGGTCGCGGATTCAAATTCGGAGTCAGACCTGTAAATTTAAGTAACAATTTAATACCTGGATTAATTAGTTACACAACCAAATTTTTATCACCAGTTATTATAAGTTATTAGCCTAATGATAAACATCATATTTCTTGCTCTTGCCAGCTTCATAAAAATTACAGAGCTTCATGCTGTGTGGCGCTGCACTGGGCTTGTCACATACCTAAATTTACATAACATTAACATGTAGGAGATTGGAGAGCACATTTTTCAATTAATAATTTCAAGAAAAATAATCGAGTGAATATGATGTTGGGAAACATTATTTAATATTACTTACTAACATTTTATCGGAGCAGGAACCAGCAGAGTAAACTTGTCACTGATGTGGAAATTAATATCGATATAAAATTTATGACAAAAAACTGAGGTTTTAAAGCAAATAAAAAAACATGTTAGCAATATCAGCAATCAGTCTATAATACGCTTAACTATCATATCATCCAGGATTGATTTTCCAAATAATGTATGATGCACATGTTACATTTTGTTCTTTAGTACGTTATACACTAAAGATGCAAAATTAGTAGAATAAGGTAATTAGATATATCACGCTACAAGGGTTGCCAACGGTTTGTACAAGAAATAAAATACCTATGAAATAATTAAAGAGTTCCTATTTCAGTTTTAGCTTATTTACCACCTTCAACCACACCGTCATCACTCACCAACAGGTGAGATACTGGTCAAAGGCTGACCTATTAGATCTAAAATGTGAAGTATTCATTTAAACCAACAAAAGGGAGTATTGTGGTATTATTTATTATCTAAGAAAAACCTCTAATTTGTATGAAATTTGGTAATGACGGAACCATCGACTTACACCTGGGATACTTATTACCTTAATGTTACGCATGTGAAAACGAGTACTCAAGGCGGATAGTAAAATAATTTGTTTTATAACTTTTGTGGTAAAGAAGTAATATCAACGTTGTACTGTTTATTTTAATTGATCAGGCAGGAAAGGTACACAAACTTATCACTGAAGTGCCAGTGATGATAAAAACAGTATTATGTAGACTTTATTTATATAAAACAGCAAAGGTTCTTCATCAAAATAATTTAAAATACCTATATTATTTTAACATTATGGTTGACAACCCTAGCTACTAGCCTACTACACGCGTTGTAACATGATAACTGCTGATGAAAGCAAAGAATACGTTATACATTAAAGATGCAAAATTAGCAGTAATAAGGTAATTAGATATATCACGCTACAAGGGTTGCCAACGGTTTGTACAAGAAATAAAATACCTATGAAATAATTAAACAGTTCCTATTTCAGTTTTAACTTGTTTACCACCTTCAACCACACCGCCATCACTCACCAACAGGTGAGATACTGGTCAAAGGCTGACCTATTAGATCTAAAAATGTGAAGTATTCATTTAAACCAACAAAAGGGAGTATTGTGGTATTATTTATTATCTAAGAAAAACCTCTAATTTGTATGAAATTTGGTAATGACGGAACCATCGACTTACACCTGGGATACTTATTACCTTAATGTTACGCATGTGAAAACGAGTACTCAAGGCGGATAGTAAAATAATTTGTTTTATAACTTTTGTGGTAAAGAAGTAATATCAACGTTGTACTGTTTATTTTAATTGATCAGGCAGGAAAGGTACACAAACTTATCACTGAAGTGCCAGTGATGATAAAAACAGTATTATGTAGACTTTATTTATATAAAACAGCAAAGGTTCTTCGTCAAAATAATTTAAAATACCTATATTATTTTAACATTATGGTTGACAACCCTAGCTACTAGCCTACTACACGTGTTGTAACATGACAACTGCTGATGAAAGCAAAGAATACGTTATACATTAAAGATGCAAAATTAGCAGTAATAAGGTAATTAGATATATCACGCTACAAGGGTTGCCAACGGTTTGTACAAGAAATAAAATACCTATGAAATAATTAAACAGTTCCTATTTCAGTTTTAACTTGTTTACCACCTTCAACCACACCGTCATCACTCACCAACAGGTGAGATACTGGTCAAAGGCTGACCTATTAGATCTAAAAATGTGAAGTATTCATTTAAACCAACAAAAGGGAGTATTGTGGTATTATATATTATCTAAGAAAAACCTCTAATTTGTATGAAATTTGGTAATGATGGAACCATCGACTTACACCTGGGATACTTATTACCCTAATGTTACGCATGTGAAAACGAGAACTCAAGGCAGAAAATAAAATAACTTTTATTATAACTTTTGTGGTAAAGAAGTAATATCAACGTTGTACTGTTTATTTTAATTGATCAGGCAGGAAAGGTACACAAACTTATCACTGAAGTGCCAGTGATGATGAAAACAGTATTTTGTAGACTTTATTTATATAAAACAGCAAAAGGTTCTTCATCAAAATAATTTAAAATACCTATATTATTTTAACATTATGGTTGACAACCCTAGCTACTAGCCTACTACACGTGTTGTAACATGATGTCTGCTGATGACAGCAAAGAATAAGTACACTTGCGAACAAAAGACTTCTTTAATTTTTTACTTGCTTCCGTCCGCGGTTTCACCCACGTGAAATCAGGTCAACCTATTATGTGCTACTCGAGGAGCTAAACAAACTCCTTGTGTATTTCATTCAAATTGTTTCAAATGTTACAACGCGAAGAAAAAACATACTTGTAGGTTCACACTTACACAAAAACTTTCTCTTTTATTTTTATAATAATGCGATAAGCTAAACTTTGCAAGTCATTTTGGTTGTAATACTTCTACCTATTTCTTGGTAATAACAATAGCTTACTCATATGTTTCTTAAATTATAATAAATCTGAGGTAGGTGCTTATGTAGGTACTTCTTAAAATGACCACAGACAAATATACCTTTATCTGTCCTATTTAGACCAGCTATATGTTGGACAATCAAACTTACTGCAAGATATGTCTTTGTATGTTTTATGCAAACGCTACACCATCAGTATATGGGACACATTTTTGCTGTTGGAAATTCTTTCTTACCAATTTATTATTTTGTTGGAATTAGAACAGCTTATGCTGTTTTAAAGAACTTTAATAAGTAATTAGTTTATCAAATGTTCTTTGGCAAAAGTACTTTTATATAACCTATTAGAACAGATATTGTACATACAATCATTGTTTTTAATAACGCATGCTAAGCGCATGAGTTAACAAAATTACAACGAGAATAAAAATTTGAACAACGTGCAGGATCAAACTTAATACATGAACACATGCCATCGGTATATGTGACTTTGTATTGTGTTCCTGATTGTACTGAAAACTTTATGGTTCGTGCACACGATGCGATTAAGTGGTGGATCATTTACAAAATAGTTGCTTACAAGCTATCGCCTCAAGGAGAAAATTGGTTTCCCACGTAACAATTGTAATAACATAAGCACGTAACAATTGTGATAATAGCGGTACCTTAAAAGATATTTCTATACTTGGTTTATTATGTTCAACACTTTATACCTAGCATTTTTGATGTAATGATAGGATTGCCTATATTCAATAATAAATTATTAAAATAATTAAATAACATTCAAGATAAAAAAGTAAAATTGTATCCATAACTTTAAGAAACCCCACAAAATCAAGTCAATACTTTTGAATTTAGTTGAGCAGTATAAACTAAGCATTAGCTGCAGATTGCAAAGTAGGTAACTTTATGAAGTGCAGCGTAAGTACACAGAATAAGTAAGAAGTCTGTGTAAATATCAGGTAACTGTGGGAATCGATATTCGATGCCACATTTAATATAAAAGAGGTATAGTACTGTAGAAGATAACTCATTTCGTGATTGAATTTTGTGTGAACCAGTTAAGTCACCTAAAATTAATAATATAAATTGATTTTGTATTAATTAAATATACATTTTAACAATACTTTGGAGTGTACACGAGATTCGCTACACTTGAGGCTCGACAGAAGCCCTTAGTCATTGTTAAAACGAAATTTTAATCATGTGCTAATCCATGGTATAAATATATTTACTTATGAGATGTATTATGTTAACCTAATTTTAACAAGACTTTGAAGTGTACACGAGATTCGCTATGCTCAAGGCTCGACATAAGCCCTCAGTTATTGTTTGATTCATTTAAACAATGCTTTGGAGTATACACGAGATTCGCTACACTTGAGGCCCGACAGAAGCCCTTAGTCATTGTTAAAACGAAATTTTAATCATGTGCTAAACCATGGTATAAATATATTTACTTATGAGATGTATTATGTTAACCTAATTTTAACAAGACTTTGAAGTGGACACGAGATGCGCTATGCTCAAGGCTCGTTATAAGCCCTCAGTTATTGTTTGATTCATTGAAACAATGATTTGGAGTATACACGAGATTCGCTACACTTGAGGCCCGACAGAAGCCCTTAGTCATTGTTAAAACGAAATTTTAATCATGTGCTAACCCATGGTATAAATATATTTACTTATGAGATGTATTATGTTAACCTAATTTTAACAAGACTTTGAAGTGTACACGAGATTCGCTATGCTCAAGGCTCGACATAAGCCCTCAGTTATTGTTTGATTCATTTAAACAATGCTTTGGAGTAAACACGAGATTCGCTACACTTGAGACCCGACAGAAGCCCTTAGTCATTGTTAAAACGAAATTTTAATCATGTGCTAAACCATGGTATAAATATATTTACTTATGAGATGTATTATGTTAACCTAATTTTAACAAGACTTTGAAGTGTACACGAGATTCGCTATGCTCAAGGCTCGACATAAGCCCTCAGTTATTGTTTGATTCATTTAAACAATGCTTTGGAGTATACACGAGATTCGCTACACTTGAGGCCCGACAGAAGCCCTTAGTCATTGTTAAAAAAATCTTGGTGTCCACGAGATTCGCTATGCTCAAGGCTCGACATAAGCCCTCAGTTATTGTTTAAATTTAGCTTTATATCACATACGAAAAACAGACATCATTTCGAACCAAGGTGTAATAAGTTATAATTAAATTTACAACACATTGTATAGATGACACGGATAATGATTTTAAAGATTTTTATATCCCAACAGTTATGAAACGTACAAAATAAAATCTTATCATATATTCAATCTTGGTTTCGAAATTAAACTGTTCCAGCATTTTTGATACACTCAAATTTTACAGAATGGTATGAACGGTATTAATTAAATATACATTTTAACAATTCTTTGGAGTGTACACGAGATTCGCTACACTTGAGGCTCGACAGAAGCCCTTAGTCATTGTTAAAAAAATCTTGTGCTATAGGCAGAACTCAAACCATGGTATAGATATATTAACGTATGAAATGTGTCATGTCAACCGAATTTTAGCAAGACTTTGGAGTGTACACGAGATTCGCTATGCTCAAGGCTCAACATAAGCCCTCAGTTATTGTTAAAATTTAGCTTTATATCACATACGAAAAACAGACATCATTTCGAACCAAGGTGTAATAAGTTATAATCAAATTTACAACACGTTGTATAGATGACACGGATAATGATTTTAAAGATTTTTATATCCCAACAGTTATGAAACGTACAAAATAAAATATTATCATATATTAAATCTTGGTTTCGAAATTAAACTGTTCCAGCATTTTTGATACACTCAAATTTTACAGAATGGTATAAACAGTATTAATTAAATATACATTTTAACAATACTTTGGAGTGTACACGAGATTCGCTACACTTGAGGCTCGACAGAAGCCCTTAGTCATTGTTAAAAAAATCTTGTGCTATAGGCAGAACTCAAACCATGGTATAGATATATTAACGTATGAAATGTGTCATGTCAACCGAATTTTAGCAAGACTTTGGAGTGTACACGAGATTCGCTATGCTCAAGGCTCGACAAAAGCCCTCAGTTATTGTTTAAATTTAGCTTTATATCACATACGAAAAACAGACATCATTTCGAACCAAGGTGTAATAAGTTATAATCAAATTTACAACACGTTGTATAGATGACACGGATAATGATTTTAAAGATTTTTATATCCCAACAGTTATGAAACGTACAAAATAAAATATTATCATATATTAAATCTTGGTTTCGAAATTAAACTGTTCCAGCATTTTTGATACACTCAAATTTTACAGAATGGTATAAACAGTATTAATTAAATATACATTTTAACAATACTTTGGAGTGTACACGAGATTCGCTACACTTGAGGCTCGACAGAAGCCCTTAGTCATTGTTAAAAAAATCTTGTGCTATAGGCAGAACTCAAACCATGGTATAGATATATTAACGTATGAAATGTGTCATGTCAACCGAATTTTGGCAAGACTTTGGAGTGTACACGAGATTCGCTATGCTCAAGGCTCAACATAAGCCCTCAGTTATTGTTTGATTAATTTAAACAATGCTTTGGAGGATACACGAGATTCGCTACACTTGAGTCCCGACAGAAGCCCTTAGTCATTGTTAAAAAAATCTTGTGCTATAGGCAGAACTCAAACCATGGTATAGATATATTAACGTATGAAATGTGTCATGTCAACCGAATTTTAGCAAGACTTTGGAGTGTACACGAGATTCGCTATGCTCAAGGCTCGACAAAAGCCCTCAGTTATTGTTTAAATTTAGCTTTATATCACATACGAAAAACAGACATCATTTCGAACCAAGGTCTAATAAGTTATAATCAAATTTACAACACGTTGTATAGATGACACGGATAATGATTTTAAAGATTTTTATATCCCAACAGTTATGAAACGTACAAAATAAAATATTATCATATATTAAATCTTGGTTTCGAAATTAAACTGTTCCAGCATTTTTGATACACTCAAATTTTACAGAATGGTATGAACGGTATTAATTAAATATACATTTTAACAATACTTTGGAGTGTACACGAGATTCGCTACACTTGAGGCTCGACAGAAGCCCTCAGTCATTGTTAAAACGAAATTTTAATCATGTGCTAACCTAATTTTAACAAGACTTTGGAGTGTACACGAGATTCGCTATGCTCAAGGCTCAACATAAGCCCTCAGTTATTGTTAAAATTTAGCTTTACATCACATACGAAAAACAGACATCATTTCGATCCAAGGTGTAATAAGCTATAATGTTTTTACAAAATAAATATTGGGAATCTGCCTACGAAGTGAGTGGAGAACTATCGCCAGCAGGGCTGGCAATGGACCGAACACGAGTGGGCTAGAATTCCCAATGTGTTTTCGGTAAAACTTTAGAAAACAAATAAAAAAAAACGAGTAAAAATACATTTAGTGAACCAGTGGAGTGATTAAAAATATCACAAAGAAAACGCAACTCAGCAACAGACATCAGTTCGAACCAAGGTGTAATAAGTTATAATGTTTTAACAAAATAAATATTGGAAATCTGTCTACGAAGTGAGTGGAGGACTATCGCCAGCAAGGGCTGGCGAATAATTTCCAACCAAGGTGGAGGGCTATCGCCAGCAGGGCTAGCGATGGACCGAACACGAATGGAGTGGGCTAGAATTCCCAATGTGTTTTCGGTAAAACTTTAGAAAACAATAAAAACGAGTAAAAGTACATTTAGTGAACCAGTGGAGTGATGATAAAAATGTCACAAAGAAACGCAACTCAACAACAGACATCATTTCGAACCAAGGTGGAGGACTATCGCCAGCAGGGCTGGCGAATCATTTCGAATCAAGGTGTAATAAGTTATAATGTTTTAACAAAATAAATATTGAGAATCTGCCTACGAAGTGAGTGGAGGACTATCGTCAGCAGGGCTAGCGATGGACCGAACACGAATGGAGTGGGCTAGAATTCCCAATGTGTTTTCGGTAAAACTTTAGAAAACAATAAAAACGAGTAAATGTACATTTAGTGAACCAGTGGAGTGATGATAAAAATGTCACAAAGAAACGCAACTCAGCAACAGACATCATTTCGAACCAAGGTGGAGGACTATCGCCAGCAGGGCTGGCGAATCATTTCGAATCAAGGTGTAATAAGTTATAATGTTTTAACAAAATAAATATTGGGAATCTGCCTACGAAGTGAGTGGAGGACTATCGCCAGCAAAGGCTGGCGAATAATTTCCAACCAAGGTGGAGGGCTATCGCCAGCAGGGCTAGCGATGGACCGAACACGAATGGAGTGGGCTAGAATTCCCAATGTGTTTTCGGTAAAACTTTAGAAAACAATAAAAACGAGTAAAAGTACATTTAGTGAACCAGTGGAGTGATGATAAAAATGTCACAAAGAAACGCAACTCAACAACAGACATCATTTCGAACCAAGGTGGAGGACTATCGCCAGCAGGGCTGGCGAATCATTTCGAATCAAGGTGTAATAAGTTATAATGTTTTAACAAAATAAATATTGAGAATCTGCCTACGAAGTGAGTGGAGGACTATCGTCAGCAGGGCTAGCGATGGACCGAACACGAATGGAGTGGGCTAGAATTCCCAATGTGTTTTCGGTAAAACTTTAGAAAACAATAAAAACGAGTAAATGTACATTTAGTGAACCAGTGGAGTGATGATAAAAATGTCACAAAGAAACGCAACTCAGCAACAGACATCATTTCGAACCAAGGTGGAGGACTATCGCCAGCAGGGCTGGCGAATCATTTCGAATCAAGGTGTAATAAGTTATAATGTTTTAACAAAATAAATATTGGGAATCTGCCTACGAAGTGAGTGGAGGACTATCGCCAGCAAAGGCTGGCGATGGACCGAACACGAATGGAGTGGGGCAGAATTCCCAATATTTAACTACTCTCAACTATGAATGAAATGTCTTTTTATATTATTTGTTATGATAAGATTTGGATATCCGCAGTCTCAATCTATTTTATATATTTTATTGATCAAAAGGTTAAAAATTATAACAACAGAGTTTGAACTAAAAGGGTAAACTAAATTAATTAGATTTTACTTTTTGCGTGTGTGGCGATATCTTGTGGCTATATATAAGCTTGAATCACAATAATGTGTTCAGTGTTCATAATGAGTTCATGGTCATTGATCGTTGCGGCGGCGGTGTGGTTAAGTGTGGCGGTCGGTCACGCTCATGGCGAGAGCTGCCCCCAAACCTACATGGAATGGATGGCGGAAAGTTGCGGGCCTTTTCACCAATATTACCCCATTTCGAATCAAGGTGTAATAAGTTATAATGTTTTAACAAAATAAATATTGAGAATCTGCCTACGAAGTGAGTGGAGGACTATCGTCAGCAGGGCTAGCGATGGACCGAACACGAATGGAGTGGGCTAGAATTCCCAATGTGTTTTCGGTAAAACTTTAGAAAACAATAAAAACGAGTAAATGTACATTTAGTGAACCAGTGGAGTGATGATAAAAATGTCACAAAGAAACGCAACTCAGCAACAGACATCATTTCGAACCAAGGTGGAGGACTATCGCCAGCAGGGCTGGCGAATCATTTCGAATCAAGGTGTAATAAGTTATAATGTTTTAACAAAATAAATATTGGGAATCTGCCTACGAAGTGAGTGGAGGACTATCGCCAGCAAAGGCTGGCGAATAATTTCCAACCAAGGTGGAGGGCTATCGCCAGCAGGGCTAGCGATGGACCGAACACGAATGGAGTGGGCTAGAATTCCCAATGTGTTTTCGGTAAAACTTTAGAAAACAATAAAAACGAGTAAAAGTACATTTAGTGAACCAGTGGAGTGATGATAAAAATGTCACAAAGAAACGCAACTCAACAACAGACATCATTTCGAACCAAGGTGGAGGACTATCGCCAGCAGGGCTGGCGAATCATTTCGAATCAAGGTGTAATAAGTTATAATGTTTTAACAAAATAAATATTGAGAATCTGCCTACGAAGTGAGTGGAGGACTATCGTCAGCAGGGCTAGCGATGGACCGAACACGAATGGAGTGGGCTAGAATTCCCAATGTGTTTTCGGTAAAACTTTAGAAAACAATAAAAACGAGTAAATGTACATTTAGTGAACCAGTGGAGTGATGATAAAAATGTCACAAAGAAACGCAACTCAGCAACAGACATCATTTCGAACCAAGGTGGAGGACTATCGCCAGCAGGGCTGGCGAATCATTTCGAATCAAGGTGTAATAAGTTATAATGTTTTAACAAAATAAATATTGGGAATCTGCCTACGAAGTGAGTGGAGGACTATCGCCAGCAAAGGCTGGCGATGGACCGAACACGAATGGAGTGGGGCAGAATTCCCAATATTTAACTACTCTCAACTATGAATGAAATGTCTTTTTATATTATTTGTTATGATAAGATTTGGATATCCGCAGTCTCAATCTATTTTATATATTTTATTGATCAAAAGGTTAAAAATTATAACAACAGAGTTTGAACTAAAAGGGTAAACTAAATTAATTAGATTTTACTTTTTGCGTGTGTGGCGATATCTTGTGGCTATATATAAGCTTGAATCACAATAATGTGTTCAGTGTTCATAATGAGTTCATGGTCATTGATCGTTGCGGCGGCGGTGTGGTTAAGTGTGGCGGTCGGTCACGCTCATGGCGAGAGCTGCCCCCAAACCTACATGGAATGGATGGCGGAAAGTTGCGGGCCTTTTCACCAATATTACCCCATGGGCGGCAACAAAGAAGGTGGCCTTCTGAGATGCCAAGCCAAAGTTTGCAACGATGGACGCGGTTAAAGACGTTTGGCTTACGGACCCTGTTAGACCCATTGCCGGCATGTGGACCTTTCAACGCAGCAAACGAAGCAACAAGAAGGGTAAAGGTGGAGGTTTGTACGATATACACTCGAGAGCAATGAATCCAGGTCACTTAAAGAATGTTAAAAATCTCGGAAACTAAAAATGATAGGTTAATGCAATAAATTGTATTTAATAGACAATGTAATACTCCTTAAATGAAAGTAAAAAAAATATGAGTCACCATACATTTTATTAACACAAAATTACATAAAGAAAAAAACTGCTGATCTCTCCTTAAAACAAAAATAGGAAACATGAAATTTTTGAACTTTATTACGATTTTCTTGAATTTTAATACTTCGTATTGCCTTCTCGTGCTTAGATTGTGCTTATAAAGGCTGGAAAGAGGGAAAGCTCGCCAGCGAGCAGTTAAGTCGCGACCAAGAGCGGGCTCGCCAGAACGCGGCCACACGTCCCTCATACACCACGCAGCGTAATTACGCAAATCAGGCTAATAAAAACTACGGGTCCAGTTGGGGTGGGCGGAAATAACTTATGTTACTGTACACGCACAAGTGTTAATCGAATAATGTTAGTAATGTAACAGGTGTGGCGTTAAACTGCGTGAAAAAATACGCGAAAATTGCGTTGATCAATCATCATGTGTTGTAATTTTGTAATAAATGACATATTTATAGCGATGATTGTTTTGCATTTTCTTCCCTTTACCAGTTATTGAAGCGCTCGTAGCGAAGTTGGCTCAACCATTCTGAATCGATCAGCAAAGTTAAGCAACGTCCGCCGCGGTCATGAGTTGGATGGGTGACCGCTGGTGACATTACTACTGAGCGCTTCCGTGCTTCGGAGGGCACGTTAAGCCGTCGGCCCCGGTTGTTGTCTTAGGATGGCAGTCGTTACAGCATGGTGGTAGGGCACTTTGCGAATGCCCGCCTAGCTAGCTACCACCCTCAAGTTGAAAATCTGTCGCCAAGCACCTAACGGTGTGTTTCGGCAGCTGTCCTTGAGAGCCAGGGTGAGATAGTGGTCAAAGGCTAACCAATCAAGCATAAAAAAAAAGTGATTTAAAGTTACTGACGGAAATTATAATGCCTAAAACTATATTTTACCGACGTTAAAAACAACGTTGACCGCTATGGTTACTATGAGTATGTTTTTAGCGACCATTTTATTACTCAACGCACCGTATATAATTATTTTTATTGATTAAGACTGCCACATCAATACACAAGGCCACTTTGGTGAAGAATTCTGATTTTATTCGTATTTACATAAGGATCGTTTAGATTCTTTCGGACTTCAATTCTTCCCTTTCCTTATTGCTTGTTATTGAGCTTGTAAGCTCTGTGCACTTCGGTATCTCTGTCGATATTTGCATCTGATGGATAACTTTAACGTGATGCTGAACTACTGGCAGCCGCATACGGTTGTGATCACAGAAGCCGGCGTGTACGCATTTAAAGTGCGCTCAAAATAGACTCAAATATAACAAAAGCATGGAAACTCATGCAATATTTGTAATTCCTATATTCTTTATGGATATACAATGTCACATATTTACACATTATGACTTCCAGAAAAAAGTAAAATTCATGCATTACATGCAATTAAATTGGAAATGAAAGATTGTAGGAATGTGTTAGTTGTATGAAAGAGCATGATTTTGTATGCGTCAGACTATCAACTATGCGTTATCAAATGATATCAAAGACAATCGAAACCAACTGGCTATCTATATTCTAAATGTCTTATGTGTAAGTCGAAAGCACAAGTTCCTGATGTAGTCCCTGTGAAAAAAGGAAAAAACTCACTTCCGATGACAAATTCTTGGAAAGTGAGTTAGAGATGGGGGGTGATGTTCTAGCCCGGCAACACACGGGCAAAGAGAGTAAAGTGGCACAACCGGTACAAACTGAAAAAAATAAATATATAAGTAGGTAACTTATGCAGAGTTAGAGCCTGTAATAGAACAATAGCATAAAACGTGACGTGCTTAAAACAGACATTATTGTACAGTCATGACAATGAAGACCAGAAAACGAAAGAAAATTGAACTTTAATAAAACTGTACCTGACAACAATGTTGTCATAACAAACAAACAAAGGTGCTGGTGTAGCTCATTTTTAGGGTTCCGTACCCAAAGAGTAAAAACGGGACCCTATTACTGAGACTTCGCTGTCCGTCCGTCCGTCTGTCACCAGGCTGTATCTCAAGAACGGTGTTAGCTAGACAGTTGAAATTTTCACAGATGATGTATTTCTGTTGCCGCTATAACAGCAAATACAAAAAGTTGCCCAAGTGCGAGTCGGACTCGCGCACGTTTAAACAAAAAAAGTTTAAAATATGAAGTCTAACGTTGTATAGCTAATGGTACGGACGGAACCCTTCGTGCGCGAGTCCCACTCCCCTTGGCTGATTTTTAATGAAATTTTTATGACTATAGGGACTAACGGTGGTTGAAAACTTTTATAAATCACATTTAAATCTGAAATGAAAATGAGTAAGTATCAGAATTTCATAAAGTATAATATATATTTAGTGTAGTCCGCTAAAAATCTATGCTTGCCTCAATTATTTACTTCAGTTTATTACTACACTTGTCTTAGAGTATATTAGCATAATATGATTCTGATATTACCGATCAAAATTCTCAGCCAGCAATGTGAGAGTTTTAACGTCGTAAGAATTAAATAGGTGATACAAATTACACCGGGGAAATAAATTTGATAATATTATCACAAACGAAATAAGACTGACAACGGAGTCAACGAATTTCATAAAGATAGTTATCCAGTCGGTACTTGAAGTGCTAATAGTTCATAATTGGCTTACCTCAAAATATTTCCTAGCGAGGCAGGTGCGTGGCGGCGGCTGATACGGCCTGCACACTCCCTCGAAGCACACCGCTCGGTGATCACTTAGCTTCGTAATGATGGGAGCTTTCACAGCACAGGTTGTCACTGAGTATTTCTGCCTATTACTGTAAATAGGTTCCAAGTAGATGTTGAGGAAATCACTTGCGTTGGTTAATCTACCATATTAATAAACCATATTAATAACCGTATATAGTAAATTAAAAAAAAAAAAAAAAAAAAAAAAAAAAACATATTAATAAAGTTGTTTGCAGATATTATATCACATAGTTGTTGGTACACTGAGACATTGAGATTTTTTTTATAAATGATGGGTTATAAATATGGTTCCACAGCTGACAACAGCTTAAATAATATGGAACAAATAGGTAAAAGCCATATGGGCGTTAATTTTGAATAATCTGCTAGAAGCATTTCTAAACTTTAGAATTTGATTTTCGACAAAAATGGTGATAAAGATTCGTCAAGAATCGGTAAACCTAATAGACGGAGCGAACTTTTTTCTAATAATTTTATATTAAGTGCAAGTAAGTTGAATTTTTCAATAATCGAAACGTTATCCGGAGAAGTATCACAAACAAAAAGTTCTTGTGTTTTTTTTTTCCAAATGTGAATGTTAAAAAACTCAAATACATTTTTACTAAACTAAGATATGTAGCAGACAATGATGTCACTAGATTAGTGTACTCTGCATTGTGCCAACCTATTTTGTCTTATTGCGTAGTAGTTTGGGGTGCAGCGTATGCGGACATCTTCATTAAAGTTGAAAGGGCTCAAAGAGCTTTTCTCAAAATTGCCTATAAAAAACCGTTAAGGTATGCTACGGATAAACTTTACAGCGATTATAATCACCAAAGAGTTAGACATATTTTTATTACCCGTTATTACCCGTTCCATTTTACGTTTTCATAGACAAGCCCTATTTTCCATTTGCGCTAGTTCAAGACCTAAAAGGTGCTTAAGCTGGCCCACTACTAAAGTAACTACCAAATTTGCCAAAAAATCACCATCATTTATGTGTGCTTATCTATATAACATGGCTCATAAAAAGCTAAACATCGTTAAGAATTTGAGAATCAGTTGCAAAAGAAATGTCCAGAACTGGCTACACAATTTCAACTATTATGAAACTTAAAAACTGTTACTCATTCTTAAGTAATTCTTTGTGCATTACATGTGGTATTTTGTTTTAATTTAAGCAATTTCTGATCTATTCCTAAAAATGCTTCACATTTTTACACTCCATATTGATTCTTCATACATAACTTCAAAACAACTAGGTATTATAAAAAATAGTTTTTTTTTTTCTATATTTTAATTTAACACAAAATAACATGCTACAAATTATATATTCATTATCTATTTATTATTTTGTCAAAGCTATATATAACATTTCTAAAATAATATACATAGTTATAAAATAAGTATGAAAAAAAAACCCCGTGTGTTACTGTCATAATATCTACAAACAATATCGCCTAAACTTGTCTCTTGTACACACACAACTCACACTCACTCAGTTACATTTTACACTTATCTCACCATACATACATAAACAAACTGTTTCTATGTGTGCTATTCTATCATCAGTGCAAGTTAACAAATACGTAATGCAGTAATACAGTGGTCGGATGGATGCAAATATATATTTTTAATGAAGGTACCCACATTTGTAATCTTATTCTAAAATGTATGTAGCACAATCCTGCTTTTTAGAATCCAACTTACTTATGGGCAATACAAATATCCTCTGTTATTTTAATAAGCATAGTGTTTTAGTGAAAACCTTTGTATGTTTTTTGTAAAGTAAATCGTCAATGGTGTGGTGAAACAACAATTCTATCCATAGGATCACAACCTTTCCGCTGTACGCCGCGCCGGTCAGGACTGATACGATATATTTGGTATGTTTTGTTATAATCTATAAAATTGTAGATTTATTTCTGCGCAGTTTGCAATTGTATAGCTAAGATATTGGTATTTCTGTGGGATTTTTTTAAATAATGCTAAAAGTAGATGTATTTCTTCTTTTTTTTTAAGAAAGTAACGTCATACTGTACTTATTCCCTTAATAAAAATAACAGTACATTAAATACAAACTGTAAAGTATGCTTTTAGAACACTCCGTTATCTATTAGGTACTATATTTATCTATTGATCATACATTTATATAAATTATGTACATTTGGAAGAGAACTAGACCACCCACAACACAGGGTATCCTAGTGTGGGGGCTAGTGTGAAATAGTCAGTAACTATGAGTCAAAAGTAGAATGGAAATAATTTAGATTATAAGTGTTTTTGGTAAAAAATTTATAGTAACTGCTTTTGTAACTTATAACTAACATTTATAGTAATATTCCATAATATTGTCTAATCAACGTAAGAAACTGTTTTGGCACAATAAAGTATATTATTATTATTATAAGGTAAAGAACGTTGACATTCGAAAGAAGACAAAAGTATGCGATGCCTTAACTTTTGCAATGAGGGCTAAATGGAGGTGGGCGGGCCACGTAGCCCGTTACAAGGACAATAGATGGACTCTACGGTCAATAAAATGGTCTGGGCCAAAAGGCACCAGATCAAGAGGTCGACCAAGGGCCAGATGGGCAGACGAAATTGTAGCATGCGCGGGTGGAAGTTGGCTAGATAGTGCTAAGGACAGAGAAGGATGGCATTCTTTGGGGGAGGCTTTTACCGGAACGGGGTCCATGCAATGGGTAGTGGATAATTAAAACAAATAATAATTAAACGAATTACAAAATAGAATTTATAATTAGAAACAAAATTCATCGAAGTGTAATATATGTAGTTGAATTAGGTTTAGGTTAATAAGTCACCAACTGCTTTCATATGTACTATGCATGGAATTAAATAAAGCTTTATTATTATTACTGCAGTGGCCAGCAAAGGAGGCATTGATGGACGAACGTGTAAATGTGGGCCGAGGCGAAGCCGAGGCACACATACGTAAGCCCATCAATGCCTAGTTGTGGCCAAGGCTTGTATAGTGCTTTTCTCAAATAATGCACGGTAATTAAAACAAAGTAATACCTTGGCAGATTTTTTATTTGAAGATATAGTTGTTAAATGTACAATTTATAAATTTTAAAGTGGACTTTCCGGGGATTATGTTGGTTTGGGATAATTCTAAAGAGGTGAAAAAAGTGGTGAAGAATTTCAGATGGCGTTGAATTAAGTTCATCACACTCATTGTCTTCACTTGAACTCATTATGTCGAAACAATTACTTTTCAAAATCAATGACTATCAACAATAAAATTGCCCGCGTTAAAGTGTTCATTCGTTTTTTTTTCAATAAACAGCGTTCTATTTGCAAGCCTGATCGAAATATAAATAACACCTTTGATAAGTTACCTCCTTGGTTGCCATGCTTCAAGGTAAAAGATCGTTCCATTTTTAGGGTTCCGTAGTCCTGACAAGGAACCCTTATAGTTTCGTCATGTCCGTCTGTCTGTCCGTCTGTCCGAGGTTTTGCTACGAGACCGTTGGTACTAGGAAGCAGTAATTTCGTATGAATATGAAAAACAATTACGCCGAGAAAGTGGTAAAATAAATAAATTAAATTTGAAAAATATTTTTTTAGGTTGATTATTGATTGATTTTACATGTGATGTGGAGATGAAATTTTTTTTCGTCAACTATCTCTTCGTGTCTGGTAGGGATGAATAGGTCTTCTGAAATGACTTAGGGTTGACTCATACTGTTTTTCGATTTAATGCTCTATTTACGAAATTTTAAACTTTAAAGTGCAAATTTTTGTTCAAGCAGGGCGTCCCCCCCCCTCTAAAAGCTAAGCTGCTGGCTTGAAAAATCTGAAAAAATTCAAGCTGATACTTCGTTTTATGAACTTTAAAAGAAAAGTATAGCGGTTGAGATAACTTTATCAGTTTAGCAGTAATAGTAGTTGAACTTGGGTGTTGGATAATTTTATACCAAATATAAAATCTATAGAATAAATCCTTTAAAGTGACTAAGATTAGTTAGTGGTTTATAAAGGGTAAAGACTGGCATTGAAAACTTAATCTAAAATAAAAAATCTATAAACTATAAGCATGCCCTATGTCATACACAATAGACTAGCCTACCAGCCGCGGCTCCACCCGCGCGTATTGCGGTTATCTCGCAAAACCAATAACCTCTTTTTGCGCATTTGGATAAAAACTATCCTTTGTCCTTTCCCGTCTCCAACTATTTCCATTAGTATAGATATAGATATTATGACAGTACAAAGATTTGACTTATATAGGTATAAAGTACTTTTTGGATATATGGAGTATACTTTTTATTTTTCTTTCATATACATATAATATCATCTATTTTATAATAGAATAATTATTTATGCTATAGCAAATAAGTTAAATGACATTCAAATTCTTATCTGAATCGCGCTATCGTTACGTTTTCATTCGAGTATCTACCTAAAGAATTCAAACGAATTTTGTTTAATTTTCGAATTACAAATTGTAATAATAACTTGTCGGCAATCGTACTCTTACTTCTTAGATTTAGCAGGAAGAAAATGGATGAGAATAAAGTACTAAGAACAGAATCGTTCGATATTATGATAACGGGCTTCTGCGGAACCCTACATTGAGCGTGGCTCGACACGCATTTGACCGTTTTTTTAAATTTCACGACAGATATAAGTTTACTATGCAATTTATTTGGCCGCTAGACACGACAGATATACCTAGATTTTCATACATTTTTTGCCGGCCGCTGCGCGCATGTATTTGGCCAGTACAGCAATTTCGATTTATCACGAAGAAGGTTGTCATAACAATGCAAGCATGTTTGAGAAAAAAATATTATTTCAAAATGTAATTAATTTAATTTGCACAGGCAACGCCATATATCTGCTATAGGATCTATGTTTATTATTGTAGATATTTGTATCATTAAAGTTATAGAATAAAATAATTTTATGACGGTCTACGTCAAAACTCACAGAAACCGGTACATAAAGACCAGGTAAATTTTCAGTACCAGTACATTTTTCATTCAAATCCTCTTGTTGTTAGTAAAAAAATTCCTAACATAATTGCGGCGTTCCCGAATTCTCTTTAGCAGTAATTCTAAACTAAACATAATTAAAGTTCAAATAATGGATACCGAGGAGTTGTAACCTAAAAGCGAAATTTTACGAGAAGGTTATCAATCAACCTTTTCAGAATTTGTCCAAATAAAGTGTCACATGGACTTGACACCAACATAATATAATAGGGAATACACAATTATTTATCTGCTCATCATTTTCCTACCCCTATCCATGTAGAATCGGTACAACATACTTCTGTGAGCAGGTCATGAAGTTATTTTTATATTGTGACCTGTGAGGTGTTTACGCTCTAAAAGAGGTGCAATATCACATGCAATATTATCCTTTGTGCTAGGAGAGGAAACATGTTGTATCGAGTAACCTAAATGAGTAAATCTAATATGTTAATCTAGTTCTCTAGTAGTATATGTAAAGTCAAGTAGTGTGTGTAAAACTCAAAGAAAGTGCCGGAAATGCGAGGAATCTAGTAAAAAACGTTTATATGTAATTTTTGAAAGACTGTTAAATCTGTATTTAAATGTAAGTTTATTTTATTTTATTTGGAAACCTAACAGCAAGACGACATAAAATATGTATCAGCCATAAGCTTTTTAGTTAAGTATTATTAGATAAAAAGCTTATGGCTGATTAAAAGTTTTCACATATATGTAACTACATATTTTATCAAGTTGTACATAGTTGACAGACTCGTACAAGACTGAGGTTACTATCTAGTATCTGACAATTATATAAATAAGTAGGTATAAGATTTAAAAATAGGATACCTATTGGTACTTAGTAAAGTTGTGTCGTAGAGATAATAATATGTTCTATGGTTGCAATAACTTTAGCTCAATGTGAAATATGCAAAATATATATTCAATGAAACCATATAGAATACTATGTCAGAGAACAAAGGGTGGAACCTATTATGTATCTACTACCTACGTATTTTAAACCATTGCGTGATACATTGCGTATAATAAATAAATGTCAAATAAAAATATAGGTAGTAGTTAACCAATTAATGTTCTTTGCCTAAGAAATCGACAGTAATTTTGACAGGCATCATCTAGGAGAATATTTTACAGAATTGAAGCTCCTACCTCCAAAATCCCCAATTATTAACTACTGAATGATAAGAGTAGATCAAATTAGGGATTAGAAAATTAAATTCATTCACCGTTGTGAAAAAGCGTTGGCGGCAGTTAAATAACTTTTCAATTTGATTTAAAATCAGAACAGCCTATATTACTGAAATGCATGAGCATTAATATATACTATCTTCAATAATTTCTTGCAACATCACGTAAGTAAGTACACAACTTATTTTATTATTGTAATATTAGTTCAAATATACATATGTATTACCATAGCAAAAATATTTTATCTCTATGGTTTTACCCAAAATAAAAGTTATCAATATAAAAACAAATTCAAATGGTTATATTCACAAGTATTTTATTTTATATCAATGAACTCTGACATCACATTAATCAGGCAGGGTAATTTCCCTCTTGGAATTATTTACATATTATGTTTTTGAAGCAGTAATGGCTCAGTGGCATTGGCTATGCACTGCCGCGCAGCAGGTCCATGGTTCGAATCCCGCCGCGGCTTGAGGTTCACCGCATCGTGGAAGGGCATTTTGCGTATGCCCGCTTGGCTAGCTACCACCCTCAAATAGAAAATCTGTCGCCAAGCACTTAACGGTGTGTTCCGGCAGAAGTCTTCGAGAGCAAGTGAAATAACAGGCACATGAGACTGAACAACTGTCTCAAGGTGACGGGCGCAGTGCAATTCGTGACCTGTGAAGAAATGCATCTGTTATAGGCAGAGGTTAATTCGCTTAACATCAGGTAGGCCTCGAGCTTGTTCCGTCACAATAACAAAAAAAAATTGTGTAGATTGCATTTAGATAAAACACGTTTCTGGTAAGCTTCTCTTTACCGCATCGTTACCACAGAAGGTAATATGTGATATTTTTTTTTTTTTTTTGTTAATGTTGTAACTACTTCGTTACATTTAGTTCTATATAAATATCTATTAGTCAATAATTTCAGTAAAGAAAAGTAACATCATTTTAAATGCTCGCGCCATCTCCATGCGAATGTTAAATTGAATGATGCAAGTCTGACGATGGCGACGCAGCGCGCTGACTCATCGTACAAACAAACTCAATGACGAGTAAACGGGAGTGAAGCAGGCCGTGGGAGTGCGAACGGAAGCTATTGCAGAACGGTTAGCTTGCGTCATAACGGCTGCATTTTTTTTCTGCTACCTACGCCTCGTTAATATTTTTTGTGTTCTAAACCACAAATATTATATTCTCAACTTAACAAATTTAATAAAAAAAACATATAACATAGTATTTATAAATCCGTGGAGTAGCATATCTGCCTATCTTGTACCTGATTCATTTCGGAAAGGGTGTGCAAAAAATTCAAGGCATAACCCTCTCCACACCTTTCTACGCAAGCAAAAGGACTGAGCCCTACCCCATATCTTGAAAGATCCTAAAATTAGAACCCGAGTTTTTAAGCTCTATTAAGATCAAACTCGACGCCTGCATGTATTGCCCTATGACCGTTGGACCACAAGCTAAAAACACTTTTATAAATAGGTTTTTAATGTACATAAGAATAAACTATCTCTTATTTTTGTATTAAAAAGATATCCGAATAATTGATATAGTTAAAGTATAGTATATATACCAACATATTTCGACGATATTGTTTAAGAAAAGAGGAAGGAAAGATGTCTCCCATCGTTATGGTAAACTCGCTCCTTTCAAGACCTGTGAACACATCATCGAGATATATTGACCGGTAGATTACTTAAACTGTTTTGGGATAGCGTTGACCTTCTTAGGCGATCAACTACTTGATATTACGGTTTGCTAAGAATGGGCTGAAGCGCAATCCGTAAGTTATGGTAGACAAGGAGTAAGATGTTAAGGGATGATCTGGCGATGAGCGCGAGAGAATGAGCAGAAACCGTCTGTGGTCGGGGTGAACCATGATGTTTCTAAACATTTGTTAACTTTGTACTGCTAACGACCTTGTGGGTTTGGAAATATAAGTTTTAAAATTAACATCAGCGCTTTTTTCCATACGGCATATTGTAATATATTGTAATACAGGGTTATTGGTAAAATGCTAACAACGTCTTAGGGTTGACTTCTTCTAGTCCGAACAAAAAATTTGAGTCGATTTATTTTTTGTATTGTAAAACTTTTATTTGTTCATTTGTTTTTGCATGTTTTAATGCCTACTCGAAGCCAAGGGCAACACTCGATCGCGCCGTGCTTCCTTTGAATTTTGAATATTTACATCGGGCAAAATTAAAAAAAATATAAAAAAATACATTACAGGCACAAGAAACTTTTAACATCAGATGGTCCTAGAACTTATTCCGACGAAACCATTTAAAACAAAAACTAAACAAAAAAAAAACTCAAAATGTTTGTTAGGACTAGCAGGAGTCAACCCTAAGAGGTTGTTAGCAGTTTACCAATAACCTTGTATAAATTTATACTAACATCACCACTAATAAATAAAACATTTATTTACGTTTTGTAATTTATCTGCAGATATGCGGTGACCATCGAGAAAATAACCCTTAGAGGTGCAATAAGATTTGGTTTGTTCGAGATGAATTCTGCCAAACTCTGTTTAACCTAAACGCGCTCTAATTGGTTAAGCCACCTCCATGCGGTAAACACCCGAGTCCCATAGTGATGGGACGTGATTCTTATGCAAATATTATCGATATCAATACATCGTACAATATATATAAGCTGATCGTATAATTTATTTCTCCGTGACGGCCTATTTAGATAAAAGTGATATTTGTCCCACTTGCGTTGGCAATAATACCCAGCAGATACCTCGCGCGGTATTTTGTATGAGTATAGCTGATTTGTTATAATAAAATATAGAATAATGATTTGGTTGTGTGATTCCACAAATCTGCTTGAAATATCCTTACTAAAATGATAAACATTTAAATATCTCTTTTAATATTTTTATGTTTGCAATAATGCATGCTCCGCGGTAATTTGTAATGTAATACAAATATACGGGAGGAAAAATTTAACCCCGCACATGACTTAAATTTTTCCTCGCGTTTATTTGTAATTTAGTAATTTATATATCTCCCTAACAAATTACTATTGGAGTATATTTCTTATAATTGAAGTACAAATTTTCGACTCGTAAGAGTAAGGTTCCGGTGGCCGAATAGATTAGGCATCCGGGGCGAAATCAGAGGACGAGGGTTCGATTCCCGTACGGCACAAAACATTTTGTACTCTAATAATAATTTGTAAATGTGATTTTTGCTCAGCACGCAAAAGTGCTTGTAATCATATTTAGAAATATGTATGTATCTGTTGTAATAATAATCCGATATATCAACATCCAAGCATATATATATGTTTGAGCGTACGTCATTAGAAAATATGCACTATTTCCAAAGATATACAGTCGAAAAAGAGGTCGACTACTCCAGGACTGAATAATCCCGAGTGACATTGACGGGGAGACATCGAGCGGGACTAAAAGTTCCAAGTGTTTTGTAGCAATCGTAGTATCAATTTAACGTCGGCCACTTTATATTAAATGAAAACAATCGTCTGAAAAGTGACGGGAGCAAACCTTGTTGTAGTATGCTGGAAACCAATTTTCTCTTCTTGTTAGCTCAATCCATTTTTGTTTGAGATTTGGATGTCTAGGGATTCTATCAAAAAATAAAACAAATTTGTTAATAATACCATAGAATAACTTAAGGTAGCTATATATGTTTTATACAAAAATATGATTTTGAACTCGGTACAGGTATATTGATATACCATAAGATTATATTAAGATAAGACTTATATCAAGTTGAAAACGTAGAAAAGATTTGGTGTTTATGAGACAGAAATTCAACATAAAACTGGCACACCGTCATCAGAGTTTTCTTGGCTCATATGTATATAACAAAACTAGTAAAGTCATCACTAATCTGAGAACACACACGTATAGGCAAGCTAAAATCGAAATAAACAAGTTAGCTTTACACTATATATTCACACAAAGCTTTATATTCATTGCACTTCATGCATACACACAAACACACACACACATCCTGTCACACAACCACATACACAATAATATAATATTTACCCAAATATATACGAAATTTTATACAGCCATATCATTTAATAAGCATACCTCAATCTCAATGTATTTTTAAAGGAAGCAGACTCCCACGACACAAGATTTTTTTCTTAGTGTGGGATCTGCATGTCATTTTACTGTCAAAAAATCAATACAATTTAGTGTACCAATTGTAATAAAGTTAAGACTGACAACATGTAACTGTATATTGTGAAATAAATTATTTTTATTATTATCATTATTATTATAAACTCCTATCAAACATATAAAAGGTACCCACTTTTTACATCCAAGGCTAAATATATTTATAGGCCAGAGTATGACGATATCGATTTTAGTTCCACTATAACGATATATTACCGTACTGTATAAGCACAACACTAGGTGAGGGTGCGGTTTACAGAGAGACAAGGATGATAATAGATGAATGGAGTAAGTGGGAGTGAAATGCATTCATACGGGTCTATTAGATTGTCCAGTTTAACTTGACCTATTAAAAATGAAGCAGATAAATTACGTAAATTGATAAATTTTACTTACTTGTGGAAGGTAATTCCATCTGTTTTATAATTGGATGTTTTGCTATTTTTCCCGCACCATTTAATGGAGCAGGTAGTCATTTTTATTGCAATGAATGCCTACAATCGTCAATAATAAAAATATTTTCAGACACGTACGTACGGATAAAGCTTCTGGTCGCGTACTGTTTATGTGAGCTCATGCTATGACTATAATGTGTTAGAAATCACACACCAGTTGCATGATCAGGCGAACCATGAATTCCCCTCTCGGGGTTTAAATCTCGTTGGCGGTGACGAACGTGCGTAATATGAAATTTATGTTACGTGTGATCTAAGTAATTATATACCTAAATTGAGCATTATATACCTAAATTGGGCTGTGTGATGCAATACTGCCTCAATTGAGTTTATAAGTTTTGTATTATCTGCATAAATGTACCAGAACGTAACTGAATTATATCATATTATTATATGAAGGTCATCATGTCGTAGGGTAAAAAATTAGAAACAAATTATTCTTTATCTTGTTTAATGGTCAAGAGATCAAATATGATAATAATTTAGTTCAAAAGTGACTCACAATATAATGATAAGTTTTTGTGCGATACACTCGTTGAGGATTTATTATTCGTTTTTATTCGATTATTCGTTTTGGCGGTGTGGGTGATTGTGGTGGTCGGTCACGCTCATGGCGAAAGCTTGGCGAACCAACCCGACGCGGTCGGAGACGTTTTACTTGATGAACCCGCCAGACCCATATCCAGCATCAGCTTGAACCTCCAACGTAGCAAACGAAGCGGGAAGTATGGCAAGGTTAAGGATATGTACGATATAGGAAAAAAAGCTTATGAAGCCTATCAAGAGAGAAACCAGATCCGCGAACAGATGAAGAATAATGAGAAGCGGGTCCGTGAATATTACACCACCACAACTCCACGACCAACCACGCGGAATTATGCAAGAGATGCTACCAATAAACTCCGGCCCAAGTGGGGTGGCCGCAAATAACTTTAATCAGTGTACATACACAAGCGTTAATCGAATAATGTTATTGCAGGCGTGACTTTTAACTGCGTGAAAAAAAAATTACATAAAATTAAACATTATGCGTTCATCCATTATGATATATTGTATTTTCGTAATAAATAACATTATTTAGAGCGATGTGTTTGATTTCCTATTTCTTGCATTTTACAGTTTATCAATAGTAACTGATCCTAACAGTTATGTGACGATTGAGTGAAAAATATATATTTTCTAACTTGGATAGATAACGAGAATTATTATTTAGGAACCGGCTAGGACTCGCGTAATATTTTCCGGATATTGCTCCGACCAGTTTCGAACTTATTTGAAGTTCTTCGTCTGGGACTCAGACCAAATAAAAAGTCAAGACAGAATGTTGTGAACAGAGAAGTGAGGCCGGTTTTCCAAACATGTGTGCGTGTGTCGGTGTTGCATAAAGCCTTGTATTCATGGTAAACATTTGTTTCGCAACATGGTTGCGTAACCGTATTGTAATAGCAAGGTTCGTTTGTGAAACTGGCTGACGAATATTTGTTTTCCTTTTGGCTATTGACGGACCAACCATTTCTAGAAAATGTTCGAAATCACTCTTCGAAATTCTCGTAAAGTTACTAAATGATCCATCTGTCATTCTGAGGTACATCAATGTTTCTCTTTGCAGAAGATAATTTCGCACCAACCATTTTTTGTATCATTTTTTTCATTAGAAATCTTATACATAAAATAAAGAGAACACAACAACACTATTTCCTCGAGCAACATTTAAACGCAGACTGGCGTGTGTGGACAACCCACATTGATTTAAACAAAGTTTCCAGCAGCATTCTCGCCGTGTATCAACAAAGTTGATCAACTAATGTTAAACAAATGTTTACCATGAATACGAGGCTTAATAATCAAATTACCTTATGAAAATAACGTTACCAATTTAATAACGTAATTAGTATCAATACAACAATAGGGTTCCGATGTAACGTGTCGGCAAAAGTAGTGTCGTTAAGTAGGGGAAGGGAATGGAAAAAGTGTTTCAGAAATAAGATTACTGAGTATTTAATTTACATGCATTTATTTCTTGTAACTAATTAGTGACGGGTTTTTTATGCAATCGGGGAAAAAAGCACAAAGCCCACCTGGTGTTAAGCTGTAACCTCTGCCGATACAGTTCGTCACAAGTGGCAAACTGCACTGCGCCCATCACCTTGAGACATAAAGATGTTAAGTCTCATGTGCCTGTAATTTTACCGGAACATAGGAATGTGAACATTACTGCTTGGCGGTAGAAATAGGTATAAATAAATATAAGTCGCCGATTTTAAAATTTTGCCATGATAGTTCCTTCTTACTTTTCCGAATGATTTCGATCCAATTTTGTTTAATTTTTCTCTTCTAATTGGACTCAATTCGGAAAATGAAAAAATAATTAAACAGTAACACTGGTAAGTGACCAGTAAAGTGTGAACAGTTAAGAGGGAACTTAAATTTGCCTTTGTTATATCAATAATTATATGGTTATAATTCAACTCTTTACACAACAACGTTAAAAACAAAAAAAAAACAATGGAAATATGTTTGTTTATAACGAAAAATAACATCACCTACTTCAATATCTTCGAAACCGAAAATCCAATACCAATGAAATGAATATGAGGTATCAGCAATTATAATTAAAGGTATCAGCTTTCCAACAAAAAATAAAATTATGGAGTTATGAAGTAACAAAGATTTAATCAGAAAAATACAACTGAATAGAAAACCTGGTCCTTTTTGAAGTCGGTTGAAAATGGACTGAATAAATGAAATCCATCGTTTAAGTTTGCAATTTAACCACTGAACCGAATTTGATAATGATATTGCGTCGTAGAAATCTACGACGCAATATCTGTATAAAAAAAATACAGTCCAATTGAGAACCTTCTCTTTTTTTTAAGTCGGTAAAAACACATTGGATCAACTATTAAAAAAAAACTAATAGCAATACGTTGTGTATTATCACCCAATAATAGGGTAAACCTTATAGGCTTAATAACGGCAACACCAATGCCACCACGCCGCAATAGTTCGACTGACGAGTCAAGGCGTAGTTTCGTTGTACATATGTGTGTGTAATGGTGTTTGTACACGGCGAGGCGTAGTTTTACCGGCCTCACTGCTCTTTACACAACATTCCGTCTTGACTTTTTATTCGGTCTGAGGTCTGGGAGTCATGATTGTGCACAGCGTCGAGCGCGGGCCTCAGCATGTAACTGGCGTTGAAACGGTTGCGCCGCAGCTGTCAAAGTCAGGATTTTTCCGTCCAAACAACATCGTCCTAGGTCCAAACTGTCACTTTCTTCACTACCACTGTGATTGTCACTGTCATTCTGATAGGTATGGGTAATAACACGCGAGTACTAGCCGGTTTCTAATTAATAATTATGGACAAAACTCGCGTTTTTAGCTCAGATAACGAGAAGTTTTGTTTTTATATCAATCTCATTTTGTTAAAATAACTACATTTCAAACATTTTCTCTCTTTTATATAATAGGATGGAGCACTCAACGAATTTTTTATTTTTTGTAATTTCATTATCGTGGTTATACTGAAAGTTGTCAATAGTTATGTTGTAATTTATTATTAGGTATGTAAAATATTGTCTCAGTCAAGGCAGTACCTTAAGGTACTGCCCTCATCATATACAATTTCGAGAAAAAAAAAAAATATCGCAGTTTTCGTAGTACCATAATAATATTAATTATTTGAATTATATACAATTTTTAAGATAAAATCGTTAGTAAACGTACTTAAAAGTCACCTAAAATATTCAAAAACCACATCTTATCACCATGACACCCGTCAATATTTCTTTTAAAAACTCACGATATTTTGGCACTTTGAAATCAATTTCAGACGGAGTGCTTTCACGTCGTATACTTAACTTACGTGCGGGGTGGGGAGCGGGAGGTCTGACCTTGGCCTTGAAAATTGGTTTGTTATTGTTTTAGTGCAAACCACGATTCATATTTGAGTCCACGTCACTTTCTTTTCCTGCCAAATTAATGTTTCGCGCGTTTTTAAACAATGAGTCTACGCAGTGGAAATGTGTGTCCTATATTTGGCTCAGGAAGAGAAATACCAAAAAATACGTTGCCTACTTACAAAGATATGATACGGTACTTCTTGTTTATTACAAAAAGTACGCGAAAACGTCAAAATCTCGTCAAAAACTCTTCGGAACTTGTTGCTATCGAAATAGAAAAGATTTGGACGAAAGCTTCTATTCCTATAATAGAACATCGGACTATAACAGCTCGGATAATAGCATCTCATGACAAATATCACTCTATTTTAATCGCATTATTAGGGTAGAAAAAATAATGAAAACTACATTCGTAGAATGGAACAATTCAAAAGCGACAGTAAAAAGTAATTTGACATTGCTACATGTAAATGTCCCACTTTCACTATGTGTTCGTGTGAAAAGACAAAAAAGTTCCTGTTTAAAAAAGAAAATTTTTAACTGATCAAAGAAGACAGCAAAATATAATTATTGGATCAGTAGATTTAGTTACTACAAAGAAAATTGAGAAAAAAATAACAGGCATACTAAACAAAAATCGTGCGAAGACAATCATTTACAGACTGCGACAATCAACAAAGAAGCGGCCCCATTACTGACAGATTAAGTTACCGAAGTAATTACTGAAAGAAGCAGGAAACCTATCAATGACATGCTGCCATCATCTTCGACTGCAACCACGCCAAGTGTCTTCTTGCTACCAGGAACGTCATTTTAGGCAGTTGCAAGAACATTGGACCGTTTCGAAGTTTCTTCGGAAATGCGAGGAATTCAGTAAAAAAACGTTTACATGTGATTTTTGAAAGAAATATATTACCATTATCATTTGACTGTTAAGTATATGTTGTTAAATGTAAGTTTATTTTATTTTATTTGAAAAACTAATAGCAAGATAACAAAATATATTTAATAACCATTATCTTTTTAGCTAAGTATTATTAGCTAAGAACCTAATTAAAAGTTTTCACATATATGTAACTACATGTTTTATTAAGTTGTACATAGTTGACAGACTCGTACAGGGCTGAGGTTACTATCTAGGATCTAACAATTGAAATAAATAAGTAGGTAAAAGATTTTAAACTAGGATACCTACAAGTACTCAGTGAAGTTGTGTCGTAGAGATTATGATATATTCTATGGTTGCATTAACTTTAGCTCAATTTATTATTCTTTAGCTCAATATATATTAATTGAGTCATCGCTCGTAGTGCCCGGCAGGCTTGCCTCGCGCGCTTATCACTCCATCAGCTGTGCGTATTTATTTGTTTACCTTTGCGCAAAAGTGGTTACCGCCGTAAATATGAATTGCTCAGCGTGCCTCAGTAAAATAACGGTAGAAAAAGACCAATACTTGCGCTGCACAATAATGGGATGTAGTAAATATTACCATCTTTTGTGTACTGGGGAGAGTAATTTAACCGAAATTGCTGCTGCAGGCTGGGTCTGCCCCGAATGCCTATGTGTTACTAAGAAAGGTGGAGACAACAGCTCGACCCCGGTAGGCGTTTCTAAAAAGCATCGTGATTGTAACGTAACTGTCCGGCAGAAAATGGTACATATTCAGGCGCAAAACGAAGATAGTATAAATAGCACACTAGGTCTAGCCTATGAGATTTGTGAGCTACGCCAGGAAGTGAAGTCAATGAGAGAACAGATTACTCATTCCAACAACTTAATAGCTGATTATGAAAATAAACTCAGCCTGTCACTAATGTATATTGCTGACTATGAGAAAAAGCTTTCTCAATCTATATCCCTCATAGAAAGCTACGAGACTAGGTTGGAAAAGTATGTGAATCAAACGGACAAAATGTTCAACAATTTTGATCGCATTTCTAAAGACACGCAGTGTAATATTGGTACGGAACCACGCAATATTTTTGCAAGGGCCCCGACCCAGAATCTGGAACCTCAGCAATTACCAGTTAGGGCGATAAATAGTCCACCATCTTCAACGCCGCTGGCACAGGGGACGCCGCGCCAGCCTACTGAAACTGATTCTGCAATAAAAACAACCAATCATGTGCTGTTGAAGAAACACCAAAGAATTAAGGCTGGACAATCTTCAAAAACCAAGTCTCAACCGAGTAGTCAACCTAATAAGTCATTGGAAAATGTCCAGCAAGCAAAGTTAACGGCTGACACTGTAAATGAGGTTCAGGAGTGGACTGAGGTAAAAAAGAACAAAAATCGGCGCCTTACTTCACTTTGCGGAGCAGCGGGGCCGTCAGTTACGACGCTGAAAGCTGTTGAATTGCGTAAATACATTCATTTATGGAATATGGCGTCTGGAATTGAAGAGGTGCGTCTATATCTGGGTCAGCTATGTCCAAATGGAACCTGCACAGTCGAAGAACTCGCTGCCAAGGGAGACTACAAGTCATATAAAATAGGAGTGCCGGCTGCTTACTATGATACATGTTTCTCGATCGAAGTATGGCCAATAAATGCCCGGATCAAAGCGTGGGTCAATTATAGAAGATCGCCTACTCACTCAAATGCTGACTCAAATGCCAGGCCTCAGTGTAGCCCCCGGCCCTTTCGTGAACAAGCCTCTCATAACAAAACATAAGCGGAAACATAGCACAAACTTGCTTGCGTACTATCAAAATGTACGCGGTTTGAAAAGTAAGCTCTCTGAGTGGCGAAATAATCTGTTATTATTAGAACATAACTTAGTGGCGGCTACAGAGACTTATTTGGATACATCCGTAGCAGACACCGAGGTAATCAGCGGAGACTGGAGTATATTACGTAGAGATCGCACTACGCCATGTGGCGGCGCGATGTTGTGCGCTCGCGCACCGATTGTGCTACGGCGCCACACTGAACTGGAATCAGCCGGAGGAGGAGAAGATTTATGGGCTAGTTTCGAATGGCACGGCCGTAAAGTGTATGTGTGCGTTGTTTACATAAAATCAAACGCTACGGACGATTTTTATATGACATGGTTCTCTAAGGTTGAAGGCTTTATTAACGACTTAAAAGGGATTGTGTTAATTTTGGGTGATTTAAACCTTTACACGGCTTCATTGAGCATAAATAACTATTATTTATATTTTATGTCTTTTTGTAACTTGTGTGAGAACAACAACATTCCAAATGTTAATGGTAGAATGTTAGATGTGGTATTGAATTGTTTGTGCTCAGATACACATGTAAATGTTGAAACCGCTGCCAATATAGTTAAAATTGACTTGCACCACCCGCCTCTTGAAGTTATTGTAAAGATCTCTAGTTCTCGTCATTCGGACCGAATTGAACCAAGTAACATCAATCCTAGCCTTGACTGGAATTTTAAAAAGTGCAATTACTCTCAGCTGTGTGAGATGATGACTAATGTATCGTGGGATGAATTTTATTTACTTGACGATGTGTCTCAGTGCACAAACTTTTTCTACGACCGTATTTATGAAATTTTCGATGCCTGTACTCCTAAAAAATGTCGCGATAGAGTAGTGGGATCGCGGTATCCGGTTTGGTTTAGTAAGGATATTATCGATGATATCAAACTAAAACTTGAGCTTCATCGTAACTGGAAACGTACTTGTTCCGAGGAGTCTTATGAATTATTTTCCAGTTTAAGGTCTCAGCTAAAAAATCGTGTCTCAAGTGCCTACGATTCGTATGTGGTGGATATTGAGAACAGTATTAGGGAAAACCCTCGGGAATTTTGGCGCCATATTTCATCTCTTCGATCAAAGGGAGGATTTCAACCAACCGTTGAATACAAGGGGGACACTTTCAGCGGAATACAAGCTTCTGAGGCTTTTGCAAAATTTTTTTCAAGTGTTTTTCTCGAAGATGTGCCAAAACTAGATGCGGCAAGCACCTCTGCTAGGGATTTATCAACTTCGAGTAATGTTATTTGCATACCACAGATATCTCCTTGGGATGTAGTAGAAGGAATCCAAAGTTTGAAAGCCAGTGGCTCAATTGGGCCAGACTGCATACCTCCGTGGTTTTTGAAGGACGGAAGGGAATTACTGAGCTACCCTCTCTGCTACTTGTTTAACCTTGCTCTACGGAAGGGAGTCTACCCATCTCAATGGAAACTTTCGCGTATCTGTCCTATTCCTAAAACTTCAAATAGAATATCGGTAGAGGAATATCGTCCAATAGCCATATTACCGACCGTAGCGAAGGTTTTTGAGCACGTGCTTCATAAAAAAATGTATAGGCAGGTTGAACCGTTTTTATGTGATGAACAACACGGATTCAGAAAGAAACGATCAGTAAACACTAATTTATTGACGTTGGTGGACTATATATCTTCCAGTCTCGATCGTGGGAAACAAGTAGACGTACTCTATTTTGATTATCGGAAAGCATTCGACAGAATCAATAACGACATACTGTTGGCAAAGTTTAGCGCTATAGGTTTCACTCCAGGCTTTCTCTGTTTCCTCGCTGACTATCACCGCGAGCGTCGACAGTTTGTTCGTCTAGGTTCTTACGATTCTACACCTTATCCCACGCTTTCAGGAGTGAGTCAAGGATCGACGCTTGGCCCTTTTTTCTTTGCGATAATGATAAATGACCTTCCTAAGGTTCTAAAGTACGCGAAATGTCTCCTATATGCGGATGACCTAAAGTTATACATGGAGATTAGTTCATTTGGATGACTGTTTAAAATTGCAAAGAGACGTTGATATGATCTATCAATGGAGTATCAAAAATGGAATGGAATTTAATCTTTCTAAATGCTCCCAGATGACATTTGGCAGAATGCATTATCCTTTCCAATTTCAATATAAATTGGGTCAAGACGTCATTTCGAGTAATGAATTAGTAAAAGATCTAGGAGTCACATTTGATCGTCAATTGACATTTAATAGCCATATCGCTACGGTTGCTAAAGAGGCTTACCAACGGCTTGGATTCGTGCTACGGAATTCCCGGGATTTTAATGATATTGGTGTGATTAAGCTCATATTCAGTACCCTGGTACGAAGCAAACTAGAATCCAGCGCTTGTGTATGGCATCCGCATGAGAGCTGCTATACCTTAATGCTGGAGAAAGTTCAGAAGGCCTTTTTGAGATACCTCTATAAGCGTAGGTATGGGTACTACCCGTACATGTATCCCACCGAATTCTTACACGGTTGTCTGGGATACAATTCGTTGGAAGTAAGGAGAGCGCATGACCAACTGAGAATTATGTGTAAAATCTTGCGCGGTAAGGTTGATGTACCGGAGCTCAGCGAGCAGTTATGCCGCCTCTATACTCCCGACAACTATCTTCGGGCTAGGAAACATAAATTGTTTGCTGTACCACGCTGTAGAACGGTGGGTCATGCGGCCTCCCCGATACCGCGATCCCTTGCTGCACTTAATGCTCTACTCGAAGGTCAACTCGATTGTGATGTGCTAGCGGGCGAGTGGAACATTGTAATGAAAGATTGTTTACATTACTGTGAGTCTGTCGCATCACAGAAACAATCTAGTATATTTAGGTAGGTCTTGACATAGCAATTAGGTATTGTATAAAAACCATTATTTTTCTTTATCATTGACATTTGTATATAGTACTATTATTTTTGTGATTTCTGTGTCTCAATTTTGATAATTTTATTTTTTTGACATTTTTATATTTTTTTGACATTAATTTTATATAATTCTCTAATATTTAACATTATCATTAGTGTAATTCGTGAAAGCGGTACTAATTGAATAAAATAAATAAATAAAAATAAATAAATAAATAAACAATGTGAAATATACAAAATGTATATTCAATGAAACCATATAGAATACTATGTCAGAGAACAAAGGGTGGATCCTATTATGTATCTACTACCTACGTATTTTAAACCATTGCGTGATGCATTGCGTATAATAAATAAATGTCAAATAAAAATATAAATAGTAGTTAACCAATTAATGTTCTTTGCCTAAGAAATCGACAGTAATTTTGACTGGCATCATCTAGGAGAATATTTTACAGAATTGAAGCTCCTACCTCCATAATCCCCAATTATTAACTACTGAATGATAAGAGAAGATCAAATTAGGGATTAGAAAATTAAATTCATTCACCGTTGTGAAAAAGCGTTGGCGGCAGTTAAATAACTTTTCAATTTGATTTAAAATCAGAACAGCCTATATTACTGAAATGCATGAGCATTAAAATATACTATCTGCAATAATTTCTTGCAACATCACGTTAGTACACAACTTATTTTATCATTGTAATATTAGTTCAAATATACATATGTATTACTATGGCAAAAATATTTTATCTCTATGGTTTTACCCAAAATAAAAGTTATCAATATAAAAACAAATTCAAATGGTTATATTCACAAGTATTTTATTTTATATCAATGAACTCTGACATCACATTAATCAGGCAGCGTAATTTCCCGCTTGGAATTATTTACATGTTCTGTTTTTGAAGCAGTAATGGCTCAGTGGCATTGGCTATGGACTGCCGCGCAGCAGGTCCATGGTTCGAATCCCGCCACGGCTTGAGGTTCACCGCATCGTGGAAGGGCATTTTGCGTATGCCCGCTTGGCTAGCTACCACCCTCAAATAGAAAATCTGTCGCCAAGCACTTAACGGTGTGTTCTGGCAGAAGTCTTCGAGAGCCAGTGAAATAACAGGCACATGAGACTGAACAACTGTCTCAAGGTGACGGGCGCAGTGCAATTCGTGACCTGTGAAGAAATGCATCTGTTATAGGCAGAGGTTAATTCGCTTAACATCAGGTAGGCCTCGAGCTTGTTCCGTCACAATAACATAAAAAAAATTGTGTAGATTGCATTTAGATAAAACACGTTTTTGGTAAGCTTCTCTTTACCGCATCGTTACCACAGAAGGTAATATGAGATTTTTTTATTTTTTTTGTTAATGTTGTAACTACTTCGTTACATTTAGTTCTATATAAATATCTATTAGTCAATAATTTCAGTAAAGAAAAGTAACATCATTTTAAATGCTCGCGCCATCTCCATGCGAATGTTAAATTGAATGATGCAAGTCTGACAATGGCGACGCAGCGCGCTGACTCATCGTACAAACAAACTCAATGACGAGTAAACGGGAGTGAAGCAGGCCGGGGGAGTGCGAACGGAAGCTATTGCAGAACGGTTAGCTTGCGTCATAACGGCTGCATTTTTTTTCTGCTACCTACGCCTCGTTAATATTTTTTGTGTTCTAAACCACAAATATTATACTCTTAACTTAACAACTTTAATAAAAAAACATATAACATAGTATTTATAAGTCCGTGGAGTAGCATATCCTCCGATCTTGTACCTGATTCATTTCGGAAAGGGTGCGCAAAAACTTCAAGGCATAACCCTCTCCACACCTTTCTACGCAAGCAAATTTTTATTAAAATTTATAGTTAAGGTATAGATATCCGAATAATTGATATAGTTAAAGTATAGTATAGATACCAACAGAGTTCAACGATATTGTTTAAGAAAAGAGGAAGTAAAGATGTCTCCCATCGTTATGGTAAACTCGCTCCTTTCATGACCTGTGAACACATCATCGAGATATATTGACCGGTAGATTACTTAAACGGTTTTGGGATAGCGTTGACCTTCTTAGGCGATCAACTACTTGATATTACGGTTTGCTAAGAATGGGCTGAAGCGCAATCCGTAAGTTATGGTAGACAAGGAGTAAGATGTTAAGGGATGATCTGGCGATGAGCGCGAGAGAATGAGCAGAAACCGTCTGTGGTCGGGGTGAACCATGATGTTTCTAAACATTTGTTAACTTTGTACTGCTAACGACCTTGTGGGTTTGGAAATATAAGTTTTAAAATTAACATCAGCGCTTTTTTCCATACGGCATATTGTAATATATTGTAATACAGGGTTATTGGTAAAATGCTAACAACCTCTTAGGGTTGACTTCTTCTAGTCCGAACAAAAAATTTGAGCCGATTTATTCTTTGTATTATAAAACTTTTATTTGTTCATTTGTTTTTGCATGTTTTAATGCCTACTCGAAGCCAAGGGCAACACTCAATCGCGCCGTGCTTCCTTTGAATTTTGAATATTTCCATCGGGCAAAATTAAAAAAAATATAAAATAATACATTACAGGCACAAGAGACTTTTAACATCAGATGGTCCTAGAACTTATTCCGACGAAACCATTTAAAACAAAAACTAAAAAAAAAAAAAACTCAAAATGTTTGTTAGGACTAGCAGGAGTCAACCCTAAGAGGTTGTTAGCAGTTTACCAATAACCTTGTATAAATTTATACTAACATCACCACTAATAAATAAAACATTTATTTACGTTTTGTAATTTATCTGCAGATATGCGGTGACCATCGAGAAAATAACCCTTAGAGGTGCAATAAGATTTGGTTTGTTCGAGATGAATTCTGCCAAACTCTGTTTAACCTAAACGCGCTCTAATTGGTTAAGCCACCTCCATGCGGTAAACACCCGAGTCCCATAGTGATGGGACGTGATTCTTATGCAAATATTATCGATATCAATACATCGTACAATATATATAAGCTGATCGTATAATTTATTTCTCCGTGACGGCCTATTTAGATAAAAGTGATATTTGTCCCACTTGCGTTGGCAATAATACCCAGCAGATACCTCGCGCGGTATTTTGTATGAGTATAGCTGATTTGTTATAATAAAATATAGAATAATGATTTGGTTGTGTGATTCCACAATTCTGCTTGAAATATCCTTACTAAAATGATAAACATTTAAATATCTCTTATAATATTTTTATGTTTGCAGTAATGCATGCTCCGCGGTAATTTGTAATGTAATACAAATATACGGGAGGAAAAATTTAACCCCGCACATGACTTTCGCGTTTATTTGTAATTTAGTAATTTATATATCTCCCTAACAAATTACTATTGGAGTATATTTCTTATAATTGAAGTACAAATTTTCGACTCGTAAGAGTAAGGTTCCGGTGGCCGAATAGATTAGGCATCCGGGGCGAAATCAGAGGACGAGGGTTCGATTCCCGTACGGCACAAAACATTTTGTACTCTAATAATAATTTGTAAATGTGATTTTTGCTCAGCACGCAAAAGTGCTTGTAATCATATTTAGAAATATGAATGTATCTGTTGTAATAATAATCCGATATATCAACATCCAAGCATATATATATATATGTTTGAGCGTACGTCATTAGAAAATATGCACTATTTCCAAAGATATACAGTCGAAAAAGAGGTCGACTACTCCAGGACTGAATAATCCCGAGTGACATTGACGGGGAGACATCGAGCGGGACTAAAAGTTCCAAGTGTTTTGTAGCAATCGTAGTATCAATTTAACGTCGGCCACTTTATATTAAATGAAAACAATCGTCTGAAAAGTGACGGGAGCAAACCTTGTTGTAGTATGCTGGAAACCAATTTTCTCTTCTTGTTAGCTCAATCCATTTTTGTTTGACATTTGGATCTCTAGGGATTCTATCAAAAAATAAAACAATTTTGTTAATAATACCATAGAATAACTTAAGGTACCTATATATGTTTTATACAAAAATATGATTTTGTACTCGGTACAGGTATATTGATATACCATAAGATTATATTAAGATAAGACTTATATCAAGTTAAAAACGTAGAAAAGATTTGGTGTTTATGAGACAGAAATTCAACACAAAACTGGCACACCGTCATCAGAGTTTTCTTGGCTCATATGTATATAACAAAACTAGTAAAGTCATCACTAATCTGAGAACACACACGTCTAGGCAAGCTAAAATCGAAATAAACAAGTTAGCTTTACACTATATATTCACACAAAGCTTTATATTCATTGCATTTCATGCATACACACAAACACACACACACACATCCTGTCACACAACCACATACACAATAATATAATATTTACCCAAACATATACGAAATTTTATACAGCCATATCATTTAATGAGCATACCTCAATCTCAATGTATTTTTGAAGGAAGCAGACTCCCACGACACAAGATTTTTTTCTTAGTGTGGGATCTGCATGTCATTTTACTGTCAAAAAATCAATAAAATTTAGTGTACCAATTGTAATAAAGTTAAGACTGACAACATGTAACTGTATATTGTGAAATAAATTATTTTTATTATTATCATTATTATTATAAACTCCTATCAAACACATAAAAGGTACCCACTTTTTACATCCAAGGCTAAATATATATATAGGCCAGAGTATGACGATATCGATTTTAGTTCCACTATAACGATATATTACCGTACTGTATAAGCACAACACTAGGTGAGGGTGCGGTTTACAGAGAGACAAGGATGATAATAGATGAATGGAGTAAGTGGGAGTGAAATGCATTCATACGGGTCTATTAGATTGTCCAGTTTAACTTGACCTATTAAAAATGAAGCAGATAAATTACGTAAATTGATAAATTTTACTTACTTGTGGAAGGTAATTCCATGTGAGGAAGGGCATCGGATATGCCCGAAACCTAGGTCGACAATCTCGACCAATACGCGTGAGTACAGCCGGTTATATAAAACATTAGTAATTCCATCTGTTTTATAATTGGATGTTTTGCTATTTTTCCCGCACCATTTAATGGAGCAGGTAGTCATTTTTATTGCAATGAATGCCTACAATCGTCAATAATAAAAATATTTTCAGACACGTACGTACGGATAAAGCTTCTGGTCGCGTACTGTTTATGTGAGCTCATGCTATGACTATAATGTGTTAGAAATCACACACCAGTTGCATGATCAGGCGAACCATGAATTCCCCTCTCGGGGTTTAAATCTCGTTGGCGGTGACGAACGTGCGTAATATAAAATTTATGTTACGTGTGATCTAAGTAATTATATACCTAAATTGAGCATTATATACCTAAATTGGGCTGTGTGATGCAATACTGCCTCAATTGAGTTTATAAGTTTTGTATTATCTGCATAAATGTACCAGAACGTAACTGAATTATATCATATTATTATATGAAGGTCATCATGTCGTAGGGTAAAAAATTAGAAACAAATTATTCTTTATCTTGTTTAATGGTCAAGAGATCAAATATGATAATAATTTAGTTCAAAAGTGACTCACAATATAATGATAAGTTTTTGTGCGATACACTCGTTGAGGATGTATAAGAGCTCGATTTGCAGTAACGTCCTCAGTGTCCATTATGAGTTCGTGGTCATTATTCGTTTTGGCGGTGTGGGTGATTGTGGTGGTCGGTCACGCTCATGGCGAAAGCTTGGCGAACCAACCCGACGCGGTCGGAGACGTTTTACTTGATGAACCCGCCAGACCCATATCCAGCATCAGCTTGAACCTCCAACGTAGCAAACGAAGCGGGAAGTATGGCAAGGTTAAGGATATGTACGATATAGGAAAAAAAGCTTATGAAGCCTATCAAGAGAGAAACCAGATCCGCGAACAGATGAAGAATAATGAGAAGCGGGTCCGTGAATTTTACACCACCACAACTCCACGACCAACCACGCGGAATTATGCAAGAGATGCTACCAATAAACTCCGGCCCAAGTGGGGTGGCCGCAAATAACTTTAATCAGTGTACATACACAAGCGTTAATCGAATAATGTTATTGTAGGCGTGACTTTTAACTGCGTGAAAAAAAAATTACATAAAATTAAACATTATGCGTTCATCCATTATGATATATTGTATTTTCGTAATAAATAACATTATTTAGAGCGATGTGTTTGATTTCCTATTTCTTGCATTTTACAGTTTATCAATAGTAACTGATCCTAACAGTTATGTGACGATTGAGTGAAAAATATATATTTTCTAACTTGGATAGATAACGAGAATTATTATTTAGGAACCGGCTAGGACTCGCGTAATATTTTCCGGATATTGCTCCGACCAGTTTCGAACTTATTTGAAGTTCTTCGTCTGGGACTCAGACCAAATAAAAAGTCAAGACAGAATGTTGTGAACAGAGAAGTGAGGCCGGTTTTCCAAACATGTGTGCGTGTGTCGGTGTTGCATAAAGCCTTGTATTCATGGTAAACATTTGTTTCGCAACATGGTTGCGTAACCGTATTGTAATAGCAAGGTTCGTTTGTGAAACTGGCTGACGAATATTTGTTTTCCTTTTGGCTATTGACGGACCAACCATTTCTAGAAAATGTTCGAAATCACTCTTCGAAATTCTCGTAAAGTTACTAAATGATCCATCTGTCATTCTGAGGTACATCAATGTTTCTCTTTGCAGAAGATAATTTCGCACCAACCATTTTTTGTATCATTTTTTTCATTAGAAATCTTATACATAAAATAAAGAGAACACAACAACACTATTTCCTCGAGCAACATTTAAACGCAGACTGGCGTGTGTGGACAACCCACATTGATTTAAACAAAGTTTCCAGCAGCATTCTCGCCGTGTATCAACAAAGTTGATCAACTAATGTTAAACAAATGTTTACCATGAATACGAGGCTTAATAATCAAATTACCTTATGAAAATAACGTTACCAATTTAATAACGTAATTAGTATCAATACAACAATAGGGTTCCGATGTAACGTGTCGGCAAAAGTAGTGTCGTTAAGTAGGGGAAGGGAATGGAAAAAGTGTTTCAGAAATAACATTACTGAGTATTTAATTTACATGCATTTATTTCTTGTAACTAATTAGTGACGGGTTTTTTATGCAATCGGGGAAAAAAGCACAAAGCCCACCTGGTGTTAAGCTGTAACCTCTGCCGATACAGTTCGTCACAAGTGGCAAACTGCACTGCGCCCATCACCTTGAGACATAAAGATGTTAAGTCTCATGTGCCTGTAATTTTACCGGAACATAGGAATGTGAACATTACTGCTTGGCGGTAGAAATAGGTATAAATAAATATAAGTCGCCGATTTTAAAATTTTGCCATGATAGTTCCTTCTTACTTTTCCGAATGATTTCGATCCAATTTTGTTTAATTTTTCTCTTCTAATTGGACTCAATTCGGAAAATGAAAAAATAATTAAACAGTAACACTGGTAAGTGACCAGTAAAGTGTGAACAGTTAAGAGGGAACTTAAATTTGCCTTTGTTATATCAATAATTATATGGTTATAATTCAACTCTTTACACAACAACGTTAAAAACAAAAAAAAAACAATGGAAATATGTTTGTTTATAACGAAAAATAACATCACCTACTTCAATATCTTCGAAACCGAAAATCCAATACCAATGAAATGAATATGAGGTATCAGCAATTATAATTAAAGGTATCAGCTTTCCAACAAAAAATAAAATTATGGAGTTATGAAGTAACAAAGATTTAATCAGAAAAATACAACTGAATAGAAAACCTGGTCCTTTTTGAAGTCGGTTGAAAATGGACTGAATAAATGAAATCCATCGTTTAAGTTTGCAATTTAACCACTGAACCGAATTTGATAATGATATTGCGTCGTAGAAATCTACGACGCAATATCTGTATAAAAAAAATACAGTCCAATTGAGAACCTTCTCTTTTTTTTAAGTCGGTAAAAACACATTGGATCAACTATTAAAAAAAAACTAATAGCAATACGTTGTGTATTATCACCCAATAATAGGGTAAACCTTATAGGCTTAATAACGGCAACACCAATGCCACCACGCCGCAATAGTTCGACTGACGAGTCAAGGCGTAGTTTCGTTGTACATATGTGTGTGTAATGGTGTTTGTACACGGCGAGGCGTAGTTTTACCGGCCTCACTGCTCTTTACACAACATTCCGTCTTGACTTTTTATTCGGTCTGAGGTCTGGGAGTCATGATTGTGCACAGCGTCGAGCGCGGGCCTCAGCATGTAACTGGCGTTGAAACGGTTGCGCCGCAGCTGTCAAAGTCAGGATTTTTCCGTCCAAACAACATCGTCCTAGGTCCAAACTGTCACTTTCTTCACTACCACTGTGATTGTCACTGTCATTCTGATAGGTATGGGTAATAACACGCGAGTACTAGCCGGTTTCTAATTAATAATTATGGACAAAACTCGCGTTTTTAGCTCAGATAACGAGAAGTTTTGTTTTTATATCAATCTCATTTTGTTAAAATAACTACATTTCAAACATTTTCTCTCTTTTATATAATAGGATGGAGCACTCAACGAATTTTTTATTTTTTGTAATTTCATTATCGTGGTTATACTGAAAGTTGTCAATAGTTATGTTGTAATTTATTATTAGGTATGTAAAATATTGTCTCAGTCAAGGCAGTACCTTAAGGTACTGCCCTCATCATATACAATTTCGAGAAAAAAAAAAAATATCGCAGTTTTCGTAGTACCATAATAATATTAATTATTTGAATTATATACAATTTTTAAGATAAAATCGTTAGTAAACGTACTTAAAAGTCACCTAAAATATTCAAAAACCACATCTTATCACCATGACACCCGTCAATATTTCTTTTAAAAACTCACGATATTTTGGCACTTTGAAATCAATTTCAGACGGAGTGCTTTCACGTCGTATACTTAACTTACGTGCGGGGTGGGGAGCGGGAGGTCTGACCTTGGCCTTGAAAATTGGTTTGTTATTGTTTTAGTGCAAACCACGATTCATATTTGAGTCCACGTCACTTTCTTTTCCTGCCAAATTAATGTTTCGCGCGTTTTTAAACAATGAGTCTACGCAGTGGAAATGTGTGTCCTATATTTGGCTCAGGAAGAGAAATACCAAAAAATACGTTGCCTACTTACAAAGATATGATACGGTACTTCTTGTTTATTACAAAAAGTACGCGAAAACGTCAAAATCTCGTCAAAAACTCTTCGGAACTTGTTGCTATCGAAATAGAAAAGATTTGGACGAAAGCTTCTATTCCTATAATAGAACATCGGACTATAACAGCTCGGATAATAGCATCTCATGACAAATATCACTCTATTTTAATCGCATTATTAGGGTAGAAAAAATAATGAAAACTACATTCGTAGAATGGAACAATTCAAAAGCGACAGTAAAAAGTAATTTGACATTGCCACATGTAAATGTCCCACTTTCACTATGTGTTCGTGTGAAAAGACAAAAAAGTTCCTGTTTAAAAAAGAAAATTTTTAACTGATCAAAGAAGACAGCAAAATATAATTATTGGATCAGTAGATTTAGTTACTACAAAGAAAATTGAGAAAAAAATAACAGGCATACTAAACAAAAATCGTGCGAAGACAATCATTTACAGACTGCGACAATCAACAAAGAAGCGGCCCCATTACTGACAGATTAAGTTACCGAAGTAATTACTGAAAGAAGCAGGAAACCTATCAATGACATGCTGCCATCATCTTCGACTGCAACCACGCCAAGTGTCTTCTTGCTACCAGGAACGTCATTTTAGGCAGTTGCAAGAACATTGGACCGTTTCGAAGTTTCTTCGGAAATGCGAGGAATTCAGTAAAAAAACGTTTACATGTGATTTTTGAAAGAAATATATTACCATTATCATTTGACTGTTAAGTATATGTTGTTAAATGTAAGTTTATTTTTTTTTATTTGAAAAACTAATAGCAAGATAACAAAATATATTTAATAACCATTATCTTTTTAGCTAAGTATTATTAGCTAAGAACCTAATTAAAAGTTTTCACATATATGTAACTACATGTTTTATTAAGTTGTACATAGTTGACAGACTCGTACAGGGCTGAGGTTACTATCTAGGATCTAACAATTGAAATAAATAAGTAGGTAAAAGATTTTAAACTAGGATACCTACAAGTACTCAGTGAAGTTGTGTCGTAGAGATTATGATATATTCTATGGTTGCATTAACTTTAGCTCAATTTATTATTCTTTAGCTCAATATATATTAATTGAGTCATCGCTCGTAGTGCCCGGCAGGCTTGCCTCGCGCGCTTATCACTCCATCAGCTGTGCGTATTTATTTGTTTACCTTTGCGCAAAAGTGGTTACCGCCGTAAATATGAATTGCTCAGCGTGCCTCAGTAAAATAACGGTAGAAAAAGACCAATACTTGCGCTGCACAATAATGGGATGTAGTAAATATTACCATCTTTTGTGTACTGGGGAGAGTAATTTAACCGAAATTGCTGCTGCAGGCTGGGTCTGCCCCGAATGCCTATGTGTTACTAAGAAAGGTGGAGACAACAGCTCGACCCCGGTAGGCGTTTCTAAAAAGCATCGTGATTGTAACGTAACTGTCCGGCAGAAAATGGTACATATTCAGGCGCAAAACGAAGATAGTATAAATAGCACACTAGGTCTAGCCTATGAGATTTGTGAGCTACGCCAGGAAGTGAAGTCAATGAGAGAACAGATTACTCATTCCAACAACTTAATAGCTGATTATGAAAATAAACTCAGCCTGTCACTAATGTATATTGCTGACTATGAGAAAAAGCTTTCTCAATCTATATCCCTCATAGAAAGCTACGAGACTAGGTTGGAAAAGTATGTGAATCAAACGGACAAAATGTTCAACAATTTTGATCGCATTTCTAAAGACACGCAGTGTAATATTGGTACGGAACCACGCAATATTTTTGCAAGGGCCCCGACCCAGAATCTGGAACCTCAGCAATTACCAGTTAGGGCGATAAATAGTCCACCATCTTCAACGCCGCTGGCACAGGGGACGCCGCGCCAGCCTACTGAAACTGATTCTGCAATAAAAACAACCAATCATGTGCTGTTGAAGAAACACCAAAGAATTAAGGCTGGACAATCTTCAAAAACCAAGTCTCAACCGAGTAGTCAACCTAATAAGTCATTGGAAAATGTCCAGCAAGCAAAGTTAACGGCTGACACTGTAAATGAGGTTCAGGAGTGGACTGAGGTAAAAAAGAACAAAAATCGGCGCCTTACTTCACTTTGCGGAGCAGCGGGGCCGTCAGTTACGACGCTGAAAGCTGTTGAATTGCGTAAATACATTCATTTATGGAATATGGCGTCTGGAATTGAAGAGGTGCGTCTATATCTGGGTCAGCTATGTCCAAATGGAACCTGCACAGTCGAAGAACTCGCTGCCAAGGGAGACTACAAGTCATATAAAATAGGAGTGCCGGCTGCTTACTATGATACATGTTTCTCGATCGAAGTATGGCCAATAAATGCCCGGATCAAAGCGTGGGTCAATTATAGAAGATCGCCTACTCACTCAAATGCTGACTCAAATGCCAGGCCTCAGTGTAGCCCCCGGCCCTTTCGTGAACAAGCCTCTCATAACAAAACATAAGCGGAAACATAGCACAAACTTGCTTGCGTACTATCAAAATGTACGCGGTTTGAAAAGTAAGCTCTCTGAGTGGCGAAATAATCTGTTATTATTAGAACATAACTTAGTGGCGGCTACAGAGACTTATTTGGATACATCCGTAGCAGACACCGAGGTAATCAGCGGAGACTGGAGTATATTACGTAGAGATCGCACTACGCCATGTGGCGGCGCGATGTTGTGCGCTCGCGCACCGATTGTGCTACGGCGCCACACTGAACTGGAATCAGCCGGAGGAGGAGAAGATTTATGGGCTAGTTTCGAATGGCACGGCCGTAAAGTGTATGTGTGCGTTGTTTACATAAAATCAAACGCTACGGACGATTTTTATATGACATGGTTCTCTAAGGTTGAAGGCTTTATTAACGACTTAAAAGGGATTGTGTTAATTTTGGGTGATTTAAACCTTTACACGGCTTCATTGAGCATAAATAACTATTATTTATATTTTATGTCTTTTTGTAACTTGTGTGAGAACAACAACATTCCAAATGTTAATGGTAGAATGTTAGATGTGGTATTGAATTGTTTGTGCTCAGATACACATGTAAATGTTGAAACCGCTGCCAATATAGTTAAAATTGACTTGCACCACCCGCCTCTTGAAGTTATTGTAAAGATCTCTAGTTCTCGTCATTCGGACCGAATTGAACCAAGTAACATCAATCCTAGCCTTGACTGGAATTTTAAAAAGTGCAATTACTCTCAGCTGTGTGAGATGATGACTAATGTATCGTGGGATGAATTTTATTTACTTGACGATGTGTCTCAGTGCACAAACTTTTTCTACGACCGTATTTATGAAATTTTCGATGCCTGTACTCCTAAAAAATGTCGCGATAGAGTAGTGGGATCGCGGTATCCGGTTTGGTTTAGTAAGGATATTATCGATGATATCAAACTAAAACTTGAGCTTCATCGTAACTGGAAACGTACTTGTTCCGAGGAGTCTTATGAATTATTTTCCAGTTTAAGGTCTCAGCTAAAAAATCGTGTCTCAAGTGCCTACGATTCGTATGTGGTGGATATTGAGAACAGTATTAGGGAAAACCCTCGGGAATTTTGGCGCCATATTTCATCTCTTCGATCAAAGGGAGGATTTCAACCAACCGTTGAATACAAGGGGGACACTTTCAGCGGAATACAAGCTTCTGAGGCTTTTGCAAAATTTTTTTCAAGTGTTTTTCTCGAAGATGTGCCAAAACTAGATGCGGCAAGCACCTCTGCTAGGGATTTATCAACTTCGAGTAATGTTATTTGCATACCACAGATATCTCCTTGGGATGTAGTAGAAGGAATCCAAAGTTTGAAAGCCAGTGGCTCAATTGGGCCAGACTGCATACCTCCGTGGTTTTTGAAGGACGGAAGGGAATTACTGAGCTACCCTCTCTGCTACTTGTTTAACCTTGCTCTACGGAAGGGAGTCTACCCATCTCAATGGAAACTTTCGCGTATCTGTCCTATTCCTAAAACTTCAAATAGAATATCGGTAGAGGAATATCGTCCAATAGCCATATTACCGACCGTAGCGAAGGTTTTTGAGCACGTGCTTCATAAAAAAATGTATAGGCAGGTTGAACCGTTTTTATGTGATGAACAACACGGATTCAGAAAGAAACGATCAGTAAACACTAATTTATTGACGTTGGTGGACTATATATCTTCCAGTCTCGATCGTGGGAAACAAGTAGACGTACTCTATTTTGATTATCGGAAAGCATTCGACAGAATCAATAACGACATACTGTTGGCAAAGTTTAGCGCTATAGGTTTCACTCCAGGCTTTCTCTGTTTCCTCGCTGACTATCACCGCGAGCGTCGACAGTTTGTTCGTCTAGGTTCTTACGATTCTACACCTTATCCCACGCTTTCAGGAGTGAGTCAAGGAACGACGCTTGGCCCTTTTTTCTTTGCGATAATGATAAATGACCTTCCTAAGGTTCTAAAGTACGCGAAATGTCTCCTATATGCGGATGACCTAAAGTTATACATGGAGATTAGTTCATTTGGATGACTGTTTAAAATTGCAAAGAGACGTTGATATGATCTATCAATGGAGTATCAAAAATGGAATGGAATTTAATCTTTCTAAATGCTCCCAGATGACATTTGGCAGAATGCATTATCCTTTCCAATTTCAATATAAATTGGGTCAAGACGTCATTTCGAGTAATGAATTAGTAAAAGATCTAGGAGTCACATTTGATCGTCAATTGACATTTAATAGCCATATCGCTACGGTTGCTAAAGAGGCTTACCAACGGCTTGGATTCGTGCTACGGAATTCCCGGGATTTTAATGATATTGGTGTGATTAAGCTCATATTCAGTACCCTGGTACGAAGCAAACTAGAATCCAGCGCTTGTGTATGGCATCCGCATGAGAGCTGCTATACCTTAATGCTGGAGAAAGTTCAGAAGGCCTTTTTGAGATACCTCTATAAGCGTAGGTATGGGTACTACCCGTACATGTATCCCACCGAATTCTTACACGGTTGTCTGGGATACAATTCGTTGGAAGTAAGGAGAGCGCATGACCAACTGAGAATTATGTGTAAAATCTTGCGCGGTAAGGTTGATGTACCGGAGCTCAGCGAGCAGTTATGCCGCCTCTATACTCCCGACAACTATCTTCGGGCTAGGAAACATAAATTGTTTGCTGTACCACGCTGTAGAACGGTGGGTCATGCGGCCTCCCCGATACCGCGATCCCTTGCTGCACTTAATGCTCTACTCGAAGGTCAACTCGATTGTGATGTGCTAGCGGGCGAGTGGAACATTGTAATGAAAGATTGTTTACATTACTGTGAGTCTGTCGCATCACAGAAACAATCTAGTATATTTAGGTAGGTCTTGACATAGCAATTAGGTATTGTATAAAAACCATTATTTTTCTTTATCATTGACATTTGTATATAGTACTATTATTTTTGTGATTTCTGTGTCTCAATTTTGATAATTTTATTTTTTTGACATTTTTATATTTTTTTGACATTAATTTTATATAATTCTCTAATATTTAACATTATCATTAGTGTAATTCGTGAAAGCGGTACTAATTGAATAAAATAAATAAATAAAAATAAATAAATAAATAAACAATGTGAAATATACAAAATGTATATTCAATGAAACCATATAGAATACTATGTCAGAGAACAAAGGGTGGATCCTATTATGTATCTACTACCTACGTATTTTAAACCATTGCGTGATGCATTGCGTATAATAAATAAATGTCAAATAAAAATATAAATAGTAGTTAACCAATTAATGTTCTTTGCCTAAGAAATCGACAGTAATTTTGACTGGCATCATCTAGGAGAATATTTTACAGAATTGAAGCTCCTACCTCCATAATCCCCAATTATTAACTACTGAATGATAAGAGAAGATCAAATTAGGGATTAGAAAATTAAATTCATTCACCGTTGTGAAAAAGCGTTGGCGGCAGTTAAATAACTTTTCAATTTGATTTAAAATCAGAACAGCCTATATTACTGAAATGCATGAGCATTAAAATATACTATCTGCAATAATTTCTTGCAACATCACGTTAGTACACAACTTATTTTATCATTGTAATATTAGTTCAAATATACATATGTATTACTATGGCAAAAATATTTTATCTCTATGGTTTTACCCAAAATAAAAGTTATCAATATAAAAACAAATTCAAATGGTTATATTCACAAGTATTTTATTTTATATCAATGAACTCTGACATCACATTAATCAGGCAGCGTAATTTCCCGCTTGGAATTATTTACATGTTCTGTTTTTGAAGCAGTAATGGCTCAGTGGCATTGGCTATGGACTGCCGCGCAGCAGGTCCATGGTTCGAATCCCGCCACGGCTTGAGGTTCACCGCATCGTGGAAGGGCATTTTGCGTATGCCCGCTTGGCTAGCTACCACCCTCAAATAGAAAATCTGTCGCCAAGCACTTAACGGTGTGTTCTGGCAGAAGTCTTCGAGAGCCAGTGAAATAACAGGCACATGAGACTGAACAACTGTCTCAAGGTGACGGGCGCAGTGCAATTCGTGACCTGTGAAGAAATGCATCTGTTATAGGCAGAGGTTAATTCGCTTAACATCAGGTAGGCCTCGAGCTTGTTCCGTCACAATAACATAAAAAAAATTGTGTAGATTGCATTTAGATAAAACACGTTTTTGGTAAGCTTCTCTTTACCGCATCGTTACCACAGAAGGTAATATGAGATTTTTTTATTTTTTTTGTTAATGTTGTAACTACTTCGTTACATTTAGTTCTATATAAATATCTATTAGTCAATAATTTCAGTAAAGAAAAGTAACATCATTTTAAATGCTCGCGCCATCTCCATGCGAATGTTAAATTGAATGATGCAAGTCTGACAATGGCGACGCAGCGCGCTGACTCATCGTACAAACAAACTCAATGACGAGTAAACGGGAGTGAAGCAGGCCGGGGGAGTGCGAACGGAAGCTATTGCAGAACGGTTAGCTTGCGTCATAACGGCTGCATTTTTTTTCTGCTACCTACGCCTCGTTAATATTTTTTGTGTTCTAAACCACAAATATTATACTCTTAACTTAACAACTTTAATAAAAAAACATATAACATAGTATTTATAAGTCCGTGGAGTAGCATATCCTCCGATCTTGTACCTGATTCATTTCGGAAAGGGTGCGCAAAAACTTCAAGGCATAACCCTCTCCACACCTTTCTACGCAAGCAAATTTTTATTAAAATTTATAGTTAAGGTATAGATATCCGAATAATTGATATAGTTAAAGTATAGTATAGATACCAACAGAGTTCAACGATATTGTTTAAGAAAAGAGGAAGTAAAGATGTCTCCCATCGTTATGGTAAACTCGCTCCTTTCATGACCTGTGAACACATCATCGAGATATATTGACCGGTAGATTACTTAAACGGTTTTGGGATAGCGTTGACCTTCTTAGGCGATCAACTACTTGATATTACGGTTTGCTAAGAATGGGCTGAAGCGCAATCCGTAAGTTATGGTAGACAAGGAGTAAGATGTTAAGGGATGATCTGGCGATGAGCGCGAGAGAATGAGCAGAAACCGTCTGTGGTCGGGGTGAACCATGATGTTTCTAAACATTTGTTAACTTTGTACTGCTAACGACCTTGTGGGTTTGGAAATATAAGTTTTAAAATTAACATCAGCGCTTTTTTCCATACGGCATATTGTAATATATTGTAATACAGGGTTATTGGTAAAATGCTAACAACCTCTTAGGGTTGACTTCTTCTAGTCCGAACAAAAAATTTGAGCCGATTTATTTTTTGTATTATAAAACTTTTATTTGTTCATTTGTTTTTGCATGTTTTAATGCCTACTCGAAGCCAAGGGCAACACTCAATCGCGCCGTGCTTCCTTTGAATTTTGAATATTTCCATCGGGCAAAATTAAAAAAAATATAAAATAATACATTACAGGCACAAGAGACTTTTAACATCAGATGGTCCTAGAACTTATTCCGACGAAACCATTTAAAACAAAAACTAAAAAAAAAAAAAACTCAAAATGTTTGTTAGGACTAGCAGGAGTCAACCCTAAGAGGTTGTTAGCAGTTTACCAATAACCTTGTATAAATTTATACTAACATCACCACTAATAAATAAAACATTTATTTACGTTTTGTAATTTATCTGCAGATATGCGGTGACCATCGAGAAAATAACCCTTAGAGGTGCAATAAGATTTGGTTTGTTCGAGATGAATTCTGCCAAACTCTGTTTAACCTAAACGCGCTCTAATTGGTTAAGCCACCTCCATGCGGTAAACACCCGAGTCCCATAGTGATGGGACGTGATTCTTATGCAAATATTATCGATATCAATACATCGTACAATATATATAAGCTGATCGTATAATTTATTTCTCCGTGACGGCCTATTTAGATAAAAGTGATATTTGTCCCACTTGCGTTGGCAATAATACCCAGCAGATACCTCGCGCGGTATTTTGTATGAGTATAGCTGATTTGTTATAATAAAATATAGAATAATGATTTGGTTGTGTGATTCCACAATTCTGCTTGAAATATCCTTACTAAAATGATAAACATTTAAATATCTCTTATAATATTTTTATGTTTGCAGTAATGCATGCTCCGCGGTAATTTGTAATGTAATACAAATATACGGGAGGAAAAATTTAACCCCGCACATGACTTTCGCGTTTATTTGTAATTTAGTAATTTATATATCTCCCTAACAAATTACTATTGGAGTATATTTCTTATAATTGAAGTACAAATTTTCGACTCGTAAGAGTAAGGTTCCGGTGGCCGAATAGATTAGGCATCCGGGGCGAAATCAGAGGACGAGGGTTCGATTCCCGTACGGCACAAAACATTTTGTACTCTAATAATAATTTGTAAATGTGATTTTTGCTCAGCACGCAAAAGTGCTTGTAATCATATTTAGAAATATGAATGTATCTGTTGTAATAATAATCCGATATATCAACATCCAAGCATATATATATATATGTTTGAGCGTACGTCATTAGAAAATATGCACTATTTCCAAAGATATACAGTCGAAAAAGAGGTCGACTACTCCAGGACTGAATAATCCCGAGTGACATTGACGGGGAGACATCGAGCGGGACTAAAAGTTCCAAGTGTTTTGTAGCAATCGTAGTATCAATTTAACGTCGGCCACTTTATATTAAATGAAAACAATCGTCTGAAAAGTGACGGGAGCAAACCTTGTTGTAGTATGCTGGAAACCAATTTTCTCTTCTTGTTAGCTCAATCCATTTTTGTTTGACATTTGGATCTCTAGGGATTCTATCAAAAAATAAAACAATTTTGTTAATAATACCATAGAATAACTTAAGGTACCTATATATGTTTTATACAAAAATATGATTTTGAACTCGGTACAGGTATATTGATATACCATAAGATTATATTAAGATAAGACTTATATCAAGTTAAAAACGTAGAAAAGATTTGGTGTTTATGAGACAGAAATTCAACACAAAACTGGCACACCGTCATCAGAGTTTTCTTGGCTCATATGTATATAACAAAACTAGTAAAGTCATCACTAATCTGAGAACACACACGTCTAGGCAAGCTAAAATCGAAATAAACAAGTTAGCTTTACACTATATATTCACACAAAGCTTTATATTCATTGCATTTCATGCATACACACAAACACACACACACACATCCTGTCACACAACCACATACACAATAATATAATATTTACCCAAACATATACGAAATTTTATACAGCCATATCATTTAATGAGCATACCTCAATCTCAATGTATTTTTGAAGGAAGCAGACTCCCACGACACAAGATTTTTTTCTTAGTGTGGGATCTGCATGTCATTTTACTGTCAAAAAATCAATAAAATTTAGTGTACCAATTGTAATAAAGTTAAGACTGACAACATGTAACTGTATATTGTGAAATAAATTATTTTTATTATTATCATTATTATTATAAACTCCTATCAAACACATAAAAGGTACCCACTTTTTACATCCAAGGCTAAATATATATATAGGCCAGAGTATGACGATATCGATTTTAGTTCCACTATAACGATATATTACCGTACTGTATAAGCACAACACTAGGTGAGGGTGCGGTTTACAGAGAGACAAGGATGATAATAGATGAATGGAGTAAGTGGGAGTGAAATGCATTCATACGGGTCTATTAGATTGTCCAGTTTAACTTGACCTATTAAAAATGAAGCAGATAAATTACGTAAATTGATAAATTTTACTTACTTGTGGAAGGTAATTCCATGTGAGGAAGGGCATCGGATATGCCCGAAACCTAGGTCGACAATCTCGACCAATACGCGTGAGTACAGCCGGTTATATAAAACATTAGTAATTCCATCTGTTTTATAATTTGATGTTTTGCTATTTTTCCCGCACCATTTAATGGAGCAGGTAGTCATTTTTATTGCAATGAATGCCTACAATCGTCAATAATAAAAATATTTTCAGACACGTACGTACGGATAAAGCTTCTGGTCGCGTACTGTTTTTGTGAGCTCATGCTATGACTATAATGTGTTAGAAATCACACACCAGTTGCATGATCAGGCGAACCATGAATTCCCCTCTCGGGGTTTAAATCTCGTTGGCGGTGACGAACGTGCGTAATATAAAATTTATGTTACGTGTGATCTAAGTAATTATATACCTAAATTGAGCATTATATACCTAAATTGGGCTGTGTGATGCAATACTGCCTCAATTGAGTTTATAAGTTTTGTATTATCTGCATAAATGTACCAGAACGTAACTGAATTATATCATATTATTATATGAAGGTCATCATGTCGTAGGGTAAAAAATTAGAAACAAATTATTCTTTATCTTGTTTAATGGTCAAGAGATCAAATATGATAATAATTTAGTTCAAAAGTGACTCACAATATAATGATAAGTTTTTGTGCGATACACTCGTTGAGGATGTATAAGAGCTCGATTTGCAGTAACGTCCTCAGTGTCCATTATGAGTTCGTGGTCATTATTCGTTTTGGCGGTGTGGGTGATTGTGGTGGTCGGTCACGCTCATGGCGAAAGCTTGGCGAACCAACCCGACGCGGTCGGAGACGTTTTACTTGATGAACCCGCCAGACCCATATCCAGCATCAGCTTGAACCTCCAACGTAGCAAACGAAGCGGGAAGTATGGCAAGGTTAAGGATATGTACGATATAGGAAAAAAAGCTTATGAAGCCTATCAAGAGAGAAACCAGATCCGCGAACAGATGAAGAATAATGAGAAGCGGGTCCGTGAATTTTACACCACCACAACTCCACGACCAACCACGCGGAATTATGCAAGAGATGCTACCAATAAACTCCGGCCCAAGTGGGGTGGCCGCAAATAACTTTAATCAGTGTACATACACAAGCGTTAATCGAATAATGTTATTGTAGGCGTGACTTTTAACTGCGTGAAAAAAAAATTACATAAAATTAAACATTATGCGTTCATCCATTATGATGTATTGTATTTTCGTAATAAATAACATTATTTAGAGCGATGTGTTTGATTTCCTATTTCTTGCATTTTACAGTTTATCAATAGTAACTGATCCTAACAGTTATGTGACGATTGAGTGAAAAATATATATTTTCTAACTTGGATAGATAACGAGAATTATTATTTAGGAACCGGCTAGGACTCGCGTAATATTTTCCGGATATTGCTCCGACCAGTTTCGAACTTATTTGAAGTTCTTCGTCTGGGACTCAGACCAAATAAAAAGTCAAGACAGAATGTTGTGAACAGAGAAGTGAGGCCGGTTTTCCAAACATGTGTGCGTGTGTCGGTGTTGCATAAAGCCTTGTATTCATGGTAAACATTTGTTTCGCAACATGGTTGCGTAACCGTATTGTAATAGCAAGGTTCGTTTGTGAAACTGGCTGACGAATATTTGTTTTCCTTTTGGCTATTGACGGACCAACCATTTCTAGAAAATGTTCGAAATCACTCTTCGAAGTTCTCGTAAAGTTACTAAATGATCCATCTGTCATTCTGAGGTTCATCAATGTTTCTCTTTGCAGAAGATAATTTCGCACCAACCATTTTTTGTATCATTTTTTCATTAGAAATCTTATACATAAAATAAAGAGAACACAACAACACTATTTCCTCGAGCAACATTTAAACGCAGACTGGCGTGTGTGGACAACCCACATTGATTTAAACAAAGTTTCCAGCAGCATTCTCGCCGTGTATCAACAAAGTTGATCAACTAATGTTAAACAAATGTTTACCATGAATACGAGGCTTAATAATCAAATTACTTTATGAAAATAACGTTACCAATTTAATAACGTAATTAGTATCAATACAACAATAGGGTTCCGATGTAACGTGTCGGCAAAAGTAGTGTCGTTAAGTAGGGGAAGGGAATGGAAAAAGTGTTTCAGAAATAAGATTACTGAGTATTTAATTTACATGCATTTATTTCTTGTAACTAATTAGTGACGGGTTTTTTATGCAATCGGGGAAAAAAGCACAAAGCCCACCTGGTGTTAAGCTGTAACCTCTGCCGATACAGTTCGTCACAAGTGGCAAACTGCACTGCGCCCATCACCTTGACACATAAAGATGTTAAGTCTCATGTGCCTGTAATTTTACCGGAACATAGGAATGTGAACATTACTGCTTGGCGGTAGAAATAGGTATAAATAAATATAAGTCGCCAATTTTAAAATATTGCCATGATAGTTCCTTCTTACTTTTCCGAATGATTTCGATCCAATTTTGTTTAATTTTTCTCTTCTAATTGGACTCAATTCGGAAAATGAAAAAATAATTAAACAGTAACATTGGTAAGTGACCAGTAAAGTGTGAACAGTTAAGAGGGACTTAAATTTGCCTTTGTTATATCAATAATTATATGGTTATAATTCAACTCTATACACAACAACGTTAAAAACAAAAAAAAAACAATGGAAATATGTTTGTTTATAACGAAAAATAACATCACCTACTTCAATATCTTCGAAACCGAAAATCCAATACCAATGAAATGAATATGAGGTATCAGCAATTATAATTAAAGGTATCAGCTTTCCAACAAAAAATAAAATTACGGAGTTATGAAGTAACAAAGATTTAATCAGAAAAATACAACTGAATTGAAAACCTGGTCCTTTTTGAAGTCGGTTGAAAATGGACTGAATGAATGAAATCTATCGTTTAAGTTTGCAATTAAACCACTGAACCGAATTTGATAATGATATTGCGTCGTAGACATCTACGACGCAATATCTGTATAAAAAAAATACAGTCCAATTGAGAACCTTCTCTTTTTTTTAAGTCGGTTAAAAGACATTGATCAACTATTAAAAAAAAACTAATAGCAATACGTTGTGTATTATCACCCAATAATAGGGTAAACCTTATAGGCTTAATAACGGCAACACCAATGCCACCACGCCGCAATAGTTCGACTGACGAGTCAAGGCGTAGTTTCGTTGTACATATGTGTGTGTAATGGTGTTTGTACACGGCGAGGCGTAGTTTTACCGGCCTCACTGCTCTTTACACAACATTCTGTCTTGACTTTTTATTCGGTCTGAGGTCTGGGAGTCATGATTGTGCACAGCGTCGAGCGCGGGCCACAGCATGTAACTGGCGTTGAAACGGTTGCGCCGCAGCTGTCAAAGTCAGGATTTTTCCGTCCAAACAAACTGTCACTTCTGTCACTACCACTGTGATTGTCACTGTCATTCTGATAGGTATGGGTAATAACACGCGAGTACTAGCCGGTTCCTAATTAATAATTATGGACAAAACTCGCGTTTTAGCTCAGATAACGAGAAGTTTTGTTTTTATATCAATCTCATTTTGTTATAATGACTACATTTCAAACATTTTCTCTCTTATATATATTAGGATGGAGCATTCAACGAATTTTTTATTTTTTGTAATTTCATTATCGCGGTTATACTGAAAGTTGTCAATAGTTATGTTGTAATTTATTATTAGGTATGTAAAATATTGTCTCAGTCAAGGCAGTACTTTTAGGTACTGCCCTCATCATTTACAATTTCGAGAAAAAAAAAATATATCGCAGTTTTCGTAGTACCATAATAATATTAATTATTTGAATTATATAAAATTTTTAAGATGAAATCAAGTCACCTAAAATATGCAAAAACCACATCTTATCACCATGACACCCGTCAATATTTCTTTTAAAACTCACGATATTTTGGCACTTTGATATCAATTTCAGACGGAGTGCTTTCACGTCGTATACTTAACTAACGTGCGGGGTGGGGAGCGGGAGGTCTGACCTTGGCCTTGAAAATTGGTTTGTTATTGTTTTAGTGCAAACCACGATTCATATTTGAGTCCACGTCACTTTCTTTTCCTGCCAAATTAATGTTTGCAGTTGCTAGAACATTGGACCGTTTCGGAGTTTCTTCGGAAATGCGAGGAATTCAGTAAAAAAACGTTTACATGTGATTTTTGAAAGAAATATATTACCATTATCATATGACTGTTAAGAATATGTTGTTAAATGTAAGTCTATTTTATTTTATTTGAAAAACTAATAGCAAGGTAACAAAATATATTTAATAACCATTATCTTTTTAGCTAAGTATTATTAGCTAAGAACCTAATTAAAAGTTTTCACATATATGTAACTACATGTTTTATTAAGTTGTACATAGTTGACAGACTCGTACAGGGCTGAGGTTACTATCTAGTATCTGACAATTGAAATAAATAAGTAGGTAAAAGATTTTAAACTAGGATACTTCTAAGTACTCAGTGAAGTTGTGTCGTAGAGATTATGATATATTCTATGGTTGCATTAACTTTAGCTCAATGTGAAATATACAAAATGTATATTCAATGAAACCATATAGAATACTATGTCAGAGAACAAAGGGTGGATCCTATTATGTATCTACTACCTACGTATTTTAAACCATTGCGTGATGCATTGCGTATAATAAATAAATGTCAAATAAAAATATAGGTAGTTGTTAACCAATTAATGTTCTTTGCCTAAGAAATCGACAGTAATTTTGACTGGCATCATCTAGGAGAATATTTTACAGAATTGAAGCTCCTACCTCCAAAATTCCCAATTATTAACTACTGAATGATTAGAGTAGATTAAATTAGGGATTAGAAAATAAAATTCATTCATCGTTGGGAAAAAGCGTTGGCGGCAGTTAAATAACTTTTCTATTTGACTTAAAATCACATCGGAACAGCCTATATTTCTGAAAGGCAACGGCATTAAAATATACTATCTTCAATATTTTTTTACAACATCACGTAAGTATACAATTTATTTTATCATTGTAACATTAGTTCAAATATACATATGTATTACCAATTTACCATAGCTAAAATATTATATCTCTGTGGTATTACCGAGAATTAAAGTTATCAATATAAAAACAAATTCAAATGTTTATATTCACAAGTCTTTTATTTCATATCTATGAACTCTGACATCACATTAATCAGGCGGCGTAATTTCCCGCATAGTATTATTTACATATTATGTTTTTGAAGCAGTAATGGCTTAGTGGCATTGGCTATGGACTGCCGCGCAGCAGGTCCATAGTTCGAGTCTCGCCGCGGTTTGAGGTTCACCGCATGGTGGAAGGGCATTTTGCGTATGCCCGCTCGGCTCACTACCACCCTCTAATAGGAAATCTGTCGACAAGCACCTAATGGTGCGTTCCGACAAAAGTCCTTGAGAGCCGGTGAAATAACAAGCACAGGAGGCTGAACAACTGTCTCAAGGTGGCGGGCGGAGTGCAATTCGTGACTTGTGAATGAATGCATCTGTTATTGGCAGAGGTTAATCCGCTTAACATCAGGTAGGCCTCGAGCTTGTTCCATCACAATATTATAAACGGGAGCATCAAGGACCAAACCCTAAAAACCATTTATAAATAGGTTTTTAATGTAAATATGACTATCTCTTATTTTTGTATTAAAATGTATAGTTAAAGTATAGATATCCAAATAATTGATATAGTTGTGGTTAATATAGGTATAGATACCAGCAGATTTCGACGCTATTGTTTTAGAAAAGAGGGAGGAAAGATGTCTCACATGGTTATAATAAACTATCGCTCCTCCCATGACCCATGAACACATCATCGAGATATATTGACCGGTAGATTACCTACTTGAACGGTTTTGGGATAGCGTTGACATTCTTAGGTGATAGCAGGAGTCAACCTTAAGAGGTTGTTAGCAATTTACCTATAACTCTGTATAAATATATATACTATATATTATATACTAACATCACCACTAATAAATACATTATTCACGTTTTGTAATTTATCTGCAGATATGCGGTGAAGAACGTGCGTAATACGAAATGTATGTTGGGTGTGATCTAAGTAATTATAAGTATACCTAAATAGAGCTGTGGCTAGTTAGTGCAGTGATGCAATACTGCCTTAATGGCGCTTATAAGTTTTGTATTATCTGCATATATCCACCAGAACGTACCTGAGTTATATCATATTATTATATGAAGGTCATCATGTTGTAGGCTAAAAAATTGGAAAGAAATTATGCTTAATGGTCAAGAGGTCAAATATGATAATAATTTAGTTCAAAGTGCCCCCACAATATAAAGATAAGTTTTTGTGCGATATACTCGTTGAGGATATATAAAAGCTCGATTTGCAGTAATGTGTTCAGTGTTCATTATGAGTTCGTGGTCGTTGATCGTTTTGGCGGTGTGGGTGATTGTGGCGGTCGGTCACGCTCATGGCGAGAGCTTGGCAAACCAACCCGACGCGGTCGGAGACGCTTTACTTGCGGAACCCGCCAGACCCATTTCCAGCATCAATTTGAACCTCCAACGCAGCAAACGAAGCGGGAAGTATCGCAAGGTTAAGGATGCGTACGATTTCGGAAAAAAAGCTCATGATGTCTATCAAGAGCAAAAGCTGAACCGCGAACAGATGAAGAAGGATGAGCAGCGGGCCCGTGAAATTTACACCACCACAACTCCACGACCGACCACGCGGAATTACGCAAAAGATGCTTACAGTAAATACGGGCCCAAGTGGGGTGGCCGCAACTAACTCTAATCAGTGTACATACACAAGCGTTAATTGAATAATGTTATTGTAGGCGTGACTTTTGAAAAAAAACTTACATAAAATTAAACATTATGCGTTCATCCATTTTGATGTATTGTATTTTCGTATTAAATAACATTATTTAGAGCGATGTGTTTGATTTCCTATTTCTTGCATTTAACAGTTTATCAATAGTAACTGATCCTAACAGTTATGTGGCGATTGAGAGGATAATATATTTTCTAAATTGGATAGATAACGAGAATTATTATTTAGGAACCGGCTAGGACTCGCTTAATATTTACCGGATATTGCTCCGACCAATATCGAACTTATTTCAAGTTCTTCGTCTGGGAGTCATGATAGTGCAGCACAGCATCGAGCGCGGGCCTCAGTATGTAACTGGCGTTGAAACGGTTGCGCCGCAGCTGTCAAAGTCATAATTTCTCCTTCAAAACTGTCACTTCTGTCAGTACTGTGATTATCACTATCATTTTGATAGGTATGGGTACGCGAGTTTTAGCCGGCTCCTAAATAATAATTATGGACAAAACTCGCGACAGTTTTTTAGCTCAGAAAACGATAAGTTTTGTTTTTATATCAATGTCAATTTGTTCTAATATGTAGTTTCAAACATTTTATCTCTTTTATATATTAGGATGGAGCTTTCAATGTATGGAATATTTTTTTTGGAATTTCACCGTCGCGTTCATACTGAAATTTGTAATAAGATATAGGTATTCCGTATGTAAAATATTGTCCCAGTCAAGGTATTAAAAGTACTGCCCCCAGGACTTCAAGAAAAAAATTAAATGTATCGCAGTTTTCGTAGTACCATAATAATATGAATTATTTGAATAATACTATTTTTTTTTGATAAAATCGTTGGTTAACGTACTTAAAAGTCATCTAAAATATGCAAAAACCACAAGTTATCACCACACCTGTCAATATTTCATTTAAATTAATTTCAAACTGAGTGCTTTCCGTCGTACACTTTACTAGCGTGCGGGGTGAGGGGCGGGAGGTCTGACCTTGGCCTTGAAAATTTTTATTTTATTTTAAAATTTTTGGGATTCTTACAGCTAGGCATATAATAGCTTAAACGTTACATAGGTGCTGAAGGCAATTCAAAAGATTCCACTAATAAATTATGATAATTATTCTAATCGAGTAGACTAAAATACCGAAAAAAAAACAAAATAATACAACACTTGCACAAGAATATAACTAATTGTAAAATGCATTAGACAATACCCTCTTAACTTGCTCAACAGACATATTGAAAATATCAAGGTCATGCCGAGATGCTACGTCATTGAAACAACGGCTTGCTCTTATCAAGTAGCTGTTTCTCCTGTTATTAGAATTAACTATTGGAGTGTATAGTTTACACGGTCTCCTAGTAGGATCAGCTGTCACCTTCACTCCCACTAAGTTAAGCAACTCAAGACAGTCAACTGTACCGTTCGCTATCTTAATTAGTATGCTACATCAGCAATTTGTCGTCTTATATTTAAAGGAAGAATGTGAAATTTATGACAGCGCTCGTTGTAGTCTGGGAAATATCTTTTGATTTTAAACTGAAGATGACGGAGAAACCGCCTCTGAATGCGCTCAATGCGTGTGATGTAGACGTCATACATAGAGTTCCAAATTTGTGAACCATATTCTAAATGACTACGTACATAGGCACAATAAAGGATTTTGAGAGTTTTCATAGATTAAAACTAAAAAGTCGATTAGCGCAAGACAAACGCAAGCGCTCTCGATGCCTTGTTTATGATGTGCTCATCAAAAAGTAATTTTGTGTCAAAAATAATGTCTAAGTCGCGAATGGAATAAACTCTTGTGATGTAAGTATTTTTGAGTTTATAATTTAATATAAGAGGTTGAGGCTTACGAGTGAATGTGCATAATGAAACATTTCGATACATTAAGGTCCAATTTGTTCAATAGACAATAACTGTTAAATCGATTGAGATCGTCTTGAAGAATGTTTGTTACGAGAACTTTCTTGCGAGTCAATAGGACAAAGTATCTTCATATCATCAGCATCTTTTTAGTATTTGAAGCATGAAGAAATATCATTGACAATAATATTAAACAAAAGCGGACCCAATAATGATCCCTGTGGAACTCCTGACGGGACATGCATATAGGTGATGACGTATATCCACTAAGTACTACTGTCTGGCACCTGTTCCGTACGTACGACGTAAACCACCTATATATAAGTTACTTTGAATGCCTACGGATTGGAGCTTGCGGTCGAAACATTTATTGTAGTCCGTGTAGATGACATCAACTTGAGACGGTTTGGACATATGCAGCGTTAAGTATTCACTACAGGCGATCAAGTTTGATGTGGTAGACCTACCTCTTAGAAAACCATGCTGCTGTGAGCTGAGCGAATGTTTTAATGCACCATAAAGTTACTTATATATCACTTTTTCTAGAATTTTGGCAAACAGACATAATTTAGAGATAATTAGGTCTATAGTTTTCAATTAAGTTTTAAGGTCCCTTTTTATGTATAGGTGTGACGTACGGTGATTTCCATATCACACACATTTTGAAGCGCTCGTAGCGAAGTTTGCTCAACCATTCTGAATCGATCAGCAAAGTTAAGCAACGTCCGCCGCGGTCATGAGTTGGATGGGTGACCGCTGGTGACATTACTACTGAGCGCTTCCGTGCTTCGGAGGGCACGTTAAGCCGTCGGTCCCGGTTGTTGTCTTAGGATGGCAGTCGTTACAGCATGGTGGTAGGGCACTTTGCGAATGCCCGCCTGGCTAGCTACCACCCTCAAGTTGAAAATCTGTCGCCAAGCACCTAACGGTGTGTTCCGGCAGCTGTCCTTGAGAGCCAGTAATTCTAGGTTAGCCTGAACAACATCTTCGACCACGTCATCACTTACCATCAGGTGAGATAGTGGTCAAAGGCTAACCTATCAAGCATAAAAAAAAAAAAAAAAAAAAAAAAAAATCGTAGGCATAACACCCTCTGTTACATATCGTCTTTAAAGAAGGGCTAGAAGGGTTGATAAGGTTTTAGCGCATTTAACAATAAATAGTGCTGGTATTTTTTTTAGGTCCCGCAGATTTGTTTAAGTCCAAGGACTCTAAAAGCTTACAGATTTCTGAGTCCGTTGATGTCATATTGTTCGTGGAATCATCCAGTGAGCAGTCCATATCGCTACTATCTAAAAATGTGGAGTGAAAATATTCGCTAAACATATTGTATATCTCCTTTCCGGAATCGGATGCGCGCTGACCGAATCGTAATAGCACGGGGTATGAGTAATTTTGATTTTTTAATTTTGACATAAGACCAAAACGCTTTGGCGTTTTTAGAAATACTTAATTCAATGCTAGATAATATGATATCATTAAACATCTAATTCTCCAATGATTTAGCACGATCCCTTAAAATGACATAGGATTGGTGGGCAGACCGATTACCGTAATTTTTGTATTTCCGGTGATATTTATATACATATCTCTTTTAATCAGTAATTATATAATATTATAAATGCGAAAGTAACTCTGTCTGTCGATTACGCTTTCACGCCTAAACTACTGGACCGATTTGATGGAAATTTGGTATGGAAACAGTTTTAGGCCAGGGAAAAAATATAGGATAATTTTTATCCAACTGCGCAAAAAGAGGTTAATGTTGTTCCGCGATAACAGACATACGCACGGACGGAGTCGCGCCCGGAAAGCTAGTTTCAATAAGAGGTGTTTCAAAACAAGGGGGGTATTTCTGTTTAGGTGTGACAATTTCGGAAGGTATATAACTTGACCTAAGATCGTTAAGAGTACTATAAAAGAAGGATACTGCATCCTCCATTGACCTATCGTACAGTACCTGTTTCCAATTTATATCATCTAGTTTTAAATTAATCGCGGCGTAATCGCCACTATTATATAGATATTTTAAATAAGGACAAGGTTTTAGCTTGTGTAATATAACAAAATCTGCAGATATACAAAGAGCAGGGTGGTGTGCTGCATCTAATTTGGACAGAGGGCTTAGACAGTAGGCTACTCTGACATCATTATTAGAAAAAAATAAATCAAGTTCTCTATTATTCGCATTTTGAATATTGTTGATTTGCATTAAGTAACACAGGTCAAGATCATCAAATAAATTTTGCCGTACGGTGCCCTGAATATTGTCAGCAACGTAAAAGGAACCATCGTCAGCCACTTTCCAGCTTAAATTCCACATGTCAAAGTCACCCATTATAAGGAATTTATCACATGGATTTTTCAGTACAATATCGGACATATTATCCGCAAAAAACTTCTGATTGCTCCGATAAAGAATTGCCTCTCTTCTCGTCACAAATGTAAATAACACACACTCTGTATCCGGCAATGAAGAGTTAGTATAATCCATAAATCTTCGGCGTTCGAACGCCACTCATTACAAGATGGACTGCTAGTAAAACACCGCTTCCCCTCACCTCTCCCGTTTTAAAAAGATCCCTGTCGCGTCTAAACACTAATCGATCGTCAAATAACTCGCTACTTCTTATACCTTCCACAAACCAGGTTTCTGTCTGACATATAATGTTGTAACTATTCATAGAAACATTTCTGTAGAAATCGGAAGTTTTCAATCGTAAGCCACGAACGTTTTGGTAATAAATATTATACATTGTTAAAGCTCAAAAATAGCAGCTGTGTAGTAGGCATGATAGTGTAAAAGTGAACATAACAATATAATAAGGCATTTGAGTCATTCAAAAAGATAAACAGAGCATACGAGCGCTTGAATAAATCATGTGCAGCGTAAAATAATGCATCAGAAATAATAGCATGAAGGTAGTTGCCGAACTGGGTGCGAGCAAGATATAGCGTTAGCTTAAGTACAAAGTGTGAGGCACACACATGCGTATAAAACTGGACCAAACTAGTCTGGTCTGCTCACACGAGTGGGAGCAAGCCGATGTTTCTCTAACATTTAGAGTGGAGGTTAGAATATAAACAATGAGATACCGTAAATCAAGGTACGTTGCAGTGTACGAGATCTTTTTCAGATCTAACTCCGATTTTATAGCCAGTATATTCGAGAGAAAAAAAGAGGACTTTTTCGTGCAAACATTTTGCAACCCCTCAACCAAACGAATGCGAATCCCCGTTCCTTGACCAGGGCCTTCGCTTTGTTGAGCAGCAATTGGTTGTCCAGGGTAAGATGATCGTTGACGAATATTCTTTTGTCGTCACGCAAACCCAAGTCGGCTGGGACAATGGTATGCTTTTTTGCTGCAGCCACAAAGTCTTCTTTAACATACCTATTGTGTACGGAGATCAAGATTGTCTTATTAAGTTTATCGTTCGGTATGTGTATTCTTGCTATGTAATGAATCCTGCGCAATGGAACAGCTGATATGGCCACCAATCTTCACAACTATCTCGAAGAAAATTGGTTTGTTATTGTTTTAGTGCAAACAACAATACATAATTGAGTGCACGTCACTCTCTTTTCCTGCCAAATTAATGTTTCGCGCGCTTTTAAACAATAAGTCTTCGTAGTGGAAATGTGTGTCCTATATTTGGCTCAGGACAGGAATTATCAAAAACTACGTTGCCTACTTACAACGATGTGATAGGTTACTTCTTGTTTATTACAAAAAGTACGCGAAAACGTCAAAATCTCGTAAAAAACTCTTAGGAACTTGTTGCTATCGAAATAGAAAAGATTTGGACGAAAGCTTCTATTCCCATCATAGAACATCGGACTATAACAGCTCAAATAATAGCATTTCATGACAAATATCGCTCTATTTTAATCGCATTATTAGGGTAGAAAAAATAATGAAAACTACATTCGTAAAATGGAGCAATTCAAAAGCGACAGTAAAAAGTTATTTGACTTTGCCACATGTAAATGTCCCACTTTCACTATGTGTTCGTGTGAAAAGACAAGAAAAGTTCCTGTTCAAGAAAGAGACTTTGATTTTGTAACTGATCAAAGAAGAGAGCGAAATATGATTATTGGGTCAGTAGATTTGGTAACGACAAAGAAAATTGAGAAAAGAATAACAGACATACTAAACATAAAATCGTACAAAGACCATCATTTACAGACTGCGACAATCAACAAAGAAACGACCCCCAGTACTGAAAGATTTAAAATTGCTTCCTCTTAAAACATTACCGCAGACGACAAAATTAAATAAATAATTTTGACATCACTAAGTTATAGCAAAATCGTTTACTTCAAAAATCGTTGAGGTACATATTATACAAAAGCTCAAAAAATAAACCAAAATGCTTTATACCAATAAAACAACATGATGTAAACATACATTTGATGTTTATTATAGCGAATACAACAAGCGCGTAAAGCGATGTAAAGACTAAGATGAAGAATATAAACGTAATGTTAAATTTGTATGACGCCCTTGAATCTTTCTAACAGATTCAAGGGCGTCACCGTGAAGACGTTTAAATTCAACGACAGGATCTCCAGGCACACAGCCGCCGTCACAATTACATCCGAACATGTTACAGGGTCCTCTGCCGCAGTATTTTCCTCTAGCGGGTTTCAGTCCGTCTCCACACACTAATATTTCACATTTCCCAGCCAGTATGTTACCAATTGCATCAGTGGCTGCATCAGTGTTACTAGCACTAGGCACGTATGGTTCAGAATTTATTATTTCAAAATTTACCATTATTTCTATTGGCACATTTAAAGGATAGCTGCTATAAAAGCTATGTTTCTTATTGTTGATGTTTGTAGCATTAAAGTTATAGAATAAAATATTTTTATATGACGGTCTACGTCAAAACTCACAGAAACCAGTACATAAAGACCAGGTAATGTACATTTTTCATTTACAACAACATACCACTCCTCTGGTTGATGTTGATAAAAATAGTGGGTTGTTCCCGAATTCTTGTTATCAGTCATTCTAAACTAAACATAATTAAAGTTCAAATAATTGATAACGAGGAGTTTACCTAGGAGCGAAACTTTACCAGAAGGTTATCAATCAACCTTTTCAGAATTTATGCAAATAAAGTGTCACATGTACTTGACACCAAGATAATATAATATGGAATATACCATTTTTTATCTGGTTTTCATTTTCCTACCCCAGTCCCACTTATGTAGAGTCAGTGTAGCTTACTTCTGTGAGCAGGTAGTGAAGTTTTTTTTTATATTGTGACCTGTGAGGTGTTTATTCTCTAAAGGGGGTAAATTATCACATGCAATATTATCCTTTGTGCTAAGAGAGGAAACATGTTGTATCAAGTAACCTAACTGAGTAAATCTAATATGTTAATCTAGTTATCTAGTAGTATTTATTGTGTAAAGACAAGTAGTTTGTGTAAAACTCAAATAATGCTGCGGAATTGCAAGGAAGCCGATAAAATATTGTTTTCATATGATTTTTGATGGAAGTATACTGCCATTATCATTTGACTGTTAAGTATGTTGTTAAATGTAAGTTTATTTTATTTTATTTGGAAAACTAACAGCTATATAACAACATATATTTATTAGCCCTAAGCTTTTTAGCTAAGTATTACAAGCTAAAAAGCTTATGGCTAATTAAAAGATTTCACATATATGTAACTACATGTTTTATTAAGTTGTATATAGTTGTCAGACTCATACAGGACTGAGGTTACTATCTAGTATCTGACAATTATAGAAATAAGTAGGTATACGATTTTAAAATAGGATACCTATATAGGTACTTAGTGACGTTGTGCTGTAGAGACTATAATATATTCTATGGTTGTATTAACTTTAGCTCAATGTGAAATATGCAAAATGTATATTTAATGAAACCATTGAATTGGCTCTAAGAGGCGACAATTGGCTCTCACGGTGGACACCAGGATGACCCTCTTCTCCTTGCCTTGGAACGCCTCCACGGCACCCACTTCTATCTTGTCATATTCCTGGGATACCAGCCACCTTTTCATTTTGTATACCTGTATGACGAACATGTCATTTAATTAGTAACAATTCCTGATTGCAAGCGTCATTTTGAAAAAGCTAGCCGATTCCCACTGTAATGGAAACATTGACCTCCATATACTTGTGTACTGGACATGAATGAAGGCAATTTTTCCAACTGACTTCCGAGAACTAAATTTAACATTAAAATGAGCTTACCTTGGCTTACCGCGCACCGTTACACATGCCGAGTAACGGTAAAACTAATATAAAAACCTAATATCAGTGTAACACGCTTTTTTCTTTTAAGTGAATAAATTTCATTTAATTACCTCTGCCTATTATAGATGCATTTGCACTCGCCCATTACTCTGATATATACAGTTTTTAAATCTCATGTGCCCATTATTTACTGGATTTTATGGGCTGCTGCCGGAACCCACTGGTAGGTGCTTGGCGACAGATCTCCTACTTGAGGTAGATTACGATGATTGAAAAACCGGGTCTTATAAGAAAAAGCTGGTAACTTACTTGTCTGATGTAAGGTGCAATCACCCCAATGTTTTCAGGGAGCACTTTGTTGTGTACTTGAATCAACGTTTTAACATATCGTTTCAGCATGTCCAACTCCTTCTTATTGAAGAAACTAAAAAATAAAACAATGTTTTTTCTAAGACACAAACAAATATTGCCAGGAATAAACAAATAAGTATATATTTATACATTTTATAAGGTTCTACTTCTATTGGCACTGAATTCAAGACAAAAATACAAAGCTTCAACACACTAAGCACATTTAAGCACGCGCTGAAATGCTCTTAGCTTTATAGGTTCTCTAACTGGCAAATTCGTTTTTTTTTTATTGCCAATAGGGTAGCATGTGATCAATACTTCAACTGATGATAAGTTTTGATGCACTAGAAGTCGGTAACAGGCTCAATTTGAATGGAAACTGTATCACATCCTTTCAACTGGCATTTAATTATATGACTGAAATTAAGGATTTAAAAGGGCAGATAAAACTGAGGATTGAGCGTAACACTGTTCCGTCAAAGACAGCAGAGAAGGTCTTGCCATAATCACTCTCTTTTGTCATTTTTCATACATACCTACTGAACTGGTTTTTTTAATATTTTTACCTTGGCGTATTCCCCATCCTTTGCTCACGTGAATGCAGAGCATGGAACACAACAGCGCGCTCGCCCCCTTCCAAGCCCAAGATACTCGTGTTGCTTAGTTCGTCTTAAGGTAGCTAGATACTGAAATGTGTAAAACATAGTTTAGTTCAAAATCGCTGTTCAGCAACAAGCTGTTTCTTTATATATTTTTATTTTGTAAAAGCATATAAAATCAATCTAGAAATGAATGATCTTTTATCTTCTGAATCTTTTTAAAAGTTCAGAAGTGCTATTGCGAACCCATTTGCGTATTCGATCCTTAGGTAAAATTGAGGATATTTCGGTATAATAAACTTATTTTTGTAGAGATTTTCCACTACTAAGACTTAGGAGTCTTATTAGTGGAAAATCTCTACAAAAATAAGTTTATTTCTTAGATTCATTGAGAGGATTATTGCAGTTCATAATTATTACCTCAGGGGCAATAAAAATTTTACAGGTAAGAGACTGGGACATATGACGTAATAAAAAAAATATATAAAAAAATTTGGAAAAGGCAATTCTATACAAGAACCTTAATTCGTGGAGTGCCTGGAACCTGAACTAGGCTCTAGACCCGTAAGATAGGTTCCAGGTCTCTTTCGACAAGGAAGAAAATAACTGCCTTTAGTAAATTTGATAAATAATACAATTAATAGAAATGTTTGAACAATACATGCAGGCGTTGGCGTAATTCCAAAAAGTAGTACTTAGTTAGAATCGCTTTGGTACAGATTGCCATGTGTCAGCTTGTACTCACCACAAGTTCGTTCTTGTAGAAGAGTTCATTCGGTATCTGCAGGATGTCGGGGTGGTTCCTACGCAGCATTGTTATGTAGTGAGAGTTGTCATTGTATAGATTCTCGTATGTTAGCTTAACACGCTCCAGGAGAGATTTCTCTTCTTCTTAGTCGTTACACTCTTGACATAGTGGTCGTGGTCGTGACATAAGGAGTGGTGACACGCCTTACAACCCGTTCAAATTTCTATCTAACAAAATTATAATAATGACAGAAATAAAAAAAACCTTTTTCTTTTCATTATTCTACAACACATTTAGTAACTTTAGTTTAGTGACTTTATGCTTTGTCGCATCTTTTTCTTTTTGTCTCTCTTCTAAATAGGTCTTCTCCTGTGTATTTGTCCGGTTGTCAGATGTGACTACCAGCCCCCGTCAAACTGAGATAACCTGCCCCAAAACACGTTTTTGAAGACAAAATTGGAAAATATATTATAATCAACGTTTATTTATCAAATTAAACTAAGAAATCATTAAACACATTATAACACAATAAATACATAAATAAGGTATTGATTGGCGTCGAGGGATCGCGACTGACATATCCCACTCCCTACTATACCTCGTTTAAGTAGGTATACTTAAAGTTTCCGAATAATCAATACGTAAACTTTAAGTATACCTACGAGACTCGACACAGATGCACAAAAATTTACTTTCAATGTGCAAATAAAACGAACGCCTTTCTCTCAGTCATGGCATTTCTGAGCGAACTGAGGTATAGTAGGGAGGGAGATATTATTATGTCAGTCGCGATCCCTCGACGCCAATCAATTCACACATTTATTCGTTGTTTTCTGTTATTACCGCTGTGACAACCAACCCGTGAGGCAACCATACCCGGTCTCCCCTGCTCTTCGAGAAAGTAACCCAAAGAGAAGCCATTCTAGTTGCTTTGTACGAAATAAATTCATTCAATTTTTCTCTTATCGAAACGCGTTCTAATTGGCTAAGCCACCACCACGTGGTTTATAGTGATGGGACGTAATTAAAGTGCTAATTTAATCGATATCGATAAAATCAATATTTTGCTGAAATACATTGACAAAAGCGTCTCTATTCTATCTTGAGCGTTGAGTGTGAATGCTATGTTATTATGTGCTTGGCTAAAGGAAGAAGGTAGACAGTAGAAATTACTTTCTATGTGTAACATTATGTGTTCACCATTGTAAGAATTTACCAAAATATGTACATAGCATTACCTATTGTTAGATTATAACAACATCAAAATTAGTTTCTTATCACAAGCTAGGGTAGGTATGATTTCCAAATTTAATATAATACTTTCGATTCATTAATGTGTAACTTAGAGAATTTTATGATTTAATTTTTTAGTCTTAAAGTAATTCTATATACATTATTAGATTCACATGAGCCATTCACCGCTTTTTGGTCTGTTAGAATGAGTGCTTAACTAATATCGTTTTATAAGTTTTAATTTTAATATAGGAAAAAAAAGTAAGGACTATGACTCACATCATTAAAATTAAGCGAATATGGTACAATGATGACTCTCTAAGAAACCTGTCAAATATGAGTTATAAAAAAAAAAACGATACTTTACCATAGTACTGTAAACCTCACTAGGAAATATAATATTTTAAATTTCGAATGAGTGCAATATCACACATTAGTTGCATGATTAGCCGGACCGTCAATTCCACTCTCGAGGTTAGTTTCTCGATGCCCCTGCTATAGAACATCGTTAGCTGGTTTAGTATTGCAAACTTTTTTGATTCGATTACAAAAAATCTCGGATCAAAATCAAAAAATCAAAAAAGGATCGATACCTATGTGGATTGTAGGAGACTTCTTAGTCACTACATTGTAAACTCTTTGCTTATTAATTATAGTATAGGTACTACTCTATAATCTTGACTATTCCTTTTCATAACGGTTTCATGTCTGTTTATTTCTTTGTGTTGAATAAAGTCTAAATTGAACAGAGCACTTTATATGCTAAATTGGTATTAAAATATTTATTGTTATTTCATAACAGTGATCAATTCATTTTACGTATCGTTGCTGTTAGATCACCAAAACCTATAATTCCGAAGAATTTTCGTTGAATTCAAGTATATCTACGTAATTTTTGTGCCATTTTATTATTCTTCAGTGTGCAGTTTAAACCTTCTGTCATTGAGCATATAACTTCTGTGGCAAGTTGAGAAACATTTAATTTTGTCCCTCCGTTGTGCCTACCTTCGAGTGTACATTAGCGTAAATAAATTTCAGATAGTGACGCTAGTGTAAAAATATAACAACTACACATCAACGAGACTCAATCAGTTTTGCGCATCTGCATCTAATTATGTCTGGAATCGCTGTGGAAATTTTAGCATCACATACAATAATCCACGTATAGTGTTGATACAAGCATTGAACTAAAAAACAATTCTCGGTTAGAGACGACAGATAACAGAGTAACGGGATAGGACACACTAGAAATTGTCTACATGTACCACAAGCCATTATAGGCTTACATGCAGTGCAAATGTTCTAGCGTACTACCACTCCTTCGTCTGCCCTTGCATAGCTTACAATTGAATACTGCGCATGCTAATGGGAGAATGGGTCTAGGTAATAAAAATAATAAATGATTTTCTTGGACGTATGTCCAAGACACGCGAGCCCCAGCGAAGGCTATTTGTATCAGAAATAGGTAAGTTGTAAATATACATTAATTTTACATACTTGGTAGTGTATTTATCTCGAATTAATATACTGGGTACAAAAACATGGAAAATTAATAATTGAGTAAACGAGAGAGAGAGCCTATCACTTTTAGGCAACTGACGTGCGAATGGATATTGGCGTTAAATAAAGCGCAGGCCATACTTTCAACACCTCATAATGTTTATATCCGTCATTTTGAAAAAAATCCAAAAACTGAATCGACAAAAAATAATTATGCACTTATCAAACCTGCTTATAAAATTTCGTGAGAATCAAATGAGAAATGCGACCTGTAGAGGATATACGAAAGCGTTTTTGTCAAAGTTTAAAGGAGAGACGCTTCGCTCGAACTAAGTTCTCGCTCAGTCAGTTAAATGTATAAATTGTAACTTTGTTAAATACAAAAACACTTTTAAATGTGTATATTTGTCAACGTCACCAGTGAGGGGTTCACTGAAAATCAGCGTAGGGGCTGAAACATCTCACACGTCATATGCTGAGGCAAGGTATTTTTGACACCAACTCATGAACCATTTTTTATTAATAAGTACTTATGTTCTGTTTGTAATTATATTGTTTCAAATAAATATTTTTTCTGTTGTGTGCAAAATTGAATAAGGATCTCGTTTTCTAGTAAGGAAATATAAGTAGATACGATGATTGTATAACTGCTGTCAAAGACTTTTCCTCTAAAACCACCACGAGTAAAACCACGACTAATGCTAGTTCTCGTATTAACTACTTACAACCACAACGAGTATCGATACCGTTTTTTGTGATTAAGTCACAAGGTTAAGGCGAGTACTTATCATCAATATATTTGTCATTGACAATATCCTGAGTCCGGACGGACCAATATAAAAGGAGGAGTGCTGAGTCCATTACTGTATAAATCCAAAGACCTGCACAAGAAAGAGAGATGAAGACATTTATTGTGATTTCAACGGTATTGACCATGCTACCGTTCCTGGTCAATAGTGAATGTTGTCGGAAAACCAGATTGGAGTTCACAATGAATCGCTCCAGAGATTTTTCAACAGCATGTGAAAGTTTTGGAGCCCACATACCTACAGTTAATGCTGGTAGTGCAGCCACAGACGCCATTGAAAGCATATTAGCAAGGAAATGCGAAATATTAGTGTGTGGAGATGGCATGATATCCGGAACAGGAAAATATTGTGGCCACGGACCTTGTAACATGTTTGGATGTAATTGTGACAATGGATGTGTGCCTGGCGACGCTGCGACAGAATTTAAACGTATCCATGGTGATGCCATTGAACGTGTCTCTGAGTATTGGATACAAATTTAATTCTGCTTTTGAATATGTTTTGTACACTTAATGCGCTCACATTAATATTTCGTGGATTGCTGTTCGTTTGGATTTGTTTTATTTGTATGTATATTCAGCTTTCCATATTTTTATTCATATTATTCAGTTAATTTAATCGCAATTTATATAATCTACTAGAAGCACGAATGTAGTCCAATCAATAGAATCAATAAAATATAATTGGTACGGCAAGGTAACCAACCTAATCCTCGTTTAGTAAGCTTCGTTAGTGTTGATACTGAACTAGATTAATTTCAACGATCTGTTGTATCTATGGTTATCCCTGGCTAACTTCTTTGGTTACTTGACGATAAACCATTAAAAATCACGTACTATTATATTTCACTACTTTATTTAAGATGCAAGTACAAATCGTAATACGTTAGGGATACAAAATCGAGCGTGCATTCGCCGTCGGAAACAAGATCTGACTGACTCGCTTAGCTGGGTGCACGCGCTTATAATAAACAAAGGATCGAAGCGTATTCGATAAAGCTTAAAAAGCTTATTCGATGACTGAATAAGCTTTTGCTCGAGTAATTTAATTATTTAAATGTTTTTATACAAAGCAAAAATGTTAGGTAAATTATAAAAATATTAGTTTTAGTAGTTACATGTATTATATTATTTAAGGTTTGTTAATTTAAATTTGGAAAAATATTTTTTATTATTTTAACTTATTTTACTACATATTTATAAACTATAGACAAGGTTCCTACATATCCGAACTTCAGTTTTGCTTATTGTAATTAGCTGTGACAAGTGCTGTTCCTAGCACCTGTGTACTGTAATATTATCTATACAGTATTTCAACTTCATAGAAATGGATGAAACGCGAGTTATACTTACGCGCCTCGATCTCGGCCTGCGCTCGGCACGCAGACAGTCTCCAGTGTCGCGACTGTGCCGCTGAGACGAGTGAATGGTTTATCGTTTTTTTCACAATAACTGCGCGATTTTGTCACCAAGAATAAGTTCAAGTACATATTAAATAATATGACGAGTAAGATTTATTGTGAATTCGTCAAAAACGCATCCAGAGATAACTTTTTTTAGATTAGCTAGAAAGTGAAAGGTAATACTATAAAATACTTACTAGTAAGTACATCTACATGTAGTTGACAGTACATAATATGTGTCTCTTAATGAACAAGTATTACCTTTTATCCACCGAAAATAAATGTAAAAAAAAAGTGAATAGAGTAAAGGAAAGTGATTGACACGAGTGAAATAGGTAGTTATAAGCTATAGAATACTTTAAAATTTTATTATAAAGCATTTCGTACGTCTCACAAATTTTTTTCGGTCGTAAATTTCTAATACTGATTTTTTATTCAAACATAAACATGGTTTCTTGATTTAATCTACCTTCTAGTCAAAAAATAACACGCATTTTTAGTGAACACTTCCTGTTCATTTCACAAAGAATTTTATTTGCTCTCTGCTCTCTGTAAGTATTTATTGTAAATAAAGTAAATCCGTCATTAGATATAAGAAATAGTTATTAAGTAAATCTATGTTGTTTAAGATCTGTGGATTTTGTAATAAAGGAAAATTAAAAAAAAAAGGAAAATTTACAATAACAAAACTAAATGGAAACACAGAGTAGACAAATGTAATTAAGCTGGAGGCGGGCAACCCTATAGCATGTTTACGTACAGCGTGGCTGTAGGTAGTTAATTCAAGGACAGAACCGAGTTAAAATACTGTATAGACAACATTACCGTGGCCTGTGTCAGCCTACGTGATAGTACTGGAAACGTAAGTACTTCCACCTCTTCATTAATTATCAAGATGGGCTTGTCTGACAATTTACAACCGACTGGGTCATCCGTCGATGGATCTTGCAAAGCTAGTGATAATTTTAAAATTCATGACTCAGTATATTAGAAGCATCATCAAGGACCGACTGAGTTTGCAAATCAATACTGACCGAGCGAATACGAAGTTCGAGCGAAGCGTCTTTGTTTTAATTTACAATACAAGTATCAAATATTATTTGTTTTCGTTAAACGTTTTATAGTTTATAATTTATATAAACTGCTAGTTATATATTTCCCAACCTATTATCACGAAATTTTGGAAGCAGCAAGTAAATTTTTTGTCGATTCAGTTTTTGGATTTTTTCAAAATTACGGAGATATGGGGCTTTAAAACTTAAGAAATTAAGAATTAATTTTTTTTAAATGTTACATATAATTTTTGTTACCCTTATAAGAATAAGAAGGAACTTTTTTGTCGGAACAATTTATACATCCGATAAACTTAAGTTGGTTCGCTAAAGCTTTTTTTCCAATTATGCGAAAAATGAGGAAGTTTCATTTAAAACTGATACAACTGAGGATGGCTTTGATATTGGCTATTATTTGTGGTAAATCATACTACAATGAAGAAAACAGATTATTATGAACAAAAGAAACATAAAAATTTTACTTAATTTTGTCAATGTATGAGTGAACACAGATAGTGTCGTATGCATAGTTACATAATATAAATGTATGTATATTACGATGACGACGTTGTTAGCTGGCGGCATTAGTACACGAGCAATTGCCGCTCTGCTCCGTTCCAACATCACTTCAAAACTACTGAATCACCGTCAATTATCTTTTTTCGATGTTTCTATTGCCACTATATTGATTTGAGATATTCATGAGAGAAAATTAAATCACAAACCACAAAATCAAGTAATTATTAAAATCTTTACCAAGTATGTAGAATTATTTTATACTCACTGTACCTGCGACTTCGTTCGCGATTGCCCTACCTGCAGACTAATTATTCACATTTCAGCACTGTTTATCTCACAACGCTGTGGTCTGTGGTGAAGCATTCTTAGTAAAGCATAGCTCAGAAAAAAGCTCTTTGCTTTGGATTTGAAAACTCCCGGGTTGTATTTTCCAGAAGACAGTATTCATGGTAAGTAACTCAGATAATGTATAAGTAGACCATGGTGGGCAAGGGCCCACCATGGTCTACTTAAATAGCTTTTGGAACAAAACACACTTATTTATTACTTTTCTTTATTATTACTTATTATGATAAGTGAACAGTTTGCTATCTAAAACCTGGGCAGGTGGATTAAAATCTTCCTGCTACCTTGCCCAGCTCAAAAATTTAATTATCGATATAACATGTGCGCAGATACAAGCCACTGTCCTTCGGCCCACAATGAAGTTGCAGCAATATTGTTCTATTGAATCCCTCCGCAGGCTCAGGACACGGTATTCAAAGGCAGGCCAAGGTCATCGTGAGGAGAAGTTTCAATGTTCGTAGGCGAGCTGAAGTCATCGTGATTGTGAGGAGAAGCGGTATCCATTAGGGGGCCAGGGAGAAAGAACCACATAAATCCATTAAAAACGAAAACGCAAAAATATCAAACGAGCGAGGGCTGTTAAACACAACACCGGGAAACCAGAATTAAATGAATGACATTGACATGACATCGGTGACAGCGACATCGTTTGATTTCTTCACAATAGTTTTTTTTCTATGGATGGACTAGTGTGGTTTGTACACTCGCCATTCGTCAATTTAGTTGAATCGTGTTGAATATGTAACTAAATAGTCGAGTCAAGTCACAACAGTCACGTTTGGGTCTAGCCACAGTCATTCCGAAGTCATATTTCACAGAAACTTAATATTTTGTATTAAGTGTATACTTTACTGTATTTAGTTTCTGGCAACACTGTGTTTTGAAGACCGTTGTATGTGCGGATATTATCAGATAAATACTTTTATTAATTATTTTGAATAGGTTTAAGTTGATACAAAGGTAAAGCACAGCAATTCATTTTAAATACAATCTGATTTATTGGCATGTTTACTTTTTTTTCGGGCATCCTGTTCACGCAGTGCCGAAAATGGACAATCCTATTTAAGTATCAAATTAAGGTACGATTTGAAATAAAGTTGTAAAATACACGTCCAATGTCAGAGGTAAAAATAATAAATAAGTATATATCAATGACAAGCTAAAATCCTATCGAACAAAGAAATATCACTCAAAAGAGTTCATACTCTAAGAGGAGATATATATATCACTTAATAAACATTAAACAATACTGGTAAACCGCATCATAAAGATATTGTATAATTTTTTTGCAATAATTACAGCAAACTCTTATTACTGACAATTTGAGTTGAGTAGTGTGAGATGTGCGTGCAGAAACTCTGCTCATGAGGACTTATAAGTATAATTGAGTCTGTTCCGCCAGCTCTCTTTTAAAGCCAGTTTACATTCTAGATGAAGCCTGTTAACCATCGTTTAGCACATCATAGCTACATCCGGTGAGATTGTGTAAAAACCATAGCATAAAAGCAATGAAAAAAAAATATTTTTACAAACGCACTACTTTAGTTGTTTTTGGTGTCAAATATTGCAAAGTATTGAAATTTTTTAGGACGGGCTGGACCCGCACTTTTAGAGTTTTTATTATTTCTTGTTATATGGTGGATATTCAATAATCATAAAAACAAGCAGACATGAAAGTGAAAAATAAGTTGCTGTGCAAAGGGATATTAAGGAGACGAATTACTTAGCAATCCATAGATTCACCGTGTGGGTGCCGGGTCCATTGCGTTGCAGAGGAAGAGGTCAGTGGGACCTGGGACTTGCCCCCCAGGGAGAGGGGTTAAGGGCCTCTATAAGATGTCATCAATGTTCCCGTTCACCGCTTTAGCCTCCTCTCAAATACAAGCACAGTAAGGCGGTGGCTAAATTTCAAACTAAATTTTTAACTTGGGTATGGTATCGTTTTCTAGAACGGAACCCTAAACAGTACAATGATATATTGCTCAACTGGTGCTTTAGTAGCAAAGACTTTTCCCCTAAAAACAACACTAGTGAAACCGCGAATAAAGCTTGTTCTCGTATTAACTCATCCGCAACGAGTATCGATACCGTTTTTTATGATAAGGTCACAAGGTTAGCAAGTTATAATAATAATAACTTGGCAAGTACTTATCATCAATATTTTTATCATATTTATAATGACCTGACTCCGGCCAGACTTATATATAAGGAGGAGTGGTGAGTTCATTACTGCATAAATCCAAAGACCTGCACAAGAAGTAGAGATGAAGACATTCATTGTGATTTCAACGGTATTAACCGTGCTACCGTTCGTGGTCAATAGTGAATGTTGTCACAAAACCAGATTGGAGTTCACAATGAACCGTTCTACAGATTTTTCAACAGCATGTGAACATTTTGGAGCTCACATTCCTACAGTCAATGCTGGTCATGCAGCCACAGACGCTATTGGTAGCATATTAGCAAGGAAGTGCGAAATATTAGTGTGTGGAGATGGCAGAAGACCCGGATCAGGAAAATATTGTGGCAGAGGACCTTGTAACATTTTTGGGTGTAATTGTGACAATGGATGTGTGCCTGGCGACGCTGCGACAGAATTTAAACGTATTCATGGTGACGCCATTGAACGTGTCTCTGAGTATTGGATACAAATTTAATTCTGCTTTTTAATATATTGTGTACACTTATAATGCTTATAATATGTTATTAATCTAATTCTTATGGATCGACAGATCAAATAAACATGTGTTTCTCTGTAAACAAAGTTTTTATTTAATCAGTTCTAACACATAAAACATTACAAATAGGTGAAGCACAATCAACCTAAAAACCTACCTGTAAACAAAGAAACGACATTCAAAGTTTATTCCTTAGTCGATTCCTTTTAACACTCTTTAACTTTTAAGTTTATAAATCACACAGTTTTTTGCGCACTCAACTCCATATTGTTTTTCATCATAATAATATAATTAACTACCTTGTTTTACCGACACAGTTTAAAGTGCACTTTACCGACCGCGTGTTTGTTTTTAACGACGATGGCGATGGCGCGATCGGATTACCGACGGCGCGAAGCGCGGCAAATTTAAATGCCAAATAATGAAATAACGTATGTACATTATTTTCTTTACATCTCCCCCCCTGGATGAGAAAATTTTACATAAATTTTTCTCTACATCACAATTTCTTCCGAGGTGTGTAGGGACTGGAATAAGTTTCATGATATTAAAAAGATTCGATTCTGTTTTTTTGTGACCTGTATCGATTATATATATTGAGTTTGAAATTTTTTCAAGTATCTCATAAGGTTCAATCTTTAGTTCATCTAATTTTTTCCTATTGAGCTTGTTTCCATTTTCCACATATACCATGTCTCCTACATTAAATTCGTGGTATTTTAGATTTTTGTCGAATTGTATTTTGTTATAATTATGTGATTTTATTGTATTTTCAAATGCTGTTTTCTGTCTCTAATCCAATCACTTTTGGATTTTCCAGGCTTTAATTCGTTCGGTAAAACAGTAACATCTGTACCATATAAAAGATAACTTGGCGTAAATCCAGTGACTGAGTGATAAGTGTTATTATAGCTACTAACATATTCTTGAGCTATTGTAGTCCATGCTCTCCTTTTCCCAATTTCATTTATTTTACATCTGATTTTGTTAACCAATGTTTGATTGAGCCTTTCATTTAGACCATTTGAGAATGGTGCATTTACTGCTGTAAAAATCATTGGTATCTGTTTGTCATGTAAGAACTTCTTGAATTCTTTTGAATTAATTCCTGGGTATTGGTCGGTGAGAAGCATACCAATATCCTCTGTTTCCGTTATGTTCATGACTAGTTTTACAAAATCATTTGCACTCTGAGTTTTTGAAGTTAGAATAAATGCGTATCTTGTGAAGTGATCTACTAAAAGATATTTTTTTGTTGATTTTGAACCTCCAAAACCTCCTATTGTATCTATAGATATAATTTCGAAAGGTTTTGAGGCCGGGCCTAATTGAGACATGAATCCAAATTTTTCGCACCCCTTGATTAATTTTTAATACATATTTCACAGGTTCTACAAACTAATTTTATGTTTTTTTGACAAATTTTTGGCTGCATAGTGGGGACTAATCGTCTTCTGAATTTGTCCAATTCCAATATGGCTCATGTTTTCATGTATATTTTTTAAAAGTTTTATGCTGAATTGTTCAGAAAGAATATTTTTTTCTTTTTTCTTAACCTTTTTTAAATATAAGCCGTGCTTTTCAATAAGTTTGCTTTTTTTGTTTTGTAATTCTTTATTGTTATTTTGGTCTGTTAAAATTTCTTCCAGTTTAATTATGTTCACGACTTTTAATTGTTCATCTAAATTTTCATCCGATTCCAACACCGGATTCCTGCTTAAGCAGTCTGCTTCCAAATTTTGTTTTCCTGGAGCATATTTAATTTTAAATTCATATTGCGATAGATAATATGTTAAATCACCCAGATCTTCATCGGTTCTAGATTTAAGATTCATGTTTTCTAGTGGTTTATGATCTTAATAAACTGTGTATGATTTACCTATCAACCAGTATTGCCAGTATCTTACCGCTTCTTTTATAGCTAGGCATTCTAAGTATATCGCTTTTTTCTTCTTCTGGGCTTCATTTAGTTTTTTTGAAAGTATGCTACTGGTTTTTTCTTTTCAATCAGACTGTGTCTGTTTTAAAATGGCTCCAACACCTTCTATGGATGCATCGGTCTATATGTTTATTGGTAAATTTTGATAAAATATTTCTAGAACTGGTTGTGAACAAAGCAAGCTTTTTATCATCTCGATAGCTTTTTGAAAATTATCTGATCAAATAAATTTCTGATTTTTCTAAGTAAATTATGTAACGGATCGAGTATAATTGCACTCTTTGGTATATACTTATGGTAAAAATTATTTTTTCCCAGAAATTGTCGTACATTCTTTTGTGTTCTTGGAAAAGGAAAACTTTTAATTGAAATTAAATTATCGTTCACCGGTTTGATGGAGTTATTTTGAATTATGTGACCAAGGTATTTAACCGAGTCTGATGCAAATGTGCATTTGGTAGATTTCAACCTGAAACCTTCTGTTATGATTGCTTTTAGCAACTGTGTTAGATGATTGATGTGATCAGCAAAGGACCTTGAGAAAATTAAAATATCATCGATGAAATTAACTGTGAATTCAGTTAGTTTATACTTTCTTAGTATATTACCCAATATTCTTTGAAAAATCGCCGATGAGGTCTTCAATCCAAATGGTAGGCAAGTCCATTGAAAATGTCCTTCTTGTGTTACAAAGCCCGTCTTCTTTCTATCTTCAATTCGTAAAGGAATGGACCAAAATGCAGAATTTATGTCGAATGTTGTAAAAAAATTACAATTCCTGGTTTTTGTCATTAGGTCTTCAATTAAGGGAAATGGTTGCGCTTGAGGTAATACTATTTTATTCAAGTCTCTGAAGTCTATGCATAGCCTGGATTTTTTATTCTCTTCTTTTTTAAATGCCAATATAACAGGTGCGGCAAATGGGCTATATGATTCTTCTATAAGCTTATTATCTAGTAATTTTGCTATTTGTTTTTCTATCTCTTTTTTATCTTCTATAGTACACCTGTAGGGCCTTTTACTACAATATTTGTCTATTAATAAGTCTATCCTGGCTTCATATCCATTAACAGTGCCAACATCATATTTATCTTTTGCAAAAACTGATTTATATTTGCTAATCAGTGCATTTATAGTGCATACATGCATAAAAAAAAAAAAAAAAAAAATATAGTTGATTGTTGTTTCTGATTTAAATGATTTATTTTCGATGAAAAATCTTCTTCTGTTACATGTTCATTAAAATTTACTTTACACTCCTTAGTGTGGTTATTGCTTTCTATATTTTTTATATTAGTATTTAAATTTTTATTTGCAGAAGTGTCTTCTAAATTATTTCCCTTGCACAAGCACTGTTTCTGTGTTATTGTTAAGTCTTCATTTTGAATTAATTTAAACTTTTTTATCAAGTCCAACCCAATCAAAAATTCATATCTGAAGTTTTGTTCATCAATAATATACACGTCCACATTTTTTTCCAATTCAAATATTTTTATTTTCAAAGTAGTCAAACCACTAGTCTTTTTAACTCACTTTTTATCTTTGTTATTAAATTTGCTTCATTCAAAATGTTTCCTTTTCCATATAGTTTTAATAACTTAGAATTAATCAGAGAAACATTTGAACCTGAGTCATAGACTCCGTTTACTTGTAATTTATCATTAAATAGTAGTTTGACATTTATTAATGGTGTAACTATTAGTTTTTTGAACTAGTTTCATTTAATTCAGCTTCAATCACTGAATTGTTTATATGGTTTATATATTTTTTCTTAAACTTATCTTCCTCTTTTGTCCTAAAACTGCATGTAGTTTCAAGATGGTATCGAGCATCTTTATTTAATTTTTGACATATATTGCATGGATTTTTCTTTTCAAATTTTCCAATTATTCTTTGATTTTCATACCTTCTGTTAGTAAAGATTTTCTTTTTATTAACCATGTGTTCATGCTTGCTTACTTCATTGAACAAATCGACTGTATCTTCTAATATTTCTCGGTCAATCTCATTAAGAATAAATTCTGGTAACCCTGCTGCAATAAGATGTACCAAAGTACCTGTGTCGATTGTTCTCCTCATATCCAACAGAAGTTTTTCTTTTCTCATAGCATAATCCAACAATGAACCATCTTTGTATTTAAATAATAGTGCATATGTGACTAGATTCCATCCTTTGTCTGCAAAAGATTCACAGAATTTGTTTTTCCATGTTGACCATTCTGAGTTTTTGGTTAACTTTATGATCATTGAATTATACCAGTCTACGCAACTTTTGTCCATAAACAATCTTAGTATTTCATTCTTCTTTTCATCTGTCGTCACATCAAAGCGTGTACATTATTTTTCAAAGATATCAATCCATTGGTCTGCATTAGAATATTTGCTGGTAAATTTTTCAATCAACTGGAAAAAACATGTAAATAAAATTAAAAACAAAATGTCTAGTTTCTCATATGCATTGAAGGAATTAAGGCGAGCTACTGATCTAAAAACAGCTTTATCTGCTTATTATGGATTCGCGTTTTCGTGGCTTAGTTATGGCATCATAATGTGGGGCAACAGCGTAGATGGCAGTGACCTCTTTGTCGCTCAAAAAAAATGCATACGGATACTTGCCAATATAAAAGCACCTAACATAAATATACCCAACTTTCATATACAATATTTCATAAAATATAAAATTTTATCCTTAGTATCTATTTATATACTAGAAATTTGCAAATTTGTAAAAAAATACCCATCATTATCATCATATAAGCATCGCCCTTGTGATGATACAAAAACTGCATATGTGAAATCTAGGAATCGCTGGAATATGGTGTGTAGGGATGCTTTTCGTCGCCATGTCCACAAATCAATTGATATCGGGGACCCTGCCATAGTGTGGAGGTTTCTCAGGTCATTGGGTATTGGTAAGTCTCGTCAAGACACAATTCCTTACAATTTAAACATTGATTCGCTCAACCTTCATTTTTCATCTACATTGTCTTTCTACTTTACCAATTCCTGACTATCCCTCATTTGTTTTTAACCGATTGTCCGCTTGTGATGTTCAGAGGAGCATATTGTCCATTAATTCTAATGCTATTGGTAGTGACGGCATCAGCCGTAACATGGTTGTACCCTTACTTGACATTCTCCTCCCTATCTTATGCTTTATTTTCAATAGTTCAATTTTCAGTGGAGTATTTCCATCTGCATGGAAAGATGCTCTAATAATTCCACTTCCCAAAAAACCGAACCCTAAAATAGTCTCAGATTTTCGACCTATTGCTATTCTTGCGTTTCTATCCAAGGTTTTGGAGCGTCTCATCCACAATCAAGTAAGCAAATTTCTTTCCTGTAACGAACTTCTTAATCCGTACCAGTCTGGTTTTAGACCAGGGCATAGTACTGTCACGACTCTATTAAAAATCACGGACGATATACGTTTTGGTATGGACAATGGTCTACTCACTGTGCTGACTCTGTTAGATTTCAGTAATGCATTTAACACTGTCAACTTCGACATCCTCCTGGGTTTACTTCGCTCACTAAACATATCTCCAACGGAAATCGAATGGTTTCACAGTTATCTGTACGGACGCAGGCAGCGTGTACGCCTTGAAGATAATATATCTTCGTGGTGTGACACGACTGCAGGCGTTCCGCAAGGCGGCGTGTTATCTCCTCTATTATTTGTATTATTCATTAACTCTATTTCACAGCATTTGTCTTCATCCTACCACCTATATGCAGACGATCTACAGATATATTCACAGGCTCCATTACATACTTTATCTGACGCCATTTCAACAACTAATTCTGACCATAATCGCATAGCAGATTGGAGCAAATCTTTCGTCTTGAAAGTGAATCCCAGCAAGACCAAAACAATAGTAATAGGGAGTTCCAGGGTGTTGTCAAAAGTAGACTGGGCAATTCTTCCACACGTTGTTTTTGATGGAATTGCTATTCCTTTTAGTGTTTCTGTAAACAATCTGGGAGTAACAATTGATAGCTGTATGACCTGGGATCTACAGTTACAAGTCACCAGTCGTAAACTATTTGCGTCCACAGCGTCTTTAAAACGACTGCGTAACTTCCTGCCTACTACCACTAAAATTGCTTTAGCTCAATCTCTCTTGCTGCCCATTCTTGACTACGCTGACGCCTGTTATCTCGATCTAACTGAAGACCAGCTGAACAAACTTGAGCGACTTCAAAATGTTTGCATTAGATTCATATTTGGCTTGCGCAAATATGATCATATATCTCAATTTCGTTCTAAGCTCAAGTGGCTTCCAATACGTCTTCGCCGGAATACTCACATTCTCTGTCTCCTTTACAACATATTGTTCAATCCTTCATCCCCGCGCTATCTCAAGGAACGTATTAATTTCCTTCAATGTCCATCATACACGTTAAGGTCATTAGAAAATTTTACACTTCAAATCCCACCACATACTAGCTCTTTCTATGACAAGTCTTTCACTGTTCAAGCAGCCCGCCTATGGAATTCCCTACCCATCTCGATAAGACGTGCATCATCTTTAAATGTATTTAAGGACCAAATAAAAAAGTTATATCTGTCCATATAACGGTTTTCATTATAAACTGTGATATTGCTTATTTCTGTGTTGTAAGTATTTATTTATAATATTTATATATTTATGTAAATATTATATATATGTAAGAGTATTTGTTTAAGAATATGTATATGATATTATAGTAGATATGTGTGAGTTATATTTGAAATTGATTGTATATATTAGTATTTATTTTACTAGCTTAACTACACCCCGTCACTATCGGTTTTACAAATCCTCTCCATCCAAAGGTTGCCTGGAAGAGATTACTTTTAGTAATAAGGCCGCCCATTGTAACACTATCTCTGTAAATTTTAATGTTACTTCTTATTAATTGTCTTGTGTGGTGTAACAATAAAGTATTATCTATCTATCTATCTATCATTATTTCAAAAATATGCTGATCAACCACGTGATATTAGATCACAATATACTTAGAAATAAACTCATAAAACCAAAGTCCAATCTAGAGATGTACAGATCCGGCCCTAACTCAATGGCTGTAGATATATATAATAAGCTGCCGAATGGGCTTAAAGACATAGAAATGGTAGAATGTTTTATTAAAAACCTTAAATGCTTACTTGAAGCTAAATGCTATTATACCTTAGACGAATTTTTCAACGATAAATTTGATGACTTTGAAATAGATCGTTCCGTTCCCACCATTGCCATACTCTTACAGGGTCATATGTAAACAAACATGTAAAATAAATGTATACACAAACATGTTATATAAGACCTGCATGTAACTACATATGTTGCAATAAATAATTGAGTATTGAGTACTGTTTATTAGCTTGCGTACTTTCGACTAGCTTCTCGAATATTTTTTCTAAAATACCTGGTTCTGTTTGGTGTGCAGCAGCAAGTTTTTCATGATCAATTTCTTCCAGAAATTGTTCTCCAAATTGTAAATTACCATCTTCATCTATGTACGTTCTTTCGAGTTCTTCTGTCAACGATACCCAAACTCTTCTAATCTGATATCTTTTTTTCAGACTATTTTTAATTTTAATATAAGCAGCTGTTTTCGTTATTTCCTTGCGGAGAATAGCTGATTGAAGCTGTTCTGGTAATACATACTGTTACCGCCATACTTGTGTTTAACGCATTTTTGTTTGCATTAGGTTCGTCAATTAGCTATCACTTTCTTTCATATGACATATTGGCCAATTGAGCGATCTCCTGTCTCTTTTCCCCCTCCAATCCAATGTCCACCACGATGCACCTAACGCCGGGGAGGCAGTTGCCCTTGAAAGACAGTCTCAATGACGAGCTATCGTTGACCGCATCTCAGTGTTATATTTGATTTAACCTACCGCAAGAACGTGAACGTATAGTGGATTTATTGAACATCTTATTGTGAAAGTTGAAGTGTGAAATTATCAGTGTTTCTGTGCTGCGCAGCCAGGACTTCCAGTGCGTGAGGTGAAGGAGCCTGCTGAACTATCTAGAAGGTGCGTGGGTTTCCATTCTTCCTCTTACCTAATGATCGCTCATGGCCAGGATATGACTATATACATGTGGGATTATTAATTGTAATCGGTGACCTAGCGAATTAATAAGAAAAAGATACAGTCCACTTAAAGTATTAACGCAATAAAGCCTTCGGGCACATAACGCTTCCCGCTAGCGGTCATATAAATTTTTGGCCGTTCATTTGGTCCCTCTCACCGAATTCATACGATATCCTTTATAAGACTAAAATCATTTTAGTCCATTCTCACTAGATTGTAATCTCAATTTCATCATTGTATATGATTTTCTTGGTTTCATACATAGATATCCTTTATAAAACTAAAAATCACCACGTAATTCTCACGTCACGAACCTACCCTCGTTCGCCACTTAAAAAATGATCGATATTTCACTTTTAGTTTTAGTTTAGGGAGGACATAGATGCTGGCTACCGCCTGTGCGGTCGTCCAGCTCCACCGGGTTTTGGGCGAGGGCCTGGCCCTACAATAGCCCGGGAGGGAGAAGTGCCGAAGGCACTTCTCCCGAGACGGGCGTAGAAGGTGAAAAGCGCTTTCTACCTCCGTCTCCTGCGGACGCCGAAAACGTACCGCTATTATAGGAGGGGTTGACAGCGAGCTCAAGGGCACCACTGTGGTTCGGACCTCGGCTTGTCTCGCTGTCGAGAGACATGGGGGGGATCGGAGCAAAATGCCTCTGTGCAACTGCAGTGTTGCACAATTGGGCCCTACTGAATAATACTCTTTGACTATTTGGAGAGCAATTTATCGTGACCTTGTTTTTGCCTCGAGCTCGCCGGCGAGCTCGGTGTTTGATTGTGTGACCTCTGATTACCTCACACCTGGGGATTTTACCTCGACGACTTGCGGATAACGCTAAAGCTGCCAATGTAATGGCTGCGATGGGGTCATCCGGGTCGTCTAATACCTGCCGTGGTCGGCGACGGGGGGGTTTGAAAAATGGGATAGAAGAGGCAGTCGAGTAGTTCGATGCCTGGACAACCAATGGGTTCGGGTGGTGGGGCGCTCGATCAAAGTATCGGCGGGCGCATTCCTTATTGAACTGCGCTAAAGAGGGAAGGTTTAAGTCGCAATGCAACTCGGTGTTCCGGATATACCACGGGGCGCCGGTTGCATTACGAAGAAAACGGTTTTGGATGACTTGAAGTTTATGAAGGTGGGCCTCACTAGCATGACTAAACACTACTGATGCGTAAGTCATGATGGGGCGGATGCAGGCAGTGTAAAGTGTCTTCTTATTACTAAGAGACATTTTACTCTCTTTGCGAAGTAGGGGACCAAGGCGACCCATTATGAAGGCCGCTCTGTTACGGACGGTTGTTATGTGATCGTTAAAGGTGAGATGACGATCAAGGGTGACTCCGAGGTATTTTGTTCTAGGAACCCAGGGAATGGGTTCGTCGAACAAAATAAGCGGTTTCGGGTAAGGGGAGCGTGTCTTCTCAGTAAAGCACATAGCTGTGCTTTTAGCTGGGTTGACCGCGATGCGCCATTTTCGGAACCAGTCACCGATCTCGGTGATGGCCCGTTGCATGACGAAATAGGACTGTCTGTTGATATGCCACCCAGTGGTGTAAATGGCGGTATCATCCGCATATTGGGCTAGGAATACTTTGGGCTGAGAGCGTGGGATGTCACTGGTATACAGTGCAAAGAGAATAGGTGATAGCACGGAGCCCTGAGGGACTCCGGCTCTGACTGGGTGGGGGGAGGAGAGGGTGCCTTCCACGCGATAGCGAAAGCTTCTGGCTTTAAGGAAGTCTTGTAGGATGAGCACAAGACATTCTGGCACGCCAAATTGGTATAGCTTGTAGATCAAGCCGTTGTGCCAGACTTTGTCAAAAGCTTTCGCTACGTCGAGGAAGACTGCTAGCGTAGTCTGGGGTTTGGGGTACTTATTGAAGCCCTCAATGATGTGCTCCGTGAGGCGGTGCACCTGTTGGACGCATGAGTGTCCGGGTCTGAAGCCAAACTGCTCATCTGGGATAAGGTGGTGTTCCTTAGCATGGGACTGGAGACGGTTTGCAAGTAACCGCTCGTAAAGTTTGCCTAAGGCACTGAGGAGGCTGATGGGGCGGTAACTGGTGGGGTCAGATGAGCTTTTGCCTGGTTTGTGAATGCCAATGACATTTGCACATTTCCAGGTGTCTGGGAATAAGCAGTGGCTCATAGCAGCATTGAAGATGCTGACTAAGAGATGGATGAGAGGAGGAGAGAGGGTTTTAAGAACCCTGTTGGAGATGCCATCGGCACCGGGGGATTTGCGCGGTCGGAGGGCCTTGATCAGTCTCTCCACCTCAGCGTAAGTCGCTAAGGTGATTGGTGGGAGTTCAGAGGTGACCACAGAGTTTTTACGTTCGACTTCAGCATCCACCGAATCGAGGTGAGCTTGGTCAACGTGATCTACGTTAGGGGAACACTGAGCCTCTAGGCTATCAGCTAGGCACTCAGCTTTGTCTTCGTCAAAGAACGCTGGGACTAGTGGGACTGGTCTGTATAAGGGAGGCATGTCGTTATGGTTACTTCCTTTCAAGCCTCGCGCCAAGTCCCAGTAAGCATGGTGGCTTGGCACGAGGTTTGAAAGTTTATCGCCCCATTGTTGATCACGCAACTCAGACATGCGACTTTGAACCATGCGTTCAAAGTGGCGTTTCTTAGTTTTGTTCTCTTTACTGGGGTAAGAGTCGTAATGTCGGGTCACTGCTTTACTCTCCGTCACCAATCGTCTCACATCCGCTGGAATGACAAGGCGCCGGTCGTCCGGCACTATGACCTCCTTTGCGGATGCACCTACTACGGTTTAGAGGTGATTGGTGAACGAATCGATCGCAAGGGTTACGTCATCTTTTGTCAGGATGTCGTCAGGGATCTTGTCAAGGTCCGGTGAACTGATAGCCTTTAGGGCATCGCCTACTTGCTTCCAGTTCACTATCGTCTTAGTGGGGCGGGGGAGGTCAGTCGTTGGGTCGGGACCTAGTCGCAGTATAATGGGTCGGTGGTCAGAGTGAAGCTCGTGAACCACTTCTATGGAGCGTACCCGGAGTGTTACGCCTCTGAGTAGTGCCATGTCAAGCAAGTCAGATCGATGGTCTTCCATATAAGGGTAGTGAGTGGGCTCAGTGGGCGCAATTATGTCAAAGTTACGTTCTGGTTTTCAAGTGCAATACCTTTGGGATTGTTGACGTTACAATTCCATAGGATGTGCTTACTGTTGAAGTCGCCAATCAGAAGGACGGCGCTTCCTAATGAGAACAAGGCTTCTAAGTCAGCTCGGACGATCGGCTTGGAGCAAGCTTGGTAACAGGACGCTATGACTATAGGTTGATGACCAGTCATAGCTAGGAGGCAACAAGATGCTTCCATATTAACAAGAGTCGGGGTAGGTAGGGGAATGCAGTGCAGGGACCTTTTGTAAAAGATAAGAGTGCCTCCCCCACGGGAGTTCACTCTATCATTACGTACCGTTCTGTAATTGGCAAACCTAGGGTTCGCCTTCCCCGGTTTTAGAAAGGTTTCCTGCACGCATAAGATATCGATAAGGTGGGTACAACAAAAGTCGTGGACGAGGTCACGTTGTTTGAAGAGGCCGTCAGCGTTAAATGACGCTAACGAAACTGAGTACGGTTTCGTGCGTTCGGTTGTACTACCCATAGTGGTTGTACTGGGGAGGGGCCTGGGGGACGAAGCGCTTAAGGGCGCTTAGTAAGTTTGCGTGTTCCAATGTGTATTGGATCACGTCCGCTGGGGATTGAGCGTATTGCATCTTGTGGAATAGCTCTTGTACCTCATTGATGTCAACCGACATAGCCAGATCGCTGACTAGGTTGATTGCCTCTTGAAGAAGGGCAGCCATCAATGGCATAGGGGGAGCTTGTGGCCGGGAAGCGGCGCGGGGAGGGGCGCGAACGGTGTTGGCAGCGGGTGCCGGGAGCGCGGGGCGAGCCGGGGCCGGTGCGCGGGCAGGGGCCGCGGCGCGGGCGGGTGCGGGTGCGGGCGCGGGTGCGGGCGCGCGGGCCGGGGCGCGGGCGGTAGCGACGGTCTTAACCATACTGGGTGGTTTAGACCATGCGTTACGGGCTGGGAGCGGCGCGGGTATTACCTGTGAGGCAGGTACTACCGTGAGTTTAGGGCTTACCCGTTGGTAGCGGTCATAAGAGGGACGGGTCGGCCTATGCCTTGCCACCCTGTGGTTCACTCGTGGTGCTTTAGGGCAACCACGGTAATTCGCGGTATGCCCTTGAGCACCGCATAGAACGCAACTGGGTGGGTCCGGCGAGTCCCGGGTGCGAGTGCACGCTGCTGTCGCGTGATCGCCTAGGCCTCGGTATGTACCTCCTTGGGCACACCGCGGATGACAACGCGGAGGACTTTCTCCTCTTCGAGCGCATAAGTGTGAAAACTTATGCTCTCTTTACGGAGGAGCTTTGTTAGCGCTCTGTGGTCGCTAATGGTGGACACTTGGACTTTAATGCCCTGCTGCGTGGAGCGGGCATTAGTATAATGGATCCCACGATCCGAAACTAAACGGGACAGCATGTCCCATTTGGTTTTGTCCTGAATGAACAGGGGCGGAGGCGGTTTTTCGCGGCGCGCGCTCGCGTCCTGAGGGGACGCGGCAGTGGTGGCCGGAGCGGAGGGAGGAGACGCGGGGCGCGGGGCGGGGGTCGGCTTCTTGCCGGAGGCGGGGGCCTTAGCGGGTGCCTTGGCGGGAGGGGCGGAAGTTGCGCAACTAGCGGCTTTAGGAGCACGCTTGCGTTTCCTATCTACGACGGTATAGCCGTCGTTGTCTGAGTCCGAGTCGGTGCGTAAGGCGCGACTCGGATCTACCTCCATCTCCGCTTCGGAGTCCGAAGTGGGCTCGACAACGGCGATGGAGGGACGGGTGCTCGCTGGCCTCCCGATCGGTGAGCGCGAGCGAGACCTCTCACGGGGAGGGGCTGCCACCGTGCGTCTGTTGTCTGGGCCCGGAGCGGGCGAAGTCGGACTGTCCTCTGAGAAGGACCGGGTCAGAGGAGGGACGTTGGCCTCCGGGATTGAAGTCCCGGAGGGAGCAATATGAGTGTCCGTGAGGCGGGCACTCGCTTCCTCTTCGAGGAGTTGCATATGAGCAACATACAGATCGGGGTGGCGGAGGGCGAAGGTCTGAAGGACCTCCACCTCACCGTTAGAGGGACGTTGCATCCTGAGGGGAATACTCAGGATGGCCTAACGGGTTCTGTCTCCCTCTCGCAACTCGTGAGCTCACTTGTGTGAGAGGGAGTGAGTACCTATGGTGTGCCCTAGTTGTGTACCCTCTCCGAGCTTTTTTCTCGGCGGAGAGGGGTGCTCCTAATGCTGCTCCGGGGTTGACTAGGGGCGACCCCAAGGCCAGTTGTCCCGGAGCCCAGCTTGCTTCGGCTGACCCGTGAAGCGGGAAAGGCCACGGTGCAAGGTTAAACCAAAACAACAACAGTGGCCGTTGTCACCGTAGGGTGTCACACTGCGACCGCAGCAAATGGCGGATTTGATCGTTCAGACGGGTTTGGCTGACGCTACCCCACGCCTGAACGACGTCGCTTAACAGCACAAAGTGTGTTGTTACGCGCACTGTTACAATGTTGTGTCGAGTAGTAAAGTTGTGAAATGCGCACCGAAAAGTGCGGTCAAAACAAGACCACCAGCCCGATAATATGTTGTTCCGAAACAAGGGACTTGGGTAGGTGGTAATGCCTGACGTCTTAGAGCGCCTCTGCGCGACGGCACGGCGAGCTCGTAGCTCACGTTGCACGGCGTTCGGCGGCTGCTCAGCTTCTGCACACAAAACAAAACTTCGTCAGGACTGCGTATTCCAAGGCACTGGTCTGCAACTAGCGTCGGAACGATGACCCGAGTGAGACGGCAATAGTGCGGGGACTATTGCGGTCTCACTGGGAGATACTGGCGGAGCTGTAGACAGGTGTGCACGGCGTGGCGGCACAGGTCGGAATGTGGCAATGTCGATATTTCACTAAACCGCTCCGCCCTTATAAGTGTTTGCCTTTAGAGAATAATATACATATTTACTTTCCCGCCCTTAAGGTACATACATTTATAAGTGTTATATATATATACATATATTTATTTATATCCATATCGTAGTTCACGTACTCATTTATAACTATTACGTTATAAATGAGTACGTGAACCTGTCTACAGCTCCGCCAGTATCTCCCAGTGAGACCGCAATAGTCCCCGCACTATTGCCGTCTCACTCGGGTCATCGTTCCGACGCTAGTTGCAGACCAGTGCCTTGGAATACGCAGTCCTGACGAAGTTTTGTTTTGTGTGCAGAAGCTGAGCAGCCGCCGAACGCCGTGCAACGTGAGCTACGAGCTCGCCGTGCCGTCGCGCAGAGGCGCTCTAAGACGTCAGGCATTACCACCTACCCAAGTCCCTTGTTTCGGAACAACATATTATCGGGCTGGTGGTCTTGTTTTGACCGCACTTTTCGGTGCGCATTTCACAACTTTACTACTCGACACAACATTGTAACAGTGCGCGTAACAACACACTTTGTGCTGTTAAGCGACGTCGTTCAGGCGTGGGGTAGCGTCAGCCAAACCCGTCTGAACGATCAAATCCGCCATTTGCTGCGGTCGCAGTGTGACACCCTACGGTGACAACGGCCACTGTTGTTGTTTTGGTTTAACCTTGCACCGTGGCCTTTCCCGCTTCACGGGTCAGCCGAAGCAAGCTGGGCTCCGGGACAACTGGCCTTGGGGTCGCCCCTAGTCAACCCCGGAGCAGCATTAGGAGCACCCCTCTCCGCCGAGAAAAAAGCTCGGAGAGGGTACACAACTAGGGCACACCATAGGTACTCACTCCCTCTCACACAAGTGAGCTCACGAGTTGCGAGAGGGAGACAGAACCCGTTAGGCCATCCTGAGTATTCCCCTCAGGATGCAACGTCCCTCTAACGGTGAGGTGGAGGTCCTTCAGACCTTCGCCCTCCGCCACCCCGATCTGTATGTTGCTCATATGCAACTCCTCGAAGAGGAAGCGAGTGCCCGCCTCACGGACACTCATATTGCTCCCTCCGGGACTTCAATCCCGGAGGCCAACGTCCCTCCTCTGACCCGGTCCTTCTCAGAGGACAGTCCGACTTCGCCCGCTCCGGGCCCAGACAACAGACGCACGGTGGCAGCCCCTCCCCGTGAGAGGTCTCGCTCGCGCTCACCGATCGGGAGGCCAGCGAGCACCCGTCCCTCCATCGCCGTTGTCGAGCCCACTTCGGACTCCGAAGCGGAGATGGAGGTAGATCCGAGTCGCGCCTTACGCACCGACTCGGACTCAGACAACGACGGCTATACCGTCGTAGATAGGAAACGCAAGCGTGCTCCTAAAGCCGCTAGTTGCGCAACTTCCGCCCCTCCCGCCAAGGCACCCGCTAAGGCCCCCGCCTCCGGCAAGAAGCCGACCCCCGCCCCGCGCCCCGCGTCTCCTCCCTCCGCTCCGGCCACCACTGCCGCGTCCCCTCAGGACGCGAGCGCGCGCCGCGAAAAACCGCCTCCGCCCCTGTTCATTCAGGACAAAACCAAATGGGACATGCTGTCCCGTTTAGTTTCGGATCGTGGGATCCATTATACTAATGCCCGCTCCACGCAGCAGGGCATTAAAGTCCAAGTGTCCACCATTAGCGACCACAGAGCGCTAACAAAGCTCATCCGTAAAGAGAGCATAAGTTTTCACACTTATGTGGCAATGTCGATATTTCACTAAACCGCTCCGCCCTTATAAGTGTTTGCCTTTAGAGAATAATATACATATTTACTTTCCCGCCCTTAAGGTACATACATTTATAAGTGTTATATATATATACATATATTTATTTATATCCATATCGTAGTTCACGTACTCATTTATAACTATTACGTTATAAATGAGTACGTGAACTACGATATGGATATAAATAAATGCCGCGCCATTAAAATATCATAGTATAAATTACTTTCTTACTTTACTCTTACGCGACTGACTGTCTTATTTACCATTGTATTTAGATACTACTTAGGCCTGCCTACATTAATTGTTGCATATAAAATCAAGCATAATGCCTCGCGAAGTCAAAGTAGCTTCTTGTAGTCCGCGTTTAACTATCCTACAAGCAAAGCGAAATGCTCTGTTTGAACGTATTAATACGGTTTATAATCAGGCTAAAAATGCACATATTTCGGAAGAAAATAGAGAATTATTTTTAAGTTCTTGCGTAACGATTGAAGAGACACGCATGAGTTTTCAAAACATCCTCGATAGTTACAATGAAACACTTCTCGAACTTGACCCCGAAGCGACACCTTCTTATCAAGGTTACGCGTCCTTCGAAGATCTTTATTGTTATATCAAGCAGATCATGTCGAAGTTCAAGCCCGCGCCCGCGTCAGAGCATTCCACTTCGCACAACAAAGCTAAACCTAGACTTCCAAATATTGAACTAATGCACTTTGATGGTGATAGAAAAAATTGGCCATTATTTCACGCTAGTTTTGACGCGACAGTACATAGTAATGCATCGTTAACAGACGCTGACAAGTTGTACTATCTAATAGGTAAATTGTCACCGACCGCCCAGTCTACGTTTGCTGGTATAATTCCGAATGCCGAAAATTATAATGTAATTTACCAAACGCTTTTAGATAAATACCAAGATATCAGGCTATTAGGTTCTAGCTATTTAGATCAGGCACTTAACCTCAAATTAAATGGTTCTCCGTCTGCATCTAACTTCAAATTGTTTATAGACAAGTATGTGGTCGCTATTAACTCGCTGAAAACGTTAAAAATAGACGATCTGTTGGACTTTGTATTGCTACATATAGCGCTGTATAAGTTTGATACAGAAACTATACGCGCGTTTGAAATGTACTCCCGAGATAAGAGGCTGCCGACACTCGAGGAATTTATTGAGTTTATTAAAAGGCAGTATCGTATCTTTGAGCATACACAACCCGCCGTAGCATCCGCAGTAAACAATTCTATAAAGTCTAGTTCGAAGCCTTCCACTAAGACGAACCGCCCGCCGAATCCACAGTCATACGTCACTTGTTCGGCTCCTGATAAATGTTCATTGTGTAATTATGCGCCTCATGATCATTACTATAAATGTACAGCGTTCGAAAAACTTACGCCTAGTGAAAGGTTTAAATTTATAAAAAATAATAACGCGTGTGTGAACTGCACTAGTCGCACTCATAAAACTATTAATTGTTCATCGAAGTTAAAGTGTCGTGTGTGTTCACTCAGCGACATCATTCTATGCTACATTTTAATATCAAACCGTGTTCGAAATTCGAACCCGCAACCCCTTCCGCGAGTGCAGAGCACACGATCTCCACACCGCATTTGTCCGTTCCGGCTAACAGCGAGTCGCGTCAGCCAATGCAGCTGCGCAGCGATCTCTCGCTATGCACGACGTCCATCGCCGCCTCGCCGCCCGCGCGCACTGAGTCTTTGACGGATAACCGGCGATGTATAGCCACCCGTTCAACGGTACTTCTAGCGACTGCTCAAGTTATAGTTTGCGATGCTAATAATAGACCGCAAGTTATACGTTGTTTACTCGACAGCGCGTCTCAGAGTAATTTCGTTACTTATGAATGTTGTCAGCGCCTTGGCTTATTAAATAGTATAACGCCTTCACAGATCACCGTAAGGGGAATTGGGGGTTCCGAAAAAAGCGTTAAGGGTTCCGTACGTTTTAAAATAAGCTCACAATATAATTCGAACATTAATTTTGATATTGACTCGCTCGTTATCGACCGCATAAGCGATTCTCTGCCATCGGTCGAGATTGATAAGGCTGTGTTTACGCACCTCGAGTCACTCCCGCTCGCCGACAAGGACTTCGCGGTGCCTGGGCCAATCGATTGTCTGGTTGGAGCGTCGATCTTCGCACATATGCTGCTACCTGGAGTAGTCCATGGCAGTAATAATAATGTACCGCCCGCGATTCAGACTGTGTTAGGTTTTGTGATTATGGGTTCCGCGCCTACGTCACAGATCGTTCACAATAGTCTTTCAACTTTGTGTTGTGCCATCGAACTAAAACCGATGGACATGCTCTTCAAGCGATTTTGGGAGCTTGAAGAGATATCCGCGCCGGCCGTTCTTAGTCCTGACGAATTCGAGTGCGAAGAATTTTTCCGCGCTACCACTGTTCGTGACAGCAGTGGTAGGTATGTTGTCGCCTTACCTTTTCGTGATGACGTAAATTTATTAGGCGATTCGTACGTTGCCGCGCTTAGGCGACTTAACTGTTTAGAGCGAAAACTTGATGCGTCACTCAAATCCCGCGCCGCCTACAATAATGTGATACGCGATTATATAGATAAGGGCTACCTTAGCCCCGTTGATGTGGCAACTGATGACGTCACCCTTCCTTCGTATACGATTCCTCATCACGGTGTGGTGCGAGAAGACAAAACGTCGACCAAACTTCGCTGCGTTTTGGACGCCAGCTGTAAGTCATCGTCTGGTCACTCGCTTAATGATCTTCTCCACGCTGGTGCTAATCTACAAGGAGACCTGTTTAGCATTTTAATTAATTTTCGCTTATTTGAGGTAACGCTATCGGCTGATTGTCGTCAGATGTTTATGCAAATAGGAGTGCGCGAATCAGATCGTAGGTATCAGTGAATTTTATATCGATTCAGTATGGAGGATCCAATTACTGTGTACGAATTTAACCGCGTGTGTTTCGGTTTAAAATCTAGTCCGTTTCACGCATTGCGCGTTGTACGCCAGCTGGTCGCCGATGAAGGTGACAAGTTCCCCGCCGCCGCCGCTGCTGCTTCTTCATGTCTTTACATGGATGACATCGTAGTCTCAGTCATGAGTAGGAAGCAAGCTATCGCGTTTAGTACCGAGCTGATTCAGCTATTCGGAATGGGTCAATTTGATCTCGTTAAATGGACAAGCAATTCCGATGCTGTACTCGCTCACATACCCGATACGCATAAAGAACCCCGTGACAAAATATTTGACGATTCTGTTCCGCATAAAATTCTAGGACTTTACTGGGATAGGACTTGTGATAGTTTTCGGTTTGTGGTCGCCGCCCCTGACAATAATTGCACCAAGCGCACGATATTGTCAGCGATCGCCAGACTGTGGGACATCATGGGCTTTGTCGCACCAGCCACTTTATACGCCAAGCTCTTATCAAAGAGCTTTGGCTTTCAAAGTGTGATTGGGATGCCGAACCTCCCCCACATATTGTCAATAATTGGTTACAGCTTTGTAAAGAGCTTCCCTTGCTCAACAAACTGTGCATTCCGCGACATTTGGGTATTATAGAGAATTGCGACATTAACGTCATAGGTTTCGGAGATGCAAGCGAACGCGCATATGGCTGTGTGGTCTACTTACAAATCCGCATTGGCTCAAAATACACTGTGCAACTAGTCTGTGCAAAGTCCAAAGTGTCACCAATTAAGGTGGTTTCCATTGCCCGCTTGGAACTTTGCGCAGCGGTTTTATTGTCACAGCTGCTTCGGAAGGTCTTAGATATTATAACCCCGCGCTATACTGTTAGCAATGTCTTCGCATTTAGCGATTCCAAAGTGACGCTTTGCTGGATAAACGCGCCCGCGTATCGTTGGCAGACTTTTGTCGCCAATCGTGTCGTAAAAGTGACAGATAATATTCCCGCGAGTCGTTTCTTTCACGTTTCTGGTGCCGATAACCCCGCGGACTGCTTATCGCGTGGTCTTACCCCGAGTAAGTTAGTCGAACACCCCTTGTGGCTTACTGGCCCACCATGGATCACTCGTGATCCAAGCGAATGGCCCTTAAATAAATTGGACTCTAATGACTACGCTGAGGCGCCTGAGCAACGTGCTCAGGTGCACGTCACCACTAGTCCAGAGCAATCCCCGCTGTACGCGCTCGCGCAACGAATGTCGTCCTACCCTAAATTGTTACGGGCGATAGTGTACGTTTACCGCTTCATGAAATTACTACCCCGTGGTAGTTTTATAACCGCCGCAGACTTAGAGTATGCAGAACATAAATTAATACGCGCCGTGCAAAATGTTCATTTCTCGCACGATAAATCTAATTTAACTAAAAATGAACCTTGTTCACCCGCTTTAAACAAGCTTAGGCCATTCTTAGACAATAACGGTCTTATCCGTGTCGGAGGTCGCTTGTCACATTCTTCCGAGGATTACACGCTCAAGCATCCTTATATTTTACCGCGCCGCGACCCAGTTGTTGACTTGATCGTTGATCATTATCACGTCAAGCACTTGCATGCTGGACCAGAGCTTCTGATGTCTTTGTTAAGGCACAGGTTCTGGATTTTAGCTGCAAGGCGCATCATACGCAATCGTATTCACAAATGCAACACGTGTTTTAGATTAAAACCGCGCCCATTATTCCCGCTCATGGCTGATCTACCCAGTCATCGCGTAAATCAAGTAGACAAAGCCTTTTCACATGTCGGATGTGACTATGCAGGCCCTATCCAATACACGCCCACGCGTGGTAGGGGGGTAAAGAGCCGTAAAGCATGGCTTTGCGTCTTTTCCTGTCTCTCTACCCGCTCGACCCATATTGAAATTACGACAGATTTGTCCACTTCTAGTTTCCTAAATGCGTTTAAACGCTTCCTGTCTAGGCGTGGACCTGTCAAATGCATGTACTCTGATAACGGGACTTGTTTTGTTGGAACGCGCTCGTATCTCCGCGACTTGTATAAATTCTTAGACGAATTACGCCCGCATCTAGAAGTAGAGTTAGCCGAAAATCGTATTGAGTGGAAATTCATTCCACCTGCTTCTCCACACTGGGGAGGTTGTTGGGAAAGCATGGTAAAGATTATTAAAACGCATTTGTTCAAAGTCATAGGACAACAGATCCTATCGTATGAGGAGCTTCTCACTATCCTCACGCAGATCGAAGCTCTCATTAATTCGCGCCCGCTGACTACTATGAGTAGTGATCCCGCAGAGCCTTCAGCACTTACACCGGCACACTTTTTGCAAACCTTGCCACTTTCTTCGCTTCCCGCGCCTGAAATTGAGTCTTCAGACTTACTTCAGAGACATAACCTAATAGATAGTATGGTACAGTCATTTTGGAAGCGCTGGCGTGCTGAATATTTACACCAACTGCAGACGCGAGCGAAGTGGAATGTTCCTTCGGTTCCTATAAAGGAAGGAACGGTTGTCATTGTCAAAACTGACAATGCTCCGCCCTTTGCTTGGCCACTAGGTGTCGTGGAAAGAGTTTATCCGTCTCAGGATGGCGCTACTCGCGTTGTCACTATAAAAACTGCAAAGGGGAGCTACCTTCGCCCGGTAGTTAAATTATGTCCTCTACCCAATCAATAGGTTTAAGTATTTACTCATAGTTTATATTATCGCATATGTTATTATATTACCGCATACGTTATTATATTACCGCTTACTCAACCGCATTACATTTGTTATATATTTATCCCGCTCAGTAAAACATATAATTTCTTTTAAAGGCAACCCTTTAAGGCCGGGGGAAATGTTACCGCCATACTTGTGTTTAACGCATTTTTGTTTGCATTAGGTTCGTCAATTAGCTATCACTTTCTTTCATATGACATATTGGCCAATTGAGCGATCTCCTGTCTCTTTTCCCCCTCCAATCCAATGTCCACCACGATGCACCTAACGCCGGGGAGGCAGTTGCCCTTGAAAGACAGTCTCAATGACGAGCTATCGTTGACCGCATCTCAGTGTTATATTTGATTTAACCTACCGCAAGAACGTGAACGTATAGTGGATTTATTGAACATCTTATTGTGAAAGTTGAAGTGTGAAATTATCAGTGTTTCTGTGCTGCGCAGCCAGGACTTCCAGTGCGTGAGGTGAAGGAGCCTGCTGAACTATCTAGAAGGTGCGTGGGTTTCCATTCTTCCTCTTACCTAATGATCGCTCATGGCCAGGATATGACTATATACATGTGGGATTATTAATTGTAATCGGTGACCTAGCGAATTAATAAGAAAAAGATACAGTCCACTTAAAGTATTAACGCAATAAAGCCTTCGGGCACATAACGCTTCCCGCTAGCGGTCATATAAATTTTTGGCCGCTTCACATACACTTTATTGTCACTTGTGGTGATTGAGGTTATAAATAAAATGTTTGATTTTCCATCACTTCCAGGCAATAATCTAAACTCAAAACGGAGTTTCTCCATAATGATTTGCCGTAAATAAACAAAATGTCGTTTTATAATATGTTATTTATCTAATTCTTATGGATCGACAGATCAAATAAACATGTGTTTCTCTGTAAACAAAGTTTTTATTTAATTAGTTCTTACACAAAAAACATTGCAAATAGGTGTAGCACAATCAACCTAAAAACCTACCTGTAAACAAAAAAACGACATTTAAAGTTTATTCCTTAGTCGATTCCTTTTAACACTCTTTAACTTTTAAGTTTATAAATCACACAGTTCTTTGCGCACTCAACTCCATATTGTTTTTCATCATAATAATATAATTAACTACCTTGTTTTACCGACACAGTTTAAAGTGCACTTTACCGACCGCGTGCTTGTTTTTAACGACGATGGCGATGGCGCGATCGCATTACCGACGGCGCGAAGCGCGGCAAATTTAAATGACAAATAATGAAATAACGTATGTACATTATTTTCTTTACATGCTTATATTAATAAATTATAAATTACTGTTTATTTGGATTTGTTTTATTTGCATGTAGTTTTTACATGTAGTGCAATCTATTTATTGATATTATTCAGTTTATCATCTAATTTGCTAGAAACACAAATGCAGAACAATCAAATAAATATTTATTTAATTGCTTGACGTACAGCAAACCATTCTTATCCTCAACTACTCAGCTTGCTTTTTGTTGTTACAGCACTTCCCTTAGTCAGTGATCTGTAGTATCCAATTTACATGTTTGCCTATTGTAATTATCTGTACCAAGTTCTGTTTCTAGGACCTATGTCAGCTTACGCGTTAGCGCTGGAAATGTGAGGACTTCCATCCTTCATTAGTTATTAAAATGGGCTTTTCTGATATGTTACAACCGACTGGGTAATCATTCGATATGCAATCGAATATTGCAAAGCTAGCAATCATTTTAAAATTCACGACTTAGTGAAAAAACGTAGCATCATCAAGGTCCGGCTAAGTTTGCAAATTGTTATTGACCGGTCGAGAACAAAGTTAAAGCGAAGCGTCTCTGTTCACACAACAAGTGTAAATTAATTAAGATAGTAAAAACCCGACTGCATATTATTTAGTTTTGTTAAACGTTTTATTGTTCATAATGTCTAAAACTGTCAAGTTATATAATATATTTAATCGTGTTGTAAAGCCCTTCAGTATGATACTCCACCCGATTGGAAAATGCTATCGTATGTCTGGTTGTTCTCCTTTACAGGTCGCATTTCTCAATCGGTTCTCACGAAATGTTGTGAAGGTTTGATAAGTCCATCCATTTTGTTTGTTTAGTATTTAGACATTTTTCAAAATGATGGAGATATGGGGCTTAAACTCTTTAAAAAATAGTATATCTTCCTTATAGTTTATTTTTAAATGATACATGTCTTTTAGTTACCCATATTAAACAGCATTGTTTTGTCGGAATAACTTATACATACGATAAACTTAGGTTGGTTCGCTTATCAAATTTAAGTTCTTTTTTCAATTATGCGAGAGAAGAGTAGGTTATTTTATTATATAAAAAAAACTATAGTTGAAGCTATCTGACTGATTCACGTAAGTTATTCCGTATTATTTACTAAAAAGAGTAGGTATTATTTTATAATAATTTACACTGATATAAATAACTGAGGATGGCTTTGATATTCGTTATTTGTGGTAAATCACATTACGATGAAGGAAACAGTTTATTATGAACAAAAGTGACATAGAAATTTTACTTAATTTTGTCAATGTGTGAGTGAATACAGTAGTGTCGTATGCATATACATTACGACAACGTGACGTTGCCATCTCGTATGGCATTAGGTATACGAGCTGTTACACACAATCAAACACACTCAAATATTTATGTTCGACGTTTCTGTTGCCAGTATATTAATTTGAGATATATATCTGAGAAAGTCAAATCACAAGAGCACAAAATTATGTAATAATTAAAATCTTTATGTTCAGCAGTGGGCTGATACAGCACTAAATTAGGTAGTGTTACTAAAATATCTCCCTTCACTGATCACTCTCTCTTTACCTCTTCACTATTCTGCTTTACTCAATGCCAATGGCCCATTCTTACTCACGTATTCTACCATTCATCTGTTATTTATTCCTATTTGAATTAGTAGCTACGAAGCAAAAAAAGGGTCATGAACCGTATGTATCTCTTATTCGTCTGTAGAGCTAAGCTAAGATTGGGGTAGTCGAGTTCGAAGCTGGGCAAACATGAATAGTGTTTGAAATGCTTAGTTACCAATAAATGTAATATGCGTGGTGTGATTGTATGTGAAGTTAATTATACAATTTAAGTATGAAATTCATGTTAAGTCGTAACATACACGGACAAAGCCAGGGATAAAAATAATATATACTCGTAAGTCTATATCACGGACATATCTTACTATATAAGAAAAATATTAATAGTTATTTGTTATACAAGAGTGCAAAGTTGCTTTTTAACCGCGTGTTCAATTTTGATGACCGAGCAAGCGAAGGGTTCTAAAATTGAATCACGAGCGCAGCGAGTGATTCAAAATTAGAATCCTGAGCGTTAGCGAGGGAATCAAAAGAGCACGAGGTGAAAAATCTTTGCACTCGAGTGCAACACGTAACTTTTCATTTCACCTCAGCGAGGAAATGACTAAATGCAAAAATTGAAAAGGAACACCAAGAAGGTTCCGAGTCTGAGTTTTTAACAAATTAAAAAAAAGTTGTATGATATATTCGGCACCATAGAGGTAGCAGTAAGTAGGTTTAATGTTTTTTTTTAATTCACAAACTTAGTGCACACGATATTCTAAATTCAATTTACTTTATCCTCTAGAGAATAAAAACGGCTTTTCCACTCAGATATTGAAGATTAAAAATACTCTTTCCGAGATGGTGGGATGAAATAGTTATTTGTTATACAAGAGTGCAAAGTTGCTTTTTAACCGCGTGCTCAATTTTGATGACCGAGAAAGAGAAGGATTTTAAAATTGAATCACGAGCGCAGCGAGTGATTCAAAATTAGAATCCTGAGCGTTAGCGAGGGAATCATAAGAGCACGAGGTGAAAAATCTTTGCACTCGAGTGCAACACGTAACTTTTCATTCCACCTCAGCGAGGAAATGACTAAATGCAAAAAAAAACGTTAACAGTTTCAGTCAATTCTGTTGGCGTCAAACAAACTTCCTCGTCGCTAGAATCACTCATTTTAGTTATTTCACTTGTTTTCAAGTTTCTTGTTTTTAATATAAGGTTTAACAATGACGTGAAAAAATGCCATGTAAAGAACCGCGTACAAAGCAAATTGAAAAAAGGACACCAAGAAGGTTCCGAGTCTGAGTTTTTAAGTTTTTTAACAAATTAAAAAAAAGTTGTATGATATATTCGGCACCATAGAGGTAGCAGTAAATAGGTTTAATGTTTTTTAATTCACAAACTTAGTGCACACGATGTTCTAAATTCAATTTACTTTATCCTCTAGAGAATAAAAACGGCTTTTCCACTCAGATATTGAAGATTAAAAATACTCTTTCCGAGATGGTGGGATGAAAAGCTCTTTATATAATAATTCTGGGGAAAATATTCCAGGACGGCCTGGCAGCACTTAATTCTGTGGATGTTTTTGACAATCAGACGATTCTTTTGGTAGATATTTTATCAGAAGCGTTGAATTATTATTTGGAAGTTATTATTAATACAAAGTTATTTAATAAATAATACACCATGGAGGCACAGACATCGCAAAGAGATTACAAAAATCATCAATAGTCTTTGCCAGGAAAAGTCGCAAATGAGCTTAAGGACAAATCAAACGATACCATGGAGAAATGAAAATTTGTGTGACCAAAAAACATACAGACTCAAATGGATGCTGGGTTAAACTAAATTTCTTAAAAATTTATCGCAGAATAATATGGTTTTGGATAACTTACGCAAAGCCCCGGATCTTCAATTTTTTTTTAGGCGGGGCAAAAACTGAAAAATACCACCCCCGCCCACGTATTTTTATATTAGGGGTTAATGTATAAAATTATCGATTTGTACTGGAACATTGAAATTAGTTTTTTTTTTAATTTAATATATTTATTTAATCAAAATAATTGTTAGCGCCGACGCGCCCACCACCACCGCTGCACCGAGAGCTTCCCCGCGAGCCTCAACAGACCCCGCGCTTGCCATATAAATAGGCCGCGCGCTGCTGCATTCGCCTTTCTTTCTCTTCTTCACCCCACCTACGCAATCTCTCCCCGGACCTATTTGCAATTATATAAAATCCCTAATCATCAAGTATAATTCGATATCACGAACAAATATGTAAAATATAAATACATTGAAGCAATTAAAACAAGTTACAAGAGATAAATTCGCTGTTTTCTTATTCATCAAACTGTTGAGGGTCTAGTTCTTAACAGAGTGGCAACCGTGACAGGACATCTCGTCGCTCAAGAAATCTCACAGGAGCAGGCAGCCTGGAGAATCAGCAAGTTCTGAGCGACGCGACGCCAGCCAGCAAGTGAGAGATCGCTCATTCAAGGAATTCCCGCGCTCAAGGTCCGAGCGCGGCCGAGAAACCGCGTGTCCGCACCATCCACCACGTGCCACGTGCTCCACAATATCTCAAGCTCATGGAAAGAAAATCATCCAGGCATTCCAGCAGCGTGGTTCAGCAGTACATGGCTACGCAAGAAGCGAAACTTCTACAACAGCACGAGGCCGGAAGCGTGGCGGCGAGGGAAACAACGCGGTAACCGAGAGAAAGCGTAAGCCCTTTCCATTATCGTTCCTATTTCCATTTACTTACCAGTCTCAATTATGTGCAACCTGAGAATTTAGCGATAAATAGATACTTTCAACCCACACATTTTATGGTTAGCAAGGGTGTCAAGTGTGTTAGGCAAAGAAATACTAAGATTCTAGTTCAGTCCCAGTATCTAAAGTCATACTTATTATTTTATAAGGAACTTCTTATTCACTTATACATTTATGCAACCACTTATTTATTTATCTATGATTTAATTCTAAACATATTTCTCGTTTCAGCATTCGTTCACGATCAATCCGCGTGTTTGTCGATTCAATCTAGCGAAATTCTATTGTGTGCGAGTGAAACGGCAAACGTAAAGCACACGTGTGCGATACGTACAACACTAATTTTCGCGCGCTACACGTTGCAATTGCAAATAGGTCCGGGGAAAGCATACTCAGTGCAGCGACCGCATGGTCGGTCCGCGACGCACGCCGCCGGCCGGGTAACCTTATCATTCCATTTCAAATCGCCGTGCCGCGCCGCGTCGAGCGAGCTATTGTAAACCCTACGGTTCAATTCACGCAAATATGCGCTATTTGCACTATATGCACGCAAACGGTCGGTTCATAACTTGCTAAACAGTCACCACGATAGCATAACGACGTCATCTTTGACGTCACCTCCGGCCGCAAACAACGCTCACAGAAAAGTGGTAGTGCAATGTATGCACAAACGTCAAACTCAAATCTTGACCGATAGATGAGGAGATTTTTATTGTTGTGGTTAGAATGTTGAACGTACAAACATCTGTTCACAAAAGAATGCCTTGAAATGCAATACTTCTATTATCAATAATTAATGTGAAGGGATTTTTTTAGGTCAATTGCGAAAAAGCAAATTGGCAGTTAGCAGATGTTATAAGCGCAGCTACATATCGGTTCACATCGTTTGCGCGCAAACAATGCATATTCTCGTATTTCAGTTATGAACCAAGCTTTTGCAATGTATGCAGTGACAGCAGTGTTTGCGTGATTTAAACCGTAGTGAAACTTTCCGTCCGTGCGCGCGCGCCATTTTGTTTGTCTCCATTAGTCTGCCACGTTGCAATTCACTAAATAGCCATCTCTTGTGCTTATTAATGTATTATATTATAGTTGCAGTATAACAGTAGGATAGTTTGTGAAAGTTCTAGCCGGGTCGTGTTTAATCGTTTTAAGACATACCTACACGTGATTGTTAACGCCGTCAATTAATATGGAAATCAAACACACGGAAGAATACCGGGAACTGAACGCAAAACGGCGATAAGTAAAAGGTAGGATCACGAAATTCCAAAACTTTTTAAATTGAATTGGTGACGCTTCCCTCTCTAGTCTCGAGTATAGCCAAATATGTACTAAACTAGAAAGATTCAATCAAATGTTAGACCGATTTGTTGATTTGCAATCACGTATCGAAATTTTGAATGAGGAAAATTTAAGTAGCGAGTTTTTTTATTTTTTTTTTTTTTTTATCCTGAACTGGGTAGCACTTGACCACTATCTCACCTGATGTTAAGTGATGATGCGGTCGATGATGGAGCGCGCTTACCCAGAAGATACCTGTTCACTCGGGTTTTGAAGACCCCCATATTGTACTTAACCGGAAACACAGACTCAGGCAGGGTATTCCATTCCCGGGCAGTTCGTATAATAAACGAAGAAGCAAATCGCTTTGTTCGGGTGAATGGAATATCTACCATATAGCGGTGGCGCTTCGGAGTATCCCTGGATGTCCGGTTAAAGAGGAGGAGGAGTTACAAGAACGTGAGGACATTGAGAATTCGTTTCATGACTGTATAGCTATAGCTAAGGTTAAATTGGGCACGGTGTCCGCTCACAGGCCCAGCGTACAGGTTGAATTAGAACACGCAACCTCCACTCCCAACAACTCTCACTGTGCTCACAGCTGTGGAGACCAAGACACCGGTTTTCGTCTTCCTGTCATTCAAATCTCTAAGTTCGATGTTACTTATTTCAAGTGGCTTGAGTTCCACGATACGTTTGAAGCATTGATTCATAAAAGCGAGAGAATAAAACCCATAAACAAGTTCCACTACTTGTGTTCTTATCTTGAAGAAGAAGCGTCTCGTGTCATTTCGAACTTAGAAATTTCAGACTAAAATTATATCGAAGCTTGGGAACTACTCTGCGAGAGATACAACAACAAGCGTCAATTAACAAGTAATCACTTAACTTCACTTCTCAAGGTGGATCCTATCACTCGTGAGTCAGATAAGTCACTCAGGTTTCTAGTGGACCACATATCCAAAAACCTCAGACAACTACATAATTTAGGGCAGCCTACTGACAAATGTCTTCTAAGCTAGATACTAGCACGAATTTAAAATGGGAAGAGCATCGCAACAGCCTATCGAGTAGCCAGATGCCTTCTCTCAATGACTTTCACAAATTTCTTAAAGACTGTGCAGACATTTTAGAATCTGTCAATAGAAGTAAACAAGAAACGCCTGTTCTTGGCAATAATTCAAACAACAGCATTCAGAAAAATAACAAATTTTCTAATGTTATTTCAGCTAACACCGCACAACCAGTCAATCCAAGCAGTCTGAATTGCTTCCTATGCAAGGGCAGTCACAGGATCTATGACTGTCTAGTTTTCATATCCAAGAATATTGAAGAAAGAATCAAGCAAGCAGGTGCGCTCAAGCTCTGTCTTAATTGTCTACGGAGCGGCCATCATGCGAGTTCATGCAAGTTAAGTAGCTGTCGTATCTGTAAAAAACGCCACAACACACTGTTTCACCGGCACGACACTCAGACCACATCACAAGCCAAAGACACCATCACAAGTAGCCCACAAGTCAACAATTCTAGTTCCATGTCCATGTCTGTTGTTTCCACGAGTCAGGTTGTTTTATCCACAGCGCTCGTGGACATTGTCAACCCGGTAAGCAACCAAATAGAAACCGTGAAGGCACTTCTAGATTGTGGCAGCATGTCAACATTTATTTCTAGCAATCTGAAGCAACGGCTTCAGCTACCTTCAAGGCACCTAACTGCCACCAAAATAGTTGGCAATACTCAATGCAATCAAGCCCAGAGAAGTGCACTATTACAATTCAATCTAGATGTAATTCCTTTAGTTCACAACTTCTTGTCTAGTATTATCTGAAATCACAGATACAATTCCAAGATGCCCTATAGACCCAAGTTTGTTCAATATTCCAGATGACATCAGCTTAGCTGACCCTAGTTTTCACACACCTGGTGAAATCCATTTGCTTATAGGTGCTGATCTCTTCTGGAACATACTAGGTTCCCGACAGAGATCACTAGGGAAGGAATTGCCAGTCCTACGCAGCTCAAAGCTGGGTTGGTTCTTAGCTGGTCCCTTTCATCGCATTCAATCTGACCTGATCAATTCTAATGCAAATATTAATTGGCATTTTTCAGCAAACGAGAGCCTTCATGACAAGTTGAGCAGGTTCTGGGAGCTGGAGGAGCTTCCTAGGAAACACCAGCTCTCCCAGGAGAAGTCAAGCACAGAAACATCAAACCCATGTGAGGAACACTTCACCAAACACACCACTCGTCATGATTCTGGTAGGTTTTCTGTCCGTCTTCCTCTTATCGAATCCCCTGACTGCTTAGGAGACTCACATCATATTATAGCGAAAAAACAATTTCTCAGTTTAGAGAAACGGTTTGAAAGTCAACCTAATCTAAAGGCCAAGTATTCAGACTTCATGGAAGAGTACAAGAATCTAGGCCACATGTCAGAGTCGAGCATTCAACGGCCTGCTATTTCTTACTTTGTTCCGCATTATGCTGTGCTGCGTGAATGGTCTGAATCATCTCCAATCAGGGTAGTTTACAATGCCTCATGTCCAAATACTTCTGGAGTGTCTGTCAATGACCTCCAAATGGTAGGTCCCAACACCCAAGACTCACTATTTAACATACTAGTCAGATTCAGACAATACAATTATGTTCTAACAGGTGATATAGAAAAGATGTACCGGTAGGTCAAAGTCCATCCAGCTGATCGCGACCTACAGTTGATACTGTGGCGAAGCGATCCTACCATGCCCTTGAAAACATATAAATTAAATACAGTCACATATGGCTATGCCAGCGCAAGTTTCTTGAGCACCAGATGCATTTGGCAACTGGGAGAGGACTGTGATGATAGCTCTATTAAAACCATAATACAGCAAGATTTCTATGTTGACGATCTCATCACAGGTGCTGACAATGAGCAAGATTTAATGTACATTCAGAACGCCATAGTAAATGCACTTCATGCAGGTTGTTTTAACTTGAGAAAATGTAGGTCCTATTCTAAAGGTCTCATTAGCGCTACTTCATCAACTTCTGAAAGCAGCCTCACTATTAGTCAATCTTGTGACACCCTCGGGCTCAACTGGAATCCATACTTTGAAATTTCCGATTAAACCCAGGGTCACTACCGACAGTTTGCCAACCATGAGATCCATTTTATCACAGACATTTCAAATATTCGACCCTCTAGGCTTGCTCACTGCTTGCACCATAGTGCCAAAACTTTTAATGCAAAAGCTTTGGGCCAGCAAGATTGATTGGGATTCACCGGTGCCAAATGATCTCCACAAATCATGGAAACAATTTATTGACAATTTAAAACACATCACTTTCATATCCATTTCCAGAAAAATAATTCAGAACTTTGCTGTTTCAGTGGAAACTCACGCCTTTTGTGACAGTTCAATGCTCGCATATGCGGCATGCATCTTCGTGAGATCTCTCGATCAAGCTGGAAACGCAAACGTTCACCCCTACATAGGATCCATTTCATATATGGCTCGAATTGCACGCTTTTGTAAGATAAAGATTGTTTCCATCTCAGCAGCAGCTCCCCACAGCAATACACCATACGACATAATACTGTGGAAGTACGCGAAATAAACTAGCCGTGCAGTAGCTACGTCTGTTAACTGTCTTATCTTACAAACTGCATATGCAGCAGAACTAAGTCTTCCGGCTAGATCATGTATATGTGGATCCCACTGTAAAGTTGAGTCCACTTTGATTCCCAGAAAGACTGTCGCTTTGTCAATAGAGAGTTTATCTAAGCCAAGCTTAATGTTTGGTTCAACATAAGGAACATTTGGTAAAGAAAACTTTAAACATTTGGTCTTTTTTGAATTTAAGAGAAGATTATTAGCGGCGAACCATTCAGAGATCATAGATAACACATTATTTACATGAATGAGTTCACTATCTTTCCTATCTACTTTAAAAATCAGAGAGGTATCATCGGCGAATAAAACAATATTGCAGAAATCTTTGACCATGCAAGGCAGATCATTAATATACGCTAGGAACATAAAAGGTCCCAAAATTGATCCCTGTGGTACACCTATTTTTACCAAAGACCCGGAAGAAGTATTGCCATTTATTCCAACCATCTGTAGCCTGTTTGACAGATAAGACTCTATTATATTCAAAGCTTTTCCACAAATACCATAGTGTGAAAGCTTACGAATCAGAGTGCAGTGTTCTACACAGTCGAATGCCTTGGAAAAATCACAAAATACGCCAATAGCATCATGTGAACTCTCCCAGGCTTCAAGTATATGTGACATCAATTGAACACCTGCATCTGTAGTGGATCTGCTCCTAGTAAAACCAAACTGATTCTCATTCAATATATTATGCTCATTAAAATGAGATAAAAGTTGTTTGAGCATAATTTTTTCGAATACTTTACTCAGAACAGGTAAGATGGAAATAGGTCTATAATTGCAAGGGTCAGATGCAGCCCCCGACTTCAAAATTGGAGTGATTTTACATAGTTTCATTAAGTCAGGGAAATTTCCTCTATCGACACAAAGATTGAAAATTGTTACTAAGTATGGTGCGATAATGCAAATTATAGACTCTGCCACTTTAACTGACATACCCCACAAGTCTTCAGTACTCTTTATGTTTAAACTTTTGAATGTCTTTATAATTTCAAAATTTGTCGTGTATCTAAAAGAAAAGTCCGGTGTTTTGCAGGGAAAATTATGTTTTAATAGGGCTTCTGCTACATTGGGACAAGAGTCCAATGATTTAGTGACTTCTAGGGGTAAGTTAGAAAAAAAAATTCAAATATATTCGCCACATGTATTGGATCAGAGATTTGATTTTTATTAATAGTTAAGAGTTGCAGCATATATTCATAGATTCATTCACAATTGCAAAAAACCCAATAACAAAATTTCAGGTCCACTGAGTGTAAATGAACTAAAAAGGTCATTCACCCAGTTGGCAATGATTTCACAGTCAGAATCATTTCCCACAGAACTACAAACGTTACGCAAACAAGGCAAACTCAAACCAAAATCACACATCATATCACTAAAACCATTTCTAGATTCTGTAGGTGTAGCCCGTGTGGGCGGGCGAATAGCCTGTTCAGGGTACAGCTTCAACAAAAGGCATCCCATTCTACTACACTCCAAACATCACGACACTCAACTACTATTCAGACAAGAACACAGGCGATTGCTTCACGCAAGTCCTCAGCTGCTCCTTGCATCAATTCGAGAGCGTGTATGGCCGCTTGGTGGTAGAGAGTTGGCTCGCCGTACTACTCGTGATTGCATTAGATGTCGGCGCATGAACGCGTGTCCTCTGGAAAACATCATGGGCAATCTGTCTCCTCAGTGGCTCATGCCAGACTTTCCTTTCAGCACGGTAGCCTGCGACCTGGGTGGTCCATTTTTCATAACCGATCGAAAGGGCAGAGGCTGCAAAATAACAAAGGCGTATCTATGCCTATTCCTATGTTTCAGATCCAAGTGTGTCCATTTGGAAGCAGTGAGTGACTTGTCTAGGGATGCATTCACCTTAACATTACGCAGGTTTATCTCTCGCAGGGGTAAGTCCAAAGAGATTTTTTGCGATAACGACCGGAATTTGGTTGCGACAGCAAAGGAGGTTGGTAACTTTCTACTTAAAAATTCTAATTCCATTTCAAGCGACGCGAGTAATCAGGGCATTATTTTTAAATTTTCCCCAGCATACGCTCCTAACTTTAACGCACTAGCTGAGGCCGGTATTAAGTCTGCCAAATATCACATGAAGAGAATCTTAGGTAACACACACTTGACGTTCGAGGAACTATCTTCTCTTTTTGCACAGGTTGAGGCTATCCTAAACAGTCGACCTATATGTCCCCTCTCATCCTCACCTGATGACTTCTCTCCTTTAACCCCAGGGCACTTTCTAATCGGCCGTCCACTTGTGTCTCTGCCAACGCCACCACTGGAAGACGCCAATTCATCAAAACTAGATCGCTACAAGCGAATTGAACAAGCTAGACAACACTTCTGGCGGCGCTGGCAGCGAGAATACATTTCCGAATTACAACGACTTAAGTGGCGTGTCCATTGCAGAAATCTGCAGCCTGGTGACATGGCGTTGCTGAAGGAGGACAACGCACCACCACTCCAGTGGCGCATGGGCCGCGTGCAGCGCCTGAACCCTGGCGCAGATGGCGTTCCCCGGGTGGCAGACGTACTAACCGCGCGTGGCGTCGTGCGGTGCGCTCTTTCCAAAATCTGCTTGTTGGAAGCGAGATCTTCCAAAGGGGCCGAGGATGTTAGCGCCGACGCGCCCACCACCACCGCTGCACCGAGAGCTTCCCCGCGAGCCTCAACAGACCCCGCGCTTGCCATATAAATAGGCCGCGCGCTGCTGCATTTGTCCTTCTTTCTCTTCTTCACCCCACCTACGCGACCTCTCCCCGGACCTATTTGCAATTATATACAATCCCAAATCATCAAGTATCAGTCGATATCACGAACAAATTTGTAAAAATATAGATACATTGAAGCAATTAAACAAGTTACAAGAGATGAATTCGCTGTTTTCTTATTCATCAAACTGTTGAGGGTCTAGTCCTTAACAATAATTACTATTATTATCCATACATTGATACCATCTATTAGGAAGGTCATTCATGCCTTTGCGATAGAACTCTGATGATCTAGATTCAAAAACTGTGTGAAAACATTTTGTACTGCCTCTTGGGAAGAAAACTTTTGATCACGTAGAAAACTGTCCAAATTATGAAAAAAATTATAGTTGGGGCAATGTCTGGTGAGTACGGAAGGTGAATTGTTTTTAATTGCAGTTCCTGTGAAGTTAAAACGATTTCTCATGCTGTATGTGGTCTCACGTTATCATGGAGCAATAATGGTGAAGATTGATTCATGAATCGGGGCTGTTCACTACTAGCTTTGCTATCATTGTTCGGAGTTCGGCACACTAGATATCTGCCGTTATTGCTTGACCAGACTGGAGAAAGCTATAGGTAGTGAATAACACCATGCTGAGATCACCAAACAGTATACATAACAGTAACACACGCATACAGTAACAACAATATCAGTAACAGTAACAAATACTTTTTATTGTTAAGCTTTGCTTTAGCACACTGTTGCGGCGTTTGACCTGGGGTCAGCTATTGAATTTTTCACTTAACAATCCGATCCAAAATTCCTTCATTTCTGTATCGATTCAACAAGGCAACACAAGTTTCAATACGCGTTTCTTCCTGCTTCGATCAGTCGAATCATTTTTCACTTATTTGGATTATATTTTTTATTTTTTTATGCCTGATAGGTTAGCCTTTGACCACTATCTCACCTGATGGTAAGTGATGATGTGGTCGAGGATGTTGTTCAGGCTAACCTAAAGTTACGGGCTTTCAAGGACAGCTGCCGGAACACACCTTTAGGTGCTTGGCGACAGATTTTCAACTTGAGGGTGGTAGCTAGCCAGGCGGACATTCGCAAAGTGCCCTGCCACCATGCTGTAACGACTGCTATCCTAAGACAACAACCGGGACCGACGGCTTAACGTGCCCTCCGAAGCACGGAAGCGCTCAGTAGTAATTTAACCAGCGGTCACCCATCCAAGTCATGACCGCGGCGGACGTTGCTTAACTTTGCTGATCGATTTAGAATGGCTAAGCAAACTTGGCTACGAGCGCTACGAAAAATGACTCAATATTGTTCCCATAACGTTAAACCATGCCGCTTATTCCTAGGTTTAGCTCGGATCGGCTTCCACCGTCTCTTTCAATTTATTGTTTTCATTAACCTGTGTGGGCGGTCTTCCACGTGGTTCGTTCTTGATATCAAAGTTTCTATCACGAAAGCGTTCATAAGTAATTCTAGGTTAGCCTGAACAACATCTTCGACCACATCATTACTTACCATCGGGTGAGATAAGGGACAAAGGCTAACCTATCAGGCTAAAAAAAAACGTAAGGTTTTAGCATTAGCAGTCCCCTCTCCAAACGCAACATTGATATTGCGAGCAGTTTCTGCCGCATTAGTTCCGCGTCGGAAATCGTATACAAAAATCATTCGAATATTCGAAGTAACCATCTTTCTGGTCTAAGCTGAATAAAAAAAGTTGATAATTGAATTTTAATATTGTTAAGTTTGCAATGACGCCTGCTAGGCGAATTACATTACAAAATTACAAATTTACGAGAGAAAAAATTATAGTCATGTGCGGGCTTTGAACCCGCGTCCATCCACTCCTTTAGCCGGGGTATGCTCTAACCAATTGAGCTAACATGACACAATGACTCATAACTGTAATTCTTGCTCTCGTTCTTCATGCAACCATCGTATTGGGATGGAGCGACACCTATAGTTCAACTTACGTTGTACTACAAACAAGACCAATTTTGCAATTGGTTTTAAACTTGTAAATGATGACGCAACCTTATAATTTTAATATTGTTAAGTTTGCAATAACGCCTGCTAGGCGAATTACATTACAAAATTACAAATTTACTTAATTTTGATAATTGAATGCTGTAATATTTTAAAATGAAGAACCTCATAGATAACATGTGAAAAAAGTATCACTCAAAATTCTCAAACCATGAAGGTTCTTTGTCAATTCGGTTATCACGCAAACACTTAATAACTTTTTGTGCAGTTGGATAAAACCTGTGCTATGTCCTTTCTCGGGTCTTAAACTATTTCCATGCCAAATTTCATCCAAATCGGTCCAGTAGTTTTTAAGTTTATTCGTTGCATACAAAAATACAAATCTTTCCTCTTTAAAATATTAGTATAGATACACAGCACAGGATAGGATTTAAAATTAAAATATGTAAGTATAATGAAAATACATGTTAAACATATTATTGAATTATTTTGAAAATTGTTTTTTTTTATTCCTGGAGTTTTTTGTTCAGCAAATAAATGTATGGCCTCGTCATAATTTAACTTGTGTCCAATTTGATTTTCTATCGCTACGATTGCAAGAAACGATAAGCGTTCCTCATAGAAGATCGCAAATATTTTTTGATTAGTTTTAGTTTGCTAAAACTTTGGTCATAGCTTGCTGATGTAGCAGGAAGCGTAGAGTAAATTCGCAGGGCAATACAAATATTAGGAAAAGCATCCTGCTAATCATGCGCATAGAGCAGTTGCAAGAAATAAAAACCGTTAGCCTTTTATAGATTACCAAATAAGAGTTACCTTCGGTTGATCGACATGTACCAAATTTTAGTAAATAGTAAACGTAAACGAACAATAAGGAGAGAGATGGACGGGGGAGTTTTCAAATATATCCTCATCCCTTTCATACGCACGTTATACGCAGTACACCAGACGCGTGCCGCCGCGACCTGCGATTCCTGCGGGTGAGCGGGCGCGTATTTTGAATTTAGGCGCCTCGCGAATAATACTCGTAGGCAATTGTTCGTGAAGCGCGTCTCACTCCGCTCTCTCGCCGAGCCCGGTCACGTGGTCCATGTGCTCTGGGTATCGGTGGAGTTCATATAACCACAGAAAAACAAGAGTGAAATTTCTGACATTACGACTCTTACCCCAGTAAAGAGAACAAGACATTACGACTCTTACCCCAGTAAAGAGAACAAAACTAAGAAACGCCACTTTGAACGCATGGTTCAAAGTCGCATGTCTGAGTTGCGTGATCAACAATGGGGCGATAAACTTTCAAACCTCGTGCCAAGCCACCATGCTTACTGGGACTTGGCGCGAGGCTTGAAAGGAAGTAACCATAACGACATGCCTCCCTTATACAGACCAGTCCCACTAGTCCCAGCGTTCTTTGACGAAGACAAAGCTGAGTGCCTAGCTGATAGCCTAGAGGCTCAGTGTTCCCCTAACGTAGATCACGTTGACCAAGCTCACCTCGACTCGGTGGATGCTGAAGTCGAACGTAAAAGCTCTGTGGTCACCTCTGAACTCCCACCAATCACTTTAGCGACTTACGCTGAGGTGGCGAGACTGATCAAGGCCCTCCGACCGCGCAAATCCCCCGGTGCCGATGGCATCTCCAACAGGGTTCTTAAAACCCTCTCTCCTCCTCTCATCCATCTCTTAGTCAGCATCTTCAATGCTGCTATGAGCCACTGCTTATTCCCAGACACCTGGAAATGTGCAAATGTCATTGGCATTCACAAACCAGGCAAAAGCTCATCTGACCCCACCAGCTACCGCCCCATCAGCCTCCTCAGTGCCTTAGGCAAACTTTACGAGCGGTTACTTGCAAACCGTCTCCAGTCCCATGCTAAGGAACACCACCTTATCCCAGATGAGCAGTTTGGCTTCAGACCCGGACACTCATGCGTCCAACAGGTGCACCGCCTCACGGAGCACATCATTGAGGGCTTCAATAAGTACCCCAAACCCCAGACTACGCTAGCAGTCTTCCTTGACGTAGCGAAAGCTTTTGACAAAGTCTGGCACAATGGCTTGATCTACAAGCTATACCAATTTGGCGTGCCAGACCGTCTTGTGCTCATCCTACAAGACTTCCTTAAAGCCAGAAGCTTTCGCTATCGCGTGGAAGGCACCCTCTCCTCCCCCCACCCAGTCAGAGCCGGAGTCCCTCAGGGCTCCGTGCTATCACCTATTCTCTTTGCACTGTATACCAGTGACATCCCACGCTCTCAGCCCAAAGTATTCCTAGCCCAATATGCGGACGATACCGCCATTTACACCACTGGGTGGCATATCAACAGACAGTCCTATTTCGTCATTCAACGAGCCGTCACCGAGATCGGTGACTGGTTCCGAAAATGGCGCATCGCGGTCAACCCAGCTAAAAGCACAGCTATGTGCTTTACTGAGAAGACACGCTCCCCTTACCCGAAACCGCTTATTCTGTTCGACGAACCCATTCCCTGGGTTCCTAGAACAAAATACCTCGGAATCACCCTTGATCGTCATCTCACCTTTAACGATCACATAACAACCGTCCGTAACAGAGCGGTCTTCGTAATGGGTCGCCTTGGTCCCCTACTTCGCAAAGAGAGTAAAATGTCTCTTAGTAATAAGAAGACACTTTACACTGCCTGCATCCGCCCCATCATGACTTACGCATCAGTAGTGTTTAGTCATGCTAGTGAGGCCCACCTTCATAAACTTCAAGTCATCCAAAACCGTTTTCTTCGTAATGCAACCGGCGCCCCGTGGTATATCCGGAACACCGAGTTGCATTGCGACTTAAACCTTCCCTCTCTAGCGCAGTTCAATAAGGACTGCGCCCGCCGATACTTTGATCGAGCGCCCCACCACCCGAACCCATTGGTTGTCCAGGCATCGAACTACTCGACTGCCTCTTCTATCCCATTTTTCAAACCCCCCCGTCGCCGACCACGGCAGGTATTAGACGACCCGGATGACCCCATCGCAGCCATTACATTGGCAGCTTTAGCGTTATCCGCAAGTCGTCGAGGTAAAATCCCCAGGTGTGAGGTAATTAGAGGTCACACAATCAAACACCGAGCCCGCCGGCGAGCTCGAGGCAAAAACAAGGTCACGATAAATTGCTCTCCAAATAGTCAAAGAGTATTATTCAGTAGGGCCCAATTGTGCAACACTGCAGTTGCACAGAGGCATTTTGCTCCGATCCCCCCCATGTCTCTCGACAGCGAGACAAGCCGAAGTCCGAACCACAGTGGTGCCCTTGAGCTCGCTGTCAACCCCTCCTATAGTAGCGGCACGTTTTCGGCGTCCGCAGGAGACGGAGGTAGAAAGCGCTTTTCGCCTTCTACGCCCGTCTCGGGAGAAGTGCCTTCGGCACTTCTCCCTCCCGGGCTATTGTAGGGCCAGGCCCTCGCCCAAAACCCGGTGGAGCTGGACGACCGCACAGGCGGTAGCCAGCATCTCTGTCCTCCCTAAACAACAAACAACAAGAGTGAAATTTCTGTACTTGTGCTATTATTTACTTTTTTTTAAAGTGTGAATTTGCAGTTCTCTGAATTTGCGCCCCGGGGCAACGGCCCCGGCTTCCCCCCCTAGATCCGGGGAAATTGATTTGTTGCAGTCGAAAAAGTGTGGTGCAAAACGATGAAAACAGACAATTCCAATGTTACTTCAAGTTTTAGTAAAACTATTATTCCCATTCAATTAAACACGTTAAGTAGGCCAAAATTCAAATTCAAAATCATTTATTCAATTTAGACGTCTACGGCGCTCTTATGAAGGTCAATTAATATTCTACATTGTACTGCCACGTTCAGCAAAAAAAAAATATAGAGCAGCACTGCGAGAAGAACGGGCAAGAAACTCGGGGCCATAAATAAATTCAAGGTGTTCTTTTTATTATCTCAATATTTTTTGTTTTATTGCTTTTCAATTAGGGCATTAAGTTTAGAGTTAGGCAAAATTAACAATACATTTGCATTTCATATTTCCAGCACACTAAAATTTACTATAAATACACTATAATTCCGCCAATATGATGGTACCGTTACGAACCTGGTACCTACATCAGTTACAGGAGAATTATTCAATTCAGCCAATCTACACGATATTCAGTTCACGAAATGAGCAGGTCATAATTTAAATACAACAAGACCTTGTTTGTGTGCGTGAATAGTCTACTTCCTCTTCTAGCGGTATAGTTCAGCACAACTACAATTACTATATATATAGATGTGTCCCTACCAAATAATCATATCAATCATAATATATAATCCAATAACTTTACCAATATTGGAGAATTAATTAAATTAATTATAAGTATAAAGAAAAATACATATACATTTTAAATATAATAAAATTCGTCGAATTTTAGTATATATAGATTAGAATAAAATTGTATTAAATCTTCAATTACGCAATTGTACAAAAAAATAACCTTAATTTAATTGTAAGCTTTGCAATGGCAGACTCCCCTGGTTTGCCGAGTCTAAATTGGTTAAATATTGGTACTTTAGATGAATAGGCTGAATACACGTATAAAATAAACGACACTGCTTCACTTGATTCTCATAAATAACGTAGTTTAACATCACTGGAATTACCAATCCGCAAGCTTTCGAAGGTTCTCTAGGAAAATTAGATTCCTACTTGTAAATTTCACAACTATAAAAAAAAAGTAAAACTCGTAATAATAGATTCAGTAGAGTTTTCTAGTTGTAATTATGATGTTGCTTGGGTGTTATGGTCACTAGATACAATAATAGCAGGTTCATACGCGAGGTTTTCCTGACAGTTTAGGCAAATAGCGCTCCAACGTATCTCTATAGAATTAGATAAGTACGCATAGCCACACGCATGGCCTAGCCGCGAATTATGCGACGCGGTCAACGACCTCAAGTCCGAAAAGACAGCGTCACAGTGTAAAAATGACAGTGTCGCAAGCTTAACATTTATTACAATATATTTTTCCACGTTTTGCTACAATGACAATCATGTTAAAAGTGTAGTTTCTATGGCTTTTAACTGCAACACTACAGACACGGGCGAAGTAATAATATTACGGGTGGATTCATAATATTTACATGTGTAATAGTAGACTATTATACAATTGAGCTAAGTTGCTCATTATAGACGAGGCTGCGGGTTGCAGCCCGAGCCGTAGGCGAGGGCGTAAATCAGCCGAGTGTATAATGAGCAAGTTGCTCACGAGTTTCATACGCATTTTTTCAACACCCTTGCGAGACAAAAATATTGCACAAATGCGATACAAACAACATCCGAAAATTATGGAAAATAGCGCGCAAGTTTTTTTTTTGCACGCGGCAAATGTATGGTTTTGATTACATATAAACCTCTTAGTTGTAACAAATCTGTATAGCCCGGTTAAATTGAAAATGCCCTGTTTAATGGCATATAATTTGATAGATAGATATACACTTTATTGAAACACCTTATAAATAGTTTAAACAGAAACACAATTTAAAATAATGTAACATTTTTGGCGGTCTTATCGCTGAAAGCGATCTCTTCCAGACAACCATTGGAAGGAGAGACATAATTTAAAGAGATCCAAGGGACGGAGGTGAGCAAGATATTATAGTACTTACACTGACAATTAACATATATATTACCTACATTACATAAATACAAAAATATAATCAGAATACTCATATAGATAAACAAATAATATTTATATATAAATAATATTTAATTCATATTTAATAATACCTGCACATGTTTAGTAATCAGTTAAAATATAATATCAAGTAATGCGTATTGTATAAAATCTATATTTACAAGTAACACGTAATAATCCAATAGTTTTAAATAAAGTCAAAATATGAGATTTTTAATTTAGGAGGTGTTGGTAGATACACAATTAGGTAAGATTATTAAAATGCCAGGATACTTTTAAGTATTTTAATATTTTTAGAGTAAAATGCAGTTTAATTTGTTAGTATATGTAACTAAAATATAATAATTACAAGTAATCTATTGTTTTCTTTAGTTCCTTTTATTTTTCTTATCTCTATCCCTCTTATCTTTCGAGGATCTACTATTTCAGTAGAAGAGAGTTCATGTAAAATTTTACAAGTTGTGGTTTAATTTTTTGCCCCCAAAAATGTATCCTCTTTCATAATATATACCCATTTGACCTTGCAGACCCATGGACAAAATTGTCAATTAAAGGTACTTACTTCATTTTTAGTCCTACCCTCAGCTATAGCTGCTTCTTTGTCGCGCAATGCTGCTGCTTCCATTGATTCAACTGCGACTCCTTCCCATTTCTCATAACCTGAATTTGAGTCTTGCCATAATATTTTGTCGAAATGACTGGTACATCCAATGCAGAGAAAACTTCCTGAAACTGAGAGTAACCGATGCCTTAAGCTATGATTCCGCTAGTGGCAGCTATATTTGCATTTACGCATTTATCGTCACTGCTATCCTCAGATTTAATCACCACTAATTCATGGGACATATTGCATTCAAATTAAAATTTTGATGTAAGCCCTAATCTTTTCTCGTCCACCAATCTAAAATTTTCAGTCCTACAAGCGGACAAACCATTGCAGCGTCCTTTATTTTGTAGTTAAGCAAGAAAATAATTCAGATCAACTAATCTTCTTCCAGTAACGGGGTGAAAACATTGACCTGTATATACTAGATACGACATCTCAAACGAGGATAGTCGACCAGTGCTAAGTATGCTGGCCGGCATCCTCCCTCCCACACGCAGTTGGGCACTCGTAGAGATTACACGCGTTTTACTCTCGAAAATTGCGTATTCCAAATACACAATTGATAATACACAATATTCGAACGTAAAGCTCGTGTAATTTTTACGAGTGCCCAGCTACGGTGGGGGAGAGTACGCTGGCCAGCATATTTGCACCGGTCGACTATCCTTGTTTGAGATGTCGCGTCTAGTATATATAGGTCAATGGGTGAAAATCATTTGACTCACTGATCGTTTCAACGGTCAGTTTTGTCAATTGTTCTTCAACACTGGAATATAAAATCACATAATTTCTGATTTTTTATAAAAAAAAACTAATTCTTTTGTTTGCTATTTGTATATTTGAACTACTCATTTTCTGCATAGATGTTTAAGTTATTGGTCAGTTCAGAGTTATCTGAATTACTACAGTCTCTATCTTGAAATGCGCCGTCCGAATACCTGAAAAAAGTTATATATAAATACATCTTATAAAAAATCTATTAAAGTATTTTATATAAATTCATTTTATATTATGATAAGATGTATTTATATAAAATACATCAAATATAAAAATCTAGACAAGTACTTACTCAACTCTCGAAACCAAGGTCATTTTGAAGTTGGCAAAAGATTTGTCACATGTCACAAGGCTCCTGGGCGCTACCACCATTGTCTATAAGTTGCGACACGCCTAGTTCCCTAAAACCATGATTTACTATATGTAAATTGAACTATTATCATATTTACAACATGTGTATGCCAAACCAAATTACGAGTATAGGATATACTTAAGGATAGAAAAGTGACTAAAATTACTGACTCTCAAGGACTGCTGACGAAACACTACTCAGGCATCACTGCTTCATATGCTACTGTTTCTTTATATACCGTAGCATGTGTACAAATATGCATTTCAATGTAGACAATCCTACCCTCATAAGTCATAATTATAAATCCCTTATAAATCTATCTACTTATAGCAATTATTAGTAAGTACAAAAAGGTAAATTTATAATTTCAAGATTTATATTTAGTAAGTGAGTAGGTACATATAACATCCTTTACTATGGAAAATTATAAACTGAAGATAATCTACAGTCAATTCGCTAATTATATACTATATAATTAGGTACATATGTTCGATTATATTTACTTCCAAAAATTACTAGCTCCGTTACTCGGTTATATCTGTTTCTTTTATAGGTTTGCGTTCCAATTCCGAGGTAAAGTATACTATCTCGTTTGCTGTACACCACCCCATTGCGAACTGCCATAAAGATCGGGGTTATTATACGTTATTTTACTAGCGTAAGGATTGGACAAACTAAAAATAAACCATAATCTTTATAATTTTTGTTTGATTATTGAGTTTGTAGCGTGTATGCAAAATATCAATGACAGCAAATACTTGTGTATAATCTCAGAATAAGCTTATTATTTCAATGTGTATAATAATTAGTATCAACTTAGCATCGTAATATAGAAGGAAAATTGCAATATTCTGTACATTCATATATGGTAACACGAAACGGTCGAAAAAAGCTGATTGAAGTCTTCCCTTCCTTTGCGTTGTCATTATAAAGAACTTTTACTGTGGTACCAACCTGAAATTATGCTTTTCCATATATTTTGCTAAGTGGAGAGTGAATTACTTTTTCTGTGGAACAGTTCATATTTCATTTTAGCGTATTCAGAAAGATTCTTAGGAATAATACGTTTATCAAAAGAGTAGGTAGGTCTACATTGAGATCATTTCGGATTAGTACCTACTTACTACTAAGACATCGTGTAACCCAGTAGGCACTACAAATGTAGATATATTACTGATATTTACACTCCATAATACCGTTTTCGAGATACGTCATTTGTCTTCTCTTGGTAGACGTCATCCGAAAAAAATACATATTTAGAATAACGACGTCCATTTCAGCCTAGAAATTTATTTTCAAACAAATCGGAGTAACTTTTTTCACTTGGCAGACGTCCTCAAAAAACAGATTCTGAATTCGTAATACGGACGTTCAGAACTACCCAGATATCGATTTTCAGCCAAATCGGAGTCACTTTTTTCACTTGGCAGACGTCATTGATTAATTCCGTATTTGGAATAAGGACATTCAGAACAACCTAGATATCGATTTTCATCCAAACCGGAGTAACTTTTCATACTTGGCAGACGTAATCGAAAAATAAAATTTAAATTTGAAATAAGGACATCCACAACAACCTAGATATCGATTATCAGCCAAATCAGAGTATCTTTTTCACTTGGCAGACGTCATAAAAAATAATTCCAAATTTGGAATGAGGACATCCAGAACAACGTAGATATCGATTTTCATCCAAATCGTTATAACTTTTTTCACTTGGCAGACGTCATCGGAAACAAATCGCTGGTTAAATGCGAAGGGACCACTTTCCAAAATATCACTTTTTTCAGGAGAGCCAATCAAAGTTTTCAACTATGTGTTTTTGTTTTTTTTGGGAAAGTGTTATAATATAAATAAATAAATAAGATAATTATCATTAGACGCGTAATTTTTGCCTTTATTGACCTGTATCTATAATTTAAATGTAACTTTTACAACGACGCGTATAATTACATATAAGGCCCATTTGCATATAAAAAACAATCAAAATTTAAACTCAAGTTATCAATTAAAGGCCACAACTTATATGAAAAACACAGTTTTAGTAAAATTATTTCAATACCTTTTATTTTTGAAGACATTAAATTCAATGAAATTAAGAATTATAATTTAATAAAGGCATGCAATACAAAATAAAAAAAAAACAATAGAATATTCTTTCAAAAGAACAAAAAAACTTCTAAAAACTAAAAGAAATTACAAATAAATGTTTGATTAAACTGAAATATTCTTCTTATCTCCCTTTATAAAAAGAATAACATTGAAACTATCAAATAGAGTCAGTTTCTCTACAAAATCTCACATTTGAAGGTTTTAATAATCACATTATATTATGTCAACATCAGCTGGTGCTCTTGAGGAAATCTGAAAATCGGGATCTTTGACGCTATCATCAGAAGAATAGTCAGTCACGCTGTCTGAGCTAGTTGAATTCTGAGACTCACTGTCTGTATGAGTATCACTACTATCAGAATCACTCTCTTTAATAATTATTGTGCTATGTTTGGTCTCTTTAATAATTGTGTTATGTTCAGCTTAAGACTGAAAACTTTCATTGCTGTTTTCGAGTGTCTGTTGGATTTGTGTCGACAGAACAAATTGACTATTTTTTATGCCTTATAGGTTAGCCTTTGACCACTATCTCACCTGATGGTAAGTGATGATGTGGTCGAAGATGTTGTTCAGGCTAACCTTCAATTACTGGCTCTCAAGGACAGCTGCCGGAACACACGGTTTTCTACTTGAGGGTGGTAGCTAGCCAGGCGGGCATTCGCAATATGCCCTATCACCATGCAAAACTCTCGTCGTCTTCTTCAAGTTTCTTCTGGCTTTGTAGTATGATGGCTTCCTCACTGACTAGATGATTGTTTTTTTTTTACTCTCTTCGTTCTGATGATCTGAAACCATGTTCAAGATTCTTTGTGCTCTGCTATCCATTCTGTAAATAGAGAAAAAATACCTATTAACAAGTCTCACATCGTTTTGTTAACGACCAGCAAAAAAAGATGACTGTTTCATCAATATTTACGCGTTTTGATAATATTTTTGCATTCTATGTATTGAAAACTATCAATATAATATCACAATAATTTTCTTTCATTTTAAGAAATACCAGATTTGTAAACCGTGTACAATCCGGCTTACATGAACAAAGCAGAACAGAAGTATTAATGAATAAACAGATGTATTTCGTAAAGTATTACGTACCTATGATTTACGCAACTTGCACAATATTCACTAAAATATTATGTTAAAAACAGATGCATCACAAATAAGATACCGTAACACAAAAATAATTATAACATACTGCTGTTTATTTTACATGCCATATCGACATATTGAAAATAACACTTTTTTGCACAAAGTTTTAAATTACTTGAGAGTTAATTTTATGTTCAAAGTGGACGCATATCAAATGATGGCATCTTTGCATAATAAATAGTATTGTACTCACCTGTTCCTTATAAGCAATACGGCCGCATCCCAAAATATGGCACTTTGTCTTATTACTTTTGAGTCTAACACTTAATTTTATTCGTGATGTGACCCTATAGCATAAAAGTAACGTGAGCTCGCGCCGAAAACCAAGTCGTAACTGACAAAATGGCTGCTTTGCTCGGAAGTTAACTCTCAAAGTGCTAAAATGCAAAATGGCCGCTTTAGTATTTTACTTATTTTTAGTCCGATAACTGTGTATGTTTTTTTATTATATAAAAGAATGACTACTTTAAATTGCATTTTTACAATAAAAACGAAATTCCAGTTTTTTGACTTGTGACCCTTTCGCATTTAACCAGCGAAATTCTAAATTCGTAATATGGACGTTCAGAACTACCTAGATATCGATTTTCATCTAAATCAGAGTAACTTTTTTCACTTGGCAGAAGTCATTGAAAAATTAATTCCAAATTTGGAATGAGGACATCCAGAACAACCTAGATATCGATTTTCAGCCGAATTAGAGTATCTTTTTTCACTTGGCGGACGTCATCGAAGAAAAAATTCCAAATTTGTAATGAAGACATCCAGCACAACCTAGACATCGATTTTTATCCAAATCGGAGTAACTTTTTTCACTTGGCAGACGTCATCGGGAACCAAATTCTAAATTCATAATACGGATGTTCAGAACTACCTAGACATCGATTTTCAGCCAAATCGGAGTCACTTTTTTCACCTGGCAGACGTCATCAAAATATAAATTCCAAAGGAGAATGTTCAAAGGCAGGTCCCCTATATGGCGGAGTGTCCTATTAAAATATTATGCTAAAATCGTTACATATTTTTTTGCTCCTCTCTCATTAACAGCGTATTTCTTTTCACCCTAGCATTAAAAGTTTTCTTAAAAAGTTTAATTTTTATAAATTATTTATTTCCTGTTATTTTTTTTTTTTTTTTTTATGCCTGATAGGTTAGCCTTTGACCACTATCTCACCTGATGGTAAGTGATGATGTGGTCGAGGATGTTGTTCAGACTAACCTAGAGTTAATTCAAAACTAGCAACCAAAGATAATTAATATGCACTTTTTTTTATTTATTGGCAACTGAATACATAGTCCTTATGCCTCAATAAAATAATTGCCAGTTATTTATAGTTCCCATTTTTCCAGAATCTTAGATAGATTAAAAATACATAGCTATGACTGAATTCATTGCTATATATTCATTTAGTTTTTTTACACGTTGTTAGTTTTGCCTTTAATTGAATATCTATCGACAGCGCAGAAACGATCCATACCCTAAGTATACTTATTGAATATACTATTGGTATTATTGATTGTTTATGTATGTTTTTTATTTTATTTATATAGTCTTTGACCACTATCTCACCTGATGGTAAGTCATGATTTGGTCGAAGATGTTGTTCAGACTAACCTACAATTACTGGCTATGAAGGCCAGCTGCTGGAACACACCGTTAAGTGCTTGGCGACAGATTTTCTACTTGAATGTGGTTGCTAGCCAGTCGGGCATTCGCTAAATGCCCTACCACCATGCTGTAACGACTGCCATCTGTAGACAACACAGGGACCAACGGCTTAACGTGCCATACGAAGTGCGGAAGCTCTCAGTAGTACTGTCACTAGCGGTCAAGCATCTAAGTCATGATTTATGACGTTGCTTAACTTAGCTGATCGATTAAGAACGGCTAAGCAAACTCCGCTACAAATCCTTTAAGATGTATATTTATAGATGCCTGGTATTCAATACAATATGGCTTGCTGTTAGGTGTGCCGCCGGGCTAGTAGTAAGGTGTACGTTAAAATTCAGCGAGTATAAAATATAATAAAATAACGATTTATAGCAGCCACATATAAGCATCAGTGATGGTATAGCGTGGAAGCACGGCTGTCTTCACATACTCTTAAGTCAGGAAAAATCGATATGGTGTGTCTCTATTTAAAAAATATTAACTGGCAACACTACTAATGTTTACGTGCTACTGTCAAGAGTGTCAAGTCAATGACGAGCTGATAGCGTGAAAGAAAATAATCGTTTCTTTTGAAATGTCTATTCTATTCCTAAATAGCATCAAGTTATATACTAACCGGCAAAAAACTCACGTGTTTTGCCGGTTACTGTACTGTACTGCACTGATTAGTTTCCTAGATTAAATGTAAATGATTTAAGCAGATTCGCATTTGGATCTTATCAATACAAACAGGCAAAATCTTACAACTTGGAGCATGTGCGAGAAAATATTACCATATTTATTGTTATATTGTCTAAAAAAAAGCAATGAATTAGAAGAGGACTGGGCATTAATATTAGATCTGAATAATTATTAAGGACTAGAATAAAGTTGTAGATACTACCTCCTAAACTATCAGGTTGCGGATTTTGATACTTATGGTATCATTCGATTTGTCTAAAAAGTATTATAGTCTTGATATCTAGATGATAGATAATTTTTATAACTTAAATATTAAATTACTCTTAAACCAGGGTTAAAATATGAAAAATGGCTACTGATCCTAAAATTAGACTTTTTTATTAACAAATTAAAAAAGAAATGATCAGGACACTAAACTTTTTCAGGGGACCTAAGTCTCCTAGTAAAATGGGCATTCTCCTTTAGAATAAGGACATCCAGAACAACCTAGATATCGATTTTCAGCCACATCAGAGTATCTTTTTTCACTTGGTAGACATCATCGAAATTCGGATTGAGGACGTCCAGAACAACCTAGATTTTTATTTTCAGCCAAATCGGAGCAACTTTCTTCAGTTGGCAGACGAAATCGTTATTGATATTGATATGTTGGCGCTACATGCGCAAACTAAACGGCTACATATTATGCAAATAAGTCGTCCAGTACAGATGAACCTGAGTAATAGGGAAATATCAAAACGTGGAATATACTAAGCACTTACTTATGTCACTAGCTTTCCGGGCGCGGCTCCACCCGCGCGTATGTCGGTTATCGCGCAAAAACATTAACCTCTTTTTGCGCAGTTGGATAATAACTATCCTATGGGTTTTCCCGGGTCTCAAACTATTTCCATACCAAATTTCATTCAAATAGGTCCAGTAGTTTTGGCGTGAAAGCGTAACAGACAGACAGACAGACAGAGTTACTTTCGCATTTATAATATTAATACTGAAATACTGATACATCTATACTTATAATAAAACTGTAACAGGACCAATTCTGTACATGGCAGATATTTTGAAAAAAAAAATGTACAGTACTCTGTAGCTGATACTGATGCTGAAACTATATTTTTTTTTATTTTTGTCTGTCTGTCTGTCTGTCTGTCTGTCTGTCTGTCTGTATCCCGGCCGCGTATCACTCCAAAACTACTGAATGGATTTCAATGAAACTTAGCATGATTAGAGTTCATACTACAAGGTAGGATAATTAAGCTTTTTATCCCGAAATTCAGCATGGTTCCCTTGGGAGAGGGGATGAAAGTCAAAATATAAACTTAGTTGTAATTTATTAACGCGTAGTCCGATTTCAGACGTTCTTTTTAGGGTTCCGTATCCAAAGGGTAAAAGCGGTGTGTCCCGCTGTCCGTCCGTCCGTCTGTCCATCCATCCATCCGTCCGTCCGTCCGTCCGTCTGTCACCAGGCTGTATCTCAAGAACGGTGACAGCTAGACAGTTGAAATTTTCACATGTGATGTATTTCTGTTGCCGCTATAACTACAAATACAAAAAAATGGCCAAGTGCGAGTTGGACTTGCTCACGTTAAAACAAAAAAAGGTTAAAATATGAAGTCTAATGTTGTATAGCTAATGGTACGGAACCCTTCGTGCGCGAGTCCGACTCGCACTTGGCCGATTTTTTTGTTAGAATAGTGGTACTTTAAAATTTATCCCGTAAATATTTTAAAGTCATCGGGTTTGAAGTTCAGAAATAACAGACATCACAACAGGTAGGGAAGCGCGAGGGGTTAGACGCTTAAATTTATCTATTTATACTTATAATAAACTGTAACAGGTCCAATTCTGTACATTGCAGATATTTTGAAAATATGTTTTGAGAGCAATCTGTAGCTGATACTGATGCAAAAACTGTTTTTTTTTTTCTGGCTGTCTGTCTGTATCCCGGCCTCGCATCACTCCAAAACTACTGAATGGATTTGAATGAAACTTAACACGATTCGAGTTCATACTACGAAGAAGGACATAGGATACTTTTATCCCGAAATTCAGTACGGTTCTCTTGGGAAAGGGGATGAAAGTCAAAATGTACATTTAGTTGTAATTTATTAACGCGTAGTCCGATTTCAATCATTCTTTTTTTGTTACAATAGTGGTTATTTAATTATTTTCCCGTAAATATTTCAGTCCTCAGTTTTGCAGTTCAGAAATTACAGATATCACAGATTTCGTTTTAAATAACTTGGACCGCGGAATGTTGAGAAACCCTTGAACGTACGGCTCATCTTAAGCCCACAGGCAGCCCGGAACCCCACGGGAAGCCCGACACCCCACGGACAGACCGGCATCCCACGGGCAGCCCGGCGCCCCACGGGCAGCACGGCACCCTTATTTAGTTTTCCAAGCTTGCTACGATAAAACTCTAAAATGTGGTACATTTGAAGCAGTCATAGCTCAGTGGCTTTGCCTATGGACTGTCGCGCAGCAGGTCCATGGTTCGAATCCCGCCGCTGGCTTGAGCTTCACCGCATGGTGGAAGGGCATTTTTGCGAATGCCCGCCTGGCTAGCCACCACCCTCCAGTGGAAAATCTGTCGCCAAGCACCTAACGGTGTGTTCCGGCAGCTGCCGGAACACACCCTTAGGCTCTCAAGGACAGCTGTCCTTGAGAGCCAGTAATTCTAGGTTAAGCCTGTTAACACCTACGACCACATCGTCACTTACCATCAGGTGAGATTGTGGAAAAGGCTTACCTATCAGCAATAAAAAAAAAAAAAAAACATTCACCACAATCAGTTTTTCAAACTACATAATTATCTTTCTTTTGACGGATACATTTCGGAGACTGCGCAATGAAAGTGCACAATGTAGTCTTAGGTTTTTGCGATTGTTACACTTTGTAATTAAACAACTTTAAACGATTTAAATCGCGTATATTTATCATTATTTTTGTCCCGACCTTTCAAACACTTTGTAGTGATCGTGGTCACGGGGTGGCTGGCGGGACAAAAATAATGATAAATATACGTAATTTACTCCGTTTAAAGTTGGAAGTGCACAACTTTAGTAGATTGTTATACAAGGGTCGAAAGGAATTGGTAACTTTCACCCGTGGTCAGCTCTCTACTTTTCATATCGAATTTAAAGAAAGTAAATAAAGTAGCTTTTCTTAAAATTATTCATTGATAAAATAACATACTTACTAAAAATTTATTGAGAGGTTTGAACTATTTGTGAAATTTTACGTAAAATTTTGTTTGGAATATTTACGGGTGGCTATAGCCCGAATAGGAATCTCTCTGCTTTTCACTACTAATATAAGGAATAAAGATATAAATATAGTATGTTTTTTTATATTATTTATTTTGATTTTAATAACATGAGCAGTATATTTTTAAAATTAATGCGGCTATAGTCCAAGTAGGCATCGATGACTTACATCCGTGTTGAACACTCTACTTTTCATTTCAAATATGAGGAGGGTAAAAAAATAGTAGTTTTTCTAAATATTTACTAAAAATAATAAACATGAGTAGAAGATACAAAGATACACTAGGAGTTAGAACAATGAAATTTAGGGAAAGTTTTTATTTTTTTTTTTACCTACACTTTCTACCTTATATTTAGTTACTACCCTGCCAAACATAGTTGTTATTAATTGTTTTACAACAACAGAATATTTTACAACGAAAAATCTTAGACATATAACTTTGTTTACACCAATGTTTTGCCTTAGGTGGGAAGGAGCGTCTCCCACCCGCTACTCAGATCAAACAAACACTACTTTCCGAGAATGAGAAATAAAAAAAAAATCGATCTACCGTCAAACAAACCACCGTTTTAAAATCGAAATTCTAAAGAAACGCACAAGGTACTTTGCTTCAACATTTATTGTGCGAACCGGGAAAGGAACTCTCTGAGTTACTTAACTACTGTCTTACTAAACTGGAAAATACAACCCGGGAGTTTTGAAATCCAAAGTAGAAAGCTCCATTCTGAGCTATGGTTTTCTGTAAAAGTGCTTCACCGCAGACCACAGTGTTGCTTAATATGAGATAAACAGTGCACAAATGTGAATAATTAGTGTGCAGGTACAGCAATCGCGAACGAAGTCGCGGGTACAGCTAGTATGAAATAAATTTGATTTTATTTTGTACACCGACAAAGGCTTATTCATTTGATAAATGTATTAGTTACTTACCTACTAGTTAGTACTTACCGATTTCGATCTCTTATCAAAATCATATTATGCTCCCTCAGCTGTCGTAAGCGTTCCTTATTTTTTATACTGTGTTTTCCGAAATAGCGTATACAATCCGTGCGCGAAAGAAACGAGCGCAGTACCGTCATTGACAGCGGTTACGGGCGTACTGGCGACACGGGCACAAGGGATCTCGTAGTTTATATTGAGAAAAAATTGCCAGAAAATCATCCACTAAAGATATTGATAAAATAGTAGGCAAGTATTTAGATATACTAATAATCTATCGAATAAAACCAGTTCAGTGTTAATATTTATTATAGTTTTAAGATATCGGCGATAATAAAATTTAAAAAGCATTTTTTTCAAAAATTCAATCTATCGAGGATTATTTTCGTAATCGTGTTTTTGCCGAATTAATAATTAAGTTTATGAACTGAAGATATACATATGAAAAGAATGCAACTAAGGGAATCGAAGAAGTATTTTATCTCGATTTTCAAAGATGTTACTTTGTCAAACCATATCGCCTTAACTATGTCAAATATTTGTTTACTAAGCATGTTCTGAATAAAAAGTCACCAAGTTTGATTAGAAATCTAATTGATACAGTAGGTGTGCGATCTTCACACAACTGTTGAGGAGGTAATGATAGTGGACTATATGAGGTGAGTACTGTATATAGGTGAGCAATGGACCTTTGATCCCTGCAAGCTAAAGAGAGCAATATGGAGACTCCACCAACCTTATCCACGCCCGCCGACGACAGCAGCATCCATCGCAGATTAGGCACAGCTTTTCCGCGCAGTCGGTATCACCGAATCCAAACAGTCTCTTCTTCTTGCAGCACTTAACACTAGGTATTATTGTCTAGATATGGAAAGCGATTTCAATGGCACAGCACAGTAAGAGTTATAATACTTTAATCACAAGAAGCCCGGCAGGTTTGAGCACAAGGTGTACTCGGCGCGGGTTCGACGGTAGTAGATTATAAAGAATTGATGGAGCTTTTTTCCATCTACCCTCCTAATCACTTACAAGGACCGAACAGCAGGTATAAAATTAATAATTTATGCGCGTTGAGTATTAAGGCAAACAGACTGAGTACTGGGGATAGATAGATAGATAGATAGATAGATAGATAAACTCTTTATTGAACTCCTTAAACTATACCAAAATTAAAAATATTTAGCTTATAATAGTGAACAATAGGCGGCCATATCGCTCAAAGCGATCTCTTCCAGACAACCTTTGGAAAGGAGCAAGTATTGACAAGGGATGGCGGTGTACAATATCCTTAATAGTATTGGTATTTATAAATATCTACAATATTATATACAATAGGATAGTTTAATTATCTTCAAAGTCATATCTTGAGACGCTGTCAAATGCTGAAATTTTGTCACTATCGGACTGCGTAGGAGTGAAAGAGAGGCAGCGATGATGAAATGTCGACCTGTTTAGTTAAAATTTGAAAGTAAGCCTAATAACACAAAACTAGTAACGTAAATTGAAAATGTAACTTTTCTTGTCCCTCTTGATAAGCTTTTGCTATTTTATTATTATATTTTCACAGACATTCAGACGTTAATAAATAGGTTACAAGCATTTAAATTACAAGCGTATTTTAGAGTCAACTTTACAATTTTATTCTATCCAGAAAATTTTAAGAAAACGCGTTTTGGACTTTTCTTGGCTTTAGATAATGTGATCAAGATAAACATATAACCTTCTTACTGCTACAAACTAAATAATTTATTTTGCAAAAAATCTGTTCAAGTAAAGCTATTTAGCACTTATCAGCGCCTTAATAAGACCATTCCACTGAACGTGAGTGGGAACAGAATATAAGTAATGTTTTGTATAATATTACAATTGGAACACCATTTTTAGGCTCGAGAGAGTATGTTATTGAACCCGCCGGATGCCGATCGGCCATTGAGGCCGGCATGAAATCGGAGGAAGCAGGTTCAATTTTCGACCGAGGAAAATCTTCTGAGCTCGAATAATTTGTAAATAGGAACTATACATTTTATTGACCATTACATTTCTTACTATTTGTTTAACTTTTTATTAGGACGTTGAAAGTCAATCAATTTCGGAGGCGAAGCATCTACTTGTTTCAATACTTTAATTTATAAATTTCTACATGAATTTAATTTATAAATTACAACTAGCGGCCCGCCCCAGCTTTGCACAAGTAATTACGACTATAAATTGAAATGTAAGCTATCCTATTGTGCAAATCAAATAGGAATAATTTCAATGTATTATCAGCCACACGTGGTGGTTATGCTATTACATTGTAGCTTATTATAAAACGACTGTATATTTAATAGAGCGCCATCTATTGAATACTTACTCAATCCAGTCAACAAATATCGCCATCTATTAGAATCGTTTCGAGCTAACAGATAATTGTGACTGTCAAGTAACAGACAAATAATTTGAAATAAAATAATATTGTGACTATAAATTGAGATATTAGCTATCATATCTTATAATTTGGATCAAATTGCACACGATGTGCAAATCTAATTTAAAATTGGTTCATTCGTTTAGGAGTCTATCGCGGACAAACAACATAACACGTAATTTTTATATTTATTTATTATTTATTTATTTATTCAATTAGAACGGCTTTAGGCCAATTACACTAATGATAAAAAAATTTATATTAATACAACATCAAAATCAATACATTGTTATAAAATTTAAGATACAATATCAATGTCAAACAAACTTAAATCATAATATATAAAATGTCAATTAATTATCATATAAAACAATACCTGTATTACTTAATTAGATTAATATAAAAAATGTCATGCAGAATGTAAAATGTATGTCAAAAATAATTATAATAATAGTACATGTCCAAAATAAAAATCTATCCTATACACTCACAGAGAAACAAACATTCCGACATAATGTCCTTCCATTTGCCAGCAAAGACGTCACAATCCTGTTTAGCGTTAAGTAATGCGTTGAGCGCGGTAAGGGAACGCGGTATCGGGGATGTCGCACGTGCAACTGTTCTACAGTTCGGGACGGCAAACAGTTCATGTTTTCTGCCCCGAAGGTACCGGTCAGGGACAAACAGACGGCACAACTCGCTACAGAGATCAGGCGCATCTATCTTCCCACGAAGGATTTTGCACATTGTAGCCAATTGGTCATGAGAGCGCCTGACCTCCAGAGAATTATACCCTAAGGAACCAAGCAAAAATCTCGTTGGGTACATGAATGGGTAGTACCCATACACGCGCTTATATAAATACCTTAAGAAAGCCTTCTGTACCTTCTCCAACAAGAGGGTATACTTCTCCTCGTGTGGATGCCACACACAGGCACTAGCTTCAAGTTTGCACCGTACCAACGCACTAAAGACAAGCTTGACGGCATCAATATTGCGCATATCCCTGGAGTTCCTCAACACGAAGCCCAGCCGCTGATAGGACTCCTTAGCAACCGTAACAATATGGTCATTGAAGGTAAGCTCACGGTCGAATGTTACGCCCAGATCTTTAACCGAAGTAGCTCGTGTTATAACATGTTGGCCTAATTTGTATGAAAATTCGATTGGGCGTCGCATTCGACCGAAAGTCATGACAAAACACTTTGAACAGTTGACCTCCATCTCATTTTTTGTACTCCATCCATAAGTGGAATCTATGTCCTCCTGCAGCTTCAAACAGTCCTCTACAGATGTAATGACGCTAAATAATTTCAAATCATCCGCGTAAAGGAGACACTTCGAGTGTTCAATAACTGCAGGAAGATCATTGATCATCAAGTTAAAGAGCAAGGGGCCCATTACTGATCCTTGGCTCACACCGGAAGGCGTGTGATAGGTTCCAGATTCATACAGACCATGACGAACATACTGCTGACGATGGCGGAGGTAATCAGCGAAGAACTTGAGAAGACTTGGGGAAAAACCCATGTCACTAAGCTTCTTCAGCAGAATGTCGTTGTTTACCCTATCAAACGCCTTCCGGAAATCAAAGTACACTACGTCTACTTGCACCCCAAGATCAAGTCTAGAAGAGATGAAGTCGACAAGTGTCAGAAGATTGGAATTCACCGATCTCTTACTTCTAAATCCATGTTGTTCGTTACAAAGGAATGGCTCGGTTAACCGAGACAACTTATTATAAAGGATGTGTTCAAAGACCTTTGCCACGGTTGGTAAGATGGCTATAGGGCGATATTCCTCGACTGAAACTTTGTTAGAGGTTTTCGGAATCGGGGTGACTCGCGATAGCTTCCACACAGGAGGGTAAACCCCCTGTCGCAGAGCAAGGTTAAACAAATGGCAAAGAGGGTAAGTCAAGATAGTCTTGCCCTCTTTAAGAAACCACGGAGGCACGCAATCAGGTCCAACAGAGCTACTAGGTTTTAGTTTCCGAATCCCAGCAACCACATCACAAGGTGATATCTCTGGTATGTGGATATAGTTACTCGAGGACGATGAGTCGTAGCTTGCTGTACTTATAGCATCTAGCTTGGGTAAATTTACTAAGAAAACACTAGAGAAATATTCAGCAAAACCCTCAGACGCCTGTTTGCCTTTCAGTGTTTTACCGTTGTAAACAACAGTAGGCTCAAATCCACCCTTTGACCTCAAACTTGAGATGTGGCGCCAGAACGCTCGCGGGTTCTCTTTAATGTTTTGCTCCACACCTGCCATGTACATGTCATACGCATCTGAGACACGAGTCCTAAGCCCCGCCCTTATGTTGGAAAACAATTCATAAGCACCACTTGATTGGTTACGCTTCCAATCACGATGAAGCTCACGCTTGCGTTTGATATTTATTATTATGTCTTTAGTGAACCAAACAGGATAGCGCTTTTGCCCGGACCGTTTACGGCAATTTTTAGGAGTACAAATATCAAAAATATCGTAAATATTGGCATAAAAACTCTTCGTACTCAAACAAACATCGTTAATATTGTAAAATTCATCCCAATTTACACGTTCCAACATATCAAATAGCATAGTACGGTGACATTTTTTAAAGTTCCAATCTCTGTTTGAAACTATATTACTGGGCTCAATACTATCTGTAATACGAGATACAACTATTTCAATGTCAATGCCAAGGGGAGGATGGTGAGGATCAATTTTAACAATGTGCTCTGTAGGCGACACAATCGCCCGAATATTTGAATTCTTTCGCGTCAATACAACATCCAACATCCTCCCATTAACATTCCACACGTCGTTATTTTCGTACAGATTACAAAAGGACATAAAATAATTATAATAATTGTTTACATTTCTTGATGCAGTGTACAAGTTCAAATCCCCAAATATTATTACAGTTCCTTTCAAATCATTTATAAAATCTTCTACTTTGCAAAACCACTTCATGTAAAAATCGTCTGTGGCATTCGATTTTATGTATACAACGCATACATAGAACTTATGGCCGCGCCATTCAAAACTTGCCCATAAATCTTCTCCGCCGCCGAGAGATTCGAGTTCAGTATGCCGGCGCAGTGCGATGGGAGCGCACGCGGCCAGTAAGGAACCTCTGCACGGCGTATTTCTATCACGCCGTAGTATGTTCTAGTCACCACTTACAACTTCAGAGTCCGCAATGGACTCATCTAAATATGTTTCCGTAGCCGCCACCACATGACTTTCAGATGTTCATAAATTGTTTCGCCAATCTTTCAGTTTGCCCTTAAGCCCGCGAACATTTTGATAATATACGTGTAAGTACGATTTGTTATTTTGCTGGCTTTGCCCCATCTGAGGGCTGTCTACGAAAGGGCCGAGGGCTAGTAGTAGCTCCGGAGCTGGAGTTAGCATTAGTGATATTAGCTGGTCTTCTATAGCTAACCCAGGCTTTGATTCGGGCGTTGATCGGCCATACATCAATAGAGTGGCATATGTCGTAGTATACTAACGGTACTCCAATTTTATAGGATTTATAATCCCCCCTTGCAGTAAGTTCTTCTACTGTACAAGATCCATTTGGGCATAATTGACTCAGATATTGCCGTACCTCTTCAGCATTAGATGCCATATTCCACAAGTGTATGAATCGCCGTGTCTCCACAGCTTTTAGTGACGTCACTGAAGGTCCCGCCGTGCCACACATTGAGGTAAGACGCCGTTGTTTCGGTCTTTTTACTTCAATCCACTGCTGGTCATCATTACCTTCAGAGACTACGGGTTCTGGTTCCTTGCCTTTTGTAGAGGGTTGGCTCAGAATTGTGTTGGCTAGTTGCAGTTTAGCAACTAGCCAACACAATTATATTATAGATGGTCACAACTAATTGAACAATCTTTTCATCATATACATATTGTAGAATCTTTGCAAAACGATGGCGGTATCATAATTTTGTTTTTTAATCACATGAAAATATCTTTAACTGGATCCATCGCAAATCCCGCATCATATATCAAGATCATAATATTTAAATTGCCAATTTTTAAAAACAATCCCCAATAAAATTTGTTCGTGGACAAATTTGTACACATATCATCCGCCTTTATATTCCAACTTATATAATATTATTTTGTGTCCATAGTTAGGAATTTTCAATTTTTATTATTAATATTTTTTTTTTTTATGCCTGATAGGTTAGCCTTTGACCACTATCTCACCTGATGGTAAGTGATGATGTGGTCGAGGATGTTGTTCAGACTAACCTAGAGTTACTGGCTCTCAAGGACAGCTGCCGGAACACACCGTTAGGTGCTTGGCGACAGATTTTCAACTTGAGGGTGGTAGCTAGCCAGGCGGGCATTTGCAAAGTGCCCTACTACCATGCAAAATATTTTTGTTATCTTTGTAAGACCTCATAAGAAGTATGTAACGTTACACCCTTTGTGTCTGAGAAAAAATGTTGTACCGACCCTACACGAGAAGGATAAGGTAAGGAAAATATTAATAAGATATGCATTTGTTTTTTCTTACCTTGGTGTCAAGTCCGTGAGACACATTATTTCAAGGAACTCCGAGGGCAATTGATAACCTTCTGGTACTATCACAATCCTCAGTTACCGCTCCTCGTTATCAATTATTGAACTTTCATTTGACCGCTCTTATTAAGAACTAGCTGTACCCGCGACTTCGTTCGCGATTGCCGTACCTGCAGACTAATTATTCACATTTGTGCACTGTTTATCCCATATTAAGCAACACTGTGGTCTGCGGTGAAGCACTCTTATAGTAAAGCATAGCTCGTAATGGTGCTTTCTACTTTGCATTTCAAAACTCCCGGGTTGTATTTTCCAGAAGGCAGTAGTTAAGTAACTCGGAGAGTTCTTTCCCGGTTCGCACAATAAATGTTGAAGCAAAGTAGGTACCTTGTGCGTTTCTTTAGAATTTCGATTTTAAAACGGCGGTTTGTTTGACGGTAGATCGAATTTTTTTTTTATTTCTCTTTCTCGGAAAGTAGTGTTTGTTTGATCTGAGTAGCGGGTGGGAGACGCTCCTTCCCACCTAAGGCCGGGAAAAACTCATAGTAAATGCTTCCTTCTCTTGGGCCGGAATGACTTGTAACCATGGTAACCATTGGTGTAAACAAAGTGATATGTCTAAGATTTTTCGTTGTAAAATACTCTGTTGTTATAAAACAATTAAACAACTATGTTTGGCAGGGTAGTAACTAAATATAAGGGAAAAAGTGTAGGTTAAAAAAAAACTAACTAAAACTTTCCCTAAATTTCATTGTTCTAACTCCTAGTGTATCTTCTACTCATGTTTATTATTTTTAGTAAATATTTAGAAAAACTTTTTTTGTATGCATGATAGGTTAGCCTTTGACCACTATCTCACTGATGTGGTCGAAGGTGTGGTTCAGGCTAACCTAGATAATTACTGGCTCTCAAGGACAGCTGTCGGAACACACCGTTAGGTGCTTGGCGACAGATTTTCTACTTGAGGGTGGTAGCTAGCCAGGCGGGCATTTGCAAAATGCCCTACCACCATGCAACTACTATTTTGTTACCCACCTCATATTTTAAATGAAAAGTAGAGTGTTTAACGCGGATGTAAGTCATCGATTCCTACTTGGACTATAGCCGCATTAATTTTAAAAAGGTACTGCTCATGTTAATAAAAACAAAATAAATAATATAAAAAAATATACTATTTTTATATCGTTATTCCTTATATTAGTAGTGAAGAGCAGAGAAATTCCTATTCAGGCTATAGACGCCTGTAAATATTCCAAACAAAATTTTACGTAAAATTTCACAAATAGTTCTAACCTCTCAATAAATTTTTAGTAAGTATGTTATTTTTTCAATGAATAATTTTTAGAAAAGCTACCTTTATTACTTTCTTTAAATTTGAAATGAAAAGTAGAGAGCTGACCGCGGGTGAAAGTTACCAATTCCTTTCGACCCTTGTATAACAATCTACTAAAGTTGTGAACTTCCAACTTTAAACGGATTAAACCACGTATATTTATCATTAATTTTGTCCCGACAGTCACCCCGTGACCACGATCACTACAAAGTGTTTGAAACGTCCGGACAAAAATAATGATAAATATACGTGATTTAAACAGTTTTAAGTTGTTTAATTACTAAGTGTAACAATCGCGAAAACCTAAGACAACATTGTGCACTTCCATTGCGCAGTCTCCGAAATGTATCCGTCAAAAGAAAGATATGTAGTTTAAAAAACTGATTGTGGTGAATTTACCACATTTTAGAGTTTTATAGTAGCAAGCTTTGAAAAACTAAATAAGGGTGCCATGCTGCCCATGGGGTGCCGGGCTGCCCGTGGGATGCCGGTCTGTCCGTGGGGTTCCGTTTTGACTTTCATCCCCTTTCCTAAGAGAACCGTACTGAATTTCGGGATAAAAGTATCGTATGTCCTTCTTCGTAGTATGAACTCGAATCGTGCTAATAAGTTTCATTATAATCCATTCAGTAGTTTTGGAGTGATGCTCGGCCGAAAAAAACAGTTTTTGCATCAGTATCAGCTACAGATTGCTCTCAAAACATATTTTCAAAATATCTGCAATGTACAGAATTGAACCTGTTTCAGTTTTATTATAAGTATAAATAGATAAATGTAAGCGTCTTACCCCTCGCGCTTCCCTACCCGCCTTCTGCAACCTGTTATAGGTATAGATTACACTGATTAGAGCATTGCATGTTATGAAATATATACTTTGGGAAATTGTGCTTATCGTAATAAAAAAAAACTGTGTTTTATCGTTTGGAAAATCAGTCTTTTGGAGAGGTCCGACTACAGACCTATCTATTATATAAGATAAAGTGCAAACGCCAGCTTAAGATGAGCCGTACGTTCAAAGGTTTCTGTACATTTTGGGTGTCAAGTTATTTGGAACGTAATATTTAGGTTGTGATGTCTGTAATTTCTGAACTGCAAACCCGATGACTTTGAAATATTTATGTGATAATTTTTAAAGCACCACTATTCTAATTAAAAAAATCGGCCAAGTGCGAGTCGGATTCGCGCACGAAGGGTTCCGTACAAATAGCTATACAACATTAGACTTCATATTTTAACCTTTTTGGGGTTCCGTACCCAAAGGGTAATAACGGGACCCTATTACTAAGACTTCGCTATACGTCCGTCCATCCGTCCGTCCATCCGCCTGTCACCAGGCTGTATCTCAAGAACGGTGATAGCTAGACAGTTGAAATTTTTATAGCCGCTATAACAACAAATACTAAAAATAAAATAAATATTTAAGGGGCCCCCATACAACAACCTTGATTTTTTTACCGTTTCTTGCTCAATACTAATAACGGTGACTGGTAGACGCTTTAACTATTCACAGAATATTTAGCTTTATGTTTTCTTTAAAAATAAAAAAAATGTTTTTGTTTATAGTTCTAGAGTCACTTGCGTTGTAAACACGAATCTAACAATATCCATACAATAAAATCGGTTAAGCCGTTTTGAAGTTATGGTGGAATAAACTCACAAACATACATGAACCCTGAAACATAACACTCCATTTTTGGGCAGTCGTGTTTCTTCAAATATAATTAATAAATTAGAATAAATAATTAATGGGGCACCCATGCAATAAAATTTCAGATAATGGTACGGAACCCTTCGTGCGCGAGTCCCATTCGCATTTGGTCGGTTTTTTTGTTTTAACGTGCGCGAGTCCGACTCGCACTTGGCCAAATTTTTGTGTTTGTTGTTATAGCGGCAACATAAATACATCATCTGTGAAAATTTCAACTGTCTAGCTATCACCGTTCTTGCGATACAGCCTGACAGACGGACGGACCGATGGACGGACGGACAGCAAAATCTCAGTAAAAGGGTCGCGTTTTTACTCTTTGGGTACGGAACCCTAAAAAGAACGTGTGAAATCGGACTACGCGTTAATAAATTACAACTAAGTGTATACTATTTTGACTTTCATCCCCTCTCCCAAGAGAACCATAATGAATTTCGGGATAAAAAGCATAAATTATCCTACCTCGTAGTATGAACTCAAATAATGCTAAGTTTCATTGAAATCCATTCAGTAGTTTTGGAGTGATGCGCGGCCGGGATACAGACAGACAGACAGACAGACAGACGGACAAAAATAATAAATAAATATAGTTTCGGCATTAGTATCAGCTGCAGAGTACTGTATTTTTTTTTTCAAAATATCTGCCATGTGCAGAATTGGACCTGTTACAGGTATAAATAGATAAATGTAAGCGTCTTACCCCTCGCACTTCCCTACCCGCCTTCTGCAACCTGTTATAGGTATAGATTAGACTGATTAGAGCATTGCATGATATGAAAAATATACGTAGGGAAGTTGTGCTTATCGTAATAAAAAAACTGTTTTATCGTTTCAAAAATCAGTCTTTTGGAGAGGTCCGACTACAGACCTATCTATTATACCTTTACGATAAAGTGCAAACGCCAGCTTAAAATGAGCCGTACGTTCAAAGGTACATTTTGGGTGTCAAGTTATTTGGAACGTCATATTTAGGTTGTGATGTCTGTTATTTCTGAACTAAAAACCCGATGACTTTGAAATATTTACGGGATAAATTTTAAAGTACCACTATTCTAACAAACAAATCGGCCAAGTTCGAGTCGGACTCGCGCACGAAGGGTTCCGTACAAAATTAGACTTCATATTTTAACCTTTTTTTGTTTTAACGTGCGCGAGTCCAACTTGCACTTGTCCAACTTGCACTTGGCCAACTTTTTGCATTTTTTGTTATAGCGGCAACAGAAATACATCATCTGTGAAAATTTCAACTGTCTAGCTATCACCGTTCTTGAGATACAGCCTGGTGACAGACGGACGGACGGATGGACGGACAGACGGACGGACGGACAGCCGGACAGACTGTTTGTACCCTTTTGGGTACGGAACCCTAAAAAGAACGTATGAAATCGGACTACGCGTTAATAAATTACAACTAAGTGTATATTTTGACTTTCATCCCCTCTCCCAAGGGAACCATGCTGAATTTCGGGATAAAAAGCTAAATTATCCTACCTTGTAGTATGAACTCCAATCATGCTAAGTTTCATTGAAATCCATTCAGTAGTTTTGGAGTGATACGCGGCCGGGATACAGACAGACAGACAGACAGACAGACAGACAGACAAAAATAAAAAAAAATACAGTTTCGGCATCAGTATCAGCTACAGAGTACTGTACATATTTTTTTTTCAAAATATCTGCCATGTACAGAATTGGACTTGTTACAGTTTTATTATAAGTATAGATTACTGATACGAAAATTTCGGGCGAAGCCCACATATTGTTCGTTATAATTTTAACCAATGTCGAAAAGAGAATCTGTTTGTTAAAAGTCAATGAAAAATGTACTAATGTATTGGTTTCTATGATAATTAATTTCATTTAGGGGTTGGTGAATACAGCCTCCGTTTCATAGTGTGGTAATATATCACAGTAGGTACACACCTGTGCGTGTGTTTTTGATTGTTTTCCTAAGTTGAAAGTACCCATCATCGGGTGGTAGGTCTCTTTACTAAGAGTCTCTTTTCTAGGTTAGCCTGTACAACATCTTCGACCACATCATCACTTACCATCAGGTGAGATAGTGGTCAAAGGCAAACCTACTAGGCATAAAAAAAAAAAAAAAAAAAAAAAAAAAAAAAAAAAAAAAAAAAAGTTCGGTGGTCCGGCATACCACAGCAGTGTCGAATATTCTGTCACGAAGCATTAGTGTGCAAAAATTATTTTTTATGGTTATGGCAAATCAGACATAAAAACTAACGTCTCGGTGTCACATGCTCATTGAAGATTCGCGCTGGACGAAGTGACACTTCAACTATAATCCGAAGTTGGAAGTGCTCGTAGCGAAGTTTGCTAAGCTATTCTTAACCGAACAGAAGTTGGGCAATGTCCGCTGCGGTCATGAGTTGGATGGGTGACCCCTAGTGACATAACTACTGTGCGTGCACGTGCTTTGGAGGATACGTTAAGCCGTCCTTCCCGGTTGTTGTCTTAGGAAGGCAATCGTTAAAGCATGGTGGTAAGGCATTTTGCGAATCCCCTCTTGGCTAACTTAAGCGTTAAGTAGAAAATCTGTCACCAAGCACCTAACGGTGTGTTCCGGCAGCTGTCCTTGAGAGCCAGTAATACAAGGTTATCCTTAACAACAACTTCAACCACATCAACACCTACCATCAAGTATAAAAATATACAAAAATAGTAATAATAATAATAATAAATATTTGTTTCCAAACAAGTGAATCTTATAGCTAATGAAAATTATCCAGAATTGTTCTATTAAAATAAGCGTTAGTATTTAACCTGGGTATCTCAAACTGGGCGAGAGCCAGTATCTTAAGATTCAGAGTGCGACTGAACAGATATAAATAACAGTTGTAGGGAAACAACAAATTTATATTATATAAGTTAGCTTTTAGCACAGCTTCAACAAGACTATTGTTTATACAATTTGCAAAACTATACATTCGTTATGAATGGGAATATATACACAGAACAATTTAAAAGCAATTTAAATTACATATTACCATAGAGAAAACTAGTACTTTTCTCTATGATATTACTAAAAAGTAGACACAGAGGTGTTTATAAATGTGTAAATATGAATTAATGTTTGTGTGTGTATGTGTGTGTAATTCTGACAACACTTTTAAATAACATTTTATATCCTCAGCCGACAATTTCATTAGGAATTCCTTTACTAACTATATGCAAGTGAACAGGAAGCAGTCTTTGATATTGATATTGCTTTGATATTGCACAATTTCGAAACATCATTATAGCTAAGAAGGCGTATTTCAATGCTGTAATATTTGCATTTGTTTACAGGTTCTAAGATTGGTATGTTTTTAGCCAGACTTTGAGATTTTTAAACTTTTTTAAAAGGACGGGTTCGGTTCTCTATTCGGTTGTTTTGGCGTCCGCGCTCCGTATAGTAACCGCGATACCTGCGGGGCGGACGCGGCTTCGTCTCAACAGAGCTTTGTAATGAAGTAAAATCTTACAAAATTATAATAACTGGGTCCTGGTGCTCTGTAAACTATGCAGCAAAATATAGAGATTATATTTAAATAAAAAAACTAAATAATTGTGTCCCTAAATTCACGCAAGCAAGTCCAAGTGTTGAAGTTAACGTAAACAATAATAATAGATACTGAGTTGTTTAGTAAAGAGGTCAATGATTATGTAATAATTTTCGTTGAAGGAAATACCCAGTATCATTGAGTCACGATAAGCTAGCCTAAAGCTGACTATATAAGAAGGAAACGTGAGTTCATTACTATAGAGAAACGACATACAAGAAAGAACAATGAAGTCATTTATTGTGGTATTAACGGTATTAACAGTGCTACCGTTTCTGGTTAATTGTGAATGTTGTCACAATACCAGATTGTCGTTTACAATAAACCGCTCTAGTGGCGGTGGTTTTCTTTCAAAATCATGTGAAAGTTTTGGAGCCAGCATACCCGCGCCTAGTGCTGGTAGCGCCGGCATGGACACCATTGGTAGCATATTATCTGGAAAATGCGAAGTATTAGTGTGTGGAAATGGCAGGAAACCCGGTAGAGGAAAATATTGTGGCAACGGACCCTGCAACATGTTTGGATGTAATTGTGATAATGGCTGTGTCCCTGGAGATCCTGTGACTGAATTTCAACGTATTCATGGAGACGCCATTCAATCTGTCTCCAAGAATTTCATTCAAATTTAACTCTAACTAAAAACTACAATTTAGATGTTTTTTTAGTCATACAATAATAAACTGTAGAACTGTTTATTTTGAGTTTTTTTATTTGGTATTAGCACATTCTGTTTAGTTGATATTATATTGGTATTGATTATGTGCAAATTCTGTAAACATATATTTATTTAATCTTCTATTTCATGTTTGTTATTATATCGTATTACTTTCTAGAAAAACACACTCTTCTCGATCTCCTGATAGAAAAACTCCGCAGTAAATCATTGATTGCAAATATTTTAAGAAAACATTAGTTTTATGTTTTAGAAAAATATTAAAGAATATATCGAGTGATAGTTCCTACGTGACGTGACGTCAAAAACGCCACGCAAATCGAATCATATATATTGCAATATTACAGGTTACAATATAGATATTATCATAGATCATAATAAGTTTAAATTATCTGTAATATACCATAATCGGTGTACATTATTTCACAATGAATAAGAATAGAATAATAATAAGAATAATTTTATTATCAAAACTTCAGTTATACCTACTACACTAATCGTACATACATGCTTGAAATAATAACATAGAAAGTAACATACTTAAACAAGAGGTACGAGTAAAAACTCTGACAGCTGTGCTAGGTCGAACCTGTGTTACAGCTGTCAGCAACTTCCCACTGTGCGGTGATATTCCGACAGATTTTTAACTAATACACAACACATATTTAATAGTAAACACTTTGATAAATTAAACATCCACGCAATTAAACATATTACAATTGTAGGGTAGACAATACAATATCAACATGAAGTGTGGTCGTTGATAGCTGCATTCATACTCGTATGTGTGTGTGTTTAGTGCTGTCGGTAATATTGTACGATAGTTTAGGAGTTAATGTCAGAAAGAATTACATTTAAACTAATAGTATAAAGACAATATTTTTGCTAAGAACAAAGAGAAATCTAACACTTAATAAAATAATAAGAATTATATAAATACATTTACAATAATAACTACAGGAAAGTAAATAGGAATAGGAATAAGTAGTTATTTGAACAGTGTTGCAATTTACTTTCTTATTGAACTTGAATACATAGAAGGTAAATATATATACATATTGTTCATTAAATTATGTGTAGGGTGCACGTGCGCGCGCGCGAGTGTGTGTGTTAATGAGAGGTGTGAGGTTGTGTGTGCTGTGTAAAAAGTGAGTGTACTTGAAGTATATAAGTGGCTTGAGTAGCATCTGGTTGAAGTACTGGAACATAGTCGGTAGGTTAATTCTAACTAAGAGGTTTCATCAACGATTCCGTTTGGTTGTAGCTTAAATTAAGTAAATATTGATTTACAGTTATTTTACACTTACGTTTGGTAAGGGGGTAGATATTTATATGATGGCAGACTTCTTTGTATAAGTACGGTCCCAAAAAGCAATAATTTCTTTGAGCATAAGCTGTCGAGAATTTAGTTGGACAAACAAATGAGTCTTTACGCCGTTTTCGTTTGAATTTTTCTGGATCGAACGTGAGGCCTGAGTGTGTCATTATTATTGTCTTATAGATAAAAATCTGACGAACTGTAAGCAATTTTGTTTCTTCATAGAGCACATTTGTTGGATATCTAAACGGTTTTGACAACATTACTTTTAGTACTGCTCTCTGGGATCTTTCCAATCTTAGAAGGTAAGTTTTAAACGAACCGCCCCATACTACAATACAATAGGCTAAGAGTGAATGACATAGGGCATGATAAATAGTTTTTAATAAGTTTAGGTCACCGATGTGCCTTAATCGTTTAAATATAACGATTAATTTCCTTATTCTACCAGTAAGTATTTTAATGTGTTGGTACCAATCCAATCGATGATCGATGATTACGCCAAGATATTTTAGATATGGTACTTGTTCTAACGTTGGACATGAGCACAAAGGAATATTATAATCAGAGAAAATGTGGGCTTTTATTTTTTGGACGTCATTATTTGGCCGATTGGCGAGAGAGTTGGAAAAAAGCATGTACTTAGTCTTACTTACATTTAATGTAAGTAAGTTATTTCGTAACCAAGATAGAACCTCCTTTAGACCAACTTCAGCAAGACTTTTTACTTCCTCCCATGTCGGAGCGGCAAACAGCAAAGCTGTGTCATCAGCAAAAGCCACAATCTTACTAACACCAAGCTTAAGATTACAAAGATCATTGACATATATCAAAAATAAGATCGGGCCTAAAATGCTACCTTGAGGTACCCCGAACTTGATAGAAATTTATTCACTTTGAATGTTTCCGATTTTAACTATTTGTTTTCTGTTTGTGAGATAATCCCCAAAAAGTTTCTTTTTGCAGTTCCTCTTATGCCCACCCTCTCCATTTTATTTAGCAGGATAGGAACAGAGACAGTATCGAAAGCTTTTGCTAGGTCCAAAAATATACCTATACATTTGTTCTTGTTATCTTCATGACGAACAACAAAGTCAGTAAGCTCTAAAACTGCTTGTTCGGTAGATTTCCCCTTTACAAAACCAAACTGATTCTCAGAGATAATCTTAAATTTTGTAAGGTACGAGTCGACACGTTTACTTAAAAGACGTTCTAAGATTTTGGACAAAGCAGGTAATATAGAAATTGGACGATAATTATCAATGCTGCCTCTGTCCCCACCTTTATGGATTGGTTTTATGACAGCTTTCTTAAAAAGCGTAGGAAAGATACCATGACTGAAACTTAAGTTGCAAATGTGGGTGATGTAAGGGACAATCACATTCTTGGCGTGCTTTAACACCATTGATGATATACCGTCATGACCTGTCACACTGCTGTGTTTAAGGTTTGAAATAGTTGACTCAATTTCTAAGGAATCAGTGGGAAGCAGTCCGAATGATGAAGTAAGATTTATATGCGGCATAGGTAAATAGTTAGAAGATCTATTATTATTCAACAGTAAAATTTTATTTGCTAAAGTTTCACCAGCGTTTGCAAAGTAACCATTTATATAATTTATTGAGTCTACATCACTTCCCTTGAGCGAAAGTAGTTTCCTGTCTTCTTCAATACTATAACACGTTTTTGAGTTTATTCTAGCAATATTTTTTATAACTTTCCAGGTATTTTTATTATTTCCTGCAGCGCTCTTTACCTCTGATCTATTATGTTCATTCCTGACTTTTCTAATGATTTCCCCACAAAAGTTTCGATATCTCTTAAAAGATATGTCCATGATTTTATTACCGGGATTATTTTTACAATTCTGGTGTAGTTTGTCTCGATGCTTTATACCACGCAATAAACCAGGTGTGAGCCAAGGTTGTTTCAATGTCTTGCGACAGGAAATATTCTTGATCACCGTGTTTTTATCAATCGACCGCTTTAGCTCTGATACTAAAATATGTGTTGCTGTATTGACATCATCTGTTTGTAAGATTGTGTTCAAGGTGTTTATATCTAGGTCAGCAACTACACCTTCATAGTTAATTACTTTATGAAAGTTATACCTATTTTGATAGTGTTGATGGTTATCAAGAATTAAAGCTACAGAATAGTGATCAGTAACAGTCGAGGTAATAACCAATGTAGTCGCTTTTAGTTTAGTTTTTAAAAATATGTGATCAAGGCAGCTTGTTTCTCTAGTCGGAAATACGTGCGTAGGGAGTAGTTCGTGTTGAGCCATTAAATTTAAATATTCATTGCACTTAGTTGTAAGAGTATTCGACGGCGCTATATTTATGTTTATATCCCCGGCTACAATAATGTTTTTAAACGATTTTATTGAATTTAAGGTGTGATCCATTCCTGATAAAAATGTTTCTATGCAGTGCTTTGCCGGAGGTCGATAGGCAGCTACAATAGCTGTTTCGCTACCAAGTTTAATAACCAAACAGTTTGCCTCAAATGAAGGTGGTTTTGTCACAGAAGCAGAAATTTCTTTCTTTATGAATACCACTACGCCTTCGTTCTGGGCCTGGTTATATATTGTAGAGTATGTGAAGAAATTATTAATTGAAGGAGAGTAATCTAATTTGTTGAGCCAGCATTCCGTTAGTATAATAATATCTGTTTTAAATTTTAATCGATTGAGTAGAACTTCCATTTCAGTTATGTTTTTATCTATACTACGTATGTTTTGACATACGATCGTGAGCTTTTTATTGGTATGATCAATGTAAGAATATGCGTCGTCAACTTGACATTTAAACGATTTCGAAATTTCATAGTCATCAATGTCGTTGTTTAAGACTTTAAAATCCATGTTTGATAAAAATTGTAAGACATGGACTATATATACCCAATCCTATAATTTGTATCCTTTGTAGAACTCTATAAGTGTTATTATGTGATTTTTTATGCTTTTTAAAACTTCTAACTATAGTGTTTTGTTAAGTGTGTGTGATTGTGTAGGTGCCGTATAAATTTGTAAAATATTTTAAAAGTGAACAATTTATACAAAGAGAAGTCAAAAAGAGAAGTATAATATTGAACCTTGATGTCATATCTACTAGGTGACCCAGCAACAGCCTATTCGGGTTTACTCTTGAGCTCCTCCAGTTGTTTCTCTTCTTTGATAAGGCAAGGAGAAGCTCCTTCCCTCTTCCGAAGAAAAATTCTGCCATGTGAACACCAACAAAACTTGTATTCGTTAGACTTTGCAAAATCCCTCGCAAGAAAAAAAAGTCTCCTTGTTTTAGCGGTCATATGTTCAGACACATATATTGGAGAAGCTGGTAAGTTTAATTTCAATAGTGAAGAATTGAGTTGTGAACTGTGCTGTTTATTGTATGTTTTAGCAGCTCTAATAAAGTCTTCTTTTCGGATAAACGTAGTAAGTTTTACAATTACAGGTGGATCTCCCTTCGACTTTGTGTTAATATTGATCCTGTACACGTCCTCTATTTCGGACTTATTTATGTCCAGATCCAGCGCTTTACCGAGGTTAACGGTGAGATCAACGAGATTTAACTTAGTCTCCGTTGCCTTCCGCGGAATATTTCTAACCTCAATCGTAGAGGCTCAGCTAGATTTATCTATTGATTCCAATTTATCTTCCAGTTCCTTTATATATTTGATATCATTTTTCCTCTTTCTTTCACTTTCTTCATATTTATCCTTAATTTCTTCATACTTGCAAGTCATGAACTCAAGCGCTTTATTAACACCTTCATTATGGTCTTTCATATTTGCCTCGAGGCATTTAAATTTATTATCAATTAAATCCATCAATTCTTTCTTCATCAAACTTATCGAGTCGTTAAAATTTTCGTCGGTGACTCTTCGACGTTTTTGCCGAGTTACACTAGACGCTCCGGTACCGGTCTTTTTTGTCTCGCTCTTTGTAGATAAGTCAGAGTCAGACAAATTATATTCTACCGCTGAAGTTGCTGCCTGAGTACGCTGCATCTTACCCACAGTAGATTACTGGCTCTAATTAACTCAAATTAACTTTATAGGTACGGTTTGCTGTTATTAATTGATAGAAGGATATTAGTAAAATTGGCAGCACAATATGAGTGTTACTGGTTCTTTAACGGTTTGGTTACAAATTTTTATTGAAATTGAAAACCACTTGACACGTCCAATCACTGTCACCGCACGGCGCGAAGCCTAGGAAATGGTCATACAATTGGTTATTTGCAATAATAAGACTAAATTAATAGTTATCCAATAATTTGCACAAGGATTCGTAAATAAGGTAAACCTTAATTCTAGTACCTGAGTTATATAATGTTCAAATATATATTAATTATTATTATGTTACGTTAGTTTATCGTTAAGAAATTTATCTACTGTGTAATAACATTTTTCAGTCAACAAATCTTATAAATTTCTTTTAAAAATGTTCAGCTAACGGTATTTTACACTATTTGGTGCCTTATTATAAAGTTTAGGAACCATGAGGTACACGCTGTGACATAGCACACAAGTCTTCGATGCTTTTAATGTTTGCACTTTTGAATTGCTTTTTAATTCCGAACTTTGTTGTGTTACTAGTTCACATAAAAAAAAAGTTCACATAAAGAAAAGTCGGGTGATTTGCAGGGTAAATTATATATTCAAAGTCAAAGTCAAAATCATTTATTCAATTTAGGCGTCTACAACGCTCTTATGAAGGTCAATTACAAATTTTTATATTGAAATATACTACATTGTACTGCCACGTTCAGCAAACAAAAATTATAGAGCCACTGCGAGAAGAACGGGCAAGAAACTCGGGGCCATTCTTTTAAACGTTTTTTTAACAATGTGTTAAGACATACTATATAGTAAAATTATTAAAATACTTAATTTACATTACGTAGGTGACAGGCGCTAGCTTGGCAGAGGAGAACCAGTCCAAGCATTTTTGTCGTTTAAGTAATCACAAACTGTGTAGTAAGATTTCTTTATCAAAATATTCTTCACATGCAACTTGAATTTTCTTTCTGTGAGCGTTGTAATATGTTTGGGCAATTTATTATAAAACCGCACACAATTGCCTAAGAAGGACCTCTTATTTGTCTTTGCTAATCTAAAACCTGGCACTGCTATTTTATCTTTATTCCTAGTGTTATAATCGTGATTGTCAGTGTTTGATTTAAATTTGCTCAAATTTTTACGACCATACATAATATTTTCAAATATATACAGACTTGGTAAAGTTAAAATATCAATTTCTTTAAAAAGATCTCTCAGGGATTCCCTAGGATCCATTTCATATAAGGTTCGAATTGCACGCTTTTGTAAGATAAAGATAGTCTCTATCTCAGCAGCAGCTCCCCACAGCAAAATACCATAAGACATAATACTGTGGAAGTACGCGAAATAAACGAGCCTAGCAGTAGCTACGTCTGTTAGCTGTCTTATCTTACGAACAGCATATGTAGCAGAACTAAGTCTTCCAGATAGATCATGTATATGTGGATTCCACTGTAAAATTGAATCCATTTTAATTCCCAGGAAGACTGTCACATTGTCAAAAGAGAGTTTTTCTAGGCCAAGCTTAATGTTTGGTTCAACATAAGTAACATTTGGTAAAGAAAACTTTAAACATTTGGTCTTTTTTGAATTTAAGAGAAGATTATTAGCCGCGAACCACTTAGAGATCATAGACAATACATTATTTACATGAATAAGTTCACTATCTTTCCTATCTACTTTAAAAATCAGGGAGGTATCATCTGCGAATAAAACTATATCGCAGAAATTTTTAACCATGCAAGGCAGATCATTTATATATGCTAGAAACAGAAAAGGTCCTAAAATTGATCCTTGCGGTACTCCTATTCTTACCAAAGACCCGGTTGAAGTATTGCCATTTATTCTAACCGTCTGTAGCCTGTCTGACAGATATGACTCTATAAGATCCAGAGCTTTTCCACGAATACCATATTTTTACAGCTTCAACTACGTCGTAACAAGAATCAAATGACTTAGTGACTTTTGGGGAATATTATCTAATAAATAATTAAACCTACATATTTACTTCCAACAATTGTAATATTACGTATTACGTTTATATTCCAATCGTAATAATTGATTGAAATAAACAGAGATCCTCTATATTAAAGAGAATTAAATAGACTTCAAATTTAAGACATAAAAATCAAACAAATTAATATTGGTACATCATATGCTACTAATGCTGAAACACATCTCCCGTAGCATGGATAGATCTAACCATTTTCATGGTAGTTTTGCTCTATCATAATCGAGGTTACTCGGTGCTTAAAGACAGTTCTTATGATATTCATCTTTGTATGTCCTACCTCGATTCATCGTTTTTTTTTAACAGAACTGAGTCTGTATTTTAAGGAATGACGATGGCGTCAGGCTGAAAAAAAAACAAGAAACTCGTAGTAAAATTAAATATATGAAGGTAACTTTTTTTTCCGGTGGTATGCCTTTATTTAACAAAATACTACGAACTATATACAACACTACAGCTATTTCAATAAAAGCATTTAGACAACCTATAAGTCATAGCAGACTCATAGGCAGTCCAAATGCTCCAGCCCACTCCCAGTCGGCAGCGTGCCCAGCATGCTGGCAGCATTGCCCCGTTGAATTGCAATGCTTAGGTATAACCTGGCACTGCTATTTTATCTTTATTCCTAGTGTTATAATCGTGATTGTCAGTGTTTGATTTAAATTTGCTCAAATTTTTACGAACATACATAATATTTTCAAATATATACAGACTTGGTAAAGTTAAAATATCAATTTCTTTAAAAAGATCTCTCAATAATATAATCTCAATAATAAGATAAATTGCAATGCTTAGGTATACGTTGAGCCAAATATGTGCCAGCATTTTGATCACCCGTCGCATCGACCAAGCGCTCAGATAAGTTTAGTAAAATACGATGAGCTCCCGGTCCCCATGGACGCAACGTCTTTACACTAAACGGCTCAAATATGTTATCCATACCGACGTTAGCATATTTGCACCGATGATAGGACACGTATTTAAAAGATCTTTCCGCGCTAGCTCGCATAGGGGCCGATCCCACTGTTTCTGAGATGACAACATTTTTGCGAATTCAGTATTTGGACATGCTAGTCGCCATGTGGATTTGGTCTCAGCCAGATATGCTACATCATATGAGCCTAAAGGTCGTGCAATATTTTTTCTACTAATTTGTGTGTATCGTGTACAGAAAATAAAAAAGCTGGTAATACCACTCTAGAAATGTTGCTTATCCCTCTGCAACCACACAGGGAGGAAGCTTCTACCCAAGCCCTAAAATCTATCTCAACATTCAAAACCGACACTAACGTATCTTTTTAACCGACTTCCAAAAAAGGTGGAGGTTCTCAATTCGTCTGTATATTTTTTTTTTTGTTTGTTACCTCAGATCTCTTGACTGGGTGAACCGATTTTGAAAATTCTTTTTTGTTTGAAAGCTGATGCTTGTCGTTTGGTCCCATTTTAAATTTCATCAAAATCGGTCAAGCCGTTAATGAGTTACACTAAAAAGATTGAAAAAAAAATTTTTAACAAAAAATGGAACCGACTTCAACCCCCAAAAGTGTGAAACTACTTGTCGAAGTCGGTACCATGCGCACAATATTGTGATAATAGGTAATTTTGAACCATCATGGTACCGACTTCAACAAGTAATTTCAGACTTTTGGGTGTTGAAGTCGGTTCCATTTTTTGTTAATTATTTTTTTCCTATAATGCAACAAAAGCTCACTGTGTTGCCACATCTGACAACATCTTAAATAGTAAGTAAATTTGGGACTAAAAAGGCAAAATCTTATAATTGTAAAAGCCATATGGGCGTTAATTTTGAATAATCTGCTAGAAGCATTTCTAAACTTTTGAATTTGTTCTTCGACAAATGGTGATAAAGATTCATCAAGAAACGGTGAACCCAAAAGACGGAGCGAACTTTTGTCTACTTATTTCATATTAGGTGCAAGTAAGTTGTGTAAGTAAGTTGAATTTTTCAATACTCGAAACTTTATCCGGACAAGAATCACCAAAAAAAAGTTCACATATAGAAAAATTTAGTTCAGGGCCAATAAGACAAAAATCGTCTATTAGTACCCGCAAGTCATTCAAAACCGTGTTCGCATCGCCTTCTAAGGTTCCGTCATCCAAATACCAAACATTAAGTTTTGATTGGGGACGTTGAATTATTGAGTGGATCGCAAGGCTAAAGATGGCTGGTCCCAGAGGATCACCCTGTTGACATCCTACGGAAGATAAAATAAAGTTATTTTGTTATGTTAATTTTGACGGATGCCTTAGCATTGCCAAAGAAAAGGGTATAATTTCGGAATTTTATCTTTAACTTCGGTCAAAAGGGTGCCTCTATCTAAAGAATTGAATGCATTTTAAACATCCACCTTCAAAAACACATCCAATTAACATCCAAATACAATTTTGATCAAGAAACATTTCTTCAAAGTACTATGTACAGCACTACGAATGTACAGCAGTCTCACAGCCACCCTTTGAACCAAAACCGAGTTGCAGTGGTTGAAAAAGACTATTTAAAAAAAGCAAACTTTTTCCTACAACCGCATTTGGCTGTGAGGCGACGATAAGTGGTGCCTATTGCTATAGGCCTAATACCACCACCTTTTTTTATTAAAAGCTCATAAATTCGCACCGTACAGAATTTCGGTAATTTCATTGTTGTCCTGATGCGACCTCATCATATTAACCAAAGCGCAGCACTTAAAACATATCTTATCCTTTAGTTCCGGTGAGGTAGTGAGACCCTTCTAAGGGATATGACGCCCTTAGAAGGGTCTCGCTACCTCACATGTCACGCCACGACTGCAGAAACCTCAACTATGTCTAATGACATAGTTGAGGTTTCTGCAGTCGTGGCAACTTTTATATAGGAGATTGTTTTGTATAGGAGATTCGGGAAGGTGGAGACCTGCAGTTGCAGGCGGATGGTTTACTATTAGGGAATTCAACGTATCAGATGTAATAGGGGCGATTCTATCACTCGAAAACAAGATGTGTGCCGGAAGAAGGAAACCACTACCTATGGATACATCTGGACAAATTTTCCTTACACTTAAATTTTCCTTAATAATAATAATTTTTCTTAAATTTTCCTTTAGAGCAATCTACGCCGCATATGTGAGGAGATTTTAAGAGAGCTTTGGTAATCTTTAAGATTTTAATATTAATTTACTAATTGAAGAAAACTTAGTCAAATAATTTAATATTTGATCAACGAAAATGGTTAGACCATTCTTAAAATAGTTTAAGAATGGTCATTTTAAGTGTATGTGGAATATGGATCTTAGTGTAATCAGAATATTAATTATTACTATAGAATAAATAATGTCATATTTAGAGAATTTGTGTAGGATAGACGCTATAATATGTATACTTATCTTAAATTAACTAGAATAAAAAGTTTTTCATAAACCGTTATCTCTGAAATTTATTAAGTGCCATGAGGGTTCCTCATTGATGCATAATGTTTCAATTTAATATACAGGGTTATTGGTAAAATGCTAACAACCTCTTAGGGTTGACTGCTGCTAGTCCTAACAAAGATTATGAGACATTTTTATTTGTTAGGTCTAACAAAAGTCAACCCTGATTGATGACACCAATGATTCAGGCATTATAACATAATATGATGATAATCACATTAGATGTGTTTTATTTTAGCTATAAGAAAATAATAATTTTATATTAACTTAAATCTGACCTTTTATTTTCAGCTTGTCGTCTATATTATGGTTTGCTTGATGCATCTGCCCACAATTACAAAACAACTTTAATCTTTAGATTAATAGAACATTTACTTGGTAGGTAGATGCAGGCAAGGAAAATACATCGAGTGTAATAAATCGCTCGTTGTATGTGCGAGTCATTCGTTGCATCGGAGATGACTTACCGGCGGCGCGGCGAGGCGTTGTTACTGCATGCGGAGGACGCAAATAAGTGCTCCAATGGTCGGATGGCTTATGATAATTTAATGCCTGATATATGGAAATTATACTAATAAATAAAATTGTTATTATATTTTGCTATTCGTTTATTGTAATTTTGTTTCAATTTCGGTATTTCAAATAACATTAAATTGATTTAATATTTTAATGACGCAAGGTACATTTTCAAAAATTTAACTCAGTGTGAATCAGAAAATTAATTTAATTTCTGACAATAAAGTACAAAACGTTACATTTCGTAGAGCGAGCGTTTAAAAAGCTCTACGTTTATACAAAGCCCATACAAAAAACTTCAAATATTTGGTACACAAAAATGCTACAAGGAATGCAACAAATGAACAAAGAACTTATTAGTACATATTTACTAGTTTCTATCGAAACACATAAGACATCATATTAAAAAAAAACGCCAAATATATCTAACCCCTATCGTGCCACGTGGTGGGGTCCTTTAGGTAAAAGCCTCCACTAGCGTCACTGATACCGGATATCCTTCGGAAGTTTTCTTCAGCATTACCTTCATGACAACCGCCGTCACAGTTGCACCCGAATATGTTGCATTTACCCTTACCGCAATATACTCCATCATGTACTCTGCCATCTTTACAAACTTTGGCTATACAACGCATCGGTAACATAGCATTCACCGATAAATCATTTTCATCTTGAACCGGCAAGTAATTGTGTTGCTCGTACGGGTAACAGGTATTTTTTTTTGTACCCCAAAACATGGCCGTTCTGCCGCAACATTCAGAATTGACTTTTATAACAGCAAAGAGAACAAAAAATACGATTGCTGTAACCGCATTCATCTTGACAAACTGAGTTGTAATGTGAAGTCTACCCAAAGGGCGTGGGCTTTTATAGCAAACGTGTGTGTACCTAACTGCAATTGTTGTTTATTTTATGTCCACAATGTGATAACAAGCGCTTTGACCTCACGCTTATTTTAAATGTAGGTATATGTTAACGGAAACGTGTGTAATCCGTCATTGTATACAATTCCTAGGGAATGTGTAACATTTCCTAAAATAGATAGGAAATCTATGATATATTTTCTAATACACTTGCACTTTTCATAGGAAATTTATACATTTCCTAGATAGCAATCGGAAAAGTATTACAATCTTGCTGATTGTAAGTATAGTGGGGATAGCGGATCGAGGGGAGGGTATTGCGTCATCCGAATCACGCGCATTTATTATCAATGATTTAACATCTCGCTATCTTATTTAAGCAAAATGACTCCAAATAAATCATTGTTAACTCAAAAGTAGTAAATAATCACCAAAATTATACTTGCTATAATTCTTCTGGCGCATCGCCGGCTGCTGCTGCGGCTTGCCTCGCGTCGCGCGTTGTTTGTGGTCACAAGTAACCTTACGCTCTTTCTCGCTTCGCTCGTCGTCGCGCCTAAATATTACTTTTTATATATTTCCTAGTGTCATCTCGGAATTGCAGACAATTGCTAGGAAATACATACATTTCACAGGAAATAACGAGATTGTTGAAGATAATGTTATTATTGACATGTTCTCCTCGGAATTGACACTTTGTATGAAGATCCTATATAGAAGATATAGGTATCCTTTATACCAAACACCAGATGCAGACTGCACTGTTGCATGTTATTTCACACTTTGATTTTTTTGATGGGTTGACCCTGGGAAATCGTTGCCAGTAGAGAAGTTTTGAATTAGTCGCAGACACAACATCAATATCGTATAGTTGATTTCTGTGTGTGGAAGCTTTATGGAGTTGCACCCAAAAGTACGAAACCAAAAAAAAAAAAAAACAGGATTTTTGTGTTTTGTCTGTGGTTCTTTCTTTGCCTTTTTCCTACGCGGATGAGTAAGAGGTAGTCTGCATATTTCGATAAAATAAGGTGAAATACCGAGAAAAAGAAACTTATTTGTCAGAAAGAAATACCACGCGGCCCGGTGCAATGCGGCGTCGTACCGGCGTATGTCGCCGTATCTCAACGCGCCTAAGAAACCGCGGTCGTCCTGCGATCGGGACCGGGAAGAATGTGCAATTATAACACATTGTGCTAAAGGAACGGCAGGTCAGTAGTGCTTTCGTGTCTGAGAAATCTCATAGTAATTCTTTAGGATAGCGTAGTTTTCAGGGTAATCTGTAATGGACGTTTATTCGTTCGCAGGTTGCCGTTCCATGTTAGAGAATAGAAAATTATAAAGACCTTCACACGCTGAGATGACGTTTGCCTGCATCCAGCGCAACCACTGCTGAGAGCTAGACGGTGACATCCACCCTTCACTTTTATTTAGTTTATTCAACATGAGAATTTAACCAGCTTGCATTACGGGCTACTGCCACACGCTGTTAGGTTAAGCAACTTTCCCTAGGAGCTACAGAATTCCCTCCCTCAATATTTAGACTAAACTTAAAATAAGAACTCGACATGTAGAGGGATCCATCTACATGCTAGAGAAACATATTTAAAAATAAGCAGAAAATCCTAGAATATAGAATAGAAAATAGCAGAATTAAAAGTTTATTAGCCAGAATAGAGTAAAGGAACCACAATTGTATTAAATTTAAGTTAATTTAAGGAACTAACCCCTTTAGAAATAAGGATGGTATGGAAAACCTGAATGTAATCCCCAAAGAAGCCAATATACAAATTCAAGTGAAGGTCAAATACCATTTTATTTTAATAATAGAACCCTATATAACTTTCCAGTGAATAACACTGGTGGCGCCCTTGTAGAACGGACACCACCCTTACATTAGTTACTCCAGTAAGTGAAATCCCCAGCGGACCGACCCGTTGCTCAACCTATAAGCTAGCTGGTAGAACAAAAATGCGCATACCAAAGTAGTGTGAAGCTTTAACAAATGACGCTTACAACGTAGGGCCAGGTTTTACTGAAACAGTGTTCAGGTTGGTGTCTCATTTCTTTCTTTTTGTTTAGAATTGTATTGTGGTTTGTTAGGTCATTCTGACGGTAGTAGAATATTAACATAATTGTAACAATGTCTGAGTTTAAGATGAACTTTAGACATCTACTCAGTGATGAGCTCAAATATGAACTTAGGATTCGTGGACATCATAATGTTGGGACAGTCGCTGACATGAGATCCAAGATATCCACTCTGACTAAAGCTTCACGTTTAGAGATAATTTGTGATCCTTTGGAACTCGATCCTGAATTAGAAGTAGAAGTTTGTGAGGATAAATTGAATGACATCACCCAATCCATTTCATCGGGTGAATTGTCTACTTCACAGAAAGAGAGATTTGTTTCTCGGATTATACACACTCAACTCCGATTAAGTCGTCTGGAGGCTGAGGACCGAGAACTTTTTAAAAGAATAACTGCTCTTAAAGAAAATTGTCAGAATGTTCTTAACATTTTAAATGTTGCTGTTATAGGAAAGGTTGGGGTATGTTACACGGAGGAGCCATCGGTTGTCGAGACAGTTCCAGCACATAGCGGTCTGAGTACTTCTTCTGCGGGGCCAGTGACGACTCAGGACTCTTCAGTAGGAACAGGTGAGCTGCGGATTGCCATTGACCCATCTCGTAACATATCCAACTGGAACATTAGATACTCAGGTAGGGATAGCAAAATCAGTTTACATGCATTCCTAGAAAAGATTGATGAACTGATCATTAGTAAGAATGTTAGTCAATCAGAACTATTGAGAAGTATAAGCGACCTTCTAGAAGGTAGTGCGGCAGAATGGTATCGCTTCTATGGCAAACATCATGTAACGTGGAATGAATTTGTAGCTGCTCTAAAGCAAGAGTTTTTGCCTACTTCATATAATAGGAAGACTCTAAAAGAGATTTACAACCGGACACAACATCCATCAGAAAGTGTTATATCTTACATTTATACAATGAAAACTTATTTTAACCGATTAGACATGGCTATCTCAGAAAAAGAACAAGTAGAAATAATTAAAGATAATCTAGCCCCATATTATAAATCAAAGGTATTTTGTGACTCTTTTGAAAACATAGACAAGTTACGCAGGAAGTGTAAGCAGATGGAAGACATGAAGTTGGAATGTTCAACACATGTTAACCCTCCAACTGTCAATCCAAACTCAGTACACACGGACTTGTGTTTTAGAACTAAGACTTTTTACAATGATAGAACACAGAAGAAGAAGATAGAAAGTTCCATCCAGACGGGAACTAATAGCACCATTTGTAAGAAATGTAAACGCAGAGGACACATTGAAACTGATTGTAAGTTCAATGGGACAATCTACTGCTACGGCTGTGGCAAGGAGGGGGTCACACGGCCGCGTTGTGAGAAGTGTAATCCCCAAACCAAGAATTGTTTAAACTCGGAAGGAGCCTCTCACACCGGGGTTGGGTAGACCAAACCTATCAGAACAGTAGCAGTAGACACGAAACTCAGAAAGTAGAATCAAATAGTCAAGTTATAGAAAATCAGAGAAACAAGTTTAGTGACGCTTCATTAAAATATCAAAAACTTCAAGAAGTTTATTTTAACCCATTGCCAGGAGAAACTAGACCTTTTCTGGAAGTGACAATTTTAGGCAGAAAATGTAAAGGCCTGTTAGATTCAGGGGCGATGGTCAGTGTGATCAGCGGTGTGGCTTTCAGAATCCTTGAGCAGTACGGAGCTACATTGAATACATCAGAACGCGCACCCATAATTACTGCCAATGGTTCAGTGAGCGTTGCCGCTGGGTACACATACCTTGATATAGAATATAAAAATTTTATTCACAGAATTAAGTTCCTAGTAATCGAAGAAGTTAAGACTCCCATTATTTTTGGTATAGATTTTTGGAAAATATTTAATATTGGTAGAGACATTTTAAAATTCATAGAAGTAAATAGCTTAACTTATAAAAATTGTTTTATTGAAAATGGCTCACTGCGAGCAGCCAGTGATTTAACTTCAGAACAGTTAGGGGAGCTTAACGCACGCATAGAAAAGTTTAAGAAACTTACTTTGGAATGTGGCTTGAATAAAACAGATCTTGTTCAGCACAAGATCAACACTGGCGATCACCCTCCAGTGAGACAGAAATGCTATCAATTTTCGCCTGCAGTGCTAGCACTCATACATAGTGAAGTTGATCGTATGCTAGAACTAGGCGTTATAGAACCATCCAACTCCCCATGGAATAGTCCATTGGTAGTTGTAAAGAAAGCGAATGGAGAACCTAGAGTTTGTCTGGATAGTAGAAAATTGAACTCTATCACGAAATTTGATAGTTACCCCCTACCAAACATTGATTTCATCTTGAACAGTCTTAGAGGCGCTAGATACATGACATCAATTGATTTAAAATCAGCATACTGGCAAGTAGAATTATCTCCAGAATCTAGAGAAAAGACAGCTTTTAGTGTTGCGGGGCGAGGTTTGTTCCAATTCCGCAGAATGTGTTTTGGATTAAGTACCGCAGCTCAAACCTTGCAAAGATTGATGGATAGGCTGTTAACAGCGGAGTTTCAGAACACAGATTTGACCCTATCAGTGTTTACGTACCTTGATGACGTAATTTTGATAAGTAGAGGAGATTTTAAAGAACACTTGGAACTGCTGGATAGAGTCTACGAAAAGTTGAGGTCCGCCAAGTTAACAGTAAACATAGAAAAATCCCATTTTTGTAGAGAAGAGTTAGACTATCTAGGATACAAGGTAGATAGAGAAGGGCTTAGAACTAACCCAGATAAAACCCGGGCTATTGTAAGGTTGGCAGTGCCTAAAACACCCAAAGAAGTCAAAAGTTTTTTGGGAATGGTGGGTTGGTATCGTCGTTTCATCCCAAACTTTTCAACAGTAGCAGCTCCATTGAGCCGTTTAACGAGTAAAAAGCTGAAGAACTGGGAATGGAACGGTGATGCCCAAGAAGCTGTCACCTACCTACCTACGGTTGGTAGAAGGGAGCATAAAAGAAAACAAGAAGGAAAGATTTAGAATTATATTGGGTAGAGAAAAAGGGTCGTGGATTACAGACAGGTGTGGCAATAGCGAGCTTCCTTGTTGAGAACTTATCTCCGGTCCGCTAGCAACTGAGTTAATGTTCAGCAGCAGGTCTGCCGTGCAGTGGCTCAGCTCCAACACTGCCGCGCCGGTAGGCTGTCCCAGCTAGGCGCTGTAGAGACGTGGAGTTTGGCAGCGGTCTGCGCAGGAGTTCAGGGGACGGCCGGAGTCAGGGGATCAGCCTCGTTAGGTACTGGGCCTGGTAGTGGAAGCCTGGTACAGGAAGCCTGGAGTTGGAAACCCGGTACTGGAAGAACCCCGTTAAATGGGGTTTCTTATAGCTTGGATTGAGGTTTAAATTATTTAGAACTGGTATAATAAAGTCTGAGCTCAACAAATTGTAAAGATCTCAGTTAAGTTTATCTTCTGGAGGTCTCATGTAAAGTGAGCTAGTTTGCCGTTTTGGCGCCTAGCCACTCAACCCCCGGAAGTTTGCTCCGTAATCCATTACCAAATATGGTAATGCTAGTGGTGACTAGACCGTTTAGAATTGAATCCACCAATGGCTTCACTTTTATTTTACTAATTTAAAATTACAACGTGCTTCTGCATTAGAAAATCGGAAGTAAAAACTATAACGGTGGCCATGTTGACACTTGACAGCTGTAACAAGCCAGTTCTGTCAATTAACAATATATGGACCTATAGTTATTTTATTGTAATTTAGACCTATTAAAATTCGTTATTTATTTTAAGATATTATTATTATTTATTTAGCAAGATATACTTAATATGAAAATATTATTTTACTTATTGCAACACATCACCAGATTTTTGGTTTAAGAATAGGCGACCTCTCTCGGATCATTGATGTACTACTTCAGAGAGCAAGGCGTTCACAATTGTATTGAGATCTCTTTGAGAACGGATAGATATTCTATTCTGCTCCTAATGGTAGATAAATGGTTAGATGGCGCTAGTAGTAAATTAAGTAATATTTGTTCACCGTTCAGGAAGGTGACATATCCCCTTTCGGCGAGAAGAATTTTTTGTTTTGCTAGAAACAAAAAATTCACTAGCCTCAAGCAGATCTAAGAAAAATACCTCACTTAAGACATTACTTGAGTTACATATATACACTATAGAAGCTCCAGCATATGGTCTTAAGTATTAACATTGTCTAGCCGCCATAGCGATGTGCATATACATATATAAGAACTCCCTAGAATTCCTCCCCATCGTTTGGATTCAGACATCCCAAGAAACGATTATTGACAGCAATATTGGGAGAAATGGAAGATTGTAGGGCTGAAAAACAGCCTAGCTACATTATAGGTATAAAGAACACACTAGAACAATAGTTAATTTAAGTACATAAAGTAAGCATTCATGGAATTAATTTTATTATAGGTTCCATGATTGCCTAAGTTAAATAAAATATTATGACAGATAGAAGTTAATCAAAAGGAAATACATAATGGCTTATTTTTTGAGTTATGTACCTCTCAGGACAATAAGGCTAAGTTAAAGAGTTTGAACAACCGCTCTGAACAATAAGGCTTAATTTAAAGAGTTTGAACAACCGCTCTCAATGGAAGAATTACCATATGGTATGTGAAAGAATGAATTTAGCAATGTTACAACACTATTCCATTCAAACTGGATAGTGACAAAGAGTATTTAAGGAAGTTACAATTAATTTAGTATATAAGTTAAGATGTTTAGTTTGTAGTACATTATAGGCACTTGAGTTAAGTTATAATATATCTTATGCCATTACAGTTGTATATAAGATATATCTATAAACAAGGATCAATATAAGAAAAGATCACAAGTTATTTGAGTTTCAGAAGTATATAAGATACTGTTACATAGTAGATCAGTAGTATATAAGGATTTATTTATCCTATATAGTTAAGGTTATAATATTAGAATTTATTAAAATAGTTTATTCTATAAGTGGGCTAAAGTGATGACTTACTATCAGGTGAGCCGCCTGATCAGTTTTATATAAGGATTTATTTTTCCTATAAAGATAAGGTTATATTAGAATTTATTAAAACAGTTTATTCTATAAGTGGGCTACGGTGATCACTTACTATCAGGTCAGACGCCTGCACGTTTTTTCTTATTCTATAAAAATATTCTATGAGTTTGGTTTTATTTACCTACCATAATTTAGTTATTTATGATATTCAGAATATGTATTTTAGTTGTAAGGTTGTATAAGTAAAGTTTTATTAAATTAATTCAAAGTATGAATTTGGTTTTATTTATTTAAATTTTAGGTTATCAACAATCTATTCAGTAGAAAGATTTGCATATAATAATTGTTAAGTAAGGTGAAGTAATTACTAGAATATGTATTTATTATCATCCCTGATATGCCAAGAACCTAAGTTTATTGTCTTGCATATCAGTCAATTCAGAAACAAAAAGAGAAAATTTAGTTTTATTTGCAACACATTGTATTTAGTTAAATTTATTAGAATAGCTATTATCTATATAACTGTGATAGAAAGTCATAGTATGACTGTAGTTTTATTCAATATATTTATGTCAATTTAGATTGCATTTGAGACATTACTTAGTAAAATTTTGTATTTAGTCAGTCGTTAAAATAAAAGAAGTTAAATACTGAGATAAGTATTAACTAAGAAACTTTGATATGTCATAAGTATAATCTATGTATATCAATAAGTTCAGAGACAGCAAGTAAGAGTTTAGATTTATAACGACATTTACAAAATTTACAGTTCAGTTGAACATTTGAGTATAGTATTCTCCGTTGCAAGTTTTTAGAAAATTTCAAGTTATAAGATAGTGCCACTTCATATGCAAATTCAGCTTTTTGCATAGATAGAAAGTAAATGTGCAGACCCATGATTATTGGAGTGAATATGTACTTGACCTATACCCAATGACAACAGTGTCATACAAGGTCAATGAAGGTTAGTTAGTAAGTACAAAATATTTCAGAAAAAAATGTGGGTACATAGAAATATGGTATGTGTGCTATTTATAAGCTGTTTTACAGATTCAATTATATTAAGTGCAAGTTATTAAATTAGAAGGAGATATGTGTAAGATAAAATATATTAAAAAAAACTAAAATTTAATTTTAGAAAAAAAATATTTAAATTTCTCGTTGAAGACGATATGGCTGGTTCTATGCCGCCAGAGGGTGTTACCCGTTGGCTATTAGTCGCCTCTTACGACATGCAGCTCTGCAGCAGGCCTATTCTAAATAGTACCCCGAGCCTACACAGGGCTATATGGCTGGTTCTATGCCGCCAGAGGGTGTTACCCGTTGGCTATTAGTCGCCTCTTACGACATGCAGCTCTGCAGCAGGCCTATTCTAAATAGTACCCCGAGCCTACACAGGGCTTGCCAACTTATAATTAACACACACACAAGAAGAACACAATAAAATACAGTTTAGAGAGTACAGAAAATATGTGGCAGAGCCACACCCAAGAAAGTTTGCCACACCAACCTGTCTGATCCTATTTAGTATGGGCGCCAATGTCACCTACCTACCTACGGTTGGTAGAAGGGAGCATAAAAGAAAACAAGAAGGAAAGATTTAGAATTATATTGGGTAGAGAAAAAGGGTCGTGGATTACAGACAGGTGTGGCAATAGCGAGCTTCCTTGTTGAGAACTTATCTCCGGTCCGCTAGCAACTGAGTTAATGTTCAGCAGCAGGTCTGCCGTGCAGTGGCTCAGCTCCAACACTGCCGCGCCGGTAGGCTGTCCCAGCTAGGCGCTGTAGAGACGTGGAGTTTGGCAGCGGTCTGCGCAGGAGTTCAGGGGACGGCCGGAGTCAGGGGATCAGCCTCGTTAGGTACTGGGCCTGGTAGTGGAAGCCTGGTACAGGAAGCCTGGAGTTGGAAACCCGGTACTGGAAGAACCCCGTTAAATGGGGTTTCTTATAGCTTGGATTGAGGTTTAAATTATTTAGAACTGGTATAATAAAGTCTGAGCTCAACAAATTGTAAAGATCTCAGTTAAGTTTATCTTCTGGAGGTCTCATGTAAAGTGAGCTAGTTTGCCGTTTTGGCGCCTAGCCACTCAACCCCCGGAAGTTTGCTCCGTAATCCATTACCAAATATGGTAATGCTAGTGGTGACTAGACCGTTTAGAATTGAATCCACCAATGGCTTCACTTTTATTTTACTAATTTAAAATTACAACGTGCTTCTGCATTAGAAAATCGGAAGTAAAAACTATAACGGTGGCCATGTTGACACTTGACAGCTGTAACAAGCCAGTTCTGTCAGTTACTATATATGGACCTATAGTTATTTTATTGTAATTTAGACCTATTAAAATTCGTTATTTATTTTAAGATATTATTATTATTTATTTAGCAAGATATACTTAATATGAAAATATTATTTTACTTATTGCAACACATCACCAGATTTTTGGTTTAAGAATAGGCGACCTCTCTCGGATCATTGATGTACTACTTCAGCGAGCAAGGCGTTCACAATTGTATTGAGATCTCTTTGAGAACGGATAGATATTCTATTCTGCTCCTAATGGTAGATAAATGGTTAGATGGCGCTAGTAGTAAATTAAGTAATATTTGTTCACCGTTCAGGAAGGTGACAAAGCTTTTGACCAACTAAAAGGGAACTTGGTTACATCCCCTGTTTTGTCCTGTCCGGATTTTACAAAAGAATTTACTATACAATGTGATGCGAGTGATAAAGGTGTAGGTAGTGTCCTAACTCAGAACATACATGGTGTCGAAAAGGTGATAGCCTACGCTTCTCGTAGCCTCACTACGGCAGAAAGGAACTATTCTGTTACGGAGAAAGAATGTTTAGCCGCATTATTCAGTGTAGAGAAATTCAGGTGTTATGTTGAAGGACACCCCTTCACTGTAATAACTGATCATGCATCTCTACAGTGGTTACTAAGTATAAAGTCTCCTAGTGGTAGGTTAGCCAGGTGGGCTATGCGACTCATGCAGTATAAATTTGAAATTAAACACCGGAAGGGACACTTACATGTGGTACCTGATGCACTCAGCAGGTTAGAAGTAGAATCCTTAGAAGAGATAAGTTACCCCTCGGGTGACCATTGGTATGATGCTCTATATCAGAATTGTGAGAAATCTCCACAGCGTTACCCTAAATTTAGCATCATTGAAGGGAAACTATTTAAATTTAATTAGAAGCAAGTATGTGCTAGAAAATGACACTTCATGGAAATTAGTAATACCTTTACAAAATAGGACTAAGATCTTATTAGAAAATCATGACCAGCCTACAGCAGGACATTTTGGAATCAGTAAAACTGTAAAGCGCATAGCTCTACGATATTACTGGCCAAAATTGCTGAAGGATGTCAAAGAATATGTTAGGAAATGTGAAGTTTGTTTGACTAACAAATCAACTAACAAGGCTAGACCTGGACTTATGGGCCAGCCCAAGAAAGTAAACAGGCCATTTGAGACCATATCTATAGATTTGCATGGCCCATTGCCAAGGTCCAAGAAAGGTAACACATTTGTGTTGGTAGTTGCGGATTATTTTTCAAAATATGTCTTCTTATTCCCCATACGAAGAGCCGTAACTTCAACAATCAATCAGAAATTAGAAGAATTTGTTTTCCTAGTCCAGGGAGTCCCTAAGACTTTAATATGTGACAATGGAAGCGTATTCACCTCTAAAGAATTTAAAGAATTGATAGATAAGTACAAAATACCCAACTTATTCTACACTGCGGTATACACTCCCCAAGTGAATCCAGTAGAGCGTGTCAACAGAGTATTGGGAGATGCTATATCATCATTCCTTAAGGATGACCATAGAGATTGGGACGTTCACTTGCCACATATACAGTCAGCAATGAATAATAGTGTACATGAAGCCACAGGTTTCACCCCTTTTTTCATTGTCCATGGTAGAGAAATAATTTTGGATACAAATCACTATAAATTCAGCACTTTCGACCAACAAGATTTAAATTTCCCAGAGAGAAAGGATTATGCAGGATCATTGAGAGAATTAAAAACGATATTCCTTAAGGTAAAAGAAAAATTGAATTATGCATATGAAAGAGGTAAACGTTTATATGATAAGAGAAAGAGAGAAATCAGTTTGAATGTTGGTCAAGTTGTGTGGAAGAAAGATTACACTCTATCCAAAGCTAGTGATAATTTCGCAAGTAAATTAGCACCTAGGAACATAAAATGTGTAATAGAAGAGAAGGTTAGCCCCTTAATTTATCGCCTTCGAGCGATGAATGGTAAGAAATTAGGGTTAACCCACATCAAGGACATAGTCCATATAGAACCAAAGTAGAATGGGAAAGACTTGTTAGGATAAAACTTAGAGTGCATGTGTAAGCATGTAGGTAGTAAATGTAAGTGGTAGATAGATGTGTTATTAGTAAGTATTTAGTTAGTATGTTAGTAGTAAAAAGGAGAAAGAAAATAAGAGGCTAGGGTGAATGATAAGTATGGAAGGTATGATGAATAAATGAGTATGTTAGGTAACTTGCTAGGGATTTGTGTGAGTGAGATAAATGAAGTGAGAGAAGAGAATATAGAAGGAGAATGGAGTGATAGTAGAATGGATTTCAAATGTATCAAAAGACAAGAGTTGTGTGCCTGGTACTATGAAGTTGTTGACAGATGCTAGAGTGACCGTAGAGCTTCAGATTTTCTTTTACCTTATAGTTAATTTAAAGGTTCAGCGCTGAATCCAGTAGATAATGGTATTGATAAGTAGTAAAAATATAATTAATTTAAGTTAACACTAATTGTGTAGGCAGTATAATAAGTGTTAATTAAAACAACACTTATTGGTTAGTTTAGGTAAGGTATAGCTAAGATTTCACATGGTATAAACCATATTTTTCCTACACTGCAAGTCAGTTAAGCGTACCTGGTAAGGTAAGAAAACTACATATGTATTAGTTAACAAGAATTTTATTTTAAAGAAGCATTTAGAACAATAGAACACAGTAGTAAAGTTCATAAATACAATGGGTCATTGGTACTCTGCAGCTTACTCTGTAGAATCTAGAATGTAAATGGAATGTCCTTATGTCTCGTCTTAATATCGTTTTGTTTCAGAGAATTTGACTTTACTGTCACAACAGAATCTTTTTTGGTAGTAGTTTTACTCACAAAATTATATTTCACATCGTTCATACTAATTTTGCTCTTATCGGGGGGGTGTTGTTGCATGTTATTTCACACTTTGATTTTTTTGATGGGTTGACCCTGGGAAATCGTTGCCAGTAGAGAAGTTTTGAATTAGTCGCAGACACAACATCAATATCGTATAGTTGATTTCTGTGTGTGGAAGCTTTATGGAGTTGCACCCAAAAGTACGAAGCCAAAAAAAAAAAAAAACAGGATTTTTGTGTTTTGTCTGTGGTTCTTTCTTTGCCTTTTTCCTACGCGGATGAGTAAGAGGTAGTCTGCATATTTCGATAAAATAAGGTGAAATACCGAGAAAAAGAAACTTATTTGTCAGAAAGAAATACCACGCGGCCCGGTGCAATGCGGCGTCGTACCGGCGTATGTCGCCGTATCTCAACGCGCCTAAGAAACCGCGGTCGTCCTGCGATCGGGACCGGGAAGAATGTGCAATTATAACACATTGTGCTAAAGGAACGGCAGGTCAGTAGTGCTTTCGTGTCTGAGAAATCTCATAGTAATTCTTTAGGATAGCGTAGTTTTCAGGGTAATCTGTAATGGACGTTTATTCGTTCGCAGGTTGCCGTTCCATGTTAGAGAATAGAAAATTATAAAGACCTTCACACGCTGAGATGACGTTTGCCTGCATCCAGCGCAACCACTGCTGAGAGCTAGTCGGTGACATCCACCCTTCACTTTTATTTAGTTTATTCAACATGAGAATTTAACCAGCTTGCATTACGGGCTACTGCCACACGCTGTTAGGTTAAGCAACTTTCCCTAGGAGCTACAGAATTCCCTCCCTCAATATTTAGACTAAACTTAAAATAAGAACTCGACATGTAGAGGGATCCATCTACATGCTAGAGAAACATATTTAAAAATAAGCAGAAAATCCTAGAATATAGAATAGAAAATAGCAGAATTAAAAGTTTATTAGCCAGAATAGAGTAAAGGAACCACAATTGTATTAAATTTAAGTTAATTTAAGGAACTAACCCCTTTAGAAATAAGGATGGTATGGAAAACCTGAATGTAATCCCCAAAGAAGCCAATATACAAATTCAAGTGAAGGTCAAATACCATTTTATTTTAATAATAGAACCCTATATAACTTTCCAGTGAATAACACTGGTGGCGCCCTTGTAGAACGGACACCACCCTTACATTAGTTACTCCAGTAAGTGAAATCCCCAGCGGACCGACCCGTTGCTCAACCTATAAGCTAGCTGGTAGAACAAATATGTTTCTCTAGCATGTAGATGGATCCCTCTACATGCTAGAGAAACATATTTAAAAATAAGCAGAAAATCCTAGAATATAGAATAGAAAATAGCAGAATTAAAAGTTTATTAGCCAGAATAGAGTAAAGGAACCACAATTGTATTAAATTTAAGTTAATTTAAGGAACTAACCCCTTTAGAAATAAGGATGGTATGGAAAACCTGAATGTAATCCCCAAAGAAGCCAATATACAAATTCAAGTGAAGGTCAAATACCATTTTATTTTAATAATAGAACCCTATATAACTTTCCAGTGAATAACACTGGTGGCGCCCTTGTAGAACGGACACCACCCTTACATTAGTTACTCCAGTAAGTGAAATCCCCAGCGGACCGACCCGTTGCTCAACCTATAAGCTAGCTGGTAGAACAAAAATGCGCATACCAAAGTAGTGTGAAGCTTTAACAGCACTTAACTCTGATGTGTTATCATAAAACACTCAGAAAGTTATTGTGACATTGTATTGATTACAATTATTTATTTAAAGTTTATATTATTATGTATATTTATGCATTGTAACACTTAAAATATTTAAAAATAATTATAACATAAATAATTAAATTTGTAATGTGTATATTTGTATGTAATCTTTATAAAAGTACTTCAATTTAAGTTAATATAAACACAGTCAATTGACTCGCTAGTAGACTGTAGAGGGTACTGTTCCGCTTTGTAAAAGGTAAACAAATTCAGTCTTGCTTCGGCAGTCGATTTGAACGGACGGTAAATTGTGACGTAGCGAATAAGTAGGAAGTGATAAGTGTGTGTAATGTGGTAATGTATATATGTGGTAATTTTGAATAAGGTACGTACATAGTTATAGAATATATATAGTATATTTTTGTAACACATTGTTAGAAGACGTTTAAAAGAAAGGCCCCGAGTTTCTTGCCCGTTCTTCTCGCAGAGGCCCTATAAATCTTATGTGCTGAACGTGGCAGTAAAATTCAGCAATAAATGTTGGCGAATCAATTATGGTGTATTCTTTTATGATCAAGTACCTCCCCTTCAATTGCAATGACCCTTACCTTAGTATATAACAAGAAATGTCTAACAGATGTTAAGTCAAGTTGTTCCAAGCTCTGAGTAATGTACTCAGAGTTTACATATTTCTAGTTGCTATTGATCATAATACAAACCTGCTCTTAATTTAAGTTTATAATGTTATTTTTATGATATTTAAAATTAAGCAGATGTCACGTGTTAAAATGTTTAATGCACATTTTAAATTAAAATTTGTTAATAATTAACATTATTTAAATAATTCATAATTTTTTGGGTAAACATAAGAAGAGTATCGTCTTATTTGCCTAATTGTATTTTAATAGCTTTAATGTATAATACATGACGTACTTATTTTGTTTCTATATGTTCATAATAATATTATACCCTCGAGACCTGTTTGTGAGCTTAAGACTACATTCGTTTCTATATTGTACACGTTTTGAGTTGCAACCCAGGTCAGTTCAAAATTTTTCTGTGCTCCTTTTGGATCACAACATGTATTTCGTATTGATTGTAATTTGATTTTTGTACTAAATAGATTAAAAAAGTGTGTATATAGGAATCTTTGAAACATTATTTTACACATTTCCTAAGTAGGCTCGGAAGGGTAAATATTTCCTAGGAATTGTATACAATTCCTAGGTTTCATACATTTCCGGTAACATAATATAAATATTAAGGAAAACTTGTTTTTAATCTTGTTTTGTTTACTTTACGAAGCCCAGTAATAAATCAACACTTCTATGATATTTCATTATCACAAGTGTGTTGGTTCATCTATAGTTTCATTGAAATAAGTTTATTACATTAATAAATTACCCGTGGGGTGCCATGTTAGAATTGCACCTCCCCATATCATCCCGTGGGTGTCGTAAGAGGCGACTAAGGGAAAACTACTGGAAGGTGTTCAGCAGCGCCTTCTAAAGAACTGCGATCCCCAAGACGCCTGCCAAGCGTGGGGATTATGTCAAATACCCCCTTAATAGGGGAGGCTGTGTTCAGCAATCGACGATCCGGCTGTTACAGTACTGTATAGTACATTAATAAAATAATACAAATGCTAATACAATTTTTTTATCCCAAAAATAAAACAAATATGATAAAAATATTTACATCAAAACTATATTGCTAAGATTTTTACCTTTCATTAGCAGCCATAATAGGTGAACCTGTGTTACATCTACGTAATTACGTTCATATTCCCACAAACATGTTACTACAGTAATTATACAGTTAGTTATCCATCTGTATAACACTAAGGCCCGTTTCAGAATGTCCTAATAAAGTTTCGGGTTGCTAGCCAACACATAATATAACTGAATGATAAAAATGACAGTTGACATCCAGCGCGTATCAAGCTTTAACCGATGGATAGGCTACATTGGTGACTGTGAAACGCAAAGATAGTGTTTTGTTTAATAAATATGTTCTGGGTAGTAAAACCGGAACTTACTCGAATATTCTGAAACAGGCCCTAAAAGATATAATTGTCAGTGATAACTGATAAGTGACAGACACATCGAGTGTCCAATTAATGTTTGATCAAAGGGTTTTAGATGTAAAGTACTGGAAACTAGACTTATTGTTTGCCTGTTATCTCATTATTCTATAGATTAACATCTAATACTATTAAATAATTCGCTAAATAATCAGCTACTAATACAAGTACCTAATTAACCAAGTAAATAGCAGAATCACAGTATTCTACTGTAGCATATTTAGTAGCTTAGACACTACCTACCATATTTTGTATAATTTAAGTAAATATATAAATAAAACTGCAACAATACCCTTCTCTCCAGTAGAGGTTTTCTCTAGAGCCTTCCACGTTTTTCGAACTTCGTTACGTTATTCTAAACTATTTATATTATGATATCTGCCTTTCTTTGGAGCTATCTATAATTTAGTATTGTAATACGTCCAGTACAACACTGTTACACTCATAAAATCATATTTCAACTCTTAAGATTATCTTACAATCACAAGATCTTTTACCATAATTCCAAATTTAGTCAGTTTGTAGGTGCTATTATGAGCTGTGAGCCCAATTTGACTCTGCTTCGTAAGAGTTAATCTTAAGATTAATTAGATTAGCATGGGGTGTATGAAACACCTTGTTGATTCCAAAGTGCAGCGACAATATCAAACCAAGTTTAACTAACGAGTCACTGGGCTCTTTTATTAGACTTGGTTTGATATTGGCGTGACCATTGACACCAGAATGTTTGAGTCACCCATTGTAAGTACTGCCATCGCCGAAGTGAACTTACGTGAATCAATTTAAAGTAATTGCGAGGCGTAGTAGCAATAAGTTAGAGACCTGGTGTCAAAGCTGTGACATATTCATCTTCATTTTCAGATAATAAAGAGAGAATCAACAAATATTGAATGAAAACCTAACGTCATGTACCGGGTCTCGTTCAGAAATTGGTAAAAATATATTATTTGCATAATATGAATTTTCAACACCCTTGCTCGTAAAGTGAGCTTTATTACATCGTTCTTAGGGCCATAAACCGATCTATAACACCCTCGTGCATAATAATATTATACACTAGTGCATAATAGAATTATCCCTTCAACGTTAAGTTAGTACCTAACTTTTTTTTATTCCTTATAGGATCGCATTTGTGCAATATATTTATTTTCCTCGCAAGGTTGTTGAAAATGTGCGTATGAAACTCGTGAGCCACTTGCTCATTATACACGAGGCTGTGGGTGGCAGCCCGAGCCGTATCAGCATCAGTAAATCAGCCGAGTGTATAATGAGCAACTTAGCTCACTTGTATCATAATATACTATAACAGCACCGGTGCTGTAATATGCAGTGCAGCCAGAAAAGGCCTGAGTGCAGCATAATGCTGTGGACTAATCCCCAGAGCTGACTTTCTGCTCTGATCGTTAGAGACGCACAGAACCGACTTCAACACCCAAAATTGTGAAATAACTTGTTGAAGTCGGTACCATGATAGTTCAAAAGTACCTATTATCACAACATTACGCGCATGGTATCGACTTCGACAAGTTATTTCACAATTTTGGGTGTTGAAGTCGGTTCTGTGCGTCACTAACGATCAGAGCAGAAAGTTAGTTCTATTTTAAAGTCGGTTCTATTTTATATTTCATTTATTTTTAAACTCTTTTTAGCGACCTTTGCTACCTAATTGTCAACGACTATATCATCAAGATAGGTAAATATTTTTCAGTTATTGGAGTGTAATTAAAAATGGCTTGACTGATTTTGATAAAATTTAATGGGACCGAACGACAAGCATAATCTTTCAAATAAAAAACTTATTTTTAAAATCGGTTCACCCAGTTAGAAGCTCTGAGGTAACAAACATAAAAAAAGACAGAATTAGGTTAAGAACCTCCTCCTTTTTTGGAAGTCGTTTAAAATGGAAGGAAAATCAAATCTAAATAATAAAGTTTTCAAAGAATTAATGGTTATAATACTGTATTTTCTGAAAAGGGTCGTTTTCTTCAACACTGTTACCATAATAAAACAAAAAATGGCTGTTGAATAATTCAATTAAGATTAATATCAGTTTTATTCAAATACGTCATAAGCGTGTTGAGTGGATTTATCCCAATTTGAAGTTAAGCGTCACAAATGTGGTTGAAAATAAATTAATGGCCTCTTGCCTAACAGGCAGCCCTGCTTGGGAATTGTCGTAGTAGTAGTAGATATATGCTCCCACCATACATTTAACAAATCAGTTCACACTTTTGATAGAGGGCGGTTTGTTTCCATGTTTAATAAATAATCATCCGTTCCTTGGCGGAAACCTATTTTGAATATTCTCGTTGGTAAGTTACCACACCACCAGACGGATAATAAAGTATCACACGGTGGTAATCCATTTCAATTGCATGCCAAAGTTAATTGGTACAACACTGTCCAGTAGGGCGGGTTATAGTTGCAACCCCCGTATTCTCCCTTGGGTGTCGTTAGAGGTAATTAAGGGAAAAATACTGGAAAGTGGCCAGTGCCTTCTGAAGAATTGTAACCATTTTCTGCGAACCCCAAAGCGCCTGTCCAGCGTGGGGTGTATGGCAAACCTGCATCTCAATTCCGACTACAACAAGACCTGGTAGTGAATAAATATATCAATCATGCAATTACAGGTTCATAGCACTAACATTTTGTTGTGGAGTGTGATTTTAATATTTTTTGTCCTTAAGTTTTGTACAACATTAGGGTACCAAACAATAAAAGGGATTTATGGGAAATATGAAACGGAGACGGGTAACTGTGTTCTTAATGCAGAAAAAGGTTAAGAATAAATAGACAAGTATGATAAAATACTCGTAATTATTATTGTAGAATGCAAAGCCATGGATTTATTATGTGACACTGCGCAACTACAAATGTTTTAACACACAATAGTGAGCGCTTCGTGCAGCAGTGCACCAAGACATGTAATTATACACCATTCTTCAGTTCTGCAGGTAGGACGTCGCACAGCCAGCGACCATCCCGACAGTGCAGCCCCCTGACCCGCACGCTGGCTGAGGTTGACGTCCACACATAATCGGGCTTGGTCGGAAACACCGCACGTCGTGCCCAGTACATGCGAGAGTCGCACTGGAGACGTGGCTTCCCGTCCAGATTTACCTCAGCTCCACTGAGTGGCGCCACCAATGACGCATTGTAATCCTCCTCGGAAAATTGCACAAGAGTGACGGGTGCTCCCTGAAGCTGAACATACGCGTACGAAGAGTTGTCTCGTATATACATCAAGTCGGCGAACTGTAGGTGGAAATTAACATAATTTTAGTGAATATAAAATACTATTTTTGATACCAAAGTCAACAAAAGTCGTAAACTCACCCCCAGTTCTGAGATACTTGTTTTTTTAAGATCCAATACAGATAAATGTGTCATGTTTTCGCGCCAATCGCGGCAGATGCGAGTTATACGTGTGTCAGACAAATCAAGGGATTTTAACTTCTGCAAATGGAGCAACTGTGAGTAACCTGGGCAAAAAAATAAACATAAGTAAATCAATCGTATATAAGATTTTTGGTTACAATAAGCGCGTGAAGTTTGCTTAGCCGTTCTGAACCGATTTTTATGAAGTTTAAAATGGGACCAAACGACAAGTATCAGCTTTCAAACAAAAAAAGAATTTTCAAAATCGGTTCACCCAGTCAAGAGATCTCAGGTAACTCCTCTTCCTTTTTTGGAAGTCGGTTAAAAAATAGCATGTATTGTACTCATTAACAATTGGATATCTTATGTTTTAGTGATTTTTCGTTTTAATATATGGTTAGATGTTTGAATTGATGAAATTGATTTTATGGTTCCGTACCCAAAGGGTAAAAACGGGACCCTATTACTGAGACTTCGCTGTCCGTCCGTCTGACCGACTGTCCGTCCGTCCATCCGTCTGTCACCAGGCTGTATCTCAAGAACGGTGATAGCTGGACAGTTGAAATTTTCACAGATGTTGTATTTCCATTGCCGCTATAACAACAAATACTAATAAAAATTAAGAGGGGCTCCCATACAACTAACTTGGTTTTTTTACCGTTTCTTAGTGGATATTAATAACAGTTACAGGTAAACGCTTTAACTATTCACAGAATATTTCGTTTTATGTTCTTTTTAAATATAAATAATTAAAAAAATAAACGGAACCCTTCGTGCGCGAGTCCCACTCGCACTTGGCCGGTTTTTTCATAACATAACATCAAGGACGAGAACGCAAGCGTATCTTTTACTTCGGAAATGGCTTAGGTATACCTACAATTTGTCGATACAATATGGTGCTGTAACCAGGATGTCGCACTATTTATTATTTTATAATTTAAGAGTAATAGGGTCCCGTTTTTACCCTTTGGGTACGGAACCATAAAATCAATTTCATCAATTCAAACATCTAACCATATATTAAAACGAAAAATCACTAAAACATAAGATGAGTAGGGCTCGTTCCAATTCAGTGTGGTGATAAGGATTAATCAAATTACTACATTTATATGACTACCATGTTAGAAGTTTTATAACTACATAGGTTATTTCACGGCTAAGATTATTAGGCCTAGTTTCACCATACTCTGTTATTTATTTGACGCCTTGTTAATCCTTTTAACGGACTGTTAACTGAACCGAGTGTCCCACCAACTGTTAATGGATGATTAATTCAGTTAACTTCATAGAACGTAGACTGATTTAACAGCTCTGTTATTTTTAAAGATCCATTAGCTAATGCCTGATTTAGCGTAAACAAACATGGTATGGTGAAATTAGGCCTTAAGATGACAATAGTAGAATCTCAGTTATGCCTTAAAATTGGGTGGTGCGGTTTACCAAAATTCATCATTGATTTTATTTCTTCATTTAAGATGAGTAGGACTTTTTACAAACCTTGTTTCAAAACTGGTAACTATAAGGTGAACTTATATAATAGAACTCTGTAGCTCTAGCACGAATAACTTGCGAAAACGTAACCGTTGTGACCATTTTATAAACGATTCAATCAACGCCCCTACAGTGCGTAAAAGGAACTAAATTTTGGCAGATTGAAGGTTTTGACATCTAATGTGTCGAAATTTTAACGAGAACGTTTCGTCATGTAAAAAGTTTTGAATGAAATCGCGAGCACGAACCTAATTTTACCGTAAGCTCTAATAAAATGCCAAAATTGACAAATATCAATCATAGAGGATTTTGTATCGGCACAAAAAGAATTCAAACCTCTTTTGGAATGAATCATTATTTTAGAAAGAAGGTACAATAACTTTTATTTACGCCGAATGACGCCACTTTTGTAATCCTATCGAGTTCACGTTAGCCAACAAACGATGCCTTGTGCTGTCAACCATCTCCTCCTGCGTAAACGTACTGTACACTCGATACGTTTACGTTAAGCCTGCACCGAAGCAGCGATACGTAATTTTTGTTAGTATGATCCCTTGCTCTATGTTTATTTCTTAATTTTGAGTTATGTAATTAATATATTATGTTATATTTAAGTAAGGTAAAGGCACCTTATTCCGCGGGGTTCTAATATTGGCACTATATTCCGAGGTATTTCGAAAAACGGTTATATTATCATGCTTATAAATTTATTTTTGCTGCAAGACCCTTTATCTATTAAATAATATATCTTTGCGCAGTTGAGTCATCAAAAGACCGCTGTTCTGTCGAAACATTTTGAAATAAACGGTAAGTATTGCGTCAGTGGCTGACCCGAACGCACGCTCCATACATTTTGGACATTGGGCACGTGAATATCATGTTTATTCAAATAGTATTTTATTCGTTAATTGTGTACAGTGCATTAATTTATTTAATAGAAATGTTTAAAAAAATATGTCTTCAATCGAAAATAGTTAACTTCTGTGAGTTTTTCGTTGTAAAATGTAGGAAAAATACAGTTTAAAAATACCGCGGCATTAGGTGCCAAATATTTAACTCAGTTCTTTATTCCGATGTATGCCACGGAATAGCGATTTCACAGAGTCGGTTTATTTTTAATATTTTCAGTATTGTTTTTATGATAAAGCATTTCTCACTTTGGATTTGACAACCTAAATATTTATAATATATTGAAATCTATTTACGAGGTACAATAAAACGTCGCATTCCCTAACTACAGTCTGTTGAAAGTGGTATATTTAGGTATTTGGTTAATTCGTTCTATGGGATAGTTTAATGAGAAAATGCAAGTTTATACACAATGTATTGTAATTGTTATCCGGCATTATATATATTTAGGACAACAATGCAATTTATATTTTGTCTGTTTCTATACTATGCAAAAATCTCGTATATTTTAATACTCGGAATTAGGAAACTTCATTTTTTTGTATAAAATGTTATTCCGATGTACAGTGGGGCGCAATAAGATTGTGCATAAGCACAAGTAATATACATAGTGTTCACAATTGTATGCAAATTGTTACGCAGTTTATGATAATGCAAAAAATAAAAATATCACTATCTGACTTTTATAATAATTACCAACTTATATTACAAATTATGAAAGGTGAAAATGGTAAACTTTATACCTAATCCTCAAATAATGAACGTATACGAAATCATAGGCGAGCCTCTTATGGTCCTGAGTTCGATTTATTTTCCCTCATTTGATACATGGGTGGAGGGTTAGATTTTTGTTACTGAATTACGCCATACCTTTATGGTCGGGTTAGACTTTAATTTGGTTTAAGTAGTAAATGTAAGGCTTAAGCAACAGCATTTTTTTAAATTATAATACCGCGCCTTTTGATATAGTAAAAAATAATTATAGGCAGTCCTTTTTACATAAAGTGAGAAAGCATTGCATTTTGAACACACGGAATTAGGAACCAAATACATCGGAATAAGAATTTTTGCATCGGATCAAGGTGCCTTGGACTTATTTCATATTTAGTTTAATTTTGAAGACAATTTAAGACTTAATTAACAAATATTTAGTATAGTTTAAAAGTAAAAACAATAACATACGTGATAAAAACATTAAAACCAGCGGAAATGTACAGGAATTGCTTAATTTTTGATGTTCTTTCGAGTTTTTTTGAAAATACCTCGGAAATAGGTGCCTTTACCTTACTCATTCTATAAATCATACACTATGGAAACACGAATACTTGAAATTTTCTCTATAGAAAATAAATCCAAAGTTACATCTAAAGAACGAAACAAACCCTTAGTACGGCGTAAATACTTAACGGAGAGTCATCAGTATTTGAATAATAAAAACAACAACGTGTTTTCTATAACGTATACACATTGCATTTTTCAAATAGGTGTTTGTTTTTATTATACGAAGGAAATACTCAAATTCACGCATGTTCCGCCCATTTTAATCAGAGCCGCGATGCTTTTGATGTCCCTATCCGCTTAAGTAATTCTTCGGCCGTCGGACGGGGACGGACCTAAAAAGCTCGGTGCGCCCTTAAGGACTTGGGCTACAGTGAGCAATATCAGTCAAGTTAAAGGAACTGCCCAAGTGGGACCCACGAACGAGGTATACAACCAATATCATGCTGTCTGTCGTCTTAAGAGGCTGCAGTGGGGGTTTTTTGAAGGCACTGGTTCACAGTTCACACACCATAGCCTCAGCATGTGTTTCAATAGACAACCAGAATTTGTTACCAGTTTTGTATGTGTTATTTTAGTAATTTGTTATATTTGTGTTAGTCACATTTAATGGGCCTACGTGCCTTTAATAAAAAGTTTTTGTTTTTGGTTTGATTTTGATAAACCTTTTTACCTATCACTGGTATCGGAGAGTTAAAATGACGAGAATATATATATATATTTATATATATAGAGGTTAATATTCCTTAATTTCCTTTAGTTTTAGCAGAATTGTAGTAATTTGAACTAAGTTTAAGACCTCACTTGGAAAACTACGCGCAACCGTGACTCCCAGACGAAGGGCTATAATATAGCCCGAAACTGGTCGAAATCTATAATTTTGAAGCAGTGATAGCTCAGTGGCTTTGGCTATGGACTGCCGTGCAGCAGGTCCATGGTTCGAATCCCGCTGTGGGCTTGAGCTTCACCGCATGGTGGAAGGGCATTTTTGCGAATGCCCGCCTGGCTAGAGACCACCCTCAAGTAGAAAATCTGTCGCCAAGCACCTAACGGTGTGTTCCGGCAGCTATCCTTGAGAGCCAGTCATTCTAGGTTAAGCCTGTTAACACCTTCGACCACATCGTCACTTACCATCAGGTGAGATTGTGGTCAAAGGCTTACCTATCAGCAATAAAAAAAAATTTAAAAAAAAAAACTATCCGGTAAATATTACTTGAGTCCCAGCCGGGTGCCTATTCAGTTATAATTTTAACACCGTTAAGCATACACGGGTGAAGTGGGCCAAACATCTAAGATATATCTAAGATACCAGAATGGTCACAGAGGTCCGTGAGGTACAGGTTGTGACCAAGGTCGAGTTTCTCGAGGGAGTGCAGTCCCGCCAGCGCGCCAACAGCCTCGGCGTCGAGGTGGTTGTGCATCAACTCTAGCGTCTGCAGCGCGCTTTGTCTCGCAAACAATCCACTGTAATAACACGTTGTGTTTATATTTCATGATACTTATTACACACATTACATATTTTACTCTCCTCGCAAAATATTTAAAGAAAAACAGTAAAACAGAAGTAAGGCAGTAAAAACAACTTAAGCTGACTTAAGAATACCAATGGCAATGGCAGGGAACACTGACTTCCACTTGCAACGACGTATTACTACATAGCCAGACTTTGGGTTCATACTATTAAGGTAAAATGTGATTTAGTTTTGTACTTTTGGTCATTCGCGCGTCATATGTTTAACAAAAAGTGCGTAAGTTCGATTTAACAGACGACACTCGCTTTACTATTATTGCTTAGTCATATTTGCGAGCAAACGAAGTTGGTTTTTAACGAAAATAGCTTTGTTCTTCTTATCATTATTTTTAAGTACTGTTTAAATAAATGAACCATAAAAACATGCGCACCGACTTTAAGAACAACCAACCCAAGTTTTATACAAACGAAATTGATACACCTAAAAAAATGTTTGGAAATCTGTGTATTTCAAAATTAACAAATAGTTTAGTATGCTAATTATATCCTACTATAACTAACAAAATGTATTTGTAACCTGTATAGCAAACTTTTAGGTACGTGTTACAGGCTATATTTATTTCAAAGCCTACAACGCTATATTTTCGCCAGAGAACGTGCCTAAAAACACCTCGTTTTTCTATTTTTCCCTTACCCTTTGTCTTAAACACTTGCGAAGCCCAAGTGCAGCAACATCAAATATGAATTCAGTTGAAATAGTTCCGTTATAGTACGTGACAGGTGTTAATTTATTGTATAAAGCCGCCGTGCCCTCGTCTTCGCGCTCTTTCATTTTGTCGTTCATTACATATGTTTACAGGAGCTATATAACTACGCATTTTACATACTTAAAATATTATAATAAATCTGTAATACTTTTTATTTGGTACTAGCTTTCCGGGCGCGGCTCCGCCCGCGCGTATCGTTATCGCGCGAAAACATTAACCTCTTTTTGCGCAGTCGGATAAAAACTATCAAATGTTTTTTCCCGGGTCTCAAACTATCTCCATACCAAATTTCATTCAAATCGGTCCAGTAGTTTTGGCGTGAAAGCGTAACAGACAGACAGACAGACAGACAGACAGACAGAGAGTTACTTTCGCATTTATAATATTAGTACTGATTATATAATATTATTCATGAGCCAGGTGGCACCAAACTCGTAGCTGCAATCAGAAACCTAATCAACATACTTATACATAACCAGTAGCATTATTAGGCACCCACACAGGGAAATGCAACTGCAGTCATCTAAAAATGTTATTTCCCGCGGGGTGCCAGTCTGGAATTCCACCCCCTATCGCTACCTGTGGGTGTCCTAAGAGGCAACCAAGTTTAAAAACCCGAAAGGTGTTTTAAACTTAGTCGCCTTTTTTAAATTATTAAGGAACTTTAGTTTATTTCTCTGCGGAACATTATTTACCTTGGAAGCGTTCGAAGTTTGTTGTCCCAAAGGTCGAGAGTAATAAGATTTGGCACATCGTCCAACAGTCCCGCTGGCAAAGTTTCCAGTATTCCTTTAGATAGTGTGAGATGACGTAATGCAGTAGCTTTTTTCAGTACATTTGAAGAGAGTGAGACAAGATGAGTAGCTTTGCTAATGAACAAGTGCTCTAGGCGTGGACAACGCGCAACCCAGCCCTCAGGAAGTACTTCCACTGCTGGAGACCACAATCTCAACTCACGCAGTTTGTCACAATGTTCTAGCGCCTCAGGACGTGTTTCTGACCACTTTTCTAACTTCAGGGTTTCGAGTTCATAAATAGATTTCAAGTCAATAGTAGTATTTTCAGATTCTAAAAATAGGTGTTGCATGGTTGGTGACACTTTAATTGTAATTACATTATCCACCATTGGTGTCTGATCTTGGTGGTTAAACAGCGCTAAAATGGATCTTGACTTCAAGGTCAGCGAATGCAGTGAGGCGGGCAGGTGGTCCAGCTCGCCACCCGGCAGTTTTAACCCACCCCAGACTAAGAGCTTACGCAGATTGTTCAGCGTGCTAAGGAATCCGGGTAAAGGCGCAGCCTCGTTTGAATTCCACCCGAAGATCTGCAGTTCGAAGAGGTCCTCAAGGCCGGCAAAGTGCTGTGCTTGTAGCGGCGGGTGTGGTAATAGGCTATATAGCGTGAGGGACCCCTGTGTGGTGGAGCGTAGCAGCGACACGTTAAGGTTGGACAATAATTGTGCATAAGTGCCACCAGCGGCCGGTGGGGGACAGTTCCTCAGAATTATATTTGGCACGCGAATCACACTGCTGAAGGATGGTAGAGCGGTAGAGTTAAGAGCTGCCCAACTGCGGCAATCCACATCCAATTTTTTGCCATCTTCATATATAATAAAGAATGAATTATCTGAAATGAGAACAATACTTTTTATGTTAATATCATAGAAAGATAATGAGATATAAGAAAACCAGAAACATATCCGACACATACTAAAATTCTGACTCTAACAACACATAAGACATCTCAAAACTATTAGTTGCGGCGTACAGAGTAAAAAAAAAAAATAATACTAAAGGGAGTTATCATGACAAAGTCAAGTCAAAGTCAAAATCATTTATTCAATTTAGGCGTCTACGACGTTGTTATGAAGGTCAATTACAAATTTTAATATTGAAATATACTACATTGTACTGCCACGTTCAGCAAACAAAAATTATAGAGCCATTGCGAGAAGAACGGGCAAGAAACTCGGGGCCATTCTTTTAAACGTTTTTTAACAATGTGTTAAGTACATACTATATAGTAAAATTATTACAATACTTAATTTACATTACGTAGGTGTTAGGCGCTAGCTTGGCAGAGGCGAACCAGTCCAAGCATTTTTGTCGTTTAAGTAATCACAAACTGTGTAGTAAGATTTCTTTATCAAAATATTCTTCACATGCAACTTGAATTTTCTTTCTGTGAGCATTGTAATATGTTTGGGCAATTTATTATAAAACCGCACACAATTGCCTAAGAAGGACCTTTTATTTGTCTTTGCTAATCTAAAACCTGGCACCGCTATTTATCTTTATTCCTAGCGTTATAATCGTGATTGTCACTGTTTGATTTAAATTTGCTCAGATTTTTCCGAACATACATAATATTTTCAAATATATACAGACCTGGTAAAGTTAAAATATCAATTTCTTTAAAAAGATCTCTCAGAGATTCCCTAGGATCCATTTCATATATGGCTCGAATTGCACGCTTTTGTAAGATAAAGATTGTCTCTATCTCAGCAGCAGCTCCCCACAGCAATACACCATAAGACATAATACTGTGGAAGTACGCGAAATAAGCGAGCCTAGCAGTAGCTACGTCTGTTAGCTGTCTTATCTTACGAACTGCATATGCAGCAGAACTAAGTCTTCCGGATAGATCATGTATATGTGGATTCCACTGTAAAGTTGAATCCATTTTAATTCCCAGGAAGACTGTCGCATTGTCAAAAGAGAGTTTTTCTAGGCCAAGCTTAATGTTTGGTTCAACATAAGTAACATTTGGTAAAGAAAACTTTAAACATTTGGTCTTTTTTGAATTAAATAGAAGATTATTAGCCGCGGACCACTTAGAGATCATAGATAACACATTATTGACAGTTCAAAAATCAAAATTATATTCAGGTAAAATGTAGGGTTTACGAAAATTCAGGCATTTTAAAATTGTAGAAAGGTATATTCTTTTAGTCCATATAAAATATAATTTATTTGTTTATTCATTATAATAAGCACGGCAGTTATCCCTTACACATATTTAGAAATTATTTATAAATTATTATTTTTATAAAGCACACATAACATTGACTCAATTAATTTAAATTAATACATATATAATAATAGCATTATTGTAAAATATCAATAAATTTAGCTACACACATTTTAAAAGAAAAATTATCAAAATGCATTTCAAATCAAATGTCTTATTTATTGTTTCATATATTTTATTACTTTGATTGATGGAAATATTCAAAACTCTATTGAAAGGGTCGCGGCGCGGTCCAGGGCCCCCTACTCTAATTCGTCGAAGTTTCCAACTTCGGGTCCGAAAGAAAGGTATCAGCAAAACACGTATTGGCTCACTTTTGTTTAACTTCTTTCGTAGCATAGACTAGCAAGCATTTGCCTGTGTAGATTCTGAATAAAATATTTTTTTAAATTGGATTCATATGAATTGTACATTTTAAGTAGTCAAAGTCAAGTTCAAAATATGCAGAAAGGACACAAATACTAATGAGGATATAAATACCTATGGAGAACAAAGAAATTAACGTTAATTTTAAATACGAGTATAACAGTAGCGACACCTCTCGCTGATCCCTAACTACATAGGACTGTCACTCTTACCATGTGAAAATGTTCTTTAATTTCTCTCAGTTAAGACTTAAAATTGATTGAGGCGTAATAGCGTTCTCAGAGTAGTATGGGAGATTCTATAGAGAGCACGATTAGTGATGAACGATGCGATCCGACCATAGATTATATGAAACAACGGACTTCGTATCGCAAATTCGATTTTTGTTGCCTAAAGTGTCGCTCGTAACACGAAAAACGAAACTTCGTCGAATTGTAGTAGCGGCTCGGGCTCGTTGCCGCGACGGGCGCTATCTCAGCTTGAACTAGGCATTGTCTTTTACTACGAGACATGGAATTTAAAACGGTTAGACAGTGCTAGAAAAAAACATTCTAGGTTAGCCTGAACAACATCTTCGACCACATCATTACTTACCATCAGGTGAAATAGTGGTATCAGGCATAAAAAAAATTAGAAAAACTTATTGTTTTAAGTTTTAAGACGAGAAGGAAGTGTCGAATTTTCATACAAAAAGAGAAAATGTTTCTACCCCCCTAAACAATCACCGATTTTGATGATTTTTGGAGAGGTTACAGATATTATCAATATTGATGTTTGTAAGTTTTGCTTTTTATCATTATATCTTAGGAATTTGAATTAATGGGTATTTAAATACCGATTTTTTCTCAAAAAATTTATCTCTAGTTTGTGAATTGTTTATATGAAAAATAATGATAAACAAAGAAAAAGGAAAACCTATAAACATCGTTTGTTCTGTCTGTTATAAAATAAAACCAATTTTTTTAGATTTGATCAATGTTTACTATAGGAGAAAAGTTTTCTCCCAGAACTCAAATTATGCGGAAATTCTAAGTCAAAACTTGAAGAAGCTGCAATTGTCCTTATCGCACAATTCTGTTCGGGGGGCAGGGTAGCTGCACAGAATAAATCATAGTAGTTAGGTAGAGGTACTTGCATTAGTGATGTCTATATGCATTTTCGATATGTTGGATGGTGAGTGATGGAAAAAAATCGATGGTGTAGATATTTCGATTCTACGAATATTATTGTTTTCTGAATATTACATTTGAATTATCGAAACTAAGAAATATATATTATAGACATACATAACCCAATATACAAATATAAAAACATGTTCACAGATCAGTTTTTACCTATTAATAAATTTCATATTTTTACCTATCCTTCTAAGTATACCTTTGTCGTGAAATCTTAGCTTCTAAAGCTTACATTATGACGAACATTGATTGAGCCGATTTTGTAGATATTATATGACTTGAAAAAAATAGTTGCAATAAATGATTTGAATTTGAATTTGAAAATTATATAATGTAAATTAAATGTCACAGCACATTTTGTAGCAAATTTAGTATAGTCTCTAAAGTAAGTAGGTATAGGATATTTGTTCTTCGATACACATAAAACATGTTTTTTTATAAAATGGATTCATCACACAATAAAAAACGAACAAAAATTAAACCGACTTCTATATAATAACTAGTCAAAGTCGGTACCATGACAGTTTGAAAAGTATGATCTCCATATTGTGGTCATGGTGACTTCGACAAATTATTTTTCATTTTTTAGGTTTCATTATAGGTATTATGTTAAAAAAAATGTTAGCCCTGCCACTTCGGGAACGATTTGTGTATTCCGGTCTGAAACCACAATCGGATCCCACACCGTTCATTTACAATATAAAATTGCAATTCAATACAAATATAAATACAATATAAATTTTTCGTTCCGGTCTGATCCCACTTACACATTGTTTCATGGCCCTGACTTGATAATAGTTACAGCTTGGGTACGTTATCAATAAAGGAAGAAATTTATGAAACTATGCTTAACACGACAACACACATTGGTACACATACCAATATAAGAATTCGCAAGTTACCAGGAGAGCAGAAGTTCACAGAAGTTTCATACTGTAAATCTTGTTACAGAAAAACATTTATAAAATTAATGATTAGCTTAAGTTGTGATTACAAATTATGAAACTCACGCAGAGAGCTCACTTAAATTATACTAACTTAAGTTCATCAGTAAATAATCAGTATATGTACATATATAAATGTGGCTCAATCGATAACTAAAACATAAAAATCATTATCTGCTATTTTTCCTTAAAAAATACTTTGATTTACTCCTATTTTTTTTTTAAATGTTACATAAGAATAAAACAAGCTGCTTTAAAACGATATCACTTTTTATTGTAAAAGTTCAACTAAGATATCGAAACTTACAATCAACATTAGGAAAATAACTATATACAAACAATATGGGTATATTTTTATAACCATTCACGCATGCTTAGCGAGAATATGAAAATAATGTTTGATGGAAAAAATATAATTAGGACTGGGATCGGATCCCACGATCACATGTACCTGTAGTTGCAGGCTCGAATCTTGCCAGTAGCTAATGCTTTTTCCATCTAACAGTATAAAACAATATTATATATAAATTGGTCATACAGTTGGCTGTATATCCGCAGGTCATACCTATATAATTTTTAAGACCTTCAGCCAATTTACCTTAGAAGAAAGCATATAATTAACAAACAAGCAATTTTATGTAAAATTTGTAATAAAATATATAAACAGTATAGATATTATAGAGCATGCCATATAGTAGATTATATCTACGAAATATTATTTAAAGATGTCAATAGCTTCAACAAAAAACAATAAAACGAGTTTTCCTAAGAGTAACAATTCAGACTACAAAGTCAGACAATAAGTAATCAACAAAGTTAAAATATGCAAAACTTTTCCAAAAAAACCAACTGTGATTTTAGCTTTTTGCAGTTGATCTGTAACATGGTAAATTCATTTATTTCTTCAAATTTTTTTGTGAAACTACGCTTAAGTGATTATTGCCTTGTTTTATATTGATTAATAAGTAATATATTTAAGTTGGCATCTTTTTCTAAATATTTTAACAAAACTGGTATTTATTGTGGTGCATTTTAATAATGTTACTGTTTAATTTAAAATGCCAGCATTCCATAAAATGTTCGGTGATGTTCCTTATATAGTACACAATATGTTTACATAACTTTAGTCTTCTAGCCATTGAGTCACCATGTAGTCGTTAAAGTCTTGTACTTCTGCAGTTTCTGGTAAGTCCTCGATACTATAACAGCAGTCTTCTCCAATGCGACCTTTTTCAAGGTACAGGTTTTTTATGCTTTCAATTTAGTATTGTTGATAAGTACTTCATATACGTTAGTAGCTTGTTAAGCGTAATAGTTACAGCACGATTGTAAAAAGCAAATGATCACCTTCGTCTTTATTTTTTTTTCTAAGGACCAACAAACAGTTTCACAGTATTTTCTTAATGTAAAAGTATTATTATTCATAATAATAATCGTGAGACCAATATCGTTTGTTCAGTTTGGTTTATTCAGTTGATAAACTAAAAAGACGAGAACCATAAGTTTATTTTCTAGCATGTTTACAAAGAAGAAAAAACAAAAGAAATCACATGTATACAGCGTAGTAGATATGATTTCTTTAAACTTCTGCCCTGCTGGTACTTTGTAAATTAGTTAAATAATATATACATGTGTATAATGGTAAATTTATCTTTCAAACCGTACTTGAGGAAGTGCCTAAATGTATTTAAGTGTTGGTGGGATCAGACTCTAATAGTAAATGAATTAAAAATAAACGGATGCCACTTTAAATAATAAGTGAGATCAGAACGGAAAATATTAATAATAGAAAATATAACTAATAACATGTGGTATCTTTTCATGGGATCGGACCGGAAGACACCGATTGGGGTGTGGCACCGTCAACAGTGAAATTATCAAGATAGGAGGTCGTTACACTGCTCGGTTGAGAGTAACTAAAAAACCGCTGAACTATAATAATGTTAATGAAATCTGGAAGGTGGATGGATAGTAACTCTTGCCCTATCAAGTACTCAGGTAAGTACATTAAATGACGTGCGAATGACATTTGTCTGTGTATTTTTTTAATATATTATACTCTGGGACCATAATTCAATTATATTTGTGGTCAATAAAAACATGATAACATTGTGTTTATTATGAATTGTTAAGGCTTCATGTCGAAAGGAAGGCAAATAAAACAATGAAATAATAGTACACTAAAAAAAATTAAAAACTAAGTCCCACCGAAATACAATAACTGACTTCCAAAAAATTTTTTTCCCAAAAAATGGAACCGACTTCAACAGCCAATAGTGTGAAATAACTTGTTGAAGTCGGTACCATGATAGTTCAAAAGTACCTATTATCACAAAATTGTGCACATGGTACCGACTTCGACAAGTTATTTCACACTTTAGGGTGTTGAAGTCGGTTCCATTTTTTGGTAAAAAATATTTTTTCACTCTTTTTAGTGACCCTTGCTACTTACGGGATCGATTCTCATTCATTGACAACGACTATATCATCAAGGTAAAACAGCTTGACCGATTTTGATGAAATTTAAAATAAAATGCCAAACGGCAAGCATCAGCTTTCAAACATAAAAGAATTTTCTAAATTGGTTCACTCAGTCAAAAGTTCTGAGGTAACATAAAAAAAACAAATAAAAAACAGATACATTAAGAAACTCCTCCTTTTTTGGAAGTCGGTTAAAAAGGGAGGAGGTTCTCAATTCGTCTGTATTTATTTTATGTTTGTTACCTCAGAAATTTTGACTGGGTTAACCGCTTGTCGTTTGGTCCCATTTAAATTTCATCAAAATCGGTTAAGCCGTTTTTGAGTTACATTCCAGTTACTGAAAAATATTTACCTATCTTGATGATATAGTCGTTGACAATGAATGAAAATCGATCCCATATGTAATCTAGCAAGGATCACTAAAAAGACAGTTTTTTTTAAAAATCTAATAATGGAACTGAATTCAACACCTAAATGTGTGAAATAACTTGTTGAAGTCGGTACCATGCGAACAATATTGCTATTGATAATTGAACTGGTACTTTTCAAGTATCATGGTACCGACTTCAACAAAATATTTCACACTTTTGGGTGTTGAAGTGGGGTCCAGTTTTTGGTCAAAAAATGAAACTCAAGTCGACGAGAAGTAACCAGCAGCGCGCGGAGCGGCGGCGCGGCGGTGCAGCGTGGAGCGGCGGCGGCGTGGAGCGGCGCGGCGCGGCGCGGATGCAAAGAGAATTCAATAATGACTCGACTGGACGACTCTGTACTGTAGTACCTATACATATTATATGTTTATGGGATTTGACGACGGTGCGGGGCGCGGAGCGCGAGGCCGGCGTTTAGCGGCGAGACAGCATCATTTAGTTAAAATACCTATTTTTCTGTGGGAGCTTCTCTTCAGTGGCCTCTTAAGTCTCGTAGCAAAAGACTCTCCGAGCGGATGCCTACTCCGAGCTAAAAGCGCCCGTCGCGGCAACACTGAACCGCGCCGCGCTCCCTTTGGATAAAATTTTGATTATTTACATCGAGCAAAGTAATTAAATATATGAAATAATAAATAACAGGCACAAGAGACTTCTAACATCAGGTGGTCCTCGTGCTTTATACCGTAAACACACAAAAAACACACAAAAAAACATATTTTTTTTTAAGGACTAGCAGAATTCAATTTTAAGAGGTTGATAACATGTTTCCAAAAACTCTGTATATTCCACCTTGTCTTATTTTATGTCAAAATAACATGATTGTATCGATCCCATATAATATGACTGGGATATGAATAGAAAGATGGTGATTTTTTTTATGCCTGATAGGTTAGCCTTTGACCACTATCTCACCTGATGGTTAGTGATGATGTGGTCGAAGATGTTATTCAGACTAACCTAGAATTACTGGCTCTCAAGGATAGCTGCCACTGCTAGCCAGGCGGGCATTCGCAGAATGCCCTACCGCCATGCTATAACGACTGCCATCCTTAGACAACAACCGGGACCGACGGGTTAACATGCCCTCCGAAGCACGGAAGCGCTCAGTAGTAATGTCACCAGCGGTCAACCATCCAACTCATGACCGAGGCAGGCGTTGCTTAACTTTGCTGATCGGTTCAGAATGGCTAAGCACACTTCGCTACGAGCGCTTCAATGGTTGATTCAATGATTGATGTTCTGATACAAAATTATAAACATTCATGCATATACCTTCCAACTTGAACTCATGCCAACCGACGGCATAGCCGGGGATGTAAGTGCACCGCGCCGGCGCCGGGTCTATGCAGCGCGGCTTGACGTCGTCATCTACTGCCGCCGCCGTCAGAGCTGCGCAAATGCACAGCCACGTTATTTTCGTCCACATTGATGCAATGGTTTGCGTACTCGCCTATATACTTCACGTAATTTGATATACACAGATATTATAATACGTCGGTCACACGTGTAGTACTTGGGATGGAGCTCGGCTGCAGACGGGCGCAGAACCCCGCAGCTCGCAGATTACTAGGACCAATTTTCTGGTTCTGCTTTAATTCATACTATCAAATGTTTTATGTTAAAATGAGATATGAGTGATACCCTATTCTGCGTTACACAATTGTTTATATGTTCCTTTCTTATCTACACAAAACAATCGTTAGTATGTTGCGTATGAAATGATTTTGGTTCTCGATATACATATTTTATTCAGCATTTTAATATGTGTCATGTATTCAATATAGGTCATAGACAAAAAGAATACGGATTTTATAATGCTGTGTAATATAATGTTATTACACGACTGCCCAAAAAAAGGAGTATTAGGTTTCAGGGTTCATGTATGTATGTTTGTGAGTTTCTTTATTCCACCATAAGTTCTAAACGGTTTAACTGATGTCTATGTATATATCATACATCATTAGATTCGTCTTGATAACCCATGTGACACTACATACATAAAAATACTAAAAAACACATTAGCGGATTTAAGACTCCATATTGCGAGAAAATCATTTGTTTTTCTTCTATGCCCATCGAGTGGCGTATCAAAATGAAGGTCTTTAAAAGCGATTTCATCAATATACGAGTATAAACCTTGCTGTTATAATATCAATGGAATGATAAATAGCATAATGAAAATAAATATATTGAAGTCGTGTTTTTTACTTCTTTTTATGATTTTTTCTTGTTTAAATATTAGTTAGCTAGTGGTAATATTAATAAGTAAACCTCGCGAGTCTGCCCTTGCATAGCTAACAATTGAATAAACTGACGTGCGTATTAGGTACATGGCCATTAAATTTAGCGCATGCGTCCATACTTTCAACACCATAATATAATGAATATCGAATATAACGAATCTCCGTCATATTTTTTAAATAAAAAAACTGACTTATGAAAAAAACATTATGGACATATCAAACCTGCTCACAAAAATTTTGTGAGAATCGGTTGAGAAATGTGATCTGTAGAGGAGAAAAACCGGACATACGAAAGTATTATTGTGTAAGTTGAAGCACAGACGCTTCTCTTGAACTAAGTTCTCGCTCGGTCAATTAATATTATATATAATAATGAATAGATTCATGCGTTACTTTGCAGAAATCCATATTTAATAATAACAAATATTTTAAAAAGTATCTTAAGAAAAAAATAATTAATATTTAAATAAAACACTTGAAAAATTTATAAAAATATATATCTTAATGAATTAATTATAAATATATCTTAATAATAAATTTATATGTCGAATACTTACATAAGTTGTAAAAGTCTGACAATATTTATGGACTTTTAGTTTATGAAAAATTAAAAGTTTATTAAAATAATAGCTGATATTGATAATTAAATTTTTAAGCATAATAATATGTGGCTCTAATCATCGCCCTATATGTTATTTAATCATCGTAGACAGAAGATATAAAAATACACGATGGTCAAAACAACTTACGTAATGGACCATTTTATTAGATTAGATTCATGCGGTTCATAAAGTACTTAATTATAATATACAATCATTATTAAATATAATAGCTTGTAATCACTATATGGTATGAAAATAAGTCACTTCTCGCTATATTTATGTCCCTATATATGCTTAGATTAGAGTTGCCGCGAATAGTTGTTATAGCGAATAGTCGAATAACTCGACATTACTATTCGACATAAATAAGGCACATTAAATATATTTCTAACTTCTTCTAAGGTTATTAAAAAAGAAAACAATAAGGTTAAGGAAATCTGTGTGATGTCATACATACCTACATATATGTAACGTAGTAATTTAATTTTTCATTTAATTATTATTAACTAATTTAATTTCATGAATATGATATGAACAGGCACATATTACAGATAATAATTAATACTGTGTATTGTTTTATTTAGGAAAATAATAAAAATTTATTATTTTAAACTCCTTAGTTTTTGTTCGATAAAAGTGTATTTTAGACGACTATTCGCCGAATGCCGAATAATAGCTACTATTCGGTATTCGACGAGTATCAAAAAAAAATGTCGAGTAATGCCGAATACCGAATAATAGCGAGGATTCGCGGCAACTTTAGCTTAGATCTTTAAAACTTCGCAATGGATTTTGATGCGTTTTTTTTAATAGTGTGATTCAAGAGGAAGGTTTATATGTCTAACACATGTATAATATACTGATCATTTTAGAAGTATCCAATGTGATGTCGTAAATAAACACATTGTTTGCGCTTACATCGCAAACGCTGGCTGAACCCAAAAAGATGGTCAAAGGCTAACCTATCAGGCATCATTTTGCATTTAATATATATCTATATGGCCCTTTATAACATGTTATTTAAATGAGTATATTCGAAGATATTACAGATCATTAAATATCAGCCTGCACCCGTGCGAAGCCGGGGCAGGTCGCTAGTAAGAAACAAAAGACAGAAATTTGACGTACCTAGTACTAATACAAACAATGAATTTGATTACAAATAAAGCAAAACAAAAAGACGATTGTTAAAACAAGTAATAAACCATTTTTTTAAATACAACTAGCGACCCGCCCCGGCTTCGCACGGGTGTAATGCTGATACTTAATAATCTGTAATGTCTTCGAAAATGTTCATTTAAATAACATGTTGTAAAGGGACATATTGATCTATAATAAATGCAAAGTGTAATTAAAGTACTTAATTGGATAAGAATGAATGCTGTATTCCTTAAAACCGCTTTCGTAAATATCGCATTATTTTTCGTAAAAGTTAGGGATAAAAATGGTTATTGTGGGTTATTCCAGATACACATATATTTATAACCACTTTTTTGTAGCCCTTTTTAAGGTGTACAATACTGTTGTACATTATTTTGAACTATCTCGTAGGGTTCAGCCAGCGTTTGCCAATGTATAAGCGCAAAAAATGTGTTTAATTACGACATCACATTAGAAACCTCTAAAATTGTCAGTTTCTCTACTAATTTATGCATATATTAAACTTATAAACCATCCTCTTGCATCATTTTATCTATTAAAAAAACCGCATCAAAATTCATTAGGTATTTTCAAACATCTAAGCATAAACAGGGACACACAGACAGCGGGAAGTGACTTGGTTTTACACTATGTAGTGATAATGATTCGGTGTCAAGACCCTCAACTCCAAGTGATACGTGATTTAAATAAATCTGGAGAGGGCCGACATTATCTTCTGGAGAGGCCACATTATCTCTCATCAATCAATTGCAATCGTGTTGACTGCACCAAATATACTGCTGCTGGGAGCTTGGGGGAATCCGCAACAATATCTGCTTTATTTTTCCTGTTAGAGCTGAACTAACCATTGTAAGATTTTTTTTTCTGCCTGATAGGTTTGCCTTTGACCACTATCTCACCTGATGGTAAGTGATTATGTGGTCGAAGATGTTTGTTCAGGCTAACCTAGAATTACTGGCTCTCGAGGACAGCTGCCGGAAAACACTATTAGGTGCGCGACAGATTTTCTACTTGAGGGTAGTAAGGCGGGCATTTGCAAAATGACCTGCCACCATGCTTAAAGTAGTAGGGCATTTTGGGAATGTCCACCTAGTTAGCTACTCTGCTCAAGTAAAAACATCTTCGACCAAATTATCACTTACCATCAGGTGAGATAGTGGTCAATGGATAGGAACATCCAGGTTATCAAGTTAATATTCAACTCTCTAGTCAGGAGTAAGCTTGAGGCCAGTGCTTGTGTGTGGCATTCGCATGAAGACACATTAATGTTAGAGAAGGTTCGAAAGGCCTTCCTCAGATATTTATACAAACGTAAATTTGGGTAAAAATTTTTGATGTAACCTATGGATAACCTGCTCGGCGCTCTTTAAGTCAGGAGATTCCATGACCAGATAATAAAGATGTGCGAAGGAAAGTTGATGCACCATATATTTATAACCTCATGATAACTGAAGAGGGGTTCATGCAATCAAACTTCTATTTAAATAAACATTAATATGTATGTAATTGTACTTTTGCATGAATACAAGGTTTATTATTTATAATATTATTATTATTATCTTCATAACCAGCTTTGTCGTTTATTCGCCCCCGACAGTTACAATTGGGGCAGGATGCATAAACTGCTGACTGTGCCGAAGTGTACAACTGTAGCACACGCATTTTCCCCGATACCGCGATCCCTTGCTGCGCTCAATGCTCTTGTCGAAGCAAAACCTGAGTGTGATCTCTTTGACAGCAAGTGGCAAGATATCTTGATGGAGAGTTTAAGTTAGTGTGAGACTACTTCGAAAGAGAAAAGACAACTCTTCCTATTACCAGTGCAATATGGCGTGAATATTTAATAAGCATGCGTATTCTCAGTCGACTTTTTCTTTAAATAATTTATTTTTAACATGTGTTTATAATTATTTTTTATGTTGTATTTTTATTATTGTATTATATCTATCATTAGTGTAATTCGTGTGTAAATGCGGTTTTAATTTGAAATAAATAAATAAAATAAAAATAAATTGAGTGGATGGCGAGACTGGATTTAACGACAATTTCTGAACCAAGTGAATCACTCTGTTGACATCCTACGGAAGATAATATATTTGGATTGTATTTTGGAGGGTTAATTTTGACGGATTACCGTAGCATTGCACAGGAAAGGGAATTTCCGGAATTTTTACTTTCGCTTCAGCCAAAAACGCATCTAACGAGTTGTTTTTATTAAGAAGTTATTTAACGAGTTGAATGCATTTTTATTATCCGTCTTCGAAAGCACATCTCCACAATACCACCCAATACCACAATATCTCCTAATAATACCATATTTTTACACCACACCATACACTAATAGCACCATATTTTTTTATTAAGGACATAAGTTTGCACGATACAAAATTTCGGTAATTTCATTGTTGAACTGACCTGACAACATCAACTTAACCAAAGCAATCACATCCCTTTAAGGTGTCTTGGTTACCTCAGCATAACTAAAAGATAAAGTTTGAAGCAGTGATGGCTCAGTGGCATTGGCTATGGACTGTCGTGGAGCAGGTCCATGGTTCGAATCCAGCCACGGGCTCGAGCTTCACCTCATGGTGGAAGGGCATTTCGCGAATGCCCTTCTGACTAGCGACCACCCTCAAGTAGAAAATCTGTCGCCAAGCACCTGACGGTCTGTTCCAGCTGCTGTCCTTGAGAGCCAGTGAAATTACAGGCACATGAAACTTAACAACTATATCACAAGGTGATGGACGCAGTGCACTTCGTGACTTGTGACGATATGCATCTATTATAGGCAGAGGTTAGTCCGCTTAACTTCAGATGGTCCTCGAGCTTATTCCGTCACAATAAAAAAAAGTATTCTTGTGGTGTCGAAATGACTTGCCACCTTCATAAATAGCTCAACCGGCGGGTTGCATAAACATCCAGTGCGGTCACCTCAACAATGCCAATATTTTGCTCGAGTGGTTCGAGAAGATGGAAACCTGCAGATACAGGCGGATGCTTTTCTGTTAGGAAAATTAATGTATCACATATGAAAAATAAATTTATCAATAAAAATATTTAACCCTTAACTGTAACGACTACAACACTCAAAAGTGTTAAATAACTTGTTAAAGTCGGTACCATGATAGTTCAAAAATACCTACCTATTATCACAATATAAGTAAAATGAGCGAAACATTTTTTTAACAAACAATGGAACCGAATTCAACCCTCAAAAATGTGAAATAAATTATCGAAGTCAATGTGCACAATATTGTAATAATAGGTACTTTTGAACTCTCATGGTACATGGAAATTTTTTTTTCATTAAAATACAGTACTGCTATAAAAACGAAGGAAAAACACTTCTAACTTTTACCTTCAAGTATGAATTAAACAATTTGTAGAGAATTAAGCGTACCGTTTTACAACCCACTGTTCTATGGGCTATCGTGATGTTGTCATCTCCTGGGATTTGTATAGGGTCATTCTGATTGGCAAAATATTTTTCCTCAAATTTTACTTCCCAAAAAACTTATCGCGCTGGTTTCATTTCCCAAAAGAATCTTTAGGAAATTTATATTTCGCATTTGAATCACTTGGTCAAATATGCATTGGGCAACTTTTTACTCGATCAGGTTTTATTAAGTGAAATACATTAAGCAAATGCTTTATTTTGTAAAAAAATATATTTCAAAAATTAGTTCGATGAAATTTTAATTTTAGTATGGGTTATAAATTGTAAATATATAAAATGACTTTTCGCACAACCCTGGGCTTGAACTTGCCTAAAAAAATCATATCTCAGTAATAATTAATTATAAATAAATAAAAACAAATATTTAGGCTAGATAAGAACTGTAAGAAAAGCGTGAGCCGAGCGAGCGAAGCGAGCGTGCCGCGGCAGCGGCCGGCGGTAAGCGCCGGAATTGATTTGTTTAATAACAAATACTTAATTATGGGAAGAGCATCATTTGAATACATAATATTTGGTAAAATGAAACATTGCCATGTAATTATTTGTTTAACAATCAATTGCCGAAAACAGTATTCCTAACTGAAAAGTTGTTTTGCCAAATGTTTTTTTTTTGCTAAATGAAAATTTCGGAAACAAATTTAGGCATGTGATACTTTGGGAAACGTTTTTTGTCCAAAAGATATTATTCTGGGATTTGCTGATTGGCTGTTTGGGACCTTTTCATATAGATAGAAAACTCTTTATGAAAACACAAAGGTTAATTTGAAAAAAATATATATAAGTAAACATAAAATGTAAGTAAGTGAAACAATGGGCGGTCTTTTCCCTCAAAGCGATCTTTTCCAGACAACCCAACAATATTAGATATTTTGGCAATACATGGTTATGGTTTTTAAGCTAGTATTACTAATACTACAACAGTAAAAATAGTTTAAGAACTTAAAGTAAATAAAAATGAATTATACTATACACATACATAAATATATACGTTACGTGTAAGAATTATATATACATATATATTTTGAAAGATATACAAATAAAGACAATAATATACCTACATAGCCATATAACATATCCAAAAGTATCCAAAGTAAGAGCGAAAGATAAAATGTTTTGACCTGATAATTAAAAGATGCCAATGAAAGGGCACGTTTTATTTCAAGTAGTGGCTCGAGAGCCAGTAATTCTAGGACAACTGCCGAAACACACCGTTATGTGCTTGGCGACAGATTTTGAACTTGAGGGTAGTAGCTATTTGGATGCCTGATAGGTTACCTTTGACCTAGATAAAAAAAAAAGTTTAGTCTTGAGCTGAACAAGCAACAAGTTTTTGTATCAACGTCCATAGTTTTCCATAAAACTTCATAAAATTTCTTAGAATCTCCGGTTTTGATGAGATGATTCTGCAATCGTCATCATCCCTATATCTTTTTGTGGGTATGATTATAAAGACACTGGCCTGAAAAAATAAAAATCACACTTTTAGAATTGTAACACCTTTTCAAGAACCTACACAAGATATACTTTCGAAACAAAAGCTCTCGAAAAAGAGTTTAATTTTGTTCATGAAAACTTCATGGTCGGTAACCTTCTTGTAAGAAATGGATGATTAAAACTTGTAATTCGAAATTAATCCTTTTCAAATTACAATTTTACCTTTCATTTTTTGTTTCTTTTTGTTATCAAATTTTATCTTGATCGATGAGTCTTGTTTCAAAAGCTAAGTTAGACAATCAGCACATAAACTTATTTATTATGCCTCTTTCACCTTAAGAATGAGTCGTACTGCAAGAATGGTGGGTGTGACGTTACGAACGGTCCAGAAGGTGAAGCGAAGGAACGAAGAGACTGGAAACCATTTGAAAAGACATTGTAATGGCAGACTAAGGTGTACTAGTGCCCGAGAAGACCGTTATATTGTTTCCACTGCGTTGAGAAATTGCCACATAAACGCAGTTGAAGTCCAGCAACAGCTTCTTCAGACCCAAAGGGACTACATTAGTGACAGTATAGTGAGAAGAAGACTGGCTGAAACATACCTTAAAACTCGAAGACCAGCGAGTGGCCCCAAAATTGAGAGGATCAAGAAGAATGACCAAGTATTTTGTTGACAGATCAGTCTCGATTCTCACTTTACATTTCTGATGGAAGGCGACAGGCTGCCTGGTGAGCTATATCTACAAGCCTGCTTCTGTACGACTCGAAGCTGTAAGCAGAGCCCGAGAAGGCAATTTTTTTTAGACTTAAAAATGTTAATAATGTATAATGTACTATAGTTTTAAATAAATAGATATAAAATAAAATGTTTTATATATAAAATCTATACTGTTATGTTACATACTTAAATCTATATTTATACGTTTATGGTTTAGAAAAAAATAATTAAGTGTACTACTTATTTTTGCAGGCCAGTGTAGATGACTAAGTAGAAAAACTCGACATTGGCAAAACTTTAGAACTTCACACTATTTACTGCAATCATAAGATGCCTGCCAATTGTAGGGATTATGGCAAAAACCCCATAAAAACTTTCTATGGAACGCAATCATAATCAGCAATTTTAATTATTTTTCAAGTTAATGTCAGCTGACATTTATAGCGCTAAATATTAGTTTTACATATCTGTACATAATTATACGATAATTGTTTGTATTGTGAAGACGGCTCCTTCCGGTGTAACGTGGTAGCGCAAAGAAACTCCGAGTATAGCCCTCTCCGTAGCTCTGAGCGACTCTGAGTTAGTCCATTAGAGCCACAGTAAAGGTCTACGTCTCAGAGCCATAAGTCATCACTGGCAACAGACAGTAGTTGAAGACTTTGGCCTTCAGGCTCTGCGGGATGTTCAACGAGCCGCTGCCTATCCAAGTTAGATTCTATGGACGACCTCTATGTCAAATTTGGGCATACCTAACTGAACAGACTTGTTAACATGGGATACTAAAAAAAATGTACAATTAAATAAAACAAGCTTTTTTCCTGTTAATCCACGCGAGTAAAAGCAGGAAATCAGTAAAATTAACGACAATGATTTGATCAACTTTATTGTGCAAGGGTCATTGTACATTTGTTGAGTACTTTACATCAATTTTTTAATATTGAGAGACGGGACCTGACTCAGAACTTACTATAAAAAGAGGAGGAGTGCGTTCGTTACAGCAGAGACACGCCAACGTTACACAGATGAAGACTTTAGTTGTGATTTCAATGGTATTATTGGTGCTACCGTTTGTAGTTGATTGTACATGTTGTCATAAAACCAGATTGACCTATCAGATAAACCGGAACAAACATGACATGAAAAAAGCATGCGAAGACTATGGTGGTAAAATACCCACACCTAGTGCCGGTAGTGCCGGCTTAGATGCAATTGGTAGCATTCTGTCTGGAAATTGCGAAATATTAGTGTGTGGAAACGGCAAGAGACCAGCAAAAGGAAAACACTATTGTGCCATCGGTGGTTGCAACATTCTCGGATGTAATTGTGACGGTGGCTGTCTGCCTGGAGATCCTGTCACTGAATTCAAACGTGTTCACGGTGACAATGTTCGACTTGTGGCCAAGCATTGGATACAAATATAATCAACGTATAAATATGTTTAGAACGCAATAATATAAACTAATTAATACTGCAAATTTCAAGTTTTATTGATACCTGTTTATTCATATATGATCAGATATGCTTGCACTTCTGTCATAATTATTAAAAATTAAATCACGTTAACTTTAGTATAAAATTGTTATTATCCTAGAAAATTGAAATTTAACCTTTTTCATCTGACCACGATAAGGGAAATTGTGGATATATTTCTACTAAATATAACCACGATCGATTGCCCGGAGCTTCTCGAAAGAATAAGTTAAGCTGTTCTACGTGACAGGCTCTATTCAATCCCTTAGTATATACCCCATAAGTACATATGAACTCAGAAGAAGAAGAAGCTCGTACCTTCTCTACATCGTCGATTTATTTACTTCGGTACCAAAAGAAAGATATCCGCAAAACATGTTTTGGCTTACTTTTGTTTAACTTCGTTCGTAGCATAGACTAGCAAGCATTTGCCTGTATAGATTCTTAATAAAATATTTTTATCAGATTCGTATGGTTTGTATATTTAACAAATATGAAATAATTATTTAGTTCTAAATGTGAAAAAATAAAATAAATAAATTAAGTATACTTAATTTATTTATTTTATTTTTTCCTCTCAGTTAGTCCTCTCAGTGTCATTATTTGATTTTTATTATGGCTACATTACTAAATCGTGATATGGAGTTTAGGCGAGAACACGAAGATGGTACATATATGGTACATATGCTGTCTTGGATCACGATGAAAAGAACTTATAGCATTAATAATATTATAATTGCACAATACACTGTGTACGAATTGATATGGAGAAAACAGAATTGCAATATATATTATGTGGTTGCAATATACATTTTTATACTCTTTATGACTGATGAACGATGCGGTCCGACCATAGACTATATCAAGCAACGAACTTCGTACCGCAAATTAAATTTTCGATGTCTTAAGTGCCGCTCGAAATACGAAAAACGAAACATTAGTTTTGTTCTTGCATTAGGCTGGTACAAGTGAGTAGAAGCTTCAATGCAGCGATAAACGATTAGATATACTTAGACATGTTCTGTTCAAGCGTCGCATCGGCGAGGCAGCAGCTTAGTAGTGAGTTTTTTGCTTAAAATGTGTTTAATAAGAAGTAGACTACTAAAATTAATAAAAAAGTTAGAAAATAACTGTTACCTTAACTGGCTATTTGTGTGTTCTAATTAACTATTAATTAAGTGATCATGGTCAAAATTATTCTATCAGATGTTATCCACGTGTTTTTATGTGATTGTGACGGAAGAAGCACGAGGCCCACCTGATGTTAATAACCTAACACCTAAAAACTGCCTATAACAGCCGCATTTCGTCCGAACAAATTATGGAAGCTTCGCAATGCACCCGTCATATTGAGACATACCGTTGTTAAATCTCTTGTGCCTGTAATTTCACTGACTCTCAAGGATTGGTGCCGGAACACACCGTTAGGTGATTGGCCATCATTGCTTCAAAATGTTGTTGTCCGATAATTGGCCCTGTGTTTCTAAAAAAATATATATTTTTAATTGTTTGTAGGCTGTTGGATGATCAATAAATAAATAAGACCCTTTCAAGAAAAAGTGAATATGTAAAATTGCTAGTTCCTTTCTCTTCATTGCTTTCAGGTCCAATATGCACAGTGCACTGACCAGTCATGTCATGCCATGACTGATGGAGCTTGACAAGTTATACGAATACAATACAAATATTTTTATTGCAGACAATAGACTGATGCACATATGTACATGTAGGTCTCGCTTGTACACAACACTTTTGAAGCAGTGATGGCTCAGCGGTCATTGGCTATGGAGTGCTGCGCAGCAGGTCAAATCATTCATGTACTAATAATTTACAAAGTGCAATAAAGTGTTATCCATCTATCTATTTTTCCAAAGTGACTTTATGAGTACTTTATAAAAATATATCACAATAGCTTTCCGGGCGCGGCTCCGCCCGCGCGTATGTCGTTTATCGCGCAAAAACATTAACCTCTTTTTGCGCAGTTGGATAAAAATTATCCTATGTTTTTTACCGGGTCTCAAACTATTTCCATACCAAATTTCATTTCACTTGGTCCAGTAGTTTTGGCGTGAAAGCGTAACAGACAGACAGACAGAGTTACTTTCGCATTTATAATATAAGTATATTTTTGTTGCTTTGTTGTTTTGGCACTTATGGTAATGCTATTTCTGAAGAAAATATATTTTTAGGATACACAATAGACAACACAATTAGTCACAAAGCACATATTGATAAAATTTGTAAGAGAATGGCGAGCGGTAATTACGCTCTCTTTAAACTTAAATCATTGTTCGATAAAAATCGCTAATATCCGTGTACTATGCATTTAAACATTTAATAATAAGATATTCCATTACTGTAATAATGCCATATTATTATTTGTTCAATGGTAATGCTACAGAAATAACAAGAGTTCTCCAATGCTAAAAACATTCAATGAGAACAATTAACGGACTGAAAAAGAGTAGCCCTTCAAGGGAGCACTTTAAGAAAGACAAAATTATAACAGTTGTTTCTTTTTACATCTATAATTGTTTATTATAAATTCATGAAGATAGGAATATTCCACAAAAGCAGAAAAAATTGTTACCTTACAATCTGCGCATTAATGAAAAGCGAATTATAAAAATAAATAAATTCGGGTCGTACTAAAAATCAGATTAGCTAAAGTACAGAAACAAGGTCGTTATTCGAAAATACTGATGTATAATAAATTACCAAAAAGCTTGACCACCTTAAAATACAGTTTTTTTTTTCAAACTATGACTTTACTTTTTTTAAACAATCCGTTCCACACATTTTAATAGAATATAGTAATATGTCAACGCAGCTTTTACAATCTTTGTTCTTAGGACAAGTGCAAATTTGATAAACTGTAATTGTATTTAACTGTATTAAGTGTAAAAATATTATGAATATTAAATTAAATCAATTATTCATATAGACATACTCGTAATTACAATTTAATATATTTAAGTAGTATAAATATTCTTTAAATGTACCTTGGACTTGCCTGTGAAAAAAACTTACAAAAGGGCTAATAAAACTTCTTTATATCTTTATATCTCTTCCTCCGAGTACAGGAGTGACCATCAGCTCCACAAACCATGTAACTGATAGATTCATCCCGGATGTACTGTAGGTCGGAAAACTGTACACAGAAATTATGTCTCATTATTACTTTACGCTTTTAATTACTTCGGTCAGTAATCGGCTTGAGACTGAAGTAAACCCTTGTCATCTGCTTTTTATACTAACCGCCACTGGCGCCATTACTGTTTACATGTTATATAATATACAACAATAATATGTTATCAGTATCTATCGAATGTTTAAAACTTTAAATTAAGTTGTCAAAGTAAGTTTTATTTTTTAATTTTCGAAGTAACGATGGTTATGTACAGTTTCTTTCATTCGTCTTCAACTAGATGTTCTTATCTCATAAAACGTTTCCTCATAAGATCATCAAACAATAACAGTACAGCAGTTGAGCATTTTGTTGATCTTCAAATGCTCTAGTTATGTTCAATATAGCTGATGTTCGTGTTCATTTGATGCTAAGTGATGATTTTGTCAAAAATATTGTCAAGCTAACTGTGGTATCTCGAGAAAAACACTTAAAAATAATTAGTTAAAGGTTTATTTTAACACATACTAATTTGACTTTGCGGAAGCTTTGATGACCAGAGACAAACAAGATTTCGAGATAACTATCAGCCTTACTAATAAAGTTTTAACCACAGTGTATAAACATTGTATAACACAAAACCTGACTAATAACAATATTTCTGATTTAAACGTTGCATACAGTTGTTATACAGATGTTACAAAACCACTTGGGGTATATGCATTCCTTACACAGCCAGGGACCCTTGTTTAACGGACGTATACGGGGTTAAGATGGCGGACTTCACTATTAACAGATGATCGGAGCTTGTCAAAGCCCAGTAACTATTGTCGAATCTGTATCTAGGTAGTATTCTGCGTTGTAGATTCGCTTCACGGTATAATTATTCTACTCTTTGATTCGCTAGCTTTGCATTTGTTGCTGTGATAGTGAATCGTTCGTAAGTGTTCTTTTAAGAAATTAATTTTTTGCTTGTGAATTGATTACATATATTATTTCCACATATTTGACCAATGGCATATAGAAGAGGAAAATCAAAAACATTGTAAAGAATGTGTAGATCCATTTTTACTGAACTTTTTTTTCCACTTCTTTTTCTTACCATTTCTTTCCATTTAATTCATCCGTTCTGAAACTTGCTGTCCGCTTCTCTTCCAAAAAAAAAAACGTATTTTGGACATAATCTAAAAAATACATCATAGTTTGATAAAAACGGAAGCCCTAACAATTAATTGTATATATAATATAAATAATTAGCGAGCTAAATTAAAAAAAAATACTTTGAATAGTCTGGACAAAAAGAATTTCTAAACGAATTGTTCAAAAGTTGCCAGATGATAAACAAAAAAAGCGTTATATATCTGTGTAACTACCCACCGCCTCTACAAAGTTTATTAGTCAAACAATGGATTGACACGTGTTTAGCGCTATTCACTTGCTATTCATTGTGTAACTGTACAACGATTTAACAGATGTGCAGGCGAATTTTTATTAGTAAGGCTGTATATGTGTACTGTGCTTACCTTTATACTCTGGTAACAAGCGACGGCGGATTTACAAACTCTTCATCAGGGTGTGTTCCGATTCCACACTCTCCGGGGCCTGTTAGAGACTGTACTTTATAACGAGTGTTGTATACAAACTAAGCATTTACAACAATTCTACACTTATATGCTTCTACAACAAAGGCAAAATACTACTTAGCATATCAATCCGAGTTCTAGAATCTAATAATAATACCATAATAGGTTGAACCATATCGTTTCATCTTTATTATCATCTAAAGACTCCGAACAAGTTATTAAGCTTCCATTTATAACCATTCACATCTAGTACATAATTATGTAACACCAGATATAGATTCTAAAATTACTACATCCAGAATCTATGCCCTGGTGTCCCTCTTATAATACTTTTGTCCAATTTGAAACTTAGCAGTTCTTGTTTTGTTTTGGTCAACCTTGTCCTGCACCACATCTACTAAGGGTAACGTAACAAGTTTAGCCTATTGCATATCTCTCTACCTAACAAAAACTGAGCTGGTGATACTCCTGTTGTGCGTTGTGGCATACTCATATAATCTGAAAATATACCTGTTATCACAATATTGTGCGCATGACTTCGACAAGTTATTTCACACTTTTGAGTGTTGAAGTCGGTTCCATTTTTAGGTAAAAAAATGTTTTTACCCATTTTAGTGACCCTTGCTATTTACGGGAACGATAGTCATTCACTGTCAATAGGAAAGCGCTTTTCACAAGTTTAACACAAAAAACGACTTGACAGATTTTAATGAAATTTAAATAGGACCACACGGACAGCATCATATTTCAAATCACAACACTGCTCACCCAGTCAAAAGTTCTGGGCATAAAAACATTAAAAAAACTGTCAAATTGAGAATCTCCTAATTTTTTTGAGGTCGTTTAAAAAGTGCATTGCTGACATGAATGAATGACATTATGTAACTTTTTTCTCTAATTTTGGTTACAGCAGATATAAATATGTCCACAAATCTATCCACCGCCCCATTTGAAGCAATGATAGCTCAGTGGCTTTGGGTATGGACTGCCGCGCAGCAGGTCCATGGTTCGAATCCCGCCGCGGGCTTGAGCTTCACCGTATGGTGGAAGGGCATTTTTGCGAATGCCCACCTGGCTAGCGACCACCCTCAAGTAGAAAATCTGTCGCCAAGCACCTAACCGGTGTGTTCCGGCAGCTGTCCTTGAGAGCCAGTCATTCTAGGTTAAGCCTGTTAACACCATCGACCACATCATCACTTACCATCAGGTGAGATTGTGGTCAAAGGCTTACCTAACAGCAATAAAAAAAAAAAAAAAAAAAAAAAAATTGTTGCAGGACAGTGGGGCACCGTGAAGGTAAGTTTAATATGAGATTGATTACAAAAATTTTGGAATTCTGAGCTTAAAAATGAATGGCTATTATAGATTACCAAATGTACGAGGAATTCATATCGAGAAAACCGTTCTTTGGGAACTTATTTGTGCGACTGCTAGTAATGGTAGTCATTAGGTATATACATTTGTGGCCATTTTGAATAGCTATCTAAAAATTATCAAAGTCATGGGTCATATGTCATGTTAGCACGAATAAAAAATGAGGGGAAAATACGTTAGTTTTAGTGTTTTTACCCATATTATGTACATTTGAAGCGCTCGTAGCCAAGTTTGCTTAGCCATTCTGAATAAATCAGCAAAGTTAAGCAACGTCCGTCGCGGTCATGAGTTGGATGGGTGACCGCTGGTGACATTACTACTGAGCGCTTCCGTGCTTCGGAGGGCACGTTAAGCCATCTTTCCCGGTTGTTGTCTTAGGATAGCAGTCGTTACAGCATGGTGGTAGGGCACTTTGCGAATGCCCGCCTGGCTAGCTACCACCCTCAAGTTAAAAACTGTCGCTAAGCACCTATCGGTGTGTTCCGGCAGCTGTCCTTGAGAGCTAGTAACTCTAGGTTAGCCTGAACAACATCCTCGACCACATCATCACTTACCATCAGGTGAGATAGTGGTCAAAGGCAAACCTATCAGGCATAAAAAAAAGGTTATCTATTCTATGGTTCCAATTAAAAAAAGATGAAAGGCTTTTTGTGTTGGCTTATCAATTATTATAGAAGTACCCATACTTTACAAATAAGTAGATACGAAAAACCATTTAAAGTAAACATGCGATAACAAGAAATTATTTTTCTGTTGTATGTAATGGGTTTCCCGCCGCCAAATTAAACAAACTTGACCAAATTGACCTTCGTAAGATTTAAAGTTAATGATCATATGAACTTATCAAGTGAAACTCGATCACCAATGTTTAAACGGCTTTATTCAACGCAATTTGAAACGTACATGTTTTAGTTATGGCTACAAACACTGGCCTTATATATAAACATCATAATATAATAGTTGCCCTTGAATTTCCTAATTGAAATTAGAAGAATCAACTTGTTCGAGTCGATACCACACAGATTCAAAAAGTCTGAACTCACATTTTATTGGTACGACTTCAATATGTCATTTCATACTATTAAGGGTTCTGTAGGTTATTCTGTCTCCAACTTCGCATCTTTAACTCCTGAAATTCATCTACTCAACTCCAACTCCTCAAGGAACATTATAAATTAAACCGACAAAAACACTCAGGTTGGGGATCGAATACGTCGACCCGGGTTTCGAGCATATCAGATGCTCATCATCAGGGCGGGTGCGTAGCTGCGTCTGCGAGCTCCGGACGGGCACACGGGCACTGCGGAGTGCAGTGCAGAGGCGCGATACCGGCGCCGGCGGCAGCGGGGAGCTGGGTGGGGGCGGAGCGAGCCCAGCGCTGCTGGTGCTAGGTGACGAGAATCTAGCTATATAAAGTGCCATGTGACTGTGGCATGAGTAATGTAGGAGAGACTCGACGCTACATCGCTACTAGACTGACCGAGCATATTAGGAGCAATAAGAATATGGACATAACTAAATCAGCACTCGCAGAACACGCTCATCTCGCCCTGATGATGAGCATCTGATATGCTCTATCTATGAAACCCGGGTCGACGTATTCGATCCCCAACGTGAGTGTTTTTGCCGGTTTAATTTATAATATTTAAATATGTGTGAAACTCACGAGAATTTCTCCTCAAGGAACCCTTATGGTTTAATCATGTCCGTCTGTCCGCGGTTTTGCTAAGATACCGTTAGTACTAGAAAGCTGTAATTTTTGTAGGGGTGTGTATATCCATAACGCCGACAAAGTGGTCAAATATAATTACTTATGGATTTTTAAGGGTCTATCCTGTCATATGAGGTTCTCTTGAATTGATCTTTTAAAATGACCTTGGGGTCGCGAATACTATTTTTCGATTTAATGCTCCATTTACGAAATATTAAACTATAAAATGCAAATTTTTTGTTCCAGTTAGGCGTCCTCTTAAAGCTAAACTGCTGGTTTGAGAAATCTAGAAAAATACACGATGATAGTCCATTTAATAAACTTAAAAAAAAAATGTAGTGGTTAAGATGTCTTTATTAATTTAGCAGTAATAATCGTTAAAGGTAGGTATTGTACAATTTTGACCGAAACATAAAATCCTTCAAAATAACTAAATTGCAGTATTTGCTTGTTTATAACGGGTAAAAACTTGAATTGAAAAATGAGATGGAAAATAAATAGCTGTAATTAATTATCATAAGTTTCACAAAGCTGCCGCTAGATGGAGGTTTACCAACAGATCCTGGACCGCACTATCGTTACGTTTTCATTGGAGTGCCTATAGAAGTCACAAACGAACCTTGTTCAATTTTGAATTTTGAATTACAATTTTGTGTAATAACTTGGCAGCAATCGTTTTGAAAAAATTGAAAGAGGAAGAGAATAAAGATCAATAGAATCGTTCTTTATTCGAGAACAGCCACTGCGCGTGGCCCGACACGCACTTGGCTGTTAATTTTTTATTTATAGACTTCAGTTCCGTATGAAATAAACCTTTTTTCAGAGATGCATACTGCGTACAAAAGAAATTTCCACTCGTTTACAATAATCACCATCGTCCAAAGTCGCAATTGTCAAGCACAGGTATGTACATACATAATTTAATTCGCCTACCAGGCGTTATTTAAAACTTAAGAATATTAAAATTATAAGCATGCGTCATCATTTACAAGTTTAAAACCAATTGCAAAATTGGTCTTGTTTGTAGTACAACGCAAGTTGAACTATAGGTGTCGCTCCATCCCGATACGATGGTTGAAGAACGAGAGCAAGAATTAAAGTTATGAATCATGTTAGCTCCATTGGTTAGAGCATACCCCGCCTAGGGGTGCATGGACGCGGGTTCGAAATTCGCACATGACTATAATTTTTTTATTTGTAAATTTGTAATTTTGTAATGTAATTCGCCTAGCAGGCGTTATTGCAAACTTAACATATATTAAAACAATCCCCCTAGAGTTGTGGACTTCGTTATATTTAAGGATGCTAACTCATTGCCACTGCGTTAGCGTCGGGAGAACATTCCCGGTTGGTTGGGAATTCAATGCTCAAGAGAGTGGTAGCACCTTTGTTCCTCCTCTCCATGAAGTCGCTTTCAGGAGAGTCCTCTACAGAGAAATGTTCCATTGTTCATTCGAGTACTCATGAGCTGTTATATTAAGTATTTTGAATAGGTCGTTTACACAGACTCCGACGAACGATCATGAATACTACAAACCATTTGTATTGTTTACATATCAATTAATTTATATGTGTGCGTAAAGTAATAACGTTATTTACTACCCTTTGTAAAGTTATCTTGTTTTAGTTTATAGTGTTATGCTTTCCAGCGTCGATATTGTAGGTAATACTTATTCAGATAAGAAAGATGCGAGTAAACTACATCTTGACCTCATGCCTTTGTTATATAATTGATAATATTATACGGCGGGCATTGTACGCTTACTATAAAAGGGGTACCGAATATGTTATTGTCACATTGAGAACCAAATCTATCACGATGAATATTGTTATAACTTTCGTGTTTGTTCTTGCGATTGCTATCTTCGAAGTCCATTCTGAATGTTGCGGTAGAACAGCAATATATTGGGCTGCAGATAGTTGTTACCCATACAGTAAAGATTACTACATGCAGGGTAACAATGAAAGTGATTTATTGTCAGATATGATGTTGCCCAATCGTTGTATAGCCAAAGTTTGTGGAGATGGGAGAGTGCACGATGGAATATATTGCGGTAAAGGTAAATGCAACATATTTGGCTGCAATTGTGATGGTGGTTGTCATAGGGGCCCTGCTGAAGAAAACTTCCGGAAGATAACTGGTATCAGTGACGCTGCTGCAGGCCCTAGCTTGACGGATCCAACAACATGGCACCAAAAGTAGTCGTTGTAATTTGAAAATATTCAGGATGCTATTTTCAATTAATTTTCTGCAAAAATAAAAATTTCTAAAAATATTGTACCACACATTTTTAAGAAACTGTTTCACTGGTTTCCTAATACCTGAGTTTTATTTACATCTAATGATTATTATTTTACATCAATTGACATTTAATGCTGGCACCTATTTGGCTCAACGAATAAGCATTGCAATTTAACGGGGTAATGCTGCCAGCATATTTGGCACGATTGGTAGTGAGCCGGAGCATTTGGACTGCCTGTGAGTCTTCAGTGACTTATGGGTTGTCTAAATACTTTTACTGTAGTAGCTGTAGTTAGTATTGTATTTAGTTCATAGTATTTTGTTAATAAAGGCATACCGCCGGTAAAAAAAATTTACATTTAATAGCTGTTGACCACAATCTCACCTGATGGTAAGTGATAATGTGGTCGAAAATGTTGTTCAGGCTATTCTAGTATAAAATTAGTCTATAATTCTATTATAACCTCAGACCTTCTGTCATAGAACAGTTAATAATACTACGTACTTCTGTGTCTACGTTGTCATACCAACACATTAAAGAAGCCGCGTATTTATGCGATATGAGACAAGTCGCACATCCCGCCGCGGGCTTGAGCTTCACCGCATGGTGGAAGGGTATTTTTGTGAATGCCCGCCTGGCTAGCGACCACCCAAGTGCAACAAACTTCAAGTTGAAAATCTGTCGCCAAGCACCTAACGGTGTGTTCCGGCAGCTGTCCTTGAGAGCCAGTCATTCTAGGTTAAGCCTGTTAACACCTTCGACCATACCATCACTTACCAAAAACAAAAAAAACCTACCAAAAACCTAATTGTAATGAAACCAACTTAATTAGCATGCAGCGTATTTTTGACCATGTCAATTACCCCTCCCACGGGAAGAAATAGATATGTATATTAGTTAACAAATCAATTACCTGTAAATTAGTGTTTTTTTCTCCCATTGGGAGTATTCTGAAGGTCTAATCTTAACCTTAAGATCTGACCCTAAGCGAAGTAGACGGTGGGCTATAAAATTGAAGTCAAACTTCTAACAATTATCAGAATCAGAATCATTTATTTGTCAGAACATGGTTAGTATACATTCAAAGAAGCATACAAGATATTAGGTTTGTCAATAGTAGTAACAATGATGGCCTCATGTTCTTGCCTAGTGTGGCGTACAAATATCATAAAATATTAAAATATAGATTATGCCCTTGTGTTGAATATACTGCTGAGTAGCATTAATTAGGTTGAAAGACACATGTTATTAAAGTTGACACTAAACTTATTTTTTTTACTATGTGTAAGTTGCACGAAAGTATATTTCATTATTTTATCACGACTTTACATAAGCTGCTACAACATAGTCAGTGAAAAGTTTCATCTGTTAAAAGTTATTTATTTATAATGTTTTAAAGCTAGCAAGAGTTGTAGTCGTAAGGATATTGCATAGTGGTTTTTAATCGAACAACTAATTTATGCAAAGTTTGCTACTTTAATAGTTCACTCTTAGTGGCAAATATTAGGTAATAAACGCTAACATTATATGATTTGCTTCAGAAGACTCATTAAGAGTCATTTGTTGTCAAGATGGTAGTCTATATCTCTTTTACTCCCTATACTTGACCATGCCTTGATTTAACCCAAGTACATCTCGATAAACTTGAACGCTTCATAAATTTCTGTATCAGGTTCATATTATTTGATTTACGTAAATATGGGTTACATATTTGAGCCGTTTGGTGTAGCCACGTTGAGTCCGTGTGGAGTGGGAGCTCATCGTATTTTACAAAACTTATCTGAGCGCTTGGTCGATGCGACGCGTGATCAAGTGCTGGCACATATTTGGCTCAACGAATAAGCATTGCAATTCAACGGGGCAATGCTGCTAGCATGCTGGGCACGCTGCCAACTGGTACTAGGCTGGAGCATTTAGACTGCCTCTGAGTCTGCAATGACTTGTTGTCTAAATGCTTTTATTGTAGTAGCTGTAGTGTTGTATATAGTTCCTATTATATTGTTTAATAAAGGCATACAGCCCGTAAATTTGAGCATATATCTGAATATCGAATAAACTGCTGTGGTTGCCCATTCGTCTCCGCCGGAATGCTCACATTCTTAATTTTCTTTACAACATCCTTTTTGTCCGCAATACGCTTTTGTATCTGAAGCAGCGTTTCCAGTTTCGACATCTTACTCGTACTAACGACCTGCCGCCTACGCTCTTCTAATACCTTAACACTTACGAGTACTATACCTCCCCATACTTCCCTTATATTTGTATGTGTGTATATTTGGTTAATATCAAGTATTATCTAATTATTTGTACTTAGTAAGATAGTTATCAAAATATTTTATGTGCAAACTTCTTCTTTTAGTTGTACTTTTTATAGAAATTGCATATTTTATATTGTTGTTCGTTGTGCTACTACTCGGTGGTTACACCGAGTATTTTAAAATGTGATACGGTACATACAAATGTTTGCATGGTGGTAGGGCATTTTGCGAATGCCCACCTGGCTGGCTACAACCCTCTACTAAAAAATCTGTCGCCAAGCACCTAACGGTGTGTTCCGGCAGCTGTCCTTGAGAGCCAGTAATTCTAGGTTTAACCTAAACACTATCTTCGACCACATCATCACTTACTATGAGGTAAGATAGTGGTCAAAGGCTATAACCTATCAAGCATAAAAAAGGTTGACTGCAAGAAATCGCTTTATGTGATAAGACCACCCTTTTTACAATCATTGATTTAAAGTTACTATCTATAAGACTATTTTATGTATTTTGATGTGCAATAAAGAGTATTGTATTGTCTATTATGGTATCATGGTAGTATTACACTTTCTTAAAGCACCTAACGGTCTGTTCCAGTAGCTGTCTTTGAAATCCAGTTCTCATTTTAGGTTAAGCCTGTTTACCACCTTCAACCACATCATCACTTACCATGAGGGGAAATTTTGGCCAATGCTAGCCATTATCAGCAATAATAAAGGTAACGATGTACCTATAACTGACGCTGACATTTCGTGGAAATAAAATTATTTTGTGTAATATACATAATATATTTTAATTTGTTTAACTCTAAACACGCAAAAGGAGTGAGGTTTTGACACCAACTGGAACTATTTACTTCTATTGAAAGAAAAAAGTAAAAACTGTTTTATAAATAACTTTTCTCCGGAAATTTAGTTTATAAAATTATTCGATATGATATTATATTATACTTAAGAGATTATTCTTCATTAAATTAACATTAAAATAATCGCAGTGGTGGGTGGGTGCATCTTGCAGCAGCGAACCGTTGGCGCAGGTAGCGGTGCTTAGGTCAGAAGCATTACTGCCGGCAGCGTGCAGTGCGATCAGCAGTGGTGCCGAGCGGCAGTCGCAGGCCAATGGGTTGCCGCCTAGCAGCATGCGCCCCATACGCAGTACATGCAGCGCAGTCTCCTCCTCCACCCGCTCTATTGAGTTGTTGCGCAGGTCCAAAATCTGTACACAAGACATGGTCGTCACTCTCCACAATACAAGAGTCGAAACATATAGGTAGAGAAGGGCGGCTCACCCTTATGAGCGGTGGCAGGTCCTGCAGGTCTACGTGTGAGATATTGTTGTTGGATAGCAGGAGGTCATACATGACCCGGTCGCTGTGCGGCAATGGCGGGAGGCGGGTGAGTGCAGCAGAGTCACAGTGCACACGCTGCAGGCGCCGGTGCAGCGGCGCGGGCTGCGTGGTCAGCGAGCAACGTGCTGGCAGCCACGCTGCCTGCTCGGGACACACCAGCTCGTCAAGTGGCATTTGGCTCAGCCTGCGGTCTGTTGAGCAGACCAGCCCCTGGACTCGTGCACTATCTGATGTTGCATCCCAGTACTCTAACTCTGGCGGGAACAGCGCACGTCGCGCCCAGTACATGCGACAGTCGCACTCAAGCTTGCCGGTGTTCAGCCACACCTTCGCCCCACTCCGCGGGGCTGCCAGCGACGAGTGGTAGTCCTCCTCCGTGTATCGCACGAGGACAACGGGGGAGCCGTACAGCTCAACTGCCGCTGAGTACTTGATAGAGTCGTCCCGAACGTATTGAAGATCAGAGAACTGCAGGCAAAAAACGATCGAACTAAGGCGAAGGACTTCAACGGTATAACAAACGATTAAGAAATATTAAACCTGCAAGATTGGTGTCGTATAGTGTCAGCTCACCTCCAACTCTGAAATGCTAGTCCATTTCAGATCCAGGTTTTCCAGAAGCGTCAGGTTCTCGCGCCAGTCGCGACAGATGCGGGTTATATTTGTTTCCATCAATGAGAGGTGTTTTAGCTTCTTTAATCGAAGTAACTGTGAGTAACCTGGTTGAAAACTTGACATTATATTATATTATTTTAAATACAATTATCTTATTCTATTTGGGAGCGACATGTCCTGCACTGATGTCCCGCTTGGGGTGTTTTATGTATTTACCATTCTCTTAACAAAGACTATTTATTTTCTTGGGTTCTGTACCCAAGGGGCAAAAGGGAACCCACTAATGAGTATTCGCTGTCTGTCTGTCTGTTAGCCTTTCCGTCCGTATGCTACCGATCTGTAGCTCGTAAACGGCATTAGTTTCAAACCTAGACACACTGAGAAAAAAATGAAATGTAGCGAAGTCTTTTCACAATGTATGTGTAGTTTTATCTAAAATACGTAATCTACAGCCGTAAAAATGTTGGATAATACAAAATAATGTTGAAGCGTATCAACACGTCACTAAGTTACAACATGTTGTGTACTGATATTGCCGTTAAATACGTACCCGTCTGTCGGGTCCGTCAACAAGACTCAACATACGTAACCGATATAGGCAGATACATGCTAGGAAGTAGTCCATGGATATGACGTCACAGATAGAACATTACATTATGCTGTCGCATCTTTATAAATGTACTCCAACATTAACAGGATGACACAAACGTCTTGACTAAAAAAAATAATGTTTCAAGTAGTTTGCGTCGTGACTATAAGTAGATCGTCTATTTATTGTAAGTATTTTGGAAACAGACTCCTACTGTGAGTAGGCAACAACAAGGTATAAGTAGACAATCTCCTATATGTACGTAGCTTGATGCATGATGTAGGTACGTAGAAAACATTATTAGTTACATTTAAGTAGACTGCGCTAAGACTCCTTACTGTACGTAGGCCGATGCACGATATAAGTAAGCGAATTATGCAAGCTCCTTCCAGTACGTAGGCTGATGCATGATTTGGTAAGAAAGATCTTTACCACAAGTGAGCAGCTTCAAGGTTGACGTAGAAAAACTATTTACCGTACGTGAATTTATGCGCAATAAATTTACGTAAAATTCATTTAAGTAACCTACTTACTGCGCGTAGGCCTATGCGTGATGAACGTAGGGAACATCATTATACGTTTTTAGACATACTGCATTTGTACATTATTTAAATGTTGCGGGCGCAATAATATACTGTTCCCTCGACATTTTAAAGATTGTTTTACGACAGAAGATTAGTGTTGCCAGATGCCGAATAAAAAAATACGAAAGCAGTGTTTCATAAACGCTGATTTTCGACCATTGCTTATTTCAATATTTCTTCATTTACAATCAATTTTGCGCTCATACTCATGTTCGTATAAAATACAAACAAATCAATTGTTATACGCGTGCAAATAAATAAAAACTAGTTACTCTGCACTGAAACCCCATATTTCGATTTGGTACTTCTCTAGTTATGTCTATTATGTGCATTTGTACTTTTAGTTTGTGCCTCATTTTGTACATCAAATACAACATATATATAACGTTGCTGGTATCGGTATCGTTACGTGGTGTTTTCATCATAATAGTTCAATAAGGACAGAAATAATAAAATGTAATACATTGATGAGATGATTTATAGTATACTATTCACTATATAGAATAAAAAATTGATATAAGGTTTTTTTCTGTTATTTTTAAAAATATATTTGGTATATACCTACTGCATCCCGCAGTATCATTCACGTAGGCAATAATGAAAAGTGATGATGGTCATGATGATTATGATAGTAAGAAGTTTGCAATGTGTTTATCTAAGACCTAAACTATCTATATTTCTATTTATATTTCAGTTTCATCCAAAGTGGTCCAGCAATTTCAGCGTATATATATATATATATATATATATATATACAAATATAACAAATATACATTCTCGTCCTTACTTACAAACCTTAGTATTTCTAATGAATCGATTCAGGCGTTACCTTGCGGAAATATAATAATATCAAATATTTTGAAAATATTAAAAAAAACATTGAATTAATATTTTAACAAAACTCTTAAAAACTATTAAAATATAACTAGTGACGATTTCGCCTAATTTTCCTGTTAAGCCGACGTGACGTCACAAACACGTGAGTCGAGAAGGTGCGATCGTGCACTCGTATAGTCAAGACCTCCTGAGGATGCTTCGTGTAGAAGCGACATGCGTCAAACGGTTTGACTGCGTGTTGTTTGTGACGTTACGTCGGCTTAGCAAGAAAATTAGGCGGAATCGTCATTGGATATATTTTTATATTTTTAAGTGTTTTATTAAAACTTAGCATTACTAATGTTACTGTTTTTGACCAGGAAAAATTACATATTTTTTTATTTATAACAGCATTTAGCCACATTCTCACCTGATGACTTTGGTATTTCCTAATCTAACCATACTAATTGTAAAACAGAGCTTTTGAGGCTGTAAGCAAGTGTTCAGTTTTTTTTTATAAATATTTAATCTAATACTACTAAACATGGATTGTTTTGTCTACATGGATAAAACCGCGGGGAGCAATTGTTATTATAATAGTTTTTGAAAAGTCTAAACAATGCATCAATGATATCAAAGTTAATATCTAATTTTATTAATATTTAAATATTTTTATGTGAATACTCGGCTGATTTTGATTTACACGCTGGCAACACTGGCTGGAGCGTAATGCAACAGCTATAATATTAGTTTTCTGCGAGACCGTGGCAATCGCGTCACGCGCGCATGTAAATGTTTTCAACAGTGATTATTTATAAAAAATCTTTTATTAAAAAGTTTCCAAAATCAATTTATCACCAATCAAATTTGATTAAACGAAGAAAGGGGTTCAGTCGCCCCAAAGTGGGTCTGTGTGTATAAAGAAAGGCCAAAGACACAGCCTGGCTATCCGGCAACCAGTGAATTCAAATGCTAAACGGCAAAATTCACAGGTAAGCGACTTTGTTGTTTTTTTAAAGTCTTAGTTATAAATGATTTAGTCAAACGTTGAACAAATGCCTCCCTCTATTAAGAAAGGGGGCTATAATTGCAAAAAAATTATTTCATTTCATTTGCCATAATGTCCATGCTTGGCAAGCAACTTTGGGAGCTCGTTTGTAAGATGACAGTTCTTCGGAAAAGGCAGCTGTCTAAGTTGTGATATTTTCCCTTTTGTCGCCACTTGCAACTCCCACAGAAAGATATGGATGGTGCAATTTTATCCGGGCATCCCAAGGCCGGTTGAAAACAAATATATTTATGTAAATGAAGTCTACACAATTGTTACAGATGCTACTTTATTAGAAGACAAATTGACTTGGCTAAAAATAATATTGATACCTGACACTGAGTACAAAAATCCTCGAGAAAGACTGCTGATACTGGTGTTAAAGAAATATTATGAGAATAAAGAAAACATCCGACTACCTATGACAATCCAACTCTCCGATAACCCCAAGGTATATTTTGGTATGTTAAATTTTCAAACCTACATGATATTTTACTTTCATAATTCATATTTATGTTTCATATTACTTTCAAAGTGGAATTATTCGAATGATCTGTTATTGATTGCAGATTTTACAAGATCTCAACCATATATATCCAAAAAATAATGAGGGGCTTTTCTTATAACTCCAGGGACTAGTGCTAGTGGTAAGTACTTTAAATACCCTTAGAACATACCCGACGACTACAAATAAGCTGGAAACGTAACGCTACAAGTGCAGCACAATTAACTATTGTGGTATAGCGAGTGTAGTCTGACATTAATAAGCTATTGTTTCCTAACTTCTTGGTAATACTTTTTAGGGAGTGTCATTTTTATTTAATAAATTTCGTAAAATATTTATTTATTCCAGATGGTGAATCTGAAACTGTAACTGTGCGCCGCACTGCTTTGATCCTCGCATACATTGTTGATTCCGCATAGAAAAATAAAATGTATATGGAGACCATGTCGAAGATAAATTTTTCAAACTCCGTGAAATGTTGTACGCATGTCTTTTAAGCCTGATATCTGAGGTTTGACAGTTTTCCACCACGTCCTTAATAATGTCATGTACCACCTTAGGCTGGCTACGCTCACCTGTCTTTCAACTTAAATTGATAATTGATAATGAACCTAAATATTTATTTTTATTTCAGAACAATTTTGTATATTGCTTTCAATAAATAGATCACAAATTGATGATAATAAATTTTTATAAACCTTATGTATTTATTTATTTAATATGCTTATTTACTGTCTTATTACAGGTGCAGCCTGCATATAGAATAATTACTTAAATCGTGCATCAGCCTCTGTACAGCTAGGTTGTATAAGTAAACCTTAGTGCAGTTTACTAATGGTTTGGATCTTTTCTTCGTATAGAATGCATCAATCTATGTAGAGTAGGGTGCACAAATTGTAATCCAATGCGCATAAATAAACCAGGAGCAACCTTCATATAGTAAAGAGGTTTACCTTTGTATACTACAAATGGTGCTCTTAATAACATTTTAAGCGTAATAATGGTCCAGGTTTATGTACATATGTAATATCCATACTCTACATAGGCGAATGCATGATAAATATATAAAAAATCCTTACTATTAGTAGGTTGTGCCAAAATTGACGTAGGCAACCTCCTTACTATAATACAGCCGATGCATGATACATATGAGGATCATCCTTACAGTAAATGGGCTGCACCACGATTGACGTACGCAATCTCTTTACTGTACGTAGGACGATGCATGATAAATATAAGGAACATCCTTACTATAAGTAGGCTGCATCAAGATTAACGTACGCAATCTCCTTACTGTATGTAGGCCAACATGACAAACGTATGGAAAATACTTACCATAAGTAGCCTGCATCAAGATTGGTGTACGTAACCTCCTTCCTGTAAGTAGGCTGATACATGAGATACGTAGGGATCATCTTTACTATAAGTAGGCTGCATCAGATTTGACTTACGGTACCTCCTTACTGTACATAGGCCGATACATGACTAACGCAGGGAACATCTTTGCCATAAGTAGGCTGCAACAATATTGACGTAGGCCACCACCTTACTGTACGTAGTTCAATACATGGTAAACGTAGGGAACTTCTTTACCATAAATAGGCTATACCAAAGCTGATGTAGGCAACCTCCTTACAGTACGTAAGCTGACGCATGTTAAACGTCAGAATCACCTTTACCATTAATAGGCTGTAGCAAGTTTGACGTAGACTACCTCCTTATAGTAAACATAATAAACGTAGGAAACATACTTATCGTAAGTAGGCTGCACCAGGATCTACGTAAGTAACATCCTTACTTTGTCAAGATGTTACATACTTATTTGCATGACAGTACATCATTGAATGAATGAATGAACGAATGATTTTCGTACATTATTGTAATGTACAATGCTCTTTACAGCAAGGCCATTATACGTCATGTTGTCTCATCTTTATGTACGCTAGTCACGTTTTAAACAAGAAATACGTATGTTGAGGCTAAAATTACGTATGTCAAAACATGAAATTTTTCTCAGTGCAGTTGCTTTTTTGTATAGAATATGACCTTTAGTGTCATATTCTACATATTTCTTTTACACTATGTACTACACTATTTCTTTTTTCAGGGGGGGATCCAATTATCCAAGACGCTAGCCGAAAGATACCACCTTAGCGTATGTGGTATCATTGTCTAGAACTTAATGAGTAATGTGAAAGTATTATATCTATATGCAAAATTCATAAAAACACACATATATAATGTTGTTACGGTGTCTAAGTTTGACGGTAAATTCTTAAGCTTAAAGCGGGTGGATCAAATCGGACTTTCCCAAAGGCCGCATTAGAAAATGTGTGTCATCATCAGTCTCATAATTATTCCTAAAGTAAAGACATGAAAAAAATACTGAAGGCAAATAAAACCTACACTCTTTGAAAAATTTTACACTTTTGGTCTAGTACCTATCTCAACAACCAAGGGAATTTAGATAAAAAAAAGTAGATGAGTTTTCTAGTCCAGTTATGTAACAACAGTATATGATTTTATGTGCGTTGACTCACAGGCCCCTTGACTTGCAAAAAACCTCATTTTGCTTCAACAGAGAAATAAATCCACATACTGTCTGCTTATTTTTACTCGTCATCATGTTAAAACTCATTTATTCTTATAATTTAATCGATATCAATCTTTGTTTTTTTTTGTATAAGTAGATGTTTATTGCTAGCCTTGTTAGTTCTTATGTAACGACCAGACACAACACTGAATGCGTATTAATATATGAAGTAGAATTTATACAAACCCAATAATATGAAAACTCTATTATATTCACGAGATATGTGTATCTGAAAAGTAACATCCCTATCTATTCAAAAAACATTGTGAGGTTATCAAAAGATCTTGTGAGAATAAATATTCTCTTAAGTTATACGTGCCAAATCAATTGGTTGCGGGCCGCATTATTACAGGTTGAGATCCGCGTGTGACTTGCGGATCGTATGTTGAACATCACTGTTATGACTGACTTAAATGAAAGTTAAAATATAATATTACTAGAGAGCAACTAATCAAGCATAGATACCAGATCTTTCGCAGAGGTTGGTGAAGCGCGGATTACAATTGAGGTCAAGCTTCTCGAGGAAATGTAGTCCTCGAAGCTCGTCCACTGCATCTGCGAGGAGCAGATTGTGGGACAAATCAAGTGACTGCAGCGCACCCTGATTCGCGAATAATTTGCTATAAACACAAAGATTTGAACATAATTTCATTAATAATCTTGAAGCAATAAGGCTCAATGGCAAGACAATGCACTGCTGCCCAGGCGTCTATAATAATAACTAGCAAAAAGCTAAGCTTTGTGAGGGCTTTGCTTATTTTACAACCTGCTTCTAGTGGTGCCATCTAGTATTAAGTAGATTAACTACGATATATTTGAGTATTGAGTTTTGTTCTGTTGCAGCGATGTAAACTCTTTTGGTTTTCTAAAAAAAACCCTTGCATAGCTCTCTCCATAGCTTGTTGAGCGACTCTGAGTTTATCCAAAAGGGCCACAGTTACGGACCACGTCTCAGTGCCATAAATCATCACTGCAACACACACTAGTTGAAAACCAGGCTCCGGCTCAGCGGGATATTGGACGAGAAGATACTTACGTATAAATACCAAAAACCGTTTTCGTCCTTATTATGCTACTTTAATATTATAATATTTATAAGAGGTGGTAAACTAGATAAATAAGCAAGTAAGTAGAATTATTATTATGGATAACTATAAAAGACAGAACAAACTCGGCGGATCGTGACTAATTAGTAATTACCTTTCACTCCGTTCTTTGGCTTAAAAAGGTTCAAAATAGGTTCGTTAAGTTGAAAATGATGAAATCAAGCTTATGCAGGATGGATTTGAATTAGCGACCCGTGGGGTGGCAGTTCTTATCCTCTGCCGGGTCACCATTTCTGCTTTAAGAATATAATTACATTTATTATAACTACCATCTTTACATATAATATGTCAGTGACAATGCAATGACACTAACGCTTGGATTTGTTTTTGATAACACTTCACTAGTACTGGGACACCCCTATGCCCTACATCTTGTATGGAAAACGATCATGTGGGCCGTATAATTTTTAGTATATTTGCATTTATTTATTATTTTGCGACTCTGCAAGTAGCTTTCTTTGGTGCGGTATTCAACGTGTAATAACGTTCCTCTAGAATACAACTTTACTTCTTTGCTATTATTTTTGATTCTATTGTTTATCTCTACTTGGAAATGGGGTATTGTGGTGCACCGCCCATGAAATTAAGTGATAAATATGGTTGTATGTAACGAAATGCTAAATATATTCAGTAACTGATAATATATAACTCAGCTTTATACTGTAATTACCTTGGAAGCATTTGAATCCGATTACCCCATAGATCAAGGGTAAGTAGATTAGGCACATAGTCAAAGAGTCCCTCGGGCAGCGTTTCTAGAACACCTCGAGTGATCGAGAGATAACGTAGTCCAGTCGCGTTTTCCAGTAGTTTAGAGCTCAGCGAGACAAGGTGCATTGCATCAACAATATCAAGATGCTCTAGGAGCGAACAGCGCGCCACCCAACCATCAGGGAGTACTTCCACGGCCGGAGACCTGAATTCCAACTTGCGCAGTTTGTTGCACTGTGTTATTGCCTCAGGACGCGACTCCGACCACATAATCAGTGTGAAATTTTCAATATCAGGAATGGATTGCAAACGAAACGTTGTGTTTTCTGAATTTAAATAGAGTGATTGCAATGTCGATGTATCTTGAAATTGAGTTAGGTTGTCCAAGGCTAAATCCAGCTCATTTAGATCATGCAATGCAAGTAAGCCATCAAATAGGCGCTCTATTGCGATCAACTGCAGGGTCAACGAGCACAGCGTGGTGGGCAGAAGATCAAAGTCAACCCATGGCAGCGTCACACCAACTACTTTAAGTACGCGCAAACTGCGCAGTGGGCTAAGAAAGCCAGGAAGAGGTGCAAGCTGATTGTTAGGGTTTGCGTAGAAGATTTCTAGTTGGACAAGGTCCTCAAGGCCGGCGAAGTGCTGCGCCTGCAGCGGAGGGTGCGGCGGCATCTCTTCTATTGTGATGTTTCCCTGCGTGGCGGAGCGCAGCAGCGTCACGTTTAGGGCAGATAGCACGCGCGCGTAGGAGCCACCAGCGGCAGGCGGGGGACAAGCCCATAGCCTGACATGTGGCACGTGCAGTGCACTGCTGAAGCTTGGCAATGCGGTGGAGTCCAGAGCTTTCTGATTATTACAAACTACTTGCAGAAATTTCCCGTCTTCGTAACGTATATCGATTTTATTACCTGAAATCATAACATCGCTGATTATAATGACATTGAGAAAAAGTGGGGAATAGGTATTGAAATAAGAAATCTATTTGAGCATTAAAAGACCCCGTGACGTGTCACTGACGCTTATAAAGACAAACCTTATCTTTAAAAAATACAACAATCTGTCCGAATTACTATTTAACATAACCTACGATAAAATGTTCATCAACTTGCTACCTATAAATTACCTTATGTAAGGTTGAGACAATATGTTACGTCTAACGTTACGAGGAACTGTTATTCCAAACTTATCAATGAACAAGGTCTGATATTCAAATAAAACCTTTTAAACTTAATAATAACTCATCGTATTTTCAAAACTTCATTCAGGCTAAGCATGAGAATAAACATTTTACGACTAGATATTTAGGTGTGTTTGGACAAAAACTGAAATTATACCTCCAAAATATTGAAGCAAGAAGGTGACATTCCATATTTCCTGAGACATGGTGTAATAAATTAGATTTTGACTAAGAAATTCGAGACAATAGGTACACCATTTTTAGGTGCGATTGTGAATTTCTTTTCAGTGATGGTGAATAAGGTAAAGGAGTAGGTACTTATTGCTTTCGTTAGAATTACAGTGTTTTGGTTTGGAAATGAATCTTTTATAAGCAGAGGTTGCCACTTAACAACAGAAGAGCCCCGTTTGTTCGGTGATAATTACCCAAAAAACAAGTACTGGGCCAGGCACACACAAACATGCATTCTATCTGAACACATTTTTTTCTATATTTGTGCTGCTGCAATACGAAAACGAGGCACTAATAATAAACTGATAATTGTAACTGATAACTGTAATAATAAACTTTCTCGTAGAGCTCTAAAATCGGTGGTGTCCTCGGGTTTCACAAACTAGTATGGAAATAAATATCATCACATTTACTTGTTGTTTGAAATAAGTCAACACAATGAACAGGCAAATAACAGAGTACATAATGTTTCATGCTAAATCATGAGCATAGGAATTTTAACAAAATTTGTAACTTAAATGTTGTAAATTCAATGTTTGTAATTGCAAGATCATCATTGCAAAATCATAATTTGAAAAACATATTGATATAAAATATAAAACAAGCATGTGAAAAAAAAAAATCTTTTAAATTTACTCGATCCTTTATAAATTCATCGATAACTCACTTCTAGATAACAACGCTAGAAAATCGATATTATAATGATAATAAAATCAAAGTTTGTCAAAACATTAAGGATGGTGTTGGGGCTGCCCTGGAGATGCAGCGCGTCGGGTATGTTTGCTGACGCTCGTGTTGACGGCTTCCATGCCATAACGCGTAAGCGACCGGCCTCGATGCTGAGCCGTGTCCGGGCAGCGCCAATAGTCTCTTGCGTGTTATTGCAGGTAGATATGACTGCCCCTTCATCACCCATGCAGCTCGGGCTCCATATTATTATAGATAAGTAATTGTATGTGAATATTTTGAACTTTTTAATTATTATTAGGTATGTTTTATTTTAATTATTGTTGCTATTGGCTTATATATTATAATGTAAAACTACTATGTCTGAAATAAATGAATCGATTGATTGATGAAAACATTTTGGGCAAAGAGCTCTGGTTACTTTTCAAGAAATATAGATGAAAGTGAGACTAATAGCTCTTCTGCCAAAATCAAAAGAATATATAGATAGACAAGACAAGGAAATACGTTTGAATGGAAATAACAACTCTCGTCTTAATTCTCACAATAATTTAGAGAGGTTTAACGACCAGTTGTGTTGCCAATGAAGCATAATTTTTAAAATATATTTCTCCAGTTACTCCTTGTGATAATGATAAACTTTACTCTTACGTACTTATTCCAAGTGAGATAAGGGTAAAAATATAATGATAACAAAACATAATGACTTTTGGATGGAATGGGATATACTAGACACAGAAAACTTGTTGAAAACAGTTACGGTATCAATGACATTGCAAACAAGTATAAATTAATTAAAAATTTAAAAAACTTGACTACAATTTATTTTCGTTAAGCGTTTTATCGTTCCATTTAAATTAAAACTGATGAGTATAGATATGATGAGTATAAAAGAAGCCAAAGAGATCTGTAAAGATGGTAGCAAATAAAAATCTGTGGTCTCTGCCTACCCCTACGGGAAAGCGGCGTCGTTTTATGTATGTATGTATGTTAATTAAAACTGCAAGTCATATATATTTATGAAATCGTTTTTAAAGGCCGTCATTTTGATACATCGATGGTGTATCAAAATGAAGGACTTTTTTCTCTCAATATGGCGTCTAAAATCTGCTAGTTTAGTTTTTTATCTATCTAGTGTCACCTGCACGTCATTGAGACGAAAGTAACGATATAGCATACATTAAAAGCGGTTAAGACGTTTAGCAGTTATGGTGGAATAAAGAAACTAACATACATGCATGAACCCTGAAAACGTATAATTTCTTTTTTTGGGCATCCGTGTTATAAAATCACGATGCTTGGTTACAAAATTGTTTCTCTAATAATCTTGTGTACTTCACAAAATTACAAATTTACAAGAAGAAAAATTTAACTCAAGCGCGGGATTCGAACCAAAAAATAAAAAGTTTAAGGCTAATTGCAAAATTAGTCTTGTTTGTAATACAATGTAAGTTGAAATATAGATGTCGCTCCATCCCAATACTATGGTTAAAAAAAAGAACAATAGGAAAAAATTGAGTTATGACTCATTGTCATGTTAGCTCAATTGGATTAGAGCATACCCCAGCTAAAGGGGTGGATGGACGCGATTTCGAATCCCGCACATGACTTAAATTTTTCCTCTCGTTAATTTGTAATTGTGTAATGTAATCCGCAGAGCATGCGTTATTGCAAACATAAAAAAAAATCTTGTGTATGTACTCTTCACATTCTACTGTGAACCATCCCTGGTCGTCGTGGCTGTGTGTGAGCCTGCACCGCTGCACGTCAGCACAGCGCAGCTGCAGGCCGCGCGCCGCTGCCAGCGCTGCGCACACGCACACCCATGATGTTACTCTCCACATTGCTGCCTTGTTAAATGATTATCTTCTTAACATTATCTGAAGAATACACAAAATATTCAAAGGCGTCGGTAACACAAAAAGCACTTAGCTAAAGACTGGTGCGAACACTCGCGGCCCGCAACGTACTGCCAAAGAGCTATTATTACTGCTACGATTTTAAACTTTAATATTACTGTTATCAAAGTATTTCTGATCCCCAGTTCGTGAAGTTTCGTTGATTATGTACAGCGTCGTATATTTATACAAAATATGTATCTTTTAAAATATTTGATACAATAAATTTTCTACTAAAATTGATTTATCAATTACTGAATGGATATATCTTTGTTAGAAACATGGGTATATGAACATTTTGTAACAATCTAAACTTCATGTTTTCCTTTTTACACGACTTCTCAAAAAAAGGAGAGCTATGTTTTCAGAGTTCATGTATGTATGTATGTTTGTGAGTTTCTTTATTCCACCATAACTTCTAAACGATTTAACTGCTGTATACATCATACATCATTAGATTCGTCTTGATAACCCATGTGACACTACATACATAAAAATACTAAAAAACACAATGGCGGATTTAAGACTCCATATTGCGAGAAAATCATTTTTTTTTGTTCTATGCCCATCGAGTCGCGTATCAAAATGAAGGGCTTTAAAAAGCGATTTCATCAGTACTAATATTATAAATGCGAAAGTAACTCTGTCTGTCTGTCTGTTACGCTTTCACGCCAAAACTACTGGGCCGATTTGAATGAAATTTGGTATGGAAATAGTTTGAGACCCGGGAAAAAACATAGGATAGTTTTTATCCGACTACAAAAGAGGTTAATGTTTCCGCGCGATAACCGACATACGCGCGGGCGGAGCCGCGCCCGGAAAGCTAGTAAATATATACAACTTGCTGTTTTAATTTCAATGGAACGATAAATAGCATAACGAAAATAAATGTATTGCAGTCGTGTTATTATGAATATAAAATAATTATTAGTTATTAATAGATCATAGCACAACTATAAAATTTTGTTACAAAATTGTATTACAATAATAATTGTCAAAATTGAAGTCAAAAATAAAATGTACATTTATTATTTTAATTATAGCTGAAAGGTTAGCCTTTGACCACTTTTGCGCCTGATGGTAAGTGATGATGCGGTACAATATGTTGTTCCGGCTCACCTAGAATTACTGGCTCGCAAGGACAGATACTGGAGCACGCCGATAGGTGCTTGGCAACAGATTTTCTACTTGAGGGTGTTTACTAGCAAAATGGGCATCCGCAAAATGCCCTAGCAACATGCTATGGTATGTATGATACTTAACTATTCACCAACTTAGAGCAGTTGTAAGGTAACTGTACCATTCATGGTCAGCGTTCTATTGATGGTCAATTTCGATTTAAAGCTGCAAAATAAGAGAACTAAATGTTGCAGGGAAAATGGCAACACTTAATAATAATCCATAGACACTCTGCTTATCAAAAAATGACGTTTCTCATTTTGACACTTCACATTTGTAACATGGCGAGCCTTTGAACAGAATGCAATGGTAAACATATAAAATAAGTGTTATTTTGGACAAGGAGTTGAGTATTTTTGTTGTTAAGTTAAGAGTTTTGAGTTATACCTCTGTATTGATACTAAGAGTCACATACCTGTGAGACGAATTATATCAGAAAATGCACATATATCGGTCTTGGAGACTGCATGAACGACGCTGACCTTTATCTGTTTTCCAGATATTGTGCAGAGTTGTTGGTATCCAAATATGCCTGTAACTACTAGGAAAACCTTGGCCTCAGAACTGGAAGAGAAACTCAGAGTTGCTCTTTAGGACCTTAAAAAGTATAAAGACCTCTCTGATCAGCTCCTACAAGAAAGAGATGACAGTGAGGTTGAGGTGAACAAAATTGTGTCAAAAAACACTGACCTCAAGAATGAACTTGCCGGTCTATACACAAATTACTCAGAAGCGCTCCATCAAAATGAACAACTACAAAACATTGTACTATCATTTAAAGAATGTAGTGAGACTCATGAACAGGCCTTGAGTCGTATATCAGAACTAGAGTTTGAATTAAGCAAGGCACAACATGAAATCTTGTCGTTAAAATCAACAAAGTTTAATGAACAGACCGCTGACACCTTAAATTTATACCATGAGCTGGTCGGTAGTGGCATGGAATCAGCAAGCTCCCTGCAGCCTATTGAAACTATTGACTTGACTGATGAGAACACTAAATGTAGTCAATTTCCAGTCTTTCAGAGCCATAAGAAAATCAAAAAGTACTTTAAACTTAAGAAACTGATGCGTAAGTGCGAAAAACAACATAAAAACCGCAAATATTTCAAGAAAAATGTGAATTTGGTGAAAGATAAGCTAGTTTTACAGGAAAAACTTCAAAATTGTTTGTATGAAGTAGAAATTACTAAGCAATTGTATGATGATGATACTTTGAGTCTTCGCTCTGAGCTGCTAGATAGAGAAAAATTATTGCAAAATATTTTCCCTAGCTACTTATCAGCTCAAAACCATCTTAGTGAGCACTACAATGAAGCTATAAGTTTAATGGATATTGTGACCACCAATATGGAGAGTGTGAGAACTACTGAGTGTGCATGCTCAAAGTCTCATAGTCAGGAACCAACTAGAGATTCAATACCAACAATTTGTCATACAGTTCAGCCATTGAATAAAACATGCACTGAAGCAGTACGGAGGGAGAATCAAGGTATCACCTCAAACCAGGATATGGTTACCAAAGTATTAGTTTTTTCAGATGCAATAGGCAGAAATTTTGGTTCTGTGCTTTGTAATTCACTAGACTGCTCTGTTGAAAATTACTGCATGCCTGGTGCTTCTTATGCTCAAATTGAGAAAAAAAATATGTCTGCCGCAATTGATAGCAATACTATAGTCATTGTCTATTAAGGCCAAAGTTTAGGTATAGACAGGAAACAGGTTATAGGAAATGTAACCCCATTGTTAAGCCTTAATGCATTTAAAATTATGTTATGTGCTTTTCCTTACTCAGATGCACTAACTAAAAGTCAGAATGAGCATATTAACTGCTTAAATACAATTTTATATAATATGACATGTCGTCATAAAGACAAACTTTTATTTTTTGACTGTAATAAATTTATTACTAAATTTATGTTGACTCAGGATAGGATGTACCTACCTAAGAAATGTAAGAATTTAATTGCTACTTTGGTAGCTTATAATATTGAGTCGGTTATAGGAAATATAACCATGTCTTCTATTGACGATACAGATTTTAGTACATGTACTAATACAAATGTTGAGTCAAACTGTTTAAACTTTTAAGTCCGACAACAGGGAAGTGTTTTGACATAGCACTGTACTACCAAAATATAAATCGCTACTCTGGCAAAATACTTGAAATTGAAATGCTCTTAGATAAATATCCTTTTGATATATTATGCTTTACTGAAACATGGCTAAGAGCTGATACAATGTTAAGAATTTTAATGTAGGCAGTGCGTTTAACAGATCATCTGCAGAAGGAGGAGGGTGTATTATTCTTGTAAAAAATAACTTAAAATTTAAAGAACGCCGTGACTTAGTCAGATATTCTGTTGAACGTGTCTGTGAAGTTGCTTGTGTGGAGGTGGACAGGCATCTTGTGTTGTGTGTATATCGACTACCAACAGATGAAGGTCGTGCTCAAAATTTTACAGAATTCTTAGCCACTCTGGAAAGTATACTACTAAAATTTCTAAATGTTAAAAACCCATATTTGTCTGTGGTGATTTTAATGTAGATATTTTATTGAAATCTAAAAATAAGACTGATCTTATTTCATTGTTTAAGTCATTTTATTTGAAATGTCTATTCTGTGAGCCCACTACAATAACAGATACTTCAGCTACCTGTATAGACAATATATACTCGAACTGTAAGACTAAACAAAAGTCAATAATGAAGGGTGTTAGATCTGATCATGAGGGCCTGGCAATTAGATTTGATGGAAGCAGGGAAACAGCAAGGTATGAAATTGCACATAGGCCGTTAACAACCAGTAAGTAGGCTAGAAATACTCAGTACCAATATAGAAGCTAAGCTTGCCATTACAAGTTTTTCTCATAGTGACCCGAATGACATTTATAATAGTTTATTCTCTCTAGTAAATACTGAGTTTCAAAAAGTTTGTCCAAAAATAAAGAAACAAGTAAATGGAAAGTTGAAGTTCGGTGATTGGGCAACTACAGGTATTCGAAAAAGTAGAGATAATTTGTATGATCTGTATCGCAGGAAGAATTTGACATCCTGCAAGCAGTTTCGTGATTATGTTAGGAACTATTCAAAAATGTTTAAGTCTTGTGTGCTAAATCTCTTTTTATTAGAAATAAAATAAGCAAATCTAAAAATGAAATAAAAACCATTTGGAACACTATAAATACTGAGACCGAAAAAAATAAACCTAGAGATTCTACATATGTCTTAAATGTTGATAAAAATCAAATATCTGATCCAATACAAGTGGCAAATATATTTGAAAATTTTTTTTCTAACTTACCCCTAGAAGTCACGAAGTCATTGGATGCATGTCCCGATGTAGCAGAAACTCTGCTAATACATAATTTCCCCTGCAAATCACCGGACTTTTCTTTCAGACACACAACAATATTTGAAATTATAAAGACATTTAAAAATTTAAATATTAAGAGCACCGAAGACTTGTGGGGTAAGGTAAAGGCACCTATTTCCGAGGTATTTTCAACAAAACTCGAAATAACATCAAAAATTAAGCAATTCCTGTACATTTCCGCAGGTTTTAATGTTTTTATAACGTGTGTTATTGTTTTTACTTTTAAACTATACTAAATATTTGTTAATTAAGTCTGAAATTATGTTCAAAATTAAACTAAATATGAAATAAGTCCAAGGCACCTTGATCCGAGGCAAAAATCCTTATTCCGATGTATTTGGTTCCTAATTCCGTGTGTTCAAAATGCAATGCTTTCTCACTTTATGTAAAAAGGACTGCCTATAATAAATTTTTACTAAACCAAAAGGCGTGGTATTAAAATAAAAAAAATGTGTTGCTTAAGCCTTACATATACTACTTAAACCAAATTAAAGTCTAACCCGTACATTAGGTATGGCGTAATTCAGTAACAAAAATCTAACCCTCCACCCATGTATCAAATGAGGGCAAATAAATCGAACCCAGGCCCGTAAGAGGCTCGCCTATGATTTCGTATACATTCATTATTTGAGGATTAGGCATAAAGTTTACCATTTTCACCTTTCATAATTTGTAATATAAGTTGGTAGGTAATTATTATAAAAGTCAGATAGTGATATTTCTATTGTTTGCATTATCATAAACTGCGTAACAATTTGCATACAATTGTGAACACTATGTATATTACTTGTCTTTATGCCGCCTATTATGGTGGATTAAGAATCTTATTGCGCCCCACTGTACATCGGAATAACGTTTTATACAAAAAAATAAAGTTTCCTAATTCCGAGTATTAAAATATACGAGATTTTTGCATAGTATAGAAACAACGAAATATTAATTGCAATGTTGTCCTAAATATATATAATGCCTGATAACAATTAGAATACATTGTGTATAAAATTGCATTTTCTCATTAAACTATCCCATAGAACGAATTAACAAAATACCTAAGTATACCACTTTCAACAGGGTGTAGTTAGGGGATGCGACGATTTATTGTACCTCGTAAATAGATTTCAATACATTATAAATATTTAGGTTGTCAAATTCAAAGTGAGAAATGCTTTATCGTAAAAACAATACTGAAAATAAAAAAAATAAACCGACTCTGTGAAATCGCTATTCCGTGGCATACATCGGAATAAAGAACTGAGCTAAATATTTGGTACTTAATGCCGCGGCATTTTCAAACCGTATTTTTCCTACTACTACTTTACTACTATTTTACTACAAAAAACTCACAGAAGTTAACTATTTTCGATTGCAGACATAGTTTTTGAAACATTTCTATTAAAGAAATAAATGCACTGTACAAAATTAACGAATAAAACACTATTTAAATAAACATGATATTCCCGTGCCCAATGTCCAAAATGTATGGAGCGTGCGTTCGGGTCAGCCGCTGCCGCAATACTTACCATTTATTTCAAAATGTTTCCACAGAACAGCGGTCTTTTGATGACTCAACTATGCAAAGATATATTATTTAATAGATAAAGGGTCTTGCAGCAAAAATAAATCTATAAGCATCATAATATCACCGTTTTTCGAAATACCTCGGAATATAGTGCCAATATTAGAACCCCGCGGAATAAGGTGCCTTTACCTTATGTCAGTTAAAGTGGCAGAGTCTATAATATGCATTATTGCACCATATTTAAAAACAATATTCAATCTTTGTATTGATAAAGGAAACTTCCCCGACATAATGAAACAAAGTAAAATCACTCCAATTTTGAAGTCGGGGGCTACATCTGACCCTTGCAATTACAGACCTATTTCTATCTTACCTGTTCTGAGTAAAGTATTCGAAAAAATTATGCTCAAACAACTTCTATCCCATTTTAATGAGCATAATATATTGAATGAGAATCAGTTTGGTTTCACAAAGAGCAGATCCACAACAGATGCAGGTGCTCAATTGATGTCACATATACTTGAAGCCTGGGAGAGTTCACAGGATGCTATTGCCGTATTCTGTGACCTTTCTAAGGCATTTGACTGTGTAGAGCACTGCACTCTGATTCGAAAACTTTCACATTATGGTATTCGTGGAAAAGCTCTGGATCTTATAAAGTCATATGTGTCAGACAGGCTACAGAAGGTTAGAATAAATGGCAATACTTCTTCCGGGTCTTTGGTAAGAATAGGCGTACCGCAAGGATCAATTTTAGGACCTTTTCTGTTTCTAGCATATATAAATGATCTGCCTTGCATGGTTAAAAATTTCTGCGATATAGTTTTATTCGCAGATGATACTTCCCTAATTTTTAAAGTAGATAGGAGGGATAGTGAACTTATTCATGTAAATAATGTGTTATCTATGATCTCTAAGTGGTTCGCGGCTAATAATCTTCTCTTAAATTCAAAAAAGACCAAATGTTTAAAGTTTTCTTTACCAAATGTTACTTATGTTGAACCAAACATTAAACTTGGCCTAGAAAAACTCTCTTTTGACAATGCGACAGTCTTCGTGGGAATTAAAATGGATTCAAGTTTACAGTGGAATCCACATATACATGATCTATCTGGAAGACTTAGTTCTGCTGCATATGCAGATCGTAAAATAAGATAGCTAACAGACGTAGCTACTGCTAGGCTTGTTTATTTCGCGTACTTCCACAGTATTATGTCTTATGGTATATTGCTGTGGGGAGCTGCTGCTGAGATAGAGACAATCTTTATCTTACAAAAGCGTGCAATTCGAGCCATATATGAAATGGATCCTAGGGAACCCCTGAGAGATATTTTTAAAGAAATTGATATTTTAACTTTACCAAGTCTGTATATATTTGAAAATATTATGTATGTTCGTAAAAATTTGAGCAAATTTAAATCAAACAGTGACACTCACGATTATAACACTAGGAATAAAGATAAAATAGCGGTGCCAGGTTTTAGATTAGCAAAGACAAATAAAAGGTCCTTCTTAGGAAATTGTGTGCGGTTTTATAATAAATTGCCCAAACATATTACAACGCTCACAGAAGGAAAATTCAAGTTGTATGTGAAGAATATTTTGATAAAGAAATCTTACTACACAGTTTGTGATTACTTAAACGACAAAAATGCTTGGACTGGTTCGGCTCTGCCAAGCTAGCGCCTAACACCTACGTAATGTAAATTAAGTATTGTAATAATTTTACTATATAGTATGTACTTAACACATTTTTAAAAAACGTTTAAAAGAATGGCCCCGAGTTTCTTGCCCGTTCTTCTCGCAGTGGCTCTATAATTTTTGTTTGCTGAACGTGGCAGTACAATGTAGTATATTTCAATATTAAAATTTGTAATTGACCTTCATAAGAGCGTCGTAGACGCCTAAATTGAATAAATGATTTTGACTTTGACTTTACTGGAATGTCCAATTATGATATTTCCAATGATGGTCAAATTGACCATGATTGGTGTTATAGGGATTTTGTTTATTTTGATCAAATTTAGAATATTTGTCCATAGATAAAAAAATACATTTTATTGGCAGCTCGTGCGTGCATTATGGTCTAGTAATGGTCATAGTTACCATTATTGGGGTGACCATGACTGGATACTTATATATGGTTTGCATTATATTAGGATTAGGTGCTTGCTTTTTGCTCATACTTTAGACACCTAAATTCAAAGTAGATTATCGGCTAATGAAGGAAGGGAAAGGTGAAAAATTACCCATTTAGTTATTTTTATCGACATTGGTCTCATTTTGATTTTTATTTGATTGTTTTAAGTTTGAAAGATTCAAAGTTCAGGATTGTGTGTTAAAAACAAATCTTTTACTTCTTTTATCGCGAATGACAATGTATTGAAAACCATAGTGACCATTATTAGTGCTGACCATAATAGGAGAAGACCATAAATGGTGGATCAACATTGGGTTTTGGCCTGACCATTAATGGCTCTGGCTACACTTAATTTTGAAATATTTTTTTTGACTGCGATCAAAGACAAAAACTATTTATAAGCTTTAGTGTGGAAAGCATTCCTACGGATATCAATATAAATAGTTTTGAAACCGATCTGGTTTTAATTAGATAATAATACAACAGTAAATGAAATTAAAAGATCTTAAAGTGACCATAGCTGGTGCATTTACCTTATCTTGTTTAGGCGTTATATGAATGATCACAATCAAAAAATAATTAATAGATGCTGATAAGCGTTGGTAGAAGACGTAATTCTTTAAATAATTATTAATTGTAATCCTTAATGCAATCAACATAAAATACCTAATTGTTATGATAACTTAAATAAAATTGTAACAAAAAACAACTGACTCCAAACAATAAACACGCATTATAAGGGATAACTCTTAATTATCCCTTATAATGCGTGTTAAAATATACTACTCGTCATACATAAAAATTAGAACTTTTTATGAAAATTTGTAGTAAAAATTATGAAAATATATTTATAGCCGGTGACTTTAATATAGATATACTGAAATCTAATAATATAACTTTTAACTTAGAATGTTTATTGAAAGATTTTAATTTTAAATTTGCATTAAAGGAGCCTACTAGAATCATGAGCCAGACTTGTATTGACATCATGATACATATAGAAAACTATCGCGAGTTTTGTCCATTATGACTAAATAGGCACCCGGCTGGGACTCACCGAACACATTAGAAGTGTTAAAAACGTGGATACCGTTCGATCGGCGGTAGCGGAGCACGCTCACATCCCAGGGTCTAATCATTTTTTGCGCTTCGATAAAGCATCCGTCCTTGCGAAAGAGAAGTTTTTCGTTCCTCGTAAGATACGGGAGGCAATCGAAATATGCCGTCACCCTAACTTCAACCGGGATTGTGGGTGGAATATACCGCCGGCATGGAAAACAGTTTTAAAGATAGGTGACACCAATAGCGCGGATACGGTACGTGTGGACAAGGAAATTGACAAGATTAGTGTGGTGTGTCTACAGCCCTACACGGCACATAACAGTGACAGTGACAACGAAGCTAATGACATATCGGACAATTTGACAAGTGCAGCTGAGCCGGGAAAGACAGCGCCATCGTTACGTTAGTTACATGCTGAGGCCCGCGCTCGCCGCCTCGCGCAACCGTGACTCCCAGACGAAGGGCTACAATATAGCCCGAAACTGGTCGGAATCTATCCGGTAAATATAACGCGAGTCCCAGCCGGGTGCCTATTTAGTCATCATGATACATAATCACAAGAAAACTTGCAAAACTGAAGTGTTACATTTTGCCAAATCAGATCACACAGCTCAACTGCTTAAATTTCCTACAAAAAGTGTGCCTATACTAAAATTTTGGCGAAGAAAGCAACGCAATTACTCTCCGGAAAATATATCCAAATTCGCAACCTGTCTTTTGATGAAATATATGACTCCAGTGACCCTAATGCAGCGTACAATCAATTCATTACAAAGTTTAAACTTTTTTATGATTTGTGTTTTCCACACAAAATAATTACTATAAAAATCAATAAGAAACCTAAGTGGGTGTCTAAAGGAATAAAAATTTGCAGTAAAAAGAAACGAGAGCTTCTTTGGAAATGTAAACTGAACCCCACGCATGCAAATAAAAACAAATATAGCAATTATTCTTGATTGTTCAAAAAAATAATACAGCTAACTAAACGCGCACAAAACAACCACAGAATTAAAACTGCCGATACTAAATCTAAAACTGCATGGCAAATTATAAATAACAGTAGATTTAACCAAGAAACCAAGGTTTCAACGATTTTTTTATAGATAAAATAAAACCTATCCCTGGAGCAGGTAAAAAAGTTACCTCGAATATTATACCTCGCAAAAACTCCATGTTTCTTTCTCCGTGCTCACCCCAGGATGTTGAAACCATAATAAAAAATCTTAAGAACACTAAGAGTGTTGGTTACGATGAAATCTCGACAAAAGTAGTAAAAAGTGTTAATCAGTACATAAGTCCGCACATAAGTCATATTATAAATTTGAGTATTGAAACTGGTATTTTCCCTACATCGCTCAAATTTCGGTAGTTATACCATTATTTAAAAAAGAAAATACAGAACTGATGGAAAACTATAGACCCATAGCACTTATTGCGGTATTTTCAAAAATATTTGAAAAGTACATACTTGAACCAGAAAATAAATAATTATCTTGAAATGAACAATATACTTTGTAGAGAGCAAAAAGGATTCAGAAAAAACAAGTCCATTAATATGGCCATTTATGACTTCATAAAAATAAGGATTTGAACCGTGTTTTGTGATATGACGCAGGTTTTTGACTGTGTGGACCATCAAATTTTATTTAATAAATTGGACGCATATGGGCTAAGGGGAAATGTATTGAATCTAATTAAATCATACTTATCAATGAGAAAACAAGTAACTCAAATCACTAAATTAAATTTTAATACAAAAGAAGAGAAATCTTATTTATCTAAACAACGGAATGTGGTGTACGGTGTACCACAAGGAAGTGTATTGGGTCCCCTCTTGTTTATAATATACGTAAATGATCTCCCAAAATGTACTACAGAACATATGACCCTATTTGCGGATGACAGTATGGTAACTATAGCTTGTAAGAATAATGAAACATATGAAACTGATATTAATAATTCTCTGACATCTATCATTTCATGGCTTGACAACAACAATTTGAAAATAAATCTAAACAAAACGAATATAATGCATTTCAGTCAAAGATTTGACAAAATATCTAAAATTTACCTATTTTATGGGAATAATTTAATTAATCAAGTTGACATTGCTAAATTTCTTGGACTAATTATAGACAAAAAATTAAACTGGGAAAGTCACATCGAACACTTATCTAAAAAAATAAGTAAACTATCATAATATGCTCTGTATAAACTTGCTACTACACTAAATATTGATGCTCTCCTTACTGCATACTTATGGCATAATCGAATCTAACCTCAGATACGGAATCATATTCTGGGGTAATTCAACCAATAAAGAAATAATCTTTAAAATGCAAAAACGCTGCATTAGGGCCATGTTTAGCCTTCAGGTAACAGACAGCTGCGTGCCTTATTTTAAGAGACATAAAATACTAACACTTCCGTCACTATATATATTGGAAATATCCTTATTTGTTTTCAAAAATCCTGGCTTGTTTTCAAACCTATCAGATATAGTTCAAAGGGATAGACGTGACAATAACATACTATGTTCATACTCTTATAATACAGCGCTAATGCGCAAAAGCGTAGTTAACATGGCACCACTCATTTTTAACAAACTGCCAAAGTATTACAAAGAGTTATATATTAATTTATTCAAATCTAGGCTCAAAGCACTATTGGTACAAAAATGTTATTATGATATTCGTGACTTTTTAAATGACGTTATTTCACACTTTTGGGTGTTGAAGTCGGTTCGATTCTTAGTAATTTTTTTTTTTCAATCCTTTAGTGACCCTTGCTGCTTACGGGATCGATTGTCATTCATTGTCAACGACTATATCATCAAGATAGGTACATATTTTTCAGTAATTGGAGTGTAACTCAAAAACGGCTTGACCGATTTTGATGAAATTTAAAATAGGACTAAACGACAAGCATCAGCTTTCAAACAAAAAAGATTTTTCAAAATCGGTTCATCCAGTCAAGAGAGCTGAGGTAACAAACATAAAAAAAAATTACATACCAATTGAAAACCTCCTCCTTTTTAGGAAGTCAGTTAAGAAATCAACAAAATCGGTACACCTTATTAAGAATTATGAGGTAACACACACAAAATACAGTCGAATTGAGAACCTAATCAATTTTTGGAAAGTTGGTTAAAGTTACAAAAAAATTTAGTCTGGTGTGAGATTCGAACGCTATGACGTATGACTTATATGTTTTCTCGTTCTTGAACATCATAATTATAGGGATTGTTTACGCTTAAATTGAAAACTAGAATTTAATGACATGAAAATTTAAGTTACAGGATAAGTCTGGATAGATTTAAGGAATAACAATAGGTAGGTACTCACAGCTGATCTGATATTAGTAGTTTCACCCGTTTCTTACACACTTCTCTTTGCCCCCTTTATACAGTTTTATTTAATTTGTATTATTTGTGCTGAGTTTACTTTCTTCCATTGTTTGTTTTAATATATGAACATTGAGTTAGATAGACGAAATCGATTCGCGTAGGTATGTAAATATTTTAATATATATATATATATATAACCTGAGGGTAGATGTAACTTGGTAACAGATATAGTGAGGTTAATAATATGTAACCATGAAATGTGTGGAAAAGAATCTCTTATATAGGTACTGAATATATCTTGTGTTGCCATAAACAGTTAATAATCCAGCTAAGATCGACTTTTATGACGGGTAAATCTATTTAGCCGGTATAATACTACAGAGTTAAGATGACCGATGAATCCATACCTTAGTAGGTATGACCTTATAGTATAATCCACTATATTTAGTCGGGTTATACTTTTAAAATAAAATGTGTTAATAATTTGAAATTAAATGTTTTTATACCAATAAAACAACTAAATATAGATAATTAGTGTTATTACCATAAGCATTTGCGCTCGAATAGGACCACGATTTATGATTACGCTTAAATTGAAAGCTTTAATTGAAAACTAGAATTTGATGAAATGAAAATTTGAGTTACAGGCTAAGTCTGGATAGATTTTAGGAATAACAATAGGTAGGTACTCACAGATGATATTAGTCGTATCAACCGTTTCTTACACACTTCTCTTTGTCCCCTCTATATAGAGTTATTATTTAATTTGTTTTATTTATGCCCGCGAGACACGTTTTGATTTTGAAGATGGGGCGATACAGAATAGTTCATGTTGCTGCCGCGTGCCGGGTAGCGTCGCTTTGGTCGGTTGCGAGTATGTGGCGCGAGGATTTAAATTAGGATAGAATGTTGTTTATGTAGACAAACAAGGAAAGACCTTAAGCCTGTTCAGGGATGATTATTATGAATTGAATAATTATTAGCTATCAATACAAAGATGTTGTTAGCATTTTTCCAATAAACTTGTAGGTATAGCACTATGATAAAAAGTGATAGAATATTTGTGTATTAAGGGCGGGATGTAAGAAATTACGATCTAAGCTAGTCGACTGACTGACTACTGAGGGCGCTCTGAGTCAAGGTTCATAATTCCCGTACCGCCCGTGAAACTTAAAATGTTTTTCATCACATTTGCGAGTATATAATTATGAATTAGAGCTTTAATACACAAGGCAACTATTATTACGAAATACGTGAACTTTTCAAGCGGATGGCGGGCTTTTTGCCCACTCCACAGATTATACAAATGTTTCGTTCAGAAACGTTAAGGGTAAATACGTAAGTATACAGCCATGATGGAGTGTAAAAAAACATTTTCAACGTTTTGATACAAAAAACTACATGTTAAAACTGATTTTTATGAACATTCGTTGAGTATAATATTTAAGTAACACGTAGCGAGATTGCAATGAAATTCCTGTTTAGAAGACAATTTTTTCAATAGCGTGTAAACTCCTTGCTTGAACTTGCATGACATGTGTGCTGATTGCAACAAAAAAATTATTACGTTCCGAACTTTGGTTTAATGACAAAAGAAAGCTCGAGGGTTTTATATGGGGCGTATGGTTACGTGCAATTGTGATGAAATAATAATTGTCAAAATCAAATTTAGTGTACTCGACAGTAACATGTAAATGTCAGTGAATATGATGTAAAATGTCAATTTTATCTGTAAAATTGCCAAGTCACATCGATTCATGCTTATAAGGCTTGCGTTAACATACACTGGTCATACTTTGACATTGGCAGAATATCGTCAACGATAAAAGCCAAAACAAAGAAGAAGAAGAAGGCTTGCGTTACATCTACCCCCGAAAAACAGGGACTATTGAAGATTGACGTTTAAATTGAACTGAAGGTTGGTTGTGATAAACCCTTCATGTAGTTGTTGGAAGGGTGTAGACGACCGTCACCTCGGTGTGGTTTTAGCTCGATGATTTCTGCATGTTCTCTCTCTGTTTTAATCTTTAATTTTGATGAAGCAGGCCGCTTATGAATGTACATGCACTTGCTAGTACAACTTACATCTGGATCGTCGTGTGGTATAGTGTGTTCAACGTCATGTTAAAGTTTCCCTGGTGACTGCAAGATAACGTCCCTCATTGATACTATTCAGATGATCGAATCAATTGAGCTTACTGTACGTATGCTGGTGCTAACGATGAGGTCAAGTTATAATGTGTTGATATTATATCCATTAGTATTTTTTTTTTTTTTTTATTGCTGATAGGTTAGCCTTTGACCACAATCTCACCTGATGGTAAGTGATGATGTGGTCGAAGGTGATAGCAGGCTTAACCTAGAATTACTGGCTCTCAAGGACAGCTGCCGGAACACACCGTTAGGTGCTTGGCGACAGATTTTCAACTTGAGGGTGGTCGCTAGCCAGGCGGGCATTCGCAAAAATGCCCTTCCACCACGCGGTGAAGCTCAAGCTCGCGGCGGGATTCAAACCATGGACCTGCTGCGTGGCAGTCCATAGCCAAAGCCACTGAGCTATCACTGCTTCAAAAAGTATCTAATCTTGTTATTTGATTTGAAAATTGCTATTCGGAATCGTTAACTTCAGAGTTTGAGTCTTGTTTTAATATTTTTATGTTTGCGCATGCTCTGCGGATTACATTGCATTTATGAGAGGTAATTGCAAAATTAGTCTTGTTTGTAGTAGGTACAACGTAAGTTGAACTATAGATGTCACTCCATCCCAATACAATGGTAAAAGAACATATATTATGACTCAGTGTCATTAGCTCAATTGATCGGAGCATACCCCAGCTAAAGGGGTGGATGGACGTGGGTTTGAGTCCTGTATTCAGCAGTAGACAATCCGGTTGATATAGTACAGTTCTAAATCAGTCCAATGACGACAACTGTCCTAGAGTGACAATTCATTCAGAGAAGCCCTAAAGCCCTAAATGATTACTATGGGTGCTGCAGCGCCCTCTGGTTTAGGCAGTTGATATAGTAATCTGCTCTAAAATAATTGCGGTTCCATGCAAAACTAAATTGTTAATAGACGTTTATACATGCAAACTATATTTTACCCCAAACATATATACCACCTCATTCCATCCGTCGTAGGTAACAATAACAGTTTAATCAAATAATGAAGTGACCAAATGTAATATACTAGTTTTTACCTGTGGTCATGCTCGCGTGTGAAGTAGTCGCTTAAAATTGTGTTAGATTATTTCATACGTTCGAGTAACAGAGCTACATCTGTTTCTCAAAATGATGCAGGTGCCGCCACATCACAGTACCAAGAGATATTATTCCATTACTCTCATGGAGTTCTCACCCATGACCTGTACCTGAAGGTGATTGTTCGGGATACCCCGCGTATTCAGGAGGAAAAGTACTGAGCCCCCTGTCAGCTGCTCGAGACAAACGATGGCTGGTTAGATTTGTCTTGATAACGCAAGTGACATAAAATCATGGAAGTAATAAGTACTATTGTACGTAGTACTTATTACTTCCATGCATATAATAAATAAAAATAAACTGGAGCACTTTAAAGTTTAAACGCCATTTTGTGCGTTAAAAAGTATTATTTTCTTCCATACCAACCGTGTGGGATAACAAAATGAAGGCCTTTAAAACACGATTGCATAAATATATATAAATTGCAGTTTTAATTATAATGGAACGATAAAATATTTAACGAAAATAAACAATACTGCGGGGATGATGTAGAACTTTAACGACTAGTTTCGCTTCTAAACGAAGCATCTTCAGGAAGTCTTAACTTACCGAGCGCACGATCGAGACTAAACGGCCAGCGGCTAAACACGTAGATAACAGGAAAATTAGGCGGAATTGTCACTAGATATATAATTTTATGCTTTTTTAAGGGTTTTATTTAAATATTATTTAATGTTTTTTAGGATACTTTTAAAAGTATTTGTTAATATTAAATATGGATTTCCGCAAAGTAACGCCTGAATCTATTCATTATGAGTGGAACACATTCCGTTATCGATTCTACACCATCCCCCGCAGTATTGTTGATGAATTAATATCCACCTTATATATTCGCTACTGAATTTTATGAAACAGATACATGTTTTATATAAAAGACAATAGTAGAAATTATTGTTTTCTACAATTTAATTTGTATATTTCTTTGGTGATGGCAGTGATGTTAAAAAGTTTAAAGATTTATTGATGAGAGATAATAACTCAATTAATATGTGTATGAGTATATGTTTGTATTTTTACATTGTTCTTTTGATATAATAATTTCATTACATTTTTTACTGTTTGTAATACTTGTAAATTACACTACTTATAGAAAAAAATATGTTAATAATGTCATTTGTAAAATTATAACATAATGCTCTAGAAAAACTAGTATTAATACATTTTTTTTAGAACTTTCCAATTTTCAACTTTTTTACACCCTACAAAGAAGGCGTATTTTCCAGGGCCAACCCTATTTAATCGCGTACTTAAAGTTTAAAACTGATCTGAACCGCATGGTGTAAGATCATTTTGTGAATGTTCGCCTGGCTAGCTACTTCTCTCAAATAGAAAGTCTGTTGCCAAGCACATTACAGTGTGTTCCGGCAGCTGTCATTGAGACACAGTAATTCTAGGCCTAGTCCGTTTACCTTCCTCGATCGCATCATCATTTATCACCAACCGGTGATATAATGGTCAAGGGCTAGTCAATAAGGTTAAAAAAATATATACAAGCAGTGCTAAGTGAGTACTTCATACAGCAATACGTCTGAGCAGGTCACTTTGCATTGCACTTCATTTCTTCGGGCGGCACTTCGCCCAAATAGCGTCCATCCGCACAGCGCGCCATTGAGAGCTCCACACTCGGAGCGGCCGACGTTGACCACGAGGGATACTTTGGCTTGGTCGGGAACAGTGTGCGCCGTGTCCAGTGCATACGACAGTCGCATTGGAGCATCGGCCTGCCATCTAGGTGCACCTCTACTCCCCTTCATGGTGCCACCTGCAATGACGCATTGTAGTCTGCCTCGGTGAATTCCACGAGAGTGATGGGTGACCCAATTAGCCCAACATACCCATTATTCCTGTCCCGGATATCCTGAAAGTCGGAGAACTGTGGGCGGAAATAAAATAATTTTGCAATACAATAGAAAAAAGTACAAAATGAATTCTTAAAACTAAAGTAAGCCAAAAAAAGAAAAATTTATCTCTCTCAGTCAACCTTTTTGTATGTTGATCAATTAACCAATCGGAGAACATACACAATCGATTAATTATTTATATATATGTTGGAGCGTGAGCACAGACTGCAACACATCGGGTACTTCTCAGCGATCATCCATCAAGCCGTCAGCAACTTACTTTCAGAAACATCATGCCGGTAGCTGGATTAAGTTTGCTACGAGACTGGCAACACTGATTATTCGATGTTATTACAGTCTGTGATCGCTAGTCTGTAGTCATTTGAGAGACTGTGACTATCAGTTTGAAGCTTACATTTTTTTTTATTTTTTTTTTTATGCCTGATAGGTTAGCCTTGGCCACTATCTCACCTGATGGTAAGTGATGATGTGGTCGAGGATGTTGTTCAGACTAACCTAGAGTTGCTGGCTCTCAAAGACAGCTGCCGGAACACACCGTTAGGTGCTTGGCGACAGATTTTCAACTTGAGGGTGGTAGCTAGCCAGGCGGGCATTTGCAAAGTGCCCTACCACCATGCTGTAACGACTGCTATCCTAAGACAACAACCGGGACCGACGGCTTAACGTGCCCTCCGAAGCACGTGCACGCTCAGTAGTAATGTCACCAGCGGTCACCCATCCAAGTCATGACTGCGGCGGACGTTGCTTAACTTTGCTGATCGAATCAGAATGGCTATGCAAACTTGGCTACGAGCGCTTCATCATTCGAGACTGCGGTTGACTCTTATACCGTGCTGAACAGGCAACACCTCCTACTCATGATGTGAAACTTGTGATTATTAACATTGAAAGTAAAGACCGTGATCAGTGTACATCAGTCATCAGCGACAGAATTTAACGTCACTCATTTGCTCGTTACACTTGTTCGATTAAAAAAACATCAAAAAATAAATTATCTATTTAAAATATATAAATTCTCATCAATTTCACTACGTATCGGTAGATGATTAGCTGTAAGCTTGTGTAAATACACAAATAAAATGTATAATTTGAATACCGTAAATAAACATACATACTTAAATAAATATGAAACATTCAACAAAAACATACAAAATATTAATTACTACGTAGAGTTACATTTGTGTTTTTTCATGGGATTGTTACGGAGTTCCCAAGAGGCCTACCTGATGTTAAGTGGTAAGCTCTGCCTACAACAGATGTTTTGCATTACAAGTGACGCAATGCACTGCACCCATCACTCGGATTCATACATTTGCTAAATCTCATGTGCCAGTTATTTCAAATTACTTTCTGGTTCTCTAGGACTGCTGCCGGAATTCACTGTTTGGTGCTTGGTTAGAGATTTTCTACTTGAGGGTGAAGCAAACCAAGAGATAATTTGCAAAATGCGTGGCCTGAGCTACACCAGCTCGGACCAGAGGTGAGGATCGGAAATTTTGACGTGACTTAATACATTTGTAAATTGATTTTGCCTATTGCAAACCGGAATCTGAATCCACAAACGTACGGCCTCGACTGTTAAGGAGCAGCCTTAGAAGCCAATTCGGGAGCGGGCAAACTGAGCGTGATATTAACTTAAATGACTATTAAGAGTTAGCACACAATATTCAGGTCATAAACTTACCCTCAGCTCTGAGGTGCTCGTTGAGCTGAAAGTTCTAAGAGAGACAATGACGTCATATTTTCGCGCCAGTCGCGGCAGGTACATGTTATATTTGTTTCAGCTAATGCTAGGTTATTAACTTCTCGGAATGGAGCAGCGGTGAGTAACCTGGGCGAAATAATCATGTTTTAACATATCGTGTTATATTCCTTTAGCATTTAGCTTACGAAGACATTTGAATTCTACCCTACATGTAACAGACATTGAGACAGATTAAAACATCTTTTTTTTACCGGCGGTATGCCTTTATTAAACAAAATACTATGATCTATATACAACACTACAGCTACTACAATAAAAGCATTTAGACAACCTTTAAGTCACAGCAGACTCATAGGCAGTCCAAATGCTCCAGCTCACTCCCAGTTGGTAGCGTGCCCAGCATGCTGGCAGCATTGCCCCGTTGAATTGTAATGCTTATTCGTTGAGCCAAATATGTGCCAGCATTTTGATCACGCGTCGCATCGACCAAGCGCTCAGATAGGTTTTGGAAAATACGATGAGCTCCCGGTCCCCATGGACCCAACGTCTCTACACCAAACGGCTCAAATATGTAACCCATACCGAGGTTAGCATATTTGCGCCGCATGAGTTGCTCCGCCGAAGTAGCCGCAGCGCCAACAAAAAAATCAAAAAAATAAAAAAATCAAACATCTTTGTCTTGAAGACAATATAATCAACTGATAATTAGTTCATCTCACAAGCTCAGAAAGGTGTTGTATTTCATTAGAAATCAATGTGGAAAGTACTTCCTATTCGCTAGCGTGGAAAAGGAAATGCGAACCTTTATAAAAGTTCCAGTAAAATTTAGTATTTTAATATCACCAATTTTAATAATTTTATTTTCAATATTTTACTATAATTTAACAAAAAATTACTACACTATTTATGCTGCTTTTCTTTTATCTATCATTATCCTCGCTATGGTAAAGTGAAAAGTTGGGTGTTGCGCTGATCAGCAATGTTATTTTGCATCTAGTACCTTTGAAATATTTGGTGAGCTCAGGATTCTATATTTTGAACCTCGAGCAAAGCAAATCAATCCTCTCATTAAGGTTTCGACACAATCTTTGATTTAGGTAAGATTTTAGTGTTTCAAACTAAGTTTTTACATGCTATGGCAACGTGATGTGGAGAACACGAAAAATAAAAGTTATGTATAAATCATCTTAGGTACCTGACAGCTCGCAAAGGTCCATGAGGGGGTTGTTAGTGAGTCTGAGGTTCTCGAGGGACTGCAGTCCCACTAGCGCTTCTATAGCCTCAGTGACGAGCTGGTTGCGTGCCAAGTTTACATTTTTCAGTACGGGCTGACTCCGAAGCAATCCACTGAAAACAATAATCATGTTTCAATTTTATTATTCTACGAATATTATTCATATTGTACCAGAAATTTACCTAACCATACTATCACATCTGCTAAGTTGAGTCTAAAAAATACTGTAGGTACCTCAAAATGTTACCACGACATTCTTACGATCAACACTTTAACATTTTTTTTCAGGGTCTTTTGTTTTACATTTTACCATCAAGTACCCTTACCTATGTTCCTTTTTTACAATTCGTTTCTCTAAATCTGTCTTCACCTCAATGCTTGTACACGCAAAAAGTTCGGAACATTATACCACCTGTCATAAACCTGTCATAATCAGTACTAATATTATAAATGCGAAAGTAACTCTGTCTGTCTGTATGTCTGTCTGTTACGCTTTCACGTCAAAACTACTGGACCGATTTGAATTAAATTTGGTATGGAAATAGTTTGAGACCCGGGAAAAAAGACAGGATAGTTTTTATCCAACTGCGCAAAAAGAGGTTAATGTTTTTGCACGATAACCGACATACGCGCGGGCGGAGTCGGGCCCGGAAAGCTAGTGATTCATAAAAATAACAACACCATAAAGGAAAATTATTCAAGATAACTAATAACAATGGCTGAATTTCTTGGCCATTCTTCTCACAGTGGCTTTACATCGCTTCGGTGAACGCAACAATATAACCTTTTAGTTAACAACGATAAAATCTTCTAATCTAAATTGTATAATTAACGGTCGTAAGAGCTTTAGAGGTGGTGAATTTGAATTCATGATTTTAGATAATTTTGACAGCTGTACTTCGCTATCAATGTCTTTTATGTGCAATTTCATCATGATTGAAACTTAGTTAAATATCATTTATTCAAATTTGTATTGCAGATGCCAAATTTTAAAGCAAGATTTTGCCTTTTACCTCTACAACAGTAATATGCTCGCAATATCAGTCAAAAAGATTTCTGTCGGACAGAGTGGTGCTGTACCAAGTGAACAAGACGTGATGGAAACTACTGATTACTTTGTACGTTTTTATGTCATTTGAATTAATTGGAGCATTCTCTCTAGCTCTAGCTCCTGGTTTTTGTTTTATTCGATTATTGAAATCAGTAGATAATGATAGAAAGGCAATCATTTTAATGGTTAATTTAAAATATAGATTACAAGTAAATTAAAATTATATACCTTGGTAGCATTCGAAGGCCGTTGCTGCTTAAATTAAGTATCAACAGATAGGGAACATCATTAAATAACCCCGGCAGAAGAGATTCCAGTACGCCTTCAGTTAGTGTGAGGTTACGTATATAGTGCAGTCGTCTTTTCCAGTAATTTCGGGGACAATGAGACAAGATTGGCTGCTTTTGTAATATACAGGTGCTCCAGACGTGGACACCGCGCCACCCAGCTTTCAGGGAGCGATAGGTGACTGGAGAAAATAACACTAGCTCACGCAGTTTGTCGCACTGTATCACCGCCTCAGGGCGTGTTTCAGATCATTTATGTAATCTCACCGTTTCGATTTTTTTAATTGATTTCAATTAAATCGTAGTATTTTTGGATTCTAAATACAGAAATTGTAGCGTTGGTGACACTTCAAATGCAATAAGTTTATCGTCTATTGGTGTCCGGTTATGATGCTCAAATAACGCAAGTGTGGAGCTTGAATTCAGGGTCAGTGAGTGCAGACAGGCGGGAAGTTGGTCTAGCTCACCATGTGGCTGTTTATCTCATGCCAGATCAAAAGCTCACGTAGACTACTCAACGTGCTTAGGAAACCAGGTAGGGGTGCAGGCCTTTGAAAATTTCTACCAGAGAGAGATACTTAGCTTAGTGATATCGTCGAACAGGGTAAAGTGCTTTTCCTCTAATGGATATGGTTGCAGATTCTTCAGCGAAAGGGATCCATGCTTGGTAAGTGTCGCGTTAAAAGCTGATAGCGAGCTACCAAAAAATCCGCGTGAAAAGTGGGCGGAGTACAGGCCCTCAGCGTGGCGCGCGCGGCACAATGTATTGTCGAAGGTTGGTATTGCAAGGGAGTCTAGTTTCCCAATTTTACCAGCGGTATAATATTTAGTTTTTCCTAAAAAGACATTTAACTCATTTGAGCTCCAAACTTTAGCGCTCAAAACGAGATGATGAAAGGAAAGAGGAGATAGCTTTACCCTCGCGCTTTACCGCTTGCGCGGCTTTTCAACGGAGCCGCTTGAAGAAGTTGGAGATAAATTAGCAAAACGGAGGCCTGAGTGCCGTCCATAACCACTGCAACTTTAGGGGCTCTTCTGCCCCATTTTTAATTGTTCAAGACTTCATTTTTCGTTTGAAGTAAAAAAAGTCCAATATAAAACGACTGAGCGACTCGCTTCTCAAACTCGTGCCGGCTCAGTGACGCTCGCCTGCATTCTATCCTCGGAGAACCAAAATCCTCACCCCACGGACAGCCATCGCGTCGTGAGTACCAAGAATGAATTATGTCTAGTACCCGACCATCTCTTTCTAACCTATGCGAAAACTACGTCTATATCTTGAGACAAAAACTTAATATAAAACGAAACTTCCTTTGTTTTTTTAGTTTTATAAAAATAATTTTAATTTTTGATTAATAGCTTACAAACATCGATGCTATATAAGACTAACTAGGAATACAATAAAAATATCTCCTATGGGAGCTTGTTTGCTGCCAGATATAATAAGGTTACAAGGGCGGGCTATATTGTGTTTGAGAAAACTCTGTAATTACGGGTTTTTCAACCAAACACTCGTGTAATATGGGGTACGAATCTGTTAAAGCAAAAACCTGAGATAGTGACATGCAAATAACGCCGTTAGGAATGCAAGTTGTTTACGTTGTTGACAAAATATACTTGTGTGTTGTTCGTCCAGAAATGTACCGACTTCAACATGAATCGATGCGTGCTGGGAAACGTTATAAAATGTAGTTTATTATTATTATCATTTCAAGAGTTGCGATGCGGTATAAAATGGTTAAATTTACGAAAATACTTTTCTATCTAAGATCCGCGCGGCTCCTGCGCATATTTTAATAGCAAACTTTTCCTACATAGCTATCTGAGTTTTGTAAGGTGAGGATATTTAGCCATAGTAGTGTGATTTTAATAAATAACACTACAATATATCGGCTTACCGGCTAGAATGCTGGCAGCTTCGTTCGAGGACCGCTAGATGCGCACTTTAGCGGACTCTGTGCGCGTCTAGCGGCCCTCGAAGCTGCCCGCATTCCTAGAGAATGAGCATGTTTACTGCTCGAACACCGGTGGGAGATAACGACTAAACAGTAAACACTGTGAGTTCTAACTTCTAACTTCTAACTGGTATATCTCATGGCATGTTTGCGGACGCGCACACGACATGCTTTCATGCGACCATGCGTTTACGTGCAGCGTCCTTGGTACGCAGAGTTCGGGCCAGCTCCAACACCATCCTGGAGATGATTGCACTAAGATTGGACTGCCCCTACCTTCGGCATTGCTGCGATAGACATGTGGTAGTACCAATGCCGAAGAGAAGGTACTAATGTTTATGGTGGATGTGGCGATATATGTTACCAGGATCATTTTGACTGTTGTTTGTACCTACTATATTTGTTTGACATGAATCGATTTGATATTATTTTATTTTATTTATTGTAATTATGACAATTTTCATTCATTTTGGTTAAAATTTTGACACTATATTTGACAATAATTTATTTAATTTTGATAGAAATTATGAAATGCATTTAGTTTTAATTGTAATTTGATTGTTATTTTATTTTAATTATAGTATAGGTAAAAAGCAAATATATATGTATGGGTGTAACTTACCTGAAATAAGTTATAACAAAAAAAAATTTAACAAGTATAATAATAATAATAATTAAAAAAAAACACCGCTGACATACGTCGCCTTTTTTCACAAAACAATTTTAAAATTGAATTTTTACACTTTATGGCTGATATTTCCTACTATATTATATTCTGAGTGTATAATAAAACCTTCCATAACATAAGCAGACAATATTTTATAAAATTAAAGAAGAAACAATTAAAATGACTACAAATTGCTATACTGACACTTTATGTCAAAGAACAAAGAAAACAACAACAAATTACAATATGGAATTAAACCAATAGATATCATAAATATGATCACAAGATTAAAGGCGAGACAGAATACCACAGCGGCGACCACCTGCGCACATATCCCATCACCGCCTACCCCGTCAGCTCCGAGCTCTTCGTCGGGAGACGAGTTCCACACTCCCCGCGAATCGAGTGCATCGAGTGATGAGGGTGGGCCACCGACGCCACCGCCGCCGCCGAGACCTGTGCGACGGGGACGTCCCCCGTTACCGGCACGCTTGGAGCCTGTGGGGCAATCTGCTCCGCGCCCGGCCCCCGCTACCGGTGGTATAGTGCGCCGCATGCGATGGACTCCATCAATCAATGAAAACTGCATGCGCGCCTACTATGGGGCTACGGAGGGAGGAACAATTCTGACCGCGTATCGTGATCGTATGCTGCCTCTGTTTCAGACCCTTGAACCGACTGTCGCCGTATCCGCCCAACGCCTATCAGATCAAGTGCGGGCTATCCACCGGTGCAAGCTGTTAGACCAGTCTGTGCTTGATCGGCTCCGCCTGGAGGCGCTTACTACTCGCGCGACTCCTTCCATGGCACAGGATCTGCCCGCCGCATCGTCGACCCCGACCCAGGCTATGACGCCATCGTCGGGTATGACACCAGTGGCAATGGTGGATCTTGAAGTCGATGAGGGAGATTGCGCGAATATGAGCGTGACTAGCCAGGTGAGTGAGCAACTGAGGAGGGCTTTGGAGGACGCAATTAGCCAGTATCGATTCACACCTGACTCTAGGCCGCGACTACCACGTTTGCCTACTCATAGACGCAATCTAGCGTTAATGGGAGCCCTGAATACTTTGCTGGCCCCGTATTTGCGGGCTAGCGAAGATTTAGTTGATACCCACTCGATTTTGTACTGTGGCGCTATTGCGGCGTGTCGTGTTGCTCATGTCAAGTTCCCGGACACCGACCGCGCATCACGTCCCGCCGGGTGTGCGCCCGCATGGCAAGTACGGATCGAGCGGCGTATCAACTCATTCCGGACTCTCATTGCTAAACTTATCTGCTTCAGTCGAGGGAATAACCGCCCTCGAGTCATGCGTTTCGTGACCCAGGCCTTTGCCGGAACCGGTGTCTTACCCCGAGACTACATGGCCTGTGTCACTGATCGCATTGACTACCTGAAGCAGAAGGTCTATGCGTGGGCGAGTCGTATTCGCCGCTATAGAGAGCGTGTGGATAGATACTGGCTTAATCGCCTCTTTCAAAGTGATCAAAGAAAGGTGTACCGGAAATGGGAAGGGACCGATCAGCGTGTGATCGACGGGCAACTGCCTGATGCCAGTACCATGAATGATTTCTGGCGTGGCGTCTGGTCGATGCCCGTCGAGCATACAGAGGGTGATTGGATTCGTGTTATCCAGCGGGAATGTGAGTCTATCGAATCCATGGGGTCTGTTAATATAGACCCCGTAGATGTTAGTTGTGCAATTCGTACGACCCAGAACTGGAAAAGTCCTGGTCCAGACGGATTGCACAACTTTTGGATAAAATGGATTCGATGCTCACACGACCGATTGGCGACACAATTTCAAGAAGCCCTCGAGCTTGGTTATGTTCCCCGTTTCATGACCACCGGTGTCACCTTTCTGCTCCACAAGTCCGGTAGTACCACGGACCCGAAAAACTATAGACCCATCACGTGCTTACCTACCATCTACAAGCTCCTTACATCCATTCTGACTACAAAAATTAACACGCACATAGTTGCGAACAATGTTTTGGCCCCCGCTCAGAATGGATGTAGGGTTGGGTCCCGTGGTACTAAGGAGCTCCTCCTCATAGACATGACCATTAGCCAACAAGTTCGACGGAACAGGGGGGCTCTCTCTGTTGCCTGGATTGACTATAAAAAGGCCTATGATTCAGTGCCTCATTCATGGCTGGAAAGGATATTAGAATTGTATAAAATTGATACAACTCTGAAATCCTTTTTATCTGCATGTATGAGACAATGGACCACAGTACTTCGTCAACCAGGTGGTAGCGATACCCCCTCTGGCCCGCAGGACTTTATAAGGATTGAGCGAGGCATCTTCCAGGGTGATAGTCTGAGTCCATTGTGGTTCTGCCTAGCACTAAATCCTCTTAGCACTTTGCTGAAGGATTCAGGGCTAGGCTTTCGACTTCGTAGAGGAGGTGAGGTCATTAGTCATCTGCTGTACATGGACGATCTCAAGCTGTTTACTCCGAAACGCCAAGACTTGATGGAAATGCTAAAAATTACACAGATTTTTAGCAGTGCCATTAGGATGGATTTCGGTGTAGATAAGTGTGCGGTCTTGCATGTACAGCAGGGGAAAGTTGTAAATTCTCCGAATTTGCAGCTTTCTGAGACAATAACTTTCAGATCTCTCTCCGAAGTCGAGTCCTACAAGTACCTCGGTATGTCAGAGTCGTTGGGTATTTCGGTAGATGACATCAAGGAATCGGTAAAGGAACGCTTCTTTTACCGCCTGACAAAAGTACTTAAAAGCTTTTTGTCTGGTGGCAACAAGACGCGCGCCTTTAACGGTTGGGTGATGCCTCTACTGATATACTCCTTTGGCATCCTGAAGTGGACGCAGACTGAGCTGGACGCCCTGGATAGAAAAGTCCGTCAACTGCTCACTTTGCATCGCATGCTACACCCGCGCTCGTCAGTTATGAGACTGTACATTCCACGGAAATGGGGAGGTCGTGGCTTTTTAAATGCCAAGAGCCTTCACAACCGTGAAGTGTGCAGTCTCAGGGATTATTTCCGTAACCACGAGTGCGGGATGCATCATGATGTCATGACAGTTGACAAAGGCTTCACACCGCTCTCCTTGGCAAACGATAACTGGCGCAAACCAACGGTGCTGAGCACTGATGACCGCAAGGCAGTATGGAAAGGCAAGGAGCTGCACGGGAGGTTCTTTCGGGCCCTTACTGGGCCTGATGTGGACTTACTCGCTTCGGTGAACTGGCTACGCTTCGGAGACCTCTTTGGAGAAACCGAGGGTTTTGCCTGTGCAATTGCAGACGAAGTAATGATGACGAACAACTATCGGAAATATATCCTGAAGGACGGTACGGTCGACATTTGTCGAGCATGCCGCCGTCCCGGAGAGTCACTCAGGCATATCATTTCCGGTTGTTCGCATCTTGCTAACGGCGAGTATTTACACAGGCACAACCAAGTAGCCAGGATCATCCACCAGCAACTTGCCCTTCAATATGGCCTTGTCGAGTCAGAGGTGCCGTACTACCAGTACGCACCGGCGCCAGTTCTCGAGAATGGTCGTGCATTGCTCTACTGGGACCGCTCTATCATCACGGACAGGACTATTGTTTGCAATAAGCCTGATATCGTGGTGGTCGACCGATCCCAGCGCCGGGCAGTGCTTGTCGACATCACCATCCCACATGACGAGAACCTCGTGAAGGCCGAGAAGGACAAAGTCAGCAAGTACCTTGACTTAGCTCACGAGGTAACCGCCATGTGGGATGTTGACTCGACGATCATTGTCCCGATAGTCGTTTCGGCGAACGGCCTAATAGCGAAGAGCCTTGACCAACACCTCAAGAGGCTCTCACTAGACGGTTGGATCAAGGGTCAGATACAGAAGGCAGTGATACTCGACACGACACGCATTGTCCGAAGGTTCCTTTCTCTGCAGTCCTAACCGCTGGTAGCTTAGGCCCTGCCCCGCTGCTGGCGGCATCCTAGTTTTAAGTTTTTTATAATATTTATTTTTTATATATGAATGTTGTAAAAAATTTAAAATTATGTTATTAAATAAATAACGTGAATAATAATAATAATAATTATTGTTTGCAATAAGCCTGATATCGTGGTGGTCGACCGATCCCAGCGCCGGGCAGTGCTCGTCGACATTACCATCCCACATGACGAGAACCTCGTGAAGGCCGAGAAGGACAAAGTCAGCAAGTACCTTGACTTGGCTCACGAGGTAACCGCCATGTGGGATGTTGACTCGACGATCATTGTCCCGATAGTCGTTTCAGCGAACGGCCTAATAGCGAAGAGCCTCGACCAACACCTCAAGAGGCTCTCACTAGACGGTTGGATCAAGGGTCAGATGCAGAAGGCAGTGACACTCGACACGACACGCATTGTCCGAAGGTTCCTCTCTCTGCAGCCCTAACCGCTGGTAGTTTGGGCCCTGCCCTGCTGCCGGCGGCATCCTAATTTTAAGTTTTTTTATAATATTTGTTTCTTTTTTTTATATATGAATATTGTAAAAAAAAATAAATTATGTTATAAAATAAATGACGTGAATAATAATAATGTGGTAAAATATTTCGATTATCCTACACATACACCAGACAGCTAAAACCTGTTATTGCAAAAATATTTGTAAGAAATTTCATATATTCGTGTTGTCTTTGTTCGTTGCCTAATTGTGTGGTGTTTTTGTATATGGTAATTGCAAATGCAACCGCTGGTAGCGGACCGTCCTGCGTTGTTTTTAGGTTTATAGCTTCAATAGTAAAAAAGTTATCAACGTTTTACAGTCACATTTTTCAAAATTTCGTGTATTTTCAAAATTAAAAATCAGATTTCAACCTTTTTAAATAGCTCCACGCATCAAAACACGCGGGCCACGATCCCCGATCGTGTCCCGTTGGATTGAGCGCGATCGGAGCTATACTTTTTTTATATATAACAAAATTTAAATAAAATACCTAACTTTAAGATTTACAGTTAATTTTAACCATTCACCTAACTATAAGTTCACATTTACCTAAACAGGGAACCTTAATGCTAAGTGTAATAACAACTGTATGAGTACCTTAAGAATCTTTAATTTACTATCCAGGATCCACTAATTACAATCCTCGAATCCTCTCTCACCATTTTTCCATAACAGTCTGTACTCAGAACAACTTTTTCTTCCCTTGTTACACAGTTCATTTGCAGTTCGTCTGTACTTCTCAAGTCTGTCCCCGTTACGGTCGTGTTAATTGCTAGCTGTCAACAGAATGCCCGAATACACATATTCCTACCTACATAACCCATTTGTGTTGCCAGTCGAGTAGAATTAATTCCGTCAGCAAATTCATTTTAAAAAGTAATCGATTAATAAGAAATCTAATAGATAGATAAGTATATATAGGTATTAGATAATGATCTCTCATCTCATCTCATCCCATCCCAAATCTCAAACATTCTGACTAAAGAAAACTGTGTGCTGAATTAGCAGCAGGTATTCCATTGTGACGTGATGCTGCTCATCAGGCACACGACAATGTTTCTTATCTTAGTGGCCAAACTACCAATACTACCAAGAATTCTCAACAAGGAACGGTAACATGAAGGCCGATGCGCAATGCCCTAGGTGGGAACATCGCGGCTCGTCGTAGTGTTTCTCTGCCGCCGCCAGCACTGCGCACACGCAGCGAGGTTATTGTCTTCCACATGGTGCGTTTGTTTTTGTAGTCACTTTTGCACTTCATATTATTAGTGCAATATAATAAACAGGAAGTTACGTTGTTTATACGTAGATTAGGATAATGCTCGGCTTAAGACGGTTGCAGACTTACTGTCACTATGGTTTTGCTTTTTTTTTTATGGTAAGGTTATCTGTCAAATGTTTTAAACTTAAAATATACTTCGATATCAACATCGTTCCTGCTTCGCGGAACCTAAATGTTTACATGATCTTTCCTTATCTATACAAAAACAATGTGTCTAAACTCTAAAGACACAGACTGGCGTTGTAAGTTCATAATATATTCTTTTATCTCATATTTTGAAGTTAGTTTGAGTTGGTGTTTGATTTTATAAGAGTACCTAAAGTTAAATAAGGTTGATAACTAATTTCAATACCTTTTTTTTTTTTTTTTTTACAGGGGGAAATGCGTTGCGCATACCCGCAGCTTTTGGGAAAAACTTACGGGTTATGTGGGACTCGCCTGCCGGCGGGCAGCGTGGCTAAGTTCGCTGCCCCTCGGCAGGAATACCCACTAAAACCACCCTGGTGTTCCACCTTTGCGCTTGGACAAGGGAAAGGTCACAGTTGCCCTTATCCTGTTCCCTTGTTTAGCGTCTGTCCGTTTTCAGACTCAACTTCTGGTGACGCTCGGTCACATTAATCTCTATTGTGTGGTGTGCCGGAACACTGACACACCACACCACCACCTCCTAGGGTCATTTCGCGTGCACCACGTTCCCCAACATGTTGCACAAACCCAATCAGGGAGCGAAAGTCCTGGCGTACGCCCTGCGTCTACGCCCGGTCCTCTTGCGGCGGATAGGATCCGCTAATGGGTCTACCTCTCGACGCCGCTCTCCCTCTTCTTTTTGGGCAACAACGGTCTCGCAGTAGGCTCGAACCGCATCCCAAGCTCTCTCGCTACCGACCATCGCGTTGACGACGGCCGGCAGCGATAGGTCGGGACCAACCGCGTATACGAGCATAGACCGCTCCGTTGCCCACTTTGGACAGTTTGCAAGAGTGTGCTCCGCCGAGTCTTCGACAGCACCACACTCATGACACAGTGGAAGTCGCTCTCTCCTCGCCACGTTGCATAGGTATTTACCAAAACACCCATGCCCGGTAAGCACCTGCACGAGGCGATAAGAGAGCGACCCCCACGCTCTGTCCAACCATTCCTTCAGCACCGGACGGATGGCCGCAATCGTGCGGTGTCCGGCGCTCGGCTCCTCCAGTCTCAGTGCCCATTTGCGGAGGGCAACTTGTCGGGCGTTAAGTCGCCAGCGCTCGACCACTTCAGGGGGCGGCATAGATCCACGACTCTTCACAACGGCAGTTCTCGCATATACCTCCGCAAGTATTTCTGCTTCAAGGTCCCAGGGCAAAGAGCCGGCCAGAACACACGCAGCCTCAAAAGAGACCGTGCGATATGATCGGGTCACCCTGAGAGCCATTACCCTCTGCGGGCGACGCAATAGCGTCCTGTTAGGGGCGCTCAAAGAGCATGCCCAAATGGGTGCCCCATACAGTGCAACCGATCGTGCCACCGCTGTAAAGAGGCGGCGGCACTTGTCATTTGGTCCACCAAGATTCGGCAATAGCCTAGTCAAGGCGGACGTCATCCTCAAAAGTTTTGGAGCAAGGAGTGTAAAGTGCTCCTTGAATTTCCATCTGCCATCGAGGACGATGCCCAGGTACCTCATCGTCGACCCAACGCCGATGGAAACTCCACCCACAATCAGATGAGCTCCTATTGGTGGCGCATTTCGAGGCCCGTGAAAACACAAGGCCTCAGACTTGTTGAGGGCCACCTTTAAACCCAATCGTCTGATTTTGCCCACCACGAGGGCGACTCCAGCCGTTGCCTGCAGGCTAGCCTCCCGGTAAGTTCGGCCACGCGCAGTGACCAAAGTGTCATCGGCATAGCACGTGACACGAACATCCCGAAGAGTGCAGCCACGAATGGCCCAGTCGTATCCTATGTTCCACAGGAGCGGTCCAAGGACCGACCCCTGTGGAACGCCACATTCTACCTTCCAGTTACCCCAACCATTTTGGGTGGGGTAGGTTATAGACCTATCCGTTAGGTAAGTCAGGCCCTCGAAAATGGATTGAACTACGCGGTTTCCCCAAGATCAGTGCCTTTTGAAGAGATAATCTGCTCTGTGGAACATTATCTTGCCAAAAACAGTATAAAAAAGGAAGATTTGGAAGCGTTACGCCAAGATATCTCTGCTGTTTTGCGTCGAAGTAAAGCGCCCACACCGAATCTACCTCGTGAACAATATCTTGAACTTACCAACCTACGCAAGAACCAAGACATAACCATTATTCGAGCAGATAAAGGTAATTCCACTGTAATCATGGATACGTCGGATTATAACCTAAAAATAAAAGAACTTTTGTCGGACGAAAGCACATATAAACCAGTAAAAAGCGATCCAACAGCTAAAATGGTAACAAAAACTAAGGAAATAATTTGTAAATACTCCGATACTCTTGGGTTAGACGTCACGGCACTAGTACCTTCGTGTGTGAAACCACCAAAACTGTATGGATTACCAAAAATACACAAGACAGACGTTCCTTTGCGCCCAATCGTAAGCCAAATTGACTCACCAACATACAAACTAGCTCAACACCTTGCTAAGATACTGTCTCCACTTCGCGGTCAAACTAGTGCGCATGTCAAGGATTCTTACCACTTTGTCAGTCAAATGAAAAATCTACAACTGACTGATGATGAAGTTATGGTCAGCTTTGATGTACAGTCGTTATTCACCAACCTACCTGTACATGATTGCATTGAAATTGTCAAGAAAAGACTTAGTGAGAATGACCTTCCCATGGAATATGCAGAAATACTGGAACATTGCCTAACATCTGGCTATCTATTCTGGGAAAATAAGTTCTACATACAGATTGATGGTGTAGCTATGGGCTCTCCAGTCTCCCCCGTTGTTGCCGATATTTTCATGGAGGACTTCGAGGAGAGAGCTCTTTCCACAGCTGTGGCTATGCCGAAGATCTATAAACGGTACGTAGATGATACTTTTACCATCCTCCCCAGTAATAAAGTTTCTGCATTTCTTAACCATCTAAACTCTTTACATAACAAAATTCAATTTACAATGGAGCCTGAGGTCAATAAATGCTTAGCTTTTCTTGATGTTTTAGTCATCAGGAATCCTGACAACTCCCTAAGTCATACAGTGTATAGGAAACCCACCCATACAGATAAATATCTCAATGGTAACTCCCATCACCATCCATGTCAGTTGGCTACCGTAGGCAAATCTTTGTTACAGAGAGCACATGGCATCTGCGACACTGACCATCTCAAGGAGGAGCTTCAGTATGTAAAACAAGTACTGCGAAGCAATAATCACAAGCTCCCACGTATGCGTCACAGAAGCCGGCCCAAGCCTTCCACAGTTGAGCGACAACCTGCCATCTTACCTTACATCAAGGGTGTCACGGACAAAATTGGTAATATCTTAAGACGAGCTTCAATAAAAACTTACTTCAAGCCGCACAAGAAGATCAACCAATTTTTAAGACCTGTTAAGTGCAATATTCCCCTACAAGATGCAGGTGTTTACAAACTTGATTGTGAATGTGGGCTGTCATACATTGGGCAAACAAAGAGGAGCGTTGGTATCCGGGTAAAAGAACACATTGCTGACATGAAGAACAGACGCTCGACCAAGTCTGCGGTTTGTGAACATGCCCAGGACAAACCCAACCACTACATTCGGTTCGACAACCCACAAATCCTTGCCAGAGAGACCCGGTTTATGCCAAGAATGTTACGCGAGGCTATTGAAATCAAAAAATACCCAAATTTCAATAGAGATGATGGTTGGCAAGTACCACCTGCTTGGGATCCTGTTATTAAATTAATTAAATCTCATGGCCGACACAAATCTGCAAGACCTCTGGACACCGTGAGCGAATACTGCGTGAATAGGGAACGTTATGATTAATATAAAAAATTCTGACGGTAGACCAAATAATTTCTTGATAACTCATGTGACAAATAAAACCAATTAGTCACCCCGTGACCACGATCACTGCAAAGTGTTTGAAACGTCGGGACAAAAATAATGACAAATATACGCGATTTAAACCGTTTAAAGTTGTTTAATTACTAAGTCATGACTGTCCGCCGCAAGTATAGGGGCACTCCGTGATATCGGAGCGCTTCCTCTATACATACGTGGGGGAGGGTGTTGAAAGCATTGGCGATGTCTAATGACACAGCCAACACCACCCCCCCTTCAGCGACTTCCTCTTCAGCTAGAGCCCTCACCTGCGCAATAGCATCAATGGTGGACCTGCTCCGCCGGAACCCGAATTGATTCTCCGACAGGTTCGAGCCAACGAGATCGAGGTGCCTGGTGAGGCGGGCTGCGATGACGCGCTCAAAGAGCTTACTCGCCTCATCGAGCAACACGATCGGTCGATAAGCTGCCGGAGAATCCATTGGACGCCCTTCCTTCTTCAGCAACACCAACTTGCCCACCTTCCACTTCGCAGGGAAAGTTTGCCCTCTGAAGCTGGCCGTTAGAAGGGCCCTGAACCTATCATCAAGACCATTCCTGAGGGCCAACACCCATATGCGACCAGGGATTCCATCAGGGCCAGGGGCCGTGTTTTTGGCCTGAAGCCTCAACACAGCGGCTCCTAGTTCCCCCACCGATACCTCCGGGATCTCTTCAGTTTCGTCTTCCTCCACGGGCTGATTGAGCATTTGCGGAGCCACATGCTCACTACGGGGAGGGAACAGTGTCCCCACAACGCTCGCCAGCAGCTCTGGTTCCAGTGTAGACGTGAGGGGTGGGGTCCATGGGCGAAGTTTGCTCATAACGAGCCTATACGGCCTACCCCATGGGTCCCTGTCCAGTGAAGCGAGAAGTTCCTCCCACGCCCTCTCCTTGGCCTCACCAATGGCCGTGCGCAGCTCTTTCTTCGCGTCCTGATAGGCGCTATAAAGGCTCCTCTCCTCTTCCTCGTCTCATCCGCTCAGTCTACGACGTCGATATCTAGTGTACCGACGTCTTGTTGACACGCAGGCTGCACGAAGACGAGCGAGATCCTCAGACCACCAATAAACCTGTCGGCGAGAGGGGAGTCTGGTTACCCGCGGCATAGCAACATCACAAATATGTGACATTGCCTCGCAAAACCAGATTGCCTCACTGTTGACGTCGATGGTATCCGGGCTCGGTGTCCAGCCCTCTACGAGAGATGCCTCGATCACTGCATCCCTATCCAAGCACTTTAGAGCCCAGCGGGGGCCTAAATCTGATGCGGGCCGATTGGGAATATTCGAGCTTGTGGGGGAGGGGAAGATGGAAAACCGGATATACCGGTGATCCGACAGGCTCTCCACACCCTCCAACACTGCCCAGTCCCGAATGCGACACGTCAGGGGTGGGCTAGCGAATGTAACGTCCACTATGGATTCACCCATCCACCGAACGCACGTGCTGGTCGTCCCACGATTTAGAACGTCCAAACCATTTCCCGCTATCCACTCTTCCAAGACTTCACCTGCTGGTGTAGTGACAGGGGAACCCCACGCCGGCGACTTTGCATTCAGGTCCCCAGCCACCAAAATTGGGTGGGACCTGCACCATGCCAACTCGGAGTCCATTTCCGCCAGGAAACTCTCAAATTCTGCGAGAGTGCGATTTGGTGAGAAGTAGGCCCCGATTATCACCATGTCGCCGACCAGAACAGCGACGAAGCCTCGACCCTTATAGTGTCGCCTTATCACGGCAACAATAGGCCGCACCATCACCGCAACCACCCCTGTTTGATCCCCGACCCAGTCATCCCGAGAGGGAACCAAGTAAGGCTCCGTAACAATTGTAATATCAATCAACCACTGCGCCACGCTCTGAACTAAAAGGTCTTGAGCTCTGACGCAGTGGTTGATATTCGCCTGTAGGACGGTGACAGCCATACTAATCACCCGGAATTGTCATCTCCACCTCATTTGTCCTGTTCGGTGGACGGGTGGGCTGCGACCTAGTCTGCGCCGCCTTTCCTCTTCTCGCCACTTTATGGCTGGGAGCCGAACACTTGCTCCCCAGCCCATGGTTTGCAGGCTTCCCCAGCTCAGCACAAAGTGTGCAATGGGGTTTTGCGTTGCAGTTCGAAGCACGGTGGCCGATCTGGCCACACCTGTAGCACTGTTGGCTACGGTCAACCGTAGCGGTGCACCGTGCTTTGACGTGCCCTGTTTCAAGGCATCGGAAGCATCGAAGATCACGCTTCTGCAGGAGCTTCACGCTAGCCGACACCCAGCCTACAAGGAGACGTCCTTCTGCGATCTTTTTTGCGCATGCGGTAGGGCAACTCACCCACACCGCATACATACCCGATTTTTGCTGCCTGGGAGTGCCGACTTTGACCTGATCACTCGAACATCCTCCCTTCTTAGTTATGGCAGCTGCCACCTCGTCGCCAGTGACCGAATCATCCAGGCCGGTCACAATTAGCTCCTCGCATTTGACAGGTCTGGATACCAATATGTCTCCTTCCTGAGCACAGACCTCCTTCAATTTGGATGCCAGAAGATCCGCCTTCGGGCCGCTTGTAGCGCCAGGGACCTCAATAGAGAGACTTCCGCGCTGATTCTGTATTGGCCTTGGAAGCGTTCTTTCTCTGGCCTCTTTTCACGACCGTCGCCATAGTCGCTGACTCTGAGGGCAGCAAACTCGCTTCCTTCACTGCTGGAGCGGATTCTCCAGCACTTTTCTTCTTTTTGGACTTCTTTTTCTTCTTTTTCTTCTTCACGACCGTCTTCTTCGTCTCCGTAGAGGAGAAGAACTCCTTGGACAGGGTCTTGGCCGTTGAAGTAGAAGCCTTCGTTTTGGTCGGTTTCTGAGGCCTCACCTTGCCTTGTTGGGCTGGTGGGCGGTCAGATGTTGACGTGCGCGGAAGGGTCTCCGCTGTTTTTGTCGTGTCCGTCTTGCGGTTTTCATGCGCCAATGAGGGACGGAGGCAAGGCTCCGGGTTCAGACGTGGCTCCAGCCCTTCGATCCGGGCGTTGAGCCTGTCCGAAAGACGACCGAGGATACGAGCCTCCATCTCCTCTAAGTTGTTCTGGGGATGCAACGGTGGTGCAGCAGATTGCTGTCGCATGGCCACCCTCAACTTAGCCATCTCGTTCTTCAGGTCGTCCATCTCGGCTTGGAGACGACTGTTGGCAGCCTGAAGACGCCGAGTCTCATCGTTGAGGCTGTGCTGTGCTAGTTCCTCAGTTGCTCTTTTAATTTCACGGACGGCGCCCTTGAGCGCCGCAACAAACGTCCCCTTGAGATGAGACGACTTTTCCGCCACCATTTCCACAGCTTTTAAGCTGTCCACTATCTTCCTCTCTAGTACCGCTGTGGTCTCCAACTCCGGTTGGAAACCAGGTAGCTCTTGCAGTGAGCCACGTGATTTTGACAGCTCACGAGTCTCTTCGGTGCGGGCCTTCAAATATTGCCTTCTAATCGGGGCGCGGCCACGTTTTGATGCCACCACTTTAGGGGAGGGAGCAGACGGATCGCTCAAAGAGCCGTCGTCGCCCACCTCCCTGGACCTCTTACGAGGTTGCCAAAACCTGGTAGGACAGGTCTCCTCTAGGTTCAGTGAAGCCAGTGACTCCACTGAAGCCATGCTGCATGAATGAATGAATGAATGAATATTTTTATTTGCAGACGGATGACTCCGCTGCAGCTTCTCCAGTGACAGCTGCAGCAGAGACGGGTCTAGCGCAAGTGCTACGCTCCCGCTCAGCTGTTTTGTCACGATTTGGGGTGGCTGGTTTGGCACAATCATTGCGCTCCATGTGCACTCCATCCCTCACCTCCGGAGTGATTCGGTGAATGCTCGGAGCACGTTGGAGCACCCCTCGAATCTCCTTACGGCCGACGCTACACTGAGATGGTGGACGTTCTGACGCACCCTCCGCCGACCTTGCGCGGAGCCGTGCAGATGCACGCACTACCGCTACACACGCGTTTTCAATTTCAATCTTATTTTCAATGCGGCGATCAGTGTCCCCCCCAGAATACGAGGGACAGCCTCCCGAAGGAGGGTCGGATTGTCCCGTAAGGGCTTTACCGACCTGGGGTAGTTTACTGTTCTCTTGATAATCGTCCATTGTTAGCTTTCTTTACCATTTTAAAGGCGTAGCGGCCTCAATACCCTCGAGACTGCGCATACTGCAGCCATCCATTCCATCGCCGGGCATCAAATCTTTGGATTAGGATGACGCAGGTGAATATGAGAGAAGTGAAACAAATGGAAGACAAACGAAACGAAATGAAACGAAGTCTCATCTCACACCACAGTTCAGGCTCTCTTTAAAAGAGATACGAAGCAAGGGGAAACGAGAAAAGATGAAAGATAATGGGGTGAAACGAAATGGAACTGATGAATGTGACACTGATGAGATCAGATGACGCGGCGCCTGACGGTGTTCTGTTACGTTTGTTTCAGAAGGAAACAAACCAATAACGGGCAGCACCACGGGAAGGTATCCGTCAGACTTGCCTTAGGGATCATCACGACTTGCGCTCTCCCCTAAGACCGTTGCCTCCTTACCCATCCGGGATGAGTAAGGAAGGCCGGAGTTTATTCAAAACAAGCAGCGCAAGGCAAGCAAGCTAGGCAAAGCAACTATTAATGAATAAACCCAGACCCACCCAACTAATTTCAATACCTACGTCAATTCACGACGACCACCGTCTTCGGGAAGTTACGCGACATATTTTCGTCAACTATACCGCAGAGCCTGAAGACCAAATTTTTCAATCAGTGTACGTTTGTTTAGGGAGGACAGAGATGCTGGCTACCGCCTGTGCGGTCGTCCAGCTCCACCGGGTTTTGGGCGAGGGCCTGGCCCTACAATAGCCCGGGAGGGAGAAGTGCCGAAGGCACTTCTCCCGAGACGGGCGTAGAAGGCGAAAAGCGCTTTCTACCTCCGTCTCCTGCGGACGCCGAAAACGTGCCGCTACTATAGGAGGGGTTGACAGCGAGCTCAAGGGCACCACTGTGGTTCGGACCTCGGCTTGTCTCGCTGTCGAGAGACATGGGGGGGATCGGAGCAAAATGCCTCTGTGCAACTGCAGTGTTGCACAATTGGGCGCCTCAGTGTACGTTGCCAGTTAAGACTTATGGCAGTGAGACGTGGTCCTTAACTGTTGCTCTTACGGCAAGCTCAAAGTCACTCAATGACCAATGAGAGAGCTATGCTCGGAGTTTCTAATAAAATCTGGAACGAACTAAGAATCGAACCCGTTACACGAGAAAAAAGCACCCTGTAGTTTTATCATACCCATCAAAAATTTGATCATAAAGATTATTTTTTGTTTCCTTTGGGGCTAAATCTGACCCTAAGTAAATATAGTTCCAATTCCATCCTCCATGTTCTGAGTATATTTTGAAAGAAAAATTGCGCAGACAACTTCTATCTCATAACAAGCACAATATATGGCATAAGAATCAGTTTGGTTTCACAAAGAGGAGATCTATCTACCTACATCAGATGCACGTGTTCTATTGATGTCACATATACCTGAAGCCTGGGAGAGTTGACTCATGATGCTATTGGCGTAGTTTGTGACTTCATGATGATTCAAGTTATTAAATTGTATTGAGGACTACATTCTGATTACTAAACTCGGTAACTGTCACCATAGTATTTGTGAAAAGCTCATATCATTCATACAGGCTAAATATGATTGTCATAAATGGAACATATTTACGGTACTGATAGCGGTCCGTTCTGCGTTGGTTTTAGGTTAATAGAGTAGTAGAATCAAAATTTCGTGTTTTTTTCTTGTACATAACAGTCATATTTCAATTATTTTCAAAAGCTGCTCGCATCAGTACACGCGGAATGCGATCCCCTATCTATCGTTTCCCGTTGGTGTGAGCGCCATTGGGCTATAGTTTTTTTTAAATTATTAATAAATATTTAGAATATTATAAATTTCAGTTCTAGGGTAGTTTTTGCAACTTGTCTATACAACTTATTTTTTTTATGCACGCAAGCAGAATCCGAAATAAAGTTAGTAGGTATATGAGAAAACTAAAGATATGAAACGGTACAATTTTTTCTAAAAAGGTCACTAGTTATATAATTTATTTGGTGGTGCTTATTCAATAATAAATTTATCATTGAGCTACGATAAGCTGACTATATAAGGATGGTTGGTGCGTTCGTTACTTTAGAGCCACGGCGAAGTTAAACAAGTAGCCATGAAGACATTTATTGTATTTTCAACGGTTTTAATCGTCCTACCGCTTCTAGTTAATAGTGAATGTTGTCACAGATCAAAAGTGACGTTCGATATAAACCGCTCTTTCAACTCTCTTGCCAAAAGCATGAATGTTTCTTTTAATTCATGTGAATACTTCGGCGCTAGAATGATCAGCTCCGGCGTCAATATTGGAAAATGTGTATTAAATGTGTGTGGAAACGGCATGAAACCTGAAGGGCAATATTGTGGAAGAGGACGCTGCAACATTTTCGGATGCAATTGTGATGATGGATGTTTGTCTGGAGATCCTGCGGCTGAATTTAAACGTATTCATGATGACCACGTTCATAATGTCTCAAATAATTAAATATAAATTTGACTTTGTGTTCTAATTTCGAGCAAGTTTGTTACTTATGACTATAATAAACATAACTAAATACTTTAATAGTTTTCTTAAAAAACATCTTAGATATAAATAATGAGAATCAGTTTGGTTTCACAAACAGAAGATTTACATTAGATTTTGAAGCAGTGATAGCTCAGTGGCTTTTGCTATGGACTGCCGCGCAGCAGGTCCATGGTTCGAATCACGCCGCGGGCTTGAGCTTCACCGTATGGTGGAAGGGCATTTTTGCGAATGCCCGCCTGGCTAGCGACCACCCTCAAGTGGAAAATCTGTCGCCAATCACCTAACGGTGTGTTCCGGCAGCTGTCCTTGAGAGCCAGTAATTCTAGGTTAAGCCTGTTAACACCTTCGACCACATCATCACTTACCATCAGGTGAAATTGTGGTCAAAGGCTTACCTATAAGCAATAAAAAAAAAACGTGTTCAACTGCCGTCACATATACATGAAGCCTTGAAGAGCACACATGATGCTATTGACGTAGTTTGTGACTTTATGATGATTCAAGTTATTCGACTATTAAGTGGACTGTCTACTACTCCAAAAATCAGAGGGTTATTGCGTGTAAATTAAAAATAATATCACAGTCATCTTGGACCATATAAAGCTTATAAATAAAATGCGCCCGAAAACAAATGTTTTCTTAATATATTTTAACCTTGGTGTACTCCAATTTTTACCAAAATACACAGAAAATATATCCCATTCATGATAATCATCTGTAGCCTGTCTGAATGATATGAGTTTTTCACGAATACCATGATGTGAAAATTTACAAATCAGAAGTTATAAGTATACCTTCACCCTGTGGAGTTCGAAGAGGAACTCAGAACAATGCTCCTCAGAATAGTTAGTTAGCAGGTTGCACCCGTACCAGTAGTTGTTTGGAGCGATACTCTCGAACTTGTTGACATTATACACTGCCCAGCAAAAATAAGTAGGTATCACACTTTTAAAATTGAAATAATTTTAAGTGCACGAGATATATTTTTGAAACAAAAAGGACCCGAAAAAGAGTTTAATTTTGTACATAAAAACATCACAGTCGGTAACCTACTTTTAAAAAACGGCTAAACACATTTAAAATCAAAAAATATCCTTTTCGAATTGCAATTTTACCATTCATTTTTTGTTACTATTTTTGTTTCCAATTTTTTTTCTTGATCGATGAGTCTTGATACAAAAGCTTAGTTAGACACATAAACTTATTTAACTGCCTCTTTCACCTGAAGAATGTGCTATAGGTTCATGACTTTTCTGGAACTAGGCATCAGTATGCGTCGTATTGCGAGAATGGTGGGTGTGACGTTACGAACAGTCAGGTGAAGCGAAGGTACGAAGAGACTGGAAACCATTTGGGGAGACCTGGTAATGGCAGACCCAGGCATACTAGTGTCCGAGAAACCGTTATATTGTTCCCACTGTGTTGAGAAATCGCCACCTAAATACAGTTGAAGTCCAGCAACTTCTTCAGACCCGAAGGGACTACATTAGTGACAGTATAATGAGAAGAAAACTTTGATACATACCTTAAAACTCGAAGACCAACGAGTGGCCCCAGAATTGAGAGGATCAAGAAGAATGGCCAAGTATTTTGTTGACAGATCAGTCTCGATTCTCGCTTTACATTTCTGATAGAATATAAGCCTGATTCTCAAAAAGAGTCCAATACGATGGCAGTATACGTGTATGGGCTGGCATATCTTCAGAAGATCACAAAGAGTTAGTGGCCATAGAAAATGGCACTCTGACTGGGGAAAGATATGCCGCGGAAATTCTCAATGACTATGCAGTGCCGTATTTAGTAAAATTGGGTCAAGGATCGATGCTGTTGCATGATGTTGCCCGGAATGCCCGGCCACACACGGCTCAGGTTGTGCAATAGTATACTCAGGAGGTTGGTATTAGCGTAATGGCTTGGCCATCAAGAAGTGTAGGCGAGTACGGCGAGCGTCCATCACGGCAGAGAAACTATATACATAGATTTAGGTATATAGGTATATAGGATAGACGTGTAAGATAACTTATAATATTTTGTCGATTTTGTTTCCTAATACAGTATAGATTAAGGCTTGTTTTCCGTAGTAATAGTTAACGTAGGACATAAAAATGAATTTTGACATAAGCGTAGATTAATTTAGTAAATAAAGATAAGGAATTTTATATCAGAGATTTGAAATACTAAAAATCTTAGCTTTATATAGGGAAATAATGTCAAGCTATGTACGAAAAGCTGGGTCCTACGGGCAGAAAAAGTAGAATTGGAGGTATATAATACCCCAGCCCGTGCCTAGGCAAGCCTAAGATCTGACGCATTTTAATGGTAATTCATCTGACTGGATATTGTTGAGACAACCCAACTTTATGAGTTCCAACCGCACGAGAACCTAGCCTGGATTAGAACGTCATTACAGGGCGGAGCAAGAGCCGCAGTGGAAGACTTACTACGGTCGTCGAAACAAATTATGGACGCCTTAGACATGATGTTCGGGCACCCGATATTAATTTTGGCATGTACTATGATGAAATCCAAGGCGCTGCCTTAAGTGTCGGCGAGCTAGGGAACTACGGCAATTTGCAGCCGCAGTAATGAATTGTGTGTCGCTGCCTCGAAATATCCGAGTGGACGGTTATTTAAACAACCCACAACTAAGCTCACCCAAAGCCAACGTGAAAACTGAAAAGTACGGAGACATTGCGATGGGTATGGACCAAGGCAGAGGGGTGGATCTCCGAGTATCACCAAACTTAAAGAAATGTTATCGGAATTCCTAAACGACCCGTCACACGCTGCATGGTATTACATTACACAGTCATAAGTCATTACACGACTTCGAGACGCCTGCCGGAATGGCTACCGCAACCATGCTGCAAAAATTGCGCACAGTACCCGCGCAGACGCACAGTTTTGTGCCGCGCGCTCAAGTGTAACAAGTTCACGTGCAAAGTGACCTATCGACATCTTGCCAGTGCCAGGCCAATGGACAGAAGGCAAAGTACTAAGTGTGTGACACTGAACACTCTACTGTGAAGTGCCCGTGATTTTTGGATATAAGCTCAAACGATCAATCAATCAATTATTTATTTACTGAAAATGTGTACAATGTATAGGGTCTTAAATATTTCAAAGTGAACCAACATTTTCAACCGATAATAGGCATGCAAAATCAGTTTAAGACTTCAGTTTAAACTTTCATTATAAGTAATTAATTATTATTTTTTAACATTCTTAGGTCACGCTTTAATTAGTATTTTAAATAATACCATAAATTATAATGAATACATGTCAATAAAATTAGAATAAAAATAATATCATCTATTAGTAACATACACATTAAAGCTTACATAATTAAAAGATTTTTATCATTTAGGAAATCTGCAACCGTATAGTAACATTTATCAATAGTGAACGTAATTTAATTTTAAAATTGAGTAAATTAGAGTTTTTAATACATTCTAGTAGTTTATTAAATATTTTCGGAGCCATACAGAATACGCTTTTACCCATAAGAGTAGTCTTAGACTGCCTTAAACAGAGCTTTGATTTATTACGTAAATTTTTATAACTTATTATATCACTCAACGTTGGAAAATAGCTAGGATTGGTTTTTACAAATATTGCAACTTCATAGATGTACATGCACGGTAATGTTAAAATTTTCATTGATATAAAATAAGATTTACAACTATCTCTCGGCTTAAGATGGGCTATAGCTCTTATACATTTCTTTTGTGCGATAAAAACATCGTTTTTATTTGTGGAATTACCCCAAAATATTATTCCGTATCGCAACAAAGAAGCAACACTACCATGGTATTCTGTTAGCGCAGTTTCTATACTCACTACCTTAGATAGATGATACAGAGCATATGCCATACTATTTATTTTTTTTGTCAAACTTTCAATTTGTGGTTTCCATGTCAGATGTCTATCTATATTTAGTCCTAAAAACTTCGTCACATGGGTTTCATTTATAATATCATTCAAACAATTTATGTCATAATTAATATTTATACTTTGTTGATAAAAATGCATTGATTTAGTCTTATTTAAATTTATAGTCAGATGCAGACCTTGCAACCAGTTCATAGCATCTTTTAATGCGTCATTAATATCAGTCTTAAAATCTCTATCATTCTTATTTATTATCAAAGTACTATCGTCCGCAAAAAGTACCATCGGATGTTTTATATATTTTGGTAGATCATTGATGTAACAAAGGAATAATAGTGGTCCCAGAACGCTTCCCTGAGGAACTCCAAATGCAACATTTTCTGACTTTGACAAAAAGATTTCTTCTACCCTATTTTTAGGATTGATTCTTCTTATCTCTGTCTTTTGTTTTCTGTTTGAGAAGTACGATTTCAATAACTTTAATATGTTTCCTCTGACTCCATAGCAATCTAATTTATATGCTAAAATATTGTGATCAACACTATCGAAAGCTTTAGTCATATCCATGTAAATTGCACATACTGGGTTATGTTTGTCTACATTTTCTATTACAATATTTAAAAAGTCATATATAGCCATATTAATTGATTTTTTATTTCCGAATCCATTTTGTTCATTAGCTAATAAATGCTTTTTCTCTAAAAAATTATAAAGGCTCTCATATAAAATCTTTTCGAATACTTTCGCAAATACTGGTATTAAGGCAATAGGCCTGTAATCACCTACGGTGGTTTTTTTACCTTGCTTGAACAAAGGCTTTATAATAGACGTTATTAACCCGTCCGGAAATACGCCTTTTTCTATGCATAAGTTAAAAATATGACACAATGGGAAACATATAATATGATTTACATGTTTGACTACCTTTGTAGCTATATCATCGTAACCGTATTTGTATTTTTTAATAAAAATATATTTTTTGCTATATCACAGTATGTAATTGGACTTAGAAATATTGATGAACATTCACGAGGTAGTAATTTACTGTAGTCAGAACTTGTATAATTAACTATATTTGATGTACTTTTAACGTGCTTTGCAAAGAAAACATTGAATGCGTTTGATATGTCATTAGGATTAGTGATTGTTTTGTTATTATGAATAATTGTAGATATATAATCTTTATTAACAACTTTGTCTTTATTAATGACTTGCCAGATTGCTTTCGATTTATTGGCAGATGATATTTTAATGTGATAAGTATTTAGAGACTTTTTTGTTAGTCTGATGATTTTTTTATACACTTGATAGGTGATTGGTTGCCAAAAATATAAAACTGTGTTTTATTTAAGTGTTGATATCGTACGTGAACGGGGGACGATCAAATGTGTATAATATATAATATAATTTAGTAAGAATGACATATTATAAATGATATATATAAGATAATTTGATTCCACGAATAAATCAATAATACAGCATTTTACTCAATATCGGCAATAATTTTCGATGCAGCAGTCGCTTGTGAAGTATAAATTTTTTTAACAAAAAATGGAACCGACTTCAACACCCAAAAGTGTGAAATAACTTGTCGAAGTCGGTACCATCATCGAGATATACGTTACACTAGAGAAGACATTTGAGACAAAAGTCTCTGCCATTTTCGCTAATTTTAAACTTAAGCGCGCTTCAGCGCTTTACGAGATAATAATAATAAAATAATAAAATAAATATCAAAGACTACCAGCACACAGAACGGACATGGCTTTTGTACCTACGAAACATTGTGAAGAGTATATTAGTTAAAAAATAGTAAAATAAAGTTAATAAAAATAAGTATTACCGAGGTTCACTATATACGCTATTCAGTTTTTGAAAGTAATGGTACAATTAGCTTTTTACTAGAAACAAAGTCTTACTAACTTTTTTAAATCTAGATTTTATGTTATGATAATATAAAATCTAGATTTAAAAAAGTTAATCGTATTTTGCATACATACAATTAAGTAAATAATATTAAAATATAATACATATTATATTTGAATTAAAAATACAAATCCGAATTTGGTGTATTTATTTTGTACTTAACTAATTTTAAGAGAATACCTACGAGTAATTGACATAATATAGTTAAGAAGGGAATAATAAATATGCTCATTGGAGTGTTCCAGCCATTTGAGAGTTATGTTGATAAACAGACACGTCAAACTTTTTTCATCGTGAATAAAAAATAGGTAATTTACTCAATGTTGCTAGTTGTCCTATCTGTCCACTTAATCTATGAATTTCAGTCCGCAGCTCCGTCAACATGGCTGCCTATGCTGTGTCGTGAAGCATTGTCATTCGCGATACCAAATCGACAAAATAATAATTTATTCGGGCGTGTTTAATTCCAAAATGTGAACTTACTTGTGAAAAGTGATTCCATCGCTTTTATTTGTTTTTCCCGACTGGTTTCTGCAGTATCTAAGGACGCAGGATGACATGCCGGCTGGCTTGTCCTACCTATTCGACTTTCCTCGTTTGAGATGTCTCGTCCAGTAGGTATATAGAGGTCAATGGGTACCATGCGCACAATATTGTGATAATAGGTACTTTTGAACCATCATGGTACCGACTTCAACAAGTTATTTCACAGTTTTGGGTGTTGAAGTCGGTTCCATTTTTTGTAAAAAAATATTTTCATTCTTTTTTGTTAAGTAATTTTTTTTTTATCTTTTTAGTGTAACTCAAAGACGGATTAACCGATTTTGATGAAATTTAAAATGAGACCAAACGACAAGCATCAGCTTTCAAACAAAAAAATAATTTTCAAAATCGGTTCACCCAGTCAAGAGATCTGAGGTAACAAACATAAAAAAAAACAGACGAATTGAGAACTTCCTCCTTTTTTGGATGTCGGTTAAATAAAATTGTGAGCTCTGTTTTCTACCAGGAGGCAATTATAAGTAAATAACAGAGCTCAGGGGGCCAACTCCCACCTTTTACGAAAGCATCATAAAAAAGTAGCGCTTTGTTTCATGCTTAAAATAATCATTCGCAGACACGAACTATCACCGACCCACAATCACGTCAAGCAATATTGTTTTGATCCTACTTAAAGAACGAATGAAATATGTATCACGGATGTGCAAGCGAGATACGAGATGTTTATAATATAGCGTTATCCCGCTCACACTGTTCCAAACTACGATGTTATGGAACGGCTTTACGACATTTTTTTGTATGCTTCACAAAAACTGTCTGTATCTTTTTATAGTTTCACTCATCAAATAATTTTGCTGCGTTTATTTTAAAGAATAATAGAAATAAAAACATTAATCGTAATTTACACATTAATAAAACCCATTTTCGTCGTACAATAATCAAAATCAAGTTTAAATCCGCTGCTAGAAAGTAACTTTTTTAAGATGAATAAACATGACGGATTTGTCGTTGGAACAGTAATACTTCGTATTAAATGTCACGTTAGAGTTCGCGAAAAGAGTGAACTATTTGTTGTGACGTGATCAAAGCGTCGAGCGATTCCTTTACCGCTTGTAAGCCTGCTTAATTGACGTGGAGGTATAAAGTTTAGCAGTAAGATCAAGTTATTATTACTATAAGAGGTGAGAGTTGACCCTCTGGTCACTTTCCACGGGTAGAGTATAGGTACCTCCGTGGGTAAGACTAATTCTCTGGCCGAGGTAAGCGCCAGCTCTTTGGTCGTTTGTTTTTTCCAATGACCTTCTATACACAAGGACATATCAGGCGCACGCTGCTTACGGAACGGCAAAAGTGTGCTTAAAGGCGATGTAAGCACACTTTTCGCTTTAAACTCCTCGAAGAGGAAGCGAGTGCCCGCCTCACGGACACTCTTATTGCTCCCTCCGGGACTTCAATCCCGGAGGCCAACGTCCCTCCTCTGACCCGGTCCTTCTCAGAGGACAGTCCGGCTTCGCCCGCTCCGGGCCCAGACAACAGACGCACGGTGGCAGCCCCTCCCCGTGAGAGGTCTCGCTCGCGCTCACCGATCGGGAGGCCAGCGAGCACCCGTCCCTCCTTCGCCGTTGTCGAGCCCACTTCGGACTCCGAAGCGGAGATGGAGGTAGATCCGAGTCGCGCCTTACGCACCGACTCGGACTCAGACAACGACGGCTATACCGTCGTAGATAGGAAACGCAAGCGTGCTCCTAAAGCCGCTAGTTGCGCAACCTCCGCCCCTCCCGCCAAGGCACCCGCTAAGGCCCCCGCCTCCGGCAAGAAGCCGACCCCCGCCCCGCGCCCCGCGTCTCCTCCCTCCGCTCCGGCCACCACTGCCGCGTCCCCTCAGGACGCGAGCGCGCGCCGCGAAAAACCACCTCCGCCCCTGTTCATTCAGGACAAAACCAAATGGGACATGCTGTCCCGTTTAGTTTCGGATCGTGGGATCCACTATACTAATGCCCGCTCCACGCAGCAGGGCATTAAAGTTCAAGTGTCCACCATTAGCGACCACAGAGCGCTAACGAAACTCCTCCGCAATGAGAGCATAAGCTTCCACACTTATGCGCTCGAAGAGGAGAAAGTCCTCCGAGTGGTCATCCGCGGTGTGCCCAAGGAGGTACATACCGATTCGGTATGTGCCGACCTGAAGGCACAAGACTTCCCCGTACATGCAGTTCACCGCATGTACAGCGGGAAGGACCGCAGTCCCTACGATCTAGTACTCGTAGTACTAGATCGTACTCCTGAAGGCAAGGCCATTTTTAACTTAAAAAAGGTCTGTGGCCTCTCAGGACTCGATGTCCAAGCCCCATACAAGAATGGGAGTCCCTCGCAGTGCCATAACTGCCAACTATACGGGCACGCCTCCCGTTTCTGCTTCGCTCGCGCTAGGTGCGTTAAGTGCCTAGGCGATCACGCGACAGCAGCGTGCACTCGCACCCGGGACTCGCCGGACCCACCCAGTTGCGTTCTATGCGGTGCTCAAGGGCATACCGCGAATTACCGTGGTTGCCCTAAAGCACCACGAGTGAACCACAGGGTGGCAAGGCATAGGCCGACCCGCCCCTCTTATGACCGCTACCAACGGGTAAGCCCTAAACTCACGGTAGTACCTGCCTCACAGGTAATACCCGCGCCGCTCCCAGCCCGTAACGCATGGTCTAAACCACCCAGTATGGTTAAGACCGTCGCTACCGCCCGCGCCCCGGCCCGCGCGCCCGCACCCGCGCCCGCACCCGCACCCGCCCGCGCCGCGGCCCCTGCCCGCGCACCGGCCCCGGCTCGCCCCGCGCTCCCGGCACCCGCTGCCAACACCGTTCGCGCCCCTCCCCGCGCCGCTTCCCGGCCACAAGCTCCCCCTATGCCGTTGATGGCTGCCCCTCTTCAAGAGGCAATCAACCTAGTCAGCGATCTGGCTATGTCGGTTGACATCAATGAGGTACAAGAGCTATTCCACAAGATGCAATACGCTCAATCCCCAGCGGACGTGATCCAATACACATTGGAACACGCAAACTTACTAAGCGCCCTTAAGCGCTTCGTCCCGCAGGCCCCTCCCCAGTACAACCACTATGGGTAGTACAACCGAACGCACGAAACCGTACTCAGTTTCGTTAGCGTCATTTAACGCTGACGGCCTCTTCAAACAACGTGACCTCGTCCACGACTTTTGTTGTACCCACCTTATCGATATCTTATGCGTGCAGGAAACCTTTCTAAAACCGGGAAAGGCGAACCCTAGGTTTGCCAATTACAGAACGGTACGTAATGATAGAGTGAACTCCCGTGGGGGAGGCACTCTTATCTTTTACAAAAGGTCCCTGCACTGCATTCCCCTACCTACCCCGACTCTTGTTAATATGGAAGCATCTTGTTGCCTCCTAGCTATGACTGGTCATCAACCTATAGTCATAGCGTCCTGTTACCAAGCTTGCTCCAAGCCGATCGTCCGAGCTGACTTAGAAGCCTTGTTCTCATTAGGAAGCGCCGTCCTTCTGATTGGCGACTTCAACAGTAAGCACATCCTATGGAATTGTAACGTCAACAATCCCAAAGGTATTGCACTTGAAAACCTAATCGCAGAACTTAACTTTGACATAATTGCGCCCACTGAGCCCACTCACTACCCTTATATGGAAGACCATCGATCTGACTTGCTTGACATGGCACTACTCAGAGGCGTAACACTCCGGGTACGCTCCATAGAAGTGGTTCACGAGCTTCACTCTGACCACCGACCCATTATACTGCGACTAGGTCCCGACCCAACGACTGACCTCCCCCGCCCCACTAAGACGATAGTGAACTGGAAGCAAGTAGGCGATGCCCTAAAGGCTATCAGTTCACCGGACCTTGACAAGATCCCTGACGACATCCTTACAAAAGATGACGTAACCCTTGCGATCGATTCGTTCACCAATCACCTCTCAACCGTAGTAGGTGCATCCGCAAAGGAGGTCATAGTGCCGGACGACCGGCGCCTTGTCATTCCAGCGGATGTGAGACGATTGGTGACGGAGAGTAAAGCAGTGACCCGACATTACGACTCTTACCCCAGTAAAGAGAACAAAACTAAGAAACGCCACTTTGAACGCATGGTTCAAAGTCGCATGTCTGAGTTGCGTGATCAACAATGGGGCGATAAACTTTCAAACCTCGTGCCAAGCCACCATGCTTACTGGGACTTGGCGCGAGGCTTGAAAGGAAGTAACCATAACGACATGCCTCCCTTATACAGACCAGTCCCACTAGTCCCAGCGTTCTTTGACGAAGACAAAGCTGAGTGCCTAGCTGATAGCCTAGAGGCTCAGTGTTCCCCTAACGTAGATCACGTTGACCAAGCTCACCTCGATTCGGTGGATGCTGAAGTCGAACGTAAAAGCTCTGTGGTCACCTCTGAACTCCCACCAATCACCTTAGCGACTTACGCTGAGGTGGAGAGACTGATCAAGGCCCTCCGACCGCGCAAATCCCCCGGTGCCGATGGCATCTCCAACAGGGTTCTTAAAACCCTCTCTCCTCCTCTCATCCATCTCTTAGTCAGCATCTTCAATGCTGCTATAAGCCACTGCTTATTCCCAGACACCTGGAAATGTGCAAATGTCATTGGCATTCACAAACCAGGCAAAAGCTCATCTGACCCCACCAGTTACCGCCCCATCAGCCTCCTCAGTGCCTTAGGCAAACTTTACGAGCGGTTACTTGCAAACCGTCTCCAGTCCCATGCTAAGGAACACCACCTTATCCCAGATGAGCAGTTTGGCTTCAGACCCGGACACTCATGCGTCCAACAGGTGCACCGCCTCACGGAGCACATCATTGAGGGCTTCAATAAGTACCCCAAACCCCAGACTACGCTAGCAGTCTTCCTCGACGTAGCGAAAGCTTTTGACAAAGTCTGGCACAACGGCTTGATCTACAAGCTATACCAATTTGGCGTGCCAGAACGTCTTGTGCTCATCCTACAAGACTTCCTTAAAGCCAGAAGCTTTCGTTATCGCGTGGAAGGCACCCTCTCCTCCCCCCACCCAGTCAGAGCCGGAGTCCCTCAGGGCTCCGTGCTATCACCTATTCTCTTTGCACTGTATACCAGTGACATCCCACGCTCTCAGCCCAAAGTATTCCTAGCCCAATATGCGGATGATACCGCCATTTACACCACTGGGTGGCATATCAACAGACAGTCCTATTTCGTCATGCAACGGGCCATCACCGAGATCGGTGACTGGTTCCGAAAATGGCGCATCGCGGTCAACCCAGCTAAAAGCACAGCTATGTGCTTTACTGAGAAGACACGCTCCCCTTACCCGAAACCGCTTATTTTGTTCGACGAACCCATTCCCTGGGTTCCTAGAACAAAATACCTCGGAGTCACCCTTGATCGTCATCTCACCTTTAACGATCACATAACAACCGTCCGTAACAGAGCGGCCTTCATAATGGGTCGCCTTGGTCCCCTACTTCGCAAAGAGAGTAAAATGTCTCTTAGTAATAAGAAGACACTTTACACTGCCTGCATCCGCCCCATCATGACTTACGCATCAGTAGTGTTTAGTCATGCTAGTGAGGCCCACCTTCATAAACTTCAAGTCATCCAAAACCGTTTTCTTCGTAATGCAACCGGCGCCCCGTGGTATATCCGGAACACCGAGTTGCATTGCGACTTAAACCTTCCCTCTTTAGCGCAGTTCAATAAGGACTGCGCCCGCCGATACTTTGATCGAGCGCCCCACCACCCGAACCCATTGGTTGTCCAGGCATCGAACTACTCGACTGCCTCTTCTATCCCATTTTTCAAACCCCCCCGTCGCCGACCACGGCAGGTATTAGACGACCCGGATGACCCCATCGCAGCCATTACATTGGCAGCTTTAGCGTTATCCGCAAGTCGTCGAGGTAAAATCCCCAGGTGTGAGGTAATTAGAGGTCACACAATCAAACACCGAGCCCGCCGGCGAGCTCGAGGCAAAAACAAGGTCACGATAAATTGCTCTCCAAATAGTCAAAGAGTATTATTCAGTAGGGCCCAATTGTGCAACACTGCAGTTGCACAGAGGCATTTTGCTCCGATCCCCCCCATGTCTCTCGACAGCGAGACAAGCCGAGGTCCGAACCACAGTGGTGCCCTTGAGCTCGCTGTCAACCCCTCCTATAGTAGCGGCACGTTTTCGGCGTCCGCAGGAGACGGAGGTAGAAAGCGCTTTTCGCCTTCTACGCCCGTCTCGGGAGAAGTGCCTTCGGCACTTCCCCCTCCCGGGCTATTGTAGGGCCAGGCCCTCGCCCAAAACCCGGTGGAGCTGGACGACCGCACAGGCGGTAGCCAGCATCTATGTCCTCCCTAAACAAACAAACAAACACTTTTCGCTTTAGTCGTGTGTTGATCGCAAAGCCGTAAGGATGCCGAAGTGTGTCATAAAAAAGTGCCGAAATAATACCCTAACCAAAAAAAAAAAGATGGCGTGACCTACCACCGGTAAGTTTATTATATTTATCAAAGATAATACGCGAAAAAGTGTACAGAATGTGGTAAAACCATTATTTTCTCAAATAATATCGTAAATTATAAACAAGTATTCCCACTCCTTTCTCTCCCACGCATCAGAAAGAGACAGACTAAATTACGTCACAAGCACACAGTCAGAAATGAGAACAATAGAGTCGCTTTGTTCTTAAAGTATTATGTTTAAAGGCCATTAACTTTTGTTACATTTCCTTCACATTTTTAGAAGATTTTTTTTAGTATACACGTTGAATATTATCGAAATTTGTGAAATAATATTAGCTGTTTCATTACTAGTATTACAAGCTAATATAGTCCTGTTGACACGATTTCAGTTTCAGGTGTTTTAAGTCATTATAATGATACTGAGCTTACATCATGTAAACCAAACTAGCTTGCTGTACTGTGCTTGTAATACCACCCTCGTGTGCCGGGCATAATATGTTAATACGTACTTCATCATAATGTAAATATTAGGCAAATATTATAGTAAAAATTTTTTCAGCTTTCCTGTACACGAAATTACGAGGGAAAATTGGCGTAAGGTAGTAGCAAGAGAAAGATCTGAAGAATTTTACAAACCAAATAATTCAAGCGTTATTTGCTCAGATCATTTCCTTGAATCTGATGTATATTGCAACACTAAAGGGTTTAAACGTTTAAAAAAGATAGCTGTTCCGCATATTGAGGTTAGTTGTTTGTGACTAATATTACACAAGTCGTACTATTCAAGTTTGCCAATCGCATTTGTGCAGCCGCTACTGCGATAGCGGCAAACATGACTACGTGCGGTTGTACATGGCCTCTATATCAAATATTAATAATTATTCTCGTAAATATTTCATTCAAATTAATAACCAGAAAATTAATTTGACTATTCAATATTTTCCACCAGCCACTCAAAAAGAGTGGTTCCATAAACTAGTCGATTTGAATGACATAGGCGGCTTATGCTATGCGTCGGAGGGAGTCTTTGTGGTAAATACCAAAACAGAAAACATAATAAGACATTACAATAAACTTAGCGGTGGCAAGTTTATGCTCAAAAAGTATGACAATACCTTTTTGACATTAAAAGTACTGAAATCTCTTCGAATGACAACATATTTACACAAGTTGATGCACACACAAAAGATCAGTTTAGCCACAATTATGATTTGACCAAAGCAGTCATACAAAAATATATTGATGTTCGTTTACATTATATAATAATATGTCAAAAAGATACCTTGGATAAAAAGGCTAAGTCTAAACGACAAGTTTATAATAAATTAAATTTATTCCAGGACACTTAGTTTCCCGATTATTTTGGGTAAATATGAATATATTGTTTAAAAATGTTGTTTTTTTATGGTCCTCATTTATCAAATTCGCATTCACTTACTCATTACGAAATCTGATAAGTACTTGTATTATACAAAAATGTTTTTATTGTCATATCAATTACCTCTCAGAAAAAACAGCCCGTAGCTACTCCACTGTAGTCTCTGTTCAACTTAATTCCAAAAATCACCATATGCAGCTTCAACTGTTTATTCGTTTAACATTACTGCTTATAGACCGAGTGCATTGTAAAGGACTGGAGTGAGAGCGGCAATGTATGAACATAGCAGTAGAAGCTGCATATGGTGAAGTTAGAGACATGTGCCATGGTTTGGCTTTGTTCTTGCATGGCGTGGTATGTCCTTGTGTATAGAAGGTCATTGGTTTTTTCTATCAGCCGCTTTGACAAATCTTTATATAAAATCCATGCGCTTGGAACCCACGGACCTGATGTTTCTACCCCAAAAGGCATAAATATATTACCATCGGTGAGACTCTCGTATTTTTGCCTTTTGGAGTTTTCTGCTGCCACTGCCGCTGCTCCCGCTGTCTTAGAGGTGGAGGGTAAATGAGACGCCGCAAGCGTGTCGACGCAAGTAGCATCCCAAACTAGCGGCCTTCGACTCATACGATCTTATGTGTGATTTATGTGTATTTATTCATATATGTAGCAACAATAAGGTGACAATTAATCCAAAATCAAAACGTGAACCGTATACATTGCCGCGTGTTGTCTTCAACACGCGGCAATGTATACGGTTCACGTTTTGATTTCTGTTAATGTTAAGATAACATTACAGTGGCTTTACTGTTCGCTAAGAGGGACAATACATAACAACAAACATATTTACCAAAATTGATTCAGCGCGTGCTTACGAACAGGTATTATTAACTCCAGAGTTACCTAAATCTTTACCCTTTACCGTAGAGAAATTATCTTTTCATTTATCTATGCCTTTACCTAACTTTGCACAACACTCAGTACCTACTCAGTATGGAAATTCCGAGCACGTCCGCACTCCTCACGGTTTGAGTTGTATTCCTGAGAAATTACGAAGATCAATAGAAGAGGCTCTGAGTGGCGTACCTATAACAGTGGTCTGATTTGACGATGCGTGAATCGGAGGGGTCCCCGAGGAAGATAACCTAAAAAATTTACGTGAAGTGTTAGAGCGCTTGCAAATCATAGGACTTAGGACTAAATTTGAAAAATGGTTTTTTTTTAAACTTGCTGATTGTTATTTCGGGCATGTCATCGATAAAGATGGTTTACATCCTGACATAAGGAAATTCAAGGCAATCTTGTATGCTCTGCGTCCCACCGACGTCCATCAGCTTAAATCGTTTCTAGGTCTAGTAAATTATTATGGGAAATTCAGAGGCCAGGAAGTTTCCAGGAAAAAAAATAATTTGTCAGTCTCATAAAATATAATTAATTAATTGACAATTAAATTATAACGTTGAATTATGTCAGATTACAGCTAATTATCATTATTGTATTATTAAATTATAGACATGTTATATACAGTAAATATTTCATTTCATTATTAAATTATAACACCTCATTCTTATTAAATAAAATTAATTAATTAATTTACAATTAAATTATAAGATTCAATTCTGTCAGATTATATAGTACCTATATGATGACAATCTTCAAGATTAAAACGACACTTAAGAATCCCTGTCAATTTCGGCGCGCTCCTAGATTAGGTATCTATAGGAGCGCGTTGTGTCTGTGAGCGTTCGAACTATCGCTGACAACCGTAGTGTGCGTTGCGGTACGATGCAGCGGAACGGAATAAATAATCTTGGTCCATTACCGCTATTATCAGCACATTATAGTTATATTTGAGGGATTTTATTGTGATTATGAAATGCAAGCCTATCCAAGGTAATAAAATAAAAATATATTATTATAAAAACTAACGTGGTTTTCACTCATTTTAGTAAATAATACGGGATAACTCACGTGAATCCGTCAGATAGCTCCGACTATAGTTTCAACCACATTCGGTGGTCTTTTTCAAGGAGAGCTCGGGACGCCCGCGTTGATGTCTCGCTTAGCCCTACGGGCGGCAGCTCGTACTCCGCGTGACGTCATCGGTTGGTGCGAGGGGAATGTAGTTGAAACTATAGTCCGAGCTATCTGACTGATTCACGTGAGTTATCCCGTATTATTTACTAAAAAAAATAAAAATATATTTGTATAAACAATATATAATTAAATATCATAACGTTAGCCTCGTTTAAAAGGTCAGAACGAAGTGTTACGAATGTTCATAGAGCGTGCTTTTCTGGAGTCTACAATTTCTGGCAGTATACATGTCATATAAAATTTTTTAGCTTTTGCTCCATTTTATTTGCCCAGAAATCGTCATTTTTTATTATTTTTTCAACTTTCAGAGGCTGATCTGGTCCAGCCCACACTGCAAACAAACATAATTGTTTTTTTGTAATATGCAACTGGCCTTGTATTTGAAAGTACCAGTCGTGTTTTGTATTTACAATGGTTTTATTTTTCTGGACACTCCAAAACTTAATTTTTTTAGCTCTTATCATCAGGGTTCATGCCAAACGCTGATAAAGGACATTTTATTTCTATTATACCTTCATCATATAAGGCATCTGGCGTAGCACCCAAGAAGAAATATTTCTCATCAATGTGCAGCCCACATTTTTGAAACACGATATTTTCCTGCTTCGCTAACTGTTCCAAAGCTATAACCTCATTCGTTTTGCCATGCTGGATGGCTGGAACGTGGCTTATTGAATAGCTATAAAGCATGTTCTTCACAAGAGGCGCTGAACTGATATTTTCACGTCTCTTACAAACTTTTGAGAAATTCGATGCTGTCAAAAGACACCTTCTTAATTCCAGCCATAGAGCGCTTTCAGCTTGTAATATTGTATCTCTTCCAATTTCGTGTCGATCTTGTATTTGCTCCTTCAGATTTCCCAAAAACAGTTCCTTGGCGGTTTCATATTCATCCGGTGGCATGTCAGGCTTTTGGCAGGCTTGCCCGTAGTCAGCAGTGTCAGCGTTGAATAAAAGTCGTTTTTTTGCGGTTGTTTTCTTCGTCCTAGTGTTTTGTAAATGTTTTTGCTGTTCGAATTTTTTTACAGTAACAGATGGGCTTTTATTGAAAATGGTTTTATTTAGTGTATAAATTGGTGTTCCTGTATTATAAGCGACAACCGCTGCATAACTGCAACCCTGGTGCCTTGTTCTCCTTTTCATTCCTGTAGAATAAAAACATACTATTAGTTACACATAATATATATAGAATGTTCACACAGTAATTAATAGTTGAAAAATACCTTGTTTCCCATTTTTCATCATCTGATAATGAATCTGGTGAATCCTGTTTGTTAGTATAACTGAAAACATAACAATGATAAATTTTTCATAAAATCGACATGACGTCTACTTAAATGACTATTCCATTTCTTACAGGCAGTAATTATTGTTAATGATGATAATAACACTTTCGTGATTTACCTATGTATATACTATTAGTGGTGAAACGATTACGATCAACAATTGTGATCAACGCTTATTGACATTTTACGATTAAGCCTCGTATTCATGGTAAACATTTGATTAGCAACACTTGATTAACTTTGTTGATGCACGGCGAGAATGCTGCTGAAAACTGTTTAAATCAATGTGGGTTGTCTACACACGCCAGTCTGCGTTAAAATGTTGCCCGAGGAAATAGTGTTGTTGTGTTCTCTGTGTTTTATGTATAAGATTTCTAATTATCGAAATTATCTTCTGCAAAGAAAAACATTGATGAGTGACCTCAGAATGACAGATGGATCATTTAGTAACTTTACGAGAATGTCGTAAAGTGATTTCGAACATTTTCTAGAAACAGTCCGTCAATAGCCAAAAGGAAAACAAATATTCGTCAGCCAGTTTCACAAACGAATCTTACAATAACATTACGGTATCTTGCAACTGGAGATTCATACAGTTCTCTTGCATACACATTTTGAGTCTCAAAACAATTGATCAGCAAAATCATACCACATATATGTGAAAAACTAACTAACTCATTATGAGGATATGTGAAGATAGGTACAAAAACAATGTTCATAATTTTATCATTGCTCCACACTACCGACATGTTTATAAGCAGTTGCAAACACGTCCACATTCGTCAAAATTTGTTTATAAACTGATGTTTTCACTCGCCGGGCGTCAACTCTACAACATGGCATTATCCACTCCGCAATACGAGTGCTGCCCGCAATATGTTGACAGAAACTCGACAACATGTTTTATCAACCATGTTGCTCAACAAATGTTTACCATGAAAGGCTTTAATCGTAATCGTCGATTATCCGCATCAGAAATATAATTAATATAACATACAATGTTAATGCACATAATGTAAATATTTTGTTCATGTATTAAGGTACATCTTTAATTAAAATCATCGTCCGTAATATCCGAGAAGTTATTTTCCGTTTATTGACGCCCGAAAAGCTAGAAATGTTACTTTTTCTAACAAAAATAGTTTTTTATTAAACATAGTTTTTTAATATACATTATAATTATATGGTAATAAATATAATGTTTTTTTTTATTGACGATAGTATATTTTACAAAAGACAATTATTTCACAATTATAATGGTTGATTATTAAGCGTAATGATCATTAACGTAATCGTAATCGCTAAATATTAATCGTTTCATCAAAAATAAAATTATTCCTAATGTAAAAGAATTAGGTACCTTGTGTCACTACCCTTTTCGCTCATCGATGATGTTCCAGGTAATATTAGATTTTTGGTACATTTCTGCCTATTTAATTCTCTAAAAATACAATCAAAACATTTTTAGATAATGGTAAAATACACAAACAATTTAACAAAAAAATAAAGATAATAAAATAATATGATATACCTAAGAACTGCTCGCGCTTTTCGTTTTTTTTCATATTTTCCCTTTATTTTTCCGTGATAGTAGAGTTCACTTTTTCGACCCATTATCTTAAAATTAAACACGTTTTTACTAATAATACATTACATAACATAAATACTCATATGATCACTATATGCATAAATAAATATACTTACAGTATCAAAACCGGTTAGACAAATTGACGCACAACACGCGACTCACGGCGGCGAGAGCGGAGAAAGTCACGAGCGACACGGGTCCGTCGTCGACAAGCCCTTGGGCGCGACTGACTGAAGTAAGCGAGCGCATCGGTTTATAAGGCATTATTTAGATATTTTATTACAATTAAATAAGTAGTTAAAAACCAAAAATAAAAATTGATCTTGGTAGTTAAACATCTCAAATTTACAAATATTTATTTAATATTGTTATTTTCATTATATTTTTATGCGTAGACGTCAGTTTTGCACATGGTTTTATTGGGATTTTTCTGCGCGAATAACTTTTTTTTTTAAGTACTTAATCATTAAACTTTAAAAAAATAATTTGTACACTTACTTAAATACTATATACCCAGTATTCATAATTTTTCTCAGTTTGTTATTTGGTACCTGTAAGCTAAAAGAGCAAATAAAAAATATGGTGTTTCGAGCTTATGTAAAAACGTGTGTTAGAGTATGCTTTTTTGTAAATTATATTGAGCAGCTATACAATTTTTAATTAGTCCACTTACTAGATAAATAAGTGATGTCTTACTGTGCATAAAAAACAAACCCATATATCTTAAAGTTATTTAGAAATTCGCGCTGAAAAACCTAGAATTTTCTAGTTTTACGCCGCGAAATTGATAGGGACTCTTAAAAGTTTTTATAAGTATAAAGAGTACCGAAGACCTGTGGGGCACGTTTATTATTTGCATTATTGCACCATATTTGGTAACCATGTTTAATCTTTGTGTGAGGGCAACTTCGCTAAGCATAGTAAACTCACTATTAATTATAGACCGAATTCTATCCTTCATGATCTGAGTAATATTTTCGAAAAAATATGCTCAAACAACTTCTATCCCATTTTAAGAAGCACAATTTATATTGTACTAGCTTTCCGGGCGCGGCTCCGCCCGCGCGTATGTCGGTTATCGCGCAAAAACATTAACCTCTTTTTGTGCAGTTGGACAAAAACTATCCTATGTTTTTTCCCGGGTCTCAAACTATTTCCATACCAAATTTCATACAAATCGGTCTAGTAGTTTTGGCGTGAAAGCGTAACAGACAGACAGAGATACAGACAGACAGAGTTACTTTCGCATTTATAATATTAGTACTGATGAGAATCAGTTTTGTTCCACAAAGAGAAGATCTACATTAGACCTACTATACGTGTTCAATTGACGTCACACATACTTGAAGGCTGGGAGAGTTCACATGCTGCTATTGCATTTATATTATATTTATTGCTAATACACCAAAAAGTAGGAGAATACTAGTGAAGTAAAACATTCAATTATTATTTTTTTCTTAACGTACGCAAGCAGTATCTGAAGTAAAGTTTGTATGTGAAACTAAAGATAAGAATCGGTCTCAGAGCAATTAAGTAAGAAAGAGGGAGTCTAAAGAAAATCAAAAGTGAAGCATAAAATTCAGCTAATTTTGTGTAAGATACAACTCACTCACACAAATGTATCCAAATTCTGCCATTTTGTCCTCATTCACGATAGAACGTCGCAGATTACGCACGTCACACTTAATGACCCCTCGTGCGTTGAACACCGGTACATTTATAGTTATTAAGAATTAATATAGCCATTATGTTAATAAAAAAGCAGTTAAATGTACATAGTAAACTTGTATTTACAAAGCCTTTTTTAGATCGTATCTTTTAAAATTAATTTAATATTTAAAATTAATATATAACATTTATTTTGCACCACGAGCTTCTTGTAATTTTACCGTGTTTATGTATCCAAAGATTTTAACGATTTCATAAAAAAATACCACAGACAAGAATGTCTTAACATTTCAGAATTGCAAGGTGACAACCACATGGCAATTCACAATAAAAAATATCCGGCCTCAAATCCGTTTAACACAATGAACAAAGGCGAAATAAAAAAGTTGCGCGAGTGGCCAGCACCTGGCCGGTCGCGCAACAGTGCTGCCAGACATACATTTTAGGTTGTTTCCAAGTGTGCAGTTTTCGAAAGTCAGTGTACATAGCACTTTGGTTATAATACTTTAATTAAACAAGCTAATGTTTATTAGGAAAATTTAAGAGGACTTGTAGCGGAGATAAATATTCCAGAATTTAGTAATTGAAAAAGACCTGGTCGTCTACAATGACGTACGTCAACCAACAAATTTTTGAGGTTGCTATCAGGCCCTAAACTAACATCAGTAAGTACTTTACAGACCTAAAAATAAATTGGTTTAGATAGTTATACATTGGTTTTGGTGTTTTTCGTGTTATTTATCACTTATTGGTTAATTTACTTATTTGAAAGTCTGTTAAATTTCCTTAAATTACTTTTATTTATGCATATATTATAATAGTATTTACGGTAGGATCCGTAACGTTACTCGAATCATGCGACTGCAACGTAATTCTGCTGACCTGGATGCGCTAAAAATTGTGTACTATGCTTTGTGTCAATCACTTTTAACCTATTGCATCTCTAGCTGGGGAATTTCCGCAAAAACAGTTATGATTGCTATTAAGAGAGCTCAACGATCTGTTCTTTAAGTTATGCTAAAAAAGAAATTTATATATCCTACCAACGATCTGTACAAAGAAGCCAAAATGTTAAATGTTCGGCAGCTATTTATACTTCAGATTTCTCTCTTTGCACACAGATTTTTTAAGAAATCTGCTGATTTTAGTGATAGGCTACATAGATGAGTTTTCCAACTAAAATTACCTGTCATTCGTACAACTTTTGCAAGAAGATTTAGTCCTTTTATTGAAACATATTTATATAATATTAATTTGGAAACTTCATGTTAATGCAGTTTGTCAGAAACTATGCCGTTTTGTTTTCGCTCTCAAAAAACTGAGGCAGACAGTTTCTGTAGAAGCAGCCCTAGCAGCTTATCATGGCTATGTGTCGTCAGTCCTCAGCTATGGCCTTATTATGTGGGGAAACTCTGTTGATTCGGATGCAGCTTTTAAACTACAAAAGAGATGCATCCGAGTTATAAACAAGGCATGGTTTTTAGACACTTGTAAGCCTTTATTTAAAAAATGTAAAATACTTACACTACCATGTATGTATATTCGAGAATTGTGTCTTTTTGCTAAAACACATTCAACTTACTTCAAAAAACGCAGTGAGGTCTTCACACGACAGAAAAGGGCTATATATGAAAACCTCTTATATCATCCTCCAAGTCATAAAAGGATCTATGAAAAGAATGTTTACAACATGTGTATCATAGCGTATAACAAATTACCAAATGATTTAAAACTTCTGCAGGGCAATGTATTTAAAACTAAATTGACATATTGGCTGTTAGACAAATGCTTTTATACTGTGTCTGAATATTTGAAAACCTGACTTGACTTTATTTACTATTTTTTAATTTGTATTTTAACTTTATTATTTAATATTCGTGTTAGTATGTATAAACTAACCTAATATTTGCACGCCTGCTTGCAGGCAGAATACAATTGACGATACAAGAGCTTATTGTAAATATTATGAAAGTATTGTATTTTTGCAAATAAATGATTGATTTGATTTGATTTGAATAAAGTCCTGAATCAGTGCGATATAAAACGTAGTTCAGTGTTTGAAGCCAAAAGCATCATTGTTAATTGGTTATTATTATTATTTTTTTTTATTGCTGATAGGTAAGCCTTTAACAACAATCTCACCTGATGGTAAGTGATGATGTGGTCGAAGGTGTTAACAGGCTTGACCTAGAAATACTGTTAACGCTTAACTATGATGACAGAGAAAAAGTTTTATCGATTACTTCTTAAATTTATTGATAACTCATTTTAATATATGTTACGTATTCATAATTTATATATGTATATATATTATATACGTATTTATTTATCATTTCTATATATGATCATATATACTTATATTTTACATACATTTAGTTTATTTATTTTAAAAATATATACCTATTTAACATTTTCTTTAAAAAATTTCGCTTTTGCTATAATATACATAAACCATCAATCATCATACATACAAACATGTAGGTAAATAACACAAATTTAGTTAAAATATAAATATCACGTGTGGATAATTTGTAAAATAAAGTGTATGAAGCTGATGTTATTTTATGGATAATTTGAATGTTTATAACTATTTTGCGGGAAATATTGTACTAAAGTCAACTGTGCACTAACCCTATTACTGTACAGCCATCAAATAAGGTCTTTACGATACAGACTTCAACGTCTAGTGTGAAGACCACCAGCAATACAAAATTTGGAAGAAGTGTTATTGGCTTAAATAAAGGTTTTTACTTTTACTTTTATTTACTCGTAACTAAAAAAATATTCGCAAAACTTCAATGGGTATAGGTTTGTTAAATATTCAAACACACTTCCTTACTACTGTTACACCTAATATTTGCATTATAAAGCATGCCAGATCCTTTAATTACATATTATGAGTGATACACCTACCTAATTTCGTTTTTAAAATAAAACTATTTTGCTGTAAGTATATTTTATACATTTACATCTTAAAAGAAGTGATATATGATTAACAAAAAAAAATACAATTTAATCGTCAAGATTGTGCATTATTAGTTTACCTTAACGAACAGATTTTGTTGTAATTATAATATTATGTATATCACCAAAAATGTATCTGCCATGAATTCCACAAATAAGTTATTTTTTCTTTCATGTGGCAACACTCCCATCGCACACTTATGTAAAATAGTGGCTTCAGTTTGATGTTGTACCGGACTCCTTCCTTCTTAGTTTGTCAGAGGAATCGGTACATTTTTTTCTAAAAAGGTCACTAGTTAAATAATTTGGTGGTACTTATTTAATAATTAATTTATCATTGAGCTACGATAAGCTGACTATATAAGAATTACTTGCGCGTTCGTTACTTTAGAGCCACGGTAAAATTACACAAGGTGCCATGAAGATATTTATTGTATTTTCAACGGTTTTAACCGTACTACCGCTTCTAGTTAATAGTGAATGTTGTTACTTAACAAAATTGTCGTTCACTATAAACCACTCAGCCCACTCTCATGACATGAAGAATTCTTTTAATTCATGTGGAGACTTCGGAGCTGGAGTGACTATGGCTAATTTGATTAGCTCTGGCTTCAAAACTGAAAAATGCGAATTATATGTGTGTGGAAACGGCAGGAAACCTGAAGGACAATATTGTGGAAAAGGACGCTGCAACATTTTCGGATGTAATTGTGATGATGGATGTTTGTCTGGAGATCCTGCGACTGAATTTAAACGAATTTATGGTGACCACGTTCAGTATGTCTGAAATAAATAAATACAAATTTTACTTTGTGTTTTAATTTAAGCAAATTTGAAACTATTAAATATAACTAAATACTTTAAAAGTTGTCTTAAAATCCTTCTTAATTATAAATAATTCGTAAGTCTAAAATAAATATATATATATCAGTGTTTGGTACTAAATACCAAATCGATAAAGCCATTTTTATAAAAATGGCTTCATCAAAAATGGCTTCATCAATTTGGTATTTAGTGTTGATCGTATATCAACCTACCAGCCTATGTAAATAGTCTTCTGCTATTTGGGTAGATGTCGCCAACGTCAAAAAGACGTACTTTCAAACGGATGGAGAAAATTCGAGTGTCCAGCACCCGCTTCCATAGCATAATTGGTAATGCACCAGGACGGTATTCTGGGGGTTGCGGGTTCAAGTCCCGCTGGAAGTTATCTTTTTCCATCCGAAATAATTACTATGTTTACGCTTAAACGTTGTTCATTTGATGACATAGATATCCATGGTTGTGACATAACAATAGGTATAAATGGTCTACTTGAGCTAGCCCTTGAGTTGTTCTTAGAGATAGTTCCGTCTACAGTTTTGATCTTTAAATTTATAGTAATTGAAAGTTCCATAAATATTTTTTTTTTAGCTGCGCTGTCTATAATAATAGTTATTACCTAACATCTACTTTGTTGTACCTATACATTATTTCATCATCATGAGATCATCCCAGTCCTGTTGTGTCGTCAATACAGAAGAAGTGCAATATAATACAGATAAAATGTTTTCAACGGAGGGGGAATTGAACAATTTAATGTGCAAGATTTGTTTACCCTCGTTAAATCTTACTGAATGTATTTCTGTATCTTAACTGAAAAATGAATTAAAATAGCCACTACTCCATAACCATCCGTCCTATCTCTGCAATAAACATTATATCCACTTACTCTTAAGTCTGATTGTCTAAACTTGGGATAACGTAAAAGGTAAATAAAACGCTTTGTGAACGTATCCTGAGCTGATTCACGTATATTTAATATTATCACAAAATGGTATTGAAAGACGGATAAAAACGCTTCCGTGCGCTAATTTTTCTACTGGCGCCATCTATCCATTATGGGTTGAACTAAATGTACCATAGGTCCATAGAGTAAGGTAACTGTCTGTTTGACAAAGGGTATATTTTGCGCTCGAACATACCGCCCACCAAGGACATTATGTGAGAAATGTCCTTTAAAATTGAACTTAAGGGTCCACCATGGCTGAACTGCGATTGCTTTCCTGGTATGTCATTGGTGGACTGTATTTATACACAAAAAATGAGCACAATGAGAACAATACATGTGAACTATAGAATGAACTTAAAATTAACAACACTTTAAAAAAAAAAAACAAGGCAAATACATTTATTTTTCTACTTAATGTTTTAATTGTTACAGTCATCATATCTCTCCACTGGCAGTATACACAATTTAGAGGTTGGTCGTTTCATAACTGATGATTTGGTACGTAATGTGACTACCCGAGTTATTTGATCTGTACCAGGATGTTTTTCTATGACACGACCAAGTAGCCATTGACCAGGAGGAAGATCAGTTTCCTTAATAAAAACTACGTCTCCTATTTTAGGCTCTGGAGTTTTTCGTGTCCACTTATACCGATGCATTAGCGTTGTTAAATATTCTTCCGACCAACGCTTCCAAAATACTTGCAGTGTTTTCTGAACAAGCTGCCACCTTGACAATAAATTCATGTTAGTTGAAGTATTATAGCAAATATCTCACCGTTCACAACAGTCATCGGTCTAGAATTGAGACATGCTTCTACTTGAGAAAGGAGAGTGCTCATCTCTTCGTATGTAAGAGTCAATTCGCCGATGGCCCGTTTAAGGTGAAACTTGGTTGACTTAACCGCAGCTTCCCATAGTCCTCCAAAATTTGGGGAACGCGGTGGTATAAAGTGCCATTCCGTTCCATTTTTTCCAGATGTTCGGCAATTTCCGGTTGAATAGCACTCAATTCCCGCAATTCCTTGGCAGCTCCTACAAAATTGGTTCCGTTATCGGACCATAGGTTGTTGCATCTCCCACGTCGCGCAACAAATCTTCTAAAGGCTGCTAAAAATGCTTGGCTAGTCATGTCGCTTACGATTTCCAGGTGTATAGCTCGCGTGCACATACAAATAAATAAAGATATGTAACCCTTATACGAACGATGTCCACGTCCTTTACTGGTCCTAATATTTATAGGTCCCGCGTAGTCAACTCCACTATTGGCAAATGGCCGTGCTGGAGTACATCTTACAGCTGGCAATGAACCCATAAATTGATTGCAGGTGGGTGCACTATTTTTGACACAAGTAACACAGTTACGTATATGCTGCTTTACCAAACTTTTCGCTCCTATGATCCAATACGCTGTTCTTAAATAGTTAAGCATTAGCTGTTGTCCTCCGTGTAATGTCTTCTCATGAGCTTCAGCCACTAACAACTTAGTTAACGGAGAGTCATGAGGCAAGACGATGGGTGTCTTAGTTTGTTCTTCCAATCTAGAGTTCTTCAAACGTCCTGTTATTCTAATTATACCTTTATCGTCTAAATAAGGACACAATAGTTTTAACTTGCTACTCTTTTTTAACATCGACTGTCCTTGTCTAAGTTCCATGTATTCGTCCGTGAATTTTTCTATTTGTGCCTTTTTTATGCAACACTGCATAGCTTCATCTATTTCAACCTTGTTTAAGTATTTCCTGTGAGTTGTCTTTTTGAACCATCTTCTGCAGTATGGTACTACTCTCAAAAGCCTTTGAAGTGATGAATATTTTGCAAACAATGTATCATCTGAGACTTCTCCTACATAAAATGTTCGAATAGACTCTTCTTCGTTTGTGCGTAAATCATTTGGCCTATTGTAGATAATTTCACGTTCTCTAAGAAATTTCGGTCCAGAAAACCATAATTCATTCACAGCTAATGAAGCTGGAGAGACTCCTCTTGAAGCACAATCTGCGGGGTTGTCTTTGCTGGAAACGTGTGACCAATGAGATGATTCTAGAGTGGTAAGAATCTCGGATACCCGATTACCTACAAAAGTTTTCCAGCGGCTTGGATGACTATTCAGCCATGCTAACACAATCGTGGAATCTGTCCAAGCATGTACATTGTCCTTTGGAATATTTAAAACCCTTGACGTCTCAACTAACAGTCGCACCAACAAGACTGCACCACACAACTCCAATCGAGGGATGCTTATTTGTTTGAGGGGTGCCACCCTAGTTTTTGCGACTACCAGTGATGTTTTGACATTATGTGTACTATCCACGATACGAAGGTAAGTTGTTGCTGCATATGCGCCGCGAGACGCATCACTGAATCCATGCAATTCTACAATGTGAGCATTATGCTTAATGGCAAGCCACCGTGGGATCTGTATCTTGGAGAGCTCAACAAACTCCGAACGATAAGTATCCCATTCTTCTTTTAATTCATGAGAAATTGGTTCATCCCAGCCTACACCTGACAACCAAAGCTTTTGTATATACATTTTTGCTATAATCACACTGGGAGCAACCCAACCGAGGGGATCGAAAAGTCTTGCAATTTCTGAGACTATTTTTCTTTTTGTTGCAGGTCCTGACATCGTGGAGAGCTGCACTGCGTACTTGAACACATCATCGCTTCTACTCCAGGTAAGTCCTAGAATCTTAATAGTGCTGTCTAATTTTATTTCTATTTCTTCTCTATTGGTTTTCCTTTCAACTTCTTGGTTTTCCTTCATTTGACTGTCCTTTTCCTTATGTAATGTAATTTGCTTAAGAAGCTCCATATTATTGCTATTCCATTTTTGTAATTTGAATCCCCCTTGATCTAATAACCATTGCATTTCCTTGTATACAGCAAATCCTTCCTTTACAGTAGCACAACTGGTCATCAGGTCATCCATATAGAAACAATTTAGTACTCGTTCTCTTGCAAGTGGAAATTGAGCTCTGTCATCATAAGCAACCTGTTGTAGCGTTCTTACGGCTAAGTATGGTGCGGCAGCAGTACCAAAAGTAACGGTAAGAAGTTCATAATCCTTGATTTCTTTACTAGAATCATCTCTCCACACAATACGCTGATACATGCTAGCATCAGAGTCCTTTACAAGCACTTGACGATACATTTTTATAATGTCGGCCACCAAGGCAATGGGATATGTTCTCCAATGCAACACAATGTGACGAAGATCAGCTTGTAAGGTCGGGCCCACCATAAGCGCATCATTCAAGGACACCCCATTCTTATTGGGTTCAGATGCGTTGAACACGACTCTTACTCGCGTGGTGGATTTGTCCTCTCTTACAACGGCGTGATGCGGTAAGTATACCGCTTCCTGTTTCATACTGTCATTGTCATTGACCGGTCTCATGTGTCCCAAAAGCAAATATTCCTTGAGAACATCATTATAATTTTTCTGGAGCTCTGAATCGTTACTTAGTCTTTTTTCTAAGCCATGTAATCTTTTTACAGCTATATCACGGGAATCACCGTTTTTGCACAGCGGATTTTCCTCGCGAAATGGTAAGTTCACTGAATATCGTCCTTCTCCTGTTCTAGTAGTGGTTTTCTCATAAATATCTTCACACCTTTGCTCTTCCTCGCTTAGTATTTTTTTTGCATTATAGAACGTACTCTCTTCTACTTCCCAAAATTTTCTCAAAATATCTATTTCATTGACCTGAGCATGCATAACTCGTACTCTCATTGTGGTATCAGTAAGCTTTCCGATTTTATGGTCTATGGCACCTGAAAGAACCCTAAGGTGGTATTCTGTGCAATCAGTGATCCATTAGGACACTTCTTAATTCCTTCCTTCATTATGGTGCTATATACATCAGCACCTAATAAAATATCAATTTTGTTCGGGACATTGTATTGCGGGTCTGCCAGCTGTAGATGACCTAATTCTATCCAATCAATAAACTCTATCTTCTGTTCTGGAAGACAGGATGTAATCTTGCTAAGAACATAGGCCTCTATTTCCATTTTAAAGTTTGCATCAACCCGTGACTGAACTTGGACCTTAACTTTGTATTGGGCTCGCATAGTTTTATCATTAGATATACCAGAAATCACTCCATTGGCAGGGATCTTCTTTAGTCGAAGATGCTGAACTATAGCTTCTGTGATGAAACACGCCTGCGAGCCTTGATCCACCAACGCACGTACTAGCAGAGGGACACCATTTTTAGCTTCGGCTTTAATAAGTGCTGTGGCTAACAAAACCTGTTTCGGTTTCGTAATCTGACCTGTAGAGAGACATGCCACTATTGGTACATCTGACTCTGGACTTGAACTTTCACCCATTGGCTTTGAGCTAGTTGTTGGTTCCTCGTGGTGCTCGTTACTAGGATGTAACATAGTGTGATGTTTCTTGTGACAGATTCGACAACTTGACAACTTTTTGCAATCATAAGAGATATGATTGCTACCTAGACAATTAAAGCAAATGTTATAGTTGGCTACGAATTCTCGCCTATGGTTGACAGATTGTTCCGCAAACTTTTTACAAAAACACATTTTATGAGTTTGGGAACAGTATTCACACGTCATCTTAGAAGATTTTGTAGCTAGCAGAACCTGAGTATTGTGTGACTTAGTGTTGTTCGGAGTATATTTTCGTGGTTCGATAAACTCCAAAGCTCTGAAACGTTGCTCAATAAATGTCTTAAACTGTTCAATAGTTGGAAGGGAATCATCTCCTGAAATAAACAATTCCCACTGCTTACGAGTTTCCAAATCTAATTTGTAAGTGACAATGTGTATAATTATTATATCCCAGGTACTCACATTGATGCCCAAATTTTTCAAAGCATTTAAACAATCAACAGTAGTGTCTAACAGTTCTTTCAAACCTGATGCGGATTCAGTATTAATACGCCGTTGACTAAACAATCGTTTTAAAATACAATTTGACAAGTACTTTTTGTTATCATACCTCTTCTTTAATAACGACCAACACTCAATATAATTAGCATCAGTTACCTCTGTGTATCGTACCAACTGAGCAGCCTCAGCACTGAGATGTCCTTTTAAATAATGTAATTTTTGCACGTTGTCCAAAGATTCATTATTATGAACGAGTGAAACAAACAAATCGCGAAATGATGTCCACTCGGAATAATTACCTGAAAAGATAGGTATTGAAATTCTTGGCAACTTAACAGCTGACTGTTTGTCGGTATTTGACGTGGAAGGGCCGTGTTGTGGCTTCTCAGTTTTTGTACTTAACTTATTTTTGACTGTCTTCAATAGAGACTTATAAGAAACGTAAGTATCCTCAGTCATATCATATATATCTGAAGTTACATAAGTTGAATTATTAATTTCAGTCAATTTATGACTTTCATATAGCTTTTTATGGTTTTCACTAAATGATTGCCAATTGCTCTCCAACAAATCCAACCTAGTCTCTACATATTCGACACTAATTCTGTCTTTAGGGCTTTTTTTATAGTTATTATAAGCTTTATCTATAACATTTTGGAGTTCTAATTGCAAGTTAATAATTCTTTCCATTATAATTACGCAAAAAAAACAATTTCAAATATTTCTGTTAAACAAAAAAATATTACAAGTGTTTGAACTTTTAAACAGTTCAAACTAAAATCGGGCATAGGTTCCCCGTATGTTACTTTTTTCGCAAATTATTCTAAGTTCCTAAATAATGCATGCAAATTATTCTAAGTCTAAAATAGCGTTGAAAATTTTCCAAGTCCCGTTTCTGCTCTGAATTCTTCTAAGTTACTCCTTCAATCACACACGTTAATATTATATATGAAAGTACTCACAATTTGTTCCGTCACTTAACACTGTCACCTTTATGTCGAACTCTGGATGTGACGTCACGCTTCGCCTCCGTTCGATGAGCTTCAGTATGGAGCTGATCGCTTTGCCCGCCAGCTAGCACTAATGAGCTGGTTGCTCTCTCCCCCACTGCTCGACAACTCTCTCCGCGTAGCGGATGAGTAGTACTCAACAGAAGTACTGCGTTCTCCTTGTACAGCAATCCACTGCGATATGGTCTCAACGGACCGTTGAACTAACACAAAAACTCAAAAATTTGGTCTGAGCATTCGGCTCTTAAGGACCATGTCTTAACTTGGGATAACGTAAAAGGTAAATAAAACGCTTTGTGAACGTATCCTGAGCTGATTCACGTATATTTAATATTCTCACAAAATGGTATTGAAAGACGGATAAAAACGCTTCCATGCGCTAATTTTTCTACTGGCGCCATCTATCCATTATGGGTTGAACAAAATGTACCATAGGTCCATAGAGTAAGGTAACTGTCTGTTTGACAAAGGGTATATTTTGCGCTCGAACACTGATTGTTGATTGTTGATAATACCACGTCTCGCTCAGCGCTGCGATGTGGAATTGTTCAAGCGAGATAACTTTGACAATTCCATTGAATTATGTTTAATTTATATGTATATGTTGTAGTCCATCATAAACTAAATAATCACTTCATAAAAGGTAAGTCACGAACATGATTTAACTAAGAATGATATTAGCCGTTTGTTCATATCATTTTTAATTAAGTTTTAGTTTAATGAAAATCGAATGAATCCCGAATTGACCACAATATCCACTTAGATAACTATATTCCATGTACAAATACGTCTGCACTGTACAAGAGATTAGACAAGACCATAGAGATGTAAAATACTATTTTCTATTTTCTGTGGTCTAGCTTTCTGTGTTCCCAAGTAGAATCTACACTCACAACGCCCGCCGAAAAGTGAAGTCTGTTTAGCTACTGAAAATCTTAAATAGACTCGAGTCAATTGATTGACTACCAAACGTAATTTTAGTGATGCGCCGTAGAAGTCAAATAAATTATTGTAATAAATCTTTAACAGAAATAGTTTTAGACTTGGGAACATATTCAAAAATAATAATTTACGTACTGGAGAATTAATTATTAAATAATATTTAATGCTATGTTATTGACTCAGTTATTACAATAGCTAACACTATTATAAAATGCAATACAACTATTCGTTTCGCATCTTGTTTCGCCTCCCGCGGTATTGCTGTGCGTCTGCGATGTTCGCTGAAGCTCGCGTGCCGGCTCTTGATGGACTGATACGGCATCGCATTGGCAAATTTAGAGACCCACTTATTAGATCTGGCAATGCTCTTGTCAAAACTACGAAATGTGTCAGTCATACATTTTTGAAATTTTGTTCTAAGATGTTGAGCATTAAGAAATTGTATTGAGTTATTTAATTTAATTTGATATGTATAATTTTGACTAATAATCTATAATCAGTTATGGACCTTTTTTGATGTCTGACAATAAACATAAATAAAATAAATAAAAATATTACCAGCACTGCATTTTGCACTGATTTATACATTTATCTAATTTAGACACGGTTTTTCAATAATCAGATATAAAATTATAGAGGCTGATTAAATTGAGCCTTAATTAGGGAAATCGATGTATCAGATATAATGATTCAATTATCACTGTAAACGATTAAAATTAAGATACAAAATTATACTGACAATGCACTTAAGTAAGTAAACTTCTTATTTTGGATTTTGTGTGGTTGTTGTTAGTTAGCATTGTAATAAATAATTAATTTCTTTCTTTCTTTACATATACCTAATCTCATATTGTTGGTGTTTTAATGGGACACTTGTAGAATTTTGCGTTTTGTGTGTAAACTATACAAGTACAAATATCGTCAATGTAATTAAGGTATTTTTTCCTATCGTTCTTTAACCATCGTATTGGGATGGAGCGACATCTATAGTTCACTACAAACAAGTAGTGTAGTTCTACTACAAACAAGACTAAATTTCCTTTTTTTTTAAAAAAAACTTTGTACATATTATGACAGTGATGTTAATTTATAGGTTTATTAGGGATAAAAAATGGGAAAATATCTTAAGAGAATGGATACCCATAATTATCACTTATGAAATAAGGAGAAACTGCACGAACCTTGTGCGATTTTCACACAATTCTTGAGGAGGTAATAATAGTGGACTGTATGAGGTTAGTACTTACTGTGTCTAGGTGAGGAATTGAACTTCGATCCTTGCAAGCTAAAGGTAACAATATGGAGACTCCACCAAACTTTTATCAACGCCCACCGAGGGCAGCAGTATCCATCGCAGATTAGGCACAGCTTTTCCGCGCAGTCGGTATCACCGAATCCAAACAGTCTCTTCTTCTTGCAGCACTTAACACTAGGTATTATTGTCTAGATATGGAAAGCGATTCCCGATGCCACAGCACAGTAAGAGTTATAATACTTTAATCACAGGAAGCCCGGCAGGTTTGAGCACAAGGTGTACTCGGCGCGGGTCGCAATGACAGAGTGACCACCACCGTTCGACGGTAGTAGATTATAAAGAATTGATGGAGCTTTTTTCCATCTACCCTCCTAATTACTTACAAGGACCGAACACTGAAGCTTGTTAAAATGCGAAAGCAAGACCCTTACAAATAAACTTCCTACATTAGGTATTATCAACATTAACATTAACAGATTTAAAGACAAAATTAAATATATTTTTCCTAGGGATTAAACAAAATGACCACCATAAACGCTTTGATACCCTTAGTTCTCTTAAAAAAAACTGTAATCGAACACCAAATGTAGATTGTAGTAAGAGATCGCTAAAGACATATTTAGGTGCGACGACGAGCGAAGCGAGCGTGCCGCGGCTGCGGCCGGGGCGATGCGCTAGAAGAATTATAACAAGATGTAAAAACTTTGGTTATAAATTAAGATTAAAATGCTGTTTTGATTTTGGTAATCATTTACCACTTTGGGTTAACAATGATTTATTTGGAGTCATTTGGCTTAAATTTGATAGCGAGATGGTAAAACTTTGGTTATAAGTTTACATTTTAATTTTGGTGATCATTTACTATTTTTGTCTGCTATATCTGGTGGTAAGTTAACCAAGAAAAGTCGTCCCTTCAAGAATTTAAATGAATTTTTGGCTAAGAAATCAATAAATCCTCTACTATTAATGCTTATTATAAAAACTGTATTAAGCACACTGATTACATTATTTATAAAGATCTGACATATATTTCTTTATGTGTATTAATTTTAAAATTGTTCAATGGCGAATTTTATAATACAGATTTTTTTAGCACACACGTGGTTCTCCTGATATTAAGTGGTAATCTTTGCTGATGCATTTTGCCGCAAATGACGAACAGCATTGCACCCATTACACTGCGTTGTAGCAACTGGACTGCTGTCTGTACATACTGTTACATACACACTGTTAGGTGCTTGTAGACAGAATTTCTAATTGGGTATGATAGCCTATCAGACATGCAAAGTCTATAACAAAGTATAATATTTACCTTTCACCTATACGACATATTTTAAAATTTAGTTTACCGACACAAAGTTATTAGTGATATCACATTTTGATAAACTACAACAATTTTGAAATACGATTATTATTTTGTCAGAATAAAACATAGGTATTTATTTGTAATTTTAATATTGTAACATAATCCTTGTTGGTTGAAAAAATATTATTTATCAAAAAATGGAACCGACTTCAACACCCAAAACTGTGATATAACTTGTTGAAGTCGGTACCATGACAATTCAAAAGTACCTATTATCACAATATTATATACTTACGGGATCTAATGCCATTCATTTTCAACGACTATATCATCAAGATAAGTAAATTCTTTGAATTATTGGAGTGTAACTCAAAAACGGCTAAACTGATTTTGATGAAATTTAAATGGGGCCAAACGACAAACTCTCAAACAAACAAATCCACTTTTAAACACTTTTAACATTTTGTAACATATTACAAAAGACAATTTTACAAATTATTGGATCACAAGATTTTATGCACCGGGTGGGAATCGTACCCGCGATCTCCGATTTCGCACCGGATGCCTAAACCACTCGGACACCTGGGCACGCTATTTCTAGCCGAAATTTTGTGCTCCAATTGTATTACTTCAACCGTCATAGGGGACGAGGCACGGCCATCAACTAGACTTCTAGACTTCATCTGATCAAAAGAAGTACTCCAATAATTTGTATAATATGATTTTGGCTTATCACACGATAATACTTGTAATCACATTTTGAAATATTTGAAAGGTAAGCTTACCGTTTCATAATTATTACCAACTATCTTGTACCATAATATACTGGTAATCTTACTTTTCTCATTTCAGATGAATAATGATGCGAAAATACTGATGCTGCAACAAGACATCCAACTGTGGGACACGGACGCAAACAGGATGGGCGAGTGTTAGCTCTAATGACTTGCACCAATAGCCTACGTCACATCCGTGTAGTACAGATGCTGATATAACCTTATAGGCTTAGTTTTTAGATCGATTGATAAAAAAACATCAAACTAATTAAATGTTAACGGACCAATTTTAAAATACAGGAACGTTTCTTTTAAGCAAACGATATTCCTTATTTTTGAATTGGTTGTGTATATATATTCTTATTAATAGTGACTATCTGTGAGTGAAAAACCGAGTCTTAGTGTAACACATTATCATCCCATTTTAGAGATCTCGGATGTTATTTTAAATTCATAAGTAGGTACTAAATTCTATATAAATTTGCTATAGTTCTTAGCTGACGGGTTCATGTACCTTATTTATCCATCCTCCCCCACATTCGCTGATTTGTTTTTATTGTACTCTGCGTTTTAGCATAAATAGTATTAGAAATGTCGTGCAAAAGTGAAGATAATCTGATCTGTGAGCTCACCAAAACTGTTTTTGCATCGGAGAAGAAATAATATCACTTGAAAAACTTGTGTTGGAGCAGACTTCGCTAATACAAGTTTTAGTTCGCGATCGTGAAGTGGTGAGATGGAGAAATCGGCCCGATACGAATTAAATGGAGATAAACCAACAGCCAGCAATGTGCAACTGGCTAGACCACCAATGCATGAAGGTGGTATTCAGACGGCGGCGTCGGCATTGGAAACCCTAAGAAGTGGGAGCAGCAAGTAAAATATCACCAGCTCTTTCTACAGTGCAGGTGAGCGCACGCGCAGCGAAACAGATGGCGACATCGAGCCTCAGCGAAAGGCTCCCACCCCGAAAGCCCCAGCGACTTAATTTTACTCAAACAGTTTCTGACTTCTGGCAGATGTCAAGAGTATTATAATCGTTTTGTTTCTTTTGCACGCGTAGGTTTACCTCTACTTTCGATGACAATATTGGGTTTCGGTGAATTAAAATCCAGTACGAAGAATGGAACACATATGAAACAACCGTTTTCGATTATTGTGTTCTGTATGTTTTCTATTGACCCGTAAAATATTCAATGACTGTTCGTTTGTTATTTAATACAAAACTCATGTTAATGGGTTGTGATATTTGTCTGTGATAGAAGAAATTGAATGATGAGATAAGAAAGATATTTAAATAATTAATTAGTGACGATAAGATTGTAATCAAAAACAGATATAAGGTTGTGTATAAAATTGCAAAAGTAGCAAATATTGCCACTCTGCCATACGGTGACCAACATGAAAGTGTGCATGCCAATAATATGCGCTGCGGTCTTAACAACCGTTAGCGCAGGGCTATTAAAGCAGTTGCAGACTGAACCACCACGTTTTTACCACCAGGAAGTCGGCATTGCCGCGGCCGAGCGCATCCGCCGCGCCGAGGAAACAGATGGCTCCTCAGACGCCGAACGTATCATGGGTGGCTCGTTTGCCGCGCTCGGTGACTATCCCTACATGGTGAGTGAGAGCCTCTTGTGTCACGTGGACAGCGCCGAGTAACCTTAGAGTAAGCAGGAGTCTTCTCTCGCAGGGGGGGCTGGTGATCACGCTGACTACAGGAGAAATCTCCAGTTGCGGCTCCTCACTGCTGAGCCACACTAGGCTCGTGACGGCGGCGCACTGCTGGTGGGATGGGCGCCACCAGGCGCTTCAGTTCATCGTCGTGCTTGGCTCCACTCGTCTGTTCAGCGGTGGTGTGCGTGTTGCCACCAACCAAGTTGAGATGCATCATAACTGGAACTTTGCCACTCTCACCAATGACATTGCCATGATCAGCATCCAACACGTCACCTTCACAGGTTAGTCAAGTGTCGAACACCTTTCACTTTCTCACTACACCATCCTTAATTGCTTTACCTCTCTGCTTGCAGACGCGATTTCACCGGTGGCACTGCCGAACGGCGAGGAGAGCATGCACGAATTTGTGGGCTGGTGGGCTATTGCAGTCGGCTACGGCATGACCGGTACTTGTAAGTAACATATACTAGATGCTTTATCTCATGGATAATAGCATTCTTGCTGATCTTGCAAGAGTTGTTTTAAGAAGTCAGTAAAAGCCAATTTTTGTATTATCTTTACTTTTCACTCAAAAAACTATTAATAATAATTATAAACTAAACTGTAATGACACAATCTGGCTGCTCTCTGATTGTGATTGAGGATTGATTATTGTTCTATCCTCACTAACAACACGAATGAATGATAGTTAAGTTCCCGCTTTCACCATCAATCAACCGGTTATATAGGTAAATGTTTTTAAAAATAACAAAAATAGTTTATACCCTTGCTTTTTTTTACTTCATAATATTTCGATCCTATTAAGAGCCATTTCACAAAATCACGCTACTGAAGTTTAGGTTAATCGCTTAGGCATCGCTTGCACAAGCGGAAGAAATGACTTGCACTCATAAAGAAATATAAGTTGTGATTTTAAAAATTATGTGATTGGAATGAGTAAATGATCAATTTACTGTCGATTATTTATGGGACAGAAGTAGGCATGCACGTTAAAAATTCTACCTACATTGTGCATCCAATATTTAAATTTTATCCTTGTTGAATGTTGAACAAAAAATATAAATATTTGAATCATAAATTCCAAGAATAAATTTAAATAATTTAAAAATTGAGGGGCGTAAAATTATGTAAATATTTGACGTTACGGCATTGATCTTGTTTTTCTACGGTCTATGATTTCTGGGATCAGGCAATCATTGTAAAATCATACCAATTTCGGAAGCATTTATACTTGCCAAAAACATCATCTTTATATTTTATCCTTACTACTTTAAGAGGAAAATCAGGTCCAGTCCACACAGCAAATAAACATGTATTTTTTCTAGCAATATGCAACTGGATAGTACTGGTCATGATTTTGGTTCATTTCTACTTGAGATTTATCCAATTTGAAACATTTAAGATTCTTTTCTCATATGGCAATATCAGGATCTATTCCGAAAACGGAGCTAAGGCATTTTATTTCGACTAAACCTTCATTGCACAATCCGTCAGCGTCGCTCCTAAAAAACAGTATTCCATTTCAATGAAAAGTATATATATATATACTTTTACCATAACCATACCATACATTACCATACTTTTCCATGACCGTGTTTTCTTGTACGCTGAGGTGAAAGCCTTTGGTTCATTGTCTCTGCCGTGTTTTACTGAGGCAATGTTATCCAATTTGTATGTACAGTATAATCTCACTAATCCTGCACTTTTAAAAAACAGAGGGTGCCGGATTATTGGAATGTTCGGATTACTGGATTATAGAGAAAAAACATAATAAATAAAATAAAACTAAATCGTTTTTATATTTATCCAGCCATCCATCGTTGGCCCAAAAATCTTGTTTGGTATTTTTTTTTATAAAATTTGATTGCTATTGCTTTCAGAATTTCTCCATATAGGAGAGTAGGTTTATATTAATTTAGATAGGAGTGTGTTTATAAAGCTGTTGCATGAACCACATGTAAAGAGTGTTTTCCATCTTTGGACAATCACCAACGCTTAATGTTTTACGCTTTCCTGGCCCAGATTCTATCGTCTTCCCGTGGTCTACTATGCTTTTTTTCATAAGATTGTGTATAGCAGCACGCCCAATACCACATGTTTTCTCCACTATCTTACTTCTTTAAAATATCCATTTTATCTTTCAAGTCTAGTATCTTGAGTTTTTTGTTTATTTAATATATTTAACTACACACTATTCTTACTTTAAAGACACAGGTAAACTATATACAACGAAGAGACAAAGACTGTATAGTGACAGCCTTTAAAACAGATAAATGGTCAGCTAAAGAATGCTATAAATAAATAATATTGTTCAATGATAGTTAAAAGATAAGACTAAAAGTTCACAACGAAAATAAACTAGGTTTCTCCTTGAAGAGAAAAAATATCTAGTTAATTCAGAGCACTAATAGGCAGTATTTAAAAAAAAAACAATAAAGATAATAAATGACGCACGTGCACGTGATAAGTTTTGAGGTGAGACTGCTAGACGACATACTTCGCGGCACTGGAGCGCATAGGCGTATAAGGCGAGGGAGGCGCGGGCGGAGGGTGCCGGATTATAGCTCAATTGATATTCTGCCTCGTGGGGTGCCAGGTTAGAATTTCACCACCCCATATCATCCCGTGGGTGTCGTAAGAAGCGACTAAGGGAAAAATACTGGAAGATGGGCAGCAGCGCCTTCAAAAGAACTGTTAACTTTCACTGCGATCCCCAATACGCCTGCCAAGCGTGGGGATTATGGCGAATACCCCCTTAATAGGGGAAGCTGTGTTCAGCAGATCTGACAGTTACAGTACAGTACAGATACTCTCAATTTCATGGCGTCTAGAAGCTTGTTCTTTTAAATTTTCTAAAAATGGCTGTTGTTTCGTTTTTTAACACAATGGTAAAAAGGATCCTTTCGTCCCATTGCTAAAACTAATATAATAATACAAAAGATGTAGTTACTTAAACAACAATACTGATATTATGGACAACAGAAAACTCTAGCTTGTTATTTAAATAAATACTGATATGATCAAAACTCTGTGGTCGCACTATAAACTTGCATCTAAGCGTCTCGCGTACGGAACGTCGGAGCTCGGCAAAACGAACACAGGTCCTACCTCGATGGGCGCTCGCGCCGTACTCAAAGAGGATGTATGGCCGTACTGATCGCCTCGCGCTTGTACATTTCAATTTATAATAATTTAGAGTTACATTAAATATGTTTTCGTGTCTAACATAACAGAGTTAATATTACAATTATATGAGATCATATTAATTAAAGAATTTACTTTCTTTTGGTATCAAAGTCAAAGTCAAAGTCAAAATTATTTATTCAATTTAGGCGTCTACGACGCTCTTATTAAGGTAAATTACAAATTTTAATATTGAAATATACTACATTGTACTGCCACGTTCAGCAAACAAAAATTATAGAGCCACTGCGAGAAGAACGGGCAAGAAACTCGGGGCCATTCTTTTAAACGTTTTTTAACAATGTGTTAAGTACATACTATATAGTAAAATTATTACAATACTTAATTTACATAATATAATATCTGTATGGAAGAAAGAAATATGTAAAGTGTAAACTTTATTTTACGCAATAAATCGTGATAAACTGCTGATATAATTCGTAGGAATTGGCGCACGAACTTTTTTTTTTCTATAAGGATGATTAATTATTGATATTCTGGTGCATTATGTAGCAACAAGATTATATGCCTGAATTATAGCTTTTTTTAGGTTAATTTGATGATTTTTTATACAAGAAATGGAACTCTGAAGTTAGCTATGTGTACCATAATTCGTAAAACAAGGTGCGGGAGATTGGTCACTACAAAATAATTAAAGTTATGTTTGTAAATGCAGTACATTACTCGAAATAAGAACAGATTATTCTATTTTTATCAATTATTCAATAAATTGTAGATCTTTCCTGTGATAGTAAATTAAGCGCTTAAAATCTTAGATTACGCGCGTTAAAACTGAAATGGCTCTTAAGGACACCTCATCTACTACTAGGGATCAAATGTGGTAATGTTCTGCGTCATCTAAGTTTCTAATGATATTCCTGATAACGAATATTGCAATATTAGTATATAATTGACTTTGAGACTTCGTTTTGAATTACTTTTTGCCCCCACTTGGACAATTTAAAGTGAATAGTAAAAAAATTATTTCAAATTGAATTGGCGAGACTAAATCTAATCCTAAGTATGATAAGAGCAGCTATCAGATACTTCGTTAAAAGATATGTTTTAGCATTTACTTATTTTGTATTTAAATCGTGGTGTTGCAAATGTCCTTAAGCGACGGTAACCGCTTACCATCAGGTGGGCCGTCTGCTTGTTTGCCACTCCATCACATAAAAAAAAAAACAAAAATTAATAAATTAGATAGGTAACATTTTTATGTTAATGTAATAAGTATTTTTAATTACAATAATAATTGTGAGATCATTATTGTAATTAAGAATAGGTGTGAATTCTGGATTCTAGGTTAGCCTGAACAACATCTTCGACCACATCATCATTTACAATCAGGTGAGATAGTGGTCACAGGCTAACTTATCAGGCATAAAAAAAGATCAACATTGTTGACCACAAATTAAATAAAAATTGTAGTGAGTTAGACTTAGGTAAAAAGTGTAAAAGTTATTTTACCATTTTAATAATTGATATATATTTATATATAAACAAGAAAAGAAAGAATACACCGATAAATGCAAGTAAGCTAAATCATTTCATGTTTTTAAGTTACTGACGGGTCTATCCACGCACGAATTACCATCAAAATAATATTTTGACTTACTAATATAATAATTAGGATAGACCAGTCAGTAATTTAGAAACATGAGTTTAGTTCACGAAAGTTTATTAAAAGTGTAATTTCATGTGTCTAAATATTTTTTTGTCGTTCGGTTTTCGGTATTCTGACTTAGGGCCTGTTACAGAATGTTCGAGTAAGTTCCGGTTATACTAACCAAAACAAATTTACTAAACAAAACACTATCTTTGCGTTTCACAGTCATCGATTTAGCCTATCCATCGGTTAAAGCCTGAAACGCGCTGCATGTTAACTGTCATTTATATCATTCAGTTATTTTATGTGTTGGTTAGCAACTCGAAACTTTACTAGGACATTCTGAAACGGGCCCTTAGTCTTCGTAAGAAATATAAAAAATACAACCAAAGTCAACTTTTGAATTTATTTATTTTTATCAAGGTGAAAAGCTAATATTGAACCACATTTTGTGAACACGACACCAAAGTCAGGTCACCGTGACAAACTGCTAGTCGTACAACAGAACACAAAAAGAACACACGCCTGATGATAGAGCATTTTGTGAATGACCACCTAGTTAGCTACCACGATCAAATAGAAGCCAAGCTCCTTACGGTGTGTTCCGGCAGCTATCCTTCAGAGCCATTAAATCCATTTTCTATTAGTAAGCCTGAACAATACCTTAGACTGCATTATCACTTACCATCAGGTGTGATTGTGATCAAATGTTAAATTGAGGGTTGACAGTGGTACTTAGATAGATAGATAGAAAATTCTTTATTTGCATACCTTAAAAATAACATTACAAAAAAAACAACAAATAAACGTATTCAAAGGGCGGTCTTATTGCTTAAAGCAATTTCTTCCAGACAACCGATCTGAGAAAAAGAAAAACTCGCAAAATTAGCCAGGATGGCAGTTAAACAAATTAAACACTTCTTATATAATAATTACCCAACTAAGTATTTACACTTTTACACCTATTTAAATAAATACATACATATATATATATACTAACATACCGTAACGATCTAAATACATACACAATAAAATATGTATAGACATACTACATAAATATAAATATAAAATTTTATGATATGGAAGGAAAAGATTAGCTAAGAGTGGACAAATAAAATTCTTTGACTCTATTTTTGAATATGTACAATGACGGCGACTTTCGAACGGAGACTGGCAGACTGTTCCAGAGTCGAACAGCCTGTACTGAGAACGAAGCATCATAGAGCGATGTACTGTGCGGCGGCACTTTAAGCAAAAGATTTTCTGGTGACCTCAATGTCAAGGCATGAGCCGAATCAAGAAACGAAAAGCGTTCCTTAAGATAGCGTGGGGAAAATGGATTAAACAGTATATTAAAGAGAAGGGAAAGAATATGAGTATTCCGGCGAAGGCGAATGGGAAGCCACTTGAGCTTATGACGAAATTTGGAAACGTGGTCATATTTGCGTAAGCCAAATATGAACCTGATTGAGAAATTTTGGAGACGCTCAAGTCTGTTTAGCTGATCCTCTCTAAGATCTAGGTAACAGCCATCGGCATAGTCTAAAATTGGAAGTAAAAGAGATTGAGCAAGGGCAACTTTGGTAGCAGTCGGAAGAAAATTGCGAAGCCGCTTTAGAGAGCCTGCAGAGGCAAACGTTTTGCGACTAACTGCTTCCAACTGAGGGCCCCATGACAAGGACTGGTCAATTATTAATCCAAGATTGTTTATTTGTTTGCTGTAAGGAATGATTACGCTGTCAAAAATGATCGGAGGCAGTGTATCCCAGTCCAATTTAGCCAACATTCGGGAGTTGCCTACGACAATAACTTTTGTTTTTGTTGGATTAATCACTAAACCAAAATCATTGCTCCATTCTGCTATATTTCTTAAATTTTTATTGGTAGTTTCTACACAATCTGATAATTTGTTAAGAGAGGCTTGTGAATAAATCTGTAAATCATCCGCATAAAGGTGGTAAGATGAAGTGATATTTTTAGGTATAGAGTTTATAAAAGCAGCAAAAAGAAGAGGAGATAAAACAGCGCCCTGCGGTACTCCGGCTGTCGTGTTACACCATGAAGAACAGGAATCTTCAAGGCGAACCCTTTGTCGGCGTCCAAATAGGTAACTGTGGAAAAAGTCAATAGCGGTAGGAGATATGTTAATAGAGCGCAGAAGACTTAAGAGGATATCAAGATTAGCAAGACGATCATTCACGAAATGACCTTGCACCATGAGGTGGAGCTCAAGTAGTATCAAACCATGAATCTGGGGCTAGGCTGTCCTTAGCAATTACCGCTCGTTTATCGCTTTTGCTTGTGCTTGTTGATAATGGACAGAATGTGTTGCAGTGCCAAGCGACGCCATCAACCAGAGCCTATCGCACGTTGGCATGTGGGTGATGAACCATATTGACTGCCGAGTATGGTATCCTCAGGCAGTCAGCTCCACGATGTGCGCAAGTGGCAGCAGCGATAGGCGCGGTGTCTGCAATGGTGACTCCGGCGGCCCGTTCGTTTACACCGACGGCATCAGGCCCATGCTTGTGAGTGCCAACATCGCCCATCTCGCTTTCGCTACCTACAAAGTACCAACATCTCACTCCTATTGCTCCTCTTTCAGATCGGCGTCACGTCCTTCTGGAGTAACAACTGCGCTGCCGTGGTGGCCTTCACGCGCATTACGACCTACCGCTTCTGGATCCGCCAACGCATTTAATACATATTAACTGTATATACATTTTATGTTGATCCCTAGACGTGACTTTGATTACTATATCACACAGCTTCCTATTGCTTTTCACCGAGTGATGCGTTATTTCTACGGCTAGTTGGTGGTTTGAGCATTTTGCATAAATTATCTACAGAGTAATTAAAAAATAAATAACTGTCATATCAAATATCTCATGTACCTATAACATATACTTGGTAGATTTACAGAGTTCACTTGTACACATTACTCATTGTATAAAATCGCTTATCTGCGTCCCAATTTAAGACACGGACCTCAGCTTAGTATGGGACACAATGCTTACCTGGGATTAGACGAAACTTAGTTAACTTCGGAAAATGATTCTATACTACTGAATTGTAAATTTATTTGGAAATAAAAATATTTTTATTTGTTTATAATGTAAAGAATAAGTAGTAAAGTATAGTAAGAATGACATTACCATGAATACGTTTAAATTCAGTCGCAGGATCTCCAGATAAACATCCATCATCACAATTACATCCGAAAATGTTGCAGCGTCCTTTTCCACAATATTGTCCTTCAGGTTTCCTTCCGTTTTCACACATATTATATTGTGCATTTTCGATTTATTAAGTAACTAATGGCATTCAAGCCAGTGCTGGCCGCATTAGGCATGGGCCTCCGAATTCTTCAGAATAGTATTGCTTTCTCTTTTCTATGGTTTAAAGCATACGTTGACATGAGAGTACGGTCTATTGTGAACCACGTGATAACATTCGCTATTGACTAGAAGCGGTAGTACGGTTAAAACCGTTGAAATTACAATACATGTCTTCATGGCTACTTGTTTTATGTTTAACTTCGCCGTGCCGCTAAAGTAAAGAACGCACAAACCATCCTAATATAGTCATCTTATCGTAACTCAATGATTAATTAATTATTGAATAAGTACCACCAAATTATATAACTTTTTGAAGCGCTCGTAGCGAAGTTTGCTTAGCCATTCTGAATCGATCAGCAAAGTTAACGTCCGCCTCTGTCATGACTTGGATGGGTGACCGCTGGTTGGACATACTACTGAGCGCTTCCATGCTTCGGAGGGCACTTTAAGCCGTAGGTCCCGGTTGTTGTCTTAGGATGGCAGTCGTTACAGCATGGTGGTAGGGCATTTTGAGAATGCCCGCCCGGCTAGCTACCACACTCAAGTTGAAAATCTGTCGCAAAGCACCTAACGGTGTGTTCCGGCAGCTGTCCTTGACAGCCAGTAATTCTAGGTTAGCCTGAACAACATCTTCGACCACATCATCACTTACCATCAGGTGAGATAGTAGTCAAAGGCTAAACTATAAGGCATGAAAAAAACAAGTCAGATGAATTAACCATTAAATTGCGGCAGCTCATAGGCTTGCCTAGGCATGGGTCTGGCTCTGGCTAACTTTGTGATTGCCTCCGCCAGTTCAACGATACCTTTGTCACTTCTGTTTGTACTGGGCGTTCGCCTCAGTCTCTCTCGCTCTTCATTGTGTGCGAACGCCTGTGTGACGTGGGCGGCGTGCTGCGCATGTGGCGTGGGTGTCGCCGTTTTGCCACGCACTTGCCGTATGCGTACGGGTGCAACATGGACATAAGACATTTTTTTATCTCTTCTACAAGACACGTGCTAACCAACTCTACTGAGGGCGCTGAGCATTGTACTGAGTTTCTCTCTGAACTCTTTGGTGAAAGTTTACTAATACATTCTGATTAGTAAACTATCACACTGGTATTCGTGAAAAAACTCATATCATTCAGACAGGCTAAAGATGATTCTCATGAATGGAATATATTTTCTTATTAAAAATTGGAGTACTTAAAGGTCAAAATGTACTCTTGTTTGGAGTGTACATCAACGATTAGCGTTATATGGTCCAAGATTACTGTGATATTATTTTGAATTTACAGACGATACCTCTCTGATTTTTAGAGTAGTAGACAGTCCACTTTATAGTCGAAATACTTGAATCATCATGAAGTCACAAACTAAGCCAATAGCATCATGTGTGCTCTTCAAGGCTTCATGTATATATGACGTCAGTTGAACACGTGTATCTAATGTAGATCTTCTGTTTGTGAAACCAAACTGATTCTCATGCAATATATTAGGATAGAAGATGCTTAAGAATATTTTTTTGAATATTTTCCTTTGAACATGAAGGATGGAATACAGTCTGTAATTGAAAGTCAGATTTAGTACAAGATCATATAAAATTGAGTTATTTTACTATGTTTCTTACAGTTGGGGAAGTTTCCTCTATCGACACAAAGATTAAATATATTTACCTATTAAACATGGTGCAATAGTGCAAATAGGTAATTGACTCTGCCACTTATACTATCATATCGCACAAGTCATCGGTACTCTTTATGTTTAAACTATTGAATCGTCATTATTATTTCAGATGTTGTCGTAAATTTGAAAGAAAATTCCGTTATTTTGTAGGGAAAATTGTGTTTTCGCAGAGCTTCTGCTACATTTGGACCATAATCTAATGGCTTAGTGACTTCTAAGGGTATCTTAAAAAATATTTAAAAGATGTTCATAACATATTTTGGGTCACATATTTTTGATAATAATCTACAGTTAGGACATATGTTGAATCTTTAGGTTTATCTGCATTAGTCTCAGTATAAGTGTTCCAAATGACTATGGTCTTTTAAAAAGGTTTGTGAATCATTAAAGTTTTAGATGGTGACAAAAAAAACTTTTTAAATACCAAGTAAATTATGTTTAATAAAGTCATACATATTTCAAAATTTCTCAAAGCTTTCGTTAAGAGTTAAGATTAAATTGAATAGGAGTCCTGGAGACAGTCTGAATGGCATTACCATGAATACGTTTAAATTCAGTGACAGGATCTCCAGATAAACATCCATCATCACAATTACATCCGAAAATGTTGCAGCGTCCTTTTCCACAATATTGTCCTTCAGGTTTCATGCCGTTTCCACACACATTTATTATGCATTTTCCAAGTAATAAGTTACCCATGTTATCCAAGCCGGAGCTGAACACATTAGGTAAGGGCATTCTAGCTCCGAAGTCTTCACATGGGTTTGAAGTAATCATTGACATGAGAGATCGGTCTATTGTGAACCACAATTTTGTTAAGTGACAACATTCACTATTAACTAGAAGCGGTAGTAAGATTAAAACCGTTGAAAATACAATAATTGTCTTCATGGCTACTTGTTTAACTTCACCGTGTCTCTAAAGTTATGAACGCACAAATCATCCTTATATAGTCAATCTGAAGTCCGCTTATCGTAACTCAATGATAAATTAATGAATAACTATTAAACATTATATATTCTCGACCCGGAATCGCACGGGTACTAACGAAAATATTAAAAAAAAACACATTTTTGTAAATATTCAATAGCCTATTTTCATCAACAATTATGTAGAATTCTAATGGTGAAAGAATTATTCAAATCGGTCCAGTAGTTTTTAAGTTTAGTCGTTACATACAAATATACAAACCTTACGTCTTCATAATATTAAAGTAGATGTAGATTAAAATCACTTATATTATACATATTACTTATAGTGACCTTTTCAGATAAACTGTATCAATCCTTATCTTTAGTTTTCTTATATACAAACTTTAACCTCAGTTATAGTAACTTACACTTGACTGGAAAAATACAAACAGCTCAAACTATAACATTCGGAATCACTTTGTATAGCAGTGTAGTGACAGTACGATACGAGCTAAGGTGTGGTTTGAAACTCGACGTGACTTCTGCAAATATTGATAGAATGCATTTCATTCATATAAGTATATATTTTAATGAAGTTTTATCGGAGACATATGTAGAGAAAGCTTTTAATATTACGAGATTATTCTTTGAGTTATATTTCCCAAAATTTAAAAATGCTTTCATGAAATCACATCCAATTAAATGGACAAAATGATTACGTAAAAGCTGAGCTAGTTGTAAGTTTGATATAAGCAATAATAATTTATGTAATAACTGGTTGGTAACCTCACGTTTACGACATATGTTCCAAGTTAGACATATTTGTGTACGTGTAGGTACCATCGACGACAAACGACAACGTGGAAAATAGCTCTATCGGCTTACCATGGATATGTCTCGTCTTCAATTAGATACGATGGGATTAAACACTTTTTTAGAATATCACGGTTTTGTACATAAATATTTTTATCACTTTCGGGATTTGTACCGTGGCGATTTTTATTTTTAAGAAGGAGGGTAGTTCGTTTCGTCTGTTCATGATTTGTGTAAACCGCTTGTCTCGCCAGTCACCCCGCGATCATGATGCATGTAACTGCGTCGAAATATCGGGAGCTCAAATATAAAAATCGCCATGATATAAATCCCGTAAGTGATAAAAATATTTACGATGGGGATTTTCTGTGAAAGCTGATAGAAATGTATGAGAACAATGCTGTCGTCACGCTTTTTAAAAACAACCTCGAGGTTGGTTCCCCCTCATATATTAATACTATAGTTTTGTGCATGTTGGGTGGCTTTAGGTCATATAAAAGAGGAGCTCGTAGACAATTCTTTAAGCTCGATGCTGTAATGCATTATGTGGATAAAGCTAATTATTGGGTGACCCATTATAAAGGTAAGATCAGTACTCTTTGAAAAGGAACTTCATGCGTACCTATCAGTAACGATAAGAATAGAATTACATACATAAAAGTCAAAATTCGGGTACACCTTTAGTTATGCCTTTTTATGTCTTGAACATTGTCTGCAAGTCACATTGTCTTAATTGAATTAATTAATATACATATTTGTTGGTTTGAAAAGTAACGCGTTTTTTAATGAAATCCGTGTTTGCTCATTGATAACCTCTTTGTTCGGTGCAAATGTCAGTTTGCATAATCGTTATATGACGTGATCCTGCGGTGCAAGATAAGTATAATGAATAAACACCAGTAAAGTTATGTAAACATAAGTTTTTGCAGTTGATCTCTCAACTTTATATACAGTTTTGATAAGTTAAGACCAAACAACAGGCCGGACCTTGAATAAAAACTAGATCTCAACAGCTAAGTACTTAAGTTCTTTTTCTTGAATAAAAGGAACGGGGAAAAGATGACGACGTATTTTTTTTACTAAAGCTTATAAGACTCAGAACGTATGTACCTACTACACAAATATTCCATATAATTATCGACCTCATCACAAATATTTGAGGAGAATTGGTTGTGAAATCCGTTTCTTTAGAAGAAAATAGCTTGACAGACATCATCAGCCGGAATACGTCCACTGTTGCACAAAAGCCTCCCCCATAGAGCGCTCCAATGAATGCTACTAGCCATTTGTAACCTTTGGCTAACTGAAACTTTTACGATATCGTCAGTCCACCCAACGGGGGGTAGGCCATGTAACCTCCCTAGCTGTCCATGTAGTCCTACAGAGGTAGGGTACAGAAATGAACAACTGCAGGGGTACATACGATAGTTTATTTAAATAGATTCTCAGGATCGGGGTTCACATTGCACACTTCCAGCAACCACTCCCCTGTATGTAGAAGCACGCAGACAGTAGTGCAGACCGAGGGAGCCGGTCAATAGTCGTGGTAGGTAGCGACAGGACCGAAGCTAGCTCCTCAGCAATGCAGGGTGGATCACTGCTGTGCAGATAGTATCCAGATATTCCACCGTAGGATTGAACCCCAGATGATGGGGTATATAATTACTAAAATATAGCACAATGTTTGGCACTTATAGGTGAAGATTCGGTAAGTATTTTAGGTATAAAATATTACGAAGAGCGTACGAAGGGCATACGCAATGAAGCTCTAACGCTGCCTGGCTCGCGACCATTAGTTAGCTGCCGGCGGTTCATGCGATGCGTCATTCCCCGCCCCCCGCCTTCACATAGCCTGCGTTCACGCGCTAGGTTATACTTATCTATGCCCGTTGCAGCGTTGAAGTTGTAGATATACCTACTATTGTTTAATCTGATTGTAATAGGTATATTTCATTATTAAGATAGCTTATGATTTTAGTCTTAGATTTTAAATAATATTACGAAGTTCTTAACAAGCTAGTTTGTACCGAGCCGTTACAGCCTACGTCTGCCGGTATAATGTGGTAACCACTCGAGAACATTTCTTCCGCATTGGTTATCTGTTCGTCAAACAATGTGGCCTATTGCCACTTCAACTTGCAAATTCTGAAAGCTATGTCGGTTACTTTGGTTATTCGACGAAAATCCTCGTTTTATTAGAAACTCCGAGTACGATTTCACCATTGTTCATTGAGCGACTCTGAGCTTGCCATAAGAGCAACAGTTAAGGACCACGTCTCGGTGCCATAAGTCTTAACTAGCAACGTACCTACACTGATTGAAGAATTTGGTCTTCAGGCTGTGCGCGATAGTCGACGAAGACATGTAGCGTAACTTCCTGAGACGAAAGCATTTTTTTCTTCTGCTGAAACGGAGACGCTCCTGCTCGGTCTATAAACTCAGAGATGACTCCACTTTACGTCCCCGGGAGAGTTACTTTAAGATTTGTCATGTTCAACTATCTAGGTCACATATTCACCAGTGACATTGGCTGAGCTACAGTCATGATATCAAACACAAATCATATAGGTACCTATTTGTGCCACCAACGTCATACGTGAAAACAGCATACAAAGTGAATTGTGTGCAATGTACACATACTCATAAATTGTCTAGTAATATCAGACTAAAGGGTAAATACCAGAAGCAGTGCCTTCTGAAGTCATCTTACACTGCGATCCACAAGAAGCCTGCCAAGAGTGGGGATTATGACAAACCCCTCCTAACGGGAGTGGCTTTGTTCGACGGTGGAGGTCATGGTGTGTGGTGTTGACGTAGGTATTGAAATTAGGTATCGACATCATTATAACTCTACTCTTAAACAAGTATTTAAACACTAACTCCAACTAACTTCAAAATATTAGGTAAAAAATTATATTATGAACTAACATCGCCAGTCTGTGTCTTTAGTTTAGAGTTTAGACACATTATTGTTGTATAGATAAGGAAAGATCATGTAAACTTTTATATCTATATTTTAAGTTTGAAACATTTGACAGATAACCTTATCATAAAAAAAAATAAGCAAAACCATAGTGACAGTAAGTCTGCAACCGTCGTAAGCCGAGCACTATCCTAATCTACGTATAAACAACGCTACTTCATGTTTTTCATATTGCACTAATAACATTAAGTGCAAAAGTGACTATAAAAACATACGCATCCATGTCTAAGTTTTTTTTTCCTGTAGATGTGTTGTATGCCGTCCATATTTACTAGACGAATTCAGGGTAATTACCTGAGTCATTACCAGTCTTGCACTGCCGAGCGTCCGGTGAATACATCGCCGCTAATCGTGTTTTTTAGAAAAATCTGTGGACAATATGCCTTCCTTGTGTCTTTAGACTCTGCACCAATTATACAGGCACTGTGAGAGATAAGAAAACTGTTTCATTTCACGCGTTATTATTGATTTTATTCTTGAAATAGAAAATATAGTCATTTTGTTTTATCTTAGGAACTAATCTCAATGAAATGGATGAGCGAGATATGTGTATCGTTTGGTGTGATAGAGTGAAAGAGATCGTAGCATAATGGTGATCGGAACGTCTCGTGGCTGTTCGGTGGTAACACGAATTGCTTATTTATCTCTTTCTAACAACAGATGTGACGCATAATATTTCTTCATTCTTTCCTTGTTATTACAAACTGCATATACATGTGCGTAGGTATGTATATACGTAAATTCTAGTAAGCTTTTAGAGCAGTGGTGTTCGGATATAACTACTCTAAGTATTTCAACTCTCTGATCCATGTGGAGGACAATAACCTCGCTGCGTGTGCGCAGTGCTGGCGGCGCGCGGCGGCAGAGAAACACTACGACGCGTCACACGACGCGCTGTTACCACCTAGGGCATTGCGCATTATCCGGCCATCTCTTCGACTCGCGAGAATATAACGTGGACGGTATGAGACAACATTTGTCATGTATCACGACAATCATCATCTTTCTCTACTAACGTTGGGTCAATATAATATATATGTTTTCACGTTACAAAGACACAAGAATATATTATACAAGAAGTTTGGCTTGGTATTACGGCAATCAGCATTCCTGTAACCGTCCCTTGTTGAGAATTCTTGTTGGTAGTTTGTCCACTATGATAAAAAAATTGCCGTGTGCCTGATGAGCAGCATCACGTCAGAACAGCATACTGCTCATGAATATAGGTTCAGGTAATGAATAGATTCAGGCGTTACTTTGCGGAAATCCATATTTAATAATAACAAATATTTTTAAAAGTGTCTTAAAAACACATAAAATAATATTTAAATAAAACACTTTAAAAATATATATCTAGTGACAATTCCGCCTAATTTTCCTGTTATCTACGTGACGTCACAATCATCACGCAGCCTAACCGGAAGAATACCCTAGACTAGTTTCGCTTCTAAACGAAGCATCTTCAGGAGGTCTTGACTCACCGAGCGCACGATCGAGACATAGGTACTTTACGACATTTAGCACAATGTTTCCTTTAGTCAGAATGTTTCATCATCTATTAATGAAAGGAAGTATTGATTATTGTTTACTCCTCCAGATTGTTTTTCTTATTAAATAAATTTGTTTAATAATATGTTACCATGGTAAAACCAGACAACTAGTTTGACTTCCCAGATCGTTACCAAACGATTTGTATGTGTGCGCACCTGTATGCACGTGCCACACACAGCGTGCACACAATGATAAATATCTAGCGTTTCTAGCGTGCGCTAGTCGGGGCTGCATCACGTACCCACCGCAACGATCGGTACCCGCCTACTGCTCGCAGCGCGCCCGCTCCATTTGTTTATTATACCTACTGCGCAAAACGAGTGTTCGCGGCAGCAGCGCAGCGGCTCGTGAAGGGGCAGAAAAAAGAAGTCACACATTTTAATCTATTACGTACCATTTGATTAATACCTATATAGATATTTATACCTTATAGGTACCTTTTTGTGCTCATCTACTCGTACCTAGTTATAGTGTTACCTACACCCACCTACACCATGGTAATGGCCGCTATCTTTAACCATGTCGTAGACAAGTACCCACTGCCGCTGTGAACATTGATTTAATAAATGAGAACATAATTATTAAAATCATAAAAATAGTTTTTGTATCTAATAGTAGCTTAGTATTGATAAGTTATTATAATATACCTACATTTTACATAGGTATATTTAACAAGAAAAAGAGATGTAGACAATTTTATTTTATACTAACAAAATATGATAGACCTCTATCACCATAGACGTCCAACGATACAGCAGTACTTTTGAAATTTGTCATCGGGCAGACGGCTATAGGAAAGGAATATAATAATTGTATAAATAATCTATGGTAATAGTGATGATCGAAATGTCTTACCATAGTTTTTAATTAATTGAATAGTTAGGTACGATTGTTTTGCAGTGTGGGTAAAGCTTAAATATTTTAGCGGAATTTAAAAAAGTCCGCTGTGAATATTGATTTCTTTTGTGAGAGATTATTAACAATTATAAAATTCATGTTCGTAAAGCTGCTACGTATTACTTTACTATAGCAGCTAAATATTGAGTAGGTATATAATAAAACTAAGAGATATGGACAACTCTGCGTATCCAGACTACAGTAGCCATTTGAATCTCGTACGGGCCTCCAGACAGACTACTGGTCTGGTTTTATTATGGTATTACTATCCATCTATATTAAAATGAATTTGAGAATGCAATTACGATATATAGTTGCTATTTCCTATGTAAGTGTGAATATTTTCCCTCAAATGGTGCGATAAAGCTTACGTGATCATCTAAAGGCACGCAGTATACAACACACGCATAACACAAGGTGGCAATCAGTTCTTTACGCTAATATTTAGAAATTTGTTTGACCGTATGTTAATAATACGCTTTTTATACAGAGAGGTGAAATACATAAATGATTTGATTTATTGCAATAAAACTTAAAAGTATTGTTAATAGAGGTATTATTTATGTTACTTCTGTGTTCACCTTTATAGATGAGGAAGGTCAAGATGTTGTCCAGATTTAGTAATAAAATTAATTCAAATATATAAGTACACTAGAGGCCCGCTCGGCTTCGCTCGGGTATATAAAAAAAATCACAAATTAGAAATTTAAACACAAGAAAACGTAATTATTGTGACATAACTGTAATAGTTAGTATAATAGCATTGCGGACTTTTTATAGATATTGATGTATTCTATAAAATTGCAGTACATCCAGAGAGTAATCTTAGTTTTTATAGGTATAATGAAAACCGTTTGGAGGATTGTGGCGGACAATGGGGACATAGCAGACTTTGAGAGGAGGGGACACTCATGATCAATAATTCCTACCATTTTAAGTAAACATGAACAAATAAAATTAGTTCTTATATAAATTACAAATTATTATGGTAACTTATAGCGTCATACAACGATACAATTAGACGTATAAGCAGGAAATTTGAATTAAAAGTAATAATAAATTAAAGTTAAATACAAATACATACAAAACCAATTCATTGCTCGTATAAATTAAAAAACAATAACAAACATTGAGTAAGTACCTAATCTGTACTTACTCGATACAAGCACAAATAAATATTTTGTTTTTAAATTATTTTCTACATGGAGTATTAATAATTAAACCTTTAACATGAACTTTACGGATAAAAGAAAACTTTAAGAGCATAAAATTAGTGTAGGTACTCGAACAAAGTTCAAGGAATACGAGTACAATACCAAGTTAAAAACCTAAGAACCTATTCCTTTACTATATGAAGTAATATATAAAACTAAAATAAATACACAGAAAAAAATAATATCTTAGGCCAAGAGAGTTTATTTGGTTCAAGATCTTTTAGGTTTTGATATAAGGAAAGTCGAAAATGTCTTCACCTAAGAAATAAAATGTTTTGTATTATAGTTCTTGGGCCAACAAATATATTCTTATACCAATATTGAAAAGTTTATTTTTTTTATTTTTTAAATATATCACTTCAAGACGGAAACTATTTCAAAACAAGAAACATTTTTACATTACAATATGGAAGAGCTCTTTTTTTAAAAGGTAAAAAGTTGAACCCAAGAGCTAACCTATTTTATTTTAAATTTTTTTTTCGTGTCTCAAAACCGAATAACTATTTTTTGAAAAGCTTTATGTTTTGACCCAAGAGCGAGTATGTCTTACTTGAAAAATTCTATTATATCTCTCAAAACTGAAAAGCTCTTTTTTTCAAAACTAAATGTATTGGCCTAAGAGCGAATTTGTCTTACTTGAAATGTTTTATTTCATCCTTCAAAACAGAAAAGTTCCTATCTTAAAAGCTAAATGTGTTAAACCAAGATCGAGTATATTTCTACTGAAATATTTTATTTCATCATGTAAAAGTGGAAAGTTATTAACCTAAGAACTCAAGTATTTTTATGAAAGTATCAGAATTCTTGATGTAAAATTGATCAGTTTTGAAGGAAGGATATTATATATTTTGACAAAATGTATTAATTTTTAAAATAAGAAGTTAGAAAATCTTCTATGTAACTTTAATTTTTACGTCAAGAATCCAAATTCTTTGTACTTAGCCATGGAATGATTTGACTTGAGATTTATGTTACTTTTATCGAGATAGTTATAACTCTAAACCGAACAACTATAATTTATTATTCGGCCATGATGGACAGTGATTTCTCTTTCGTTGTATATTCGTAGGTTTTTATTTTCCAAAAAACAGAACTGAGTTCTACACTGAAAAGTGTAAAATAACTTGTCGATGTCGGTTACCATGCGCACAATATAGTAATAATAGGTATTTTTGAACAAGCATATGTTCCGAATTCAACAAGTTATTTTACACTTATCAGTGTTGAATAGTGTTACATTTTTTGGTAAAAGAACACACAAATACACAACGAAGGAGTAATTACAAGCCCATCATGTAGTCATGACCGAAGAAATAATAAGAACTGTATACAAATGATAATAGTTTTTTACAAATTATTCTATGTTAACTATTTAAAATTCTATGTAGTTACTTTCGATATACACACAGGTAAACTAATTCTATCAAATAAGTAAATATTTTGATACAAGTAACATTAATATCGGTATAACTATTCTAAATTTTATCTACCGTAATGTTACACACTACACGGAATACAGATATAAGACTTATTATTATTACCTTCGATATACACATAGGTCATTGGATTACAACTAATTGAATTAAAGAAGTGACAAGTTTTGATATCAGTAACTTATGTCTAGTTAAACCATTCCAACAGTTGAATTAAAACATGGGTAGAAGATAAAAATATCTTGATAATAATATAACATAAATCTCAAATACAAATTTACCAAACCTATTTGATAGGGAACAAAGCATAGGCTAGCAATAGAAACTAAATTAAGATTCATATAATTTATTTAATTATTTAAGTAATTATGAACCACTTTTTTAAAAAACATAAAAATAAACCACTTCTTTATAAAAACTTAATACTAAGTGCTGCACCCGCTGAGTAGGGAGTAGGTTCACACGCACGACATGGGCAAATATTGTTAAGTATATGTATTCAATTGACTGTCAATGTTAAATTATATTCTTCTGTTATTTACTTCCGAAGTTCTCCAGAACGTCTGGCGCAACATTCCAGACTGATAAAAAACGACGTATATTTTCTTCCATCGCAACGGGATGACAATTTTCAGTAGAAACCTTTGTGTATTTATAAACCACTGCAAGAAACTTAATCCAAACACTTCGGTGGGTACTGCTTTTCTTTACACAAGTCAAATCTCTCACAATACTACGTTGTTGTAAATTAACTTATTTCAGTATAACCGCCACGCTGCGCGCCGCCGCCACTGGACTCGATTATATACAGTGTGGCCATATGAACTCCAGATCTAGTTACCAAATATTGAAGCTATAATATAGGAGTCCGTGTTCAAGTAATTCAAAGCCAATATCTACGAGTTTTGGCTTAGGGTTATTGGGCTGTACAATGTATACATAACTTTATTGTTACACCCTTCGAAAAATATAGTATATTTTATCGAAGGTTACACCACAAGAAGTGCAATATTACGTATGCATGAAATTACTGAACTAAAATTTCTAGCGTAGGAAATTAAACCTCTCTTAATAAGGAGCATTATTGCGTATGAAAATATAATACTTAAAAGGCTTTTATATTCAATTACACTACTTACAAGGAGTAGTGTAATTGAATATTGTGAGTGTTTCTTATTGTTATGGGAATAGTTTGATTTCCTGTGGAGTTCAATTGAGCCGGTAAGACCCCCATAATACTTGCAAGTTGGTAGTCGCCATGAGTATTTTCTATGGCGTTGTATCGTAGCGTATACGTACAGGGAGGGCGCGGGCACCGATCTCTCGAATCAAGCTGTCGTTAATATACTTTTAAAGACTTGCAAGTATTTGGGGTCGGCACCTGGTTGGCGTACATGCAAGAAAAAAACCAGCTTTTAAACCTGTTCGCGTAAATACCCATTTCCCTAGCTAACGTCACGTTAGTACCTGCAATCAAATATTCTGTGCTAACGTTCCGCAATCAAATTTTGGACGTTCTAGAAAAGGGTCAGATCAAGAGTACCCAAAACCGACGCGCATGTATGAAAGGTTTGGATTGTGAATGGAGTGAAAGAGGGGTGTCTGGATCGCAGAAAGTGAAAATCTATAGTCATTGCCTACCCTTTTGGGAAAGAGGCGTGATTATATGTACTTATGCCTATGTATGTATATAACAACATTATTTGATTGTGAAATATCAACACGAGCTGATAGGTATTATACGGGTTAATAATACGCAGTGAATAAAACGAATCCAATTCATAGTATAGGTACTATATTAATTTATGTCCTGTTCGTGCGTTTTCGGCTTTGATGTATGAATTAGAAAACATTTGCACAGGGGTATAATGTACAACCTTTATGTACCACAGCATATTAAATATGTCAAAAGTTACAAAAAGAATAAATACATCCTTCCTAAATATTTTCACAGAATCTTACTTTCTATTGAAAATTAAAATAAGTTAACCGCAATGCACTTGTAATTTTTTCCACGAATCTCGCGGAATCTTAAATTTTATAGCAACACTGACCACTACTGGAATTATCGAGCCAACCAATCATCACTGTTCTCATTAGGCAAGATTCATGTTTCTTCCATCAAGAATCAAAAATCTTGATTTGATTAATTCGATAAATCTGATTCTTGAATGAAATAACTTTCTTATCGACTTTTGACCGGTATTTACCTACTTCTTAATGTTTCTTCGATCAAGAATTAAAAATATTGACTTGAAAAATTCGATAAATCTGATTCTTGAATGAAACAACTTTCTAGCTGGCTTGTGACCGGTACCTACCTACTTCTAAAATCATCGCCTAAAAACCTAGATAGCAAATTAGATAATTAATAGTTCAAATAAATAAATAAGAGCAAATATATTTATGCTTAGTAGTAGCAGTAGGTACACATTTCTAGGTTAGTACAGAATCCTAGTAATATTATAAACGCAAAAGTTTGTATGCATGGATGTTTGTTACTTTTTCATGCCTAAACGGCTGAATGGATTTGGATGAATTTTGGTTGGAAGATAGCTTATACCATTGATTAAAGCATAGGCTACTTCTTTATTATCACCATTTTCATAGTTTTTATCACCACGCGGATAAAACCGTGGGGCGCAGCTAGTACAAAATAATATAAAAAAAAGACAAAATAAATACTGTCTAGGACTGATATTGTTAACATTTTATATATAGCAGTTATATATGTATTATGTGTAGGTATAGTAATGTATGTATACTTATCTATTAATAGTACCTAAGTAAGTACTTAAATATCTAATATTTTTATACAGTTACTACTTTTTATGGATTTTAATCCAACGTAACTATATTGTACTTAAGGTGGTACTATTATGTATACTGTGATTTATTAAGATACGTACTATTTTCAGATATGCTCCCCAACGACACTTGAAGATTTCTCAAAATAAAACGGAACTGATTTCATTCAAACATTTTTCAGTTATTTGACTGTAACTTAAAAACTACTAAACCAATTTTAATAAAATTTTAATGGCACCTCTTCGAAAGTATACCCTATTAGACAAAAAAGAATTTTGCAAATCCTTTACAAATGGATTTTATAAATGACGGAGTTATGCTCGAACATACATAAAATTAAAAACAAATACAGTAAATTTTAGTAGTGAATTATCGGTTTGTTACAGCCTGAAAGTTTGACATATATAGACTGACTTGATATTGTCAAACTTTCAGGCTGTAACAAACCGATAAATCACTACTTACATAGTATAAAACAAAGTCACTTCTCGCTGTCTTTCTGTCCCTATGTATGCTTAGATCTTTAAAACTACGCAAGGAATTATGATGCGGTAATTTTACAAACAGGGAGTTTTAGATGTATACATTCATAATATAATAAACACTGAAATTTTAGATATTTTTAATCGTGATGACGTAAATAAACACATTTTTTGCGCTTAAATTGCAAACGCTGCTGAACCCTACGAGACACATCAAAATAATGTACTACAGTAACACCTTAAAAATGGCTACAAAAGAGTTCGCAATGGCATATCTCTTAAGAATAACCCACAATTACCATTTTTTTATCCTTTACTTTTTAAAATAAATAATGGCTAATTTCGAAGCGATTTTAAGCAATACAGCATATTTATCCTTATCCAATTAATACCTCAAATACATTGAAGTGAATTTAATATACTAAGATCAATATGGCCATATACTGCATGTTATTTAAATGAATATTTTCGAAGATGTTACAGATTATATAGCCCCAGGTAACGGCCTGCTTTACCCAAATTAAAGCAAAGTTTGGTTCTTTTTACCAGTCCGGTTTTGTCTGTACTATTCATTTTTATTTTGGAAGGATATTTTTTATTGCAATTGCAGTATTGTACCCAACTGCAAGTACCTAAGAGTTTCTATATTATTTCAAAATTCTTTTCCCATAAGTACCTAAGTCATTCCTTTTTCATACCAAATATTTTTTTTAATGTTTATCAGTCTTGGTCTGATCCTGCCTGTAGGTGCTATTTTGTTACATTGCGCCCATTTATTATTTGTAACTTTTTAGCAGAGTTTTTTTTTTATAAAAATACAAATTATAACATGCCTCATGCATCAATATTCTTAGACATTATTCTAAGAATATTGGAAAAACGCTGACAACCTCTTAAAGGAAAAAAAAACTTTTGTTCTACAGACGCCAAGCATCATAGCAGACAACTTTAGTTCTATGATTTTTCTAGCTTGCTTGCCGCCGCTGCCGCCAGGTGAAACGCGACGGAGTCGCGTAGATACTTACGTTGTAATGTGCCTGTCGGAAACTACCTAGCTATTCACTCTGATATTGAATACTTGACTGGAACGGCCGAAAATGGAATGATGGATTCCAATCTGGGCCACTGCCATGACTGTAGTTCACTATAGTTCTGATTCTTGGTCGACACAATCAGCATTTTGTATCAAGTAATAAATGTTATGCTTTAATAAATCCTTAATTCTTCACATTATGTTTCACTGACTGTTGATCGAAAAATATACGAATTAATACCAAGGAATTTAAAGTTTAGCCATAATAAACTTTATTCTAAACTGCATGTTTATCTGATTCTTGGTCGAAATAAATACCATTTTATACCAATTACTTAGATTTTGCCGTAAAAAAATCCTCATACCTCACTGGAGTCTGATTCTTTTCCGAAGTAATAATTGTTTTATGACAAGTATTGATTGTATTGCATTAAATAATTTATTAATGTTTTGCATTAATAAATTATTAATTATTTAATTATATTTACTGCACGTATAATTGAGTCTTGATCGAACTATTTTAGTATTTAGTATCAAGTAACATATTTCTTGCCGCAATAAAATCTTAATTCTTCACTATACGTTTAACTGATTCTTGGTCGAAACAATGGCTATTTTATACCAAGTAACGTGTATTTTGCCATAAAATTGTCCTAGGCCTTTAGTGTATGATTCACAGAATCTTGTGCCAAAATATTTATGTTTTATATCAAGTGGCATGTCTTTTGCTACAATATTTATTAATTCTTCATTGGAAATAAAAACTAAGTATCTAGCCAAATATGTATCTTTTTCGACACAAGAGTTAATTCTCAAGTCAAAACTTCGAAGCTAAGAAAGTGTCGTTTTTAATATAAGAAACCAGTATGTTTTTATTCAAAATATACATTTTGAAATAAGTAATAAAATTCTTATGTCAAGACATAAAATCTTGAAATTGTAGAATGTTTAATATTTGAAACGTTATTGAGATTATCTTACACCAATATATTTACATCTGTGATTAAGAAATATCAGTTGAAACATATTTGATTCTTGGCTCAAAAAAGTCTTTTTTTCTGTGTATGTATGTATAATATAGAGATAAGATATAAACATAACTGATCCTAAAAGGATCGCGTCACAAAGGTAAAGAAATTTCTATGATAATAATATAAAATCACTAATGAACAGTAAAAACTGATAAGGGTCGTCCAACACAGCAGCAGGTAACGCCCTCTAGACAGATTATGGCGTCCGACTTCGATCTTATCGAGGACGTCAAACGATAAACGGTTAACGGTGAGCGGGCGAATCTCAAATCAGCTTGCAGCGTTTGGTAGATCGTTTACAATAACAACCCGTGTAAGGTGAAGATGTTTCGGCTGACAGCTACTAGATGGCGCTGTCTTCAGAAATTGACCGTGGAAAAGAAATGTATTTGTTAATTTTCACGGAAAATATTAATTTATACGGCACGTATATCACTTATAACACGCAACACTAAAACAACCACATCCAGCTTCTCCAAGAGTTTCCTCAAGAGGTTTCCTCTTCGTTGTCACTTTTACGCGCGTTCATTCACAAACTTCGTCGTAAAAATAAAATCGAATAAACTTTAAATTAAGCGTGAATAATAATAGGGCGCGTTAGCTGCACGTTGATGGTTGCACTTTTCCGTAATAGGTGACAAAATATGCTAATATAATTAAAAAAATACAAAAAGTTACAGGAGACCTTGTTGATGTTTTGGTATCTCCTACTCTCAATATCTGTACTTATATTAAACTTATTTAATTCTTTTTTACAAATTATTGGAGCAAAAATTTTATGCACCGGCGGGAATCGAATTAGTTCTGTCCACTACCCATTAAGAGGTAGGGTAAAATTATACGCTCATTCCTTTCATCATCTCGTTTTGAGCACCAAAGTTTTTTTAGCAAAAACAAAATATCAGACTTCTGAAAGATTTTCCATCTCGTTACATTTTACTAAATATTCATGTCAAATATCATAATTTTGTGGTTATCATTAATTCAGGTCATACACTCGGTATTAAATATAAATGGCGCAAATATCTGGAAATAAATTGCAATAATTGGGAATCTCTAGACTCCCTTGCAATACCAACTTTCGACAATTTGTACATTGTGCCACGCTGAGGGCCTGTCTTCCGCCCACCACCGGCGTTGGCTTCTTTGGAAGTTCACTGTTAGCGTTCAACGCGACACTAACCAGGCACGGATCCCTTTCGCTGAAGAATCTGCCACTATATCCACCACTAGAGGCGAAGCACATTGCCCTGCTCGACGGTATCACTAAGCTGAGTATCTCTGGTAGAACTTTTCAAAGAACAGCACCCCTACCAGGATTCCTAAGCACGTTGACTAGTCTACGTGAGCTATTGATCTGGGATGGGATAAAACTGCCACATGGCGAGTTAGACCAACTTCCCGCCTCTTTGCACTCACTGACCCTGAATTCAAGCTCCACACTTGCGTTGTTTGAGCATCATAACCGGACACCAATAGACGATAAACTTATTGCATTTGAAGTGTCACCAACGCTACAATTTCTGTCTTTAGAATCCAAAAATGCTACGATTTGCTTAAAATCAATTAAAAAACTCGAAACTCTGAGATTACATAAGTAGTCAGAAACACGCCCTGAGGTGCTAATACAGTGCGACGAACTGAGTTAGCTAGTGTTATTTTATCCAGCTGTACAAGCGCTCCCTGAAAGCTGGGTGGCGCGGTGTCCGCGTCTAGAGCATCTGTATATTACAAAAGCAGCCAATCTTGTCTCATTGTCCCCGAAATTACTGGAAAAGGCGACTGCACTAAGTAACCTCACACTAACTGAAGGCGTACTGGAAACTGCCGGCGGGGTTATATAATGATGTGACCAATCTGTTGATACTTAATTTAAGTGGCAACCGGCTTCGAATGCTTCCAAGGTAATTTTTATTTACTTGTACTTTATATTTTTTAATAACTTAACAATGAAAATGATTGCTGTTCTATCATTATCTGCTGATTTATGTAATCGAATAAAACATAAGCATAGCTATGAGAGTATGCTGCAATTAATTCTAATGACACAAACACGTACAAAGTATTCAGTAGTTTCCAACCACTGACCGTCTTGTTCATTGGTTACAGCACCACTCTGTCCTACAGAAATAATTTTGACTTTAATTTTTCAAGCATATTACTGCTGTCGTCATAAAAGGCAAAATCATAAATTTTCAGTTGGCATCTGATATACAAATTTGAATGAATGATAATAAACTAAAGTTCAATTATGATGAAATTGCACATAAAAGATTTTGAGATTGTCGTCCAGCTGTCAAAGTTATTTTAAATAATGAATTCAAATTCAGCATGTCTAAAGCTCATACGAAGTTTTTTGAATTAGCTGAAGCCGGTCTTTCTAAGGTTACCTCCTGGCTTGAAGACAGTCTGTTGTCTCTTAGCACAAGTAAGACAAAATATATTTGCTTTAGTAAAACAGCCGCAACAGCTCCAAACTCTGACTTCCAACTAACAATTCATACGTAGCCTTGTAATCGTCGAACCATAAATGTAGACAGCGTCTGTACCTGTGAAAAATTCAATACAGTAGAATATTTGGGTGTGACATTAGATTATAATCTAAACTGGAAATCTCATATAACTACACTATCGGCAAGAATTAGAAAACTCATTTATATTTTTAAGAACTTAAGAGCAGTCGCTCACTTTGACTTACTTATTCAAACATACAAAGCACTCTGTGAATGCATTATAAGTTACTGCATCTGTGTCTGGGGATTAGCTGCTAAAACGTATTTTATTAATGTTGAACGAGCTCAACGAGCGGTTTTAAATGTTCTTCTGTACTTACCCAGCAGACATCCTACCACAGAGGTATACAGCAAAGCACAGGTCCTATCGGTTAGAAAACTTTATATATATCAAATCCTAAGACGGTATCACGCAAATATAGTGACACATTTACCTACGTCAAATAAACGCGTCGACCGTCGTCCAGTGCCATTCGCCCGCAGTAAATTTGCGCAGAGACACTTTGACTATGTGGCACCGCACCTGTACAATAAGTTAAAAAAAACTAAATCGCGAATGTAACTTAAAAAAATACTCTAATAATAAAATTAAAAAAGTAATACTCACATGGCTTAATCAACTAGACTATGATGATGTTGAAAGCATACTCGATAACCTTTGAAGGATAATAATTCGCCACAACACACACCACACTCACATAACACACCTAACTCCCCCTCACATATATTCACATCCACACACATAACACACCACACTCACATAACACACCTCACCCCCCCTCACATATATTCACTTCCACACACATACAAAACAACCAAAACTGTATTTAGAAAAAAATATTGTATAAGTAATGGCATAATTTCTGTTTTTATAGACACACATTGGGGAAGGATCTGGTCTTCGAAACACAGTGTAAAACTTCATCGAAAACCAGAGGCTTCAAAATTACCATTGTTCACGATTATGTCAATAAATGATTTGTATGTTTTTTTTGTTTTAATTAAACAATTTCAATTAGAAGATTTTATTGATGTTAACTAAAAGGTTATATTGTTGCGTTCACAAAAAATGTGTAAAGTCACTGTGAGAAGAATGGAGAAGAAACTCGGGCATTGTTGTTCGTTGGCTTGAATAATTTTCCAATATGGTGTAATAATTATTTATATGTATGGTGTATTAATTTTTTGAAGCAGTGATAGCTCGGTGGCTTTGGCTATGGACTGCCGCGCAGCAGTTCCATGGTTCGAATCCCGCCGCGGGCTTGAGCTTCACCGCATGGTGGAAGGGGATTTTTGCGAATACCCGCCTGGCTAGCGACCACCCTCAAGTAGAAAATCTGTCGCCAAGCGCCTAACGGTGTGTTCCGGCAGCTGTCCTTGAGAGCCAGTATTTCTAAGTTAAGCCTGTTAACACCTTCGACCACATCATCACTTACCATCAGGTGAGATTGTGGTCAAAGGCTTACCTATCAGCAATAAAAAAAAAAATATATAAATCTATTAAAATTACAACAGTATTTATTACAGATGGTGGTTTGGCCGAGGTATAAAATATTGTCTTCTAAATGTTTACAATTTTGACATCCGCCAACTAATATATTGTTACGAATTGCGTTTGCTTCAGAACTGAGCCTCCCAGACAGACCATCTATTTAAAAAAACCTACATACAGTAGAATTGAAATCTATGGGAATTCCTGGGATGTTTATATGAGTCGAAATAATCGGAAAGTATATTTCAATATTTTATCACGAACATATACATCTTTTAGTCTGTAAATACGTAAAGGGAGGTGGTTAGATTTTAATACCACACGGAACATCTCAAAGTTAAATGCGAATAAGATTTTTATAGCATTGGTATATTAGGGCTATTAGCACGTTACCGACGACTTTGTACTTATTATAATCAGAGAATACAAACGCAACTATATGATATTTTATATATATATATAAGGGTATTGTTTTTAGGCATAACTAAACATGTACGCTTCTACTTACGTCGAATAAATATTAACAATGGTGATCGAGATTCGCTTGATAAGTAAGTTAAGTCTGTTAATTTTGCATTCTTGTAATGGTCAAGTTTTGTTTAATTGGTCATCGGGAAATCCATTACCTACATCAGGAAAACAATTTCTTGTTTGTTTTCTTGTTATCGCATGTTTACTTTAAATGATTTACGTATCTACTTATTTGTAAAGTAGGTATATTTCTTTAATTACTGATACGCCTACACTAAATTGAAACGCACAATATACTTCATAAAATTGAGTTCATTCTTTATCTTTAAGACACGACAGTAAATTACTGTATTCACGACTACTTTTACTTTTAACTTCCATTATTGCTCTGTTATATACAACAGTTATGTTGATAATATACATAACTTTTTACATTTGCCTGGCAATATTTTTTGCAGAATCATCAATTAACATCAAGTGAAATAGTGGTCAAAGACTATAATAGCCTATCAGCTATATTGAAAATAAATAGAACATTTGAAGATCAACTAAATACCTAATTGCTGTACAATTATTTTCTGAGCAAAACAACGTTTTAAGAGATAAGAACATCTATTTTTGGATGAATGAAAGATATTGTACATTATCATGGTTACTTGGAAAACTGGGGAACAATACTTACTTTGATAACTAAACTTAAACTTTTAAACATTCGATAGATATCGATAACTCAGTGGCAGTTAGTATTAGTAGCTGGTCACGAGTGTTCACTTTAGTCTCAAGGCGAGTTCTAACCGAAGTAATTGAAGCCGTATTTCATATGTGATTTAAAAATTCAAAGTGGTAAAGCAGCTTCATAAACAAGGTATCAATGTGGAGGATACTAACATCGGTGTACGTGTGCGCGGCGCTGACGGCGGCGCGTGACATCGAGCTGCGCTGCTCCGACCCGGGGCAGTGTGTGCTCGACCGCAGCTACAGACACGAGGGTCGGTTCACGGTAGAAGGTAAAAGAACACAAGATACATGTAACAGAGTTTATAAGCTTAGCATTGTGATTGCACAGGGATAGTAACACTATCAAAAAAGGCATTATGAGGCTGTGGGTGCTGGACGGGTGGGTATCCGGCGCGTGGAGGACGCGGCTGTTGAACTTACTCGTTAAGACCCTATTAAGGTTGAACTGACCGGTCACATCTCTATACAAGCATCGTAGAGTGATCACTCTATTATTTGAGATTTTAGCTCCAGAATTAAGCATAATACCGATTGATCTCGTCATTATTTACGCTTGTATGATGCCGAAAATTTAAAAAGTAATGAGCCTCAAAAACTTATTTTGAAAATCTTTCGAGGCTCATAACTCTCAAGTTAATTATTTATTACGATACAAGCCTAGATAATAAAGAAATCAATCGATATCAAAATATATATTATGTTAATTAGTTTATCGTTAAGAAATTTGTCTACTGTGTACCTAATACAATTTTTCAGTCAACTATATACTTAACTGTATATAAAAATTTTCAGCTTACAATGTTTTTTAAATTATCTGGTAGCTTATTATAAAGTTTAGGAGCCATAAAGTACACCCTCTTTTTAAAATATACTGTCAGTGACTTTTCATAATGTGAGAATATTTCAATTTATTTGCGAGTTTTACGTAGGCTTGTATTAACTTATAATATAAACTGTTCAGGATTATCTCTTACAAATTGGCAAGCTTCAAAAATATATATAGTGAGCTAAGAGTGAGAATTTTGAGTTTCTGGAAAGGCTTGCAAGTTTGTCTTTGTCTTGCACCAAACATGGCCCTTATGCAACGCTTTTGGACTAAAATATCTATAGAATTGCCCCACTATAATTTTCTTAAGCTTGAGGCTTTCATGTAATGTCATGTTTGGGAACCTCCTTTTTCTTATTAAACTAGTATTTGTTAATGCAATTTGTCATAACAACACACATTCTGTGAAGATGTAAACCGGCCCAAATACAGCCCATCAAAGGACGAACGGACGGATGGACAAACACCTGAGACTTAATTTATTTTGTTAAATTTAATTCTTTATTTTTTCCTTTAACAAATATCTCAGCTGATGGTAAGTGATGATGTGGTTGAAGATGTTGTTTAGCCTAACCTAGAATTACTGGCTCTCAAGGACAGCTGCCGGAACACACCGTTAGGTGCTTGGCTACAGATTTTCTTCTTGAGGGTGGTAGCTAGCCAGGCGGGCATTCGCAAAATTCCCTACCACCATGCCCATACTATTAGTGTAGATGTAGATATCAGTATTTCTTACTTCGTCTTAATGCCACATACAAAGCATAATCAGCGATGTTATATGATTTCAGGTAATAAATTTGAAATAAGTTTTGAAGACGGCGAATATCTACTATTGGATTGTAATGGTCACGAAGCTCTGGACTCTACCGCACTGCCGAGCTTCAGCAGTGCCCTCCACGTGCCGCACGTAAAGCTATGGTACTGTCCCCCGCCTACCAGCGGCTCCTACGCGCACGTGCTGTCCAATCTCAACGTAACGCTGCTGCGCTCCGCCACGGAGGGGAACCTTACAATAAGGGAGCTACCACCGCACCCGCCACTGCAAGAACACCACTTCACCGGCCTCGAGGACCTAATTCAACTAGATATTATTTACGCAAGTACAAGCAATCAGTCCGCGCCCCTTCCTGGCTTTCTTAGCGCACTGCGAAGTTTGCGAGTGCTCAAAGTGGAGGGCGTGACATTGCCGTGGGTTGACTTCGACCTCCTGCCAAACACGCTGCGGTCGCTGACCTTGCAATTGATTACAATAGAGCGCCTGTTTGATGGCCTACTTATGCTCCATGACCTCCATGAGTTGGTACTGACTATGGATAATAAAAATACATCATTGACTTCTCCATCACCACTCTATTTAAAGCCAGAAAACACAAAGTTTCGTTTGACATCAAGTCTAGGGCTTAAAAATTTCACACTGATTATGTGGCCGGAGTCACGTCCTGAGGTACTAGCACAATGCAACGAATTGCGTAAGTTGGAGTTAAAGTCTCCGGCCGTGGAAGTACTCCCTGATGGTTGGGTGGGGCAATGTTCACGCCTGGAGCGTCTTGATATTATAAAGGCAATGCATCTTGTCACTCTGACCTCGAAATTACTGAAAAACGCGACTGGACTACGTCATCTCTCGCTCACGCAAGGTGTTCTAGAAATGCTGCCCGAGGAACTTTTTGAATATGTGCCTAATATAATTACCCTTGACTTATCGGGTAATCGGATTCAAATGCTTCCAAGGTAATGAAACACTAGTTAAGTAGAAAACTTTACATCATTAAGATTCGTTGGTCGATCTTCCCTTTTTTTTATTATTATTTACGTGTGAAAAATGCATTTACGCATTCCCGTCCACCTCGGGGAAGGTGGCCAGGATAGGCTTGACCATCATTACATAGGGTTTGGATATTTTAAACTGACTAAAAACAACATTGTAGTAGAAAAGTATGTAACCTATCACCTGACGGTAAATTCCAGCAGCTGTTCTTAATAAACATTTGCGATTCTTAATTTGATACGAAAAGTGGGGATTTAGTGAAGCTCAAGCCAACGGTACTACGCGACTGCGACTCATAGACCCGCCAGCGTTGCAGTCCGCAGTCATTCCGCAGACCCTTCATAGCTTCAACATTAAAATTAAGTACATTGCATTTAACTAACTTAATCCATTTTTAGTACATTTTTTTTTCACTCATTTTAAATGATTTCTGCTACTTACGGGATTACGATTGCCGTTCATTGTCAACGACTATATCATCAAGATAGGTAAATATTTTACAGCTATTGGAGTGTAACTCAAAAACGGCTTGACCAATTTTTAATTTTTAATGGGACCAAACGACAACCAATAATAGATTTTTCAAAATCGGTTCACCCAGTCAAGAGTTCTGAGATAACAAACATAAAAAAACAGACGAATTGAGAACCTCCTCCTTTTTTGGAAGTCGGTTAAAAACGGGAGAAGCGCCACTCGTACCTCGAACATGGTTATGTCAGATCAGGACACGTTCCCTCATCGGTTCTCAGTAGTGTGCATATGTGCGTCTATTGCATGTTTGTTTTCTTGTATTCACGTATCATATGAAATTTAATGAAATGGAAGTGTAACTGTGTGCATTATATGTTTGTGTTAAATTTCTGCCAGATTATATCGTAGTGATATTAGATCGTACCCTATCTTCCTCTTTAGGGTTCCGTACCCAAAGGGTAAAAACGGGACCCTATTACTGAGACTTCGCTGTCCGTCCGTCTGTCACCAGGCTGTATCTCAAGAACGGTGATAGCTAGACAGTTGAAATTTTCATACATGATGTATTCCTATTGCCGCTTTAACAAAAAATACTAAAAATAAAATAAATATTTAAGTGAGGCTCCCATACAACAAACTTGTTTTTTTTTTCTTGCTCGATACTAATAACGGTGACAGGTAGACGCTTTAACTATTCACAGAATGTTAAGTTTTATGTTCTCTTTAAATATAAATAGTTAAAATAAAATAAGTAATTAAGGGGGCTCCCACACAATAAAAGAGGTGTTCGCTGTTTATTTGCTAAAAATAATAATAACGAAAACAGGTAGACACTTGAAATTTTCACCAAATATTACATAATATATATTTACTTTAAAATAAACAATTAGTGAGATCACTATTTAGGGTTCGTACCTACCTAGGATAGGAACAGCTCAATCGGATACTGCGAAAAGTGTCTGTCACATGCAAGATTAGGTTACAGATAATGGCACGGAACCCTTCGTGCTCGAGTCCCACTCGCACTTGGCTGGTTTTTTTTAAATTTCCATGTCTTATTTGTGCAGTGGATTGTTCGCTAAACAAGGTGCGCTGCAGATGCTAGTCTTGTCAAGCAACCTGCTCGTCCCCGAGGCCGTGGACGTGCTGCAAGAACTGTACTCCGTCGAGAAGATAGACCTCAGTTTCAATCCGCACCTCACTGACCTCTGTGACCAATCTTCTGGTATCTATGATTTCCTTGCTTTATTGATATTATGTTGAGCTTTGGTGTGCTCATGTTGGTTATACATTTAAATCTCAAACTGCTAATAATATTTTAATATTTGAAAACAAATCAAATCACTACAGTTTAATTTCCAAAAAATACTTAAGTATTCATTTTATATTATTATACCATTTTATGACTCTAAGGGCCTGTTTCAGAATGTACTACCCAGAACATATTTAGTAAATAAAACACTATCTTTGCGTTTCACAGTCATCGATTTAGCCTCTCCATCGGTTAAAGCTTGAAACGCGCTGTATGTTAACTGTCATTTTTATCAATCAGTTATTTTATGTATTGGTTAGCAACCCGAAACTTTATCAGGACTTTCTGAAACGGCCCTAAATATTTCGGGTACAACAACTTATCTGATCCGAAAATTTTAAGAGATTGCAGTTAAAAAAGCCAATCAAAACGTCAAAACGACCAAGTAAAGAATATGGTACATAATTATATTATGATTAATTTTCAACCAGGTCAGTCACAGTTACTTCGATTACAGAAGCTTAAATACCTCTTATTGATGGAAACAAATATAACTCGCATCTGTCGCGACTGGCGCGAGAACCTGACGCTTCTGAAAAAACTGGATTTGAGATGGACTAGTATTTCAGAGCTGGGGGTGAGTTGACATTTTACGACACCAATTTGTGCATATAGTATTATCAGGCCTAATTTCAAAAATCTAGGATTTCATTAATAATATGATACTACATTTTTAGACCACATCATCATTTGGTAAGTGATGATGTGGTCGAGGGTGTTTTTCAGGCTTACCTAGAATTACTGGCTCTCAAGAACAGCTGCCGGAACACACCGTTAGGCTTGGCGACAGATTTTCTACTTGAGGGCGGTAGCTAGCCAGGCGTGCATTCGCAATATGCCCTACCACCATGCTATAACGACTGCCTAAGATAACGGCTTAACGTGCCCTCCGAAGCACGGAAGCGCTCAGTAGTAATGTCACTAGCGGTCACCCATCCAAGTCATGACCGCGGTGGATGTTGCTTAACTTTGCTGATCGGTTAAGAACAGCTAAGCAAACTTCGCTACGAGCGATTTGAAATTAAATTAAAATGTGGTTTAGCCCTTGCTATCACAGAACGTCATACCTACCTAGCCACAAAGTATTGGATTATTGGAAAAATGCTAACAACCTCTTAGATTTTCTGTTGGTCAAAATTATTTTGATCCCTAAATAATCTAAATATAGCTGAAAGGTCGAGCCCCAACCTTGACGTCATTGTCCTTATGACGTTTACATCCAGCTTTGTTAAATGGGATTTAGTAATGTCGTATACCTACTAGAAATGGCAAAGGCAGACGTGATGTTAAGTAGTTATCATATATCCAAGCTTTTTTAATGTTACTTATTGGTTGTTGGTCCACCATACTAAGATCTTTTAGAAAACTATCGACAACTGCGTCTAGAGATGGTATGCGTTCTTTGTGATTCATCTTTCTACCAAGAAATTAAAATGGCACAGCTTCAGCAATTGTGGAAACACATTCTCCTTCTACAAAAAGTCCCGGATCGTAAGAGGTAAATTTGGTATTCCGTCTACCCAGACACGGACAGTGGCATTTACTTTTTTTTGTTTTCCACCCTTCAATCCATGCACAGAACTCATCCACTTCTCGTTAGAGTTCCTGACATTGTTTTTGGTTATGTATCAGTATTGCTATGTCACCAGCAAAAGCTAAGATGGACTCTGTGTATCTGTTAATGGTCTTAAACTTGTCTTAAACCCAAGTTTTTTTCATGACTAATTAGCTTATCAATTAAAATATTAATTACTATCTTGATGACAAACAGCAACTTTGGAACAAACACAAAATGTGTTAGTATGTCCGTTTTTGGATGAAATAACAAATTTTAATTGGAGTAATATTATGCGCTGATGTCGCATATTATTTGGGCAACTTCAACGAATTTTTTTAATGATTTTAGCTAAGGTTTTAATGTTTTTGGCTGGTTAAATTTTAGAGGAATTTCGTTGGCTACACATAGTACGATTTATCGAGAACGTTCAATTATAAGTTACCTTTTACCTTAATTCGATCAATTTCTGCCTACAGTTTTCCGATCTGCATTACACCCGGGACGACTCTATCAAGTACGAAGCGGTAGTTGAGCTCTTTGGCTCCCCCGTCGTCTCTGTGCAATATTCGGAGGAGGAATACAATGCGTCGCTGGTGGCGCCACGCAGTGGGGCAACGGTGTGGCTAGACGGAGACAAGCTCGAGTGCGACTGTCGCATGTACTGGGCGCGACGTGCGCTCTACCCAACGCCGGAGTTAGAGTACTGGGATGCAACGTCAGACAGTGCGCGAGTCCAGGGGCTGCGCTGTGCGTCAGGCCGCAGGCTGAGCGCTGTACTGCCCGACGAGCTGGAGTGTCAGGAGCAGGCAGCGTGGCTGCCGGCGCGCTGCTCGCTGACCGCGCGGCCCGCGCCCCTGCAGCGGCGCTTGCTGCGTGTGCACTGCGACTCCGCCGCGCTTACCCGCCTTCCGCTGCTGCCGCCCACTCACGATATAGTTTACGACTTGCTGCTGCCCAACAACAACATCTCACGCATTGAGGTGCAGGACCTGCCACCGCACATAAGGGTGAGCCACACTTTTATCTCTGTATGTCTCGGCTCTTGATTTGTGGATTGTAAAGAGCCTGTTTTGTGTGCAGGTGCTGGACCTGCGCAACAACTCTGTTGAATGGATGGAAGAGGCGACTGCGTTGCACATACTGCGCACTGAGCGCGTGCTGCTTGGTGGCAATCCACTGGCCTGCGACTGCCGCTTGGCGCCATTGCTGGTGGCGCTGCATTCTGCTGGCCAAAACGCTACTGACCTGCGCACCGCCACCTGCGCCGACGGCTCGCTGCTTCATGACGCGCCCACTCAACAATGCGCTGACAATGTTCACATACTGAAGAATAATCTTACAAGTGTCGCCTGAATAACAAAATAACAAATTATATTAAAACATTTTTTCAAGACTCTATTGTGGACGTGGAGTCTCACAGGCATTATGCTCACACACATTTTTTGGGGAAGGATATATGATCCCTTTAAAACTGATTGAATATAAAAGTTCTGGAATTGAGCAATAAAATATCTTGCTTGTATTATCAACTTTTTCAAAAATTATACAAATTTTAAAAAACAACCATGGCACTTTGGTCTTAATCTACTATTACATTATATAGGTATAAAAGATCCAATAGGATCTCTACATTTTCGTCACTGAGCGTTTTCTCCTTACACCGCTTATTTCCCTCACACATCCCTTGTGGATGAGCAGCCTTAAGCAATAATCTCTACCAATACAGGTCCCCAGGTCTATAAGAGGGCCTCCTATCGTCCAACGTCCGATGGAGTTGGATGGCCCACAGCGGTAGCCAACATCTAAGTCCTCCCTATACAAACAATACAGGTTCAATTACAACAAAGGTGTTAGGGGTCTGCGAAGAAAGAAATGCGTGTAGATAATAGTTCATCAAATGCAGTTGTGCAAGAAGACGTGACTTCAAAATATAAGTGCTACAAATATAAAAAATATTCATTTTCAAAAGACTGATATAAGAGAATGTTCGTGTGCTTTCTTGTAGAATAATATTCAAGAGGATATTAATAGCGGCATAATGTCTTATCCATAATAAATAACAATATACTACATGTAGTTGTGTGTCAAGACGAGGCCTCGAAATATAAGAGCTATATTTATAATAATTATGAATTTTAAAACGGCTAATGTAAAAAAATGGTTTTGTTTTATCCTGTAGAACACCATTCAGAAAGATAATAATATCAGCATCATGACTCGTCAATAGTACACAATAATACATTACATGTAGTAGTGTGTGAAGATGTGACTTCGAAATATAATTGCTATATGTTTGATTATTATTCGATTTGAAAAGCCTGGAATAGGAAAGTGCTTGTGTGTTATCCAGTAGAACACTATTCAGGAGGATATCATTAGCAGCATAATTACTCGTCGATATAAATTTCATGTTATAATAAATATTCAGACGGAAAAATGTTAATGTGGGTAAAATGATAAAATAGCGTATGTATAGTCGAATTTTGTGACAATGTAATAATTCTAACATAAGTGCATTCAGTAAAATATTATTTAGTAATAGTAAAATAAATATTGATACTTTTTTTATGATAAGGTTGATTTTATATGGCATTGATACGTGGTAAAAATCAAAACATAACTTGAAGGCATAACTAAGAAAATATAAAAACAATTCTTGATGCATAAAATAGAAAGTAACAAGAATTGACTAAGGCTGGGAAAACATTATAAATGACAGTCATTTAATTTTATCATGGTCATCATTGCCGAAAATGTTAATTATTGGTGAAGTGTCATTTCTCCTTATTAGAATTTTACAGTTTTGAACCCAGGTGAATTTGTAATTATTTTCTTGTGCCAGTTTCTTGGCTTTAGTTAGAAGCTGCTTATTATCACGTGTTAGGTGATCATTTATGAAGATCCTAGCAGTCACTCCAGCAAAACCCACATCCGCCGCAGTCAGGTTCTTGTAACTTTTAGCAGCGGCTACAAAGTTCTCTTTTTTATATCTTCCCAGAAATCCGACGATAATATGTTTATTGTTAGTTGAGGAACGGGCTCTCGATATAAAATTTATCTCAGCAGGTGTAACAGGCTGCCCTATCGTCTCGCCAAGCAGGCTAACAAGCGAAAAAAGATTTTCATTATTTCTATATGGCACCCCTTTAATCTCGACATTGTTATAGCGCTCCCTTTGGTCTCTTGAAGATAGATCGGCAGCTAACTGTGACAGTTTAGATTGTAGTTGTGGGTAGGTATTATCAGTGCTACATACAGATTGGCATCTACTGCATTTTTAACGTCTAGCAAAGAATTTTCAAAGTAATTTAATTTTTCTTTGACGTCTTTAACTTCCTGCACTAGCGTTGGAATTTGTTCGAGACGGACATTAATGCTATTAATTCCACTACGTAGGGTAGAATACCTAGTTTGCGGCCATTTAGTGGCACCTTCAACTTTAAGACGCTAGAAAAAATTATACAATTGTTTGAGCCCTGCTCTGTTTATTGATATATGTTCCCTATATAATGTAATTTACGTATTTAATTTTTAAAGGAACGCCAAGTGCTTCCTTATTTTTAGAAAAATATATAAAGCCAAATATAGCGAAATCGCCGGTTTTCGGCCATTTTTTTTAGTTTTCGGTCAGCAGTACCCAGTTTTCGGTCGGTACATATAATATTGATTTAAAATTAATGTATCCATACAATTAATAAAAAAAAAACATTTTTATGTGAAATATGCATGTGGGTATCCATTTAAAATGTCCTACTAGCCCAACACACATTTATTCCAACATCCTCATTGTTTTGGCAGTACATACTTAAAACTATACTTTAATGTTTGATTTAATTTGTTACACTTTAATAGTAATACTAGGGTAGCCTGAACAACATTTACGCCCACATCATAATTTACTATCAAGTGATATGGTGGTCAAAGGATAGCCTAATCTATAATTCACTATAAATTATTTTTATCCGTCTAGGTGAAACTGTACAATCATATTTATCTTATACCTTTTTTTTCATGGGGTAAATGCTTTTAGGCATACCCAACCGTCGGGGAGCAGTTGGGTGATGTCAGGCTAGGGGTTAATAGGGACCCCACTACCGACTAAAAACCCCATGGTGTATCACTGTCCTCAACTAGAAGCAGAGACCGCGGGTTCAGTCGTGCACTCTTCCGCAGCCCCCACCGACGTCGCTGCCCACTTAGGCAGGCCCAGCTTCTGGGGAATACCTCCCCTCTCCCACCTCGTTGGATGCCCCGGAACACAGGGGGACATCCACACCTTTTGCGGACCTAACCCTGATGGGAGGCGCCGGCTGCCACCACAACCAACGCCCCAGGTCCTATGAGCGGAGACGGCGTGCGAGCTCGATTAGCTCGCCTCTTCAAATCGGGAGGCCGCTCCGCCTCCCTCTGCGAAACTATTATTCCACACGAAAGGCCACCGCCTTCCACGACCTCTCTTCACCGACCATCTTTACTATGATGGCCGACAATGAGAGGTCGGGCCCCATAACTGCGATAAGGGTATGGTATGGGATATATAGGTATACGATATACACTTATACGACCGCTTCTCCTGGGCATGCCTCAAGTGCGAGCTGTCTTCCGCGAACCCAAACTGGGGGTCGGGGAACGCTCCCTTCGTGCGATATTACACAGGTATCTCCTGAAACAGCCATGTCCGGCGAGAACCTGTGTCAGTCGGAAATAGTGCCTCCCATGCCTTTTTTGGACCCTCTCTCCGAGGACGGGCCGGATCGATTCGTGTCGAGCACCGCCCCCCCCCCCTTCTTGTATGGGTCCTGCGAAGAGCCTGTCCCATGTGGTGAGAGCTGAGTGTCCGGTAGCCCCGAAACACTCTAACTGCCATTACTCTTTGTACCGCAAGCAAGATGGAGATGCACTCGCGGCGCAGAAAGCCCTCCCCCCTCCTCCTCTGGTGTTTGGAAGGAGGCGACTCATATCCCCAGCTGTGTCCATGGGGGACCAGCTGCCACACATGCGCCTCAAACATCTATTTGCTATCAAGGACAACGCCGAGATATTTCAACGTTGTCCTGACCAGAATGCAGGTTCCGCCCACAACAATGGTAGAGTCTGCAGATGGCGCCCATCATCGGTCATAAAAATATATGGCTTTAGACTTATGGAGCGCTTTATCCAGGCACAGCATTCTGATTCTGGCCACGACTGTCCCGACACCATCCGTGGCCATCCGATTTCCGCTTCTCTGTAATTATCCCGAACGACGTCATCTCCACGAAGGTTGGCGCCTCAAAGCACCCAAATGCCCGACTTTCCACAAGAAGGGGCCCAAGACTCAGCTCTGCGGAACGCCACGCGCCGCGCGTCACGGGACCTCGAACCTCCACATTTGTTGTCGGGAAGACTTCCTCTCTATCGGTGAGATAGTCCCCGACTAGCCTTCAGAGGCAGTGGGGAACTCTTTGATACTATAGTCCAGCGTGTATTGTGCTCCAGGGCAGCGTGTCGAAAGCGTTGGCAACGTCCAATGACACGACCAACAACACACCACTACTGGAGCACGCCTCCTTGGAGCGGTCGCGGACGCTGGAGATGGCATCCAGGGTCGAGTGACCTCTCGGAAACCCGAACTGGTTGTGTGCTAGGTTGGGCACTGTTCTCTCAAGGTGCTTAACGAGGCGGGCAGCCACGATACGCTTCAACAGTTTGCCCACATCGTCAACTACCACAATCGGATAGCTCGAAGGCTCATCCGCGGGACGGCCTTCCTTCCTCAGGAGAAGCTTGCCCCTCTTCCACTGTTTGAGGAATTTGCCCTCCCTGAGACACCTGTCACATAGGGCCTTCAGAGGGTATCAGGTGCTCATTATTAAAACCTTTGTTATTTTATTAAAAAAAATACAAATAATCCTTAAAAACAATATTAGAGTTTAGTAATTAGGTAATGAATATCAATAACTATGTACAAAAACAAGACTTTTTAAGACGAATTTAAGTACATTAATAAAAATGGGCGAAGAACTAATACCACCGTTTTCGATACCTCAGTTTTCGGTCGCATTTCTTTCATACAAATATTATGTGACCGAAAACAGAATGTCAGCAAATTACGGCTTATGTTTTCGGCCATCTCTAAAATGTGAATATCGTTATTTAATCATACTAATGCAAATTGACGGCCGAATTCTGAAAACTAAAATCTTAACTGTAATTGCAGTTGAATAAAAAGAGTAGTTCCGTACGTGTACTACCACGTTAATAAAAGAGACAAAACTATTTTAGGTTGCATGTCGCTAAAACTCGGCCACCCCGGCCGAAAATAGAATAATTAAAGAAAATCTTGCTTCTGTTTCCGGCCCCTTAAAAAATCGTTATTTAAAATCAAATACTATTAAAATAATTATGAAAGAATGACAATAACTTATTTCTTCAGCTATAAAACTATTAACAATCAACATTTACTTATTATAACAGTAAAAAACTTACGGTTGAACGAGAGGCGAGTCACTATTTTTTTTTTTGTATTTGCGTGCTTAACTCTTTCTCATCTACCAACGTGAAATTAAACAATTATTTAAAAATCGTTTGTTATAGTAACCCAACCGAATAATGTTTTAGGGTATCAGGCGATTCAATCAAAGAGTACTTACAAGACTTTCGTTCCTATATTGCAATGGTAAGTAGCTAATATCTAAATAATACTGCCAGAGGATCAGGAATGGCCGATGGATAGGTGCCGGCCGGTGGACCGGTTCCCCTACCCTAATTCCTGAAGCACCAGATCCAAGGTAGCATTTGACGACGTATCTGGCGATGGCAATGAAGCGGAAGCCATCTTTTGAGGCTGGCTGGTAGCACACAACAAGGCGGACTGCCTCACCGCCCCTAGTTTCCTGTAGTTTTTTTCTGTTATGTTCACACAAGCAAAACAGTATAACGTGAAACACTTGGAACATTTCACACCATCAGAATGATCTTGATTACATCCAGGTCACCCAAACATAATGAATTATAATATTTGTATACGCTCCGCGAAGGTAGGCAAGTTTAAGTCCAGGCAGTCAAAAATAATTCCCACGCTAGCTCCGCCCATGCGGCGCAACGATCCCCGCTGCACCGAACGACGCGATGTGCAGCGGCGCACGCGTCTCGCTTATAAAAATATTTGTGTACTTGAAATTAGATTCGCGAACACAGATACCATTGAGACGATTTCAACTTTTTTTATAATCTTATTCACGTGACGCATTTCGATACATAAAGTAACTTTGTATATACTGAAATTGATGTCACGTTTGTATTTTTATCAACATTACTAATATTTCTTAGTAAGAAATTGATTATTTGATTTACTTTCCAAAATTATTCTTACGGTCGACAGTAGCTTATAAAACTAAAGCCAAAAGTTTTACTTTTTACAATATGATCATGTCTGCTCGACTTTATTGGTATATATTATTATGTATGAATGTATTGGTATATATATTATTCATATTTAACTGACTTCCCAAAAGAAAGAGGGTTCTTAAATTTACTTGTCTATTTTTTATTTTATGTTTGACCACACATAACTTTTTTACTGAACCTTACAATCTTGAAGATTATTTATTTGCTAGTACAGTTTAACTTTTAATTGGTTTCATTTTAATTTCATCAACATCGGTCGAACGGTTTGCCAGTTACAGTCAAACTTACTAAAAAGTAATTTGCCAAAATGCCTTGACGATCGCAGTGCTTCTAGCAACGAATGTAAGTGGCAACTATGAATATAGATGAAAGTTATTGTTAAATAGTGATAAAATCTATAAATAATATGTGAATAATAATCTCTCTAGTAAAGTCTGTAGTCATCAGTATCAGTACTAATATTATAAATGCGAAAGTAACTCTGTCTGTCTGTCTGTCTGTCTGTCTGTCTGTTACGCTTTCACGCAAAAACTACTGGACCGATTTGAATGAAATTTGGTATGGAGATAGTTTGAGACCCGGGAAAAAACATAGGATAGTTTTTATCTGACTGCGCAAAAAGAGGTTAATGTTTTCGCGCGATAACCGACATACGCGCGGGCGGGGCCGCGCCCAGGAAGCTAGTATCAAATAACCTGTCTAAGTCAGTTACATGAGCACAAAATTGAGATCATATTGCACCGATATCAACAAGTTAGTTACCAGACTTTTGAATTAAAAAAATTGTTTTCAAGTCTTTTTTTTTCTTTGCTATGTTGTTGTGTCGCAGTCTCTGTGTTTATAGAGAAAACATATTGCACCAAACCAAAATAAAGTGAGGCAAGGGTCGGAATATGATGATGGTACATATCAGCCCAAACGGCACGATATATATTGATAAATGGGGGGTGTTTTTAAATTCTCCGTAGTAACGAAAGTGATTTCTACTGATTAAACTTACTACAAAAATTTCATTACCCCTTGGCGTGGACGATAATTTATGAATGAATCAACATTGTTCTCAGTATCTTGGAATGCGATTAATCAGATTACACATCATTAGAATAAAGTAAAATACCATGAAATTGAATGAGCATAACATTATATTATATTCGGTGAATATGGGTACAATTGACCTGAAATAAATGGATTTGATTTGATTAAATGTTAGTCGTGGCCAATATATTTTACCATGACTCGTCATACAAATATGAATTATAGTTTTTCATAACTGTGCTACGGTACACGTTCCCATAATAATATAAAGTAGGTTGTTTTTTTATTGCTATCATATAATTTTTAACTATTAATTACTAATGTTGAAAATATGTTCATATACATCCTATTACGTTTTATTTTTCAGTTACACTGGTGAACAGAAAGGTGTTATTTTACTGCCACTCTGCTTTTAGATACCAACTATGGTAAAAATTAGATAGACCAACCAGATATAGATCTAGCCACTTCTAAACAGCAGGATAAGATTTTTTACCAAACTTGCAGAAGAGTCTATATACGCAATTGTAATGGCCTTTAACTTAGGGTTTTTTAAAAATAACACAACTGCAGAAACATTGCAGACAACATGTTATACAAGCTTCTTTTAATGCAACATGGCAGATAAGTGAGAGAGTGAGTGGCACTGGAACAGGTGACTAAATTAGACATTTAAATAAAAACAGTGGATTCTTAGATTGTTAGTAAGTGGTTATAGACAAATTAAGTTAAGATGTATATAAATTAACAAAAAATCATTTATGAAATAAAAAATATATTATTTTCAATTTATACAGTATTAATGATTATACAGAATTAATGATATGCAAAAGTGTACGTGAGAAATAACGAGTATCGGAACGGAAAGTCAAGTTTTTTTTCAAGTTTGCAGTCCCCCCGATCGTCACCCTGTGACCACGATCACTGCAAAGTGTTTGAAACGTCAGGACAAAAATAATGATAAATATACGCGATTTAAACCGTTAAATGTTGTTTAATTACTATGTGTAACAATCGCGAAAACCTAAGACAACATTAAGTCAAGTCTTCTTTTTATGGCGGGAGGAAGTACTGAAGCATTTGCACTTTGATGTTGCAAGTCACCCTCGACAGCCTCCTCTTGATTTTATCTTTTTCTAGAAGTATCCGCATATTCTTGATCCCGGATCAGTCTTTTCTTAGGGTGGTGGGGATCGACCAGCTCGGGCAGAAGGGAGTTCATATAGAATGTGACTAGTTTTGTCTCCATTTTTTTCGTCCAAAATTCTTCATCTTTTTGTAGAATTTCTATTTTTAATTTGTTGTCTCCATACTACACGGCAAATTAGCATTTAGTTATATTTAGTTATACAAATGTTTTTTTTTTATGCCTGATAGGTTACCCTTTGACCACTATCTCACCTGTTGGTAAGTGATGATGTGGTCGAAGATGTTGTTCAGGCTAACCTAGAATTACTGGCTCTCAAGGACAGCAGCCGGAACACACCGTTAGGTGCTTGGCGACAGATTTTCTACTTGAGGGTGGTAGCTAGCCAGGCGGGCATTCGCAAAGTGCCCTACCACCATGCAAAATGTGCATTTAGCCTTCAGTTTGATAATATCAATCAGATTTTTGATTGATATATATACCTGCAAAATACATTTTACAGACAATCAGTTACCTGAAGCCTTCAGAAAAGCAACTGTACATTTCTGTTTGTCCGACAATCAATTTCGCACAATTTGTAATATAATTTGTAAGGATAAATGTCGGGAGAGCAGTCGAATGACACCTGTCAAAAATCCAAAATGGCGATTTCAACACGGCCACCATACAAATTGCTCCGCCCCTGCTGAAGCTCGGCCTTCAGAAAGGGGGTGTTGGGAATATGAATAAATGAATTTAAATACATAAATTCAGATAATTTGCACGTCAGATTTTTTGCACGTCAAGAGTACAACATCGCTCTTTACCATCTATCTAATACCCTAATAACCGAAAAGGGGGTGAAGGCAAGTATAATACGTATCAACGATGGCATTCGCAAAGGAGTATTGCTTCAGATAGGAGGCCGGCCATAAAATTTAAGTCTTACTCCGCACAATTATGTCAATGCGTTGTCTTTTGTGTAGGTACTCAGAAAAAATATATTGTTTATACCGATCCTACAGAGGTGTGACAAGTGCAGGGCGATAATAATGTAAAGTTTTTTTTTCAGTGTAAAAAAGAAAATTTCATTGTATTTATACATTTATACGTTATTTTATTTAATTTTACCTGCTGCTCTGCTATGGATAGGTCAAAATAATTTTTAGCCTAATATAGGTAGTATATAAAATATTTCCTTTACGAAATTTCCTGTGAATAAAATTTGCAAATTTAGCAATACTAAAGTATTATGTTCAAAGAATTACTTACTTATTTTCGTGTAGTGGAAGAACAGTCTAAACTTATAATATGAGATGGCGACTCCGACAGTTCTCCCTGTTCCGAGTGATCTCGGACTTCGACTGATTTATTATTTTTTTTCCTGAGAAAGAAGGTGCATTTTTGAGCACAGTCTTTTTTATTATACGAGTATATACACAATCTATTTATTCCACTCTATTATTTTTGTATAAATCGATACTTATATGTACATGTCTAAGTGATAAAATGTATATTTAAAAGTACCTATGCAGGTGACTTTGTAGATAATCTCTTGGATATATACCTACTTGCCTGATTCTGAATATTCTTTCATTGATATAAATCTACATCTAGTCTTGAGGGACATAAAGAATGTTCGATGTTTTATTGCGATATACCTACCCACCAAACCAAATGCTTTGATTTGCTACGCTTGTGTTATTATTATTTAGCAACACTAAACTCCATTTACGGTTGAACGGCAGCTGTACTTTAGAGCCAGATAATTTTAGTTTACACCTGTTTGGCACCTTCAACCACATCACTTACCATCAGGTGAGACCATAATTATACATATACCAGATATTATTATAGTACCCTACTAATCATACTTAGATTAGTACGACATATAGTTATTTTACAGCTCCATTACAGTACTATAGGAAACCTAGTTGGTATAGAATCTCTTAGTTCGGTCGAGATAGTATGTTTCATGAATAGAATAAACACAAACGAATATTAAATTTGCATAGGTGCAATAGGTAAAAAAAAACTGAAATATTATACGCTTTTGCCTCTCTCATAATTCTTGCAAAGTCTTTGTATCGACTCTTCTGCTTCCTTTTTTTATTTTTTAGTTATCTTTATTTCCCATATTGATTGATATACCTACCAAGATACGTATTTATACTGCTCAGGTGATAGCGCGCTAGCGACAGGTCCACGTCCAACGGCGCACAGCGCGGCACTGAAGGACAGCTCTTACGCATTGATTTTATTTCGTAAGCGTAAGCTAATAAGGTTGAATATCGAATCTTCCGATTGACCGTAATCCTGCACAGAACTAAAGGTCGTAAGTCTAAAACACAATTTAATTTATTATGAGAATACTAATAACTCTAGGTAAAATTTACTTTTACAGTGGATAATAAACTACATTTCCTTTCTATGTGTATTTATTATTGATATGTATCTGACGTAGTTTCCAAGAAAAATCCAATAATTTAAAGAAAAGGCTTCATTTAAAAAAATTAAAACTATCGAGTAAATTTCTTTCAAATGTGTTTCTGTCTTAACAACGGATAGAAAAAGGTTTGAAAATCAAATATTTAAGTTAACGTGTCGATTGCATATTTAAGTTGGTTAAAAAAACTAGTCGAATGAGAGTATTTTTTCCGCAGCCTCGTCTTAACACGCGTTGATAGGTAAGCGACAGCTTAAGCGCAGGTAAACAAGGTACGTGCGCACTGCGTCGTGCCGCGGAACGACTGTGTTAAAATGACCCCACCCCAATTTACAAACTAAGGGATGCATGTATAGTTCCTGATACATTTAAATATGCCGTATACAAGCCTTCAGAAATAGTAATATATTTGCAACTGCAAGTCCAGCATACGAGTATTATAGAGGTCAGTCAACCGAAACTATTTATTGACATTTAATTAATTGCAATCAACTATGAAGCGCTCGTAGCGAAGTTTGCTTGGCCGTTCTGAACCGATCAGCAAAGTTAAGCAACCTCCGCCGCGGTCATGAGCTGGATGGGTGACCGCTGGTGACATTACTACTGAGCGTGCACGTGCTTCGGAGGGCACGTTAAGCCGTCGGTCCCGGTTGTTGTCTTAGGATGGCAGTCGTTATAGCATAGTAGTAGGGCATATTGCGAATGCCCGCCTGGCTAGCTACCACCCTCAAGTATAAAAGCACCTGACGGTGTGTTCCGGCAGCTGTCCTTGAGAGCCAGTATTTCTAGTTTAGCCTGAACAACATCTTCGACCACATCATCACTTACCATAAAGTGAGATAGTGGTCAAAGGCTAACCTATCAGGCATAAAATAAAACCTAGTAAAATATTTTAAGAAAACATTCAATTGTTTTAAGACACTTAAAAACATCGAAATATAACGCTCAGAATGATAGTTTCGTTCAGAGTTCCGCTCAATATTAGGTGCGTTCGTTTTGGCTCGGTTGCGTTTGTAGCAGTTTCAAAAGTGGCATTTGTATCTTAGCGTTCGGAAAGAAGCTTCTTCTATTTTTGACCACCATTGACTGTTTGCTATCCGAACGTCTTATACTTATTTTGACAACCGCTGAAAACCAAAATAACGTTTTCTGGAACTGCAGCTAAAGATATAGGTGCAACAACTGAAGCCAAAGATATAGGTCTGTGTCGGGGCATCGCCAGTTCTATTCTTTATGATAGGAACCACAATATTTCTCATAAAATGTTAAGGTAGATATGAATTTCCAAGTTGTCAAAAAACGATCACAACGATCCCACGGTAAGACGTGGGTCAAAAATAGCCCTTTTCTCTGTCATTTGTAGCGTTTTCAAAGCTATCCGAACGGTGAGCGAAAACGATATAAATGCTCACGAAGTCCCAATACGAACGCCCTACGTGATCATTTTTAGCGTTTGTGAGTGTTATTTTTGGAACTGATAGGCTATCCGAACGCCCTAATTGAAGCATAAATACAATGAATGTGTGCGTAAGCGTCACGTAATTACATTCGCCGGTACGCACACTCACGGTCGAATAATGTTGCAAGTTAATAGACGGTTTCCCCAAAAAGTAGAATAACTTACGATTATTGTGAAGATGTTATTCAGCATTATGTTACATGTCGCAAGACAATAATATTGGACATTCATGCTTATATTTTTATCACATTATAAGAGAAGATGATTCAAGAGAAAGTTTTAATGTATAAAACATGCATAATAGAGAAACATTGATATTATATAGGTTACCAATGTGATGTTGTAAATAAACATTGAAATTTTTTTTGCGCTTACATTGCAAATGCTGGAGTAACCTTACAATATAGATAAAAATAATATACCTACTACAGTATTTGTACACCTTAAAAAGGGCCACAGAAGAGTCCGCAATGGTACATGTCTATCTCAAGAAGAACCCACAATAACCATTTTATACTTTACTTTTTACGAGAAATAATGGCTTATTTTCAAAGCGATTTTTATGTACTACATCATTCATTTGACACCTTAAATATATTGTGCATTAAATAAAGCCCTTTTCATATTATTTAAATGAATATTTTCGAAGATATTACAGATTATTTAGTATCAGCCTTGCACTCGTGCGAAGCCGGGGCGGGTCGCTAGTTAAACATATTTGACTATTAATATTTAAAAGATCATGCTATGCGAACGAATGATGGACGAGTGGTAAAAGATAAGGACTGCCGTGCCCCAGGACCATGGTTCGCTCCCCACCGCAGGCTTGAGCTTCACCGCATGGTGGAAGGGCAGTTTGCAGATGCTTGCCTGGCTAGCTACCACCCTCAAGTAGAAGATCTATCGCCAAGCACCTCACAGTATGTTCCGGCAGCTGTCCTTGAAAGCCAGTAATTCTAGGTAAGCCTGAACAACATCTTCGACCACATCATCACTTACCATCAGGTGAGATAGTGGTCAAAGGCTAACCTATATCCGCTATAAAAAAAAGACAGACAGAAAGTGAAGTATTATCAGCACGGAGTATATTTTTTGTGGAACGCTAAAATGACATAGGTATTTTAAGAACATTTTGAAGTAAGCTTGACAAATAAGCAAATAATAAATCAAAAATAATTTATTTTACCAGTTATGCTGATGATATGTATGGGATTCCCGATAGCTGCATATTTATAAAATGTGATATAAATAACATTTTTACATTTACTATCCTCTTTCCTTATTATACCTAATCTTAAATAACTATAGATTAAAATTCGTATATACAGGGTTATTGGTAAAATGCTAACAACCTCTTATAAGGTTTACTTTTTCTAGTCCTAACAAACATTTAGAGATAATTTTATTTTTGTTTAGAAAAAACAACTTTTTTGTGTTTTAATGCCTACTGGCCAAGAGCGTCCACCGTGGTAACACTGGACCGCGCCGCGCTCCCTTTTAGTGCATCGAGATATACGTTACTCTAGAGAAGACATTTGAGACAAAAGTCGCTGCCATTTTTGCTTATCTTAAACTCAAGTGCGCTTCAGCGCTTTACGAGATCGGACTGCAGTCTAGAACTAATTATATCGTCTAACCAAATATCCACACACGCAGCGCCACAACGCTGAGGTATGGTTTCTCAATATCAAAGACTATAAGCACACAGAACGGACATGGCTTTTGTACCTGCGAAACATTGTGAAGAGTATATTAGTTAAAAAATAGTAAAATAAAGTTAAAAATTAAGTATTACTGAGGGTCACTAACTACGCTATTCAGTTTTTGAAAGTAAAGGTACAATTGGCTTTTTACTAGAAACAAAGTGTTACTAAGTTTTTTAAATCTAGATTTTATATTATGATAATATAAAATCTAGATTAAAAAAAGTTAATAATCGTATTTTGCATACATACATACATTGCGTAAATAATATTAAAATAAAATACACATTAGATTTTTTAATTAACGTTTTTTAATATTTTTGAATTAAAAATATAAATCTGAATTTGTTGTATTTATTTAGTAACTTATTTTAAGAGAATAAGTACGAGTAATTGACATTATATAGTTATGAAGGGAATAATAAATAAGCTTCTTAGAGTGTTTCAACCATTTGGGAGTTATGTTGATAAATAGACACGTCAAACTTTTTTCATCGTGAGTAAAAAATAGGTAATTTACTCAATGTTGCTAGTTGTCATATCTATGAATTTCACTACGTCAACATGGCTGCCTATGCTGTGTCGTGAAGCATTGTCTTTCGCGATTACAAATCGACAAAATAATAATGTATTCGGGCGTGTTCAATTCCAAAATCTGAACTAACATGTGAAAAGTGATTCCATCGCTTTTATTTGTTTTTTCCGACTGGTTTCTACACTATCTGAGGACGCAGGATGGCATTTTGAATACACAATTTTCACGTGTGATTTCTATGAGTGCCCAGCTGCGTGTGGGTGAGTACATGCCGGCTAGCTGGTCCTACCTATTCGACTTTGCTCGTTTGAGATGTCGAGTCCAGTATATAGAGGTCAATGTTTGAGTGAAAATTAATGAAATAAATTTCATAAATTTTATCACTTGGCCTGATGTTAAAAACACGATTCCATGTATATAACTTGCAGCTTTATGTTCAATGGAACGATTAAACCCTTAACGAAAATAAATGATTTGCTGGATTTTTGTCTTTTTTGAATAATTAGTAGTTGTTTGTAAAACGTTCCCAAGTCTTTAAAGGTCCAACTTCAGTTAGGTAGGTACTTAATATATTATGTACCTCTCGCCCGAAAAGATTTAGCGGCTCGCCTCGGCTTCGCACGAGTAATTACGACTATAAATTGAGATGTAAGCTATCCTATCTTTCAATTTGAACAAACTGCACACGGTATGCAAAACAAATTTAAAATCGGTTCAGTAGTTGAGGAGTCCATCGCGGACAAATAACTTACTTACGTATATCTCGATGCGTGACACGTACTATTTATATATAAACATGTGTAAGTATAGAAAAATATAATTACGTACCTAATGACATAAAAATATAGAATGAAAGGAAATTTTTGAATATTGACTGGCTTCTTAACAATTGTTTTTATAGTGTTGAGGATTTATAGATTTTTGTAAATAAATATCAATATTTTTTGTATTTTATGGTATAAAAGAATTATTACCTAATAATATATTAGTATGCACGTCTGCTTGCGGACTAAATATCTACATCACTAATATTAAGATCCTTTTGACATGTATTCTAGCAAATAAATAAATGATTTGATTTATTGCAATAAAACTTAAAAGTATTGTTAATAGAGGTATTATTTATGTTACTTCTGTGTTCACCTTTATAGATGAGGAAGGTCAAGATGTTGTCCAGATTTAGTAATAAAATTAATTCAAATATATAAGTACACTAGAGGCCCGCTCGGCTTCGCTCGGGTATATAAAAAAAATCACAAATTAGAAATTTAAACACAAGAAAACGTAATTATTGTGACATAACTGTAATAGTTAGTATAATAGCATTGCGGACTTTTTATAGATATTGATGTCTTCTATAAAATTGCAGTACATCCAGAGAGTTGAAATATAGAGTAGTTATATCCGAACACCACTGCTCTAAAAGCTTACTAGAATTTACCTATCTACATACCTACGCACATGTATATGCAGTTTGTAATGACAAGGAAAGAACGTTCAAATATTATGCGTCATGTCTGGGTATGGCAGAAAAAGCATGAAAGTAGAATAAATGCAGTGGAGATGAGAGCATTGAGAAGCATGATTGGAGTCAAACGGAGTGACAGGATAAGGAATAGTGTGATAAGGGAACGATGTGGTGTGAATGAGGATGTAGTGACCAAAATCGAGAAAGGTATGTTAAGATGGTTTGGACATGTAGAGAGAATGAATGAAATGAGATTGACTAAACAGGTATACGTGGGACAAGTGAACGGAAGTGTTGGAAGGGGAAGACCTAGGCGAACGTTCCGAAATCAGATTGAAGATGTTCTGAAAAAAGGCCAGGTCAGGAGTACCCTAAATCGACGCTTATGTATGAAAGGATTGATGAGTGTAGATGAAGCAAAAGAGATATGTAAGGATCGTAGCAAGTGGAAATCTGTGGTCTCTGCCTACCCCTATGGGAAAGAGGCGTGATTTTATGTATGTATGTATATCTGTTGTAAGAAAGAGATAAATAAGTAATTCGTGTAACCACCGAACCCCCACGAGACGTTCCGATCACCATTACACTGCGATCTCTTTCACTCTCTCACACCAAACGATACACATATCTCGCTCATCCATTTCATTGAGAATAGTTCCTTAGATAAAACAAAATGTCGATATTTTCTATTTCATCAATAAACCGCCACGAGACGTTCCGATCACCATTACACTGCGATCTCTTTCACTCTCTCACACCAAACGATACACATATCTCGCTCATCCATTTCATTGAGAATAGTTCCTTAGATAAAACAAAATTTCGATATTTTCTATTTCATCAATAAAAGCAATAATTACACGTGAAATGAAATAATTTTCTTATCTCTCACAGTGCTTGTATTATTGGTGCAGAGTCTAAAGACACAAGGAAGGCATATTGTCCACAGATTATTCCTAAAAAACACGATTAGCAGCGATGTATTCACCGGACGCTCAGAAGTGCAAGACTGGAAATTACCCAGAATTCGTCTAGTAAATATGGAGGGCATACAACACATCTACAGGTAAAAAAATCTTAGAGTATATCACTGCTCTATTGTCAACAGTTTCCGCAGCGTACGCGACATATTTTCTTTTGATATTTTCTTCTCACTTTGGGTTACATTATCGCAGTTTTCATGCGGATCCCTAACTTTTTTGAATACTTTCTATATCTTAAGTTCATCAAGGATAATGTTGGATTCTCTTGGTTTAAGAATTTTTAAAATCGGTCTTGTCGTTTCAGAGGCAAACAAACAATCAAATCTTTTCTCTCTATTATATTAATATAGTTTAGATAATATATAGGTACATATACCATGACTAGTATAAAATCCATGGCGATTAGGTGGACTGAGTCATATTAAATTAAAGTCGCTAAGATGAACATAGCCGCTTTCGTGTTTGTCCTTGCATTCTCTGTCCTCGGAGTCAACTCTGAATGTTGCGGTAGAACAGCAATGTACTGGTCTACAGAAACAAACTGTCTTCCATATAGCCAACATTTTTACTTGCCAGTGGATAACGAAGCCGATGTTTCAGCGCATGCGATATTGCCGACGCGTTGTATTGCTAAAGTTTGTGGCGATGGGAAAGTGCACGATGGACTGTATTGCGGTGTTGGCTCATGCAACATATTTGGCTGCAATTGTGACGATGGTTGTATAAGAGGCGATGCTGAAGCAAACTTCCGGATAGAATCTGGTATCAGTAGCGCCAGTGGAGGCATTAGCGTGAAGGATCCCACGACATGGGGTTAGATTTTGTTTCAATACTGTTAATATTCAAAACTTACGAATTTCAGTAGAAACTAATAAATGTTTTACCAATCATATCATTTGTTTCATTAGCATACCTAGAAGGAGTTTCTTGTTTTTTTTTTTTTTTTTTATGCATGATAGGTTAGCCTTTGACCACTATCTCACCTGATGTTAAGTGATGATGTGGTCGAAGATGTTGTACAGGCTAACCTAGAATTACTGGCTCTCAAGGACATCTGCCGGAACACACCGTTAGGTGCTTGGCGACGGATTTTCAACTTGAGGGTGGTAGCTAGCCAGGCGGGCATTCGCAAAGTGCCCTACCACCATGCTGTAACGACTGCCATCCTAAGACAACAACCGGGACCGACGGCTTAACGTGCCCTCCGAAGCACGGAAGCGCTCAGTAGTAATGTCACCAGCGGTCACCCATCCAACTCCTGACCACGGCGGACGTTGCTTAACTTTGCTGATCGATTCAGAATGGCTAAGCAAACTTCGCTACGAGCGCTTGTTCTTGATTTTTAGCCAACTTCAAAAAAGGAGGTTCTCAATTGGTACCGTAAAAACAGATTTTTACGGTTCCGTACCCAAAGGGTAAAAACGGAACCCATTACTGAGACTTCGCTGTCCGTCTGTCACCACGATGTATCTCAAGAACGGTGATATAGCTAGACAGTTGAAATTTTCAGAGTTGATGTATTTCTGTTACATCAACTCTGAAAAACAAATACAAAAAGTTGGCCAAGTGCGAGTCGGACTCGCGGACGTTAAAACAAAAAAAGATTAAATATGAAGTCTAATGTTGTATAGCTAATGGTACGGAACCCTTCGTGCGCGAGTCCGACTTCCACTTGGCCGATTTTATTATATGTTTGTTACCTCAGAACTTTTTACTGGGTGTACCGATTTTGATGTTTCTTTTTTTTATTTGAAAGCTGATGCTTGTCGTGTCGTCCCATTTATATTGCATCAAAATCAGCCAAGCCATTTCTGAGTTACACTTCAATAACTGAAAAGATTCCGATTCAATCAATCGATCCCGTAAGTAGCAAGGGACACCAAAAAGGGTAAAAATGGAACCGACTTCAACACTCAATAGTGTGAAATAACTTGTCGAAGTCGGTACCATGCGCACAATATCGTGATATTTTTGACCTGTTTATTGTACATATATTACCTGTTTAAAAAAGTTATTTGAAACTTTTGGGTGTTGTGTTGAAGTCGGTTCCATTTTTTGGTATTTTTTTAATATTGTATACATGTAGCTGCCAATAATAATACAAATATTAAAGTGACTCATTATAAGTACAAAATGTAATTCCCCGAAAAAAATAACAAAAATATCTTATCAATTGCAAAGCCTCTGGCTAATTGCCTTAAGTCTATTGTATTAGGACATAAAATGTATTGTTTTAATAATAAATAAAAATAAAATAAAATGTCCTAAACATCGTGTGTTATTATATCTTGCATGTACAGTTTTCCGCTTAAAAATGTAATACTCTGAGAAAAGGAAAGATGCACCAAGTGAGTATCATACCACTGCTCACGTCAAACTGATCCCAGGGAGTGAGGCCCAGCTGCATATTGGGCGCACACCATGACTCCTCAACCCCTAAGGATTGGCTGTGTTTTTTTTAATATATTATTGTGACCGAACAAGCTCGAGGCCCATCCGATGTTAAACGGACTAACCTCTGTCTATAACAGATGCATTTCGTCACAAGTCACGAATTCACTGCGCCCGTCACCTTGAGATATAGTTGTTAAGCACAGATCACAGAAACTAGATCACTATGTTGTTAAGTCTCATGTGCCTGTAATTTCACTGGCTCTCAAGGAGTGCTGCCGGAACACACCGTTAGGTGCTTGGCGACAGATATTCTACTTGAGGGTGGTTGCTAGCCAGGCGAGCATTCGCAAAAAGCCCTTCCACCATGCATAATTTCATAAATATTTTTTTTTATTTGCACAATATAATAATAGATTTCTATTGTTAAGAATTAGTATCAATTTTGCATGGTGATAGGGCATTTTGGGAATGCTCGCCTGGCTACCACCCTCAAGATGGAAATCTGTCGCCAAGCACATTACGGTGTGTTCCGGCAGCAGTCCTTGAGAGCCAGTAATTTTAGGTTAGCCTGAACAAGATCTTCGACAACATTATCACTTACCATCATGAGATAGTGGTCAAAGGCTAACCTATGAGGCATAATAAATAATAAGTTAAAATCTGTAAGCCCTGATTACCCGAAAGAAAGCGGATATATTCTTACCAAAGAGAGCATTCCAAGGCAAATGTCCTTAATAGGGTTCCATACTAGACACGCCGCGCGAAGCGAGCCCTATCACTATCCTGCAACTTGAACATTTTGTGGTACACTTTACTGAAAAACTATCACGCCTATAGTTGTGTGCTTTAACATAGTAATTTAACATCATAGTTAGATGTGTTATCAGTTAAAAAAATAAATTTCTATAACCATAAAAAAATCATGGGAATAGAATGGGATTAAATATCATGACCACCATAAAATGCTAAGATACCCTTAATTATTTTACCAAAAATTGTAATCAAACACGAAATGTAGAAAATGATCACTAAAGTCATATTTAGGTGTAACGATGAGCGAAGCGAGGAGGCGTTAGTTTACTTGTGACTACATCAACGCGCGAGCCGAGCGAGCGAAGCGAGCGTGCTGCGGCAGAAGAATTATAGCAAGATGTAAAAACTTTGGTTATAAGTTTACCTTAAATTGCGTGTTTAATTTTGGTGATCATTTAGTATTTTTGTCTTTTATATTATGTTACTTAATCTGGTGGTAAGTTAAACATACGCCGAATAGAATGTTATTGTACTGCAAACGCCATCTGTTAGAAAAGCAAAGAGTTAACATTGCTAACCAACACTGAGTTTAGTCAACAAACTTTAGTTTGTTGACTAAACTCAAATAAATTATGGTTAATCTACTTAATACTAGATGACACCACTAGAATCAGGTTGTAAAATAAACGCAAGCCCTTACAAAACTCAGCTTGTTTCTAGCAAAGAAAAGGCCCCTTTTTTCATTACCGTATTTTGTTTTTGCTCTATCGCGTAAAAACGGTAATACATACAAGCGTCACACTTACGATATATATAAGTCAAACGTATAATTAGGTATAGTCAAATAACTAATGAATATTGATAGATATAATTAATACCATCCAATTGCAGATCTGACGCCCGTTAAGAACCTCGAATTATATTTAGAAAATAACGTGTACCTATATGGTACATTCCGTGTTGTTTCAGGAACTCTGGGTGTGAGTCCAACTCGCACATGGCCGGTTTTTATTGTTAGAGAAGATATATTATGGTAAATCTTTAACAATAGTAGCAATAACACAGATTACCCCCTCTAGATTCCGCAAACAAGACGACGGTCGCGCGCCACGCATCGGTACAAATGGTTAGATATAAATGAACGCTTTGAATCATAGCTTCAGTTTCGACCAAGTGTCAGACCCGTAAGCGCCTATACGCTCCCGTGTTTTAGCGCCAGTGAATATTTGTTTAGAATTAACAAAACAAGATAAAATTCTACATGTACAGTGAAATGGTATGAATAGTTATCTTGGAGTTCAAATTACCAAAAAGAAGGAATAAGATTTAATTAATAAGTCAGATAATCTTCTTTTACTGGTTATAAGAGGGGTCAGCGTATACTGGTACTAATAGGGTAAAGATTGTTACTTGTCTCTGTTCCACATGGTAGCTGTTGCAAGCTTTGTCTCGTTTTGGCGAAAGCACGTGCAACGCTAGTGTTGTGAAATTCTCTAAATTAAAGACGGTGTCGACATTTTCCAACGAAATTACATAACTTTAATTACATAAATAATATAAACATTAAAACAGCAGTCAGTATGTATATAAGCCTAGCAATTATATTTTTGAACAACAATTTTTTTTAATGTTACCCATATAAATACCGACCAGGGAATAACAAGATTTACATCGTTTTTAACCGACTTCCAAAACAAAGGAGGTTCTAATTTCGTATGTTTTTTTGTATTTCGTACCCAAAGGGTAAAAACGGGACCCTATTACTGAGACTTCGCTGTCCGTCCGTCCGTCCGTCCGTCTGTCACCAGGCTGTATCTCAAGAAAGGTGATAGCTAGACAGTTGAAACTTTCACAGATGATGTATTTCTGTTGCCGCTATAACAAAAAATACTTACAAAAAGTTGGCTAAGTGCGAGTCGGACTCGCGCACCTTAAAACAAAAAAGGTTATTAAAGGTTATATGAAGTCTAATGTTGTATAGCTAATGGTACGGAACCTTTAGTGCGCGAGTCTGACTCGCACTTAGCCGATTTTTTTGTTTTTCTTACCTCAGAACTTTTGTGTGGGTGAACCGATTTTAAAAATTATTTTTTTGTTTTAAAGCTGTTGCTTGTCATTTGCTCCCATTTAAATTTCATAAGCCATATTGAGTTACACTCCGATAACTGAACAATATTTACTTGATGATATAGTCGTTGACAGTGACAGACAATCGATCGCGTAAGTAGCAAAGGTCACTAAAGAGAGTAAAAAATTTTTTTGTCCAAAAAAATGAAACCGACTTCAACACCCAAAAAAGTTAAATAACATGTCGAAGTCGGTACCATGCGTACAATATTGTGATAATAGGTACTTTTGAACTATCATGGTACCGACTTCAACAAGTTATTTCACACTTTTGGGTGTTGAAGTAGGTTCCATTATTTGGTAAATTTATTTTAAAAAAAGTTATATATACCTAGGTATATACGCATCTAAGTCAACAAGTAGGTATTTACAGAAAATACAATACTAACTATATTATTTTTTAAATAAGCAGAACGAAAACTACCTTGATTGTTCAGAGAAGTCTAGGTAAAAATATAAATAGTATTTTTATCGACATGATTCAAACGTAATTATCGCAAGTATAATATGTTCCTACGACTCAGCCCATCCCTACGGTGAGTGTCCGCTTTGTACAATAACTAGTGCGACCTTGAAATAGCCAATGAGAGCGCTTTTGTTTCAGTTCCCGCAACCCTCACCTACCTCTAACTTTGGTGAGCTCGGATACGATTAAAAATCTTCCAATGTGGTATCTAGAGGGGGTAATCTGTGTAGCATTAAGGAGAAGGTAATGATAATACTGAACATAATGACAGAATAAAAAGATGAAAGTAAATTTTATATTACTGTCAAAAGATTAACGTTGATGTTATCAATGAAGGGAATTATTTTAATCTGTACCAATTAACTACTTTATTTGCGGGCTCCTTTAAGCTAAACTTATCTATGGGATTAATAAATACGATATCTCAAATATTTTGTTAAAGAAATTGATAAATACCTACTGTTATAGCCGCTATTGAGGCAATTATTTGGGAGTAATTAATTAGTACTCTTCTTATGAAACAAAACCACACACTTTATTTTGAGCTTATTGAATAACATGGAAGACGGAAGTTACGTTCCAAAACCATAAACAAATTTTACTAAACAGACTATATAACAAATACGATACAATCATAGTACATAAATAATTAGTAAAACACATCACAACAAATCGTGAATTATTGGTAGGTGTTTCGAACGGTGCACCATATTGTAAATAAACAAAACCAATATTAGTAACATCAAAAATCGTAACTACCTTAAAACGACAGTGTGATATTGAAGCAGTGATAGTTCAGTGGCTTTGGCTATGGATTGCCGCGCAGCAGGTCCATGGTTCGAATCCCGCCGCTGGCTTGAGCTTCACCGCATGGTGGAAGGGCATTTTTGCGAATGCCCGCCTGGCTAGCGACCACCCTCAGGTGGAAAATCTGTCGCCAAGCACCTAACGGTGTGTTCCGGCAGCTGTCCTTGAGAGCCAGTAATTCTAGGTTAAGCTTGTTAACACCTTCGACCACATCGTCACTTATCATCAGGTGAGATAGTGGTCAAAGGCTTACCTATCAGCAATAAAAAAAAAATTAAAAAAATTTCTTCTTCTTGTACTTATCCTACGCTTAATTGGGTTGGTACAACATATATTATATTTTTACTACAACTTATAAGGCTTTGACTTTTGTTTTACGACCGATCTATTTGGCATCAACTTTCCTTAACAATTCTAAACGGTATTTAATAATAACAACGATCGAAAATGATATTCTCGATCGTTGTTATTATTAAATAGGTACCGTAATCGCGAAATTGTCACTAGATATATATTTTGATACTTTTTAAGTGTTTTATTTTAATATTATTTAATGTTTTCTTAAGATACTTATAAATATATTTGTTATTATTATATATGGATTTCTGCAAAGTAACGCCGGAATCTATTCATTACCTATTCATTATTCTAAACGGTGTTTTTAGCTGACGATGATAAATGAATGTCTCATGTCTTCGCCTTTTCAAACCTCCTATTAATGCCTGGCTGCTTCTCCACTAAAATTGGAATATGGCCGTAGGTTTTCACACGTAAGAAAAGAGGACAGCTTGTATTTGCTACTGGCAATAATTTGTGGGCTATCAACGGTTATCAATAATATCAGCTGACAATCCTATTTGATAATTTTTTGGCTGATATAAAATTAAACACTCAATTTTAAGAGAACATAGTGTCACACCGTGGTTTGCACTAGTTCAAAGGAGACTAAAACTTTAACAATAACACAGCTACTAATGCAAGGCATAGTCCGGGCAGCTCGCATGATACACGGCGTCTTTTGCATTCTGCTCACTGCCCACACGGAGCGCTGAGTATATACTGTCACAGCAAAGGAAGGATACTTTATGCTCGACAACGACTGATAACAAAGTATAGTTTTAGTACTTATTAGCTCCATTTGCAACTTCGCACTCAGCGGAACAACCTGGTTGTATCCAAGGATTGCGTTCTAAATTTAAAGCGAAAGTGAGATCGAAACGAGATGGTGCCGAATTCTCCATTCACAAATAAGTTTGACAAGGAGACCCTCTGAAACCCAAAATGTTCTTAGTTGAATTGCAATCAGTATTTCGGTGCCTAAATTGGAATAACAGGTCAATAAAACAAAGTCAATCAAGAATTCCTAAAACAATTAACAACAACAACAAACCAAAAACCTACAATTGTTAAATTTGCTGTAGATATATTGGTGTTTGCTGAGGACGCATTAGAGCTTAAAAGTATGATTAGTGAGTTGGGGATAGAAAGTAAGAGAGAAAGAATAGCAATAAGCACAGTGACAAAAAGAAAACAAATGTATATACATATTTAACACTTCATCAAAAGAGACTACAAACTATTACAAAATTGCAGCTACTAATGCAAGGCAGAGCCATGCCTGCTTCCATGAAATTTAGCTTGTTTTGCCTTCTGCCCACTGCCCGCACCGAGCGCTGAACGGCTGTAGCCACTGCACAGAATATATACTTTCAAGGGTACCTACAGGAAAGTCAACTCGTAATGACGACTGATAACAAAAGTATATTATAACAATTATTAGCTCCACTTGTAACTTTGCACTGTGTACGCTGCGCTCTTTCCACTTCTATCATAGTAGTGCTCCTGGCGCCCCCCAGACTGTTATTCAGTAGGACAGCACTGATTCACAGGGAGACACGTACACTAGTCGAAGAACACGCTCACTAGCGGCATTTCGAAGGGAAATCATAATATGAATAAGCTTGCGAGTTCTTTTACCTAGATATTTATTTATTATTTATTTATTTATCATCAAATGCATACTGTGCTTACAGGATACCCAAAGCGCACAGTAGGCCAACCTTAAATAAAACTTATCTACTTATCTATATATCTAGACTTATAAAATTTAGAGTCAATGAAAAATTTTTGACAACACGCCAATACACAATTAAACTTAGAGAAAAATATATCAAGGTCTGGTATCTGAGCAAGCATATCATTGAGCAGATTAAGGCCCTGTGCGGTGGGAGCGTACCGTGCCGATTGTGTGCGCACACCCGCCGGTGCGGCAAACGGACGGCGCACGGCGCACGCAGCACGCACGCGACTCGCGCACCCCCTCTGGCACGGCCAGCGACAAGCGTGCAAGCGCGCTGGGATTGTCTATCAGACCGTTCAACAGCTGATAATAATGCAGTATTAATGTGCATTTTCTCCTTACTTCTAACGTATTGATGCCTACCATTCCGGACACGAACAGAGACGGATACAAAAAGGGATAATAGCCATATAATTTTTTATATAGATATCTAGCAAATTTCTTTTGAACTTTTTCAACCATGAGCTTATATTTATCTTCATGCGGATCCCAGACTAGGCATTGTACTCTAATTTACTGCGCACCAGTGAGTAATATAATACAATTATGGCGCTTCTATCTTGAAATCGCGCTGTCTCCCGCATAACAAAGCCAAGCGATTTGAAAGCTTTATTGCATATATTTTCGATGTGCAACTTGAATGTAAGCTCACTGTCCATTGTTACACCTAGGTCTCTGATTTCTGAAACTCGCTCCAGGCTGATCCCAGATACTTTATAGTCGTATATGATGGGTTTACGCATCCGTGTGAAAGTAATAGTCTTACACTTGTGTCTATTAATTTCCAAGTGATTACTCGCGCCCCAATCCACCAAAGTCAAAGTCAAAGTCAAAATCATTTATTCAATTTAGGCGTCTACGACGTTCTTATGAAGGTCAATTACAAATTTTAATATTGAAATATACTACATTGTACTGCCACGTTCAGCAAACAAAAATTATAGAGCCACTGCGAGAAGAACGGGCAAGAAACTCGGGGCCATTCTTTTAAACGTTATTTAAAAATGTGTTAAGTACATACTATATAGTAAAATTATTACAATACTTAATTTACATTACGTAGGTGTTAGGCGCTAGCTTGGCAGAGGCGAACCAGTCCAAGCATTTTTGTCGTTTAAGTAATCACAAACTGTGTAGTAAGATTTCTTTATCAAAATATTCTTCACATGAAACTTGAATTTTCTTTCTGTGAGCGTTTTAATATGTTTGGGCAATTTATTATAAAACCGCACACAATTTCCTAAGAAGGACCTTTTATTTGTCTTTGCTAATCTAAAACCTGGCACCGCTATTTTATCTTTATTCCTAATGTTATAATCGTGAGTGTCACTGTTTGATTTAAATTTGCTCAAATTTTTACGAACATACATAATATTTTCAAATATATACAGACTTGGTAAAGTTAAAATATCAATTTCTTTAAAAATATCTCTCAGGGATTCCCTAGGATCCATTTCATATATGGCTCGAATTGCACGCTTTTGTAAGATAAAGATTGTCTCTATCTCAGCAGCAGCTCCCCACAGCAATATACCATAAGACATAATACTGTGGAAGTACGCGAAATAAACGAGCCTAGCAGTAGCTACGTCTGTTAGCTGTCTTATCTTACGAACTGCATATGCAGCAGAACTAAGTCTTCCAGATAGATCATGTATATGTGAATTCCACTGTAAAGTTGAATCCATTTTAATTCCCAGGAAGACTGTCGCATTGTCAAAATAGAGTTTTTCTAGGCCAAGCTTAAAGTTTGGTTCAACATAAGTAACATTTGGTAAAGAAAACTTTAAACATTTGGTCTTTTTTGAATTTAAGAGAAGATTATTAGCCGCTGACCACTTAGAGATCATAGATAACACATATTTACATGAATAAGTTCACTATCCCTCCTATCTACTTTAAAAATTAGGGAGGTATCATCAAATTTTTAACCATGCAAGGCAGATCATTTATATATGCTAGAAACAGAAAAGGTCCTAAAATTGATCCTTGCGGTACGCCTATTCTTACCAAAGACCCGTAGCCTGTCTGACAGATATGACTTTATAAGATCCAGAGCTTTTCCACGAATACCATAATGTGAAAGTTTTCGAATCAGAGTGCGGTGCTCTACACAGTCAAATGCCTTAGAAAGGTCACAGAATACGGCAATAGCATCCTGTGACCACCCTGTCGATGTCAGCCTGAAGCGCATCACAGTCCTCAACGGTATGAATACCTAAGTACAGCTTCAGATCGTCGGCGAACATAAGACATTCAGCCGTTCTAACTACCTTCGGCAGGTCGTTTATCATTATTAAGAACTGGGTCGGTCCTAAGGTGCTCCCTTGGCTTACACCAGAACAGGTCATATAAGGGTCTGAGCGGTACCCAGATAACTGTACATATTGCACTCGATCACAAAAATAGCTACTAAATAGTTGCAACAACGATGGCGTAAATCCTACAGAAGCAAATTTCTTTAAAAGCACATCATTATAGACGCGGTCAAAGGCTTTTTTAAAATCGAAAAATGCTGCATCTACCTGCTTTTTTCGATTCATTTCAGTGACTGCATAGTCCACAAGATTTACCGGCTCTAAAACCATGCTGGCACTCGGCTAACTGAGTTTGGACCTGCCTGGTGATGTGGCGATTTAGAATTGTGTCGAAGACCTTGCCGAAAGCCGATAGAACAGCTATAGGCCTATAGTTCTCAACCAATGGACTGACGCTGCCCTTAGGTATCGGGATTACGCGCGATATTTTCCAGATGTTAGGGTAGGTAGACGATTTTAAAGCCAAATTGTATATGAAAAGGAGAGGGGCCATGAAAACTGACTCGCAATCTTTTAGAAGAAAAGACGGGATTCCATCAGGTCCTGCAGACGTATGTGCTTTCAGGCGCCGAACAGCTATTGATATATCGTTTGGGGCGATACATTCCAATGCAATTCGAGAAGAGCAAAGCGAGGACGTAGCTTCACGCTCAGCGTCAGCTGCTGACAGCTTAGGACAATGTGGCAGAAACATTGAGCTAAAATAAGTGGCAAATGCATTGGCGGCACCTATTTTTGAAACACATGTCCCATTAAAAACAAATTCACTACATGATTGCCTTGTAACCTGTTGGTCTTTTACAAATGTCCAAAATGATTTTGGGTCCTGTTTTATATTCGCCTCCGTTCGCCTGATGTACTTGGAGTAAGCGAGATCAATGAGCTGCTTTGCGCGTTCCCTATAAAATTTATAAACTTCGCGATTAAAATCTAAATTAAAACATTTATATTTTTTCAAATGGAAATGCTTATTCTTTAGTGTGCCTATTATTTTTGCATTAAACCAAGTCGGGTATTGGTATTTGTAGTTAAAATTATTATCCTTTTTTTTAGGTACGTGACGGTCAAAACATTCGCTAAGTTTATTATAAAATAAATGAGCAGCTTTATTTACGTCAGATGTAAGAAACAATTCATCCCATTCAATAGAATCTAACTCAGCATATAAAGATAACAAATCTGCTTTGTAAAAATTCCACTCGCGGTATGAGTCATCACTGGTCGGACCCGGCGGCGGCGGAGGCGCGCGGCGTCGCGGTGCTTCCGAGCGCTTGCACCGTAGGCTAACCTCAAGCGGGGGGTGGTACGCATCCTCCTTACCCTCCACCATGGGCTCCGTGTCCCCACTAACATTAATCCACTCATTGCTAAGATTACTCAGAACCAAGTCTAAAATATCACCATATACATTTGGGATCAATTTATATTGTTTCAGCTTACAGCATTTCAAAAAACATTTATAGTGCCTAATTACGTTCTGACTACACGAGTTCAGATTAAAGTCACCTAGAATTAAAATATCTAACTTACTATACTTAGCAACAAGATTCTCAAGAACACTAAACGTATTGCAATATTTATCGTCCCCGGACCGAGGAGGAATATAAACAGCACAACAAATAATCTTTTTATATTTAAGCGTAACAATACCTATTACTATCTCGCCATCGCAGTCATACCCGTCAATTTCAACTATTTGTTTCACTGTATATTTATCGGGAAATGCGAGCAAGACGCCACCCCAACCAGCATCACGGGAACGGTCACGCCTGAGAACTGTGTATCCCGGGGGAAACAACTCGCCGTCATTTACACTACTAGTTAGAAACGTCTCCGTAAACACAAATATATTTGCCGATTTAGCTAATATCGCTTTTTTACAGTCATCCAGTTTAGTCCGTAGACCTCTGACGTTTTGATAAAAAAACAAATATGTCTTGAATGGATTGTTTCTATTAGTTCGCTTGCTGTTGTGGGCTTCGAAACCCACTACGCCATGGCTTGATGTGGACGTCCTCGGCCCAGTACTCTGGCTTCACATATTTATCGATATTTCTAGTAGGGACAGTTAACTTAAACGACGCATAATCGCCGCGCGATTTTAATGCTTCTGCTAAACATTTATCACCGGGATAGATAGATAGCAAATGAGAAACTACTTGTTCTGATGACGTTCCTATCTGGACAAAATACAAATGTAAGTAGGATTTTCGCTCGGCTGCAGATAATGGACAAGCAGCTGATCCGGGGGTCGCCGTTCCACGAGTTACATTAGTCGGGGATCGACGTGACCTACGGCTGGTGACTTCAGCCCAGTCGTTGCTAGGTACACTATGTTGCGCATGATTCACCGCTGGTTGTTCGGTAATAATATTCGCAGCTGGGATTTGAAGCGATAACGGCGGCGGCAGATTTGCAGCCTTGGTTGTCGGAGTTGTAGGGGTGGGAGTAGCGCTGTGACTCGACGACGTGCTCGGCTTCGCTGAGCGTGAGTTCGTTTGTGTGACAGAGACAGCAGGTGATGCGCGTGACGCTGCCCCACCTTTTGCCTTCCGAGCATCGACGGTCAGCGCCGAAGCGGCCTGAGCACGAGCTTCCCTTATTGGTCGCTTCGCAGGTTGCGCACTGTCGTCATCGGATTTAACGTCAACTGCTTCGTTTCGAGTCAATTTTGTCGAATCACTACTAATTTCACGATCACGAATGAGGATTTTTATCAGCGAATTTTGTTCGAGTACGATCTTCTCCAGTGAAATTATTCTGTTTTCCATGGAGTGCACAGTTTTAGTAAGTTCACGGATCACACAATCATCGGGTTTAACAGACATTACGAATTTTAAATCAGTGCAAATACGCGGAGCAAAATTAACGACGTCCGATCTCGCCAAGAGCGGTGCGCGGCTTCTCGGCTAATATATGTTCTTTATATGATAAACGTTCGTCCACTATGATTCCAAAGTATTTAATTAACGTCACATTTACAGGAGGGCATACTGCATGCTGAATTAATTTTAAGACATAGTCGGGAATCAGGTTCAGGTGTTTTAATCTTGTGAAAACAAAGGTACTTACTTGGTTTTACTATCAAGTGATGTTAAGAGATTTGAATCCAGCCAGTGTTTGATGCGTGTCTTACCGGTTTCTGCGTTTTAAAATGCTAATTTCCAGGTTCTGCCTTGAATGAAAGCCACAGCGTCATCTGCGTAGCAGACCAGGTCTGTGTATTTGTTCACGAATATGCGTTAAGGTAATACTTTTACTTATAATTTGAAATTGTGTTAACTCCACATCGTGTCAGGTGATTTGTTACGGGAGGGACGAGGTGAAGCTTTGATCAAGAGTCGATTGTAAGAGGGTGTTCCGCAGTATTAACTACTGAAATATTAAAGCGTAAATTTAATTTAACTATATGGTACTCTACCCGTGGACAGTGACCTCAGCTCTGTTTTCTACTTATGATTGTCTCCTGGTAGAAAACAGAACTCACAATGTTTATGTTTAACATATTTAGGACCTAGATATGGTTACATTATTTATATTTGTTTATTTATTTATGCCTGATAGTTTAGCCTTTGACCATTATCTCACCTGATGGTAAGTGATGATGTGGTCGAAGATGTTGTTCAGGCTAACCTAGAATTACTGGCTCTCAAGGACAGCTGCCGGAACACACCGTTAAGGTGCTTGGTGACAGATTTTTTACTTGAGGGTGGTAGCTAGCCAGGCGGGCATTCGAAAAATGCCCTACCACCCAGAGATTTGAAATACATAGATTAGTTATATCCAAACACCGCTGCTCTAAAAGCTTACTAGAAGTTACCTATATACATACCTACGCACATGTATATGCAGTTTGTAATGACAAGGAAAGAACGTTCAAATATTATGCGTCATATCTGTTGTTAGAAAGAGAAAAATAAGCAATTCGTGTTACCACCGAACCGCCACGAAACGTTCCGATCACCATTATGCTGCGATCTCTTTCACTCTCTCATACCAAACGATACATATATCTCGCTCTTCCATTTCATTGGGATTAGTTCCTATGATAAAACAAAATAACGATATTTTCTATTTCAACAATAAAAGAAATAATTACGCGTGAAATGAAACAGTTTTCTTATCTCTCACAGTGCCTGTATAATTGGTGCAGAGTCTAAAGACCAAGGAAGGCATTTTGTCCATAGATTATTCCTAAAAAACACGATTAGCGGCGATGTATTCACCGGACGCTCGGAAGTGCAAGACTGGTAGTGACTCAGGTGATTACCCTGAATTCGTCTAGTAAATATGGAGGCCATACAACACATCTACAGGTAAAAAAATCTTAGCTACCACCATGCTGTAACGACTGCCATCCTAAGACAACAACCGGGACCGACGGCTTAACGTGCGCTCCGAAGCACGGAAGCGGTCAGTAGTTATGTCACCCATCCAAGTCATGACCGAGGCGGACGTTGCTTAACTTTGCTGATCGGTTCAGAATATCTAAGCAAACTTCGCTACGAGCGCTTCTTGTGATGCTTTTCTTTTTATTATATAATATATAAATGTTAGATATATATAAGCTAAGTAATTGATGTGAATCAATCTTTATCCAATGCTTCCCTGCTAAGTTGTTGTTGGCATTTGTTATAGTCAAAGATCGCGGTTCACCGCAGTTGATGGTTGAATCATTAAAGTGGTTTTGTTTAATATTACAAAAAACATATACTTTATACGAGTATATAAAAATTACGTCTCACGTTGTTTGTCCGCAATGTACTCCTAAACTACTAAACTCATTCTAAATTTGATTTGCACACCTTGTGCAATTTGATTGAAATTAAAAGATAGGATAGCTTACATATCAATTTGTAGTCTTGATTACCCGTGCAAAGTCGGGGCGGGCCACTAGTTGTACTATACAATAAACAATAATTCATTGGGTTTCTGGTCAACGCTGAGACCTTTGAACTTATGGTTGGAAACATAACATTTAACACTGTTTTAGTTCTTGAGAAAATTGTGTTCAACGGTTCAGTAAATAGAATCTCGAATTATATAACAATAACTGTAAAAAATAATAATATAAGTTTGTCCAAGCTGTTGGTCATCCATAAAATAAATAAATAAATAAATATTGTCACCGATTTCACTTACGTTAAAAACAGTCGAGTAGCTCGATCTCGACCGGTTTCGCGACTTTTAGAGTCGCTTCTTCGTGGAGTACGTGCGCTCCCGACCGCGTCCGCGCATGCACAATGCATCATTTATTTTCAAATATTTTACGTAACTAAATTACTATGTTGGTTAGGTAACATTCCTTTTCCAATTATATCTGTAAAGCACCTATTATATATATTTTACCGGTTGTTAGAAGTCAAGAATAACATGAAAATAGTGATTTGTACAATAACATGAACGTGTGTTAGGAACATGCCCTAATGTCATTTTATTTGAATTTTATTTTCAAACATTTCAGGCATTTTTTTCATACCAAACTGTTATATCAGCCTTATTATAGCGGCAGAGTTGACGAAGAAAATCATAGGTTTTATAAGACTGAAGTCAGGACTTTAATATAAGGGTAAGAGTCGGTTTTAGGTATTCATATGCATATTCCTATTGTTTGTTTTTTGTTTCAGGAGTCGCTGGATTGTCACAGCGGATAGAATCTTGGATTTTCACTTCTCGTTCGCGGGATTTCACGATGAGACCGTGAATTTTATCTGGCCTTTTACAATCCGAATAATGTAAATATACAGGGTTATTGGTAATATGCTAACAACCTCTTAGGGTTGACATCTGCTAGTCCTCACAAACATTTTGAGATATTTTATTTTTTTTAATTTATTTTGACGGAATAAGTACGAGGCCCATCTAATGTTAAAAGTATCTTGCCTGTAATGTATTATTTCAATTATTTTTTTTATTTTGCTCGACGTAAATATAGAAAACTCTATTCAAAGGGAGCAGGTCAGCAGGGCGCGGTCCAGTGTTGCCGCGGTAAACGCTCTTGGCTCTGAGTAGGCACGAAAAATATACCTATAACACGAAAAATATACCTATCTCAAAATGTTTGTTAGGACTAGCAGATGTCAATCCTAAGAGGTTGTTAGCATATTACCAATAACCCTATATATTACATTGAGGCTTTTTACCTGATTGTCATATTCTGTTATTCTGCGCGTAAAAAGGTACTTACAACAAAGAATTTTAAAGGCTTTAATGTTATTAAACGTTTCATAAAATAGTCCATGCATATTTAATATTTTACAAAATAGCTTACGATCTTAAATAATAAAATGCCTGTACTTAGATACGATTATCATGGGATTAATTAGTAAAGATAACACGATTTTTAATCTAATTGCACCTCAACGTTGGGTATAAAAGTGCAAAAGTAGCAAATATTGCCACTCTGCTATATATCAGCCAACATGAAACTGTTCCTGCCGTTAATGTGTGCTATGCTTGTCGCTTCAGTTAGCGCAGAGCTGGTGGAGAATGTGGTAATCGAGCGAGCGCAGTTCTACCACCAGGATGTCGGCATTGCCGCGGCCGAGCGCATCCGTCGCGCGGAGGAAGCCGATGGCTCTGGTGACAACGAGCGCCTCATGGGCGGTTCATTTGCAGTGCTCGGTGACCACCCCTACATGGTGAGTAGTAGCTCATGACAAGCAGACTGCGCGGAGTGACCTTGAGCCGCGTATCCACTTGAGGCAGCTACGGGCCGAGCGGCTAGCTCAACTGGAGGCTGCTCTAGTGGAGACCACGCCGCAAGTAGAGGCTTGCCGCGGCGCGAATCAAGTGAGGCGGCCGCGCCACCAGCCATTCAGTGTCGGTAAATGTGCCGTGGTCGAGATTGGAGACACGCGCTCAGTGGAGATGGTTGTGTGTGCTCGATACGCGGCATAATGGATAAAGATAAACGTATCGAGTTTTATGCATTACTTATTCTCGCCTGCGATAAAATTCCTTAATCCACCATCGAGGTTTTCATTTCTGCGCTTTGTTTTTTCTATTATTTTTTTTTTTTAATGCTTGAGAGGTTTGCCTTTGACCACTATCTCACCTGATGGTAAGTGATGATGTTATCGAGGATGTTGTTCAGACTAACCTAGAGTTACTGGCTCTCAAGGACAGCTGCCGGAACACACCGTTAGGTGCTTGGCGACAGATTTTCAACTTGAGGGTGGTAGCTAGCCAGGCGGGCATTTGCAAAGTGCCCTACCACCATGCTGTAACGACTAATAAAAATTTAAAAAAAAAAAATTTTTTAGTTTTAATTAAAATTAAAACTAAACTATTTTCTTGTAATGATTAATCACTAGTAAAACTGCAGCGACTTTACGTGCGGCGGTCATGACTAGTTAGTAACAAACGGTAGCTCGGGTAGAGGCCGGCTGTCTTGTTACTCTATTCTGTGGCTCAAGTGGAGTCAAGCAAACATTCCGCAGCTCGCGGCACGCTCTGTACGAGGAAGCTCGACTTGGGGCTGTGCTAGTGGTACGCGCCTTAACAGTCATCGGGAGTTTTACGTTACAGGGAGGGCTTGTGATCACGCTGACTACAGGTGAAATCTCCATGTGCGGCTCCACTCTGCTGAGCCGCACGCGCCTCGTGACTGCGGCGCACTGCTGGTGGGATGGGCGCCACCAGGCGCGCCAGTTCATCGTCGTGCTTGGATCCACTCTCCTATTCAGCGGCGGCGTGCGTGTTGCCACCAACCAAGTCGAGATGCAATCCAGCTATAACACTGCAACTCTTGCCAATGACATCGCCATGATCATGATCAACCAAATCACCTACACAAGTAAGTATAGTTCCACCACTTGCTGATCACAACTTAACCGGTGAGGATTTTGACAAGATATTAATAAATATCTATTAATAATAACATATATTTTAAAAATATTTCAAGAAAAAAAAAAATTTATTTTAGTACACTTAAAAATATATCCAGTGATTCCGCCTAATTTTCCTGCTAAGTCGACGCAGCCAAACTAAAAGAATTTTCGACGCGTTCGATTCTACACGAAGTATCCTCAGGAGGTCCAGACTCCTTGAGCGCATCATCGAGACGTGCGCTCTTATAAAAGCGAAACTTGCATTTTCCGATTTTTTAACTGCTCTACACTCTGGCAAATGCATCAAAAGCATGTTAAGTACTGATAACTTCATGTACACTCTATTCACTAATATCTGTTCAAAATAAAAATAACCCTCGCATCTGCTCTTACAGTACGAGTAGACAAACGCAAGGAGTCAGAAAGCTTACAGCAGACCGCACCACCGGACTCCGTATGAGAACTTCTGAGTTGTTCTTTGTACTACTAAATACATTTAAGTGCTAACTTTATGGATTGTAAAACTTTGTTTTAAGTGACCCTTTTCACCGCTTCCAGACGTGATTGCACCGTTGGCACTGCCGAACGGCGATGACCGCTCCAAAACGTTTGAGAACTGGTGGGCTGTTGGCGTCGGTTATGGCAGGACCGGCACTTGTAAGTCAAACATACTTTATCTCGTGGATCATAGTAGTCTTCTGACTTTTCAAGAATCAGCTAAAAATTACGTGAAAAGAGAAACTTTAAGAATTTTCAGATATTGTACCCAGAAAGTCCATTCACGTGTTTTTAATTTATATTAGTTTATTAGGGTTTGGGCTGGCCTGTGTCACGACAAGAACAATTTCGTCCATTCATTTAATTAAATTCGATCTTGTTCTGTAATCATTTCTAATATTATAAACGCGAAAGTTGGTATGTATGGATGTAGTATGTATGGATGTTTGTTACTCTTTGACGCAAAAACTACTGAATGGATTTAAATTAAACTTTACAACAATATTTCTTACAAATCAGAATAACACATAGGCTATAATTTATAAGGATATTGTGTGAATGGTCCAAAATAACGAGAAGTGTCAAGTAGGAAAAATGTCTGCTGTGCAAAAACCCTTAGTATCACACGCACATAATGTTCTAAAAAAAACTTGCAACTGTATATATCTATCTTTTTTTATCTATTTAACAAACATACAAACACACAAACGCCCACCTTTATAATATTAATTTGATAAGGATCAATTTGTTACTACCAAATATGCATTCGAAATAAACACAATAAAAAATAAATTATTATTTATATTTATTTATATTATGATACAAGTGAGCTAAGTTGCTCATTATACACGAGGCTGATATACGCCCTCGCCTACGGTTCGGGCTGCAACCCACAGCCTCGTGTATAATGAGCAACTTAGCTCACTTGTATATAATATACTATTGTCGAAAGTACATTTTACCAGAATACTAATGGATACGCAATCTGTGATGTCTCGATCGGTAAAACATTATGAGGAGTAAATGAATCACAATATGAACTGCCACAATTTCTAATAAATAATTATTTAACTTCTTAGTAACTAATACTAAAGAACATTAGTGCACGCAGTGAACCTCAAGTATTTATGTCTACCAACAGCATTCAGCATCTATTTAACCTCAACTTCACAATGTATCTACTCGTACCTATACCTATTACTTACAACACTGTAAATGTACAGTATCAAATTGCATTTCTTTACGGTCTTTTCCCTAATCGACCATCAATAGCTATTTTTTGTGCCTGATAACTTAGCCTTTGACCGCTATCTCACCTGATGATAAGTGATGATGTGAGCAAAGATGTTGTTCAAGTCAACCTAGAATTACTGGCTCTCAAAGATTTCACACCCGGTTACATTTTGTGATCACACATACTCTAGTCAATTTAAGAAAGGTAATAAGTAAGAGTGCATACTAGACGTACAGTAGGTACCTTTGTTAACAAAAAAGTATACTAAATACTACTGATGGCAACGAGAGCACTCCCAAAGCGTCAACTCCCAGATGTCACCGTCAACCGTTACTTTCTGACATAAAGAATTGCATTCACAATAGAAAACAAAAGCATAAAGCCCACCATTCACTGCACAAACTCTGCCCCACACCGCACACCGCACCTTACGAATCTGGGGACAAATCCGTGATCGCCCAAACAATGCACAAGCGCTTTAAAACTGTGCTACACAGCCGGAAACCAGCCTAGCACCATTTTTGCCAACCATGGATTACAACTGTGTAGATGATGATTTGCCACAAAATTATGTTTGACCTTCCAACGCCCTTGGAGTGCGAGCATGCGTTGTCAACCGTGGAGAGCAACCACTATTTCCGACCGTGTGGACGCCGGTCACAAACCACGCGAGGGCAGTATGCCGCTGCAGGCACTGCAGCCAGCGAGAGCGCACGCATTGCGGGAGCGCACGCATAACGCGTTTCCCTCTTTGAGATACGTAGGCATAAAAGCCAAGACCAAATAAAATGCATTATTTATTACTTATTTTATTTCGTTATTTCATACTAAGCTAGTAGGTAATTTAAAAACGTAAGGAGCGATATCGTGTATAGTTTGACTTTCGTACGATGTGTTTTATTTGCGCGGGAGTTCGAAACACACTGTGGTGTCTGTGGTGAGCAACTGTGTAGTAGTAAATTCCGACGGTGGTGAGCAACAAGCCGCCCGCCAAGGCCAAGGTTGCCAACTGCGTAGATCAGCTTTTAGGCGCTCATGTACTTTGGCTTTAAATATTTATCCCGAACAAATCCCGAATTAAAACCGAACCTTTTGTCGCGGGTGTGATGAATTTTGAGTAAATTCAATATGACCATAGTGTCTCATTGACATGTGATGAAATGCGTTGCAGCAGAGAGCGACGCCATCAACCAGAGCCTGACGGAATTGAGCATGTGGGTAGCCCCGCTAGCGTCATGCAGAGGATGGTATCCCCAGATGACTGCCAACGCGATGTGCGCAAGTGGCAACATTGCAAGCCGTGGCGTTTGCAGTGGTGACTCGGGCGGTCCGCTCGTCTACATCGATGGCATCAGGCCCATACTCGTGAGTACCAGCGCACTCCCTCTCGCTTCCGCTACTGACGACGCCACTCTCATTTCTCCCTCTGTACCTCTTGCAGATTGGCGTCGCGTCCTTCTGGAACAACATCTGCGATCGCAGGGCTGTCTACACGCGCGTCTCTTCTCAAATCGACTGGATCCGATCTCGCATTTAATACATAAGCCTACCTAACTATGCAGAATATGTTTGTGATATTTGTAAGAGACTTTTATTAACCCTTTCGTTGCCAAGCTTTCCGCCACGGGCACACAAAACAGGTATCGATTGCCGCGCGCCCGTGACGGGCACAACCACTTCAAAGCACTTGAAAGCGGACCGGTATCATATTTAGTTTAAAATGAATACCTGGTTTATATTTTCTAATAAGTTACCTAATATGAATAAAACTAATTTTGTAATGTAATCCGCAGAACATGCGCTGTAGTAAAAAGAAAAATGTTAAAGTTTTAGGGTTTCGTCATCATTTACAAGTTTAAAGCTTATTGCAAAATTAGTCTTGTTTGTAGTACAACATAAGTCGAACTGGCTGTGGCCGACCATCCCCATGCGATAGATAAAGAACGATAGGAAAAATCAGAGTTATGAGGTGAAATGTTAGCTCAGTCGGTCAGAGTATACCCCTGCTAAAGGGGTGGATGACTCGGGTTCGGTACATGACTTTAATTACTTTCGTAAATTTGTAATGAATAAGTTGCCTTTTGCTATCATCACACAGCTTGCCTCGCGAAGCACTGATTCAGTGGCAACTTGGTGGCTTAAGAATATCCATGTAATAATATTCATTTATTTGTGCAAATATTGTGATATTTGTTAGATATTTACAATAAATAATATTCTATAATAGCGAATAATCCATCGTTTGAAAAAATTGCAAACTTTAGAAGATGTAATAAGTTTAAGTAGGCAGAAATCCGTTATCTCATGCCAGTATTAAGAAACTAACCATAACAATACTAATTAAATAATTAAATGAGTTCACAATAATACATTTTTTAATGCATGGATCACTGAGTCCTTTTATTTAGTAATACTTTGATAGCTAACATTTGAAAGAAGCAATTAATGAATTCTTGAAGCATTGATGGCCGTGCGGTTGTAGCTATGTACTGCCGTGCTGCAGGTCCCTTGTTCGATCCCCACCACGGGCTCGGGCTTCACCACATGGTGAAAGGGCATTTTACGCATGCCCGCCTGGCTGGCTACCACCCTCAAGTAGAAAATCTGTCCCCAAGCACTTTACAGTGTGTTCCGGCAACAGTCCTTAAGAGCCAGAAAAATTACAGGCATATGAGACTCAACAACTTAATATCTCAATGTATTGGGGCGCAGTGCAATTCGTCACATGACGAAATGCATCTGTTATAGGCAGAGGTTAATCCGCTTAGCAACATGGCCTCAAGCTTGTTCCTTCTCAATTACATAAAAAGAAGGAAACAAGCAACAATAATAGATTAAAAAAATACAAAATTTACCTATAACGATCTCTCAATAAAAGTTACCTTTTCATTTATATTGTTGTGTATTACCTATTTCATAGGTCTTTTAGTTTTATCACTAATTATATAGTAATTAAACAATTTTAAACGGTTTAAATCGCGTATATTTTTTCCCAACGTTTGTTCGGGTGTTCGCGGGGTGACCACGATCACTGCAAAGAGTTTGAAACCGTTTAAAGTTGTTTACTATGTGTAACAATCGCGAAAACCTAAGACAACATTATCACTAATTATACTTAGCTGTAGTGTGACGAAGTCATGCTCTTTTACCGCATAATCACCTCCTTTCATAATTCGCTACTGTCCACATATTTTTTATACTCTCATTCTCCAGTTAGGGCGGGTTCGGAAATCACTGGGTTAATGGAAAAGTTACCTACCCGAGTGATGTCTGGAAATCACCTAGGTGAATTGGGTGAGTTAAGACGTTCAACCGAGGCCGTTCGAAAAACAAGTAAAAGTTCACTTGACACCTGAATATGTTACCCGATGCACAACGGTGAGAATTTTCAACTGTCAGGTAGTGAGTTATTGTTATTTGAGAATCCATTTAGGCTCCGCGCAAACGAGTCCCCGACCACAGCCACTGGTGGCCAGCGACAGCCACTTAACATACTTTTTTCTGCTGTAGCGAGTGGCCGCCACCGGCTACACGTGCGCGGTGCGTCTAAACAAAATATATGAAAAAATATGCTAAGTAGCTTTCGCTGGCCACCAGTGGCTGTGGTCGGTGGCTCGTTTGCGCGGAGCCTTAAACGTGTAATTTTTATATATTTTTGAACGTAGTATGACATTTTTATAATATTTTTATCTGTATTCAATGACATTTTGTTTTATTTATTTGTATATTTGTAAACTGATTTACACGCGTTAAAAAGTAATTGAAGTTATTTAAGTACGTACTTGACTTGCATGATAACTTTATTTAATATTATTTAATATTGAAGAACGAAACTTTGAGATTCAATCAAACATTGTTATAAGCAATAAATTATTCTGATAAATGACATAAGTTTTTATATTCCTTGTAAGAAAATATTTATCATAAAAAAAAACTAGCAAAGGGTCGGGAAATAATTAACCTTACCTAACCCTGATGAGAGGCGAGCGACGGTTGTTCCCACGCCCGACGTCCCAAGGCCTCTAAATGGACACGGAATAAGAGTTATCAGAACGCCGGTTCTTTGGACCTTCAAGAACCGACCAAAGACTCTGGTCGTTCGTTGACCGATATAGAATTCGGTATGACTCTAATTCGGCTTACATTCATGAAAAAATATTTTTAATCAAATTATAATTCAGTTAAAATCGAACCGCCCGAATTGCCCTCATTGATTAAAATTAAATCAGTTATCCTAATATAAATACTTAACACAATGTGATTAATAGGTAACTAATTGTAATTCCAAAAATAATCTAAGCTGATTTGATTTGTATCAGCGCTCATCAATCTAATTGACAACTGATTGCTTTTACACTGATTGCTAAAATCTATTTATTCTTAATTCTGTCTAATAAACACATGGCTTATCTTGTTAATCGTTCGACAGTGATTTGTATGTATAAGTAGATAACCATTATCCGCTGTAATTACTGGTTGTGATACCTAAATGCAATCGTGTTTACGATAGAGCAATTATTTATAAATTCAAAATTCAAAATCATTTATTCAATTTAGGCGTCTACGACGCTCTTATGAAGGTCAATTACAAATTTTAATATTGAAATATTCTACATTGTACTGCCACGTTCAGCAAAAAAAAAATATAGAGCCACTGCGAGAAGAACGGGCAAGACAATATGTTATATACAATATAGTTAATACAATTATTACAATATTTGTTTAAATTTCATAGGAAACATGTGATGGCTTGGCAGAGGCGGAATTTTCCAAGCATTTTTGTCGTTTAAGTAATCACAAACTGTGTAGTAGGATTTCTTTTAGATTTTTTTTTTTTTATGCCTAATAGGTTAGCCTTTGACCACTATCTCACCTGATGGTAAGTGATGATGTGGTCGAAGATGTTGTACAGGCTAACCTAGAAATACTGGCTCTCAAGGACAGCTGCCGGAACACACCGTTAGGTGCTTGGCGACAGATTTTCAACTTGAAGGTGGTAGCTAGCCAGGCGGGCATTCGCAAAGTGCCCTACCACCATGCTGTAACGACTGCCATCCTAAGAAAACAACCGGGACCGACGGCTTAACGTGCCCTCCGAAGCACGGAAGCGCTCAGTAGTAATGTCACCAGCGGTCACCCATCCAACTACTGACCTTTTAGATTTTCTTGCTGTGAGCATTGTAATATGTTTGGGAATTTTATTATGAAACCGCACACAATTACCTAAAACGGACCTTTTATTTGTCTTTGCTAGTCTAAAACTTGGTACCGTTATTGTATATTTGTTCCTAGTGTTGTAATCGTGGTTGTCACTGTTTAATTTAAATTTACTCAATTTTTTCCGAACATACATAATATTTTCAAATATATGCAGACTCGGTAAAGTTAATATATCAATTTCTTTAAAATGATCCCTTGTAGATTCCTTAGGATCCATTTCATATGGCTCGAATTGCTCGCTTTTGTAAGATAAAGATAGTCTCTATCTCAGCAGCAGTTCCTCACAGCAATACACCATACGACATAATACCGTGGAAGTATGCGAAATAAACTAGCCGTGCAGTAGCTACGTCTGTTAACTGTCTTATCCTACAAACTGCATATGTAGCAGAACTAAGTCTTCCGGCTAAATCATATTTATATGTGGATCCCACTGTAAAGTTGAATCCATTTTGATTCCCAGGAAGACTGTCGCATTGGCAATAGAGAGTTTATCTGGGCCAAGCTTAATGTTTGGTACAACATAAGGAACGAAAACGAAAACTTTAAACATTTTGTCTTTTTGAATTTAAGAGAAGATTATTAGCGGCGAACCATTCAGAGATCATAGATAATACATTATTTACATGAATGAGTTCACTATCTTTCCTTTCTACTTTAAAAATCAGAGAGGTATCATCTGCGAATAAAACAATATCGCAGAAATTTTTGACCATGCAAGGCAGATCATTAATATACGCTAGGAACAGAAAAGGTCCCAAAATTGATCCCTGCGGTCCACCTATTTTTACCAAAGACCCCGAAGAAGTATTGCCATTTATTCCAACCTTCTGTAACCTGTCTGACAGATATTACTCTATAAGATTCAAGTTACATAAATGTACAACGACACAATTAAACCTGTGGTTCATGTAACAACACTGTACAGTGAATGGAACAAAACTTAATCTTTAGTTTTAGTACCTTTGAAATAGTTCAGAAGCAAAATTTGAAATCACGAGTAACTTCAACCTGCCGTTGTGAACAACGTTTGCGCAATGAAAAAAATGAACAGATTTACTTGCGCCATGAGATTACTATGAGAATATCTTTGTACTAAATATATATAACGTTTACTAACTAAACCTTTATAAATATTATATTAAGTCAATACTCAATCATTTAATGCAATCATTATGTACATTCAAATGCAGTTTACATGAGTTAATTTATACAAACCAAAATTAGGTGGAATTATACATAATGACCCTGATAGGGTATAGCAACATGTAGAGGAGTGGATCTATTCTATAATCGAAAGATCCTGAAAAAAATCTTCAAAAGTATAGGAGCACTTTTGGAGCAGTATATTTTTTAGAATTTTGAGAAATTTGTGAACGTTATCTATACTTTTTATTTTAACCGGTAATTTATTATATATTTTAGCTGCCATTGCGTAGACTAAAAATGCACTATGCATTTTTAGTCTAGAGGTAGACACAATCAGGTTATGTTGATAATTAGCCCGTATTGGGTAGTTTCTCTGATGTGATATATTTGTAAAATTTGAGGATATTTTTTTACAAACTTACAATTTTCAAATATGTATAAGGACGTCAGTGTCAATATTTTGAAACTGATAAAGTAGGGCCAATGGAACTTTTCTACAGTTTTGTCGGAAAGCTTTATATTTTCTAGAATACGAATGCACTTTTCTTGGATTATAAATATATCTGTGGCATCTACGCTATTTCCCGCAAGTATTCCACTAAGTCATCCACAAGATGGCGTTCAGTCAAGTAAAATAGATACCTTTGAAGCAATTATTGTATGCTTCAATTCAAGATTGACTTGATAACTATATTTAAATTGCATAGAAAGCACGCGTCCTTAAATACTCGTAAGTACTAGTGACGAAAGTTATGCTGGTCATTCAATATAAAATTCATTGTCAAGTTTGAAGCGGACTTGATGCTGCGTCCAGTAAACTTGACGGTGTATGGCTATGCATGACAAGTAGCCATACACCGTCAAGTTTACTGGACGCAGCATCAATCTGCACAAAAAATTATTACGAGAAAATAATTATTGGGATAGCTAGTAAAATTTTACCTTTTTTATTTATTAATTCGAAACAAAAAGTGGTATCTTAGTCAGTAATGCAGTACATTTTTATGGATAAGCTTTTCCATCGACTTAAAACTATTTATAGGTGATGCGTTGATGTGCTGTGCGTTTGTGCTATAAGTAATAATTTTTTATGCGGTTTTATATAATCATTTGAATATGTAGTAATAACAGGCAAGTAAGCGTCTTGACTGAACCGTATAGCTATAGTAAGTCCATACCAAAAACTTTAAAGACCGCTGAAAACAGAAGCAAGTGGAAGAGCATATTACATCGAGCGATTAACACTACTTAAGACTAGACACGACCTTCAGCAGTGAAGATGCTGAATAAGAAAAAGACAATAAAAATAAAATAAAGCTATTACTGCGAAGCACAGTTTAATATCGATATAATATGTTATAGGCTTGCTTATTTGTAGTAAAAATATTACAAACACTTGAAATTCGCGTAAAGGGTGGTATTAGAGATAGGCACAGATAGGGATTCAGAAAATAAAAGACGAGATTAAGGTCGAAGTCGTGGTATATATAACAAGAGGTAAATTGCAGATGAGTTCAAGTAAATATATATTTTGTCAGTCAATATAAATTGTCAAGGTAAATATTACCACGTAGAATCTAACTATATTTTTAATTTTTAATTTGATATAATTATAGCGGTCGAAGCCGCAGGTTAGTGCAAAATTAATTTGATTTTAAAAAGTGCCTTATTGTAGTGGGTGGGTGCGGAAGTATAGCCTACTGGTGATATATTCGTGTCAAATAAAGGGGTTTGTGCCAATTCACCCTGCTAACCTTGACATAAGTGGGTGCATTTGCATAGCACAAAAAAAATTTTTATGTAAAAAAATTCCGTTATAGTAGAGAAATACATTTTTTTTCAAGTTAGCCAAAGATGCTTGCTTTCAAAAACCTGATTATGAGAATCTGATTTATGCAAGACTCAGGGTAATTCTATAAATCTGGCTATCGTCCGCCAACCGGGATTCATCAAATTCAAAATCAGGGAGACCGACACAATGGTAACTACCAGGTAATAAAATTGGTAATAATTTTATCTCCCCTGAAACGAATTGTACTTAATATACCTCCATAATCGGTTGCTATTTCTAAATATTACAATACAATACAATACAAAACACTTTATTGTACACCAATAGAAACATACAAATAACTAGAAAAACTTAAAACTAAAGTACAAAGGGCGGACTTATCGCTTAAAGCGATCTCTTCCAGTCAACCGTTGGATGGAGATCGTTTAAGGAGTCAGAGAGGTTGGCGAACACAATAAATTTATTACATATTATATCTACTTAAATAAATCAAATGCTTAAATTCGGTACATACTAATTAGGTACTATAACAGATAAATATATATAATACATAAACATACACAATACTACATACTATAAAACTAAATACATATACTATTTAATACTAAATACTACATACCGTTAAACATTACGGATACAGACTAAAATTCAATGAGATGGTAAAGTAGATAAATAATGGTCTTTAATTTGATTTTTAAATACAGCAATAGACTGAGCTTGTCTAATACTTACCGGAAGCTTATTCCAGAGTCGCGCAGCCTGAACACTAAAAGAGCTGCCATAGAAGTCACTTCGATGGCTTGGCAAATTCAGCGTAAGGTTTTCAGATGATCTAAGGTCACACGAGTGGGAGCAATGCAGGAATTTAAAACGTTCCTTCAAATAGAGGGGGGTAAAGGGATTGAATAAAATGTTGTAAAGAAGAGACACAATGTGAGTATCCCGGCGAAGACGAATAGGCAGCCACTTGAGTCTTGTACGAAATTGAGATACGTGATCATATTTTCGAAGACCGAAAATAAATCTTATACAGTAATTCTGGAGACGCTCAAGCTTATTTAACTGTTCCTCCGTAAGATCGAGATAGCAGGCATCGGCATAGTCAAGAATGGGCAAAAGTAGAGATTGTGCGAGCGTAACTTTAGTGGCAGTAGGAAGAAAATTACGTAGCCTTCTAAGAGAGCTACCGGAAGCAAAGATTTTACGGCTTATAGATGCTAAATGAGGTTTCCATGAGAGATTATTGTCAAGTATAACCCCAAGATTCTTAACTTCCTGACTGTAAGGAACGACAACCCCTTCAAATACAATTTTGGGAAGTGTCGATAAATCCAATTTAGGTAACATTCTGGAACTTCCTATTATAATTGCCTGTGTTTTTGTGGGGTTAACTTTTAGGCCAAAACGCTTGCTCCAAGCAGCTATACGACATAAATCACTGTTAGTGTTAAGAACAGCTTCAGTCAGCTTGTCAACTGGAGCCTGTGAATAAATTTGGAGATCGTCTGCATAGAGGTGATAGGAAGAAATTAAAGAATTAGAAATGGAGTTGATATATATAGCAAATAGAAGAGGAGATAGCACACCGCCTTGAGGAACACCAGCAATTGCGTTACACCACGAGGAGTAAGAATCCTCAATGCGAACTTGTTGCCGGCGTCCATACAGATAGCTGTGAAACCAGTCAGTCACCGAAGGAGATATGTTAATAGAGCCAAACGTCGCTAAAAGAATGTCATAGTCAACGTTATTGAATGCATTACTAAAATCTAGAAGTATAAGGATTGTAAGCTGATTAGTTTCCATACCTAGTTTAATATCATCTGTGATTTTCACGAGGGTCGTTACAGTGCTATGACCAGGACGGAAACCGGACTGAAAGTTTTTAGAAAGATAAATGTTTACTTGATTATGGACCAAACGCTCAATGACTTTAGACAAGAAAGGTAAAATAGAAATAGGCCGATATTCGGAAAATGAGACAGGATTTGATTTTTTGGGCAAAGGAATGATTTGTGCTTCTTTCCAGGATGCAGGAAAAACACCGTTAGTGATGGAGAAATTAATAATGTGACAAATTATATGGATAATCATATTATTATTTAGCAAAAAATTAAAACACATGTTTGTGTATTTCTCTATTACAGATTTTAACAAATTAATTGAATGGCAGCCAATGAGATATTCTCCTTATTGATGATAACGAAAATCTCCAAAATAGACTAAGTCATAACCTAAAAGTTCGCGTGTTCGGTTCCGTTCGCGCCTGCGTGGCTGCAACACACCCCGCAATGCTGCATCGCTTACTGCTGTACATATGTCCTAATCCAAACGGAAGAAAAAGAAAAAAAATCATGTTATGTTGTCAAAGTAGTGGTGTTCATTCACCATGACAGGTGAATGAACACCGCTTGAAATCCCTATCAATGCCATGCAAGTTCTCTTCCAAAAAATCTTCACAGGCTGGCATAAATACAAAGGCTGGACTGCCATGCAGATGCTTCTAAAAATCCAGATAGTCCAATTGGTGTTGTAGTTTGGATCCCATCTAAGAGAATAATTTTCAATTATAAATGTCCACCTACCACTTCCGTTTTTTCAGGAGAAGCCATGGCATGAAGCAATTCTGGAAGCCATCCTTTTTGTAATATCACACAATCTGAACAAAACTATCATATTTTCAGACTCCAAAAGCTGCCTCGCTGCAAAGTTCCCAATTGTTTTAAAAATAAGAAATGCCTATTAATGTTTTATATAACCGGCTGTACTCACGCGTATTGGTCGAGATTGTCGACCTAGGTTTCGGGCATATCCGATGCCCTTCCTCAGGTGAGTTTACGCGTCTAAATCGCGGCGACGACTCCGCGTAACTGCTCGTTCTGCGCGGCGCGAGAGTGGAGCTGCGGGGGCGGGGAGTGGGCTGGGGGGATGCCCCGCGCACCGCACAGCTGATGGTAGTGCATCCTCTTCGTCACTAAAGTTATCGTCGAAAACCCCAACACAAACACTGCTGACTGTATCACACTCTAGACTGCCTAGCACTTTTCGAGTTGAGGTTGCATTAAGAATAGGTGTCCAGGCTGGAGGGAGGGTCCATCCACGATCTCTGTTGAAATTAGGGTGACGGGTGATTTCGATAGCCTCACGTACTTTTCGAGGTACAAAGAATTTTTCTCTTGCTAGTACGGAGGCTTTGTCGAACCGTATAAAATGTTGCGTGTCCGAGAGATGTGCGTGCTCCGCTAATGCTGATTTAATTGTGTCCATATTCTTAATGCTCCTAATGTGTTCGGCAAGTCTAGTTGCGATGTTGCGACTAGTTTCTCCTACATAGCTCTTTCCACAGTCGCATGGTATTTTGTAGACGCCCGGTACATTAAACTGGTCACTGTCTTTCGGTGAACGTAGCCACTTACGAAGTTGACCCGGGGGACGGAAAAACGTGCCGATGTTATACTTCCGTCGTAAGAGATATCCAATCTTGTCTGTTACTCCTCTTACGAATGGTAGATATGCTGGAGATCGTTCCACCCTCGTTGGTCTCTTCCTTTCACTATGACTGACCAATCGACCACACTGTCGCCACCTATACCCATTTTCCTCGAGTACACCCCTTACGTGCTCAAGCTCCATCTCTACATACTCCGAGTCACACAGTCTCAAAGCTCGGTTTATAAGTGATCTGGGCACTGAGGATAAATGGGCCGGATGGTGATGGGAGTCTGCCCTAAGGTATCTGTCCGTGTGGGTCGGTTTGCGGAACACTGTGTGCGCTAGGCTACCATCCCGTCTTCGAATGACCCGAACATCCAAAAATGACAAAACCCCGTCTTCCTCTTCTTCCACAGTGACATTGATCTTAGGGTGGAGATTGTTCAAGGGCACCGCAAACTCTGAAAGTCCATCTTTGGAAATGACCGCAAAAATGTCGTCTACATACCGCCACCAGTGGCGTGGTTTCACTGTCGCCGTCGTCAGAGCTAGACTTTCGTACCACTCCATGAATATATTGGCTGCCACCGGGGCAATAGGAGAACCCATCGCCACTTCATCCACTTGCAGGTAGTATTCTCCTTTCCACATGAAGTAACCACTTTTTAAGCAGAACTCAGTCCATTGCACATACTCGGTAGGTAAGTTGGAATCCTGTATAATGGTACTGATAATATTAATAGTTTCATCTACCGGTACATTTGTGAACAGAGATGTTATGTCAAAACTTACTAGTACTTCTGTGGACTGGACACGTACGTTTTCTAATAATTGCACAAAATGGTTGGAGTCTTTTACAAAACTTTGTGTCCTACCTGTGTGTTGTTGCAGGATAGTAGCCAGGTGTTTTGATAAATTATAAGTAGGTGAGTCGATTTGGCTTACTATCGGGCGTAGTGGCCACCCCGGTTTGTGAATCTTCAATACGCGTGAGTACAGCCGGTTATATAAAACATTAATATGTCTTATACTCACGGAAACTTTCAAACAAAAATAAGAAATGCCCTTTTTGAATGTAGCTCTCACGGCATAAATGTGATTCTAGCCTGGATTCCTGGTCACGCCGCTATAGTGGGTAACGAATCTCAAGAATCAAGATAACTATTCGACTGTAAAACCATCTTTACAAAAACCTTGGAACCAGAAATAGCAAATTTCTAGAATATTAAAAGGTAAATTCTATGGTAACATTCAACCTGAGATGTCCAATAAACTCTGGTTCTCAATATTCCAAAACGCTGATAAAGTGACAACCTCTACAATAAGCCGTCCGAGTCTAAACTATTCCTGTAACCCAGTCTTCCTGGCTAAACTTATAACTCTCTCTGGGAATGTGGTTTGGACGACGGAAATGTGAAACACATATTCTTCTGTTGTCTACAATATTATCCCTATAGATATCCCTCGTCCTTTCTCCCTCAAATGTATCCTCTCCTTAGTATTTAGTCCATAATAAAAAAAAGCTGTAAATAAACTGTTCTTGTATTATACTCGTATAACTTAACCAGAAGTTGTTCCCAGGTCTATATATTTCCCCTATATATAATGAATTAGGGTGTGTGTGTGAGTGTGTGTATACATATACATACTCGTAGGTATATACTACACAGGGTTACTGGTTAAGTCGACCTAGATCCATTAAGAGGTTATAGTTCCCATTATTTCTGACTAATTTGATTATGAAACACCCCAGCCTAAACCTAACCGTTTTTGAGATACTGGACTTAAAAAAATATGCCAATTTCTTTAGAATTGGCATTTTTTTTTGTCTTCTATGGCCTTATTTTTTTTCTAATTCCGATTTTTGAGCACTAGAGAAGTTCGTTTATTATTCTAAATGCAAAAAGTCCAAATATCTGAACTATAGGAGTCTTAGTAGAGGACTGAAAGTTTAAAAAGAAATAAATTTATAAAAACATTTATTTTCTTTTAGCAAATTTTTAAAAAAAATGTATGGCAGTTGTGCTGCAGATATGCTAAATAATATCTTTGTTTTATTAGCTATCCAACAAAGTATAACAAGCTAGGGGTCTTATCACAATTCTTAGAAAAAACTTTAGTAAAAAGCTCACAGGTAAAGATAAAAATGAAAAAATGGGACTTAAGATCAAACTTATCACCTGGGTCAGAAAATGAAATAAAACAATTCAAATAGAACAACATTTACTGTTATTTTTACAAGTCCTGTTCCACATGACCGCCTCTGTTTCGCACACACACTCTCATTCTGTGTCTCAGTCCACTTTTTACTACAGCAGTAGTTAAATCTCTTCTTATTTCGTTTGCTGCCGCAGTTATTTTCCGTCTCAACTCCCCAACAGATGCAATCGGATGATTGTCTTCGTAGACTAAAGTCTTCATGTGGCCCCACACATAAAAATCCATGGGGGTCAGATCAGGACTTCTCGCTGGCCACGGTATGGGTCCACCTCTTCCGATCCACCTATTTGGATACTGTTGGTCTAGCCATTCCCTGACCCCTCTCCTGTAGTGTGCAGGGCAACCGTCGTGTTGGAACCTCATGTGTCTAATAAGATTTAGGGGTAAATCGTCTAACAGATCAGGTAGTTCTTCTCTTGAAAAGTGTTCATAGAATCCTCCATTTAAATTGTCAGGCAGAAAGAAAGGCCCAATTAAAAAATTTGAAATAATGCCCATCCACACATTCAAACTAAATCTTCTTTGTGATCCTTTTGTCCTCTTTTGATTAGGATTTCGTTGCGCTTTCGGGGCCCAATAATGAGCATTGTGGTAATTTGTTATACCGTCTTTATCAAATTTTGACTCATCTGTCCACAAGATTTGTCTTAAAAATGCTGGGTCTTCCAAATCTGCATTAAGCATAAATCTGCAGAAGTCTAACCTCCTCACTGGATCTCCTTCTTCGATAACATGTACAGGCATGTAGTGATAGGGGTAGAGGCTTGCAGTATTCACTGTAAACCACACTTTCCAATGTGAGAGCCCAAGTTCTTTATTAAGTTTTCCGGTGATTGGATATTCCTTCTTTCTTTACATTTGTGACATCGCTATTAAATCTGCAACTTATAACTGCACAACGCGACATTTTCATATAAATTGACGGAGATGCATGCGGCGCGTTAACCGCGGGTCGACTGTCAGTAGCAGTTTAGTTCGTTGACGTAAATACTCTTGTTTTTTTTTTTTTTTTTTTTTTGCCGATAGGCTAGTCTTTGACCACTATCTCACCTGATGGTAAGTGATGATGTGGTCGAAGATGTTGTTCAGGCTAGCTTAGAATGACTGGCTCTCAAGGATAGCTGCCGGAACACACCGTTAGATTTTCAACTTGAGGGTGGTAGCTAGCCAGGCGGGCATTCACAAAATGCCCTACCACCATGCTATAACGACTGCCATCCTAAGACAACAACCGGGACCGACGGCTTAACGTGCCCTCCGAAGCACGGAAGCGCTCAGTAGTATGTCACCACCGGTCACCCATCCAAGTCATGACCGAGGCGGACGTTGCTTAACTTTGCTGATCGATTCAGAACGGCCAAGCTAACTACGCTACGAGCGCTTCAATATGTTTAGGCGTATGCTAAGCTAGCGTGCCACGCCCCCTTCACCTTTCTATTGCATTATCTTTTCTGTGGTATATACTTTACGTACTAATGATTTTATGTAAGGGTTAACTTATTGTTAGCTCATTTTGAAATATGTATTATGTTGATTTATACCTTAATTTCAAAAATGACTTGTAAATATGTGTTCGAAAGTTGCGACACACCAATGTTGCTAATATTAACAAACAATAAGCATTTAACAATAAAAAGACTTTGACTTTGCTGTTCGATTCAGAATGGTTAAGCAAACTAAAAACGTAGAAAGGAACGGATCACATTTAGGTTCTTTGGCACGATCGCGAACAAAATGACAGTTGACTATGACTGACAGATAAAAATTTGCAGAATATGTCAAATTTTAATCAAGGTGCTTTGCTTTTACGTGATTGTGGTAAACCATTTTTGTAGAAAATATACGATTTTCTTTCCAGATTTAATCTAATATCTGTCGAAAAACCGTCGGACTCCTTTGTTGTATACTACTCAAATAATCCTGACCGCTGTAAGTACAAATTTCGTAACCATCACGTTGATGTACGTGTGTTTTTGTAGCGTAATTATTTGTGTTGTGTACAAATTGCTGAGTAATTTAGTCTTGGAAGCCAACAGGAGCCGTTCCCGAGCTTTACTCTTGAAACTTGGTACTTTGCCAACAGTTCTTAGCTCTAAACATCGCTGCGTTTGGTTTTATAGTTGATAATTGTTCTCATTTTGGTCCATCTTATTTATGCGATTCAATACCCCAAAAGTCACCCTGGTGCTAAACAATACTTCATTTATATCTCACCTTAGCCTCTGTTAACGATCCACAAATTGCGATACAAACAAACGAATTGTCAAGTACTCGATGAGTTGCCACTTTCTTGTTTGGTGTTGTGACCCATTTTATTGCTTTAATTATAGAAAAGAATATGATTTATTTGCATAATAATGTTATCACATACATATGAAATAACTCATTAATAGATTTTCCTGCTAAAACTGGGATGGAGAGATATATGTAGCCAAAGTAACTTTTAAAACTTCAACACCAACAAGTCTTTTTTATGGGATAGTGATAGAACAAGCTTCAGTCCCACCTGATGTTAAGCAAACTAACCTCTGCCTATGTGATGTATGTAATGCATCTGTTCATTTCATCACAGCTGATGAATTGCACTGGTCTGCTCACCTTGAGACATATATTTGTTAAGTCTCATGTCACAGTAATTTTACTGGTTCTCAAAGACTCCTGCCTGAAAGTTAGTAAGTTGGCGACAGATTGTCTAATTGAGGGTGGTAGCTGGCCAAGTGATCATTCGCAAAATGCCCTTCCACCACAGTGAACCTCTAGCTGGCGGTGGGTATCGAACCATACTGAACCATAAATGCTAAGTGAAGAAGTATAAAAATCACAACAAAAGACTAACCATGAATACAACCTAACCTGTCTTACATTTTTAAACACATGATCATGTAAATAATATGATAAAGTTTGAGATATCATTAGTCTATTAACCTTTTCAAAATCCTTTTAGGCAGTTGATACTATACTGTAAGTTAGTAGGTAATACATGCTATCAGACATGAGATATTAGCCTGTAGAGTAAATAACTTCAATATATCTCATTTTTTTTTTTTTTTGAGTACAATAGATTCTCAATTTTCTGAACTGCAGTTATATGGACATCCTGTTACTTAGACTCATATTTTATAACCCTAAATATAGCTATGTCACATTGATTGACAGTCAAAAATAAGATGAATAATTGTCAGTTATTTTCAGCTACGGTAATAAATATTTAGCATATATACATATTATTTACATACTCATGTATGTAATACTCTCATGTGGTTAAATTAATGTTAGTTTCTTAACCTTTCTAAATTGGCTGTCAATATTTTCAAAAACATTAGTCGACACCTAGATTGACTGAGAATATATTTGACATTTTTTCTGAGCGTTTAAGGATAATGGGAATAACTTATTGAGATCATTTATGTATATTATATAATTCGAATTGGGTCATAATACCTAACAATTGATATAGATAATTTAACACTATCAAACAATATTTTGAAGTGGCAGCCCATTAGCCCCAATTTCCTGCACCGCCACTTTCATCATGTTTTTGAACATTAACTAATTAATTATAAATATTTTGATAACTTACTGCAATTTAGTGATTAATTTTAGTAATTAATACATGAAAGCATTACTTTGCAGATATCCATATTTTATAAATAAATTGAATAATGATAACTAATATACCATTTATTTTTAGTTTCTTGACTGCAGTTGTATTTATTAATATGTACCTATTTTGCATTGACATGTCAACCGAATATTGCACACCTATTAAGGGTAGAATGCAGTGAACATAATTTACTCAAATAATTCAAAGATCTATGTAACTACCTATATCCCTGCAAATAAATTGATTTGAATTTGAATAATGACAAATATATCTAAAATATTATAAGAAAATAAAAATTAATATTGAAGAAAAACACTTTAAAAATGTATCAAGTGACAATTCCGCCACATTTTTCTTTTAAGATGATGTTGCAGGCCTTTGACCACCATTTCCCGTTATTTATGATGTATAACCGGTATATATAACCGGTTAGTTATGATGTGGTCTAAGATGTTGTTCAGATTAACATAGAATTACTGGATCACAAGGACAGCTGCTGGAACACACCATTAAGAAGCCTCAACAAGCTTTGGTGGATTTTCTAGGTACTTGAGGTTGAGAGCTATCCAGACAGGCATAATGCCCTACCATGATCCTATTAAATATTTTTCTTTCATATTTGCTTTCTCATGACCTTTATGTAGCAGACTATGGGGTCCTTGTTTCCATGCTAGTAAGTGTATGTATGTTGCAGGTACATGTGAATAGCTCCCGATGATGTCCCTCAAGCCGAGACATGTGGATTTCCAGGAGACTTGGGCCAACCTCCGGGAAACTGTATGTACTTATTATTATTATATATTACTAGGCTGGTAACTATAGGTAATTGCTTGTATCCAGCTATCAATTGTTTGTAAACAGAAGCTACGAAGATACCGCAAGCCTTAAGAAGAAAATCTTACTCGTACTGCACGCATTGCGCCTCACTAAACTAGAAGAAGGCTTTGTGGTGAATTTATTGAAACATAGAAGATAATCACGCACAAACATAACTTGCCATGTTTTGACAAAATGTTTGTAGTCAAAGAAATAATAAGGTCAACCAGATGAAACCAGACTAAAATAGCTCGAACACTTTCAACTATGAGAATTGCAAGTCTTTGCAGGTCCATGGTTCAAATTCCGCCGCGGGCTCAGTGCAATTCGTTACTTGTGACGAAATGCATATGTTATATGCAGAGGCTAGTCCGCTTAACATCTGGCAGGCCCCTAGCTGGAACCGTCACAATAACATTAAAAAAAAAAACCGCGCTCGCATCATGTCCAATTGCTGCAAAATGTCGCCGTGGGCAACCTCCATTATAGATATAGGGTTTCTTTTTAATCAAAATCGGTCAAGCCGTTTTTGAGTTACACTCCAATAACTGAAAAATATTTTCCTATCTTGATGATATAGTCGTTGACAATGAATGACAATCGATCCCGTAAGTCACTACCGTTAGTAACCTACCAAGGATCAGTAAAATAGTGAAAATTTTTTTTTTTACCAAAAAATGGCACCGACTTCGACACTCAAAAGTGTGAAACAACTTTTTTTTTTCATAGGTCAACAAACAGTACACATACTACAAAATATACAAAAAGTTACATAAAACATAAGTTAAAGTTAAGTACCAACAATGTTGACCACAAATATAGTTGTTTAAGCTTGTCGAAGTCAGCCATGTGCACAATATTGTGATAATAGGTACTGAACTATCATGGAACCGAGTTCAACAAGTTATTTCACACTTTTGAGTGTTGAAATTGGTTCCATTTTTGGTTAAAAATTATTTAGTTGTTAGTACCGTAAAACCTGCCTCTGTAACCAGCCTAAGTTGCTCCTCCATGTGTTTCCAGGTGGAAGGCGTGGTGGGTCTGAAGTCAGTGGAGCGCGCCGTGTGGAACACGCGCTTCTCGGACGTGTACGCGCTGTGCGTCGCTCACCCCGAGCCTCTCGCGGACAGACTCTACGACGAGACCAAGTCAGTATACCTCCCCTATACCTGTCACTGATTGCTGTGGGTTTTATAAGAATTCTCTAGACTACGTAGTTTTTATTCTGTTCATTGAATACTAAAATCAAAACTTGTGTAACACTCACGTAAAAGCAACTCTGCTGTGACGCATTAAAGAGCAATTCAGGTTGCACACTGCTGAATACCTAACTTTTATATTCACCTATGTTGTGACTTTAATGAAAGACCAGTGTTAGGCAACAACTGAATATATTCGATAGCACAATATCTACCCACAAATAGGTACAATAACTTATTACTATCACAACAACCTACAAGGTGCCTCTCTTTCTATCGAGTAGTTCTCATCTCTTCTGAGGTTAGGGTGATGATCTTGTGCTCAAATACTTTTATAGCTGTTTATCTACATATAGATATGTCCCTATGTACACGTATATACAATGGTTAAGGCCCTTCCTGTCCCGTCGCAAAAAATCATCCTGTATATATGTACGTAATTAAATTTCGCTGAGTAATAAATCATCAGTACTAATATTATAAATGCGAAAGTAACTCTGTCTGTCTGTCTGTCTGTTACGCTTTCACGCCAAAACTACTAGACCGATTTGAATGAAATTTGGTATGGAGATAGTTTGAGACCCGGGAAAAAACATAGGATAGTTTTTATCCGACTGCGCAAAAAGAGGTTAATGTTTTCGCGCGATAACCGACATACGCGCGGGCGAAGCCGCGCCCGGAAAGCTAGTAACCAATATAATAAAGAGGAAAGATCTGATTGTTTGTTTGTTTGCATTTAATAGGCTCTGAAACTGCTGGATCGATTAGAATTTTTTTTTCACTATGAGAATACAACATAATCGCTGATAAACATATGATATAGAATATTTTCAAAAAAGGGTAATGTAACCCAAAGTGCGAAAAATAATTACAGAAAATTCGTTACATCGCTTACGCTGCGGAAATCAATGAAAATAGAGCAAAGTAATGTACTACAATTTTATAGAAGACATCAATATCTACAAAAAGTCCGCAATACTATTATACTAACTATTACAATTATGTCACAATAACTATATATTTTGTGTTCAAATTTTCAGCTTTTGAAATTTTTGTTAAATACCCGTGCGAAGCCAGGGCCGACCGCTAGTAACATATATTTTTGTGCACAGAATATTCCTGGAACAGCATGTAGAGAGCATCCTGGGCCGCGTGGCCAGCAACACAACGCTTGAATGCAGCGATTACACCGACGGCCTGCTCAACAGGTAATTTAGTGCTTCACTATGGAGGGTGCAATCCAGAGGCCCGAGTCTCTTAGCTATTGAACGGGGCGTTAACACAACTTAATTGCATCTAAATTGTAGTTTTTGACAGTATCCGTAGTCTGCCCGCTATTTAGGTTCGATCGCAAGTCAGTGGCTTGCTATCAATAGTTTTTGACATATTTGGTATGCTGTAAGCTATATTGTTGCGATTGCGTTGCTACAGTGGCATAAAATCGGTAGTTTGTTCCATATTTTGACGTTTTTTATTATCTTCTTATTACGTATCCTATTTGAGTGGCAACATTATCTAGCCATAGTACAGCCATACGATAGCGACGCGATTGCTATACAACTGCGATTAGGAGCTAAAATTAGCAGACTACCGAATTTGACATTAACAGCAGTTCGATCGCAGAAGCATCGCAGTAGTGTGGCGTTTGGTCAATAGCTAAGAGAATTGGGTCTCAGTTCCACCTGCACTCAACTGTACAGCTAAATTGTGATCAACTTATTACAGATATGTGACGGCGTGGCGCGAGTACAGTCAGGGCGTGGCGTATCTCAACTGTCTATACTCCTACTTGAATCTGCAGCACGTCAAACGGCAAAAGGTATACTATATTATTATATACCGTTCACGAGGCCCACCAGATGTTAAGCGGTTACCTGTTTTTTTTTTATGCCTGATAGGGTTAGCCTTTGACCACTATCTCACCTGATGGTAAGTGATGATGTGGTCGAAGATGTTGTACAGGCTAACGTAGAATTACTGGCTCTCAAGGACAGCTGCCGGAACACACCGTTAGGTGCTTGGCGACAGATTTTCAACTTGAGGGTGGTAGCTAGCCAGGCGGGCATTCCTAAAGTGCCCTACCACCATACTGTAACGACTGCCATCCTAAGACAACAACCGGGACCGACGGCTTAACGTGCCCTCCGAAGCACGGAAGCGCTCAGTAGTAATGTCACCAGCGGTCACCCATCTAACTCCTGACCGCGGCGGATATGCTTAACTTTGCTGATCGATTCAGAACGGCTAAGCAAACTTCAAAACCTCTGCCTATACTCATTCTGAATTAGGAAGTCAGTCGCCACTTCTACGTGCACTGCGCTTGCTGAACAATGTAACTCATCAATACCAGAATTTAGATTTATTTCACTGTACATTGACGGAATTTCTAAGAGTGGCACAAGAGAATTTCGAGTTGTTCCCTTCTAGATAAATGTATATTTTTTTAGTTTTATTTTTTAAGTGTTTCATTAAAATATTAATTTGATGTTTTCATAAAATTTTAGTTATTACTGATAAGCTAGACTTTGACCACTATCTCACCTGATGGTAAGTGATGATATGGTCGAAGATGTTGTCAAGCTAAACTAGAATTACTGGCTCTCAAAGACAGCTGCCGAACACACCGTTAAGTGCTTGGCGACAGATTTTCTACTTGAGGGTGGTAGCTAGCCAGGCGAGCATTCGCAAAATGCCCTTCCACCAAGCGATGAAGTTCAAGCCGGTGGTGGGGATTGTACCATGATCCTTTGGCACGGCGGCAGTCCATAGCTATTACTGCTCGGCCATCACTGCAACTGCTTCTAAAAACTGCACTGCTCACATAATAAATTATTTGTACACAATACTTTTAAGCCTGCTGTATTCACAGCAAGAAGGATGTCCGTGCCTGTACATGATTAAAGTAATTATCATTTGTGTTTATTTTTGTGTACATCCAGTTCTGTGAACCAACAATAAAAAAAAATTTTTGAACTGTCATCGTTAATATTTCAGGTATCCGATGCAGAGATAATATACGGCTCGGCCGCGACCGTCAGCTGTTCCGAATACGACTCCAGACAACTTGAGGTGAGTATAAAGTGGCAGAAAGAATATAGGTTATTGACCCCAAGAGATCATTTACGAAGCAACTGTCGTAGTTTCAAAATATTGGAGCACATATTTATTTTATTCCGGACGGGAATTCGATTTCGTGCTGGATGCCTATTCCACTTAGCCACCGGAACATACTCGTTCGCGCTGAAACTTTGTGCTCCAACTGTATTACTTTAACCGTCATAGGGGACGGTGCGTGGCCATCAACTAGACTACAAGACTTCATCTGATCGAAAGAAGTGTTTTTCAAACACTTAGCTCTCGGTATGATGTCGATACCCTTCTATTTCTAAATATAATAACGCATGCTCTGCCGATTAAATTACAAAAGTACAAATTTACTAGAGGAAAAAATTTAGTCACGTGCGGGATTCGAAGCCGCGATTCATCCCTTTAGCCGGGGTACTTTCTGACCGACTGAGCTAACATGATAATGAGTCATAACTCTAATTTTTCCTCTCGTTCTTTAACCATCGTAATGGGATGGAGTGACATCTATAGTTCAACACACGTTGTACTACGCGGACGCGGGTTCGATTCTCGCATTCGCATTCGAGTCTCAATTTTTCCTTTCGTAAATTTGTAATTTTGTAATGGAATAGTAAGGCTCTGGTGGTCGAGTGGAATAGGCATCTGGCCTGAAATCGGAGGACGCGGGTTTGATTCCCGCCTAGGACATAAATATTTTGTAATAATTTGTAAAATTTAATTTTCTTACTGTTTTTGCATGTATATTCCAGGTTGGGGAGCTAGGTTTGGAGATATGGGAGCGGGTGCTGATAGAGCCGCTGAGCGTGGCGCTGCAGTCCCGGCTGGTGGCGGCGCTGGGGGCGGCGCGGGGCGTCAGGCAGGACCCGGCGTTAGCGGACACAGTGCGCGCTGCAGTGCTTAGCACTGTACATGTTAGTGTTATTTTTACAAGCTTTTATTTAGTTTCACCTGTCCCGATGTTTGTCATCAAATTTTGCAAATTAAATTTGATCCTCCTCCCGGTTACCGATTGACCTGAAATTTTACATACATGTGTAAATAGCGTGACAATGCAATATTATGATGACATGGTGCTGATCTGATGATGGAGCTGGAAGGTGGCCAAAGGAACTTCGCAATGAAACGACACGACCTCATCGATATTGTCTCATTTGAATAGGCTAGACGATTAGTTTGTCTTTCAATGGTAACTGTATGGGCGGGGCCTATTCAATCCCCGTAGTCCCACACTTTACCACAAAGTCGTGACGCATTCGACTGGGTTACCACCGCTGTTTTGAAAACCTTATACACACACACGAAGCGTGCGTTTCCGGCGAAAAAAATTGAGTCGAACGCCGCGCCCGTGCTCTGTTGCGGAACTGTCAAGCGAATTAAAAATAAAACTTACCCTACTTACGCCTGCGTCGCCCGTAGGGTAAGCTTTTTTTAATTCGCTAGAGATAGTGTTCAACCCAACCGCATAGTTTACCTTTGTTTACCGAACAGTAACTAAGGTCTCATGATGGAGCTGGAAGGTGGTCACAGAAACTCTGTAATCAAACGACGCAACCCCATCGAGTTTCGTGTTGACGATTACTTTATTTTTAGATTATTACCAGGTTCTGATCTAATGATGGAGCTGGAAGGTGGTAATAGGAACTCAATAAAGAAATGACGCAACGATGATTTTTATTAAATATCATCAAAATTGGTCCAGCCGTTTGAGCGGGAAGAAGTAAAAAACGTTCGCCTTTATAATATTAGTAGGATTCGAATGGTAATGATATTAAGTTTGAGATAAATCCAAAATATCAAAAATATGTCAAAAAAGAAGTTGTTGGGGATTCCAGATTACCTAGGCAGGCATTGTGTGCTGAGTGAAAGTGTTCATATTCGCGCGGACGCGAATCCTGTTTGTTAAGATTCCAGTTTGTCTAGGCAGGCACGACAAATGGCAGAGTCCCCCACCTAGACAACCTGTTTGTGAATCTCAACTGTCTGCGATGCACGGAGCTAATAATTACAATGTGATGTTGGTGGTTCGAGGGCGTACGATAAGTGAAACGTCCGAATAGTTGAATATGTTCTTTATTACTGCCGGCACACGTTGCCTTCACTCAATACTTAAAGCTACTATATTATACCTACTTACTTAGCTTACATCTACACACTACAACAAGATGTACAAGTAACTTACATAAAGATGATCTTCCGAATTCCGACAACCCCCTGAAATGCTCACAAAGAATACCCAAATCGGCTGATAGAGTATTAATTAAGTGACAGACTACTGGGTGGGGTGGCGAGGATTCTTCAATGTCACGATGCACAAACACACAAAGGTCAATTTATTTTTACAATTGCACTAGCGCTAATTTTACATAAACTATAACGACAAACAATCCCGCGGCAAACAAATGGGCGGTCAAAACTAGGTTACAAAATGCTAATTTCTCATCTCAAGTATATCAAATGCTATAAAGCCGCCATCTTTAACAAGACGATTGAAATAAGGTGACAATTCAGCATTGGTTATTTTCACATAAAAGTATAACCACAGACAAGACGCTCCAAGAGACGAGCGTCAAAGACAAGAGTAGATTGTCTGCAGGTTGCGTTCCGAACGTTGTTGTTCATGCAGTTGCGAGGCAGCGCTGTTATAGTTACCTACTGCAGGTAGGCTATCAGTTCGTTTTGAGAGTCCCTCCGGACTGCGCACGCGGTTGTGCGCACGGCTGATTTTGATACTGTTTGCTTTTGCCTACCTAGCTGACGTGAGGTCACGTCCTTGACCTCGATTCGATGGTTGCTCCGGAATGCGCGCGAGGTAGTGCGCGGTATTTTGTGGTGAAACAGTGTTAGGTTATTTGTGGGGTCGCGGCGATCTAGTTAACCTATTTGACATTGGTTCTGACGCCGGGCGTCCAGGATTGAACATTTTATCAAAAGACTGTAACTATCAGTGTTCAGTGAATTAGCGGGTGACGAAGACGGATCCCTACCTGTCTGCGGGCTACCAGCGACGTCGACATATTGACCGAGCGAAGTTTATGCAAGTAGAATCCCTAGATTTATTTGACTGCAGTTAGAATAAGTTAGGTGTTTTGGCATAATAATCCCTTCAGCGGAACGATCAGTGAGCCGCGTTGCGATGTATTGATGAGGTGTTGTTGGGTGCAGGTCCGCAGTTTCCGCGTGCGCAGTCCCTTAGCGCTGTACCAGCGGCTGGTGGTGGAGCCCTTCCTCTCGGCCGCGCACGCGCACCATGCGCACACCGCTGCCGTGCTGCTGCAATGTGGCGACGTCTCGCATTATATGGAGAAGGTGCTCGAAGGTATGTCAGAGGTTACATTTTAAAAGCGCTCGTAGCGAACTTATCTTAGCCGTACTGAACCGAACAGCTAAGTAAAGCAACGTCCGCTGCGGTCATGACTTGGATGGATGACCGTTGGTGACATTACTAATGAGCGTGCGCGTGCTTCGGAGGGCACGTTAAGCCGTCGCGTGTCGGTTGTTGTCTTAGGTTAGCAGTCGTTATAGCATGGAGGTAGAAATGTCCGCCTGACTAGCTACCACCCTCAAGTAGAAAATCCGTCGTCAAGCACCTAACACTGTTTTTTGGCAGATTTATTATGCCTTATAGACATTAAAAAAAAAATTGTATTCTGTATTGCAATATATGTGGTGTAAATAAGTATGTCTGAGGTTTTAGGTTATTAAATTTTTTTTTGATACCGATGGGAATCGAATCCGCCTCCTCTGGTTTTGCGTTGAATGCCTATACCTAATATATGTATATATTTAGAACTATAGATGGGTAGCGACATCATTTCGAGAGTTAAATGTTTGGTCCCCTGGTGAACAAAAGCCTCCTCCATAGAACGCCACAAAAAACTACTATTAGCCACTTGTGACCATTGGCTACCCGCGACTTTCACGATGTCGTCAGTCCACCCAATGGGGGGACTGCCAACTTTACGTTTTTACGTCTGCCTAAAAAAGAATGCGCTCCAATAATTTTTAGATATGATTTTCGCTCAGCACGCGATAGTGCTTGTAATCATATTTAGATAAAATTTTTAAGACTTTGTACACGCATGTACTACGAAACGTTTATACAGGGTTATTGGTAAAATGCTAACAAGCTCTTAGGGTTGACTTCTGCTAGTCCTAACAAACATTTTTGGATGTTTTTTTTGTTTGGAATTTTGTTATTTAAATTATTTTTTCTTTTGTGTTTTGTAATGTGTTTTTGGCGGTATAAATACGAAGACCATCTGATGTTAAAAGTCTCTTGTGCCCGTAATGTATTATTTCATATATTTTGTTAACTTCCTCGATGTAAATATTCAAAACTCTATTCAAAGGGAGCACGGTGCGGTCCAGTGTTGCCGCGGCGGGCGCTCTTGGCTCAGAGTAGGCATATAAAAAAAAACAAAAAAGAATCATAGTTTTTTTTTCTAAACATAAAAAAACATCTCGTTTTGTTTCTTAGGACTAGCAGAAGTCAACCCTAAGAGGTTGTTAACACGTAACCAACAACCCTGTATAATCAGTACTAACATTATAAATGTGAAAGTAACTCTGTCTGTCTGTCTGTCTCGCTTTCACGCCAAAACTACTGGACCCATTTGAATTAAATTTGGTATGGAAATAGTTTGAGACCCGGGAAAAAACATAGGATAGTTTATATCCAACTGCGCAAAAAGAGGTTAATGTTTTTGCGCGATGACCGACATACGCGCGGGCGAAGCCGCGCCCGGCAAGCTAGTATAATATATAAACTGTATAGGGTTGGAGCGCGAGATGGAGCTAGCGAACAAATACCTGCACTCGTCGTCCCTCGAGGCGGTCCGCGCGTGCTACGAGCGCGCCGCGGTCTCCGCGCACCTCCCCGCGCTGCACGCAGAGATACCCAGGCTCTTCAAGGAGGCATGCTCCGGTGACCCAGCGGCACCCGAGGTAACAACACAGAAAATAACTTTTGTAGTTCTTCTCTTTCTGTATACAGGGTTACTCACACATAGCCGCGAGACGTTTGACGAGCACACATACTTGAGTGCCGCATCTTTACTTGTTATGTGCCCTCGGTGAAGCAATTGCTTCGCCCTGATCCCTAACCCGAAGCCAGAAATTTCAGTTTATTAAAACGAGACGCACTCGAATTCGGCCATTTCTGAATGAAATTCTATTGTTCTCGTTATCTGTGATGCTCAATTTAGAACAAAATTGATTGTTCGTTTGTTAATATTCAACATTACCGCGTGACACTTTTGACATTGTCAAAAGATGGTTACAGTGCAAGCAGTAAGTCTGCTTTTGAATCGCGTTGCGGAGCTACAAGTTCAGATAATGTTTGCTTAATACCAAGATATTCTGCACTGCTGCAATCGGCAGTAAATGCTCTACAATCGAAATTTTGAAGCGCTCGTAGCGAAGTTTGCTTAACCATTCTTGAACCGATCAGCAAAGCTAAGCAACGTCCGCCGCGGTCATGACTTGGATGGGTGACCGCTGGTGATATAACTACTGAGCGTGCACGTGCTTCGAAGGGCATGTTAAGCCGTCGGTCCCGGTTGTTGTCTTAGGATAGCAGTCGTTGTGGTATGGTGGTAGGGCATTATGCGAATGCCCGCCTGGCGAGCTACCACCCTCAAGTAGAAAATCTGTCGCCAAGCACCTTACAGTGTGTTCCGGCAGCTGTCGTTGAGAGCCAGTAATTCTAGGTTAGTCTGAACAACATCTGCGACCACATCATCACTTACCATCAGGTGAGATAGTGGTCAAAGGCTTACCTATCAGGCATAAAAAAAGTCACGAATTGCACTGCGCTCGTCACTTTGAGATATAATCGTTAAAAGTCTTATGTGCCTGTAGTTTGACTGGCTCTCTAGGATTTACTGCCGGAACACACCGTTACATGCTTGGCGACAGATTTTCTACTTGAAGGTGATGGTTAATAGCTGGGTATTAATAATAGAGCCATAGCTGGTGAATTATGTGGCTCGATGGCATTTTTCCAAAAACTCAATCATAATGTTGGATAGCAAACGCGCATTATCGTGATCTAAAATTCTAGAATTGTCCTGCCACAAATATGTCCTTGCTGTCGAATTTGCTCTCATAACGCCGCATAACGCTCAAATAATATTCTTTATTTACCGTTGTACCTTCCGGCAAGAATTCTTAGTGCACAACACCGCAATAGTCAAAGAAAACAGGCAACATGACTTTGACTTTTGATCGAATTGGGCGTGGTATTTTCGGTTTCGGTTCAGTTGGAAAGCACCACTTCGTAACTTGTTGACTAATTTGAATGTCAAACTTGTCAACCCACGCCTCGTGACCAGTTACAATGCGTTTCGTGAATGTTGGGTCGGAATTGACTCGTTCTAACAAGTCCTCAGCGACTCTAAGCGATCAAGTTTTTGGGGAAAATTCAGGTCTTTTCTGAGGAGCAGCATGTTTCATGTCCAAGTGATTATAAAAGTGGTACAAATCCACTCGTGAGACACAGAAAGTGTGGCGGCTATCTCTCTCAAATTTTAATAAGTATTTACGGTCACTATTTTCTGAATGTACAAGTACATATGTACAGTGAGTGAATGCGTACGTGTATATTCCAGCGTCGCGTGGACCTGCGGCGCATGTACAGCCTGGTGTCCCCGCTGGGGGGGGCGGCGCTGCGCCCCCTAGTGCAGGCCGCGCATGCGCAGGCCGCCGCCGAGGGACACGCCACAGACTATACCAAAGAAGATGTGAGTGCTTTATTTGATTTTTAAAATTCTTTATTGAGATAAGTATTCACATGTTATCTACAACTCAGTGCTAGAAACCGTGTGCTAAGCGAAAATCATATTTTACCAATTATAGGAGTACATTTTTTATTTTATTTATACCCATTATATAATTGTAGCATGAAATTTCGGCAGAAATAGCCGAGCCCAGGTGGCCGAGTTGTTTAGGCATCCGCCGCGAAATCGGAGGACGCCGTTCAATTCCCGCCCGTGGCATAAAACAATTATATACTCCAATAATTGGTAAAATATATCATTGTAATTGTTTATTTTACAGGCTAGGGCGCCTATTGAAACGTATAAAACAAAATGTTAAGATTTAGCTAGTTCTCATTAAATCTTGAGTTAAAGAGGGTAGTTACAGTACTTACAGTAAAGTGACATGGACTATCTTACGTGCTACTGTGTCTTTTCGTACGTTTGAGCATAAAAAAACATAAGTTTTTTTTTTTAAATATTAATATGTTAAATTGATCATAAGTCATACATAACAAATCAGCATACAAAAACAAATTTGAATTACAGAAGTTTACACATAAAAGTTTATTTAAAATATACCTAGCATAATGGCCGGCGTGCCAAACGGTATCAAACGCTTTCTCCATGTCTAATAGGAGCATTCCTGTTGCTTCGTAGAGGTTCAAATGATGAGCAATATGCTCTGTCACCCTTACAAGCTGCTGTACAGTAGAATGTTGTTCACGAAAGCCAAATTGCTCATTAATTAGGGCATGTTTAGACTCTTTAAACAACAGTTTATACATTATAGATTCAAATAATTTTCCTAATGCTAGGAGTAAACTAATAGGTCTGTAACTTATAGGGAATTTATTATGCTTGCCGTGCTTTAAAATGGCTAATAATAGCATTTTCATTGCTTTGGGAAAGTAATAGCTTAATTTCCCAAAGCCTAAGACGTCTTACAGTCTAAGACAAGCGTTGAATATACACGTGAGAAATACAATTCCGGCAGCTGTCCTTGAGAGCCAGTAATTCTAAGTTAGCCTGAACAACATCTTCGACCACATCATCACTTACCATCAGGTGAGATAGTGGTCAAAGGCTAACCTATCAGGCCAAGCATCAAAAAAACGCGCTACGAGACTAGTTTTTAAGGAGTTCATTTTGAATATCGTCAGTACCAGGTGATTTTCTTATTAGTTTTAACAGAAGGGACATAATATGGTTTGGCTTATCAAAAAATAGCTGTTTATTAGCTGGTGAGTAGTTATTGATTGTTTCATTTGATGTTTTTACTACATTTTCAACCCAGTCTGATGTTAATGACATATTACCACGAAAAGAATCTGCCAGTAATTCACTTTGATAAATTTGAGAAATATATCCTCCATTCGCATACAATATTAAGTGCAATAGTCAAAGTCAAAATTATTTATTCAATTTAGGCGTCTACGACGCTCTTATGAATGGCAATTACAAATTTTAATATTGAAATATACTAAATTGTACTACCACGTTCAGCAAATAAAAATTATAGAGCCACTGCGAGAAGAAAGGGCAAGAATCTCGGGCCATTCTTTCAAACGTTTTTAACAATGTGTTACATACTATATTGTAAAATTATTACAATATTTATTTCCATTACGTAGGTGTTAGGCGCTAGCTTGGCAGAGGCGAACCAGTCCAAGCATTTTTGTCGTTTAAGTAATCACAAACTGTGTAGTAAGATTTCTTTAAATCAAAATGTTCTTCACATGCAACTTGAATTTTCCTTCTGTGAGCATTGTAATATGTTTGGGCAATTTATTATAAAACCGCACACAATTGCCTAAGAAGGACCTTTTATTTGTCTTTGCTAATCTAAAACCTGGCACCGCTATTTTATCTTTATTCCTAGTGTTATAATCGTGATTGTCACTGTTTGATTTTAATTTACTCAAATTTTATGAACATATATAATATTTTCAAATATATACAGACTTAAAAGTCAGTAAAGTTAAAATATCAATTTCTTTAAAAAGATCTCTCAGGAATTCCCTAGGATCCATTTCATATATGGCTCGAATTGCACGCTCTATCTCAGCAGCAGCTCCCCATAGCTAAACACCATACGACATAATACTGTGTGTGCAGTTATTGTATTATCAGGTTTTACGAGTGGTGGTATGTCGTGGCGTTTGGAACGGAGGCCTTTAGCAACTCTCCAGATGTCTGAAGAAGGTTTATCTACTATGTTTAATTTGTCATTTCAAACTTTATCATTAAATATTTTTTTACACTTATATCAAATTCTTTTTGAAGATTGTTATTTGTGCCAGTCAGCAGCACTATATTTCTAGAGAGATTTATTTATTCACAGGACTTCCATTGTAGTGTATATGTAGACGTAATCTATAGTTACTATTAAAGTACGTGTGTGAATGTGATTTGAGACAGTAATAAATAGAATATTGAATTAATCGGACGTTTCTCTACAAACGCGCTCCCTGCGAACCCCACGACATTACATGGCGACCCTGCCAGGCCCGGTGCAGTGAGAAATGGAGTGTGCTGCACCGGGATGGCACTTCAAGAAAATGCCAGGATCTGAGAAGAAAATTAAGAAGAAGTTTCAGACCCAAATATAACCACAATGTACCCGAAACGTTTGAAAAGTGAAATATATAAAGGAAGTTTGGAACTTTGAGAAACATGCTGATAAACTGTTTTGAAACCAGTTTAAGAATATTTTATGTAGTTGGTCAAGAAATAATTGAAGAATTAATAATAATGGGAATAAAAATACGAGTTGGTTGAAGAAAAATATGAAGAATTAAGAACTGAGCATGAAATAAATATGGTATATGAAACGTGGAATTTTATTTTAGAAAATGAAGTATAATGGATTTTCAAATAAAAAGAAATAAAAGGAGTTAAGAAACATAAACAATTATATAAAGGAAGAAAATGTATTATAATAAAAATATTGAATGAAGATTTATTGTCAAAGAAGACATAATATTTGAAGAGGAAATTTTTTTTATAGAAAATATTATGTGAGGAATAATTTTATACAAATTAAGAATTAAGAAGAATATTGTGAAGAATAAAATTATTTGAAGATTTAAATTTTTACGAAGGGGAAGAATTATTTAGCAAGAGAAAAAAAATGCCAAACAGGAAATGGGAAAATCTCTACTTATGCTACTACTCTATGGAGAACAGGATCACGGATAAACTTCCAGGATAGCGCCCGGTCCATACGCAAGGTGGATTAGTAGCAGAGCGATCCAGGTTCAGAATTTATCATCATCATTGTCAAGGATAGAAGAAATCAAAAATCTTTTACATTTAGTGTTTATGTGCTCGAAAAAAAAACGTATTAAACTGTAAGTATTTTGGTGCAGCTGCATAATATTAATAAAACTTTTTTTTTCATGGGTATATATAATTATATATCATGAAGAACAAAATATTTTAATATTGAGGTATTAGAAGCATTTAAAAATTTATCAGTCAGTTGAATATTGTGTGCCTTTAAATTCATATTTTGTCTATTTTTTCTATATAAAATGGATAATTTTGACTTACAGACGGCTATTGCCTTGTTGCCAAAAATGACTGGTCAAGAGCATATTACTAGGTCACTAATAGATAATATAGAATTTTACAGCGAAATGATTAATGAGAATTCACACCAACATTTGATAAATTTTGTGTTGAAAACTAGATTAACGGATGTAGCAAAATTTTATCTTAAGACGAATTATAACTTAGTTGAATGTTTATTATCAGATATGAAGACACATTTACTCACGAAAAAGTGTCCAGTTGCATTACATAATCAACTTTTTAATTGTAGACAGAGAAATAGATCTATAGAAATATTTAGCAAAGAAATAGAACAATTATTGTATGATTTAACATTAGCTCAATCAGATGGGGACAGGAAAAAGTTTGAGATTTTACGCCCTATCAACGAAGAGATGGCGATTTGGAGATTTGCTGATGGCCTTAATAATAGCCAAATACGCATTATTTTATTATCTAGACAATTCAAATATTTAAAAGATGCCATACAGTCTGCTTTGGATGAGAATGTTATGTATCAGAATAAGCAAAATAATTTCCGACGACGAAGTTTTTGTCATTTAAACTATCATCGATTAGGAAATAAAATGAAAATATTCCCAAGTAACGAGAATAATTCAACAAACTTGAGGAATTCTGTACAAACATCTTGTGACGCAATAACAACACCAAGTTGCCAACCAGTGTCATATTCGCGTGTACTAGACTGCACTCAAGTTCTGCACGATCAGCGTATCGAGCATCCGACTGAGGATATGTGCACTTTTAATGATAGTTTCAAACACGAAGTAATGAAATCTGATAGCATGGCTAATGAAATATGTCCCAGTTTATGTCTAAAAACTAATAGTTACCAGTCAAAAATAGAGAACTCTATGGATGATTTTGTATGCGATATCAAAAATATGTTATTTGAAAACAATGTGGAGGAAGAAAACTTAGAAACAAATACGGATTTGTCAATTTCGAGTTCTAGTACTGATAGGCCTGATCAACCCTCAGTAATTAGTTACCTTGAACAGTCTAAGGACTTTAAATCATTTAAAGACTTGCAATGCATAGAAAATACAGAGATAGATAATGGCAGATATTTGCTAGCGGAAAAATGTAATATACAATGTGAAAATAACGAGATAAAAGAAAAGGTTGTAAACAGAAAAGAATTGGAGACCAAATTAAATTATTGTATACTGCAAAAATCGTATGATTTAAAGATGAACTTTATTAGTGAAAATGTAAATGAAATAAAGTCTATTAAAACATATAATGCCATATGTATTGGGAAAAGACATTTCACTCGTTATGATGACCATTTTGTTAGTTTTATGGATAAAGAAAGATTTGACGAACGTGCAGTAGGTATAACTTAGATGTAGATAAATAAAATAATAAGAATTCATAGATATTGAAGGTTAACGTTATAATTTTATAAGAAATTGTTATTTTTACGTGGTATTATATTTTTTACAACTGTTTTCAAGAATATAAAATAAAAATTGTTGATAAATGATTAATTAACAGATTGTAATTATTATTTTTTTCAATTATTTTATTCCAATTTTTCTAAACTATAGTAAAAATTTAACTTAATACAACATAAATATATTTTACAGTTTCAAGACTTTTAATATTTTTGTCGTGTCAATTACATGTACTTATAAAAATTTCATAGTATTTTAGTGCAAATCAATACGATGATTAAGCAATTAAAAACTTAACAACTATTATTACTTACAATATTTTTTCTGTCATATCGTTGAAACAATAATACATTTATCAATTTCTATAGTTTTTTTAAGTTACAATTTGTATTTTACAAAAATCCTTTTTCTTATCATATCCAATTGTCCATATTAATAGAACATTTTTTATTATTTTAGAAGTAGGTTTACTTATATATTCATACACATTTCACGGCCTCGGTTACAGTACTATGATTTAATTAATGTTATATAGTGTTTTAATTGAATACTTTATTTTATTTTATTAAATCATCATTTTCTTGAACATTAAGAAGTAGAGTAAGAAGAAGAAGAAGTAAAAATTTTACCGGATGTATAATGGTAACTAAGTATTAGTTTAGGAAGATTTAGAAAGTAATCTTGTTATCGTTCATAAAAATAGGATATTGCATTTTTTCAATGATTTTGTGTAAGTATTATATTTGATATGTATAACAATTTAAGCATATTTTGGTAATAAAATCGGTTCTGTCTAAAACTTTTTGTAACTTTCAGAATTTGCTCGTTATTTGCAAGTTATTATTTTATGTACCTACACCTTCCACCATAGAATACAGTTACATCATAATTATTTTGTTAATGTTGTTACTATTACTTGATTAACATCCCTTCTACATGATTATTTGTGCTGTAAATAGTTATGGAACACTTTGTTTGAGATATATTTAATTGTAATGTTAATTATTACAGTTTATATTCAAATTAAGAAAAAAATATCGTACGAATATTTTAATGAGAGTGTAAGGTTTAAATGTATGTCATTGTTTAGGTACATACAACCTATACTAAGATGAAAAAAAAAAAGAAAATTCTACTAATTTTCTTTTTTTAATAAATAACCCCGATGGTGTAGTGTATATGTAGACGTAATCTATAGTTACTATTAAAGTACGTGTGTGAATGTGATTTGAGACAGTAATAAATAGAATATTGAATTAATCGGACGTTTCTCTACAAACGCGCTCCCTGCGAACCCCACGACATTACACCATCATCAATTGAAAACCTAACTGGTAGGTCATTCGAAGACAAAGTTATGAGTGATTTATTAAGAGATTGATAAGCTGATATTACAATAAGACTCATATTGTTAACAGTTGAATCAATAAAATATATATAACTATAGTCTGTTTTTTTTTAACAAACGAGTACTGAGTATGTCTCTCGTACATTTCCGATATTGACAGAGTGAGATGGGTCATTGTCATCATTGGTCTATGGCTTTGTTCTTGTTTTGAAATTCTTAAGGCCGGTTCATATTGCATACTTCTAAAATTTACTGTAGATAAAATTAAGTTATTATTTTATGATTTAAACCTGCATACACAGTATATTCGTGACAACATTTTCTGTTCGCGTTTATGATATAAAACAATATTATAATAGTATATAATTATATTATGGACTAGAACATATAAATCAAATAATTCTACTACAATTCTTGTAATTTTAAAAAATATCATTATCCTTCTGATGAACTCTCTGCAGATACGTCAATAATAAATTGCTTTAACATATTTCGTACATGATTGAGACATGACCACCATTTTTATCTACCTATCCACTTTAGCTAATCCTTGTAACAAAAGAGTTCAGACTTGATAAATTATATAACTTTTGTTATTTCCTGCCATAGCCCTTCAGTTGAGACCAAACGAGTTCAATTGGGTTGAGTTCACAGTGATACGTCGGCAAACGTATGACGAGACGATTTGTTAACTTAGCTACAACATTTTTTTCAAAGCTATCGTTGTTTTGCTTACCCTAATTCAATAGTTGGAACTTTAGTATTGATAAATTACAAGCAATATTTTTCGACGCGCAGGTAGTAAAGACTCAACCGAATGTACCTACATGTAACTACAGAGTTCGTGTGGAACGGACTTTATGTTGATAACGTTGGCCAATAGCAACACAGTAAAATTTTCAGTACTCGTTTGTTAAAAAAAATAGAGTATAGTACATATATTATTAATATAAATATATATGTTTTATTGACAGCCGCACATCCAGTTCGTGAACTCGATGCTAGCGCTCCACGGCAAGTACAGCAAACTGTTCACGGAGGTGTTCGGGGGCGCTCAGGCCTTCGTCGGAGCCCTAGATAAGGTAACAACACACATTACACAATATAACATTCTTACAAAATTACAAATTCACGAGAGGAAAAGTTATGGTCATGTGCGGGATTCGAACCCGCATCGTCCACCCCTATAGCCGGGGTATGCTCTAACATGACAATGACTCATAACTCTTAATTTTTCCTCTCGTTCTTTAACCATCGGATGGTGGATGTTTACGTGGGTTCGAATCCAGCACATGGCTATAAATTTTCCTGTCTTGAATTTGTAATTTTGTATTGTAATCTGCAGAGTATGCGTTATTGTAACATAATATAAAAATGTTATTATACATTTTATTTATATGATAGGTTAGCATATGAATAAATAAAATTGATCTCAACTTATCAACCAGCTTTCTTTGTTCAAATTGTATAAGACTTTAAATTTATTGTAATATAATATGTTTATATACAAGAAATTTGCACATGGGCAGAAATGGACCACGCTTAATGAAGAAAATAGTGTTTATACCACACCCACTTAGAAATAGTCTCATTGCTCATTCAAAAATGTGTTATATGGAATTTCATTCCTTCCCTCTGTAGCAGTGAAGGAATGTTGTATGAAAATCCATACCTGGCCTGCTAGCGCTCTTTTGTTTTATAGCTGCTAACAAAAAAATACAATCGTCAAATTTCAAAAAGGTTTTAAATCCAATAATTAGAAAAAGGAGGTGAGATTTTTTTTTGTATACGATATTCAATGAAAGGAGGTTGGCAAACTTTCTCTGCACTAAGAAAAAAAAGCGCGGCAATGTATTTGTTTTGTTAAATTTTGTTTTTTTACTAAATTGATAATTTAACAGTACGCCTTTAAATATTCTAAATATTTTCCAAAATGACATCTGATAATAAAATTGACGATACCATAATAATGGCGCCGCTAGAAATAAAAAATACAGCTCAATAAGTCATAAAGAACTTACTTCCGGAGAAGTCTCGGGACAAATACGAGAAAACTTAAAGGTACCTAATGATTTTATTTTGCTCGTAGGTGTAGTATAAAGCACTATGTATCACTCGGGAGAAAGTTCCATTTCTGTTCTCGAGTATCCTTTAAGCTCTCCGCTGAACATACTCTCGAACAGAAATAGATTGTTTTCTCCCTTCGATGTACAATGTACTGTTTTTTTATGATATTAAGTGATGAGACGGACAAGTCTGCTGTCAAGTTGCCTGATGGTAAGCGTCACGGCTCACGAATGATTTTTCATCATCAATGATTTTTAAATAAAAAAAAAAATTAACAAATTTGTAATTTTGTAATGTAATCCGCAGAGCATGCGTTATTGCAAACATAAAAATAATAAAATTATGGGTGCGTCATCATTAACAAGTTTAAAGCTAATTGCATAATTAGTCTTGTTTGTAGTACAACGCAAGTTGAACTATAGATGTCGCTGACAATACGATGGTTAAAATGATGTGTGTTTGTGCAGGCCTGCAGTGAGGTGGTAAACGCCCGCCCCTCCCCGGAGCAAGCCGCCCGCGCGCCCGAGCTGCTGGCGCGGTACTGCGACTGTCTGCTCAGGAAGAAGGTACTCACATACATACAGACATACTGATACTTCACTGTGTTCATAACAAGTGATATATGTGTACTGATCAACAAATACCTTGATCAATGTGATATTTGCCAGTACCAGGAGGTAGTTCTTTAGAAGATATAACTCGCCACATTGACGTACCACCCCTCACACACCTCCACACAAATCCACATCCACACACAAATAACCAGAAATGTATTTATGTAAATATTATTATTTTTCATAAATAATTTTTAGGAAAACTACAATTTTCATTTCCTTAAATTCGAAATGAAAAGTAGAGTGCTTAACGCGGGTGGAAGTTATCAATTCCTCTTTCATCCGCGTTAAGCACTTCACTTTTTATTTCGAATTTAAGGAAACTAAAAAAATGTAGTTTTTCTAAAAATATATCTAAATATATATAAATCCCTCTTCCACCCGCGTTAAGCACTCTACTTTTCACTTCGAATTTAAGGAAACTAAAAATAGTAGTTTTTCTACAAAAATATTTATTTATAAATAGCAATATTTACATACTAAATAACAAAATTATAAATTCCTACTGGGGCTATAGCCGCCCTCAGGCATCTACATACCTCGTATAGGAATTGATTCCTCTGGACCCTTGTATAACAATCTAGTGTTTATTTTATTTATTTTTTTTTATTTTATTTTATTCGGAAAACATACAGTGTTAACATAGCATTTTTACTTTCAAGATAAAATATCATCTTCTATTTTCAAGATAAAATTTCATCTAATTTATCATCGATTACCTCAGAAACAGAAGAGTGTATAATATTGTTTGTGCCAGTGTACATTTTTCGCAAGGAAGCTGTGTATATGAAAAAAATATGAACAATGTTTCCATAGGTGTCCGGGAAAAACTCAATTTCACCCAAATGTCCGGTTTTTTAAACATTTTGTCCGGCTTCAGTGGTTTAGTTTACGGCAACCTAATTTGACTACTACTTGAGGAATGTTACATTTTTTTTAACTGATAGCGCAGCCTTGGCACTATCTAACCTGATGGTAAGAGGTAAGATGTTATCAAACAAATTATTGGAGTACAAAATTTTATGCCCAAGGCGGGAATCGAACTCGCGTCCTCCGATATCGCGTCGGATGCCTAATACCATCTCGGCCACTTGGACTCGGCATTTCTAGGCGAAATTTCGTGCTCCAATTGTATTACTTTAATCCTCATAGGGGACGGTGCGCGGTAGACTGCTAGACTTCATTTGATCAAAAGAAGTGTTTTCAAATATTTAACTTAGAAATATAGAAGGGTAGCGACATCATACCGAGAAAGAAAATATGATTTTCGCTTAGCACGCGGTAGTGCTTCTCATCATATTTAGAAATGTGGTAAGATGTTGTGATCGAAGATGTTGTTCTGGCTTACCTAATTACTGGTACACAAGAACAGCTGCCGCACACTTTTAGGTGTTTGGCGACAGATTTTCTACTTGAGTGTGGCAGCTAGCCAGGGGGGCATTTGCCCTATCACCGTGCAAATGTAGTTATATGTGTTGTTCCTAACCGTTATATATCCGTATGTAGAGTAGCGGCGAGTCGGACACGGAGGAGAAGCTGGCGGCCGCCATCACCGTGTTCAAGTATGTGGATGACAAGGACGTGTTCCAGAAGTACTACGCGCGCGCGCTCGCCCGCAGGCTCATACATCAGCTCTCCGCCTCTATGGAACAGGTATCGTACCCGGCGCCGACCACTCCCCCGCCCATCGGTACACTCACACTAATTAAAATATGAATGTAATAAATTTTTTTTTTAATTATAACAAATAATTTTAAAAATAGTGTTGGTTCCGACACTAATGTATGGTAGTGAAAGTTGGGTATGTCAGAAAAAGTATGAAAGTAGAATAAACGCTGTGGAGATGAGAGCATTGATTGAGAAGCATGATTGGAGTCAAACGGAGTGACAGGATAAGGAATAGTGTGATAAGGGAATGATGTGCTGTGAATAAGGATGTAGTGATAAAAATTGAGAAAGGTATGTTAAGATAGTTTCTATGATAGTTCAAATCTAAACACAGCACTATTTTCACAAAGCTGTTTGGGGGTAGAATATATGACACTGCAGTGGTAGCCACCAAGACGGCGCCCATTTGGCTGTTATAATCTTCTCGTTTTGACCAATAAAATTCCAAAGGGTCAAATAAACATAATCAAAAAAACAGAATAGAAGTTTTACATTGACATTTAGAAAAAAAAGAGAGCCAAACAACATCGAATGACTTCCTTTGGCCCACCTTGTAAACGATAACTTGATGTAACTAAATTGTAATCTTTGACACAGCGCTTTCAAGCGCTCGTGGTACCCGAATTGAGGCCATTGTCATTCACACACAGAAGTAAGATCTCGATATTGTAAAAACAAGCTGTGCGAGCAATCGTCAGAATACCACAGGACACCTCGGCAAGACCATACTTTAAAGACTTGAGTATTCTAACACTACCGTATATATTAATCTGTCAGGTTGCAGTGCATACAAGACATCAACTTGGAAGCTTAGGCGATTCCCATACGTACAATACTCGCACTCGGGGAGCGCTATCCGCTGTACCTCGCACACTTACCAAGTCAACCAATTTGGTGCACGTCATAGGTCCCACGGTGTATAATAAATTACCAGAAGATCAAGTATGAAGTCATTTAAGTTAAATTAAAAACGCTGACTGTATGGGAAGAGGAGATTCTCGGGAATCCCCATAGCCCCACACTTTACCACGTACGTCGTGTATTCGGCTGGGTAGGAACCCAGGACTTCGAATTGGCGGGAATCCACTCACCTACTAACGGCTCACTGATCGTTCCGCCGAAGGGATTGATATTTTAACTTTACCAAGTCTGTATATATTTGAAAATATTATGTATGTTCTTAAAAATCTGAGCAAATTTAAATCAAACAGTGACAATCACGATTATAACACTAGGAATAAAGATAAAATAGCAGTGCCAGGTTTTAGATTAGCAAAGACAAATAAAAGGTCCTTCTTAGGAAATTGTGTGCGGTTTTATAATAAATTGCCCAAACATATTACAACGCTCACAGAAAGAAAATTCAAGTTGCATGTGAAGAATATTTTGATAAAGAAATCTTACTACACAGTTTGTGATTACTTAACGACAAAAATGCTTGGACTGGTTCGCCTCTGCCAAGTTAGCGCCTAACACCTACGTAATGTAAATTAAGTATTGTAATAATTTTACTATATGTACTATATGGTATGTACCTAACACATTGTTAAAAAACGTTTAAAAGAATGGCCCCGAGTTTCTTGCCCGTTCTTCTCGCAGTGGCTCTATAATTTTTGTTTGCTGAACGTGGCAGTACAATGTAGTATATTTCAATATTAAAATTTGTAATTGACCTTCATAAGAGCGTCGTAGACGCCTAAATTGAATAAATGATTTTGACTTTGACTTTGGATTATTATGCTAAAACACCTAACTCATTCTAACTGCAGTTAAATAAATCTAGGGATTCTACTTGCATAAGCTTCCCTCGGTCAATATGTCGACGTCGCTGGTAGCTCGCAGACAGGTAGGGATCCGTCTTCATCACCCGCTAATTCACTGAACACTGATAGTTATAATCTTTTATAAAATGTTCAATCCTGGACGCCCGGCGTCAGAACCAATGTCAAATAGGTTAACTAGATCGCCGCGACCCCACAAATAACCTAACACTGTTTCACCACAAAATACCGCACACGACCTCGCGTGCATTCCGGAGCAACGATCGAATCGAAGTCAAGGACGTGACCCTACATCAGCTAGGTCAAGAGCGAAACTATCCAAAATCACCTGTGCGCACAACCGCGTGCGCAGTCCGAAAGGGCTCTCGAAACGAACTGAGAAGAGAATTAAAAATAGCCTACTTGCGGTGGATGACAGCGCTGCCTCGGAAATACATTAACAACAGGATTCGCGTCCTCGAATATGAACACTATACGCCTAGAGATAGGGTTCAAATCCGATATCATGGTTTACCGAACACTGGCTTATCAACCAAACTTTTTATAGTTCAACGAATTTCTTGATATGGAATGTAAACTAGACTAGATGTAGGTACTTACAACTTCAAATAATCATTATGTTTCTAAAAATAAATTGATCAAATTGGCATTATTGAAATTAATTATTGTTACATAATAACTTTGAATGTACAGTACTTGTGTACGAGGTTATTATTATTATCTAATGACGTATATGAGTTATATGAATACAGAACTATAAACTCCCTCCCCCGTAGGAAGAAGCGATGATCAACCGTCTGAAGGCGGCGTGTGGGTACGAGTTCACAAACAAGCTGCACAGGATGTTCACGGACGTGGCTGTCTCCGCAGACCTCAACGCCAAGTTCCAGCAGCACCTGCGGGACAACGACCTCACGCTGCCCACCGGCTTCTTTATACAGGTATACAGGTTTAGCCGGGAATCGAACCTGATTATAAAGAAATAATTCAAAATTTCACATCAAATGTTAAAAATTCACGGTATTCCTTTTATTTCTGACACTATGTTATTTAGCAAAAAATAATCCTTATGATGCAATCTTTCGATTGGTATGATAAAACTACTGATTATTTTTGTCGTGTATCAGGTTCGATTCCCGGTTCAACCATGTAATTATTTAAATATCTATGAATGCAGTTTAAATTGTTTTTTTAATTCAAATAATGTCTTCTTGCAGTAAAATGTTCCATCCACAATAATCATGGTACTTTTCAAGGCACTTGATGAACTACTTTTTAAATGTGACCAGAATAATATGTAATTAACTAATTACCGTATTTCTTACAAATAAATACATTTTATTTCCTTCCATATGGCATCGCCATGAGACGCCCTCTATATTTCGAGATAGCACCACTTCATGCCCAGCCTCAACTTTTTTATGCTTGATAGTTTAGCCTTTTACCACTATCTCACCTGATGGTAAGTGATGATGTGGTCGAAGGTGTTAACAGGCTTAACCTAGAATTACTGGCTCTCAAGGACAGCTGCCGGAACACACCGATATGTGGTTGGTGACAGGTTTTCAGGTTTTTTTTAACAATGCTTGTTAAAATTCTTAATTTCAATGAGAATGTAAAGTCTGTGTCTGTTAAACATAACAGACACAATACATACACACACTCCAATAACAATTGGAGATATATGTTTATATATAGGAATGTATGTAGTATAGTATATTATACGAATATATATATATATACTAGCTTTCCGGGCGCGGCTCTGCCCGCGCTTATGTCGGTAATCGCGTGAAAACATTAACCTCTTTTTGCGCAGTCGGATAAAGACTATCCTATGTTTTTTCCCGGGTCTCAAACTATCTCCATACCAAATTTCATTCAAATCGGTCCAGTAGTTTTGGCGTGAAAGCGTAACAGACAGACAGACAGACAGACAGACAGACAGAGTTACTTTCGCATTTATAATATTATAGTACTGATTAGTACTGATTTGTGAGTATTTATTATAATGCAAATCTGGAAGAGATCGCTTCTAAGCGACAAGACCGCCCATTGTACAACATTATATTTAAGCTAATATGAAGCCCACGTGTTTCTTACATTTGGTGTACAATGGTGTTATCTATCTATCGAGAGAATCAGAAATAATTCTGTTTTGGAACGAAGGTGCTATCTCTTGATCTTGAACAACGTTTTCGTAAGTGAACTACAGCGCCATCTTCTGGGATCCTTCAATTACGTCGAGTCTATGGATGTTCCGTTCGAACGAATGTGAACGAACGTTTGAATGAGTGTCCTTCACTGAGTCAGTAGTTCGGTCTTGTCTGTCGTTCACGTACTTCTGTCGCTGACTGCCGCCCGTGCCGGACGTGCACACTGATTCTGGCATATTTCCAAAATGGCGGAACATGGCGCGCTCGATATTCATCCAAATCCATTTCCATCTCCGAAATATATATAGTAAGAATTGGTGATATCTAAAACCTTACATGTAATGTTATGTAATGACTGTTGGTTGTTGTCTTAGGATAGCAGTCGTAACAGTATCGTGGTAGGGCATTTTGCGAATGCCCTAACTAGCCACCACCCTCATGTAGAAATTCTATCGCCGAGCACCTGACGGTGTGTTCTGGCAGCTGTCCTTGAGAGTTAGTAATTCTATGTAAGCCTGAACTACATCTTCGACCACATCATCACTATAAATATCACTACTAAAGATTTCTGGGAGAAAAAGTTAACTTTCACTGGTACTTAAAAAACTGTAACTACGAAAACTCTTTTTAAGGGCACTTGGCAGACGTTTGATGGTTTCGTTCAAAAATGTTTCATGCCAGTTCAAAAAGTATGGACGAATCCAGCTTGTACACAATAATTCTTCCATATAAAAGAGTTTTCGTATTTTCATTCAGCTTACGTAAATGGCTATGCAATGAATGTTTGATGCATCGTCACAGGTTCTCCAGGCGGGCGCGTGGCCCCTCGGGGGCGCGATGGCCCCCCTGGCCCCCCCGCTGCAGCTGGAGAAGGGGGCGCGGCTGTTCGAGCAGTTCTACCGGAACGCGTTCAGCGGGCGGCGGCTCGCCTGGCTGCACCACCTCTGCACCGGCGAGCTCAGGACGCGCTACACGCCCAGGGTCTACCACCTCACCGCCACCACGCATCAGGTTACTCACTAACTCACTCTACACGCTACTCTCTATCTTATCTCAACAGGTTTAACGTCTATTCTCCTTTAACTACAGTCAGTGGAATCTGCCTGAAAATACGACGCGTGTTCTCCGAAATTTAGACACACACAAATGCAATGTTGTTATTTAGTGCTAGTATTTATATGTACCTGAGGGGTTCGAAGGATTCTAGGATTGAACCATGAGCGAAGCGAGCGGTTCAAATATAGAATCCTGAGCGAAGCGAGCGGTTTCATAGGTAAATGATGCAAATAACTTTGCTGCAGAGCGCAAAACACAATTTTTCTGGTAAATAATTGTTAAGGTGCTCTATAGATTCACTAATGTAAGTAGTAAATTTTTGTGGTCATCTATATTAAAAATCCAAAGTAAAACTTAACACAATAAATCATATTTAAGTTATTTTTTGTACTGTTTTAAGATCTCAAAAGATTCCACTTCCTCAATGTATCAATAAAATTTATTTGTAAAAGATAACTAAAGTGTAACAACAGATATTTCTGACTAAAATTAACATATTTAACTTAAAAAAATAAAATTAAAATAAAAACTTAAAATTACTACAAACTAATCCAATATTCCGCTACCATTAGGCAGTGTTCCCAAAATGCTGGCCGCATTGCCACGTTGTATGGCAATGCTTTCCTCTGTCCAAAGTATATGCCAGCATTTTGGTCACAAGTAGCGTCGACCAGACGTTTTGAGAGGTCTTTGAATAATAGTTTGGCGCTCGGTCCCCACGGTCCCAGCGTTTCGACCATAGCTCGTAAAATAAATTACATTATTATAAAAAAACAATAAGAGTGTTTTTGGTACGCAACGAAACAACGCCTGCCATTTACTAATTTGCTTTATTTGTAATATAACTTTTTTTTCTCTATATCGAAATTTCTGCGCAGGTTATGTTAGATTATCCTCGAATGGCTTTGGTTTATGTTTCTGGACTAGAACACGTGACCCTTTTACTAAGCTTCGGCTGTCTGTCTGTGATAAAATGTTTATTAAAAAATGTACTGAATACTTTTAGAAACACGTATATACCAGGAAATGACGCCGCTCAACCTCTCACTCTCACACTATGGCTATATAATTCAAATTCAAAATCATTTATTCAATTTAGGCGTCTACGACGCTCTTATGAAGGTCAATTACAAATTTTAATATTGAAATATTCTACATTGTACTGCCACGTTCAGCAAAAAAAGTTTATAGAGCCACTGCGAGAAGAACAGGCAAGAAACTCGGGGCCATTCTTTTAAACGTCTTTTTACAATGTGTTATAAACAATATAATACAATTATTACAATATTTGTTTAAATTACGTAGGAGACATGTGATGGCTTGGCAAAGGTGGAATTTTCCAAGCATTTTTGTCGTTTAAGTAATCACAAACTGTGTAGTAGGATTTCCTCATCAAAATATTTTTCACGTGCAATTTGAATTTTCCTTCTGTGAGCATTGTAATATGTTCGGGAATTTTATTATAAAACCGCACACAATTACCTAAAAAGGACCTTTTATTTGTCTTTGCTAATCTAAAACATGGTACCGTTAATTTATATTTGTTCCTAGTGTTGTAATGATGGTTGTCACTGTTTAATTTAAATTTACTCAATTTTTTCCGAACATACATAATATTTTCAAATATATACAGACTCGGTAAAGTTAATATATCAATTTCTTTAAAAAGATCCCTTAGAGATTCCCTAGGATCCATTTCATATATGGCTCGAATTGCACGCTTTTGTAAGATAAAGATTGTCTCTATCTCAGCAGCAGCTCCCCACAGCAATACACCATACGACATAATACTGTGGAAGTATGCGAAATAAACCAGCCGTGCAGTAGCTACATCTGTTAACTGTCTTATCGTACAAACTGCATATGCAGCAGAACTAAGTCTTCCGGCTAGATCATGTATATGTGGATCCCACTGTAAAGTTGAATCCATTTTGATTCCCAGAAAGACTGTCGCTTTGTCAATAGAGAGTTTATCTAGGCCAAGCTTAATGTTTGGTTCAACATAAGGAACATTTGGTAATGAAAACTTTAAACATTTGGTCTTTTTTGAATTTAACAGAAGATTATTAGCGGCGAACCATCCAGAGATCATAGATAACACATTATTTACATGAATGAGTTCACTATCTTTCCTATCTACTTTAAAAATCAGAGAGGTATCATCCGCGAATAAAACAATATCACAGAAATCTTTGACCATGCAAGGCAGATCATTAATATACGCTAGGAACAGAAAAGGTCCCAAAATTGATCCCTGCGGTACACCTATTTTTACGAAAGACCCGGAAGAAGTATTGCCATTTATTCCAACCATCTGTAGCCTGTATACTGTGAGGGAGCTGCTAAACCTTTCACTCCCACGCTGTGGAATGTGTATAGTGAGGGCGCTGCTAAACATTTCACTCGGACACTATGGATGTATTTAGTGTGGCCACCGCTAAACCTTTCACGCCCACATTATGGATGTATATAGTGTGGGTGCCTCTAAACCTCCCAATGGCTATGGTGTGGGTGCCGGTAAACCTTTCACTCCCACACTATGGCTGTCTACGAGTACAGTGTGGGCGCTGCTAAACCTCTCACTCCCACACTGTGGCTGTCTATAGAGTGAGAGTGACAGGTTTAGCGGCGCCATTTTTTTGTTTAGCGGCGCCATTTTCTTTTCTATTCGTTACTTTATTGAACCGGGTTATACATATAAGTTGGTTCTGCGCTGACATGATACAGCTAAAGCCAGACACACACACATACGTGAGTGATATTCATAAAAATTGCAAACGCTGGCTGGATCATTGTTTAGCGACGGAAACGGCTATGCGATGTGTAAGTAATGTTAAAGTTTGTCAAGACGTGTATTGGTCGGACCATTATCCACTGGAAATTCAATATAAAATTGGATGTTTGCCTTCTAGAATCCTTCAGAAGGAAACTGTTTACAGTAAGGTGAAGTGGGGAGAAAGAGATGCTGAACAGGTTCGTAAATATAGTGAAATATGTCATGGACAATTAAGAAATATTGACTTTCCAGTGGAATTACGGTCATGTGCTGATAGGATATGTACTAACACTGAGCATCGTATTGTTATCGACAGATTGTATGCAAATATTGTAAAAGTGCTAAGGGAGGCGGCTACAATTACTTGTCACTTAAAGAAGCATCATAAACGAAAACATGTTACTGGATGGAATAGGTATGTCGCGGAGGCCCATCAGTTGGCACGATGTAGTCATCAAGTGTGGTTGTTTTATGGTAAACCCTCGTGTGGTGAGCTATACAATAAAATGCAGGATAGCAGAAGGCTTTTTAAATCCAAGTTAAAGTGGTGCCAAGACAATGAAAAGCAAATTAAAATGGATATCTTGGCAACGCACCATTGTAAAAAAGATTTCAGAGGCTTCTGGAAGCGCACGAAAAAACTGGACTCTGGTCCTTGCATGCCTGCGTGTGTCGATGGTCAGTTTGAGCCAGCTCAAATTTCTGAATTGTTTATGAAGCATTTTCATGTAAAATCACCTCTAGCACTAGTGAAACAGACGGTTGGTACTGCGAGCAAAAGAAGTGATATTGTTAGATTTACTGCTAAAGAAATCGACCTGGTTATAAAAAATATGATGCGGGGTAAGTCACCAGGTCAAGATGAACTTAGTATCGAACATCTGCAATGTGCGGGTTCTCATCTACCCAGATTGTTGGCGATGCTATTTAACTTTTGTATTAGTCATGCATACCTCCCGCAAGAGCTTATGAAAACCATTGTTGTACCAATATTGAAAAATAGAACAGGCGATGCCTCCGAAAGTTCCAATTATAGACCGATATCGTTAGCTAATGTGATAGCAAAGGTGCTGGACAGTTTGCTTGAGCACCAAATGAGTAAGCACATGGTTCTAAACGAGGCTCAGTTTGGTTTTAGACCGGGACTATCGACTGAAACTGCTATTCTCAGACTCAAGCACACTGTGCAGTACTACACAACGAGAAAAACACCAGTGTATGCATGTTTTTTGGATCTGTCGAAGGCATTTGACATGGTCTCGTACAATGTCTTATGGGATAAGTTACAGAATGAAACTAGTACACCTGCTGAACTCATAAATGTATTTAGGTATTGGTACCATAACCAAACCAACATGGTAAGATGGGCTGACTCATACTCAGCGGAATATGGACTCGAGTGTGGAGTGAGGCAGGGAGGCCTGACCTCACCTCAACTTTTTAACCTTTACATGAATGGCTTGATCGATGAGCTTAGCAGAGCGGGCGTCGGCTGTTCTATAGATGGGAAGTTTGTCAACAATATCAGCTACGCAGACGATATGGTTCTGCTGAGCCCATCGATCAGAGCACTTGAGGTTCTTCTAGGTATCTGTGAGAGGTATGCGGTGAACCACGGCCTCAGGTATAACTGTAAAAAGAGTGAACTACTAGTGTTTAAGGCAGGGAACAAAACACCCAAGTCTGTACCTTCGGTGAGACTTGGAGAAGTACCTCTAAGTAGAGTCACGAAAGTTAAATACCTGGGCCATTGGGTCACTGAGGATCTCACTGATAACCTAGATATAGAGCGGGAGCGTAGGGCATTGGCTGTGAGGTGTAACATGCTGGCTCGTAGGTTTGCAAGGTGTACAAGAGCGGTTAAAATCACACTATTTAAGGCGTACTGTCAAACTTTTTATACTTGCAGCCTATGGGTCAACTACACTAAAAAATCGTTAAATGCCCTGCGCGTCCAGTATAATAACGGGCTTAGGATGCTGTTGGGGTTGCCACGCTACTGTAGTGCATCGGGGATGTTTATAGAAAATAACACAGATTGCTTCAGAGTAATAGTCAGGAAGAGGGTGGCCTCCTTGATGCAACGCGTGCGAGACAGCACCAACAGTCTCCTAAATACGATTTTATATAAAATACATTGTCCCGTGGTGCATCACTGGAACACTCTACATATGAGGTCGGTCGTGGAGAAATTTAATGTTAAATTTAATATTAAGTGACTCTTATATGACATTATTAATTCTATTTATTTATTTAATTTTAATAATTATTCAATTAAGTATCTATTGACATGTACAAAATATGGATTTTTCTGAAATAAACGATTGATTGATTGATTGATTGATATACAAAAAATCCGACCTAGAAAATTATAATTTTATACCCCTAAAAATTAAAAAGTCAACATTGTATTTATTAGTCTATCAATTGTCAATGATACAGTTGGACTTGCCAAAGTTATGTAAAGGAACACTATTGCATGATGGTAGAGCATTTCTCGAATGCCCTCCTGACTAGCTAACTACCACCCTGAAGTAGAAAATCTGTTGCCAAGCACTTAACGGTGTGTTCCAACAGCGGTCTTTGAGAACCGTCCATTTGTAATTTGGTCTAAACAAAATCTTCAACCCCATTATCACTTATCTTTTATTGAGATAGTGGTCAAAGGCTAGGAAAACTATCAGCAATAAAAACAATGTACTAGTATTTACTACGTTCAAAATATAATAGTACGAGTATATTATTATATGGCTGTGGGAGTGTATTGCTAGAATTACATCCCCACGTACATACCTGTGGGAGTCGGTAATGGCGACGAAGGTAAAAATACCAGGAGATAGGCAGAGTGACTTCTGAAGGACTGCAATCTTACACAGAGATTCCTAAGACGCCTGCCAAGCGTGGGAATTATGGTACCTATGGTGGTAGGGCATTTCGCGAATGCCCACTTTTACTGTAGGGCAAAATATAGAGACCCAACAAGGTTAATGGATGCCCATATGGAAACTGCACTTGCTTGTAAGTGCTGTGTGACTATGACAGTAAAAATATTTAACAAGATTCCTAGAGATATAAGAAAATTACCAGTTAGACAATTCAAAAATAAACTTTTTAAGTGGCTAAATGAAATATGCTTTTATGAAATTTATGAATTATTCAGTGTAAATTGATAGTAACATGTTTATTTAATATTATAATTTAGTAATACTTTAAATGATGTATTTTTTTTTATTGTATGACATGTAATTTCATTTATAAATCAATACTAATAATATTATATTGTACGTCTGCCATGGACAAACTGTGGTTCTACAAGCACTTGTGCTCTTAATAAGTTCTATTATGTACACGGTTTCTGCAATTAATAAATTTCATTTCAAAAATCATTCGTCGTTGTTAATTCCAGTGCGCCTTACTGCTATACTTCGAGAGTATAGACTCTGCCCCGGCGCGGGAGGTGCGCGACTCTCTACAGCTAACGGAGGAGGCGTGGCCTCGCCACCTGCGGCCACTATTAGACGCCGGCCTGCTCACCGCAGAGGGGGACGTCGAGGGGGAGGGGGAGGGGGAATGTAACGGGACACTACATCTCAACCTCAACTTCTGCTGCAAGAGGACTAAAGTACGGCTTACCTGCGCAAACGCACCCAACCAGCCCGGTGAGTCTATGTCGAAAACGACCCTTATGCTGATAGCGCTAAGAATGCTTATAGCGTGAAGGTGTATACAAACTGTTGCTTGTATACGTTACAAATTTTTTTTACCAAAAAATGGAACCGACTTCAACACTCAGTAGTTCAAAAGTACCTACCTATTAATTGTCACAATATCGTGCGCATGTCTTCGACAAATTATTTCACACTTTTTAGTGTTTAAGTCGGTTCCAGTATTTGGTTAAACATTTTTTTTACTATTTTGATGACCCTTGCTACTTACGGGTTCGATTGTCATTCACTGTCAACGACTATATCATCAAGATAGGAAGATATTTTTCAGTTATTGGAGTGTAACTCAGAATCGGCTTGACCGATGGTGATGAAATTTAAATGGGACTAAACGACAAGCATCAGCTTTCAAATAAAAAAAGAATTGTCAAAATCGGGTCACCCAGACAAAAGTTCTGAGATAACAAACAAAAAAATAATAATACAGACAAATTGAGACCCTCTTCCTCTTTTTTGAAGTCGGTTAAAAAGCAACCTTTTGTGTTGAGAAAGATCTACTTAGGATCGGGAGTGGACTGAAAAGTATCAATATGAATCATCTGCAATTACTATTAGATGGTGGCCTGCTCAGCCACATGAGGCACCCGAATGAGGCGGAAGCGCTCGTAGTGATGTTTGCTTAGCCGTTCTTAATTGATCAGCTAAGTTGAGCAACGTCCGCCGCGGTCAGGAGTTGGATGGGTGACCGCAGGTGACATTACTACTGAGCGTGCACGTGCTTCGGAGGGCACGTTAAGCCGTCGGTCCCGGTTGTTGTCTTAGGATGGCAGTCGTTACAGCATGGTGGTAGGGCATTTTGCGAATGCACGCCTAGCTAGCTACCACCCTTAAGTAGAAAACCTGTCGCCAAGCACCTAACAATGTGTTGCGGCATCAGTCCTTTAGAGCCAGTAAAATAACAGGCACATAATGAGGCTTCTCAACTGTATATCTCAAGGTGTCAGGTGCAGTGCAGTTCATCAGTTGCAACGAAATGTATAATATGTTAAAGACATAGGATATTGCTTAACATCAGGTGGGCCTTGTACTTGTAACATCACAATAACATGGAAAAAGAAAACAGTAAGGCATTTGCAAAATGCCCTACCACCATACTATAACGAGTGCCATCCTAGGACGACAACTGGGAAAATTTCGGCTGAATAGAACATGTCCCGGTGGCCGAGTGGTTTAGGCACACGACGTTATGTTTTTAGAAATAAAAAGTAAAATTGCTGGATTCTATCTATTTCTGAAGTCTTGTTTTAGTGGCAGTAAAACTGTTTGTACGTGTTCTTCCGGGAATGTACCTATATCTACCGCCAAGCACTTAATGTTCACATTACTCTGTTCCGGTTCGAAAGGTATGGGTGCCAGTGAAATTACCTTGTCTCAGGAAACTTAACTACTTTATGGCTCAGAGTTTAGGGCGCAGTGTCGTCACTTGTGACAAACTGCACTGCCATAAGCAGAGGTTACCGCTTAACATCAGACTTGTTATATCACGATAGCATAAAAAAACTTATTTTCTCAAACATGCTTGGAAATGTGAGCATTATTTTGACAACCTTCTTCGAGATAAATCGAAATTGCTGTACTGTTTTTTTTTATTGCTGATAGGTAAGCCTTTGACCACAATCTCACGTGATGGTAAGTGATGACGTGGTCGAAGGTGTTAACAGGCTTAAACCTAGAATTACTGGCTCTCAAGGACAGCTGCCGGAACACACCGTCAGGTGCTTGGCGACAGATTTTTCAACTTGAGAGTGGTCGCTAGCCAGGCGGGCATTCGCAAAAAAGCCCTTCCACCACGCGGTGAAGCTCAAGCCCGCGGCGGGATTAGAACCATGGACCTGCTGCGCGGCAGTCTATAGCCAAAGCCACTGAGCTATCACTGCTTCAAAAACTGGCCAAATACGTGCGCGCAGCGGCCGGCAAAAAATGTATGAAAATCTATATCTGTCGTGTCTAGCGGCCAAATAAATTGTATAGTAAACTCATATCTGTCGTGTAATTTAAAAAAGGAACGATCTCCTTCTTCAAAGCATGGCAACCAAGGAGGTAACTTATCAAAGGTTTTATTTAAATTTCGATCTGGCTTTCAAATAGAACGCTGTTTATTGAAAAAAAAAACACATGAACACTTTAACGCGGGCAATTTTATTGTTGTTTGTTGATAGTCATTGATTTTGAAAAGTAATTGTTTCGACAATATAAGTTCAAGCGAAGACAATGAGTGTGATGAACTTAATACAATGCCACCTGAACTTCTTCATCTCTTTAGATTTATCCCAAACCAACATAATCCCCGGATAGTCCACTTTAAAATTCATAAATTGCACATTTAACAACTGTATCTTCAAATAAAAAATTCTTCCTAGGTACTACTTTGTTTTAATTTCCGCGCATTATTTGAGAAAAGCACTATAGAAGCCTTGGCCACAACTAGTCATTGATGGACTTACGTATGTGTGCCTCGGCTTCGTCTCGGCCCACATTTACACGTTCGTCCATCAATGCCTCCTTTGCTGGCCGCTGCAGTAATGTACTATTTATAGGTACGTAATATTGGTTAAATTTAGAATGTCCCGCAACAAATGTAAATTTCCACGTTAATGTTTTGTCTGGTATGTGGTACCGAGTCCTCACGACGAGCGACATAGATAAGTGCACCTTACCGTGTATGACATAAGGTGTATATTCGTGTGCAGGGTCTATGGGCGGGGGCGGCGGCGGGGGCGGGGCGGCGGAGGCGGAGCCCTCGCAGTGCGACGACGACCGTAAGATGTACCTGCAGGCCGCCATCGTCAGGATCATGAAGCAGAGGAAGGTATGTGTACTTGACTGCCGAGCCGCAGGTCTATGGTCCCATCGCCACCGTCGCACAGTGGTCCGAAAATGAAATTTGGTGGACATTCGACCTTAAGTCAAAAAATTCCAAATAAAAAATTATTTCGGGCAGCAATTTGTATGCTGATCAACATTTATTCTATTCAATTTTTAAAATAAATGAGCCTCTCACTCAAAAAATATCTTAGAAAAAAATGTATGGGACAAAAACTTTTTTTTTTTTCTCGACACTGTATTATGTCAAAGTCAAACCTTATGCAATAGTAAGTAGCTATCCTACCAAATAATAAAACATAAAAAAGAATTGCGTATTCAACAATTATTTATGTGAATTTCGGTGCAAAAACACATGTAGAAATGAAAATAATTCATATAAAACTTTGAAATTTCACTCAAGCATAGTACCCAAGGCCGCAGGGATATGCAATTTTTTTTTATGTTTTATTATTTGGTAGGATAGCTACTTACTATTGTATAAGGTTTGACTTTGACACTTTGATACAGAGTCGAGAAAAAAAATAAAAAAGGTTTTTTCCCATACATTTTTTTCTAAGATATTTTTTTAAAGAGTGAAAGACTCATTTATTTTCAAAATTGAATAGAATAAATGTTGATCAGCATACAAATTGCTACCCGAAACAATTTTTTATTTTGCGATATTTTGACTTAAGGTCGAATGTCCACTAAATCTCATTTTCGGACCACTGTGCGTCGGCTTGAGCTTCACCGCATGGTGAAATGATAATTTACGAATGCTCGCCTGGCTGGCTACCACCCATGATTAGAAAATATGTCACCAAACCTATTAGTGTGTTCCGGCAGCTGTCCTTGAGAGCCAGTAATTCCAGTTTATCCTTAACGACATCTTCGACTACATCATCACTTACCATCAGGTGAGATAGTGGTCAAAGGCTGACTTATCTGGCATAAAAAAATACGATTGGAAAAATTATAGTCACTTTGATTGAGATGACTATAATTTGAACTCGCGCCATCCACCCCTATAGCCGGGGTATGCCCTGACCGCTAAGCCAACATGACATATGACTCAGAACTCTATTGTTCATGAGTCGAATAGAGTTCGAATCCCGCACAAAACTATAATTTGTGACGTATTCCGCAGAGCACGCGTCATTGCAAAAGTAAAAAAATGAGATTAATAAAACCAATTTAAAATAATATAAGCATTGGCGGTTTTATAGATGAAAGCGATCTCTCCCAGACGACCATTGGAAGAAAGGAGTCTGTAGATACCAAAGGCATGGCGGTGAACTATTTTATATGTTAAGTCACAATAGACAATTTTATCTAAAATATTACTAATATAGAAAATATATGTGTAAAAGATCTTAGAATAATCTATTTCCACTACGTATGACATGACAATGATGTGAAATGAAATGAAAAACATCCAAATTGTGTTATCTTTCAGGTGCTGCGGCACACAGAGCTGATCCAGGAGGTAGTGGTTCAGGCCCGCGGGAGCTTCGCCCCCTCCGTGGCGATGATCAAGAAGTGCATCGAAGCTCTCATCGACAAACAGTACCTGGAGCGAACCCCGGCTGCCCTCGACACCTACAGCTATCTCGCCTAGCGCCGTATGTATCTATTTCTTGAACCAACACTTTTTAACGTTGTGATCCTGCAATTATATACAGTCTGATCCAGTTTTTTTTCTTTTTTTTTTATGTCTGATAGGTTAGCCTTTGACCACTATCTCACCTGATGGTAAGTGATGATGTGGTCGAAGATGTTGTTCAGGCTATCCTAGAATTACTGGCTCTCAAGGACAGCTGCCGGGACACATCGTTAGGTGCTTGGCGACAGATTTTCTACTTGAGGGTGGTAGCTAGTCAGGCGTGCATTCGCTAAATGCCCTACCACCATGCTATAACGACTGCCATATTAAGACAACAACCGGGACCGACGGCTTAACGTGCCCTCCGAAGCACGTGCACGCTCAGTAGTAATGTCACCAGCGGTCACCCATCCAACTCCTGACCGAGGCGGACGTTGCTTAACTTTGCTGATCGATTCAGAATGGCCAAGCAAACTTTCGCTACGAGCGCTTCAGATAATAATTATGATTTGATCCAGAAGGTATTTCAAATTCAAATATTTAATTTGCCAGAATATATCATCAAATTACATTTTAAGATCGTATATAATAATGTTAGGTCACTGTATCCAGCCTGCATGCACGCGTGCCAACCCTACCAACCGAACAATTGTACAGAGTTATTGGTAAAATGATAACAACCTTAGGGTTGACTTCTGCTAGTCCTAACAAACATAACGAGGTATAATTGAATTTTGGTTTGTTTTTTTGTGTTTTTTATGCCTACTCTGAGCCAAGAGCGCCCACACTGGACCGCGCCGCGCTCCCTTTGATCGAATAGTTTTGAATATTTACATCGAGCAATACTTAGAATAAAATTATTAGATTTACTTTTAATTAGAAAGTAAATCCGTCATTGGATGTAAGAAATAATATTTGTTGAAACTATTGTAAATTAAGTTAAGATCTGTGGATTTTGTGAATTCAATAAATAAATACTTTGTAAAAAATAAAGCATAAAAAAAGTGAAATATATTAAATATTTACCTATCTTGATGATATAGTCGTTAACAATGAATGATAATCGATCCCGTAAGTAGCAAGGGTCACTAAAAAGTGTGAAATTTTTTACTAAAAAATGGAACCGACTTCAACCCCTAAAAGTGTGAAATAATTTTTCAAAGCCGGTACCATGCGCACAGTATTGTGATAATAGGTACTTTTGAACTATCATGGTAACGACTTCAACAAGATATTTCACTTTTGGGGGTTGAAGTCAGTTCCATTTTTTTGTTAATTGTTTTTGTTAAATACCCGTGCGAATCCGGGGCGCACCGCTAGTTACAAATATTTGTAACTAGCTTTCCGAGCGCGGCTCCGCCTGCGCGTATGTCGGTTATCGCGCGAAAACATTAACCTCTTTTTGCGCAGTCGGATAAAAACTATCCTATGTTTTTTCCCGGGTCTCAAACTATCTCCATACCAAATTTCATTCAAATCGGTCCAGTAGTTTTGGCGTGAAAGCGTAACAGACAGACAGACAGACAGAGTTACTTTCGCATTTATAATATTAGTACTGATTATTACATGTAATGTAATCGGTAAGTCTATTAATTAGTTTTTGTTTTGTTCTAGCTGTAAGAATAGTGTTCGTGTAATTTGTGACGCGACGAATGCCGCTTGCTGCGGCGGCGCTACGAACAAGTATATAATAACGACTCAGTGGCAACTGGGGCAAGAACTTTATAACACATTTTATACATCTATTCGCAGTAGTTTTTATATTTTTGCTGATAGGCTAGCTGTGAACCACATTCTCACATGATGGTAAGTTGGAGGTCGAACTTAAACTGGTTCTCAAGAACCATTTGGTGCTTGGTGACAGATTTCCTACTTGAGGGTGGTAGCTAGCCAGGCGGGCATTCGAGAATTGTTATACCACCATGTTGTATCCTAGTGTTTTTATAATTATTTATTTTATTACTATGCTTGATAGCTATTGTACATGATCATGAAATGAATCGACAAATAAATCTGTCGCCAAGCACCTATTGCTTTTTGTACCGGCAGTTTTGATGAAAATTCACGTAAAATAGACATGCAAAGTAACAGTTTCGGCCACATCATCGTTTATTAAAATAAATAGAGAAAATATTAAATATTTAATAATTAATATTAATATAGATGAGACAGGTATACTGTCTCATCTGATGGGAATATAAAAAAAAACATTTAATTGTGAGCAATAGTTACCTATGTCGTATAATATGAGTTTTTCATGAAGGTATTTTTTTTATGCCTGATAGGTTAGCCTTTGACCACTATCTCACCTGATGGTAAGTGATGATGTGGTCGAAGATGTTGTTCAGGCTAACCTAGAATTATTATTAAGGTGAACAGTGACGTATATGCCAGGAAATTCATTTATTTTTTGGTTATGTTGATGTTCCAACTGTAGAGTGCGGCGCAGTAACATTGCATAGCGACCAATCGGAGCCGAGCATCTCTAAGCGACCAATTGAATTTGGAATATTGTGCGTGTTTTGTTAATTGTGAACTTGACGAGTCCGAAATCAAAGCGGTCACTGAGAGTTACACTGCTTTACATCTATATTCGTAGGTTATATTCTAATACTGTTTTTTTTCTCTAAGACGTACCATCTTTCTAAACAACATGTTCAAAATTAACCATTTTGAGACTTAATAATTGAATTTCCTGCTAAATACTTGAGTTTACACCTTAAGGTGATGTCCATTTTTTCATTGTAATTATAAATAGTTAATATATTAAATAAATTAGAAACGAATTTTGTTTGCAATATGTAAGTATGTACTCTTAACTAACTATGTACGAGTAGTTATTTATGTACCCTGTGTGACCGATGAACGGTAATACCATAGTAAAACCAGACAAGTAGATTGATTACATGGAGCGGTACCAAACGTGGCGGTACTGAAAGTGGCGGTACCAAACGTGGCGGTACCAAACGTGGCGGTACCAAACGTGGAGGTACCAAACGTGGCGGTAACAAACGTGGAGGTACCAAACGTGGCGGTACCAAACGTGGAGGTACCAAACGTGGAGGTACCAAACGTGGAGGTACCAAACGTGGCGGTACCGAACGTGGCGGTACCGTTTAACTACTTTGTGGTTTTACTATGGTAATAGGCTCGTCTCTTTAACACATCCTTGAACATATAATCGGTGAAATGTAGTTGGCAGTTCCGTCTGCCCATTCCGGGATATACAGGCTGGCTGGTATAGTTGTTTCTACTAAAACTATGATTTAATAAATTAGGCGTAAACAATTTTGTATCATAGTGTTAAACACAGCTCCCGGCTTAGAAAATAGGACTGTTACATATTCTCCCATGAATGCAACATATAGGGTATAATCATGTCCAAGTGGCGTGTCACTACTTGCGTTGCTAAGATGTTGCTGAACATTGGGTACACAACGATTCATCATCCTTGAGCTCTTGGTAGGGGGCATACTACCAACGAGAATGTACAAGGAGAGTTGGGAAAAGTCTAAATTATTATGAACTAAATTAGATTTTTTTGTTGATAGAATTGCCTTTTATTATCTCATCTGTTGTTAAGTATTGATTCGGTCTAAGATTTTAAACAGACTTATCCTAGAATGGGAACTGGATCTGAAGGACAGCTGCCGGTATGCACAGTTAAGTGCTTGGCGACAGATTTTGTACCTGAGGGTAGTAGCTAGCCGGGAAAGCATTCTTAAAATGCCCTATTACTTGTAATTAAGAACGAGTTGGAATTAATAAAAAGAAGAGTACCGCATACGATGTATATGCGAGATAGATGATCGAGTCTGGGACTGGAGAGGGGAAGGGGGGGGGGGGTACTCTGGAAGTCATGAAATAATATTACTTTTGAAAATGTTACATAATATAATAATGATGTCTGGCAGACTATGCTAACGCGGCGAGTTCTCTATTTGTATTATAATAATGTTTAGTGCAATAAATGATTTTAAAAATATGAATTTGTTTTTTTTATTATTTGATCCAAGCTGTCTATTCTTTTTTCCTTTTTAACCAAATTCAATAAAAGGACTCCTTTTCCGACCTAAGAACCTCCGTATTTCCTCATAACTCTTTACAAGAGTACCAATGTCGATGTTTTTTTTTTCAAATTTAGGTTTAAAGTAGTGATGGCTCAGTGGCATTGGCTATGGACTGCCGCGCAGCAGGTCCATGGTTCGAATCCCGCCGCGGGCTTGAGCTTCACCGCATGGTGGAAGGGCATTTTGCGAGTGCCCGCCTGGCTAGCGACCACCCTCAAGTAGAAAATCTGTCGCCAACCTGATGGTGTGTTCCGGCAGCAGTCCTTGAGAGCCAGTGAAATTACAGGCACATGAGACTTAACAACTGTCTCAAAGTGACGGGCGCAGTGCAATTCGTGACTTGTGACAAAATGCATCTGTTATAGGCAGAGAATACCGCTTAACATCAGGTGGGCCTCGAGCTTGTTCCGTCACAATAACATAAAAAAAAAGGTAGGCATACTGCTCATTTTGATTAGATAGTTGGATCCAAGCCGTCTTTTATTTTTTACCTTTAACCGAATTCAAAAAAGGAGGAGGTTCTTCCTCATGTCTCTTTACAATGTACCAATTTTGATGATTTTTTTATTCCTTAAGATATAATATCCTAAGTATATCCTAGCGATATAATAAAACGAATATTTTGCTAGTTTCATCAGTATTTGTTTTTTTAAGAACTTTCATTTTGTCCCTCGTACCATTTATGAACTCCTATTAGGTACTTTGTTAGCTCAAGATTTTACTTCAGCTTTTAATACCACCCATTTGAATGTACTAAGTACAAACTGATTTATGTACTCCTAGTACTTTAACATCTTACTTAAGCTTTAATACCGTCCAAGTTAATGTACTAAGTACATACTGTTTCGATATGGCGAGAATAAGCTACTTCTATACCAATTATATACTCCTAGTACTTCTATCATCTTACTTAGGCTTTAATACCACCCAAGTTAATGTACTAAGTACATACTGATTCGATATTGCGAGAATAAGCTACTTCTATACTATTTATGTACTCCTAGTACTTCTAACATCTTACTTAAGCTTTAATACCACCCAAGTTAATGTACTAGGTACATACTGTTTCGATATGGCGAGAATAAGCTACTTCTATACCATTTATGTACTCCTAGTACTTTTAACATCTTACTTAAGCTTTAATACCACCCAAGTTAATGTACTAAGTACATACTGTTTCGATATGGCGAGAATAAGCTACTTCTATACTATTTATGTACTCCTAGTACTTCTAACATCTTACTTAAGCTTTAATACCACCCAAGTTAATGTACTAAGTACATACTGTTTCGATATGGCGAGAATATGCTACTTCTATACCATTTATGTACTCCTAGTACTTCTTACATCTTACTTAAGCTTTAATACCACCCAAGTTAATGTACTAAGTACATACTGATTCGATATTGCGAGAATAAGCTACTTCTATACCATTTATGTACTCTTAGTACTTTTAACATCTTACTTAAGCTTTAATACCACCCAAGTTAATGTCGCGGTCAGAAAATGTTTACCACCATTAGGATTACAATTGCATGCACACATTTAGGTCACAAGTTCTAAATTATGTTTGAAAAAGTCTATTTTATATATTATGTTTTTTTCTAATGACATGACAATCAATCGCTCTATAGATGGACTGACTACTATCAAGGTTTGATATAGGTATAGAAAACCTTTGAAAAAACAGGCCGAGTCTCACTCTCAAACAAAAGTTTCCGTTCTCCGACCACCATGCAATATTACGATCAAAAAAAAATACGCCGAAAAAATCACTTCTCTTCACATTCTTTAATTTAGGCCTCTATAACTCTACTACTATCATAATTTTTTTCAGACTTCTAGCCAACCATTTAGCTTGGAAGGTAAGCCGAGGACGGTCAGACGGACGGACATGACGAACCTATAAGGGTTCCGATACTGAACTACAGAACCATAAAAAACAATATTTTAGTTTTTTAACTAAGAATATGAAGAAAGAATAAAATAGAAACTTAAAAAATCTTTATTTAATATCTAGTATAACCTCCCTCCGCAGCTATGACGGCACGTAGTCTATCCCGCATAGATGCAACAAGACGCGCGCATAGATCAGTCCCTCTGATATCATCTCACACTCGAGCACAGTGTGATCTAAGACCATGAGGGTTTCTTTCATTAGACGCCTAATCCAAAACCTCACAATGAATCGCGAAATGTTGAGTTCTCGTGATATAGCACTTATGCTATGTCCATCTTCAAAGAGAAATATTATTTCAGCCCTTTGCTCCAAGGTTAAACTTGCCATTTTATTTCGCTATGAAAAATCTTTTGTAAAAATTTTCTCTTGTCCAAACGACATTCAAACAATAATTTCTGATAAATGTCATTTCAACAAATAAAGAAATGAGTTTCATCATCAAAAAGTGATTAATAATTATTGTCTTTGTTATGCGTCATTTTGCATAATAACTTTTGAAAGGTAATAAGTAACTTGATATGGCATCTTAGACTTTAGAGCGAAAAGTGTGACATAGAATCTAATTTCAAAACTGGTAAACATTTTCAGACCGCGACCGTACTAAGTACATACTGATTCGATATTGCGAGAATAAGCTACTTCTATACCATTTATGTACTCCTAGTACTATTAACATCTTACTTAAGCTTTAATACCACCCAAGTTAATGTACTAAGTACATACTGATTCGATATTGCGAGAATAAGCTACTTCTATACCATTTATGTACTCCTAGTACTTCTAACATCTTACTTAACTTGACGATTATCGTGCGCGGCAGTTTGCTGTCCTTATTTAGTTTAGCAGCTCTAGTGCAGTTAACGACATCTTCTGAACTTAGATCATGGTTAACTACGCGCGCACATTGTTGTAGGACACTGCGGATGTTCTCAGTGCGGTGCTCAGGAATGCCATGAATTTCAAGATTATTATCTCGCAAGTGCTGCTCCACATTGTTAAGACGCTCGGACAAATCTGTAACCGTACAACGCAGGTCGCTGTTCTCAGCTTTCAGCTGGTTGTTCTGTTCAGCAAGCGCTTTCAAAGATTTTTGCATCTCTTCTTGTTTGCCACTGAGAGACAAGACCGTTTGCTGAAGCTCATTAAAACTCTGGATATCGTTTCTTATCGGTTCCAATTCGACCTTCATTACAGACGCCAGGAGAGATGGGAGCTCCTGCTTAACAGCCGCCATTATTCGATTCTCAATCGCACGAATCATGCTCTCGTTTTGACTAACCTCCAACCCCTCATCAAGTGCAAGCTCCGTCGCTGATTGCCCAAACGTAGAACAATGAGTATTGGACTGAGTATTTTTATCACATTCAAGTTCTTGGTCCAATCCACTAATTTTGAAGCAGTGATGGCTCAGTGGCATTGGCTATGGACTGCCGCGCAGCAGGTCCATGGTTCGAATCCCGCCGCGGGCTTGAGCTTCACCGCATGGTGGAAGGGCTTTTTGCGAATGCCCGCCTGGCTAGCGACCACCCTCAAATTGAAAATCTGTCGCCAAGCACCTAACGGTGTGTTCCGGCAGCAGTCCTTGAGAGCCAGTGAAATTACAGGCACATGAGACTTAACAACTATGTCTCAAGGTGACGGGCGCAGTGCAATTTGTCACTTGAACGATGAACTGCAGCTGTTATAGGCAGAGGTAACTGCTTAACATCAGGTGGACCTCGAGCTTGTACCGCCACAATAACATAAAAAAAAAAAAAAACTTAAGCTTTTGAAATACTACCCAAGTTAGCGTATTAACTGCATACTTACAATAAGCTACCTTCTATACCATCGGTACACTACGTCTCGGACGGAAGACATCGGTGTCTCGGAAGGGATTTCATTTGGAAGGAATAAAGTAAGTTTCAACGACTCTAAGCGAGGTCGGCAACTTTGGCCCTTAAAAGATAAAACCGTCTTGACATGGAAAATTACGTAGGTAAGTAGTTAATATAAGTAATTATCGGGTGCATACTTAATTTTTAAATATGTCATAGATAATATACAGAATATTCTCATTTACTCGATTATCTCGTGATTGCAAAAAAGTTTTTAAGTAGGGGCATAGAACATATAATATTTCTTGAATCTAGATCACCCATGGAAGTAATAAGTACTACCGTACTATAGTCTATTTTTTTTAACAAACGAGTACTGAGTATGTCTCTCGCACATTTCCGATATTGACAGAGTGAGATGGGTCATTGCCGTCATTGGTCAATGCCTTTGTTCTTGTTTTGAAATTGTTAAGACCCGCTCATATTGCATACTTGTAAAATTTACTGTAGAAAAAATATGTTATTATTTTATGATTTAAACTTGCATGCATAACATATTCGTAATAAAATGTTCTGTTCGCGTTTATGATATAAAACAAAATTGGAATAGTATATGATTATAATATGCAATAGAACATATATATCAAATAATTCTACTACAATTATTGTAACCTTAAAAGTTATCGACATCCTTCCGGTGATCTCTCTGCAGATACGTCAATAATAAATTGCTCTAACATATTTTGTACATGATTGTCGACTCCGTACATTTTTGTTTCTATCTTGGTTATCACATGATTGAGATATGACCGCCATTTTTATATAAGTATCATTTTTTTAGCTACTTACTCCTTTGAACAAAAGAGTTCAGACTTCATAAGCTGAGACAAAACGAGTTCAATTGGGTTGAGCTCACAGTGATACGTCGCCAAACGTATGACGAGACGATTTGTCAACTTAGCAACAACATTGTTTTCAAAACTCTTGTTTTACTACTATTTCTACCCTAATTCAATAGTTGCAACTTTAGTATTGATTCGTTACAAGCAATATTTATCGACAAGCAGGCGAAGACTCAACGGAATGTATCTACATGTAACTAGAGAGTTCGTGTGGAACGGACTTTATATTGATTACGTTGGCCAATAGTAACGCAGTAAAATTTTCAGTACGCGTTTGTTAAAAAAAATAGACTATAGAACTTATTACTTCCATGAGATCACCAGAGTTCCATCGCAAAGGCATAATATATGACCTGCCTGTTAGATGGCAGCAATGTCTATAGGTACATTGCTTGCATCTCATAGGCACATAAGGAATGGCTGCCAATAATGGTATTTATTTTGATTAATTTGGTATTTTTTGAAGCAGTGATAGCTCAGTCGCTTTGGCTATGGACTGCCGCGCAGCAGGTCCATGGGTCGAATCCTGAGCTTCACCGCATGGTGGAAGGGCATTTTTGCTCAAGTGGAAAATCTGTTGCCAAGCACCTAACGGTGTGTTCCGGCAGCTGTCCTAGAGAGTCAGTAATTCTAGGTTAAGCCTGTTAACACCCTCAACGACATCATCACTTAACATCAGGTAAGCTTACCTACCAGCAAAAAAAATCAAAAAAAAGGATTAAATGTTTTGTTAATGTTTTGAAAAATACGAATTAAAATTTTACAAATCGGCAATTTTATTCTTTAACCCCTAATATACAAATAGTAGTATAAGCAACTGTCATATACCTAATAGAGGGTATTAAAACATGAGTGTAGTTTACACAAGTGTTTTAAAAATTATATGCAGTTGCATACACTACTTTATTTAATCTCATGGCTAAACGCTTTTCTTGATTTTTCTGGCAAAAGACTATTCGTTAGTTTCGTAGCTGTTTCTAGAATGTCAGGTGAAGTTAAATTTTCATCAGTATGGTCGGTGTTGCTTGACATTTTTGCTACTAAAGTTTTATCCAACAAAATATTACTCAAATTAGTAAGTACGAAATAGCGCCAAAATGGAAAAAGTCTGTTATTGGTCTATTGGAACCAGCGCGTCACCACAGATAATGTGTACTTAAATTGAATTGAAACCTTGGTCGGGACACATTGTACTTTAATTATTAAAAAAATGTTTTAAAGCATTGTTTTGTTAGGAGAATAATGCTTTATTGTTTTTTTTTTATTTTCTTAAAGAAGTATGTAAATAAAATATGCCAATAAAAGTCTGTATTTCATTTCATAATTAGAACATTACCGAATGAGATTATATAAATATTCTTATGAACTCGATTTTTAGTCTCATGATTTTGAACAAAAAAGTTTATATTAAGGAATTTACCGCCAAAACGTCAGAGCTTTATATGATTTAATCATGTCACTATAGTCTGTTTTTTTTAACAAACGAGTACTGAGTATGTCTCTCGCACATTTCCGATATTGACAGAGTGAGATGGGTCATTGCCGTCATTGGTCAATGCCGTTGTTCTTGTTTTAAAATTGTTAAGGCCCGTGAATATTGAATACCTACTTCTAAAATCTACAGTAAAAAAACGTTATTATTTTTTTATTTAAATTTGCATACTTAGTATATTTGTAACAAAATTTTCTGTTCGCGTTTATGATATAAAACAATATTGTAATCGTATATATATATATGTATATATATACATACATATAATATGCACTAGAACATATGAATCACTTACTTTTTACTGCCATCTAAAAAAATATTCTGATGAACTTTCTGCAGATATATCTATAGTAAATTGCTCTAACATATTTTGTAAATTTTTGTTTCTATCTTGGTTATCACACGATTGAGACATGACCACCATATTTATCTATCCACTTTAGCTACTCCTTGTAAAAAAAGAGTTCAGACTTTATACATTTTATAACTTTTGTTATTTCCTGCCTTAGCCCTTACTCACTTGAGACCAAACGAGTTCAATTAAGTTGAGCTCACAATGATACGTCGTCAAACGTATGACGAGACGATTTGTTGACTTAGCTAATAATTTTTTTTTTCAAAACAATCTTTGTTTTGCTTACCCTAATTTAAAAAAAAAGTTGCAACTTCAGTATTGATTCGTTACTAGCAATATTTATTGACGCGCAGGTAGTCGAAGACTCAACTGAATGTACCTACGTGCAGTGGCGGCCTTACCCATTGCGAGGCTCCGGGCGGCAGGTCGTTGCGAGGCCCTTTGTGCTTCGTGAAAAGTATGTGATGCTAGGTCTGGTTGTTTGGTTTAGGTATTTGTCATGTTTGACGAGAAATGATAAGGTTAAACCAATAAATATAATTTGAGTTTTAAATTTTATTTTACATTGAAAGTTTTACAAACTTAACAAATACAGAGATGATTAATTTTAAAATTAATGTTTGTATTTATTCCTAATACTAAAATCTTTAATTAACGCACAATAATCTAATGAATGAGCTACGTCATTTTCGATTAAAAGAATAGGAAGGGCCGAAAGCCGATCTTGTGTCATCGAATTCCTCCAATATGTTTTAGTAATTTTAAGCCTCGAAAAACTCCTTTCAGCAGACGCAACTGTTACTGTAGTGGCTTTTTTCTATTATGGTGATCAACTTACGTCGTACTACATTGAAGTATAGTTGTCGCTCTATCCCCATGCGATGGTAAAGGAACGAGAGGAAAAAATTGAGTTAGGAACCATTGTCATGTTAGCTAAGTCGGTCAGAGCATATCTCGGCTATAGGGGCGGATGACGCGGGTTCGAATCCCGCACATGACTACAATTTTTCCTATCGTGTATTTGTAATTTTGTGATGTTATCTGCAAAGCATGCGTTATTAAAATTAAAGGGCTGCGTCATCATTTACAAGTTTAAAGATAATTGCAAAATTAGTCTTCTTTGTAGTACGACGTAAGTGTCGCTCCATCTCCATACGACGGGAGGAAAAATTAGAGTTATGAACCATTGTCATGTTAGCTCAGTCGGTCAGAGCATACCCCGGCGAAAGGGGTGAAAGAATCCTGCACATCACTATATATTTTCCTATCGTAAATTTGTTATTTTGTAATGTGATTCGCAAAACATATCTACGTTATTTCAAAAATAAAAATATTAAAATCAGACATTTTTTTACACTTTTGCAGCTTACTCAATACTTCAAATACTTACTATAATTTACACTTTTCCAGCTCACTCAATACTTTAAGTACATATTCAATTTTATTGAATAGGTATTACGTTCTTATGCTATTTAAAGTTATTATTTTCTAACTCATACTGCAAGCAAAATTATTCCAAGGTGACAAGAGTTGATGAACGGAATGAAACACGAGGATTCCCCGTGCGATAGAGGATAGAGAAGCAGAATAATATGTCCCGACCGACTCCCGAGCTGATCCGAGTGCTATGCGATTAAAAAACGAAACCGATCTTCAAGTATTTCGAGGCGCGATATTCAAGTACACTATGTACATAATTAATTTTTCAATTATATTTTGAAAGGATGAATTAGTTAACTAACTTTATTTTAATTTACCGTTATTAAAAATTTTTAAATTTTTAATAAAAAATTAAAGATCAAAATCAATTGTTGAACATAAAAATATAGTTAAAAACAATTATATTTTAAAAGGCGCGAGGCCCCTGCAAGTGCGATGCCCCGGGCGATTGCCCAGTTCGCCACCCCCTAAGGCCGCCACTGCCTACGTGTAACTACAGAGTTTGTGTGGAACGGACTTTATGTTAATTACGTGGGCCAATAGCAAAGCAGCAAAATTTTCGGTACCCATTTGTTACAAATAACAGACTATAGTCAAGTTGTATTAATTACCTATTTCTACAGCAGGTGACAAATAAGCACGTGCCTAAAGCAAGTATTGGAAAAGTGAGAAAGAGCACGTTTTCGTAGATAATTTGTTACCCACATTATAGCGACATCTGACTGATGATAACACTGACATATATCTTACGTATACGTTAGTTTGTCCGTTTGTTTAGTAGTACCTAAGTTGTTTTAACCGACTTCATAAAAGGAGGAGGTACATAATTCGACAGGTTTTTTTTGTATAACTCTATTTAGGGTGTGCCGATTTTGATGATTTTTTTTATTCGAAAGTTAATACTTGTCATGTAGTTTCATATAAATCTGAGTGAGATCTGCCTATTTAATAGGTTTTTACTACATTGACGATGTTCTCATTTTCTCTTGCCGATATAAATGAACAAAAAAACTGTACCTATACAATGGTTTGGTTTATTTACTTTTTAGGCCATTTTTGGTTTTAGATTTTTTGCCGCGGTCGTTTTTAAGCTGTTCCATAGCTTCTATCGCGGGCCTTGAGCGTGGAGACCGAATCCAGAAATTCCGTAACGAAAATAACCTAACACCCCCCACTCCGACCGGCGGCATGCGGCACAGCGGTACTATATTTGATCAGCCCCTCTACAGTGCGTAAAAGGAACTAAATTTTGGTAGAAAAAAGGTTTTGACAACTAACGTGTAGAGATTTATAATTGCATAAGGTGATAAAAAATGCTATGTAATAGCTTTACCGCGGCAGTCTCCGAGTGCCACACGTCTTTTTTTTTCTTTTTTTTTAACTCATACATCATTTTATTAATATTGAGGTACCATAATCTATTTTTAACCGATTTCAAATAAGGAGGAGGTTCTCAATTAGTCTTTATTTTTTTAATTTTGTTACCTTAGAACTTTTGACTGGGTGAACCGATTTTGTTAATTCTTTTTTTATTTGAAAGTTGGTGCCATGGGTGTCGTTTGGTCCCATTTAAATTTTATCAAAATTGGTCAAACCATTTTTGAGTTACACTACAATAACTGAAAACTATTTTTCTATCTTGATAACATATTCATTGCTAATGAATGACAGTTGATCCCGTAAGCATCGAGAGACACTAAAAAGTGTAAACATTTTGTTTAACCAAAAAATGGAACCGAGTTCCACACTCAAAAGTTTGAAATAACTTGCTGAAGTCGGTACCATAATAGTTCAAAAGTACCTTTTATCACAATCTTGTGTCGGTCCCATTTTTGTGTTATAAAAAAAATTAACATAGTAATTTTGCCGCCTGCTAAGCGAATACGCCTAAATTTCAACGAAAGGAAAAATTTGATCCACAAGCGAGATTCAAACTAGCAGGTCCCGGCTATAGGGACGTATCGTCGCGGGTTTGAACCCTGCTCGTGACTCAGATGTTTTCCTTTCATTGTAATTTTTTAACCATAATCTATATTGAAGCAGTGATTGCTCAGTGGCATCGGCTATGCCTGCCGCGCATTGGTTCGAATCCCGCCACGGGCTTGAGCTTGACTGCATGGTGGAAGGGCATTTTGCGAATGACCACCCTCAAGTAGAAAATCTCTCGCCAAGCGCCTAACGGTGTGTTTCGGCAGCAGTCCTTGAGAGCCAGAAAAATTACAGGCACATGAGACTTAACAACTATGTCTCAAGACGGGCGCAGTGCAATTCGTGACTTGTGACGAAATGCATTTGTTATAGGCAGAAGTTGTCCGCTTGACATCAGGTGGGCCTCGAGCGTCTTCCGTCACAATAACATATAAAAAACCTGCCAAGTGCGAGAAAAAAATCATCAAAACCGGTATACACCCTGTAAAAAGTTATGAGGTAACACAAAAAAAACGTCAAATTGATAAACTTCACCATTTTTGAAATCGGTTAAAAATGTATATTAAGCATTAGTAAAAATGCAACCGCATACAAATACTAGTTAAGACAAAAATGTAACATATTTCTTAACAGTGTGAATCAAAGTTAACCTACAGATAAGAACTACGCAAGCTGTGTATGTGGTCACGCGTGATAAGAGGTAGGATATAGGGCGCTAGGTGTGGGGAGGTGCTATAGTCTGTGGGAGAAAGTCAAAATGAAAAGTTTCCTGTTTGTCTGTGCTGTGGCGGCCATTGGGCAGGTAAGACCTCGGAAAAGTATACAGCGCCAACATCTTTTTTTTTCTTTTTTTTATGCATGATAGGTTAGCCTTTGACCACTATCTCACCTGATGGTAAGTGATGATGTGGTCGAAGATGTTGTTCAGGCTAACCTAGAATTACTGGCTCTCAAGGACAGCTGCCGGAACACACCGTTAGGTGCTTGGCGACAGATTTTCTACTTGAGGGTGGTAACTAGCCAGGCGGGCATTCACAAAATGCCCTACCACCATGCTATAACGACTGCCATCCTAAGACAACAACCGGGACCGACGGCTTAACGTGCCCTCCGAAGCACGTGCACGCTCAGTAGTAATGTCACTAGCGGTCACCCATTCAACTCATGACCTCGGCGGACGTTGCTTAACTTTGCTGATCGGTTAAGAACAGCTAAGCAAACTTCGCTACGAGCGCTTCGTATGAACGCTTCTTGTCCGTTGTTCAGAAAGAAAGGTCTTGCGATTCCTAATTAATATTTAATGAAACTTTTCCGGTTTGACTGCGTGCAGTTTGTGACGTCACGTCGGCTGAACAGGAAAATTAGGCGGAGTTCTCACTATAGATACATATTTTTTGAAATGTTTTATTAATTTATTAATGAATACGAAAAAAACATTCTGTAATATGTTCTTTTATGGTTAGAGAAGACTAACAAACCGACCCCAGCGCGGACGTGTAGATAATCTTAAAATATCATGTTGATCATATCAAGTTGCATTGTTATTTTTTTTGTACCACATTGGTGACAAACAAGCGTGTGGCCCCGCTGATGATATGATTATGATGGTTAGCGCAGCCTATGCCTGTGAACGCTTGCAACACCAGGGACATCACTTGCTCGTTGCCGATCTTCCTTAAAAGTAGTCTTTGGGGAAATCCTCGGCAGGCAGCTCAGAGCGTTCGCGGTTGTGTTCGCCCGCCTCTTCAGATAGGTCGAAACATTTTAGATTAATAAAAGTTCAGTAGAGATGTCAATATTAAACGTACCATGCTTCCTATTTAACTGTGTTTAAATCAAAAAAGTTTGAAGGTTTTGTCGTACATAGTGTATATAAATATAGTACCCTATCTCTACCTCTGGGTTGAAGTTTATACCATAAAGTAAGTAAATACTTTATTGTGCAAAACTAGATAATGTATATAAATAAAACGCAATGTTTTTATTTCCAGCTCACCCAAGCGCAGTACGCGTATGTCCTGCCTGCAGCACCTGCCCCAGCTCCCTTAGTGCTGCCAGCCCCTTGCGCAGCCCCTTCTCCATTAGTCCTACCCGCTCCCTGCGCCACGCCTGCTCCCTTAATCCTCCCTGCCCCCGCCCCGGCGTGCGGCTGCGCTGCCCTCGCTCCGTCTCTGGCCGCTGTGGCTCCCGCGCTGCCCGCCCTCGCCCCCATTCTAGCGCTCTCCCTGTCAGAGTCGATCGCGGCTACGTTGCCACCTCTACTTGAGGCTGCTTTACCGACCGTGCTGACGTCAGCGCTCTCAGCAGCCGGGCCGCTGTTAGAGGCAGCATTGCCCTGCGCGTTGCCGCCTTACGCATTACCCGCACCTTACGCCTTACCCGCCGCACCCTGCGCCTTACCTGCCTCGCCCTGTGCCTTACCCGCGGTGTCCTACGCCTTACCCGCAGCGCCCTGCGCGTTATCGCCGCCCCCGATGTATGCCGCCCCACTGCCGACGCCTCCTGCACTGTATTCCTGTGCTGCCGCTCCAGCCTGTCTTCAAGCCACCATATGCTTATAAAGCTTTTTAAAATAGCTTCCGTTTTGTTTTTTTTTGTAATAAAATGATATTTTGATACTATCTATTAAATATTTATTTTTCTAACCCACTCCCAAATAGCAATGGTTAATTAAATTAGACTACACAAATTTTAAGGCAATTCTTTATTTAGTCAGCCTTTTCAAAACCAAAATGTTTTAAGCTTTTTAATGTATGCTTATTTATTAATGTGCGTCACACAATGGGGTCCTACATTTTATACCCCGAAAACAAACCCATGCAAAGAACATCTAAGAAATAAAAGTAGGGCAACATAATAGTAACACATTTATTTTTAAACTTTGGTTACAGAATTTAAATTTATTTTAAATTCTAAACGTATATTGATCGACGCGCAAACATTCTAATTTATTTTACAATACATAAAATAATAGGAATACATCGCACGTCGCTCCCAAAACCGACTACAAACTAAATAAATATGGCTTCGTGTCTATTTGTAACCTAATTACAAAGTACAGTCGTGCACGTAATCGTTTTGAATCCGAAAATTAAAGAGGTTATGGACCCAAACTCTCAATACAAACGTCGCTCGTAGCTTGTTTTGTAGATATGATGTAGCAGTGTAAAAGTAATAGTTATCACATCAGTTGTGCTAGCAAATACATATTGTAGTTTCATTTTGTTGTTGGAAATGAGACACGTGTATTGGCTATCAAGGCCAGCCCACAAAACCATTTCTAGTTTTCTATGATACCACAGTACGACCGTTTACTCGCTGCGTACCTTAAAGGCAGTGTACCTAAATGCGTTATGCCTAAAACCAAGCGGGCGGTAGGCATACTGAGATTTATGTCGAGTAGATCAATAACTTAGACTTAGTGATACCATGGAATTTAGTTCAAGAGCGAGATACGACTTTATTATTGTTTACTAGCTGCATTCCGCGGTTTCATCTTCATGATGAAAATCAAAGAGACAAAAATGTATATGATATAAAAAGGAGTTTGTATTGAATGAATTTGACATTACCCGATTCAGGCCAATTTCAGCGAACATTTCCGTATGGCAACAAGGCCTATGTCAGAAGTAAATAAATCAGTTTAAATAAAAAACAGTTTTTAAATAGTAGTACAGAGAAATTAATTAAATGATATTTGTATTTTGGGCACTCTGCATTTTAGGTACGCAGCGCGAAAACGGTTCCGACTCCTATCGTCGCAACTAAATTCGATAGATATTTTTACAGTGTGTATTTTATAGGTACTCAATATGATTTACTTCATTTGATATATCATTTCTAAATCATTCAAATATGTTAAAATTACATTTGTATTGTCTTGATTGATAACGATTGCGACATGATTTTGCATAAGGGACATTTCCTCATAATTGAAACATTTTAGGTACAAGTTTTTGAGACACAAAGCCAAAAATTATGAAAATTACAACAAATTGAAAAAACGCACACAACTAAAAGCTAAAGATATGCATGTTTGAAAAAATAAACTAAAACTAAGTTAAACATGTCTTGATACTTAACACAATATTAATAAGTATATAAAAATTTATTAAAATGTTTTATTTGAAATAACTAATCTTGTCATAAATATTTGTTTATTATCATTATTCCTACAATAAAATTTAAAGAGACTTCATAATTTTAATTACCTAATTTGCAAAGTATTAATATTGAGAGAAGTATCAAATCGTGTTTAACATAACAAAATACCACAGTTTGTGACAAGTAGTACAGTCAACGAAAAAAGTCAACTGTCCAGATTCTGACTAGATCATATTTATAACTACTAAAGCTTGACTATTTTGGAGGTGTTTCAGAGATTCTGTATTAATATCTCAGATCATTTAAATTAAAATTATAAATATAAATCTCTATATCATTATATATCTAGGATATTTATATATATATATACATCAGATCACCAGGTTGACATGACGGCAAAATGACTTATTTGGCAAAAACAAAAAGGAAATAACTCAATGGGCAAAGCCACTAGCGTTTTAATGCCGCGTAGCTGTAGTAAAATAAATCCACTGGTATATAAGGAATTATAGCCAGTACAATGAATCTAAATAATGCTAGTATAGTATTGAGAATTTAATATTTATCGAAGGTAAAAACATTAGTTTGTTTGTATTTAAAATGATCTGAGTTTTTTTTTAGTGTGCACTATTGTTTATTTCATGGAAATATCTCACAACACAACAGACAGCGATTTTGTAACGATTGTGTAAAATTAATTATAATCAGTCTTCCGGATTCTACAAGATTATCTACTAAGCTAAATCATATATCATTCAAGAACGATGACAGATTTTAATCGCATTAATCGGGGATATGCATTTTTAAATACATCGTCAAATTTCATTTCAAATTGCATGTGAAAACCAATATTTATTTGTTGCCAAATTACATTAAGGTCAAACATATCAATGGCCTTAGAAACACAGACAATTTGCAACAAAGTAAGTAAGCTTTTTTTCTTATAATCTTTTTGTTTATAATTTAAGCAACAACGCACAAAATCGCCACCGGTTAGTTTTATTTGGTAACACAAACAAAATGTTGAGGAAGAATGTCAGAGGTCACCAAACTGTGGCACATTGCTTTGAGACTTGGAAAGTTACTATTAGTTCTTGCAATAAAGTGTGCGTTACACTGTGGAGCGCACTCTTTATTTGTAACACAAGTACTATAACCATACTTAATACATTTTATTTTAAAATATCGTAAATACAATCAATATTTTAACATAAAAGCAACGATAATGACCTATAGAAAAATAACCCTTAAGTCCTAATTTGGCCGAATTATTGCACTAACATCTACTTTATGCTAACAATGGCTTTTTATGACACTTTTTGTTAAACAATAATGACACTTGACTTGTACGCTTTCTTTTTTTGATAATTTTTATAAATAGTGTTATAATTTTCCTCTGTTAATATATAGTATTTTTTCTATAATTTAAGAACAAGCAAATCATAAGTCATAACACTTTCTTCTCTGACTGTACTCATACCTTCAAACATTTGACAACATTTCATCATTGTATTTGACAGTCAGTATGAAGATTGAGACAAAGACTGATGACCATAAATAATGACTGATGGAATTCTGAAATCTTTGATTGATCATCATATTAAATACTTACTCGCATGATCTTTTTAAGAGCTCTGTTAAGTCTCACAATAAAGGCGCGATGTGCACCGTTAACCGATTTGCGGTAGACAGATAAAACAACAGTTTTCAACCCTCTGCAGTGATTAAGAGCTACATTGTTGTTAGTTTATTACGAAATAATTAAACATTCAAGACCTTATTGACTTCAAACTAGAATGGAAATACTTTAAAAACCTATATGGCTTAATGTCTAACTAGAATGACAATGACTTTATTTTGACATTTCAATTTTTAATGCAGTCTCCTCCAACCACGCATAGAGTATATTTATATTACATTGTGGCGTTCAGATGTCAAAGCGTTGCCTAGTGTATCATATGTCAAAGTGAAGTTTATAACCATTCTCGTTAGACAACAACGATTAAAAAAAGTGGAAAGATAATCGAATATGTAAACTTTTAAAATACATTTTATGCACCTAAACATATCAAGGTAAACATTTGTTTACGAAATTAAGTTTTGTTTGGCTAGGAACAAGATTTGACGTTTCAGATTTTCTTAAAAACCGTATATTGCGGTATATAAACTTAATATCTTTATTCGTTACATACGATTTTGAAATAGAAAAATGACTTCCATGTGAAAAATGTTTGTTGAATTTTGTTGCCGTAACCGCCGCGTTGAATTGTGCAGTTATATAAATCTTATTTCAAAGATGATATGTCTGATTTTTGTTCTGACCGACAACGAGTTGCTAATTTGGAGACAATAAGATTCTTGGTTTTAATTAAAATCATTTAACACACGACATAGATAGTTATAACTCCTGAATATTGACTAGAAACATACGATAGTCAAAACAAGATATGCTAACTATTTATATCCACAAAATAAATAAAAGTTAGTAATATTTTTGTACTTGCAAAAATTACCTACTACTTTACCCTATAAAAGAAAATTGTGGCAAAATCTGATTGTAATTTGTGCGCAATACTACTTTTAAGGCACTTGTTAGAACATTCAATTTAATTTAGTCTTTAATACATGAACTGAAAACGAGCGCATAAATATTTTTTTAATATAAGTCTGATATACAAACAAAATTTGGAACAGAAATAAAAGACAACTTTGCTACAACCAAATTTCACCACACTCCCCCAGGCATCCTTCTTACCCCGGCGGCCTTCTAACAACTCCTGCCTTAAAGCCAACATTCATTATTTCATTAATTAATTTATCTCCCCAAAGACCATCCTCTGTCTAATTACCTCATCGACACCACAACTTTAATCTTTGGCCGAAATATACAAAGTAACTAAGACTTACCTCTGACTTGCTCCGACTTTGCTCAATATATTCTTTGCTCATAACTTTCGAATATAATTAATATAATCCTAATACAAGCCAAGTTTAAACTCTGACACAAATGTATCAAACAAGATTTTCAAACTTATTTTTTTTTTAAACCCAAGTAGGAGCTAAGTCTAAACTCACTTTGAGATTTTATTTGTTACTATCCAACTGATCACTTATATCCATTACCAAACAACTAAAACATTACCCCATCCACCATTCTTACCGTAGTGTTTAAAAAGTTCTCGACCTGTGTGAATTTCTTCCAGAGTGGCAGAGTCACACCTTCGCATTTTTTTAAAGGAAATGTTTAATTTCCCCTTGTATTGCCACTACCCCATTGACTCGGACTTTTTTTTTCAATTGAGGTTGTTGACTGCAGTATACTCAACAAATGTCTTTCTCAAATCAACAATGACAAAATTACACAAACGAATAAACGTAAAAAATCATTTGCAATGGCAATATAGGATTATTGGTAAAATGCTTTGAATTGACACCTTAATTACCGCTATTTAAGAAAGGAGTCGATGGGTAATGCTTGAGTTTTTGTACTGGACTACCCTATTGGCCCCACTTACTATTGCCCCAACGACCCCACTCTACCCGGGCGGCCACCCCATCTGCCGTCCTCCAAGAACATGCAGATGCAAGTGGTAGACCGACTGCGCGCCATCCCGTCCGTTGTTCACAACCAGTCGCCAGCCAGAAGGAGCGCGCTGAGAGCCAAGAGCTCTAGCCACCAACATCAGATGTCCGAGAAGCTGGAATTGGAAGGGATAGATGTTATTTTTCATTGTTATCTATTGGCTATACGCTCTCTTATCTTATCTCTAATAAATGATCGGAGCAACCATGACACTGCTGACACTTATTGAAGTGTTTCATTTTATGTCTCCGAATTACTTCATAAGAACATCACCACACTAGAAAGGGGCTACTACGATACTCTTCTAAACTATCGTAACTATACAGTTTCTTTTCTTCCTTTTACATCAACTAGTGAAAATGAGAATGATTTTCACTTGTTGAGAATGTACTCCAAATTTATTGGCTTGGACTACATAGATGATGTTCTTATTAACTCTTCATGCGCATCATTAGGGATAACTCAAATACATCGTCAAATCTCATTAAAATTTAAATGGGACCACATCCCAAGTACCAACTTATGAATATAAAAACCGTACCGTACACCTCACAAGTTATGAGGTAACCAACACTAAAATATACAGTCGAATTAATAACCTCCGCCTTCTTTAAGTCGGTTAAAAACAATGGCTGCGCGGCAGTTACCATTCGAAACCATCGATTCAAATAAAAAAGGAAGATAGTGTACGCCTTAAGCGTAGAATGAAGAGAAAATTTAACACATATATGATAAATACACACTGCTATACTTCCATTGTGTACGATACGTTTAAATTTATGACAAAGACAAGAGAAGCATGCAGTAGAGTAGACGCACATACGTACACTACTGAGTCTCAATCATGAGACGTCACTTGATTCGCCATTGCCGTGTTCGAAGTACGAGTACTGTTTCTCCCGTTTTTTTGTAAGTTCAAACTTACACACATTGTTTTGGTGTCTATAATATTTCTATATTGGGATTGCTACCTGTGCCCTAAAGGTCCCCCATCATGTCTGGACATACAGGCTTGAGCATTTCAAATCAGTATTAATGATCTAGTATACCAGCGAAATCGCTCTATAACCTACTAAAAGACCTTCGACCGTCAAGAACAAACAAAACTTCCATCTTAGAACGTGTACCTAAGGCGGCATTAGTAGGATCTTATTAAATTTGGTAGGCAGGGGAAGAGGCTCGAGGAGTGGAGGGGAGCATTGATGACATCCTAAATATTCCCTTAACCCCACTCCCTGGGTTTTTTTATATGATTGTGACGAACATGCACGAGGCCCATCTGATGTTAAGCGGACTGACCTCTGCCTATAACAGATGCATTTAGTCACAAGTGACGAATTGCACTGCGCCCGTTACTATGAGACGTACAGTTGTTAAGTCTCATGTGCCTGTAATTTTTCTGGCTCTCAAGGACTGCTGCCGGAACATACTGTTAGGTGCTTGGCGAGAGATTTTCTACTTAAGGGTGCCCTTCCACACTATTGCCGGTCGGCAAAAGGCTTGCAAGTCCCAGGCACCTGAACTTCAGCGTCTTCCTCTGCAACGGTATTGACCCGGTACCCGCACGGTCAATCCATGAAATTCTAAGTAAATCGTTTCATAATGGCTTTGCAGCGTTCTATACATATCGCGACTACCTAAGAATTTGTTCCTAAACGTATATCACGACATACTAACAACGCAATTATCTGCGAGTGACTCCCTACAAAGGAATGTTCAAACAGTGATAGCGGAGATTACGCTGATAAGGTACAAAGTGCTTTAATGCACTGTTATCACAGTCAGATGGTACCATGTCGCAATTAGCAGGTTGATAACAATAATGTATATTAATGCTATCCTGTTGGTAGAGTGGTTTCGGTGTCGCATTAGAGTCTGGAGGTCCTGGGTTTGATCCCAGATGGAGCAGTTATTGGGTTCTTTTGAGAAATTTAAGTAACGATACGGACATTTGAAGCGCACGTAGCTTAGTTTACTTAGTCGTTCTTCGATTAACTAAGTTAAGCAACGTCCCCTGTGATCAATACTTGGATGGGTGACCGCTAGTCGCATTACTATTGAGCGCGCCACGTGCTTCTCCAGCATCGGGAAACTAACTCCAGAGGGCACGTTAAGCCGTCGGTCCCGGTTGTCGTCTTTAGATGGCAGTCGTTATAGCATGCTGGTCTGGTAGAGCATTTTGCGACTGATCACCTGGCTAGCTACCACCTTCAAGTAGAAAATCTGTCACCAAGCACCTAACGGTGTGTTCCGGCAGCTGTCCTTGAGAGCCAGTAACTTTAGGTTAGGTTTTACAACTTCTTCGACCACATCATCACTTAACATCAGGTGAGATAGTAGTCAAAAGGTCAAAGGCTAGATATCAGATAGGAAACGAAAATAATAAAAAATTAATCTGTTCCAGTTCGATGGCACTAGGCTCGCTCTCTATTAAGTAAATGGTATCAAAACATGTCTGGTGAAACATGTGTGTTTAGACATCTTTGTTTACTTAAGGTGAAAACTCACGCATAATTTAAACAGATTAATTACACTTATAGCTATATATTCAACATTACATTGGTATTCGCAAAAGTTTCATATAATATAGCTCAAATTATTTTGAAAAGTTATTGAACGTTATTGAGCGTAACTGCTCGTGATTTCATATATTACCGCAAAAACTTTTTTTAAACTTAAACGTAACATAAAACAAATCGGCCAAGTGCCAGTTGCACCCTCACATCGACATGTATCGATATAATGTTATATTTTTCATACAGTTAATAATATAACGTTATCAAAACTAATATAATTAAGAGGAAAGATTTGATTGTTTGTTTGTTTGCATTGAATAGGCTCTGAAACTACTGGACCGATTTGAACAATTCTTTCACCATTAGAATCCTACATTATCCCTGATGAACACAGGCTATAGAAGATTTTCAAAAAGTTTAAAGTTAGGGATCCGTATGAAAACTTCGCTAATGTAACACAAAGTGCAAAAAATATACCAAAATAATCGTTATATCACGTACGCTGCGGAAACTATTATAAATAGAGCAAAGTATTGTACTAACATTTTATAGCAGACATCAATATCTATAAAGAATTTGTAATTTTGTAATGTAATTCGCCTAGCAGGCGTCATTGCAAACTTAACAATATTAAAATCTATAAAGAAGTTCGCAATATACTATACATAAAACTAATTATTACAGTATGTAAAAATAACTGCTTTTTTCTATGTTTAAATTTATAATTTTTTAAATAAATAAATAAAATATCTATTTATTGCCTTCAAAAATTGCCTTATTATTAATTATCACGAATTTAAAAATGAATTTAGGCAATAGGGTTATGCTCAGCTTGTGCAGCCATGTCCTCTTTTAGAGGAGCACCGCTGCACTGTTTTTCAGCATATCCCTGCTGTTCTCGGGTGTTTTATTTGCCAAGACATATCATAGTTATAAAAAAAACGGTTTACGAAAGCTTAATACAACAAATTAGAAGCAGCTTGTGCAAAGAATTTGATGACAATGATTAAAAAATAAATATTAGAGACTATAAAATAATAATATAAACCAAAACATGATCTAACTAACTTTTGAGCTAGAAATATAAACATTTGAATGAGAACTTTAATTTGGGTGTTAATGCAAAAAAAAAAATAATACAAATTAAATTATAATTAAAGACTGAGATCTGCCTAGAATAATTCGTCACTGTGATACAATGGCACAAGATTTTTTTTTTTGTGAAATACCCATGACAACATTTTTTTTTTGTTAAATACCCATGAGATGCTGGGCCGGACCGCTAGTATTATTAAAATAATAAAGTTCTATAAATCGAGATCCTCAGCGTGAGCCGACCTGCATTAGGCTGTTTTATATTTTTTTATTATATGTTAGATATTGGACTATAATTATACCAAGTTGGACGCTTGTATATATTACCGTTTTTACGGTAGAGCAAAAAGAAAAAACGTTAAAAATACGTTTCTTGTATGGGGTCCCCCTTTTTTGTTTATTATTATTTGTTAGGCAACCCGCCATACAAACACATACACTGCGCAAATTTCAAACGGTTGCCTATTATCGTTCTACAGATACAACTCTTTAAAGGACAAACATTTCAAATAAATACGTAGTTTTTATGTGTTTTTCTTACTCGATTGTGCGCTCGTAGAGTCAAGACCTGACGATGCTTTGTGTAGAAGCGTCACGCATCGAAAATTCTTCGGCTTTGGCTGCGTGGCGTTTGTGACGTCACGTCAGCTTAACAGAAAAATTAGTCGCAATTATCACTAGATATAAGTACAATCGACTCTCGTTAATTCAATTCGCGATAATTCGAACCTCTCTATAATTCAAAGTGATCATTCAAGTCACCTAGAAAATCTCTTTATACCTATTTCAAACTAAATTAATACATTTTTATGCACTTGACAATTGAAATGCCAACAATGTCTTTTAAAGTGTTTTATTAAAATATTAATTTGATGTTTACTTAAAATATTTTTAATTATTAAAAACGTACTTACTGTGACATAACTGTAATAAGATAAATAAAAATGTAAAAAAAAACTGGCCGAATTTTAGATGGCATATTGTGAAAAAAAAATTTTTTTTTGTCTCTCATACCCATCGAGTGTGGTTTCAACATGCTCCGCAGGTAACATAACAAAATAGCAATAGGAAATTGTATAGTCATGTGCGGGATTTGAAATTTTGGTAGCCACTGTACATAAGTATAATGTTTCCTCTCATTGTAATTCAGTAAATACATGAGGATGGCAGCAATTTAGAAGTATATTATATTAAGGGTCCTTTTCAGAAAGTTCTAAAAAAGATTCAGGTTGCAAACCAACACATAAAATAATATGACTGAATGATAAAAATGACGGTTAATATGCAGCGCGTTTCAAGCTTTAACCGATGGATAGGCTAAATCGATGACTGTGAAACGCAAAGATAGTGTTTTGTTTAATAAATATGTTTTGGGTAGTATAACCTGAACTTACTCGAACATTCTGAAACAGGCCCTTAGACTATACTAGCAGGAACCATGTTGAATATCTTGTTATGTTTCTAAATATCTAAAGATTTCAAGCAATGTTGTTCACTATGCAAACATCATCATTTGTGTTCTAAATATGTGTAAATATATGATGTCTCTTTAAGTCCTAATGACTGTAAAGAGGCATTCAAGTAAATTCTATTTTAGCCCTTACAGCAGTCTGCTTATCTTTGTTAGCAAAGTGGTTATAGCAGCAACATAGTACTAAAACTTAAATTCAAACATTTGAAATAAGAGAAGATAAAAGATAATAAGAGATTTGTGGTAGTTCAATAACTTTGAACTACTATGCAGCCATAACACAGCTTCAATGCCCACCGACCACCCTCAAGCAGAAAATCTAATGCCAAGCACAAAACTACAGGTAGTCAGTAATACAATGTTAAACTAATATTTAAACTCTATAATTAAAAAGAACACAATTTAGGATGTCGATTCAAATAGGCTTTTTAGCTTCAAACAGTCTAATATTAAAACAAAGTACTATATTTTTTTTAAATATTGGAAGGCTGAAAAAAGTATTCATAACAATAACTTGTGACTTTGTACGAAGCCTTCCTACAATAACACCTTTCTGTAAAAGTATTGAAACACCCTGAAATCAGTTAGTGATAAAATAAAGTTGAACCAAAAAAACGACTTTACTTATTTTGACAAAGTACTAACTGGTCCTGTGACTAAATGAGTGTTTGTTTAGAGACATTCCAATGTAGTTTGCAAGGTTGTCATGCTCGTAGTTGAGTAAATAGAATTGTGTAGATACATATAGCAAACACAGCAGTAGTAGGTAGTCTAAAACTAAATATATACATATATTTAGTTTTAGACTACCTTGTTGACAGTTTTTTGTTTAATGTTATTGTGACTGAGCAAGCACGAGGCCTGTCTGATGTTAAGCGGTAACCTCTACCTATAACAGATACATTTAGTTACAAGTAAAGAACTTTACTGCACCCTGAGACATACATTTGTTGAGTTTTATGGATCCTTGTCCTTCTCAACCAGTAATATCATTTGCTACAATGATAAATGTGCCCTTAATGCCTAAACACAGTAATAGCCACACACTACTGCCTAAAAGCAAAATATCCAATACATTGCCATGTTAAGCAGTAATGTTCGGCTATAACAGATACATTTCATCACAAGATAAGAACAAAAACTGCACTGTGCCCATCGCCGATGTCTTATGTCTTAATTTCAACAACACTCATGTTAGTCTGAACAACATCCTCGACCACATCATCACTTACCATCAGGTGAGATAGTGTCAAAGGCTAACCTATCAGGCATAAAAAAAAAAAAAAAAAAATGTATGTCTGTGTTTAAAAAAAATCAGCACTTTTCCTTACAAACAAATTCTTGTGTGAAGTGGAAGAGTTTACTATCCTCTGCAATAAGCAAAAGATTGAAGAGAGACAATTCGAAATGAAGTAATAGATATGGTGATGTGTTTGATGTTGTCACAACCTGGGGTTTGTAGCGACAGTTGAATGGCAATATTTATGGACTAGAATCACAATTTCCAATTAACAATTGATGGCCACTAACCCTGGACTGACAGCTTTAGAGATTCAGTGTTCAAATTCTGCAACATGGCTCTGATTTTTTAATGGTGTCTGGCTAGCTTCTACTAGTGTTTTGTCTACCTTTGAAAGCTATTACACATTATACAGCTAACCTTTTTCAAGCACATGACCGTATACCAAAATTTGATATAATTTAAAATTATCAATGACAAGTCAGTGAAAACAAGAATCTAAACATATACCTACATCAGGCAGATGGATTACATAGCCTGACCATTGTCAATTTGGCAGGCACTACAGCATTTGTTTTAGGGGTATCAAGTTATCGAAAATCAGTGGGATTGTCTGCTGATTTTGTCAGTACTTATTAAAATAATAGAGCAGTAAATGATCGTACCTCCATATCCTGTTGTTCAGCGTCTTGTAACCTCGGAATCCTCCGCTTCGGGATTACGAGGAAGTGTACCGGTGCCTGAGGAGATATGTCGTTGAACGCCAAACACAAATCGTCTTCATAAATAATATCAGCTTTGATTTCTTTCGATATTATCTTGTCGAATATCGTAGGACCCGGTGCGGCGACGCTTTGAGCTTGCGCGCGACGCACTTCGTCCGAATATGGTCTTCGTATAGCTATCGCTGAGCCCCTGGATAGGTCATAGATGTTCGTAGGATAGGTCTTCTTTAGGCGGAACTTTAGAGCCCGCTGAAATACTTTGTTAAACATTTTTCTAGTTAGGAATCACGATTCCCATTTTTACGTCCGCTGACCGCTCTTACAATTTGACGTTTGTATTTTATAATGAATTTGACATTTTTGACATTGATTGTAATTTGACATTATGTATTGCAACTACATATAATTTATTAACTACTAATTTTAAGGTTGCGAACCTAATGGATGACTCACGCTAGACCGTGCCGGGTCCGAGCCGAGTGTCGGCCGGAGCACGGTCAACTAATATTACCTATATTACGTATGGACACACTCACGTTATACCGAGCGGCAACCGAGTGACGGCCGACAAACGGACAACGCTCGGAAACAACTCGGTCCCGGCTCGGCTCGGCCACGGCCCGTTGCATGAATACAGTGCCATGCCGCCGAGCTGCGCCCGAGCAGTCGTTGTGGTGCTATGCAAGTGCACTGTCGTTTTTGTTCGACACTGGAAAATGAACAACGAACGTTTGATTGAAGCTGTGAGGAAATATCCAGCATTATATGATATGAGCGATGGGAAATGTATGGACTCCAATTATAAGTCTTCATTATGGGTCAAAATAAGCAAAGTATATTTTATACTTCGTATTAAATGTCACGTCAGGGTTCGCGAAAAGAGTGAACTATTTGTTGTGACGTCATCAGAGCGCCGAGCGATTCCTTTACCGCTTGTAAGACTGCTTGATTGACGTGGAGGTTTATAGTTTAGCAGTAAGATCAAGTTATTATTACTATAAGAGGTGAGACTTGGCCCCCTGGTCTGTCGACTGTCCAGCTGTATGTTACAGGTCTTCAGCTCGTTAATGGAATGTAGATGACAAAGCGCTGTCATCGCTGACAAAGTCGATCTTAATCGATCAAATAAGTAAAACAACCTCCACTGCGTTCATGACTGGGATGAGTGACAGCTAGTGGCAATATTACTGAGTGATTCTGTGCCTTGGAGGGCACGTTAAGTCGTCGGTCCTGATATATATCTTACAATGACAGTCATTATAATAGGGCATTTTGCAAATACCTGCCTGGCTAGCTAAACTTATGCCAAGCAGCTAACGTGTGTTCGCTTAGCTATTCTTAAGAGCTAATCTATTTTTTTACAAAAGTGGATGCACACTCCATTTTTTTGGAGTTGAAATTTTTTTAGATTCTTCAACGTCCAGTGCGATCGCAATAGCCGATAATTCCATATCGTCAAAATTCAACATGATTGTAGTCTAGTTACATCACTGTTTTTGCTCGGGCGAGTATACTGCATCACGGCGCATCGGTCATTGCTCGGTCGAGGCCCGTCTTTGTAATTACAGGTATGGGACCAGCTCGGTGACCGTGCTACGGCCGACACTCGGCTCGGACCCGACACGGTCTAGCGTGAGTCATCCTTAATGGGCATAAGTATGGGATCCATTATCATTCTGCTCTCTGTTTGTTTGTTTGATTGTGGGCACTACACAGACCGTACATAAAACGATTTATGTTCACACTTCAACTTAAGCTGTTTTTTAATAGTCATAAACTATCCGATATCTCCGATATCACTTACAATCAAGTTTGTTAGTGATGTGAATAAAGCTGTACAAGTATTAAACTTGGTGAGTGTAGCCCTTTATGTGTTATTTCTATTAGAAGGTCTTTTATATAAATAAAAAATTAAAGCTTCTTTCAGTTAAGATGCTTAGCACGAGTATGACTCACACTTGCCTGGTTTTTATAATAACTTGTTTATATACAGTAAAATCGTCATATTCCATCCCTCCTACTCCTGGGGGTTCAGTGAAATATATCTTTGACACCGCATTACGACATTAAGGTTAGCCTAAACAATTTCAATATGATTTTGGTCAATAATATATAGGTACTTGTGTTGGGCGTTTTGCGAATGCTTGCGTCGCTAGCTAACATACTCATATAGAAAATCTATCATCAAGCACATAAGTATTGGTGTTTTCCGGTAATAGTACCTACTATGTAAGATCACTAAAAATTCTTACGGCTCACCTTAGAAATAATAAAACTGGTTTTGATGAAACTAGGTTCAACAATAATTTAAGTCCTGATTAGTCCTAAATGTCACAAAACCGTTTACCGTTAAAACATTTTATGGTACAGTTCCAGAGGGAGATCGTTATATAATCAAATTCATCATGGGTGATTTGCGACTGGTATGTATGTGGACATAAAAGAAGCACAAGCAAAAAAATTCTATATTCATTGACAGTCAAGAAAGGGAAAGGGATTCTAAATAAAATACATGTATCTGTAAAAAAACATATTAGTATAATATCACAATATCATGGAAAAAATTTGTTGCCACAGTTTGACTACCTAGTTTCACTTGACATAACATTTATGTTTATTATTAAATATCTATACCTAAGTACCTATTACCGAATACAAATCACATTGATAAAAATACATACCCACAAAGGGCCCTTTTCATTAATTACCTTTATAATTTAGATTTAATAATTATTTACCTACACAACACTAAATTAATTAAATAATTCATAAGGTTTTAAAATAGTTCTTGCAAAGACTAACGATACATAGTAGTTACATTTTGAATTGCATGGTTAATCATATAACGCATATCAAAAATAGTACGATTTGATTATTAAACTTCTTATTCAAAAAAATGTAAAGGCACACGCAATACTAATTGATCCATTACGAAGTTGACCGTTAACAAGACACGCACTCTTTGAGCTTGCCTTTTAGCCCTTCGCTAGTTACGACTTAAGTACGGGTTGTGAATGATTCAATGGTTAGGTATCGAGCAAATTGCGATTTAAGTTTGTTAAATAAATTTTTTTTAAATATTTGTCGTAAAGTTATCTGCACCTGACCCAGCCCAAAGCCGTAGAAATACTGAGCCCTGCAGCTAACAACCTTCTATTTTTACCCCTATTTGAAAACAGAAGCACTATATTTGATCCTTAATGAAATGTATATTCACCTGGTGATTAACAATTACGTTCACAATACAATTGACATACTATACAGATTTCATCCAGGCCTGTATCTTCTAAGTTAAGATAGGAGGATATTTGAACACATTTACTGACGACTTTATGGTTCGCACCATGAATAATTTGTTTATATTCAGCAATAATATATTTTTAGAAGACTTGACAGCCAATTGGACGGGGCCATCGCGTGATTGCGATGACGTAGCAAAGCTTCTGATTATTAAGAATATTATAATTATACATAAACTCTAATCTCATTAGCAATAAGAGTTTAGTTCAAAATTATTGTGGTATCCACCTTTACAGATTATATCATATATTAATTACTCCATGATCTTAATCTATTTATTATAAAACTCTATTTCGTAACAATGGCACTGACCCAATGTCAATATAGACGATTTAAAATTATTTTACGCCGTATAATTATTGATTAACAAAAGATCTATAAATGTGTTAAAAACAAACCCTTAAATGTATCAGATGCATACAGTGTCTCATTTTAAGCGATTTACAACTACCAGTACCCTTCACCTCACACTGAGCCCTCGTGATATTATATCAGTTTTAACTTAAAAATAACATTACCCTTTGCAAAATATCACGAAGATATGATCCAGTCATTCAAATGTTTTCAAACTAACGTAATTATTATGCCCAACCCGAAACAGAGAATATTATCAGAATAACATTTCATACAATCAAAACGCTTCTGATAAGTTACACAGACTATGGTAACATATCAAGTACATAGTTTATAAGTTGTATTTGTCTTGACTACATTGATTTTTACGTATATGATATTTATGCAAGTGCACAGGTTTATTTTGTTAACAAAATCAATGTAATTCTTAGTATGAGAGCTTTCGCAGGAATATAGGAACTGTGACATCGTTTATTTTCATCTTTTGCCAAAGTTTGTGTTTTATTAGGTTAGCAGGACATTTGAAGGATAGAGCTCAAGGGCAGATTTCACCTCGGGACCGTAACGACGTGGCCTTGCCTCATTCTTACGAGCTTGTCTCGACGTGAGGCCATACCTATTCGAGGTTGATTGGTGTGCGTTGTAGTAAGAGGTTCCAAACAGAGTACTGAAAGGCTTAATTTTAGGCAACATCGATGTGGTGCCGGGTGAATCAGTGAGTCCAATTTCAACTTATAAATATCCACCACTCTATTAAAACATGACTTGGACATGACTATGACTTAACGACTCGACTACGAAATGACTGGAACTTGATTCTTACTTTAATATAAAAATAACTTGTTCACAATAAAATAGCAAATAATACGATTCTAATTCAAAGCTATAATAAATTTTCACTACTGTCGAAACATGTCGATTTCTATCATTATCATGACCATGCCAGCTAAAAGTACAGCCTCTGTTGCAGCTACAAATCCTCACAGAGTTACTTATAACTTGACTTATTATTAAAGCAGCAGATCTTTTTTTGTATTTCATCTAATTACATTATAACCTTATATTTAATTCTCAGTCAAGAATCATATTCCAAGTGAAAAATGTGTATTATCAATTCGCTCTAATACTAGTAACTCTTGTGTATGCAGAAGCGACCACTTTGAGCAAAAGGCGAAGAACTCCATATACAAATTTGCGGACTAGTGGATTGTGAAGCGCTATCCGGCACAGAAGGATCAGCGTGAAGATTAAAACGCCGTTGTGGACGTAGTACATTCTGTAAAAAATAAGTGTGTATATAAATATATTGTAAAGTAATGTTTTGAAGGACTTAGAATATCTGAATGTAATAAGTAACAATCGTTCAATTTCAATATCGGTCGACCATTAGGGTGAAGTAAACATTGTATGTTTACCATCAGGTATATTGATTCAGTTCATGCTTAAATTTTTTGTGTTTCAGGTCAAACAAAATGAACAGTTAAAGTTATAGGCATACCACAGTAATCCTCTTCAATATATCGGTAGGCAAAAATAAATTAACAAAAAACCTGCCAACTTAAGCTGATAACGATTGTCCGCAAATTAGTATTGTTTTAGCTATATGGTAGGTGCTCCGCTCCTACAACTTCCTACACTACAATTCTTTCACTGATATGATTAAATGCGAAACTATGTTTGTTACCAATCATCTCCAAAACGGTTGATCCACTCATAAAATGTTGTATATAGACAATTAAAGTTCTGGATTTGGGCTCAAGATACTTTTATGGCCACACGCAAGACACGCTGCGGGCAGAAGGTAGTAGTATACATTTGAAAGTATAACAGTTTTTAACCACTCGCTTCCGATACAGTTAAACGGATTTTGTGATCCCTTAGGGATATTAGGTTAGTACATAGGATACTTTTGTTTCTCTTTACTCAGAAGTTCCCGAGGCGCATGGTATAAATTATTAACAGGCGGGCAAAGGCGCGAGTGAATCGAGATATTAGTACTTACATAGTACTTATTTATACGAGATACAGTACTCATACAAATTGCCAATCTAATCACATTTACTGCATCTCCGGATCGTTCACTGCTGGAGACAACTCCTCCCATTTATGTCATTAAGATTAATTAAGAGTATAACATTTATACATATATTTTTTTTAAATTAATTAAGAGTGTTACAGAAGATGCTGCTGCTTTTTTTGGTACTTTCCTCTTCGTCGCCTCCTAACGACTCCCACAGGAGGATCTGGGGGAAGTCTGTCACTACACGGGGAATACGCCACAATCACGTTCACTACGGCATAATTATTGCGGCCCAGGATGAGACAACAAACTGACAAAGTTTCAATAAAAATGTCCACAAAAACTTACTTCTTAATATGACGCTTTGCTTCTTCTATATCTTGATCCTTTTCCTTCAGCAGATATTTCCTTGTGCCTTTTATGAAGTTCAAATTGTGCTCCTCCCAGCTATAAATATAGAACGTGACTTTAAAATAGTAATAATTTAATTGAGTATAAAATAAAAGTAATCATACTAACATCTTACTACGTTGAACGTATCTACATGCTATCTTGGTAGAAAGTTTGAAGTTCATTAGCCTGTTGGATTTTGCTTATTTATTTACAGTTTGGGGAATCGCAGATCATGGTACAGAGCTTTTCACTCAGGAAGGCACGCCCCTCACATATCACATATGTTATACATATTAAAATGAATTATTGATGCACCTTTATACAGAAAGTGTACATCTCATGTGTACACTGCGTCTTAGTGTAGGTGTAAATGCTAAGGGTATATACAGTAAAACAATAAAATGTAAAATATGATCACTTGGGTAGGCAGTAGTAGTTACTACGCTCAAAAAATTTGGTGGGGCGTGCTTTCATGACTGGAAAGTTCTCTACTTAAGCTAGGATTATTCAAATATTATGTGGGACAATTATATGTTGTAAGGAGAATATAAAATTATGTGTAGCATACATTTATTAATCGTAAAGTTAATTTGATAGCAAGGCACGAAGAAATGACATATAAGTAAATTAATATTAGACTGTAGTTGCTCTTATGTAGTAAGTATGAATAATGCTGTTGCTCATCCCTTGCTGATTCTAATGCCACGCATAGATCAGGAACGGATGTTTACATTGTTTGCCTATACTAAACTGCTGCAGTATTACTGCGCACATAGAATGTATGTGTGTTCTTACTTAATAGTGTGTGGATCCAAATTATAAATAACAGCATCCTCAGGCGTTAATTTTTCACGGAGTTTCCTCACATTGTCCGTCTTGAAGCACCACTCACGCATCGAGAAGAAGTGGAGCACTTTGGTCATCATACTCAGTCGCTGGCTGACTGTGATAAGGCTTAGCCTGTTAAATAATAAATATGTACTTAAATAAAACAAAATAAATCTGTCAAAATTTAAACAGAAAGACAGATTTTAACCCAGATGCATGGTGCTATTGGCAATAAAAAAACCAGCAAAGTGCTAGTTGGACTCACGCACCTAGGGTTCCGTATACAAATAAAAGTTATGGTATTTTTATTGCTAAATGAAATATGATGTAACTAAAATTTATGCTTTTCGTAATTTTCCCCTTATCTGTGCTATAAGCCGTTGCTTCGCACCAAATTTTAAGATTCAGAATTCTCAAGAAATACCCTGTAGGTTTGATTCCCTTACTTAAGAGTGTCGCAAATTTGTGGCATAACCGGCTGTATCTATTGATTGTATTGGGTTAGATGTTTGATTTTTTCACAGCTCTAGGGAACAGTAGACTTGAATATTTGATATGAATTTCAGCTTGATACCTCTACGCGTTTGTTAGTTGGAATAATGAAAGTCAAAGTCAAAGTCAAAACTATTTATTCAATTTAGGCGTCTACGACGCTCTAATGAAATTTTAACATTGAAATATTTTAACATTACTGCCTCGTTCAGTAAACAAAGTTGTATAGAGCCACTTCGAGAAGAACGGGCAAGAAACTCGAGGCCATTCTTTTAAATGTCTTTTAACAATGTGATACTTACTTACATTATACACTTCATTTACACTTATCAATTATTGATTGACATATTCGTCGTTATATAATACCAAAAAACAGTATAATAAATTACTTAACTTCACAACATCTTGATTGGGCAGCACTTCGTCGTTAAAGACTATTTCCACACCACCGGAGGTCTGCTCGGCACAGCGGTCCGACAGACACTGAATCGGGCAGCACTTCGTCATTAAAGACTATTTCGAAACCACTAGAGGTCCGCTCCACACGGCGGTCCGACAGACACTGAAGCTACTCGCAGTGAGTTTAACAAACAAGGTGACAAAGCGACTACCGTCACAAACACATTACTCTTTATAATTGACAATTGTGTGATCTCAAGCTCACGTATGGCAATAAGTATAATAAAATCTTCAATGTTTTTACACATATAAATAAAGCACATAATATAAACTATTTTATATAAGTATCTCAACAAATGTCACATGACCAGTTAAACTACTTATAAAATATACTTACAGTATTAATAACATCAAATAATGATTCAAGTGATCTATACATATTGCAATAAGTATAATAAAATCTTCAATGTTTTTACACATCATAAATAAAGAACATATTATAAACTATTTTTAATAAGTACTTTACACTGTCACGTGATCAATTTCGCTACTTATAAAATATACTTCCAGTAATATTATCATCAAATAATGATTCAAGTGATCATGATAATCCATATATTATGCTTAATCACAGTCTAACAAACACAATTAGGTACAGTATTAAATTCACACCACAGATAAAGTATACACATGGATAATTAAACCAATACTTATTTTCCTCTTAAAAACCACAGAGTATATTTAAAACAAAATGAGAATGTCACATTAAACCAGTTGTTTAATCTTAAGCTTAAAGCTAATCAAGTGAAGATGAACAAATATTTCATTACATAGCAAGTCAATTTTCAAATAATCTATCACGGCCATACTGACCAGTACTTTGCTCTCGAAGTTCAACCTCAATTTTCATTTCAATTTATTTCATTTCATTTCATTTCATGTTTCATTTCATTTCATGTTTCATTTCATTTCATGTTTTATTTCATTTCATGTTTCATTTCATTTCATTTCATGTTTCATTTCATTTCATGTTTCATTTCATTTCATGTTTTTTTTTTCAAATCATGTCATGTCAAGTCATGAAGTTTCATTTTATATTGTTATAAGAGGTCTCTGGCCTTGACATACTCTACCCATCATCTGCTGCGCATGACTTCTAATAGAGTATCAGGGCAGTGACCGACCAGCAGTATTTTCATTTAACAGATCTCTGGCCTTGACATACTTTACTTATCATCTGCTGCGCATGACTTCCAGTAAAGTATCAGGACAGTGATCGACCAGCAGTATATAACAGATCTCTGGCCTTGACATACTCTACGTATCACCTGCTGCGCATGACTTCCAGTAAAGTATCAGGACAGTGACCGACCAGCAGTATATAACAGATCTCTGGCCTTGTCATACTCTACCTATCACCTGCTGCGCATGACTTCCAGTAAAGTATCAGGACAGTGATCGACCAGCAGTACTTTTTATGTTCATGTTTTTAAAGTGCTTTTAGCCTCTGATATTCAATGTATATTAGTCCTACCACCCTCTGCCAGTGGTATTACCGGGACCTTTAACTTCCTTTTAGCCCCTGACCTTCAACGTATATTAGTCCTACCAGACGCTGCCAGTGGTATTACCGGGACTAATGGAAGGTCAGAGATTGACCAGCATGTCAGTCATATTGTCATATCGTCATATTGTCATTACATTTAGTAATATAATGTTTTCTCAAAATATTTATTATAATTATTTAAAATTTCCACGGACGTTCACTCACAAAATCTTGAAATACTTTCCATCACATATAATGTTTGCTACCACATATATATATATTTTTTTTTTCTTTTACATTTTTTTTTCAATGTATTTGCTTTGTTCACTTCGAGTTATCATTACAATATTGTATATATCTACAATCAATTTATTTAACAATTATTTTTATAAGTTTTATAATACCAATTAATATAATCTATCACGGTTCATTCAAATAATTATATGTAACTGTCGATTTAATGTTATAACATCTTCTATATTTATAAGCTTCAGCTTTACTTAAACTTGTTCAAAATAAACGTTTTGATCCACCCATTCACCGGACTACAAATGAATGGCATTTTTTTTGGCAACATCATTATTTATTTAACTGCTGTGTTGCTTTGGTGTCTTAGTCGATCATTTCGTTAGAAATCTTTTCTCACTTATGATTTTGGCTGACATAGACCACACCACTCACAATTTAAGTTCTGTTTAGTCTTTACGCTGGAGTCGCAACGTTCCTTTCATCTTTCAGCAACACTTTACAACATTGCTCTGCTAGGTCTATATTGGAATGTACATTTATCATAGTTTCTTAAGATTTATCTACTACATCAGACAGCAGAGCCCGTACGGATGGTATATTTACACATGTGAACCTGATTTCACAAATCTTAAGATACTGATATTTCCCTCCCTATATATTTATGAGGCATCGCTTTTAATCAGGTCAAATATACAAAACTATAACACTTTCCTTAGCAGTACACACAAAACCACACTACGTAACATAAGGTGTAACAACACCCTATACAAAAAAAAGTGTATTTGTCTTAGGCATAAAATTGTATAACCAATTACCATCATCGCCGAAGGATATCAATTCATTTTCCATTTTAAAAGAAAATTTAAAGTTTTACTCACTAAGAGAGACGAATTACTTAGCATTCCATGGATTCACCGTATGGGTGCCGGGTCCATAGCGTTGCAGAGGAAGAGGCTAAAGGGGCCTGGTACTTGCAACCCAGGCGTAGGGTTAAGAGGGCTCTTTACAATGCATCAACGTTCCCCTTCCCACTCAAGCCTCCTCCCCTATCTAACCAAATTTGCTAAGATTCTACTAATGCCGCCTTAGACGTTCTAGGATGGAAGTTACAGTTGTTCTTGGCAGGCCAAGGTCTTTAAGTAGGTTATATAGGGATTTCGCTGGTATACCCCTTGCTCCAACTTCTACAGCCTATAAATTAAGCACATAACCGTTTTTGGTTAATTCATTTGTTAGGTCATAATATTTGTTTGTTTTTAATGTGTGGTCCTTAGGTATGTTTGTTTCCCACGGCACAGTAAGTTCTATAAGTACTATGCGTTTTAAATCTTTTGAGTATAGAAATATGTCTGGTCTGGAAGACGAAACCCCAACATCCTCAGGAATTTCGTAGTAGGTACCCTTCATACGTGTCCATCAAAAGAGTCCAATCGGGAGCTGCGCCTAAGATGGAGTAAAGCTTGGATTTAGACCTTGTAGATGAGCCTTCTTTTACAAAATCGACGTGTCGTTTGTTCGTGGTCAAACCTTTTTTTTTTTTTTTTTTTCCATCCACCGAGAGACTCGCTGCCTCACGCATGATTTCGAGGACTCTATCATGGTGACGTGAATAATGACCCCTATCAAGGAGCACCTTGCATCCTACCAATAAGTGCCTTGCTGTACCTATCACCTCTCGACAAATACTGCAAGACTTTTCGGTAGCTTTCCCCCATCTTACTAAGTTACTTTGGTCTGGTAGAGTCATCTGAAAGGCGCTTAGATAAAATTTTAATAAGGCAGTTGACCAATCGTATATCAAGGTACGCCACATTAACGCCAGAGGGATACAAAATTCACCTATGGTAACGGTAAGGGTATAAATCATACTACTAAAATTGATGATTTTTTAGCTGACCGCTGTTTTAAAAATATTGACGTTAGTGTATAGCTATATGACATCTAATTCACGGTTAATGTTTCCTCATCATCATCATTATCCGGAAGACGTTCACTGTTGAACAAAAGCCTCCCCCATGGAACGCCACAAAGAACGGCTACTAGCCGCTTGTGAACATTGGCTACCCGCGGCTTTTACGATATAGTCAGTATCCACGTTCCGAATTTTATCGCACAAAGAAACTCCGAGCATAGCTCTTTCCACCATCGCTCGTTGGAGACTGAGCTTGTTCAAAAGGGCCACAGTCAAAAACCGCGTCTCGGTGCCATATGTCATTACTGGCAACAAACACTGGTTGAAGACTGGTCTTTAGGTTCTACAGGATCTTTGACGAAAAGAGGTCGCGTAACTTCCCGAATGCTGCCTATCCGAGTTGGATTCTTTGGGCGACCTCTTTGCCGAAATTGGACCTACCTAACTGGACAGTCTGTCCCAGGTAAATGTAATGGTCAATAACTTTGAACTTTGCCCAATGTTGACTGTTATTAAATAACTTATGTTCAATGTTATTAAAATATGTGTAGTCTTTTTTTTGTAGTGTTTACACGTATTTATTTAATTAATGTGTGATCAATATTGAAATGTATAATTGTACCATTATATGTACATTGAACAATGATAACTAATATAAGTACCATTTTTTTTATCTACAGTTGTATTTAGTTTCCAAATAATATAATGTGAACCGAATTTTGCACACTTATTAACACCCATTAAGGGCAGAATATAGCGGACACAATTTACTAAAACAAGTCCAAGATATATGTATATAAACCAACCATATTCCTGGAAAAATTAATTTGAACATTTCCCGTTGTACCGATTATTATTTTTCTTACAGGGAAAATCTTAATTTTCGGACGGACAACAAAGTGCTCCTATAAGGGTTGTGTTTTTTCCTTTTGAAGTACGGAACCCTAAAATGGAAAATCCACTTACTTCCCGCACATATAAATATTGAGAATATTGATTTATACTGTAGCATGTAATAGGAAATATTTGTAACCACTCCTGGGTGCTAAATATTATACAATCCAATACAAATATTCTATATTGGTCACCAATTTAAGAATTTAAACATACCACACAGACACAAAAACAAATATTTTACTTACAATGATCATACTTCATAAAAAAATAACTTTATTATTACGACAAAAAAGGGGATGGCTTAAGCAAGAACCTAATGCGTAATAATTTCATGTTGCAATTAGTTGCTCCGACATAATATATTCTAACTAGTTACCATTTTAGAGGAAAGCTAGTTAGAATCGTATTACTGCATTACTACGTTTCATTAAACGCATCAATATCAAATGTATGCATTGTGATAGATATCCATTAATAATGTTGCATGTTGTAGTGGTACCATATTAACATACATATTTCGCTAGCTATAAATATACTTCGATAGGTTTATGATGAGTGTTTTTTTCACTTGGACACGACAACATCAATTTACATGCAATAATGATTTTAGCTTATACAAGAACCTAATGCGTATTTTCACGCTACCCTGATATACGAGCCAGGATAACCCGAATAACCACCATTTCAGTAGAAACCTTTACAATGGTATTACAAAATTACTACGTTTCATTTCACGCATTAAAATTAATGTTATAACATGTATAAATTAAGGCGCGTCTCATGCCAATGTTTTTGGTAATCCAATTAAATGTACAATGTATTATAGTATGAAACAAAGTTTTGTGTTCTCTCGCAAAACAACGTTTTTTAGTAAAGGTTTTGCTCAATGTTTCGAAAAACATTGGCAGAAGACGCCCCATAACAGTCGTATTTATTACAATCATTATCATTGAGTAGTTTCTTGGTGAATACTATTATTGATAGGACATAACATATACGACAAGTAATATTCGTAAAAAGTTGTCTATGTATATAAAAAAGTACAATGATACATGTATATATTCATGCAGTTCGGTGGAAAATTATTTCTTCCGTGAGTTTTCGGGTATAAATGGGCATAACCATACGTTCGTTAAACGAAGGCGGTGGACAGGGCCATAGTGCGGGGTGTGAGAGACGAGACGCGGGATTGTCATCCCAAACTTCATACTCCACGGCTAACGCCGACGTACTTAGTTTATAGTTGGGGACGAACCGTTGGGGTTAGCGCGTATTTGTTTCAATAAAAATAAAGGTCAATAAATATATCTATAGCCTATCTACAAAATAGAGTTCGTCCATAGAATCCAACTCGGATGGGCAGCGTTCAAGTTACGCGACCTCTTCTCGTCGAACATCCCGCAGAGCCTGATGACTAAAGTCTTCAAATGTGTACCTAATGTATTACATAAATATGACGGGTGCCGTACTAGACTACAATAACGATTATTTCAGATTCATTTCATTATTATACTGGGTAATATATGTATAGGTTAATTGTAATAACTAAAAATAAAAACATATTTATTCTAAGGAACCTAATCTGTATTTAATGTGTAAAGTTAATGATTTTAGACAGAGATGTCTCTCCTATTTCTCATATAAAATCATTACTAAAAAAACATTTAGTTATTTTCTCGTTTATTTTATTATTGAGAATTCCACCTTGCTAATGTATATAAGACCTACTCAGTCGAACATATAAGAAGTATTATAGCTTACTTACCGTGTTTTAATTCCAAACAGTCTCGTCACATATTCAGCTATGTGCAGTGGCAGCGTCTGTAGCAGGAGCTCTAGAGATTTCTGAGCCACTCTGCAATAAAAATATATAAATATAAATGACATGAGCAGAAATGAGGTTATTGGGAATATAAATGATGGGAATAGTATGGGAAATATTATGCGGATTTGAATAAAATACAGAATAATAAATTAAGTACCTGTCTCATTGTCATGTTAGCTCAGTCGGTCAAAGCATACCCTGGCTAAAGGGGTGGATGGACTCGGGTTCGGATCACGCACATGACTTAAATTTTTCCTCTCGTAGACAGTCCTTGAGAGTTAGTAAGAAATTACAGGTACATGAGACTTAATATAACAGTATATCTCAGGGTGATGGGCGCGGTCCAGTTCGACATTTGTAACAAAATCCATCTGAGAGAAAGGCAGAGGTTACCGGTTAACAGCAGGTGGACCTTGTGCGTGTTCCGACACAATCCCATAAAAAAAAGAACAGAATAAGAACTAGGTACCATGGCTTAAAGAATTACAATTTTTTTTTTTTTTTGTAGAATCGAATGGTACCTACTTTATTGTGTGTTTTTTTATATTTTACTTTAATACCAAATTGTCTGAAATAAATACATTTGATTATTATTAAGTAGGTAATTAAAGATGTCACATTAGTAAGAGGGTAAGTAGAAAATCTGTCGCCAAGCACCTAGCGCTGTGTTTCCGCAGCAGTCCTTGAGAGCCAGCAATTCTAGGTTAGCCTGAGCAACATCTTTGAGTGTGGAGATAGTGGTCAAAGGATAGTCTATCAGCTATATATTAGTAAGAGTATTAGGTAGGTAACTGACTTGGTCTGCACAGAAGAGCCGCTCGGATACCAGAAGGCGTTGTCGAGCGGGTGCAGCCGCAGGTGGCGGCGCGACGCCTCCTCGAACTGTCCCCACGTGGTCGGGTTCTCGAACGTGCTGCAGTTGTACACCTTCGTCTCTTCGTGTCTGCAGTCACACATACACACACATTGATACTCAGCTGGATTTGTCCATTGCACACAGCCGCCTTAATTAAGAGAGGGTTGCCATAATCCACACGCTTGGCAGGCGTCTTGGTGCATTGCAGTGGTATATACCAGTACCTCAGAAGGCGCTGCTGCCCACCTTCCGTTATTTAGCCGAACAAGGAAAGGATAACTTCATGACGAAATAGCAAAACTAACAATCTAAACTATCAGGAAACCAACTTAATAGGGAAATTGACAACTTCATGGAACTGCCAAATAAGGAAATTGGCGAGTTCAGAAACTTTCTAATATGAATAAATTGGTGCAATAGTGAAATTTACGAGTAGGTATAGAAATTGTCCAGGTATCTATAATAAAATAATTATGTATATCAAACTTCCTCTTAGTGCAATTAGACTGCACATCAGTGAGTTTAATTCTAAAATATTAAGATTCTTAAAATCCAACCCATTTTAATCACTAAACGAATATACGACGATGCGCCTGACTGAATCCTCGTTTTCACATTAAATATACGTTAAGATTTATTATTAGATACTAGCTTTCCGGACGCGGCTCCGCCCGCGCGTATGTCGGTTATCACGCAAAAACATTAACCTCTTTTTGCGCAGTTGGATAAAAACTATCCTATGTTTTTTCCCGGGTCTCAAACTATTTCCTTACCAAATTTCATTAAAATCAGTCCTGTAGTTTTGGCGTGAAAGCGTAACAGACAGACAGAGTTACTTTCGCATTTATAATATTAGTACTGATTAATATCATAATTGAAACTTATAATTATAATAAAATAAATGTATTGGATTTGGCCGTGTATAACATTCTAAGTTATCTGGTTAATAAATATTTCTATTCTATTCCTTCTCCTTACGACACCCCACACAAGGAGACGGGAGAGTGACATTCTAGCACGTCGCACGGCTTACACGGACCCAGCAGTACCTAATAGCCCAGTCGTAACAACTACGGACTGCAGCATGGGGGCAGGGTGCATGCCGCATGGTGCGTATGCTCGCTTGACCGCCGCCACCCTAAAGTGCAACATATAATGAAACCTAACCTGACCTGACCTTAGAGGGAGTTCCTTAAGAGACAGTAACTGTGGAGTAAGGCTGCGTATCTACCAGATATGTGCGAGGGAAATGACTCTGTGCAAGGAAACAATGGACCAATAGGAGCGCTGCATTTAGCGAGGCGATAAAAATAAAGCGATCTCATTGGTGGGTTTTCCTCGAACACGGCTCATCTTCCTCGCATGTGTGACTTGAACTTCAAAGTTATCAGCGTCAAATTATTACATGAAAACGTTTCGATGTTTGATTACAAATGTGTAGCAAAGTATACTGAAGAGATAAACCAAATTTATGCTTAAAAACTTTATATTTAAAAAAGAAATGTACTGTTACCTCATTGTTGCAGTGTCCCATGCGACAGCGAGCAGCGTGTCGATGGCGATGTCGACGGGCAGCATGTCAGCCCGCGCCCTCGGGTCGCAGCAGAACACGTGCAGCAGCCCCTTACCCGCGCCCACCACGATGCCGCTCGGACCGTTCAGGTTCTCTATCCACCCCGGGAACGGATGTTTCACAGACGATACCACTGAGGACAACACAAAGATATATATACAGTGTACCATTGATATACAAGTAAGTACTTAGGTACGTACTAGAGAAGCTCTTCATAAACAATAAACGATTCTCAACTAAATGACAGCGGGGGCTGCGTGGGGCGAGTGCGCAGTGGACTGACACTGCGCACGGGACTTTATAGGGAGTGACTTTGTATCTTTGGTGAATATCCACGTTTGGGATTTTATCGTACAAAGAAACTCCGAACTCTGTCAATAGCTCGTTGAGCGACTGAGCTTGTCCATAAGACAATTCACAGTTAGGGACCACGTCTCAGTGCCATAAGTCATCACTGACAACACAAACTGGTTAAAGACTTTAGTCTTCAGGCTCTGCGGGATGTTCGACGAGAAGATGTCGCGTTCTTCCCGAACGCTGTCCATCCGAGTTGGATTCTATGGACGAACTCTATTTTGTAGATAGTCTATAGATATATTTATTATTTTTACCATCAAGAAAATGAACATTAACCATTAAAGGAGACAACTCACCGATGCTGGGCCGGAAGATGGCAACGGGGTAGGTCCGGGTGGTGTGCTGCTCGATAGCGTTCTCAGCGAGGGCCTTCGTGAACGTGTACGTGTTGGGCTTCGGGGATATATAACTATAGACAATACAAAGCCAATGCGTTATTATTTGCCTTAAAACAAAAAAGAAACTAAACTGTCTGCCAAAATATTATAGCTAGTAGTAGTGTCACTCACGCCAGCTTACGTCATAGATCTAGGTTATAGTATATCCAAAATAAGCTATGTTACGACACGTTAAAGCGAACCCACAGCCCACCTAGAAGCGGTAGAGCTAGAGTTGGAAAACCGTGTGTTATTTAGTCGGTAGGGGCACTTGCTGCTGTGGGAGTAGTTGGTGTCGAGCCCGACATATCCCGGCCACCTTCCCCGAGGTGGGCGGGAATAGGTTTATGCATTTTTCACACGTAAATAAAAAGAACAATAATAAATGTACGTACTGTCGTGTGGAACTATTCAGTTGTCTTAAAAAAACAACTTATGCACACACACACACACACACACACTTATTTATTTTATTTATAAAAATAAAATTATTAAATCTACAAGAGGACTTCCAAGTTCCCGCAACTAGTAATTAAGGCAGAGGTTCCACCTGAAGGGTATACTAGTACTGATTCTGGTGACTCCTGGAGTTATCACAATAATACTGAGTACTTAATTTTGGAAGCCACACCGTTGATATAGAGAAATATAGATCTACTGACAACGAGTAAATAGGTTTGTGAGGGATTCGGGCCTAGGTCAGCAATATATTAGGTGTAACTACTAACAATACTTTTTGACATCCGAGAGCATCGCGTAAACAATGATCATGATAAAAATATCATATGTGTTATAATATAATGCAGAACCTAAACTATCTCTATTCCAAGTTTCATCCATATTAGCCCAGGCATTACAGTGTGAAGTAGTAACAAACAATAACAAACGCGCAAGTGCGTCTTGACCTTTGAAGTTCAAGTCTCATTTGCATCAATTAGTTACTATAAAGACAGTAGTCGAACGTAACTTCTGAGTCATCACCATCATTCATACGGTAACAGTCAGTCGTAAAATGTACGTACCTACATACTTTACCGTGTCATTATTTTTACAAGCCAATTAAATACAAGGAGAACAGTTTAATTCATAAATATTGTTTTATTTTCCAGGATTACAAGATATATTAAAAGGAGTAATGCAATACTGAATGCAGAACGTACCTACTGTCGGTAATTACTTACATTCGTAGTCGTGCTTAGTTAGAATTAATAGATGGCAACTGAAAGAAAAATCGTCGCCAAGCATTACTGGCATCCTCCGGCAGAAGTCTTGGGGACCCAGCTTATTCTACATTAAGCCTGTATGATAAAGCCATTAACTGCTACTAGAAACGTGTGAGCAGTGGGGATTTACACGAAAGCTTATAGTTTACCGAACAAAGCTTTTTAGTTTTTGCAATAAAGCTTGCTCTTCAAAAATTTCAAATTTACTAGAGGAAAAATTATGGTCATGTGTGGGATTCGAACCCGCGTCTTCCACCCCTTTAGCGGCGAGCTATACTAACATGATAATGACGCATAAGGTCATAACTAAATTTTTTTTCTCTCGTTAATTTGTAATGTAATCCGCAGAGCATTTTTATTTTTGCGTTATTGCAAACAAAAATATTAAAAGTCACGTTCTTGTTTGTCTGTAGTGCGGTATCGAATCCAATCACTTATTGACCATAATAATTAAGAATGTTATTCTAGGCAAGTCAGTCAGTATACAATCTTGCTACTCAAATTCGAGCTCTCCGAGTTACCTTTATTATAAAATTTGAGTTTTTCTTCAATATTAATTTAATGTTCTCATAAAGTATTTGTTGTCTATTAGTTTAAAATATTTATAGTTTGTTGTTTTACACTTATTGATGTTGTGCTTCTATGACTAAGATTTTTTTACCTGTAGATGTGTTGTATGCCCTCCATATTTACTAGACGAATTCAAGGTAATTACCTCACTCACTCACTACCAGTCTTGCACTTCTGAGCGTCCGGTGAATACATCGCTGCTAATCGTGTTTTTTAGGAATAATCTGTGGAAAAAAAAGGCTTTCCTTGTGTCTTTAGACTCTGCACCAATAATACAAGCACTGTGAGAGATAAGAAAACTATTTCATTTCAAGTGTAATTATTGCTTTTGTATAATACTTATAACGCCATCTATTCAGCAATGTAGAACTAATTATCCAATCGTTAAATGCATGTAGTTCTTCCCATCGCCACTAGATGCGCTAGTAAATGAGCGGTGTAAAAGCTGAATCACGCAAGCGAGATTCTTCGTGAATTTATGTATGTGTTATTGTCTCAGTTAATAAAAACTTTTTGTTCGCATACTGCACAGAGTGGTTTCATTTATACACCTACACCTAGATTAGAAAAGGCACTGTACTATATGAGCATTTGTTCGTACATGGTCCTTCGAGCCGGATGTTATCGGCAGGCTTAGCTAGGCAAACTAAGTCGGTGTTTTTTCGCTACCTACGGTACGGCACGGGCAGTGGATCGCTGTCGCAAACGTGCTTGTACGGCTGAGAGCCAGCGGATTAAGGCGCTGTAATCAGTCAGGGGACTGCTCCTGGAAGAGAGCAGTCCAGGATAGGTGTTTGGTGTTGGAGCATCATCAGCTCTTAAGTGTTGTGAAGTGGCCAGTGATATTGGCGAAAGTTTAAAATTCTGCATATATGGAAATAATATTAATCAATCAGTGATTTATAAAAGTGGAAAATATTAATACTTAATAAGTGTTAAAGCAATATAGTGGATCGGATTACTTTATTGCAATCAACTGTAAGTACTTTTACCTTGTTATATATCAAGATCATCGGATTTCCTGGGAACTAATTATTGAACTATTTTGTGTGTGCCTATTATACTTCTATTTTAAAGTGTCAGTTTCATTAAATTTAAATGTGTAATTTGTAGACTTTGTATAAACTATTTGTGCATGGTAATGTAAGTCATTTATTTTAATTTGAACTGAGTGCTAAATTGGAAAACTTGCTACGTTATAGTTAACAATTCGTAAACCTTAAATTATTAAGTTATTCTATTTTTACTGTTTAAATTTATTACTTGTAAATTTACACTATGGAGCAAATTCTTGACTTTCAAGAAGAGCTTTGAGCGCGGATAAGTAAAAGCAAAGCTAATTTCAAAAAGAGTCCAAAAGATCGCATTACCATAGAATATTTGGAAGGTAGATTGGAGTTGCTAGAACAACTGTGGCTCGAGTTTCTTACCGGTCACAAGGAATTAAAACGTACTGCAACAAGTAAGGAAATAGCGAACACAACCTATGTAAAAAATAATGTATATGACACGTGTGAAGAAACATATTTTGAGTATAAGTGTGAACTCAAAGCAGGCCTTGCAAAGTTTTCAAACAATCAAACTGAAAGTCAAAGCTCACCGCGAACCAAGTCGTGTAATCTTAAGTTACCGAAGGTAAATATACCTCAGTTTTCCGGGAAGTATTCGGAATGGAATACATTCAGAGATCTATTCACTTCATTAGTACACAATAATTGTGATTTGGATGACGTTCAGAAATTGTTGTACTTAAAAGGTTATTTAACCGACGAAGCCGAACAACTTTTGAATAATATACCGGTCACAGATAATAACTATACAAGAAGTTGGAATTTACTCGAAGAACGCTATAATAACAAGAGGTATATCTGCCATCACATTTTAAAACGTCTTATGAGTCAGCACAATATTACTAAGGAATCAGCTAAGAGTTTAAAAGAACTTCTTGACACGACTGAAGATTGTTTGTCAGCTTTAGCAAACGTAGGCGTGCAAACTGAAAACTGGGATGTATTGATAATTTACATAATTGGGTCGAAGTTGGACCCAGAATCCAAACGTCAATGGGAATTTAGTGCAAATGACGAATGCTCTGGTGATGAGTTGCCGACATATAAACATTTTAAAGAATTTCTTACAAAGCGGTACAGAGCAATAGAATTTTTGGATTTTGGTCCAAGTTCAGCGCGCAAGCAATCAAATCAGTTGCCAGTTAACAAGATGCGTTCTTTACACATTACTAAGGTTCAATGCCCATATTGTTCGGAAGAGCATAAACTTTCTTACTGCAAATCTTTTTCCAAAAATTCTGTAGAAGAAAGACGTAATTTTGTTTTGGTAAATAATATCTGCTTTTGTTGTTTGGGGAGTAACCACTCTGCAAAAAACTGCCATGCGAATATCAAGTGTCGCGTTTGTAGGAAGAAGCATCATGTTTTGCTTCATCCTTCAAGCGAAGGTGTCAATCAAGTCGCCCGTACTACAAGTACGGTGAGTGACGCGGGAGCAAAACAAGATAAGAACACAGAGACGGCTCCGGTAGTATCTTGTTTCGCACGTAAAAGCAATTCGGTTTTATTAGCAACAGCGTTGGTGAACACAGCATCCCGTTCAGGCGGAGCTCATACTTTACGTGCACTAATAGACCAGGGTTCAACGTCATCATTTGTCACAACGGCAACAGTACAAGATTTAGGGCTTAAAATAAAAAGGACTAACGTCCAAATTTCTGGGGTAGGTGGAGATAAGGGGTTCTCCAAGGGCATGGTGGATATGAGCCTGACATCACGGGTAAATCCACATGTGATTATTCCGTTGAAGGCTTATGTCTTAAATAAGATTACTACCCTACTGCCAACGACTAAACTTGAAGATGTTGAATGGGAGGAGCTGAGCGAGTTGAAATTGGCAGATCCAGATTTTCTCACTCCGAACCACATTGATTTGTTATTAGGTGCAGAGGTGTATAGTCAAATTATACAAGAGGGTCTAAAAAAGAGTCCTCGCGGTGCACTTGTAGCTCAAGCTACAAGTTTTGGTTGGATTCTCTCCGGCGCTATGAGTACCGTAGGACAGTCGTCTCCGCGTGTAGTTCTGCATAGCTCCGTCGGTGAGGATGAGATGCTAAAAAGATTTTGGGAATTAGAAGCCGACATACCTATGCCAAAGGAAAAGATGTTTACTGAAGAAGAAAAACAATGTGAACAGTTTTTTGCTGAGACGACCAGGAGAGACCAAACAGGAAGATATATTGTGCGTCTTCCATTTCGTGATATAATGCCACATGTGACTGGATCTCTACCGATCGCTGAGAGAAGAATAATTTCTTTAGAGAAACGTTTAGACAAGGATAAAAAGTTAAAAATTAAATACCAGGAAGTCATAAAAGAGTATCTAGAGTTAGAGCATCTCGAAGAAGTACCAATACAGGAAATTGACAATAAAAATGCAATCTACTTACCTCATCATGCTGTGATCCGCGAGGATAAGGAGACCACGAAGGTGAGAGCAGTATTCGACGCTTCCTGTAAAGGCACTAACAGTAAGTCTCTTAATGATAATTTATTGGTGGGCCCTACGTTGCAAGCCGATCTGAAGCATCTTGTCACACGTTGGCGTATTTCACCTATTTGCTTAACCGCAGATATTGTTAAAATGTACCGCCAAGTGAAAGTACATGAATGTGATATCGACTTTCAAAGGATACTATGGCGGGGTTCTGCAAACGAAGACTTAAAGCATTACAGGATGTTGAGAGTGACTTTCGGAGTCGCGTCGTCTCCATATCTTGCGGTAAAGGCGTTACAGCAGCTTAGCGTGGACGAAGGATATCGGTATCCAGCAGCAGCCAAAGCAGTAATGGACCATTTCTACATGGATGACTTATTATCCGGATGCGAAAGCGTTGAAGAAGGTATAAAACTGTATGAGGAACTAAATACGCTTTTAGCAATGGGTGGCTTCCATTTACAAAAATGGACTAGTAACAGCGAAGAACTGCTAGATGAAATGCAAGAAAGAGAAAAAGATGTTAAGAGCAAGGAAGGAAAAGGAGAAATAAATAGAGAGGGATTAAAAATAAAGATAGATGAAGTAGTGAAAATCGTGGGTCTTACCTGGGACCGCAGTAATGACTCTTTTCAATACAAAGTCGAAATGCCCGAAGTTGAAGCTGATAAACCTGCAACTAAAAGAAATATTATTTCAGATATATGTCGTTTTTATGACCCACTTGGTTGGGTCGCACCAAGTATTATAAAGTCGAAGATACTAATACAAAAACTTTGGCTTACCGGACTGGACTGGGATGAAACTGTCCCAAGGAATATTCTAAATGAATGGTATCATTTCAAAAAGGAGTTGAAGAAATTAACCGTCGTATCCATACCTCGGTGGCTAGGGACCCGGACAGGCGACATTGTTGAATTACATGGGTTCAGTGATGCATCAAAGGAGGCATTTTTAGCGGTCATATATGCTCGTGTTATAGATTCTGAGGGACGCATTAACGTGTCACTAATGTCTGCCAAGACGAAGGTGGCACCAATAAAACAGATCTCCATACCGCGCCTGGAACTATGCGGAGCAGTTTTGCTAACAAGGCTTATGGTAGAAATAGGTTCAGTTCTAAATGTTGAGAAAACTCACCTGCACGCGTGGACTGACTCCACGGTGGTGCTCGCCTGGTTAAACAGCCATCCCAATCGCTGGAAGATTTTCGTGGCCAATCGCGTGTCTGAAATTATTTCCGAGTTAGATTCTAGCCATTGGTCACATGTGTCAACCAAATGCAATCCAGCTGATGCGGCATCTCGAGGCCAGTATCCATCTGAGTTGGTTGAAAACAAAATGTGGTTTCGAGGTCCTGATTTCCTGCACAAATCTCAAATAGAGTATAAGAAACTTAAAAACGACACGAACATAGAAGAAGCAAAAATTCATCATGCTACTACGATAACAGATTCCATACTGGAAAGGTTTTCTATATTGACAAGAATGGTCAGGGTAGTGGCATATTGTAAGCGTTATATTAGTAACCTAAAATGTGGCAAATCTACACGACAATGCGGGTTTTTGACAACCCAGGAATTAAATACAGCACTTAATTGGTGCATACAGCATTGTCAAATGGAGCATTTTAGTAAAGAAATTACCATGGTGAAGAACGGACAGAACTTACCCAAAGGAAGTAGCTTGCGGTCGCTTAATCCGATACTAGACCGGGAACAAATATTGAGAGTTGGTGGCAGATTGGAACACTCACAACTTTGTTCCAACCGGAAACATCCAATATTGTTACCCAAGGATTCATACTTGACCAAGCTATTAGTTGCTGATGCACACAAGCAGACTCTCCACGGTGGTCCACAGCTGATGTTGTGCTATCTGCAAAACAAATATCTGATTTTGGGTGTTAGGAGTTTAGTTAAGTCATTTTTTCGAAATTGTGTGACTTGCGTAAAAAACAAAGGACTTACCCAAACGCAGCTCATGGGACAGTTGCCGTCAATGAGATCAAGTCCAAGTCGGCCGTTTAAGTCTAGCGGCGTTGACTACGCGGGACCTATTCAAATCCGAACTGCAAAAGGACGCGGCCATAAATCGCAGAAGGCGTATATCTGTCTTTTTGTATGTACTGTGACACGAGCCTTACACTTAGATATAGTAACAGATCTAACGACTGAGGGATTTTTGCAGGCATTCAAAAGATTTGTCTCTAGACGCGGTCACTGTACAGATATTTGGAGCGACAATGCTACAAATTTCGTGGGAGCAGCAAATGAACTTAGCAAGCTATTCAAGGATGAGAAAGGCTCAATGCTTCGGGAGATTGCTGAAAGTTTAGCAACAAATGGCTGTTCATGGCATTTCATCCCTTCCCACGCTCCAAATTTTGGCGGTTTATGGGAGGCAGGCGTCAAGTCCGTCAAATATCACCTTAAGCGAGTCATTGGTCAGTCGACATTAACCTATGAAGAGATGATAACAGTATTGGCGCAAATTGAAGCATGCTTGAATTCTAGGCCTCTTTCAGTTGTAACAGGTAGTGACGATGATGACACAACGGTGCTCACTCCAGGTCATTTTCTTGTAGGTGAAGCGTTAGTGGCTCCCCCTGATAGGTTCTATGAATCATCTAATATTGGGACACTACGAAGATGGCAATATACTCAGAGAATGACGCAAGAATTCTGGCGGAAATGGTCTCAACAATACCTCACAAAATTTTATAGAAGGTACCGTTGGGCATCCCAAATGTCACAACCTCGTATAGGTGACGTAGTTGTAGTACGGGAAGATAACCTACCAATTTGCAAATGGTTATATGGCAGAGTGGTTGCAACCCACCCGGGGCATGACAATTTAATTCAAGTAGTTACTCTGAAAGTAAAAAACGGCAATATAAAGCGGCCTGTAAGTAAGTTGTGTATCTTACCAATAGAGCATTAAATTGTATAAATATTTAGAATTAATTTGTTACAAAAACCTATTCAAATAATGTATACAGTCCACTCATTCAATTTTGTTATTAAGAAGTAATTTTTTTATTAGGCTTAGCCATATACCTAAGTTTTACGCGCATATCTTGTCATGGTGGGCGAAATTTTCCACACTTGTTAAAGGACAAGCTAGAGTTGTCCTTGGTGGGCGATATGTATAATACTTATAACGCCATCTATTCAGCAATGTAGAACTAATTATCCAATCGTTAAATGCATGTAGTTCTTCCCATCGCCACTAGATGCGCTAGTAAATGAGCGGTGTAAAAGCTGAATCACGCAAGCGAGATTCTTCGTGAATTTATGTATGTGTTATTGTCTCAATTAATAAAAACTTTTTGTTCGCATACTGCACAGAGTGGTTTCATTTATACACCTACACCTAGATTAGAAAAGGCACTGTACTATATGAGCATTTGTTCGTACAGCTTTTATTGATGAAATAGAAAATATCGACATTTTGTTTTATCTAAGGAACTATTCTCAATGAAATGGATGAGCGAGATATGTGTATCGTTTGGTGTGAGAGAGTGAAAGAGATCGCAGTGTAATGGTGATCGGAACGTCTCGTGGCGGTTCGGTGGTTACACGAATTACTTATTTATCTCTTTCTTACAACAGATATGACGCATAATATTTGAACGTTCTTTCCTTGTCATTACAAACTGCATATACATGTGCGTAGGTATGTATATAGGTAAATTCTAGTAAGCTTTTAGAGCAGTGGTGTTCGGATATAACTAATCTATTATTTCAACTCTCTGTTCTATGAGAAATATTTCGTAATTATAGTATTGTATTATTGTGTGCGAGAGTAAAAATTAGACACTACTTCTCATATGGACTTATTCTAAACACTTTTGTACCGTAATTATCATTAATGATGTCATAATTTACGTCACTGGCAAATAAATAAGAACTGTAGACTATGGTAATACGTGTATAACCGTATAACTGAGGGGTTTTTATTGATTTTTAGAGTTCTTAACTTCTTATCTATGGAACGGTACATTTTCACAGAATTTATGTCAGTATGGGAAATACTAACACATATTCTGTGAGTCTGGGGTATACATATTGACACTATTGTTAGGCAATATTTAATAATAATAATTTAAAAATAAAAGGTTAAACAGAAACATGTTTCTGTTTATTTTAGGAACGATTTTTTATGCTCTATCCTAAAAACGGTAATAGTGTCAAACTTGGAATTATTTTAATCCAATATAACTAACGTAATAGCCACTAATACTAAAAAAAAATTAAATACATGTTGGACTCACAGAACGATCCAAGAAAGGTCTGTAGGAAAAAAATAATAACGGTGTTGTTATTGTTAGTACCTCTCTGTGATCTGAGCGAGCAGGTCGGGCGGAGCGGAGCGAGTGAGTGCGAGCACGCGGTCGAGCGGAGCGGGAGCGGGATAGATGCGCTCCTCTACGCACGTCAGCTCTGCGTTGCAGTATGCTGTTGATACGTGGATTAGAGCCTGTGGGTAAAAAGATGGGCATATTTTATTTGTATAGAAGTCTAAAAATACAAGACACACATGTACCTTCTTTTTAACCCATATAAAAAGAACGTACATGTGTGTCATCAACAGTAATTACGTTTACCACCGAGAAAAAGTATCATGCATTGACATTAATTTTATTAAACACTATATTTTTTTATGTTATTGTGACGTAACAAGCTCGAGGCCCACCTGATGTTAAGCGGAATAACCTCTGCCTATAACAGGCGCATTTCGTCACAAGTCACGAATTGCACTGCGCCCGTCACCTTGAGACATAGTGTGCCGGTAATTTCGAATTTTAGTTGAAAGTCAATTATGTATATTTGGAATCAATGTGATTTTTGAGCTTGCATCTTCTACACAAGTTCAGCAGTCCTGAGACTAATATTACTGCACAGAGTTACACGTAAATCATCGCTTACTTTCAATCGATTTCTGGCATTGTTTTTAATTACCAACAAAGCAGAAAATCCTTGTTCACATAAATAAGTTGTTAAAAACACCATAAGATAACACAATGTGATTTCTCGATTTTTGGTGTAAGAAATTGCTTTCTTCACCAAAACTTACCAAGATTCAAATGAGGGCCCATTCAATATAGCTAAATCTACAGGTTCTATCATCTTGAAATCAAATCATTTCTCCCTGGATTTCTTCTCAAAATATTACTAGCATCTGTCTGATCAGCTTTCGTTTCGAAATACTATGGAAAGTAACGATTGAATTCATAATCAACATTGATAGACGACTCTTAAGGTTTTCTTTTATGTTTGCCTTACTAGCAATATACTTTTCTTCCTCCACAAGTGTAGTGGACGCAGAAGAAGCTTTACTGAAGTCAGAAAACAAAGGCGCGAAATTTATATTCAAAGACTGCCAATTGTTTGTTTCGGTACTTGCAATTGTAAGTTCAACTTATTTAAGTGTGTGAAAATTTCAACAAAATAAGCCAAATTCACCTGAGATGTTGGATCAATAAATGGCTCCAGCAACCCATTATTCATTTTTTTAACCTAGGAATATCTCAACTTCTGTCCTGAGTTCATATTACCTTTTGCCAATAAACTTTTGTGAAAGAGAAGCGTTTGATGCTCTGAGTTTATTTCAGTGCATTGTTTTTTTTAAAAAGGTATGTACTCAAGGCGTTGTTTTTTTTTTATATTTATCACTTTTATGGCTAATTCCATTGTTTTCTTAAGACAGCCAGGAAGACTTTGAAGCTAACGCCTGAAGGTGTAATCCTAAGGCTAAAGGGAGAAATATATATCGGACAGGCGTGTAGAGAGAAGAGAAGAGAAGCGTAGAGCGAAGAGTATAGACTCACGTCGACGTGCGGCAGCCTGTCGCAGATGTCCATGAGCCGCATGACGGAGCGCACGTTCTGATCCACCGCCGTCTCCAGCGCCTCGTCGAACTTCAACGTCGCCGCGCTGTGGAACACTATCGACACCTGGAACACACACCCACTCTTGTTATCAATTCACGTTACGTATGTGTCAAGTTATGGCAATCTATACAAAGAACAGTGGAACTAGGGCCTTATTGTGTTACTAGAACGTAAGGTACGAAAAGCCAAACCGGAAGAATTTACGACGCGTTTCTCTTGTATGAGGGTCTTGACTCTTTGAGCGCACGATGGTTTATGAAGTCACATCTGCTTAACAGGGTACTTAGGCGGAATTGTCACTAGATATTTTTATATTTTATAGGTGCTTTTCTTAATTGTATTTTTATGCCCGCCTGATGTGAAGCGGACTAACCTCCGCCTATAACAGATTTCGTCAAAAGTCACGAATTGCCTTCACCTGTCACCTTCAGACAGTTGTCTGTCTGAAGGTCTCATTTGCCTGTAATTTCACTATCTCTCAAGGGCTGCTGCCGGAACACACCGTTACGTGCTTGGTAACAGATTTTCTACTTTGATAAGATGTTTACTTAAAATATTTGCTATTATTAAATATGGATTTTCACTAAGTATATTTACGCAATTTACTGGGTATATTATTGAATCTGGTTTTCTTGCACCTAGCATTTTCCTCGCTTTAGTGAAGTGACAATTGTGTGTTGCGCTTCAACTTTGCTGCCGAGCTGCTGCTATTTTGTACTTTTTTTGGTATGCAACATATCATATTTTTATTAACAGTAAATATTAAATTATATTATACAATATAAACTGAAATATATACATATTTGAGCCATTTGGTGTAGAGAGGTCCGTGGGGACCGGGAGCTCATCGTATTTTACAAAACTTATCTGAGCGCTTGGTCGATGCGACGCGTGATCAAAATGCTGGCACTTTGCTCAATTTAGCTCAACGAATAAGCATTGCAATTCAACAGGGCAATGCTGCCAGCATGCTGGGCACGCTGCCAACTGGTACTGCTGGAGCATTTGGACTACCTATGAGTCTGCTATGACTTATAGGTTGTCTAAATGCTTTTATTGTAGTAGCTGTAGTGTTGTATATAGTTCGTAGTATTTTGTTTAATAAAGGCATACCGCCGGTAAAAAAAACTGAAATTGTTATAGGTAAGTATATAAATTACATTAAATAAAACGATATCGATATTGTGTCAGTGAAAGAAAAGAGAAAATAATAACAATATTACAGAGTGTATCATTTTAACAGTCAATTATTGCGAAGTAGACTTTGCAGACAGTATATTTTTCAGTATGCTTTTCCACAGAGCTTTGAAATCCATGCGTGTCGCCCTGTGACTAGAGGCGAATTCTTTCTTTATTCGATACAAAACAGGTGTCACCATTTACTAAAACTAACACACTTTCGGCACGCACACTACAACTCAACGAGATGTTCATGTACACAGTACGCTTCAACTTCATCAGCTGTGCAATGTCGATATTTTTTTATCGATTATTTACACATTTACTTCGAAGATGGAAATATATGTCTTTAGTATAACTATATTATTTAAGTACAAATTATAGTTAACTAGCTATGATCCGCGGTGTTATCCGCTGTAAAAACGTTTTTATCCCGTGGGATAAAAACTATCCTATGTTCTTACCCGGGACTGAAACTATCTCTATACCAAATTTCATCAAAATCGGTTCAGCGGTTTAAGCGTGAAGAGGTAACAGACAGACAGACAGAATGACAGACAGACATACTTTCGCATTTATAATATTAGTATGGAAGTATAGATTAGCATGGATTTATCATGAAATAAAATAATATTCAGGCACTAACTTGTATTTGTATATTAAATTAAAAAGTAAACACTTTAACATTGGAAAACCGAAAAATTTAAAAAGCTATTCTAAATTATCAATTTCAAGAACAAGATCAAAACTTGAAGACAGAACACATTCGCAGATATAGCCCATTGCTACAGATTGTGTGCTATTGTCCGGAGAACAGGATAGTTTTGTTGTAATGAGTTCGAAGAGATATTTGCTCAGTTTTCTTTTTACTCAGATATGATAATCTAATGTCTGCGTATTTTTCCATGACAGCTTTAATCAAATTTATTGAATGATTTTCAAGTGGCGATTGGTCAAACTGGTGAGAATCAAAATTTTTAAATATTTCTAATCCAATACATGTATGCAAGGCTTGATTTACTAAGTACTGCTTGGTGTGTTTTGATTTAATATATCCACAGCTTAGAATATTTTTAAAGATTTTTTCAACTTTTTCGCAAATCAGGATCACATATTTAGATGGTGTAGTAAGGCCAGTTTGATTCTTTATTTCTATTAGTCTGTGAGTCGGATTTAAATCTTCTGAATGCAGCTCATTTAAACAGTCTTCGCATTTTAGTCTAAGTGACAGGAATTTCACTACATAACCAGCAATGTAAGTTGTTATTTGTTTTGTGAATTCTGTCAAGGTGTTGTCAAAAAACATATCATTTGCTATGTACTCTGTTTCCAAGAGTTCATCTTGCTGTTCAATACATAGTTGTTTTTTTTCAGACGTGTTATTAATGGATTTTAAAGCAGATGAACAGTGAAGTATGGAAATTTCTTCCAGCGGCACACAGTTTCCTTTTTCGCTGTTTTGTAGTTCTGTGTGAACAAGTATTTTTTTGTAGATCGCTTTAAATTGGCGAGCCGTCGGATTGTTGTTGCCCCACCGTGTGACCTTATGTTACAGAACAGCAACTCTAAGTGGTCTTGGCTTGTTTTATACATAGGGATATAAAACAAGACTTTTTCTTCCTCTACCAACTCTAGATACAGTTGCTGCGAACTTTCAATGCAAGTTAACATTCCAACGAATCCAGTCTTCCTGCCCGACCGCATAACCTTAGTACCGTCCTCTAGCATCAATGATCGGAGATATTTTTTTGCGTTTTCCATAAATTCAAACTTTTCACTTTTTTCATAGGAGCATAGGGGCTTTTTGTATTTTGTTTGCAGCATGCTTTTAGAGTTTAGGATATCAAACAAGTTGTTAATTACTTTTATGAAATTTGTTGTTGCAGTGGTATTAGTAAAATAATCCAATCGTAATTCCATTTCGCAAAATGTGATCGCATCTGCTACACTGTTACTAAACAGCTGTGTTGCCAGCTTAACCTTCATTTTATTTTTTTCGAAATCTATGTGTTCTTTGGATAGTTTGTTTGCGAGATTTAAATGTTCTTTTAGATGAACTTCGTGAAGTTTTTCAAAGAATCTCCATTGAATTTTACCATTTGTCTCATCTAAAATTGTTTCATAATACTGTAGAGAATTTCTTATTAGCTTAACCATATGGCAGGCGTCGAGAAATGCGTAAACATTTTGTTTTGTAACTGGATGCTCAAAACTGGTTTTTGTATTTTCGGCATTTATATTACACCCTAACTTATTGAGCATGCAGATATTTGCCGGGCAACCGTCGCATGTCAGGGATACTACTCGTACGCCTGTTTCATGCAGTAGTTTTAATCACTGGATAACTAAATCATGTTTTTGCTCTCCATTTACCCCATCTACAAAAAAATACCCAACAGGCACTTTCCAATCCGCGTTTATTGCTGTGACTAAAAATACCAAAGCATCTTTAGCCTCTCTTAGGTCATCAGTGTTTATGTTGGCGCCAATGTCGACGTAGCCGTGAAATATTTTACCATCCCATTCGATTCTTCGTCTTAAAGCCATTTCGTCTATTGATAAACTGCAAATAATTCCGTAGTTAGTGTATTTTTGTTTATTAGCTATAGCAGTTAACGATTCTTTCGTGAAACCAGCATTTGCATCTACATTCTCATACCATTTTTGTATTGTTCTAGGATGTGGAAGACAAGTATTGAATTTTTTGCGTACATAATTGTATCCTTTTGGTGAATAATAATGAAGAGTTACTGCGAAAGCTTTTACTTCTTGGGAATACACATTTTTGCGGTTGATTTTTAATCCACCATCGTGGACATTTACATTCTCCAGGACCCTTCCGTCTTCTTCACTGATAAATGATCGGTCTTTTAGGGTCTTTATGATGTCTTTAAGCTCAGCTACTTTTTTTGACAATCTCAATTTTACTCGTGTGAGGCGTCGTATTTCTTTTTGTCGTTTTTGTAAATTTTGCTGTGTTCTAATAACTGTCATCTTTAGTTTGCGCCTACGAGGTGTGTCAGTAAGGGCAGGTGTATAAACGGATTCTGAAGTGCTCTGAGAGCCGTCGTCCGTTGACAACTGTAACATTACGTAAATAAGATAAATAATAACACTGACAAAAAAGAAGAAAGAAAAGCAGTTTACGAAATTTACCTTCATGCGCTTTGGTGGTACTACTAAAGAGAGAAATGTATCATCATCGGTAGAAGTTTTCTGAGCTAACTGTAAAAACAGGAAAAACAGTTAATTGTTTTACTTCATAATAATGTCAATAAGTTTTATAATTCAGTCTCGGAAGAGCTAACGAGAAAACCCCCGACACTATATTTTGTGGTGGAGGCCATCTTGGATTTGAATATTAACAAAGTGTATATATAGTATTCTACGAGTCAAGCCCATTCATTTGATATCCATATTGAGGTAATTGTGAAAAAATATGTAATCCACCATTTTGAAGCGGCGGCCATCTTGGACCAATTTACATGAAACATGGCCAAGAACACTCGGGATAAAATTAACTATGACACAAAAAAAACTAACCGAAAATCGGTTCATACGTTTGGGAGCTACGATACCACAGACAGATACAGAGACAGACACGTTAAACTTATAACATCCCTCTATTTGCGTCGGGGGTTAAAAATAATGAAATAAAGAAACACATTAAAATAACTTACTTCGTCCAATATGGGATGTAAATTAAGTGTTGGTATCGCGCCTTCAGCTAATCTCGTGACTTTATTCTTGTGAATTATCAAATCATCTTCAAAATGACTGGAGCATATTCTGGCATTTTTATGAGGAAACCAGTTGTTACCGGTCGCCAATATCCAATTATTTTTTAACATAAAATCCGTAATCCAGAAACATTTCCATACAAATCCAGAAACATCATATACATTATATCGATTATCGATAATTAGGTTCCATTTACACATCACTTTGCTATCGAGTCATACGAAGTAGCGTCGTGGGAGTGCAATGACCATAGGAGTGACTACTGTGAGAGAGTAAGATGCAAAAAATCAATCACAGAGCTTCCTTCCCGAGCGTCTCAAGACAATGAATGTGTTAATGCGCATTCAAAATGACGAAAGTTTTTTTTTATTAAAATTACGAAATTTTACTACTTACCGATGGTATTTCACGCCGGTAACACTGGAACTATTGTTTTTACAATTTTTAACTTGACACCAAGACATATTTAATAGTTTATCATGCTGTAAAACCGAGTAAAACGACCGAAAACTCTCTCTAGCTCGGACTATGTTCTCCAACAGACTGACAACATACTGACAAGCGCTGTCGTAGGTTGGCCTTTTTACTGGTCCAAACGAGAACCACATATTATTATTCACTTCGCTTCTATGGGGGGGCGCGCGCGGGGGCGATGTGGCCCGATCGTTGTTCTGTGATGCTTTTCAATAAATTATGATTCATATTGTCTCTACTAAATTTTTGTACATTATTTCATTGACGCCATTCCTAATATCCCTTTAACTTTTTTGCTTTAATGTATAGAAAATTTTAAATGATCTCGTCTATTACTATGATAATAGTTACCTCTCTTAGCAGCGCCATAGAGTGTATGCTGATCCCCAGGTCTTCCTTCATGGTGTCTCCGGGGATGATTTGCAGCTTGTCCAGCTGGTGGGGGCAGTGCTCTCGGATCACATCGAACACCTGGACAACGGGGAAATAATATGTCAACTGGACATTCCAATTTGCACCTTATGTTTTAAATTTATAAACAATTAATGAACCTAAAACAAACTCAAATCCTGTCTAACAAACCGGTGTCGGGTCCTAGTCGTTTTCTCAAGATAGATCTCAGTTACTAAACAGTGCCCCGTGGGGTACCGGGTTAGAATTGAACCCCGAAATGGGAAATTCATGTTGCGCGTTGATATCCTACTACACAGTTTGTGATTACTTAAACAACAAAAATGCTTGGACAATTCCGCCTCTGCCAAGCTAGCGCCTGTCACCTGCGTAATGTAAGCAAATATTACAATAACTTTATGATAAAGTTAAAAGTACTCTAAAAGAATGGCCCCAAGTTTCATTCCCATTCTTCTCGCAGTGGCTCTATACAGTTTTTCTTGCTGAACGTGGCAGTACCTACAATGTAGAATATTTCATAAAATTTGTAATTGACCTTCATAGGATCCTAATTTGAATAGATGATTTTGCTTTTGATGAAACTCTGAAGACCTGGGTCACAACCAAACACAACTCAATTAACGACATCTCTTAATACGCCGCTCACGAGAATCCGTAACTTAAGGCGAAGTGAGTTTCAAAACGCAAAAATTATGTTACAACATAACTATGCTACAAAAATATTTTTTAGAAAGTATTCCTATATATATATACCTTACATATACCTATGTACAAAATATATAATATTCTATATGACAAATACTATGCCTGATCTGAAAACACGATTCAATATATTCCTCTCGATAGAAATTAATCATGAATCTCTACGCAGCTCTAAAACATTTTTTGTATCTATATAGTAAGTCGTTTCAATACAAATGTTGTTCCTAATTATGTAACAACCATGCGATTCAGTACATGAAAGATTATTCCGTTTTTAAGAATACTTAGAGTGCCTTGGGCGCTCCCCATTCAAACGTAGTTTATGGAGTGTCCAAACTCGGTGCAATATCGTTTGCATATTGCTGAGCCTAACTATGCTTCTGGTTTGCCAGTTTTTCGATTTATTATTTATTGTTAAAATAACAATTCTCATACAAAACGATTTTTCGAATTATTTTTGAATATACTTAACTTTACACAAATCTGGAAATTTGCCCTTGAGCCTAATATCTTGCTAGAATTAGCTATTAAATGCTAGGCTTAAGGACATACATGCAAAGTTTGACCAAGTTTGAACATTTGATATTTAAAATATGAAACTACGTTTGTATGGAGAGTGCCGCGAGCAGTCTATCCTTAAAAAGCTCGCTTTTATGCGAATTTATTCAAAATTCGCAAAAAAGCGAATTGCTCACTCTATTTAAATATTGCGTTGTTCTAATAATAACAAATATTTTAAGAAGACATAAATTAATATTTTAATAAAAATATATCTAGTGACAATTCCACTTAATTATGTAATTAGGCGGTATTGTCACTAGATATTATATTTTTATATTTTTTAAAGTATTTTATTAAAACATTAATTTAATGTTTTCTTAAAATATTTTTTAGATATTTGTTATTATTAAATATGGATCTCCGTAAAGTAAAGCCTGGACCTATTCATTATCTTGCGTTGTTCTATTTCGCTCACTCGCATACTAAACGAGGTCTATCCGTCCTACGCGATCAGTCTGACATTTTGCAAAGACCACTTCGTCTTCGTCTCGAAGGAATAAAGGTGTGTATATACCTACCTGAGAGGTCTTGAGTTGCGCGAGTCGTTTCTCCGGATGGACGTCCTTCTTCTCCCTCAGCAGCAAGTACAGCCGGCCCACGTCGGGACACGTCCACAGCAGCCGCTCCACCAGCACCTGGCGAAGCGTCCATTATCTTATTGAAACCTCCAGTACCGAGTATACACAGGGAACAAAACTTATCTTTAAAGGCCTGATTTTACAAGCAACATCATTAGACATAAGTCCTTTTTATTCTGAAACATAAGTTTATAATCTTTATATATGAAAAATACGTGTCACGTTGTTTGTCCGCGATGGACACCTAAACTACGAACCAATTTTAAATTTTATTTGCACACCGAGTGCAATTTGATCCAAATTGAAAGATAGCATAGCTTATATCTCAATTTAATAGTCGTGCGAAGCCGGGGGGAGGGGGGGGGGACTAGTTTACTATAAATAATCCATACTAATATTATCCACGCCAAAGTAACTCTACTGTCTCTCTGTCTATCTATCTGTCTGTCTCGCTTTCAAGCAAAAACTACTGGACCGATTTGGATGGAATTTGGTATGGAAATAGTTTGAGACCCGGGAAAGGACATAGTTTCTATCCAACTGCACAAAAAGAGGTTAATGTTTTTGCGCGATAACCGCCGCGTGGGGGGAGCCGTGGCCGGAATGCTAGTATATTATAAAAATATAACATTGTACATATATAAAATATTAGAGCACAAAAATTTGTCCCACGATTTCGCGTTGGGTGCCTAAACCACTCGGCCTTCGCAACACGCTCATTTGAGTCGAAATTTGTGCTCTAATATGTGATTTTAGCTTAGTACGCGATAGTGCTTGTAATTATATTTAGAAATATATAATAACATAAAAAAAAGGCGGAGACAAGCATGCAGTAGACGCACATAGCATAGAATACCCCGGCTGTAGGGGTGGATGGCACGCACATGACTATCATTTTTCCTCTTTTTTATTTTTTTATTTTTTATTCCTGATAGGTTAGCCTTTTGACCACTATCTCACCTGATGGTAAGCGATGATGTGGTCGGAGACGTTGTTCAGGCTAACCTAGAATTACTGGCTCTTAAGGACAGCTGCCACAAGCTGGAACACACTTTTAGGTGCTTGGCGACAGACATTCTACTTGAGGGTGGTAGCTAGCAAGGCGGGCATTCGCAAAATGCCCTACCACCATGCTATTACGACTGCCATCCTGAGACAACAACCGGGACCGACGGCATAACGTGCCCTCCGAAGCACGGAAGCCCTCAGTAGTAGTCACCAGCGGTCACCCATCCAACTCATGACCTAGGCGGACGTTGCTTAACTTTGCTGATCGGTTCAGAACGGCTAAACAAACTTCGCTACGAGCGCTTCAAAGTTGTAATTATGTATTGAAGTATATTTAATTTTAGTTATGGGCAAACTTCCATATGTATAAGAAATTGTGAGTGGAAACCTACCTTCCCCATGAACCCCGTGGCTCCCGTGATGAAGACAGCTCTCCCCGCGAAGAACTGCGGTATGAGGGGCCCGCGGGAGGGGGGACTCACCGGACGCGGCACCATTATGTCACTACTGAAACAATTACACATATTAATTATTATGCTGTATGCTATATCTACATCTATACTTAATATTATAAAGAGGAAGGATTTGTATTTAGATATATAAAGATATAAAGAAGTTTTATTAGCCCTTTTGTAAAAATTAAAATACAGGCAAGGCCAAAGTACATTTAAACATATTTATACCTCTTAAATATATTAAATTAACTTCTAATCACATCTATGTAAATAATTGATTAAAATTTAATAATTGTTAAATACAATTTGCAGTTATCACGTTTGCACTTGTCCTAAGAATAAGATTCTAAAAGCTGCATGGACATATATTATTTTAATGTGTACTTAGAAGGGGTTGTTTTCAATAAAGTGTTTAAGTTTTAGTTTGAACAAACTGTATTTTAAGGTGGTAAAGCTTTTTGGTAATTTATTATACATAAGTATTTTCGAATAACGACCTTGTTTCTGGTCTTAAGCTAATCTGTTTTTTGGTACAACCTGAATTTCATTATTTTTTATTATTCGATTTTCATTATTACTCAGATTGTAAGTTAGAACTTTTTCCGGCTTTTCTGGAATATTCCTACCTCTATGAATTTCTAATAAAGAATTATAGATGTAAAAAGAAGCAACTGTCATAATTTTGTCTCTAAAGTGCTACCTTGCGGAACTACGCTTTTTCGTCCCATTAATTGTACACGGATATTTGCGATTTTTATCTAACAAGGGTTTAAGTTTAAAGAGAGCGTAATTACCGCTCGCCAATTTTTTGCAAATTTTATGTATATGTGCTTTTTGATTTATTTATTTATAATATAAATTTCTTGCTGCACTTACAGTGTTCACCGACGCGTGCAGCGAGCCAACAACAATTAGAATGAGAATAAGATATAATTACTATTAACTTGCTAAAAAATGTACACACTGATTATAAAACTCTAGAGGCTTACAAAGGAAAACGTGTATTTCTGCATCCTGTGTGATTAATTGTTGTCTATTGTGTATCCTAAAAATATATTTTCTTCAGAAGTCTCATAGCCATTATTGCCGCGATTGATAATGCATTATAATGCTTTTATGCATCATTATTCCATTGGCATCAAACCATTCATTTAATTAAGTCATAACACTATTTTATTTTGTCATCTAATTTTGATTTACTTTTGTCTCTCAGACCAATATGTGTATCGTCTGCAAATAAACATAAATATGCCTCCGTTGGCAGCATTTTACAAAGTTCGTAATATATATTTAAAACAAAACAGGGCCCAGGATAGATCCTTGTGGCACCCCTATCGATACTATCCCCGCCTCAGAATCCTCCACGGATAAAATTGGAAACTTGTTACGCCGAAGGTACAGCATCAAGACAATTTTCCGCCCTCTAAGGCAACTCAGACAGCTGCTTCGCTCTCCCAAAAATAGGGACCCATTGGGAGTCCCCGGTGTCTACTTAATTCCTTGTGACTGTGGCAAATGTTACGTTGGAGAAACGTGCAGGAACGTTTCTACTAGACTTACGGAGCACATACATATAGGATATATATATATAGGATATCAACAGCTCAGCCGTGACAGAACATTCTCTGTTATCTGGTGCAGGACACTACACAGGACGCTTCGACAAAACTCGGGTCTTGTCGAGAGACAAGTTCTTCGTGTAAATCTATCGAAATTAGTAGACGTCCAAACTTTAATAGAGACGGAGGATGGTTCTTGTCACCTACTTGGAAGCCGTGTCTTCATGAAACTGATTTGTATGATAATGAGGGGTCTAGTGGAGATATAGTGAGCTCCTTTTGCTGGGACGTTCCTTTACGGCTACGAGCTGCCGCCCGCAGTGCTAAGCGAGACGTCAGCGCGGGCGACCACAGAATGTGGTTGAAACTATAGTCGGAGCTATCTGACTGATTCACGTGAGTTATCCCGTATTATTTACTAAAACTAGTTATTTGATTATGTATAAAACCAAAAATATAATTTATTTTTAATTTGATTCCAAATAACAATGCTTTTCATTATTTTTATCACCAGATTACCTCAGAAAGAGAAGAGTGAGTAGTTTTGTTTGTAACCCTGTAAGCTCTATAAATGAAAAAATATAAACAATGCTTACATGGGTGTCCGGGGAAAAAACTTAATTTCACCCAATTGTCCGGGTTTTGTAAAGATTTTGTGTGGCAACGGTGGTTTATGTGATGGCAACCCCATCTATAAATGACAGGCTCTCTCTCTCGTATAATAAATTATTTATTTTCCATGTTTTTGTAGCCAGTACCTATAGAGATAAATACATTAAAAATATTTGATTTTTATGATTTTTGTATTTCTTGACCCTTTCTCCCATCAGCATGCGCACTGAACCTTTATTCAATTGTAAGCTATGCAAGGGCAGACTCGCGAGGTCTACAGCTCGGAGGGCCATTGGTTTATAAAATATACAACACTTCTGCTAGTAACACAATCTGTCAAAATAGTTACCATATAAAAAGTATGTATGTTAGTAAGTATAAAAGTTTATGTAAGATATCGTATATCCATTACCTTGAACAACAAAAACAAATCATAAATTAATAAAAATGTATTAATTAATATCAGCTAACTGGTTTTTTAACTAGTTCAACAAGTCTAAGCATTCTAGATTTGAGGTCTTTTTTAGTCTGGAGGTCAGAAATGTGACTCACAATCTATCTATATTTATTGTCTTCGCCCCGCAGTAGCACAATAATTAAAAATATCTATCTACAATCCAAGTTTCATAAAAATCGCTTTTTTAGTTAGACAAGTGTATTTTTTTTACCTAATAACGGAAACTAACTACAACACTCAACATTGTGAAATAACTTGTTAAAGTCGGTACTATGATAGTTCAGAAGTACCTATTATCACAATATTGTGCGCAAGGTACCGACTTCGACAAGTTATTTCACACTTTTGAGTGTGAAGCCAATTCCATTATTTGGGACTACTTACGGGATCGATTGTCATTAATTGTCAACGACTATACTATCAAGAAAGGAAAATATTTTTCATTTATTGGAGTGCAACTCAAAAAAAATTGACCGATTTTGATGAAATTTAAATGGGACCAAACGACAAGCATCAGCTTCCAAATAAAAAAAGGATTATCAAAATCGGATCACTCAGTCAAGAGTTCTGAGATAACAAAAATAAAAAACACATATGAATTGAGAACCTCCTTTTTTTGAGAACGGTTAAAAACTATTTAAATGTCCAATTACCCGCCCCAGACGTGTTTCCACCTTAAAAAGTACTAGCCTTAAAGTAATTGAAACTTTTAAACTAGAACGGGCTAAGGCAACGTATATTAAAACAGGAAGATATTATATTTATACACGATATGTTAATTTATTTCCTTATGAATAAAAATGGCCGGCATTGGCCGGTTTTGTTTTACGAAGGGTTCCGTACTATTATCTGTAACCTAGGTAATCTTGCAGGTCACAGACACTTTTCGCAGTTTCCGATTGAGCTAGGTAGGTACGTTCCTATCCTAGGTACGTACGAACCCTAAATAGTGATCTCACTAATTGTTTATTTTTAAAGTAAATATACAACTAAATATTCGGTGAATATTTCAAGTTTCTACCTGTTTTCATTATTATTATTTTTAGGAAATAGACGGAGAAAACCTCTTTTATTGTATGGGAGCCCCCTTAATTATTTATTTAATTTTAATTATTTATGTTTAAAGAGAACATAAAACTAAATATTCTGTGAATAGTTAAAGCGTCTACCTGTCACCGTTATTAGTATCGAGCAAGAAACGGTATAAAAATCAAGTTTGTTGTATGGGAGCCCCCCTTACGCTTGGCAGGCGTCTTGGGGATCACAGTGTAAGTTGGCAGTTAACCCTAAAAACCATAGCTTGTTTACGTTTTTACCGAACACCAAGGCCAAGTGAGCCCACTTTGTATCTCTGCCTAAATCAGACGAATTTCATCACAAGATGAACTGCGCCACAGAAGCCATAAATATAAGAAGTCAAGTCAAGACGAACTGCACTGCGCTTGTCGCCCTGACTCCTGAGACATATGTTAAGAAGGTAGAATTTCAGGAACCATCACGAGCTCGACGTTTCTTTTTCTCCTCTTAAACTAAACCAATTAATTTACTGTTTGCTTTAAAATTATAAGAATGAGTATATCTAGACTGATTGTTTCTTTTAAAATTATTGAAGCACAACATTTTTCGTTCCGGACGGGAATCGTACCCGCGTCATTCGATTTCGCGCCGAATGCCTATTCCACTTGACTACCGGAACCTTACTCTTTCTAGCCGAAACTTTGTGCTACAATTGTATTACTTTAACCGTCGTAGGGGAAAGTGCGCGGAAGACACAGGTTCGATTCCTGTCCGAAATAAAAATGTGCTCCAATAATTTGTGGACGTGATCATTCGCTCAGCACTCGATAGTGCTTGTAATCATATTTAGAAATCTTATCAATTATATTTATATTACTTATAAGCTTTTCACATTGTAAGGTGACTCTCTGAACACGGCGGCGCGCGGCGTTAGAAATATGGGTCGTTTCAGTAATTTCCAAGTTCACATTTTCTTTACTAATAATTAGTTCTACACCTGCATTTTCTTGTTTTCAGCAACTAATCAACATTGTTATTTAGTAGCAGGCCTAGATTATATTGTAAAAAAATGATTGCTCTCGTTATTCAGGACTTTCAGGAGGATAATATAGGGAACTACATTAGTTTCGCGAACTCCAGGCTGATTTCCTTCTTATGCGTCATATTACATATGCCTGTTGTTGGCGACAGAATACTCTTTTTATAAGGTTTTATAACTGGCCGTTTTTTATAAGTATTTAATTTTAGAACGTAGTATTTTTATGCGTCATATCGTTTTGTGATTGAGTCAGTCATCTTCAATATATTTTCATATTGAAATGTAATAATTTACTGGTATTTTTAGGGTTCCGTACCCAAAGGGTAAAAACGGGACCCTAATTCTGAGACTTCGCCGTCCGTCCGTCCGTCTGTCACCAGGGTATATCTCAAGAACGGTGCATGATAGCTAGACAGTTGACATTTTCACAAATTATGTATTTCTGTTGCCGCTATAACAACAAATACAAAAACTTGGACAAGTGCGAGTCGGACTCGCGCACGTTAAAACAAAATAAAAAACTGGCCAAGATAATGGTATGGAACCGTTCGTGCGCGAGTCCGACTCGCACTTGGCCGATTTTTTATTATATTACTTGACCTAGCTCCTGGATGGGTAATGTGGATAAGCACCTGATGAATAGTATTTCAGTGTGATTCTCTTCACGTGCAATGTTACCAGCACACATACCTGCCCTGCAAGCCGGAACACAGTAATGCGAACATTATTGCTTAGCGGTAGAAATAGGTATGCTGGTAGTAGGTACTTCCCCTAATGAACTCGTTCACAAAGTTCTACTAGTACTTAGATTTTTTTTATTCCCATTTTATTTAGGGACTTTTAAACATTTAGTTTATGCCAGTCCCATCATAGCCTTATAACGACAAACTAAAACTCTACAATACAATACTACAGCACAGACTAGAATACGAAATGTTAGTAGCTGCGTCTAGGACTAACTACAGAAAGAAGACATTATTGGTTGGCGGAGCACAGCTGTTTAATAAGTTACCAAATGATGTAAAAACTATTGAAAATATAAAAAAAAATTAAGAAAAACCTAAAGTTACACATTGAGACGAGTACCAGAGATTAATCAATTGTACAATTATATTTTTTTTTTGTTTTATCTCATTGTAAGTCATGTATATCTTATGAGAATAAAGTTCTTTAAACCCAAATACACATATATACCTACAAAAATAATGAAACTATGGTGATTGGGTAGTTTGATTTATGAGCCACTAATTCATAAACCATACCAGCCTCATGTGAAGTTGGCCTGGACAATACGTCAAACACTGCACCGATATTTGCCTCACTCACATGAATATCTACAAATATTCTATGCCTTTCAGTCTGGTTCCGGACACACTCAATCAATATAGTACTTAGATAATTTGTACAATTTGTTAAACATTTGATCGTAACATACACAATAAAATAATAAATTAAAGGTACTTAATAATATTAATAGGTAATAATTCTATTGAATTACGCTAATAGGTTAGCCATAAGTATTTACTGATTCAGCAGCAAATTAATTTCTTTGAAAACAAATTGATGGCATTAATTTTATTGATTGGTCAATACAAAGAGAAATTGATTACTCTTGCACATTACAGTAATAAAAGGGACCGACCTATCCTAATAAATATAAGTCGTTTTCAAATTAAAATCTATATATTTATTATATTAAAGGAGAGTTATGTTGTAGAGTTCATGTATGTATGTATGTTTGTGGGTCCCTTTATTCCACCATATCTTCTAAACGGCTTAACCGATTTTGATGTACGAGATATTTTTAAATTTGTCTTGATAACCCAAGTAACACTATGTAATTAAAAAAAATAGAAAAACAAACTGACGGATTTTAGACCCCGTATTGTGAGGTAAAAAAAGTATTTTTCTTCCAAACCTATTGTAGTGTTATTATCCTATTGCATTATATTTCCAATAAGAATTATCTAATCGGTGGTGAGAACGCCTAAATAAACAGGCGGGCAAAGCATACTATTTAGATAGCACCTCAAACCTAGGTAAATCTGGGAGATGTATTGAAATATAAATAAACCGAAGCCTCTTAAATGTTTTGTTTGCGGAATGTACGTATGAAAGACCAAACCTGGTATGTTTTGATTAGTTAGAAATATTGAGAGAATGTCACGGCAAAGATATTCTAACGTTTTGAATGTGAAGAATGGTCTGAGATCCCACAAGCGCCTGATAAAAATGCGATGGAATAGTCGCCTCGAGAATATATTGCTCGCGAAAAGTAAATAATAAAATCAAAATGTTTAATAATAAAGTCCTGCTTTTCCCGGCATTCTGGAAGCTGGAAAAGATCACGAGGCAATCTCTCAATAACCCATGATTACCCCTAATATATAATTATTGCATGTCTAACAGATTATTGACCATTTGAGAACAATAACAAGTTTTGTCAATGAACTTGGAAACAGTCTCTGGTTTTCAAGATATTTCCTTTTTACCGTCCAGGCTCATTATGAAATTATATTTAACACCTGTTCCTGGTCAGGTAACAATATAAATTAATTTAAGAATAATCCTCGTTTAAAAGTTGTAGTCATTTGAAAAGCTGGGTCGACCACATGATGATAATTGTCATAATTGCAAGGGCTATTGTATATGAAAATTAAATAGATTAGTATTGGCATTTTCCTCTTTTGAATTGTATACTCAGATTAGGCTTTAGAATTTAATATTACAAAGAATACTCAATAATAAAGTGAGGTTATGAAAAAAGGAAAGAGGTAGCACATGCGAGCAAGCGAGAAGGAAGATCAAACTAACGGGTGTTACCCTGCCTCCCGCAAGCTGGTATATATACCCCTCATCCGCCGATGACAATGAGAGACCTCGTTACTTCTTGCACTGAATGTACGTGCGTATACACATTTCGCGTTCCAGAAATTAAAGTGCCAAGTCAAGGCATATTGAAGATTAATTTTCATACAAATAATATACGAGGAAAATTTAAGAGGCGTTGAGGAAACGTGTGTCGTTGGCGCCACACAGCTTCCTTCGCTGAACTTTGAGGAACGGACGCTGCTCACCAAAATGGCCGCCACGAGGCGACACGAATCCATGAGGAATTAAACGGAGCAAAAGAGAACATATTTTTGGGAAACAACGAACGGCATGTACAAAGGACGGGACCTCCCTTCGTCATAACCTAAGGTACCAAGATAATCAAATTTAGACCCCTATGTGCGCGACAAACTTCCGTATTTTCCCCGCGCGTAGTAGTAAGCAGCAGTGCTCGGCTTAAAAGGACTATAGAGATAGACATTGTAATTTTTGGTATAATAAATAATATTTTTGTAAAGTGTAAAGATTGTTTCCATCAGCCATGCCCCCTAGCGAAGCATTCCTCTCGTATAGGTACTAGCCACCATCAGCACAAAGACGGCCTGGTCATAAGGTCATCACATGCTGCCCGCTGACTATCCAGGACACCTTATTATAATAAATATTTGTCGTAAGTATCGCTTAATTCACTCCCCGAACAACACGTTACGACAATGGCGCCCGAACTTTCTTGTTAATTTGTAGCAGTAAATTTTTTGATAGGGTGGCACTAAAATTTTACGAATGCTTCGTTAGGTGTATTACTGATGGAATAGCTTTAAGTATTAGATAGCCGAGGAAAATGCACATTTCAGTCAATAACTTATTCAATTCTACAAATATGATTTAGGTACCAATTGTATAATTTAACGTTTGTTTATTTCTTGTTTACGTATAACTTTGAAACGAATGCTTTCAATTTAAATTTTATTTATTATCATTATGCAAGAATTTTATTGTTGGTAACTTTGAGCAAAGTTTTTTTTTATTACAATAGCATTTAAGTGTACTATTTATATAGAAACTATATAATAAATCTAATATAATCATAAACATGGCCCTAAACATAGGCGACCTAACTTCATCACCAATACCTTTAGTATCAGCGGCAGCACACAGCTTGTTAGATTTAGAGACGGAAGGCAACATGTTCGTTAACACGAACACACGCCGACATGATCTGGCTGCCGGACCAGTTGAGGCGCTTCACGCATCTACGAATGTAACGTTTACAACTACGCATAACCCTAGATCTAGCATCCTAGATCAAGGCGAGTTTCAACCCCGTTTTGGTAACAATTCCACCGTATACCATAAATTCGAACCAAATACGGACAAGCCGGTACCCTCGGTTATTTATAATATGTACAATAATAATAACAGTTTAAAATCGTGGAATATAAAATTCAACGGAGAGACGTGTGTGAATGATTTCTTAAATCAGGTGGAAGAAATAAGGGCTGCGAGGGATATGGATGTATCTTTGGTATTAAGAGGCTTTTCTGAATTGCTACAAGGATCTGCGCTTAAATTTTATAGGTCAATAAGACACACAATTCACAATTGGAATGACTTATGTACAATATTCAACCAAAATTTCCTACCAATAGATTATAATTATACAACCGAAAAAGTTATAAGAGATATGAAGCAAAAAGTAAATCAATCCGTACTATGCTTTATAATAGAAATAAGAGATCTGAATGGTAAACTTTCACGCCCAATACCTGAAGACTCATTACTAGAAATTGTTAAACATAACCTGTTGCCAACTTATGCACAACTTTTAGCAAATAATACGGTAGGATCCTTCGATCAATTAATCTCATTAAGTAGGAACTATGAGGCCTACTCAGGACATTTGGGTCTGCCCAGCCTCAATAAAACAACGTCAACAACTCCAACCTTGAGTCCAAGGACACAACCTCCGAGCGCAGCAAACAACAAATTTAATAATTACCAGCCGGCAACTCGGTTCAGCCAACCTCCCCCCACAAATCTAAACATCGTTGACCCAAACCGTACAAGGAACAGTAACTTCCAGCAGGTGATAACCTGCCTAAAATGTAGAAGAGTAGGACACCATTATTCTGAATGTCGAAGGATACAAGGTATCATATGTTTTAGATGTGGAATGAAAGACGTTATAACTAGGACTTGTCCCAACTGCAACAGTATGCTACAACAAAAAAACTAGCATTAGGGGATGTTGGGCAAAGGAATCCGGCCACTTATAAATGTGACCTGATATCCCCTGAGGTTTTAACAATGTTGAATGATAATAGGATATATTTGAAATTTTATATAAATAATAGAGAATTTATAGGCCTGTTGGACACAGGCGCAAACTTTTCAGAAATCGGCAATAATTTCCACGATAATTTCACAAATTCGGTTCAATTAGAAAGGACCTACATTAGTGCTCGTACTGCGGACGGTTCAGCGGTTTACATCTTAGGCTCAATGACGTTACCAATATCTTTTGACGGTAATAAAAAAAATTTGATTTCTTAGTAATGCCCAATATCAAAACTAATATAATATTGGGTATGGACTTTGTGAGCATTTATGGCCTTCTTAACATATTCAATATTACCAAAGGCAGCGTCATAAATGATTCCCAAACAGGCGCACTAAATCAACAGGAATTAAATGAGATAAAAGCTGTTACATCACATGATGAACTCACCCCCCAACAAAAAAAGGAAATAGCTATAATTACGGAAAAATATAAAGATATATCCACCGAGAAGGTAGGTTTAGGAAAAACTAGCTTAGTAAAACATAGAATAATCACGATGGGCCCACCAATAAAACAAAGGTACTACCCACTCTCTCCGGTAAAGCTTAAAGCATTAAATGATGAAGTAGACAGAATGTTAGCACTCGGTGTAATCGAACCCTCAAGATCCCCATGGGCCAATCCCGTCGTGATGGCTACAAAAAAAGACGGCACTTTGAGATTCTGCTTAGACGCGAGAAAACTGAACGATGTAACAGTAAAGGACTCATATCCTATCCCCTACATAAGTTCTATACTAGACAACTTACGCGGCGCACGATATCTGACCTCCTTAGACCTTTCTAGTGCTTTCTGGCAAATAGAACTGGATGATACAGACGGTACAACCCCAACCTACCCCAATTCACCGCTTGAAGCTGACACCAGCAATTCGCGGCAAAAAAGCAGTTTTATAGTCCAAAACAGAGGATCTTTCCAATTTACTCGCGTCCCTTTTGGGTTATCCAACGCTGGAGCTGAGATGCAGCGTTTGGTCGATAGGCTATTCTCCCACCAGTTTGGAGAGAAAGTGTTTACATTTCTCGATGACCTACTCATCGCCACGGAAGACTTTTCTCTCCACGTAGAAATACTCAATAAGGTATGGTTGGCATTAAAAGAGGCAGGCCTAACCATAAACCTCGATAAATGTCACTTCTGTAGACCAGAATTAAAGTATTTGGGGTTCATTATTGATGCCAAAGGTTTGAGAACCGATCCCAGTAAGCTAGACAGCATAGAAAAATTCCCACGCCCAACTAGTGCCAAGCAGCTGCGTGGCTTTATAGGGCTCTGTTCCTACTACAGACATTTTGTGGACAATTTTTCTACCATAATAGCACCTATGACAGCACTCATCGGTAAACGAAAAGGCAAAGAGGCTATCGAGTGGAATGCCGAGGCCGAAAACTCGTTCACCAAACTGAAACGAGCGATGCTATCAGCGCCTGTTCTGGCGTGCCCCGACTTCAACAAGCCATTTGTACTGCACTGTGATGCCTCCTCAGTGGGAATAGGTAGCGTGCTAACCCAAGACTTCGAGGATAAAGAGCATCCTGTAGCCTATCACTCTCGACTCCTATCCCGAACCGAAAAAAACTACAGTACAACGGAAAGGGAATTATTAGCCGTAGTAGATTCAATTAACCATTTCAGACCGTACCTTGACGGGTTTAAATTTACAGTAGTAACCGACCACATGAGCCTAAAATGGTTAAAATCATTAAATAACCCTTCTGGCCGATTAGCAAGATGGGCAATGCAGATATCACAATATAACTTTGAAATTTGTCATAGGAAAGGCACACAACATACAGTACCAGATTTTCTTTCTAGAATAGAGGTGAACCTTATTTCGTATACATCAGAAGCAGAGAACAGTACAGACCCATGGTATAATAAAATTTATAATGGATGTAAAAATCAACCCCACAAATATAAAAACTTTTATTTAGACGGAAAAGTATTATATAGATACAGCAAACCCAAAAATAATCTAGACCGTAATCACTGGAAAATAGTTATCCCATGTGAACTAATTAACGATTGTATCAAAGAGGCGCATGAAGGTATAGACTCCGTCCACCCTGGTGTATATAAGACATACCACAAATTAAAACTACTATACTATTGGCCTAATATGCACAAAAATGTTGTAACGTACCTAGAAGGATCTAATCTAGAAGGGGGATAAAGAATGATCCCCCCAAGGTCTAATGAAAAACAAAAAAATTGTAAATTACCCAATGCACACTCTGTCCATTGATATAATAGGGCCACTACCTAAATCTAATTCAGGCCATATATACATCCTTTCCATAGTAGATATCTTTACCAAGTTCTGTTGGTTACATCCTCTCCGTACGGCTACGGCCAAGACAATCACATCATATATAGAATCTGAAATAATATTTAAACACGGTACCCCGTGTATAATAATATGCGATAACGCTACAGTTTTTAGAAGTAAAGAATTTAAAAATTTTACCGACAAATACAGTATCCCAAAAAATTTTTATAACGCCTTTTATACACCGCAATCAAATACGGTGGAAAGATATAATCAAACTATCGAAACATGCTTAGCTATCCTGGTAGGACAAGATCAACGAACATGGTCATGTCATTTACCTAGAATACAGTTAGCTCTTAACAGCTCCGTAAATATAGCAACGGGATTTACACCCTATTTTTTAACCACGGGGCGAGAAATTGTAATAGATGGGAAGTTACATGTATTAAATTTGAAGCCACCCAATGACCTCAATAGTTTAAATATGGCCGACAGGACATCATCCGCAAAAGCACTTGATGAAATGTCCAAAATCTTTATACAGGTTCAAAATGCGCTTACTGAAGCATATAAGCAGAACGCGTCGAGATACAACACCAGGCGAAAGCACGTTGTATTCTCAACAGGTGACATAGTATGGCGTAAGAATTTTGTACAATCAAACGCAGGAAATTTTTTTTCGAGTAAGTTAGCTCCTCGGTTCGTGAAATGTAAAGTCTTGGAAAAAATCTCAAACAACGTATATATATTAGGGGATATTGAAACTTCAAGCAAAGGCAAATATCATGTGAAAGATATAATAAAAGTAGGCAAGTTATAAAGTCAACCGACCCCAACATGTCGTTAAACTGTGCTGCGACGAGAAAACGTCGTTAAATAGTTACCTAAGGTGGTAGGATTCATTAGTAATCTGTCTGGGTGTGTACCACCACCATGTTTTTTTGTCACCGTAGGGCATGGTACCCAGTCAACCGACCCCGACATGTCGTTAAACTGTGCTGCGACGAGAAAACGTCGTTAAATTATTACCCTAGATGATAGGATTCATTAGGAATCTGTCTAGGTATACACCACCACTCTGTATATTATCACTGTAGGACAAGGTACTCAGTAAAATCACATATGTTAAATATTAAAAAAACCAGTAATGCAAGTAAAAAACAAGTCACAATTATTTCATCCCGAAGAACAAAATTTTTTCACATGTCAGAAATTTTAAAATTTGCATAACTTTTTAGTATCTAGACCATTAGGCGAGTCTAGAACCGTTTGAATTTTTGATCTAGGACTTCTACTTTTTGAATAATTAAGAAAATTAAGTTTTTTTTTGCAACAAACTTCATCATAATTTTAAATACAAATTCTTGTTCTTACACTAAATAAACTCTAAAATTTCACTTTGTATCAATTCAATCTTATCAAAAAAATTAGCATAATTCAAAAAAAAATCAGTATAGTTTCTCATAAGGGTACCTCATATTTTTTTAATAACTTGCCATACTAAATCATTTTGAAGTTGCAAAAACCACACAGTAGGCGTTTTGCCGAAAATACACGTCCAAGAAGCAGCTAGGAATAACTTAATAGAACTATATTTAAAGTAAATTGAATAACTTAGTACTGTATAAACCACAACTTTCTAGGTTGGGGGGGTAAGTCAAATTTTAATGCCAATTAGGCAAGGTAGGGACCAAAGCAAGCGTTCTGAGCTTGTGTAGGGAAATTTTTTTGAAAGAATAACGGCGATACTTAGAAAGACATTGCAGGAGATGTATTATGTTGATCTAGGTAATCTACCACTCACAAAAATTACAATTTTTTGCTTAGTGCTCATCTAGCACTATTTAAGGAAGGTTTTCCTATATTAAAAAACCACACAGCCAAGTGATGTACCTATATAGGTATATAACTATGAACCTGTATCATTTACTAAAATCTACATAAGATTTAATGAAGTGTGAATTGCACTTTAGGTAAGCAATGTCTTACTGTTATGAAGCATATCTCAATAGCTTCACCCCATTCTTTAAATTCTCTAGACGATCAATATGCATGTACTATATAAGCACATGATGTTAAATTCGTTTTCTGTTTAGTTAGGTATAACTACTTGTGTAGTAGTGGAATAAGTAAATATTCAATAAAATATTTACGCACCATACTCAGTGTTCTCTTTAGTTTTAAGTAAGGTAGGTAACAATATGAACTACCTACTTCTTAATTTTCTTCCTTAAAATGTTCTTAGCTATATTTATAAAAGGTAAATAAATACTCTGGCCAGTAGAATGACCACGAACAAAGTATTTATCAACGTATTCTGATGTAGATGTTGAAAGTATGCTGCGGTCAGCAAACCAAGCAAGCAGATACTGATTATTCATGACAATTATCAAAGTTCACTTAGTGTAAACACTAGAATATTAACTAGTGATAAGCGAACTAAAAAATGGATTCTGATATGACATTCAAGAACATAAACTTGAATTAATTTTCTCTTTGTTTTAGATGTGTTACTCGCGAAGTACCATCATACGTTTTTAACAAGCTCTTAGATAGCTGAAGCAATATATTATACTCTTTATTTCTTTGTAAAATAGAATAGTGCACTGATACGACATTCACTCAAGGCCATGTCTTTGAATAAGTTTTTCTTTGTTTCCGATGTGTTACTCAAGTAGTACCATCGTGTCCTTGTAAATAATGTTCATATATGAACAAGGTTAGATACATTTAAAGTACAACCTTTAGTTAAGGAAATAATAGACATAACAAAGTCTTTAGTTCTGTATTAATAACATAAACATATAAAAATAGAAAAGTAAGGTTTGATCTATAAAAATGTTACCAAAACAATTGGTCATTTTATAATATATATAGATTATAGGTAGTCATTAATACGCATACCTACTCTAGATTAAATAAGTCTTATACAGGCATAATTTCTAACTTAGGTTTATAATTAAATAACAACTAGTTTTTTTACCTCCTCAAAGTAAGGATTTTAGGATTAATATTTGCATATCAGATTGAAGTATAATAGTAAATAGTGATAAAGGCTAATAGTATTATAACTATATACAACGTTTTATAATCAAATAGTACTGATTTTTCTTTGGATTGGTTGAATAATGGACAGGAGCACATGATGGACTGAGAATGCAAGGTTAACATATTGTGTATAGATGAATGAAGCAAAGTTAGGTATTTATATGGAAGAATGATATGTATGCAAGTGAATAAGGAGTAGGTACGTAAGGCAAAGCTTTTGAAAGGTGAGGTATGGACAATGATGCATGTATAGTAGAGATATGGAGTTTAGAGTCAAGTATGCTAGGAATCTTATAATGTAATGATGAAAGAAAGGTACGTATGGAGTCTATTAAGTGAACCTGGGAAAGTTTTTGTTTAGGATTGCCGTGGCTGTAGCGTCAAACTGAGTTTTCCGCTTTTCCTGGGAAAGGGGGTATTGTAGTGTTATTATCCTATTGCATTATATTTCCAATAAGAATTATCTAATCGGTGGTGAGAACGCCTAAATAAACAGGCGGGCAAAGCATACTATTTAGATAGCACCTCAAACCTAGGTAAATCTGGGAGATGTATTGAAATATAAATAAACCGAAGCCTCTTAAATGTTTTGTTTGCGGAATGTACGTATGAAAGACCAAACCTGGTATGTTTTGATTAGTTAGAAATATTGAGAGAATGTCACGGCAAAGATATTCTAACGTTTTGAATGTGAAGAATGGTCTGAGATCCCACAAGCGCCTGATAAAAATGCGATGGAATAGTCGCCTCGAGAATATATTGCTCGCGAAAAGTAAATAATAAAATCAAAATGTTTAATAATAAAGTCCTGCTTTTCCCGGCATTCTGGAAGCTGGAAAAGATCACGAGGCGATCTCTCAATAACCCATGATTACCCCTAATATATAATTATTGCATGTCTAACAGATTATTGACCATTTGAGAACAATAACAAGTTTTGTCAATGAACTTGGAAACAGTCTCTGGTTTTCAAGATATTTCCTTTTTACCGTCCAGGCTCATTATGGAATTATATTTAACACCTGTTCCTGGTCAGGTAACAATATAAATTAATTTAAGAATAATCCTCGTTTAAAAGTTGTAGTCATTTGAAAAGCTGGGTCGACCACATGATGATAATTGTCATAATTGCAAGGGCTATTGTATATGAAAATTAAATAGATTAGTATTGGCATTTTCCTCTTTTGAATTGTATACTCAGATTAGGCTTTAGAATTTAATATTACAAAGAATACTCAATAATAAAGTGAGGTTATGAAAAAAGGAAAGAGGTAGCACATGCGAGCAAGCGAGAAGGAAGATCAAACTAACGGGTGTTACCCTGCCTCCCGCAAGCTGGTATATATACCCCTCATCCGCCGATGACAATGAGAGACCTCGTTACTTCTTGCACTGAATGTACGTGCGTATACACATTTCGCGTTCCAGAAATTAAAGTGCCAAGTCAAGGCATATTGAAGATTAATTTTCATACAAATAATATACGAGGAAAATTTAAGAGGCGTTGAGGAAACGTGTGTCGTTGGCGCCACACAGCTTCCTTCGCTGAACTTTGAGGAACGGACGCTGCTCACCAAAATGGCCGCCACGAGGCGACACGAATCCATGAGGAATTAAACGGAGCAAAAGAGAACATATTTTTGGGAAAAAACGAACGGCATGTACAAAGGACGGGACCTCCCTTCGTCATAACCTAAGGTACCAAGATAATCAAATTTAGACCCCCATGTGCGCGACAAACTTCCGTATTTTCCCCGCGCGTAGTAGTAAGCAGCAGTGCTCGGCTTAAAAGGACTATAGAGATAGACATTGTAATTTTTGGTATAATAAATAATATTTTTGTAAAGTGTAAAGATTGTTTCCATCAGCCATGCCCCCTAGCGAAGCATTCCTCTCGTATAGGTACTAGCCACCATCAGCACAAAGACGGCCTGGTCATAAGGTCATCACGTCACATGCTGCCCGCTGACTATCCAGGACACCTTATTATAATAAATATTTGTCGTAAGTATCGCTTAATTCACTCCCCGAACAACACGTTACGACACTATCGAGTGGGGTATCAAAATGAAGAGCTTTAAAATACTTAGGATTCCATAAATGTATGTATAACTTGCAGTTTAATTTTAATGGAACGATAAATCGCAATAATTTGCAAACGGGTTTTTTACGTTTTTAATTAATCTATACTTGTTTATTTTCTCATAAAGAGCAGAGTTCACTTATAAAGAGATAAAGTTAATTATTCAACTTAAAAACTAATTAATCTAATTAGCCAAGTTTTTATATGATATGATAGTCCAGCGATCTTACGAGATGTTATCAAATATATATTGTTTGGTTTGTTTTTAAATACATTTTATTGTAATAATAAATTTAATTATTTATTGAGGATAGTGAAGGTATGCTGGAACCAATGATTTTTGAAAAAAAAAAGAGATAGATGAGCTACCTTAATCACATTCGATGTTTAGAAGTGGCACCGCGGTGACGTAATATGCCACGATTTGCCACGAGAGGGGTGGGGGGGAGGGCCCGTATTTTTTTTTACTGTTTTGACGGGACACCCACAAGAGATACATTAGACATTAACCCCCGACAGGGTTAGGATTTCGGGTCAGGTTAGGAATAAACCATTTCATCACATGCACTGCGCCCATCAACCTGACGCATACCTACAGTTGTTAATTCTCGTGTATATGTAGTTTTGTGGCACTCAAGGACTGCTGCCGGAACACGCGGTTAAGTGCTTGGCGACAGATGTTTTACTTGAGAGTGGTAGCTAGCTAGGGTATCATTATCAACACCGTTGTTACTTCAAGACTATATATTATGAATATAATACTTACTTTTCTGTTGTGGTAGGTAATATGTAGCAATTTTAATTTTAAAACCGAGCACAAGAAGGTATTTAAAGATAATAATGGTTAACACACAAATATATTGCTTATACGTATGTGACATCTATACATGTGTATGTTAAACTTGTAACCAAGGTTTGTCTGTATGTCTGTACGAAGGTAATAGGAGAAACATTTTAATTAATAAAATATGTTTTTTTGAGAAATTTCGCTAAGCACGAGTAGTAAATTTAGAAGCGCTCGTATTGTAGCTTGGATAGTCGTTTTTATATCAACGTCCGCCGCGGTCATGACTTAGGTGGGTGTCCACTGTAGCATTTTACTACTGAGAGTGCACGTGCTATAGGGCACGTTTCGGTCCCTGCGTTGTTTTCTTATTGTTAAAGCATGGTTGTAGGGCATATTTTAGTGAATGCTCGCCTGGCTAGCTACCAGTAGGAAATCTGTCACCACGCACCTCTCCGCTTGACCAGCCATCGAATACGGTTGACTGTGCATTAAAGATTTAGAAAGATGCAAATATTTAAATTTAGCCTAAGACGATCATTACGATAAATTATTAAACACACCAAAGTATTTACATATTTTTTTAATTATTAATTTAACTTTTAATTTATATCTGTCACACATTAAGCGATGACATAAAAATTGCTGTCAATAATATTAATAAAAGTTAAAGTTAATGAGGAAGTAGATACCTCATAATATTTGTTTATTTGGCATAACAGATAGTTTATCAGATGTACTTCCTAGAATTTTCCTAGAAAACTGATTGTTTAGTTTTTGATAATAAATATAAAATGAAAAAATGCTTAACTTCTTTATTTTTAGTTATTTAAGTATATAAACTGCTAAATCCTCCACTAATCTCGTAAAGCTGCTTATTTATATTTTTTAAAATTTTATGAAATGTGTTTAAGATATGGTATTGGTTAAATACTATTAAAATATCAAGAAAAGTTATTAGTACCAACGAGATATAAAGAAAGTCGTATGTTCCCTTGCCCTATAAACTTGGTTAGAAAGGATTTAGCAGGTTAAACAATTATGCCGACGGAGTATAATTTATGATTAAACGAACTTACTTGTACGTGCAGTTCTATCATAACTATACGAAGTGTATTGTTCGAAGAGATGAGTAACACTCCCACCCGGCCCAATCATACGCAAGGACGTATCCCAATCTTTTCGGTAATATCATCAGAAGGAGTGATTGTTGACTCCATCTCCTAACTAAATGACGGTCGGGGCGGGCAGCGGCCGTGGGTAGCATAAAATAATGAAGGTCAAGGTAACAAGGTACTCTCAAGTGTAATGTGGAGAGATAGGTGGGTCTACTACTACAAGTTGACTAGTTAATAATACGTATATTCTTACAGGTAACTCATCTCTTCGAACAATACACTTCGTATAATTCACAGACTTTCTTTTTCTAAAGTTTGTGGTATAATTATGTTAAATCTGACAATCTTTAATAATATAATCTGATCTTCTTTACGTACAAGTAAGTTCGTTTAATCATAAATAATTAAGTATGCATAATAATATTAAGAAGACTTTGAGTAGATATTTAGCATTAACTTATCGTAAAAACATTTCTCATTAACATACAAATTTGTCAGTTTGCTATTGTATTGAATTAACTAAATGTACGAGTATTAAATTATTGCCTATTGTGTTCCGACATTTACACAGTAATGCATAATGCAGCTATGTCATATAGGATGACAATTCAAATTAGGTATAATACCTTTTTTATGGCGGAACAAGCACGTGTCCCACCTGATCATAAGCGGCAACCTCTGCCCATAATACGAGTATTATGCTTGACATCACACCGGGACAGTTGCTTAATCTTTATCAAGCGCAAGTCCGGTCGTGTGTGGAGTATTGCTCTCACCTTTGGGATGGTTCTGCCAAATACCAGCTGGAGACACTGGAAGCTATTGAGAGGAGAGCCAAGAGACTCATTAACGACGACCAACTTGTAAGCAAGAGTCTCCAAAGTCTCGAGCATCGCCGCCAAATCGCTTGCTTATCAGTTTTTTATCGGATACATTTCGGGGAGTGTGCCACAGAACTACATGATTTGATTCCGCCATCTCCATTCTATAACCGGACATCCAGGGATACTCAGAAGCGCCACCGCTATATGGTAGATATTCCATTTACCCGAACAAAGCGATTTGCTTTTCATTCGTCATACGAACCACCAGGAAATGGAACACTCTGCCCGAGTCTGTGTTTCCGGTTAAGTACAATATGGGGGTCTTCAAAAATCGAGTGAATAGATAATTTTTTTTATGTCTGATTGGTTCGCCTTTGATCAGTCCATAGCTATTACCGCTTGGCTATTAAAGTTAACAGTGTGCAAATACTTTAGGTGTGAAATTACATACAGTGCGAGCGAGACAAGAACTAACGTTTCACAGCGATGAGTGCAGTACAGTGCCAAGCAGAAACAACACTATAAGTGGTGTGTACCCACACAACATGTATATTTCCACTAAGTTCTGTTCTCACCACTCACACCTTTCGCACACATATCATTCTTCACACAGTCCATATAGGCAAACATTCGGCAACATCGGGTGATGCCAGAGGACACCGGTCTGCTCATAACTTTCTTTTAACACTGTTCCCTTCCCTTTTTACTTTTCCCTTCTTGTTTTTGTTTTATATAAAATATGCCATAATTAAAAAAAGTCACGGGACCTGGAGTCTGGGGAGTGTAGATTTATAAAATTAAATAAAAACATTCGGCTTTCCTCTACCCCTGTTTTAACCGACTTGGAAAAAGGAGGTTCTCAAATTGATTGTTTTTTTGTGTTTGTTACCTCATAACTTTTTACTGCGTGTATCGATTTTGATGGTATTTTTTTCATGTTGTCCGATTTAGATTTGAGTGAGATCTGACGAGTAGTATTTAAGTTCCCTATCCCTAATAATGCGTATTTAATTGGCATCGACTACATAAAGGGTGGTATGCCTTTATTAATAGAATACTAAGAACTATATACAATACTACAGCTACTACAATAAAAGCATTTACACAGCCTATAAGTCATTGCAGACTCACAGGCAGTCCAAATGCTCCAGCCCACTACCAGTTGGCAGCACGCTGAAAGCATTGCCCCGTTGAATTTGAAAAAATTACAATAAGTACAAAATAGACAAGTGAATCCGAAGAAAAGTAGTATTGTTTCATGTAAATAATTGTAATCGAAAAACTAAATCATGTTCGCTTTATGTAAAAAATTATGTTGTATGGTTTTCTTTGTTACAAAGTGTTAAAACATAGTATATTTCATTTTTGGACAGTTCTCTATTGTATTACCTATTATTTGCTAAATATATGTGTATCAAGTTTGTGTGTTATCTGATGCATATTATTTAGTATATGATATATCATACTAGCTTTAAGGCCGCGGCTTCGCCCGCGCCTATTTTTTTATTTTATTTTATTGCTGATAGGTAAGTTTTTTACCACAATCTCACCTGATGGTAAGTGATGATGTGGTCGAAGGTGTTAACAGGCTTAACCTATAATTACTGGATCTCAAGGACAGCTGTCGGAACACACCGTTAGGCGCTTGGCGACAGATTTTCTACTTGAAGGTGGTCGCCAGCCAGGCGGGCATTCGCAAAAATGCCCTTCCACCATGCGGTGAAGCTCAAGCCCGCGGCGGTATGTCGGTTATCACGCAAAAGCACTAACCTCTTTTTGCGCAGTCGGACAAAAACTAACCTAAGTCCATCCCCGGGTCTGAAACTATTTCCATATAAAAACTTCATCCAAACCGCTTTAGTGTTTTTTAAGTTTATTCATTGCATACAAAAAAACAGAAATATAAATATTTTCTCTAGTTATTATTTATTCTATTATCTATATTAGTGTAAATGTAAATTTGAAGAAAGGATAAAATTACTTCGAGCGGGATTGCAGGGATTCAAAGATCGGGTTACAAGGGATTCAAAAAGTGGGAAGGCGTCTTCCCGTCTCTGGATTCAAGACATTACTCGAATACAACTTTCTTCTAAATTTTATTTCAAGTATACGTAATATCGCGTGCTAAGCAAAAATCACTTATTTTATAATAACAAATATTTTTCAAAGTATCATAAGAAAACATTAAATTATACTTTTATATAATCTCATTCGGTAATATTCTAATTATGAAATCAAATACAGACCTTTATTGGCATATTTTATATACATACTTCTTTAAGAAAATTAAAAACTTAAATTAAAGCATTATTGTCCCAACAAAACAATGCTTTAAAACATTTTTTTAATTATTAAAGTACAATGTGTCCCGACCAAGGAGGTTTCAAATTTAAGTACCTACACATTATCTGTGGTGAGCGCGCTGCGCGCGCAAAGCGCTTGGTTTTTATATTGCATCTATAGCCATGAGATTAAATAAAGTAGTGTATGCAACTGCATATAATTAGGTATTAAAACACTCTTAAAACTGCATTCATGTTTTAATACCCTATATTATACGACAGTTGATAAACTACTCTAATAAAACACTTAAAAAAGTATAAAAATAAGTGTCAATTGCTCAATGTCTCGATTGTGTCATTCCCTGATATCTCGATCGTGCGCTCGTAGAGTTAAGACCTCCTGAAGATGTTTCGTTTAGAAGCGAAACTAGTCGAATATTCTTCCGGTTAGGCTGCGTGATGTTTGTGATGTCACGTAAGCTTACCAGGTAGGTAAACTAGACGGAATTGTTACTAGATATATATTTTTTACTTTTTAAGTGTTTTATTAAAGTATTATTTAATGTTTTCGTGATACTAATAAAATATTTGTTATTATTAAATATGGATTTCCGCAAACTAACGCCTGAATCTATTCATTCGCTTATTTTATGTTTACTTATTCGTTAGATTATACTCTAACGCTTTAACTCCTCGGTTAGCTATATGTGTATATGGGTTTGTAATGGGCATAGTAGGTATAGCCTATATAAGTATTTTGGTTATTGGTTTACGTCTCCTATAGCATAGATAAATTAAGCCATTTCTCTATGCCTATAGTATGGGTCAACAAAAACCATTAGGTATATCTATTCCAAAAACAGATGAATTTCCCTTGTGATCCCATATGACACAGATTATAGCGGGTTTTTCATTCTTTTCCACTCGGGGCCCTTTAAGTTTATCGGGTGAATAAGTTATTCTGACAAAAGAATCGTTTCTTGCTAAGGATGACGAAAAAGTTATGAACCATTTTTGGATTTTTATATTATATAATATAGTAGATAACCTATTAAAAAAATAATTAAACCCAATATCTCTGTCATTTTGAAAATTTCCAAACTGAATCGATAAAAATGTTTTATAATATTATCAAACCTGCACAAAATTTCACGTTAATCGGTAGAGAAATGCATGCGACCTGTTGAGGACAACAACCGGAGATACAAATTCATCTTTGTGTAGGTAAGCTGAAGCAGAGACGCTTTTCTCGCACTTCGAGCTCGACTTCAATTTTAGTTAGTGAATCGGTTCAAAATTGATTAAAATTAATAAAATGGTTACCTACTACTAACCTAAAATAAAAACTTTTTGTATAAACTACAAAGGTATTTGCTAAACTAATATATTTAAGTACCTTACAAAATGCGATAGTGTTAAAAGGTAATGCTAATAGAAAAACGTGATCTTACTAACACGTAAGTAATAAGTACCAACATGACGAAAAGTTCCGTTCAGGAAATTTGCATACCGTAAACTGCTGCAACTTTGCACGGGATTTGAAGTTTTTGTTTATGTTTCTTAAAATATTGGAAATCTGTGCTATTTTATAATTGGTGCACATATTTGAGCTTAAAGTCTAATGCTATGAGGTATAAAATGGCTAAATTCCTCATTGTAGGTTGCTGTATAAGCTGTCAAAGTTCTAGGTAAAGTTGTAGCCAAAATCTTTAACTTTGCCTAAGAGATTAAAACCAAAATAAACGTACAATTAAAAAAAACATCTTAATAGTACGAGCATTGAGTAGTTTAACGGTCGAGAAATCTACGGGTTATATAAAACAACTTGTAAATACCACATTTCTAGCACATAGGCAAAGTTGGGCTTCCTTACGTATCATTCCCATACAAAAAGTAAAAAGAATTAGGGTTGTGCAAAAAAACAGTCTTAATTTTACTAAAAAAAATAAGAGTTTCTAAAAAGTTATATAGATTAATTGGTATGATGGAAACTACTAAGATAATGAAATTGCGAGAAATAAAATTGGTACACAACGACGTGGATTCACGTTATATAGTTTTAAATTACAAAATAACCACCTCAATTTTAAATTACAATTCAACATCTTATATTAAAAGCATTCTCCATCACTAAACCCTAAATCAGTCGGTTTATTTGAACAGGTCTGTACCAAATGAAACATAAACTAATTATTGAGTGGTAAAAAATATCCTGATTACTAATTCTAGACATTTAAAAAGTTACAAACATAGATTATGGCAAATCTTCTGTAGGTATCAAATATATTTTTTTTTTGCTGATAGGTTGGCCTTTGACCACTATCTCACCTGTTGGAAAGCGATGATGTACAGGCTTACCTAGAATTACTATAACTAACAAAACAATAATCACAATAAATTTGGAATCTATATCAATTGGTTTCAGTAACAAAAGAAATGTAGTTCAAATATCTCAAATCAACCTTTGAATCTGCACACTGAAATTATATGGCACATACATAAAAACACACACAGAGTCGACTAGAGAAACTTCTCGTTTTTTATCGGTTAAAAATAGGGACAACCCTAAGCTTTGAGCTATGATGAATCATTTGTGTTATGGTAACCCTTTTCAACATTGCCTATTATCTTTCTGGACGTAAATAAACAAATTCTTAAAAAAACAACAGTAGAAACAATAAAATGTACACATTTCTTACATCGTAAATAATCAAAAGGTTGGAATAGTGGGTATTCTACGACAAAATCAAAAAGTTCCGGGCCACACGGAAAGTATAGACTGCTGTTACCTACACGACGTTTAACAGCAATCTGACAATAACACGTCAGTGCTAGCATCATAAATTACTAAGGGAAACCTACGGGCTAGCATTGAAATAATATTACATTGTGTTGCCACAGTAATGACAGGATTTACCCGATCACTGAAAGCAGAAAATATATGACATATAAAAATCAATTTGGTGTTTTATGATTTAGGCAAAATTGAAGCTAGTTGGCAAAGTTGCAGCAATTTACGGTACTAGATAAATTTATTTATTTATCTATGGTCGTATATAATATCAGAAACGGCTTTAATAATTTCGAACAATATTTTTTAACAATATAATATTTGTAAATCGAAAAAAAATAAGTTTTTTCTTTATAAGTTTATCTATAAAAACGTCTTTACTGAAAAAAACTATATTTTACACGAAGTAAGGTTAATTTATAAATCGACGGAGCCTTCATATTAATGTCATATAGCACCATCTCGTGAATTCTTGAGGAACTTTCTTGAGTGTACGTTGAATTGTGGCTCTTGCATGTTAGACTGGTTAGTGTACTTTCACAAAACTTTTTGCGAGATGGTGCTATAAAAACATCGCAGTATCAGATAATATTCTGCCTCTGCAGTAACAGAAGACTGCAAGCAGTACCGTGTTTAAGCGTGATGGACACTAAACAAGTGAATTTACTGCTCCAAAGTGACGTAGGTACCTACCACAAAATATAGAATATAATAACATTTATTGCCAGTAAAACACAATCAGGAAAGAAATAAAAAATAAGGGAAGACCTGACGAACGTTCCGAAATCAAATTGGAGAAGTACTGAAAAAAGGACAGGTCAGGACTAACCGACGCTCGTGTATGAAAGGATTGATGAATGAAACGAAAGAGATATGCAAGGATCGTAGAAAGTAGAAATCTGTGGCTACCCCTACGAGAGGTGTGATGTTATGTATGTAAATAAAATATGCAATAAATCTATCAAATTTAGATGGCAATAGGGGTAGGCTTAGCCTCAGCTCAGTACTGCGTATGCCAGATGGTTCACGCAGGGCTCAGACCGAATAAAAAGTCAAGACAGAATGTTGTGTAAAGAGCAGTGAGGCCGGTAAAACTACGCCTCGCCGTGTACAAACACGATTACACACACATATGTACAACAAAACTACGCCTTGACTCGTCAGTCGAACTATTGCGGCGTGGTGGCATTGGTGTTGCCGTTATTAAGCCTATAAGGTTTACCCTATTATTGGGTGATAATAGACACAACGTATTGCTTTTAGTTTTTTTGAATAATTGATCAATGTGTTTTAACCGACTTAAAAAAAGAGAAGGTTCTCAATTGGACTGTATATTTTTTAAATACAGGTATTGCGTCGTAGATGCCTACGACGCAATATCATTATCAAAATCGGTTCAGTGGTTTAATAGCAAATTTAAAAGATGGATTTCATTCATTCCCTCCATTTTCAACCGACTTCAAAAAGGACTAGGTTTTCAATTTAATTTATTTGATTAAATCTTTGTTACTTCATAACTCCGTCATTTTATTGGAAAGCTAATACCTTTAATTATAATTGCTGATACCTCATATTCATTTCATTGGTATTGGATTTTCGGTTTCGAAGATATTGAAGTAGATGATGTGTTTTTTCGTTATAATAAAAACATATTTCCATTGTTTTTTTTGTTGTTTTTAACGTTGTTGTGTATATAGTTGAATTATAACCATATTATTATTAATATTACAAAGGCAAATTTAAGTTCCCTCTTAACTGTTCACGCTTTACTGGTCACTTACCAGTGTTACTGTTTAATTATTTTTTCATTTTCCGAATTGAGTCCAAAAATTAAACAAAATTGGATCGAAATCATTGGGAAAAGTAAGAAGGAACTATCATGGGAATATTTTATAATCGGCGAATTATATTTATTTATACCTATTTCTTTATGTCTCAAGGTGATGGTCGCAGTGCAGTTTGCCACTTGTGACGAACTGTATCGGCAGAGGTTACAGCTTAGTACCAGGTGGGCTTTGTGCTTTTTTTCCCCGATTGCATAAAAAACCCGCCACTAATTAGTTACAAGAAATAAATGCATGTAAATTAAATACCCAGTAATGTTATTTCTGAAACACTTTTTCCATTACTTCTACACTTTTTCAATTTACTTTTGCCGACACGTTACATCGGAACCCTATTGTTGTATTAATACTAATTACGTTATTAAATTGGTAACGTTATTTACATAAGGTAATTTGATTATCGTGGCAACACCGACACACGCACATATGTTTGGAAAACCGGCCTCACTTCTCTGTTCACAACATTCTGTCTTGACTTTTTATTTGGTCTGAGACGCAGGGCTTGTTTTCAGGATAAATAAATAAAAAAAATTGAAAAAAAAAAAACTGGAACATGACTTCCAATCGCTGAAAAAAGTGAAAAGTATGAAAGAACTTGTGGAAGTCTGTACCATGCTGATTTAAAACACCGACCTCACATTATCACGGGACATGTCTGACTTTCACAAGTTATTACACGACTGCCCAAAGATAGGAGTGTTATGTTTTCAAGGTTCATATATGAACGAGTATGTATGTATGTTTGTGAGTTTCTTTATTCTACCACAACTTCTAAACGGCTTAACCGATTTTAATGTAAGAGATATCGTTAGATTCGTCTGAACAGTGCAAGGGACACTCATAAAATAAAAAATAAAATAAAAAAGCACTGGTGAGACGCCATATTGTGAGATATAAAAAAAATGTTTTCCAACCTATTGAGTGTGGTAACAAAATGAGGAGCTTTAAAAAACGATTCCAAAAAAAATATATATCTTGCAGTTTTAATTTCAATGGATAGACAAAACGTTGAACAAAATAAATAAGTTTTTTATTTTTGGAATTAATTTATACTAGTTTCACACTTTTCAGTGTTGAAAGTCGGTTCCACTATTTTTTAAGAGTTTTTTACTAATTTTCATGATAAAAATTGCTCAAATGATCACTCACTCACCTAAAATAGCATTCGTCGACAACAGCAAATAAGCGAATACATATTCCTTGAGAGCCAGTAATTTATAGGTTAGCTTGAACAACATCTTCGACCACATCATCACTTACCATCAGGTCAGATAGTGGTCAACGGCTAAACTAGCAGGCATAAAAAACAAACTGTTAATGAACCATACCTTATAAAGTACCCCACTGATTTCAATTAAATGTATATGGGACTACCTCAAAGGAATAACCCTTTCCAAAAAAAAAAAGAATTATCAAAATCGGACGACTGTAAAAAGTTATGCGTGGATATACACAAAAAAATATATGCAATGACTTGAGAACATTCTCCTTTTTTTTAAGTCGGTTAAAAACCGCAAGTGCGCGTAGAACTGCCGCTGAGAATCTTGAACTGGCCGAGTTTTTTTTAATTTGTCTAAACCAGAGCCATGCCCGCTGCAGGATTCGTACAATGACCCCCTGCCTGTCAATGGCACAACAACGTCCAGAAATGCAAACACACTCTTAGAGCTCCTATATATAGATAGGCACTAATAAGACAAACAGACATCCTAGGTGATATTGACAGGTAGTTGAGTGCATCGACTATGTTGTGTACATATTGAGTTAGCGAGTTTTTGTTTCCACTGCGAGTTTGCTAAACAAACTTGGCTAACACGTGAGCAACCTTCGACTTATATGCGAAAACGTGATGCGAGGAATATCATATCCTTTTATAGGTTCTTATACTTTTGACTGAAATGTCGCTGTAGATTTATAGTTTTGAACAAAACTATATAAAAATTTACTCAAATGTAATGTAGAGGCGGCACAGATTCCCCCCCCCCCTCTAATCTATACTTAAGTAATCTATATATAGAGTTTATGGTTAATCTATTACAAATATACTTAAAATAAACTAATAAGTATTAGTAATTTTAGATCCGCTCCATCCCAATACGATGGTTAAAAGAACGATAGGAAAAATTTTAGTTAAGTATGTGTCATTGTCATTGGATAGAGCCCGCACATTACTTAAATTTTTCATCCCGTAATTTTTGTAATAATATTACAGTTGTTTTTGTCCCTAGCTGAAACTTTATTTCGATTCATGTTCAATAAATATCTATTTGAAAGGATACGAATAAAAATTAAGCGAAATAAGTAATTAGAACCATTAAAATAAATTACATTCAATGAAATTTCATTTTTTTCATAATAAACTTAAAACAGAAAATAATCGGAAACAAAAAAATGCACTAAAAAGCAAACCATTGTATGCCATTTTTTTTTTGTTCTTTATATACATCGATTAGTGAAAATGTGAACATCATCCACATAAGTAGTGGAAGCGCATTTAATACGCATTATAACGTCAGATCTCACTCAAATTTAAATGGATATCACACAAAAAATATACAGTCGAATTGAGAAACTCATCCTTTTTTGAAACCGGTTAAAAAATAGTGTAGGTATGTTTATATATATAATTTATTAATTGAAGAGAATAATTTCAACTCTTGTAAATGTTGAACAGTATATACGGCGAGTGAATGTTCTGTTAAGAGGTATGCAAGCAAAAACAAACAAACAAAATTTAAAAAAAAAACGGAACCGATTTCAAACACTGAAAAGTATAAAATAACTTGTTGAAGTCAGACCATGATAATGTAAGATCAGTGTTTTGAATCAGCATGATCACCTAATGGTAAGTGTTGATGTGGTCGAAGGTATAAACAGGCTTAACCTAGAATTACTGGCTCTCAAGAAAGGCTGCCGGAACACACCGGTGAAGCAGCAGTAGTAGTAGTTCAGAAGTACCTATCATAACAATATTGTGCGCATGGTACCGACTTCGAATAGTTATTTAACACATTTGAGTGTTGAAGTCGGTTCCATTTTTTGGTTATTTTTTTTTCTCTTTTAAGTGACCCTTGCTACTTATGGGATCAATTGTTATTCATTGTCAACGACTATATCTACTAGTTACTCAAAAACGGCTTGACCGACTTTAATTAAATTGCAATGGGACCAAACGACAAGCATCAGCTTCCAAACAAGAATTTTTAATCTGCTAGCATCGAAGGAATAGGCAGAATGAATCACAGATGAATGACGAAATTATTTTTTTAAATATTTTAAGTCAAGTGTGAATGGTACATATAGTTGCCAGACATAACAATAAAGCTACGTTCAGTGGTAACAAGACAAAAAATTCATTGATATGAGATTTTGAACGAGTAAGAAGAAAACAGGTAGTTTTTATCAGCATGGCGCCGAACAATTTGCGTGGTTACATTTGTAACCAAAGTGCATCTACGGATTTTTTGCTTTTGGTTAAAAAAGTAACCAAAGTGCATCAAGCGGATAGTATACAATTGAATAAATGTTCACTGAGCATGCTAATGGGAGAACGGGTCAAGAAATCGAAAAATTTTGATATGTAAAATAAAAATATCAATGACACGCGGGCCCCAGCGAAGGCTAGTTGTATCAGAAACAGGTAGGTTAGTAGTAAATATACAATAATTTTACATACTTGCTAATGTATTTATCTGGAATTAATATACTGGATACAAAAACATTGAAAATATAATTGATTATACGAGAGAGAGAGCCTGTCACTTATAGGCAACTGACGTGCGTATCTAGACATTGCCATTAAATAAAGCGCAGGCGTTCATACTTTCGACACCTTATAATGTATATCTCCATCATTTTGAAAAATGTCCAAAAACTGAATCGACAAAAAAAAATATGGTCTTATCAAACTTACTCTCAAAATTTAGTGAGAACAACTGGACATACGAAAGCATTTTTGGCCAAGTTGAAGCAGAGACGCTTCGCTGTAACTAAGTTCTCACTCGATCAAAAAAAAACCTTGAATTACCGTACGTGTACTCAAGTACCAGCCCCACCAAGCTATATTTTGCACACCCATATCTTCTTATGGGAGCCTTAAGAGGAAAAAAGGGGAAATATATCAGAAAGTGAGCAGCAGCGGCTTCTGAAAAATTGCCATCTTACACTACGATCCCCAAGACGCCTGCCAAGCTTGAGGATTTTAGCAAAACAGAGAGACAAATCACAGATGTGATAATAGTATAGTATGGGTTATAAACAAAAACATATTTTTATTATGTTCTTGTGTTGCCATATTTGACTATAATTTATGCATAATGCACTTTAGCCTATACCTCCATCTAAATTAACATGTACGTATCATTCAGCCTACTATTGCCTGGAAGAGATTGCTGCCTAGCAATAAGGCCACCGGTTGTACTATTTTAAGTTATTTTAATCTTTCGTGTCACTAGTATTAATAATTTTAAGAGTGCAATAAAATGGTATCTCTCTCTATCTACTTTAACCGACTTCAAAAAGGAGGAGGTTCTCAAATCGACTGTATTTGTTACCTCATACATATTTACATTCTTGTGTGTTTTTTATATTCGGAAGGTGCTTTACTTGTCATGTAGTCCGATTTAAATTTGAGTGAGATCTGACGCTTGTTTGGGTTATCCCGAGTTATGCGTATTTAATGTATGAATTCGGTATATAGTTGTTTTAAAAAAAATACATGTTTTTAAAGAAGACATATTGCCACCGACCCCATGATGAGCAGGATAATGATTGGAAGGGCTTACGGACGTGTACCTGCATATGTACATAGCATAGTATCAATATTGTAGGCACTAGTGTACATAGCATAGTGTCAATATTGGCTCAGCTAATGTTGTTTTCTTACGTTACGAGTGAGGTCATTCCCCATGTCGGCGGATCTTGTACTATTAACCGACTTCTTGGACTTCTTATTTATTATTATATTCCTTCAAAGTTTTTTTTATGCATGATAGGTTAGCCTTTGCCAACTATCTGAACTGATGGTAAGTGATGTGGTCGAAGATGTTGTTCAGGCTAACGTAGAAGTTAGGTGCTTGGCGACAGATTTTCGACTTGAGGGTGGTTCGCTATCCTTCGCAAAATGCCCTTCGACTATGCGGTGAAGCTCAAGCCCGCGGCGGGATTCGAACCATGGTCCGGCTGCGCGGCAGTCCATAGCCAATGCCACTGAGCCATCACTGCTTTAATTATTGATCTGCACGACGTTTTACGAGCCACCGTTTACGTGCTAAAGACTCCTGACATTATAGGTATTCTTGATAATGTATTGTAAGTATATTCCATTAGGTAAATTTAAATTAATCGGCGCGCACCACAATTACAACAATAGGAATAATAAAAAAAACTTAACCAAAAAATTGAACCAACTTCAACACTATTCAACACTAAAGTGTGAAATAACTTGTTGAAGTCGTACCATTATAGTTCAAAAGTACCGGTTTTAACAATATTGTGCGCATGGTACCGACTTCGACAAATTATTTCACACTTTTGAGTATGGAAGTCGGTTCCATTTTCTGGTGTTTTTTTTTTACTCTTTTTAGTGTCCCTTGCGAATTACGGGATCGATTGTCATTCATTGGTAATGCCAATAACATCAAGATAGGAAAATATTTTTCAGTTATTGGAGTGTAACTTAAAAACGGCTTGACCGATTTTGATGAAATTTAAATGGGATCAAACTACAAGCATCCGCCTTCAAATAAAAAAATAATTATTAAAATCGGTTCACCCAGTCAAAAGTTCTGAGGTAATAAACAGAAAATTTAAAAAAAACTGACGAATGAGAACTTCCTCCTTTTTTGAGGTCAGTTAAAAACAAATAAAAAGTATTTCTTAGGTAATTGTGTGCGATTTTAAGTATCTACATTCCTGAAGATAATACAGTTCTCACAGAAAGGAAATTAAAGAAGCATAATAAAATGATTTTAATTGTAAAAGCTTATTATTATTGGCTGGTGACTATATAGCTTTCCGGGCGCGGCTCCACCCGCGCGTATGTCGTTTATCGCGCAAAAACATTAACCTCTTTTTGCGCACTTGGATAAAAACTATCCTATGTTTTTTCCCGGGTCTCAAACTATTTCCGTACCAAATTGCATTCAAATCAGTCCAGAAGTTTTGGCGTGAAAGCGTTACAGACTGACAGACAGAGTTACTTTCGCATTTATAATATTAGTACTGATTTTATGAGGAAAAAAATGTTTGGTATTCCCGCGCTGCCAAACTATCTCCAATCAACTATGTAATAAATATTGTAATAATTTTATAATAGACTTACAAATTGTAAAAGAGTAAGGACATACATTTACAAATGATTGGAGTACAAAATGTTTTGCTCCGGGCGGGAATTGAACCCGCGTCCTTCCGATTTCGCGCCGGATGCCTAAACCGCTCGGCTACCGGGGGTCGGCTATTTCGCCGAAATTTCGTGCTCCAATTGTATTTCTTAAACCGTCACAGGGGACGGGGTCGGAAGGACGCGGGTTCAATTCCCGTCCGGGGCAAAACATTTTGTGCTCCAATAATTTGTAATCATAATATTTAGGGGAAAAAAAGTAAGGACATAAAAATAATGGCCCGAGTTTCTTGCCTGTTCTTCTCGAAGAGGCTCTGTACCATTTTTGCTGATGAATATGCTGGCACATATTTGGCTCAGCGAATAAGCATTGCAATTCAACGGGGCAACGCTGCCAGCATGCTGGGCACGCTACCAACTGGGAGTGGCTATGACTTATAGGTTGTCTAAATGCTTTTATTATAGTAGCTGTAGTGTTGTATATATGTAGTTCGTAGTACTTCGTAGTTCGTTACATTTTTACCGAACGCGGCAGTAGAATATATTAATTTACATGTAAATAGCCTACACCTATTGTGTACTGCGTTCCGTTAATTAGTTGGGGTCAATGGCGTCTAAAATTAGGCTGACCTTTAGAACAAATTGATGAACCTCCCTGAAAACAACAATACATACACAATGCAGTAGTAAATTCCCCACGTACCTTGCAATCCTCGTTATACCTACAAATCCTTCAAGTTTTTTAAAAAAAAATTTTTTAATTTTATTTTGAAGGAACAAGCTCAAGGCCCACCTGACCTCTGCCTATAACAGATGCAATTTGTACAAGTCACGAATTGCACTGCGCCCGTCACCTTGAGACATATAGTTGCTTGTAATTTCACCGGTTCTCAAGGACTGCCGCCGGAACACAGCGTTAGGTGCTTGGCGACAGATTTTCTACTTGAGAGTGTTCGCTAGCCAGGCGGGAATTTGCAAAATGACCTTCCAAGATGCGGTGAAGATCAAGCCCGCGGCGGGATTCGAACCATGGGCCTTCTGCGCGGCAGTCCATATAGCCAATGCCACTGAGCCATCACTGCTACAGGATCTTCGCATTTACAGCAGACATCGTCCTTGGCGTTCTTAGGTATATGGCGACCGGCTGATCCGAATCCGGACTGGATGAAAATAATCGTGAGGAAGTCTTGCCCAAAATATGTTACGCTCACTGCACTGTGACGTCCATATAATATCGAGTGCCACTGTTATTTCTTGCGTCTTCAATTGTTCAATTAAATTGATAAAATTAAGGTGATCACCGTAGTGAAACGCGCACTTTTGGAATCTTCTTTTACCGAAACTATTCGTTCAAAAAGTGCGAAAAAAATATATCATATTATTTAATTCTTTATTGAGTGAATTAGTTGATTAGTTTTTACTAAAACTTATTAGTTCTTCTGTAATAATTTGTAATCGGCGACCCTTTTTAGACTGTTTTTTATTAATTTAAGAGGCATAATTGATGTAATTGCATCGTTTCTTTTTTTAAAAAATAGCTAATACTATACTCTAATGAACTACTTACCAACTTGTGTTGAAAACATTTTTATGAATTTTTGGCACAAAATTGCGTGATCGCGAGAAGAAATCTCAACGAAAATCAGTCTGCCCGCAGCGCTCGGGCCGTTTGGACGTGGGATCTGTGCCGTTCGTTACGCCATCATTTTTGTGCATTTATTTTACGAAATATACAATATTTTTTTACCATACGTTAATTTGCAAGTCATAAATTATTGAAACTCAAGTAAAAAAAATATTGGATAAGTACTTTTCATTATATTGATTTATAAAATCTTTATAACAACGAGTTGATTAAAGTTCAGACACGGCATTGTTAATTTCTATTTTAGTATGTATCTAGATTTTTAACCCTTAGTAAAATATTTCATTTTGTTATTTATAAGCTACTGTACAATTAAACGAGAACTAATTTCTAATGCACTTAACACACTTTCCGAGACGACCAACTAATTTCTAGGAATTTAGATATTCAATCATTCAAATAAAGAGAAGTTATATATTTATTTATAACTTTGACTTTAATAGTTACTTAGTAGGTAGTCAGTCGGATAGAAATTTGTGTTACATCTGTATGACTACTCTGTTCTTTCGTCCTACCTATAAAGACATGTGCCCGTAACTTTTGAACCGTAACTTCTGTAGATGGTTTCATAGCAAAAGTGATTATGTGAACTATTATTATAATATTATTAACCGACTTCCAAAAAAGAAGGAGGTTCTCACTCCTTTTTTGGAAGTTGGTTAATAAAATTATAATAATAGTTCACATAATCACTTTTGCTATGAAAGCATCTACAGTCCCATTTTAAATTTCATCAAAATCGGTCAAGCCGTTTTTGAGTTACACTAAAATACCTGAAAAATATTTACCTATCTTGATGATATAGTTGTTAAAAATGAATAATAATCGAACCCGTAAGTGGCAAGGGTCACTAAAATGTGTGAAAAAAAATTTAAGGAAAAACATGGAACCGACTTCAACACCCAAAAGTGTGAAATAACTTGTCGAAGTCGGTAATTTCTAATGCACTTAACACACTTTCCGAGACGACCAACTACTTTCTAGGAATTTAGATATTCAATCATTCAAATAAAGAGAAGTTATATATTTATTTATAACTTTGACTTTAATAGTTACTTAGTAGGTAGTCAGTCGGATTGAAATTTGTGTTACATCTGTATGACTACTCTGTTCTTTCGTCCTACCTATAAAGACATGTGCCCGTAACTTTTGAACCGTAACTTCTGTAGATGGTTTCATAGCAAAAGTGATTATGTGAACTATTATTATAATATTATTAACCGACTTCCAAAAAAGAAGGAGGTTCTCACTCCTTTTTTGGAAGTCGGTTAATAAAATTATAATAATAGTTCACATAATCACTTTTGCTATGAAAGCATCTACAGTCCCATTTTAAATTTCATCAAAATCGGTCAAGCCGTTTTTGAGTTACACTAAAATACCTGAAAAATATTTACCTATCTTGATGATATAGTTGTTAAAAATGAATGATAATCGATCCCGTAAGTGGCAAGGGTCACTAAAATGTGTGAAAAAAAATTTAAGGAAAAACATGGAACCGACTTCAACACCCAAAAGTGTGAAATAACTTGTCGAAGTCGGTCATTTCTAATGCACTTAACACACTTTCCGAGACGACCAACTACTTTCTAGGAATTTAGATATTCAATCATTCAAATAAAGAGAAGTTATATATTTATTTATAACTTTGACTTTAATAGTTACTTAGTAGGTAGTCAGTCGGATTGAAATTTGTGTTACATCTGTATGACTACTCTGTTCTTTCGTCCTACCTATAAAGACATGTGCCCGTAACTTTTGAACCGTAACTTCTGTAGATGGTTTCATAGCAAAAGTGATTATGTGAACTATTATTATAATATTATTAACCGACTTCCAAAAAAGAAGGAGGTTCTCACTCCTTTTTTGGAAGTCGGTTAATAAAATTATAATAATAGTTCACATAATCACTTTTGCTATGAAAGCATCTACAGTCCCATTTTAAATTTCATCAAAATCGGTCAAGCCGTTTTTGAGTTACACTAAAATACCTGAAAAATATTTACCTATCTTGATGATATAGTTGTTAAAAATGAATGATAATCGATCCCGTAAGTGGCAAGGGTCACTAAAATGTGTGAAAAAAAAATTTAAGGAAAAACATGGAACCGACTTCAACACCCAAAAGTGTGAAATAACTTGTCGAAGTCGGTAATTTCTAATGCACTTAACACACTTTCCGAGACGACCAACTACTTTCTAGGAATTTAGATATTCAATCATTCAAATAAAGGGAAGTTATATATTTATTATAACTTTGACTTTAAAAGTTACTTAGTAGGTAGTCAGTCGGATTGAAATTTGTGTTACATCTGTATGACTGCTCTGTTCTTTCGTCCTACCTATAAAGATATGTGCCCGTAACTTTTAACCGTAACCTCTGTAGATGGTTTCATAGCAAAAGTGATTATGTGAACTATTATTATAATTTTATTAACCAACTTCCAAAAAAGGATGAGGTTCTCAATTCGTCTGTATGTTTTTTTTATGTTTGTTACCTCAGAACTCTGGACTGAGTGAACCGATTTTGAAAATGATTTTTTTGTTTCAAAGGTGATGCTTGTCGTTTGGTCAAACAAAACAAAAATATTTACCATAGTAATAGTACCATACGCAAAGTTTTGTGATAATAGGTACTTTTGAATTATCATGGTACCGACTTCAACAAGTTATTTCACACTTTTGGGTGTTGAAGTCGGTTCCATTTTTTTGCTAAAATTTTTTTTTACTATAATTATTATTATAATAAGTGGGGTTCCTTAGGAAAAGTGACTAAGAACCCCGGTACGATTCTTCCCGTATATAACTTTTAATGGCAGCAGTCGAATTAGACTTGTCAAAAACCGAAATGACGGATTCAAGATGGCAGGCAAAATTCAAGATGCCCTGATCCAGCTGAAAATAGGGCGTCGTTATTTGGAATTAAGAAATTATTTCTTATGATGTAATTTTTCAAGATGGCCGCCATACATAGATGTTTGAAACCATTGGCTTAAATTGTTCAATGGGAAGGAGTCATGGGGAAAGAAAGTATTCTAAACCGAAAATAACAAAGTGATTTTCATGATATAGAAATAACGGGAAATCATAAAATGACGTCTGCCAAGTGAAGATAGATGACGTATCTCGTAAACAGTTACAGATAAGTAAAGAAGTTTTGAACAAATGTCATAGGGAATCGAGAGAGCACTCAAATGACACGCAACAAAAATCCAAAATAGCAGAATTCATACAAAGTGCTGAAGTGCGATCCCGCTGAAGTAAGATTGAGCTTCAGTGTGGTCGGAGTACGTTATGGGGGCTATCTTGAATTACATCATTCTGGATTTGCCATTTTGCTCTTCTTATTTATCATATTGCATTTAGAGCACGGATGGTGCGTGAGTTCGAAGGGCGAGTGCAAGGTGAGGCTGCAGTCTAGGCCGAGTCAGTAACTCGCAAGGCCGAAGGCTGAGAAGTTGGGAGTATTTTCCGTATCTCCAAATGTAAAAATCCAATCTCCAGATCTCCAATGTCTCCATGATGAATGGCTGCGATAACCGAAGCACCTACGAGAGGGGTTCTTTAACCAATGTGACTCAGAAACTTGGTACGATTATGCCTGTACCACTTTTAGTAGCGGTAGGGTGAATCTTATATGGCGGTTTCATTACGGTTATCTTTTGTATTGAGTATTGCATAAAAATTTTGAACTTTTATTATATTATTATTTGTACCTATGTTATTTCATACTGCATAAAAATAAATGACACACTGCCTGATAAACTTGTTAGCATATAAGTACATAACAAATAATTAAAAAGTTATGGTTACATAAGAAACGTAATTGTATTTTTTTTTTAGATTTTTAATACAATGGGAAATAAACGAAAGTATAAAGTGCTCCATTAACGTCTTGTAGTAACACAAACTGTGAACGAGTTCTTGAGTTCAGTGAGTTATAAATCTCGTAAATAAACTTTAAAATTGCAATAATGACTTTCTATAACTGAAATTATACCTATACATTACATTTATTCACCTATAGATTTATAGAAATATGATAAGGTAAAATTGTAAGTTTCTGTTTTAGAGTTGGTAAGTATATTACAGTAAGCCCAAACACAAATTATTTGACAGTTTTTTGTAAACAAGGTTATTTAAAATTAAATACACATTCTCACCATTTTCCCTTCAGTCTACACATTTCTTTCTGCTTACCAAAACACTGACAAACTTTTTTCGCTTTTTCTACATGAGCGTTATCATACATAATAATAATAATAATGAATAATAATAATTTTATTTCAAAAAACGTTTAACATGTTGGAGCAGTAAGGACCACATAATGTATACATAGAACTATGAATAAGAACAACAAAACACATGTGTAGGTACAATGTAAGTCCTACAGGCACAATTATTATATTAATATATTTTTGAAGCAATGCTAGCTTAGTGGCTTTGGGTATGGACTGCCGCGCAGCAGGTCCATGGTTCGAATAACGCCGCGGGCTTGAGCTTCACCGCATGGTGGAAGGGCATTTTTGCGAATGCCCGCCAGGCTAGCGACCACCCTCAAGTAGAAAATCTGTCGCCAAGCACCTAAGGGTGTGTTCCGGCAGCTGTCCTTGAGAGCCAGTCATTCTAGGTTAAGCCTGTTAACACCTTCGACCACATCATCACTTACCATCAGGTGAGATTGTGGTCAAAGGCTTACCTATCAGCAATAAAAAAAAATATGCTCCAGGACGTTATCCGCACCAACCCGGTGATTGGTTGAATGTCTTTACTGTAGTAGTACTGTTTATGTGTAGTTTCTACACATACAAGCTACGTTTCGTACCGCTTCATGAAAACGAACTACTTTTTTGAGCACAATACTGACTTTTGAACTAACACGGTACCAACTTTGACAAGTAATTTCACACTTATCAGGAACATAAGTCGGTTCCATTTTAGTTTTTAATATATTATCTACAATTTTAAATTATAAGCTCGTTTTATGGATCTTATAATCTCTGCTAACCACCAAACAATTAAGACTTACTTGCAAATTATGTTGATATGGAAGATAGGCACCTTTCTAACAAAATTTCAAGAAGATCGGATCAGGCAATCGAGATAATGACTGGGAAATATACACTGCTCAGACCTCCACCGAAACCACGCTTCGCTTAGTCTATTAAATATTTCTATACTTACAAGCGATGATATTTTTTACCGTATAGGTTTGCAGTAACTGCAGATTCGCGAAGCACCTAACGGTGTGTTCCGGCAGCTGTCCTTGAGAGCCAGAGTAATTCTAGGTTAAGCCTGTTAACACCTTCGACCACATTATCACTAACCATCACGTGAGATTGTAGTCAAAGGCTTACCTATAAGCAATAAAAAAAAAAAAGATAAAATGTTGTTATGTACAAATTTCCTTTCTGCCGCTTCTAATAGCACACGAAACTCTACAATTTTAGCGATGCTATCCGTGGTACGCCGACTAGTGCCGCCGTGCGACTGAATATTTTTATGTGTTAAAAGTTAACGCCTATTTCTTTTAGCTCCGCCCGAATTAGAAATTATTTTGACTACTGTCTTGCCCTTAACACGTTGCGGCGATGTGGGTTTTGTATGTACCGGAGACACGAATGATGACTCCACACTACCCCCTATACAAAAATAACTGTTGCGAGCATTTCGTATGGCTTTTGTAGGTAGATTATAACACCAAATATGTAGCAAATTTAAATTCAAATTCAAATTCATTTATTGCATACGACTGTAGGTTGTACAAAGCTCTTAAAGTTAAAATTTACCATATACAATCTACCTCATAAAGAGGTGTGCAACATGTTCAAAAAGACCTATAAATTTTTAAATGCTTCTAAATTATACATATTAACGATTTAATTTATTAATTGTTTTACATTACATAATTTAATCATTATAATTCAATTATTTACTTAATATTCATTAATTAACTAAACGAAATAAGTGTACTTATCTTAATAAGAAAAAAAAATAATGAAATTGTCAAATTAATGCGATTATATTAGTTAGGTGTCATAAGTAATACAACACAATTCAAATGGTACAATGTCAATAATTACGGACGTCAATTTTTACACCTTTCACAATAACAATTTGTGTCCAAAGTATATTTTCATGTTTATTTAAATTTAAAATATTCATCAACGCTGTAGAAACAATTGCTTAGCAACCAGGATTTTAATGTTTGCTTAAATTTAGTCTTATTTAATTTTTTTGTGTCATTAGGTAATTTATTATAAATCTTAATTGCCATAACATAAGCGTTATTTTTATACAACTGTAATCTACAACATGGAAGATAAAGTCTATCTCGGTGCCTAGTTTGTTTTTGCAACATGTCACAATGCTTGTCAAAGCTCTGGGTGATCCTGAACAAATTTACAAACTTCCATTATGTACATGCAAGGTAATGGAAGGATATTGTATTCTTTGAAAATAGGCCGACAGCTATCCGTAGACCAGGCCCCACATAATGAGCGTACGCATTTTTTTTGTACGATAAAAGCCCTATTAATGTCGACCGAGTTACCCCACAACAGTAGTCCGTACGACAAAACCGAGGATACGTAGCCGTGATACGCGCATAGAGCAGATTCTTTCGACACCGAGAGCCTTAGTTGTCGTATAGCATACACGAAACGGTCAAGTCTGCCACAAACGTTATCTATATGAAATTTCCATGAGCAGTTCTTGTCAATTGTTATTCCTAAAAACTTACATGTATTTACTTGTACCACTTGCATTTTTTGGAATTGAATATTTAAAGTATCTTTCGCAAATTGATACTACTAACGCCATCTCTGGGATCCGTTGGGCTAAATAATTTTTTTACCGAAATATGGAACCGACTTCAACACTCAAGTGTAAAATAATTGTTGAAGTACCACGATAGTTCAAAAGTACCTATTATCACAATATTGTGCGCGCATGGTACCGACCTTTTTATTTCGACTATTTCACACTTTTGAGTGTTGAAGTCGGATCCATTTTTCGGTAAAACATTTTCTCGCCCTATTTAGTGACCCTTGCTACTTACGGGATCGATTATCATTAATTATCAAGGACTATACCATCAAGATAGGAAACTATTTTCTAGTTATTGGAGTGTAACTCAAAAACGGCTGGACCGATTTTGATGTTATTTAAATGGAATCACACGACAAGCATTAGCTTTCAAATAAAACAATGATTATCAAATACGGTTCATGCACTCAAAAGTGCTCTTTTTTTATGTCGGTTATAAACTAAGAAAGCAGCTGATACGAAGGCCTCTGCAGCATATTGGCGCTATCTTGAGGGTTCATCGATTAAGAACTAAGATATCTTAGAAGTTTAATGAGAAAATGATTACAATATAAGGCATTGACGCTTCACCAACTTTGATATAGTCCTATCACTATGGCTCCGTGTTGCCCTTTTGTGTACGGAACACATAAAATGATCCAAAGGGAGGAAACGTGGTATAGAAAACCATTCTGTAACGTATAGCACAAAATAAACAGTTTAGTTGGTACATATAGCCACAGTTCGTGTAAGTCATAATTCTTACTTAAACAGTTCACAAGTATCCATTGAATCAATATTAGACAAGTTAATGTTATTTTCCTAGGAGGAGGATGATGCGGTTTACACCTGAGGTACTTGGTACTATTACTTGTACTGTGGTATCAGTCACGTCACGACCACAGTAAAGCCTGACAAGTAAACTCACGAATAATTTTTTTATTTCTGATATTTAAGCTTTAAACCACGATCTCACGTGATAGTATGTGATGATGGCTAGCTCCCATCCGCCTGCCCCTGCAACGGGACAAAGACAACGACCTGAGCCATTAGTGCTTCACTGTGACGTTATTGTTAATTGTTTTAACATATATGACTTTTATTTTAATCTTTTATTGTATGGTTTTGTTGAAACTTATATTTTTGACCATTTTAAATTATTTATTATGTAAAATGAAATATGTACTTGACATGCCATTAACCGTATTAAGTAGAAGGTACTATGTATTTAATTAATTACTGTGAGATTAATGTAATTGTATTTCGTGAGGTTTTAATCTCAATTAACAATTTATTATTAATATTATTCATAGAGCGGTAACAAACGCGGCTTGTATGTGTGCGCGCCCGTAGTACGCACCACAACATGCACACTATCGTAAATATTAAGCGTGTCTAAAGTGCGTTGGTTTTGTAGAATATATTTACTACTAAAATAAAAACGAGACGCTTTTGAAACGCTCGTATGAAAGTTGCCATAGCCGTTCGTAACTGATCGGCTATGTTAAGCAATTTAACTAAGATGGGTAACCGCTAGTGTCATTGTAAGGTACTGATCGCTTCCGTGCTTCAGAAAGCACGTTCCCGGTTGTTGTGTAAGCATGGAAGTCGGGAATAGTAGTAGGGCATTTTGCTATTGTCGCCTGGCTAGCTACCACCCTCAAGTAGAAAATCTGTCGCCATGCACATAACGGTGTGTTCCGGCAGCTGTCCTTGAGAGCCAGTAATTCTAGGTTAGCCTGAACAACATTTATGTCCACATCATCACTTACCATAAAGTCCATAGTGATAAAGGATAGCTTATCATGTATGAAAAAAATAATATGTAGCTACGAATTGATTTACTAGTAGTATAAACATATTTACATACTTAACGTACCTACTGTTTTGATGATACTATGTCACAGCAAACAATGTAATTTCCGCGAATTTTACCCGTGTACCTAAGTATGTCAAAAAAATGTATGTGTGCGTTTATATGTAGATGCTACATTTTCCGGTGGAGGTCATTGTATTAGTATGTATTTAAAAAAAAAAACATGTATTTTAGGGACCCGATTAGTTAACGTGATCCTTTAACAGTAAGCCGCTGCAGCAATGTGCGCCCATCCATATTCAGAGAATGGTCGCATTATTCTAAAGTAATAACTAATAATGTTTTCAACACCCTTGCTCGTAAAGTGAGCTTTATTATATCGCTCTTAGGGCCATAAACCGAACTATAACACCCTTGTGCATAATATTATACACTAGTGCGTAATAGAATAATCCCTACAAAGTTAGTACCTAACTGCAAATTATAGTGAGTAAACAGAGCATTTTCAATTTAACCGGGTAATTTATCCCTAAAAAGTTAAGTTAGTATCAAACTGCAAATTTTATGCGAGTAAACAGAGCATTTTCAATTTAACCGAGTAAAATAGATTTGTAACAAAGAAGTTTTATACCGCTGAAGATCCACTTATATTTTTAGAATAGATATATGTGTCCTTAATGAAGACGAAAATATTATTATAAAAGTAGATTTATTATTATCAAATTATTTATAATTCACAATAATTTGGAATAAAATATTTGCATTTTATCACTACAATTATAATTTTGAAGTAGGTTGTAAGGCTAAGTAAGTCAGCCCCGGATCTACGATTTAATCGAACCGGGGCAGAAACTTGTTTTGGCGCCCCCCCACCAATAGTTTTTTTTTATTTAGCCCAGTAAGGGCATATAGCCAGTGTCAAGTAATATATGCATAATATAATATGTATTACTTAGTCAAGATCAAGTAACAAGATTGAAGTTTAGTCACAGTAAAGTTATACCTCAGTAAAGAGGTGTGAACTTTACTCGTTCGTACGGGGTTTTGCTGCTAGAACAAAAAGTTAACTTTTAAAAATGTTGATGTTGACGGTATAGTTCATTACTGCAGCAGCCAGCAAAGGATGCATTGATGGACGGACGTGTAAATGTGGGCCGAGGCGAAGCCGAGGCATACATACGTAAGTCCATCAATGCCTAGTTGTGGCCAAGGCTTTTCTCAAATAATACGCGGAAATTAAAACAAAGTAGTACCTAGGCAGAATTTTTTATTTGAAGATACAGTTGTTAAATGTACAATTTATGAATTTTAAAGTGGACTTTCCGGGGTTTATGTTGGTTTGGGATCATTCTAAAGAGGTGAAAAAAGAGGTGATGAATTTCAGGTGGCGTTGAATTAAGTTCATCACACTCATTGTTTTCACTTTTGAACTCATTTTGTCGAAACAAATTAATACTTTTCAAAATCAATGACTATTAACAAACAACAATAAAATTGCCCGCGTTAAAGTGTTCATTGGTTTTTTTTTCAATAGACAGCGTTCTATTTGCAAGCCAGATCGAAATTTAAATAAAACCTTTTATAAGTTACCTCCTTGGTTGCCATGCTTCGAAGTAAAAGATCGCTCCATTTTTAAATAACACGACAGATATGAGTTTACTATGCAATTTATTTGGCCGCTAGACACGACAGATATAGATTTTCATACATTTTTTGCCAGCCGCTGTGCGCATGTATTTGGCCAGTACAGTAATGTCGATTTATCTCGAAGAAGGTTGTCAAAATAATGCTCATATTTCCAAGCATGGTTGAGAAAAGTACAATATATCCTCAAAGCTATCGTTACATTTGGAAATGCTTCTCTCAAGTCGTGCTTGCTCAGGTGTTCTAAGAGATCACATGCACTCGATTTTTCGCTAATTTCTGTTACTAGATTTTTGAAAACGGCTAGTTCTTGGCAAAAATCAATTGCATTTAAATCTTTTGAATATTTTCTCCACTCACCTCTCACCTTATCAATCTAAGTAATCAACCGCAATAGTCAAAATCAAAGTAGCGAATTAAACGAAGCGAACTCGGGGTAGTTCGGCGCAGCTCGTTAGCCCTGTCGCCTTTCGTCAGGAAGAAAGTGAGAAAGATATCATCTAGAAAAGTACAGAAAAGTAGTTACCTATGACGGGAATTCTTAATTATGATGTGCTTACTGTTCAGTTGGATTTAATTTACCTGCTTGGTTGGTTTACGTTAGTAGAAATAAGTAAGTAACTATCGCCCCAACGGGCGCTATATACCTAATTTAACTTTAGCAGATTATTCTGTCATGTTTTTTGGCCTGTAGGTGCTGTCCACGAAATCTGTCTTTCCTGCTTTTTCTCGTGTAATGGCAAGAACAATATTATAGACCCATCCCTTTCTACTGGACTCCTAGACTCCTAGGCAACGATTTTGTCGCATTTTGGTGAAATCGATACGATGTGATCACGCCAGTCCGCCGCGCGCGCCGTGCGCGCCCCGAGTATTACCGAATATTTCCTTTTCGTACCTACCTTCGTCTGTGATTGCATTGTTTAAAATGGTAAATTTGTTGCTTTCGATATAGGCAGTTCGTTAATTTAGTGGTTGTGTATGCAATTTCACAGTGTTATTTTCTACCAAAATTCGAGGTAGGTAGGACCCGCAGTGAAATTCGTTATAGAACTTGGATGTACTTATGGCGGCCGATCGGGCGCTTAGCACGATGCGGCGCGCGGCTTGGTAAGTTTAGTTTATTGCCAATCAACGTAGGTATTTTTTTTTTACCAGGTTGTGATTTAATTTTTGCTAGTGTAAAATATTCTCACTCAATATACCTATTTGAGCACGTGAACTGGTTTACACGATAGGTTAGGTTAGGTCGCTTAACATTTCAGGTTAAAAATTATTTCCTACCTAGGTATACTTAGGGCTGCCATCACCTAAACAACCGATACCGGGCAAAATCTTAAAAAAACCCGGACATTTGGGTGAAATTGAGTTTTTCCCCGGACACCCATGAAAACAAAGTTCATACCTATTTTTTTTCATTTATACAGCTTATTTGCGCAAAAACTACAGTGCTACAAACATAATTATTCACTCTTCTCTTTCTGAGACAATCTGGTGATAAAACTAATGCTGAGCAGTGTTATTTGGCATCAAATTAGATATAATTTAAAATTTTTGATTTAATTAATAATCAAATAACTATTAGTACCCAATTAGAAACTACAATAGTATCAAAATGTTTGAAGTCATCTTGTTTGGTTACGTAGACTTTGTACTTAAAACGGTAAAACTTTTTTTGTGTAAATTAAAAGTAAGTACCTAACAAGTTTAAATTTTGACGAGCTCAAGATCTTTTTATTTTACAAAATTACTAATATACGAGAGGAAATTTTTACATTTCCTCTCGTATATTTTTATTTTCCAAAAACATAAAAATATTAAAATCTTTCTACTTATTTCGGTATTTTTCAGATGTTCAAACTTTTGTCAAAGTGATCTTTATTTTCCAACAGGAATTTGGAAAAGTCAAAGCAACTCAGGTCCTAATATAGGTATATATATTAGGACCTGAGTTGCTTTATTAATGTTGATTATAATATGTCCTATAAATTCGATCGGAGAAGAAACCGTATGTTTTTAGTGAGTTTTTCTCTTTCGTCCATTGCCGCGAGACTAGCGAATATACTCATAATGTAACTTGAGTTGCCAACTAATATCAAGATTATCATGTTTTCCTCTAGATTTCACTAGATGTTTTAGCGTACGGTATTGAGAAAAAAGCGCTAAACACCCTAGAAATATTCTCGACCTAGCGCCAAATGCGCTAAAACGGCAACACGGTGAGTGAATGATCGGGGTCGGCGGCATTTTTGTTCGTTGTTGTTCGTTCTGTTGTTGTAGATTTTACAGCGCCGGAGTTAACTTGTATGCAGCTTACGAGTGAATATGCATATATTCAGTGCCGGTATTTCAATCAATTGTTTATATTTCAATCAATCCGGATTCCCCGGACATAAATAGTGTCCGGGTAAAACCCGGACACTTTATTGAAAACCCCTCCCGGACGCCCCCCGGACGCCCTTTAAACTAGGACAAATCCGGGGAAACCCGGACGGATGGCAGCCCTAGGTATACTTAAACTTACCTATGCTTACTTTATCGCTGTGTTTTGTCGTTTTAACTACCAAACAAGTATAGTAAGAGCTAAAAAACTGTCGCGAGTTTTGTCCATAATTATTATTTAATAACCGGCTAGGACTCGCGTAATATTTACCGGATATTGCTCCGACCAGTTTCGAACTTATTTGAAGTTCTTCGTCTGGGAGTCACGATTGTGCACAGCGTCGAGCGCGGGCCTCAGCACGTAACTGACGCAGCACGTTACGTGCTTGTTCTAGTTCGAAATGTTCGTTGCTAGTTCGAAACTGGTCGGAGCAATATCCGGTAAATATTACGCGTGTCCTAGCCGGTTATTAAATAATAAGTATAGTAAGTACAAGTATTTTAACCCGATTTAGTTTAGATAGGTATCTCGAAATAAAAGCTCCGAATAGGTATAAACAGTAAATACACGGTGAGAAGCGCCCATTTCTCGCGCTATGGTCGAACGTTTTGTAGGTAAGTACCTACTTACCTATTTACAACGCGGCCGCGCTTTCCCGCCAAAGAATCATAAGCTGGCTAAATCTACGAATGTGCAATTAGGTTCAAGGGCGCTTTCTGATACCAATTTTCATTTATGTGTGTTCAATAGTGGACGTATTCTTCTGATGACGATGTTGCTGAAAAATTTATGAATTTTGCGCCCCCTGGAGCTAGCGCCCGGGGCAGATAACCCGGTTCGCCCCCCCCTAGATCCGGGCCTGAAGTAAGTATATGTAATCAAACAACAAAGGAGTACATTTGCCGCGCGCAAAAAAAAACTTGCGCGCTATTTTCCACAATTTTCGTATGTTGTTTGTACCGCATTTGTGCAATATTTTTTTTCAATTCAATTCAAATCACTTGTATCATAATATACTTATATGAACGATATTTTTTCTAATAATTTGCTTTATGAATTGAGGAATAAATAATCAATCAGCTATAAATATTTTTAAAAAATTTAGTACCTGATAATGATACCTATATTATGTAAAAGAGTCACACGACGCGTCACGTCCTCTTATGGACAATAGCAATCATGAACACACACAAAACGTCGTAAGAGCCCCGAGGCGTCCTTCAAAAAGTGCTTAGTGAGACGTATTAGTGGCGTTATGTAACACATTAGCACGTACCGAGGAAGTTATTCGTTATAATATAATATAATTCGTTTCCTATACCGTTTTAGAAGGAAATCAATCAACTGGTTTCTGATGAATCATTTTGTATGTTTTTGCTACTTGTTTTGAATTCACTGAATGAAGATCAACTTTCTTTTTAAAGGACAATAAAAAGAGGAGAGTCAAAACTTTACTGTATGTATATTTTTAACCAACTTAAAAAAAAGTAGGAGGTTGTCAATTCGTTTTATTTTTAATATTTATTGCCTCAGAACATTTGACCCGGGTAGGAAACGTAATTCTTTTTTTATTTGGAAGCTGATGCTTGTGGTGTGGTCCCATTTTAATTTCATCAAAATCGGTCAAGCCATTTTTGAGTTACACTCCAATAACTGAAAAATATTTTCCTATCTTGATGATATTATAGTCATTGCCAATGAATGACAATCGATCCCGTAAGTAGCACTAAAAACGGTAAAAAAATTTTGCTATGGACGATGATGAAACTGACTTCAACCCCCAAAAGTGTGAAATAACTTGTCGAAGTCGGTGCCATGCGCACAATATTGTGATAATAGGTGCTTTTGAACTATCATAGTACCGAGTTCAACAAGTTATTTCACACTTTTGAGTTTTGAAGTGGGTTACTTTTTTTTTGTTAATTTTTTTTATTTACCTAATGTCACCTGGACTATCAACACCAATCTACTAATGATATAATAGATTAAAATCGGTTAAGTCGTTTAGAAGTTACTGTGTAATAAAGAAACTCACAAACATACATACACATGAACCCTGAAACATAATACTCCTATTTGGGCTGTCGTGTAAAAAGAGGAGGTTCTCAATTTGACTGTACGTTTATTTTTTGTTTTGTTACGCGGTTAATCCACCATTTATGTACTGATTTTGATGAGCCTAGAGTAAGACCTTGTGATTGGCTACCTGAATCTATTTAAGTTGATATCACCACTATGTTTCGCTTTTGGTTTTCCATGTAATTATATAAATAAATGAAATTATTCAATTTTAATCAAGCATTATGTAATAAACTTCAGCAAGGATTCGTCATGTACATAGTTTATACTTTCTGAATGCAAACAGAGTTTTCAATGTGAATAAATGTGGGAATCGCCCCCTTGAGTAGAGACGAGGCCTGCAAGGAAATTGAACAACCTAAAGCTGGATGTTCTCCGGATTCCTCCTCCAAAAAGTGGAAATAAATGTCAAAATCAAGGCAATTTTGTGAATTTCAGGGTCAAATTTTCTTATTATTAATTAGTTGCTGAAAAAAATTAAATAACCGGGACGTGTTTATAGCAGGCCTAGATTTTATTTAAAACATGATTACTACTCTAGATTAAGACATCTAGGAAGTAATAACAAATATTTTTAAAATATTTTAATAAAACATTAAATTTATATTTTAATAAAACACTTAAAAAAACACAAAAATATATCTAGTGACAATTCCAATATTTTTGCATTTTTTAAGGGTTTTATTAAAATATTAATATCATGTTATCTTATTTTTTTTTTAAATATTTTTTATTAAGAAATATGGATTTCCGCAAAGTAATGCCTGAATCTATTCATTACATCTAGGAAGAATATAAGGGAAAACATTTGTATGGAAAACCGCACGCCGACTCCTTTATAAAATGTTAAGGAGCCCTGTGTGCGCTCAATGCGCAGAACCACCCTACTTAGATAGACATGCTGCCACATACATTTTGACTTTCGCCCTTGACGAAACGAAACAGGGTGTAGTAGAAAAGTCCTTATATTTCTAAACCGGGCACTGTACCAAAAGGCAGATAGATATACAAAACATACTTACCTATATTAGTACAGTAAGTAGTAAATCATTATGCGTGGGAGTAACTGTATCGCATCGCAGTGCATCCTTGCCGCTCCATTGGGAGTGATGGTGAGGTCGCAGGGCCTGACGAGGCGAGCCGATAGGTCGCCATTCGACATACGAGTGTTTTTGCAATAATGGCCGAGCGGTTAAAGCTATATTTTTTGTATGCCTTATAGGTTAGCCTTGACCACTATCTCACCTGTGTGGTCGAAGATGTTGTTCAGGCCTAACCTACAATTACTGGCTCCCAAGGACAGCTGTCGGAACACGCTGTTAGGTGCTTGGCGACAGGTTTTCTACTTGAGGGTAGTAGCTAGCCAGGCGAACATGCAAAATGCTCTACCACCATGCTATAACGACTGCTATCCTAAGACAACATCCGGGACCGACAGCTTAACTTGCCCTCAGTAGTAATGTCACCAGCGGTCACCCATCCAAGTTATGACCGTGGCGGACGTTGCTTATCTTGGCTGATCGGTTCAGAACGGCTAAGTAGACTTCGCTACGAGCGCTTCACTTCAGCTATGGGCTGCCGTGCCGCTGGTCCTTGGTTCAGTCCCGACCGCGGGCTTGAGCTTCACTGCATGGAGTAAGGGCATTTTGGGAATGCTACCACCTTCAATTACAAAATCTGTCAATCAGCTAACAGTGTGTTCCGGCAGCAGTCCTTGAGAGTCCAGAAAAATTACAGGCACCTGAGACTTAACAACTGTATGACTCGGTGTGACGGGCGCAGTGCAATTCGTCACATGACGAAATGCATCTGTTATGGGCAGAGGTTAATCCGCTTAACATCAGGTGGGCATCGTGATTGTTTCGTGACAATCACATAAAAAAAATTATGATACTCCCTAAACTATACCAATTTTCCTATCTTACTAGTCTCTGGCAAACTAAGAAGTACTTTCGTAAATGCTGTTAGATACGAGTTTTTAAGTTAAATACATTTCTTAATTTCTTGTATATATTGTTCAGAGAAATGAGTTTGGATTCCAAATTAAAATTTAAATATACCTACGATAGCTATAGCTAATTATAATATTAATATACACACATCAAAAGTGCCTAGGGATCAAGTATGTTTTCGAGTAAATCAAGTAGGTAAGTCTTAAACAGATCTCATTTGGATCAGGGGCAACCTAAATGCTCAGATATATACGGAGAGTATAGTTTCAGAAGTGATCATCCGTTTGCGAAGCCGTTTGGTTAATTAAATTCGTCTAATGCACGTCCGCACACGGCTTGTCGTAACTCGCACTCTTGCCGATGCTCCGATCAACGTTCTGCTGTGGCCTGTTCAATCGCCAGACCTCAACCCCATTGAACATGCATGGGATATGCTACAAAGAAGAGCTCTGCCAAGTATGGATGCCGTGAATACCTCACAACAGCTTTTTGACTTGTTACAAAGAACATGGGCGGCCATTCCTCAAAGTGATTTTGATGAACTGATTTTAAGTATGCCAAATCGCTGTGCTTGTGTGATTAGTGTAAATGGTAGAAACACAGATTATTCATCAATATAATTTTACAATAAACATAGCAAAAATCCTAATTATTTTCGTTTTTCTGTTAAACAAGTCAGTTATAGTTTAAAATATACATGATCCCTAGGCACTTTTGATGTGTGTATTTGAAGTTTTTTTTACTGGCGGCGTACCTTTATTAACAAAATACTACAACATATCTACAATACTACAATGAAAGTACTTCATTATTCTATACAAGTCATTGCAGACTGACAGGCAATACAAAAAAAGTTTTTTACCTGAAAATGAAATACTCTTCTCACCGACTTCAACACTCAAAAGTGTGAAATAACTTGTAACATGATAATTCGAAACACCTATTATCACAATATTGTGCGCATGGTACCGACTTCGACAAGTCATTTCACAACTTTTGAGTGTTGAAGTCGGTTCCATTTTTTGATTAAAAATTTTTTTTCACTCTTTAGTGACCCTTGCTACTTACGGGATTGATTGTCGTTCACTGTCAACGACTATATCATCAATATAGGAAATATTTTTCAGTTATTGGAGTGTAAGTCAAAAACGCATTGATCGATTTTGATGAAATTTAAATGAAACCACAAGCATCAGTTTTCAAATAAAAAAAAATTATCAAAATCAGTTCACCTAGCCAAAGGTATGAAGTAACAAAAAAAAAACAAACGAATCGAGAACCTCCTTCATATTTTGACGTCGATTAAATATGCCCCAACCCACTACCAGTTGGCAGCGTGCCTAGCATGCTGGCAGCATTGCCCTGTTGAATTGCAAATTGCAATGCTTATTCGTTGAGCCAAATATGATCACGCGTCGCATCGACCAAGCGCTCTGATAAGTTTTGGAAAATACGATGAGCTCCATATATTAATCAGTACTAATATTATAAATGCGAAAGTAACTCTGTCTGTCTGTCTGTTACGCTTTCACGCCAAAACTACTGGACCGATTTGAATGAAATTTGGTATGGAAATAGTTTGAGGCCTGGGAAAAAACATAGGATAGTTTTTATCCAACTGCGCAAAAAGAGGTTAATGTTTTTGCGCGATAACCGACATACGCGCGGGCTGAGCCGCGAACTGGTCCATAACCGTAATAGTTAGACATAATATAGTATTGCGTTTTGTTTTTAGATACTTTTTTTACCGGCGGCATGCCTTTTGTGAAACAATATACTACGAACTATATACAACACTACAGCTACTACAATAAAAGCATTTAGACAACCTACAAGTCATAGCAGACTCACTCACTTTTAGATATTGATGTCTTCTATAAAATTGTAGTACTTACATACTTTGCTCTATTGTGAACAATTATCGCAGCGTACGCGATATAACTAATTTTTTGGTATATATTTCACACGTTGGGTTATATTATCGTAGTTTTCATACGGACCCCTAATTTTATTGAAAATATTCTATAGTCTATTTACATCAGGGATAGTGTAGGATTTTAATAGCGAAAGGATTTTTCAAATCAGTCTTGTAGTTAAGTTTATTCGTTACATAAAAAAATACGAATCTTTCCTCTTTATAATATTAGTGTAGATGTAGGCAGATATATCATTTATGTAAATATATTAAATTATATATTTACATATTATTATATATCAGCAAACCTTGATATTATTTATCGTTATTATCGAAGTAGCACATTCACAAAGCCAAATCTCATGTTCACTCTATTTCCGCACAGACTAGGTATAGTTTTGTTTTGAATTTTGACTTGGCAATGCGAGGTGGCAAGGAGGGGGGGATTGTATCTAGGTGTTGAGTGTTGTACGGTATCTATGCACCGTGACCCAAACAAATTAGGAATTTAAAAAAAGAATACACTTTACTTAATTACTTACTGTAATTTTGTAATGTAATCCGCAGAGCATGCGTTATTGTAAACATAACAATATTAAAATTATAGGGTTGCGTCATCATTAACAAAATTAAAGCGAATTGCAAAACTAGTCTTGTTTGTAGTACAACGTAAGTTGAACTATAGATGTCGCTCCATCCCAGTACGATGGTTAAAGAACGATACGAAAAATTAGAGTTATGACTCATTGGCATGCTAGCTCAATTGGTTAGAGCATACCCCGGCTAAAGGGGTGGATGGACGCGGGTTCGAATACCGCACATGACTTAAATTTTTCCTCTCTTAAATTTTTTATTTTGTTAAGAATACACTTTTCATGAAAATTATTGATAACTCATTTTTACTTGCATTGTGTACCTTTTTTTTTTTAAATATTTTGTTTTTTGTAAAAAAAAAACTCGATTTTAGTACGCATACCCGACAAATCTCTGTGCTTTTTGTGTGGTTATTTCTTAAATGATTTTTTAAGTATGCTAATTATCTAAATAATTATTTAAAAACTTAGATTCTTCTTCTATGTTTATAGATACTTGTTGATTAAATTTCAAAGACAATATTTATATATAAAAATTACGTGTCACGTTGTTTGGCCGCGATGATTCCTAAACTACTGAACCAATTTTAAATTTGATTTGCACATCGTGTGCAGTTTGATCCGAATTGAAAAATAGTATAGCTTACATCTCAACTTATAGTCGTAATTATCCGTGCGAAGCCGGGGCGGGCCGCTAGTTGGTTTATAGAACTTCAATGAATAAGGGTAAGCACCCTATCGAAAAAAAGACTTATTCAGTTGGTATCTAGATAACAAGATAATTTTTCTAATAGAGGTCAACAAAGTTTGTAAGAACTTAACTTGCAAGTGTTTTTTTTTATATAACAAGCACACTGCGCCCGTCACACTCAGACATTCAGTTAAGTCTCATGTGCCTGTAATTTTACTGGCTTAACAAGCAACTTCGCAAAATGCCCTTCCACCTTGCGGTATAGCTCTAGCCGACGACGCGGTGGGGACCGAACCGGGGACCTGCGACACGGCACTCCATAGCTTTTACTGCTCGGCCATCAGTGCTTCAACCAATGCTAATGGTACATATAGTTCAACAATAAAATGTTAGATACGATCTAATGGATAGGCAGTATTTGCATGTAGATTTAAATTATAAGGAGGAGCGCCCCTTCTTTTTTCATGCCTGATAGTTTAGTCTTTGACCACGAGCTCACCTGATTGTAAGTGATGATGTGATCGAAGATGTTGTTCAGGGTAACCTAGAATTACTGGTTCTCTAGGACGGCTGCCTGATCAGTGATCACACCTTTAGGTGCTTGGTGACAGATTTACTACGTGAGGGTGGTCCAGGCGGACATTCCCAAAATACCACCATGCTGTAACGACTGCCATCCAAAGACAAGAACCGGGACCGACGTCTTAACGTGCTCTCCGAAGCACGTGCACGCTCAGTAGCAATGTCACTGGCGGTCACCCATCCAAGTCATAACCGCGGCGGACGTTGCTTAACTTAGCTGATCGGTTAAGAACGGCTAAACAAACTTCAATACGGTGAATGGATCATTATGCGCGGGAGTACCACAGAGCACCCTTGACGCGCCATCATTGGGGACTAGTCGACTAAGGTCATAGCACTAATCGGCGACGCGGACGCGGGGCAGAGCAGAGGTCAATCGTTGTATAATATTATTATGTATTATTAAATCAGCCAAATGAAGGAGCGCCTTAAACAAATAAAGTTATTTTCACATCCGCGCTGTACTTATATTGTGCTGCTAGCTTATAGGTATTTTAAATTGGCGGTACTTATATTTTGCATCGTAATAGGTAGGTTTCTTTCTTTCTCCTCCGTCAGATTGACGAACAAATACTACGTACCTACTAAATATAGGTATGTTGAAAATTGGCTAAGTGCGTGTGGAGCCACCCTCTATTAGGTTCACAAATGAAAAATTTGATAATTTTTGATAATTCTAGCCAAACATTTTCAGAATTTGTTTGTTCAATAGGGTAATTAACAAACAAAGTATATTATTTTTTATACCTGTTAGGTTAACTTTTCACCACTATCTTAATTCTTACTAACCTAGAATCATTGGCTAATATGGACTAAAAAATAATATTATATAATATTAAATATGGACACAAAAATTTACAAAATATACGTTAGAAAAATATTATTTTTACGTAATGTAGGAAATATTATTAATTCAGTTCAATTGAATTATTCTAGTAAATATTATTTTATACTGATATTTTCCATACAAACGCAGTTTCGTCATATGAGTTCAAACGCGGTGACACTTTGCATGTCCTTGAGCTTAATATCTATGCTTCTGGCTTGCCAGTTTGCCGTATTTTCAGAAATATTATAAAAAAAACATTTGGGAATAATTATTCAGATTTAGAAACTAAAAAAGGGTAACTGACAAACTAGTAGCATTCATTTATTCCTCAAAGACATGATTATGAAGCGCTTGTAGCGAAGTTTGCTTAACCATTCTGAATCGATCAGCTAAGTTAAGCAACGTCCGCCGCGGTCATGAGTTGGATGGGTGACCGCTGGTGACATTACTACTGAGCGCTTCCGTGCTTCGGAGGGCACGTTAAGCCGTAGGTCCTGGTTGTTGTCTTAGGATGGCAGTCGTTACAGCATGGTGGTAGGGCACTTTGCGAATGCCCTCCTAGCTAGCTACCACCCTCAAGTTGAAAATCTGTCGCCAAGCACCTAACGGTGTGTTCCGGCAGCTGTCCTTGAGAGCCAGTAATTCTAGGTTAGCCTGATCAACAACTTCGACCACATCATCACTTACCATCAGGTGAGATAGTGGTCAAAGGCTAACCTATCAATCATAAAAAAAATAAAAAAATATTGCATACTTTTAAATATCACCGAGCTTGAACACTTGATATTCAATATATGACGCAACTACCTTTGTATGGCAAGTACAGCAGGTACACACTTTATTATAAAAACTAACGTGGTATTCACTCATTTTAGTAATTATTCAAAGTCGAGTTCTAAATATGCAGGAAGAACAGAAATACTAATGAGGATATAAATACCTATGGAGAACAAAGAAATTAACGTAAATTTCAAAAACGCGTTGCTAACTTCTAGAACAGTAGCGACACCTCTCGCTGATCCATAACTACAAAGGGCTTACTCACTCTTACCATGTGAAAATGTTCTTTAACTTCCCGCAACTTCCCGGGGGGGGGGGGTAGGGATTGCCATAATCCTCACGTTGGGCAGGCGCCTTGGATATCGCAATATAAGATGTCACATCTTACTTGCCCGTGGGGTGCTGGGTTAGAATGTCTACCCGTGGTTGTTGTAGGAGTTGACTGAGGGCGGGTCTGGGTTTATTCATTAATAGTTGCTTTGCCTAGCTTGCATGCCTCGCGCTGCTCGTTTTGGATAAACTCAGGCCTTCCTTACTCATCCCGGATGGGTAAGGAGGCAACGGTCTTAGGGGAGAGCGCAAGTCGTGATGATCCCTAAGGCAAGTCTGACGGATACCTTCTCGTGGTGCTGCCTGTTATTGGTTTATTTCCTTCCGAAATAAACGCAACAGAACACCGTCAGGCGCCGCGTGTATTGTTATCTATATGTGTATGTATATGTATATATTGTTTCTGTATATATTTGTATTATATGTGTATATTATGTAGTTCACAGGGCTATTTAACCCCTTATTAGTAACAAAATTGAAAATGCTCGGTACAGACCGGGGCCGTAGTTAACTGTCTGTCATCTGTATTATACGTGCTAAGGTGCTTAGCACCTCTTTAAGACAGATGACAGAATAGACTTACGGTGTATAAATTGTAGTTTTAAGGCAAGGCTACAGATAATTTGTCATGTTTATGAGTAGATGAAAAACAGTTTGGCGGTGTGTGTGTTAAAATAGGGACCCCTCTAACTGGCAAACACCAGCGCCTACTACTGTCAAACGTATTGTTACATAATCGAAAATAACCGCTGTCTTTTATTTGGTAGTGACCCCTGTTCCGATGACTCACGTTATTGGAGGCGGGGACAAACTGGCTGGACTAGTTCCAAAACCCCGATGATAAGTGTATCCTTAGACTTCGGGAAAATACCTCCAAGGTATTGTCAGTCTTCTGAACTCTAAACTTCCGGAGGCTTGAGTAGAAAGATTGAAGCCTGTCCAATTTCCCAACAATTTGCTTATGATCACAATTTATAATTATTACTATAATTATTCCGTATGCTGAAATCTGTGACAATGTCTGCTAAAGTAAATAGAGATCGGAAAGGGAAATTTACCAAAGGCCCTTCTCAGGGCCAACCAAAAGGCCCTTCTCAGGGCCATGCCGATGAGTCTGCATCGGCATCGGATGCGAGCCGCGCACCATCTGCGGCTAGCGTATTTGCTCGGCCGGACGAGTTTTCGGACTCCGACGTAGAATCCGTCACTTTCGAGTCGGATGCTTCAGCGGCGACAGCGGAACGTCGCCAGCAAGCACAGAAGCGGGCCTACTTGAGGGCTGGGTCTTGCTCGTCAGACTCCACGACGAGCAAGCCCAAAAAGACTAGGGCTAAAAAGCTTCCCACAGTCGTTGCTGACACCCACGACGTGGGGCTTGCAGATGCCCAACGCCAGCTCAACCTGGCTAAGCGGGCACAGGTCCAGATGGACCTTGAAGAGAAGGTCGCCGCGAAGGAGCAGCAGGCTCGCACCGCGCGGGCCAAGTCCGGGTACGGCGCGTCAACCGTCCTCTACTCGGACCACTCCCTTGCCGAGCTGGAGCGCATGGCGCAGGAGGACGAGGGGGAGATAATGGAGGTCGCTTCTAAGTCCTCAAATCTTAAAGGGACTTTCCAAAAGTCCCTGAAATGCAGGGCCGCGAGTATGCGCGGAATTATTCGGGAGCTGGCTCAACGCACCGCAACTGAAGAAACGCGGCAACTGCAGGCGAAGGTCGACCGCCTGCAGTCAGAGGTCAGCCAGCTGCACCATAAGCTGGCCGAAGCCACGGCCCGGCCAACTCAGGCTGATCCAAAATCAGCGGCGGAGGGCCCAACTTCCACCAACCTTGAGGATGTCATCCGCAAGGTTGTCATGGAGGAAAGGGCCTTTACGAGAGCCTGCCTCGCCGGCATCGAAGACAGGCTCTTGCCGGAGAGTCGCATCCGTCCACCACTTGCGGCGGACAAGAAGCAGAGCAAGCCGGGGCCGTCCTCCCAAAAGGAGGATACGAGGCCGAAAAAGCCGGGGCCATCCTCCCAAACCGAGGATGCATTCCTCCCCTCCTCCACTCCCTCCAACCAACCTTGGACGGAGGTGGTTAAAAGGGGAAAGGGCAAGGCGAAGGCGGCCGCCCCCCCTGCCATCCCCACAGCCGCCGTTCCCTGCCCGTCCCAGGCGACCGGTAAGGGAAAAGGGAAGGGGAAGAAGTCAGCCCCGAAGGCCCCCTGCGCTGCTCCGGCAGCCAAAAGGGCCCCCGCTGGTCTGGGGAAACCTAAGCCCCTGGTTCCCCCTAAAACCGCAGCCGTTGTGGTGACGCTCACCGTGGAGGCTGCGGATCGAGGCGAGACTTACGAGTCCGTCCTCAAGCGGGCCCGTGCCAACGCCGACCCGACCCAACTGGGGATCGGACCAATCACGTGCCGCCGGACACAAGCCGGGGCTCGAATTTTCGAGTTCCCGGGGGCTCAGGGCGGTGCCAACGCGGACCTCTTCGCCTCCAAAATGAAGGAGGTCATCGCGGACGCGGCTAAGGTCGTCAGGCCTGTTAAGTTGGCGACCTTGGAGGTGACCAATCTGGACGATTCGGTCACCAAAGAGGAGGTGGTAGCGGCGGTCGCAGCAATGGGGGGTTGCGACGTCGCAGCAGTGCAAAGCAGGGGGGGCATCCGGCCTGGCCGGGGTGGTATGGGTACCATCCGCCTCGAGTGCCCAGTCACAGCGGCCAAAGCCGTCCTCGCCAAAGGACGGCTTACAGTGGGCTTCAGCTCCTGCGGAGTCCGAGCACTTGAAGATCAGCCTCTGCGCTGCTTCAGGTGCTTCGGAATCGGACACACCCGGGCCCTTTGCCCGTCCGAGGTGGACAGGGCGGACAGCTGCTACCGATGCGGCAAAGAGGGGCACAAGTCCGCCTCCTGCACGGCCACCACGCCACGCTGCGCAGTGTGTGCCGCCAGCGGCCGCCCGGCGGGCCATGTTATGAAGGGGAGGAACTGCAATCCTCCCCCCAAGAAGGGCAAAGTGCAGGCGCCGACCCAGCCTGCCTTGGCTACCGCCGTCCCTGAAAAGGGAACTCCGGCGACTGATGAGGGAGGTGCGATGTCCCATTGATGGATAGGGTCGAGCATCGTATCCTCCAGGCGAACACCAACCACTGCAAAACAGCCCAGGACCTGCTGATGCAGTCCATGGCTGAGTGGTTGGTGGACGTGGCGGTGGTTGCTGAGCCATACTCGATCCCTGGCCGTTGGTTGGGTGATCGGGATGGCTTGGTGGCAATGGTGTCGCGGTCTTCCACAGACTCCCCTCCCCTCTCGCTCTTAGAGAGGGGACCGGGATATGTGGCCGCCGCGTGGGGAGATATAGCTTTCGTGGGTGTTTATTTCTCCCCAAACCGCCCTCTCGCGGATTTCGAGAATTTTCTCGAAATCCTGACCGCAGTCGTCGGTAGGGCGGCGCCGCGCCAGGTCGCCGTTTTGGGCGACCTTAACGCCAAGTCGGTGGTCTGGGGTAACCCGGCCGCCTCTTGTAACGTCCGGGGAGTCGCCGTTGAATTCTGGGCGGCCTCGTCAGGTGTGTCCCTCCTCAACAGAGGCACGGTCCAGACGTGTGTGCGGCAACGGGGAGGGTCAGTGGTGGACGTCTCGTTCGCCACCCCCGTGCTAGCCGCCCGCGTCTCGAACTGGCGGGTGGAGATGGTGGAGACCTTGTCGGACCACCGATATGTGCGGTTCGAAATCTCCACCCAGAGCCCCCGGAGGACGGTCCCCTCGGGTCGTTCTCCCTTTCCACGGTGGGCTCTCACCCGCCTGGACCGTGAGTCGGCAATGGAGGCGGCGTTCGTGCAGGACTGGCTCGCGCCCCCTTTCGAAAGCCTGGACGTGGACTCCGCAGCGGTCGAGCTCCGGAAGTCCCTGACCGAGGTTTGCAACGCCAGCATGCCTCGGTCCCGCCGCCCGCCTCCCCGTCGCGCTGTTTATTGGTGGACGGAGGAATTAGCGGAGCTCCGGGCCACCTGTGTGGCGGCAAGGAGGGCCTACACGCGGAGTCGACGTCGCAGCCACCGGGATGAGGCCAGCGAGGACCTTCTTTACGCTGCGTACGTTGAGGCTAGGAGGGTCCTCAAGTCGGCCATTGGCGCCGCCGATGACGCGGCGAAAGCCGAAATGCTGGAGGGTCTCGACAGGGACCCGTATGGGAGACCATACAAGGCGGCGCGGAACAAGCTGCGCCCCTCTGGTCCCCCGCTGACGGAGTCTCTCGAGCCGGCATTGCTGGATGGGGTGGTCCGGACCCTCTTTCCGAACGGGTCCAACTTCGCCCCACCAGTGATGGATCCCCCGCAGGGGGCGGCCCCACTGGAGGAAGAGGAGGCTTCCCCGGTGACGGAGGCGGAGTTTGAAGGGGAGACTCTCCGCCTCCGTGTCAAAAAGACGGCCCCTGGGCCAGACGGCGTTCCAGCACGGGTGGTGGCCATCGCCGCCCTCCAAATGGAGGAGAGGTTTCGGGACCTATTCAGCGCGTGTTTCACGTCTGGTAGGTTCCCGAAACCTTGGAAGGAGGGGCAATTGTGCTTGCTCCGGAAGGAGGGACGCCCGGCGGACTCCCCCTCGGCATACCGGCCCATCGTTCTGCTCGATGAGGTCGGTAAAATGTTCGAGGGGATCGTTGCCAACCGGCTCAACGAGCACCTGCGGGGGGTCGGGCCGGACCTGTCGGACGCCCAATTCGGGTTTAGAAGGGGGCGTTCGACGGTGGACGCGTTGGCCCTACTCAAGGGCCAGGTGCGGGAGGCGACGGAGGCAGGGGACGGGGTTTTGGCTGTGTCATTTGACATAGCCAACGCCTTCAACTCCGTCCCCCATTCGACGATCTTGGAGGCACTCCGCTATCACGGTGTGCCTCGGTACCTGCGGTGTCTTCTGGCCGACTACCTGGGGGACCGAGCTGTCCTCCTTGTGGATCGTGCGGGCCAGCTCCGCCGGTATGGGGCGGGATCCGGTGTTCCGCAGGGGTCTGTCCTGGGACCACTCCTGTGGAACATCGGATTCGACTGGCTCCTGCGGGGAAGTCTCCTCCGTGGCACGAGTGTCATCTGCTATGCGGATGACACTCTTCTCACCGCCCGGGGAGGAGACTTCAGAGAGGCGGCGAGTCTGGCCTCGGCCGGCGGATCCCTAGTCGCGGGTAGGATCCGCCGACTAGGATTGAAGGTGGCGCTGGAAAAGACCGAGGCCGTATTTTTCCACGGGCCTCGGCAGCGCACTCCCCTTGACGCCCACATTGTCGTGGAGGGCGTCAAGATTGAGGTGAAGGCCCAGATGAAATATCTGGGCCTAGTCCTGGACAGCAGGTGGCGCTTCGGCCCGCACTTCAGCGGGCTGTCGACGCGCCTGCTGAAGGTCGCGGGCGCCCTCTCTTGGCTCCTCCCAAATATGGGGGGGCCTAGAGGACGGTGCCGGCATTTGTATGCCGGCATACTGAAGAGCATGGCCCTCTACGGGGCCCCTATTTGGGCGGACTCCCTCCAAAGGAGGGAGAATGCTACTGCGCTCCGCAGGCCCCAAAGGGCCATTGCACTGCGGGTGGCGAGGGCCTACCGCTCGGTAGGATTTGCGGCAGCGTGCGCTCTGGCTGGCACCCCTCCTTGGGAGCTTGAGGCAGGGGTGCTCGCCAAAGTGTACGAGTGGACGGCGGGGCGAAAGGCGCTCGGGGAGCGCATCGCCCTGGAAGAGCGGGAGGCCGTCCGGCGTGAGGCGAGGGAAGCAGTCGTCCAGCATTGGACGGAGGACCTCGCTGCCGCCGCATTTGGCCGCCGCACGCTGGACGCCCTAGGGCCAGTCCTACAAGAATGGCTCGGGCGGTCTCATGGTTTCCTCTCGTTCCGTCTGGTGCAGGTGTTATCCGGGCACGGATGCTTCGGATCATACCTGCACCGGATCGGAAGAGAGGAAACACCAGCGTGCCATGATTGTGCTGCGGCGGAGGACACGGCGCAGCACACCCTGGAGGTGTGCCCTTCGTGGTCTGAGCTGCGCTGTGACTTAGTCGCCATAGTCGGGCCGGACCTCTCGCTCCCCAGTGTGGTAAATGCCATGCTGCAGGGCGAGGTGGCCTGGGCAGCGGTCGCCTCCTTTTGCGAGGAAGCGATTTCCCAAAAGGAGGCGGCAGAGCGCGCAAGGGAGGAGGACCCCCTTGCGGCGCCACTGCGACGGCGAAGAAGGGGTAGGAGAAGACGACTTCTCCCTCCCGGTGGTGAATAGCGAGAGACAGACGCGGGGGCGCCTTCTCTCGCATTGCACTTATTCACCACCTCCGTCGGGCGGGAATGGCCACGCATTCCTGGTCATTCCCGAGCCCCTCCCGTAGGGAGGGGCGTGTAGGCCCCGCTGTAAAGCGGGCGGTCGTCGGCGGAGGACTGGACGTAAAGGCTCTGCCAGTCTCCCAGTCCTCCTCCATACAGACGATGCTGGAATGCCGCTGGGTCGTTTAGTGGGTATACCGGTCTTCTACCGGGGAGTCCCACATAACCCCCCCATCCCCCATGGGGGGGTATGCGTAACGCATTTTTCCCAGCGAGAAAAAAAAAAAAAAAAAAAAAAAAGGAGTTGACTGAGGGACTAATATCAGGAGGTGGGAAGTAGCGCCTTTTGTACAACTGACAACTTCTACTGCGATCCCCAAGACGCCTGTCAAACGTAGGGATTATGGTAAATCCCCGATGGTTGAGACCATGTTCAACGGGGAAAATTCCGGTTGATGTGATGATGGTGATGACTCTTTATTGTACACACCACTACATTATAACGAAACAAAATATAAAGGATTACAGTCAAGTGTTACAATGGGCGGCCTTATCACTAACAGCGATTTCTTCCAGGCTTATGACCTCTTACGTCTCCCACAAGGAAGATACGGTCTGGTGAAATTCTCGGCCGGCACATATGGATATAGATAGCATAAAATACTATCTGGAAATAAATTTTAATAATAATTGACTGCATGGCTGCTATATAATTGTTTTTATAATGTATAAGGAATTCAAAGAATATAAATGTCTAAATAAAATTATGTACAATATAAGACTAATTTAAATCGCAAATTGCAATGTAACTGCATGAAATATTTGCACGTCCACGCGTCGGCTTGCAGACAGAGTAAAACTGTGCGTAATATTTTTTTAAGATCTTCTTTACATGTATTCTTGCAAATAAACTATTTGATTTGATTTGACACACAGTAACATTTTACTTCACAACTGTACCTAGGTATTATTTTGCTAATTATTGCGCAAACTCGTGCAGCGTTCATCAACATTTAGCGGTAAACAATCCAGCATTATCAAATATTAATTACCATTACCTAACATTCACAGAATATGGAAAACAAAACAGTAATGAGGTCACACACGGAAGAAGAAAAAAACAAGATGTCACATTTTCCATTTTCGCGCCCAAACTTCTTACTTCAACCACTATCGCATTCCTGACCAACGTCCAATATCCTAAGTTCTGCTTTGTTTGCAAAACGATAGATTACTCACGTGCATAATGTTTTATGTGAATGTGTTCGGAACGCAGCCTTAGATTTGCACATTTTGGTGCAGCGAGAGATGGTTATTTGGTGTAGGTAATGATTGCTTAGTATAAATAGTAAGTATTAGTATTTTATGCATAAAGTATAAGTATTAGTATTTTGGTTTGTCAATTTCGACGAGAAGAATCTATTTTTTTCTAACATGCGGAATCCCTAATAGATACAAGTTTTTTTTTTATGTATTCGCTCAGTTACATAGCCCTTCAAATAAATTTAAACAATAGAATGAATGTTTTTCTTCTTCACTTATCCCGCCAGTTATGGCTGACCAAAATATAACGAAGGAGGATAACGTCACGGTAATGTTATCTATACAGTATTTCAACTTCATAGAAACGGACGAAACGAGAGTTATACCTACGCGCCTCGATCTCGGCCTGCGCTCGGCACGCAGACAGTCGAGTGTCGTGACTACGCCGCAGTGACGAGCGAATGGTTTGTTGTTCTTTACCAATAACCGCGTGATTTTTTACCAAAAATAAGTTCAAGTACATATTTACGATACTACTTTTGTGCGATAACCGACATACGCGTGGGCGGAGCCGCGCCCGCAAAGCTAGTAATATTATAAATGCGAAAGTAACTCTGTCTGTCTGTCTGTTACGTTTTCACGCCAAAACTACTGGACCGATTTGAATGAAATTTGGTAGGTATGGAAATAGTTTGAGACCCGGGAAAAAACATAGGATAGTTTTTATCCAACTGCGCAAAAAGAGGTTAATGTTTTTGCGCGATAACCGACATATGCCCGTAAAGCTAGTAATATATATAGTATTATAGTTTCAGACGCTATCGCAAAATAACATAACGCAAAATAAAAAAATGTATAGGCCTCAAAATGTTATCTTCATCCGGAGTCGAGCTTACATCCCCGGTTGTACTCTCCTGGTGTTTTAACCTATAGGTCGTTGAAACTGACTGGACAGATGTCAATTTGGTGCTCAAATTATTTATTTATTCGCGTCGTAGGTACGACGGTGCAGACATCAACCAGACTACTAGACTTCATCTGACCTAAAGAAGTGCTTTTTCAAACAAAACCAGCTTCTGAATTTCCCACGATTTAAATACCAGTATCAATATATTTAAATTTAGAACTAGTTTAAGTATCAATATTATTGACGATATACGAGTATGTTCAGTTTTATGCTTAGGAGTGTTTAAAATTGTTAATACACGCCTACGTCCTTGTGTCTATTACCTACTAATGCGCGGATTTCTGGTAGAAAATGCTCTAGCATCAAATCTTTAATTTGTACTTTAGTGCATAAAAAAATCTGTACCTATAACAGTAACAAATATTTTAAGAAAACATTAAATCAATATATTAGTAAAAACTTAATTATCTAACTTAAAAAAATATAACAACATATTTAGTGCTAATTCCGCCTAATTTTCCTATTAAGCCGACAACTTAGGCGGAATATTAAAAAATATTCTTTTTATACGTTTTAAGTTTTTTTTTAAATACTAATTTAATGTTTACTTAATATTTGTTATTATTAAATATGGATTTCCGCAAAGTGAAACCGGAATTTATTCATTTGTTCAACGGTACCTATCTCCATAATATACTTACATACTTACATGCCTAGCTATTACAAAACTATTATTATAAAATTGACTTACCTATTTCAAACAGCTAAATCACCGCCAAATTTCACTTTTCTCGTAAAATCAAACCCAAAACTTTTTTCTTAACAATTTACAAATAAATACAAGTTCACAATAAAAAAATAAATACAGTCATAAACAATAATATATATTTCAATCGACACTTATTATAATGTACGGTTAAAATGTTTAATAATATTTTACTTCAGAAACAAGAGTTATAAGTTAGTTATTCACTCGTTTTTTTTAAGGAGGCACGTAGAGTTGACCGCGCGAAGCCAACGTGTGTTGAAACTAAGGAGGTCGCACACTCACCACTTCGTTTATAAAATCTCACGTATTTTTGCGTTGAGTGTTAAATACAGTTTGTTGTTGGCTTATTCTAACTGGAAAATAACGGATAACCATGAGTTAGAGTTTCGTGGAAGTTGTATTGGTATAAATAACGTAGCACAAAATATGGCATTTATAATCTATTTCTCTTTAAATGACGTCTACTGGCTTTGGTTATTATTTCTTTATTTGAAATATTATAAGTGCTTATAAGGCACTAATACATTTTTTTATCAAAACGAGATCGATTATCATAAAATGTCAACGACTATAATATCATCAAGATAGGAAAATATTTTCAGTTATTGGAGTGTAACTCAAAAACGGAATGATCGATTTTGATGAAATTTAAATGGCACCAAACGACAAGCATCAAATTTCAAATTAAAAAATATCAAAATTGGTTCGGCACCCAGTATAAAGTTCGAGGTAACGAACATAAAAAAAACAAAATTGAGCACCTCCTCCTTTTTTGAAACGGCTAAAAAACAACGATAACAATAAAAGTCATACGTTAGTTGTGGAAAAGCATATCGTGGTTCGGGCTCCAGCTGAGTCTAAGGACCTCATTTCTGGCCACAAGCGAAATTGACAATTCCATATCAATATAAAATGTGTTTTTTACCGGCGGTATCCGTTTATACTACGAACTATATACAATACTTTTTTTTTACCTTCTATGTCTCTCGGCAAACATCAGCCCGAGTATGGATAGTGGATATGCTGAAAAACAGCGCAGCGCACGCTCTTGTAAGTGAGTGATAGCGCTGCAAGGTTTATGCTCAGCATTAGCTGAGCATAAACCTTTTGCCTTATGACTGTTATTAATTTTTTTATTCTGTACATATCTTAATTTTATAATAAGGCAATAAATTTATATTTTATTTTATTTTTAATACTACAGACGCTACTATGATAGCATCCTACAAGTTATTGCAGACTCACAGGTAGGTCAAAAACTCAGTTTTAAACGTGACGCGTCGAAATTTCTTCCGGTTGGGCTACATTGCGTTTATGACGTATTGTCATGCTTAGCAGGAAAATGTAGGTGGAATTGTCACCAGATATATTAAAATGCATTTCTAAGTAATATTACTTATTTTTTTTAATACAATTAGTTAGTAACAATCCTTCGGAGTACGACCTATAAGTTTTCTCTTATTTGTCCCGAGACTTCTAAGGAAGTAAGTTCCATGTGACTTCTTGAGCTGTATTTTTTGTTTCTGGTGGCGCCGTCACTATACAATAGTCACTTTTACTATCAGATGACATTTTGGAAAATTATTTAGAATAATTAAGAGCGTGCTGTTATATTATCAATTTAGTACAAAACAAAATTTAACAAAACAAATACAAAAATTGCCGCGTATTTTTGTCTAAAGAGGTTGTCAAACTCTTTTCATTGAAAATCCAGTACGCGAAAAATCTCACCTCTTTTTTTCTAATTATATAAAACCTTTTTTGTAGTAAGTTCTGGAACTGTATTTTTTGGTGGCGTCATCTCTATAAAATCGTCACTTCTACTATCAGATGACATTTTGGAAAATTATTTGTAATAATAAAAAGCGTACATACATAAGCTATTGTTAAATTATTTATTTACTAAAAAACTAAATTTAACAAAACAAATAAATTGCCGCACTTTTTTAATCACTCGCACTTAAAGGTTGCCAACCTCCTTTTATTACTGTGGGGAGCTGCTCCTGAGATGGAGACAATCTTTATCTTACAAAAGCGTGCAATGCGAGCTGTATATGAAATGGATCCTATGGAATCTCTAAGGGATATTTTTAAAGAAATTGATATATTAACTTTACCGAGTCTGTATAGGTATAATTGAAAATATTATGTATGTTCGGAAAAAATTGAGTAAAATTAAATTAAATAGTGACAACCACGAGGGATAAAGATAAAATAGCGGTGCTAGGTTTTAGATTAGCAAAGACAAACAAAAGGTCCTTCTTAGGCAATTGTGTGCGATTTTATAATAAATTGCCCAAACACATTACAACGCTCACAGAAAGCAAATTCAAGTTGCATGTGAAGAATATTTTGATAAAGAAATCTTGCTACACAGTTTGTGATTACATAAAAATCCTACCTCTTTTTTCGTATTATTTGACATAAAACCTTCTTGAGATTTGACGATTGTATTTTTTTTGTTAGCAGCTAAAAAAACAGAAGAGTGCTAGCAGGGCAGGTATGGATTTTCATACAACATTCCTTTACTGCTACGGAGGGAAGGTATGAATAAATAATGACGAATTTTTTGAACCGCAATAGACGTCATCATCAACCTTAAAGTTTTTTTTATCGCGGCAGGTGTATTGCAGTTCTATTGATACAATATCGTTCAGGCTATATGTTAGGAAACAATAATTATACAATGTGCAATCATGTATATTAAGTACCTACTTACTATTAATGAACCCACAAAAAGTTTTAAATGCCAATTTCTTTATAGTTGATAGGCTAGCTTTTGCCCACTTTCTCATCTGATGGTAAGTGATGATGTGGTCGAAGATGTAGTTCAGACTAACCTAGAATTACTGGCTCTCAAGGACAGCTGCCGGAACTTTGGCGAAAGATTTTCTACTGGTGGGTGGTAGCTAGCCAGGTAAGCATTCGCAAAAGACTGCCATCGTAAGACAACAACCGTGACCGACGACGGCTTAAAGTGCTCTCCGAAGCACGTGCATGCTCAGTAGTAATGTAACTAGCGGTCACCCACCCATTCAAGTCATGACCGCGGCGGAAGTTTTTAAAGCTCAGTGGCTTTGGCTATGGACTGCCGCGCAGCAGGTCCATGGTTCGAATCCCGCCCCGGGCTTGAGCTTCACCGCATGGTGGAAGGGAATTTTTGCGAATGCCCGCCTGGCTAGCAACCACACTCAAGTAGAAAATCTGTCGCCAAGCACCTAACGGTGTGTTCCGGCAGCTGTCCTTGAGAGCCAGTAATTCTTGGTTAAGCCTGTTAACACCTTCGACCACGTCATCACTTACCATCAGGTGAGATTGTGGTCAAAGACTTACCTATCAGCAATAAAAAAAAATAAGTTGCTTAACTTAGCTGATCGGTTAAGAGCGGCTAAGCAAACTACGCTACGAGCATTTCGTGCAATTTTATATTTTGTTATTTACCGTCTGTAATATTTTAAAAACAATTAAAATTTCTCGGTGGTGCGCTCGCAGAGCCAAAACTTCCTGAGGATGGTTCGTATAGAAGTGAAACGCGTCGGACTTTCTTCCGGATTGGCTACGTGGCGTTTAATATAACGCCACGTCAGCTTAGCAGGAAAATTAAACCCTAAATTTTTTTTTCTAAAATATTAATGTAAAATTTTCTTAGGGTCCGTTTCAGAATGTTCTTATAAAGTTTCGGATTGCTAACAAACACATAAAATAACCGAATGATAAAAAAACAGTTAACATGCAGCGAGTTTCAAGCTTTAACCGATGGATAGGCTAAATCGATGACTGTGAAACGCAAAGATAGTGTTTGGTTTAATAAATATGTTCTGGGTAGTATAACCGGAACATTCTGAAACAGGCCCTTATAATAATTGTTATTACTTATTAAGATTTTTTTTTATTCTGAATCAGAAGGAAAACCCGTCGTAATCAATGGAAAGGTTTCCATTATAGTTTTTTCACATAAATGTAAATCGCTCATTCTCGTCATTAGGCATTCTTCACCTAATTGCTGTACTCTTGCTAATTGTATTCATACATAAAAAAATTAACACGTCAAAGGGTCGAATTTTACAATTAAAAAGGCATTACACTACTAAGCGGTTTTCAAGTGATGAGAGTTAAAAAAATATGTACTCGTAGTGTAGGACACAGGCAAGGTGAGCGCAATTTGATGAAAAAATACCGACTTCGACAAGTTATTTCACACTTTTGAGTGTTGAGGTCGGTTCGATTTTTTGGTAAAAAAAAAATTTCACACTTTTTAGTGACCCTTGCTACTAACGGGATCGATTATCATTCATTGTGATTTGTGAACGACTATATCACCAAGATAGGAAAATATGTTTCAGTTATTTTAGCGTTACGCAAAAACGGCTTCACCGATTTTGACAAAACTTAAATGGGACCAAACGACAAGCATCATCTTTCAAGCAAAAAAAAAAATTTCAATATCGGTTCACCCAGTCAAGAGTTCTGAGGTAACAAACAAAAAAAACAGACAAATTGAGAACCTCCTCCTTTTTTGAATGTCGGTTAATAATGCAAAAGTAGCCTCATGCGCTCAGTTGCCCCCTCGCGTTTGTACCGAGCGTCTGTACTTCAGCCCACCTAATTAATGCAACTTTTGATGTAATTAAAATAGTAATTCTGGCAAACAATAATCAGCGGTGATCACCGAAATGTAGTACTTTGATTTACCCATCCCAGTAGGCAGCCAAGATCACGCATAGAGAAGAAATTAGGGCGCACATATTATAAACCTTAAGGGACGTGCGCCACGACACGACACACCAGATAAACATTACAGAGAACCTTATATGTAGTAGAGAAGACGTGGGAGGGCGACCTTCACCCATCTGATAACTTAATTATACATATCTTTTTTAAAAAAGTAATTTATCAAACATCCCTATGATAACTTGCCTATAGAAAAGTTTTCATAGCTATTATGTTATACAGGGTTATTGGTAAAATGCTAACAACCTCTTATGGTTGACTGCTGCTAGTCCTAAAAAACATTTTGAGATTATTTTTTTGTTTTTAAAATTGTTTTTTTTTTAATTCTTTTCTGTGTTTTTGGCGGAATAAGCACGAGGACCACCAAATATTAAAAGTCTCTTGTGCCCGTAATGTATTATATCATTTTTTTAATACTTTGCTTGATGTTATTCAAAACTCTATTCAAAGGGAGCGCGGCGTGGTCCAGTGCTGCCATGGCGGGCGCTCTTGGCTCGGAGTAGGTCTCAAATCACAAAAAAAACGCATAATGTTTGTTAGGACTATCAGAAGTCAACCCTGAAAGGTTGTCAGCATTTTACCAATAACCCTGTATATATGATGGGTAAAGTCAATCTTCCCCGGCTCTTAGACTATAAGAAAAGATCCAATATGTGTGCATAAAATAATAAAATATTATGTTGAGAGACGGCAGGGCGGCGCCTTGCGATTCATGCGATTGTATAATGTATTCCCCTTTTTTCTGGTTAATAAAATTAAACAAGATTTTTTTGCTTAAAATATAGGGCAGCTGTCATTACAAACTTGCAAAGTCATTTCTTTTTTATCAGGAACTAATTATTACTAAAGAAAATACGACCTCGAAATCACTAAACCGAAAACACGTTTTGCCTCCATGTTCAGAGGACCACCAGACAAATTCGAAAAGTTTTTACATAAAAGGAAATGATAGGAGCCTAGATACTTTTGATGCCATATAATATTGAATTACTTAAGCTTTGTAGGAGGAAGCAGGGGGCATAACGAAAAGTCGATCTCGTTGGATTCTCGCCGTATTCCTCACAGTATTGTTTCCTCTTAATGGAGTACACAAGTAAATATATACTATACTGTATCAGCCGGATTGTCCACTGCTGAACACAGCCTCCCCCATTAAGGGGGGGTTTGCCGTAATCCCCACGCTTAGCAAGCGTTTTGGGGATCGCAGTTCAAGATGGCAGTTCCTCTGAAGGCGCTGCTGCCCACAATCCGGTATTTTAACTTTAGTCGCCTCTTACGGCACCCACAGGTAGCAACAGGGGGTGACATTCTAACCCGGCACCCCCCGCGGTCACTGTAAATAACCCATTAAAAAAAATATATTGAATGTGTTTAAACTGCTACGCAAAAGAGTTTTATGTATTTTTTTAATGTTATAAAATGGTTTAGGTATTTGTTGCAAAATTATTAATTTAATCATCAGATCCATTCCTTTTCGTGTTCCAGCTTCATCGAAATCTCCACGACCTCAAATATTCTTCATCTGGTACCCCGAGTCACGGTAATGTTTATAGATAACATTACCGTGCCCGAATGTTCCCTTGTGCCGGCTGGGGTGCTCCTGGAGAACCGCACGTTGCACCGTCAGGTTCTTTTCTTCCTGAGCGTGGTAGCTAACCAAGGCCCCTACTTCGTCGAAGTATCGAACTTCGGGTCTGAAAGATAGATTGCCGCAAAATACGTATTGGCTTACTTTTGTTTAACTTCGTTCGTAGCATAGTCTTGCAAGCATTTGCCTGCGTAGATTATGAACAACATATTTTTAAATCAGATTCGTATGGTTTGTACATTTTCAAAATATGAAATTATAATTTATTCGTTTAATTATAAGTAGTCACCAGTTCTAAATATGCAGAAAAAATACAAATACTAATGAGGATATAAATACGAATGGAGAACAAAGACATTAACGTAAATTTTAAATATCTAACCTGTATTTTCGCGATCAGTAGCGACACCTCTCGCTGATCCATAACTACATAGGACTCTCAGATTCTTACTATGTGAAAATGTTCTTTAACTTCTCTCAAGTAAGACTTAAAACTGATTGAGGCATAATAGCGTATGGGACATTCCATAGCGGGGCAAGATTTGTGATGAACGATGCGGTGCGAACATAGACTAGATGAAACAACAAACCTCGTACCGAAAATTCGGTTTTCGTTGTCTAAAGTGTCGCTCTCAACACGAAAAACTAAGCTTCGTTGAATTGTAGTAGCGGCCCAGGCAAGATTTAGTAAAATGGCCACCAACATAATCTGCTCTGTTTATTCGTCTGTGTTGATTTAGTTTTTATACAAACGAAATGCTTACGAAGCATTAAAAACCTTACCACGATTCTTTATGAATAAAATATTGACCATCATGTATAGCTAATATATATCTATGACGTAGGTGAGATGTATGTTGGAAAATTAATTGATTGTTTGTAATAATTTGTGCAGTCCGAGAAAAACAAAGTCGAATAAAAGTTAATTAATAAACAGCATAAGTATTGCACGTAAATTAATAATATATCAGCAAACACGTACGTCGTAAATTTTGTACTGTAGACTCTGCTCGCGAGTTTGCAAATAGACTTGTACGAGCGGCATTTCCCAATTGCAGCTGTCGCAACCGGTGGCGGCAGCAGTCGACCGTCGACGGTGGTGTCGGCTGCGGTTCATGTCAGCGTCGAGGATCTACGGCAGGAGCAATGCCACTCGTGTATAAGAGCCCTTATATACTAAGTAAATCAGAGAAAACGTGTCTACTAAGATAGCTATATAAATGATGTGTAAAATATGACACTTAAGAGGGCGAGGAGCTTATTGTAACAAAAAATTAACCAAAAAATCAAATAGTGGCCCTCCCAGCGTCTTTGTTCCCCGAGAGCTACAACCGGGAAGTCTTCAAGTCTAGAGTGAATAAGTATGTTCTAGGCAAGCATGCTCCACCGTCGACCGCGTCGTCACTTACCATCAGGTGAGACTGCGGTCAAATGCTTGGCTAAAGGCAAAAACAAAAAAAAATTGACATATAGTCAGTGAAACGATATGTTACCTACCAACTCAAACACACAAACAAGATGTTTGACGAAATGAGAATTAATATAAGTATACTCTGTTTTCAGCAACGTGATGCTATTATATCGACCCCCCTTCAAAGTTTTACATACCGTTTCACACACGAAAGCGCGCCCCTACATATTTATTAAATGAAATTAAAATGAAATGAAATATCTATTCATTTCCACACAAATAACACACACAGAATAAAATTAAACTTAAAAAAAAATAGGTGGTTCGAAAATATTGCGGGCAATAGGGCCACACTCAGCATAAGCCGCGTGACATTTTGATGCACGCGCGACGTTGTTTTTCAGTGCACCCCTATGCTCAGGCTGATGTTCGCTGTTAAATGTAGTTGCAATACTTGCAACTTCTACTACCAACCCTAAAAAAAAAAACACAATGCTTTATCTGTTACAAACGTACGAAAAGACACAGTAGCACGTAAGATAGTCCATGTCACTTTATTGTAACTACCCTCTTTAACTCAAGATTTAATGAGAACTAGCTAAATGTTACCATTTTGTTTTGTAAGTTTTTAAGAGGCGATCCTAGCCTGTAAAATTAATAATTATAAGGATAGTTGTAACTTAGTTTTTAGCGCTGAGCTGTATATAACACGTGAATATTTATGTTAATAAAGAACTTTAAAAAAACAAAAATCAAATCAGTGTACACACGAGACCTACACGTACATATTTGTATCAATGAGACGCACCTTCGTGTGTGAACAAGATCTGAATCAGTACATTATGCCAGAACACAGTTTGTAAGGTTATTTTAGTAAATAATACGGGATAACTCACGTGAATCAGTCAGATAGCTCTGACTATAGTTGAAACCGCATTGGGTGGTCTCTTTACACGACTGCCCAAATTAGGAGAGTTAGATAGATAAATAGATAGGAAATTCTTTATTTGCATACCTTAAAAATAACATTACAAAGAAACAACAAATAAACGTATACAAAGGGCGGTCTTATTGCTTAAAGCAATTTATTCCAGACAACCTATCTGAGGAGAAAAAAAACTCGCAAAAATTAGCCAGGTTGGCAGTGAACAAATTAAACATAACTTATGTATTAAATAAATACATTATACATACTTACCAACATTAAATATTATCTAAATAAACGTACATACAAACACTAAATAAAGACATACATATAGGTATACATATATATATACTAACATACCTTATGATATGAGTTATGTTTTTAGGGTTCATGTATGTTTGTGAGTTTCTTTATTCCACCATAAGTTCTTTGATGTTTGACATATCCGCGTTAGATTCGTCTTGATAGCGCAAGCGACACTAAGTACATAAAAATAAATAAAAACTTATACTGGCACATTTTAGACGCCATATTGTGAGATAAAGTTTCGAAGCAGTGATAGCTCTGTGGCTTTGGCTGTGGACTGCCGCGCAGCAGGTCCATGGTTCGAATCCCACCACTGGCTTGAGCTTGGACGCATCGTGGAAGGGAATTTTTGCGAATGCCCACCTGGCTGGCAACCACCCTCAAGTGGAAAGTCCTGTCGCCAAGCACCTAACGGTGTGTTCCGGCAGCTGTCCTTGAGAGCCAGTAATTCTAGGTTAAGCCTGTTAACACCTTCGACTACATCATCACTTACCATCAGGTGAGATTGTGGTCAAGGGCCCATCAGCAATAAAAAAAAGAATTTTTTTTTTCCAAACCCATCGAGTGGGGTATCAAGTGCATGAAGTGCTTTAAAAAACTATTTCATAAATATATAATCACTTGCAGTTCTCATTTTAATGGAAAAATAATTCGTTTAATGAAAATAAATAATGTGCGGTCGGGTTTTTAATTAATTTATACTTGTTCAAGGAGAGCTCGGCATGCCCACGATGACGTCTCGCTGAGCACTCTTGTAGAGTATGCTACATTTTTTTTTGCTGCGTTTTTTTTTCTGGTTGCCTTTTTATAAAAACTATATACAACACTACAACTACTGCCACGAAAGCATTAAGGTAATGTACAAGCCATTGCAGCCTCGCGGTAGTCCAAATGCTCCAACCCACAACCAGTAGACAGCATATCCCGCATGTTGGTACCTACTGCTGCCCCGTTGGATTGCAAATATTGCAATGCTTCGTTGAGCCAAATTGGTGAATAATTTTATTATTTATTTATAAGTTAGTAGGTTCATAGACTACATATCAATACTACACTTGACACTTTATTACTTAAATCTAATGATCGCAAGATGACGTCAAAAGATAACGTCATCTTGCGATCGACGTCACGAGATGACGTCCACATTATATCGGTTTACGTTGCTGGTTTTTGTGGACATAAAATGTTGTCTACATATAAAATTGAATCATTAAATCTGTTTTGTATTTTTAGAAGTTAACGCCATTAAAATATAACTGATTGGTGAGAAAACTATTTTATTTATACATTCCTAGTAATTTTCTTGATTATGTTAATTTACTATATTGCTGGAGCTCCCCAAGCTGTGACATAGCGAAGTATTATTATTATGTTATATAACATGGCGACATTGTGACTCTACGGAAGGTTCACTTCCGCGGTGGCTTTGTTAGATAGAACTTTTCCAGGGTTCTGTAAAGAGATAATACTTTATTGTACACCAAACTACGAATAAATATGTAAAGAAGCTCACGCAACAACAGAACGCTAACATTACGTCGTTTAAACCGTAGAGTGCGGCGCAACAACATTACTGCACAGCGACCAATCGGTACCCAGAATTTCTAAACGCAAATTGAATTTGGAAGATTGTGGGGTTTTTAGGGTTCCGTTCCCAAAGGGTAAAAACGGGACCCTATTACTGAGACTTCGTTATCCGTCCGTCTGTCACCAGGCTGTATCTCAAGAACTAGACAGTTGAAATTTTCACAGTTGATGTATTTCTATTGCCGCTATAAGAACAAATACCAAAAATAAAATAAATATATAATTTATTAAAATATAAATTTTAATTAAATATATTTAAAGAGCTTTAACTATTCACAGAATATTTAGTTGTATGTAAAAATAAAGGGGGCTCTCATTCAATAAAAAGTGTCTGTAACTTGCAAGATTAGGTTACAGATAATGGTACGGAACCCTTCGAGCGCGAGTACCACTCGCACTTGGCTGGTTTTATTCAAAATTACGGTAAAAATATCCAAAAAAGTAAATATAACCAAAATTGCAAAACATAATTTTCAGTTCCGTTAATTGAATTAGATTTTTGGAACTTATTTATTTTTCACCTAACTAGCTCGGAAAAGTGTTGTTTTTCATCCGAAATCTGTGTAGAAAAGTGCTTATCATACGCTAGCAAAATTTTTTTTTTTTGATATTAGAACCTTGACTTCAGTTCAACGTTCAAAGGGGCAACTCAACTGATAATGAGTTAGTATTTAAGGCACAGAAGCGTTGCGTACGATCCACGTTTCGCTTAAAACAATTGATAGCTGTTTAAAAAAATATAAAATTCTGACACTTTCTTCAATTTACATTTTTGAAGTAGCAATGTTTGTAAGAAACAATCCTGATTTATTCTTAAAAGAATCAGATGCGTAATAGACGAGATAATTTAAAATCTATATATCCAGGCAAAAGCAAGATGTTGCGCAAAGGGATATTAGGAATGGCACCTAATATAATTATAATAAAGTACCAAACTATATTAGAGACATGAATCATAATTTATTTAAAAGGACATTGAAAAATATACTGACTGCTAAATGCTACTACACAATAAATGACTTTTTAAATGATACATTTTGACATATTATTATTTTTATTTTTTTTCATTGACACAATATCAATATCCTTTTATTTAATTTAATTATTGTAATTTACATATAATTGAAGTTAATATTGTATAATATAATTTACGATATTCAAAATATGATGTGTTGCACACCTTAATGGCGTTACCACAGCGCTCACCCAATTAATAAGACCATTTTTTTGTATATAACCTGTGTTATTGCAATAAAAATAATTTGAATTTGAATTTGAGTTCCAAAAAAATAAACTTTTGCCATTCTAAGAATTTTATTCATCTTCATATTAAATGACACTAAGTAATATCCTATATATTATTTAAGTTGTTATACTTACACCTAACATTTTCCTCGCTGTAATGATATGAAAAATTGTGAGTAACAAGCGCACGGCAGCAAAGTTATGTTGCGTCTCGTACCTAAACCTGAAACCCGAAATAGTTACAGGCACATGAGACTTAACAACTGTATGTCTCAATGTGATGGGCGCAGTACATTTCGTCACATGACGAAATGCATCTGTTATAGGCTATGCAGTGGGCAGTAGCTCGACCTTCGTAATTAAATTTTAAAAAAAAGTTGACGATCTTAGTCACTTCGCTCATGGTTAAATCCTAGAATCCTTGGGTTCCTCAGGTTTATATAAAAGTACCTACTCGCGTCAAATAACAACTGAACCCTTGCTTACCTAATAACTATTGTTATAGAGTGGCGACGCCGACATTCTATCCCATTTCGAGTTTAGAAAATACGGTTTCATTCAAAATGCGACAATGTTCTGCACTCAACTGCATTGCATTAGCCATTTAAGATGGTATGGGTGAAAGAGGTTGTGTGATGTACAATAAAGTATTTAGTTCTAACATCTGGCAACAATCTATGCATGCTATTTAGTCTCTGGTTAAGAAAAATATAAGGCGGAAGCTGCTATAGTGTGTTGTGTTAATTTCAAGTTTTAAATAAATCCCAAATATTGCCTAATTTTGAAGCAGTGATGGCTCAGTGGCCATCACTCAATCTCGTCTCAATGTCCAATGCATCTGTTATAGGTTATAGTCAGAGGTTAGTCCGGTTAACATCAGGTGGGACTCGAGTCACTCCGTCACAAACATAAAAAAAACAGTTCTCTATTATTATAACTGCTGTGCCCGGATTTTCTGCCCATCCTTCAGGCCTGACAATATATCTAATTCAATTAAAATTCTAACGGAGTTGCGAAATCGATGCTGCTCTTATAACGACCGTGGGTTTTTTAGTAAGCGCAATATTTCACTGATTCATCAAGCATTCAAGGCTTTCTTCGAAATTATTCTGCTAGGCTAAATGTATCATTTTAACTGACAGCGCGACCTCTGTCTACTATCTCAGATGCTAGTAACTGGCGGTCAAGGGCAGCTACCGCACACCGGCACCGCTCCGGAACAAGCAGAGCGTTAGGTACCTACATGCACAGAATAAAAACAACAATAGGATAACTCCGCTCCGCAAAGCCTTTCTATTATACAGGGTTATTGGAAAAATGCTAACAACCTCTTGGGATTGAATTCTGCTAGTCCTAACAAATATTTTGAGATGTTTTTTTTTTTTAAGGTAATGAATAGATTCAGGCGTTACTTTGCGGAAATCCATATTTAATAATAAATACTTTTAAAAGTATCCTAAAAAACATTAAATAATATTTAAATAAAACACTTAAAAGAGCATAAAATTATATATCTAGTGATTTCTCGATCGTGCGCTCGGTGAGTCAAGACCTCCTGAAGATGCTTCGTTTAGAAGCGAAACTAGTCGGGTATTCTTCCGGTTAGGCTGCGTGATGTTTGTGACGTCACGTAGATGACAGGAAAATTAGGCGGAATTGTCACTAGATATATAATTTTATGCTCTTTTAAGTGTTTTATTTAAATATTATTTAATGTTTTTTAGGATACTTTTAAAAGTATTTATTATTGTTTTTTTTTGTTTATAAAAAAATATTTGTTATTTAGTTTTTTTAACTGTTTTTGGGATTTTTTAATTGGAATAATCACGAGGACCACCTGATGTTAAAAGTCTCTTATGCCTGTAGTGTATTACCTATTTCATATTTTTTATTACTTTGCTCGATGTAAATAGTCAAAACTCTATTCAAAGGGAGCACGGCGCGGTAGTGTTGCTGCGGCGGGCGCTCTTGACTCGGAGTAGGTACGCTTTAAAACATAAAAAAACAACTTCTCAAAATGTTTGTTAGGATTAGTAGAAAAGGGTTGACCTTAGAGGTTGTTAGCAGTTTTCCAATAAACGATCTAGGAAGAAATAAGGTGCACTTCAGCTCGCAAAGCACGAAGCACCTAATATTTTTATTCACCTACGCAGCGTCTCTCTTTCTATCGCATGTGCACACATAGCTCTGTCTCCTTCTGACGCGGCACACACGTACAATAATCCCGACCGGACGGATACGCATATGTACCTGTAGTGAAATAAAACACGTCCTCCTTGTTAATACATTTATATAACTTGAGCTTCATCGCACTGTAGTGACATTTTGCGAATACCCGCCTGGATATCAACCACCCTCAAGTGTATGCAGAATGTCTTACGTATATACAGGGTTATTGGTAAAATGCTAACAACCTCTTAGGGTTGATTTCTGCTAGTCCTAACAAACATTTTGAGACCACCTAACGGCCCGGTCACCGGACCCAGTAACTAAATCGCGGCGCGCGGCGCGGGAGCACCAACTCGTAGAATATACGTTGGCATGGCATCCGCTGCGTTTGATTGTATGCACGGTAGCCTAGCCTATAAGATTTCGCTATTTCCTCAATTAGTAATAGTAACCCTCACTAGTCTTAATAGCGATTAGCCACAGTTTAAGAGTAAACTTCATACTTGATTTTTGGACATAAGAATTTGTTCTGTTTATTACTAAGCTAGCAAAGTTTATCTATCTAATTTAAGTTGTTATGTTATGACATGTTTAGTATTTTAAGATGCGTTATTAGTTTCTTATTTGAATACTATTATTCAAATAGATACTGTAAAGAGTATAGAGAAATACCTGCTTGTTTAAGCTAATAAAAATTAATAATACTCATGTTACTTCTCCGCCCATAAGTAAAAGTAATCAATTGTAAAAAATATTAAGTGTGATTTTGATACTTGAATAGCAATCTCTAGACAAGCATCAGCGTTCAAATAAAAAAAGAATTGTCAAAATCAGTTCACCAAGTCTTAAGTTCAGAGGTAACAAACATTTAAAAAAAACAGACGGATTGAGAACCTTCTCCTTTTTTAAAGTCCGTTAAAAAGAAGAAATTACATCCTTTTTAATCCGTTGACAATTTAAATTTAGAACGATATTAATTAGTAGGTACATAAACAATAATATTAGTCTATGGACAACACAATGCCTTTTAAAATAAGTACATATTTAAATATGATATAGTGACCTCGATATTGGTCGGCGAATACGCAGGTACTATGTACTATAACTAATCGACTCGTATCTGACACTGTCGACCTTATATTAATGCAAATAATACTAATGCCTTTATCTGATTATACAAATAATCGATACGAGGTCTCTGAGATTATTTGAGGACCTAAACATTCAAAAGTGTCTTTTAAACAACAAAATTGACTTTTAACCGCGCAAAAAAAAACGCCGAGTTTCTCAATTCGTTTGTATATTTGGTATTTTTTTTAATATTCGTTACCTTAGAACTTCTGAGTGGTGTACAGATTTTGATGATTCTTTTTTGATTTGAAAGCTAATGCTTGTCGTTAGGTCCCATTTAAATTTCATTAAAATCGGTCACGCCATTTTCGAGCTACATTCCAATAACTGAAAAATATTTACCTATCTTGATGATATAGTCATTGACAATGAATGACAATCGATCCCGTAAGTAGCGAGGGTCACTAATTCGATTGATATAATTAGTTTTAAAACCCAGAAAAGGTGTATTCGCGTTATAAACAAGGCCTGGTTTCTGGATAGCTGCACACCAGGACATATACCCGCCAGCCAAAGTGTGAACTTTTATATAAACTCAACGTGTTATTTAAAAAAAACTCGCATGTAAATATAGTGTATTATTAGACCTATCGTTTCTGGCTTAAATCCTTTTTCTTTTGGACTATAATTAAAATTTTTATTATATAGCGTTTAGTATATAGCACTGGTTTTTAGGAGTTTGAGCCAGTTATTCGTAGCTCCAGATTTATTTAAAAAGTATAGTACACATGTATAAATAACTTCCTATTATAGAAAGTTCATTATATTCCCCATGTTTGTGGTGCAATAGAAATATTAAAAACATACTTATTTTTCTTGAAAGAGATGCTTAAAGTTGGGTCTTTCTTTTATCTAAAATTACGAGTTTTTGAGCTAGTGTAATTTCAAAACTGTATAATTTAATGAAAATCTGATGCACCACAAACCTAGATATTAGGGTAGTTATTACGTAGGTAAAAAATCATTGAGTTTTATTCGCTATTATTAAAATGAGATTGGAGCTGCGTTTTGTATGGGGGCGTTCGTCTAAAATATACGCAAAATTCTACCGCTGCCTTACATGTACTGCAAGGGTATTTGTTTGTTTACCACAGCCCATCCAGGTTTTTTTATTAAACGTAGCGAAGTCATTATTAGACAAAATAGATCATAGTATGAACATTTACTATAGGTACCAACTAGGGATGGGCCGAATATTCGTTTTATATTCGGTATTCGGCATATTCGGCAGGTTTGCCGAATATTCGTATTTGGCCGAATATTCGGTCAAATCACCGAATATTCGATAAAATGGTAGGTACTCAAAGTTAATACGGTATTAAACCGATTGATCATGAGTTGAGTGTTAAATGTGTCCTATATTTTGTTTTGATGTGGTAAGTAAATTGCAGTATTTTTATGTAGACACTGTAGTTTTATTTCCAATAACAGGAGTTAAAAATATGGTTATTAAAAACAATTTATAAGTATGTAGCTGTTTTGGGGTTAAACTACTGTACGGTGCAACCGCATATTCGCCCGCGTAATCATTTTTGGCATCGTTCTAAGTAAATGACCAGTTCGTTAATAGTATCGATTTGATCGTATCTCACGCGGCTCACTATCATTAAATCACTATATTTATTTTACATATCAAATAAACATTTATATCAACTAGCAAATCAAGGATTTATTTCTCATTTTATATCATATTTAGAATACGGTCTCGGACCGTACAACTACTGTGAACTCTTTATAATAAATAACGTTATTATAATCAGATCTTAATTGTGAGAAATTAAGTTTTTTTTTTTTATTTATATATTTTAAATATAAAAATTCCCATAACAAACTTACGCGGTGAAGTTTTATTGTTTACTATATGATGCAATAATAACATCGGCGGTACAACGGGGGAGCGGGAGGGAGTGTCCGGCGCATTATTTAAGTAAGGTAATCAATTGTGCCGAACATTCGGCCGAATGTTCGTATTCGGTGAAACCCATGTTCGGCCCATCTCTAGTACCAACATCCGTGCCGCAGAGTCATTTATAAAAGAAAGGTAAAAAATATGTGTATATAAACTTATAATAATTTACCAAATACGATAAAAATGTTAGAAGGCAATAGTTTTAAAAAACAATTATGTGATTGGCTCTTAACAAAATGCTTTTATGGTATTAAGGAATAATTAAATTATAATTTCAAAAATGAATTTTAATATTTACACGTCTGCTTGCAGGCTGAATGCTGTCTTCTTATCCGTTACGCTCTTGACAGAGCGGTCGTGATCGTTATGCAGTAGTAGGTACTGGCAGGGTAGATGTGATGCGCCCTACGATGTTTCGCCACGTACCTTTGCCTGCTGGAGGTAATGACCACTGGTTCAGGGAACTGCGGCACTGGTTCAGGGAACTTCCGATGGCACACTTGATCTGGTCAGTCCAACACGTGGGAGACCTTCCGCGCGGTCTAATGCCCTCCACTTCTCCTTGGACGACAAGGCGTTCTAAGGACTGATTGTCGCGCCGGGAAACATGTCCGAAGATGCTGAATGCTGTACTAGTTGACAAATTGTAAAATCTTGTTAATGTAAGGATTTGTACTGTATTCTCGCAAATTAAATATTGATTTGATTTAAAAAGAGCGAAAAAAACTTGTAGATACCAAAAAAATTTAACCGACTTCAACACTCAAAAGTGTGAAATAACTTGTTGAAATCTGTACCATGCGCACAATATTGTGATAATATAATTATTTAATACCTAATATACATATATAATTATGTAGATTAAAGCGTTTTATTAAGAATTAGGCATTGGCCATGACGATGGTCGGAGTCCACAAACAGAACCTTGTGTTTTTATTATATTTGGAAGGGCAGCGGCAGCTTACGGAAATATTTGCTTTTGCGACGCTTAAAACATGCCGACTAAAACATCGCCATGACGAAATATGGTTTAAACCGACTTCAAAAAAGGAGGAGGTCTGTATTTTTGCTATGTTTGTTACCTCGTACACCGAAAAAAAATTTATCCTTCCATTAAAATTAACTCTGCAAGTTATATATATTTGACTGTATCAGCCGGGTCGTCCACTGCTGAACATAGCCTCCCCTATTAAGGGGGTATTTGCCATAATCCCCACGCTTGGAGGGCGGGTTGGGGTCGCAGTGTAAGTTGGCAGTTCTTTAGAAGACGCTGCTGCCCACCTTCCAGTATTTGTCCCTTAGTCGCCTTTTACGACACCCACGGGAATAAATGGGGAGGTAACATTCTAACCGGGCAAAATAATTATTAATGTTGTGATTATGTATATCATAATCACAATTGGCTTGCATGGTGGTAGGGCATTTTGCGAATGCCCGCCTGGCTACCTTCCACCCACAAATAGAAAATCTGTTGCCAAGCACCTAATGGTGTGTTCCAGCAGCTGTCCTTGTAGAGAGCCAATAATTCTAGATTAACCTGAGCCACATCTTTGACCACATCATCACTTACCATCAGGTGAGACGGTGATTAAAAGTTACCCTATCAGCTATAAATAAAAAAAAATCAAAGAACATGTTAATTTTACATTAAGTTGACAATGAAATCAATTATATAATAAATATACATAGAATATATTATACTATAATCAGTGATTTGAAATATATAGATTAGTTATATCCGAACACCACTGCTCTAAAAGCTTACTAGAATTTACCTATCTACATACCTACGCACATGTATATGCAGTTTGTAATGACAAGGAAAGAACGTTCAAATATTATGCGTCATATCTGTTGTAAGAAAGAGATAAATAAGTAATTCGTGTAACCACCGAACCGCCACGAGACGTTCCGATCACCATTATGCTGCGATCTCTTTCACTTTCTCACACCAAACGATACACATATCTCGCTCATCCATTTCATTGAGATTAGTTCCTAAGATCAAACAAAATGACGATATTTTCTATTTCCTCAATAAAAGCAATAATTACGCGTGAAATGAAACAGTTTTCTTATCTCTCACAGTGCCTGTATAATTGGTGCAGAGTCTAAAGCCACAAGGAAGGCATATTGTCCACAGATTATTCCTAAAAAACACGATTAGCGGCGATATTGTATTCACCGGACGCTTGGAAGTGCAAGACTGGTAGTGACTCAGGTGATTACCCTGAATTCGTCTAGTAAATATGGAGGCCATACAACACATCTACAGGTAAAAAAATCTTACACTATAATACAAACATAAGTAGTATAATACAAACATAGTTAGTACAGTAAATTAAAAAAAATTACAAAATATATTAAATGATTATAAATCAATAAAATGTGGAATGTCACTGTTAAACACATAATATTATAATTATAAATTCATCAACCGTTAATGTCCGCTGACTTATCTTTATCCACGAACTTTTGCATAGTGGAAGGGCATTTTGCGACTGCCCGCCTGGCTAGCGACCGACCTCAATTAGAAAATCTGTCGCCAAGCACCTAACGGTGTGTTCCGGCAACACTCCTTGAGACCCAGTGAAATTACAAGCACATGAGACTTAACAACTATGTCTCAAGGTGACGGGCGCAGTGCAATTCGTGAATTGTGACGAAATGCATCTATTATAGGCAGAGGTTTTTTTTTATTTTTTTAGTATGCATTACCCTAGCAAGAAAATCACTCCTGGAATAAATTGAGTTCTACCAATAATTAGTGCGTTATACGCTGTAAATGTGCACCAAATAATAAATTTGTGCACTTTGCCGTTTTGTTAAAAAAAAGGAAAAACCAATTCTGCTGGAGTAACGTTGTTCCAGCAGGAAAATTTTGATCGAATGATCGGAAAGAAAAATTAAGTATATGGACAGATAGCTTATATTTGTGCATAAATGTGCGCCAAAAATTAAATTTGTGCGTCGTAAGGTTTTCGAGATATTTCGTTTCCTGCTGGAGTAACGTTTAGCAAAATCCATTTTCTCGAAAACCAATAATTGTGCGATCTTACAATAAAAGTATATTAGTAGCTCTTAATTTGTGCTTATTTGTGACACCATTAGATTTTCAAAAATCTGTACCATTTCTACGTAATTATGCAATTACGAAAATAAAAAAAATATGTCTAGCGCTAAAACGAACAAACGGTTGTACTCACTAAAAACGGTATTTGGTTCTTCTTGTAATTCCATTCATAAAAAGTAAACTTATTAGACAAAATATACACGCATTTATCAATAATATCAATATTTGTCGCAACCGACAGTGTCATAGTTAGACATCAAAATGCAAGAAATAGAATTAACTCAACATGTTTCGGTGTTAACCAAAAGTTAGTGCGTTTAATGAAATATTTATACTGAAAATTTCAGCTTCATATGTAAAGTATTAAAGAAGATATGAACAAAAACTGAAACAATAGCGAGATTACTGGTTACCCGAGCAAATTCGAAAGATAGCAAAAAAGCGGCGGTTTCATACATATTGATGAGCTTCTTAACTTTGCTCAACTAACAGGTTTACAAATATTGTGCCTGGGTACATTGGGGCATAAAACTGTTAAGGGAAATATTTAATTGCTTTTTATATTGAGTTTATATAAAATGTATTTTATGTAGGTAAGTAACGGTATGTATCTAGTTTGTAGCTTTCCCAACAATAAAAGACTAATAAAATAAATTCGGGTTCCATTACTAACTCAAACATTTTAATGAAATGAAAGTATTTTAGGCATATTAATTGAGATGTTTTTCATTAATTGCTAGTACAAGGACAAATTAGCTTTACGATTGTTAGATGGTGCAATTAGTTAACCATATCACAGAATAAATAATAGTACCTACATAGTTGTTATTGCTTCTCTTCAACTTACCTATACAATACCTACGATTGCAGCGAAGAAGTCGACTGAAGTTCGTACGGCTATTAAATCATGGGAAAGGGATTTATATAGTGTGCTCTGTTGCACTTGCAATTCCTATGGCGAGACGTAGAGATGTAACCACTGTCAAATCGATGTTAATATGATAAAGCAGTTGAAAAGAATAGAATTAACTCTTATTAATTCGATAAAAATTTTCGTAAGTAGTACACATAGGTATTTAAACAATGTTGAAACCAAATTCACTTACGTTAAATCAGCCGAGTAGTTCAATATCGACCGGTTTTGCAACTATCAGAGTCGCTTTGACTTAGTCAGTACTAACTTAATCGATTGATATTGGTATAATTAAAAGGTTTTTCTCTAAGAGCGCTCGAACTTAAAAATAAAATAAAAAAACCTGTTGAAGTGATATTGCCAAAATTTTTATTTTATTTTAAAGGATATTCGCTTACATTATTTATGGAATATAATTTTAGCCAAATGGCCGCAGCGTCTCCGCTGTAGGTGGTGCATCTTGGTGGACCAATTTTGGATGACATTTTCGAATAAATGGGGCTCAACTTCAAGAAGAGCGCGAGTTACGTTGGCCTACAGGGCGGCATTTGACTGTAGTTTGTCTGCATAGACTAGATTCTTCACGTAACCCCACAGAAAGCAGTCGAGCGGTGTTAAGATACACGAATTCACACGATATTGGTGGCCAGTTGATGTCGCCACTCGCTACTACGTGAGATGAGGAAGCATTCGAGTTTCTCATCCAATAAATTTAATGTTTCCCGTGCTGTATGGCAAGTGGCGCCGCGCCGTCCTGTTGGAACTACATGTTAGTTAGATCCATACCATTTAACCTAGGACAACAAAAAAATGTTATCATCTTCGGATTGTTGACTCTGCAGGACGGCCATGAAAGCCATATATTGGACGCAATGCACGGAACGTAAGGCGAATAGGGTACTGAATTATATAATAAATTTTAACAATTTCTACGCGTTGTTGAAGCGAGTAGCGTTAATGTTAATGTTCGATTTTGGATAGACAAAACTAAACATGTTTTGCAAAGATTAGTGGTTGTGTTATTCGGTGCTCACAAACTATATTTGTAATTTAGAATCGACGACATAGATCAAGCAATTTAAAATAATTGTAAAAATAGCAATTGATCAGTGATTGATATGATGAATGCCATACTTACTTGATAAATATTTCATAATAGTTCTTCTGTATATTAACAGAAAAAAAAATATTTCTTTTAAACAAAACCTGCATTTTCATTTGATATTTTATAAGTTGCCTGAGCGTAGGAATTACCTACATAAATAAAAATATTTCGACAAAATAAAAATCTCAACAATACCGTACCGCTATTATAAAAAAATATCACAAATTCCTCTTTAAGTATTTTATGCGTGACTGTACGGACATGAGCTTCCATTAATACTACTTATTAAAGAAGACCATCAATATGTATGAAACCGCCGCTTTTTTGCTATCTTTCGAATTTGCTCGGGTAACCAGTAATCTCGCTATTGTTTCAGTTTTTGTTCATATCTTCTTTAATACTTTACATATGAAGCTGAAATTTTCAGTATAAATATTTCATTAAACGCACTAACTTTTGGTTAACACCGAAACATGTTGAGTTAATTCTATTTCTTGCATTTTGATGTCTAACTATGACACTGTCGGTTGCGATATATATTGATATTATTGATAAATGCGTGTATATTTTGTCTAATAAGTTTACTTTTTATGAATGGAATTACAAGAAGAACCAAATACCGTTTTTAGTGAGTACAACCGTTTGTTCGTTTTAGCGCTAGACATATTTTTTTTATTTTCGTAAATGCATAATTACGTAGAAATGGTACAGATTTTTGAAAATCTAATGGTGTCACAAATAAGCACAAATTAAGAGCTACTAATATACTTTTATTGTAAGATCGCACAATTATTGGTTTTCGAGAAAATGGATTTTGCTAAACGTTACTCCAGCAGGAAACGAAATATCTCGAAACCTTACGACGCACAAATTTAATTTTTGGCGCACATTTATGCACAAATATAAGCTATCTGTCCATATACTTAATTTTTCTTTCCGATCATTCGATCAAAATTTTCCTGCTGGAACAACGTTACTCCAGCAGAATTGGTTTTTCCTTTTTTTTAACAAAACGGCAAAGTGCACAAATTTATTATTTGGTGCACATTTACAGCGTATAACGCACTAATTATGGGTAGAACTCAATTTATTCCAGGAGTGATTTTCTTGCTAGGGTAATGCATACTTTTTTTACTAGCTGCGCCCCGCGGTTACTCCCGCGTGGTGATGGATGGTGATGATAAAAATTATAATATGTGCGCCTTATCCCATGCCATAAGTTTTTGTAAGTATAAGATTTAGATTTGAATATGATCATGTCTCCGATTTTGGCAATAAGCTCAAGTACCCATTCGTCATCGCCGCAATGCTCTATATATTATCTCTCAGTCCTTTATCCCCGAGCTACCTCAAGGAACAATTTAAATTTCTTCATTCTACACATTATCTGTCAGGTAGATATACTCAATGTAGCACAAATTAAAATTGTAAACTTCTGATATACCTACCACTTATAGTTAAAGAGTGATTATTTATAACGTTTGAATCATCGAAAATAGTGCATGGTATTTCAGTGCTATTTTTAGGTATAAAGTTTATTTTTAGTTGACCCACTTCAAAAAAAGAAACAGGTTCTTAAATCTTCTGTATTTTTTTTAAGTTTGTTACCTCAGAACTTTTGACTGGGGGAATCGATTTTGATAATTCTTTTTTTATTTGAAAGCTGATGCTTCTCGTTTGGTCCCATTTACATTGCATCAAAATCGGTCTAGCCGTTTTTGAGTTACACTCCAATAACTGACTAAAATATTTTCCTATTTTGATGATATAGTCATTGACAGTGAATGACAATCGAACCCGTAAGTAGCAAGGGTCACTAAAAAGAGTGAAATTTTTTTTTTACCACAAAATGGAACCGACTTCAACACTCAAAAGTTTGAAATAACTTGTCGAAGTCGGTACCACGCGCACTATATTGTTATAATAGGTACTTTTCAACTATCATGGTACCGACTTCAACAAGTTATTTCACGCTTTTGGTAAAAAAAAAACAATTTATGTATTTTAGGATAATCTGCTGCAGCTTCATCAGGCGCGACCACAACATCACTCACCAACAGGTGAGCCAGTATCCAAAAGCTAAGCCACCTGTAAAAAAACAACACGAGATATTCATGGGCTCGTCTCATCTATAAATATAAAACAAATTAAGCATTCATCTACTTTATGTAGGTATATGTATTTATGCAAAAAACTAATATTTACTAAGCCGTCGGCACTTTTATGACTAAACACATAAATTTGGATAGAGCTGGGTCGCCTTGATGTCATGGGGATTTTGTTTGTGGTCCGTAGTAATACATGTTTGGAGAAAAATAGCCTTTTAAATCATCATAGTTAAATAGTTGTCGGCCATCGAGTCAAATATCAATGAAAAATCGCAAATCGATTTACAGGTAAAAAAAAAATTACAGGTAAATTCTCTATGGTACCGGATTGCCGTTTTATTTTATTGCTGATTGGTAAGCCTTTGACCACAATCTCATGTGATGATGTGGTCGAAGGTGTTAACAGGCTTAACCTAGAATTACTCTGCTGTCTCAAGGACAGCTGCCGGAACTTTTTTTTATGCTTGATAGGTTAGCCTTTGACCACTATCTCACCTGATGGGAAGTGATGTGGTCGAAGATGTTGTTCAGGCTAACCTAGAATTACTGGCTCTCAAGGACAGCTGCGGGAACACACCGTTAGGTGCTTGGCGTCAGATTTTCTACTTGAGGGTGGTCGCTTGCCAGGCGGGCATTCGCAAAATGCCCTTCCACCATGCGGTGAAGCCCAAGCCCGCGGCGGGATTCGAACCATGGACCTGCTGCGCGGCAGTCGGTCCAACATCGCTGAGCCATCACTGCTTCACAAAATACTTTTGTTTGGCACACGTGTTCTTGAGGTCAAGTCTACAAATCAATTATTTATTCGTAGAGGTCAGGACTATAATTTTGGGAGGCAGTTCTTATCCTTAATAAACTACGTTTATAACGCTTTGTCCATTTATTGAACACCGTACGTTTTTTTCGCCCAAATAAAACCTCTTAATAATAAGATTTCCTCCAGAAAGGGCTTTCAGGACGAATTTTATAAATATGCCACTTTGTATCACTATAAATATTTATACATAGTATTTTATTAATACTAGTTACGCCCTACGGTTTCACCCGCGTGGTGATGGATGATGAAGATGATAAAAAGTAACTTATGTGTCAATCAGCGCTTCATCTATCCCCCTGACAAATTTCATCAAAATTGGTCCAACAGTTTGCGCGTTAAGAAGTAACAAACACACTCACAAACTTTCGCTTTTATAATGTACTCGTAAGTGTGAATATTATGTATGATTTATTGTGACCTACATAGGTGATTGGGGGTAGTTTGAGAGAAGATGAATATACTAAAAATTTTTGTATTTTAAATAATTTTTTTATTATTATTTTTTACATGTGAGAACTGAAAAAATAACTATAATTCTCTAGGAATTTAATTATAAAATAGCAAACAATTACTTAAGCAAGTTTTTTTATTTGTCTTTGCTAATCTACCTATACCAAACCTGGTACAAAATTACAAAATAACGAGAGGCAAAATTTAAGTCATGTGCGGGAGTCGAACCCGCGTCCAACCACCTCTTTAGCCGGGGTATGCTTTAATCCAATTGTCGCTCCATCCCAATACAATGGTTAAAGACCGATTAAAATAAATTGAGTTATGACTCATTGTCAAGTTAGCTCAATTGAAAACTCACTCCAACTACCCGCTCGACGCGCCTTCCAGCCGGATGTGCCATCCTGTGTATCAACACAGTGTTAATCAGCAACAATAATCACCACGAGAGCAAAATACCGCTCGGCCCTTCCTTAAGCAACCATTTGGGAATTCATAATGATTCAAACTTATTGGTCAAGTAATATAATTTTCAACACCCTTGCTCGTAAAGTGAGCTTTATTATATCGTTCTTAGGGCCATAAACCGAACTATAACACCCTCGTGCATAATAATATTATACACTAGTGCGTAATAGAATTATCCCTACAAAGTTAAGTTAGTACCTAACTGCAAATTATATGTGAGTAAACAGAGCATTTTCAATTTAACCGGGTAATACAGATTTTTCGGGTAATCAACCACCATACGAGTACATTAGCCGCGCGAAAAAAAAAACACTTGCGCGCTATTTTCCATAATTTTCGTATGTTGTTAGTATTGCATTTGTGCAATATAGTTTTTTTCCTCGCAAGGGTGTTGAAAAAGTGCGTATAAACTCGTGAGCAACTTGCTCATTATACACTCGGCTGATTTACGCCCTCGCGAACTCGCTAACCACAGCCTGCCAGCCAGTATAATGAGCAACTTAGCTCACTTGTATCAAAATATACTATTATAATATAATTTATGTAATAGATGAAATATTTTAATAATTCGGTACTGTATTATTTTCAGGCTCATGAATTTTTGCATGCCAAAAGGCCAAATATGGCAGAACTATTATATATATAAATACTAAACAGGTTTAACACCTATATTTGCAATAAACGACTTGATCTTCAAATTGATGACTCAGATTTTCAAAATAAATTATTCTCTTTTATGACTTCTTTTATTTTTACTAACACAAACATTACTAGCATTCTTAAAAGAAGAATATTATATCAGAACAATTGAGTATGCGTCAATTAAACATACTACAAAGTACACAATAATTAAGTACTAATCTTTCAGTGACAGGTCTGAGGCCATGCAACAATGACTGACTCCAACATTATCAATCAACTTTAATCTTTTGACTGTTCAATCAACTTTATGACAACAACTGACTTTTTCATTTCGGTATACGCACGCTAGGACTAACAACCGCATTTGCTTTGATTTTTGATGCAATTCCACTAAAGAATGCAGAGTCGTCCCATCACTCTCCGGTCTTCGATAATAAGCAAGACCTGACAAGTCAAGTCAAGGGTCTAAATCAAATCGTCACAATATAACAAACATTTTAACCAAAAAACTATCGAGGTACCGACTTTGACAAGTTCTATCAAACTTTGTGTGTTTAAGTCGGTTCCCATTATTTTGGTAAAAACATTTGTTACTCTTTTTGGTGACTTTTGCTACTTACGGGATCGGTTGTCATTCATTGTCAATGAATATATCATCAAAAAAGAAAAATATTTTTCAGTTATTGGAGTGTAAGTGTAACTCAACAGCGACATGACCGATTTTGATGAAATTTAAATGGGACCAAACGAGAAGCATCAGCTTTCAAATAAAAAAAAGAATTATCCAAATCGGTTCACCCAGTCAAAAGTTCTGAGATGACAAATATAAAAAAAAACGAAGTTAGAACCTCCTTTTTTTTAAGTCGGTTAAAAATAGCCGGATGCGACATATTCATCATTCATGTAAACATAATATACAGTAATTATAGATATTTATATTTTAGGGTAGTAACAATTATGTGCCCTGTACCCTTACGGGGCACATAATTATTACTACCATACGAGATTATACTACATTGCAAGCTAAGGTGTACTTATTATAATATAACATATGTGGACCTATTCCTTTGTAAAAGTTACAATGTGGATTAATTTAATATCATAAATGTTACTCAGCAAAGGGTCAATTACTATAATTATTTTGCGTTTAACAATAAAAGATTGTTACACAAGGGTTCGAAATGAATCAATACGCATACAGATATTTAAAAAAAAAACATCTCGCTATGTTTGTTAGGACTAGCAGAAGTCAACCCTAAGAGGTTGTTACTCATTTACCAATAACTCTATATATATCTACGCATTTTCCTTTCTATGAAACGCGGCTTGTAAGCCGCCATCTTCCAGTTTTATGTTGACTAAAATACTGACACATTTATTTTGCACGATTATTTATCTACTATAGCCCCACAATACACCAGGCATACCGTATCATCAACTGCATTAACGCAATATCAGTACTAATATTATAAATGCGAAAGTAACTCTGTCTGTCTGTCTGTCTGTCTGTCTGTTACGCTTTCACGCCAAAACTACTGGACCGATTTGAATGAAATTTGGTATGGAGATAGTTTGAGACCCGGGAAAAAACATAGGATAGTTTTTATCCGACTGCGCAAAAAGAGGTTAATGTTTTCACGCGATAACCGACATACGCGCGGGCGGAGCCGCGCCCGGAAAGCTAGTTTTAAATAATTATTGTAAGGATATAATAAGATATGTTTATAAATGAAAAATTGTAATAATGCATATGAATTTGCTTATTTTGTTTGATTGAAATACTGAGCTTATTTTTATTTCATTTTATTATTATTATTAGTGTATACCCAGGGCCTGATTAGCCCTTAGGCTAATTAGGCTGCAGCCTAGGGCGCGAAGATCGGAGGGGCGCGCTGAAATCGTGTCTTCGCATGCTCTATTAATTTAGCATCGTTGCATCTTCCCTACATATTTCAACTAGACCGATTAATACGTAGGTCACACCAAAAGTTTTGTGTAACTTAAAAAAACAACAACTCCTATACATTTAAAACATTTATCCATACGATCGAAACATTTTTTTAAACAGGAGGACCACATATTTTATAACATGTATTCTACGTGCTGATTGAACGCTATCGATGCCTCTTCGGAGTTGGTAAAAGTGAAACCTCTCATCAAATATTTGATTTTGGGGAAGATACAGAAATCACAGGGTGCTAGGTTGGGGCTATGTGCAGGATGGGTGACGAGTTGTACTTTATCGGAAGCTAAAAATGACTTTTGTTGGTCGTCTGTGAAGAAGCGTTGTCATGATGTAGGAGAACGCGGCTTTTTGGCTGTCTTTCGCAAACTTTTTCTAACACCCTGGGTAAACAAATGCTAGAATACTAATAGAATACTCGGTATTAACACTCTTTTGATCTTCAAGTGGAATTGTGCAGATGGGACCCGTAGCTGAGAAAAAAAAGCGATCATTTATTTACCAACGTTTTTCGCCTGCCTAACTTTTGTTGGCCTGTTCTCATTTTCAAACACCCATTCACAAAATAGCTTCTTTTTTCGTGTTCAAAACAATAAATCCACATTTTATCTCCTATGACAATGTCATAAACAGAATTAGAATGTCCGTGGTCGTACTTCAGTAGCATCTGTGAGCATCATTCCACACGAGCCCGCTTCTGCTCCGCTGTCAGTTCATGAGGGATCCAACGACAACAAAGTATCCGAACATTTAATTCTTCGTGTAAAATTTTCTGAATTTGGCTCATACCAATCCCCAATAGTCCTCGAATTGTCTCATAGGTAATCCGCGGGTTTTCTTCAATTAGATCCTAAACAGTAGCCATATTGTTTTTTCGTTGACTGCAGTTGAAGGCCGCCCTTCACGAAATTTGTCATGTAAATAAACCCGACCTCTCTCAAATTCAGCAAACCATCGCCTCACGGTTAAACAAGGCTCTTCTTTCCCAAAAGCATTATGAAGACGAACGGCACAGTCTTGCGGAGGAGAGAACTTTTAAAATCATAAAAAATCATCGCTAAATCATTTCGTTCCGTACGTAGAACTTTGAAATGTGAAAATAAACAACTGACAAATGATTTCCCGCCTACTTTTCTTTATTACTAAAGGTTGCAAGTCTTTTAAAAAATATAACATTCGAAATTCAAATAGTTACGATTAGCTAGAAGTACAAAACTTTTAGTGTGCCCCATGTAAATTTTCAAATAAATCAGTTGCAAAAATGTTTCACAATTCACTTGTATGATGCCTCTCGTCTTTTTTAAAGATAACAACAAAAGTGTACATATTTAAGTCGAAGCAACTTCATGCACTAGATGACCACGCTCATTGTCAATGGCCGCGTCAACTAAGTTGTCCTATAGAAACTAAGCCAATACAAGTCATGCGGCCAAACACGACATGGATTTGGTGTTCTGCTTGGTAGCCTACAGTCACTTGTCATGATTTTGGTCGTATAATGCGTGAGGTGCTTTGCCTTTAAGTATACAGTACGGTGAAGGGTCAGCTAAAATATTTTCTCAATCATGCTTGGAAATGTAAGCATTATTTTGACAACCTTCTTCGAGATAAATCAAAATTGCTGTACTGGCCAAATACATGCGCGCAGCGGCCGGCAAAAAATGTATGAAAATCTATATCTGTCGTGTCTAGCGGCCAAATAAATTGCATAGTAAACTCATATCTGTCGTGTAATTTAAAAATGGAACGATCTTTTACTTCGAAGCATGGCAACCAACCATGGTAACTTATCAAAGGTTTTATTTAAATTTCGATCTGGCTTGCAAATAGAATGTTATTTATTGAAAAAAAAAAACAAATGAACACTTTAACGCGGGCAATTTTACTGTTGTTTGTTGATAGTCATTGATTTTGACAAGTAATTGTTTCGGCAAAATGAGTTCAAGTGAAGACAATGAGTGCGATGAACTTAATTCAACGCCACCTGAAATTCTTCACCTCTTTTTTCACCTCTTTAGAATTATCCCAAACCAACAAAATCCCCGGAAAGTCCATTTTAAAATTCATAAATTGTACATTTAACAACAGTATCTTCAAATAAAAAATTCTGCCTAGGTACTACTTTTAATTTCCGCACATTTTAGAAAAGCACTATACAAGCCTTGGCCGCAACTAGGCATTGATGGACTTACGTATGTGTTACATTTACACGTTCGTCCATCAATGCCTCCTTTGCTGGCCGCTGCAGTAATGTAATTTTTCCTTCCAAGGTAAATACTTCAGTCACAAGAGACAATTGTTTACATTACGCTGCGCTTAACGCACGGCCGGCAAATGCTAATACAACAAAAAGTTCGTCCGGTAAAAAGTAGTGAGTGCCGCATGCAACCACGGTTGCAAGTGGCGTCGCAGCGGCTAGGCATTGATGGACTTACGTATGTGTTACATTTACACGTTCGTCCATCAATGCCTCCTTTGCTGGCCGCTGCAGTAATGTACTATATTTGCCACCCTTAGGTTTAATTTCGTGCAGATTAATGGACAGTTAGTTTCGTTTGGAGATCGATCTGAAAACTTTTATAGGTAGTATGAACCATGTTTAATTTTTCACATTAGTAAAAAAAGTCAAACTAATATACTATTTCTGAGGCGGGGGCGCGCCCTCATCATTAGCCTAGGGCGGTCAGAACTCTTAATCAGTCGCTGTGTATACCATATCTCAATTGAATTTAAATATTAACCTTGTAAGATTGGTAAGTAATTATTTATTTATAATTATATATAATACTAGCTCTCCGGGCGCGGCTCCGCCCGCGCGTATGTTGGTTATCGCGCAAAAACATTAACCTCTTTTTGCGCAGTTGGATAAGAATTAAGAACTATCCTATGTTTTTTTTCCCGGGTCTCAAAACTATTTCCATACCAAATTTCATCCAAATCGGTCCAGTAGTTTTAGCGTGAAAGCGTACCAGACAGACAGAGTTACTTTCGCATTTATAATATTATAGTATAATACGAGGGTGGATTGAAAAGTTCGCGGCCTAACACATAAATACTTGAACTATTTTAATGTAACTGACCTCATTCGATTTGCTCACTCTCTGGTTGTCACATTTTAAAATTTTATCGCAATAGCCTCAGACCGAATAAAAAGTCAAGACAGAATGTTGTGTAAAGAGCAGTGAGGCCGGTAAAACTACGCCTCGCCGTGTACAAACACCATTACACACACATGTGTACAACGAAACTACGCCTAGACTCGTCAGTCGAACTATTGCGGCGTGGTGGCATTGGTGTTGCCGTTATTAAGCCTATAAGGTTTACCCTATTATTGGGTGATAATACACAACGTATTGCTATTAGTTTTTTTTAAATAGTTGAACAATGTGTTTTAACCGACTTTTAAAAAAAGAGAAGGTTCTCAATTGGACTGTATTTTTTTTAATACAGATTACAAACATTATCAAAATCGGTTCAGTGGTTTAATTGCAAATTTTAAAGATGGATTTCATTCATTCAGTCCATTTTCAACCGACTTCAAAAAGGACCAGGATTTCAATTCAGTCGTATATTTTTTTATTTAATTTATTTGATTAAATCTATGTTACTTCATAACTCCGTCATTTTATTTTTTGTTGGAAAGCTGATACCTTTAATTATGACTCATATTAATTTCATTGGTATTGGATTTTCGGTTTTGAAGATATTGAAGTAGATGATGTTTTTTTCGTTATAAAAATACATATATCCATTGTTTTTTTTTGTTTTTAACGTTGTTGTGTATAGAGTTGAATTATAACCATATTATTTTTATTACAAAGGCAAATTTAAGTTCCCTCTTAACTGTTCACGCTTTACTGGTCACTTATCCTTATCAGTGTTACTGTTTAATTAATTTTTCATTTTCCGAATTGAGTCCAAAAATTAAATAAAATTGGATCGAAATCATTCAGAAAAGTAAGAAGGAACTATTATGGCGATATTTTAAAATCGGCGACTTATATTTATTAATACCTATTTCTACCGCCAAGCAGTAATGTTCACATTCCTATGTTCCGGTAAAATTACAAGCACATGAGACTTAACATCTTTATGTCTCAAGGTGATGGGCGCAGTGCAGTTTGCCACTTGTGACGAACTGTATCGGCAGAGGTTACAGCTTAACACCAGGTGGGCTTTGTGCTTTTTTCCCCGATTGCATAAAAAACCCGTCACTAATTAGTTAGAAGAAATAAATGCATGTAAATTAAATACCCAGTAATGTTATTTCTGAAACACTTTTTCCATTCCCTTCCCCTACTTAACGACACTACTTTTGCCGACACCTTACATCGGAACTCTATTGTATTAATAATACTAATTACGTTATTAAATTGGTAACGTAATTTTTAAAAGGTAATTTGATTATCATGGCAACACCGACACACGCACACATGTTTGGAAAACCGGCCTCACTTCTCTGTTCACAACATTCTGTCTTGACTTTTTATTTGGTCTGAGGCAATAGCATTATCAGTTTTTAAATTAGACTGAATTTTGTGAGCCTAAGTGCAGCATTTTTAAAGAATGGAGAAAATTGAGCAACGTGCGGTCATCAAATACCTGTTTAAAAAAAACTAACTCCAAAAGAGATTCACGAAGACATGTCAACAACATTGGGGGAATCTTCTCTGTCGTATACGACTGTGAAAAAGTGGGTTGCTGAATTTAAACGTGGACGAGAGAGTATTGAAGATGACCCTCGCTCCGGCCGGCCTACGACGTCTACGAAACTGAGGAAAATCTGTGAACTGATATTGGCAGATCGGAGATTAACCATCAGGGAGATTACAGACACTATTGGCATCTCGTATGAACAAACACAAAACATCATAGTCAATGAACTTGGATTTTCTAAGGTTTCTGCGCTGTGAGTACCCAGATTGCTTTCAGTTGAACAAAAACGAATACGGTTCACGATTTCTCGCGACTGTTTGGAAATGTTTGAGGCTGATCCACAAGATTTTTTGGCCAGATTTGTGACAATGGATGAAACCTGGGTACACCACTACACCCCAGAGTCAAAACAGCAATCCAAGCAGTGGAATAAACCTGATGAATCGACTCCAAAAAAAGCCAAAGCAATTTTGTCAGCTGGCAAGGTGATGGCGTGAGTTTTTTGGGATGCTAAGGGTGTCATCATGGTGGACTACCTTGCAAAAGGTGAAACTATAAACTCGGCTTATTACTGTATCCTTTTACGTCGTTTGCGTAAAACAATAAAAGCGAAAAGGCCAGGATTACTCAGCAAGAAAGTGTTGTTTCATCAGAATAATGCACGCGTTCACACGTCTGTTGAATCTATGGATCAAATTCGCGATTGTGGCTTTGAATTACTGCCGCATCCCGCCTATTCCCCTGTTTGGCACCTTCAGACTTTCATTTATTCCCAAACCTAAAAAAACACCTTGGAGGTCAAAAATTTTCATTAAATGAGGAGGTCGAAGCTGCAGTGGGTGACTTTTTTGAAGAGCTTGAAGAAACTTTTTTATGACTGGCATACAGGCGTTGGAAACCAGATGGAAGAAGTGCATTGAGTTAAGTGGAGATTACGTGGAAAAATAAAATTACTTTTGTTTATATTACAAATAGTTTTCTTGCTGAGGCCGCGAACTTTTCAATCCACCCTCGTAGTATAAGTATAGTACTGAGTACTGTTTGTATTGGTACTTTATTAATTTAATTAGATCCAAGATGTAAATAGAACAGGGGAGTCCTAAATACCACACATATACTAATGTACAAATACTTAATATATAATACAGGCAAATCAGCCTAGTTTAGTAATTAGAGTATGTCTTAAAATGAAGTGAGTGTGTCTTAAAATGAATAAATAAATATTATTATAAGTATTATTATTAATTATCCGCAATATCCTGATAAAGCAGTGCCAATATTTGTGTTTGCTTTTAAAATTAAATTGCGATAGCTTTATTTTTAGTTATGCAAGATGGTTTTCAATTTAGGTAAATATCTAAAGCGAGCGCTAATCATTGACCTTATATATAGGTCAATGGCGCTCATAAAGTGTATCTGTCTTTTGTTTTAGTTGAGTAAGTAAATTTCTTTGATAAGGTTTAAATTGTACAATTTTCGTTAGATTAAGGTTGGCTTCTAAATTATTGGTTTTTAACTAATGTTCAGTCTGAAGGTCCTTTCAAACTTAGATTATTATTATATATATTATTGTCAGCGGTATTATCGAATAAGAGTGAAACATCGCCTGTGAAAATAACGCTGGGGGTGTTTATCGCCTTAGGTAGGCCGTTGATGTAAAGTTGTAAACTAAAAAAATAATACATCCTACTACGCTACCTTGAGGTATGGAGTTGTTCGTTTCTATAATGTCTTAAGGTACTTCCTTATATTTGTACATGCTGAGTGCGGTTACATAAATAAAAACGGATCCATATATGTCTGACATCATAACAGACTTTAGAATTTTTCTAAAGTCTGAGCATATCCTTTACCGGAAAGCTTTTCCAGGAGAATTTTATGAGAGACTTCGTCATATGTCTTTGTCATGTCGAGGAATAGTTCAACTGCATACTGTTGCGAATTATTACAATCATTTATTTTGTATATAATAGTATATTACATTTTTCTTGAACGTTATTTACACGTCAAGTCATTGCCTTTTCAAAATATTTTTGAAAAAGTTGGCAGTAGAGCTGTAGACCTAATAACTGCCTTAATCGTAAATACGGATATTTTGAGATATAATTGGTCACATTTTAGTTTAAGATTAGTATAAATATGCAAATTCATTATCTGCACAATAGAATGGGCTTATGAACAAATGTTTAAAATATACCACAACGTGACCCTACTTGTTTTTAATAAAAACTAATATCCTAATATACCAAGTTTGGGCTCCTCTAGATACGATATGGTAATTTATATTTTATAAAATATATTCAAATGTTGCTTATTATTCTCATATTTAACCTCAGAAACAATACGATTTAGAGTTTATTATTGACACAAATAAGATGGCGCTAAATTCCTCAGCTAGGTCAAATACTTTTAATAACTGCGGGTCAAAATTATTGTAGATCCTCAAGTACACGTGTGCCAATTTTGCGTACAGCTATAGTACTTACTACAAGCGAAGGCGGCGAAAATCGGTCCGGCTGGGCGTCAGGAATTTAAATTACGTTTGGCCTCTATGGGGCTAAAAAAGAAAAAAAATCCTTTTGTCATCCACTGGGGGCGAAAAACAACGGGGGGACGACAGGAACAACCAGTTCTGTTTGATGTTACCACGGCATACCTAAACAGGAAATTGTAGCGGAATTATCCTTCTTTTTAGAATTGCATTTTCCTAGATCTTCCTATAACTGCTGTGGGAGTCGTCATATGTGCCACTTAAAGGTGAGAAATACCAACAGAGCGTTCTCAAGAACTGGAATCTTACAGTGCGATCTCCAAGCAGCCGTTCAATGTTGTAATACTTTTTTTTTTCTATACTGCTACTTGGCAATCTGTCTTTGAAAGACAATAGTCCAATAGGCTGACTGAGGATCTCTGAATTCATGTCATTGGTGGAGAGATTTTTCCAGTGAGTCATCTTTTAGTCTATATATAGTTGATATACTTAATTATTTAAGGGAAGTGTATACATAGCGCCCTTCATACGAACGTAATTTCGTCATACTTATTTTAAATACCATATGTTCAAACGCGGTGACATATGCATGTCTATAGTTTATATAATATGTCTATATGCTTCTGGTTTGCCATTTTTCTATAAAATTATGTTTTTTCTAAATTATTCAGAATATCGTTTTGTGTGGAATTCTCATTTTCACATTTAGAGTTAAAATAAGTATATTAGGTACATAATGAAAAACTAGCAAAACAGAAGCATACATATCTATTAGGCAGAAAGATTTGCATACGAATTTTCGCCGTGTAATTAATGACCGTGTATTATAATTATTATTACAAACGGGATATTTACCGTGTTTTTGGTTAGTTTTGAGCTCCCGATATTTCGACACTGTTGCAAGCGCCATGATCACGAGTAAACTGAAGTCTATGCGAGTGGATGGTAGGCACTAAGAGCAGACGAACCGGTCTACCCTCTTTCTAGTACGTTTTTTCGGCAAGGCGATACTATTATTGTCATTGTCACTCACACCACTATTTAAATTTCGACATGCAAAACTAACGATATCAGGTCGTGAACTGTTTGAAATATTTCTTCGGCTCTTGCATAGGTACTACTGGTTTCCATGTTAGCGACAGTTGAATGAAACCCATCTTCCCTATTGAAATTTCGATACTTCGTTATTTCGATCGCTTCTCTTACCATTCTCGGTATGTAGTGGCGTTCTGTCGAGAGTACCTGTGGGTTGTGTAACTCAATCCAGTGGTTAGAACCAGACTCCAGAAGGTGTTGAGCTATAGCTGATTTTTTGATATCATTATTTTTGACTGCCCTTATATGCTCCTTAATACGACATGATATTGTTCGCTTTGTCTGACCGATGTAGGACTCACCACAGCTACAATTGACTTTGTACACACCAAGCTTTTCCAACGGAAAGTTATCCTTCGGTGAAAGCAGCATATAAGCAACTTTTTTGAATGGGGTGAAAATATTTTTAATACAGTACCTACTTGTTTAGAATATTTGCGACCATATGAGTCACTCCTTTCACATTATGGCAAATAAGCTGGTTTTCTTTCAACATTGTTTTTCTTGGTTTTGTTGACATTATAACGCACTGGTGTTTGTTTCACTTGGTAGCCGTTATCCTGCAAGACTTTTTGGATATGTGATAACTCTTCGTTTAGGTCTTCGTCATCGCAGAGGTGATAAGCGTGGTTCAACAGTGTTGTTACCACAGAGTTAAGCTGTCTTGGATGGTGATGGGAGTCTGCGTGGAGATACCGGTCAGTATGGGTCGGTTTCCTGTACACTGAGAAGAAGCCTATAGAACCGTCAGTACGGACTTGTACTTTGACCTCCAAGAAACCAATTTATATATTATACTAAGTAAACCATTTTTCAATCACAGTTTTCTATTGTGATTAGATTACACAAGGTTTATAATAAGGATTTCGACTCTTGTGATATATTTTTCAATAAAAAAGAAACTTGCAAGAAAGAGATACTTACTTAAAATTATGGAGGATGACCACGTAAATTAAATGCACTACAAAAAAAAATGGTATATTTGTTAATTTAATAATACGTTGTTATTTTATATAGTTACCCATGTATATTTTATATCAACAAATTATTTTATATTACTTAAATGAGTATATATACTCGTAACTAAGGAAACACCTAATTGTAAATTAAGCGTACTTTTTACACTTTTTCTTTGTATTTATTATAAAAAATGTAAATCCGTTATTGGCTGTAGGTATGATAAGTTAAGTTTGATCTTTATTGTAAGTATATATATTAAGGGCTGTAGATTTTGTTGAATAAATAAAATAAATAAGAAGAATAGAGAATTTTGATGAATACCTACACTACGTGCATGACCACTCTGACCAATTGAAATTTTACATGTTTCAACACATCACATCAACCGGAATGACCACCCGTTGAACTAGGTCTCCCCCATCGGGGGGGATTTGCCATAAGCCCCAGTCTGGGCAGGCGTCTTTGGGATCGTAATAGAAGTATTCAGTCCCTCAGAAGGCGCTACTTCCATTTATGTATAGTAAATTCCCTTAGTTACCTCTTACGACATCCACGGAGATGAGGGAGTGGCACCCCACCGGCATTCATCACAAAATGTTTATCCTAAGTCTAATTTAGAATTTGTTGTGTTCACATTCACAAACATTGAAAAAATTCCATAATTAATAGCGTATTGCGTACTTCAATCAGGAAGGCGTCGACGTGCGACATCTTTGGCAAATAAACATTTGCATATCATATTCGATTGCGTTTCTACTTAGATAGAATTAGCGATTATATTCGCACATATTCGCCAATTTTAAACAGGATGTATAGTCACAACACTAATATATGCCTCCACTAACTTTTTTATTCATATATATCCCATTATTCGTCAAAGAACTACGCATAATAGTTTTGCAACGTATTTACAATGTTTACTTATTGTATCAGCCAGATTGTCCACTGCTGAACACATCCTTTCCCTTTATGGGGGAGTTTACCGTTATACCCACGCTTGGAGGCGTCTTGTGATCTTACAGTTTAAGATATCAGTTCCTCGGAAGGCGCTGCTGCCCATCTTCCGGTATTTGACCTTTAGTCGCCTCTCACGACACCTACAGGTAGCAATGGGGGTGAGATTTAGCCCGGCACCCCACGGGGAAATAACTAAATAATATTTACATATGCAACGGTTACTATAGTGCGCATTTACAATCGCCAGAACGCATATCGCGCGCCTCATTCTTTGTTGTGTGGCCGCCCATCCATTTTGCATGAATTTTGTTCCCATTTTCATTTATATAATATCGTGTTTCATATTATAAATTCTTCTTAAAATCACGAATTATTTTCTCAACTCTAATCATATCAATTAATTACTTTCATAATATATAAATTAAAGTCGGATACTCACAGTATATATTAGTGATGCGCAGTAGTTTTATCAAATAATGATGAAAGGACTACCTCGTATAATAAAAATACAATACTTAGGTAACAACAAATATTTTAGGAAAATATTAAATTAATATTTTAGAAAAACACTTAGAAAATATATGTGAGATAATCAAGCACAGTGGGTAAAGCCTAAAGCAATTTATTAACACTTTATTTGACAGTATCTAGAGATATTTCGCATTGAAACGTGACATTGAGTATTGGCCTATGTTAATTAATCGAGAATGTTTTGCAGGAAGTGATAACTGAGAACACCATAAGCGTTTATGGTCCTTATTGCCTTACAAGTTACGAGCAGGGGAGGAGTGAATAATTTGATTATTCTACTTACCTGTACATGAGCTGACGTTATTGTCTAAAATGGCAATAAAAATAAACTTCATTTTGACTTTTATAATACGTGGAGCGTGTATTTAACTTTGTTTAATTCTTAAATTGTTTTATTTTCCATCGCTCCCTTCACTTTTATATTTAGAAAAAATCCCAGGCGCATGAGACTTAACAACTATATTATAACACTATGTCTCAATATGACGAGCGCATTGCAATTCGTGATTTGTGACGAAATGCATCTCTTATAGGCAGAGTTAGTCCGCTTAACATCAGGTGGGACTCGAGCTTGTTCCGTCACAATAAAAAAACATTTTTACTCCAAACATGTCCATGGAGACAAAATGGCTCGTAATGTTCATAGCAATCCTGCTACGAACCAAACAAAATCCCCATAACATCAAGGCGACCCCGTTCTTGGATAGAACTAAATCTACCTATAGATAATATTCGTGTTTAGTATCCATATAAAAGTGCGATGATTTGGTTAATATTTGGTATAAGCGAACAAACCCGTTGATAAACCAAGAGGTGAAGAGTGAGGGGGTAATCAAGACACCCTCATTGAGCATCGATTAGCCTTTGACCTCTACTCCTCTCCTCCTCTTGTTACACAAATTGAGGCGCTAAAGATCTGGGATTCAGCTCGCTGCATCATCCATACAGAACAATACCTACACCATGGCGCATGGCGGCACACCTTTTGATTGAAATATCTCGTAAACTATGGAGGAACAAATTCTACTTTATGGGCACTAATGGAGCACTAGCTTTATGGAAATTGAGAAAAAAACGTCCAACTGCGAGTCGGACTCGCGCACTAAGGGTTCCGTACCATTTCCAACAATATTAGACTTCATATTTTAACCTTTTTTTGTTTTAACGTGCGCGAGTCCGACTCGCACTTGGCCAACTTTTTGTATTTATTGTTATAGCGGCAACAGAAATATATCATCTGTGAAAATTTCAATCATAAATCAATTATATCATTAATCGGTTTGCCCAGTCAAAAGTTATAAGGTACCTAAATAAACATAAAAACAATATACCGACGAATTGAGAACCTCCTCCTTTTTTGACGTCTGTTAAAAATGTTACGGCAACAAAATGTTGTTGTGGCACTGCCAGAACAGAACACACCAGCAGGTGCTCGATAGATACTAAGGGCCTGTTTAAGAATGTTCGAGAACGTTCGAGTTTCCGGTTATACTACCCAGAAAATATTTAATAAATAAAACACTATCTTTGCGTTTCACAGTCATCGATTTAGCCTATCCATCGGTTAAAGTTTGAAACGCGCTGCATGTCAACTGTCATTTTTATCCTTCAGTTATTTTATGTGTTGCATAGCAACCCGAAACTTTATTGGGATATTCTGAAACGGACCCTAAATGTGCAAGTGAAAACAAAATTATCAAAGCATTCAACTTCAATTTGATGTACTAGACATTTTTTTTTAAGTTTTATAATTGTTCTACCTAATATTTTAGTGCCGACCTTATCACTAGAAGCCTGGAATGACCAATTATGTATGGAAAAGAAAATAAAAAGTCATAGTAATTTGAGCCAAAACACGGAGACATGCGAGTTATTTTATATTTATAGGCTACCTTTGACCCCTATCTCTGCTGATGGTAAGTGACGATGTGGTCGATATTGTTCAGGCTAACCTATAACTACCGTTAGGTGCTTGCTTGGTGACAGATTTTCTACTTGAGGGTTGTAGCTAGACAAACGCGCATTCGCAAAATGCCCTTTATCTACTGCCATCCTAAGGCAACAACTGGAACCAACGGCTTAACGTGCCCTCCGAAGCACGTGTACGCTCAGTAGTAATGTCACTAGCGGTCACCCATCCAACTCATGACGGCGGCGGACGTTGCTTAACTTAGCTGATCGATTAAGAACGGCTAAGCAAACTTCGCTACGAGTGAAAAAACCGTTTATCATTGAATATACAAATTCCTATAAAACAATCTATAGCTTCATTCAAATCTGGATTTATACGTCAATGGGATTATCAAAAAGCATTAAATATTTGTACTATAATTTATATATTATATTACCGCATAAAATATATTAAAAATCATGTCATTACAGGTTTTTTGCACACAATTATTTACATTTAACGATAATTAATTTAAATGCTGACTAATATCTTAAAAATTATACATTTTATTTATTTTTCACAACAAAAAACAGAAATAAATTATATTTAATTTATCTAATTTACACACATAAATAAATTATTAATTTATTTATTAAAAATCTATCCTAACATGTACATTTATATTACATACAATTATTATTACTAGAAAAAAAATACAACAAAAAAATTGTGCGATTTATCGGGCAAACTCTTCGTCAATACTATTATATATAATCATAATAAAATTTTTACTCCAAATAACATTGTATCGAAAGTCAAAAAACTTTCCGCTTAATTACAATCATTTGGATGTTTTTTTGAATAACAGATAGGTTAGCCTATATCACCTTTTTAGTGGAAATAAGTCATAGCAGGCTATGCCGTTGTTACATTGGGAATTAGAAGTTCAAGGACAGCTGCCGGAACACACTGCACCTTAAGTGCTTGGTGACAAATTTTCTACTTTTGAAGGAGCGAGAAGTTAGTCACTGGAACAACTTATCCTAAACCTGTTTGGGTATAGATTTGGTCTGGAGATAGTGCTCTGAGCCTATGAGGCTTGCAATACGAAACAAAATACCCAGCCCCTTTCCTTCTAAGTGGTAGGTTTCTTTAAAAATATCCGCCCTGTTGGGTACCACCGCAGTCTCAGACAGTCTATCTCGAAACAGTAGTGTGCAAACACTGTTTAGGCGTGAAGGGCACTGTAGCAAGTGAAATTACTGGGCGAACGAGACAAGAACTAACGTCTCGGAGTGATGAAGGCAGTGTCAAGCAGAAAGAGAAAAGTAACACTGCATCTGTAATGTGCAAATTACTGAGGTCAATTAAACGGTTCTGATGGAAAACAGAGCGCGAGAGAAGTGAAGCCTAAAAACCATGCTCCCATCATAATGTCCCTTTTTTGCTCCACAGCCTTACTGTTGACTAGGACAGTATGATAGCATGTTTTATATTTCTCGTGAGTCGTGCTCTATAACTTCTTTAGTTTTCTGATGCAAATTAGTGGCCGCGGAAAAGTTTGGGATAAAAAAATCTATAAAATAACTACATAGCTTTACCACGGTGAGAAAAAAATTACCCTTGAAATACCCCGTTAATCTGAGGTGAACCATGGAAGAGAAACTTCCCTATGGTACAAACAGGTGAACTATGTAGGTGAACCATAGGCAGTGACTGAATACTATGTTCACCGAATAATATTTTTGAAATAAAAACCCTGCCTATTTATTTTTGTTTTGTTCTAACATTAGGTCCTACATAAGATGCGATGCGAGCAAGCTTGTCAGCGCAGGCAATCATAAGGCTTATACAAATTTGTATAGTGCAGCAACCATTATGGAGATTACGCAAGGTCCCACGTGTCTCATTACATTTATGACAATCATCTCAGTATAAGTAAAAAAAAAAAATTGGGACACATTGCTACCACTGGATACTAAATCCTATTTTATTTTCTTCTACGAACAATTATTTTGCATAATGTAACTGGTATGTAACTGAAGTTGAGAAAAATCCCAATAATTTCGAATAAAACAAGTGATATGCATAGAAAAGTTGTTAAGAATCATATTTCTGTTATCACATTGCATGATATTCGATTCAGGCCCAATTACACTATTCTAGGGTAATTTATGCAGATAACTTTATACTATTATATACTATTCAAATGTAATAGGCCTTTGTTACAATGGAACGTCAAACCTAGTATCAGATTTTAAATTTGATTTCTGGCAGAGAAGTAATAAAACTCCTTAGTTTGGACTTTTATGTCATATGACAGCAGTGTTGACATAAAAATAGTATGTATGTATTACATATCAGCTGTAGCAAAGTGGCCATATTTGTTTTTAGTGTATGGAGTTTTAGTTAATTGAGTTTATATTTAATCTTACATAAGATTTTATCCTTTTCTACAGCCGTCTGCTAATGTCAAATTTCATAAAAGTTTACTGTGGCAAAATTAAAATACTGCAACATCATTGGACGTCTATGGTCACAAAGATCTATAATATTTTGTTGGTTATAGAGATTAACGTTATCCACATATAGTTATACTCTAGTTTGGTGAAATTGATCCTCAGTGAGAATAACTACCTGCAACTGGCAGAGCCCCATCACAAGCCTATCTTACAATACATCTTTTCATTAAGTGGTAAATTGTTATTTGACAAAAAAAGTAGGGTATATATTTGAGCTTCTGACGAACTACACATACACTGAGATTTCCACACTTACTTATTTTAAATTATATAAGAAAAAACACAATTGGCAATTATGTTTAATCTACCAGCATTATTTGTATATTTTTTGCTCTTAATTCCGTTCAGATGCTTTATTGTAACAATTCTAAAAAAATACTGAGAACATGATGTTCTATAGTCATTGTTGTTTAATTATAAACCTTATGAATAATAATACATCATTATTCAAAGATTAAGTTAGATGTGTAACTACAAAATGTATATTTAAATGTAACTGGTTAATTTAGACTCCCACATGCACAACTTATGTCTTTGGCGAGGAATTCATAATGTAAACATATTATTACTCCTCAAATGTCTTAAAAGTTTTTTTAGTTTTGTTGTTTGTTAGGTCGTCTACCTATTGTATTTGATCACGTATATACAATATTTGAGGTATATTGTTAATACCTAATATACATTTTATGCATAATGAATCATGGGCATTGGTGTTCAAATACCTTCCACAATAACACATACAGTATTTTAATCTTTTGAATACCATGATCATGTAGAAAGGTTGTCAAGCCTAGCTACAAGTACTATAAAACTGTTTACACATTTAATTTCCCCACCACATATGAGAGTTTCCACACTAGGATGATATTCTTTCTCGTAACTGGCAGGCTAGTGTGTTTCACCGGTCTGCTTGAATAAGAACAAGCTCTCATAGACAGTGACCAAACCACACTGTTAGGTGCTTGGCAGAAATGGCAACATTTTTATACTTGAAAGTAGTAGATAAGTGGCTATGCCATATTTTAATTATGTTAAACCTCTGAGGACTGTACTATATATAGGCACGGTAAATAATAATAACAGACAATGAATAAACTATCCGACATTTTAGATTTTACACTTAGTAAAAATAACATCTCAACAATTTACACATCTATTTTGAATATGTATACAAACAAACCAGTCATTGTATTTTTATGTTGGTGTTATTTGATATTAAGAATCTAGTGGTTTGTTCACCTTATTAAGTTTTTATAGCAATTAGCACTGTTTGAAATGTCTGATGTTCATAAAGATAAGTAACGAGATGATGTAGCTTGGGAACATGAACCCAAGCGACCCTTGTGGCCCAAATAGCCCAACGGCAAACCTCATCATATAAAACCAAAGCTAAAGTTATTACATAATTTCCACACCATTGTGTTTTTATGTTAATAATGTACTGCTCCAACTTATTGGATAAGGGTAAGATAATGAAGATAGCTTTGAGGTAATGAGCATTAACTGTAATTCTAGCATCTCTAGGGTCAGGTTCTACCTCCGAGAGTTGATTGATTTAAATGGATGATATAAAACAAAATGTATTTTTTGTATTTCATACATTCAAATATATATTAGAAATATTTGGTTGAATTGCAATAATGATAAATTAAGTGAAGAATTTACTGCTCAATACTCAGTACCAGTCTGAGACACTTCAAATTCCTTTAGTCATTTAGATACCTTTTTTAAAGAGATTTGAATTCCCACACAATAATATAATTTCAAAGTCAGATAAATTTATTCACTATACATTAATTCACAGCGCCACAGACAACAGCTATAACTTGGGAAGACACGCCTGTTCATACAAACACAAAACTTTATGTATCAATTCATACTGCTCCGAATTCTGCACCATACCTCCCCGATTCAAACGCATATTACACACAATACCTAACACATCTACTTTCTGTTCATTGCTCAGCTGTTTTATACCATTGAGTATAGCAATCAAACAGCCTGTACGTCCGATGCCAGCTGAACAATGAACTATAGTCGGTGGCGATAGCGTCTCTACGGACAAATCTAATGGGGTAGATACATTAACTGTCACTTCACAAGGTACCGGAGTCTCTAACGGGGGAAACAGGAACTTAGACTCAACTTTTGGGCTTTCGTTACACTTACATACACATTCACTTTCATTGGTACTACAATTGAAGTCATACAATGTATCTTTGAGAACATCTAAGCTTAGGTTAAGGAGTGCATTCACATCTTTTGGACATTTGTGATCGGCCCAATTGTGGAACCAATAATGGTATACGGTGACTGATTCATCACTTATTTTAGCGTCTGTACCGCTGTCACTTTTAAAATCACTTGTTGAGTCACTTTGAGTTTCTAACACTTCACTGTCACTGTCACTTTTTGAAACGTCATTTTTGACGCCGTTTTGTTCACTTTTGACGTATCGAACGTCTAGTTTACGTATAGTGTATCCCGCTTTGCGGATCATACCGCAATTTTTGACAATAAATGTATTTGTTTCGTCTTCCAGGCTACTAATAGATACTTCCTCGTTTAAATCAAGTGGAAAGTATTTTTCGCATTTCTGTCGGTTGTTTTCGATGAAGTTTGTTAACATGACGACTTTTTGTACCCCCATGGGAACAGTGGTATCCCCTGAGGGCCATGGTAGGGTGTTAGGACCCTCTCGGTCTGGACGTCTTCGGTTTCGATAGTTGGTGCTGTTCTGTTGCACCATGAGCCAGAAGTCATAGATGGTGTTCTGGAGCGGACCCTGGGTGGCGATGTAGCTGTTCTTGGTATATTCGTGGCCCTGGAAATTCAAATACTTTCGGTGAACAGAATTTACATTGATATAATTTATAATACAATGAATTAAGTCAGCACACACAAAAGCTCTTAATATACGAAAGTGCAATAATATACGTTTACAACTGTTTTGTTTGACTACCATAGGAAACCACATGTCAACATGATTAATGAACAGATAAAATAGTACTCAAAAAAGCACAAGAATCTTATCCTAAACACTAGGTGATATTAGAGTTACCAGAAGGCAGGTGATTGACGAAACTGCTTACATATGTATTCAGAATATAAACACCTAGAAAAACGCCAGCAACTGCAATTTATATTGGCTGGTTTTTAGGAGCCTGACCAGACCTGGTCGACTTTGTTCGTTAATGCAGCCGCCACGCAGTTTACATTGCTCTGTTCTAGATTACAATTCAAAGAAAAACGTCTCCTTAGAGATAGATAGCCACTAAGTATTACAGGCTCATCAGTAAGACGTACTAAGTATCTGGGCGAATGAGCTTCGCTCCGCGTTTTTAGAGCGTAATCTTACAAAGTTTCAGGCAATACGCCCGTGTTTCGATCTCCAAGACGCCAACGTTTGTTCTGCTCGACACACTCAACTTTTACAACATTGTTAACAAGGGACTTCAGGACGAAAAACAACAAATATTTTAAAAATATTTTAAGAAAACATTAAATTAATATTGTAATAAAACACTTAAAAGATATAAAAATATATTTAATGATAATTTAGGCTTATAACCTTTCAGCATAGAATAAAAGATGTTTGAAACGTGTGGCGAAAAATGCGAAAAACAGTAAGACTTAATTTATACCAAAGTGGCCCTCAGTTTTATCCTATACTATACATTTTAGTTAAATAGACAAGGTCTCAAAAATGGTTTGACATCAAAACTAGTGGCCACAGAATTGAGCCTCAAACTAAAATTACTTTATACTCTGTTGGCTAGATAATAAGTTACATGTGAAGAACCTCTTACCTTTATAAAATTGGCATTTATGTATCCTTCAGCATTCCCCGCGTCTGACCTCATAAGAAACCTCGAGTGTTCGTTAGGCAGTATCGTCTTATACCTGTTCTTGGTGTGAGATCCGGACACTATCGGTTTCTCTTGAAAATTAGTCGGCATATCCCAGAACTCCTGATGTAAATTTCTTAGCAACATCTTCTGGTACTCAGAACACGGCTGTGTAATCTCCGGGATCACAGTTTGGACGTTATCCACGGACATATCTTCGACGCGACCAGTGCAACAATGCTGGCCTTCTGTAGAACTGTGACATTTCACTTTGGAATACCCGTTTTGGAACACATCATTCAAATCTTTCAATTGCTGTCTGGATAAGACGCTTGATGCGTTCTGTAGGTGCTGCATATTCGCCAGGTATAGACGGAAGTCTTCCGATGTGCTCTGAGGGCTGAGGGGTTTAGTTGTGATATTTCGAACGAAACCCATTTGGAAATTAGGATCGTCCTGTCTTCCAAATGCGTATATAATCTCGTTTTCTTGATCTCCTCCAACGTACGTCAAATTTTGAGGGTAGTCTTGCTCCACGTAGGAGTTAGACCAAAGATTATCGTGGGATCCAAACCCTGTAGACCGTCTCGTACGGTTTTTGTATGTTTTGGGTAGTAAATTTTCCGTGCTCAGTGATTTTCTGTGGTTTTCCCTATGCGGCAACTGCGTGCTATCTAGTACGACCGATTGCTCGTCTATTTCTATATCTCTCGGTTCTACATTTGGGGGTTCTTGGGGTATGTTTAATGTTAGGGATGTGTTCGAGCTTCGTCTTTCGAGAATTCCTTTTCGAGGTTCACTGGCGTTTATATTTGGGTTATCTATGCTATGATTACTGTTATATCTGCTTAAGTTACAGGTAGATCCGTTCAAGTTATAGTTGGATATGCTAAGACCCCGATTGACAGACAATTGTGGATTAGAATTGTTTATGTTCAATGTGAGAGATGTATTTGAGCTTCTTCTCTCAAGGAGGCCTTTCTTTTGTCCCGTTTTCGCATCTTTATTCAACGAACTGTTACTCGAATGTCGACTCAAATTAGAAGAGTGAATGTTCAAAGTTAGACTATTGTTTGAGCCACGACGTTGTAATAAACAGTTCTTTGAATTGTCTCCTGAGAGACTGGTGTTTGAGGAGCAAATGACTCTAGTAGTTGGAGTCAAGTGTTCGGTGATTAACGATGCATTTGAATCTCTGCGTTCTAAGGAAAGCTTTTTCCTATCATTGAGACTGAAATTCGATATACTAGTTCTGACTGTAGCTAAATTGTGACAAGACGCTCCAGAACTGTTAAGGGAGCAATTGGAGCCTTGCAGACTGTGAGTGCTTAAAAGTAAACTTTGGTTCGAGTTCCTTCTATGTAATTTTTTTACTATTTTCTCATCTTCTGCGCTCGGTTCGAAATCATCAGACGGGACGCCTTCCGGTAAGGTCTTCAAATTCGTACTGGAAACGCTAAGGTTCTGTTTGTAATTCAGTAAATTTGACCCTAATGTCTGCCCTGTATCTAAATAGGATTTATTATCAGTTCCGGAAATGTTGATTTCTGGAGTCGTTTCGAAATCCATATCTTCATCAAATGCTCCCATAGTACGAGACAGCATGCGAGAAGTCCCAGGTTGGTACAGCATAAGGTTCGCATGGTGTTCTCTTAAGTATATCCCACTATCTTGCCCCTTCATAAATAATCTTCTTTGTTCTGCATTTGATTGTATAGAATTATATCCTAATTTGGCTCCATTAAAATCATGCTTTACGGGCTTTTGAGTTAAGATCCTTTTCAATTGCCTTTTAGGAGTGTTCGGGACTGATACGGAATTCTGAGGAACTTCTAGACTTTTCTGTTGTGGCAGTGAAAGATTTGAAGAGTCTGATGAGTCGAGAGATGATGATTTGGTTTGAAGTATCGGTGTTTTGACTTTCTTTTCGAGTATTTTATCAAACTCTAAGAGCTCTTGTTCTAGATCGCTATCTCGTTTCGTCAAATCGATTGTAAGGTTTCTCAAGTTTTTGGTTTTAGGTTTCGTGTGCGTTACAGCAGCGGAAACCGCGCCTTCTTCAGTGGTGACCGTTATTTCGAATTCTTTTGGGGAAAAACGAGGCATATCTATAAATGACTGTGTATCGGAGCTTTGCCTTAAGCATTTCTTTTGCAGAAGATCCGGCGATTTAGGTTCGTCTTCTTCCTCTTCTGAAGATTTCTTACTTTTATCATCTTCAAATTTAAAACAAGGTCGCTCGTTCGTTGGCGTTCTTTGGAATCGTTCAATGCTGTCACACGATGTGCTTTCGTTTTTGTACGCTTCATTCATTTGATCTTTTAATTGTTTTGCTATAGGCAATCCTAAGTTTTGTTCAATAATCTTCGCATTGTCTGAATCTAAAGAGATTGATTTTAGGCGTTGTCGTCTTGCTTGCGCTGTATTAGCGGAATTAGGCGTCAGTTCGTTTGGTTTTTCTTCTAAAGATGGTTGTATTTCTATACTTTCTATTCTTGCACAGCAATCTACTACATCTTGCTCTGGTACGTTTTTGTTATCATCGCATTTATCTTCGTTTAATTCGACGGATTTGTAGTTAGTGTCGCAGCTGTTATGCCTTCTATATTTACGTATTTCTTTATCAGCAGGTGTAAACCGTTCTTTTTCTATTGAATTTCTTCCGCCATATTTCCTAGGACGTGGCGAAAGTCTCGGGGCTTCGTCTAGACACGCATGCGTTTGCTCGAAAGTAAAATAATTTTCTTTGTTATAGCTATGAACTTTTGGACTAGGTCGAGCGGATAATACTCGTGGCGAACTAGGTTTTTCGATACCATTTCTGTTTAAATGATCTCCTAATGCTCTAGGTGACTGTGGCACTTCTATTTCTCTAGGGGTTTCAGGAAAGAACTTGGGTGATCGAACAGTGTCATAGTAAACCGATTTTGGAGAAGGTTCATTGAAAAACATAGGTGAAACCATTTCCGGTGGCGTAAAGAAGCGAGGTGAGCTCATCGTGTCTAATAACTTTGGAGAAAAGTCAAATTTTGACGCGTTAGACTTCTCTTTGGCTGAACTGCACTCCAATACTATCGGAGAGTTTTGCATCTCTAATCGTTCCTGCTGATTGTCTAGATGAGCTTCATTTACAGTACACATGTTTAGTCTCGTGCTGACAGATCTAAACCGCTTTAAGTTGCTGGGAGAGGCATCTTGACTTTTATCAGAAGGTTCTTTGGGCGACATCATGGTTCCTTCCTTGCTATCACTGAGTTTTTGTACTAGATCAGAATCAAACCCGAAAACTTCGGACTTGGCGGCCAAAAAGGGACTCTTATCGTCTTTTTCGAGAGAAGGAGATCGAGTCGCGCTGTACTTTTTCGCGCGGGATTCTTGAGTTAGATCTGCGCCTAGATCGGCGCTCAACTGGGCTAGTGGTCTGGGTATAGTGGTGTATTTGTAGTCTGAAGGTCGTTTGTGTATCCACTGTTCGGGTAAAGGAAGTTTAGGGATCCCTTTAAATTCTTGAGGTATTTGAGTAGAGGAAGAAGGATTTGAGTTTTGTCGGTCGATTGTATTTTGCGTGGAATTTTGGACGATGAGAATTTGTGGAGGAATTGGGGGTTCGTCAGCTGGAGTGCCCGACAGGGCGGCGAGGATTTTGCGCGGGGCGAGGGGTGTGAAGTGGGAGAGAGGAGTACGCACGGGCGGCGCGATAGGGCGAGGGGCGAGGCGAAGGCGGGGGGCGCGGCGGGGCAGCAGCGTGTGTACACGGACCACCTGTACCTGGAAATAATACGGAATTATGTTATTCTATGATAGGTTTCATAGCAATGATTGCTTTAACATTTTGGCACGCAGTAACACATTTAAAAGGCGCTTAATTAACTAAGCGGAGCGATACGGGCGGAAAAGGTTAGCGACTAATATCAAGAATTAAAACAAAATTGATTAATTGTGATACTTATTTATAACTCAAAATGGCAGATAATAAGATAGTTGTAAGACATGGCTTGCGGCTTATTTTTTGGGGCCAAAAAATAAACTTAAAAATAGAGTGGTTTTTTTTTAATGCCTGATAGGTTAGTCTTTGACCACTATCTTACCTGATCGTAAGTGATGATGTGGTCGAAGGTGTTGTTCAGGCTAACCTAGAATTGACAGCTGCCGGAACATGCTGTTAGGTGCTTGGCGACACATTTTCTACTTGAGGGTAGCCAGGCGGGCATGTGCAAAATTCCCTAACACCATGTTATAGTGATTTTGAAGCGCTCGTAGCGAAGTTTGCTTAGCCATTCTGAATCGATCAGCAAAGTTAAGCAACGTCCGCCGCGGTCAGGAGTTGGATGGGTGACCGCTGGTGACATTACTACTGAGCGCTTCCGTGCTTCGGAGGGCACGTTAAGCCGTCGGTCCCGGTTGTTTTCTTAGGATGGCAGTCGTTACAGCATGGTGGTGGTAGGGCACTTTGCGAATGCCCGCCTGGCTAGCTACCACCCTCAAGTTGAAAATCTGTCGCCAAGCACCTAACGGTGTGTTCCGGCAGCTGTCCTTGAGAGCCAGTATTTCTAGGTTAGCCTGTACAACATCTTCGACCACATCATCACTTACCATCAGGTGAGATAGGGGTCAAAGGCTAACCTATTAGGCATAAAAAAATAAAAAATAAAAAAAAATGTGATATAGGTTTCTTTCGCCACAAACAGTAGGCGTCCATATTTTTATGAAATAAACTGGAGTTTAATGCAATAATTTTTGTGATTTCAGTTTCTATGTTACAATTTTAGTATTTTCAGATTCGGAGTATATTTTTAAATAAAATCTTGATACCGCAACATATTAAATTTAAAAATAACACTAAACCGTCTTAGGCTAACACAGTAACTTAACAATTTTTCAATATTGTTTTTATTTTTGCAATGATACATGCCGTGCGGAGTACATTACAATATTACAACGAGAGGAAAAGTTACAGTCATGTACGGGATTCGAACCCGCGCCATCCACCCTTATAGACGTCCGGTCATGTTGGCTTAATGGTTAGAGCATACCCTGGCTATAATATATATATTTATGAAAATGAATCAATACTTTGAAATTATAATGTTTTTACATATTTGTAATTATACAAACCTACCTAATAAAGAGATAAATCAATGGTTAGTTCTTGACCTAAAACCTCAAATAACGGAGTGATGTTATGTTAATTAATTTAATCACAAAAAGTCATCAATAACCTTCACTTAAGTTATGTCTGCTAGTAATAGTTTTTTGAGTCTGCAAAAATAAAATATCTGGCTCCAGTGAGTGAGTGTGTGTGTAAGGTGCAGTATTTACTATGAATAGCACTTGGCTGCACTTGCCCCGGCCGCGAGTGTTTGTGTAAGGTGCAGTCCTGCCTAGGGGCGCTGCACGGCCCTGCTTGCCCCAGCCGCTAGTAAGAATGTATATGGTGCAATACTGACTATGGGCGCTGCAAGGCTCCACTTGCCCCAGCCACTTGTAAGAATGTATAAGGTACAGTACTGACAGGGCGGCGCGTGGGTCCGCTTGCCCCGGCCGCTAGTTAGAATGTAAAAGGTGCAGTACTGACTATGGGCGGCGCGTGGGTCCGCTTGCCCCGGCCGCTAGTAAGAATGTAAAAGGTGCAGTACTGACTATGGGCGGCGCGTGGTTCCGCTTGCCCCGGCCGCTAGTAAGAATGTAAAAGGTGCAGTATTGACTATGGGCGGCGTGTGGGTCCGCTTGCCCCGGCCGCTAGTAAGAATGTAAAAGGTGCAGTACTGACTATGGGCGGCGCGTGGGTCTGCTTGCCCCGGCCGCTAGTAAGAATGTATAAGGTGTAGTACTGACTATGGGCAGCGCGTGGGTCCGCTTGCCCGGGCCGCTAGTAAGAATGTAAAAGGTGCAGTACTGACTATGGGCGGCGCGTGGGTCCGCTTGCCCCGGCCGCTAGTAAGAATGTAAAAGGTGCAGTACTGACTATGGGCGGCGCGTGGGTCTGCTTGCCCCGGCCGCCAGTAAGAATGTAAAAGGTGCAGTTCTGACTATGGGCAGCGCGTGGGTCCGCTTGCCCGGGCCGCTAGTAAGAATGTAAAAGGTGCAGTACTGACTATGGGCGGCGCGTGGGTCCGCTTGCCCCGGCCGCTAGTAAGAATGTAAAAGGTGCAGTACTGACTATGGGCGGCGCGTGGGTCCGCTTGCCCCGGCCGCTAGTCTTCTTCTTCTTCGTGTCGACGATTCACGATTTAGATGGATGGCTGCCAGTACTGGGCTGTAGCCACCCCAAGGGTGGTGGCCTCGTAAAGGTCACCCAAAGTGCAAACAGCAAACATTGGGACAATGGGGGCAGGACAGCAAGTGAAGCATGTCCTGCGTAGCGCCACAACTACACTGGATTCCTGCATTAGAGTATCCCCATTTGGTCATATTAAACCGGCAGCGACCCACTTGAGTCCGGAGTCGGTTTAGTGACTTCCATGTGGGCCACGCCAGATCTTTGCCCGGGGGGAGTTCTTCAGCCGGCTCAATGTAATTGGGTGGGGGAGGGCACGTGTTCTGCCACAGTTCCATGCGGGCATCCTTTGGATGACCTGTCAAGGCCCTAGTGAAGCCAAGGAAACTATAGCGGCTCTTGAGACGGCCTATGGTTGGTTGTGAGTTGTAAAGAGAGTGTCTACTATCTTGTTCTTGCTTTAGTTTCTCCGTAGAGCAAATTATGTTACGGCGCACTATAGGTGGTGCTATTCCTGCTATGGGGTACAGCATGTTAAGAGGAGTGGGTTTAAGGCAGCCGGTAATTTTCCTACATGTTTCATTAAGGGCAACATCTACTTCTTTGGCATGGGAGGATCGGTGCCACACTGGGCACGCATATTCTCCAGCTGAGAAGCACAGTGCAAGGCCAGATGTACGCAATACTTCGGGTGATGCACCCCAAGTGGTTGAAGTTAAACGGGAAATTAAGTTATTTCTGGAGCTTACTTTGAGTTTCGTTTTGGTGCAGTGGGTTTTATATGTAAGAGACCTATCTAGGGTAACCCCTAGATAGGTTGGGTTTTTGCAGTGTTCGATGTCAACTCCTCGCCAGGATATATTGAGTGGACGCTCAGCTTGACGGTTTCGGAGATGGAATGCACAAGATTGGGTTTTGGACGGATTTGGCCTAAGGCTATTTTCATCGTAGTATTTCCCAATCGTTTCCAGAGCTCCTGCGAGTTTTACTTCAGCATCTTCAAACGAGGTGGTTTGGGTGGTTAATGCTAGGTCGTCGGCGTAGAGAAATCTTTCTGTATCTGCAGGGCTGGGCTGATCATTGGTGAATATGTTAAACAGGATGGGAGCCAGCACACTGCCTTGCGGCAAACCATTCTTTTGGCTTCGCCATCTGCTTTTTTTGTTATTTAGTTGGACCTGGAACCGACGGTTTGAAAGCATCTCGCGAAGAATTGTTGTGAAATTTTCGTCACCCGTTACTGAATGGACTTTAGAGAGAAGTTTACTAATATTGATCGTGTCATAGGCGGCTGACAGATCTACAAACACAGCTCCTGTAATCTTTTTGGCTTCAAACCCGTTCTCGATATGCTGTGTGAGTTTGAGAACTTGGCCAGTGCAGGATTTACCAGGTCGGAAGCCGGCTTGTTCGGGAATCAGGTTTGGCTCTACTATTCTTGTTAGGCGGTTGAGGAGTAGTCTTTCAAATAATTTAAAAGTGTGGCAGAGAAGTGAGATGGGACGATAACTTTTGGGGTCTGTAGGAGATTTACCAGGTTTTAGTAATGCTACGACCTTGGCTTTTCTCCAGAGTTTGGGTAGTTTACCTTTCTCCAAGCAGTAATTAAATATTCCCAAAAGCCAAGACACAGCAATTGGTCCAAGGTGTTTTATTTGTTCAACTGTTATGTCATCAACACCTGCTGCTTTACCATTTTTAAGGTCTTTTATGGCTAAAACGATTTCGGCAAGCGTTATTGGTTGACTAATGTCTGATGTTCTGGTCGAATTCGATTTGGGTTTAAATGTCTTAGGTAACTTTCGGGGTGATTTACCGTTAAGCAATAGTTGGTGGGCTATTTGGTTGGCAGACACCATACCTGGGTTTGTTGCAGGTGGTGGATCACCTGTTAGCTTTTTTAGTGTGGACCAAGCTTTTTTACTATTATGTGTCATGTCAATGTTAGAAACTGTTGTGACCCATTTCTCTCGTCGGTTTTCGTTAATTTTAGACATTAGCTCCTCTCCGGCTGTGATTGTATCTGAACAAAACGGGTCGTTGGTATAAAGGTTTTGGTATCTTTGAAACAGTGAGGCAGATTCTGGACATAGACCGGGAATATAATCTGTGCGACAGCCTCTAGGTATGGCTTTACGGGATTCTGACCAGACTATCTTGACAAATTTATCGTAGTTTTCGGGGCATGGGTCTAAGTGCATGAGTTTTTTATCAGTGAGTTCAGAAAAGAGATCCCAGTTGGCTTTAGTAAAGTTAAAACATCGTTTGAATGGTGTTTTTAGTGGTTTGACAGCAGCTTGAACAAGACAGGAGATTGGTTTATGTTGGGTGTTGGGTATTGGTGTGCCGACTGTTTTGGAACACAGATTGCTGATGTTCGAGCTCACAAAGATAAGGTCGGGGTTGTATCCTCGCTGCCAACGTCCACTATTAAAGGATGCAGGTAGCTTAGCATCGTGGTTCAGGTGGAGGTTTTCTAGTTCAGCCCATTCTTCGACTGCTTCTCCATCAGCATTAGTGTTTCTGTAGCCCCAGGTTGTACTGTGGCTATTGAAGTCTCCGACTACTATACGGAAGTCTTGAGCTCGAAAATTTTCTGTTTCGGTAAAAACAAACGGTTGGTTTGGTGGTTTATATATGGAGGTAACCGTACAACTGCCAGTGTCTATAGTTAGCGCCTCTACGGCGTTAAGAGAATTACATGAAACTGACTTGACCAATATTTCAGGTTTTGTGAAGATTGCGCTCCCATGTTTAGGATGTGGTATTTCAGCTACCAGGGTAAGCCCAGGAATTTGGGGTCGAATATTGTCTGTATCACGGTGGGTTTCCTGTACACATAAAATGTCACACTGTGACTCCTTAACGAGTGCAGCTAATATATATGCTTTGTTTTTGGAGAACCCTTCTATATTTATCGAAGTAACTTTAAGGGCTGGTTTGTGAAGTGGATTGGCGCTCAGAAGTGCCGTTTGAGTTGGCGCTGAGAAGCACCGTTGAGTGGCCCTGAAAAGGGCCGTTGTGTGGTGGTCCTGAGAAGGACCGTTGCGAAACGTCGTGTTGCAAGGATTCGTCAGTCGGCACTGGGGTACCGAATGTCCAGGGTGGGCCGGGTGTCGTGCGCAATCAAAATTTCCGATCATAGTAACACCGCGCGGGGAGGCTCCTTGCTTCCACCCCATAGCCGCTAGTAAGAATGTAAAAGGTGCAGTACTGACTATGGGCGGCGCGTGGGTCCGCTTGCCCCGGCCGCTAGTAAGAATGTAAAAGGTGCAGTACTGACTATGGGCGGCGCGTGGGTCCGCTTGCCCCGGCAGCGAGCTCGGCAATGCGCGAGCACGGCGAGCACGGCGGCGGCGGCGAGCGCGCCGCACCACCACCCCGCGCCGCTGCCCCACATGCCCACACCCTCACATCTGCAACAAAAGACAAAACAATACCTTCAACACATTATATTAGTTGCCTGAGTTACGCCGACAACATGGTTTTGTTGAGCCCCTCTATCAGTGCCATGACAGCTCCACTAAGGGAACTCCGAAAAATATGGTACTGCCCAGAACATTCTGCTACAGTCAAGTGGCACACTCCCCACAGAAGACCTTCTCTTAAATTTATCTTTTGCATCATATATTTTCCTGTCAGTGGATTTTATGATTGTAATTTTACTATATTAATTTTTTGATGTTACTGTGTTAAGTTCTGTTGAAAACCCTAATAAATAAAAACCTTTGCCGCAAAATGGAACCGACTTCAACACTCAAAAGTGTGAAATAACTTGTCAAAGGCGGTACAAAGCCAAAAGCAAAAAAATATTTTCACCCTTTTTAGTGTCCCTTGCTACTTACGGGATCAATTGTATTTCAATGGTACTTATAAAACTTACTGTGCCATGGGAAACAAACATACCTAAAGACCACACATTAAAAACAAACAAATATTATGACCTAACAAATTAAATTAACCAATAACGGTTATGTTGTTAATTTATATGCTGTAGAAGTTGGAGCAAGGGTTAAACCAGCAAAATCCCTATATAACCTACTCAAAGACCTTGGCCTGCCAAGAACAACTGTATCTTCCATCCTAGATCGTGTATCTAAGGCGGCATTAGTAGGATCTTACCAAATTTGGTTTGGTAGGGGAGGAGGCTTGTGTGGGAAGGGGAGCATTGATGCATTACAAAGGGGCCTCTTAATCCTACTCCTGGGTTGCAAGTCCCAGGCCCCTCTACCCTCTTCCTCTGCAAATGGACCCGGCACCCGCACGGTGAAACCATGGAATGCTAAGTAATTTGTCTCAATTAGGTACTAAAATATCAACAAGATAGGAAAAATCTTTTCAGTTATTGGAGTGTAACTCAAAAACGGATTAACCGATTTTGATGGAATTTAAATAGGACCGCACGACAAGCATCAGCTTTTAAATGAAAAAAGAAACATCAAAATTGGTTCACCCAGTAAAAAGTTCTGAAGTAATAATAATAAAAAAATACAGACAAATTGAGAACCTCCTCCTTTTTTTTTATGTCGGTTAAAAAAAGACAAAAAAACTATTGTTATTTTCCAAAATATTGGTCTAAATTATTAATGTACACTTAATTCTTATTTTGATTTATTAACTTTCTCCTAATAAATCATTATTATTTTAGTCAAACACCAGGTTAACAAACATTCTTCAGTTTTCATAATAAGCTTTTAGCCTGCACTTGGGTGGAACCCAACACACACAGTGAAGGCATATTTTATCTCCCTGAACAAGAGAGAAACAAATTTGGTAGTTAATCCTTGCGCATCTTAGATAATGATAACAATTGAGTATGATTCATAAATGGAACATATTGGTTATGCGATAAGGGTTATACCATGTATTCACTCATCATCTTTCTCTAACATTATCCCACTGTGAAGTGAGACACGAACATCCAAATATATGAAATACTTCAAAAGCAGTAATGCTTTAGTCTGCTGCGGGTCCATAGTTTGCATACTGGCACATGCTTGAGGTTTAATGCATGGTAGTCTATAGTCAAACAGATGGTCGGGGACATCACGACGCTCAGCAGTGAGCTACGACTCGAGGAGGAGTCTATAGTAGTGGTAGAGCATTTTGTGAATACTTGCCTGGCTAGCATCTATTGGATTCACCATGACCACACATTAAAAACAAACAAATATTATGACCTAACAATTGAATTAACCAATAATGGTTATGTTGTTAATTTATATGCTGTAGAAGTTGGAGCAAGGGTTAAACCAGCAAAATCCCTATATAACCTACTCAAAGACCTTGGCCTGCCAAGAACAACCGTATCTTCCATCCTAGATTGTGTATCTAAGGCGGCATTAGTAGGATCTTACCAAATTTGGTTTGGTAGTGGAGGAGGCTTGTGTGGGAAGGGGAGCGTTGATGCATTACAAAGGGGCCCCTTAACCCTACTCCTGGGTTGCAAGTCCCAGGCCCCTCTACCCTCTTCCTCTGCAAATGGATCCGGCACCCGCACAGTGAAACCATGGAATGCTAAGTAATTCGTCTCAATTAGGTACTATAATATCAACAAGATAGGAAAAAACTTTTCAGTTATTGGAGTGTAACTCAAAAACGGCTAAACCGATTTTGATGAAATTTAAATAGGACCGCACGACAAGCATCAGCTTTTAAATGAAAAAAGAAACATCAAAATTGGTTCACCCAGTAAAATGTTCTGAAGTAATAATAATAAAAAAATACAGACAAATTGAGAACCTCCTCCTTTTTTTGATGTTGGTTAAAGAAAGACAAAAAAACTATTGTTATTTTCCAAAATATTGGTCTAAATTATTAATGTACACATAATTCTTATTTTGATTTATTAACTTTCTCCTAATAAATCATTATTATTTTAGTCAAACACCAAGTTAACAAACAAACTTAGGTTTTCATAATAAGCTTTTAGCCTGCACTTGGATGGAAATCAACACACACAGTGAAGGCATAATCTATCTCCCTGAACAGGAGAGAAACAAATTTGGTAGTTAATCCTTGCACATCTTAGATAACGATAACAATTGAGTATAATTCATAAATGGAACATATTATTGGTTATTCAATAAGGGTAATACCATGTATTCCCTCATCATCTTTCTCTAACATAATCCCAATGTGAAGTCAGACACGAACATCCAAAAATATGTAATACTTCAAAAGCAGTGATGCTTTAGTCAGTCTGCTGCAGGTCCATAGTTCGCATACTGGCACAGGCTTGAGGTTTAATGCATGGTAGTCTATAGTCCATGACCCAGCTCGAAAAGGTGTGGAGGGATCGAAATATACTCAAGAGAACAAAAGCCTACATTGTCAAAACTTTGGTCTTTCCCATCTTTTTGTATGGAGCAGAGTCGTGGACCGTAAAAATGGCAGACCGATGACATACTGATGCTTTGGAAATGTGGTGCTGAAGGTGAATGTTACGCATACCGTGGACGGCCCGTAGGACAAACATCTTAATCCTCAAAGAGCTGAAGATAACACAAAGGCTATCGAGCATCTGCCTCAAAAGAGTGCTGCAATACTTCGGCCACAAAGCACGAAAACCCTCCGACAACCTGGAGAAACTAATAGTCACAAGGAAGATGGAAGGAAAACGACCAATGGGACGTAGTCCGACATGATGGCCACGCCAAAGATCGAGGGAGGTGGAAACAGCTCTGTACAGATGGTCGGGGACATGACGACGCTCAGCAATGAGCTGCCACTCGAGGAGGAGGAGTCTATCGTAGTAGTAGGGCATTTTGTGAATACTCGCCTGGCTAGCATTTATTGGATTCACCATGCAAATGCCGAGAACATCATGTATTGGAAGAAGATAGTCATGACCGGGTCTAGCAAACTTTCAATCTACATTGTAGGGTTAAGGAGACTTCCTTCATGATGTAAATCAAAGCTTCTCATAAACTCCTCGAGCTTCCTTCCATACGTAGATAAATGATATAGATCCTACTAATACCACTTTCGATACTCATTTTAAGACCTGCTCTGTCAACAATAACTGTATATAGATCCTCAGTCATTTTTGACTGAGCTCGAGGAGTTTATGAGAAGCATTGATTTACATCATGAACCCATCATTTGCAAAATTAACATATTGTAATTTATTTCTTGATTATATGACAGACAAATTATTTACAAACTACTCATTCACCATGCGGGTGCTAAGTCCAAAGCATTGCAGATGAGGCTCAAGTGCCTGGGATTTACAACCCAAGGAGTAGGGTTAAGGGGTCCTTTTACAATGTCATCAATACTCCCCTCCACTCCTTTAGCTTTCTCTCCTGTTTGACCAAATTTGGTAAGATTCCACTAATGATTATTTGGATACATACACATTCTAGGGTGGAGGTTACAGTTGTTTTTAACAGTCCATGGTCTTTGAGTAGGTAATACAGGGATATCCCTTGCTCTACTTACTAAACTAGTAGGTTATTGTAAATTAAAAAGTTGCACACCAAGACAATTGCGAGTTTACTAGCTGGCTAGAACATTATCATGTGGTTTAAGAATGTATTTCTCTTAAGAATAACAATTTCCACTTACAGTGAAACACATTTAAAACTTAAATGCCGGATTGTACAGTGTACACAAAATAAAATTGTTACAAACAGTTGAAGTTGTTACAAATAAAACTGTTACAGTTGTTAGAACATTATCATTTAAAACTATATTTCCTTCCAAGGATTGTTATTAATAATCTGTAATACCTACATTAATATTTCAATAAACATAATTTCTTCATTAAATTATGTATCATTAGAACACTTGGCACTGGTCTGAAAGATTTTTAAATGTGTTTATTTTTAAGTCTATTTTGCTTGACATTTGAATTAATGTTGTTTACATTGATGAAAATAACATGTTTCAAGTTTAGATTTTTTGTGTGGGATATTGAACTCTTTGATATTTGTGAAATTATATGGTTATTATTTTAAACATTCTATTTGTAAATAAACATTTCTTCTGTAGGTAGATCGAGATGATGAACTTTCCTTTTATCACATTTTGAGTAGCAACAAGTTTGGAAACCCAATTAATATTCTAAAATTTCTGATATATGAGAATTTGTCTGTGTTGGTTATGTACCAATGACACACCAGATTCTTTCACTACCAACAATGTTGATACTGAGCTGAGGATAACAGGTGCAGATATGTAACCTGAGATCAAGAAATGTAATGTGTGAAGTGTAATAGGTATTTTATTTTACTTCTTTTATTGTCATCATTTTGCAGCTTTAACTGATGCTGTGATAAACATTATAGTTTAGTCATAGGTAGAACCCAACATTATGTATAATTGTGGAGTGATCGCGCAATCTGTTGACCGATAAATAAACAATCTCGGAGATACTGAGCTTTGATAACCAAAGATCTATTTATGGTAGTGACATAGTCGTCTAATGTACGATGCGATACGGACGTCTGCAAGCAAATTCACCACATTAGCGATATATAATACAACCTCGTAAGTTACATTTGAAGAACATTTACCTTGTTTAGATAGCACTAAGGACGAATCTCCTAGGAAGAGACCTTCACAAAACACGAATATTATTCGTATTTTATTTCATTCGATTCGAGATTCTGGTAGAGATATGTACATGTAGCCAATGAATAGAACTTCAATAGCATAGATATGGTGGAGTTAAGACGAGATACTTGATAATTGTAGCAGGAAATGAGGAGGAAATACGTACCGTTCATTTATTTATCAGGTTGAAACGAATACCAAAATTATCGTAGAACATATAAATGTGGGCATAAACTTCGAGATGAAATTCAATCACAATCACTTCAACACGTCACTATCACTATGAAACCACTTAATTCGTAGATTTCCACGAAATTTTACACGTTTTCAGCGTAGTTCCTCGCCCAGCGAGTTTTGACATTACGCGAGTCGGCCATTTTTATTTCTTCCACAACAAAGTAATGAGTGTTGCCAATTTAAAATTCATTTACCCCAAACTATACCAAGAATATTAGATTACTTAACATTTCATAGCAATAATATAGTTAAGTGGCTTACATAAATACTTACATGTCAGAAGGCATTTTCAATGCCATTATTTTGAATTTTTCCTCTGAATTCAAACCCATTGCTAATTCACGCAGTGTTTAGAATCGAAATAATTTTAACGACCATGTAAACACGGTAGCAGCAACGCTTCTAAATGACGAATCCAATGAACGATCACGGTTATAAATTGCTTTGCCCACTCACCAATGCTTGCAACTCATCCCTTTGACACCCTCACTTATGAATCAGCACAATGAGTTAAAGTTATATTAGTTTTGTTGAGATTTGCTCCACATTATGAGTTCATCATCCTTGACCTCCTAATTTAAGAAGAACTGCTTACCTGTCTTGGTAGGAATACTATTTTAGCGACGATAAGTGCCTAAGACTAACGGGATGTAATGTAGCTTACCTAATAAATTCCTTGGCTGGGGTACCTAGATATGTGTGATGTCACTGCATTGTTGCACAAAAGATTTCAACATCTTAGTCAATATTGATACTAAACCGCTAAGTAATTTGTAATTGTAATAGTATTAAATTATTTAACTTATTAATTTTAAAACCACGAACGCATGCTCCGCGAAAATGCATAAATATTATGCAATTAGGTAACAATTCAATAGTATTGTATTCTAATCTTTTCCTGATTTAATATTAAGTACCTACTACTAACCTTACCCTAGTTTGTTACTTATACATCTGAAAGGTCTAACAGGATTTGAATGATATTTGGTACATAGCTTTCTTGGGTCCTTGCGTCGCAACCAGATTTTTCCTCACCTCGGAAAACTCAGAACTGTTGCATACTTTCTTACTTTATCAAAAGTTGAGCCTCGCTTTCCTACGAGATAACTAATGCTTCAAGTGCTTTGCATAGGAGATCTTTCGAATGGTGTTGATCTAGTCACTAAACAATCTAGGATACCCAAAAATGAGTCAATATTTTTTGGATAGACTATTAAAATATCTAATAATAAATAATTATGTGTATTAGTTATTATAATCCAACAATAAATTGAACGAATTCACTAGATTGTAATGAATAGAGTCTATCCAAAAAAATATTTACTCATTTTTGGGTATCCTAGATTGAAGCAGAGCTGTTTTCTCGATTTACTCAGTGCCCTAGGAAGTGTGATTTAATAAAACTCTATGTGGGCGCAGCTAAGGGCGTAATAAGTAGGTACTAGTAAAATTCCTTCTCGCAATTTTGTTCTTCATAATGTGATAATTAAGTTGCTTATTAATATTATATGTTATCTATAAATGAACATATAATCTATACTTGAACATCATATTCCTACTAAACCGATTATATTGACCGGTGAGGAGTCGATAAAATATTTATCATTTTAACTCAATATATTGCAAAATGACTGTTGCTTAAATCTGCGGTTCTTTAGCCACGTTCCTGACTCGACCTTCTTTTCACTTTTTTTACATAAAAATGTTCATTTTAACTATGCTATTTTTTAGAATCCGGGTAAGTATTATATAGTAAAAAGCCTTGCAGTGCCGCAACATCCCACTAAAGTCGAAGTGAGTACGAACATACTTGTGTGCCAATATAACAGAATGCCACAACTTATTGCTATACAATCGGACTATTATTAGTTGGCAACTTATACGATAGTCAAATAAAAAAAAATTTGGAATTGTCGTGTAAATTTGTATCAAGATACGTGCAGCGGGAGGTAATAAATTAACACTGACTTGCATAACATGATGAAGAGCCATATGTCAAGAAGTAATGTCGTAACAAGAGATAAATACATTTTTCATTTCAATTGCGTATAAGTATTGTATTATTTTTAAATAGCTGCTCTATGCATTTATATTTTTGCGATAACTTCAGACATACATGGATACGTAAGGACATACATTTCAAACGCGATATGAGAAATGATTGTTAAAATAAATATATTGTTATGAGTTTATACTGTTATAAAATTCCTTTGGAAGGTATCAGAAATTGCACCGCTACTATCTATGAATTGACCACCAAGCAGCATTGTAAAATGCTATACCTATGTGCCCCGTGGGGTGCCGGGTTAGAACTACACCTCTCCATATCATCCCGTGGGTGTCGTAAGAGGCGACTAAGGGAAAACGCTGGAAGGTGGGCAGCAGCGCCTTCTAAAGAACTGCCAACTGCGATCCCCAAGACGCCTGCCAAGCGTGGGGATTATGGCAAATACCCCCTTAATAGGAGAGGCTGTGTTCAGCAGTGGACGATCCGTCTGTTACAGTACAGTATGTACCTACAGCATTCCATTGGTGCACGATTCAATAATGAAAGACAGCATAAGCATAGATACTTAGCATAATATCGTCACGCCTATATTCCCCGAAGGCATATTCAGAGTGAGGCAGAGCTGCCTAAACATACCCCACGTTTCGCCAAACATTGTATGGAGGCGAGCCTATTGTCATCTACCGGCCGTAGTTCCTAGACTCCTGACAGCTACTGTCAATTTTGTACCTTAAAACACCCAATAATTCTCCAATCCAGGGAACAAATCCACGAACTCGTGGTACCTAAGCAACACTTTCATATTCCAGTATTGAAATACAACGTTGCTAGTATATTATATGCAAATGATATCTCGAAGATTTGATATCGCAAATCATCTCAGTCGTGAAAATTATATAGAGCCACACTAGGCCAGTAGTATAAGAATAACGTCCAAACAGCTTTAATACCAATTGTAATTTACGGGTGGAGCAAGATTATTTCAGTCTACTAAACAAAAAATTCCAACGGTGTTTTCAAACAATAATTTGCCCCCTCCGCCGGTACGTTCACTGGCTTAAACAATGATTAAAAGTGATGATGATGTTGAAAGTTATCCTAGGTATTAATCCAGTAGGTACCTAAACTATCTATACTCCAAATTTTATTTCAGCGTGAAGAAATAACGAACATACATTCTCACTATGTCACAAAATTTGCCATTTATAATATAAGACGTGTGATCTACAGAAGAAATAGAACAAATGAGATACGACCTATATGATCTATAAACCTTATGAGGTATAAATTACGTTTTTTTTTGTTTTTTTATGCCTGATAGGTTAGCCTTTGACCACTATCTCACCTGATGGTAAGTGATGATGTGGTCGAGGATGTTGTTCAGACTAACCTAGAATTACTGGCTCTCAAGGGCAGCTGGCGGAACCCACCGTTAGGTGTTTGGCGACAGATTTTCAACTTGAGGGTGGTAGCTAGCCAGGCGGGCATTTGCAAAGTGCCCTACCACCATGCTGTAACGACTGCTATCCTAAGACAACAACCGGGACCGACGGCTTAACGTGCCCTCCGAAGCACGGAAGCGCTCAGTAGTTATGTCACCAGCGGTCACCCATCCAAGTCATGACCGCGGCGGACGTTGCTTAACTATGCTGATCGATTCAGAATGGTTAAGCAAACTTGGCTACGAGCGCTTCACGTACATGAAATCTAAAAACTTCTAGGAAAAAATATGCTGACCCTTGTATATGCGTACCTGCCAGATTTTTTAGCTGATGATAGGCTAGCCTATGACCAAAATCTTACCTAATGGAAAGAGATAAGCAAAAAGATGATGTTAACGAAGGTGAAAGGGAAAGAACAGAATGCTAGCGCAAGCAGTCTTAGTTGGTCCGGTCTTGGGTGCCAAATTCGTATACTAAAGTCTTAAGTACGTGGCTTTTATATTTTAAGAGCCTAGAATACATATTTGTTTGTAACCAAGTGACTTCTTATGATGGACAGGCTATATATAGTTGATACTGCATATATTACTATGCTCTGCCAACTCATTCCGCAATGCCAAGCCGGATTAGGCCCACTAGGAGGATTATTGCGGATGACATGAGTTTTTATACTATTCATCGAATGTTAAGTGGTTAAGTATTTTGCAAACGAATAAATACGTTATGCAGGTGGGCGCCAAGAACGCGTTGCGGCAGCTGTACCTAAGAGCCAGGTCGAGTTTTAGGCTCAGCTTGTTTACCACTTTCGACCACATCATCACGATGGTAAAAATAATTTGATTCGTGTCGTGTCAGCTGTGGGAATGACATAGGCTAAATATTAATAAAATAATTCACAAAATTATATCCCAGAGATTCATTGTTTTACATTTTTTTTCCGACCAAGTTCATTAATCTAATCATATAAAAAAACAATAAAATTTATTATGACATGACTCACGTTAGGTAGGTACCTACGTTACAAATGACTCACACAACAACCCTCCTTATAAAAACAACACCCTTTAAAATCTCCCGAAAAAGCTGCAGTTAGTATATTTACCCCAAATTTCTACCCCAACCGACGACGGCCGTTCCAGGCCAGGGTTGAACGCAGGCGCGATGGCCGCCCTATCTAGGGCAGTAGGGCATCGACTGGGGGCTAGAGACGGGTCACCACCATTGATGTACCGAGATACAAAATTATCTGTGCAGGTGGCAGAAAAAGGAACTAAGAAATATCTTACAGTACGATAGTTGCAGATTGTTATGTTGGAAATCAGCGCCATCAACAGGTGTCCAGTAAAGTTGGTGGTTATGCTAGGGTAAATGTAGGTCGCGGGGGCGTGACGGGTGCTAGGCTAGGTAGTGAATGCACTTTCTGAATTACGGTTTTACAATAGGTAGGTATAGGTACTTACCTACGCTAGTTCGTTGGTAGTATGCGAGCTCACCTACTAACTGCTATTGTAGCTGTGTAGGTAACTACAAATTATGAATGTGATTGATTTTAAAATTTAAATACTTTTCTTTATCTATATACATTTCGCCAAAGGTGACACGCAGTGGCAGAGAGAGTGGACTGCAGATCAGTGGGTCTGTGATTCGAATCCAGCAGCGGGCGGATTTGAGCTTTAGCGCCAGAGAGGTGAAATACTTAGAGTAGTTATATCCGAACACCACTGCTCTAAAAGCTTACTAGAATTTACCTATATAGATACCTACGCACATGTATATGCAGTTTGTAATGACAAGGAAAGAACGTTCAAATATTATGCGTCATATATGTTGTTAGAAAGAGATAAATAAGCAATTCGTGTAACCACCGAACCGCCACGAGACGTTCCGATCACCATTATTCTGCGATCTCTTTCACTCTCTCACACCAAACGATACACATATCTCGCTCATCCATTTCATTGAGATTCGTTCCTAAGATAAAACAAAATAACGATATTTTCTATTTCAACAATAAAAGCAATAACTACGCGTGAAATGAAAAGTTTTCTTATCTCTCACAGTGCCTGTATAATTGGTGCAGAGTCTAAAGACACAAGGAAGGTGTATTGTCCACAGATTATTCCGAAAAACACGATTAGCAGCGATGTATTCACCGGACGCTCGGAAGTGCTAGACTGGTAGTGACTCAGGCAATTACCCTGAATTCGTCTAGTAAATATGGAGGGCATACAACTGATCTACAGGTAAAAAAATCTTAGTTTAGCGCAGAGCAATTCGTGAATGCTCACCTGACTAGCGCCACACTCAACTAGAAAATATTTTTACCTTACGGGACATTAGGCGCACACATGCCTGTGTACCTTGAGAGCCAGTCATTCTAGGTTAAACCTGTTAACACCTTCGACCACATCATCACTTACTATCACGTGAGATTGTGGTCAAAGGCTTACCTATCAACAATAAAAAAAAACCTTTGAAACGGCCTTACTACCCCAAAAGTAGCTAATATGATAACAATGATAGCACTCTCAAGTTTATGGTTAGCGTCAGTTAGGCGCCTAAATACTGATAATGTTTAGCGTATATCTACATATTTATTTTGTTGTTTCCGTGTATAGTGCCGGGTTAGAATTGCATCCCCCGAAATCATACACTGCGATCCCCTAGACGCCTGCCAAGTGCGGGGATTATGGCAAATCTGCCATTTATTCAACGATGAACGTAAAGATGATGATTCATAATTGTTCTTAAAATTGTCTTCATTAATAATTTAGTTATATAATAAGCCGCTAGTAGTTATATTATACTACTAGCGGCTCGCCCCGGCTTCGCTCGGGTAATTATAACTATATATTTTTTTTTATGTTATTGTGACAGAGCTAGCTCGAGGCCCACCTGATGTTAAGCGGGCTAACCTCTGCCTATAACAGATGCATTTCGTCAAGTCACGAATTACACTGCGCCCGTCACTTTGAGACAGTTGTAAGTCTCAAGCCTGTAATTTCACTGGCTCCCAAGGACTGCTGCCGGAACACATCGTTAGGTGCTTGGCGACAGATTTTCTACTTGAGGGTAGTCGCTAGCCAGGCGGGCAATCGCAAAAAGCCCTTCCACCATGCGGTGAAGCTCAATGGACCAAGACCAGACGTCAATGCCACTGAGCCATCACTGCTTCATATTGAGATGTAAGCTATCCTATCTTTCAATTTGGATCACATTGCACACGGTATTCAAATCAAATTTAAAAATAGTTCATTAGTTTAGGAGTCCATCACGGACAAACAACGTGACACGTAATTTATATATATAAAGACTATACCCAAAATTAAAGAACATTTTTATTTGGGTGATATGCCAGGTAATATAAAGCATCGGGAATTTCTTTTATATCAGATAACATCTAACCTACAATAAATAATCAAGTATAATATTTGTAAACAAACTTAAGTTAATGAGCGGTTACAGCTACAGACTGCGGTGCTGCAGGTCCATGGTTCAATCCCCACCGCCGCACACCATATAGCAAATGCCCGCCTGGCTAGCTACCATACTCAAGTAGAAAATCTATCGCCAAGCACCTAATGGTGGTGATAAACGGCGCGTGGTAGCGCGAGCCGCGCCGCAGGCCGCTCGCGCCATAGATCAAATAGAATATATACTACGTATAGATACAAATCAACTGAACAACGAAGCCATTGTTAAAGGTGAACATGAATTGGGACTGATGACAGTAACTATTAAGTATTCTGCGACTGTCTAGTGCTTGAAAACGGGCGAAATCACTGACATTTATGTAAACTAGTGATGGGACATTTATATCAAAGCTGCTATAGTAACCTATTCGACTTCAGTTTCCTGATTTAAAAAATAAAACACTTATTTTTATATATAAATTTTTATTCAGATAAACTGTCATGACCGCTATTTCTTTTTAAATGCAGACTTTACCTTTGAATTCAGCGGTACATTTCTTTGGTACTAACCTTAAAACAAAGTTTAAATTTAAATAAAAAAGACGATTTCTCCGATTACTATCTTAGTCTATATTACAAAAATAAAATGAAATTTGACTAGGTATACAGCCTTAAAATTGACATTTTATTGAATCGCATAACTAACATACACATTCAAAATGTAATTTTACATGGATCAATAAATCAACAATTTATCACACCAAATTAAATGCTACATAGAATGGGCAAGTGGCTTTATTGAACTAGGTACCTACATACAGTTATGGATCTATCAGTATCATACAAGTTGAATTAAATATTTAATAAAAGAAATTGCACACAGAAAAGACGAATGCATGAATTGAACTATTAGCTACATACAATTATAGAATAGATTTCTATTCTAGAATTGTAAGTAGCTAATAGTTCAATTTATGCATTCATCTTTTCTGCGTGCAATTTCTTTTAATAGAGTAGAATAGAATATATTTCTATTCTATTCTACAATTATACTAAAATATATATAGAAAACGGTTCCTTAAAAAAATATTGAACTATTTGATATGTATCACAAATCAAAAGAAATTATACATAGAACGGGCTTTATTGAACTAACAACTAACTAATAAATTAATCAACTTAAGAATGTTATTATGACAGAACAAGTCATAATAGGGGGGTAACATTCTAGCCCGGCACCCCACGGGAAACCACCGTTAGGTGCTTGGCGACAACTGTCAGAATGATGCAACACAAAATAAATTATACACAGAGTGGGCTTGTCGCTCTATTGAACTAACCACTAACTAACTTATATAACAATCAACTTAAGATTAGACATACAATATTTAACTGTCAGAATGATGCAAATCAAAAGAAATTATACACAGAATGGGCATGTGCCTCTTTTGAACTAGCCACTAACTAACTTATACATCAATCAACTAAAGATTAGACAAACAATATTTAACTGTCAGAATGATGCAAATCGAAAGAAAATGATACACAAAATGGGAATGTGCCGCTATTGAACTAACAACTAACCTATACATCAATCAACTTAAGACTAACATACAATATTTAACAGTCAGAATGATGCAAATCCAAAGAAATTATACACAGAATGGGCATGTGCCCCTATTGAACTAACCACTAACTAACTTATACATCAATCAACTTAAGATTAGACATACAATATTAAGTGTCAGAATGATGCAAATCCAAAGAAATTATACACAGAATGGGCATGTGCCCCTATTGAACTAACCACTAACTAACTTATACATCAATCAACTTAAGATTAGACATACAATATTAAGTGTCAGAATGATGCAAATGAAAAGAAATGATACACAGAATGGGCATGTGCCTCTATTGAACTAGCCACTAACTAACTTATACATCAATCAACTAAAGATTAGACAAACAATATTTAACTGTCAGAATTATGCAAAGAAAAGAAATTATACACAGAACGGGCATGTGCCCCTATTGAACTAACCACTAACTTATACATCAATTAAGTGAGGATTGGACATACAATATTTAACTGTCAGAATGATGCAAATGAAAAGAAATTATACACAGAATGGGCATGTGCCTCTTTTGTACTAGCCACTAACTAACTTATACATCAATCAACTAAAGATTAGACAAACAATATTTAACTGTCAGAATGATGCAAATCGAAAGAAAATGATACACAAAATGGGAATGTGCCGCTATTGAACTAACAACTAACCTATACATCAATCAACTTAAGACTAACATATAATATTTAACAGTCAGAATGATGCAAATCCAAAGAAATTATACACAGAATGGGCATGTGCCCCTATTGAACTAACCACTAACTAACTTATACATCAATCAACTTAAGATTAGACATACAATATTAAGTGTCAGAATGATGCAAATCCAAAGAAATTATACACAGAATGGGCATGTGCCCCTATTGAACTAACCACTAACTAACTTATACATCAATCAACTTAAGATTAGACATACAATATTAAGTGTCAGAATGATGCAAATGAAAAGAAATGATACACAGAATGGGCATGTGCCTCTATTGAACTAGCCACTAACTAACTTATACATCAATCAACTAAAGATTAGACAAACAATATTTAACTGTCAGAATTATGCAAAGAAAAGAAATTATACACAGAACGGGCATGTGCCCCTATTGAACTAACCACTAACTTATACATCAATTAAGTGAGGATTGGACATACAATATTTAACTGTCAGAATGATGCAAATGAAAAGAAATTATACACAGAATGGGCATGTGCCTCTTTTGTACTAGCCACTAACTAACTTATACATCAATCAAATAAAGATTAGACAAACAATATTTAACTGTCAGAATTATGCAAAGAAAATAAATTATACACAGAATGGGCATGTGCCTTTATTGAACTAACAACCAACTAAAACAGCAATCAAATAAAAATTAGGTACTATATCATATTTAACTATCTGATCAATACAAATCAAAAGCAGTCATATCAACTTAAAATAATACAATAATCAAATTAAGATTATGTACCCTGCAAATGAATTAACTATATATTTATTATATTATATAAACTCAATTATTCAGTAATAAACAAATAACAATACAATATAATACTTGAAAGCAGGAACAACATTTCCGCTTCTACCAAAGATCTGAAAGAAAAATACAAAAAAACATTTAAATTTTATTACAGTAAATACTACGTCATTTGCATTAAATACACTGAAAGTGACTAATTTTAACACGAACATATTTAATTTATTCAATCAACAATGTGTGATGTGATGTTACAGATCAGATAAGTGGAAAAGACGACCTAGACAGTATATTTTAGTAAACAAATGACGGTAGATCCGGCTACGACATAATATATAAAAAAACAATCACAGGTGAGAAATAAAACATGTTATTTCTTACATCTGATTGCTTTAAATTTTTTAAATGCCAAACTTTGCATTGTTGTCATATTAGATGACGATAACCGTTCAATATCAGTACCCTTCAAAATTCTGTTGATTGAATTACACCAATTGTGTATTTGCAAGCGGCAAACTAATGAGATAATTTTTTTTAGTAATTCTACATGATGCTGTTGACATCCAAACCAGTCAACAACAGCATTTCTGAGAAATATATCTCGAATATTTTTCACAATATGCGGATTGTGAGGAAAACATTCGAGATACTCATTGATAACTCCAATGAGCTCTCTAAATAGTCTAATGAATTTCGCGGTAGGATAGCAAAGATTTGGTCCCCGTAACGCTCTCCTCTCTCTTAGGGTAATCCAATCGTGGATTCCAGATAAGTCTGTTGTTAAAAAATGATGTTTACAAGTTTGGCATTTAAATTTTTTCAATAATTTGCGCGTCACATAGCCTGCTGTAAAAGCTGAAGCTTGTGCGCGAATCTTCTCCCGCCGGACTTGTTGAAACAGTGGTGGCACTGTTTCAACAGGTCCAGCAGAATTATTGGAGCATCCTGCATTATCTGCCAGTTGATCTGAAACAGAAAAAAGAGGTATGCCCTCTTGCTGGACTTGTTGTGACAGTGTCATTGATGACACTATTTCAACAGGTCCAGCAGATCTTTGGGAGCATACTGCAGTATCAGCCAGTTGACCTGCAACAAAAAATACATTGGCAGAATCATTATTTCCTAGTATAACTTCTGATCGGACTACATTTTCAGTCAGGTCATTCTCACAACTAAAATTTGGAGAATACGGAATCAATGCTTTAGAGAGCAAAAGAGATTTAAAAGCATTTTGAAAAGTATAGCAGTCTGGGTTTGTGTTGCGGTAATTTAATGCTCTAATACGGCCAAAAAAGTTTTCTAGAGGATCTTGATTAAGATTTCTGGTATAGAAATATTGGACACCAGATCCCTGTAAATCAGTCCAGATGTCAATGAAACTTTTCAAAGTTGTTACCCAATTTTTAATACTAGGCACTTGTTTGTTAATTGAATGACCTAACTGCTGGGCCTGTTTACTATTCCTATCAATAAAATATATATTCTCTAAGATATTAATTGCCTCTCGCCAAAATATAACATGTTTTGATACACCTGTTTTATCCAGTTTCGCCGGTCCTCTCATCTTCCCTGGCGCTGCCCCTCCACGAGACCCGTTGACGCTGTCGAACAGCTTGTCAAAGAACAGCACTGCCTCCGCAGTATTTTTCATCGTAGGGCTCACCAGGGTCCCGTCTGCATGATTTTCTAGGAAAAAATAATATCTTACTTTGACTGATATTATAAGTGCAAAATTGCATTTTTTGTGACATGTCACACGTATCCAGCAAGACCACGAAAGATAATAATGTTTTCTTTGTATGCATTCTTCTTCTGACCATTTAGGCTTGTAGCTCGAACTGGGCCATGATCTTCTGCGTAGCAGCTTCTTACTATATATGTGATATGATGTCCAATCTCACAGAAATAAGCCATTAAACAAGTAACCTTTGTAATTACCATCTTAAAAATATTATTTCTAGATAGAACAATGCGTTCCGCACATCACCAGCTAAAAATCTCATAAAATCTTTAATTTTACCTACCCACAGAAAACATCAACTCGATCATATATTTTGTTGCTACGAAAACCTATCTAGTAATCTCAAATTGGCTTGAAAAACACCTAAGTTAACAAAGGAAAAGTCATAATAAAATCATTATTAATCACTTACCATATCTCGAAGTATACTGGAGCATTGCACTGGTCCTCTCACTTAGAACTTGTGTGCAATTCTTTACTTTCATTTTTTTTATTTTTGCTGGGATCACATGCTCGTCAGTTAGTTTATGCAATAAACGTATACCGCCCAACTCACAATCCGCTTTATATACTTCTACAATATCATCCCATCTAGCCACCTTGCCACGGAATACCATGTCTTTGGTCAAAAAATTATTTCTAATACCCTTTATTAGATGGGGTGGATCATAAATAATATTCAATTTGTGATGATTGATGTAAATTTTGTTGTCTGGAAAAAAAACTTATTATACATTTCTTTTCTGGACACGAGATTGGGGTTGTTATAAGAAGTTTTTTAAGCATGTTGTGTTCACAGCAAGAAGGACCACCCTCTCTTAACGGTAGAAAGCGCAATAAAGCATTACATGTTTCATGAAAATATTATTAATATAGTAACCTACTCATATACAGTACTCGATAGTATTGAATCAATACAAATAGTTTTTATTATATGTCTCCAATGTGTTATTATGTGTACTATGTGTGCAATGATAGCCGAGCGGTAATAGCTATGGTATGACTTGCCGCAGATCCATGTTTAGATCTCTACCGCCGGCTTGAGCTTTACCGCATGGTTGAAGGGCATTTTGGGAATGCACGCCTGGCCAGCTGTCAACCTCAAGTAGAAATTCTGTCAAGTAGATATATCGTAAAGGGGCCCCTTAACCCTACTCCTAGGTTGCAAGTCCCAGGTCTCTCTAGCCTCTTCCTCAGCAACGCGATGGACCCGGCACCCGCACGGTTGATCCATGGAATGCTAAGTAATTCGTCTCCCATATATACTAAACAAAAACGACTGGAGTTTTTTAGACTCTATTGTTACAGAAGAATCTCTTTCATGGGCAGGAAGCATTTTCAACAACTGTGCCAGCTACCAAACACTCCGTTATAGGTTAGGAGTTAGGTTGGCTAGGACAGCTGAAAGGGGATATGTACAATACACCCCAAGCGGGACATCAATGCAGGGCTCAGGGTCCCCATTTAGAATAACAATAAGAATACAGTAACTTACCCCCAGGGACATCATTTAATAAGTTTTGTCGTCTAGTTTCCTGTTGGAAACTTTTCATACATGACAAGAATGTAGAGCCCTGATCACAAATTACAGCTATAGGTTTAAGTTTAATTTTAACAGCAGCATCCACGACATCCTGAAATGAAACGAAAAATTAAATTACTTCATGATTTAAAGCTGTGTTAACATGAAATTAATATTCTTATTCCTTGCATGCCATATACTTTACAGTTGTGATCGGATATTTTCAAAGCTATCGTATTTTAAGTCAGATAATTGCTTTAGCTCATTTATTTATAAAGTATAAGAAACGAAATTAGATCAAAAATATTCTACTGTAATCATTTTGCACGCTAACACTGCTGCTCTACACTAGACACTGGCCCTACTCTACACTTTAATTTGGAAACAAAAAACCATATAAAAAGTCTGGCTAAAATCAAACGGGTATGAGCTTTCTGAATGGTCCTTGAAATGTCTACACACTAATTGTTTCTTTAAATGTTTACAATGGTACTTACTCTTAGAATGTTTTTTAAAACTAATGCTGGAGTAGCACCTTCACACATGTAATATGCGATTGGTTGTGTCCATGATGTACAAATACCTCGCAACATAACAACCAATGCATGATCACATAGTTTTCGTTCTTTGTTTGGTCCGAAATTCACAAAACCTTCTATTTCATCAAGGGACTCAACAAAGTTGAGATGCGGTGTAAGTGCTACTTCGTCAAAAACTATCGAGCAAAGTTTCTTTTTGTCATCCCAGCTACTTATCAACTGTTCCAGATGAGCAAGTAATTTTGCGTTAAGCCCTGAAGTGAGTGACATATTTTTGGTGAACTTGTTAAGAGTCACTTTTGAAGGTAGAACAAACAGTTTTCTTAAAAACCGATAACCTTTTGGACTTTGCTTCATTATAGATAAAGCAAATATTTTCTCTTCATTGGTAAAGCGCCTCCTCTTTATATGTTTATTGCATTGGTTTATTTGCATCTGTAAAAATGTTTTCGCTTCAGGTGTCATACTCTCAATTAGGGAGTCAAAAGAATTTTTATCACATAGTTTTTTAAGTACTTCTATTTTTTTCTCGCAACTGAAAGCAAGCCTTTTTTTTGACTTCATGATGTTTAGACATTTGGTATACAACCGTTTACATTTAGGAGTAAGCTGTTGAATGCTCCGAACTATTCTCTGTCTTCCAGCCTTTGTCAAACCTGAAATTAATTACGATGAGAATTATTACTAACCAGCTTTTGCTTGTGACATCACCTTCATGGACAAATTAAAATCATATCTCTACTCAATTCATTCACATTCATTTCTAGAGATAAATAAGCATTATTTACAGACGTCATTTAAGATGCATGAACATAAAGAGGATATAGGACACTGCAGACTGCCCAATGAGACAACCTTTTGCTTAAAAGATCTACCTTGTTGCTGTGTGCTGTTTTAGCACCCAGGGACTATGTGTAGGGAATCCATTTTAGGGTACTTTCCTGCAGACGCCAGAGTTCTATGAGCCCTGCCCACTGCTATTTTACTTACTAAATAAAAGCTCTAAAGTTATGTCAGTGACCTTTGTTTGGTGTATCAACACAGCTCGGCACACTGTCAAAGGTAACAATATTTTTAGTCAGAGACTTGTGAATGTGAAACCCAACAGCACCTTGAGACTGGATGCCGCCGGTAGACATAACAGAGTTGGTTACCCGAGTTATTTTGTCCTCACTCTCATCATGTTTTCCGTGCTTCGGAGGGCACGTTAAGCTGTCAGTCCCGGTTTTCGTCTTGGGACGTTAAAACCACCATGCTTAACGACTTCCATCCTAAGACGAAAACCGAAAAAGGGCATTTTGCGAATGCCCGCCTGGATAGCTACCACCCTCAAGAAGAAAATCTGACGCCAAGCACCTGACGGTGTGTTCCGGCAGCTGTCCATGAGAGCCAATAATTCTAGGTTAGCCTGAACAACATCTTTGACCGCATCATCACTTACCATCAGGTACCAGCGGTCAAAGGCTAACCTATGAGGCATAAAAATTAGTAATTTTCTAAAAATTATGGTCCAAGCGGAGCAAGGTCTCAGAGAAATATCGGCGTTTGTATGTTTATATGTTTTAATTATATTTGTCCGACGATAATTTGAGTAGTGTCCTATAGTCACGAATTATTAGCGCATACTTTATGCCAATGGAGTTTTTATGAGCCAAATCATCTAAGTGCGTGTCGAGATATTGTGAGGTTCAGTTCGAGCGAACTATTAATATAACTTACATGTTCCAGAGTTAGTTGACCCAACTGGAGATTCCTGATGGATTGCGATAGTAGGCCCATATGTAGAAGCAACTTCAGCAGGTCTCGAAGTTGTAGCTACCTCTGCTATCCTTGAAGTCCCAAATGAAGGCAGAGTCTCTTTTGGAACTTCAGGCTCCACAGTCCATGATATAGGTGGATGACCTGGAAATGTTGTTTTGAATTATATTTATTAAAGTGTCTGTTTATGATTGTATTATGTATATTTATTACTAACTTGCGGCCCGCCCCGGCTTCGCAGGGTATTTAACAAAAAATATTATTTATTATACACACACATAAACCCTTCTGAGTCAGGTTACTAAGAAAATAATATAATAAAGAATGTTTGAACATGTTTTTTGAAGCAGTGATGGCTCAGTGGCATTGGCTATGGACTGCCGCGCAGCAGGTCCATGGTTTGAATCCCGCCGCGGGCTTGAGCTTCACCGCATGGTGGAAGGGCATTTTGCAAGTGCCCGCCTGGCTAGCGACCACCCTCAAGTAGAAAATCTGTGGCCAAGCACCTAACGGTGTGTTGCGGTAGCTGCACTTGAGAGGCAATAATTCTAGGTTGAATAACATCTTCAACCACATCATCACTTACCATCAGGTGAGGTAGTGGTCAAAGGCTAACCTAATGTTTTTATTATATTTTTCCGACGAGAATTTGAGAACCATGTCCTATAGTCATGAATTATTAGCGCATACTTTATGCCAATGGAATTTTTAAATTTGAATATGAGCCAAATTATCTAAGTGCATGTCGAGATATTGTGAGGTTCAGTTCGAGCGAACTATTAATATAACTTACATGTTCCAGAGTTAGTTGACGCAACTGGAGATTCCTGATGGATTGTGATAGTAGTCCCATATGAAGAAGCAACTTCAGCAGGTCTCGAAGTTGTAGCTACCTCTGCTATCCTTGAAGTCCCAAATGAAGGTAGAGTCTCTTTTGGAACTTCCGGCTCCACAGTCCATGATATAGGTGGATGACCTGGAAATGTTATTGTGAAGGATATTTATTAAACTGTCTGTTTATAATTGTATTATGTATATTTATTACTAACAAATAATTCATAACTACAGAAAACTATTTATTTGACTAGAACATATTTTTGTTGTAAGTTTCTAGAACAATAAAAAGTTATCTATCTAAAACTAAACAAAATATCTACTTCTACAGGGTGGTGATTAAGGCCCAAATGAAACTAGGCCATAGATTCTTAACTATTATGTACATTGCTAACTTTGATTGAAATATTCAAGCAATAAAGTCATCAAAATAAAAAGCCAATTCCATACCATGACCTTGTACCTTGTTTACTTTGATTTTGTATTTGAAACAATAGAAACGCTCTGGAAATTTTTATGGAAAGGTATTACTAACTGGAAATGGCAAGCACTGACAAAAAATTAATAATAATTTTAAGTTTTACAAAAGAATGCCATTTGAGAAACTAAAATAAGGGATAATTTTTATGATTATGGTATCTCCTATAATTCTGATACATATGGAGATAACATGTTCAATGCATTTAATTTATAAAATATAAATACCCCAATATATACTTAAAAAATAAATAATTTATTAAAAAAAAATAAGATAAGTGTTGACTGAACATGCACCATCTACAAACTAAGATAATGATACTAACTAAGAAAAAACTAAACTACTTCTTTACAGTGTCAATCTACACATTCATGAATTATCCTCAGAAATACCTATCAATGCAGTGTTTTTAGCATAGGTGTGGTCGTGCTTAACCTTTATTAAGCATTCCGTAAGCTCAGCTGAAAATAATATTATTTCTGTTAATATTCATTATTACAAAGCATGTTAATGAGGGACTTTTTCCCATATTTCTCGCAATATCATTATAACCCTTACTTTTCTGAATGTAGCAGTAAATGTAAAATAATTCAACTACAATAAAATTATCTTCATATCCTCGAAAGTGAATACAGAAGTGTGTTGTGTGCAGCACGAGCGAGAAGACATTAATCCAAAACATGTAACACCCACATTTCCAAGATTTGTTTTTGGTCTCATCTAATAGCTTTAAAATATGTTTTCTGTATCACACTGGGCGAAATACAAGAATATACTATGAATAATAGTTTTCGCTTACACATCAGTATTCAGTACTAATATTATAAATGCGAAAGTAACTGTGTCTGTCTGTCTGTCTGTTACGCTTTCACGCCAAAACTACTGGACCGATTTGAATGAAATTTGGTATGGAGATAGTTTGAGACCCGGGAAAAAACATAGGATAGTTTTTATCCGACTGCGCAAAAAGAGGTCAATGTTTTCGCGCGATAACCGACATACGCGTGGGTGGAGCCGCGCCCGGAAAGCTAGTAAGACATAAGACAGGAACACAAGCTCATACTGTATTAAAGCCTGGTATGGTGCTAAGAAAGAAGGAGTCATGCATTCAATAAACAGCAACAGGGAAAAATATGATAAATGAGCAACATACCACACCCACAGCTATGTGAGTAGTTGCATGCTGCTCATTTTTATGGAAAGGTATTACTAACTGAACATACGTAACATTTAGCACACTTTGCCTTTAATTGACTCTTAAGACTTCCACGGCAGGAGATGGGGGGATGCTATTCTAGCCCGGCATCCTAGATATTAAATAACTTATAGAAATAGGTTCCAACTGACTCTTTCAATTTGTTTAGCCATTACATAGTTATTGTGTGACACATTCAAACCAGAAATATATAAAAACATATTTTGTACTATTAACAATTATGTAAGCTTATTTATGTATTATAAGATGTAACTTACTGTTTGCCATAGAAGACTGGTCAGTATTTGTCAGCATTGGAACGGCATATTGGTCAGTGTACACTGAAAAATAACATGCAAAATTGTTAAAAATGTACTATTTATTTGATAATGAAGTTGGGATTGAGATCATGGTGGATAAATTAGCAAACTTCCCATATAGTACAGTTTTAACCATCACATACCACTGCTGTCTATGTTGCATCTACGACATAGCTCCGCTACAAGCAATTTACTTGCCTATATATCCTATAAGTCTGTTTAAACAATTACCCATATATATGTAAACTTAAAACATATCTATTCTGTATTAACATGTCCATACTAATATCTAAATATTATCAAAAAATAAGTTTTTATTTTGTTTTTTTTTGTTAAATACATGTGCAAAACCGAGGTGGGCCACCAGTATGTAATAGTGTACAGTCTATGAAAATGTTACTATATATATATTATACAATAAATGATTACCAAAACAAAAATGTGTGGTCAGTACGTCGGAGTAAAGAAAAAGTATTAGCATATTATTTTTTCCACACTGAACAATAGTTTGTATATTTCTAAATATTATGATTACAAGCACTACCGCGTATTAAGCGAAAATCATAAATTTTTACAAATTATTGGAGCACAAAATTTTGGCGACACAGCCGACCCCCCGGTAGCTTAAAGATAAAGCATCCGGCGCGAAATCGGAAGGACGCGGGTTCAATTCCCGCCCGGGGCAAAACATTTTGTGCTCCAATAGTTTGTATATATTTAAAATAATTAATTAATGGTGATTAGCTTCTTGAATCAATTAATTTCAAAAATAGTGGTCCTATATATCTAATTTTGTTTACCTGGGAATTATCATGTTCAGTAAAATTACAAAATGTGTCATATTGGAAGGATAAACTATTATATGCATATCGTCCGTGTACTTCTAATACCTCCTATCTAACAATTTTGACAAAACTTGTTTTTAATGCCATCTGTTGGATTAGCTTGGAACCTGTTGAAAGCATTAACCTCCCAATTTAAAAAACCCCTAGGCCAGTTGCAATCCATCTGAAGAAATATCTTCTAAAACTTACTGACATTATTTCGTCGGAAATTTCTCCTAAGTAACACTTTGTGTGGAGTTTTGCTTGTTCGCGCACGCGACTCGTCGATATTTTGATATTTCGAGATATTAAGGTATGTTTACAGTGTTTATTATTACAAAATTCCTAATTCAAGTTATATAATAGAAGTTTTCAAGTGTTTTGGCAGTTTTATGTATTACAAATATAGAAGAAATAGTTACAAACAGGTTATTTTATCAGATAGGAGGATTTTCTGCCAACATTTTTAATGTAAACATGGTATAGTTTTGTTCTCATTTGGAACAGATAGAAGATATTTGTTTTGGTTTTCTGGAATACTATTTAGATAATAAATCATAGTTTTTTTTATTTGATACGTATATAAATACCTACCTACATATTTTTTTTGTACTTGCTTGGCAGGTTTATAACAATGGCGTCCCGAAATAGGGCGCATGCCTTAGTAAACCGCATTGTTGATCGTAACCATGAAGCAGAACATGAGGCACCAACATCTACAGCATCGAGCCATGCGTTATCAGCCCCAGAACAAATTGGTATAGACATTCAGCCTCTTTCAGCCGTTGAACATGCCTACGTCATGCGTATAAACAATGGTGAAAACCATGATCTGATTGAGCTAAAAGATCTGGTGGCCGCTGTTTCACCGACTTTCTTCTGTGAACCACCAATATCAAGACCTACATCAGTGGCATCAGTTACACAAGAATCTTCTTCTACTTTTTGTGCAGACTTTTCACCTGATGATGATAGTGAATATGAACCACCAAACCATGATGCTTTAAGCTCTGAATCTGAACGAAATGAAGACCAACCTCATGAACCAGACAGTTTTAATGAAAGCACAGTTCACTTTGGTGATATGAATGAAGGCCGGCGAAGACAACGAAAGTCGCAACCTGAAACATGGAAGAAAAATTTATCTAAGCGACTCCGAATGGAAGGCAAGGAGTATAATGGCTACGAACGACCAAGGGGTAAGAAGGTAAGAAATATCATACGCCATCCAAGAGTCCTTGGACCTAGGTGTGTTTCTGATTTTTGCGCAAAAAGTAAAATTAGAAGTTGTGGGGAAATAAGTGAAGAAGATAGACAAAATATATTTCAAAAATTTTGGACTGAAATGGATTGGCACCAAAGAAAGGTGTACGTAGCTAACAATGTTATTTTTGAAGGAAAAGCTCGACAAACTTCAGAAAATTCCAGGAGGTCGGGGACTTTCGTATACTCTCTACCCATCCATCATCCTACTGAAAACACCACAAGCAAGAAACGAGTATGCCGGGAAATGTTTCTTCAGACTTTATGTCTTGGTTCGTTTTCAGTCCAAAGTTGGGCTAAGAAAGCACGTTGCGGTATGCATCCCTCTGAAAACATTATTAACCGACAACGGCGTGCTAGAGCCCCGCTTTTTCAAAGGCGTACTGAGGTCTTAGATAGTTTCTTGGATCAGTTACCTAAAATGCCTTCTCACTACAACCGACAGAACACGAACAAAGTGTACTTAGAGCCAATTTACCGCAACGCTGCTCACCTCTACAGCACTTACAAACAATTTTGTGTAGAAAAAGAAGAAGAGCCCTACGCACGAAATAAGTTTCATACTGCAGTTAAATCTAGAAATATAGCAATACATACAATAAAAAAAGATATGTGCGATGTTTGTGTGGGGCACCAGACCGGGAACGTAACCGACGATGACTTTCAGACGCACCAGCTGAAAAAAAATCGAGCTCGCGATGAAAAAAATAGGGACAAAAGTGAGGCCATTAAAGGAAACTGCATTGTTCTAACAATGGATCTTCAAGCTGTTAAAGTGTGTCCATTTATAACAGCCAGCGCCGTTTATTACAAAACGAAATTGTGTGTGCATAACTTTACCATCTACGATTTGGCCTCACATGATTGTACCTGCTACTGGTTCAACGAGACAGACGGCGATTTGACTGCTTCAACGTATGCGTCATTCGTGACTGACTACCTAACCCGCCATTGCCTCCCCAAGCGTCTGCCAATTATAATATACTCAGATGGATGTACTAGCCAAAACCGGAACAACATACTTGCAAACGCTTTACTGAACTTTTCCATACAACACGATGTGTCGATAGTTCAAAAATACCTCGAAGTAGGACACACACAGATGGAAGGAGACTGTGTACATAGCGCTATAGAAAGAAAGCTCAAAAACAGATTAGTCCACGTCCCGAGTGACTTTCTGTCTGTCACTAAAGAAGCCCGCCAAAATCCTCGCGAATATGAAGTTATAATGGTGAACCATACATTTTTTAAGAACTTTTCCGATCCTGGGACATGGCGATATACATCCATCAGACCGGGACGCAAGGCAGGTGATCCTAAAGTTACAGATATTAGGGCTATTCTATACGACGAGAAAGAAGGCACTATAAAAGTTAAACTGGACTTTGATTCCAATTGGGAAACCCTCCCCCAGAGTCCACCAAATAAGTGTGGTAAGAGAGTATAGTCCATTACATAATACTAAATTACCTATTACACTCCAAAAGTTCAAACACCTTCAAGAACTCAAATCCGTCATCCCGTTAGATTGTCATTCATTTTATGACGATTTACCCCATCACGATCATTAACTAATGAAAATTAAAGAAAGTCTGAAGTTAATAATGCGGGCAGCACGAAAAATTGATCTTTTATGTTTATAGGTTGTAAGATAAGAATAGTAAAGTTTGCTAATTATTTCCATATATGAGACTGATTTTACAGAATAATAATGTCGGTGTTTTTTTATACTTTTTAAGATTTTAAATAATAAATACTTAAGATTTTTATGTGGGCTGTGTAGAGTTAATAGCTAATTAGAAATTGGCTAACTGTTACCGTTATCCTGTTTAAGACTGATTCTCTTGTCATATAATTGTATATGTTAAGATTAAAAGTTTTGTTGATAGTCACTATGTTTGAGACTGATTTTCCTACCACTAATTTATAGAATACTAATGTCAGAGGAGACTTTTGATACCTTATAACGTTTTTGAAAAGTGTTTAGTAATAAATAGCAGTAATTCAATTTCTGAAACTATTGTTTTATTGCTTATTCCCCTATTTTCAGATCAGTTATAAAATATCCTATGTTAAGATTCTCGAAATTTTATATTCACTCTCGGGACGAATTACTCCTATCTTGCTAATGGAAATTTCTCCTATCTGTTCGTTAACAAAACTCGAAAAGAAATAACTTTTATCTACTATATAATTACTTTAATGCAAAACTAACATGTTTTTTCTCTAACATTAAATAAAAAAGGTTAAAATAAACCAACTACTTTTTTGATTTTCTTATAGACTTAACACAAAAAATAATAATATGTTTTTTCTTCCTACTGTACAATTTGCATTTTGTTAGTTAGGAGGTTTAAGAAGTACACGGACGATATATCCTTGCATGATCTTTGAATAGCGATGATTTATTAGCAATTTAGTGATTAGTTTTGTTAAAACATATGACATTTTGCATCAGCGAAGACAATACCAATCACTTAATATATAAACATTAGCTATTAATTGTTTTTTATGTAAGAGAATAGTGCTTTTTTAGATTTTGTCAAATGTTAGGTTAGTTAATGTAGCATTTATAATCCTTATAGAATTATAAACACCTCAGACTCATAATACTTTTCAATAGAACATACAGAATATTTAGGTACTTACTCAAGCATACAGGATTGTCAGGTTTCCTGGTTTCAATTTCTTTCGGTGTAAATAAGGTTGGGCAACCTATATGCAATCTTCTCCGCCCCCGAAGATATTTGTCCTCGAAATGATGCCTGCATATCCTTGGAGCATTTATACCAGCTACATTTGGACTGTGTGGCTGCACCAAGTCCAACCATAATTTCTTCCTGTCTTGATGGCCAGGAAAACGAAATAGCTGGCACGTATTTATTTTACAGCTACAACTGGCAATGCAACACGAGCGAGAAGACATTACTGTAAAACACACAGCAGCAACAGTATTTTTTTTATCCTGGTTTGTAATATAATAAAACAAGAACCATCCACATTTACAATCAGAATTTCTTATTTTCACAAGCAAATTGATAAATAAAATGGTGGGAAATGAACTGAAACAGGAAAGAATGAATGATACCACCACAGAGCAAGTAATGTCAAAAGCCTACCAACGTTCATCGGTCACAGTCCGCTCCGTTCATTTCTAAAATCGTAGATAAAGTTTTGTGATTAAGACGAGGCTGCGGAAAAAATACTCTCATTCGACTAGTTTTTTTAAGCAACTGAAATATGCAATCAACACGAAAACTTAAATATTTGATATTTCAAACCTTTTTCTATCAGTTGTACAGTCAGAAACACATTTGAAAGAAATTTACTCGATAGTTTTAATTTTTCAAAATGAAGCCTTTTCTTTAAATTATTGGAGTTTTCTTGGAAACTACATCAGTTACATATTAATAATAAACACACATAGAAAGGAAATGTAGTTTATTATCCGCTGTATAAGTAAAATTTACCTAGAGTAATTAGTATTGTCATAATAAATTAAATAGTGTTTTAGACTTACGACCTTTAGTTCTGTGCAGGATTACGGTCAATCGGAAGATTCGATATTCAACCTTATTAGCTTAGGATTACGAAATAAAATCAATGCGTAAGAGCTGTCCTTCAGTGCCGCGCTGTGCGCCGTTGGACGTGGACCTATCGCTCGCGCGCTATCACCTGTGCTGTGCAGTATAAATACGTATCTTGGTAGGTATATCAATCAATATGGGAAATAAAGATAACTAAAAAATAAAAAACGAAGCAGAAGAGTCGATACAAATACTTTGCAAGAATTATGAGAGAGCGTATAATATTTCAGTTTATTTTTACCTATGCAAATTTAATATTCGTTTGTATTTCGGTGTTTATTCTATTCATGAAACATATTATCTCTATCGAACTAAGAGATTCTATACCTACTAGGTTACTAGGTTCCTATAGTACTGTAATGGAGCTATAAAATAACTAAATGTCGTACTAATCTAAGTACGATTAGTTGGATACTATAATAATATCTGGTAATGTATAGTTATGGTCTCACCTGATGGTAAGTGATGTGGTAGAAGGTACCAAACAGGTGATAACTAAAATTATCTGGCTCTAAAGTACAGCTGACGTTCAACCGTAAATGGAGTTGAGTGTTGCTAAATAATAATAACACAAGCGTAGCAAATCAAAGCATTTGGTTTGGTGGGTATATCGCAATAAAACATCGAACATTGTTCATGTCCCTCAAGACTAAATGTAGATTTATATAAATGAAAGAATATTCAGAATCAGGCAAGTAGGTATATATTCAAGAGATTATCTACAAAGTCACCTGCATAGGTACTTTTAAATATACATTTTATCACTTAGACATGTACATATAAGTAACGATTTATACAAATATAATAGAGTGGAATAAATAGATTCTGTACATATATATAATAAAATAGACTGTGCTCATAAAATGCACCTTCTTTCTCAGGAAAAAAAATAATAAATCAGTCAAAGTCCGAGATCACTCGGAACAGGGAGAACTGTCGGAGTCGCCATCTCATATAATAAATTTAGACTGTGTTCTTCCACTATATGAAAATAAGTGAGTAATCTTTGAATAAAGTATTATTAAATTTGCACATTTTATTCACAGGAAATTTCGTAAACGAAATATATTAAATATTATTTCGTTTACGAAATAATATTAAATATATTATTTAAATATTATAATACCTATATTAGGCAAAAAAATATTTTGACCTATCCATAGCAGAGCAGCAGGTAAACTTAAATAACAAAAACGTATAAATGTGTATATACATTTTTTTTTATTGCTGATAGGTAAGCCTTTAACCACAATCTCACCTGATGGTAAGTGATGATATGGTCGATGGTGTTAACAGGCTTAACCTAGAATTACTGGCTCTCAAGGACAGCTGCCGGAACACACCGTTAGGTGCTTGGCGACAGATTTTCCACTTGAGGGTGGTCGCTAGCCAGGCGGGCATTCGCTAAAATGCCCTTCCACCATGCGGTGAAGCTCAAGCCAGCGGCGGGATTCGAACCATGGACCTGCTGCGCGGCAGTCCATACCCAAAGCCACCGAGCATCATGCTTTTTACACTGAAAAAAAAAACTTTACATTATTATCGCCCTGCACTTGTCACACCTCTGTAGGGTCGGTATAAACAATATATTTTTTCTGAGTACCTTCACAAAAGACAACGCATTGACATAGTTGTGCGGAGTAAGACTTAAATTTTATGGCCGGCCTCCTATCTGAAGCAATATGCCTTTGCGTATGCCATCGTTGATATGTATTATACTCGCCTTTGCCCCCTTTTCGGTTATTAGTTAGGGTATTAGATAGATGGTAATGAGCGATGTTTTACTCTTGACGTGCAAAAAATCTGACGTGAAATTATCTGAATTTATGTATTTAAATTCATTTATTCATATTCACTACACCCCCTTTCTGAAGGCCGAGCTTCAGCAGGGGCGGAGCAGTTTGTATGGTGGCCGTCTTGAAATCGCCATTTTGGATTTTTGACAGGTGTCATTCGACTGCTCTCCCGACATTTATCCTTACTTCTACCTTTTAACAAATTCTATCTACACATTCTAACAAATTGTGCGAAATTGATTGTCGGACAAACAGAAATGTACAGTTGCTTTTCTGAAGGCTTCAGGTAACGGATTGTCTGTAAAATGTATTTTGCAGGTATATATATCAATAAAAAATTTGATTGATATTATCAAACTGAAGGCTAAATGCACATTTGTAATATAACTAAATGCTTAGGCCTTGTACGTGGCGATGGTAAAAGGCCGGACGACATGACTTTGGTTCCGTGGAGGATGGGAAGGCCTCTGGTATGGGACGCTACCTGTGTCGATACCTTAGCACCTTCTCATATTCCTGCTACCCAAAAAGTGGCCGGTGCGGCGGCTGAACTAGCAGAAGGCCTCGAAAGGCGCAAATATAGTAATCTCAGTAGTTGTTACATGTTTGTGCCTTTTAGGGTCGAAACGCTGGGACCGTGGGGACCGAGCGCCAAACTATTATTCAAAGACGTCTCAAAACGTCTGGTCGACGCTACTTGTGACCAAAATGCTGGCATATACTTTGGACAAAGGATAAGCATTGCCATACAACGTGGCAATGCGGCACAAAAACACGTATTTTGCAATATCTCAGAAACTGTGCGTTTTATAAAAAAATTGTAAGAACATAATTTGTAGCAAATTGTGTTGCCCACAAACATATTTATATAACTTTTTGCCCTAAATTAAATATTAAAGAAGTTATAAGCAATAATAAATTTTTTTGCTCTATAACTTTTTTATACATTTTACAAAAAAAATACCCTAGAACAATGTCGTAGATGATCTGCTCAGGATTTTTTTATGAAACTCGCAGGTTAATTGATAAAACTGAAAATAATATCCACAATTTTCAATACGTTTACACGTTGCAAAAAATGTAGCACAACTAAGATAGAAGAAACAGCTAAGCCTACGTATAATAATAATAGTCGTAGCAGGCAGATGTTCCTTTGAACCCAAACGGTTACTCAGACCTTTTCTACCTGCTTATCCTTCCGTAAGTTAAATTTAGTAAGTTCTATGGTAAGGAAAACAGGAATGAAGAAGTAAAGTTGTACGAATTCAACAATTTTTTTTAAGAATATATTTACAATAAAAAATATAATAAGTTAAACATTTCTTTTTGACCGGATTCTCATGAGCATTGACGAACCTGGTCAACTTTGGAGCGCTGTAACAGTGTGTTAAATGAATTAAAATAAAATAAAAAAAACCTCAAAAGATAATCAAAAATGTTGGTCTGAGGTATTATTTTGTAAAATAAGAAAAAAAAGTTATAGAGCAAGAAAAAAATATGAAAATTTTCTCACTTTTTAGCTTATAACTTCTTAAATTTTTAATTTAGGGCAAAAAGTTATAACGACATATTTGTAGGAAAAATAATTTGCTACAAATTATGTGCAGTGGAATTTTTTGTAGGACACATCGTTTCCGAGATATCGCGAAATAAGTGTTTTCACCCCTTTTATCAAGATGGTGGCCGGGGCACAAGGGTGGCGACCCCACAAACTTAGATTTGTCTCAAAAGTAAAATTGCGCCCTCTAGGAATTGCAATATTCGGTCCTTAAATTGTAACATTTAAATGGACTACTATGTAGGTATCTATATTTGATTATGTCCTTCTAACCATAATTGTATACATATAGGCAAATAACTTAGTTTTGTAGTTTGTATACCTGCTTTGTGCATGCATACCTTGGTTCATTATATTTGTATAACTGCCCTGTTGGCGGAACGGCTTTAGATAGATAGATACATATCAAACAAATTATTGGAGTACAAAATTTTATGCCCAAGGCGGGAATCGAACCCGCGTCCTCCGATATCGCGTCGGATGCTTAACACCATCTCAGCCACCTGGACATTGGCATTTCTGCCGAAACTTTGTGCTCCAATTGTATTACTTTAACCATCATAGGGGACGGTGCGCGGCCATCAACCAGACTACAAGACTTCATCTGATCGAAAGAAGTGTTTTTTCAAACCCTTAACTCTCGGTATGATGTTGCTACCCTTCTATATTTCTAAATATGATTACAAGCACTATCGCGTGCTAAGCGAAATCATATCAAACAAATTATTGGAGTACAACATTTTATGTCCAAGGCGGAAATCGAACGCGATATCGGAGGACGCGGGTTCGATTCCCGCCTTGGGCATATAATTTTGTACTCCAATAATTTGTTTGATATGATTTCGCTTAGCACGCGATAGTGCTTGTAATCATATTTAGAAATATAGAAGGGTAGCGATATCATACCGAGAGATTGTTTTGGCTAATGCACTCAATTACAAAAACAATAAACTTTCTTCCTGCATCATTTAAAAAACAAAAACTTTTATACTTTAGCCGCACCAGCCTTGAGAAAAGGGCTGTAAAATGGCTTTGCTGGAATAAGGGCTCTTAACTTAATGTTGTCTTAGGTTTTCGCGATTGTTACACATATTAATTAAACAACATTAAACGGTTTAAATCTCGTATATTTATCATTATTTTTGTCCTGACGTTTCAAACACTTTGCAGTGATCGTGGTCACGGGGACTGCAAACTTGAAAAAAAACTTGACTTTCCGTTTCCGATACTCGTTATTTCTCACGCACACTTTTGCATATCATTAAAACTGTATAAATTGAAAACAATATATTTTTTATTTTATAAATGATTTTTTGTTAATTTATATACATCTTAACTTAATTTGTCGATAACCTCTGTAGACTATACCACTTACTAACAATCTAAGAATCCACTATTTTTATTTTAAAGTCTAATTTAGTCACCTGTTCCAGTACCTCTCACTTTTCTGCCATGTTTCATTAAAAAAGCCTGTATAACATGTTCCCTACAATGTTTCTGCAGCTGTGTGTTTTTTTCATAAAATATCCCAAAGTTTAAGGCCCTTACAATTGCGTATGTAGACTCTTCTGCAAGTTTGGTAAAAAAAAATCTTATCCTGCTGTTTAGAAGTGGCTAGATATATATCTGGTTGGTCTAATTTTTACCATAGTTGGTATATGAAAGCAGAGTGGTAGTAAAATAACACCTTTCTGTTAACCACTGTAACTGAAAAATTAAACGAAATAGGATGTATACGAATTACGAACATATTTTCAACATAAGTAATTAATAGTCAAAAATTATATGATAGCAATAAAAAAAACAACCTGCATTATATTATTATGGGAACGTGTACAGTAGCACAGTTATGAAAAACTATAATTCATATTTGTATGACGAGTCGTGGTAAAATATATTGCCCACAACTAACATTTAATGAAATCAAATCAAATCCATTTATTTCAGGTCAATTGTACCCATATTCACCGAATATAATATAATATTTTGCTCATTCAATTTGATGGTATTTTACTTTATTCTAATGATGTGTAACATGTAATCTGATTAATCACATTCCAAGATACTGAGAACAATGTTGATTCATTCATAAATTATCGTCCACGCGGATGCCAAGTAACATTACTTTCGTTACTACGGAGAATTTAAAAACACCCCATTTATCAATATATATCGTGCCGTTTGGGCTGTTATGTACCACCAACATATTCCGACCCTTGTCTCACTTATGTTGGTTTAGTGCAGTATGTTTTTTTTATAAACACGGAGACTGCGACGCAACAACATAGCAAAGAAACTTTAAAAAAAAAGACATGAAAACAATTTTTTAAATTAAACAGTCTGAAATAACTGGTTGATATCGGTTCAATATGATCTCAAATTTGTGTTTTTATCAATATTGAACAATAACTTTCATCTATATTCATAGTTGCCACTTACATTAGTTGCTAGAAGCACTGCGATCGTCAAGGCATTTTGGCAAATTACTTTTAGTAAGTTGACTGTAACTGGCAAACCGTTCGCCGGTGTTGATGAAATTAAAATGAAACCAATAAAGAGTTAAACTGTACTAGCAAACAAATAATCTTCTATATTGTAAGGTTCAGTAAAAAAGTTATGTGTGGTCAAACATAAAATAAATAATAGACAAGTCAATTTAAGAACCCTCTTTCTATTGGGAAGTCAGTTAAATATGTATAATATGATATACCAATAATATATACCAATAAAGTCGAGCAGACATGAACATATGGTAATAAGTAATAAGTCTGTCGACCGTAAGAATAATTTTGAAAAGTAAATCAAATAATCAATTTCTTACTAAGAAATATTAGTAATGTTGATAAAAATAAAAACGTGACATCAATTGCAGTATATACAAAGTTACTTTATATATCTTTTTTTTTTTTTTTTTTTTTTTTTATTCTAAATTTTTTTTTTTTGAGACTTTTGGTCGCTTAGCGACTACTTTATATATCGAAATTCGTCACGTGAATAAGATTATAAAAAAAGTTGAAATCGTCTCAATGGTATCTGTGTTCGCGAATCTAATATCAAGTATACAAATATGTTTATAAGCGAGACGCGTGCGCCGCTGCTGCACATCGCCTCGTTCGGTGCAGCGGGGATCGTTGCGCCGCATGGGCGGAGCTAGCGTGGGAATTATTTTTGACTGCCCCCACTTAACCGCCGTGGCTCGCGCGCCTTTGATCCGTGTCGACAAACCGACGCACGATGGATCGCGCGGACGGGGCGGGCGGACGGCGGACGCGCGCCGCGAGCCGCGCCGGGGTGCTAGACGGCGCGTGATATGGCGGACGGCGCGTCGTCCGGCTCGCGCTAGCCCGCGCCGTTTATCACCAGCTTAACAGTGTTCCGGCAGCAGTCCTTGAGAGCCAGTAAAATTACAGGCACATGAGACTTATTGAAATTCAAATTATTTATTTGTAAATTTCTTAACAACTGTATGTCTTGTGGTGTCGGGCGCAGTGTAGTTCGTCACTTGATGAAATGCATCTGTTATTGGCAAAGATTGCCGCTTAACATCAGGTGGGCCTCGTGCTTGTTCCGTCACAAAATGATTAGGAAAAAAAATAGACCGGTTACAAACATACAGTGCCCTCTGCGTATTATTCAGTCAACAAACATATTATAAATGTGAGCTCAATGTTTGTATCAGTATGTACAGTGTTATTGGTAAAATGCTAACAACCTCTAAGATTATTTTTTGTGTGTTTTTTATATGTTTTTGACGGAATAAGCATGAGGACCATCTGATGTTAAAAGTATCTGGTGCCTGTAATGTATTATTTCATATTTTTATTACTTTCCTCGATGTAATTCTAGGTTAAGTCTGTTAACACCTTCGACCACATCATCACTTACCATCACGTGAGATTGTGGTCAAAGGCTTACCTATCACCTATAAAAAAAATATAAAAAAAATGTATATAGTCAAAACTCTATTCAAAGTAAGCACGGCGCGGTCCAGTGGGCGCTCAAGTCTCGAAGTAGGCTTTAAAACAGAAAATATATGTATTTATATATACATATTTATATATAAAAAAAAATTCAAACCAAAAAAAACAACTCAAAATGTTTGTCAGGACTAGTAGAAGTCAACCCTAAGAGGTTGTTAGCATTTTACCAATAACCCTGTATACGGACCGACATGAACCTGGATTATCCCTTGACCACTATACGGCCTTGCTCACCAAGACCACCCCTTCAAAGGCGCAGAGGCCGGATTAAGTTCGGACCTACCGCCGGGGCAAAATGCCTCACTTCGGATGAGGATTACTCACTGGTTTTTTTTTATGTTATTGTTACGGAACAAGCTCAAGGCCCACCTGATGTTAAGCGGACTAACCTCTGCCAAAAACAGATGCATTTCGTCACAAGTCACGAATTGCACTGCGCCCGTCACCTTGAGACATAGATGTTAAGTCTCATGTGCTTGTAATTTCACTGGGTCTCAAGGACTGCTGCCGGAACGCACCGTTAGGTGCTTGGCGACAGATTTTCTACTTGAGGGTGGTCGCTAGCCAGGCGGGCATTCGGAAAATGCCCTTCCAGCATTCAAAGATTTAGTTAGTTCAAGTTTTCCCCACCGTCAAAAACAAGTTTAGGTGGTTCTGTGTAATATGGACATATTTTCTTAGCATTATAGGTTACCTGTGGTACAGGGATGGGGGGGGGAGGTCTCATATTGAAACAAAATTTAAATCAATAAAAAATCTATATATTTTTTACACTAATGGTAAAATGCTAAGCATATTAACTACATTACAATTGTCTTTAGAAAACTTACAAATGACCACCATCTGTAAAGCAAAGTTTGACATCTCTGGTTTTGTTTAAAAAAAGTTGAAAACATTTTTTTTTAATAATAACGAAATCGAAACTACTAACTTAGGGTGTGTTTCACCAATCTACAGTATAACTATACGAGGATAGTTTTATTCTACGTAACAAACACAGACAAGATACGGCTTAGCCTTATTGGGCCTAAACGTGAAAGATGATACAGTATGGTAAATTTGCAATTTACCTTTTTGACATGGACAGGACTATAGCAACCCCCCCCCCCCCCCGTAATGGGGGACCAGTGGACAATGCGGCTGGATAATCTAACCAATACGTTGATCTGTACAGACCGTTGCACCGCATCTATTTCAACGGTTTGTGAATGTCAAAATCCTTGGCTATCCACTGATAATTATTTTTATTCTGTAATAAGGGGAAGTATTTCAAATAAAAAATAATTGAAAATATGTGCTGCGCGCTTCAAACTAATTAACTTAGAAAGGTGCAATTTCTTAGATATAAACTGTTGCTAAGTTGTATGATAGCAAAGGCCTATTACAAATTACGATTTTCATTTTAAATTGGTTTGTAATATATAAGAATTAAATTATTCGCGTTATTAGTTAAACCCTAGTTTACAAAATGACAAGAGGAAAAAAATTAAATCATGTGCGGGATTCAAACCCGCATCCATCCACCCCTTTACCCGGGATATGCTCTAAACAATTGAGCTAACATGACAATGAGTCATCACTCAAAATTTTCCTATCGTTCTTTAACCATCGTATAGGGATGGAGTATATCTATATAGTATAGATGATATATATGTCCAAATATATAAGGTCACTTTTAATTCATTAACAATACTGCGGGGGGTGGTGTAGAATCGATAACTGAATGTGATCCACACATTTTTAATTTTCACATAAACAATTCAATACTAACTATTGCCTAAGCTGTGGCGCGTTGACTTTGAGAATGATAGCGACGACAACACTCGCGGCCGCCGTGGACAAGACTCACACATACACACACGTTCTAGGTATTCTAACGCATTGCGAGGGCAATGAACTCGCTAGGTATACCTACGCATTGCGAGGGCAACGAACTCGGTAGGTTTACCTACGCATTGCGAGGGCAATGAACTCGGTAGGTATCTCGGTAGGTATACCTACGCATTGCGAGGGCAACGAACTCGGTAGGTTTACCTACGCATTGCGAGGGCAATGAACTCGGTAGGTATCTCGGTAGGTATACCTACGCATTGCGAGGGCAACGAACTCTGTAGGTTTACCTACGCATTGCGAGGGCAATGAGTCTTGTCCACGGCGGCCGCGAGTGTTGTCGTCGCTATCATTCTCAAAGTCAACGCGCCACAGCTTAGGCAATAGTTAGTATTGATTTTGTTTATGTGAAAATTAAAAATGTGTGGATCACATTCAGTTATCGATTCTACACCACCCCCCGCAGTATTGTTGATGAATTAAAAGTGACCTTATATATCTATATATATATATAATATATATATATTTGGACAGTGACCTGAGCTCTGTTTTCTACTTATGATTGCCTCCTGGTAGAAAACAGAGCTCACAATTTTTAAGTGTAACATTTTAGGTTATAAGTAGATATAGTTGAATAATTTATTAATTTTTGTTATCAATATAGTATATATAGTAGATCTATAGTTCAACTTACGTTGTACTACAAACAAGACTAATTTTGCAATTAGCTTTAATCTTGTTAATGATGACGCAACCCTATAATTTTAAAATTTTTATGTTTTCAATATCGCATGCTCTGCGGATTACATTACAAAATTACAAATATATGATTGGAAACATTTTATCCCGCACATGACATACATTTTTCAAATCGTAAATTTGTAATGTTGTAATGTAATCCGCAGAGCATGCTTATTGCAAACATAAAAATATTAAATCCTAGTTTGGTGAAATTCAACCTTAGCTTGTGAGAACGATTTGAAGGAAATATTATGTACTTAGCAAAGTTGGAGCTAAGGTGTGGCAGAGATGTCTAAGTACGCTCTATAGATTTGGCGATTTTTTTAAGAGAAAAATCTCGTCATATCAGAAAAAAACCTATCACATTGTACCTACGCATATTATTGTAACAACTTTGTCTAATACGTGACATTCCAAAGAGGGCAAACTTATATTTGCAGTTAGTGCATCGACGTTGATATATACCGACGTATAGATGAGCAGTATTTTGCACTGCAAAGTTAAGTTTGTCCCTCAAATTTAATTTTTTCTCACATCAGTCGTCTTTACTACCTCAAGAAATTTAATTATCAAGCAATATTTCAATTTATATTTCAATATTCTTAGCTTTTCTAATTCTTTCCCATTTCCACTGTACTTTATATTATCCGAATAGATGACTAAGTCAGTAATATTCTTATTTCGGAATAATTTCCTTTTATCACCAAAAAAAAACTAGTTGAATATCAAAAATATATCATTTTCAAATTAACATTTTGCAATAAATTACCTAACGTAAATATGATAAAGATGGGAAATATAGATGAAAAGATTGAATACAAACTTAAATTTATTGATTACATAGATTCTTCCATTCAAGAGCAAGCCTACTGAACATATCTAAATAGATATCAAATATATATATTAACTTATCAGTGGATTAAACAGTATAGGAATGAAATGAGTCACAGTTGTGTTTTAGGTTTAGGATCACGCCAATTATTGTGAAACTCGTCTAGTAATGCATGAGCGGCACTAACGGCTCGTCCCCCGCACTGCGCAAGCGCCCTGTATTTTTACTATTTCAAAGTAAATGTCGTAAGCGCCATAACTATATCTTTTCATTTAAATAGTACCGTTTCAGTAAACCCTTTTTTTGTCTTGACGAAACTGTAGCACTACATTTGATACATTTTTTAATGTAAGTATCAATTCAATAAGTCAAATTGTTTCAGAGTATAAGGCGAATATATGTCAAAATTAATATATTTTTGCTATTTAATTCATCGAAAAAAATTTAACGAATCAAAAATGGTCTTGGCGCTTTTATACCAAATGAAATATGTCTGCGAGTATATGAATCCTAAATTGTAATATAATTGACAAATATTACGATTTAGGATTCATATACTTAATAGGGAAGGGATTACGCTGGCGAGTTGCTGCGTCAATTCGTTAGATGGCGCGACTAGTATGACATAACTGGCGTCCTTGCCAAGTTTAGTGTAGTAGAACGGCCATTCAGAGTTGTCAAAAAAATAGATTTTTAGCTTTGTATAGAAAGTTTTATGTCGAGTTTGAACTTTGATATTATTTGCTGGCGGTTCTTAACTCTATATCTGTGCATGCCTCTCTTATTTCTACACCATAATAATAATATTACAATATACACCCTATTGATTGTAAAGCACAGAATATAATCAAGTCTTATTTGATTATCATTATTTTCATTACACATATAACACTAGGTCAGTACTGTGTCGATTTCAGTGAAACTTGGCACGAAATCTTTAGCCTAGCGAAAAAGTAATTTTTAAACTAAATCTGTTAATTATTTACAAGAAAACCCTCACAGACAGCAGCGGCGAAGTCAACAAGATATAAGTATTTAATATAATATAATTCATAAGATTTATGTAATTGTATGAGTAAAATAGTAATGAAACTTAATAATATAAACCTTAAATTAATTTAGAATTTAGTAGCTCAATCACTCTTTTTGTTCTTGGTTTATTTGATACTTTTGAACGATTTCAGATACTTAAATTATTACAGTTATGACTAGTTACACCAATCCCATCATTTTACTATAGGTTGGGGATAATAATACGCCAGAGAATGAATAACATTACGACACATCTCTACCAACTAACATATTAACGTATAAAACGAAGAACACTTAGAGAGATATCCTACCGTCTGCGCCAGGTTTTTTTTTCTAGACGATAGCTAGCTATTTTATTTTCAAGTTTGTAGACGTAACTATCATCAGTAATCTACAAGTTACAGGAGAGAAACTTATTAGTAAGCGGTAGGAGAACCTCTTATGACCAAAAACCTGTACACTCAGATTTAAAGAAGGGGCCACTCGTGTAACTTTGCTAACAGAATGTCTGAAATCGTGAAAATGAATAATAAAACCAGCAGTAGCGGAAGCACATTGCGACGCATACATATACAGTTGGATTAAGAACCTGTATCACAGGTCACCAGGACACCTCCCGCGGATAGAAATAATCTCTGCACATCCCTACCTTGTTATACAATATATAAACAAGGTAGGGATGTGCAGAGATTATTTCTATCCGCGGGAGGTGTCCTTTCTAAGTCCTTTTCCTAAGAAATAATCTCTGCACATCCCTACCTTGTTATACAATATATAAACAAGGTAGGGATGTGCAGAGATTATTTCTATCCGCGGGAGGTGTCCTTTCTAAGTCCTTTTCCTAAGAAATAATCTCTGCACATCCCTACCTTGTTATACAATATATAAACAAGGTAGGGATGTGCAGAGATTATTTCTATCCGCGGGAGGTGTCCTTTCTAAGTCCTTTTCCTAAGAAATAATCTCTGCACATCCCTACCTTGTTATACAATATATAAACAAGGTAGGGATGTGCAGAGATTATTTCTATCCGCGGGAGGTGTCCTGGTGACCTGTGATACAGGTTCTTAGAAACCTACTTCAGGCACCAGCCCCTCACAAAGTTAGGTTTAATTTTTGCCACTCTTGTTTCATGTATTTTTTTTTTCTTTACGTAAACAACCTTTTGTGAGGAGTAAATAAATATATTTATGATGATTATGATTGGATAGCTATCCTACCGTCTGCGCCAGGAATACAAAACATTCTAGAAGGTAGCTATTTTAGTATGCGGCGTGTTGACAAGGTCGTCGTCGGCAGTGAGCAGCAGGTTGAAGGTGAGGAACATGGCGGCGGCGGAGGCGCAGTGCCACACGTCGTGCCGGTCGAACAGCTCGAGGGAACTGCACACGCCGTTGTGCCGACGGGACATCGCTGGCGTTTCCTAAACAATAAAGGAAAATAACCTCACAATCTTGTCTCGTGATTAAAAACTATTCTGAAGGGAGCTGCCAAGTTAGTTCACAAGTTACTCATTAGTGAGAGAGTATATTAGTTGCGATAAAAACTACTGATACGTAAGATGACGTCCGAGCGCGCAACTGTTTTATGTGTAATCAACGTGTTCAAAAGATTTCTAAAAGTTTAATTATTTTTATGTTTGCAATAACGCATGCTCTGCGAATTACATTACAAAGTTATAAATTAACGAGAGGAAATTTTTTTCCCGCACACGACTTAAATTTTTCTTACAAATACTTTTTTATTCACTTAATAATATCACTCTTTTGCTTTGACCAGAAGATATTGATATATTGGAACTAATTACAAACCTTTCCACTCGCGCAGGCGCCTCTCCATATTATTCAGTGTATTTGCAACTACTACTGCCTACCCAAGCGATCATACTTAACATTTTATTGTTTTTATATAATAAGACAACAATAAAGATTAGTTTAAAAAAGGCATGCAAATGTGCATCAATAATTTCTGGTGAGGACGCGGCTTCGTTAGTGAACAGGTCTGTACAATAGGTTCAGTATAATTGCCACAAATACATACCGATCCTTAATATTGACATAGCCTAAGTGTTTACAAAATAGAGAATTTGTAATTTTTTCAGAATAAAAATATAAATTTGGCTATCCAGTATAAACTTTTGTTAACTATCCTACCGGCTGCGCCAAGATTATAATAGTAAATTTATATAAGGACGAAAATTTGAATGTATTCTACTTACCGACCACCTAGTATTCCCGTTCAGGAACTGTTGCGCAGCAGCAAGCCAGGCGGCGTGTGCCACTACTAGGTAGAGCCACGTGTGCGGCAACAGCCGCTCTTTGTGGATCAACTTCATGCAAATGTAGAACCAAGTGTATAGAATCGTGTTGCCCATCAGGATGGCCAGCAATTGACGGGCGAAGTCTTTGTTGTGGGCGTATGCACTGCAATCGAGTTGAAATTCATTTTACAGGTGATAGTCCTCGTCGAAAAGAGTTCATTTTGGTGGTGGGTATCACCCATGGAGGAATGAGGGGAGAAGAGGAGGCCGATCACAATTTATTCCTTGACTAAACGTGTCGCCAATTTGCGGGGTTAAGGAGGGTAAAAAGCTGGCACCCACCTTATTCCTTAAACCATCTGTCGGTGAATACCAGAAGCTCGATATAAATTAATTCGCCCTCAACCACCATGGCCCTGCTTTTGTGCAAATAGTATAGTCACTCGGCGAGAGATGGCGCACTTTTAAAATTTTGATACAATATAAAAAGAACTAGTCTTTGGTCGTCAGAAAAATATAAAAGAATCAGTACGTAAAAATAGTAGTTATATGTTATTAATCTGTATATACGGTGGTATATTGAGTTCCAAAAGCTGACGACATCTAGTAGTAAGTTGCGAAATTTTTGAGCAACTATACCACAGAGTAAAGTAATACACCGGTACTATATCGCGTAATGTAAATAATTGAAAAATATATTTCAAAAACATTTCCATGTGAAGAAATGTAGTGCCATCGGCTGTACAAACTATTTTTGCAAGATAAAATGCAATACTTCTTCATCTTTGAGACGTAAATTCGACGAAAATTTAAATAGTCACGATATTTTCAAACGTGGTTCACTTGCAAGCGCGTAGAGAAGACTAAGCTGAACCACGCTCCTACCACTGACGTCACGGCCGACTCATGGAAACAAGGCCGACTTACATATTACTACTCTTATTCCTCCACGGTATCTCCTCAGTATTAGATATTCTGTCTCGAAACAGACGAGTTACTGTGTTTACGCGTCAAAGACGCTGCAGTGCGCAAGTGAAGTTACTACGAAAATGTCTCGGAATAATGAGAACTGTGCAACGTCACGCAAAATTGTATATGTGACAGGCATGTCGCTTACCATCAGGTGTGCGAGTTGTCCATCTCACCATTTCTTATCATAAAAAACTTTTTTTTTTTGGTTGATAGGTAAGCCTTTGACCACAATCTCACCTGATGGTAAGTGATGATGTGGTCGAAAGTGTTAACAGGCTTAACCTAGAATTACTGGCTCCCAAGGATAGCTGCCGGAACACACCGTTAGGTGCTTGGCGACAGATTTTCAACTTGAGGGTGGTCGCTAGCCAGGCGGGCATTTGCATTAACGCCCTTCCACCATGCGGTGAAGCTCAAACCCGCGGCGGGATTCGAACCATGGACCTGCTGCGCGGCACTCCATAGCCAAAGCCACTGAGCTATCACTACTTCAAAAACTGTTGACGTTCAAAATAATATATTGGTTAAATTTTTATAAGACCCTGTCAAATGCTGATTTTTTGTCACTATCGGACTGCGTAGGAGTGAAAGAGAGGCAGTGATGGCGAATACGCGATCAGTTTAGATAAAATCCGAAAGTAAGCTTAATAACACAAAACTAGTAACGTCAATCGAAAATGTAACTATTCTTGTCCCTCACGATAAGGTTTTGTTATTATCAGTACTAATCGCATTTATAGCGAAAGTAACTCTGTCTCTGTCTTAAACGTCATTCATCAAGAATCATGACTCGAAATAGGCTAAGTTTTTCTTTTAAAAAACAAAGTTGAAAGTTGAAAGAATCTCACAACAATAATAGTTATTTGTGCGTGGCTGCAAAGTTTACATTTAGATGCGAGTACTTGTATTGAAACTTGAGGAAGCGAAAGATTCTAGAATTGAACCATAAACGCAGGTTTTAAAGGTACAAGGCGCAAAATAACTTTGCTGCCGAGCGAAACACACCATTTTTCACCTCACTATAGCGACAAAAATTATAGGTACAGTAAACTGTAAACAATTTATATTTAAAATTGAATTACTACAATTGGTAATATTGATGGTTTTATTATAAAAACTAACGTGGTTTTCACTAATTTTAGTAAATAATACGGGATAACTCACGTGAATCAGTCAGATAGCTCCGACTATAGTTTCAACCACATTCGGTGGTCTTTTTCAAGGAGAGCTCGGAACGCCCTAAACTATAGTCGGAGCTATCTGACTGATTCACGTGAGTTATCCCGTATTATTTACTAAAATGAATATTGATGGTAATTAACTTTTCTGAGATTTGTACATAGATTTTTATTTAAAAAAATATTTTCCACGCTAGCTGATAAAAAACTCTTTTCCACGGAGATTTCGAATGATAGACAACACCTTTCCGAAATTGTGAGGTGAAATAAGTTTTCACTGATAAAAATACGCCAAATAATTTAACCAAGTGTAAAGGCTTTCCTGAATGACCAGAGGCCTTATCGTGTAAAAAAATTGTGATGAGGATAAACTTAACTTGGACATAATTTTGACATATAAACTTTGAAAACGATATGGTAATATTTTTTTTTTATTCGAACTCGAAATTTAAAAATGAAGACCATTTTCATAGCCATTCCAATTTAGTATATTAAATAAAGACATGTCTAGAGCGTATATATGTAACATGTTTTAATGAAGGCGAGTGGTGTAGGTACAACAGTGAGTGGTATACAAAAGTGAACCTTACGTGTATATAGCGAAGGTCCAGTTGGCGAGGTTAGCCAATGCCAGCAGCACCGCCCGTGCCGTGTGCGCCGGGCGCAGTGCGCGCCGCCACGTGCCCGCACTGCGCCACTCGCGCCACGCTCTCGTCGCTACCGACCACTCTGCAATGTACAGTGTGTACACTACATGTATTCATAAACCGATCTCACCTGATAACCAAACAAACTTAAGAGCATTCATGTAATATTTGACTACCTTCAAAAAAAGGAGTAGAGCTTCTCATTTTTCTAGTACCTTTTTTATATTTATTTAGGTAACATAAAAAAACTTCACTAAAATCAAATATTTTTTTTGTTTAAGAGACGATAAAGTTTTTTTTTCTGTACATACTTTCGGACTTAACTCATAGAAGTTGCATCAAAATCGGTTCAGTAATTTGATTCAAGAATCTAATTAATTGAAATATATACCTAGGTATATCTTCCAAATAAATGTACACCTAGTGTAATCCGGCAGCAGTCCTTGAGAGCCAGCAAAATGATAGGCACATGAGACTCAAGAACTGTGTATCTCAGGGTGATGGGCGCATAGCATAGCAATTCGTCATTCATGTCGAAATGCATCTGTTCTAGGCTGAGGTTACTGTTTAACAACAAAAGGTTGTTAAACATTAACAGTGTTTTCAAGTTTGCTTAGTCATTCTGCATCAATCAGCAAAGTTAAGCAACGTCCGCCGCGTTCATGACTTGGATGGGTTGCTAAGCACCGCTGGTTGGGCATTACTACTGAGCGCTTCCGTGCTTCGGAGGGCACGTTAAGCCGTCGGTCCCGGTTGTTGTCTTAGGATAGCAGTCGTTACAGCATGGTGGTAGGGCACTTTGCGAATGTCCGCCTGGCTAGCTACCACCCTCAAGTTGAAAATCTGTCGCCAAGCACCTAACGGTGTGTTCCGGCAGCTGTCCTTGAGAGCCAGTAACTCTAGGTTAGTCTGAACAACATCCTCGACCACATCATCACTTACCATCAGGTGAGATAGTGGTCAAAGGCTAACCTATCAGGCATAAAAAAAGGGCCTTGTGCTTGTACTGTCACAATCACATTAACAAAAAGAAACAGTGACTATAACATAACAATATAAATGTATTGTTATTAGGTATGCTACCTATTACAATACGATTTAGAGGCGATTATTAGTCAGATGACTATTAATCGAAAAATCCGTTTAATGATACGATTATTTTCAGATTACCGATTAATATATCTACCTATAACACAATTTCTTAAAACATGCTAGTAATGCACTTTACTGATAAACGCGGGAAAGTAGCTTTTTGTGTCGAAAAAAGGGATTTCACTGCTGTATGTACCCCACCCCTACCTACAGATGCGGCGCGGCGTATCTTCGTCGTTATTTTGTCTATGCAGCCTTGAATACCGAAACTTGAGAGATAGCTTTTGAAAAGGATAGATAATGCAGCGGGGTAATACGGACACATTTTATACGGTTATGGGAGTCCCTTAAAATCAGTAAAAAAGTATTTTCATTAAATTACAAATACTTTTACATACTTTTTAATTGCATACAGGGTTGTTTAGTTCACTATGACACAAGTCATTACATGATAGTTGGAGAAAGAAAGAAAATAATACTGAAAATTATGCAATTGTACAACAACTCGGTTAATACATTTACATTATTCACACAGTGATAGTCAGAATCGGTATCGGAATTGCCAATTATTGATTTTGATAATCATAATCGGAAGCGTAATCGTCAAATTGATAATCGTTGCAACCCTAATTATTATTGTAATCCTGTAACCACATTCATAGCCGATCCTCAGATGTGTAAAAGCTGTGCCACACAGTTGGAAACCACGGGCTTCGCCCATTGGCCTTGAGGAGCGGCTTGTTGCTCACCACCGTCGGAATTTGCTACTATACAGTTGCTCCCCAGTGTGTTCCGAACTCCCGCGTCGTTAACACGCATCCAACGAAGGCGAAACTACACACGATATCCCTTAATTTATACGTTTTAAATATACTATCTTTGTATGAAATTTGGAAGAAAAATGTGTCATAAATAATGCTATATATAATGTTCGTGGCTTTTATACCCACGTATCTCAAAGAGGGAAACGCGTTATGGATGCGCTTTCGCCGGCTGCAGCAACACGACATACGTGTGGTACCCCTCGCGTGGGGTGCAACCGGCGACCACACAGTCGGAAATAGTGGTTGCTCACCACGCATGCTCGCACTCCAAAGGCGTTGGAAGATCAAACATAATTTGGTGGCAAATCATCATCTACACAGTTGTAATCCATGGTTGGCGACCATGGTGGGAAGCCATTGCCGACTGTGTAGCACAGCTTTAAGCGACAACAGTTGGTAGGTATTTGTTTAACTGACCCATGTGGAACCTTCCCGCGTAGTATATCTTCAAGGTGAGCACTAGACACGTGAGCATGTGCAGCACTGTGAACACCACAGAGAAGTACACGCTCGGGAACAGGATGCCGAACAAACCTGCAATACCACAATACACGGCCTTTAAAAAAAACAATAATAGTAGTTTATGCAACTGTCATATAATAGAGGGTATTAAAACATGAGTGTAGTTTTTTCAAAATAAGATTACACGAGTGTTTTAATTCCTAATTATATGCAGTTAAACACTACTTTATTTAATCTCATGGCTATACGCTTTTCTTGATTATTCTGGCAAAGGACTATTTGTCATTTTTGTATTAGTTTCTAGAATGTCAGGTGGAGTTAAATTTTCATCAGTGTCGTCGGTGTTGCTTAACTTTTCTTAGACTTGTTATATATGTATTTTATGTATGTATAGCGTTAATAAGTATATTTGATATATATTTATATTATATATTTACCACCATTTATCATATATTAAATTTATGTATCTGAATTTAATTATCTAAACATAATTTATTGTTCACCACCGTCTACCTCTTCCCTAATTTCTGTCCATCCAAAGGTTGTCTGGAAGAAATCGCTACAATGCGATAAGACCGCCCATTGTCCAACCATAAAAAAAATTAGTCTTAATAAGTGTTATTTACTTCTACATTGGTAAACAATAAAGAATTTTTGTATTGTATTGTGTCCAAGAAATTCAATGACACGCGGGACTCACGAAAGCTAGTTGTATCAGAAACAGGTAGGTAAGTAGTAAATATTCAATAATTTTACATACTTGGTTAATGTTATAATTACATAAATTTGTCATCTGTGATTTTATTTTCTCCCTTATTTATTTAGAGTTAATATACTGGCAACAGAAACATCGAAAATATATAATTGATTATTCGAAAAAGACAGACTATCCCCCGGTTTCTGAAACGCAAATCAGCGATAAATTGTGTTAAATGCTTGTTAATCCATTGTCAAACGCAGATTGGGTTCCTGAAAACTTCATGTGACTGTTTGTCAACACTAATGTCAAATCTACAATTAATCGCCAATTATTGCCATTATGGATTTCTGAAAAGCTTTTCGGTACGTTAACGGTTTGTCAAACTGGCTAATCCTAATTGCCCAAAATCGACCAATTATTCTAAGATTAACGTCTTGATATTGTAAAAATATATATAAATAGTTTTAAGCATTCCTACCTACAACGTTTTCTCTAATAACTGATAAGATAGAACAAGAACAGAAATATATCAAGTATGATTACTCTAAAAACACATATTGATATTTTTTATACCGTAGGTACTGGGTAGCACTTGACCACTATCTCACCTGATGTTAAGTGGCGATGCGATCGATGATGGAGCGCGCTTACTCAGAAGATACCTATTCACTCCTGTTTTGAAGACCCCCGTAATTAACCAAAAACACAGACTCAGGCAGAGTGATCCTTTCCCTAGCGGTGTGTTTGATGAACGAGTATAGAACTACGTAAATACACTCGAGAGCAATGAATCCGGGTCACTTAAAGAATCCTAAAAATCTCGGAAACTAAAAATGCTAGGTTAATGCAATAAATTGTATTTAATAGACAATGTAATACTCCTTAAATGAAGGTATTAAAACTTCTTAGTTATTGTAAAGTTATATCATAAAAAAATCAAATTTGAAAAAGGGCCACTTTCGAAGATGGAACTACGAAATTACAGCATTTGGTTTTGCTTTTGTTTGTAATCTGTCATTTATGTGGGTACATAAACCATGTTGATAGTGCTCTATATTCATTATTCAAGCTGAAATTATGTCGCTTACGCCTGAAGAATGCACCAGAATACTTACAATGCTGGAAACCGGCCGGAGTCAGCGCGATACAGCCAGGACTGTCGGTGTGTCGCTGTCAACAGTACAAAGAGTTCTCCGACGTTACGAAGAAACTGGTTCTAACCTACGCAGACCAGGAACGGGCAGAACCAGGTGTACCACAGCACGAGAAGACCGATACTTGGTGAACACCATGCTTCGAAATCGCTTTCTCACAGGAACTGAACTCACCAATCAGTTTCGACGCCTCGGAGGAAGTAACCCAAGTGCATGGACAGTAAGACGTCGGCTTGCTGAATCTAACTTAAAACCCCTTAGACCTGCAAACGGCCCTAAACTGGAGCGTGGGCATCGTATTTCGAGACTAAGATATGCCCAGAGCCACGTAAATTGGAGTATTGAAGATTGGTCAAAAGTTATGTTCTCCGACGAATCAAAATTTATGCTCTACAAGCACGATGGAAGACACAGAGTGTATCGAAGACCAGGGGAAAGATTCAAGCAAGCATGCATCGAAGAAAAAGTAGCCTACGGTGGTGGGTCTGTACTTGTGTGGGCCGGAATTTCTTCTGAAAGTCGCACAGAGCTGGTGATCATAGAAAACGGCTCTTTAACTAGCGTAAGATATGTGGAAGAAATCCTCAATGATCACGTTGGTCCATTTATGGTCAATTTAGGTGAGGATGCTATATTTATGCATGACAATGCCCGACCTCATACAGGTAGGATTGTGAATGACTACCTTCAAGAGATGAACATTACTCGTATGGAGTGGCCAGCGCGCAGCCCGGATATCAACCCGATCGAGCATGCTTGGGATGAGCTAGGCAGATGCGTAAAACAACGAAACCCTCCCCCAATCACGCTTCGTGAGCTCAAAATTGCTCTCACAGAGGAATGGGAGAATATTCCCCAAAATCGTATAAGGAACTTGGTGTACAGCATGCCAAACCGCGTAAACGCAGTAATGGAAGCACGAGGAGGCAATACGAAGTATTAAAATTCAAGAAAATCGTAATAAAGTTCAAAAATTTCATGTTTCCTATTTTTGTTTTAAGGAGAGATCAGCAGTTTTTTTCTTTATGTAATTTTGTGTTAATAAAATGTATGGTGACTCATATTTTTTTTACTTTCATTTAAGGAGTATTACATTGTCTATTAAATACAATTTATTGCATTAACCTATCATTTTTAGTTTCCGAGATTTTTAACATTCTTTAAGTGACCCGGATTCATTGCTCTCGAGTGTATATTTACTAAAGATTACGTGATTATAGTGTTGCTGCTCATTTGTTACTCAATAGGGTGCTATAACATAACCATAGCAGCCCTTACACAAATCGCAGCTGGGTAGATAGTAGTACCAACAAAAGCATCTTCAAGATAGGTTATGGGAAGGTCCTTAACCTATGACCGCAACCCTCTTTGAGAAAACACCTTTCGGCTAAGGGCGTTAAGATATGGTTTAAAGCTCTGTTGTGCGCCTGATGTGCGGCTACAACATATTCACGTTGATGTGAGAAGTGGTATTATTTTGTATTGATGCGCAGGAGGTCCATAGTTAGAATCTCACCGCGGTCTTACACTTCACCGCATGATGCGAGGGCAGGAGTTTTTAGAATCATTGAAAGGCTTGATAGTTGTTGGCCATCAAGTAGAAAATATATTACCAAGCATCAAATGGTATGTTACGACAGCTGTTCTTGCCTATTCTTCTCTACTGACTTCATCATCATCAGACGTCCATCACTTACCATCAGATGAGATTATAGTCAAAGCGTAGCCTATCGGCAATAAAAAAATCTGCTCATTATTTTTTTATTTTAATCGATTTTTACGATAAAAAGCAACAAGTGAGGGGAGACCGCTTTTTTCCAAAAAGAAATATGCAATAAAATGCAGTTCCTTTTCACCGTCTAGCAAAACCAAAAGACACACATTGAACGCAGTGCTGTATACAAGCTTGCCATTATTTACACTTATAAATCGATCAAACAAAGCGGCACGCTTGGACAGCACAATCAATGAACTTACACAACAAACACGCACATTTTCACGTACGCTAGTGACTTTCACTATCACTAAACTATTACAGACATAACAACTATAAAACTAGAGAGTATTTATAATCATCATGATGGTATTGAGGATAAAGGGATTCATAAAAATTAATGAAATTAGATTATGCCATTAGCGATCACCCATCAAAGTTGACATTTTAGGTATTAGAGCGTACACTCGCACGACTGGACTCTGTCAGTTAGAAATCCGAGCGTAAATAGTATTGTTGGATGTGAATGCCCAAATGGGCTTGTATTTTGACAAATAGGAACGCTTCGAACTCCTCTCTCTTGTTGCTTTACGTTTACGATCATCCGTCATATTTAATTGATAACCATAGTAACGGTGGCGATGCCAAAAATGATTTGGAATTAATTTCATGTCAAAACAGAAGAGACAACGCTATGCGTTAAAACAAGACAGAACACTAGAAAATGAATGAATTTGAACATTTTCGAATTTCATGTTATCATAGATAAACAAGCATGTTGATCAGGTGTTCTGTAATTTTTCATTAATATGCGTTCCAGAAACCCGTTGAAAGTTAGCAGATTGTTAATTGTGACGGCTTGTTAAATGAATTGAGTTTTGACACGCGTACCGGAAACCGGCGGTATATCACTTATAGGCAACTGATGTGCGTATCAGGGACATTGACATTAAATTAAGCACTGGCGTCCATACTTTCAACACTATAATATTATGTATATCTCCGTCATTTTCCAAAAACTGCATCCACAAAGAAATTTAATGAACTTATCAAACCGGCTCACAAAATTTCGTGAGAATCGGTCGAGAAATGCGACCTGTAGAGGAGAACAACTGGACATACGAAAGTATTTTTGTCTAAGTTAAAGCAGAAACGCTTCGCTTGAACTAAGTTCTCGCTCGGTCAATTAAATGAAATAAAGGTAGCTATGGACTGCCGTGCCCGATGTTAAATTTTCACCGCCGGGTTTATTTATTTATTTATTCATAGCACGCAATACAGAAAACAATCAAAACATGAAATAATTACAAGCATTTTGCTTATATCTAGACAGGGAAACTGACCTTCAAATTAAAAATGGTAAATGTTAAGAATATGAAAATTTGGAAAAAAAAATATTAGGGGACCCGCGTCGGGTTCATATCCGCCCGGGGTGAAAATTTTGAGTTCGAAAAATTTGCAACTTTGTGATATTCACTTAGCATGCGAAAGCGTAAAAAAACTGTATAAATGATGAATAGTTAGAGATGTTAGAGCGCACACTGACCGATGCTCATGATGACAGCGAGCAGCATGAAGGTGGAGTGTGCGCTCGGGATGAGGTCCGAGTGCCGGTTCTGGTAGAGCTTGATCATCACCAGAACTGCTATCACGTACATGAACGACGAGTCTGCAACAACAACACGCAACAACTCTCACCCGACCTTTCTTACACACTATTAAAATAACTTGTTGTAACTATCCCGCAACTTGAACATTTTGTACACATAGATATGTGCCTTAACGTAGTAATTTAACTTACGTATCTAGTACTTACTAATCTTACATATCTAGATGTGTTATCTGTCAAAAAAATATATTTTAAATGGACCTTAAAAAAATTAACATAAACAATTTTGTATTAATTGGATAGAATGTTATAGTACTACTAACGCCATCTGTTAGAAAAGCAAAGAGTTAACATCGCTGCAACAGAACTAAACTCAAATACATCGTAGTTAATCTACTTAATACTAGATGACACCTCTATAATCAAGTTGTAAATTAAACGCGAACCCTCACAAGGCTCAGCTTTTTGCTAGTTTAAAAATTTTGGATTATTTAAACTTGTCGTCACACGTTACACAAATCAAATAGTAGTCATGTATGAAAATATTACTCACCAAACTGGAAGTTCATTTTGTTCGGACACAGATGGTAGCAGGCGGAGAGGAATCCCTCCATGCACAGCGCCAGTCCCATCGAGTACAGCAGTCCATAATGTTGGGGGATGCCCGTCTCCTGTACAATATATATCCACGATTACCTACGTCACTGGGATACCTACTCTAACTATATTGGTTTAAAGTTTATAGTCGTTTGTTTCAACAGAAGAGTTATAATGTAGCGGTAGTACCATCGAGTACAGCAGTCCATAATGTTGGGATGCCCGTCTCCTATATAATACATATTCACGATTACCTACGTCACTGGAATACTTACCCAAACAAAATTAACATAAAAACTATAATCATTGTTTCAACAGAACAGTTACAATATAATTTCATCACTGGAATACCTACTCTAACAATATTGGCATAAAGACTATAATCATAAAACAGTTATAATATAATTGAGCGCCAGTCCCATCGTGTAAAGTAGTCCGTACTGTTGGGTGATGTTCGATTTCTATAAAATACGATTACCGACGTCACTGCCATACCTCCTCGTTATTTACATAAATAATATAATCGTTTCTTTTAACAGAACAGTAGCAGAGAAGAATAAGAATAAGCATTGCAATTCAACGAGGCAATGCTGCCAGCATGCTGGGCACGCTGCCAACTGAGAGTGGGCTGGAGCATTTAGACTGCCTATGAGTCTGCTATGACTTATAGGATGTCTAAATGCTTTTATTTTAGTAGCTGTAGTGTTGTATATAGTTCATAGTATTTTGTTTAATAAAGGCATACCGCCGGTAAAAAAAAAAAAAAAAAAAACAAACAGAACAGTTATAATGAAACATAGCACCATCGAGTAGAGTAGTCCATAATGTTGGGTGATGTTCGACTGACGTTTAATAGGATTACCGACGTCACTGGAATACCTACTCTAACGTCATTTATTTGAAGGCTATAATTGTTTGTTTTAACAGAACAGTTCTTAATATAGCGCCAGTTTTTTCCTAACACTATAATATAAAAGTAATTTAGCCAGCACCTCACTAAACATGACTTGGAGACAACTATAACCTAAGTGCTGGCCGCCTTTCTCGCCACGCCTCTTTAAATGATGTCATCCGCAGGGCTCTTGCTACCGTAAACGTGCCGGCTATTCAAGAGCCGAACGGTATCGCACGTGACGATGGCAAGAGACCTGACGGAATGACCTTAACTCCCTGGAGTCGTGGAAGGCCGCTAGTTTGGGATGCCACTTGCGTTGACACGCTTGCGGCGTCTCATTTACCATCCACCTCCAAGACGGCGGGAGCAGCGGCAGTGGCAGCAGAAGGCTCCAAAGGGCGAAAATACGAGAGTCTCGGCGATAGTTATATATTTCTGCCTTTTGGAGTAGAAACATTAGGTCCGTGGGGTCCAAGCGCATGGACTTTATATAAAGATTTATCAAAGCGGCTGATAGAAAAGACAAACGACCAAAGGGCTGGCGCTTACCTCGGCCAGAGAATTAGTCTTGCCATACAACGGGGTAATGCTGCCAGCCTTTTAGGCACTCTACCCGTGGACAGTGACCTGAGTTCTGTTTTCTACTTATGATTGCCTCCTGGTAGAAAACAGAGCTCAGAATTTTTAAGTGTAATATTTTTAGGTCATAAGGAGATATAGTTAAATTATTTATTTATTTTTGTATTAGTATATGTACTGTTAATTTTTTCTTGTAATGTACAATATATTTTTCTATTGATTGAATAAATCTGAGGTTTATAGACTAAAAAAAAAAAAAAAAAACTATAACCTATTACAAGACTTCTACATGACTGGAACTTAACTACTTTTATAGAATGTTACCTTGTGTGTTATTTACTTGACGAATGGGACTATAAATGTACTAACTAAATGAATACTTCAAAAAAATATTACGAAATGATCATAAAAATACGCAAAAAGAATTGAGTGAAACACACCTGTCTCCTTCCATCGCTATTGCGTTGTCTCACTCTCACTTGCAGCATGAACGTGGCTCCGAACATGAGGTAGGCAATGTTAGAGTATACGTGGTTGAAATCTGAGAGGAAGCCGAGCGGGTGGGCGCACAGGAAGTTGTAATAGCAGAGGTCTTGGTTTCCGGTTTCGAATACCATCTGTAGGGAAACAAAATTGGTAAAACTTTATAGTCATTTAATAAAATAATATTAAGTACAACACGTGCGGTCATTCATAAATAATTATAAACTCCACGGAAACTGGTTCACAGGGACAGGGACAGCTGGCGGAACACATACGTTGAATGAATTACTATTATATTAAAATAAAAAAAATATTTTGTCGTCCAACTCTAGACCATCAATATACATAGTTTTTTTTTAATACCTTATAGGTTAGCCTTTGACCACTATCTCACCTGATGGTAAGTGATGATGTGGTCGAAGATGTTGCACAGGCTAACCTAGAATTACTGGCTCTCAAGGACAGCTGCCGGAACACACCGTTAGATGCTTGGCGACAAATTTTCAACTTGAGGGTGGTAGCTAGCCAGGCGGGCATTCGTAAAGTGCCCTACCACCATGCTGTAACGACTGCCATCCTAAGACAACAACCGGGACCGACGGCTTAACGTGCCCTCCGAAGCACGTGCACGCTCAGTAGTAATGTCACCAGCGGTCACCCATACAACTCCTGACCGCGGCGGACGTTGCTTAACTTTGCTGATCGGTTCAGCATGGCTAAGCAAACTTCGCTACGAGCGCTTCAAAAAGAGATGCTTGGTAATCTATGGGTGTTTTTTTATGTTATAGTAGGGCAAACAATGAGGTAGCTCATCTGGTGGTAAGTGATCACCCTCACCCGTGGTCATCCTTAACATTAGAGATCTCAAGGATGAGTTGCCAAAGAGCCTTCAATACTTCAAAATTATAAAAATAAATTTAGACAAATTTGTACAGTTGTGCGCGAATAAGGCTGTTTTTCCTACATAAATAAATAATAAATAATAATAATGTTTATTTTTCCTTCCACAATAGTTTCTATAATTAAATAATGATCATGATGGAATTACTCATTACAAGAAATGTCTTGGGAAGGAACAGGAGCCCAAACTATGTTGATCCTGTGCTATGGCACTCCTGGCTCCCCACCTCGAACCTGTTTACTTAATATTAGTTTATACAGAATCTATTACGTAGGTACTAAAAGATATTAAAACAATTACATACTAGAATACTTGTGAAAGAGCTTTTCAATATAATATTGAAAAGCTCTTTCTCAAGTATTCTGAATAAATGAAAGCTAAGTATAATGTTATCCATATAGTTTCAAACTGTGGTCTCCATAGACCAATCGGTGGGACTAAGGGGTTATATTTCCCCGTAGACCCACAACGCTAGATCTGGAATTAAAAACTTTTCACTACTAAACTTTCAACACACTCGCTCGAAACGGGCTTTTAAATGCATCGATTTTAGCGTCATTATAGCTTTTTGTTTACTTTACCGCACTAGTGTTTTAAATAGAAAAATAAACAACGTTTCCACACTTCTCACCAAGGAGATTGTAGTTTGTTTCGTTCGTTTTTCATATATAAACAAACAAAGAGGTTTGGGTTGTCTGGAAGAGATCGCTTTCCGCCCATTGTTTCACTTAGTTATGTTGTATCTTTAGTTGTTTTTAAATTAAGCTTTGTGTTGCAATAGAGAGTATCTATCTATCAATTTTAAAGACTTTTTTACCTACTGCAGTAGAACTTTAGAAGTATTAATTATATACCTTGTTAATCAGATTATAATTGCTATGAAAGAGGTCAAGAAAATATTTTCGTATCGAAATTTTCGTATTCGGTCCTCGCAAGTGTGTTACAAAACGTCGAATGAAACTCATGCGCGTTGTTTATTACAATCTCTACTACATTTAGGCCTTTGATCTTCGATTTCTGGTCTAAAACCAGTCTCGGTTGTAATAAACAACTTCGCGCACTTGTTGCATAATGTACTATTATCGTAGCATACCAGGTAACTCTAATGTATGAGACAAAGTTAAAAAGAGAACCAGTAACCTGTTGGTAGGTGAACAAGAGCTGCACCACCGGCAGTGCGTACACCACGGCCACCGTCAGGGCTCCCCAGAAATACCTGATAAATAATACATTACATAAGTATATATATATATATATTTTTTTTATTACCGTCGGTATGCCTTTATTAAACAATATACTACGAACTATATACAACACTACAGCTACTACAATAAAAGCACTTAGACAACCTACAAGTCATATCAGACTCACAGACAGTCCAAATGCTCCAGCCCAATCCCAGTTGGCAGCGTACCAAGCATGCTGGCAGCATTGCCCCGTTGAATTGCAATGCTTATTCGTATATTAAAGTAAGTATAAGTAATTAAATAATAATTTAATACATAAGTATACTAAACTTCACTTTGAATACTATCGCCAGTTCTATCCATACTAACAAATTAGGGACCGGCAGGCTTATTAGCTAACTCTTGGTGAACTTCAAGACGAAGGCAATTGGGGTGCGATTCAGGGGAATTATCTATCATTTTTACTGACGATGGAAGTTGAATGAACTAACAAAAGTGAAATAGATTGGGTCTTTTGTGCGTTTCGTTTATGCTTTCGTGAAATTTCTGGCCCTATCTTAGGGCCATTTGGCACTACATGGAATTGTAAGGCGCAAAATGGTAATTATATTGTGATTATATAATTATTTAAATAGGGAGTAAAATCATTTAATTATATATCATTAAAGTACATAATATAACTCGCACATATCTTAGATACGCTGTTAATGATGTATCTCCTAAAATAATATCGAAACGCAAGATATACTTTTTTATTTTGACATTTGTTTATGTTTCACGCGATAAACAAAAACGTTCGTGAAGTGGATCAAATTAAAACTAGATGATGTGATTAAAAGTTACAATTACATGGCTCATAACAACAGTGTGATAACAGTTTCTCATTTTAGGATGCCTGCACACAAAGTCATATCTGACATACAACTCCAACTTATAATAGAGTTCAAGGAAATGAGTACCGATTTGGCAGTGGGCCGAATTATAAATAAGTGCCCATTAGAAAAACAAATAAAAGCGAAGAAGTGGGAAGAGCTGGCGGCAACCCTCAACTCAAGAAAAACAAAACGCAAGAAGATAAATCAAGAACGAGTTTCTTACATTTACCAATGACAGTGCGGAAATCACCTATGCACTCAGGAAACCAACAGCTAGGTCAAGAGTCATGCCCGATTGTCACTTGGCGCTACAAAATCTAGCAGACATAATTGTATTATGTAACGGTGACTTGTAATAAGAGCCACAGTTCATATCAGGGTAATAATAGAGCAGTTATTCTTGTCAAGGGAAGGAGTGAAAAAGAATATCTCTACAGACGTTGCATAGCTCTGTAAGCCCACAGCAAAGGAATCACAGAATCTGTTGCATGTCGACACTGAGAAACAACTACAAAATCTATGGAACAAGAAGTCTTGACTAAATATGCGGTGTCCTTCCTGATATAAAACAAAAAATAATCTAATAATCTACTTAAGCTCACGAGGGCAGATCTCCATGTGATGATTGGGATCAATACTGGCCATTGCGATCTATACCTACTATCACCTACACAAAACTGGAAAAACAGAGTCCACCGTGCCAGGGCTGCTTGCATGAGAATGAAACTGTAGAATGTGTTGCTCCACTGCAACTCTATACATGATACTGAAGATAAGAAGCGGCTGGGGCTGGGCTGGCAGGAGGGTAATGCACAATACACCCCAAGCAGGACATTGGTGCAAGATTCATCGCCCTTTTAGGATAGGATTGCTGTATTTTGTATTGTTTATAAATAAATGATTAAGAATTTATTGAGTATTGTAATTTTTATTCAGCTAGTATGATTACATCCACAGAGAAGAACCAGCAAGAAACTCTTGTGCAGAATCTTAAAATGTAGCAAAAATTCCATATATTATCTTACACTAGAATATGTACATTCTTTAATTTTATTATTCTGATAGAATACTAAGTTACAATTTAGAGATAAAATTGAATACAATAAAAAATATTATAATATAAAGGCTAAAGTTTGTTGTATGTCTGTTGCGCCTTCATGCTGAAACGGCTGAACGGATTTGCATGAAATTTATAATTAAGATGGTTCATACCCTGGAATAGCACATAGGCTACTTATTATTACCATCACCTCGCGGGTGACACCGCGGAGCGCAGTTAGTATCATATAATCATACAAAAGAATTATTTAAAAAAAACCTGACATGTCTCACATCAAAATCGGTGTTCCAGTGTAGGCTGTAGAGGGTTACAAAGAATTAAGCCATACATACTTAAATACAAACATACTCTTAAAAAACATTACTCTAGTTAAAATCTAGTGAAAAAGTCAGTGAAACATTGTTTAAACATCTTAAAATGATTTTACTAATAAGCTATATGAAATGACTTCTGTGACTTCATTTTTTCTTCTGCTAATTTCGTTTTATTATGTTCCTATTAATATTATCATCCTATTATATGTCCTTCTTAAGGATTTCCTTCTTCTGTAATACAAAGTTACACAAGACCACACAGTATGACTGTTTTGCCTGCCTTGATATGGGATGCATAGTGCATCAACCTGTAAAAAAAAAAAAACAAAATCAGATATTTTTAATGAGTCATGAAACAGCAATGTTTGTTACACTCTTGTTGTATTGCACTATTTTACCTATGTGAGGTGTCTACTGGACCACAATCTTTGCACAACACCTTGCCTTTCCCCATCTAAGTTTTGGTGGTTCCGCCGCTCATGGCTCTGGCTGTTGTGACCGGTCATTTAGAATTTCTTCATCGTCATTGGCGAAGCGTTGGTCATACACAAAGTTATGCAAGACCGCACACACATTGACTATTTTCCCTGCCTTGACGGTTGCATAGTGCATCACCCTATTTAAAAAAAAAAACAAATTTTAAAAGGGATATACAATACAAAATTCTTTATTCATTAACAATCTTAAGGAAAACAATAAAATTATTACAAACAAATTAATATATTAGATTGGACAAAGGGCGGCCTTATCGCTTAAGCAATTTCTTACAGGCAACCTTGCATGGAGAGGATTTATAATATTGCGGTTTAGGGATTACGAAAAGAGAAAATAATAATAATAAATAATGATAAAACATATGTATTTATACATTATAATATGCACAGCACACATATAATTGTCTTGAATTGTGCATAAACTATATTTATATAATTAAAACATAAATACAATAACTAAATATAATATTATATTTACATACAATACATTATAATATTACATAATATAGGTACTACAATTTATATAATACAATACATACATATCTTATACAAAACATAATGAACATATGTAAAATATTCAGCATATGTTTACTGAGTAGTGCTTCTTCACCATATCTTTGAATAAAGAAATAAACTTAGCTTGTCTGATATCAACAGGTAGTGCATTCCACAAGAAGACTGCATGTTTTGTAAATGATTTATTAAAATATGTTGATGATGAGACAGGCATATCAGAGTCATACAGGAATATAAGTTCAAGTAAAAGTAAAACTCTGCTGGAAGTTTTGGATATGATGTTGTGATGGTAGGAAGACAACAAACTACTTACATGTGTGCCAAGACACATCGGAAATGAGTTTTCAGCACACCAATACAACGCTCTACCACATTCCATGTGCGAACATGCTTGTAGGTGTATAATTCTTCAGGCGAGTTTGGCACAGCGTTGAGGATTGGTGTCATCATCCATGGTCGCTGTGCATAGCCCGAATCACCTGTGGTGTTTTGATACATTATTCATTTAATCACTTATGAATGGTTGGTATGATTATATATATACGTGTATCTGTGCAACCAATTGTCCTTAAATTTGTTTACTTACCTAAAAGCCAACACCTTTCCCCTTCAGCATTAATGTCTTGCATCAGAGCCTTTACTTGGCTATTATTCCAGACATGAGAGTCATGGCTCTGACCTCCAAAAGATGCATCTATGTGCAGGATGCGCAAATCAGCATCACACATCTAAACAAACAAATGTTTTTTTTAGTAAGTAGGTTTATAAAAACATGTCTTGTGTTATACCTTACCTACATCAAAACTCAAACAACATACAATTAGGACATTCAATGAATGGTATTGCTTCCTATTGTAGTAGGCCTCTTCATTTTCACTGGGACGAATGATTGCAACATGATTTTATATATGACAGCATTTTATAGTATCTAGATCTTTAAATGTACATGAAATGATGTGAACACATGCCTTTTGCTCTGATGCATATGCATCAGAGTAAAAGCTTATTAAGTATAAGAAAACTAAAAGTAGATAGGTACATATTTATAAATTGCAAAATTCACCTCCTTGTGATGTCCTCACGCTCTACCATAGTCATAGGAAACTTTATATATTTGGCCTGAATCTCTGGGTTATTCAGGGCTTTGGTGACATCTCTTAGACAGAGTGACACAGAGGCTTGTGACAGGCCTAGCTGGTTAGGCACCAATGTTCTTTTGATATCATTAAATGCCAGTGCTGCCAATATCTGCAAGACAGTATCAACGTCATATTTAGCAACATCAAACACTGTACATTATTTGAAAAGGAATTTAACTAAGGTACCTTAAAATTCTGGCCGTACAGCGCTAGTGCGCTGTTTTACCGGTAAAAGCGGAATTAAATCTTCGCAGAGTTGTTGGAAATCGGCTTTTCGTAGACGGTAATGCCCGACAAATTCCTTCTGAGGTAACAATAGACGCTTGCTAGCCTGCCTGAGTACCCTGCGCTCAATGATCAACAGCCTTTTAAGGCGTTCTTCCTCTGCAGCTGCCAACAACATAGCTCCAGCCATATTGCTACCTAAAATCAAAGATTAATATCGAAATTGAATAGTTGACTCAAGCTAGCATGAATAATAAGCAAATATATCAAAATAAACAAAGAAAAATCCTGTTCGACTTTCACAAGTGTTAATTAACACGCAAGTCCAAATTTCCGCAGAATGAGTGGCTGAAATCAGAAAAAAGCTAGTGATTATTTTCTATAAATCAATATGGATCTTTGAATTTGCAATTAAAATAAGAAAATCTCTATTATGTATCTCAACGCAAACTTGCAATAAAAACCCGCCAACCAGTGAGCAATAAAGCTCCCTTCTTCAGTTGACGTTTCGTAGTGGTCTTGAAGCTGTCATTAGAGTTACATAATACCAATTTTACGTCAAAAGTAAGTAGTTTCGTTCATTCTCTCGTCTTCAGAGAGTCTGGTAATCGTCATCAGAAAGTCTGGTAATCGTCATGACGGTTAATTCAAAAATTGATGTCCACTCTGACGTTCACGAAGACCACCGAGAGTTACATAATAGCACTGCGGCTAGGACCCGCGTTATATTTACCGGAATTTTATCCTTTCGTTCGGTGTCGGACAGTTCATCTTTCCGGTAAATATAACGCGGGTCATAGCCTAATGATTTAATAAGTATATTGAATTTAGTACATTGGCTCGGCGCCATTAATTATATAAAGGAAAATCAGTGCTATTTACTTTTCATTGAACCCCTCAAGCAGCGCTCTATTAAGAGCATATAATATAGTACGTAATGGAGATTTTATATTGCAATTAACTAAACGCGTTCAAGAGGTTTCACGGTCATCAACAAACTGCAGCCAATCGCATACAAGATCTCTGAAATTCCACAAATCACAGTATAAATGGATATGGCACATGTAGATAAGATTTCACCATTCGAATCGTTTACGTTTAGTTTAGCTAAACGTCGAAAGTTTGCCTGCAAACGTTATTCTTGGTTTAAGTTCGAACTTTCTTCAATATATTTTGCTGAAACTCAAACTGGAGTTCAATCAAAGAAAGTCAAAATCATTGATTCAATTTAGGCGTCTACGACGATCTTATGAAGGTCAATTACAATTTTTAATATTGTAATATTCTACATTGTACTACCACGTTCAACAAACAAAAATTGTATAGAGCCACTGCGAGAAGAACGAGCAAGAAACTCGCGGCCATTTTTTTAAACTTCTGTTAACAATGTGTTACATAAAATATAATAAAGTTATTACAATATTTGTCTAAATTACGTAGGAGATAGCCGATAGCTTGGCAGGAAGGAATTGTCCAAGGATTTTTGTCGTTTAAGTAATCTCAAACTGTGTAGTAGGATTTCTTAATCAAAATGTTCTTCACGTGCAACTTGAATTTTCCTTCTGTGAGCGTTGTATTATGTTTGGGAACTTTATTATAAAACCGTACACAATTACGTAAGTAGGACCTTTTTAATTTCTTTGCTTGTCTAAAACCTGTCACCGCTATTATCTTTCTTAACTTAATCAAACGCTTGAACTCCGTTTGTCTTGAATTGTTTGCGTTTCTACGGTGAAGCCACCCTTAGTGTGGGAAATTGAGAGAGAGAGAAAAAATAACAACGAAAAAAAAAATAAACTTCGAGCGGGGTTTGAACTCGTGAACATCACTATAGCCGGGACCTGCTCCACCAACTGACTATCGTGGTGAGTGAGTCAAAGCTCAATTTTATCCTTTCGTTCACATTGTTTAACAATATTATGGGGGGGACGGAGCGAAATCTGCAGCCAAACTGAATTGATTTACAAACAAGACAAATTTTTCAATTAGTTTTAAACTTATTTACGATGGCACACACAACCCGATAATTTTAAAACATTGTAATTATAGCATGCGAATTTATAATTTGAAAGGATAATTTGAGAAATTCGTTGTAATTTAGTAAGCTTATTAGGCGTTAATACAAAACTTACAATGTTAGAAGAACATTCATACTTGTACAATAAAATAGTATAAGGTAAAACCGGGTTAGTAGCCCCAAGGAAATAGGGTCTCATTTAAAAAAACCTAACTTCAAAAATTTCTACTATTAATAGAAGAAAATTAATGACAACGTTTGATAAATGGGGCATCTATACGGGTTGTATACAAAGTTAAGTAAACCTGTCAGATCTCCTCGCGAGGGTGTCGGGCGGCGCCTGCGTCAGCTTCGCCACCGTCAGTGCCTGAGTAGACGACCAGGACTCTTCTACAACAATACATACATACACTTTATTTTATATATGAAGAACACGGGTGTTTGAGCGTGAACTTACTATGAGTCGATATCGCTATCGACAATGTTTCGGCTTCTACCGGAAGCCTGGACAGTGGACCCACCAGCTCAACGTCACACTGGACCTATTTTAACCGGAGCCATGTGGATTCCAGGGTTCCAGTAGGAGGCAGATCTCCTGGCTTCACCTCTAAACCGCTAGCTTCTGCAAGCTACAAGGACCAGCAATTTCTCTACCAACCGCTGCCACTCTACGGTCCCACGGACCCGTCTCTACAGCATCTGGCTGGGACGACCTACCGGCGCGGCTCACAGGCTGACCTTGAGCGGAGTGCATCACAGCGCCTGCTGCTGAGCACGTGCCTCTCTACAACTACCGGAGATAAGTCCTTCAACAAGGAAGTCTACCACACGCCACCTGTCTGTAATCCACGACCCTTTCTCAATACTATTATCTTCAATATATCTCTATATCTGTTCTCTCTTTCTTTCCTTTATGCCCCCTACTACCCACTGCTAGGTAGGAAGGTGACAACTTCTTGATATGTCTTGACGATCGACATCAACAAACGCGACGTGCGCTCGGTAAGTCAAGACCTCCTGAAGATGCTTCGTTTAGAAGCGAAACTAGTCGGGTATTCTTCCGGTTAGGCTGCGTGATGTTTGTGACGTCACGTAGATAACAGGAAAATTAGGCGGAATTGTCACTGGATATATAATTTTATGCTTTTTTAAGTGTTTTATTTAAATATTATTTAATGTTTTTTAGAATACTTTTAAAAGTATTTGTTATTACTATGATTTATTACCAATGGCATATAGGCGATGATGACATTCAAAACACTCACATTTGCAAGGACAGAATGTGGACGACGCACGTCACCGTTCTATAGAAAAATTTCAAATTTGCATTTCTTGAATTTGCGTTTAATTTGTAGCTAAGTTTCTTACGATTTTATAACATAACTTTTACTTGCCTCACTTTTTAACCTATGGTGGCATCTGCCTGCAATACTCTAATCTAAAATATAAAATTGAAATGGGAGTGTGCTTTTAGGTTCAAGTCAGTTTTATGTAGGTAGCTTAAAATAAGCAGCAGTATCGACCGATAGCCACACGCGCGGTGCTAGATTAATTAAATAGATTTCTTTACATTTATCTTAGTTTTGGAAGCAGTGTCACCTTTGAGAACTACTTGCGTTCTCCAACTCAGTGTTACATAGAATCCACGAAGTTACATTTGTATCCCCAACACCGACTTCCACAAGTTCAACACATGTTGTTATACAAAGTTGCTGATTTTGTGGTTGCAAAAGACCTTGTTTTACAGAAACTTTTGTCACAAACACGCGCACACAACTTGATTTTGGTGGATTGGCTTTTTTTTTTATTTATAAATCTACACTCTGCAGACTCCAGGGCCCGTGACTTTTTTCAATTATGATATTTTTTATTAAAAAACAAGAAATATGAAACATGCAACATTCCAAGGGGGAACAGTGTTAAAAGTGTTTTTTTACGTTAATGTTGTAATCATGGCTGGCTTTTGGTGTCGCAACCATCGCCCTCCTAACGAACCGTCCTATGACGTCTTCTTCGCCATTGTGATTGGTGGATTGGCTTAACACAGATTATTAATATTCCATGTACATACCAGCCTCGTTGATGGGCGCTTCGTTAGGGAGTATGGGCGCTGCCTCCCCCCCCGCGGCCAACTCTCCCTCCACTGCACCCGACGTGGAAGGCAGCGGCTCTGTTACTATTATTAGTTCCTCTGTCGACAACAAACAACATATATATTTATTAGTAATGGGCTATTTTTTGTGCGTTTGCACGGTGGTAGGGACAAGTCCGTCTGATCCACCCCTCCCCGCTCCGCTCGTATTTATTATAGAATAGAATAGAATATATGTATTGGCCTTACAACATTGATTGTCATACTGGGCAAGTCAGGAGTACAATTTTGGAGGAATAATACTACTATATAATATAAAACAGGTATCACATCAAAATTATTAAATATTCCTAAAAAAAATATATCAAAAATAGGAAAAATCAAAATAATAAAATGATACATAGTCAAATAATAATAAATGGAATGTCTGATTTAGTACAATACACAAATATATATATATATTTTTTAAATGTCAAGACTTTATATGATTAACTGTTATAAATATTATTGTAAGCTGCAGTCAAGTGTACTTTAATAATTAAATTGTCATAATTACATTTATTAAAATTCAACTTTTACAAGAATGAAGATTCCGTGAGGCGCATGTCCATGAATTCATCTAGGGAATAGAGTGGATGTGTTTCAAAAAACTGCTTTAGTACTTTTTTAAAGTCAATTATGTCTAAATTTGATATTGTCAAAGGTAACTTATTGTACATAGAAATTTTATTCCAGATATATATATAGTATTACGGCAATCGGCCAAGGAGAGTATATTTATTTACCTGTTTTTATTTATTCGTATTAATTAGACTATTGCTCACTATACTAAATAGCAAACAAAAGCTATTAAAGGGTATTGTTTAGATAATTAACTTGTTAATTATCAAATATTGGTTGGTAATGGGAATAGTAGGTGTAACCAATAATATTGTTTATTGGGTCAAGTATTCTATATTATGGGTCAACAAAAAACATTAGGTATGGTATCATACCTATACCAAAAGCTAATGAAATTCCCCTGTGATATAACACAAGAAATCAGCATTATTTTTTTCAACCACTGCACCGCTAATTTTATTGAATGAAATGACTTTAAAAAAAGTTAAAAAACATTTTGTTTTTTAGGGTTCCGTACCCAAAGGGTAAAAACGGGACCCTATTACTAAGACTTCGCTGTCCGGTCCGTCCGTCCGTCTTCTCAAGAACGGTGATAGCTAGACAGTTGAAATTTTCACAGATGATATATTTCTGTTGCCGCTATAACAAAAAATACAAAAAGTTGTCAAGTGCGAGACGGACACGCGCACGCTAAAACAAAAAAAGGTTAAAATATGAAGTCTAATGTTGTATAGCTAACGTTACGGAACCCTTCGTGCGCCTTCAAAAAACACCTCTCTGACTATATAACATCAAACATAAGGTTACACCGATTGCAATGATGAATAAATGAAATGTGTGAGGGTAGTAAGTACTTATGTATTATAAATTACAATTTATAATATAATATTTATTTGTTAAGAATGAAATGGCGAATGTATATCAACAAATAGTTAAGTTCTCAAGTTCTCAAGTTTTCTTTTACCAGCGCCAATGTTCCAGCTATTCTCGAACCGAATGGTCTGATGCGTGACGATGGTAAAAGACCTGACGGCATGACTCTGGTTCCGTGGAAGTTAGGACGGCCCTTAGTGTGGGACGCTACGTGCGTGGACACTTTAGCGCCGTCACATCTTTCTGAAACCAACGTGAGGGCTGGCGCTGCGGCTACTTCGGCGGAGCAACTCAAGCGGCGCAAATATGCTAACCTCGGTATGGGTTACATATTTGAGCCGTTTGGTGTGGAGACGTTGGGTCCGTGGGGACCGGGAGCTCATCGTATTTTCCAAAACCTATCTGAGCGCTTGGTCGATGCGACGCGTGATCGAAATGCTGGCACATATTTGGCTCAACGAATAAGCATTGCAATTCAACGGGGCAATGCTGCCAGCATGCTGGGCACGCTGCCAACTGGGAGTGGGCTGGAGCATTTGGACTGCCTATGAGTCTGCTATGACTTATAGGTGTCTAAATGCTTTTAATGTAGTAGCTGTAGTGTTGTATATAGTTCATAGTATTTTGTTTAATAAAGGCAAAGTTCTCAAGTAAGTGACTCTATGTGTGTCTTATTGAGAATAAATGTATTTAAAGCTACTTACCCCGTTGCATGTTCCTGAAGGGCACTGCGGCCAGCGTGACAAAGGCAGCTATCAGTATCACCAGCACTATGATGATGATGGCCCCGATCGCGTACTCCTTGTAAGATATCGTCGGCACTATGTTAAATCTGAAATCAAACACACAATTCACATCTTCAGCACTCGTCTCGGTGGCGTAGTGGTTAGTGGTGTGCGAACACGCGGTTTCGAAAATCGGATGAGGTAAAATATTTCACAAAAAATTAGTGAATGTGATTCTAGAGTATACATGTGATAATGCTTAAAAACATATTTTGAAACTCTTAAGGGTAACGAGAACATTGAAAATGTTTATGTAAGTTTTGAACGGAACCGAAAATCGTGCTACTCTTTGGTCGGGTCGGGATGTTCTGTGGTCGGGTTGTTGTACTCTATGGACTCGAACTTGTTGAGAATAGAATTATAATGTCACCTTGATTTTTTATACAGAATAGGCTAACCTTTGACCGCTATCATACGTGATGGTAAGTGATGATGTGGTCGAGAATATTGTTAAGACTTAGCTAGTTTACTGCATTTCTAGGACAGCTGTGTGAACATACGTTTAGGAGCTTAGCGACAGATTTTCTACTTGAGAGTGGTAGCTGCCCAGGTGGGCATTCTCACCATGCTTTATTTACAGTCATAAGACAACAACCCACACGTGTCGGCTTAACGTGTCCTCCGAAGCACGTGCACGCTCAGTAGTAATGTCACTAGCGGTCACCCATCCAACTCATGACCGCGACGGATGTTGCTTAACTTAGCTGATTGGTTAAGCATGACTTAGCAAACTACGCTACGAGCGCTTTAAACACAAAAACTTTTCCTTAAAAAAACGGGTAAAACTTGATTTGAACGCAAACATCGCGTCTCTGCTGTCGGTCTCGGTAGCAGGAATAGCAAATATGTCAGGCGCAAACAGCTGGAAGGATGTAATTCCCGTCAGTTTCACACATATTTAAATATTATAAATGAACCGACAAAAACATTCACGTTACGTATCGAATACTTCTCGCAGGTTTCGAGCATACCGGATGTTCATCATCAAGACGAACTTGCAGACGCAGCAGTCTACTATAGACAGTCTATAGTATACAAAGTAAGATGTAACCGATTAGCGGCGTCAGCTTCGATTCGTATAACAATTTTTTCTTTATCTTTCTTGCAAGTTCCAAGTTCTCCTGTCCCCAACATACTAATGTATTAGCCGGATTGTCCACTGCTAAACACAGCCTCCCCTTTTTATGGGAGGGCTTATCATAATCCATACGCTTAGCAGGCGTTTTGGGGATCACCGATTAAGATAGCAGTAACTCAAGAGCAGTGCTGCCCATCTTCTGGTGTGTTACTCTTCGCCTCTAACGACACCCACGGGAGATAGGCGGGGGAGGGGGAAGGGGGGGACATTCTAGCCAGGCACCGCACGGGCATATTGCATTTTAAAAATCTGTGGATTTAGCTTATTTCCTCACCTAAAACTCTTCAACCGATTTTTTCCAGGCTCGTCGGAGAGAGACTGAGGATCCGTCTTCTCGCTCGCACCCGCGCACGCGTCGTTCTCTTTCACAACGAATACTACGTAGAAACCATTAGGGAACATTGATTGCTGTGAAAATATATATACAAAAATCATTTTTAAAATTTCTTATAGCGTTAGGCGCTCCCCGTATACGATGCACGTAGAAAATCTGTCACTAAGCACCTAATGGTTTGTTCCAAAAGCCATCCCTATAAACTTAGTATTGATTACCCAGGGGATATAGTTATCACAGACTACTATTCTAAAGGTTCATGCTCTTAAGTAAGGTCTTGTGTTGAGTACTGCTCTCACCTCTGGGATGGTTCTGCCAAATACCAGCTTGAGGCACTTGAGTCGATTGAGAGGCGCGCCAAGAGGTTAATAGGCAGCGACTTTCTGGGTGAGTCTCGGATGCAAAGCCTCGAGCACCGCCGTAAACTCGCTTGTCTATCGGTCTTTTTCTAGATACATTTCGGTGAATGTGCACAAGAACTGCACGACTTAGTTCCGCCCTCCTCCACAATACGCCCCAGGGCTTTTGAGGGTCAGGCGAGGGAAGAGCACTATATGCCCGTCTCAGTTACTTAATACGTTTCTGTATGTATTTCTGTAATCTTTTGTGAGGAGGAAATATATATATATATATTTCTGGCATGATTTTTTTTATTGTTATATGAGTTTAAATTGAAACAAAATATGAAGTAATAGAAACACTTACAGTGAGAGTGATGCCCCCTTTGCTCGTCATAGTGAGGTGGTAGCCTTGGTACAGTATCTCTTTTTCACTATCCAATACGGGGCACTGGAACATAATGCGAAATACAATAGTACAATTTCATCCAATCTTTATATTTATGTTGTATTCGTCCACGTTTTGGTTTTTGAATTTTGCCACTAATATTTTAAATACATATAATCATGCCTGTATTCCCCGAAGAGGAAGCCTGTGGTGTGTTTACACAAATTGGGCACAAATTTTTCGCAAATTGGGTTTTGGTCTCATGTGATAGAGGGCGAGCCTATTAGCATTCCCTGGCACAGTTTTATGGTCATACAAAATGTTTGCTCACAAGAACATATTACAGATAATATGTTTACGCTAACACCAATATAAGACAGAATACTAGAACATTTTATGCAACCCTGGCAGTGCACTAAAATGGTATAAAGCTCTGTCGTGCGCCTAATGCACACAACAACCTACTCACATCCACGTGAGAAGAAGCATGCTACTAATTTGGCTGCTAAGTCGCGTCTTACGTCACCCATGCACGTGGAGATCTGGGGAGTTGACATTCTAACCTGGACCCAAGCAGAAACATAGGGGGTTTTCATAAAGCCATCAATTTATTTATTAATTTGCTGAAATAGGTACAATTATGATATTATTTTATACTCGTATATGAAGTCTCTCTATATTCAATCAGAATACTGAAGCGCAAATCTTGGTTCATTATTTCATATTATATTCTAAGGGCCTATTTCAGAATGTTCGAGTAAGTACCGGTTATACTACCCAGAATATATTTAATAAACAAAACACTATCTTTGCGTTTCACAGTCATCGATTTAGCCTATCCATCGGTTAAAGCTAGAAACGCGCTGCATGTTAACTGTCATTTTTATCATTCAGTTATTTTATGTGTGGGTTAGCAACCAAAAACTTTATTAGGAAATTCTAAAACGGAACCTAAAACATACAATATATAATCATACGAGGGTGGATTGAAAAGTTCGCGGCCTCAGCAAGAAAACTATTTGTAATATAAACAAAAGTAATTTTATTTTTCCACGTAATCTCCACTTAACTCAATGCACTTCTTCCATCTGGTTTCCAACGCCTGTATGCCAGTCATAAAAAAGTTTCTTCAAGGCCTTCAAAAAAGTCACCCACTGCAGCTTCGACCTCCTCATTTAATGAAAATTTTTGATCTCCAAGGTGTTTTTTTAGGTTTGGGAATAAATGAAAGTCTGAAGGTGCCAAACAGGGGAATAGGCGGGATGCGGCAGTAATTCAATGCCACAATAGATTCAACAGACGTGTGAACGCGTGCATTATCCTGATGAAACAACACTTTCTTGCTGAGTAATCCTGGCCTTTTCGCTTTTATTGTTTCACGCAAACGACGTAAAAGGATGCAGTAATAAGCCGAGTTTATAGTTTCACCTTTCGCAAGGTAGTCCACCATGATGATGATGACACCCTTAGCATCCCAAAAAACTGACGCCATCACCTTGCCAGCTGACCTAATTGCTTTGGCTTTTTTTGGAGTCGGTTCATCAGGTTTTTTCCACTGCTTGGATTGCTGTTTTGACTCTGGGGTGTAGTGGTGTACCCAGGTTTCATCCATTGTCACAAATCTGGCCAAACAATCTTGTGGATCAGCCTCAAACATTTCCAAACAGTCGCGAGAAATCGTGAGCCGTATTCGTTTTTGTTCAACTGAAAGCAATCTGGGTACCCACCGCGCAGTAACCTTAGAAAATCCAAGTTCATTGACTATGATGTTTTGTGTTCGTTCATACGAGATGCCAATAGTGTCTGTAATCTCCCTGATGGTCAATCTCCGATCTGCCAATATCAGATCAGATTTTCCCGATGTTTTCTTCAGTCGTAGACGTCGTAGGCCGGCCGGAGCGAGGGTCATCTTCAATACCCTCTCGTCCGCGTTTAAATTCAGCAACTCACTTTTTCACAGTCGTATACGACGGAGCAGATTCTCCCAATGTTGTTGACATGTCTTCGTGAATCTCTTTTGGAGTTAGTTTTTTTTTAAAAACAGGTATTTGATGACCGCACGTTGCTCAATTTTCTCCATTCTTTAAAAATGCTGCACTTACGCCCGGTTTCTCGATGGCTATTCAAATAACAAATTAAGTAATCATGTGTCAAATCTCTTGTTAAGTCGAGTTCGGGTTGCAGGAATACTGATCAAGTACTTTGATTGTAATCTCTGATCAGTTAACACAGCAGTCAAATTTGAACACTAATCTCTAGTTAAATCGTAAGTTGGGTTTCTGAACGAGCAATCAAGCTGAAATGTCATGTCAACCCGCTGTCAAATCATTTGTTAGCTAATCTACCGAGATCGGACGATTAACGTGTAAATTACCAACTTTGCTCCCTATTTTGCTGTTTTCTCAGAACTTTATATAAATATCCACTTCTGTTACTATTAGCGGACTATTTTGACATTCCTGCAAAGTGATTAAAACGGAACCGTGAAAACATATCAGCCAAAAAGATTTTTGTGCACAATACGGAAACAAATAAAACTATACTTGGATTGTCTTTATAGTGTAGGTGATTGAATCCTCTCTTTCATCTTTGTCATTGACTAGTAGCAGTGAAGATGAGCAACCAGGTCTAGAGTTTATCGCCAAATAATGTATCCCATGGAACATTATAGTGACGAGGAGTTCAGGGTCAGGTACAGGTTATTATACTCAACAGCGAGCATTTCTCGCGTTTCGTGTAATTTTTTCTCCTTGAAGTAGCCATTACAATAGAATTTAAAAATTTAAACAATATCAAATAAATTGCACTCGCTTAGGATCAGTTTTTGAAAAATTCACCCAATTGCCGCCTTTTAATTTGTCAACATGACACGAAAGTGAATGAACGATAAATCATATTGAAGGGAAAAAGGGAGGTTGCCATATACAAAATTTACTTTCTCTGATCAGTTAACATTGATTTCTAATTAGTTAATTTTATCCTAATCGCCCTTTCAGCAACCCAATTTGATTTGACAGTGCTGTTAACTTAGCAGCTCTGTTAGTTGATCATAGATTTGAATAGCCGTCGAGAAACCGGGCGTTAGGCTCACAAAATTCAGTCTAATTTAAAAACTGATAATGCTATTGCGATAAAATTTTACAATGTGACAACCAGAAAGTAAGCAAATCGAATGAGGTCAGTTACATTAAAATAGTTCAAGTATTTATGTGTTAGGCCGCGAACTTTTCAATCCACCCTCGTATCTATATCCCATTAAATTTGAATAAGTATTACGAATACTACAATGCACTTCCGTAAACGTAAAAACGACATGACATTTTATTTAGACATTTTTCGATTGTGTAAAAACTTTCCTCAACCATCCAGGTCTTTAAATTAGAATAAAATCGATTGTAAGGGAGGTTTACTGCGTATATTAAATGCCACCGAAAAAGAATCAGCATTTAAGGCTCAGAAAAAATGCATTCGTGCCATATGTAGACTTGAATCAACAGAGTCCTGTAAGCCGCATTTTCAAAAATTAAATATTCTCACTCTTCCGTCTTTGTATATTTATGAAGCAGCCATTCTCGTGAGAAATAATCTTAGTGATTATAAAACGTTGGCCACAAAGCGACATGGTAATATACTATGCGCTCAGAGACATAATAAGGCTTTAATTAGTAAAAGTGTGTTTGGCAAAAGAATCAATATATATAATAAATTACCGCAAACCATAAAAGAAGCAAAGAATATTGATATATTTAAATTTAAATTAAAGAAGTTTCTAATTGATAGGGTTTATTATACTATTGACGAATACCTGACAGATAAATTATAAGTAATGATTGACATGAATAATATATTTTTGTAAATAAATGAAATGACATTGTAATAATAATAATTAGCTAAATTAAATTAGATGAACGTACTAATTTGCACGCCTTTAAGGTTTAAATGTAGAGCCACATATTATTTTAGTTAAGACCTGTACTGTACCTACATTATGGCAAATAAATAATTTGAATTTGAATTTGAATTTGAATTTGAATATTATGTGATGGGGCAGTGAATTGTATATAAATGGGGCCATGTAGGAGCCGTTGTTCCGACATCTTGATCACTGAGTCCAGTTTAGATTTTGTCGTCGAACTTGACAATAATTAGTACGTAGCGTAAGAAGTTAAGTACGTAGCGTCCCAGTGGCAATGACTATAAACTTTTTTTATAGGTTAGCATTTGTCCACTACCTGATGGTAAGTGATGATGTGGTCGAAGATGTGGTTCAGGCTAACCAAGAATTACTGGCTCTCAAGGACAGCTGCCGGAACACACCGTTAGGTGCTTGGCGACAGATTTTCTACTTGAGGGTGGTAGCTAGCCAGGCTTTCACCTATAACGACCACACATGTTATAACGACTGCCATCCTAAGACTACAACCGGGACCGACGGCTTTATGTGCCCTCCGAAGCACGTGCACGCTCAGTAGTAATGTCACCAGCGGTCACCCATCCAACTCATGACCGCGGCGGACGTTGCTTAACTTAGCTGATCGGTTCAGAACGGCTAAGCAAACTTCGCTACGGGCGCTTCAAAATGTTATTACTACATTATATTATTATCGTGATATTAAAGCGTACCCTATCTTCCTTTTTTTAAAGCGACCGTTAGCTAGCTATAGGTAGAACATCTGTCGCCAAGCACCTAACACTAAGTTCCGGCAACTATCCTTGATAACCAGGTCCCATCCTAAGTTCAACATAAGCGATCTTCAATGACATCATAAGTTACCACCAAGTGAGATTGCTATTGTTTAGGGAGTTAAACGATGAGAATTCCGTCAAAAAAAATATTCCGTCAAAACTATTTACGTTAGGGACATACATTATATTTTAGAGATATTTAAATCTGTCGCCAAGCACCTAACAGTGTGAACCGGCAGCTGTCCTTGAGAGCCAGTAATTCTCTAGGTTAGCCTGAACAACAACTTCGACCACATCATCACTTTCCATCAGGTGAGATATAGGTCAAAGGCTAACCTACCATGCATAAAAAAAAATTGTGTCATTTGTATTTTTTTTGACCATCACAGCCACTTTCACAGAGAAATAAAACACTGTTACTAGTTTTGGCCTGAAACTTTTAACATGAACGGAAACTACGCTCTTTATGTCATTATAAACAACACTTTGTTCTCCTATTGAATGAGCCAACCAATCAATTGTCATTATATGACAGCCCAGTTTGCTAAGGAGGCAAACTCGAAAGGAAAAAATCCTGCACACACGGATGTACGGCCGATATTTCACGGGTTAAAAAAGAAAGACATAATAGTAGTTTATGCAACTGTCATATAATAGAGGGTATTAAAATATGAGTGTAGTTTTTTGAAACGAGCCGCAGGCGAATTTCAAAATAAGATTACACGAGTGTTTTAATACCTAATTATATGCAGTTGCATATACTACTTTATTTAATCTCATGGCTATAGGTAGCTACATTAAATAAAATGCAATATAAAATCTTGCGCGTTGCGCGCTCACCATAGATAATATGTACTTAAATTGAATTGAAACCTCCTTGGTCGGGACACATTGTACTTTAATAATAAAAAAATTGTTTTAAAGCATTGTTTTGTTAGGAGAACAATGCTTTAATTTGACTTTTTAATTTTCTTAAAGAAGTATGTACATAAAATGCCAATAAAAGTCTGTATTTAATTTCATAATTAGAATATTACCGAATGAGATTATATAAAAATAATGATTTAACTCACCGAATTGTTCTGTATAGAGACTGTCGCGCACAGTTCGTCATCAGAATTAATTATTAAAATAACACTTTTTGGTATTGTGTAGTTGAACCTGAAACCAAAAACATTTTGTGATAACACTGGCAAGTCTATTACAGTTGCAGTGTCAATAGCTTCCTTATACTTTCTTCCTGACACGTACATCAGAGACGTTTGTCTATTCGTAAAAGAACATCCCGAACCCTTCCAAATGCGAAGCGAAGTATATTCACGGCAAAAACTAGCCAAGTTCAAAGAAATTTACAAAAAAAATTTACATAATAATATAATAAATGGGATTCCTGAAGAAATTAAAGTAATGAAAGGTAATGGGACTGGCTTTTGTTTAAATGTTTTTATAGTTTTAAAGAGTTTTTAGATTTAAGTGACAAAAATATTTTTTTATATTTACACGACTGCATGCAGGCAGAATACAAGAACAAATCGCCATATGAAATGTTTAAGACCTTTTTATAACTTTGTATTCTTGTGAATAAATGATTGATTAATTGATTACACTGAACTGCGCTCGTCACTTCAAGTCGTTAGTTTGCCCAGTCCTTCACTTGTTACAGTGACATCACAGGCGTGAAGGCACTGTAACAAGCGCAGTAATTTACGAAGACTACTGCCCCGTGGGGTGCCGGGCTAGAGTGTCACCCCCATTGCTACCTGTGGGTGTGGTAAGAGGCGAGTAAAGGTAAAATACCGATAGGTGGGCAGCAGCGCCTTCAGAGCAAATCAAATCTTAAACTGTGATCCCCAAGACGCCTGCCAAGCGTGGAGAGGAGATTATGGCAAATTATGTGTTCAGCAGTAGACACTCCGGTATTACTGAGTACTCCTCCGGTGCAGTATGTTTGACACTGAGGAGGTGATGTCTCATGGTAAATAGACCTACCAAATAAGTGACAATAAATTTGGGATTCTATATATTTTTGATTATATATATATACTTTTTTTATTATACAATATATATATATATATATATATATATATATTTGAAAATATTATGCATGTTCGGAAAAATTGAGTAAATTTAAATTAAATAGTGACAACCACGATTACAACACTAGGAATCTAGGAAACTATCACCTGTCACCTACGTATTTTGAACAAATATTGTAATAGTCGTATTATATTGTATATAACACACTGTTAAAAGATGTTTAAAAGAATGGCCCCGAGTTTCTTGCCCGTTCTTCTCGCAGTGGCTCTATAAATTGTTTTTTGCTGGCGTGGCAGTACAATGTAGATTATTTCAATATTAAAATTTGTAATTGACACTCATAAGAGCGTCGTAGACGCCTAAATTGTATAAATGATTTTGATTTTGAAATTGAATTATGATGATGGACCATAGTTGGTGGTAGAGTATTTTACGAATAATGCCCGCCTGGCTAGCTACCACCCTCAAATCTACCACCAAGCACCTAACGGTATGTTCCGGCGGCTGTCCTTGAGAGCCAGTAATTCTAGGTTACCCTGAACAACATCTTCAACCACATCATCACTTACCATCAGGTAGATAGTCAAAGGCTAGCCTATCAGTAATGTAAAAAAAAGTAAAAGGTAGATAATGTGTACTCACATAGGCAGCCCCCTTAGGAAGTGATGTTCGGTTACATTATGCGGTTCAAATGAGAAATAATAATATTTGGGTGTGCTCGGAGTTACGTTTAGCGGTATTTCCTGAAACGAATACATAACAATATTATATTTTCATATGAATTTATTCAAATATTTTCATATGTTTATATTTTCATATGAATTTATTCAGGAGGAAGCTGGCAACTTTGCCATTGAGAACTTAGTACTCCTAAATTTTTGTATTTTTGGAATAAAAATATCAGTTCCTCGGTGCCCATAGTGATATCTACACGAAGTTTACAGCCGTGGGAACATCATATTTTGTTATCCAGCCATAAAACCAGGACGGAATCCCTAAAAGTATTAAAGATAAGCAATAATTAAATACCCACACAAATGGTTATTAATGTGCTACCGTCATAATCGATGTATGTCGGAGTGTCAAATTCAATTGACAGCATGGAACTCGACTTTGACAATTCGTTGACGTAACAGTGTTACCATTACTGTAAAATATCCCGAGACTGATGCTGTACGCAAACTGGGTGATTGCTTTGGTATAGGAAGCACGAAGTCGACCTTGAACGCGAAACTCTTCCGTCCGCTACAACTTAAGGAACAAGTATTCAACCAAAAGATAATGGCTAGATTGTTTAATTTTAGTTATATGTAATATTTAGTATGACAATTCATAAAGATTTTTCTGATCACTAAACCTACTTGTTTGCACCTAGGATTGTCATTTTTATATTATCAAATGACATAATTTAAATGGTCGTAATTATTATTATTATTATTTTTTTTATTTATATAAAATTCTTAGCTTACCTAGTTTTGCTAATAGTTAACTTGATAAAAGTACTTATATCAAGTTGATATGACGTATTAGGAGTTGCAATAACTGCCATAAAATTATTATTCTTATATTTAAATTTTTTTTTTTTTTTTTTTTTTTTCGTTGTTTATACTGTTGACTAATTGTTATTTATTGTACGTGTGTGATGTACGTACTTAGTTTGTGTTGTGACTGTTAATGTTTGTATAAATTATTTATTCGCGTAATTATACTCATATTTATGTTAAATTAATTAATTATTGTCTAATATTTAATTCAATTAGTTCTGTTACTATTTTCTAATTATATTTTTAACAATGAGTAACCTATCCGCACCAATGACTTGCCCCCACTGCCCTACATCTACACGTTCGTTCAGCTCACGTGGTCTCAAAATTCATATAGGGCGCAAGCATAAGGATGTGCCTCGCACGCTCTCACAGGTCACCCCCACCGTCATGAATATATGCCCCCAAGCTCCAACGGGGCCACCACAACACTCGCAACAGCAACAGTGTCTCCTGGAGAAGCTCACCAACTTGAGGGAAGGGACACCAGTGTTGCGGCACGTTCCTAAAGGGGCGCGAAATCAAGCTGCGGGGAAACTGTGTGATGTAATCAATAAGTGCATTGATAGTAATGGCGTGGAGGATTGGTTTTCGCTGCTCTCGTTCGCTTTTATTGCACTTAGGGTACCATGTAAGACACTACCTGGTAATATGACGGCCAAGGTGAAGGCGAATATTGGGTCTTTCGGAGCCAGTCAGTTGGAGGAAGAATCCGGTTGTACGCCTTCAAACTCTAGGTCAAGATCGACTCGGAAAATCATTGAGTCCAAAGTGTTTGAAGGTGATCTGAGAGGAGCAGTCCGGCTTTTAGTGTCAAGTGATACTTACGCGCAGCACGATCCGGGCACGTTGGCAGCCCTACAAATCAAGCACCCCTCCCCGTCACGTCCACTCGATTTCCCATCAGCGCCAGATGCATCACATGCTGCTGTCTCAGGTACGAGTGATGAGGTGGCGTTGGCACTCAGCTCTTTTTATAGCGGATCAGCAGCGGGGTTAGATGGAATTCGTCCAGGGCACCTAAAAGAGCTGACTTCTATCTCGGCAGGAGATAATGGTCAGCGTTTGATGGAGTCTGACCCGGCTTACGAACTTCTTACTCAGTGGCAAACTCAATCGGGAGCCTATCGGCCCATACCTCTATGGTGCCTCTTTATGTGCATTAACGAAGAAAGATGGCGGGGTGAGACCTATTGCAGTCGGCAGTGTATTCCGGAGATTGTCTGCTAAGGTGGCGTGCCGTGCTGTGAGGGAAGCTATGTCCGAATACCTGCAACCGCATCAGCTTGGTTTCGGTACACGTCTAGGCTGCGAGGCAGCTATCCATGCAACACGGGCATTTGTGTCAGATCCTATCAACTCAAACTGTGTTGTGTTGAAGCTAGACATTTCCAATGCTTTCAATTCTTTGGAGAGAGACGTTTTGCTCACTGAAGTTAAAGACAAAATTCCAGCTCTTTATCCCTACCTTTATCAAATATATGAATCCCCTTCAAATCTTTATTTCAAAAATAATCTCATCCTTTCACGAGTAGGAGCTCAGCAGGGGGACCCCCTGGGCCCTTTAGTCTTCAGCTTAGCCATCCACCGTATTATTTCAGAGCTCAAGTCACAACTAAACTTGTGGTACCTTGATGATGGCACCATTGGCGGAAGACCGGAAGTTGTTGAGCAGGATCTACTAGATTTGATCCCAAGTCTCGCGAAGCTGGGTCTGGAGGTGAATCCCTCCAAATGCGAGTTTTATCCTTGCAGTGCTGAAGCTCTTACTCATCTTCCAAATTTCAGTTCTCTTCTACCTGGCCTTACGCTACTCTCACAAACCACATTTAACCTTCTGGGTTCGCCCATTTTTCTTCAGGGGGTTCCAGAAGCTATATATTCCCGCGAGCAGCTTCTCCTCTTTGCACAGGAACGCCTAAAAAATCTCTCTGCCCATGTTGCGATGATTTTGCTGCGTACTTGTTTCGCTTTACCAAAAATGACATACCTGTTACGGACTACTCCTACCTGGCTTTGTTCGGAACAGGTTTCATCCTTTGACAATGCCTTAAAATCTGTGGTCGAATCTATCCTCAACATTTCCCTCAATGAGTCACAGTGGTGTCAAGCATCCTTGCCGATACGGCACGGCGGTCTCGGGATGCGGAGCGTACGGGATGTCGGTTTGCCTGCTTTCTTGGCGTCGGCGCATGGTGTGGCGGGCCTTGTCACTTCTATTCTTTCTTCAAATGGTGACAAGGTAAACATACCCTTTGTGCCCGATGCGTTGTCAGTTTGGTCTACCCGCAATCCAGGTGTTTCAATCCCAGAGATCCCCCAAACCCAACGGGCCTGGGATGACGTTGAGGCAAAGAGGATCTTCAATGAGGTTACAGATGGTGCTGTAGGGCCAGATTTAGCAAGACTTAAAGCAGTGTTGCGGTCGGAATCTGGGGCATGGTTGCACGCGTTGCCTTCACCTCACCTGGGAACTTTGTTAGATGATAGCTCTCTGCGGGTGGCGGTTGCCCTCCGCCTTGGCTGCAAGGTGTGTGAGCCTCATAGATGCACCTGCGGTACCTTGGTGGAGGCCAATGGTCATCACGCACTGACTGTCGTCGTTGCACAGGCAGGTTTCCGCGTCACCATGCCCTCAATGAAATAGTCCGCAGGGCGTTTGTCTCAGCTAACGTGCCCTGTGTGCTGGAACCACCGGGACTGAGTAGGTCTGACGGTAAAAGACCAGATGGTTTGACCTTGGTGCCATGGAAGAACGGGAAGTGCTTGGTGTGGGACGCCACCTGCGTCAACACTGTCGCCGCCAGCCACCTAGGTCGTACCATGCACACTTCGGCAGCAGCAGCGGAAGATGCCGCTACCAAAAAGCGGCTAAAATATGCAGAGCTGGAACCCCATTATTATTTTGTGCCCATCGCTGTGGAAACAATGGGCAGTTGGGGAGCGGAAGCCAATGGTCTGGTTGCTGAATTAGGGCGTAGGTTGGCCGAAAGGTCGGGTGACTCCCGCTCCGGCTCGTTCCTGGTGCAAAGGATGGCCATTGCTATCCAGCGCGGCAATGCAGCGAGCGTTATGGGCACTTTTGCACCTGGAACGCTAAGGGGCGGGTTATTCGATTGACTATTATATATTTGACATTGTAACGATTTTGTTATTAATAAATATATTTGGTTCACAAAAAAAAAAAAATTATTCAAATTCATATTCATTTAGTCATATGCCTTTATTTATATTCATTTAGTCATATGCATTTAATCATATTCCTTTATTCATATTCATTTAGTCATATGTATTTATTCATATTCATTTATTCATATTCATTTATTCATATTCATTTAGTCATATGCATTTATTCATATTCATTTATTCATATTCATTTAGTCATATTCATTTATTCATATTAATTTATATTGGAGGTCCGTAGTACGATCCCTACCGCCGCGCCGGCTTGAGTTTTACCGCATGGTGGAAAGGAGTTTTGCGAATGCTCACCTGGCTAGCTACTACCCTCAAGTAGAAAATCTGTCGCCGAGCACTTAACATTGTGTTCCGGCAGCAGTAGTCCTTGAGAGCCGGTGAAATCACAGGACAATAGACTTAAAAACTGTATGTCTCAGGGTGACGGGCGCAGTGCAGTTCGTTACTTGTGACGAAATATATCTGTTCTAGCTGTGGTTACCGCTTAATACCCAGCCAAACGCGTTCAGGCTTGTTCCGTTACATCATAAAGAAAATGCCCTCGCTTGTAGAAGGGGGGGCGGGGGGCATTGGCATTTGAACCAATCACTGACAAGTAATATAACATGAACCAATGAAATGTACAGGGCGTGTTTGTGAACAACATATTGGTTATAGGCCCGTCTCCTACGCGGATGACGTATTAATAGTACATTACTGCAGCGGCCAGCAAAGGAGGCATTGATAGACGAACGTGTAAATATGGGCCGAGGCGAAGCCGAGGCACACATACGTAAGTCCATCAATGCCTAGTTGTGGCCAAGGCTTGTATAGTGCTTTCCTCAAATAATGCGCGGAAATTAAAACAAAGTAGTACCTAGACATAATTTTTTATTTGGAGATACAGTTGTTAAATGTACAATTTATGAATTTTAAAGTGGACTTTCCGGGGATTATGTTGGTTTGGGATAATTACTAAAGAGGTGAAGAATTTCAGGTGGCATTGAATTAAGTTCATCACACTCATTGTCTTCACTTGAACTCATTTTGTCGAAACAATTACTTTTAAAAATCAATGACTATCAACAAACAACAATAAAATTGCCCGCGTTAAAGTGTTCATTTGTTTTTTTTTTCAATAAACAGCGTTCTATTTGCAAGCCAGATCGAAATTTAAATAAAACCTTTGATAAGTTACCTCCTTGGTTGCCATGCTTCGAAGTAAAAGATCGTTCCATTTTTAAATTACACGACAGATATGAGTTTACTATGCAATTTATTTGGCCGCTAGACACGACAGATATAGATTTTCATACATTTTTTGCCGGCCGCTGCGCGCATGTATTTGGCCAGTACAGCAATTTCGATTTATCTCGAAGAAGGTTGTCAAAATAATGCTCACATTTCCAAGCATGTTTGAGAAAAATGTTTTGAGCGCTCGTTTACAAAAACACGCCGCAGCAGAACCGGCATTAAACGAATACCTAGCGTGAGGGGAAACAGCACTTATTTATTACTAGCTTTCCGGGCGCGGCTTCGCTGTATGTCGGTTATCGCGCAAATCCATTAAACTCTTTTTGCGCAGTTGGATAAAAACTATCCTATGTTTTTTCCCGGGTCTCAAACTATTTCTATACCAAATTTCATTCAAATCGATCCAGTAGTTTTGGCGTGCAAGCGTAACAGACAGACAGAGTAACTTTCGCATTTATAATATTAGTACTGATAATTACCTTATTTAGTTCAATGTAGAAGTCAGTTACTCGGCGCACTTTGACATCGACGGACGTGTCATTTGGGTTTTGCGTCGAAATATGTATCGTGGGTCGGTTCTCTGTACCTATGTCTGAAAACAAATTGTTTTTGTCAAAAATATTTTTTTTTATAAGTTATACCTAAGTGTTGACGCCTGTCCATCACAGATGCAGTGTCACCATCCTTCTCCTGCTTACTACTCTCGTCATTCAGAAACGTTAGTTCCTGTCTCGTATCAGCAACACGTTCTTGCTGAGGAGACCTAGTAAATTGATTAAGATGAAAACGCACATCTGTGACTGAAAAAGTCAAAATATTAGTTTTTTTTAGTTTGGTAGTTAATTTTGGTAGTTTTGTAGATAAATTCACGACAGCAGAAGAATTTCTCTATCTTTTAAAATCATGAAACATTTAATTTTTTTTTATTACTGATAGGTAACCCTTTGATCACAGTCTCACCTGATGGTAAGTAATGATGTGGTCGAAGGTGTTATAACAGGCTTAACTTAGAACTACTGGCTCTCAAGGACAGCTGCCGGAACACACCGTTAGGTGCTAGGCGACAGATTTTCTACCTGAGGGTGGTCGCTAGCCAGGCGAGCATTCGCAAAATGCCCTACCACCATGCGGTGAAGCTCAAGCCCGGGGCGGGATTCGAACCATGGACCTGCTGCGCGGCTGTCCATAGCCAAAGCCACTGAGGTATCACTGCTTCGAAATTAGGATTACATAAGTTACCCCTAAAACGATCTGACGATTTTAAGTACTATCGTATGCTAAACAAATATAACATTTTCAAAACGTTAGAGCGCAAAATTGTACCTGTGTTTCTGAGCAATTAAAGTACCGGTAAACATAGTTATAGCTACAAGTGGCTGTTGTCAGTCGTAATCGGTTAAACCACAGTAAAACCAGACAAGTAGTTTGACTTCACAGAGTGGTACCAAACGCGGCTTGTATGTGTGCACACTCCACAGCTTGCACACTATGACAAATATCTAGCGTGTACAGAGTGGGTTGATTTATTTAAAGAGAATATAATTATTAAAAGTTTATAAATAAAAGTCGTGTCTTAAGTAGCTGCAATTTCATTTGCTGATAGTTTGCATATAGGAAGCAATGATGCCGAGCGGTGATAGCTATGGACTACCGCGCCACAGGTACCTGGTTCGAACCCCACCGCCGCCGGCTTGAGCTACTTGGTGGAAGGGCATTTTGCAAATGCCCGCTTGGCTAACGATCACCCTCAAGTAGAAAATCTGTCGCCAAGCACCTAACGGTGTGTTCTGGCAGCAGTCCTTGAGAGCCAGTGAAATTACAGGCACATGAGACTTAACAATGGCCTGGGCGTGTCCTCACCTTGAGTATGTCTCAAGGTGACGGGCCCAGTGCAATTCGTGACTTGTGAAGAAGTGCATCTGTTATAGGCAGAGGTTACGCTTAACATCAGGTGGGCTAAGAGCTTGTTCCGTCACAATAACATAAAAAAAATTACATACCTATAAAACTTCGAGATACAGACAACCTGCATATACAGACTACAATTTGGACATTTGTATCCCATACGGGCCTCTACTTTTACTACCAAAATATAGGCAGCCGAGCGAGTGAAGCGAGCGCGCCGCGTTAGCCGTCGATGATGCGCAGAAACGCAGAGCTGGCAGATAGGCGTTATGATAAAGGCACGAGTTGAGCTCATTATAACCAGCTACATATAGTCTAAGCTACGAATAAATAAGATACACCTGTACTGGCTACACATAGTTGTACCCGCCTAAAACAAGATGTACCGCTTGGGCTATCAGCCGTTACATATGTAAATGATGAGTATGCAATATATTGATTGATGCCTTACCAGGCCCCGCGTCGTGTGGACACAGCGTCCGCGACATGCGGTTGTAGAGGATGGTGGACCCCCCGCCCGTCTGCACCACCACCGGCAGTTCCCACGACGATATCCCTGCGAAAATACACCATTACGGTTACCATTTACCAAAAGATACTGAATGACGCCTGACAGGGGAAGGTAAATAAAAAAAACCGGCCAAGTGCTAGTTTTAGTGAGAAGGAGCGCTTTGTTTAATTTATAAAAATGTGTCAAATCGTGGTGCTAGTTCTAAAACGTTAACAATCAAATCATTTTCTAATTGAATGCTATTTCTCTTTTTGGTTTTAATGTCCACCATTGAAGAGAATGTAAGTTCACACAGGTATGAAGTGGCGAATGGTTACTAATCATTTTAGGGCTTCCCTTGATAGCTCTTGATATTCTTTCTTTTCATCCAAAACCATCGACACTTAATGAATAAAATTCGCTATGAGGCGCTCTTTTAAATTTGTGGAGTAATAAGCCAGTTCTGTTGACATATCAAAGAAAGTACATAATGTTAAGAATTTCAAACCAATCTAGATAATACTTCCAAATTACTTTATTCCAAACTTGGACATTTTCAAGCTTATACTTTTCGCCTCGAAGTCTCTTGCCAGAATGACTATTCGACATAAGATTTTTTTACCTGTAGACGTGTTGTATGGCCTCCATATTTACTAGACGAATTCAGGGTAATCACCTGAGTCACTACCAGTCTTGCACTTCCAAGCGTCCGGTGAATACATCGCCGCTAATCGTGTTTTTTAGGAATAATCTGTGGACAATATGCCTTTCTTGTGTCTTTAGACTCTGCACCAATTATACAGGCACTGTGAGAGATAAGAAAACTGTTTCATTTCACGCGTAATTATTGCTTTTATTGATGAAATAGAAAATATCGTCATTTTGTTTTATCTTAGGAACTAAACTCAATGAAATGGATGAGCGAGATATGTGTATCGTTTGGTGTGAGAGAGTGAAAGAGATCGCAGCATAATGGTGATCGGAACGTCTCGTGGCGGTTCGGTGGTTACACGAATTGCTTATTTATCTCTTTCTAACAACAGATATGCGGCATAATATTTGAACGTTCTTTCCTTGTCATTACAAACTGCATATACATGTGCGTAGGTATGTATATAGGTAAATTCTAGTAAGTTTTTGAAGCAGTGGTGTTCGGATATAACTAATCTATATATTTCAAATCACTGTATTCGACGGACTGAATAGTTTCTGCCTCCTGTATTTTTCCCTCCAAAATGCGATAAGTAGTGGTAAATCTATTCTGATTGGTCGATCGAACTCGACAGTGATTGGTCGATTTTGAATAACCGACCACGAGATCGTGCGTGTGTTGCCACTATTTCAAATACCGAAATATTGAATAAAACATGGTTCAGATAAAATAATCTATAAATCCATTGAGAATCATGACAGTAATTAAAAATGTCACATTCAGAGCGTAAGTCGGGAAAGTAAACTAAAACTTTATCTTGCAAATTATGCAAACTCTGTGCCATGCAAGGAATGTAAGGGCTTATCACAAGCGTCTGGTCTGATGCATTATTTTCAACAATCTTCTGAACAAATGGAAAAGGTTTAAATACAGTTTTGGAGAGATGTTGACCATAAATGTAATTTTGTATCAAATGCGTTGACTTTATCTTTAGCTGTTAAAATATTTTCCTCTCTAATAAATAAAGGTATCAAAATCATTATCGTATGTAGGATAGTTTTATCCAACTGCGCAAGAAGAGGTTAAAGGGTTTTGTGCGATAACCAACAAAGGCGCGGGCGGAGCCGCGGCCGGAAAGCTAGTGTATTATTAATATCAGATTAATTACGACCGAGTACACCCAGGGATACTCAAACAAAAATGCGAACATATAATTTATATTATTTTACTCATAGAGAGACCCGTGACACACAGTCGGACAGACAGACAGATACAGAGGTATCCATAGGGTTCCATCTAGCCCTTTTGCAGCGGATTCCTAACACCCATCTCAGTAATCATTATCTACACGCGACCATCAATTTTATTAAGGCCATGATTGAGAACCTCTTGCTGTTAAAAATATTGGTGATTTTTCCAATAATTTTGTCTGACTTCAAAAAAGAAAGAGGTTCTCATCGACTGTTTGGTTTTTTAGGTGTTACCTCGTTACTTTTTACTATAGTCTGTTTTTTTTAACAAACGAGTACTGAGTATGTCTCTTGCACATTTCCGATATTGACAGAGTGAGATGGGTGATAGCCGTCATTGGTCTATGCCTATATTCTTGTTTTGAAATTGTTAAGGCCGGTTCATATTGAATACTTCTAAAATTTACTGTAGAAAAGATACATTGTTATTTTATGATTTAAATTTGTATACTTAGTATATTCGTAACAACGTTTTCTGTTCGCGTTTATGATATAAAACAATATTGTATTGGTTAGGTATTAGTATTAGCCTTTTAGGTACTCTACCCGTGGACAGTGACCTGAGCTCTGTTTTCTACTTATGATTGCCTCCTGGTAGAAAACAGAGCTCACAATTTTTAAGTGTAATATTTTTAGGTCATAAGTAGATATAGTTAAATTATTCATTTATTTTTGTATTCGTATATGTACTGTTAATTTTTTCTTTTAATGTACAATAAATATATAATAAGCTTAATATTGTATTGGTATATATAAGGTGGATATTAATTCATCAACAATACTGCGGGGGATGGTGTAGAAACATAGTGATAGATGATGCTGTTTCACGTACCTATTCTGACGAACGCGAAGGCCTTAACGGCCGAATGCTTTTAAACTCTAAATGATAAAAAAAGTTACTTACCTACATTCTTTTTAATTTCAAGTTTACGTATGTACGTACTGTATTGTGTTGCAGCTACTTAGGTATGGCGAATTGTGTTAAACCGCTACCGCTTCGCGCGTTCTTTTGTCGCAAGCCGCCAAAGACCGACTAGGCAGAATAGGTACACAATACAGCTATCTATTGTGCCTAGTATAGCAGTTCATTGTCTTCGCGTAGCAATCGTGCGTGTGTGTGAATAGAGTATATACACCGTGTTCGTAGACCGCGGTTGTCCTTGCTATTATTCCCAAAGCCAACGTGCCACAGCTTAAGCAATAGTACAGACTTTTTGTGTTTGTGAAAATTAAGCATGGGTGGAACACATTCCGTTATTGATTTTACACCATCCCCCGCAGTATTGTTGATGAATTAATATCCACATTATATATTATGCACTAGAACATATAAATCAAATAATTCTACTACAATTCTTGTAATCTTATAAAATATTGTCATCCTTCTGATGAACTTTCTGCAGATACGTCAATAATAAATTGATCTAGGATATTTTGTACATGATTGTCGACTCCGTACATTTTTGTTTCTATTTTGGTTATCACATGATTGAGACACGAACACCATTGTTATCTATCCACTACAGCTACTCCTTGTAACAAAAGAGTTCAAACTTTATAATCTAACCAAACGAGTTCAATTGGGTTGAGCTCACAGTGATACGTCGGCAAACGTATGACGAGACGATTCGTTGACTTAGCTACAACATTTTTTCAAAACGATCTTTGTTTTGCGTACCCTAATTCAAAAGTTGCAACTTTAGTATTAATTCGTTACAAGCCTAAGATTTTTTTACCTGTAGATGTGTTGTATGGCCTCCATATTTACTAGACGAATTCAGGGTAATCACCTGAGTCACTACCAGTCTTGCACTTCCAAGCGTCCGGTGAATACATCGCTTCTAATCTAGTTTTTAAGGAATAATCTGTGGACAATATGCCTTTCTTGTGTCTTTAGACTCTTCACCAATTATACAGGCACTGTGAGAGATAAGAAAACTGTTTCATTTCACGCGTAATTATTGCTTTTATTGATGAAATAGAAAGTATCGTCATTTTGTTTTATCTTAGGAACTAATATCAATGAAATGGATGAGCGAGATATGTGTATCGTTTGGTGTGAGAGAGTGAAAGAGATCGCAGCATAATGGTGATCGGAACGTCTCGTGGCGGTTCGGTGGTAACACGAATTGCTTATTTATCTCTTTCTAACAACAGATATGACGCATAATATTTGAACGTTCTTTCCTTGTCATTACAAACTGCATATACATGTGCGTAGGTATGTATATAGGTAAATTCTAGTAAGCTTTTAGAGCAGTGGTGTTCGGATATAACTAATCTAAATATTTCAAATCACTGTTACAAGCAATATTTTTCGACGGGCATGTAGTCTAAGACTCAACTGAATGTACATATAGAGTTCGTGTGCAACGGATTTTATGTTGATTACGTGGACCAATAGCAACGCAATACAATTTTCGGTACTCGTTTGTTAAAAAAAACAGACCTATAGGTGTACCGATTTTGATGTTTTTTTTTATATATTCGAAAGCTGGTGCTTGTCACGTGGTCCCATTTAATATTATATTATATACAATTTGAATGAAATCTATGTGGTATTTGTGTAACCCCGAATAATGCGTTTGTAATTGGCTTCGACTACATTGATGATGTTCTCATTTTCATTTGTCGATGTAAATTAAAAAAAAATACTGTATACGATTTGGAAGAACATCGTATTATTTCCTTTCCAATTTGGTGATGTTCTGGTGAAGTAATTTAAAGACACACAATGAAACTCTTCAATAAATGACAACGAGTCTGCCGTGGTTGCTGCAATAATTTATTTATTGCATTTTTTGTTTCAGAATATATTCTGCTTGACGTCGGTATTTTTTTGTTAAATTTTCCAACAATCTATTAATAGCCTTATTTTGTTGTTGATATTACTTTCATTGTTGATAGAGCAAACAGATATTATCGTATAATCTCTTTCCAAGATATCTTATTCTGAGATAAATAACACAAAGAACATTTTGCGAATCTGCTAAAAACAACATACAATACTTGTTTGCCGTCATCATATTATTGTCTTATCGGCAGTTGCGGCGTCGGTAAAGGCAACGCACACACATTGTCTCGGCACCGTAACAACTTCATCGGCTCGCCTCATCCACACGAGTTCTTGACAGCTTGTGCCGATCCCGATACGGCGTTATTCAGTTTGACTTGTAGTACCCACGTAGTTCGATACAAATAATACTGCACGGCTTTAGAGAGTCGATGTCGATGCGGGTGCTGGCTGAGTATGCGTTTAACATAATTATTATAAAACATTTTTTATCCATTCCATTATACATATATACCTACTATACTGGCTTACTAGCCGCGGCTCCGCCCGCGCGTATTTCGGTTATTGCGTAAAAACATTAACCTCTTTTTACCAAGTTGTATACTAAAACTAAACTATGTTCTTTCCCGGGTCTCAAATTATTTCCATGCCAAATTTCATTCAAATCAGTCTAGTAGTTTTTAAATTTATTCGTTACATACAAAAATACAAATCTTTCCTCTTTATAATATTAGTATAGATTTAAAATTTTAATCGGATGTTTAGGGATCATTTCTAAGCAAATGGAATCTAATAAGCAATGGTTGTGCATGTTTTGTAACATTTTTTTCCAGAAAAGGTTCGCGTTTGCCCATACGCTGCTCGGACAATAAGCATTGATGTGGTCTAAGAAGGAGCACGCATACCTAGAAGAAACCAATGTTTTATCCATAGGGAAAAACTGACCCCGCCAAGGAGTTCTATTCTTTCGCAGTAAGCACGAGAAAAGTATAAGCAAAGCGCTTCGTACTAGTCCTGGGAATATCAACCATGTATAGTGAACTTGATGAGTCCGAAATCAAAGCGGTAGCTGTATGAGAATTACACTTCTTTTCATATTTATTTGTAGATTAAATAAATTATGATACTGTACCGCAATTCCAGAATCCTATTTTAGTTTTGGAGATGGACCCCTTAACTAAATGTTCCAAAACTTACAACTTTATTGCCCTCCCAGTATCTTATGTTTATCCATAAAATGATATGTTTGTAGCTACTCCATTTAACGAACTCTGCGGGCCTGACTCACTCTGGACTCCGCGGTACTACAGCTATAGGTACATCGGCGTACCCGTCCGGATGGAACTATTGTACGTGCGTGCCGCGTCAGAAGAGTACAGAGCTATGCGATAGAAAGAGAGACGACACCTTCTAGGTGAATATAAATATTAAGTACTCCGTAATATACCGCATCAACATTTTACACAAAACATTTAAATTTCAGGTTTGGGCCTCTTTAATCTGACGAAACTCCTTTTCGTTTACTAGCTAAAGATCCGGGAACTACGGACGGAGAATCAGATAGCAGAATGACATGATTAAGGGACTGTTGTATCTTTGGTCACGAAACCACAAAAATAATCTTACCTTTCTGCTGAGTAGCGGTGATGAAGACAGGGTGCTCCAGCGGTATCGAGTCGTTGGTGGACACGTGGACTCGGGTCGGGAATCCCGGCCATTTATCCGTTTCCTACAATTCAATGCATATCAATATTTTTTATTTTTAGGGTTAGAATTGCACCTCCCCATAACATCCCGTGGGTGTCGTAAGAGGCGACCAAGGGAAAAATACTGGAAGGTGGGCAGCAGCGCCTGCTAAAGAACTGCCAACTTACACTGCGATCCCCAAGACGCCTGCCAAGCGTGGGGATTATGTCAAATACCCCCTTAATAGGGGAGGCTGTGTTCAGCAGTGGACAATCCGGCTGTTACAGTACAGTACAGAACAATATTCAGGACTACAGGTACATGAGACTCAAACTTTGTCTCAGAGTGACGGGCGCAGTGGAATTTGTCACGTGACGAAATGTATCTGTTAGAGGCAGAAGTTACCGATTAACATTAGGTGAGCCTTGTGTTTGTTCCGTCACAACAATATAAAAATAAACCTAAAATAATTAATAATAATTAATAAAGGATGGTTTTCTGGAAGAGATCTGTTTTTTAGCGATGATATCGCAAACTTTACAACTATGTACATGTTTATATAAAAAAATTACCATAGTCATCAAAATTAACATTGTACACAATATTATGTCAATAAATGATTTTTATGTCATGTTTATGTTATATATTATTATATTTAGTTGTTAAATATTATTATTATTTACAAGCAAAAAGCTGAGCTTTGTAAGGGCTCACGTTTATTTTACAAACTGATTCTAGTGGTGTCATCTAGTTTTTTTTTTTTATTGCCTTTAAGTAGGCAGACAGGCAGGCGGCCCACCTGATGGGAAGTGGTTACCGTCGCCTATGGACGTTTGCAACACCAGGGGCGTTACCAACGCGCTGCCGACCTTTAAGAAATTTAATGACCCCCTTTTTAAACAACCCTTTTTTTTTCTTTTAGTATTAAGTAGATTAAGTACGATATATTTGAGTATCGAGTTTTGTTCTGTTGCAGCGCTGTTAACTTTTTGTTTTTCTAACAGATGGCGTTAGTAGTACAATAACATTCTATTTAATGAATACGAAATTGAATTGAAAAATAAAAATACGAAAATGTACACTTTTTTTAATGGTTATATAATTATATATTTTTAACAGATAACACATCTAGATATGAAGTTAAATTACTGTGTTAAAGCACAAATCTATAGGTGTGATAGTTTTTCAGTAAAGTGTGCCACAAATTATTCAAGTTGTGGTATAGTGCTCGGTTCCCTCGCCTTAATAATGCGTAAGTTATTTTTTACAGTAAAGAGCTATCTATCTCTTTGTCTATCTATGTGTTATGACTATTTTTTAGTTTCGTTAAAAGTGGGAGTTTGCTCCATGGTTGGAATGCGCAAGTGCAAGTGCGCCTTGTGAGGATTGTTTTAAATTTGAATAAAGAATGGAAGTATGAAAAATGTATGTGGACAGTAGCGAATTATGAAATGAGGCAGTAATCTTTTAAAAGAGGATGACTTACATGCTTACCACCATCGACTGGATCATCTCATACGATAAGCTAAGATTGTGGTGAAAGGAAAATAAAAAATGACATATTAAAAAACTTACCTCTTTAAAATCAAGTATCTGTTCAGTGTCATTGTTCACCAGCACATTAATTATTGTGTCATAGTCATATCTGAAAAAATATATACAATCATAATTTATAACAGAAAAGGAAGCATTTATGTTTTTTAACCAACTTCACAAAAAGGTTCTCAATTTGTCTGGTTTTTTTTTATGTTTGTTACATCAGAACTTTTGACTGGGTGGTTATAGTAAAAACTTACCAATCACATCATGGCAAAATCCATGAAATTTTAGATTACTTCTTCAACAATCTTACATTTCAAAGTACAACCTTACACAAAACATATGTGCATCATTGAAATTAAACTATTCAATAATTCTCTAAAAATTTGTTACAAAAACTCATTTGGGGTGGCCCTCAAAGTTAGAGTATACAAGCTCTGCAAGTTTGCTTACCATGGCAAGCACTGCCTAACTCCCTGCAAGAACTCCTCACTTGGTATATTAATTTCACTACTACTTATAAACTATAGTGACCATAATTTTTCATACTTATAAATTGAAATTAAACAACAAACCTAACTTTGGGAATCATAGTCATGTTTGTGCTCTGGAAAGAATAATCATAATCATCATCATATATTGTCTCAGGTCGGGGCGCAGCAGGGGGACCCCCTGGGGCCCCTCATCTTCAGCATGGCAATCCACAAGGCCATAAAAGCTATGGAAGCCCCTCTTAATATTTGGTACCTTGACGATGGAACCATAGGTGGAGACCCGGATGTGGTAGCAAGGGATATTAGTGTACTCTTCCCAGCGCTGCGGAAATTGGGTCTGGAGGTCAACACCGAAAAGTGTGAATTCTTCGCCTGCAGCCCAGTAGCCGCGGAGTCAAGCACCACATTAAAGTCCCTTATCCCCGGCCTCAAAATAATGGATAGAGGATCCCTCTGTTTGCTGGGTGCTCCTATCTTCCCCGATGGCGTGCCTGACAGCCTTAAGTCGAAGATGGCTACCTTGACATCATTGTCGACTCATTTCCAGCACCTCCCGGCACATGTTGCGTTGACGCTTCTGGGGACCTGCTTCGCGATGCCTAAGATGACCTATTTTATTCGGACGGCCCCGAGTTGGAGGTTCCCAGAAGAGGTGTCATGCTTTGACAGCGCTCTGAAGCAAATTGTTGAAGAGACGCTGAATGTGTGCCTCAGTGAGTCACAGTGGTGTCAGGCTAGCCTGCCGATACGGTTCGGTGGTTTGGGCGTGCGACGGCTACATGAAACTGGACCTATTGCCTTCCTCGCCTCATCACATGGAGTCGTGAGCCTTGTCACTCGTATACTAAGTAAAGGTGACACGGTTCGCATCCCATTCGCTGAGGAGGCTTTTACGAGGTGGTCAGTAATGTGCCCAGGCATCGACCCACCAGCAAAACCTGAATGGCAAAGAAGCTGGGACGACCTACTGGGTAAACGGCTCGTTGCGCAGTGGCGTGCGGAAAACACGGGTGTTGAACTCGCCCGAATAAACGCCGTGACCACACCGGAGTCTGGCGCGTGGCTCTACGCTCTTCCTTCTCCGCACATGGGCACGCTTTTGGATGATGACTCGTTGAGGGTGGCTGCCGCTCTTTGGCTTGGATGTCCTGTCTGCGAGCCTCACACCTGTATCTGCGGGGCGAGGGTTGAGGCGGACGGGCATCATGGCCTTAGCTGCACCCGGTGTGCGGGCAGAAGACCGCGGCACCACGTTATCAATGACATCCTTAAGCGGGCCTTTGTGTCGGCTGAGGTTCCTTGTGTCCTTGAACCCCCGGGACTCTTGCGTTCCGACGGTAAGCGGCCGGACGGCCTGACATTGGTTCCATGGCAGAAAGGGCGCAGCCTCGTGTGGGACGCAACATGCGTGAGCACGTTTGCATCCTGTCACATCTCCGTTACTCAGCAGTCGGCTGGTGCGGGAGCAGAAGTTGCCGCCCGACGCAAACACCTAAAATATGCCAGTTTGGAACCACTGTATGAGTTCGTTCCTTTTGCCGTGGAGACGTCGGGCCCCTGGGGCTCTGAAGCCAAAAAATTAGTCCGAAACTTCGGCCGCCGTTTAAGAGAGAGAGGGCGGGACCCCCGATCTGGTTGGTTCTTGACCCAACAGATCTCCTTGGCGATACAACGGGGTAATGCGGCGAGTGTGCTGGGTACATTGGGACCAGGTGCCAAGTGCGAGACTTATTTAGAAGTAGAATAGAAGTAGAAATTTGACTCACGGTGTTATATCCGAATGTATATCAATTTCTTTGAAATTGTGTATAAATAGACATTATAGTTTATCCATGTATGGCTTGAGAATAAATTATTATTATTATTATTTGTAAATATTTATAGAATAATAAACTCTAAATCATAATCAATGTCTGATATTAAACTGTAGTTCAGATCTGACTGACACGTCATGTCAAAACAATGTCAGAAACTTTTACGAGAAGTGGATGACATTTTTGTGCATAGACTGAAGGATAGAGAACAGAATCATTTTAACGCTACTGTCTTTATCTGGTTAGACTGAATGCCAAATTTACCTCGTAGGAAGGGACTCTTTATAGAAAATGTGTTTCCACAATAGCAGAAGCTGTGCCATTTAAATTTCTTGTATGAAAGATAGATTACAAAATATGCACACCATCTCTACTGGCAGTTTTCTATATTTTTCTAAAAGACCTGCATAAGGTAAACCAAAAATCAATACCTAACATTAAAAGGCTTAGACAAAGATTGTAAACAAGCAAACAAAGCTAGATGTAAACATCATAAAGACATTGAAGTCATGGTTGGTGCTGGCACTTTTGGCTAATCTACTATTTTCAGAGATGAAACTAATTCAGCACACCTTGATATCAATGTTTTTTTGTCATTGGGGTTTGCCATGGGGAATACTATTGGATTTCGTATTATAAATATTCTAATTTCTTTTGCAAACTTTGTACCAGTATTTCATAGTACGTAGTATCGTAATTCTTCTATACTATGCGAAAATACCATAATTTTATCCCCACACCGACGAACTTGTATCGTTAGAGATCCCTATTACTTTTTAATACATAATATAAACTAACACAGTACAGTATCCGAAAGGGAGGAACTAAGCAATTTGTAAAACAATCCTCTTAAAAAAATTGCCAAATTTGCATGGATTTATCTCAAGCAAACACTGATTGTGAAAGAGTGTTTGGGAAAGTTAACTTAACAAAAATTAAGAAATAAACTAGCAACTCGCTCCATTGACTCCCTGATACTTTCTTGCAATGCTGTAAAAGAAAGTAAATCTAATAACTGCATCACTACATGTATAAAACAAAGTCACTTCTTGCTGTCTGTCTGTCCCTATGTATGCTTAGATCTTTAAAACTGAGAAACGGATTTTAGTGGGGTTTTTTGTAATAGATAGAATAATTCAAGAGGAAGGTTTATATGTATAATAAATGCATAATATAATAGAGAAACTTTGATAATTTTAGAGGTTTCTAATGTGATATCGCAAATAAACACATTTTTTGCACTAACATTGCAAACGCTGGCAGATCCTTATAAGATAGATCAATTTAATGGTACTACAGTATTGTACACCTTGAAAAGGGCTACAAAAGAGTCCGTGCATATACCATGTGGTTTAATAATACTAGTTATTGTGGATCAATAAGCATTTTTATCCTTTACTTCCTAATGGAATAATTACGAAGCAACTTCAAACAATAACAATTAATCCTTATCCAATTAAGTACCTAGAAATACATTGTACATTAAATAAAGGTTAATATGGCCCTTTACAAAATGTTATTTATATAAATATTTTCAAAGATTTTACAGATTATTTAGTATCAGCAATGCACACCTGTGAAGCCGAGGCGGTTTGACAACATTTTGCGTCGTGTCAATGCTAAGGACGAAGGTCCGATTGCCGAATTAGTCGAGATCGACGTCCACTTTCCTGAACTTGGTTAATATTTTGTACATATTTTTGCCGCAAAATAAAAAAAATATAACTTTCGATTTACGAATGCATTTTTATTATTCAAAACAAAATAGCCAAAAATATTTGTACGAGATTCTACCCTGTAGGATACCCCAATCAATTCCTTATCAACATCATGATATATTAGTCCAGTCCAAACAACGCCAAGTCCAATTCAAAAGTGTTGTTATTATATAATTACAGAATTCTGTACTATATAAAGAAATGCTTAAGTGAGCTATTGAGAGAGAGATATCAACAATTTTTCTTTGAAATAGCGGAACGAAAACAAAAGCAGATGAATCGGCGAAACTTACTGGGCATAAATGAAGTTTTTCTTTTGGTTAGGTGCATTTTGTTGAGCCGGGCACACAATACCAACACAAGACAAGATAAAGATTATTTTAAACATTGTCAACAAAGCATATTGCACTCATTTCTAGTCAAATTTCTTATATATTTTTATCGGACAACGAGCGAGGAAAACAAAAACAATAGCTATTTTTACGCAATATTAGTAATCTGTGGGAATATACCGGCCGCGTTCCGAGGGTCAGAGTGCGTTATTTGGTTGCTTTAACTTACTCGATGGTTCCGAACGACCGGTTGTTTTATACCCTCAAATATCGTTTTTGGTGGGGAATTATTTTGTTCCGTCGATAAAAGTCGATATCAATCGATGTTAGTAATTACTATCTACTAGCGGTGTACGGCGAGCGACAATGACACGGTGTTCGTATATTTTATTCTACTAATTGGTGTGTAACGCACAGCCCGCCTACTATAAATTTAGTATACTCGTACAAATTACTATATTAGTAATAACAAAAGATGGTGCGGTTTACGTACTGTTGTGTGGACCTATTCAGTTGTCTTAAAAAAAAACAACTTATGGACACACACACATTTATTTTATTAAAAAAATAAAATTATTAATATACACTTGACTTTTGAAGTTCCCGCAACTCACTTTTAACTACTAATTTGGGCAGAGGTTCCACCTGAAGGGTATACTGGTACTGAGTCTGGTGACTCCTGGAGTTATCACAATAAATCTGAACCCTTAATTTTGGAAGCCACCGTTTATATAGAGAAAAATACTGCTGACACCGCGTAAATAGGTTTGTGAGGGATTCGGGCCTAGGTCAGCAATATATTAGGTGTAACACCTTCCTCCTTTAGAACGGAACATCCGAAATTAAGGATAGGATGTGAGTAGAAAATAAGTTATAGAAATAGTAATAAAGAAATCATTAAGACGTTATAGTAAGGGACTTGTGAGATGCAAGGACTTTACAATAGAATTTATATTTAAAGGAATTAGATTTAGGAAATAGGAATAGCATTAAAAACAATTGAGTCATTAACATAGTAATTATCATTAGGTATTTATACTTAACTACAACAATAATCAAAACACACATTAGCAGAAATGAAACAATAATATCAAATTACACGTTATCATTTTAAACACAAGTGACTGTATAAAGTTAGAACTTATACATTTAAAACTAAGAAAGTTGCATAGAATAGGAACTTGGAAAATATTTCAAGTTTGCAAAGATTTAGAATTTTTACTTAAGAAAATAGTAAGTTATTGTATAAAGAATTAGCATTATCATAATTAACAATTATCAAGCATTAGGTATAGTATATTAGTGTATAAAGTAGCACATTATAGTAATACGACATAGCATTAGGATTTAGAAACTTTATTAGATATAGAAAATAAGGTAAAGATAGGGATATAAAACATTAATTAAAATCAAGGTTTCTCCTCAGAGTTCTTGGTGAAGATGATGATTCGGAAGTTAGTTCGAGATCTGACATCTCAATGCTCGTTTTGCTTTTGACACGAGTGTTAGATTTAGTATTACAGTGGTTGTATATTTGAACACAACAGCCACTTTTGGCACTAGTATTACAGAAACAGCGATACATCTTATACATTAAAAAAGAAAATACTGAGACGGAAAGAAGAGTTGTTAAAATGCTAAAATAGTAGCCATAAGTAATATGGTATGGTTGGTTCTCTATTTTATTTAATTCGTCGACACTTTGCTCAAGGTTATGAGAGGCATATTGTAATGAATCTAGGTTTATCTGGGAAAGCTTAATAGGAGTTAGTAGATGGATGCTCTTATTGAGTTTTTCTTTTGAGCAGCAGTCATCTTCTATTATGTTAAAATTAGGTGTCGGTAAATGAATTTGGACTTTTTATTCGCGTGATGGAATAAACTGTAATAGTTTATGATAAACTTTACAGTTTTTAGGAATTGAAAGGATTCCAGAACCAACAATATCATAATCATTAATGGAATCTGTACATTTAGAAGTTATTTTGGTGATATCTGACTGAACATAGAGCCATCTGTTATTACTTATCTTCTGCCAGATATCAACGTTACCTATTACTATCTTAAAATTACACGAATTAGGAATAGTATTTATGTGTTCCGTTAAAATTGTCACTTCGCACATTTCATTAGACACACTTGAATATATATTTTTCATAATGCACAAATAGTATTCGTTTGGTATCACTTTGCACTCACTTAGGTTGTCCAGCGGGGAATACAATAGCTTATCATTAGTTATTGCTAAATATTTAGTACTTGGTGTTATCATTGCAAATGAGTTCAGCTTATTTATGTCATGAGGAGTTGGTAGAGCATAAATGTGAAGAAGATTGTATTCAGTTAATGAAACTAAAGGAATTTTAATTACAAATACTAATTTATCATCGTTCACGAAAGATGCGACGTCTGCGATGTCTAAAAGCGTGTGAATATTATTAATGGAAATTGGGATTGGGAAGTTGGAAGGATGAACATTGACGTTAGAAGATAGTTCATGAAAAAGTTGAATGGGACTTAGAATAGAAGGATGAACGATATTAATTTTACCAAATAAGATAGAGTCAATTAGATCTTTAATATTAGAGTTAAGAATCATCACAGAACTTTCAAGAGCGCTGAAAGTTATAGCCAGGTGAGTATTTACCTCTAGACGGTTAGTACTATCAGATATAGTTTCTAGGATTTTATTAAGTTTTTCCATGTTTTCGTTAAGATGCATTTCATTATCATTAAGACGCTTTATGGTTTGGTTAAATGTAGTAATGGTAGATGATATGACATGGATATTATTTTTCATAAGACCAGCTAAATGTCGTTGGTCATCTTGGACATTATTTATTGCGTCTGTGAATGCCTTGGCGTCGTCTTCGTCCAAGGATCCAAACAGTTGCTTTAAAATAGGACCACCGAAGCCGAACCAGGCGGCTCTTTTAAATCTAGAAGTGTTAGTTGATGTTAAATGAGATAGTGAATGGAAGTTGTTATTGACATTGGTAAGCATGATTTCTAGAGGAGCTAGGACATTGTTACAGTCTATGCGCATTTGGTAAGAAGGATAGTTAGAGCAAATAGTTTTAGAATGATCTAGGATTAGTTTAAGATTGTTGATGTGCGGATTGAAATATGAGATATCAGAAAATGTTAAGATATTGTAGAAATCATGGTAGAACTTGACTGTGCCAATAGGATCATAGTAGATACCGGGACTGTTGATGATTGGTGTGGTAAGATTTGGTATGGAGAGGGCCATGACTGTTATTCCTGGCACGATGGCCCTGGAACAGAATGATGAGCAAGTTTGACTTCGTCGAAATGGTAGCGAACATGTTTTCTATTAATGAGGACTGTGACATTATGATTGCTGTGAACTTTGATTATTTGATATGGACCTTTCCAGATGGGTGACAATGCCTTACGCAATCTGTGATGGCATTTCACGTAAACCATTTCTCCAACATCGTAAGATACGGTTCGAGACCGTTTGTCATAATATACTTTTGACCTTTCTTTACTACGAAGAAGATTTTCACGAGCTAGTTTATGCGTCATGGTAAGCTTATGTTTGAGATTTCTTATGTAGTCAGGGTATGTAACGTCAGGGGAGATGTCATAGATAGAACTTGGAATGTGGGGCTTACAGCCGAAGAGTAACTCATGAGGAGTGAAGTTAGTCGATGAATGGACACATGAATTATATGAGACTAATGCTGTGGGAAGATACTTGTGCCAATCGTTTTGACTCTCGTTGACATAGGATTTGAGATACTCTTTGAGAGTAGAATGGCTTCTTTCAAGAGCACCATTCGTTTGGGGATGGTATGGAGTAGAAAAGAGATGTTTGATCTTAAATAAAGTAGTAATTTGTTTGTAGACTTCGGCTATGAAATGAACACCTTGGTCGGAGAGTAACGTTTTGGGAATACCGAAGTGAGAAACGAATTTGATGAGACAGTTAGATGTCTGTTCAGCTGTCGATTGTGTGATGGGATAGGCCATTGAATATTTTGTCAGGTCGTCTTGGAAAGTAACAATATATCTATAATTTTCCGGACCAGATTCAGGTAGAGGACCTACGATGTCTGTGGCTATCCGCTGTAGAGGCTCATAGGATGTAGAAGTTATTTCCATTGGAGCTCGATTTGCTAATCGGAGAGCTTTGTTCTGTTGACAGTAGGAGCAATGCTTAACATAAGATTCTATTTCAGATCTCATGTTTTTCCAGAAATAGAGTTCTTTTAATTTGTTGTACATTCGAGCAGTACCAACGTGACCACCTACTGGAGTGTCATGATTGTCTTAAAGTATGATTGGGACTTCAGTTGGTGTAGGGTATAGTATCTGGTTATGGTAAATATTTATTTTGATCTGTGTCTTATTAAAGAGGTAGGCAATCATTTCATATATTAGAGGGAATTTCAGTTTGTCAAATGGGTTTTCGAAGTCAGATATTGCAAATTCTTTAACGTCAGGGTAGTAGATAATGAGTTGATTGCGTAATTCTTTCAGAACTGCAAATACATCTTTGTAAGAGGCAGATTCAAAGTGGTGAACCTTTGTAAAGAGATGGAAAAATGATTTGTTTTTGGCCGTTGAAACTTTAATATGATGTAATTCTTTTTCCGACTGCATAAAACTTTCTTTGTCATCTATGAAGGATAGAATGTCTTCACAATAAAAGTTGGATTCGTCAAGATCAATAGAGCTTGGGTAAGCAATAGTGGGACATGTAGTCTTTAGAAGACTTTGGTTATGTTCCACGATTTGAGTGTCAAAATTGATTAAAAATACCGGACTAGAACGGGACTTGAGGAAAGAGTCATAGGTTAAGTTTACAGTAAGGTCAATGTCAAGATCGTCAATAGCGTTAATAGGAGGGCGAGATAGTCCATCGGCATTAGAGTTTATTTTGCCTGGTTTGTAGATTATTTCATAATCGAATTCTTCCAGTTTCAATCGCCAGCGGACGAGTTTACTACTGGGATCCTTGCAATTAAATAACCAGACAAGAGGACGATGGTCAGTAACAATTTTAAACTTTCTGCCATAAAGATAAGGTCTGAAAGTCTAGACACCGAAGATAATACCTAATAGTTCTTTTTCTGTGGTGCTGTAGTTTCCTTCAGCACTATTTAGAGTGCGAGATGCGTATGCGATAGGAAGGTCTTTTCCTATTTCGCCTTGCGAGAGGACGCAGCCTAAAGCGTAATTTGATGCATCGGTAGTAAGGATGAATTCCTTGGAAAAGTCAGGGTATTGTAGGATAGGAGCATTAGTTAATAAGGATTTGAGTGTCTCAAACGCTTGCGTTTGAGCGTCAGACCAAATGAATTCAGCGTCTTTCTTTAGAAGAGAAGTTGAAGGTTTTGTAATTTTCGAAAAGTCTTTAATGAATTTTCGATAATAGCCGACTAGGCCGAGGAAAGCTTTAATATTTTTTGGATTCTTGGGAGTAGGATAAGAGACAACAGCTTTGACTTTGTCTGGATTGGGAGAGACACCTTTATCAGTGATGATATGACCAAGATAAGCAACTTCGCGACGTAAAAACTCGCACTTATCAGGTTGCAATTTGAGATTATGCTCTTTGAGAGCTTTGAAGACTAGTCTGAGTTTTTCTATGTGAGAGGACAGATCGTGGCTATAAATTATGACGTCATCAAGATAAATAAAGCAGTGCAGGCCTTGTAGACCTGATAAGACTGTATTCATCAGTCTTTGGAAGGTTGCAGGGGCATTTTTTAATCCAAAAGGCATCCGGGTATATTGAAAATGTCCGTTTGGTACAGAAAAAGCAGTTTTAGCAGAGTCAGCGTCACTCATTTTAATTTGGTGGAAGCCAGAAGCTAAATCGAGGGTTGAGAAGTACTTGCTGTGTCCCAGTTGGTCAAGGATTTCAGTTATATTCGGGATAGGATATGCATCACCTATTGTAATGTCATTGAGCTTCCTATAGTCAATGACAATACGCCATTTCTTTTGGCCAGAAGCATCTTGCTTCTTTGGAACTACCCAAATGGGAGAAGACCAGGGAGAATTAGAAGGCTAGATAATTTTCTGTTCAAGCATTTTAGATATTTGCTTGTTAACTTCGTCTTTATGAACTTCAGGGTATCTATAAGTCTTAGTCTGGATTGGTTGTGAACTAGTAGTTTTGATTGAATGTTCCAAAGTGTTAGTATGAGTCAATAGGTCACCGTCAAGATGGAAGAGATCAGAATATTCGGTGCAGAGGTTATGTAATTCTCGTGTTTCTTCGTCATTAAGGTGAGAAGATCTGATCTGTTCTTTAACTCTTCTGAGTCTGTCAGGAGTCTGAGATGGCGGTGAAATATGATTGATCTGAGTTTCGTCAGGGATTAAGTTCAACACACAATGATTTAATATTTACGTCAGAGTCAGTAGTGTTGAGAATAGAGACATTAACATGATTATTGGGTTTAACAGAGACAAGGCAACTCGATACAAAAACGCCTGTTTGTATTTCAAATTTATCTATAAAACCGATTGAGACTTTAGGGTTAGCAACGTTGCATTCAATAATCGTTTCAGAACGTGCAGGTATGTTATATTCTGGTTTAGTAAAATGAATGGGTAGACTATATTCTCCTATTTTGAGAAGACTTGATTCATAGTCGATGGTAGCATTTTTCGATTTTAGAAAGTCATTGCCAATGATTCCATCGAAGTTTATTTCAACAGAGTCTGGTATAAGATTAAAATCAGCAAGCATAGTGTGATCTGAGAAGGCAATATCAAATTTAAATTGACCAAAGCTTTCGGTATATTCGGAGTTCTTATCGATGCCTTTGAACTTGATCTTCTTTGATTCTAGTTCAGGCATAGTTTGTAGAGAAGATTCTTTTAGCAGTGATATAGCAGCACCAGAGTCAACAAGGAGCACTAGTTGCTTATCTGCATAGCAAGATTTGACATAAACATGAGGCAAATGAATTTTATTATTATAGTTAATTTCATAAACAGTTTGGTAGTGATTTTCACATTCGGGCTTAGGAGTTGCGTCTGATTTTTTAGAATTTTGACGCTTTGAACGTGATTTCGAATACTTTGCCTTTGATTTATTTGAAGATTTTCGTAGTGATTGAGTTGTTTGAGTTCTGTGAGACGATTGAAGTGGTTGAGTTAGGGATTGAGACAATTGAACTGGAGATTGAGTTGGTTGAGACGATGGAGTCTGAGATTGAGTCAATAGAGGCGATTGAGTCGATGGACACGATTGAGTCGATAGAGACGATTGAGTCGATAGAGACAACTGGTTTAAGGATTGAGACGATTGAGTCGATTGAGTCAATTGAGTCGATTGAGTCGGTTGGGTCGATAGAGGCGATTGAGACAGGGATTGAGTCGATAGAGACAGAGATTGAGACGATAGAGACGATTTAGTAGATGGAGTCAACTTAGTAGTGGTCGAACCATAAGATAGAGTCGGTTTAGTATAGGATTGAGACAGTCTAGCATAAGATTGAGCCGGCTTAGTATTGGATTGAGTAACATTAGTATAGGATTGAGTCGGTGTGGTCAAGGATTGAGTCAGGCTAGAATAAGATTGAGTCGGCTTAGCAAAAGATTGAGTCGGCTTAGCAAAGGATTGAGTCGGCTTAGCAAAGGATTGAGTCGGCTTAGCAAAGGATTGAGTCGGTTCAGTATACGATTGAGTCGATTTAGCAAAAGATTGATTAAAATAATCATCTCTGAAAGAAACATGTTTATTAGTTTTAGCAGACACAGAGGACATAGAAATAAAACCATGTAACTTATCGAAAATAACGTCGGTTTGTGTAGAAGATTCCGTACGACGTTGAACCGGAATCATATTAAGTTTAAATTATGATCAGATTCGGAGTCAGACATTTCATCGTAAAAATGAACCCTATTATTAGACTTAGGAATGTTTGGTTTGCCTTGTAGGCGTGCATTATTGTTATATTGGCGCTTACGACACTGAGATATATCGTGGCCAATATTTTTACAATATCTACAAATAACAGTGTTAGAATGCGGAGCTTGTGGTATAGTAGAAGTCGACGGCCTTTGCTGTGGTTCAGGTATAGAATGAATAGGACGCCTGTTCAGGAAGCAACTCCTTTCGGAATGTCCTGTTTTACCACAAGTCCTGCATTTATGAGACCTTGGTTCAGTAGTCCTTGACGAAGATTGCATATAGTTATGTAACTTTTCTTCTTGGATGGCTAGATCTATAGCTTCGTGTAAATTCGAAGGGTTACGACATCTTACGATGGTGGAGATATGGCTCGGAAGACTTAACAGAAAGGTGTGTAAGGCTAGGTCTTCAGTGTTGGCAATGCGACCTTTCATTTCGCTCGGATCTCGGGTTGAATGGGCAATGTCAGTTTGTAAACGAGTCAGACAAGTTTCTAATCGCAGGCTGTACTGCGAAACGGTTTCTGAAGACTTGGGCTTACAGTTTTAGAGGTCCAATAACAGGTGGTCCCTGTGTTTGGTTTCTCCAAAGGTAGACTTCAAAAACAGTTTCAATTCTGACCAATTTTCAAAGACTTTAAGCGAACATGCCAACTCGGCTTTGCCTTCTTATTGAGATATAATAAATTTAAAAAGCAAATCCGTTTGCGAAGATGATGCTAAATTGATCGCATTATCGCAGTTTTTAATGAAAGGTGATAGCTTATGTCGGTCTCCGTTAAATGGTTTAATAAATTTCATTAAAATATTAAACTGAATTTCTTCCGACATCTCTGCTTTGTAAAGTTTGTTAGAGTTGTTAGGAAGAGCCATATATGCAATGATAATACACTATAAGTACACGAAATAGCAATAAAATAATAATAAGATATTGTATTAGAATTTAGCACTTACAGGAAAGTCAGCGGCAGTATGTAGATCGACATTCAACACGTTCCTGCGCGTCAGCGTTTTGTGGCGCGTGCGGCCGGCGCTAGCGGTTATTCACCTTGGCTCGGCTGCGACTTCTGGGTCTTCAACTAGGCTATCGGCTTGGTACTCGGTAGTGAACCAAGTGTTTCAGCTCGACAGCAGGCAGCTTGGCTCAGCGGCTGGTTGAGAACCAGACTATGTAGAACCTGGCAGCAGGAAATGTTGGTTCAATATGGTACTCGGGTAGTAAACCCCGGGTATGGTGGAACTCCGGCAGTAGTGGTGGTGCAGGTAGAGGTGCAGTGCCAGGCAGAGAGCCTCAGCACGGGCAGTACTTCGTCTTCTTTAAGTCAATATGGCCAGCGCAGCAGGGTGCAACCGGTCCTCGTGAAGGGCAGGGCGGCAGTATGCAGGCGATGACCAGTGCGACGAAACCAAAGAAATTGGTCTCAGCCACTCTCGTGCAGTAGGACGACCTCGTCAGGTAGGGCGGCCAAGGGACTAGATCCCATTTAATTCTGACACCAAAATGTTGTGTGGACCTATTCAGTTGTCTTAAAAAAAAACAACTTATGGACACACACACATTTATTTTATTAAAAAAATAAAATTATTAATATACACTTGACTTTTGAAGTTCCCGCAACTCACTTTTAACTACTAATTTGGGCAGAGGTTCCACCTGAAGGGTATACTGGTACTGAGTCTGGTGACTCCTGGAGTTATCACAATAAATCTGAACCCTTAATTTTGGAAGCCACCGTTTATATAGAGAAAAATACTGCTGACATCGCGTAAATAGGTTTGTGAGGGATTCGGGCCTAGGTCAGCAATATATTAGGTGTAACAGTACGCTGCACCGCAAATCAGTAGTTAACATTCCTTACGGCTCTACTCACAACTGCAGTATGCGAATGTTAAGTAATTCAATTGTCTGTCTAGTAATAAATCCGTCGATTGAGGGAACATTAGGGATGTTAAATAATATTCGATTTTTATTTAAACCGATTATTCTTTTATTATAATCGATTTTTAATTACTGATTTTTTTTTAAGTAATATTAATGATTTTTTTGTGAAATGATTATATAAATGACGTGTTTAAATCGATTTTCAGAAACAGCTCGTATCTATGCGATGGATGAAGAAATCTTGCAATAAGTTGCAATTTTATGAACAGCGCTATCTATGCGTTGTATGAAAAATCTCGAATTAAGTTGATTTAATAAAAACGGCGCCATCTGTATGTTGTTTGCGTGTAAAGTAGTTTCGTCGTGGTAAGTGAGATAAAGTTGATGCGTTGTTGGTAAAGAACAAAAAGGTCTTCTAAGCGTAAAACACTTAAAAGCGGTTGGCGTAAGTATTTTAGAATTAATACAATTGAACATTTAATAGTATAAAAATTTGTATCAATAATGCTATATGCCACAAATTAATAACAGTATGTTTCACAATAGCCCATATGTAATGGCTCCATATGTGTACAAAAGACTACCCAAATTAATAAAAATATTTAAAAACAACACATTTAGGTAAATACAAATTAAAAGTATGGCTTACATCAAAAGTGTATTATGATATGAAATAATATTTCAACGATTTCTCCCGGTGCAACTACGGATTGTGCAATTCTAGTTAATTAATTAAGACATTAAGATACATATTATTTTATTTTATACTATTGTACCTACACTTGATTTTTATTTCCTAGTTAAGTTTAACTAAATGTAGTAGTTGATACCTACTATAAATTATTGAACGCTCGCAATGGGCAGACTGTTGAAACTACATTGTTATTTTACCATCCTTATGTACACAGTTATTCAATAAAACATTCTGGTTTCTGATATCTGATTTGGTTTCCTAATTCCTTTCCTTGAAATTTGAAAAAAATATGCCAGGCGCCCGCCTGGTTAGCGATGAAATTTGCAAAATGCCCGTCCCCAATGAGGTGAAGCTCAAGCCCGCGGTGGGATTTCGACGTTAGTTTTTTGTTAATAATAATATTATCCTTCTTCTTCTCTACTTATCCTTTGCCACATTTTACCGACTTACCTACTTGTCTACTTTTGATTGTTTAAAGAGGTATCTTGCCTACTACCAAGTCCCTACCTATGTAAATAGCCCTGATGAAATACTAACCTATAGAAGATGCTTACTGAAAGGCTTAATAATATTGATTATGAATCATGCATTAGGTATGTGTTCACTGAATGGTTAAAATATAGATATATATTATTTTAACCTTAAAACCTGCCTTCCCCGCGCATGTGACAGCTCAAGTTAGACTGGTCAACCTGTAAATCCAACACCGACCAATGAAAATTGACCCACCCATCTTGACAGATTTAATCGGATATAAAAGATAATATATATTATTTATGTTAAATACAAGACTAGCCTCATCAACACACGACAATTGAAAAAAAATAAACGAGACGCACCTAATCACGGGACCAAGCGCCGCATCGTGTCACGGTTGCGGGACGAACCGGGGTGAGACGTCATAGCATGAGCGCGCCTAATCTCAGAAATTCAATAAAGGGCTTAAACTTCTCATTGCTATAATTTCGGAAATACTGCATGCATTGAAGTGAAATAAAAAGTAATGGTATGTACATGATCTACGCTCCAATGTTAGGTATATTTGATAGTAATATTTTGACCCTTTTGTGTTCTCCATTACTAAATCGACAATTGAATTCGCAATAGCCCAAGTTTCGATGCAGTTGATATTATTTTTTGCAACAATCGCCCATCGCTACTTTCACGTCATATCTATGTAATTGTAAATAGGATAAATTATAAAGTTGAAGTTGGACAACATAATGAGCTGGAGTTTCAAAACATGCAGAAAATACATAATATTTTACCACCTAACAACTCACCGTCAAACTCTTTTGACAATAGTTTTAAAGATTGTTCCAGGAGCATTGAGCAAAATATGGAGGGTAGAGGTATTAGTTCCACCAATATTTGCCCAAGGCATTATTGGAACGAGCCCCAGGTTTATCTTATTAGTCTGTGGTGTGACTGCTGACCGTCCGAACCAGAGAGCAATAAGTCCGAACTTATTAGTCTCTGGTCCGAACGACAATAGTCCATAGACAAAATATAATAAATTGAAAATGGCGTCGTTTAGCCGACCTAATGAATCAAAGAATGTATTTTTAAATTAATTCCTTTTCGTAATTCAATTTTGCAGTTTCAAACCATTTACAAGTTATTTAACAGTGTATAATTAAAGTTTTGTGTAAATATCGTGCGTAGAGTGACCTGTAGTGTGTTAAAAGAAATGATTATTCATGTCTCGGATTTATAACTGTGTTTACATGGTTTCTTTAAAGTCCTCCTGGATAACATGCTACCGACTGTGGAGGAGACACGAGGGTACGACTTTCAGGACCCTGAGAACGCGGAAAAATGGCGAGGCCTCTTTGTAAATCCTCTGAGAAAGGTACGTCAACAAATACGCTCTTTTATTACACAGTACTTCATGCCTCATCATCAATATTTGTTCATAACTCTTTGTAATACTCTTCTCAAGTCTACATATGGTGCGTATTGTGAAATATGAACTGGTTCTTGTCAGGTTTGTCTTTAAAAAAGAATCCAAATGTAGTATTTTATCATACATTTTCTATTAAAATTTACTCAAGGTCTTGATGTTATCAGTAAATTTTTGAAAGATGTGATTGTTATACGCGGTGCCTGTCTCAAAACAGCGTTTCTTGCATGTCTCTTAACAAACTATTGGATATAAAAGACAATGCAGTCATAAATATGAATTTGCCTTCATATTCAAATTGTTTACAAGCTAGAATTAATATTAACATTTTCCTTTGATAACAAAGCCCATGAAGTAAAAAGAAGTGCCTTGCGGTAGAATACAAGCTAGAATTAATATTAACATTTTCCTTTGATAACGAAGCCCATGAAGTAAAAAGAAGTGCCTTGCGGTAGAAATATTCAATACTGTACTACAGTAGTACAGCAATAAAGTAGGCAGTACTTCCCTAAACAAATTCACACAGAGTTCTACTGATGCAAAAATTACTAATATTAATTGTGCAAATCGGAACCGCATCCCACATAATTTTATCTAAGTTCTGTTTTTAGTTTCCTCCCTAATATCATGCTCACAACTGCTCTGATTAGTATGAAGTGCACCAAACATCTGCATGGCTGACAGGTGACCTGCAACGCTAATAGTACTCACGGCTCCGTGGATGCCCATCGTGAGCTCTCTGCATCAATAGTGCATTGAGCGTATTTAAGACCATGCATTGGCTTGCTTGCCAATCTGTGGCTCAAAGTATAAACGAAAATTAATAAAAAAAAAGACTCCACTAAAAATATCGAAACAAGATTGAGACCCCCGAATTAAGTTTTGCATTTAAGCAGGACCTAAATGCAAATTATATAAGCCGATGTAAATTCATGAATTCATTTTTGCAACTAAACCTACCCACTACAACACTACCCCGTTGTTTAGAGGTTAAAGCAGAATTGAAACAATAAAAATCTTGAATGGATATTATAATGTCCCAAATATAACACATATCTACACAAAGATTGACAACAAGAGGACACTCTCTCAAGCTACAAATTTTGAAGTGCAATAGCAAACCAAAAATCATTTTTGCCAAACCGTGTACTCAATGAATGGAACAGACTGCCAGAGACCGTTATTAGTGCCCCTTCAGTGAAAAATAGACTAGACAAATTTTTATTAAGAACTAAAAAAAATATTTTTACTGTTTTTACCATGTTTACATGCATCAGCTTTAAGCTGCTTAGTGTATTACAATATTAATAATAATAATTCTCATAAACATTACGAAAATGACATCAGAAGAAATGTCAAACAATATGTCATTGCTTTTTTCAAAGCTGAAAAACGAGCTAGATAACCAAACAAAAATAATAACAGAAAAGGTAACTGAAAACGTTTTGCAAAGCATTGATTGTAAGATTCTGCCGCTTATTGAAGAAAACAAATTACTTAAATCCGAGGTGGAAAAGTTGAGCAAAAAGTTGGTAGCATTAGATACAAACTCGAGGAGAAATAACTTGCTTATTCACGGAGTAGAAGAATCAGAGAAAAACGCTGGAGAATTAGTAGAAAATACGGTGAAAATGCTTAAAAACATCGACATAAAACTAGAAGTCTCAGAAATAGACAAAATCTACAGACTTGGAAGAGTAGAGGCAGCAGGAAAAGTGCGTCCTATTCTGATAACCACAACAACATGGATTAGAAAGAAGGAAATATTAAGGAACAAGAAGAAAACCAGTCCTAATATTTACATTACGGAAGATTTTTCAAAAGAAGAGCTTGAAAAAAGAAAAACTCTTCAAACTCAACTTAAACAAGTGAGGGAGATGGGAAAATCTGCATTTATAAGAAATAATCAAATAGTAATAATGGAAAAAGATAAAGAAAGTGAGAAAAGGAAGAGGACAGAATCAAATTCGCCTGGTGACACATCCAACCTCCATTCCAATGTAGAAACTTCTAACACAAAGATACTCAAAACAAATGCATTTGACTATATGAGGGCAAGAGCATATTCCTTGTCAGAGAAGAACACTTATAGAGATTAGCAATTACATGGCATCGGAATGCAAGCAACAAATTCAAACAACTCTACAGAAAATACAAACTCCCCAAGCCAGACCACCACCCCTCTAACAACATAAAAATTTATGACAGCCGAAAGGACTGCTTCTCTATTGCTACTCTCAATACAAGAACTCTTAGAACTGAAGAAACTTTGATAGAACTGATAAACGCACTCAAAAGCATTAAGTGGGATATAATTGGCCTAAGTGAAGTCCGAAGACTTGGAGATTCCATGGAAGAATATGATAATTTTATGCTTTATTATAAAGGGGAAACGGCAGGAAATTATGGTGTCGGATTTCTAATTAAAAAGTACCTTAAAAATAACATCCTAGAAATCATTGGAATATCAGAAAGAATAGCAGTCCTAAACCTTTACAACATGCCACACAGTATCGATAAATGTACTATCATTCAGGTATATTCACCAACAGAACAGGCAAAACAAGAAGTTTTAGACAAATTTTACTCAGACCTAAATGAAACAATTAAAAAATATTCTTATACCAATCTGATAGTAATGGGCGATTTCAATGCTCAAATTGGTCAAAGAAAATATGGTGAGGAAATGATAATCGGTGCACATGCAACAGGTGGAAAAAGAAGTAAAAATGGGGAAAGGCTGGTTAATTTTGCTTTTGAAAATAAACTAAAAATACTCAATTCACTCTACAAAAAAAGAAAAAATCGGACATGGACATGGATATCACCTGATGGTTTATATAAAAATGAAATTGACTTCATTCTATCAAACAAAGGAAATCTTTTCAGCAATATTGACGTAATAAATAAACTAAACTTCAACACCAACCACAGGATGGTTAGGGCTGATCTACGTATAAAACCTTTGAAAAAAACTAGAAATAAATTTAGATCTACCTTGCCAAATATTACAGAAGAAAATACAAAGATGATAATATCAGACTTGAACTCAAAAATTGTAAAATATAACCAGCGATCTGAGCACCTCTCAGTTCAAGAAAAATATAATTACTTACAAGAGATTTTACAATCGCTGACAACAAAACCAACCAAAAAAGATAAATTCAGCACATTGTCAGAGAGAACTAAAAACTTTCTTACGGAGAGGAGCAATATCCTTAAAATTCCAAATAAATCCAAAGAAAATAGAAGAAGAATATCTTTCCTTAGCAAAACTATTAATAAATCCATTAGAGACGACAGAAAAGCAAGAAGAATGAGGATAATTGAAAACTGCATCATACAGACAGGAGGAATTAAAAAAGCACAAAAAAGCTTAATACATATGAAGGAATGGATAACCAAGCTAAATAATAAACCAAGACAAACCAGCACAAAAAGACCAGATATAATAAATACTGCCACAGATTTCTACAAGAATTTATATCAAGCAAAAGAAAACATAACAGCAACCCAACTCATTGGAAATGAAGAGATACCAAGTATATTGAGTAGAGAAGTGGAATGGGCAATAGATTCCCTGAAAACGGAAAAAGCTCTGGGACCTGATAATATCTCTAACGAAATACTGATAATAACAAAAAATTCACTAACACCTACTATAACTCAATTATTCAATGAAATAATTCAAACTGAATCAATTCCCAAACAGTGGACGGAATCAACTATAATATTGCTATACAAGAAAGGAGATCAGTATAATATCAGTAATTATCGGCCTATAAGCATAATGTCTAACATATATAAGTTGTTTTCAAAAGTTATTCTGCATCGCCTCACAAAAAAACTTGATGAGAACCAACCTATTGAACAGGCTGGTTTCAGAGTTGGATACTCTGTCTTGGACCACATTCACACAGTAAGACAAATTATTCAAAAAAGCAAGGAGTACAATCAAAATCTTTATTGCTCCTTTGTTGATTATAGCAAAGCTTTCGACTGCTTGGAACACGAAATGATTTGGAAAGCCCTCAAAGAACAAGGTATAGAAGACAAATATATAAGAGTGATAAAAAACATATACACTAACAGCACTGCCAATATACAATTAGAAAAGAAAGGTACCACCATAAACATACAAAGAGGTGTGAGGCAGAGAATTTTCAGAAACATTGACTGGTCAAAGCAAGGCGTAAACTTAAATGGCTCTCTTCTCTCCCACTTACGTTTCGCAGATGACATAGTGTTATTTGCAAACACTTCAAATGAACTACAAAACATGCTGACAGATTTAATATTTGAAAGCAAAAAGGTGGGTTTGGAGATGAACATAGAAAAAACAAAAGTTATGACATTAAATGAAAAAACTGAAATCACAGTTAATAACCAATCAATAGAATATGTAGATGAGTATAACTATCTGGGTCAGGTAATATCAACCTCAGAGCAGATGACAAAAGAGGTGCAAAGAAGGGTAACAAATGCATGGAGGAGATACTGGAGCTTAAAAGAGATCATGAAGGATAAGCATTTACACATCAAAGTCAAATCTAAATTATTCGAGTCCTGCATTTTACCAATCCTGACTTATGGCTGTCAAACATGGGCACTCACAAAACTACAGCTCGACAAATTGATAACCTGTCAGCATTCTATAGAAAGAAGTATGTTAGGAATTACGAGAAAATATAGAATAAAAAACTCATACATCAGAGGAAAAACTAAAGTCACTGAAATAAGTCAAAAAATTAAAGAGTTAAAGTGGAGTTGGGCTGGTCACATGGTAAGAGGACATGAGAAATGGTGCAAAAAGGTTACAACTTGGAACCCTAGAGGTAAAAACCGTAAACAGGGCAGACAGCACAAAAGATGGGAAGATGAAATTGTAAAGATGGCTGGAAAGCAGTGGTCGAGACTAGCACAAGAAAGGGAACACTGGAAGTTGATGGGGGAGGCCTTTGCCAAACGGCAAACAGACACAGAAGAAGCTGCATTTTGATGTCATAGTATTTCAATCAAATATTATTAATACAATAATTGTTACTTTATATATATATATTATTGTTAGTGTAAGTAGTGTCTGAATAAAGGGCTTTATTATTATTATTATTATTATTATTTTTGGTTACACATTTGTGTTCTCTCTGGGTTCCAGAGGTAGTTTTGGCACGGGCCAAAGCCAAGTGCTTTTAAAGGGACAAAAAATTATTATTAATAACTAACTAATTATTATTATTATTTTTGGTTACACATTTGTGTTCTCTCTGGGTTCCAGAGGTAGTTTTGGCACGGGCCAAAGCCAAGTGCTTTTAAAGGGACAAAAAATTATTATCAGTACTATAATATTATAAATGCGAAAGTAACTCTGTCTGTCTGTCTGTCTGTCTGTTACGCTTTCACGCCAAAACTACTGGACCGATTTGAATGAAATTTGGTATGGAGATAGTTTGAGACCCGGGAAAAAACATAGGATAGTTTTTATCCGACTGCGCAAAAAGAGGTTCATGTTTTCGCGCGATAACCGACATACGCGCGGGCGGAGCCGCGCCCGGAAAGCTAGTTAATAATAATTCTCAATGTTGTTATGGTCTTTTTAGTACAGTCTGGTATTCAATATTTTAATCACCCTTCAAGCAGTCAAGTTAGTGAATGATTTCAGGTTTTGGAGCAAGTGCACCCTACTCTAAACGCAGAAGAAAGTGCTTTACAATATGTCGAGTCTCTCTGTCTGCGACTACTGGCCATGCTGTGTGCTCCGCCCTCACCACTCACTGTGCAGGTAAGATATAATACAGTATGTAAATAAACGTAACGGTATGTTACCCAGCCGGAACAATATTTAACGCATTTCGCTTGTACAATTCTTTGACATTCTTCTTCTATAAACACAGTAAATTTTACCAGAATCATCAATAAATAATATTTTATTTTGCTCTACTCTTTACTCAAAGCATCTTCTGCAAGAAATAGGTATGGTGTCATTGCTTCCCCAGACGAACTCGCACAAAGAGTTCTACTGATACTGAAATTAGTTTTATTGATATAAATTACTGCATTGTATCGCAAAATGACATACCACCATGCTGTAGCGACTGCCATCCTAAGACAACAACCGGGACCGATAGCTTATGTCTTCCGAAGCACGTGCACGCTCAGTAGTAATGTCACTAGCGGTCACCCATCCAAGTCATGACCGCGGCAGGCGTTGCTTAACTTAGCTGATTGGTTAAGAATGGCTAATCAAACTTCGCTACGAGCGCTTCAAAATTAATTAGTTTTATTAAATTAGTGAATATTGAATTTTGCAAAGCAAAGACGCAACCTATTAATATCATATATTTGTCTTAAGGACGTGGAGGAACGCGTGGCGCGAACATTCCCAACGCCGCTGGACAAGTGGGCGCTGGCCGATGCGCGTGACGTCACTGCACAGCGTCGCCGCCGCTCGCCGCTGCCGCTCGACAAGATACATCTGCTGTTGCAGAAGGTAACCACTTAGATCCCACCGTTCCCCGCTATAATCAGCTGTTTCTATTCTATTAGTATAGCAGAAGGAATTACGGTCATCGACCAGAATCGTTCATCTTGGTCATTTTATTGCTCTTGCGTTTGCACAGAAAACGCGCGCGAAGTCACTGCGCAGTTCGTTAGTGTAATATGAAAATGAATGATGTAAAGATAAATAATATGCTATTTATAATTATGAGAAATAATAGGATCCGTAGTGACATTTAAAAATTTTTAGACCACACAATTTTCGTCTCGAGCAAGAATCGATCTCGCGTAGCCCGGCTTTTCCCGTGGCTGGACAGATTCTAATTTTATGATGCACTTTTTTTATTATATGTATGGTTCAAAGCACTATTGCGTGCTTATTAATTATAACATATACAAATTTCAGGAGCAAACATAAATATTTTACATTAATATTATTTTGTCTCAATTGGGATGCCTTGACCACTCGACCATCGAGACTGAATGCACAGACGCGTTTATGCTATAATTTAATGAAAAATTTGAAATATACCTTATGATTTATGATTTATTTATTATTTATTTATTTATTTATAATTAAAACGGTTTACACCAATTACATTAATTAAACACACATTGGAATATATAATGTCAGATTACACTCAGAATTATACAGTACAAATTAAATCATATTTAAATAAAGTATACTTACTTTATTTAAAAATGATTTAATTTGACTAAGTCACTAAGACTAATAATAATTATAATACAAATAATACATAATTCTAAACAATACAAATTAAATTATCAAAATATCTTAAGTCAATAATTAAAATACAAATAATACATAATTCTTAACAATACCAATTGAATAATTAAAATATCTATAGTCAAATTATAATCATTCATCCCTCTCACAAAAATCCAGGCATGCAGTCAAAATACTTTGCCATCCATCAGCAAATAAATCACACTTGGGCTTGGCTGCCAGGAGAGTGTTGAGCGCAAAGAGTGTATACGCGGTACGGGCGAATTATGTCGCGCCACGGTTCGACAATCTAGAACGGCGAAAAACTGATGTCTCCTGCCACGTCGGTAGTTATCAGGCACAAAAAATTTACACAGCACATCATGGAGATCTGGCGCGTCAATCTGTCCTCTCAGAATCTTGCACATCACTGCAAGCTGTTGTTTTTCCCGTCTGACTTCCAGAAAGTTATACCCGAGACAACCGAGGAGGAATTTCGTGGGATACATATATGGGTAGTATCCATTCATACGCTTATACAAATACCTGAGAAAAGCTTTCTGTACCTTCTCGAGCATAAGAGAATATTTGCTCTCGTGTGGGTTCCAGACGCACATAGCACTTTCTAACTTGCTACGGACCAATGCCTCAAAAATTAACCGTATAACATGGTGGTTGTCAAAGTCATTAGAATTTCTCAAGATGAAACCCAAACGTCTAAATGACTCTTTAGCCAATGTGACAATGTGGTCGTGGAACGTAGTGAGTAGTATCATTACTCATTAAAAGGTTAGATACATAGTCTAAGAAAACAAGGTCTTCTACTCCCGAAGAATCACAGGCTTGCGTCACTACCAAATTGGCTCTTTATTAAAACATGATTGCAGCAGCATACAAGTTCATGGTTCTTTTTCATGCGAATGTTTTGTTATAATTTATTCAAGAATCATTAATCTGTGTAACTTAAATCAATTTCACGTGATTTTCTTTATATAAAAAAAAAAGGTGAAATCTATTGACTGCCCCCCAATTTCCTCAAATTAGGTATAAAGTTTGAGGGCCGTAGATAAAAAAGATGACAGAATGCTTGTGTCCCGGTACTTGACATCCGGCCTGGGAGTGTAATACCTGGCGTAGTATATTATTGTATCATGGTTAGATATAAAATGTGCTGATAACATTATTTTTGACATTTTGATGCGTATGACATATAAGGTAATGAAATGATATATTATACTAATGTTTTATTTCTATAATGATGATAAAACGGTAACTACCAATATTGTGAACTTGAAGGAAGCAAACAATCTCGATTCAAGATTATGTGTATATTTTAATGAACAATAAACTTATTAAAAATTAAGTGTTATTTTTTAAATGTAATTGTGACGGAACTAGCACGATTTCCATCTGATGTTAAGTGGACCTACCTCTGCCTATAACAGATGCATTTTGTCACAAGTAACAATCTGCACTACGCCTTTCATACTGAGACATGCAGTTGTTAAGTCTCATGTGCCTGTAATTTCACTGGTTCTCACGGACTGCTGCCGGAACATACTGTTAGGTGCTTGGCAACAGATTATCTACGTGAGGGTGGTAGCTAGCCAGGCGAGCATCCGCAAAATACCCTCCCACCACTCACAATAATTGAAATTTTAAATGTATACATTAAATAATCATTATTGAAATTAATTTAGATTAACATTTGCATGCCACATACATACAGTTTGGCAAAATGTACCAAGCACACTTAGCAAAATATTTTTTACATGTGAATAACCAATGTTCTATTCTATTCCAGGAGGTGCTATTATACAAAATCGACATGTCGGTTACGGTGTTCATGACGTGTATACTGGAATACGTGAGTTTGGACATACTGAAGCTGGCGGGGAACTTTGTCAAGAAGATATCACAGAAATCGGGCTACGAGACCATTACTAGTAGAGATATCAAGACTGCTATGTGTGCTGATAAGGTGAGACACATTGAAGTTTGCCTGGCCGCGAGAGAGCGATCTCTTGAATTTGAGGTGCATTTAGAGGCGCCCATCCATACACCTCGGCCTGCTCACTACTCGCGCGGGCCGTTGCACTCACATATAGCCCGGAGAAGTTTTATGAACACACATACTCGAGTGTCGTACTTAGGTATATGTTCTGTGGAAGTGGCTTAAGGCGTGGCTTTTGAAATGTCGAGGTCCTGAGTTTGATCCAAATTTCGGATTGTTATTAGGCATAAGTAAACTCACAGAATCTTGAGACTGGAATTTTGTCCGTTAAAAAAAGGTCGCCTCTTTATACATGAGACTAAAATATATCTAGTGAAATGATAGTTCTACAGAACACAATGACGTAGATGATTTCGACTACATTCCGTCTCTTTCCCTCTCTCTCACACTACATACACATTAATAATGAATTTATTAAAACTTCCAGGTTTTAATGGATATGTTTTACCAAGAATCGGAACTGCCTCCTGACCCGGCGACGACAGAGCGGCGCGGCCGTCGTGCCTCTCTCTCGTACGCGGAACTGGTCAGGGATCTACTCACCGATGAAAAGAACTTCCTTAGGGACCTCAATCTCATCATACGGGTCTTCAAAGATGAGCTTGAGAAGATAATGGAATCTGATAGTAGGGTAAGTCGTTTATTCTTATTTGATTGTGATGAACAAGGTCACGTCTCAAGTGATGAATTGCACTTTGCCCGTCACTCTGATACATACTGTTGTTAAGTCTCATTGTGCCTGCAATATTACTGGCTCTCAAAGACTGCTACCGGAATTAACTATTAGGTTCTTGGCGACAGATTTTCTACTTGAACTTCGCTAGCCAGGTGAGCATTTGTAAAATGCCCAATCACTGTCCAAAGTATGTGAAGCTCAAGTCGACACGCGGTGGTGGGAATCGTACCATGGACTCAGGGTATTGCAGTCAATAAGCATTACCCACCCGCTATCATTGCTTCAAAAGCTACAACTGTAGTGAAGTGAGTAGTCTGGACCTTATTTTAGTGTGGTTTTGGCGTTTATTCAGTATGGGCGCGTACTAAGCGACACTAATAATACTCGAATACAAAGCAAATTGTGAAACCTACGTCTTTAGAGTCGAAAAAGGCGATGAAAGTAAATATAACAGAAGGTGAGCAGCAGCGCCTTTTGAACAACTGCCATTTTATACTCCGATCCCGAAGACGCCTGCCAAGCTTGTCAATTATATTATAATGTAGGATACTGCGTACAGCAATTGAGGAACCCCTTAATACAGTACAGTAAATACAATATATATCTAATATGTTTGCAGCGCTCGTGCTTAGCCGTTCTGAACCGATCAGCAAAGTTAAGCAACGTCCGCCTCGGTTATAAGTTGGATGGGTGACCACTGGTGATATTACTACTGAGCGAAAAAAAACCAGTATATTTGTTTATACAGTAAATTCAATATATATATCAATATATTTGTTGCAGGCGATATCGTTAATTTTCGGCAACATAGTGGACATATACGAGCTGACAGTGACCCTGCTCGGTAACTTGGAAGACGCAATCGAGATGTCGCAGGATTCACCAACGCCGTACATCGGCAGCTGTTTTGAAGGTACCTTTTTGTAATATTATTAGCAGCAAATTTTCTTTATTCTTATGCGAAATAAACCACAGTACATCTGCAGTGCATATTATAATTTGTTCTTTAATTATGAATAATTCATGAAAAATAAAGGGTGTATAAAATGCTTTTACAAATTATTTTTTAATTATGAATAAACCATGCCTCGATAGCAACAGCTTTTATTGGTTTATGCCAGAAATCCCCACCAAAAATCCTTACTGGGCGTGCTATTCATTACCAATGGGAATTTTTAGAAAGTTATTATTTCGGAGTTACCAATCTGCTACAATTTAAATGTATCTTCTTAGTTGTTGTCACTGTTGGCCGCGGCCGAGTGGTCGCGGTGTTCAGGCCCACCTCACGTTAACCGGACTAACCTCTGCCTACAACAGATGCATTTTCGTCACAAGTAACGTCTGTCACAAGTCACTGCGCCCCTCACCTTGAGACATAGTTATTAAATCTTATGTGCCTGTAATTTCTGCCCGCGGCGGGATTCTAACCATAAATCTGCTGCACGGCAGGCCATTTTCAAGGCCACTGAGCCATCACTGCAAAAATATATTTAGCATAACGAGCTCGGTCCTCTGTTTTTATCGTCAATCTGTGACGTATATTTGAGGTGTTCGTTAAGCCGAAGGGCATTATGTGCAATTCATAAAGTACACGAACAGTTATTACCAATTTATTGAATTACTAAGACGTCAATGTTTATTGTATTTCGACTGTTGATGAAACTAGAAGAATTAACAATGTAATCATGATTCCAGAATTGGCGGAAGTGGAGGAGTTCCGTGCGTACGTGCGGTACGCGAACATCGTCACTAGGAAAGAGTCGAGAGACGCGCTACAAAACATTGTCGATGATCCTGTGGTAAGAAGCTTTAGTTACTATTATAAACTAGTCGCAGTGGCTTCAGAATGTAACGCTTCGTTCTAATTGCCATGTTGTTAGCTCAGTCAGTGGTTCGCAATGCCGTGCAATCAAATTAATTTCGCAGGTCGTGTGACGATGCCAAAGAGACTGCACTGGACTCAAAATGACGTCAGTAATCAATATCTGATTACTGACAAGCCCGCGGCGGGATTCGAACCATGGATCTGCTGCGTGGCAGTCCATAGCCAATGCCACTGAGCCTTCACTGCTAAAAATGTGCTATAATATGCCATAATATTAACAAACAAGAGATGAATGATTCGGGTCGATGACCTAAATTCCTTATATCTCTTGAACAGTGAGTGCGATGACGTTATTCTTGTCCCCCCAGCTGTCCGAGCGGCTGGACACGGCGGGGCACGGGTTCCGGCTCGCCGTGAAGTACTACCTGCCGAGCCTGCTGCTGTCCCCCGTGGCGCACGTGTTCCTCTACCACACCTACGTGCTGGCGCTGCTGCAGATAGCGCCCGCCTCCGAGGACAGGGAGAGCTTCAAACAGGTATGGCCGACTACTATGTCCCAATAGTATGTTCATAGTATTTTCTTTTTATTAAATTAGATCTGCATTCATTATTTAAGTAAGGTTTTAGGTTGAAACCGATTATAAAAAGATACATTATTTCAGCACATTCATTTAAGAAAACCGGTTTAAGTTGATCTTCATAAATCATTTCTATACTATTTTTACAAAGAAACCGAAAAAGAATAAAGTATTTCTAAAATAGATCTTTGTACAAAAAAAGGAAAAAAAAGGATTGTTATGAGTTTCTTTATTCCACCATAACTTCTAAACGGTTTAACCGATTTTAATGATGTCGTTAGATTCGTCTAAAACAAACTTAGACAATGCTAGACGCCATACATCCATCGGAAGACCAGCGCTGGCTTTATAGCCAGCATATGCTGAGATGGGTAGATGGGGTGATGATTTATTTATATTTTTGTTTATTTAATATTTATTATTGTATTTTATTATCTTGTGTTCATTTTTGTGTAAGGTCTTTAATAAATAATTTTCATTTCATTTCCATACTGTGTGATATTTTTTTTTCTTCCAAACCCATCGAGTGGTGTATAGAAACAGAGGCTTTAAAAAACAATTCCATCGATAGATATCATTACTCTCACCTTGCTGACCACAGCGATCCTATGTCGGATTGTTTCCTCGCACACAGCTCATCTCCCTCGCACATCTCTGTTGGACACTGGATACGCAGTGTGATAGTGACGTACTTTGCATACGTTTAAGACGAAAAAATATGGAACAATTTGAAATAATCATTGCTTTTTTGCTTCAGGTGGAGTGCAACCTACATCCAATAAAGAAATTATTAACGAAGGCTTTAGGAAATGGACCAAAGATGTAAGTATCTTCAACATTAATATATGGTATAACATATTATCAAGGCCGTAATAATATTCTTTGTTTTTTTTTTTTTTATTGCTGAGCCTTTCACCTAAATCTCACTTAATGGGTAAGTGATGATGTGGTCGAAGCTGTTAACAGGCTTAACATAGAATTACTGGACCTCAAGGACAGCTGCCGGAACACACCGTAAGGTGCTTGGCGACAGATTTTATACTTGACGGTGCTAGCTAGCCAGGCGGGTAAAATGCACTATCACCATGAGGTGAAGTTCAAGCCCGCGGCGGGATTCGAACCATGGAACTGCTGCGCGGCTGTCCAAAATGCCACTGAGCTCAAATTCCTTTAAGGGGAGGTGTTCCCCGGGGTTTCTAAACACATGTTTTGCCAGACATGCTTTGCTTCCATGTACTAGATCTAGAATTAGGTGGCAGGTTTCTAAACAAGAGTTTGTCTTGGTGAGAACCGCCGAATCGTCAGATATTCTGCCCCGCAGTAGTGTGCATACACTACTTTCTGTCTTTAGGCGTGAAGGGGACTGTAGCTAGTGAAATTACTGGTCGAACAAGACACAATAACTAACGTCTCAGAGTGACGCGCGCAGTTGAGTGTCAAGCAGAACGATTGTAACACTGCAACTGTATTGGATAGGCTTGTCGCCTACTATCAGGGGTGGATTGCCTGTCTCATCACTTATTAGTTTATTTTATAGCTTATAGGCTACCCAAAAAAAGGTCAAAAGCCCAAAGAGGTCAAAGACCTCTATACCACATGATGGTAAGTGATGATGTGGTTGAAGATGTTGTTGAGGCTAACCTAGAACTACTGGCTGTCAAGGACAGCTGCCGGAACACACTGTTACTTGCTTGGCGACAGATTTTCTATTTATGCTACTAGGTGCTAGCTAGGCTTGTATTCGCAAATGCTCTAGCGTATTATGGACCTATTGCCACCTATACAGACTCCGGACTGATGAGAATTTATTTGGATGGCTGTGGGCCCGCAAATAGCCTTTAGTTTTCCTGAATTATTTTGTTGTTGTATCTGTAGTTAATGTTTTATATATATAATACTAGCTTTCCGGGCGCGGCTCCGCCCGCGCGTATGTCAGTTATCGCGCAATAACATTAACCTCTTTTTGCGCAGTGGGATAAAAACTATCCTATGTTTTTTCCGGGTCTCAAACTATTTCCATACCAAATTCTATTCAAGTCGGTCCAGTAGTTTTGGCGTGAAAGCGTAACAGACAGACAGACAGAGTTACTTTCGCATTTATAATATTAGTACCGATTTCGTTGCACATAATTATGTTAATGAATGTTTTGTTTCCAGGGATGCAACGCTAAGAATGGCGTCGAGAGCTCGACGACAACTAGCCATAGAAAAATGTAACGAACTGGGACGCATTGTCGACAACTGGGACAACCGGGACATCGGCCAGTGTTGTAACGAATTTATTAGAGGTTAGTGTGCCTTTACAAATTATACACCTAGGTTCGAATCCGGTGCGGCTTATCAGATCGCAATGGAGTTATGTCATTTCGTCACTCGCGTTTGATTACTGGATATATACGTATTACATCGTCGTTTAAATGTTTGGTATAGACCAAAATCGAGATTTAATTATAAACGCCCAATTTCAGATATTTAACTCGATTAACAACGTTCAAGTTGGCAGGTGGACTGACGACACCATGAAAGTCGTGGGTAGCTAAAGGTAACAAGTGACTAATAGCCGTTCAGTGTGGCGTTCTATGGGGGCCTTTGTTCAAAAATGGACTTCTTCTAGCTGATGATGATGAAACACGTTCAAGAGTTTTCACTGTCATCAACAAATTCGTTGCCATGGAAATTTTAGTTTTCGTAAATGCCCTGTGGGGTGCCGGGTGACATTCTATGTCACCCCCTCCATTCCTGCCTGTGGGTGTAGTATGAGGCGACTAAAGGTAAAATGCTGGAAGGTGGACAGCAGCGCCTTGTGAGGAACTGATACCTTAACCTGCCATCTCTAAGATGCCTGCCAAGCGTGGGGATGTGGGTTGTTAAGCAGTGGACAATCTGTCTAAAACAGTACAGTATATGAAATCAAAATATTGCCGGTGAAGTCTTTAATGATTTCGAAACTGTCGTTCACACCCTACGAATAACTATGTAAAGAAATGTAATTCAAGCGCAAAAACAGTGGAACACAAACGTTACCGCGACGCGCGTGGTTTAAACTGTAGTGTGCGGTTTTCGAATGAATAGTACGTAGCCTTGGCTCTACGAGAAAAAAAAACATATTTTTCTGTAAAAACTATGAGTATTTTTAATATTTTTATAAAACCTGCACAAACCAGCTCATATCACATTTTGATGCCAGAATTTTACGTCATTTAATAATAATCTCGTACTCGTAACAACTTCTACAGTTATGAACCTAGAAAGCTGTAATTTTGCATATATATATATTGAACAAGTCAATAACGGTGTTAAGAGAAATTAAAAGGATAAAAAAAGTTTACAATCCAATTGAATTTAGAAGATTGTTGTATGAATTCGCGCTATTGATAAGAAATAATTCTAATATGTTTAAATTTTCTACTATTATGTACCAAAGATACTAATGGTTATTAACACTACTTATGTATGTTTGTTGTTTGACAGAGGACACGCTGTCCAAGATAGGTCCCGGCAAGCGTATAGCGGAGCGGAGAGCGTATCTGTTCGACGGGCTGCTGCTGCTCTGCAAGCCCATCACGGGCTTGGTGAGTGTGTTCTATACATCATGTATGATACTAGCGACCAGCCCTGGCTTTGCGCGGGTAATAAATAACATGTGAAGTATAAAAATTGTGGGTTATCCCTAGGAGATAGAAGTATATGTCGGCGGCGTGGCGCTAGGTTGAGGATTTCCGTCCATAAAAACGTTGTATATTCGAATCAGATATATTTAATGGATAGATTCAGGCGTTACTTTGCGGAAATCCATATTTAATAATAACAAATACTTTTAAAAGTATCCTAAAAAATATTAAATAATATTTCAATAAAACACTTAAAAAAGCATAAAATTATATATCTAGTGACAATTCCGCCTAATTTTCCTGTTATCTACGTGACGTCACAAACATCACGCAGCCTAACCGGAAGAATACCCGACTAGTTTCGCTTCTAAACGAAGCATCTTCAGGAGGTCTTGACTTACCGAGCGCACGACCGAGACAAAGTCTCGGTCTTGCGCTTGTAAATACTTTTAAAAGTGTGTAAATACTTTTAAAAGTATTTGTTATTATCAGATATATTTATTAAAATAAATGGTCTATTCCAGTCGACAGTCGAGACTAAAGTGAGTCTTATCCATCCTTACATTGACTTAAACACTAAACGACTCCCGCCATATTGACTATACAATAAAACATCTTAATTATTATCAACTAATCATAAAAACACTCCTAAAATTATATAATGCTAATATTAAATCATTACTCTATTTTATATTAATTATGACATAAATAAACTTATCGAAATAATTTGTTATTAACTTATTACATAACGGATGTGATATTTCATCTGCTATATTAAAATAGTTCTTATCATTTTTTAAATTACAAACTAGTTGCTTATAAATCCTAAAATAATATTTAAATAATTTAGACTATACAGAATTGATAGATATATCTGTATTTTGATAATAAGATGTGGCGTTGACGTCACTTCCATAATGACTACTAATAATCTGATATTTGAGTTTAAATTCAATTTAAGTGTTTCATAAATCATAAAAAAGGCTTGAATTAATTTACATGCATGTAAATTTATAAATATAATTAAATTAACAAACTGGATGTGACACAGCGCCATATTCATAACATTAAATTAAAATCTAAAATTATCATTGAATAACAAGCACTAATTTTAAAATTAATAACAATTCTAAATAAATTAAATAAACAATAGAAAACATCAATAATTAATAACGTCATAACATAACATCAAATGCTATACTAAAAAGGTTGGCGCCCATATATACAATGGCGGACTTTTTGTAGACTTTTACAAGGTGTACAATACTGTAGTACAATATTTTGATCTATCTCGTAGGGTTCAGCTAGCGTCTGCAATGTAAGCGCAAACAATGTGCTTATTTACGACATCACAAATTCAAATTCAAAATCATTTATTTAATTTAGGCGTCTACGACGCTCATATGAAGGTCAATTACAAATTTTAATATTGAAATATTCTACATTGTACTGCACGTCAGAAAAAAAAATTATAGAGCCACTGCGAGAAGAACGACCAAGAAACTCGGGGCCATTCTTTTAAATGTGTTTTAACAATGTGTTATATACAATATAATACGAATATTACAATATTTGTTTAAATTACGCAGGTGACAGGTGATAGCTTGGCAGAGGCGGAATTTTCCAAACATTTTTGTCATAATATATAGTATGATTTCTTAATCAAAAATTTTTTCACATGCAACTTGAATTTTCCTTCTGTGAGCATTGTAACATGTTTGGGAATTTTATTATAAAACCGCACACATTGGAAACCTCTAAAATTATCAGTGTTTCTTTACTATATTATGAATGTATTATACATATAAACCATCCTCTTGAATTATTTAATCTATTAAAAAACAACCGCATCAATATCCGTTGCTTAGCTTTATAGATATAAGCATACATAGCGACAGACAGACAGCGGGCGAGTAACTTTGTTTTGTACTACGCAGTGATTAGCACAGATCAAAAACCCAGTAGATGGATCATCAATAAAATGACTCGCACAAACAAGCGACGCCAGTGGAGTCTATCCATGTGATTCGTCAATCGTACGGATGACGAAATCTGAATCACGAACTAGTGATGGGGTAAAAACTATGCAACGGATTGTGATGCGGTAGTATTTAATAGATAGAGTGATTCATGGGGAAGGTTTATATGTATAATACACGTGTAATATAATAGAGAAACAATGATAATTTTAGAGATTTCTGACGTGATGTATTAAATATAGACATTAGTTTAGCTGTCCCTACGAGATAAATCAAAATTATGTACTACAATATTGTACATCTTAAAAAGGTCTACATAAAGTCATTAATAAATCGCAATGTCTAACTTTCAATGTTGCAGGCTTAGATATGAGCGTTGAGTTTTTTATCATATCTAGCTATATGTAGCTCTTTCAAAAGTAACCTCTAAAGAAAACATGTTTGTATTGTCTAATAAGATAAAAGCTGTGAACGTTGTATATTCTGTAGTATATTTAGTATCAGCATTGCACCCGAGGGAAGCCGTTTATAATATGTAAGTGCACAATGTGCAATGTGCAGGTGGGCGTGAACACGGGCGGCGTGGGCGGCTTCACGGGCGGCTTCGCGGGCGGCTTCACGGGCGGCTCGCAACAACTCAAACTGAAGGAGAAACTGCACGTCAGGAAACTGGACCTCGTCGATAGGCCAGACACCGACGGTAACTTACATAACTACTGCTTTCTATGTTATAATGGATATGTTACTGATGCGTGCTGCTAGGGCATTTTGCGAATGCCCGCCTGGATAGCTACCACTCTCAAGTAGAAAATCTGTCGCCAAGCACCTAACGGTGTGTACGGGCAGCAGTCCTTGAGAACCAGTGTAAAATTACACTCACACAAAACTTATGAACTGTATGTCACAGGGTGATGGGCGCAATGCTGTTGAAGTTGGTCAATAGTGACGATTATGCAACATCTGGTGGGCCACATGCTCGGTCCATTACAATTACATAAAAAATATATTTAATGATAACTTAAATCTTACCCTTAAAATTCTAAAAAAGTAATGTAATGTTTTCAGAAGTGCGGCACATGGTGGAACTATGCCCACGCGTGGGCGCGCCCGTAGTCCTCGCCTGCGGCTCGTGCCTCGAGAAACGGAACTGGATGTGTGACCTCGTGATGCTCAACACCAAACCCATGCTCGACAGGAGCCTCGACAGGTAACATTCGTTATATTATCTACCATTGTTCTCACCACAGATCAAGGGAGATTTGCCTTCAGTCCGTGTTTGTTCACATAAAAGCGTCGCCACGTCTCTCCCACCCATTTCACTCACGCATCAATTAAAATAATAAGTATAGCATACATACGCACAATTTGCCACGCACACCAAGATTTCAGCTGCAAACTATACACTTCAAGTGTTCAATCGTACACACGCAAAAATATGTTGCGCTCCAGCCTGTAGCTACGGTCACTAGTTACACACACATATATAGCTGTTAAACCGCTGATCCATTGCGTCGTCGCAAGATCTGATTCGTTTGTTTATTTGTACTTAACGCGCAATGGTTTTGTTACAAGCAAGCCTGATTTAGGCCAGATGCGTTCGCACGTGCCACGCCTCCATTACATATATGTATTTATTGTCATTACATTCAGTAACAAAAAAATTATGGAGTCACTACGGGAAGAACGGATAAGCAACTTGGTGCAGTACACTATAAAACGAGTCATCATCATTATCACATCAACCTGAACGTCCACCGTTGAACCAGGTCTCTTTTTTGCCATAATCCCTTTATGAACATTTTGCTCGTATTCTCCTTTTACGACATCCATGAGAAGAATTGGAGTGGTGACATTCTAATTCGACACTCTTTGGGGTCGTAATAATACAAGTGCAGACAATCGTTACAATTGTAGCTACGATATTGTGTGCCCGAGGCCCAGATTACAAGAGTTATCTGCCCGAGGCACATGCAAGGACTAAAACATATCAAGTCGAGTTTGGAATAATTATTTTTAACGTAGCACGAGTGTCTTTTGACTATTTTGAATACACTTGCGAGTACCTTCTTCAATATATCACTTACTCTTTAATTTTCAACTGTTTGCATTTTTTTTTAAAAGAAGGCTGTTGCCTTTGTATCTTATTGCATCACACCGATATCAGTAAAGAGGTTAATTAGTGATTTTACGTCTGGCATCTTAGGTGTGGTGGCAGTTAATGTCCATTTAATATATTTTAAACGTTATGTTATTAACGTGTGGCAACACATGCAACCAGAGCTCAATTTGCTAATATTGCATAAGTAGCCTCGTGCGCTCAGTTGCCACGATAGCAGATAAAATACATAGAACCTTTCAAACTTAATTTTTTCGTTAGAAGCGACCACGTTGAGTTTAATGTGTGTGTGTGTGTGTTGTGTGCAGTATCCTGGTAGACCTGGAGCGCCGGCACCCGCTGCAGCTGCCCCCCGCCTCCGCCTACAGGTTCGCAGTGCCCGACGGGCCCGACAACATAGTGCTGGAGCACCACAACCACCATGCCGTGCCGCTCATCAAGGTTACACTATACTATACTACTGACCACCTATTTCTCTATTTGTTGCTCTTAGATCGGGCATTGGACCGGATAGCCGACTGTTGGCAGTAATACCCACGAATGCTAAAAGTCATTGGTAGTTCTATTCAATTAAGATTCAGACAGGCAAACTACCCTTTTTTTTTCACAATAATAATTGTCATTCACAACACTGCAAGTTGTCATTAAAAACTAACGATATCACATGGTGTTATATTTTTTATAGTCGAACAGCTGTCCTTGACTACTATTTCTCTTGGTGGTAACTGATGATGCGATCGAAGATAACATCTTCGGTCAAGGCTTACGTAGAATAATTGACTATTAAGCACAGCAGTAGGAACACACCGTCAGGTGCTTGAAGACAGATTTTCTTGGTGATGGTAGATAACCAGGCGGGTATTCGCAAAATGCGGTTCGCACCATACATGGTGCGAACCGCATTTTGCAACGCGGATTAAAGCTTCTGGTTACGCCGTTTATCGTCGCTGTGTTATTCAGGTTGAGGTATGCGCCATCTAGGGGTGGGCGCACCTGGTTTAGTCGACGACGCTAACCCAACGGTGTGACCACTGGTAATCACCGCGCCGTGACCCCTACCTTGACATTGACAGTCAGTCTATCAAGAGATCGCAACGATTACGCACCTCCACATCAACTTTTATACCTGTTCCCGCGCAAACTAATGGACATTTTATTTTCTATTGTGCTATATCTGAACTTTACCATTTTCTGGAGATTAAATCATTTGCCACGCTGTGTGTAGCCTAGTTAAAGTAGCTTAGCAATTCTTGACGCTTGTGCTAGTGAGTGCCTCCGTTGCCTGGATGCTGATGAACCTGAACCCGCCAAACGAAAGCAAGTTGGCAACGCCAGGTTAGTGCTCATTCCCTATTTTGGTGTGTATTCTCTTCTCTTGTGTGACACAGCATTCATTTCTATTATACATATACCGCCCGCACCATTCGCATTGATCTTCCGATTCGCGTCACCATAAATTTTGGCCCAATCGAACCGGATATGAACTGGTTTCTGTAGCTATCGTTGGTTTAATATCACCTTTTTAACCCTATTATTTACACCGCATACATATTTCTATAAACGCATAACTATTAACACCGCATTATTTATCATTATATCATATATTTACACCGCATTAAACCGCATAGTTCATCAATCTTACCGCTTACTTTGCTAAGAATTACATTATAAAACGCATTTTTCGATCATAATTACGCATTTACATAACCGCATTCCAATCCTATTATTACACTTTACCGCATATTTTTTATTGTAAACGCCTGGTATTTGCATATGTCTCATACAATTGCATATAACGCTATTTGAATTGCATTTATAACTGTATTTCTGATATTATGTGCTTAATTACGCAGTTACTAAGCAGTACGGTGTGAGTATTTTTTCACATTCCTTACCTTATTCTTGAGTTATTTTACGAAACTAAGTGTTACCTATATTTTCTGTAACGTTTATTCCACGAAATACTTGCTTAGTAATCGTCTGTGTTGCATATTTTCGATCATAACATCGCATTTTGCCTCTTATTTATTGAAATAAACTTTAAGTAGGTTCGTGCTTTCGCGGGTAGGCATATTATTTCGAACGCACCGATCAAGAAACGCTTTTGATCGCACGAATTTATAAACGTTCATAATAACATCGTAGTGTTACAAAATAGAATAGTTGTATTGTCTTGTGGAAACACACTTATTCTGGAAATAAGGTCTAAACAGACATATTCTGGAAAGGACATTGTTAGTATTCGTTTCGATTTGTCTGCTTTTAAACAGAATAAGGGGAATTTAACGGAATAGGGTTGGTCAATTGTGACTTAATGTTTACTTCATACTGCACTTTAAGTTAAGGGACTGAATACCGGAATAATTTCCGCGTTGTTTTTATTTTAATATATTAAACTTTTCTTAACCGGTATTCAGGAAGTAGTCTTAAATATTAAATAAACGCTATAAAATGGCATTGGAAGCTAAAATTAAATTAGTTGTTGCAAAAAAGGAGGCTATTTTCGCCCATATCACAACCATATACGATTCCTCGAAGAAAATATCTAGGTCTGATAGTACTTTAGACACTAGAAGTAGACAAGAGTTTCTAGCCGCTTCATCAAATATTGAAAAATTATATGCGACGTTTAATACGCTATGCGATCAACATAACACTTTATTGTTGGAACAAGACCCTGATCACAAGTTTGATTTTAGTAATTGGACCGCTTTCGAAACTTTGTTTTCCATGATACAACACACCCGTTCGAGTTTATTGGCTCGAAGTCATGGGGCTACCGCCTCGACCAGTAGTGATAAAAGTAGTCAAGATTTTGAATATATGTGCCGCCTACCACCTTTACAGCTCAGAGATTTCTCTGGAGACGTAACTACGTGGCCATTGTTTTACCAGAGCTTTAAAACAAATGTGCATGATAACGAAAAACTGAATGATAGTATGCGTATTCAATATTTAATTTCGAAACTAAGTGGTACAGCATTGAATACGTTTGCAGGAGTGACCCCAAATGAGCAAAACTACCGGATTATATGGGACTCACTGGTGGCTCGTTACCAAGATAAGCGATTGTTAGGCTCGGCATATTTGAATGAAATACTCGATGCTAGACCTGCAGCTGATTCTGCCACTCCATTAAATAATTTTATAGAACGAGTACACTCTTCTTGGGCCGCTTTGAAACAGCTGGACATTGACAACCTAGCTGATTTTATGTTTACACACATAGCGTTAAAAAAGATAGATACGAAGGTAGTGCAAAGCTTTGAACTATCGATTCGCAATAAAGATATTCCTACTAGCACTGACTTAGTCGATTTTGTGCGCCACCGTATAAAAATTCTAGAACGGACGGCAGGTAGTCTAAAGCCAGCAGGTTCCGCGAGTAACAACAATAACGCACAACTTCGTTCGCATAACCCTGTTCAGACGAAAGTTTCTCATACGTTCGCTGTGCTAGAGGATATATAGTGTAGACGCCAGTGACCTCTTTGTCGCTCAAAAAAAATGCATTCGGATACTTGCCAATATAAAAGCACCTAATATACATATACCAAATTTTCATAAACAATATTTTATCAAATTTAAAATTCTGTCCTTAATATCTATTTATATATTAGAAATTTGCAAATTTGTAAAAAAGTACCCATCTCTATTCCAAAAATATGCCGATCAATCACGTGATATTAGATCACAGTATAGACATAAACTTATAAAACCAAAGTCAAATCTAGAGATGTACAGATCCGGCCCTAACTCAATGGCTATAGATATATATAATAAGCTGCCAAATACGCTAAAAGATATAGAAAAGTTAGAATGCTTTATCAAAAATCTTAAATCCTTACTTGAATCTAAATGTTATTATACCATAGATGAATTTTTCAACGATAAATTTGATGACTTAGAAATAGATCGTTCCGTTCCGCCCATTGCCATACCCTTATAGGGTCATATGTAAACAAACATGTAAAATACATACATGTACAAACAAATATGTTATATAAGACCTGCATGTAACTACATATGTTGCAATAAATAATTGAGTATTGAGTATTGAGAATAAACGCTCTTGTGTCTTCTGCAAAATGTCAAACCACAGGCATTTGTTCGAGTGCGTGGCGTTTAAGAAAATGCCCGTGACTGATCGCTTTAACTTCACTAAAGAAAACCGCTTGTGCATTAACTGCTTCAGCCCATCTCACAACACTATGAAGTGCGCGTCCCGCAATCTATGCAAAATCTGCTCAAAGCGCCACCACTCATTATTGTGTAGAAGTAGTGCACATAACTCCGCAACTATGGGCACGGAAGCTGTTACCCGCAGCCCTGCCGCTACTACTAACAACTCCCATACCGCAAATTCACACTCTGTATGCTTGCACACACACAACAATACAGCAGTGCCACACCCGCATATCGAGCACACGGGCATCACTTCGTCTGAGCATGGTGCGCCAGTGAACTCGCTTGTTTTACATTCGCATGATGAAAATAATACCCGCAACCAGTTGGACAAAACAATTGTTTTACCTACCGCTGAGGTGAACGTGCCTGTTGATGGAAAGCGTTTCACATTGCGCTGCCTGATAGATAGCGCATCACAGAACAACATAATAACATCGGAGTGTTGCAAGCTGCTGAACTTAAATATTCAGCCGCTCGCCAACGCTTCGCTTAAATCTGTGGGGTCGTCGTCAACACCCATTAAGGGTTGTGTCACACTAACAGTACAGTCGCGCGTTTCAGACGCTCATTACTCCGTTACGTTCTTAGTTGTAGATAGTATTACGGATAAATTACCTACTAGAGTGATCAGTACCTCAATGTTGGATCACTTTAAAGACCTACCGCTTGCAGATGAGCACTGGAGCTCGCCAGGAGTTGTGGATGCAATTCTGGGGACCCAAATGTTCGCGATCATCTTACTCGGGGGTAAAGTATCACCTCCGTCAGCGCACACCGCACAGGATATACCTGTTGATTTTCCGGATCTTGCCATGCTGGGTTTGTATGCCCTACAGACATCGCTTGGATATATTATCACCGGCGAAATCGTCAACAGCCGTGATAATATTATGTCCTGGTCCTTCGGTCCCTTAGTAAACGAGCTAGATAAAAGTGTAGAAAAGTTCTGGGAACTCGAGGAAGTTCCTGCCGCAAATATCATAAGTCCAGAAAATCACGAGTGTGAGCAACTGTATATGTCGACGGTCACCAGGAAACCTTCTGGTCAGTACGTCGTCTCGCTACCGTTTAAGGGTGATCCACAGCTGCTAGGTAATTCTTTTACCACTGCTCAGCGCCGATTAGTGTCACTTGAACGTAAGTTTCATGCCATTCCCGCTTTGCGTCAGGCGTACAATGATGTAATCATAGATTACATCACTAAAGGCTATCTCACAGAGATGCCATACACACCTTCCTCAACCGCTGAGGGATATTTCTTACCGCATCACGCAGTAGTGCGTCCAGACAAGTCCACAACTAAGACTCGCGTTGTTCTGGATGCCAGTGCCAAGACGGACACGGGCGTGTCTCTAAACGACTTGCTGCACACCGGTCCTAACCTGCAAGCAGATCTGTTCTCACTTCTTTTAAAATTCCGCTACCTTAAAGTTGCAATTACAGCGGACATACAGCAGATGTATCTGAGAATTCATTTGAATGAGAACGATCACAAGTATCAAAAAATATTGTACCGCTTCAACGACAATGAGCCACTACGTATATTTCAGTTCAACTCTGTGGCTTTCGGACTTCGTTCAAGTCCGTACCTAGCCATGCAAACGATCCGCAAGCTGGCAGATGACGAACGTCAGCGATTCCCTTGCGCAGCTGAAGTCGCTAGCAGAGAATTATACATGGACGACCTCAGCACTTCTGTACATACGGTCGAAGATGGCACTCGTTTAGCAGATGAATTGCTGGCCTTGTTTGATGCTGGTGGATTTAAACTAGTCAAGTGGGCAACAAACTCACCTGAGCTTCTTACCCACTTGCCAGAGTCACACCGCGCAGTGATCGAATTCACCGATGACAATGACACTTTAAAAATATTAGGTTTAAAGTGGGTACCTACAGCTGACACGTTCTCCTTCACTACATCCACTTCTACTGTAACCAATACCAAACGCTCCATTCTTTCCACAATTGCTCGCTTGTTCGATGTGCTTGGGTTCGCAGCGCCTGTAATTCTCTACGCAAAAATTCTCCTTCAAGAACTGTGGACCACCAAAATCGGATGGGATGAAGTTCCTCCCTCGGAGTTAACAGATCGCTTTATAAAATTCAAAGAAGAACTGCCTCTACTATCTGAACTGCAAATTCCTCGACATCTAGGGGTAGTTGCAGGCTGTGGAGTGAATTTGGTTGCATTTGGGGACGCCAGCATCAAAGCGTTTGGATGCGTCATATATATGCATGTCGAGCATCCAAACGGCAACATATCTGTTGAGCTGGTTTGCTCGAAATCTAAAGTCGCCCCGCTTAAAACTGTATCGCTAGCGAGACTTGAACTGTGTGCTGCACTTCTCCTTGCTAAACTTGTCAAACAAGTTCATACCGCATTGGATAACCGCTATCCTATCAAGGATATATTCGCTTTCTCAGATTCCACGGTTGCTCTGTCCTGGATCCACTCATCACCGCACCGCTGGCAAACCTTTGTAGCCAACCGAGTCACTAAAATACACGAAATGCTATCTCCTGGGCGTTTCTTTCATATAGAGGGGATTTTGAATCCGAGTGACGCCGTGTCAAGGGGCTTGTTGCCGTCACAATTAATAAAACATCCACTCTGGTGGCACGGGCCATCATGGATAAGCTGCCCAATAGTTGAATGGCCTATTATTACATTTGATCCATCCCGCACGGAGGGTATTATACCTGAAGCGAAGTCCTCGGTCACTTTAACGGCAATTTCGAATTTGGAAAACCCTCCGCTTCTGGAACTTGCTCTGCGAATATCCTCATGGAAAAAACTGATACGCATTATTGTGTATGTATTACGCTTTTCTCGTAAACTACCGCGAGCGTCTTCAATTCAGGTTTCTGAGTTGGAAGTCGCTGAAACTACGCTATTGCAGCAGCTGCAAAATAAATACCTAGCGGATGAAATAAAGAGCATTAGAAAGGGTAGCTTACCCTCACCTCCATTAAGGAAACTCAGTCTTTTCATTGACGACATAGGGCTGCTAAGAGTTGGTGGAAGATTATCGAACGCTGACATACCATATGAAAATCGCCATCCAGTATTGTTACCTCGTCGCGACCACGTTGTGGACCTGATTATTGACGACTGTCACCGCTCTAATTGTCATACTGGCTCTCATCTCGTCATGTCTTTGCTCAGGCAGCGCTACTGGATCATTTTCGCCAGAAATATAATCCGTCAACGCATAAGAAAATGCAACTTCTGCTTTAAGATTGCACCGTCTCACCCGACGCCCCTTATGGCAAACCTGCCCACGGCTCGTGTGCAAGAAGCCAAGCCATTTGTGCACACTGGAGTTGATTTTTCGGGACACATAAATATTACCCTCATTCGCAGACGTGGTGTACGCAGCCAGCGCACCTACATTGTTCTTTTTTCGTGCTTAACGACCCGTTCAACGCATATTGAAATTGCATCGGATCTCTCTACTGAAACATTCCTAGATGCGTTCAAACGTTTTTTGGCTAGAAGAGGACCCGTTTCGTGCATGTACTCGGACAATGGTACCAACCTGATCGGCGCAAAAAGGCATTTAGATGAGCTACACACGTTCTTAGCTTCACAAGAAACGGCAACCGCTATCCGCAATGAACTGAATAACCGAAGAATCACGTGGAAAACCATTCCTGCCAGGGCGCCTCATTGGGGTGGAGCCTGGGAAGCCAACATAAAGTGTGTCAAATCGCATTTATATCGCACCATTGGTCAACAACTCTTGTGCTACGAAGAACTATTGACAGTTCTTACTCAAATCGAATGTATTTTGAATTCACGTCCTCTGTGTCTAATGTCTGACCAACCACATACTATTCTGACACCAGCCCATTTTCTTAATGTTACTCCATTGCAATCTCTACCGGCTCACGAAGTTGACGCCACTAAACCTATATATAATAGAAAAAAGCTTCTAGACAGCTTAGTCCAAAGCTATTGGAAACGGTGGCACGTTGACTATTTACACACGTTGCAAATGAGGCAAAAATGGAACAAGCCTGATGTTCAGTTACAACCAGGCACTCTGGTACTCATTCACCAGGACGACACATCACCGCTTAGGTGGCCAACAGGCATTATTGAGCAAGTGTATCCTGGTAAAGATGGGATCATTCGTGCCGCGTTAGTCCGAACTGCTTCTGGAACTTTTAAACGTCCAGTTGTAAAACTGTGCCCCCTTCCATCGCAATAGTAATTAGCAATTTCTAAATATAGTTATAATCGCATTCATACATATTTATATATTCATTTTTCACTTTATAGTTTATATATCAACACGTACATATAATATACACGTAAACCTCAACACATTTAATTTTGTATCTTTTTTTGGATACCTCGCACATACTCTTTTGAAAACCCTGCGGTCTTTCAAGCCGGGGAGTATGGTTACGCCGTTTATCGTCGCTGTGTTATTCAGGTTGAGGTATGCGCCATCTAGGGGTGGGCGCACCTGGTTTAGTCGACGACGCTAACCCAACGGTGTGACCACTGGTAATCACCGCGCCGTGACCCCTACCTTGACATTGACAGTCAGTCTATCAAGAGATCGCAACGATTACGCACCTCCACATCAACTTTTATACCTGTTCCCGCGCAAACTAATGGACATTTTATTTTCTATTGTGCTATATCTGAACTTTACCATTTTCTGGAGATTAAATCATTTGCCACGCTGTGTGTAGCCTAGTTAAAGTAGCTTAGCAATTCTTGACGCTTGTGCTAGTGAGTGCCTCCGTTGCCTGGATGCTGATGAACCTGAACCCGCCAAACGAAAGCAAGTTGGCAACGCCAGGTTAGTGCTCATTCCCTATTTTGGTGTGTATTCTCTTCTCTTGTGTGACACAGCATTCATTTCTATTATACATATACCGCCCGCACCATTCGCATTGATCTTCCGATTCGCGTCACCAGCTTCATTACAATGAAGCTTTAATCCGCGTTGTTATCGTCACCTCTATGCTAAGTTGCGAAACTGCCAAATGTGAATTTTATAGGAAGAGCAAAGAAACTTTTATTCTTATTTTTGAAATGTGCCTCCATGTCTTCTTTTAGATTTATAAACTTATTAGTATATGAAATTAAAAGCATGAAATTACGCCTAAAAGAGCATACTACCGCAATGGCACATTTAAGCACATTCACAACTATAATCCGAAAATAAAATATATACTTATTACAAAAAAAATATTTATTTCATAAAAATACATAGTACATTTACAACTATACGGTCATTACGATAATATTGTTATTTTAATTGTGATCTAATATTGAAGAACAGTTATTTAGTTAGATTGTCATACCTGTGTTTTAGTTCTCAATGTCTTATAACTTATTATTATGGGGCCATAGAAAAGTTACGTATGTGTCAGATTCGCAATTAATCTGATAAATTATTGCTAGATATTTAAATTAACATATGGTAGACTTGTGAATTACACAACATGTATAAACCATGTACTTTCGGCTAATGGCCTATCATTGCTTTAAAAAATATTTAAAGAATAATAATTTTGTGAAGCAATGATGGCTCAGTGGCATTGTCTATGGACTTTCGCGCAGCAGGTCGATGGTTCGAATTCCGCCGCGGGCTTGAGCTTCACCGCATGGTGGAAGGGCATTTTGTGAATGCCCCCCTGGCTAGCGACCACCCTCAAGTTGAAAAGCTGTCGCCATGCACCTAACGGTGTGTTCCGGCAGCAGTCCTTGAGATCCAGTGAAGTTAGAGGCACACACATGAGACTTAGCCAACTATATATAGGCATATATTATAGCAGAGGTTAGCCCGCTCAACTTCAGGTGGGCCTCGAGCTTGCTCCGTCACAATAACATAAAAAAGTCACTCTGTTATGCATGCACAACAACGAATTCATATAAATGTATGGGAAGGGGAGATTCTCTGGAATCCCCGTAGCCCCACACTTTACCACGTACGTCGTGGTGTAGACACCAGCCGATCTATGTGCGAGTATATGAACGCGGGGAAACGAATTGGCGGGAATCCACTCACCTACTAACGGCTCACTGATCGTTCCGCTGAAGGGATTATTATGCCAAAACACCTAACTTATTCTAACTGCAGTTAAATAAATCTAGGGATTCTACTTGCATAAACTTCCCTCGGTCAATATGTTGACGTCGCTGGTAGCCCGCAGACAGGTAGGGATCCGTCTTCGTGACCCGCTAATTCACTGAACACTGATAGTTACAGTCTTTTGATAAAATGTTCAATCCTGGACGCCCGGCGTCAGAACCAATGTCAAATAGGTTAACTAGATCGCCGCGACCCCACAAATAACCTAACACTGTTTCACCACAAAATACCGCACACGACCTCGCGTGCATTCCGGAGCAACGATCGAATCGAGGTCAAGGACGTGACCTCACGTCAGCTAGGTCAAGAGCAAACACTATCCAAAATGACCTTTTAGGGAAATGATATAATATATAAATATATTGCAATAATAGTGTGAGTGAATGTATTGTGAATGTATGTATTGTGTAGGGCGCGACTTTACTGAAGCTGGTGGAGCGGCTGACGTACCACATCTACGCGGACCTGAACCTGGTGCGCACCTTCCTCACGACGTACCGCTCCTTCTGCTCCCCGGCAGACCTGCTCGACCTGCTCATAGAGAGGTTCCACATACCCGACCCGGCCGATCTGCACGAACACCACAGGCTAAGTGAGTATACCCTACTCTACTCTACTCTACCTATACCTGTACCTATACCTATACCTATACTATACAATAACTAACGATGTGCTGTGGATGATGATGTGGTGACGAAAATCGAGAAAGGTATGTTAAGACGGTTTCGACATGAAGAGAGAATTAATGAAATGAGAATGACTAAATAGGTATACGTGGAACAAGTGAACGGAAGTGTTGGAGGGTGAAGACCTAGGCGAACGTTCCGAAATTAGATTTGTTATGTATTGATTCAAAATATCCATGTAGGTAGATAAATAAGTGTAGAGTTAGGATGATTGCTCATGACGAATCTACCCTCTAAGGCCAGTTGATTTTGTGGGCCCTGAATAAAGGTCATGTTCTGGACGCTATGTTGTTTTAAATCAAGTATCCTGTAGGAACACAATAAGATTGAATACGTTCTAAAAAAAGGCCAGGTCAGGAGTACCCCAAATGGACGCTTATGTATGAAAGGATTGATGTGTGTAGATGAAGCGGAAGAGATATGTAAGGATCGTAGTAAGTGGAAATCTGAGGCCTACCCCTACGGGAAAGAGGCGTGATTAGCAGATTTGTATCACTAATATTTGAATAATAATCCCAAGTCAGTAATGTGCGCTCTTATTTTTAAAAGGAAATGAGGCGTCTAAGAATATAAGGTAATATCGCGAAATCGACGTATTGTGTTTTTATTTTTTATTTATTACTAACTTTATTACTATAAATAAAAAATAAAAACTGAGGGTAGCCTTTCGCTTTGATAGTAGATAGATAAATAAATAATACTTTATTAACACAATACAAATTTACAAACTTAGAACTTAAAAACAAAAGTAAGAGTAGGTGTGACAATGGGTGGTCTTATCGCTGAGAGCGATCTCTTCCAGACAACTGATGATGTGGTCGAACATGGTATTCAGGCTAACCTAGAGAATTACTGTGGCTCTCAAGGACAGCTGCTGGAACATACGGTTAGGTGCTTGGCAACAGATTTTCTACTTGAGGGTGGTAGCTAGCCAGGCGGGCATTCGCAAAATGCCCTACCACCATGCTATAACGACTGCCATCCTAAGACAACAACCGGGACCGACGGCTTAACGTGCCCTCCTGCCTCTTCATCAGGTGAGATAGTGGTCAAAGGGTAACTTATCATGCATAAAAAAAAAGATGTCACAACTCTATAATTTTAATATTTTTATTTTTGCAATAGCGCATGCTCTGCGGATTACATTATAAAATTCTTATTTAAATGAAAAATCCCTGACCTGCTTAATGATATCATTTACTACTCTCCTGATGGTAAATGATGATGATGTTGTAAATGATAAACATACTTAACCTACAATGAAAATTGGCTTTCAATGGCAGCTAATGGAACACAACTTAAGTGCTTAGCGACAAATTTTCTACTTGGGATGATAGCCAGGCGAGAATATATCCAATTTCCTAAGCTGAAGCCCTCAACTGATTCGAACCGGAGCTGCATTTAGCACCGTAATCCATCGTCGTTTCCACTAAGCCATCTTGCCCTTGTCATATTACGATGTAATGTTTGTGCACGCTGCCAGTCCCAAGGATCAAGACGCCTAAGAAAGACGTTAGTCCAAACTCTACAACGTCAGATAGTTCAGGTAAAGTATTAAGATATAAGTGGAGAATTGTATTGTATATAATTGTATTTTGTGTGTGTTGAATTTTTTATTTTATATACGAGTATTTCTTAGTCCGATTTAAGCTGTTAAGTTGATAATCTTCCTAAGGTATAATAAATAAATATTACGTGTTGAGATAGATTATTGTCAACGGACGACGACGGTATTGCTGTTTGTCGTTAGTTTTCTATAAAATAAAATAGAGGAATAGTTCCCCGCGGGGTACCGGGCTATCAGCAACCCCGTATCTTCCTGTTAGAGTCGTACAAGGCGACGAATGGAAAAATACCAGAAGATGGAGCAGCTCCTTCTGAAGAACTGCCATCTTACACTGCGATTCCCACCAAGACGCCTGCCAAGCGTGGTAAGCGTACATTAAAGCCCCTTATTATAGTAACGCACTGCTAATTTGAACGGCTAAGAGCCCATTGCCATCTACCGTGTACGGTTACATCAGTTTTTTTTGGCAGAAAACCCCATTATCTTGTCCGGGGATCAAACTCAGAAGCTCGGGATTACAAAGCAGTAATTTTAAATAAACACATAAGAAGTCAGATATATACGTCATTCATATTTGATAAAAGTCTCATCTAAGTCAAAATTATTGATAGTTACATATCACCGATATATTATCACCAATGTTCCAAGAAGTAGTTTGTTAAGATTCCAGATTACCTAGGCAGGCACGACAAATGGCAGAGTCCTCCACCTAGACAACCTGTTATGAATCTCAACTCTCCGCGATTACACGGAGCAAAAAATAAGTATAGTCAGTCGAGTCACAAAATGTTCCGGTCTTCTTTCCTTCCGACGACCCCACTCTAGCATTTCTTAAAGTAAATTTGTGGTTGGCCAACAACAGATTAACTAAGTACTTACTGCTGGGGGGCCGCAGGTGAGAGTAGATGCAGATTATTGAATGTCACGATGCACAAAGGTCAATTTATTTTCACAATTTCACACGGTCCAATTCAAACGCGCGTACATTCTCACCAATATCCCAAGCGCTATAACGGCAAACAATCCCGCGGCAACAAAGGGGCGGTCAAAGCTAAGTTTAATTACACAATGCTATCAAGTAGATATTTATTACAAGAAGATTAAAAAGTGACAATTCAACATTGGTTACGAGGGTGGATTGAAAAGTTCGCGGCCTAACACATAAATACTCGAACTATTTTAATGTAACTGACCTCATTCGATTTGCTTACTCTCTGGTTGTCACATTGTAAAATTTTATCGCAATAGCATTATCAGTTTTTAAATTAGACTGAATTTTGTGAGCCTAAGTGCAGCATTTTTAAAGAATGGAGAAAATTGAGCAACGTTCGGTCATCAAATACCTGTTTAAAAAAAAACTTACTCCAAAAGAGATTAACGAAAACATGTCAACAACATTGGGGGAATCTGCTCCGTCGTATACGACTGTGAAAAAGTGGGTTGCTGAATTTAAACGCGGACTAGAGGGTATTGAAGATGACCCTTGCTCCGGCCGGCCTACGACGTCTACGACTGAAGAAAACTTCGGGAAAATCTGTGATCTGATATTGGCAGATCGGAGATTGACCATCAGGGAGATAACAGACACTATTGGCATCTCGTATGAACGAACACAAAACATCATAGTCAATGAACTTGGATTTTCTAAGGTTTCTGCGCGGTCGGTACCCAGATTGCTTTCAGTTGAACAAAAACGAATACGGCTCACGATTTCTCGCGACTGTTTGGAAATGTTTGAGGCTGATCCACAAGATTTTTTGGCCAGATTTGTGACAATGGATGAAACCTGGGTACACCACTACACCCCAGAGTCAAAACAGCAATCCAAGCAGTGGAAAAAACCTGATGAACCGACTCCAAAAAAAGCCAAAGCAATTTTGTCAGCTGGCAAGGTGATGGCGTTAGTTTTATGGGATGCTAAGGGTGTCATCAAGGTGGACTACCTTGCAAAAGGTGAAACTATAAACTCGGCTTATTACTGCATCCATTTACGTCGTTTGCGTGAAACAATTAAAGCGAAAAGGCCAGGATTACTCAGCAAGAAAGTGTTGTTTCATCAGGATAATGCACGCGTTCACACGTCTGTTGAATCTATGGCTCAAATTTGCGATTGTGGCTTTGTATTACTGCCGTATCCCGCCTATTCCCCTGATTTGGCACCTTCAGACTTTCATTTATTCCCAAACCTAAAAAACACCTTGGAGGTCAAAAATTTTCATCAAATAAGGAGGTCGAAGCTGCAGTGGGTGACTTTTTTGAAGGCCTTGAAGAAACTTTTTTTATGACTGGCATACAGACGTTGGAAACCAGATGGAAGAAGTGCATTGAGTTAAGTGGAGATTACGTGGAAAAATAAAATTACTTTTGTTTATATTACAAATAGTTTTCTTGCTGAGGCCGCGAACTTTTCAATCCACCCTCGTATTTTCACATAAAAAACACAGACAAAAATTTCGCTCCTAAAAAAAAAGAGTTGAACGTCAAAGACAAAGGTAGAAGCCCGCAGGAACATAGTTTATTAGCAATAGAATTGTTTGTGACACAAACAATTCTATTGCTATCGTTCGGGAAAGTACTGCCCTCATAGTCCCCACACCTATTTGTACCTACAAGCAAAAAAGTTTCACTCTGAAGGGTATGGGTACCGGTGAAATTACAGGTGCATGAGACTTACAACTTAATGTCTCAGGGATCACCCTGACTGACTTTACACTGCGCCCATCAGGGCGCAGTGTAAAGTCTGCTTCTGTTATACGCAAAGGTTATTTTAACTTTAATTATAAAATTATATTTTACACTTAATTTCGTCACATACACAACTTGCAAAATAAACTTATTTCAGGAAAGTTACACCCATACATAAATACTAGTTGCGTTTTATAATAAAATTTAAATAATATTACAATAATTAATACTAAATACATTTCATAATTTCTATCAAAATTAAATAATTTATTGTCAAATATGGTGTCAAAATTTTAACCAAAATGAATGAAAATTGTCATAATTAAAATAAAATAATGTCAAATCGATTCATATCAAACAAATGTAATAATATAAATATATAAATGTAAATCTTATGACATATTACTGTATCTGTATGATGGTCCACTGCTGATCACAGGCTCACCCATTAAGGTTGGTTTGCCATAATCTCCACGCTTGACAGGTGTCTTGGGGATCGCAGCGTTAGATATCAATTCCGCAGAAGGCGCTGCTGCCCACCTTCCGGTATCTTTAGTTACCTCTTACGACAGCCACATTGCTACCTAGCAATGGGGGGTGATATTCTAGCACGGGACCCCATGGGCGACATATGCAAATGTAATAATGATAAAGTACATATATGTGATGTTTATAGCGGAGAGCATAGAGAGCGCTCCGAGCACTGACGCAGAAAAGCTGAGCAAAAACACGGCGCGGGAGGACTGGAAGAGGTATAGGAAAGAATTCCAACAGCCGGTCAAATTTAGGTAAGTTCAATCCTTTTTATTGATTTTATTATGTTAACTGGTATAATATATGTATCGATAACTATGTTATACGTGATATATAAAATAAAGCCGGCCAAGGGCGAGTAGGACTCACAGAGGGCTCCGCATCAACGCAGAATGTACCATAAAATCTTTATTTATATAACTGACTTCAAAAAAGAAGTTTCTCAATTCGACTGTTTTTTTATGTTTGTTACTTCAGAATTTTAGACTGTTGATAAAAAAATATTTGAAAGATGTGCGTAAGTAGCAAAGGTCACTAAAATTTGTAAAAAAAAATGTTAACCAAAAAATGGTACCGACTTCAATACTTAAAAGTGCGAAATAACTTGTCGAAGTTGGTACCCTGCGCGGAATATTGTGATAATAGGTAATGACTTTTGGACTATCATGGAACCAATTTCAATAAGTTATTTAATATGATTTTTAGATCGGTTTATAATATCAATTACCGTATTTTGATAATGTTTGTAACAGTTTTGTTTTGTTTTTCAGAGTAATAAACGTGATAAGACATTGGGTGGACCAGCACTTCTACGACTTCGAGCGCGAGCCGCTGCTGCTGGAGCGACTGCGGCAGTTCCTCGAGTCGGTGGACGGGAAGCCGATGCGCAAGTGGGTGCAGAGTGTGCTCAAGACTTTACAGAGGAAGGTGAGAGCACTTGCGCTTTACTCACTCCCAGATAATTTGCTGATCAAACATTATATTAACACGTTGCCGTTGATAAATGCTGAAATTTCATCACTATCAGACTGAGTAGGAGTGAAAGAGAGGCAGCGATAGTGAAATTGTGATCAATTTTGGGGAATGGCGAAAGAATAGTACATTACTGCAAAATCCAGTAAGTAAGCCTTCCTGGCCAAGTATGAGTTCTCTGAGCCTCGGATATAACCGAACCGAACCGCAGGTGAGATGGCTTTCTTACTGGTCGAGGCTTATATAAAGCTTTTCTCAAAAATGAAAGAAACTTGCAACTACAAATAACGCTGACAAATATTAAATCACGCGGTAAATTAATACACAATTGTGGCAATTGAATGTGAAATCTATCCAGTCGTAGTTTTGAACATTGTTCTATTTTTACAATACATGAATATTTTAGTAAAACAATTAAAATTATTATTTTGGAAATTCCTTTTTAATTTTAGAATGGAAAGTTTTAATCCAACTTGATTTATAAACTGAAATTACTAAATACAAACATAAAATTTTACACTATACTTCTACAACATTACTTAGTACAAAACTCAACGTGCATACATTTTCTGCTGAGCGTTAAGTGTCACAGACTATAAAATGGCTGTTTAAGGCTACAAAATAATATCTATCTCTTTAAATGTCATACCAAAAAGAGAGATAGATATACATTTGGAGCCTCCCTCATATAACCATGTTATAATGGCTATACTCTAATCTGTGTCTGGTACTATGTTTTTTTTTCTAAGCAGATCTAAAGAGAATGACCTGATACTGTCCAGTAAGTAAATTACATACATACTTACTGGACAGTAGGAGTTTCTAAATTGAAAATCTCGCTTCTTACTGGACAGTTGTAAATAAGTCTCCGGTAGAGTTCACTTTCTGGATACTTTTTTAGAGATGTTTTGGCAACATTTTTAACACACAACTCTTCGCTTAATCGAAAATGTGAATCAACTAGTCTCTCTCGATAAGGTTATGCTATAATTGTGTTATATTTTTATATAAATACATATATAAGTTAGTGTAAGTAGTTTAACTTTAAGATTTTTACTTTACAGCTTTATTTAGAGTTTTTGTAAATATATGCTATCAAGACAATATTGAAAAATAGCTTTGCCATAATTTTAACTCATGGCGGTAAATAAGATAGCAGTTCCTCAAAAGGTGCTGCTGCTCATCTTCCTGTATTTTACCCACAATCGCATTCTAGCCTGGCACCAAACATGCGAAGGGTTGAGTATAATTACAAGTGAAATTACTGGACATGCAAGACAAGTACTAACGTCTCAAAGTGACGAGCGCAGTGCAATGAGAATGGTCTCACTGCAACTGTAATGAACAAGCATGACACTTACTATCCAGCGGGCGACTTGTCCGTCTCACACTCCTAAACATAAATAAAATAAGGGGAATTTTACTAATGCTCGCCAGGCTCTTTACCCCCTTCAAGCAGCAAATCTGTCGTCAAGCACTTAGCGGCTGTCCTTAAGAGCCGGCAATTCTAAGTGTTTCTACACCTTGACTTTCTCAAATTAAGGAACTTTGTGATATATTAAGTATTTACATCGTGATACATAGCAAATCTATGGAGGTTGATTACATATACTTACCCTTAAACTCTCTCTGTTTTTACAAATCTGTATTACCCGGTTAAATTGAAAATGCTCTGTTTACTCGTATATAATTTGCAATTAGGTACTAACTAACTTAACTTTGTAGCGATTATTCTATTACACACTAGTGTATAATATTATCATGCACGAGGGTGTTATAGTTCGGTTTATGGCCCTAAGAACGATATAATAAAGCACACTTTAAGAGCAAGGGTGTTGAAAATTAAATTTCTAGTATAGTTTTTGTTTTAGTATATTTTCTGCTTGAAGTCTATTTTTTGTTAATTTATTTTTATTGTTATTATTTTGTCTCTGGTGTATAACAAAAAAGTTCCAGAGCCAATTTAAAGAATAACTATTTAATAGGTAGTTATAATCAAATATTAATAATACTTTGAGTAATTATTTTAAATAATAACTATTATTTTGTTTAAATTTTAATTGTTACCATAAAGAATACACATATGCATAATTAATGCGCTGTACGAAAGCATATTGTGAGTAGAGTTTAAGGCAGTAACAACGGGTTTCGGGTTGCATTGAGTAATCTGAGCTTTAGGTTGTATTATTTCTGTTTCAAACAGCTGTGAATTACTTTGTAATGCAGATTTCTAGGACGCATACGCATGACAAGGTTAAGATATTATATTATACTAGCTTTCCGGGCGCGGCTCCGCCCGCGCGTATGTCGGTTATCACGCAAAAACATTAACTTCTTTTTGCGCAGTCGGATAAAAACTATCCTATGTTTTTTCCCGGGTCTCAAACTATCTCCATACCAAATTTCATTCAAATCGGTCCAGTAGTTTGGCGTGAAAGCGTAACAGACAGACAGACAGACAGAGTTACTTTCGCATTTATAATATTAGTACTGATAATAAAATATTGTTAGCTTTCCATTTGATCAATACTTGCAAAAAATTTAGTAGCATAGCTGCTATTTTAATATTTTTATTATTTCAATATCGCGTCGCGTGCTTTGCGGATTACATTATAAAATTACAAAGAGCTGCTATCTTTCATATAATAATTCCATAGGTTAATCTGGACGCGCTTAGTTAGAGTGTAGTTTTTAAATAATTCGTTTTTTCTACTTCGCGGAGTGCTGTACGTAAGGGATATAATAGTTTAGTTGTTTTTTTTTATCATGTGATTGCCAATTTTCATTAGTTACTATTACAATTTGTCTTAAACTAGTTGATGAACGCGGATCTAATATAAACGTGATGTGGCACGGTAACCTACCGATGAACTTACTAAATTATATACACATGTAACGTTTCACGTTGTATATAGGATATTGGAAAAATGTTAACAACCTCTTAGATTTTACTTCTGTTAGTCCTAAGAGCCCCCCACTAGGTGGACTGACGACATCGTGAAAGTCGCTGGTAGCCAATGGTTACAAGCGGCTAATAGCCGTTTTTTGTGGCGCTCTATGGGGGAGGCCTTTGTCCAACAGTGGACGTCTTCCGGCTGATGATGATGATGAGTCCTAAGAAACAATTTAGTTTTTTTTTATAATATATTTATTTCACGAGGTCTTAACATACGGTGGATCTCGTGCTTATTCCAGCACAAAGAAATCTTTATATATAAAAACTACGTGTCTCGTTGTTTATCCGCGATGGACTCCCTAAACTACTGAACTGATTCTAACTTTCTGATTTTAAATTTGATTTGCACACCGTGTGCAATTAGATCCAAATTGAAAGATAGGATAACTTACATCTCAATTTATAGTCGTAATTACCTGTGCGAAGCCGGGGCGGGCCGCTAGTAAAATTATAAAAATAACAACGAAAATATATAGGTAATACTAAAAATTGTCTATGTTAGGAATAACAGATCAAATCATAAGTCAAATCTAAGAGGTTTTTATCATTTTTTCAATAACAGTGTATAAGATAATGTGCAGACCGCAGAGCTAGGTTGGCAGTGTACAGTATACAGTACAGTATTTACGTATGTGCAGCGGTCGCAGAGCGTGGAGGTGGAGTGCGGTGGGGGGGTGGTGTCGCACGTGTTCGACCGCAGCCCCCCCCCTGTGGTGCGCCACGTGGCCGACCCCGACCGGCACGGGTGGCACCCCCTCGCGCTGCACCCCCTCGAGCTCGCCAGGCAACTCACGCTGCTGGAGTTCCAGCTCTACAGGCAGGTCGGTACTACACTGCACTACACACTCTACTGCCTACACTGAGTACATCATCACTTCCCATCAGGTGAGATAGTGGTCACAGGGCATATAGAAATAAAACTTATATTATACTACTAGCTGCACCCCGCCAGTGTCACCGCGTAGTCGATGATGAAAAGTGACGATGGTGATCAAAAGAATCGTATCTGTTAATCCAAGACCTAAACTGTCTATATTCTAAATTTCACCCAAATCGTTTCAGCGTGAAAGAGTAACAAACGCACTCACTCACAAACTTTCGCATTTATATTATAGTGTGAAGTGTGATTCTTACCAATTACTACGTAAGCGGCAAACGCAGCAGTGACATGCAACGCGATTCATCGATATAATATCATGAAGTAGCATTATCTTATAATATATAGCAAGCAATTTGTAGAATAGTGTCGTAATAAATCGCATCGCCTAGTGTCATAGATTGGCGCCTTCCCTCGCTCACCCAGCAGAGTGGGTTCCTTGTAACATACCGTATATAGAACCGGGTATAAAGAAACGAAATAAAACGAAAATGGTGACGCTAAACCTCTCACTCGCACACTATAGACAGTAATAGTGTGCGACTAAGACGTAAAGGGCCTGTTGTAGTTATTTTAAACATTTTTTAAAATCTGTAACTCAAATAGTACTGAAAATTTAGATTAAATAAAATCATTTACATAAAGTTGAACATACTCACCAGGAACGTATGAAGCCGAAAACGTGATTATGAACAATTTCTTCGATAAAAAAAATTATCAAACATGACACCATTTCGGTTTTTAAATGACTAGAACTAAAAGATACTATCATCAAACCATGTGGAAATTATACCAATAGATAGAGCTTGTTATTTATTAGTAACGTATGAAGCCACATTTTCTAATTCAGCTATAGTTTTTTAACAAAAAAAAAAAACTACATATCTAACGATTCAAGCTCTCACGCACTCCGTTTAGTGCCCGCCTAGGCGTCATCGAGGTAGGACGTGTGTCGTTTTCTCCAACAAAATTCTGCCGGTCAATTACGTGCTACAAATAAGTTAAAAAATTAATTAAAAATGCAAAATACGATGGAGTTGAACAGCCAACAGCGGCAGTCAACATGTATGTTCTCCCTAAATAAAAAAAAAACTTTCTCGATGGCATTGTTTTCACGCGCCATAGTAAAAAAGTATAATATGGTTTTGGAAACAGATTATAGCTGTCTGAATCGGGAGATCACGAGAGCATTAGAAGGCCGCTTGGCTACCCACATAATAAAATTAACCGATGCAACTACCGATAAGTTTGGGTATTTTCGTAATATGAAATATTATTTCAATCAAAATATCCTTCTATAATATATATTATAAAACTTGGCCTGGTTAGATATCACCCTCGAGAAGAAAATCTGTCCCCAAGCACTTATCGGTGTGTACCGCTATGTGTCCTTGAGGACCATTAATTTTGCATGGTGGTAGGGCATTTTGCGAATGCGCGCCTGGCTAGCTACCACCCTCGAGAAGAAAATCTGTCGCCAAGCACTTTTCAGTGTGTACCGCTATGTGTCCTTAAGAACCATTAATTTTGCATTGTGGCAGGGCATCTTGCGAATGAGTGCCTGGCTATCTACCACGCTCAAGTTGAAAATCTGTCGCCAAGCACTTATCAGTGTGTACCGCTATGTGTCCTTGTCCTTGAGAACCAGAAATTTTGTGAATAAAGTTACTCTGATTTGGCTGAAAATTGATATCAAGGTTGTGCTGGGCGTCATGATTCCCAAAATGGACTTATTTTTACACGACTGCCTAAAAAAGAAGAGTTATGTTTTCAGGGTTCATGTATGTATGTTTGTGAGTTTCTTTATTCCACCATAACTTCTAAACGGCTTGACCGATTTTTATGTAAGAGATATCGTTAGATTCCTCTTGATAACCCAAGTTAGGTAAATAAAAAAAAATGAAAAACAAACTGGCGGATTTTAGACCCAATATTGTGAGGTAAAAAAAAAATTTTTCTTCTAAACCCATCGAGTGGGGTATCAAAATGAAGACCTTTATAAAACGATTTCATAAATATATATTACATTGCAGATTTAATTTCAATGTAACGATAAATCGCTTAGCGAAAATAAATAACTTGCAGTCAATACTTGTTTCGATATCATCTGCCCACTGAATAAAGTAACTCCGATTTGGCTGAAAAATAATACCTAGGTTTTTCTGGAAGTCCGTATGCCAAATTTGGAATTCATTTTTCGATGACGTCTGCAAAATAATTAAAGTAACTCCGATTTGGCTGAAAATTTGGGTTTTAATTAACATTTGATTTTCCGGAATAATGACGCCCAGCACAACCTAGATATCAATTATCAGCCAAAGCGGATTAACTTTCTTCACTTGGCAGACGACATCGAAAAATAAATTCCAAATTCGGAATAAGAACGCCCAGAACAACCTAGATTTTGAATTTCAGCCAAATAAAAGTAACTTCTTTCACTTGGCAGAAGTCGTCGTTATACAAATACCAAATTTTGAATAATAACGTCTACAACAACCTAGATATCAATTTTCAGCCAAATCGGATGTTCTTTTCTTCACTTGGCAGACGACATTGAAAAAATAAAATTGGGAATAATGACACCCAGCACAACCTAGATGTCGACTTTCAGCTAAATCAGAGTAACTTTCTTCACTTGGCAGACGACTACGAAAAATCAATTCCAAATTCAGAATAAGAACGTCCAGAACAACCTAGATTTTCATTTTCAGCTAAATAGAAGTAACTTTTGTCACTTGGCAGACGTAATCGTTATACAAATTCCGAATTAATAATAACGTATACAACAACCTAGATATCAATTTTTAGTCAAATCGGAGTACTTTTACTTGGCAGACGACATTGAAAAAATAAATTCATATTGGGAATAATGACGCCCAGCACAACCTAGATATCGATTTTCAGCCAAATCTGAGTAACTTTCTTCACTTGGCAGATGACATCAAAAAATAAATTCTAAATTCGAAATAAAGACGTCCAGAACAACCTAGATTTTGAATTTCAGCCAAATCGGAGTAACTTTCCTCACTTGGATTACGTTGAAAAATTAATTCCAGGAATAAACCCCTCCAGAAAAACATAGGTAGGTACACTAATCATTGAAAAGTATCCAATAACTTGTTAAAGTCGGTACCATGCTTATCTAAAATACTCTATTTTCAACTTTGGCAAGTTATTTTATACCAACTATACATATACTCTACAGGCGACCACATACCAGTATGCATTTTTTCAGCTACCTTACTCATATTGGTAACAAAAATAATAAAATAAATAAAGTTTAGTGTATTATTCATCTTTTGTTTCGGTAAACGTTCTACACAATATATCAAAATTTCAGGTTTGTTACTCATTCCATTTACGAGCTAAAGACCAATGACTTACGGACGGACATACAGACAGAACTCGGGCACTCATAAATACGGCTCCGTTTTGCGTTTTGGGCTCGGAACCCTAAAAACAATGTATCCGAACAAAATCTAATAAAAATAGGTACTTAGTGTGAAACGAATATTTTTATTCTATAAGCGAATAAAAATTTTCACCAGAACAAAATAATTATTTAGATGCAGTTCTGGATTTAGTAGCTACGATACCTACAGTACCTACGTAGTGTCAATAGCCCGCAACTCTCGGACGCTAAATTTACCTACTGATTGACTAAAAAAGGGCCTTAAACGGTGCCATTTTCGTTTTGGTTTGTTTGTGTACTAAATCGGGATATACCTATATACTCGGCTGAATGCTTTTTATGTGTATATTTGATATCCCATAGTTCTACCATTTATGAAAATACTTTTATTTTTCATAGGTATTTTTTTCATATTGGTCCCATAGAAATTTTATCAAAATCGGTCCAATAGTTTGAGTTTCTTTTCAATTTCATTGTGGTAGTTGGTTTCGTTTCAAATTATTATCGTAGCCTTAAAAGGGAACATACAAAAAATCATACGATTGCTCCTGTATATCCCTGAAGAGGTAGGCAACAACTTTAAATTTAAAGGACACTTCCAAGAAGACTGAACTACAAATGGAAATTATTTTCAGGTGAAGCCGTCGGAGCTGGTGGGAGCGGTGTGGACCAAAAAAGACAAAGAAAAAACTAGTCCTAATTTATTAAAAATCATCAAACACACTACTAATGTAAGTACATTATTATTTTCTTTATATACCACATGCGCTAGTGCCGCCTGACCCCACCGTACACGGAAGTAGGGCGTTCCTACACATTAAGCGCCACAATGGGGCTTTTTACCATGTTTAGCACTTTTATATTGCCCAATTTTTGGGTGTAACAATAATAATTTTCACGGTCCCGTACTAGATAAGGGACCCTATTGTTAAGCCTGTGGTGTCCGTCCGTACGTCCTTTAAAGGGCCGCATCATTGGGATAGTAATAGATAGCCCGTTGAAATATTCACAGAATGTGTGTCAGTATGGCTGATTGCCTAACAAATAAGGATATAAAATATTTGCAAAAAGTTACAAAGAAAAGGGGGAAAACATACAAAAAAAAATATTTTTGTTAAATTTTTTGCATGCTTTGTTTTTGCTGTATTGTAAAAACGGTAATACAAAAATGCATTAACATAGTTAATAAAAAATTTAGAATAAAATATATCAAAAAATTCACAGTAGAATAATAAATAATAAATAATAATTAATAAAATAATAATTAATAATAACATAAGGGAACAATGTGGTGTGAATGAGGATGCAGTGACAAAAATCGAGAAAGGTTGGAAGATAAAGATAAGATGGTTTGGACATGTAGAGAGAATATATGAATGAATGTCTAAGGCTGGTAAGGCTTCTGATGATAGTAGTTTTACATCTGTATTTTGCAGTGGATAAGCTAGGTGTGACGCCGGCATTGTAAAGACGAAATAGTGAAGGTACTGCGCGTTGTGTGTATGTAATATGCTATGCTAAATGAATAGTCTTAGGTTATGTAATAAAAAAGTTATATTTCTCTCTAGTGTTTAACTAGTCCCCCGCCCCATCGCAAATAGAGGGGTGGAGTTTAACAGTGTATGGCTCCCAAACGGATGAAGTGATATTGTTTTATTTTGACTGACTTGATCAAGAGTGTTTCTTAGTTACGATTCACGAAAAACTGTTCAGTCTATTGCTGTAGATGTAGGCTACCTAGCTTCTCACCAACATAAAGTGTTCCGAACCGATTGCGAGTTTAAAGTTCGCCTTATTTACACGTCAAAATAAATTGTCTTTGAACTGTGTTGTGAATGACTTGTAAAAAATCTTGTTTGTTACGCGTGCGGTCTCGTAAAAATTTGTGGTAACGAAATGAACTCTTGAGATTGTAACCTCTAAGACTTATGTGAGAATAGTTTGAATGTGCTCCCTTTTTGACCGGCTAGTGAAGCCGCTGCGACTGTTTGACTTAGTATCACTACCCCAAGAAGTACCAAAGACTGATTCGTTGCTGGCCTCGTCGTCGCTTGAGGAGTCCACGTTTAGCTATTATAATTCTGGCCAATGCTACTAGGCAGTTATTCGTGTATTTGACCACCTTCGGATGTTTATGAAAAATCTGAGATAAGACTAGCATTTCCAGAATTTCATGATATGTTTACGCTGTTATTTAATTTGTGCTTTCCTGTATCCTTTATAAAAAAACAAGCAATAAAAGTAGTAATCTTTGGTTGACAAAATGTTTAAAAATTTCTTGTGTTCAGAAAAGAATACCTGAAGCTCAAACAAGTTGGGAATAATAAAAAAAATAATAACAAAAGATATAAAAAATATAGTAGTTTATTAAAAAAATGTATACACAAGTCTCGACAACTCCAAAATAAGAAATATATTGATAAAAAGAAAAATAAGTGCAAAGCTGTTTGGGAAGTAATCAATAGTAATGTTGGTGAAATTAATACAAATAATGAAATTGTTTTTAATGATCAAATATATACAGACTTAAGGGACATAAGCGAAGCTTTTAATGAATTTTACATTGAATTTTACGACACGAATTTTAATATTCGTGACATAAATGAAACAATGGATAGTAATAATATAAATACAATATATTTAAAGCCCACGGACCCTGATGAAATATACAAAATTATAAATAGTCTCAATAATACAAATTCAGTAGGAGTTGACGGAATAAATACGAAAATTATAAAACCTGCTCGAAGTATATATGTGAAATCTTGAGAGGATAAATATTTCACTGGAAGAAGGCAATTTTCCACACATATTGAAAAAATCAATCGTGAAACCCTTATTCAAAAATGGAGAAGTATCTGAAATTAATAATTATCGTCCAGTCACATTAATACCAGTCTTTTCAAAAAATTTTGAAAAAGTTATGTTGAATAGGCTCTATAATTTTGTTACTAACCTAGATATACTCAAACAGGAACAATTTGGATTTCGCAAAAATAGCACTACGTCGCTGGCCTGTTTTAATTTAGTGAAAATTATTACTGAATCAATCAACGAAAGCACACTGCGCTCTTCCTCGACATGAGTAAAGCCTTTGATTTTGTGGATCATAAATGACTAATCTACAAACTTGAAAGGTACGGCATAAGAAGAAAAGCAAATTATTGGATAAAAAGCTATCTATCAGAAAGAAATCAATGTGTTGAGGTTTCAAAAGTATCAAAAGGTTTAAAAAATGCAAGTAGATCTAAATATAAAACCATTTTTTTGGTGTCCCGCAGGGAAGTGTCCTGGGCCGTTTTTATTTCTCATTTATGTAAATGATCTCCCAAACGTCACTAAACACAAAACTATTCTGTTCACAGATGACACAACAATAATAATAAAATGTGAAGATAAAGCTAATTATGAAACTGACTTAAAACTTGCGCTACATAAAGTTGTTAATTGGTTACTTAACAATAATTTAAATATCAATCTTTCAAAGACTAAAATGATCCAATTTCGTAATTACAGAAAAGCTGACATTGATTTAAAAGTACTTTATGATGGAAATCGAATAGAAGAATGACCTTCTATACACAAGGACATACCACGCCATGCAAGAAGAAGGCCAAACCATGGCACATGTCTCTAGCTTCACCATATGCAGCTTCAACTGCTATGTTCATACATTGCCGCTCTCGCTCCAGTCCTTTACAATGCACTCGGTCTATAAGCAGTAATGTAAAACGAATAAACAGTTGAAGCTGCATATGCTGATTTTAGGAATTAAGTTGAACAGAGACTAAAGTGGAGTAGCTACGGGCTGTTTTTTTTGAGAGTTAATTGATATGACATTAAAAACATTTTTGTATATTACGAGTACTTATCAGATTTCGTAATGAGTGTAAGTAAGTGTTTTAGTGAATGCGAATTTGATAAATGAGGATCATAAAAAAACCAACATTTTTAAACAATATATTCATATTTACACAAAATAATCGGGAAACTAAGTGCCCTGGAATAAATTTAATTTATTATAAACTTGTCGTTTAGACTTAGCCTTTTTATCCAAGGTATCTCTTTGACATATTATTATATAATGTAAACGAACATCAATATATTTCTGTATGACTGCTTTGGTCAAATCATAATTGTAGTTAAACTGATCTTTTGTGTGTGCATCAACTTGTGTAAATATGTTGTCATTCGAAAGAGATTTCAGTACTTTTAATGTCAAAAAGGTATTGTCATCCTTTTTGAGCATGAACTTGCCACCGCTAACTTTATTGTAATGTCTTATTATGTTTTCTGTTTTGGTATTTACCACAAAGACTCCCTCCGACGCATAGCATAAGGCGTCTATGTCCTTCAAATCGACTAGTTTATGCAACCACTCTTTTTGAGTGGCTAATTAGTTGTTTTTACAGTCATCACACTGTAACTTTTTTAGTAAATGATAAACCACAAATCCTGAAATGTACCAACGATCTGGTTCTTGATTTCACTGTTTGGAGTTTTATCTATAGTTTCCGACAATTGATCGCAGTTACTTTCATATGCGTTTTCTGTTGCATTTTCATTGTAGCGCTTCTTTACAAATGCTGCAGAGATAGTTTCTTCGTTAATTTCTTCATGGCGGCAACTGCGTGCAGAAATGTTTATATTGTGTAAACCACTCTCTAAAATGGGAAAACATTCAAGGGGCAAGCAATTTCCCGTAAATTTGGAACTTAACTCCAAATGCGATAAGATTTTTTTGTAAGCTGATTTGAACTGACGAGCATTCGGATTGTTGTTAAAACCACCCAGGCTTCTAATTTTTCCGAAGAATAATTAAATGTGGTCGTGACTAAATTTGAACATCGTCAAGTATGAGAGTGCTTTAGTCTCAACAAGTGTCATATATAAGTACTCCATACTATTAATGCATACTAACAAACCAATCAAACCTGTATTGGCGAGGCATTTGTGCAATGGAACTTTCTTCATTTCAAATACGGTGCGCGGTTCTTTATTAACATTAATCATTTTTTTGTACGCCACTTTTGTTGTCAGGGAAAGCAAGTACTTCTTTGCTTCGACACAGAAAGACATTACTTCTGTGGCATTGTTATTATTTAATGGTTTTTTAAAACCAAAATCCTTCAAATTTCTAGAGTTTAATATATCAAAAACATCATTGATTAATTTCACGAATTTTACTGTTGGGCCTGATTGTTCAAAACTTTTAATTTGTAATTGTTTATCGCAAAAGTCCAAAGCTATAGCAACACTGTTACTAAGCAGTTGGGTAGCCAACTTAACTTTCATTACTTCATTTCTGAAGTTTATGTGTCTCTGAGTTAGTTTATTGGCCAAATGCAAACTGTTTTCTTCTTGGAGATTGTGTAGCTGCAGTATGAGACTCCATTTTATGGTTGCATCACTTTCATCAAAGAATTCCTTTTTAGACTCCTGTAGGTTTCGTATTAATTTCACCATGTGGCACGCATCTAAGAAAACAGCAATTCTACGGTCACTGCTTGGGTGCTGAAACGTCGTGTTCATGTTTTCGTGATTGTCAAGGTTACAACCAAGCGCTTTCATGCAATCGATGTTAGATTTGCATCCGTCGAAGGTCAACGATATAATTGTGATACCAGCTTCATGGCATTTTTGTAAAGCGATGTTAATTATGTTTGCTTTCATAGCTCCAGTTAAGCTTTAAATAAAAAAATAGGCAATGGGCAAAGTCCAGCCCTGATGTAGCGAAACTACAAGAAGTACAAAGGCCTGACTAGCTTTTTGGTCTGTATCATCCATACCAATACCCAGATCAACAAGGCCTTCATATTTTGTGCCGGTCCATATCCTTTGCTGTCGTATCGACATTTCATCAGCAATGAGCGAACATATCAGTGGTTCCGATGATTGTTTAGATTTATCATTTAATCTGTCAAAAACCTCATCGGTGAAACCTGGTTCTGCATTCACGTTCTTAAACCATCTAAACAGGGTACTAGGATGTGGAAGGCTCTTATTAAAAATTCTTCGCAAATATTGATATGCTGCAGTAGAGTAAAAATGCAAGGTAAGAGCGAATTTTCGAAGTGCTGGTGGATATGTGGAAAAAGGTAGCCGATAGTATTTTCATAATGCATTCACCATTGTTTTCAGTTACTCTTTCCATATCATTAGTAAGAGAGTCATCGATCAGTCGTTTCTTTTTTAAGTCTTGAACGATTTCTTTCAAGGATGAATTTGCTTTAATAAGTCTTTTATTTCGTTTTTTAAAATTTCGAACTTGTTTGTCTTTAACGTGTACGGTGGCATTTTCTGAGCTCTTTCTTGAAATATGATGTTTTTGGTGTATTCAAGACAGAATCTAACCCTGATGGTGATGATAATGTCGATTTATAAACTGATGTATCAATTATTGGTGATGGTAGAGATTGTTCTGGCTCTGCTCTGTGCCTTTGTACTTCTTGTTGATCTGGGTATTGGTATGGATGATACAGACCAAAAAGCTAGTCAGGCCTTTGTACTTCTTGTACTCCTAAAAAATGTTATAAGTATTATATTGTAATATTATATTGTATAAAGAGCCCAGATATGAAAATTAAATTTCTACTTATAGACTTACTAGTTCATGTGATGGCTTCAATTGCTCAGATAATTCTGCTTCTTCTAGACTTCTCTTTCTTGTTTGACTTGGTCCAAAATCATCGGCAAACTAAAATATTGAATAGTCAAATTAATTTTCTGCCTATTAAATTGAATGAAATGTTTACGAGAATAATTATTATATTTGAGAAAGAGGCCATGTACAACCAAACGTAGTCATGTTTGCCGCTATCGCAGTAACGGCTGCACATATGCGATTGGCAAACTTGAATGGTATGACTTGTGTACTATTAATCACTACTAACCTCAATATGCAGAACAGCAGTCTTTTTTAAACGTTCAAACCCTTTAGTGGTACAATATACATCAGATTCAAGGAAATGATCTGAGCAAATAACGCTTGAATTATTTGGTTGTACCACATTCTGTACACTTTTTCGCGTAATATCTTTGATAAATATAATAAACTTACCGGTGGTAGGTCACGCCATCTTTTTATTTCGTGGTTAGGGTATTATTTTTGGCACTTTTTTATGACACACTTCGGCATCCTTACGGCTTTGCGATCAACACACGACTAAAGCGAAAAGTGTGCTTACATTGCATTTAAGCACACTTTTGCCGTTCCGTAAGCAGCATGCGCATAATATGTCCTTGTGTATAGAAGGTCATTGAGAAAAAGTAATATCTTCAAAGTTTTTAGGAATAATAATCGACAAACATTGCGACTGGAAGACACATGTAGGATATGTCTGTAATAAACTTGACCGGTTTGTATATACTATCAAACGGTTACGCGTAACAGTTTCCACCGAAGCTGCACTTAGTGCGTACCACGGCTATGTGTCGTCTGTGCTTTCGTACGGTCTTCTTTTGTGGGGTAACTCGGTCGAGATTGAAAAGGCTTTTTTAATACAAAATAAATGTGTAAGAGCAATTTGTGGGGTCTGGTGTATGGACACAGCATCATAAATTCTTTACACTCAACTCAGAGGTGGTCATCAGACCTACAAGATATAAATATAAACTCTTCTGCCCTTATATAAAAGAAACTCGTATATAAATGCCATTAATGTTTATAATAAGATACCTGATAATTTAAAAAGGATTATCTTTACCCGTGTTTAAAAGGAAACTGACATTGTGGTTACTTGAAAATAGTTTTTATAACTTAAACGAATTTATGACATATAAAACTAAATAATGGAAAACAATTTATGAATTTATTGACTAAATAACAAAATTTGTATAAGTAAGTATTTAATTGTGACATTTAATTTTCTTATTTTTTTCTCTTTAATTGAATTTACATTTTAAACACAAGATACTGACATGAAATCTCTATTTATTAGTTTTATTGATTATAACATTCGAATATATTAATTATAAATTAAACTTATTTTGTAAATTTTATGTAATATTTACACACCATTGTTATGGTAGAATGTTTGAACCTATATTTTAAATTTACCACCAGTTGCTTTAACATTCTAGTAAATAAATGATTTGATTTGATTTGAAGCGTCATTACATCAGTGCTCATGATTGAGTACAAAAATTCTAGTTTTAAGCTGCGCAAATTGCGGAAATTATCCGTCCAATGGCTGTTCCAGCAGACGAGGGCTTTTCTACCACTGCACTCATATATGCTGACGATAGATAAATCATAAGTATTATATTGGGATTTTTTGGAATGGTCTCAAGAAAAAGGTTTTAAATATACATGACACAGGATTTGTTATGTTAAAGTTATGAAATATATGTACACTGTGCTCGTAATTTGTAGACGTAAGTTGTTACATTTCGTTTGCTCCGTGATTTTACTGGGTATAGTGCCGCTCACCCCTAAATAAAGTAGTATTTGCACGTTAATGAATATCTCCCGACAGGTGCTATGCTAGAATTGCATCGGGCTCTGAACATCTGCGTGTTACACTGCAATCCTCAAGACGGCTACCGAGCGTGGGGGTGGGGGTTGTGGCAAGCTATCGTTATGTCGTTTGTTGTGGATGTTGCAGTTCACCCGGTGGATGGAGAAGTGGATAGTGGAGAGCGAGAACATGGAGGAGCGCGTGGGCGTGTCCTGCCGGCTGCTGGAGGTGGCGGTGGCGCTGCGGGACCTCAACAACTTCAACGGCGTCCTCGCGGTCGTCGCAGCGCACGGCTCGGCTGCAGTGCACCGCCTCCGGGCCACCATGCAGGTACACTCACTCACCTCACACACGGACCGCGGGAGGACATGTTGGGACCACCGTCGGAAGAAGACGCTGACAAGAGCTCAATATCACATAATAGGAGTTCGCGAAGGAGTAAAAGAGAGGCAGCGATGGTAAAATATACTTGTAGCTAAAAGCTACAAGTTTGTGTTCGTCCGCAAGAATGATAAGTCTAAGTCAAATATTATCAAAGACATAGATTTCGTTCATCTACTAATATTATAAATGCGAAAGTAACTCTGTCTGTCTGTCTGTCTGTCTGTCTGTCTGTCTGTCTGTTACGCTTTCACGCCAAAACTACTGGACCGATTTGAATGAAATTTGGTATGGAGATAGTTTGAGACCCGGGAAAAAACATAGGATAGTTTTATCCGACTGCGCAAAAAGAGGTTAATGTTTTCGCGCGATAACCGACATACGCGCGGGCGGAGCCGCGCCCGGAAAGCTAGTTCTTTATGAAACTAAGCAGTCACAAAGGTCCTTATCACTATCTTCTAGCAAAATGTAAGAGGTTTGCGAACTAAGGTACATGAGTTGTAGACGAGTGCTTTATCATATAATTTTGATATGTTAGCGTTTACCGAGACTTGGCTAGATCACTCTATTTTTGACAATGAATTATTGGACAGTCGTTATACCATTTACAGACGGGATAGATATTCAAATTCAAAATTCAAAATCATTTATTCAATTTATGCGTCTACGACGCTCTTATGAAGGTCAATTACAAATTTTAATATTGAAATATTCTACATTGTACTGCCAACAGCCAACTGCTGTTGATACAACTTTGGTTCACTAAAAAATACCAAAATCTCCAATATAAGCTTTGTTTTAATGTAGTTAGAAAAAGATGCGATTAGCTGTTAGTGGACTGTTTTGCTAATTTCAAAAAGGTCACAGAACTTAATTTAAAGAAAAATCCTAAATATATTTGGCGGTACGTTAATAATTTGAAAAGTAACAGTAGCTCTTTACCTGATCAAATGTATCTTGACAGCAAAATGGTTTGTGATGGTCAAGATGTATGTCTAGCTCAACTGACTAGGTCAAGTACAACTAAATCAACAAAGTGTAATTTTGATAATTCCAGTATTACTCCACTACGTCACATTTTAATTCAAGCCAGTGAAGTACGTAAAGCGCTTAAGTCGCTTGCTAATAGAGGAGTAGGACCAGACTCACTTCCTGCGATAGCTTTAAAAAAATGTGCGAATGCCATCGCGAAACCACTAAGCATATTTTTTGAGAGAAGTGTGTTGATAAAATGTCAAATCGATATGAAATTAGAAAACACAATAATAAATTTACCTATATGTAAATTATAACAAACATTTACTTTACACTATTACATAATAAAAACACAAATATATATAATTCATCCTTAAAAAATTTATCTAAAGTGATGACATGGTTAAAATTCGCAGGTTTTTAAAGTGTTCTTTGCAGGAGTCTATTTGTTTTATACCTACTATTTTGTCAGTAGAATTACCCCAAAACATAATTCCATACCTCAAGATTGAGCAATTTTGGCATGATACACTGTCAATATCGTTTGTTTATATACTACTCTGCTTTATTTATTTATTTATTTACAAAATCATAGGAAAACTTACAGCTAGGTATGTTACTTTAGGTTTATAGACATATACATGCAGCTTAAAGTTACATATACAGGAAGGCCAATTAAAAGTTTTCACATATAGTATTAGGAATAGTATGTAGATTAACAGTAACAGTTAACGACGATTAAAGTAAAAATAATAAAATAAATATAGAAAAGTATTACACATTCACACGCGGAGAAAATTGTGTGCCTTATTTATGAACAAAGTACATATCGTTAAGTAAGCGTTTAAGCCTACTTGAGCTTGTATTAAATAGGTCTATTTCACAGTTTGCCCTAGCTAAGGAGTTAAATGATCTCGCCACTCTTATAACAAATGTGTTCTGTCTATAATTAGTTGTAACCAAAGGAACATGAAGAATGTCAGGTTTTCTCAGTGGGACTGCAATTGTACGCAGCCTTATGTGCTCTAGTAGTTCAGGGCAGTCTACAGTCCCATTCCCAATGCCTAACAAACAACACAAATCAGCTGCTTCTCTACGTTTGTACAATGGAAGGAAATGAAATTTACGACACCTTGTATCGTAATCTGGCAAGAATATATGTGCTCTAAATTGTAGATATCGTAGAAATCTCTTTTGTATAGCTTCTAGTCGTGAAGAATACACATCGTAACAGGGATTCCACACCTGTGAAGCATATTCAAGATGACTACGGACATATGCGCAGTAAAGTATTTTAAAAGTTTTAATACTTGTGAACTCCGACGACATTCTTAAGATAAAACCTAAAGAACGTGATGCCTTCTTTACAACATTGTTAACATGTTGATCAAATAACAATTTGCTGCCAGAAGTAACGCCCAAGTCTTTAATTGAATATACTCTAATTAAGGGCGCATTATAAAATGTGTAATTAGCTCTTAGCATTGTGGTTTTGCGACTATAGGTACAAAAGTAGCATTTCGAGACATTTAAATCTAATTTGTTTACTGTACAGTAATTTTCAAATCGAAGGAGATCATCTTGCAGACACTCGACGTCATGAATATCATTGATTGGATGCAGAATTTTCATGTCATCGGCGTATAGAAGTATTTTAGAGCTCATAAAGCAGGAAGCTATGTCGTTTATAAAGATTGTAAACAGCAGGGGTCCTAATAAGGACCCCTGGGGTACGCCGGAAGAGATGTTCATAGGACATGAACTGTAACCACCCAATACTACAGTTTGACAGCGGTTTCTGACATATGACGAAAACCATCGAAAAAGATTTCCCCTAATACCTTTTCTTAGAAGCTTATTCAATAGAATTGAGTGATCTATTCTATCAAAGCACTTTGAGTAATTTGTATAAATTACATCGACTTGCGAGGGTTCAGACATATGCCTTGTCAGAAAGTCAACACAAAGTAAAAGATTTGATGTAGTGGATCTGCCTCTCAAGAAACCGTGTTGGTCTAGCGAAATGCTCTGTTTCAGTGCGGGGTACAGCTGTGCATAAACGATTTTTTCTAATACCTTTGCAAACAGGCACAGCTTGGATATCGGTCTATAATTTTCTACCTTATTCTTTGGACCTTTTTTGTAAATAGGAGTAACGAAAGCGGATTTCCAAACTGTGGGGACAACGCCTTCAGTTAGAGACCGACGGTAAAGCAGGGAGAGAGGAAGAACAAGGCTCTTTGCACATTTCACTATTAATACGGCTGGTATGTTATCAGGACCCCCAGATTTAGATAAGTCTAGAGATTTTAAAAATTTTAAGACATTTTCTTCCAGAATATCTACTGAACAAATATCAGCGGAAGACTCATGATCAGAAATATAAAATTGACCAGACTCTTCGGTAGCAGAGGAATTATCGAGAAATGTTGAGTGAAAATATTCCCCGAACAAGTTGCACATTTCATCACCTGTTTTAGATGCACGATTACCATATTCGATTACAGACGGATACACATTCGAATGATTTTTGCTTTTGACAAAAGACCAAAATGCGCGTGGGTTTTCTTTTATGGAGTTTTCCATATTTGAAATAAAATTATCATACATGGTTTTCTCCATCAGGTGTGCTCTCTCTCGGAGTAAAATGAATGAGTCACGGTCATAGGTATTGCCATAAGTCTTATATTTTTTGTGGAACTTATCCTTTTCCCGCAACAGTTTTATCAATGGTTGCTTATACCATGATGCGTATTTACGGGAAGGCGTAACTAGTTTGGTATTGACATAAGGTCACGAAGATTATATAAAATTTGATAGAAAAAGGAGATCGCGTTTTCAATACTTCTTCTACCAAGTTCAGAATGCCAGTCAACGGAATCAAGGTTGGCACAAATAGAATTAAAATCACCAGTATGAAATGAATATCTGATGTAAGGCCGTGGTGTAATTGTATGTAATTGAACATATTCAGCAGTAATGATGAGAGACCGGTGGTGAGGATCTTCAGGGACAAGTGGAAAATCACATGCATTTATGAGGACATCACTATTTGAAAAAATTAGATCTAAGAGCCGTCCGTGACTGTTATTCACCAGATAGTTATATTGTGAGAGATTACAGGTATTTAAGTTATCGAAGAATTGTACTTGGTGAGGACCCTGAATATTAGTAGGAAGATAGGACATTCCGTCATCGTTGTCCAAGGTCCAAGATACATAGGGCATGTTGAAATCACCAAGTATAATTATTTTGTCAAGAGGGTTCTCCAACGCAATTTTAGTCATACTTGTGGAAAAGTTAGATAATTGAGTTGACATTGAGTTTCCTAAATTTTCATCACAGATGTAGACAACGCCAATATGCATTTTGTAAATAGATCTAGGACTACGGTTTTTCAAAGTTAGGGTAACCCATAAGTCCTCAGCACTTGAGGACCAGTCATACCGAGCTTCAGATGCCAACTGCCGATTGATACCTATAATAATTCCGCCGCCCCTATTCTGCTTGATCTTTTCATACAAACGGTCTAAAAACCACGAAACGATCGTCAAAAAGTTCACTGTTATGGAAGCTGTCGTTAAGCCAGGTTTCTGTGAGACAAGCTATGTCATACGAACAAAGCGACAAGTTTCTAAAGAATGTAGTAGTTTTGGTTCGAAGACCACGTACATTTTGGTACTAAATTCTAAGCGGATCCATTTTTAAAAGCAACAATTGTTAGCATAAGAATAGTTTGAGAAAGCCACAAAATCAACATTGTAAATAAAGTGAGCATAGTGTTGTTATGAGATAATTTAAAAAAATAACAGAATAGTGACAGAAATGCAATAAAAAGATCAACAAGAGTAATGTGTTAATAAATAAAAGTCAAATGACTTACGTAAGTGGGTAGCAATAGGCAGGAGCGAGCAAAAGCAGTAACTACACTGAGTAAACCTAAACTGGTTAGCGATTCAGCGCTGGCCAAGTTTCGTAGCATGAGGCCCGCAAATTGTAAGCGAAGAGTGGCGAGACAGATTATGTACACAATAAAGCTAGTTATAACTTTTTTAAATCCGAATCCGTTCTTATAGTAATCACAGGCGAATTGGGATTTTTCCTCACGAAGATACGACAACCTTTTACCCAAGTGAACGTGAAGCCACGGTCCTTAGCTGCAGATTTAGTTTTATTCAATAAAATCTTGTTGTCTAGTGTTAGATGGTCATTGATATAAACTCGGCTAGTACCTTGGAGCCCAAGGTCAGCAGCGGTGGTGGTGCACTTCTTAGCTGCCGCAACGAAGTTGTCTTTTATATACCTGCTGTGTACAGCAACAATTATAGTCTTATTATTTTTGTCGTTGCGCATCGATACACGGGCAATATAGTTAATTTGTTCCTTCGGTACCACACACTTTATATGAGTGCCAATGTTTGCGATGATATTGAATAGGTTTTCAGACTGAGACACCGGTACACCCTTAATTTCTATATTGTTAAGGCGTGAACGTTGTTCGCTCTCTTTTATATGTGACTCCAGGCCTTGCATACGTAGCTGTAAGTGTTCGACATCTGTTTTCGTCTTCTGCAGACTCTGAATGTCTTTTTCCATATCAGAGATTTTACTAGAAAGCGCTCCTATTTTCTCATCCATAAATTCGAGCGATGCCTTGATGACTGACAATTCAGGCTTTATTGTTTTTAGTTCGGACAACTCGGTTTTGATGGTCTGAATGCTCGCATTAAGACCAGGGAGCAAAGCCACCTGGACAGATAGACGCCTTAGTTCTGCTAGCACGGTATCCATGTCGGCTGGAACAGGGGACTTCGACGAAGCTGGAAGAGGGCCTGCAGAACGAGTGCTCTTACAGGAGGAACATTTCCATGTCGACTTCCTCTCACCCAACTTGCGATATCCGGCCTCTGTGACTCCGGCGCAGACAAAGTCAAACTGACCTTGACATATCGAACAAAGTGCTCCGTCACGAAATTCATTGCCACAGCTCGTGCATGTAAACATTGTTGAGACTTAAAAAATTATATGCAGCCCTCGTGCAAAGAAAGATTGAGAATAGCTGGCACTGTATAATGGAGCGAAACCGGTTAAATGGATGCGTGCGTGCGGTTTGCCGTCAACCGACTCACTAATATTTATACAAAGCGTAGGAATATTGATGTAGCCTTTTGCAAATGTTGTCAACATGTTCCTTCCACTTCAATTCATTGTCAATAAGGAATCCAAAAAAAAATTGTGAAGTCAATTAATCTGTTAGGCTATGTGACTGATATTCTAGAAATACTCGATAGTAGCAGCGAAGCACATGCAATTTACACAGATTTCAGTAAGGCCTTTGATTTAGTTAATCGTGATCTGTTATTAGCTAAACTACAACGTCTTGGAATACACGGATCCCTTTTTAGATGGTTTAAATCTTACTTACTGTATCGATCTCAGCTGGTTGTGGTAAAAGGTTTTTAGTCCCTGCAATCAGTAATTCCTTCGGGTGTACCTCAGGGCTCCCATTTAGGTCCCTTGCTATTCCTCCTCTACATCAATGATTTACCCCAGTTATTAAAATCAAATGTTAAGTTATATGCCGATGATTAAAGCTATACAAGAACATTAATAACAAAGCAGACGTGGAGGAGTTGCAAACTAACATCCATTTGTTGGGTATAGTAATGTGTGTAGTAGTGATTAGCTAAATAGAGTTTGTTGGTGTGTAGTTGGTCCCTTTGCGGCTGGTGAGGGCGCTGGAGGAGTTCCGGGAGCTGAACTCTGACCACTTCCGGCGCTACCAGGAGCGCCTGCGCAGCATCAACCCGCCCTGCGTGCCCTTCTTCGGGATGTACCTCACCAACATACTGCACATCGAGGAGGGGAACCTAGGTCTGTCTCTACTGCTGCTATATCTGTACTATACTATACCACTCCCATTGGTACGAGGACCCGCTGCACAGCATCGATTTTAATTGTTATAATTTGACTTTGACATATGCTAAGCGATAACATGGAATTTTGCGAATGTTTTAATAATAACAAATATTTTTAGTAAACATTAAATTATTTTAGGAAAACATTCACAAGAAAGGTTATCGTCAGGCAAGCGGCCGGCCATTGAATCGTAGCTAAAACTTTCCTCTGTATCTTTTTGTATCAGTTTTGTGTTGTGCATGTATGTAAGACTTGACTTTTACCATACGGTAAAAAAAAAATTTTGTACATTTTTAAGATTGCAGCAGACTGCAACGTACCGACGTTGGTTGGCCATTGCCACGTGATATTATTGTATTATTTTTTTTAATTTTATTTTGTTCTATTTTATTATGTTTTTTTTTATAATGCATCATGAATCTGAAATAAAATCATATTATTATTATTTTACTATTATCGTTTAACAATTATAGTCGAAAGCACTTCTTTCGGTCATATGATGTCCCATAGTCGGGTTGATGACCGCACCGCTACCTGTGATGGTTAAAATAATACAATCAAAGCACAAAATTCGCGTCTGGCCAATGAATCTCGATGGCCTAGTAGTTCGCCTTGTTGCGTAAAGACGGGGTCGCGAATTCAAATCTCGCTCTAGAGGAAAATTTTAAATAGCAGTGTCAATGTTATATTTGCTTAGCATGCTTTCAAGACGAAAATCTGTCGCCAAGCACCTAACAGTGTTCTGGCAGCGGTCCTTGAGTAAAATTACAGGCTCATAAGACTTAACAACTTCATGTCTGAGGGTGACAGAGGCAGTGCAATTCGTCACTTGTTATGACATACATCTGTTATAGACAGAATTATGTTATCCCTTAACATCAGGTCAGTGTGGCTGTTCAGCTTAAATGCTCACGGCTATGTAAATGTTTAGCTAAAATCACAAAAAAATGCGAGAATCATATATGGAAATTATATATAGAAATTATTAGAAACGATAATGCTTTATAACATGTATGAATGCTAATTGTATAATGTTATTAATAATAGTTATTGTGTTTCCAGATTACCTACCGAATTCTGAACTAATAAACTTCTCGAAACGTCGGAAAGTAGCGGAGATCACCGGCGAGATACAACAGTACCAGAACCAGCCGTACTGTCTCACTGTCGAACCCAGGACTAGGGTGAGTCAACACCTCTATCTATCTCTCTACTCTCATCAAGCATCATACAGTCAAAAATACTATAGAGACCGTGTGTAGCTTTCGCAGCGTGTCCACTTTATGATGAAGAAAAAAAAAATATTAAGGCGAGTGAACCGAGCCCTACCACTATCCCACAACTTAAACATTTTGTGGTATACTTTACTGACAAACTATTACGCCTTTAGATTTGTGCTACATAGTGAACAACATAGTGATTTAACTTCATATCTAGATGTGTTATCTGTCTAAAAAATATAATTTTATAAATATTAAAATAAATGATGATTAACAATTTTGTATTCATTGGATTGAATTGTTGTACTACTTACGCCATCTGTTAGAAATCCAAAGATTTAACATTGCTGCATCATAACTATACTCAATACTCAAATACATCGTAGTTAATCTACTTAATACTAGATGACACCACTAGAATCTGTCAACCTAAGGGGACAACCGACACCGATTCGGTATGAGGGGTGCAACTAGCCCACGGGGTTAAACTGTACACGAATCGATAAAATTGTTTTTGTATATAAAAATGTTTGTACCTTACAGCAATTCCTGGAGAGCCTGGACCCGTTCCCCGGGAAGGATGACAATGAGATCACCAACTATCTGTACGCGAAGAGTTTGGAGATAGAGCCCAGACCACCAGTCAAACAGATGCCCAAGTTTGTAAGTATCAAGTAGATAATATTACGGACGAAAAGAAAAAAAATATATAGAAAAATCTGTTGGTAAACAAGAGTCAAAGCTCGAGAAAGTACATATTCCATCATTGCCTGAAATATAAGCTTAAAAAAAATTTTTGTACATTAACACAATACAATAAAACTGTCCAAATGTGAGTCCAGTCTCGTTCTTGGGCCGAGCTTAATGTTTGGTTCAACATAAGTAACATTTGGTAAAGAAAACTAAACATTTGGTCTTTTTTTAATTTAAGAGAAGATTATTAGCGGCGAACAACTTAGTGATCATAGATAACACATTATTTACAAATTGAATGAGCTCACTTCCTTTCCTATCTACTTTAAAAGTCAGATAGGTATCATCTGCCAATAAAACAATATCGCAGAAATCTTTGACCATGCAAGGCAGATCATTAATATACACTATAAACAGAAAAGGTCCCAAAATTGATCCCTGCGGTACACCTATTTTTACCAAAGATCCGGAAGAAGTATTGCCATTTATTCCAACGTTACAGAAGGACATTTATAAAATGCCAAAGTAGTTCTGACCTATATTTTGTGAATCTAGTATTTATTTATAACAAGTAACTTGTATGTGTGTTTTTTTCACTGGACAGCCCCGCAAGTACCCGGAGCTGTCCCTGAAGCAGGTGAAGGTCTCCCGGAGGACGCACCACGACTCGCAACAACAACAACACGCCAACAACAACGACGACAACCTCAGTATGTACATTATACTTCATACTTAACCCACTGTCACTACTTTATCGGCAGGACCACGAAGTCCTACTTTATTAGGCCTTACTATACTCCAGCGAGGGACAGCTGAAAAGTTCTAAGAGTAGGGCCTAGGGTATAAAAATCTGACATATAAATGTGATAGTTATTTGTTAAACAGGGCTGCAATGTTATTATGTGTGGGTACATTTATTGAACTCTGAGGAAGTGAAGGATGATAGAATTGAATCATGGCCAAAGTAAGTGGTTCAAATATAGAATCCTGAGCGTACTGAAGGATTAAAAGGTACGAGACGCAAAATAATGGAACTTCCGAGCATAACACACAATTTTTCACCTCACTACAGCGAGGGGAATATTAGTTACAATAAAAACGAATTAGATAATGTAGTAAACTCGCGTTAGTTTATAGTAAAAAGTAAAAGTAAAATCGCTCACATCTAAAGTAAACTGATTTTTCTGAAACGGTTCGAATTTCAAAAATCTTTCTCACGCTAGCGAATGAAAAGTACTTTTATACTACACCTGCTCGGAAAGTACCTTGATACTTTATAAAATTTACGGTAGAAAGTACGACATTGCATATCGAACAAATATGCGGGGAGAAAACGCATCTGAGCGGGAGAGAAAAGTGTATGGAAATCCATTTCTTACGTTGTTTTTCTTTTTTAATTTTGGGTAAGACTATGCGCTGGTAACCTAAATATCAAAAGGCAAAAAGTTTTTACAGTGAGTTTTTATCTCCAAGTTCGCAAAATGACACTGGCCACTAGCTGTGTGTTGGATGGTGTCAAACAATTTGAAAAAAGAACATGTGAAAATTGCAGACGCCATTGGCGCCATTTTCAATTTGTGTGTTGTTTGAGGATTCAGTTTTCGTAGAAAAGTAAAATTCAAACGACACCCTCGACGGTAATCGGTCACTTTCTCCTCTCGGTGAACAATGTACTATTCCAAGCCGAAGTCTAATTATAAACAACACCTTTCTGAGTTTGTGAGGTAAAAATTAATGTATTACATCTTTGTCCTCATAATGTTCCTCTTTGTTTACTCTTCCAAGATTTCATGACGATTAATAAATGAATCATCAAATGTTCGCACTAATTTCGGTCTTTCTTCAAATAGTTTTATTATAATACGAACTTCAGTTTGAGATTGGTACTTCAGAATATAAATGACCATCATTTTCGGAATTAGTCTCTAAGAATTTGCAGTAAATGGCAAGCAACGGCGAAAATCGTCGACAAAATTGAGGAAAATAATGTAATCAAACGGATTATAGTCCGTGCGTGTAGCGTGACTTGCCCTTTATAGATAACTAGCTTTCCGGGCGCGGCTCCGCCCGCGCGTATGTCGGTTATCGCGCGAAAACATTAACCTCTTTTGCGCAGTCGGATAAAAACTATCCTATGTTTTTATTCGGGTCTCAAAATATCTCCATACCAAATTTCATTCAAATCGGTCCAGTAGTTTTGGCGTGAAAGCGTAACAGACAGACAGACAGACAGAGTTACTTTCGCATTTATAATATTAGTACTGACTAGCACAATGAAATTTAATTTATAAAAGCTGAGATTGCGTGTCTCTAATAAATCAAAATTCTTAAAGTGTATAAGGTCTGAATGAGATAGATAGTCCATTATCAGTGTGTGTATAGTATATAGATATGTAATGTGTGTAAGAGAGAGTATATGTATAAGTGCCTTATGTATTGTTGTATCAGGCGTGCTGCAGCTGTCGCCGACGGGCAGCGCGGGCCCGTGGGACGGCTGCTCGGTGGCCTCGCTCGCCACGCATCACGACGAACATAGAGGTACACACACCTACACACACACACACACACCCTCTCACCCACAAACACACCCTCACACCCACTTGTACACATCCTCCTATTTTACATCTAATATATTCACTTGTTATCACTATATTACAGACCTTTCCAGCCACAAAAGTGCGCCCTACCCAATTGGTGTATTTTATGGGATTGTGACTGAAATCGCTCGAGTCCCACCTGATGTTAAGCGGTATCCTCTGCTTATAACAGATACTTTTCGTCACAAGTGCTAAACTACTCTGCGCCCGTCACCCTAAGACGTATATTTGTTAAGTATAATGTGCCTTTTTATATAGGATAGGAGGGCAAACGAGCAGGCGGCTCACCTGTAATTGTATAATCATTCACTGTCAAGGACTGCTGCCGGAGTACACTGTTAGGTGCTTGGCGACAGATTTCCTACTTGAGTGTAGCTAGCCGAAGAACATTCGCGATATGCCCTACTATCATATATCGTGGGTTGACAAGAAAAACTCACTAAGTACAGTTTTTGGAAAAAATGACTTTGCTTCATTAAGTTCATTATTTTTCTTAAATCTTTGCTAAGAAAAAGTCATTAAGCTAATAAGTCATCGTATTCAAGTACTAAAAAAGCAAAAACCTCATTATCTACACATGTTACCAAACTTACCGGCAGGTAAAATTCATTAATACAGCTATTAATGTTTCTAATAACTTAGGTGCCTATGATTATGCCACATGGATAAAGGTACCTAAGACGACGCAAACCGCGTGGCAATAAAACCATTGCTGATAAAATTTCTTTGGTCAAAAAACATAGAAAACTATATTTCTCAGTATTGGAAGTTGGTTCCTTTTTTCTTGTGAAAAATATTTTTCTTACTCTTTTTAGTGATAAATAATGCTTGTATGATCATTTTCTCGTCTAAAATAGTTGTCATCGTCGACAACAGCATATACCATTAAATAATCCAGATATGCGAATACATACACTATAACTTATAAACTACCCCACCGATTTTGATGAAATTTATACGGGACCACCTCGGCGGTATACCCTTGAAAATAAAATATAATTTTGAGAATCGGTCCGCAAATGGGGTAGAAATCGGTGTACATGCTTACAGCCGAACTTAGAACCTCCTTTTTTTGAAAATCGGTTAACAATAAGATCAAAATTACAAATTTACGAGACGAAAAAATTAGGTCATGTGCGGGATTTGAAGCTGAACTATAGATGTCGCTCCATCCCAATACGATGGTTAAAGAACGATAGGAAAAATTTTAGTGACTCATTGTCATTTTAGCTCAATTTGTCAGAGCATACCCCGGCTAAAGGGGTGGATGGACGCGAGTTCGAATTCCTCACATGACTTACATTTTTCCTATCGTAAATTTGTCATGTAATCCGCAGAGCATGCGTTATTGCAAACATGAAAATATCAAAAATAAGATTACAGTCACTTTTCTTTAAATAAACGAACATATTTGAAAAAAAAACAGAGTTGGTTATGTCATTAAATACCCACATAATTCAATTTGATCATAATTGAAGGCAGGTAAAAATCATTAAGTACATTTTTTTTAATTACAATGACATTACTTATGTTTTTAACAAATTATATGTATGGTGGTGTAGAATAACTATTATTCTATTACCAAACAGAATTTTAGATCACTAATGCTCAAGACTGAATTTTGAAGTAAAAAAATATTTAAAAACTCATTATCTCTAATGAACACTTAGTGCAGTTAGTGAATTTTACTTGTCAACCCACGATATGTTCTGGCAGTTGTCCTTGAGATATTCTATATTTGCCTGAGCAACATTTTTAACCGCTTCATTACTATTTAGTGAGAAGTACTCAAAAGCTAGCTTATTACATACACAACGTAAAAAATCTCCCAGTCCAAGGAACGGATAGGTCGAGATTTTGTGAGATTAATAAATATTTTAGCGTCAGCCATATAAATAAGTGTTAATGTAAATTTTATAATAATGTTTATAGGCAGTAGACAAGAAGAGCGAAACGTGGTCAGCCCGAAGTTAGAGCGAAGTTCGTTGAGTCAACTGAGTCTGTTCGATAAAGGACTGGCGTTGTTCGACAAGACGAAACCCAACTCTGTTACCAAGTAAGTCAAGTCACGTTTACTTCTCCTTGGTTTTACTTTTTTATTACAAAAATGTTTCCCTTAATTAACCTAAAACTATTCTTAAATAAAACAATGTTTCGCAATTTTGAACCTTCAGAAAGATAACAATTAATAACTCTGGCTCTCACGGTAGGATTCCCCGTGTTTGTGAGGGCTAGTCCGCTCCATTAGTGTCTATTTTAACATAACCATTTTGGCAAGTGAATTATACTGAAATATAATATAATATAAATATAATACAAATACTGAATTCCCAAAAATGTTGTCATCTCAGAAACAGTGGGATCGGCCCCTATGCGAGCTAACACGGAAAGATCTTTTAAATACGTGTTCTAGCATCGCAGATCGTGATCGTATTCTCGCTGTTTCTGTGTGGGAATCCGGTCTTTGGTTACAGGCCATTCCTTCTTACAAAACTGGTAGCCTTATAGATCCATCCGCTTTTCGTCTAGCTATTAGCTTACGCTTAGGTGCAAGGTGTTGTGTTGCACATCACTGCCAGTGTGGTACTGCAGTTGATCAACTCGGTCACCATGGCCTCTCCTGCTCTCGAAGCGTGCTCGAATTTCCCGCCACGCCAGCCTTAACGATATCATTCGCCGGGCTTTTACCAGCGCCAATGTTCCAGCTATTCTCGAACCGAATGGTCTGATGCGTGACGACGGTAAAAGACCTGACGGCATGACTCTGGTTCCGTGGAAGTTAGGACGGCCCTTAGTGTGGGACGCTACGTGCGTGGACACTTTAGCGCCGTCACATCTTTCTGAAACCAACGTGAGGGCTGGCGCTGCGGCTACTTCGGCGGAGCAACTCAAGCGGCGCAAATATGCTAACCTCGGTATGGGTTACATATTTGAGCCGTTTGGTGTGGAGACGTTGGGTCCGTGGGGACCGGGAGCTCATCGTATTTTCCAAAACCTATCTGCGCAATCTCATCGAGCGCTTGGTCGATGCGACGCGTGATCGAAATGCTGGCACATATTTGGCTCAACGAATAAGCATTGCAATTCAACGGGGCAATGCTGCCAGCAAGCTGGGCACGCTGCCAACTGGGAGTGGGCTGGAGCATTTGGACTGCCTATGAGTCTGCTATGACTTATAGGTGTCTAAATGCTTTTATTGTAGTAGCTGTAGTGTTGTATATAGTTCATAGTATTTTGTTTAATAAAGGCATACCGCCGGTAAAAAAAAAAAGTGAATTATTATTGTGTGTGTATTTGTGTGAGTTTGTGCGTACTAGAAGACCGCAGTTAGGTCGATCTGCGGTTAGGGCGAAGTTCGTTGAGTCAACTGAGATCACATTTCGAAGTATTTTGTTAATAAAGGCATATAGCTGTTAAAAAAAAACAAATTCGATTAAGTTGACAGCAACGCACTGTGGTGAGTCCATAGTTGAGCGAAGTTCGTTGAGTCAACTGAATATCTTTGATAAAAAACTGTTGTTGTCCGACAAAACAAAACCCAACTCTGTTGCTATGTAAGTCATATGTAACAGTAAATTGAAGATGTCGACTAGATGACAGCATACTGTGGTCAGTACGTGTATATCTTAATTTCAGGTGTGTAACTCATTCTGTTTACAAGCTAGAGTTTCATGACATACGGACGGACAGACAGCGGTGTGTAATTAATAGGGTGCCGTGTTGCCCATTTCGTTATGAAAATGAAAATGTTCTTTATTTCTGTATCCAAGATTTAACTAAAATTAAGGTAGGTTGAGACCTTCTAGTAAGTATACAAATACTTGTGTCAGAAGACCTCGCTCTTCCATATTCATACATTTACTTTAAATGGTTACAGATATATACTGTAAAAATTACAAAGTTATGGAAATGAATAGATTCAGGCGTTACTTTGCGGAAATCCATATTTAATAATAAATACTTTTAAAAGTATCCTATAAAACATTAAATAATATTTAAATAAAACACTTAAAAAACCATAAAATTATATTTTTTTAGAAGCGAAACTAGTCGGGTATTCTTCCGGTTAGGCTGCGTGATGTTTGTGACGTCACGTAGATGACAGGAAAATTAGGCGGAATTGTCACTAGATATATAATTTTTTGCTTTTTTAAGTGTTTTATTTAAACATTATTTAATGTTTTATAGGATACTTTTAAAAGTATTTATTATTAAAGTTATGGAACGTTAAAAATATAATGAAATGTGTATGACTGTTTCAGAAACTGCACCAAAGATGAACCGCCTTCGCCCAGAGATCGACACTCGCCGAGGCACGATCGGTGAGTGACCAATCATTTTTTTTAATGATTACCTTGATTGTTTAATGTGTATAATTTAGTTATTCTGGTAAATAATGAATTACCATTACGTACACAATCATTGCGTATATCTAGTAACAGTAGTACTCTTAGTGAACAAGTCTGTCCAATGAAGTACTACCACCGTACCTTTTTAGGGTTCCGTACCCAAAGGGTAGAAACGGGACCCTGTTACTAAGACTTCGCTGTCCGTTCGTCCGTCCGTCTATCACCAGGCTGTATCTCAAGAACGGTGATAGACAGACAGTTGAAATTTTCACAGATGATGTATTTCTGTTGCCGCTATAACAACAAATACAAAAAGTTGGCCAAGTGCGAGTCGGACTCGCGCACGTTAAAACAAAGTTTTTTTATCGATCGGGAGGTTTTGGAACATTTGTTATCCGTTCTTGGTTGGCCTTGCGATTTGCATTTTTATATATGTGTGTGTATTTTCCATAGACAATGCTGCACAGTGGCCCGCAAGCCGGCGCTGTCTCCGCGGAATGCGATCGTCGACGCGGAACTGTTCTACTCGAGGAGCAACGAACATCTCGCATGTAACAAACAGGTCAGTTCTCTTCAACTACGGTTAACTAAAGCTGGGAGAACTTCGGTCATTGACCCCGATCTATGTCATTATTCTACCGACATTTTATAAATAGTAGATTCAGGCGTTACTTTTGCGGAACTCCATATTCAATAATAAACCATATTTTAAAAATATTTTAAGAAAATGTTGAATTAGTATTACAAAAAAATCTAATGAGGAATCCTCATAATTTTCTTGGTCAGCCGTCGTGACGTCATAAACGCCACCTAGTCCAACCGAAGCAATTTTCGACTCGTTTCGATTCAACACCGAGGTCTTGACTATTGAGCCGGTCACGTCGGCTTAGCTGGAAAATTAGGCGGAATTATTACCAAATACAATTTTACATTTGTGGAATGTTTTTCTGAAATAGAAATTCAGTGTCACTCTTAAAATATTTGTTATCACTACAGACATATTATTGTTGCGCTGGGGTCAATGACCGTTTTTGCGCCAGTGACAAATTCTATATTTGTCAAAGACAAAGACCAATGATTGATAGAACTCATTTCGAATTACTGTAGGTAATTTTGTATTAATTATAAATGTGATAATGTTAGCCTGCCTCGATGGTGAGAAGAGCTGCTTTCTACTCTCGACATCGGACAAGTTATTAAGCTGTTGTACTGACAAAGGAATGTTCAGTGGCACTCCGGAGTCTGGAACTGTAGATTGCAATGGGCTCTAACCCTTTTTCGTGGGACTAAAGCATATTTGGTGACCTATGATCCTCTGTCAACCCCTTTGAGAAATACAAACATGACTACGTGCGGACTTTCCAAAAACCTTCGTCGTTACGAATTTTTTTTTTGGGTAATCAATTTCTTTTAACTTTTTACTCGATTGTTCAATCAGTATGATATTTTTTTTTGTTGGGCAGTGACTTCCAAGTTTATCCCATTTAAATGTTATCAATATCGGTCGGGTTGTTTTTAAGTTACACTCAAATAACTGAAAAAAGTATTTAAAAACTGAACCGCCGTGCAATTTCGAAAAGTATGAAATAACTTGTGTTTGAAGTCTGGCCATAAAAATGTGAGCAGAGGGTCTTGCAGCAGCACTGCACGGACTTCAATAGGTTATTTCATACTTTTCAGTAATGGAAGTAGGTTCCGTTTTTTTTCCGTATGGATAAATGATTTTGTATATACTACAGGAACGAGTCCCCCCGCTGCTGCCGCGCAACAGCACCTCCAACTGCGTGACAACTAACAACGCGACAACAACTAACAAACAACAAGACAACGAGGAGGAGCCCCCCGCGCTGCCCAAGCGGTCCAACTCGCCGCCCCCTCCCCCCAGGCACTGTGAGTACTGACATATCTTTGTGACAACTACATATAAGGTATTTTTAATATTTTTATGTATGCAATAAAAAAAAGTCCTCTCGTAAATTTGTAATGTCATCCGCAGAGCATGCGTTATTGCAAACATATAAATATTAAAATGACAGTGTTGCGTCATCATTAACAAGGTTAAAGCTAATTGCAAAATTAGTCTTGTTTGTAGTACAACGTAAGTTGAACTATAGATGTAGCTCCATCCCAATACGATGGTTAAAAAATGAGAGGAAAAATTTAAGTTATGGCTCATTGTCATGTTAGCTCAGTCGGTCAGAGCATACCCCCGCTGCGTCCACCCACCCCTTTGGGTGGATGGACGCAGGTTCGAATCCCGCACATGAATAAAATTTTTCTTCTCGTAAATTTGTTATTTTGTAAAACTAAAGAAGTAAAAAAAGTGTTCTTATTTACTAGCAGACATAGCAAGGGCATACAATAAAAAAAAAAAAAAAATTCTATAGTCTATGCTCATCAGGGATAATGTCGGATTCTAATGTTGAAAGAATTTTTGAAATCGGTCCTGTAGTTTATTCGTTACATACAAAAATATAAATCTTTCCTCTTTATAATATTAGTGTAGATCAAAGGTATCAACCACAACAGAACTGTTCAAGATTAGTAAATAGTTCGTTTGTTTTAACTAAGTATGTTTTGTTGTATTTAGAATAGAGTAGTAGATATTTATTTCTGGAAAAAAACTTAAAAAGCTTTTCATAAACAGACACAAAAATGTCAATATAAAAATGTCAAATAATGCAATGGTTATTTGTTTGTAGCTGCAAAGTAGTTCTTTGGTGTGAGTATTTGTATTGAAACCTGAAGCAGCGAAGGGATGTAGTGAGTAAATTAAAAATACAATCCTGAGCGTACCGAAGGTTTCAAAGGTACTAGACGCAAGGAAACTTTGCTGCCGAGCAGTACACACAGTACACACGGTATGTTACCTCATTCTAGTCAGGAAAATGTGTAAGAAAAGCATAAACAATGTAGTAGTACATATAATGTTTCGAAGGATGCGCAGAATAAATAAAACGATGACCGCTATGGAGCAGAAGTGTTATCACAAAAAGCAACCTCAATGACAAGTTTCTTATTATTATCCTACCTACACAAATAGGTAGCCTACCCACATGTACTACAGTACATATGTAGCGTGAATTTGTAGTCATAGTATGAAACAAAGTCGCTTCCCGCTGTCTGTCCCTATGTATATCCCACACCAACCATTTTTTATCCTACACTTTTCATGAGAATAATGGCTTATTTACGAAGCAATTTTAAGCAATACAGCAATAATCCTTATCCCATTTAGTACCTTAAGGATCCGTTTCAGAATGTCCTAATAAAGTTTCGGGTTGCTAACCAACACATAAAATAACTGAATGATAAAAATTACAGTTAACATGCAGCGCGTTTCAAGCTTTAACCGATGGATAGGCTAAATCGATGACTGTAAAACGCAAAGATAGTGTTTTGTTTAATAAATATATTCCGGGTAGTAAACAGGAACCTACTCGAACATTCTGAAACAGGCCCTAAATATATTGTGCATTTAATATAGATAAATATATTTCCTCAGCATATAATTTAAATTAATATTTTCGAAGATTAGTTTAAGGAGGGTCGCTAGTAAAAAATAAAAGTTGAATTACTAAAATTGCTGATAATTAAATTAGATTTATTTATTTGCAACTCTTAAAGATATTCGAATCAAACTCTTTTTCCTTGCTATCGGTTAAAAATCACATTTCGGAGGTTTAGAAGTGAAAATGATTATTTACATATTTTACTTCATTTTAGTTAAGTTGGTAATGCATTATTTTATTTATATGAGATTGTGATTGAACATACCTGATGTTAAGCGGTAACATCTGCTTATAACAGATGTATTTCATCACTTGTGACTGCACTGCGCCCGTCACCCTGAGACATACTGTTGTCATACACATACAGTCCCATGTGCCTGTAATTTTACTGACTCTCAAAGACTGCTGCCGAAAGATTGTTAGGAACATAGCGACAGATGTTCTACATGAGGGTAACTACCCGTTGGGGATCGACCTGCGGCACGGCACACAGTGGGCTGGGATTACAAAGTTGGGTCTGAAGAACTAAAATGTATAAATGTTTTTTTAGTATCTAGACATAAATTTAAAAAGTTTTTACTCCTGACTTTTTTTAATTGGCCTCGTACTTTCGGAGATATAGATATCAAATTTGTATGAAGAGTCACGAAATTTTAGTTTAGCAATTTATTCCAATTAATTTGAAATTGAAAATAATGTACACTAAACGGCCTGAAGTACTTCAATACTTACTTTGTACTTTAAATAAAAAAAATTGTTCGACATTTTCCACCACCATAGGTAATATAGGTAGGTATGACGTAATTTGTTTTGACACTTATTTCCGGGAATCAAGAGATAGGAATGCGCGACCGCAACATCAAGTTTTGACACGTGTCGTTACCTGATTGGTGCAACGATATAATAGGGCACAAAATGTACTATTGCGTTCAAACGTACTTCAGTGTTCTATTACCCACCATAATAGACGCACTACCCTCACATATATATTACATAAACAAATAAGTGAAGTGAGTGTGAGTTATTTTGTGTTTGTGAAAATGTTTGAAGATTTGGTGACCAACCTTGACCTTTTTAATATTTTAAAAAACAGTGGCAGTATTGAAAATAATGACAGTTTGTGTGGTGAGATAAGGTCTAAATTTTTAGCCGAATTAAGTGATCAACATGAAAAGACCTTAAAGTTATTTTGTGCAAAATTGTGTTATAATTTAAATAGAAGATGAGAAAACGCTCATCGTAAAGAAACTATATTCAGAACTAAAAATAGCGAATGGTTACAAGAAACCATAATGTGGCCAGATTTTATTAAGTGTTTAATAACCATTAATGAAGATCAACCAGCACCGATTAACTTAGTATTTATCACCAGCAAAAGTTTCTGTCGCTGTCTCCACCGAGCAAAGCCCTAGAAAAGTGTCCCTCATCCTAGCGTACTCACCTAAGAAATTTTTAATTTTGACTATGCCAAAAAATAGTGCTGAAATAGTGACAAGTAGTGCCGTAAGAAAGAAAAATAGTGCCACTATATAAAAAAAGTTACAGCTATAGTTTGGTGAGTTCGCTAGGATGATATCATTCTGGCGTACTCACCTCTCGTCCGTAAAAACGGCTCAAGCTATAATTGAGGTTAATATTTCAAAAAATAGTGCCAAAATAATGATCACGGTACACCAAGTCTCAAAAATAGTGCTTCACACAGTCAAAAGTTATTCAGGTCTCTTGGTGATTAAGCTAGGGTGAGCCTCATCCTAGCGTACTCACCTCGATATCTCAGGAATGGCTGCAAATTTCAATTCGTTCTTGGTCTCAAAAAATAGTGCTTAAATAGTGACAAATAGTGCCACAAAAAAGAAAAATAGTGCCACTCAATTAAAAAGTTACAGCTATAGTTTGGTGAGTTCGCTAGGATGATATCATTCTAGCGTACTCACCTCTCGTCCGTAAAAACGGCTCAACCTACAATTGAGATTAATATTTAAAAAAATAGTGCCAAAATAGTGACCACGGTGTACCAAGTCTCAAAAATAGTGCTTCACACAGTCAAAAGTTATTCAGGTCTCTTGGTGAGTAAGCTGGGGTGAGGCTCATCCTAGCGTACTCACCTCGATATCTCAGGAATGGCTGCGAATTTAAATTTGTTCTTGGTCTCAAAAAATAGTGCTGAAATAGTGACTAACTATGGCAGAAAAATCAACTTGGTTCAAAACAAATAACATAGCTAAAAATACATTGGAAGTCCCACATACATTTTGTTTGGTCTACTACCTTGGAGAAAGTAACCCATAGAGAAGCCATGGTAGCTGCTTTGTACCAAATAAATTCAGTCAATTTTTCTCTTATCAATGCTTTTTCTAATTGGCTAAGCAAACAACGAATCGAACTCTTCAAAATTTAAAATATTATTTTTCCTAGTGAGGTGCTTACAGTATCGTAATGTTTTTTTTTTTATAACTGATAAGTTTTATTAAAAATCATATTGGATATTACAGGTTATTTAGGGATGATACTATGACTTGTACCATATTCACTTAATTTTAGTTATGTGAGACATAGTCCTTACTTTATGTATTTATTTCCTATAGTAAAATTAAAACTTATAAAACGATATATGTTAAGCACTCATTCTAACTTTTTTTTATGCCTGATAGGTTAGCCTTTGACCACTATCACACTTCATTTAAAATGTTACAAATTGACTTATTTTGGCTATTCTATAACCTTTAAATCAAATTTTGTTAAACAAGACCATAAGATATATAATTGATCTGGCAATAGATATGTCGAAATTACATAGAAACCCTCGGTCACGGAATAACAACCATTTTTGTAAACACAGTGCAAATAGTCGCATTTGGCTTCCATTTCGGATAAGACCGTAGTGACAAATTTACATAGGTATCGATAGATTTTGTAGTTATAGATAGTGTGTGCGTTTTTGTAACAACTTAATTTGTGCACCCTAATTCTCAGGAATAAGGTTTTTTATAGCTTATTTCGTACTATCCATACTTATCCAGATACAGCATTTGTCGGGTAAGACCGGCATACTTCGCACTTCCAGGGGTGCAAAACATATCTTACGTTGAATAATAATTAATGATTTTATATAGTACAATGTTATTACAAAACTTCCAAGCTTATACGAGTACGTAATCGATAAAATTAAAAATGTTTCTAGTAATAGTTTTGGATAAATTTAATAGAAAAAAATAAAGGAGTGCTTAGTATTAAAATAATAAGATTCAAAATCGTAGGTAAATAACTACTAACCTTAGGGACTGCTCTTAAGTAAAACCTAAAATTACTAGCAAAATTTATTTGCATTTTTTGTAAACAAAATAATCAGTCTTTTATTTAACAAACGAAAAAAAACTAAAAGAAATTAAGATTTAACATACTTTGAAGTATAAGTAAGTAAGTAAATGTAACCAACAAAGACGGTAATTTTAAAAAGAAGCTTAATTAGACACCAAACGATGACGACTTATGACTGTGGAAAAGACCAGCATATGACATTTATTACCCTCCAAAACCTAGACGGACTTCCCCAATACATATTTAGAGGTTAGTTATTATTTTCATCATGAATAACATAGTACAATACGTGTATAGCACCAATGTCATATAATAAATAAATAGATATATTCATAAAAAAATTATTTACTTGCATAGATCTGAAAAACCACTAAGATTTAAACACTTCTTAACATTTTTGTTAGTACGTGGTACACACCCAAAGCAAGTCGCGCACCATACTAAATTAAAAAAACTATTTTTTTCCGTTTTCACTACATGCACCGCCATTTCTGTCAATGTATAAAAACTAAAACGGCTTCATTAGCCTGTTGATTGTGTTGCCATCTTCGAAAGTCTGCTGATTTTTTTGTAATTTTCGATGTACGATCTTTCCCGACAGGCGGTCTTCGCCGAGTTGACCTTACTAGCGAGTAAGGTCAACTCGGTTGAACTCAAGGGCAGCTGTCAGAAAACACCGTTAGGCACTTGGCGACAGATTTTCTAATTGAGGATGGTAGCTAGCCAGGCAGGCATTCGCAAATGCTATACCAACATGCTATAACGACTGCTATCCTAAGACAAAAACCAGGACCGACGGCTAAACGTGCCCTCTGAAGCACGGAAGCGCTCAATATTAATGTCACTAGCGGTCACCCATTTAACTCATGACCGCGGCGGACGTTGCATAACTTTGCTGATCGATTAGGAACAGCTAAACAAACCTTGCTACTCGCGCTTCAAAACTTATATTATTTTATGGTGTTTTAATCTTCTGTATTTCTTTCTTGCATCTGTATAAAAACAGATTTAAAAGCGGTGTATGGCTATTTGAATTTAATAATGTACATGTTATTACTTTAAGTGTAAAAAAATCAAATCACGAAATTTTGAAAGTACTCCTTAATGAATAGATAGTATTATATTGAATTTGCAAATAATTCCTACTCAAGCTTGTTATAAGAAAGTAATTTTGATGTTGTTATAAACTAGCAATAGATTGAATAATAAGAAACTAGCTATGCACATTTAGTAAATTATTACAATGGTGACACATAATGTTACACATAGAAAGTAGTTTTTACAGTCTACCTACTTCCTATAGCCAAGCAGATAATAACATAATAGTCACACTCAACGCTCAAGATAGAATAGAGACGCATACGTTGTATTTCATCAAAATATTGATTTTATCGATTAAATTAGCACATTAATAACGTCCCATCCCTGTAAACCACGTGGTTGCTTAGCCAATTAGAAAGAGTTTTGATAAGAGAAAAATTTACTGAATTTATTTCGTACAAAGCAACTAGAATGGCTTCTCTATGGGTTACTTTCTCGAAGGTACTAGACCAAACAAAATGTATGTGGGACTTCCAATGTATTTTTAGCTATGTTCTATGTTTTGAACCAAGTTGATTTTTCTGCCATAGTTAGTCACTATTTCAGCACTATTTTTTGAGACCAAGAACAAATTGAAATTCGCAGCCATTCCTGAGATATCGAGGTGAGTACGCTAGGATGAGCCTCACCCCAGCTTACTCACCAAGAGACCTGAATAACTTTTGACTGTGTGAAGCACTATTTTTGAGACTTGGTACACCGTGGTCACTATTTTGGCACTATTTTTTTAAATATTAATCTCAATTGTAGGTTGAGCCGTTTTTACGGACGAGAGGTGAGTACGCTAGAATGATATCATCCTAGCGAACTCACCAAACTATAGCTGTAACTTTTTTAATTGAGTGGCACTATTTTTCTTTTTTGTGGCACCATTTGTCACTATTTAAGCACTATTTTTTGAGACCAAGAACGTATTGAAATTTGCAGCCATTCCTGAGATATCGAGGTGAGTACGCTAGGATGAGCCTCACCCTAGCTTACTCACCAAGAGACCTGAATAACTTTTGACTGTGTGAAGCACTATTTTTGAGACTTGGTGTACCATGGTCACTATTTTGGCACTATTTTTTGAGATATTAATCTTAATTGTAGCTTGAGCCGTTTTTACGGACGAGAGGTGAGTATGCTAGAATGATATCATCCTAGCGACCTCACCAAACTATAGCTGTAACTTTTTTTATATAGTGGCACTATTTTTCTTTCTAACGGCACTATTTGTCACTATTTCAGCACTATTTTTTGGCATAGTCAAAATCAAAAATTTCTTAGGTGAGTACGCTAGGATGAGGGACACCTAGAAAACCGTTTTGTGAATTAGCGCCTAAACAGAAAAAAAGACGAGCAGAAAACTTTCATTTATCTTCGGACGAAATAAAATAAGCATATTTTAAACAAATTAAAAAAAAAAAAATACAAAAAGAAACTGGTCGGAGCAATATCCGGTAAATATTACGCGAGTCCTAGCCGGTTACTAAATAATAATATTTTAAACAGTTGCAAGCGGATGGTAATTATGAGATTGCTAAAATACTAGAACATTTACTTAAGAATCCCCAAGATGTAAAAAAAGTTAAGAAGCGCATATCTGTTAAAGAAACAAAATCTGTATTTTCTCTAGATAAGGCTTTAGGATTATTTTTATCACTTAAGCTGACCAAGTGGCAATACAACACTTTAAGAAAAAGTGTTAACGAGAATGACGGTGATATATTTCCATCTTATTATCAAGTGCAACATGCGAAACAGGAATGCTTTCCACCAAAAGATGCTATTACAGTGACGGACACCTCAGCCAAAATAAAGTTACAAGCTCTATTGGATATAACGACAAGAAGAATAACTACATCACTCGTCATAGATAGTGGTTGTAATGAATTTATACTAATCAGTGAGTGGGGATTTGACGGTGCTTCAAATCAAGCCAATTACAAACAAAAAGTGCAAACAAACTATGAACAAGAAAGTGAACTGGATGATTCAAGCATATTTATGAGAAGTTTAGTGCCAATAAAATTAATGTGGGGTGAACAAGTTATCTGGACAAACGATTCACTAAATTCATCATACTGGTGTCGTCCAATCTTTTTCGAATTTGTGAAAGAAAATAAAATAACTATTTTGCGTAAAAAAAGTGCTATTGAGGAAGAGATTGTTAATTTAGTAAAAACAGAAGTTGGAGAAATAAAGATTTCACACTCTTTATTAATGACAATGATAGACGGAAAAGCAACATCAATTTTATGTGATACTTCATCTCAGAGATGCGACATTTGTAAAGCCACTCCAACTGAGATGAATAATTTGCCCTTAATTGCATCAAAACCGACAGATCTAGATCTCTGTTAATATGGATTGTCATCATTGCATATCTGGATACGAATGATGGAATGCATTCTGCATATAGCTTACAGATTAACGATAAAGACATGGTCAGTAAAGTGAGACAACAAGTGCATCATGGAAAGCAGGAAGAAAAATATACAAGATGCTTTTAAAAATAGAATGGGACTTCTGATAGATGTTGTCAAACAAGGGCACGGCTCCACGAATGACGGAAATACTGCTAGAATATGTTTTGCAAACCCAAACGTGACTGCTGAGATAACTGGTGTTAGTGAAGACTTAATTAGGCGGTTTGCAACCATTTTAGAGGCAATTTCATCAGGTTACCACATTAACACAGTCAAATTTCACGAATATACTCAAGTGACCATGCAACTGTATTTAAAATTATATGGCTGGTATCATAGAGATATAAATACTATTTAGAGTGGCAGCCATGTCAGTTTACTTAGAAAATGAGCGTAGCCAGTTCAACACATGTAAATGATACTTGACATTACATCTTTATTGTTCACTACAAACAATCCGATTCCCTGATTAGTCCCATTTTTACCCAATTGAAACGTTTAATAAACCAATTTATAACATTTGAAATTACACCTCATCTAAAGAGTGGTAAGATTTAATTTCTTGTGAACTTTGTCAAGCTATCCCTTTCAGTGAGAGAGACAGATATATGGTAATTCCCCTAATATCTGGTGAAATTTGCCAGTTGACAATATCTGTACAGTAATTGTGCAGTCTCTCAGTCAAGTAAAATTCAATTTTAAAATCGTTCCTTGGTAAAATCTGAGCATCGACCATTGAAAAATAGTTCACAAGTAACTGCACGAAAAATGATTACGAGAAAATAATTATTGGGATAGCTAGTAAAATTTTACCTTTTTTTTATTTATTTATTTGGAACAAAAAGTGGTATCCCATTGTCAAAGTAGCCAGTGATGCAGTACATTTTTATCGATAAACTTTTCCATAGGCTTAAAACGATTTATAGGTGATGCGTTGATGTACTGTGCGTTTGAGCTATAATAAGTTTTTATGCGGTTTTATATAATCATTTGAATATGTAGTAATGACAGGCAAGTAAGCGTCTTGACTGAACCCTATAGCCAACTAGTATGTCTATACCAAAAGCTTTAAAGACCGCTGAAAACAGAAGCACGTGGAAGAGCATAGTACATCGAGCGATTAACACTACTTCAGACTAGACACGACCTTCAGCAGTGAAGATGCTGAATAAGAAAAAGACGATAAAAATAAAATTACTGCGAAGCACAGCTTAATTTCGATATAATATGTTACAGGCTTGCTTATTTGTAGTAAAATTATTACAAACACTTGAAATTCGCGTAGAGGGTGGTATTAGAGATAGGCACAGATAGGGATTCAGGAAAATCAGGGAGACCGACACAATAGTAACTACCAGCTAATTAAATTGGTAATCATTTTATTTCCATTGAAACGAATTGTACTTATTGCATAATCGGCGATTGCTTTTTCTAGATATTATTATTTAGCAAAAACTGAAAACAGTATATTTGTGTATTTCTCTATTACACATTTTAACAAATGAATTCAATGGCAGCCAATGAGATATTCTCCTTATTGATGATAACGAAAATCTCCAAAATAGACTAAGTCATAACCTAAAAGTTCGCGTGTTCGGTTCCATTCACGTCTACGTTGCTGCAACACACCCCGCGATGCTGCGACGCACATATGAACTAATCCAAAGGGAAAAAAAAAAAAAAAAAACATGTTATGTTGTCAAAGTAGCTTTGGTCTGTCATGGTGAAAGAACACTGCTTGAAATCCCTGTCAATGCCATTCAAGTTGAGTGTGTAGAACCTCCTCTTAGCCTTCGCAGGCAGTTTCTCTCCGATAAATTCCTTTTTAAATTAGCTTAAAACTCAAACTTTTCTTGAAAAAAACTAGATTATTTACTGACATTATATAACTCATGCAATAAAGCTTCATCTGAGAACTTCCTTTGTCTCCTCCGCAGCTATTTACAATTCACCCTTATTCCTTATTCCCTCCTTCAGAATCCTGTTATGCCTTTGTACTCATCATCTTACGAATCATTCGTTTTCAAACCTAACATTATATTGGATTTTGGTATTGATAAAAACACAATAGAAGCTAATAAGTTTTTCATAAATAAATTCTTCACAGAATACAAGGTCTGGACTGCCATGCAGATGCTTCTAAAAATCTAGTCCAATTGGTGTTGTAGTTTGGATCCCATCTACGAGAATAATTTTCAATTATAAATGTCCTTCTACCACTTTCGTCTTTTCAGGAGAAGCCATCGCAATTCTGGAAGCCATCCTTTTTGTAATATCACACAATCTGAACAAAACTATCATATTTTCAGAAACCAAAAGCTGCCTCCAATCTATTCTTGCTAACCCATTTCGGTCCAAATCTAGGTTCCCAATTTTATTGTTTTAAAAATAAGAAATGCCCTTTTCGAATGTAGCTCTCACGGCAAAAATGTGATCCTTGCCTAGATTCCTGGTCACGCCGGCACAGTGCGCAACGAATCTCAAGATCAAGATATCTGTTCGACTTTAAAACCATCTTTAAAAAAACCTTGAAACCAGAAATGGCAAATTTCTAGAATATTAAAAGGTAAATTCTATGGTAAAATTCAAACTCAGGTTCTCAATATTCCAAAACGCTGATAAAGTGACCACCTCTACAATATGCCGTCCGAGTTGAAACTATTCCTGTAACCCATTCTTCCTGGCCAAACTTATAACTCCCTCTGTGAATGTTGTTTGGACGAAGGAAATGTGAAACACATATTCTTCTGTTGTCCCAAAATAAACTCTTCTCTCTACAATATTATCCCTAGAGATATCCCTCGCCCTTTCTCCGTCAAACGTATCCTCTCCTTAGTATTTATCCATATTCAAATAAAGCCGTAAATTAACTGTTCATATATTATATAACTTAGCCAAAAGTTGTTCCCACTTCCCAGGTGTTCTATATTGTCCCTATATATAATGAATTTGTGTGTGTACGTTTGTGTGTGTATATACATGTTTGTTCTTCCAGTAGTTAGATGAACTAACATCTAATGTTTCAGCACCAATTTTGGCTTGGGCAGTTCTCAACGGACATAACTCATTAAAACTAAACAATCTCCTTCGTTTGATGGTCTATCTAACTATGTGACATTGGTGAAATTGTGGTGGTGCCCACAGAAGCCACAAAACAAGAGTTGAAGTTGAAATCACAACCTTGAAAGATTGCGTGTTCTTGTAAATATTTGAATAATTTGTTAATTTAATTGATGTTTACCTTCTGACCTACACGTGTATTTTTACGGCCAGGTAAAAGTTTTATATGCACTAAAAGCAGTGGGACAGATGGTGCTTGCTTTCGTAGGTCTAACAGGAAAGCTCCAAATTAGATATTGGAATGAGGTGACATTTAGTGACTAACAATTTATCGATAAATTTGTCGATAAAAAAATCATGAATCACTAATATGTCAGATTGCACCGACTTTGTTCATGAGCGAAATATAAAACATTTAGGAATAATTTATTAAGTTTTCCAGTGATAGGATATTCCTACTTTCTTTACATTTGTGACATTGCTATTAAATCTGCAACTTATAATAGCACAACGCGGCATTTTCATATAAATTGACGGAGATGCATGCGGCGCGTTAGCCGCGGGTCGACTGTCAGTAGCATTATAGTTCGTTGACGTAAATACTCCTGTTTAGGAGTATGGTGAGCTCGCTTGCCACGCCCCCTTCACCTTTCTATTGCTTTCTCTTTTCTGTGGCTGGTATTATATGCCTTCAAGTGTTTATAAAGTTCTTATGCATGGTGCAGCTATTATTGAAAGTTTTGGTCTAATGCCAATTGGACAGCTATCTGAAGAAGCTGCTGAAGCTAGAAATAAAGACTTTCGTAGGTACCGCCAACACCATTCCAGGAAATTCAGTAGAAAAACTACAAATGAAGACATTTTAAATAATTTGTTGACCAGCTCTGATCCACTCATCTCAGCGAAACGCCACAAACTTCACAGAAAACATAAAACTTTGTCAGATGAAGCACAAAGTTTATTAATAATTGAACAAACGGAAACATTTGCTGATGACGAATACGAAAATTTTGCATTAGTTAATATGGATACTCTTGATAATGATTAAATTGAAAAAATGCAGTGACCAGTACCTGATTGTGATTTTTACTTATTTTATTAGTCCTTAGTGGATTAGGCCTAACGGGGAGACCATTACATAAAAAAACGCGCCTGATTCTTAACCTCTATGATGGTGTGGAATAGAGAACAAAATTTGAAATTGCGCCTAAATCGCAATAACTCGCAACCCGAGAATAGGTGCTAAAATAGGACACATATACGTACTATACATACGTAAAGTCAATTCTTTGAGAAAATTTGAGAATTTCTAGATTTTCAAGTGTTTTTGTTTTGCTTCATACAAAAATTACTTTGGTTATTAATAACTCCGAAAATACTCAAGTAATCTAAACGACCATCTTATAAATAATTACTTATAATCAATAGATAAATCCAACGCACTATTTAAAATTTCAGAAAAATAAACTTTTTTTTAAACGCTAAGTCCTCTACCGGTCCGTTTCAGCCTACTGTGCGGCAGTTCATAGCTGTTACCGCTTGGCTATCACTGCACTACACCTATCACTGTGTACAATAAGTAAGAGTGTGTATATATGTATGTATGTGTGTATGTCCGCAGCTACGTCATCGACGTCGACTAGCGACGTGCCGCCGGAGCCGCCCGACCGGCCCATGCCCAGCCCGAAGCACGAACTCTTCAGGTAATGTACATATATATATTATAATATTTTATCAAAACGATTAAAAAAAAACTACTTATAACCTAAGACACGTAAGCCTAACCTAAGGCATTAATAGGGATAACTCAAATACTACTCGTCAGATTTCACTCAAATTTAAATGGGACCACTTGACAAGCACCAACTTTCGAATATAAAAAAAATAATCAAAAAAGGTACACTCTGTAGAGAGCTATCAGGTAACACACACAAAAAACAGTCAAATTGAGAACCTCACCCTATTTTTGATGTCAGTTTAATATAACCTTAAGTTCTATTTAACAATTAGTCTATATGTAGCGATTTCTACCAGACAGCAGCAACATTGGATGGACACAAACAATAATAGATATACACTGAGATGCGCTGTACATGACAAATTTCTTCTATTCGAACTGTCACTTATGTCACTATCACTATCTGTGTCACTGTCACTACGTTTCGAAGTCGCTGACACGAACAACTTCAAATAAATTCGTAACAGGTCGGAAAATTTTCCGATAAATATAACGCGAGTCCTAGCCGGATGCTAAACAGTAGTTATGTATTGTTTACTCAATAAGGTCTGAACGATGACAGTACACATGCTACGGTACAAAGAAGGTTTCTATTTCGGCTTCTGCTATACCGGATTAAAAAATAATTTAATTTAATTTGTGTTTCTCCCTTCTAAAGTTGTGGCGAAAAAAGTTATATAATTTCATTCCTGCCCTCCGTAACAGTTAAGGAATGTTGTATGGATATCCATACGTGTCCTTTTAGCGTCCTTTTGTTTTTTTAGCTGCGAACATAAAGAAAATACAAACGTGAAATCTCAAAAAGGGTTTTATATCCACTAATTAGACTTTACTAGAAAATAGAAGTGAGATTTTCTTATACTCGATTTCCTATGAGTTGGCAACCTTTTACTGAACTCCGAAATAAAAGCGTGGTCATTTATTTGATTTGTTAAATTTAGTTTTTTACTAAATTAATACCAGTTACAGTACGCTTTTTTATTATTCTAAATATGTTTTCACAATGTCATCTGATAGTGAAAGTAACGATTTTATAATGATGACGCCACCAGAAATAAAAAAAATACAGCTTAAGAAGTCATAAAGAACTTACTTACTGTGAATTCTAGAGACAAATACGAGGAAAACTTATAATTATTATTTAATTTCCTCGTAGGTGTAGGATAAAGTACTTTGTATCACTCGGGAGAAAGTTCTGATTCTGTTCGCATGTTTCCTTTAAGTTCTTCGCTGCGCGTCGCTGCGATCGTTTTCCTACTCGGTGTTCAATGTATTATTGTTAGGTATAATAGAAGTCAATCATAAGTTTGTTAGCAATTTTCCAATAAAATTAAATAAAAGGAAATGGGATCGAAGGGATAATGTGATCTATGACTATTCTTCGATACTCGCGAATTACGTCATCAATTTTATGACAGTAGTTGTGGAGCTAGCAACAGAACAAATAACCTGTCATCTGTCATATACGTCATCGTTTACCTTAACCTTTCATAAGACTTGGCCCATCAAGGACAGCAACCAGAATAAACAACTGCAGTGGGAATAGAACCTTGTACGTAAGTCATATCTATCACCACTGGCCCATTACTGCTATCATACCGTATCATATAACAACTAAAACCATAACCACATGTGTCTGTAATGCAATACTATAAATATGATTGATAACGAGTTATATAATCTGTTATTTGGTCGTCTGTTGGTTCGTCCTTTCTGTTTGTGACATTGGACGTGACTGAACGTATAGATATAATTAATAGATAGTTTTATTTTTATCTTTCATAGGTAAGATTTTCTACTTTTTTGTAATTGATTTCTTTTGAAGTGCTCGTAGCGTAGCTTGCTTAGCTGTTCTTAACCGATCAGCTAAGTTAAGCAACGTCCGCCGCGGTCATGAGTTGGATGGGTGACCGCTAGTGACATTACTACTGAGCGTGCACGTACTTCGGAAGGCACGTTAAGCCGTCGTGTGTCGTTGTACATAGCATGGTGTTAGAGCTATTGCGATTGTCCGCCTTGGTAGCTACCACCCTCAAGTAGAAAAACCAAGCACCTAACGGTGTGTTCCGGCAGGTGTCTGTGAGAGCCAGTAATTCTAGGTTGCCTGAACAACATCTACGACCACATCATCACTTACAATCATGTGAGATAGTGGTCAAAGGCAAACCTATCGTTGTGGATGTGTTGTGTGTTCGAATACGGCTCGTATTCCCTAGCTAAGCAGATGTTTATGCAAAAATTAGAATTGGGTTAGATAAGACATCATTAGCAAGTGTTCACTTGTGGATGACATAACGTGTATGTTACAGAATGCCGCTGGTATCCCCGATGCGGTCCCCGGCCCCGCCCCCGCCAGTGCCCCCCGGGGGGGCGGACAGTTCGACACCCCCCGCGCCCTCCACGCTTGCATTCAGTTTCCCCCCCGCACCCTCGCCGCGGCCGCACCCACCCTCCACAACACGTAAGTTTTAATACTCTCATTACCAGGTGATGCAAAGAAAAAACTCTTTGCATCTTTCTTTACCGAATTTTTGAAAAATGTTGTGTATTAAAACTATTTAACTACTTTTTGTTTTTGGTTGGCTGTGAAGTAACATCGATACACGAGTTACTATTTTCTTGTCTGATTTTAAATGTGAATACAGGTATAACTTAATTATTGGTTTTATTTTTTTGTAATCTGATTTCTGAATGAACATATCTATAATGTGTCAGCGTCCTGGTGCGGCACCCCCCCGCCGCTGCCGCCGCGCCGCCGGAGGGACTCGGCAGCGCCGCCCACGCCGCTGCCGCTGCCGCTGCCACTGCCACTGCCCATACCGCAGGTAACTGACAACTATGTTAGTTAAAGTATTTTTTTTAATATTTATGTTAAATAGTCCTGATAAAAATTAAAGATATGTACCCGTGGGCCTCAAACTAGGCTGTGCCTGTATCTTGGGCGCCCAAAGTATTGACTGAAACATTTGACATAGACCGTTTAAAGATGTACGTACCTACGGACTCAACATTGCTTAAATACCAACTAGTAGTAGCTAAATGCACATGCTTGTGTTTTAATAGGGCATTTAAACATGGGATGACATAGTAATATGGATGTTTAAATGAATTAGCTAGATAAAAGCAAGAATATCATCATACCCGGCCAGCGACAATTCCAAAAATATTCAAAATAAAATTTATTTCAATGAGATAATTTGACAATTTTAATTAAACTAAAAGTTAACAAACAATTGAGATAAGCAGGCATGGTGAAGTTCGCACTATGTCATTCCATTTTTACATTAATGTAACATAAAGACTGTTGAGAGTAAAAAATTACGCGGAAACTGATCTGTCAATTGTCTATTATTTACTACATGAACGGCAAATGTGCTAACTGAGAATATGAAAAGCGTTTTGTTTGGTTTGATGACATTAGTATATTTTCCAGATATAATTATTTAAAAAACCAAACTACTGAAACCCTGGCCTCAAGTAGAAAATATGTCTCCAAGCAACTAATGGTCCTTGACAGCCAGTAAGTAATTAAAATTGCAAGCACATGAGACATAACAACGATTTGCAAGACTCAACTGTATATCTAACGGTGATGGTCGTAATACACTTCTGCACTTGTAATGAAATGCATCTGTTATAGGCAGATGTTACTGCTTAACATCAGGTGGGTCTCGTGCTTGCTTCATCACAATCACAAAAAATGATCAAAGTATAAAGGAGATAAAATAATATGTGCTAATCGTAACTTTGGAATAGAGCAATTGAGGTTTGTTTTTATTATGTTGGGTTACCTTTATACACTCAGATAATGTACAATATGCTGATTGGTAAACCTGCAGCATTATTGTCTTAATAGAATGTAGATGATCGGGATAACCCGTGGGGTGCCGGGCTTGCTCGAATACCACCCCCATAATCTTCCTGTGGGAATCGTGAGAGGCAACCAAAGGAAAAGTACCAGAAGGTGGGCAGTAGATCCATCTGAGGATCTGCGAACCAAGAGACGCCTGCCAAGCGTGGGAGAGCTTTAGTGAATTGTGAACGACTTCCGGATGTGATGATGATGATGAAGCCATGGTAATATTTAATTTTCTTCTGTTTGCAATGTGATGTTTGTATTAAATTTAAATAACTATAATGAACACAAAAAAATATAATATGTGATACAATTTATTTTGCGCACCCTAATTGGGTTTAGTCAAGCAATTGAGGTTTATTAATATCTTAACCATTTTATGTACCTATGTTCATACATGATGAAATGATTTAGATTTTGAATATGCGGATTGTATTGTAAAAGTGCAAAGTCAAAATAAATGTAAGCCTACTTTTACCAAGGTAGTCTGTACATGTACATATCACTGTTAATGAACATCGCTTGTATCTTACGTTGTGTTCCACTCTCCCAGCCGAGCGGCGGCGCCCCCGGCGCGTCCCCCACGTCCGGCGGCGGGGGCGGCAGTGCCGGGGGCGGTGGGGCGGTGCCCCCGCCGCTGCCCCCGCGGCCCGCCCCCGCCCCCGCCCTGCTGCGCCCCGCGCACTCCGCCATCCTGCAGCGCAGGCAACACACGCACACGTAAGTCTTACTGCTTTACTAAGTTAAGCTCTTTATTGATCTTACAAAATGAGAAGGAGTGCCAAAGAATTTGAAGTAGAAAATCTGTCGCCAAGCCCCTAACGGTGAGTTCCGGTAGCAGTCCTTGAGAGCCAGTAAAATTATAGGCACATAATGACTTACAACTATGTCTCAAGGTGACGAGCACAGTGCAATTCGTGACTTGTAACTGAATGCATCTGTTATAGGCAGAGGTTAGTCCGCTTAACATCAGGTGGGCCTCGAGCTTGTTCTGTCAGAATAACTTAAAAAAATAAGATTGAAAACAAGCCACGACGCCGACTGCAGCGCAGCAGGTTCATGGTTCGAATCCCTCTGCCTGAGGTCTGAAGTTCACAATACGATGGAAGGGAATTCTGAATTATTTTCAGTAAATGAGCCAGCTGCAGCTTCTCCTCATGGTGGAAGAGCATTTTGTGAATGCTCGGCTTGCTAGCCTCAAGTAGAATATCTTTCGCCAAGCACCTAACAGTGTTTTCCAACAGCAGTCCTTGAGTTGACAACTGTATGTCAGTGTGACGGGTGCAGTGCGGTTCGTCACTTGTGATGATATGCATCTGTTATTGGTAGAAGTAACCGTTACTGAGATGGGCCTCGTGCGTCTTCCGCCACAATTCCATTAAAAAACAGATGATGTATGACGACTGAGGGACTCGGAGGGGGTGCATTTCTAAATCACCCTAAAAGGGAACCCATCAGCAATAAACAATACCTCACCAATTTTTTTATTAAACCTCGTTGCACAAGGTATGTGTATATAAGTTGAGCACGATTTTAATATTGTTAAGTTTGCAATAACGCCTGCTAGGCGAATTACATTACAAAATTAAAAATTTACGAGAGAAAAAATATATTTGTAATTTTGTTATGTAATTCGCCTAGCAGGCGTCATTGCAAACTTAACAATATTAAAATTATAAGGTTGCGTCATCATTTACAAGTTTAAAACCAATTGCAAAATTAGTCTTGTTTGTAGTACAACGCAAGTTGAACTATAGGTGTCGCTCCATCCCGATACGATGGTTGAAGAACGAGAGCAAGAATTACAGTTATGAGTCATTGTGTCATGTTAGCTCAATTGGTTAGAGCATACCCTGGCTAAAGGGGTGGATGGACGCGGGTTCGAATCCCGCACATGACTATAATTTTTTCTCTCGTAAATTTGTAATTGACCACGATTGTCTGTACAGAGGCACCGCCCCCCGCCTGCCGCCGAAGCCCCCGCCGGTATCCCCGCGGCCCTAGCGCCCCCGCGCCCACTGCGCAGCACCCGCCTGCTACACTCGCACTGTCACAGTATGGTGAACACACCAGGATCTATAACATAGGAAGAGCTCCATCACGTGATATTGGTAATTTGCATGCAAACCGGTGCTCTCTAGGCGCGACGAATGGAAATATATTAATTAGCTTTTTTACAAAACTATGTCCTTAGCGAAAAGCTGATCCGAATTGACCGCGGTAGGATATCTCTTCAATTCGACGCGCCTCTATGTAATATAATATACGTCAGCAAGATTATTTTAAAACGCGCCCGGGATATATATGATAGAGTCTGTACGGAAATTGAGCTAACGAGAACAATCTTTATCATCTTCCACTTTTATCCAACACATATGTGGTCGGTACAATGTGTCTTATTATCATTGTAAAATTGCCTTTCATTTTACGAACTGTTACCTACCTGATGCCGACCCCTTGGGAATTCTCGTTGGTAATATTAGTCATCAATCGGGTGCCGTAAAATATGTTAAATCTCTTAAACGCACAGTGACATCTTTCTGTTTACAAGTAGTGGTATATGGCTAATTTGGCGCATTATATTTCTCAGTCGACTTTTACAACCTGTTGGGAGGATATGTAACAATCCTTTACCTTAAACTCCCGTCCACACTAAATTATTGATACACATATGTACGTGTAGATCTCGTGTGTACACTATGCCTTAGTGTGGGTGTTAATGCTAATGGTACATACAGTAAATCAAAAATAAGTTAAATATGATCGCTTGGATAGGCAGCAGTAGTTGCAACTTCACGAAAAAAAAGTGGAGGGCGCGCCTTTGTGTGTGGAAAGGTTTTTAAGACTATGTAAATCAATGATAAGACTCATATATATCTGCAATTTGTCATTTGTTCTTTAATCTCTTTCCGCGCAGGCTCTAAAGTGACAAACTATTCATACCCACGTCCCACCTATGTGATGTTGGTTTAACAGCACGTATAAACAATCGCTTCGAATTTTTATATGAAATTTGTTAAGTCGAAATATGTTAAGTAAGCTAAGCGACATGAAGAAATTCAGTCATTGACCCCGGTCACTCATCTTTATCTTTTGCAAACAAATTTTCAACACTCGCGTAATAACGGTCATTGACCTCTGTACGAGTGCAACAGCAATATGTTCTTAAGAAAATGAGGGGGTGGGACGATTAGGGGTCGATGACCGTATTTCTTTCAGCTTTGTTACTTGGACTGTCAAGATGATATTTTTATACAGAGATAGGTACCGTTATTACCATTGAGATTTACTTCTTAAGCCATATAAATGTATCCGTGAAATAAAATATAATTAAATTAAATTTTAAATATGTTACACATTCCATGTTGTCGATGAAATTATATTCTATATATGTTTATAAAAAAATATTTAAGTTTAAAATTAATGAATTAAATTCGATGTATCGCTATTTACAACAGAATGGTATAAATAATAATAATATATATGTAACGAGCGCGCGCGCAACCTTTGCTTGTGTGTGTACAGAGGAGCCCTCACCGATCCGCCGGGAACAGTACTTTCCCGATGTTACGTTGTTTTCCTTCTTTAAAACCGATATACTTAGAAAATCAAATCAAAAGGAAAAGAATATTTTTTAATATTTTTAAACATGATTACAAGCATCTCTCGCGTGTTAAGCGAAATTCATATTTACTAATTATTAGAAATTTAGTTTAGGCATCCGGCATGAAATTGAAGGACGCGGGTTCAATTCCCGCCTGGGAAAAGCGGTGAGCAATTAGTTCACATTAATAATATTGCACTAAAAACTATTTGGTGATCTAAAATGTACATAAATGATACGATATTTAATTTGTTTATATTATTATGTTATATTTTTAGTATTATTAACAGTCGTAGCATCCACTGTTGAACATGCACCTCCCCCACTAGCCTGTCCAACTTCTGGTTTCTTCTCCCACAGGAAGAAGTGGGGGTAGTTGGTTAAAACAACGGGATGACTGTTCCGGTGGATAGGTTTGGTTCAGCTCTAATCCTAAAGGCGCGTCTCTTGCGATGTGTTTTTCGAAACGTTCAACAAAAACTTGTATTGCTGTACATTTCTTTAGTTCACGTAGTATTACTTGCTCAGTTATTGGCTTAAAACTTTAAATCCCAGCACCCCGCCGCCCCTCTACCCCGCGGGGATTTAAATGATTTCATGTTTTTTAATACGAATATTTAGTTTCGACTAAGGTTTCTTCGGCCATAGACAGAATGTTTCAGATATAGTTTTGCATGGTGGTAGGGTATTTTGGTAAGGTTGTAGCCAGCCCGCCTGGCTGGCTACAACCTTCAAGTAGAAAATCTATTGCCAAATATCTAACGGTGTTCCGGCAGCTGTCCTTGAGAGCCAATACTCTAGGTTAGTCTGAACAACATCTTCGATCACATCATCACTTACCATCAGGTGAGATATTGGTCAAAGGCTAACCTATCAGGTATAAAAAAATAAAAATTCATGTTTTTGTTTAAAGTTTGGGGATAAACATTCGCAGCGGACGCGCCTTAAGGCGTGGCCATCAGATTATATTGATTTTATTGTAGAAGCAGGAAATATACGAAATTAATTGGAAATTTGAAAAGCATCCAGTGTCAGTAGTTACTCCTCAATAACATTATGAATAATACAATATAAGCATAGATATACTTGTAGAAAAAAAATACTATAAATTGAAATTATGCATTTACTGTAAATATTAGTTATAAGAATGTTCATTATATAACGATTATATTATCTTTTTGTTATTTATGTGTAACAGATATGTACATTTATAAATAAATAAATGTTATGTATTGTTTATTATGTTCGAAACGTACAAATTGTTCTTCCACATCGTACAAATTCATTTTTATAATATAACTAGTGATATTTTGAAAAAAAAATAATTAACACACCTAAAAGGTATTTTTCAGAATGTACGGGCGGACGGGAACGGGCTATTGAGAAAATCGCGCAAAATTTTCTAAGTCTATGTAATATAATTACGAGGTTTTGGAGACTGAACGGACTATTTGAAGCGCTCGTAGCGGTCATGAGTTGGATGGGTGACCGCTGGTGACATTACTACTGAGCGTGCACGTGCTTCGGAGGGCACGTTAAGCTGTCGCGCATTTCTTATTTCGAGCATTTTGCGTATGTCCGGCTGGCTAGCTAACCAGCCTCTAGCCTATAAAATCTGTCGCCAAGCATGCGCCAAGTTCCGGCAGCTGTCCCTGAGAGCCAGTAATTGTAGGTTAGCCTGAACAACATGTTCGACCACATCATCACTTACCATCAGGTGAGATAGTGGTCAAAGGCTACCCTATCAGCTAGAAACAAAAAAAACGTTAGTATCAATCGGAATAAATGTATGTTCATGACAAAAATATAAAGTATATAATTGTGTATTATAATATTTTTTTTTAATATCACTAATTATTCATGTAAACCTAATGATTTAATTTAGTGTAAGACTCAAAGGCCTAATATTGTTCCCAGACAATACATTTACCTTAAAAGGTAAACTATATAATTACAAGTCATTTATGCCTCTCTTGGAATCTGCAATGCACACGCTGAAGTAAGCGGAACATCAGGCGATAAGACCTGCTCGCAGAGCCATAATAAAATTGAATTAATAGGTAATTTGTTCAAAGTTATTTGGGAAATAATATTTTATTATTTTTGAAACTATCCCGTCATCGATTAAAACCTTGTTAATAGAATAATAGAAAATACCGATATTCCTAATGGATGCCATATGTAATGTAATAAAAACAATAATTATAATTTACAAAAATGTAGATGTTATACAAACTATGTAACGCTTGTGTTGTTGTAGTTTATGTAATAGAATAACATTTCAATAGAGCAGTTTTGTATTTTATATAAAAAATCGTGTTTTATATCACCTCCCATCACTTTGGGGGGACAAGTGGAACTTATTCCTGTTGCACCCCTTAAAGAGACAAAGAAGGGACAGGTGGGAATGGATCAAAACTAGCTGCTCATCTACTTAAAAATCAAATGATTGAAATATTTTTAGTGAAATAAGTTTTATTGTTATGTTATGCTATTACGAAATATGCTAATAATATAAATTAAAGATGTATAAATAAAATATTTGATTATAAAATTAAATAAAAAGAGAAGAATTTATATTAGGGTGTTATTAAATTCGTGTATTTTATATTACTAGATAGTGAAACAAGTGTACAAAAAATGTAGTTTTCGATGTTATTATTAATAATGAAAATATGTATATATATAAATAAGGACGCCTAAAAATACACAAATGATTGCTTATTATTAATGACAAATAGATAATTAATAATTTAACAAAACCCTTAATATGCTATTACGTAATTTCTTCTCCCATAAATAATAATGTTCATTGAATGTATGTAAATTTTAGATGTAATGTACATAAATAAATATATGTTTGATTATGTCCTAGCATCGAAGTATAAATTAAAAGAATAAGTTTAAAAAACTTCCATAATAACGAAGGCATTGTATATGGTTTGTGTGAGATGGCGTCTTAGAGCCGCCATTTTTAATTTATCAATATGAGTCCGATTGGACCCCCTAAAACTGAACTGTCAACGGTGCTAATTAGCCCCGTTTGAATGGTAGATGTGGTAGCGCGTAGGGCGCGTCTACCTCAGTTACAAGTGTTTGGATAATACACATGTTTCGTAGTCGAGTAGTGATGCTAGGCAATATTTATAGTCAGACCACATTAACGCAAACAGCTAACAGTTCACGTCAAAGCAAATGGTGATCTCTCTATTTTATATTTTCATATTATTAGAGTCGAGCTGTTTATAGCTTCATGTATGTGTATAATAAATTTAAAAAAATGGCGGACGACGGTTATGTTATTTTATCTTTTTAATCGAGAATACAAGATGATGAACACAAGATATTTAAAATTAAATTATATTTAGAAAAATGTATTGTAAAAACTGATTTGTTGCGTTTTGATAAATTGACAACATATATCGTACGTCCGCCAGTTAATGCTAAGACCACAGTATCGGACTATCCGGAAAACTCGCAACCAATCACCTTTATATTTTAGTACAAGTTGATATTCTGGTGATCATTTTAATGAACATCTGAGCCGTGATTTAATGCACAATTCTAATGGACTCGAGAGTCGCGCGCATATAAATATCGAGCATCTGTCACTGCAGTATTTATTTAATTACGCTTAATATTGCAGTCTGTGATGTTGAAAATAAATTTAACTTTTGAATTTCACAAAAAAAGATTCACTATCGCCAACGAATAAAAAGATTTCGAATCTTATACGTAAAATTTTATATTAAGTCCTTTTCTAGCGGCGTCGAGTGTGACGCGCGTTCATTCCCGTTGTCCCCACCCGTCGGGACCCGTGGTGGACAATGACACTATTTTCTTGTGAAGGGCAAACGGGTGGGAGTCTTCGGGAAAGACCCGTGACGCGATGAGTAGCCGCGTCTAGTTGTACTTTCCTATTAACTAATATAGCTTTTTGGTATTCAAATAATGCGTTAGAACAATCTTAATAAAATATCTGCGATAATGATAATATTGATAATACGATTACTTAAAGGACAACTAACAAACGTTCCTGAGTAATTAAATTAAGTTACACATATTGTATGTGTAGGAAAATATAACAAATGCCATGTTTGTCTAAACCATCGTACAGTATAGAACTCGTACAATTACTGGATAGACAAATCAGTTAATAATAACAAATATTATTAAAATATTTTAAGAAAACATCAAATAATATTTTAATAAAACACTTAAAAAAAACAATAATATATCTAGTGACAATTCCGCCTAATTTTCCTGTTAGGCCGACGTGACGTCACAGACACCACGCATCCAAACCGGATGAATTTTTCGACGCGTTTCGCTTCTACACGAAGCATCCTCAGGAGATCTTGACTCTGCGAGCGCACGATCGAGAAAATTCCGGTTTGGCTGCGTGGCGTTTGTGACGTCACGACGGCTTAACAAGAAAATTAGGCGGAATTGTCACTAGATATATTATTGTATTTTTTAAGTATTTTATTAAAATATTAATTTGATGTTTTCTTAAAATATATTAAAAATATTTGTTATTATTAAATATGGATTTCCGCAAAGTAACGCCTGAATGTATTCATTAAATCAGTTAATTAAAGGAGGGAAAAAGGTTGATGTTATTAGAACCAAAATGGTAAAAATGAACTGTGGCACTGTGCCGGACCGAACCGATTCTGTAAGTAATATTTTCCATATAATCTCTGACCGTTTGTTGGTAAAGTTTTACTATTCTATCTCATAATTTAAAAATGTTTGGTATTATTTAGATAAACAAGGTATTATTTAGATTTAGGGTTGGGTAAAAAGCGCGCGTCGTCACAGCGTCAGTGTGAATCGAGCCTGTAATAATACACAATACCTTCCAGATAATATCTGACTGTTAATTGATAATTTTCCTACATTGATCAGTGCTATGTATGGTGGGTAAGTTATTGTATGTAATGTTTATGTAATCTTTATTAGATGTGTATGTAGGTTTGTTTGCGGCAGAGTCCGATCCGACAGTGTGGTGTTAGCATAACGCGGCTGTGGCAGCCCTAGTTGTAATGTATACACCTGCAGATGTAAATACTACATAGTGCGTACAATATAGCATAGTGTTATATACTGTATACTTGAGTTTTATTGTACAACTATTCATACCTTCACTCATTAACAAGGTTAAAGCTAATTGCAAAATTAGTCTTGTTTCTAGTGCAACTTTTAAAGGCCGGCAACGCATCTTTGAGACCTCTGGTGTTGCGGATGTTTGTGGGCGACGGTGATCACTTACCATCAGGTGAGCCGCCTGCTCGTTTGCCATCCTATCCCATAAAAAAAAAAAAAAAACTTAATTTGAACTATAGATGTCGCTTCATCCCCATACATGAAAAATTAGAATTATGAGCCAATGTCATGTTCAGTCGGTCAGAGCACACCGGTTATAGGGGTGGATGGACGCGGGTTCGAATCCCGCACATGACTATAATTTTTCCTCTCGTAAACCTGTAAAACACCTACATTATAGTTTGTGGCCGTGCTACCACTAAACTCTACAGTTGTTGCTGTTGGCATAGATTTAGAATCAGTTATTTGCAATGTAATGATTTCTATTTATTTGTAAATTTCATCGTCATCAGCCGGATGACGTCGACTGCTGAACAAAAGCCTCCCCCATAAAACGCCACCCTTGGCTATCCGCGACTGTAACGATGTCGTCATGTCCACCTGGTGGGGGGACTACCGACTCTACGTCTTCCAGTGTAATGTGGTAACCACTCGAGAACCTTTCTCCCCCATCGGTTATCAGTTCTACGAGCAAAAGCCCATTGCCACTTCAAAGTCAAAATCATTTATTCAATTTAGGCGTTCACGACGCTCTTATGATTATGAAGGTTAATTATATTAAAATATTCAACATTGTTCTGCTACATTCAGCAAAAAAATTTATAGAGCCACTGCGAGAAACTCGGGGCCATTCTTTTTAACAATGTGTTACATACTATATATGAAATTATTACAATACTTAATTTACATTACGTAGGTGACAGGCGACAGCTTGGCAGAGGCGAACCAGTCCAAGCATTTTTGTCGTTTAAGTAATCACAAACTGTGTAGTAAGATTTCTTTATCAAAATGTTCTTCACGTGCAACTTGAATTTTCCTTCTGTGAGCATCAAATTATATATTTGGTACATATTAATAATATGTTTGGGCACTTCATTATAAAACCGAACACAATTGCCTAAGAAGGTCCATTTATTTGTCTTTGCTAATCTGGCACCGCTATTTTCGGGATTCGGTCGTGGTCCACCTGCTTAGTTGACCTGGGTGGACCACGGGCACTTTTTCTTACCGGTGGTCCACCTTTACAATAATATTGCAATCTCTTTCCTTTTGAACTTGGTTTAGTTATAACAGAGGAATAATCCTTGTTAAGATGACATTACTTTGATTGAGCTGTGACTATATAGTCCAATTTTCATCCATGTAATTAATTGAAGAGAAAAAATACGATGTCTTAAAATTGTGATACAGATTTTGGTGGAGAAACCCAAAAACACATTTCGGGATCTACATAGATCCCGAAATGTGTTTTGTTAATCGAAACGGTGGCATGGTCCTATTGTGTGGGGCATCTCAGTTTTATAAAGTAAAAACTTTTAAGAATGGTATGGTGCTATGGCGTTGTTCTCAATATAAAAAAATAAATGCAGCGGAAATATTATCATGCAGGTAAAATGAGTATTTTCTTCTTTATCTTCGTTACAAAGTTTAGATCACCTATTTTAATAAAAAAACTGCCATCCAATTTCAAACTGTCATTTATATTTTCAGCAGGCGAAAGCGCCATAATAAAAGATATGTCGACGAAAAATGAGGTAGGTGAATAATATAATAATTATTAAATTGTTTCAGGACAATATCGTCGTGAAACAAAAACAACATATACCTACACAAAATTTAGCGAAAAATATAGTCGACAAAGAGTTGATTAAATTAAGGGAAAATGTAATTAATTCAATAGATCCTATGCCTAAATTATTGCCGAACAAAAAGCAAGATATGCTATTGTTTTCGAACTCATTAAACGAGAACTGCCTAACTTCAAACCAGAGAAATACCATTGTGATTTTGAAAAAATAGCTATAAATACAAGTTTTTCCACAAACAAAGTTAACAGGTTGTTACTATCATTGGAGTAGAGCAATATGGAGAAGGGCCAAAAAGGTAAAAAGGAGAGAAGGTTGGTAGGACTGACTGCAGTTTTGTCGGCTGGAAACATGACTGAAGGTTTAAACTACATAAAATTGGAATATGATACCATTTTTTAAATACATGGACGGATTTTGGATGACAAAAAAAATTTAACTATATTATCTGTGTTTGGTGAAAGACACCGTACAAATAATGTTACGGGTTCTTTTCATTCAAAACTGAATAAATAAGTAAAGAAAACCAATACTTCCATTTTGCGCCTTCTAACTGAACTGCAGTCTTCAATCCAGCTCTTCCAACCTATGGAAAACTAAATACATAACTGATGATGACGACATAATGGAAATTCAATTAGAATTGTTAAAGAAATTTCTGTTGGTCTTGCTTTGGAAAAGTTACGTTGATTGTCTGAATGATAAAGCTATTTATGTATAATATTTTTTTACTTAAAAATCCTACGGGCATTTGTAATATATTTAATTATTATTTCATCAATTTGAATACTAATAAGAATAACATTCAAGTACTTCTAAAATTAAATTGAATAATAAAGACCAAAATACAAAGTTTTTGAACCATACAGATCTCAGAAATTAAAAAAAATGTCTTTTATCTAAATAACAGTAATAGTATGTAGTGCATATGACGATATCACTACAAAAATATTGAAATTTAGTGCGTCTTGTATTTGTTATCCAATTACGCATATCGTCAATATGTCTTTTCTCGAAGGTATATTCCCACATGAACTAAAAAAAATATATTGTTAAGCCATTATATAAGGATGGCGATAAACTGGATCCAAATATCTATCGGCCTATAGCTATGTTCCTATCCTGTCAAAAATCTTAGAGAAAGCGGTACTTGTACGATTAAACATTTTTCTTACTAAGACCAATGTATGTAAGAGGAGAGGTACGGATTTCGAAAAGGAAGATCAACTACACTATTGTTTTAATTTAATTGAAAAAGTAAGAGATAGCATTAATTGTGGGTTTCCAATAGTGTCTCTGTTCCTCGATTTAAAAAAGGCATTTAATTTAGTATGGAATAAGAGGCAAATCTTTGGAATGGTCAACTAGTTATTTACGCAATAGAACACAATGCACAAAAATTATCAGAAATACTAAAAAAAGCTTCAACAAACTGAAGTTTTCACCTGACCTGAACCACTTGAATAATAAAGAATTCGTGTTAGGTAGACCATGGCCTATAGACATTTTTGATTTGCATATTCCTCATCATTTAGGTGATCCACCGGCAAGAAAAAGTGCCCGTGATCCACCTAGGTGAACTAAACAGGTGGTCCACAAACGAATCCCGGCTATTTTATCTTTATTCCTAGTATAATCGTGATTGTCACTCTTTAATTTAAATTTACTAAATTTTTTACGTACATTCAAATATATACAGACTTTAAAAAGATCTCTCAGGGATTCGCTAGGATCCATTTCATATATGGCTCAAATTGCACGCTTTTGACTTGCAAATTCTGAAAGCTATGTCGGTGACTGGATCTACGGCAAAATTCTCGTTCTGGATTTTATTGCACAAACTCCGAGCATATGTTTATGTATTCGGAGATTATGAGATTGGTCCAGGTTCTTAATTTCAGCAAACATTTTATTCTAAAATTAGATATTTTATAAGCATATCAACAGAATATTTCATTTAAATAGCCCATTGCATATAATACAACTCCCACTGTAGGTATGCGATCATTAAAAAACATATCCGGCATACTGTTTATGTTAAGACATCTACGCCTACTCCTTTAGGGATATATACGATTTAGCGAAATATCAAATAAAAACACTATTTAAGATAACCTTTATTTCATAATTCGTTTAACTTTACACGAATAAAAATCAACAAATTTCCCGCAACATAACAATGTATCAGCACATTCACTAATTAATTTACATCCGCTTTATTTGTCTCAAAACTAACAATTTTGCCTACATCATAAATACTAAGTAAACATTCTAAACATATATTATAATCTGACAAAAAACAGGTGAACTAAATGTATTATCTCAAATGGCAACACTATTACAATATTGGTTGATAAGCTAATGTTACCAGCATGAGAACAGCGACTTTTAGGTTATGTAAAATGTATTATAGTGTGCTATAGCACATATATATTTAGGTGAGTACAATGGATTGTCCAGAGTTTATAATCAAGCTAATGTTCTCTTTTTGTAGGTATTAGGATTATATCAACAAAATCATACGTTAAGGTTGAAACTGACGCCAGTGGCGGAAAATTTAAAATCAGTTTAATTAGATATATTCAAGTACGATATATTATTTAAAATATGTTTTACAGTTGCACAAATTTGAATCTGCTGTTATAAAAAAAAATAGGTATCGATGATCTCATAACACACTTTTTACGAAGTGTTTTCAACGATGCAACTTTTATCTTAATATTTTTTACAAAAACGTAGTGCGAGAGTATTACTTTAAGTAAATATTAAAACAACAAAAAACGTTGACATTTTAAGAAAAAAATTACATGTTACAATCACCTCATTATCAAGGTTTAAGACATATTTCAGTCAGGAAACTAGTATGGAAAAAATAACTTCAAACATTCTTTAAAACAACATAAAAGTTACTATAACTTTCGTCAAAATAAATTACTATAACCTTTCTAAAAGATACTATAAAATCTTTCAATATTGTATTTTATTAGTCTATGAAGGGCCACAGCAATTTCAAATAACGCTAATCATTTCAAATCAATCTTGATACATACGTTATTTCATGTGTTAATGGATGATACGAAATAAAATTTCATTAAAAAGCTACTTTAGCTTCATAACTTGTCAAGGTAATAATTATGTACTTCATAACTATATCAACTTACAGATACAATAAAAAGTGTACTTCAAGGTTATAATGGCTTAATGAATACTATAACTTACATCAAAGTCACTATAAGTTATATCAAACAAGTACAGTCACTTCAGTTTCTCATTCTGAGTTTTTTCTTAAAGAAAGGATTGATAGGAGATGGTGTTGAAGGTTTTAAATTTGTTTTAGTGGGTTTCTTGGAACTGTCAAAAGGTATATTTGGACTTTGCCTTACGCTCTTATAATAATCTACTGGTTTTTGCATGGAATTATTTTTAAGAACAAACTTCACCTTTTTCGGTGTTTCGTAACTAGTCTTTTTTATTGACAAATCATGTTTTTCCTTTTTATCTTTATTAGGTAGTTGCTTTTGGAAGTTTTTTACTTTTTTTACTAGAAACGTTGGCTTCTCTGATTTTTTTTCAATTTTATTTGACTGAGATGTCAAGATATTTTTATTGTTTTTTTCATTGACGTCACTTTTGCTACTTTTCTCACTTTTCGTGGATTTTTCAGTTTTATCTGTAATCATTTGTGGTTCATTTTTAGATTTTTTACTTTTTACAGCTTTGAGCTCTGTTTTAAAGTCAGTTTTAATTTCTTTTGCTTTAGAATCTTTAACTTTCTCATCTTTCTGATTGGGAATCACTTTCTTTTCTACTTTCGATGTATCTTTTTGCTTTAATTCATGTTTTACTTTATTTTTTTTATCTTTTTTATTATTAACTAAATTATTCTTATTATTTCCTTGCACTGTTAAATTATCTTTCTTATTTATTTTACTTATTTCATTATCTCTATTATGTTTGTCTAGTTTTTGTTTTTTGTTGTTGACATCGCCGTTTTGTAGTTCTGTGGTGTTTTTACGTTTCTGCGATTTCTGTTTTGTGTTCTTCTGGTGCTTGCCTAGGTTTTCTTTATTTGACGTGTCCTTCTCTGTATCTGTGGGCTTCGCGTCCGTGGTTTCAACTAGCCATTCACTGTTCTGTAAAGACATAGAGGAAGAGACTGTAAGAGAATATTGTTATAGAAATAAAAGCATTGTAAATAATTTTTCATCTTAGAAGCATTCGTAGCGTTGAACTTTATCGTCAACGTCTGCCGCGGTCATGAGTTGGATGGTTGACCGCTAGTGACATTACTACTGAGCGTGCACGTGCTTCGGAGGGCACGTTAAACCATCGCGTGTCGATTGTTGTCTTAGGATGGCAGTCGTTATAGCATGGTGGTAGGGCATTTTACGAATGTCGGCCTGGCTAGCTACCACCGTCAAGTAGTACAAAATCTGACACAAAGACACATAACGCTGTCCCTTAGGTGTTTTTTGGAACCAGTATACCATATAGCCTGAACAACATCATCACTATCCACCAGGTGAGATTGTGGTCAAAGGCTAGCCTACCAGCAATAAAAATAACTCTTTTTTAATATGATTGAAGCTCTCAATCATATTAAACAAATTTTAGACCGCAAATGTTCACCTCGGGAGGGTTCGTATGGCGGCGTAACCACCATGTGCGAGGAAAATAATACCAACCAAGGTTACGGTGACGGGTATTGTAATACAATTGGAGCACGAGATTTCGGCTCGAAAGAGTGTGTCCCAGTGGCCGAGTGGATTATGCATCCAGCGCGAAATTTCGAACTTTATGTGCCGATTCGGAGAAAAATTTAGTAGCTCCAATCATTTGTGAAATATGATTTAAAAGAACGCTTGGTTTTTGTAATGTTAACAAATGATGAGGCTCAAGCCACCCATGTAATGGTGACCGTCACGTCTGTCCATCACAGTTGCAGTGATTGTGTTGTAACCAAGCTTGAAAAAGATTGTCAATTTCCGAGCAGGTTTCTAATCCCAGCGCAAGCTTGTTCTTCACTGCATAGGTAGCTTTTACGAACGTGGCCCCAAATTACCTGGCTATGCTCATCCTGAAGTAGAAAATCTGTCGACAAGCACCCAATCCTGTGGTTCCACGAACTGTCGTTGGGAGCCAGTGCCAATAATATACTGCATGCTTAACACATCTTAAATTACTTATTATAAAACTACAAAAAGAGACGATAAGAGGAAACAAGTTGTTTAGATAGCTATCAGTATCGGTATGACTGCTAAGCAAAACGTCTAAATAGGCAAATTTACCAATTAGCAGAATGTCAGAATCGTATTACGTCCATATGACTGTAAGGCTAAGCAGTAGAATGTTAGAAACGTAATTTTTCAATAAATATCGAGTGGAAAGTTAAACACTATCCCACAACCAGAGCATATTGTGGTACAGTCAACTGCAAAACTATCACGTCTATAGATTAAGATAGTAATTTAATATCATATCTAGATGTGCTATCTGTCTTATAAAATATAACTTAATAATAAATAACCTTCCAACTCATTATGGAATAGATCTATTCCAGCTCAGTCTGAATTGAAAAAATTATAAAAATTAAATTTGAAAAAAAAAGGAGTATGTATATAAAAAATAATAATAAATAACCATACAATTTTGATTTTTATATATTTTAAAATTAAGAGAATCAAAATGCGGGCCCCATAATTTTAAGCGAAAATTGACCTAAGCGTATGGGTAGAAAAAAAATTACAATAACAATTTTGTATTCATTGGATAGAATTATTGTACTACTTACGTCATCTGTTAGAAAACCAAATAGTTAACATCGCTGCAACATAACTATACTCAATACTCAAATATACCATAGTTAATCTACTTAATACTAACTAGATGACATCATTAGAATCAGGTTGTTTGCCAGTTTAGGCCCTGTTTCAGAATGTTCGAGTAAGTACCGGTTATACTACCCAGAACTATTTAATAAATAAAACACTATCTTTGCGTTTCACAGTCATCGATTTAGCCTATCCATCGGTTAAAGTTTGAAACGCGCTGTATGTTAACTGTCATTTTTATCATTCAGTTATTTTATGTGTTGGTTAGCAGCCTGAAACTTTGTTAGGACATTTTGAAACAGACCCTTAGTCTATATATGTACTCATATGTATATATATTTGTCCTGTGTCACTGACATAGACACCGTTTTGAGACTAAGCAGGTATATAATAATAATTTATTGATTTTGGTCATAGCCACGATTATAGTTCATGATTTTTTTTTTAATGGTATTGTGATGATAAGTGACCTCTGCCCATAACATATTCATTTCGTCATAATAGCACTGAAATTTAAATTGAAAATTAAACCAGGGTCCTGCGGCCTAAAGCAGTTACCGCTCGGCCATTATTGCTTCATAAATTACGATATATAGGCTGTTTGGCCGTTATGCTTAGAAGAGTTACGTGTCTTTGACATTATGCTACTAGGGCAATTTTCCATTTATATGTTTGACATGTTCCTACATAGTTGTTTAGCTTAGCACTAGTTCCGTTACTGATAGTTACATAGATAATAGTTAATATTTACATTGGCGTCCTTGGCAAGGGTCTTCTTGTATCCATCGACATCCTCGACGATGCTGAGCCCGAGGCGGGTCTTCTTCAGCAGTCGCTTGCGGTGCTTGCGGCTCAGCCCTGCAACAACATTACACAATCTTACATCTTACAATATAACAACTGCAGAGATAATAACTTCCCCGTGGTGCGCTGGGCTGGGATACAATTGTGCCGCGCCGTATCTTCCTGCGGGATTCCTAACAGGCGACGAGAGCACAGAATAAAAAGGAGCAGATGGATCACTCCACTAAGCCATTCTAATAAATAAGCGACCCTAGCAGCGAAGCAATAAAATACACTTCAACTCGCAATGCACTGAGTACCTACTATCTCGTAGAGCACCGCACTCTGATTCGTAAACTTTATTATGGTGTTCGTGGAAAAGCTCTGAATCTTATAATCATATCTGTCAGACAGGCTACAGAAGGTTGGAATAAATGGCAATACTTCTTCCGGGTCTATGGTAAAAATAGGAGTACCGCAGGGATCAATTTTGGGACCTTTTCTGTTTCTAGCATAAATTAATAATCTACCTTGTATGGTCAAAGATTTCTGCGATATAGTTTTATTCGCAGATGATACCTCTCTGATTTTTAAGGTATATAGGAAAGATGGTGCTCTAATTCATGTAAATCTGTATCTATCTATGGCCTCTAAATAGTTCGCCGCTAATAACCTTCTTTTAATTTCAATAAACACCAAATGTTTCAAGTTTTCTTTACCAAATGTTACTTATGTTGAACCAAACATTAAGCTTGGCCTAGAAAAACTCTCTTTTGACAATGCGACAGTCTTCCTGGGAATCAAAATGGATTCAACTTTACAGTGGGATCCACATGATCTATCTGGAAGACTTAGTTCTGCTGCATATGCAGTTCGTAAGATAAGACAGCTAACAGACGTAGCTACTGCTAGGCTCGTTTATTTCGCGTACTTCCACAGTATTATGTCTTATGGTATATTGCTGTGGGGAGCTGCTGCTGAGATAGAGACAATCTTTATCTTACAAAATTGCAAGAAGGAAAATTCAAATTACACGTGAAAAACATTTTGAATAAGAAATCCTACTACACAGTTTGTGATTACTTAAACGACAAAAATGCTTGGAAAATTCCACCTCTGCCAAGCCATCACATGTCTCCTACGTAATTTAAACAAATATTGTAATAATTGTATTATATTGTTTATAACAAATTGTAAACAGACGTTTAAAAGAATGGCCCCGAGTTTCTTGCCCGTTCTTCTCGCAGTGGCTCTATAAATTTTTTTGCTGAACGTGGCAGTACTATGTAGAATATTTCAATATTAAAGTTTGTAATTGACCTTCATAAGAGCGTCGTAGACGCCTAAATTGAATAAATGATTTTGAATTTGAATTTGAATTTGTAATACAAGCTAATATGAAATGGATCCTAGGGTCTGAACGATTTTTTTAAACAAATTGATATTTTATCTTTACCAAGTCTGTATATATTTGAAAATATTATGTATGTTCGTAAAAAATTTAGTAAATTTAAATCAAACAGTGACAATCACGATTATAACATTAGGAATAAAGATAAAATAGCGGTGCCTGGTTTTAGATTAGCAAAGACAAATAAAAGGTCCTTCTTAGTAGTCCTCAATTGTGTGCGGTTTTATAATAAAGTTCCCAAACATATTAAAATGTACATAAAAGGAGAATTCAAGTTGCACATGAAGAACATTTTGATAAAGAAATCTTACTACACAGTTTGTGATTACTTAAACGACAAAAATGCTTGGACTGGTTCGCCTCTGCCAAGCTAGCGCCTGTCACCTACGTAATGTAAATAAATATTGTAATAATTTGACTATATAGTATGTAACACTTGTTAAAAGTCGTTTCAAAGAATGTCTTGCCCTTTCTTCTTCAGGGGCTCTATAATATTTTTTGCTGAATGTGGCATAACAATGAAATATATTTCAATAAATTTATAATTTACCTTCATAATAGCGTCGTAGACGCCTAAACTGAATAAATTATTTAGACTTTGACTTCTATATTCACCTTCAAGGTTTTTTTATTACCTGATAGGCTACCCTTTGAGCACTATCCCAACTGATAGTAAATGATGATGTGGTCGAAGATTTTGTTCAGGCTAACCTATAATTACTGACTCTCAAGAACAGCTGTCTGTTCACACCGTTAGGTGGCCAGGCGGGCATTCCCAAAATGCCCTTCCACCATGCGGTAAAACTCAAGCCCGCGGCGGGATCCGAACCATGAACGTGCTGCGCGGCAATCTATATCCAATGCCACTAAGCCATCACTGCTTTTGTAGTTAATATATAATAGTGGTATACCTCTAAGCTTGAGTTCGTCTGCGTCCGCCTTCAGTTTGTGTTCGAGCCGCAGCAGCGCGTGCGCAGCGCGGCGCGGCCGCAGCTCCGCCGGGGCCGCGCCCGGTGACGTCACGTCCGGCGCCGCCACCGGCAGCGGGTACTGGCCCGCGCCTAGCGTCTCGAACCTAACGGAAACACACGAGAACATACATTTATATAACCACATTCGGTAATATTCTAATTATGAAATGAAATACAGACTTTTATTGCCATATTTTATTTACATACTTTAAAAAAATAAAAAAAACTTAATTAAATCATTATTCTCCTAACAAAACAATGTTATCAAACATTTTTTTGATTATTAAAGTACAACGTGTCCCGACCAAGGAGGTTTCAATTCAAGTACACATTATCTGTGGTGACGCGCTGGTTCCAATAGACCAATAACAGACTTTTTCCATTTTGGCGCTATTTCGTACATACGAATTGGAGTAATATTTTGTTGGATAAAACTTTGGTTGCAAAAAAGCAACACCGACGATACTGATGAAAGTTTAACTCCACCTGACATTCTAGAAACAGCTACGAAACTGACGAATAGTCTTTTGCCAGAAAAATCAAGAAAAGCGTATAGCCGTGAGATTAAATAAAGTAGTGTATGCAACTGCATATAATTAGGTATTAAAACACTCGTGTAATCTTATTTTGAAACTCGCCTGAAGCTAGTTTCAAAAAACTACACTCATATTTTAATACCCTCTATTATATGACAGTTGCATAAACTACTATTTCAACACACTTGCTCGTAGCGAACTTTTAAATGCACTGATTTTAGTGTCATAATATAGCCTATTACGCACACGTGCTTTTTGTTTACTTTACCGCACTAGTGTCTTAAATAGAAACAAAAACAACGTTTCCACACTTCTCAACAAGGAGATTGTAGTTTGTTTCGTTCGTTTTTCATATATAAACAAATCAAAGAGTTTTTACCTACTGAAGTAGAATTTTAGAAGAATTAATTATAAACCTTCTTAAAATCAGATTATTATTGCTGTCAAGAAAATATTTTCGTATCGAAATTTTTCGTATTCGTTCCTCGCAAGCGAGTTGAAAAACGTCGTATGAAACTCGTGCGCGTTGTTTATTACAATCTCTACTACATTTAGGCCTTTGATCTTCGATCTCAGGTCTAAAACCAGTCTCGGTTGTAATAAACAACTTCGCGCACTTGTTACATAATGTATTATTATATAATACTAGCTTTCCGGCCGCAGCTCCGTCCGCGCGTATTTCGGTTATCACGCAAACTCATTAACCTCTTTTTGCGCAGTTGGATAAAAAGTATCCTATGTCCTTCCCCGGATCTCAAACTATTTCCATAACAAATTTCATCGGTCGAGTAGTTGTTATGTTTATTCGTTGCATAAATACAAATCTTTCCTCTTTATAATATAAGTATAGATTATTTTTATTGATACACTGTTTTGAATTTGTGAATTCATGTGGAGGTATACTCTAACAAAGAAATCAAGATCGGATGATTCAGTGCAAAGTGATACATAAAAAAATATGCGTAACAAGGACGAAGCCCACCTGGTGCTAGCGCTCACCTCTGCCTAAAACAGCATTTACATTACGCATTTGAACACAAGTGACGAACTGCACTGCGCCCGTCACCCTGAGACATACAGTTGTTAAGTCTTGTATGCCTGTAAGTTCACTAGCTCTCAAGGACTGCTGCCGGAACACACTGTTGCGTGCTTGCCAACAGATATTCTACTTGAGGGTGGTAGGTAGCCAGGTGAGTATTCGCAATATCCCCTTCCACAATGCAGTGAATAATAAGAATATATTCAGGGTCCGTTTCAGAATGTCCTAATAAAGTTTCGGGTTGCTAACCAACACATAAAATAACTGAATGATAAAAATTACAGTTAACATGCAGCGCGTTTCAAGCTTTAACCGATGGATAGGCTAAATCGATGACTGTAAAACGCAAAGATAGTGTTTTGTTTAATAAATATATTCCGGGTAGTAAACAGGAACCTACTCGAACATTCTGAAACAGGCCTTAAATGTAAGGTATATTATGTCATGTGTTTATTCTTGCAGGTAACAATGTAAGTTATTCCAATTCCTTTTTCTAGAGATTACTACCGTATAAGGCGTTTTGTATGATCAAGCTAGCTTTCAGAGTTGGTGTACCTAGCCGCTAGATGGCGCTATAAGAGAGAAGTCTCACCGTTGCAGACATATCTTGACCCGTCGATGCGCCTTGGAGCTGGCGTTGGCGAGCATGTCCCGCAGCATGTTGGCCAACAAGCTCGCCGGCACCGGCAACAGCGGCAACTCGACGTCCACTCGCCCCGCGCGCGGGTCTAGAGGCTTCTCACTGTAAAAACATATATTTTCTTAGATTAAATCATGCATTTTCATCTTTCTTACCTAATCCTAGTAATGTCGGTACAGAAAAAAAAAATAGTTATTTTTTTTCAAGAACATTATCCAATGTAGAATGAGTATTGATTTTTAAGTCGGTAAACATTTGGATTATCAAATACCCAACCAGATGAATTTTGACGTGAATAAAATTAAACGCAATTAAATAAATACGATAACAAAATCGTGGGATATAGTTAAGAGTTGCAGCTACATATCTATCATCTCCATCCAAATTTCAACTACACCACTGGATAGCTAAAGAATCAAAAAATTTGCCATGTCAATAACACAGCAACATCTTCATAGATAGCTCACCTGATGATGATTGATGACGTGGTCAATGGTCACCAGGCTAAACTTAGAATGGTAAATGGCTCCCAAGGACCTCTGCCAGAAAACACCATTAGATGGTTGGCGACAGATTTTCTACTTACAGTTAGCCAGGCGAGTATTGGCAAAATGCCATACAGATGCTGAAGCCCACGGCGTTTGCGTGATTGGCAGGCGTCTTGGAGAACGCAGCGTCAGGTGACAGATCTTCAGTAGGAGATGTTGTCCACCTTTCGTTTTTTATACAATAGTTTGACAGGCACGGCAAGCGTTTTACAAACTAAATTAAAATGTAATCACGTACAAAAGATCTTTTCATCGCGTACTCTTCCTTTCAACGCCTCTTAGCAGCTGTGGGAGCCACAGGCAGATGTTGAGGGAGCAATTAGATCGGCATTAAACTGTCATAATCAACAAAAAATTTTTTAAAGTTTGTTTGTGGTTGATAGCGGAATTACGGTCGTTATCGGCGAGTTTCGCACTAAGCAACCACCTCTGTCTGGACTATACATTATTGACCGAGCGAGAACTTAGTTCGAGCGAAGCGTCTCTGCTTCAACTTAGACAAAAATGCTTTCGTATGTCCGGTTGTTCTCCTCTACAGGTCGCATTTCTCAACCGATTCTCACGAAGTTTTGTGAGCAGGTTTAATAAGTCATTTAATAAGTAATAAAAAAAATTGTCGATTCAGTTTTCAAAACGACGGAGATATACATTAAGATATATACTCGTATTATAAGGAGTTGATAGTGATAATTAAAAAAACTTGCTTCCCGCTAAGAGTGTATTGCCAGACTGAGGCGCGAGCGCCTACCTACTTTAACAAACAATATGTAACAGATAGCGCTGAGGCCCGCGTGTTATTGATTTTCTTGGACATAAGTCTAAAAAAATCATTTATTACTTACATCACAAATCTAGATTTTTGGATTTCTTGACCCATTTTCCCATAATGCGCAGTGAACCTTTATTTAATTGTAAGCTATGCAAGGGCAGACCTGCGAGGTCTACAGCTCGGAGAGCCACTAGTTATAATTTAATCATGTAATTGGGCGGATTGACCCAAACGGTGCAAGGTATGCTAACCTCGGTATGGGTTACATATTTGAGCCGTTTGGTGTAGAGACGTTGGGTCCATGGAGACCGGGAGCTCATGGTAGTTTACAAAACTTATCTGAGCGCTTGGTCGATATGACGAGTCATTAAAATGCTGGCATCTATTTGGCTCAACAAGTAAGCATTTCAATTCAACGGGGTAATGCTGCCAGCATGCTGGGCATGCTGCTGTGTTAGTGGGCTGGAGCATTTGGACTACCTGTGAGTCTACAGTGACTTATAGGTTGTCTAAATGCTTTCATTGTAGTAGCTGTAGTGTTGTATATAGTTCGTAGTATTTTGTTAATAAAGGTATAAAAAATATGTTTACCTCTGATCATCAAGTTCGTCATCTGTATGTGCGTCTCCATTTTGTTCCGTCTCCATGTGGTCTGTGCCTTCCGCTTCATCATCAGACATCGGCTCCAGGGCGTCGGGCCCTCCAGCCGGGCAACCCATCTGTAACAACATTTACATTGAATATCACAGACTGCCTCGATGGTGCAGCGGCATGATCAGTATTTCTGTTACTAGCATATATATAGGCTAGCATTTGACTCCTTCATTAGTGTTTCAGCTTAGTTGTTATGTGTCTTGTACCTCTGACATCTTTGGTATGCTCAGGATTCCTATATTTTGAACTTAAAAATTTTCAGTTCAATCCTAGAATAGTTTGCTACATCAGGTTTCCATAAAAAAAAATTACCTAAAAATGGAACCGACTTCAACAGTCAAAATTGTAAAATAACTTGTCGGTACAATGCGCACAATATTGTGATAATAGGAACTATCATGGTACCAACTTCAACAAGTTATTTCACATTTTTGAGTGTTGAAGTCGGTTCCATTTTTTGGTTAAACATTTTTTTGTGACTCATCTCTCATTTACTTTTTTAGTTGTAGCATCTGTACAATATTATTGAATAGTTATTTGTTACGCAAACTACTATTTAGTGCAAGTACTTTGTAAGCGACTTCAAAAAATGAGGAGGTTATAAATTCAATTGTATTTTTTTTTATGTTTGTTAGCTCGATCTTTTTCTAATGGGTGAACCGATTTTGATGTTTTTTTTATTTGATAGCTGGTACTTCCCGTGTTGTCCCATTTAAATTTCGTCAAAATCGGTCAAGCCGTTTTTGAGTAACACTCTAATAACTCAAAATTGTTTTCCTACTTTGATGATGTAGTTATTAACAGTGAATCAATCCCAAGTAGCAAGCAGCATTAAAAAGGGTAAAAAAATTTACACAAAAAGGGTGAAAAAACATTTTTTACCGAAAAATGGAACAAACTTCTCAAAAGTGTGAAATAACTTGTCGAAGTCGGTTTCAATCGAATCGGACGAAAATTTTCTATATATGTGCAAATATATAAAGCAGAAAAACTTCATCATCATTTTATCTTTATCATTATGCCTTTGGATGGTACGCTAGGATTGCACGACCCATATCTCTCTGTAGGGTTCATGAGAGGCGACGATGAGAATAACACAAAAAGGTGGGCATCAGCACCTTCAGATGGACATCTTTTAGCTGTTGATGTGATATCATCAGTGCGTTACCTGTTTCCAAGCTCTAGTTTTGTCCTCGTACTGCAGCCCCAGCTCACTCTGCCGCAGCAGTGCCGTCAGAACCCTTCGTGCTGCTGTACAGATAGACAGGTTCGTCCCACTGCAGGTGTATGCTACGAATGGGCGGAGCAAGGCAGCCACGCTTTCTGAAGATATTTTACCTTCTGATACCTGAAATATATTTAATGCAAAATATTACGCTGATAGAGTTTTGTTTGAACTCTATAGCAACTGTTGGTAAGTAATGTGCCAGTGGTGTGCCGGGTTAGAATAAACCTCCCCATTGCTACCTGTGGGTGTCGGTAAGAGGCGATTAAAAGAAATATACCGGAAGGTGCACAGAAACGCCTGACGAGGAACTGATATCTTAATCTGTGATCCCCAAAACTCCTGCCAAGCATAGGGATCTTGGCAAACCCCCCTAAATGAGGGGGAGGCTTATTAGCCTCCCCCTCTGTGTTGAATCAGCCGGAGGGGGAGGCTAATAAGCCTCCCCCTCCGGCTGTGTTCAGCAGTGAATCCGGCTGATTCAACACAGGTGACTTCTAGGCCTTGTAGCTATCCACCCTTGCTTTAAAGACACCTAGATTATGTGTCAGAAAACAACGACAAAGGCAATGCATGTTTTCATATATCAGAAATCAAATTGCTTTGTACTAGTTTTGAATGCTATATACCTACTATACCTACAATGCAACGGTATCCCATTGTCGTCTATCTGGTTGTGTGGAGATGGTATGGGGTGGCAGAATTAAATGATCTAACTCCATTTCCTTTTGAACATATAGATGGCAAAATAAGCACAATTTACCTTGGCTAATTCCTCCAAGAAACAATCGGTGAAATGCAGCAGCATGGAGGTGGCATTCCTTGCATAGTGAGGAGTGTTTATTGCAAATAGACCTGGAATATAAGTTAAAAGCAAATATATATACTTTTTCTATTATGATGGTAGTTCAATTTTCATGTTCCAGTATTTATAAAAAAGCTTTATTTTGTTTTCATCGTGTTTAATCAAGAATATTGCATGCTTCATATAAGTTAACTGTTACTAGTTCAATTTAAAACTTACATTGTTAACTGTATTGTACTGACAGTTTTGCAATTTTTTTTTTAATGTGGTTGTGGTGGTTCAAGCAGACCCTCCCGATGTTAAGCGAACTAACCTCTGCCCATAACATATATTTCGTCATAAGTCGACGAATTGCACTGCGCCCATCACACTGAGACATAAAGTTGTTAAGTCTCATGTGCCTGTAATTTTTCTGGCCCTCAAGGTTAGGTGCTTGGCGACAGATTTTCTGCTTAAGGGTGGTAGCAGGCACTAGCTACCACCCTCAAGTAGATAATCTGTCGCCAAACACCTAACAGTGAGCTCCGGCAGCAGTCCTTGAGAGCCAGTAATTCTAGGTTAGTCTGAACAACATCTTCGACCACATCATCACTTACCATCAGGTGATATTGTGGTCAAAGGCTAACCTATCAGGCATAAAAAAAATATGTAAATAATATTTACATAAAAATAACCTAAATGACATACTCAGTGCAGATATTTTAATACATGCATTGAATTGAATGCTCGCATTTCCCAAATATTTAAAATTTCATTTGTAAATATATTATGCAGCAAATAATTAATAAACTCACCATCAGTAGCTGTGAGCATTTTGGCGTACTTCTGACAACTGGGGAGGCTCCATTCACACCTCTGCAAGCAACGCAGGCTTCCGCGCAAATACCGACGCACTAACTGCAATAGACAATACTTAATTTGTAACATATTGTTACGGCGCAAGGACTCGAACAATGTAGAATAAGCCAACGTCAGTAAACAAGTAAAAGAAATCAAGAATGTACCTACTCTTCACACAAAAGGTTATAAAAAAAGGTGTCGCCTTTGTTCTCAGGCAACTAGTAAACAACCACAGTATACGTAGTAGTTAGTTCGTGGAATTCCATTCAAAAGTTGTTTACGTTAAAAGGATCATTTATGGCCCTTATTGTTTTTCTATCTAGACTATTAGTGAACATTCTGGAAAATGTGACTTTTGAGTATAAATAGGGTCGGGTCCGTGCCGACCAGTCAGTCTTACTTTGAGTTCGAAACGATCAACAGTACGATTATCTTTGGACCAAGTGCTCCAAGCGCGAATAGTGAAGTACAGTGAACTCTGTGAATAGTGTTCTGTGAAGTGCGAACAGTTCAGTGTTATAGTGTTGTTGGCAGTGACTGTAGAACTGTGGAATAAAGGTGTCAGTGTGTCAAAAACGTATTGCATTATTTATCCCGAACCCCCAGCTCGTAACAATATTTAAATATCAATGATACAGTACTGACTCTTAGTAGAAACAGCAGACATTCAGTATTGGCAGATAGACTGTCGATTTTAGTGTCTTACCTTAATAGCATTTCTGAACTGAAGTGCCTTTACAAAAGAATGTATGGATACTGTCCTCTCATATACCTTACCCAGTTCTTCCTTGGTAGCCTGAAGTAATATTTTTTAAAAGTATAAAGCTCCAGAACAGGTTGTTAAATTCTGCAGGTAAAGATTGTCACCCTGCATTTGTTTGATGAACTGTGGCAATTTTATGTTTCTGACAAATATTTCAGATTCAGAGGACATGAGCTATTTGCTGTGACATGATCTAGCACAGCACAGTGCACGCTAACTCACCCGTGGCACATTTCCCCTCTGCTCTCAACACTCTCCTAGTGGCCTATCCTGGTACTGATTTACGATACGATAAGATAACTCTTTATTGCATACCAACAAAAAAAAAATGAGGACAATACATTTACCTAAAACAACTATTAACATATAAAGCAATAGAAGTTAAATGTATGTGTTCATTTACAAATATATTACTTAACTAGCTGTACCCGCGACTTCGTTCGCGATTGCCGTACCTGCACACTAATTATTCACATTTGTGCACTGTTTATCTCATATTAAGCAACACTGTGGTCTGCGGTGAAGCACTCTTATAGTAAACCATAGCTCAAAATGGAGCTTTCTACTTTGGATTTAAAAACTCCCGGGTTGTATTTTCCAGAAGACAGTAGTTAAGTAACTCAGAGAGTTCTTTCCCGGTTCGCACAATAAATGTTGAAGCAAAGTACCTTGTGCGTTTCTTTAGAATTTCGATTTTAAAACGGCGGTTTGTTTGACGGTAGATCGATTTTTTTTTTTATTTCTCATTCTCGGAATGTAGTGTTTCTTTGATCTGAGTAGCGGGTAGGAGACGCTCCTTCCCACCTAAGGCCGGGAAAAACATTGGTGTAAACAAAGTTATATGTCTAAGATTTTTCGTTGTAAAATATTCTGTTGTTGTAAAACAATTAATAACAGCTATGTTTGGCAGGGTAGTAACTAAATATAAGGTAGAAAGTGTAGGTAAAAAAAAAATTAAAACTTTCCCTAAATTTCATTGTTCTAACTCCTAGTGTATCTTTGTATCTTCTACTCATGTTTATTATTTTTAGTAAATATTTAGAAAAACTACTATTTTTTTACCCTCCTCATATTTGAAATGAAAAGTAGAGTGTTCAACACGGATGTAAGTCATCGATTCCTACTTGGACTATAGCCGCATTAATTTTAAAAATATACTGCTCATGTTATTAAAATCAAAATAAATAATATAAAAAAAAACATACTATATTTATATCTTTATTCCTTATATTAGTAGTGAAAAGCAGAGAGATTCCTATACGGGCTATAGCCGCCCGTAAATATTCCAAACAAAATTTTACGTAAAATTTCACAAATAGTTCAAACCTCTCAATAAATTTTTAGTAAGTATGTTATTTTATCAATGAATAATTTTTAGAAAAGCTACTTTATTTACTTTCTTTAAATTCGATATGAAAAGTAGAGAGCTGAACGCGGGTGAAAGTTACCTGTGTTAGTTGTGCTCTTCCAACTTTAAACGGATTAAATCACGTATATTTATCATTATTTTTGTCCCCACCCCGTGACCACGATCACTACAAAGTGTTTGAAACGTCGGGACAAAAATAATGATAAATATATGCGATTTAAATCGTTTAAAGTGGTTTAATTACAAAGTGTAACAATCGTGAAAACCTAAGACTACATTGTGCACTTTCATTGCGCAGTCTCTGAAATGTATCCGTCAAAAGAAAGATAATTATGTAGTTTAAAAAACTGATTGTGGTGAATGTTTTTTTTTTCTGTTATAGGTATAGATTAGACTGATTAGAGCATTGCATGTTATGAAAAATATACGTAGGGAAGTTGTGCTTATCGTAATAAAAAAACTGTGTTTTATCGTTTGAAAAATCAGTCTTTTGGAGAGGTCCGACTACAGACCTATCTATTATACCTATACGATAAAGTGCAAACGCCAGCTTAAGATGAGTCGTACGTTGAAAGGTTTCTGTACATTTTGGGTGTCAAGTTTTTTGGAACGTAATATTTAGGTTGTGATGTCTGTTATTTCTGAACTTCAAACCCGATGACTTTGAAATATTTACGGGATAAATTTTAAAGTACCACTATTCTAACAAAAAAATCGGCCAAGTGCGAGTCGGACTCGCGCACGAAGGGTTCCGTACCATTAGCTATACAACATTAGACTTCATATTTTAACCTTTTTTTGTTTTAACGTGAGCGAGTCCAACTCGCACTTGGCCAACTTTTTGTATTTGTTGTTATAGTGGCAACAGAAATACATCATCTGTGAAAATTTCAACTGTCTAGCTATCACCGTTCTTGAGATACAGCCTGGTGACAAACAGACGGACGGATGGACGGACAGACGGACGGACGGACAGCGGGACAGACCGTTTTTACCATTTGGGTACGGCACCCTAAAAAGAACGTCTGAAATCGGACTACGCGTTAATAAATTACAACTAAGTGTATATTTTGACTTTCATCCCCTCTCCCAAGGGAACCATGCTGAATTTCGGGATAAAAAGCTAAATTATCCTACCTTGTAGTATGAACTCCAATCATGCTAAGTTTCATTGAAATCCATTCAGTAGTTTTGGAGTGATACGCGGCCGGGATACAGACAGACAGACAGACAGACAGACAGACAGACAGACAGACAGACAAAAATAAAAAAAAATATAGTTTCGGCATCAGTATCAGCTACAGAGTACTGTACATTTTTTTTTTTCAAAATATCTGCCATGTACAGAATTGGACCTGTTACAGTTTTATTATAAGTATAGATTAATTATGTACAATGGCAATACAATCGGCGGTCTTATCGCTAAAGCAATCTCTTACAGACAACCTTTGGATGGACAGGACAACGAAGACTTGTGAACGGTAGTGTGCAACAAAGAAATCAGAAAAAAACATTAAATAAAATCAATACACATTTTATTTGCAAAGCAATGAATGATGTTAAAGTTGGAATAAGGGATGTATTAATATGTGGCAATTTATTTTAATTTAAATACTCTTTTATTCATATCTGTGATTAACCTTATATTTTGTGACTTTTTGTAATTGTTTTAAAATCTGGCATTCTGTTACTTTTTATGTAAATGTTGTTTAATACCGTCTCTATTCCTATTCTTATTCAAAAACTGGAAAAACTCGGTATACGAGGCACTTCCCTTGCTTTATTTAGAGACTACCTAGATGAAAGAAAACAAAGGACTAGAATCGATGGAGCTATAAGTGACGAAAATTCTATTTTTTCTTTTTTATTCATAATAGGTTCGCGTTTGACCACACCTTGCCTGATGTTAAGCATTGATGTGGTCTAAGATGGAGCACGCTTACCTAGAAGAAACCTATTTACTCTCGATTTGAAGACACCCATGTTGTATTCATTGGGAAAAACAGACCATGGTAAGTAGTTCCACTCTTTCGCAGTACGCACGAGAAAAGTGGAAGCAAAGCGCTTCGTACGAGTACTGGGAATATCAACCATGTACGGGTGGCGCCTCTCCGTTTGTCTGGACGTCCAATGGAAGAAGGGGGAAGGCGGAACTAAGTTGTGCAGTTCTTGTGCACATTCACCGAAATTTATCCGGTAAAAGACCGATAGACAAGCGACTTTGCGGCGGTGCTCGGGGCTTTGTAGCCGAGACTCCCAAAGAAAGTCACTGCCTATTAACTTCTTAGCACGTCTCTCGATCGATTCAAGTTTCTATTAATTATGGGGTGCCTCAGGGGAGTGTGTTGGGACCTACTTTATTTTTAAATGATATTAATGAACTTTGTGACCTAAAAATTCACAATGGGCATATAATATCGTATGCGGATGACTGGATGCATTTTTACTGGATCCTCATGGAACGAAGTCAAGATTAACTCAGAAATAGGTCTACAACAGATTGCTATATGGTTGAAAACAAATCTTCTTACACTTAACGTATCAAAGACTAATTTTATATGTTTCTCCATGTATGTTAGTTCTCAACCTGATCCAAACTTAAACATTAAAATACATGACTGTAATAGCAGCCATTGTGAATGCCCAATACTAGAAAAAGTAGGAACTACAAAGTACCTAGGGGTGGTCATTGACCAACTTCTATCTTGGCACGCCCATCTTGAACTGGTTATGACGAGAACCAGAAAATTTAATTATAACTTTAAAAGTCTTAGACATGTGGCACCAAATAAACTTCTTAAACAAATTTATATTGCTATAGCACAATCACTGTTAAAATATTGTATTCCTGTTTGGGGAGGTGCCATAAAGACAAGATTTTTGGAGCTAGAAAAATCACAAAGGTCTTTTCTAAACCTAATGTTTTTCAAACCTTACCAATATCCCACTGACATGCTTTACTCTACTACAGAAGTACTAACGGTTAGAAAACTATATGTGCTAATTACAATATTAAAATTACATAGAAATCTAAAAAAAAATATTTTTTTAACATTTGACCCCAATATATTAACAAAAAGAAGAAATGATATTGTAACCTGCACACCAAATAGGAACTCAACATTTGCTAGTAGACAGTATACAAGCCAAACCAGTTACTTATATAATAAGATAAATAAAATATTAAATCTGTACGCCTTAAACAGTTACAAATGTGAAAAAACCCTCTCAAACTGGCGATTACAACTAGGGTATGACGAGATTGAAACTCTTATGGAAAGAGTAACTTAGGTTAGTTAAATAGTTAGTAATGGGCAAATCCAATTTACCATTTCCACTTACACCTACAGTCGCATAAACTCACAAAGACTTTTTCTTTCTATTGTCCAGACTCTCTGAGAAAGTGCCTTAGCAGTATTCAAGTTTGTCTTCTCTCACACACAGATACACACATTGAAACTAACACACACGCATATTCTCATCTATGCACACACACTATATCATTCGTATTTTTCATGCATTCTCAAAAACTTATACACTAAAATATTAAAACGCACATAAACGCAACATCTTTATACTTGGACCACCCGTAACATCACACGTACGTCTGCACAGACGCACACAAATGTATTCGCGCGGTCGGCAACCGACTGCCATTTATACTCACACTTTTAATATTCACGCATTGTGGGTACTTACTTTGTGTTTATGTATTTTGATTTTAATTCGTTTTACAATGTTTTATATAAATATACCCGACGCCTAAATTGTAAACCTAATGATGTGGAAGAGCTAAATCGCCTAACACAAGTATTGTCCAAATACGTGTTTTTAACCATGGTTGAACCTATTTGTAACCTTTATTACTGAATAAAACATTTTGTATTTGTATGAAAATTACGTGTCACGTTGTTTGTCCGCGATGGACTCCTAAAGTACTGAACCAATTTAATTTGATTAGCACACCGTGTGCAATTTGATCCAAATTGAAAGATAAGATAGCTTACATCTCAATTTATAGTCGTAATTACCCGTGCGAAGCCGGGGCGGGCCGCTAGTTTTATATAAATTATAAATAAATACATATGAAGTTTTAAGAAAAGTTGAAAACATAGCACATTTTATTCAAGTATTTAATAGTCCATTGAAATATAACATGAGCTATGCAGTTTTTAGAGACACAAAAAAAGGGAGTGCTGTAACAGCGTTTTAAATGAATGAAATTAAAAAAATACAGGGAAAATTTTCCTCAAATGATCATCTACAAGATTGGTCTGAGATATTTTTTTTGTAAAATGTATAAAAAAGTAAGTTGTCGAGCAAAATATTTATTTTTTTAAATTGTCACTTTTTGGCTTATAACTTTTTGCCCTAAATTTTCAATTTAGGGCAAAAAGTTATATAACATACTAGCTGTACCCGCGACTTCGTTCGCGATTGCCGTACCTGCACACTAATTATTCACATTTGTGCACTGTTTATCTCATATTAAGCAACACTGTGGCCTGCCGTGAAGCACTCTTATAGTAAATATATATATATATATATATATATTTACTATAAGAGTGCCATAGCTCAGAATGGAGCTTTCTACTTTGGATTTCAAAACTCCTGGGTTGTATTTTCCAGAAGACAGTAGTTAAGTACATAACTCAGAGAGTTCTTTCCCGGTTCGCACAATAAATGTTGAAGCAAAGTACCTTGTGCGTTTCTTTAGAATTTCGATTTTAAAACGGCGGTTTGTTTCACGGTAGATCGATTTTTTATTTTATTTCTCATTCTCGGAAAGTAGTGTTTGTTTGATCTGAGTAGCGGGTGGGAGACGCTCCTTCCCACCTAAGGCAAAACATTGGTGTTAACAAAGTTATATGTCTAAGATTTTTCGTTGTAAAATATTCTGTTGTTGTAAAACAATTAATAACAACTATGTTTGGCAGGGTAGTAACTAAATATAAGGTAGAAAGTGTAGGTAAAAAAAAAATTAAAACTTTCCCTAAATTTCATTGTTCTAACTCCTAGTGTATCTTTGTATCTTCTACTCATGTTTATTATTTTTAGTAAATATTTAGAAAAACTACTATTTTTTTACCCTCCTCATATTTGAAATGAAAAGTAGAGTGTTCAACACGGATGTAAGTCATCGATTCCTACTTGGACTATAGCCGCATTAATTTTAAAAATATACTGCTCATGTTATTAAAATCAAAATAAATAATATAAAAAAACATACTATATTTATATCTTTATTCCTTAAATTATATATATATATATATATATATATAGTAGTGAAAAGCAGAGAGATTCCTATTCGGGCTATAGCCGCCCGTAAATATTCCAAACAAAATTTTACGTAAAATTTCACAAATAGTTCAAACCTCTCAATAAATTTTTAGTAAGTATGTTATTTTATCAATGAATAATTTTTAGAAAAGCTACTTTATTTACTTTCTTTAAATTCGATATGAAAAGTAGAGAGCTGACCGCGGGTGAAAGTTGCCAATTCCTTTCGACCCTTGTATAACAATCTACTAAAGTTGTGCACTTCCAACTTTAAACGGATTAAATCACGTATATTTATCATTATTTTTGTCCCGACAGTCACCCCGTGACCACGATCACTACAAAGTGTTTGAAACGTCGGGACAAAAATAATGATAAATATACGCGATTTAAATCGTTTAAAGTTGTTTAATTACAAAGTGTAACAATCGCGAAAACCTAAGACTACATTGTGCACTTTCATTGCGCAGTCTCCGAAATGTATCCGTCAAAAGAAAGATAATTATGTAGTTTAAAAAACTGATTGTGGTGAATGTTTTTTTTTTTTATTGCTGATAGGTAAGCCTTTGACCACAATCTCACCTGATGGTAAGTGACGATGTGGTCGTAGGTGTTAACAGGCTTAACCTAGAATTACTGGCTCTCAAGGACAGCTGCCGGAACACACCGTTAGATGCTTGGCGACAGATTTTCCACTGGAGGGTGGTCGCTAGCCAGGCGGGCATTCGCAAAAATGCCCTTCCACCATGCGGTGAAGCTCAAGCCAGCGGCGGGATTCGAACCATGGACCTGCTGCGCGGCAGTCCATAGCCAAAGCCACTGAGCTATCACTGCTTCAAATGTACCACATTTTAGAGTTTTATCGTAGCAAGCTTGCAAAACTAAATAAGGGTGCCTTGCTGCCCGTGGGGCGCCGGGCTGCCCGTGGGATGCCGGTCTGTCCGTGGGGTGTCGGGCTTCCCGTGGGGTTCCGGGCTGCCTGTGGGCTTAAGATGAGCCGTACGTCCAAGGGTTTCTCAACATTCCGCGGTCCAAGTTATTAAAACAAAACAAAACAAAACGAAATATTTAGTTTGTGATATCTGTAATTTCTGAACTGCAAAACTGAGGACTGAAATATTTACGGGAAAATAATTAAATAACCACGCGTTAATAAATTACAACTAAATGTACATTTTGACTTTCATCCCCTTTCCCAAGAGAACCGTACTGAATTTCGGGATAAAAGTATCGTATGTCCTTCTTCGTAGTATGTACTCGAATCGTGCTAAGTTTCATTCTAATCCATTCAGTAGTTTTGGAGTGATGCGAGGCCGGGATACAGACAGACAGCCAGAAAAAAAAAACAGTTTTTGCATCAGTATCAGCTACAGATTGCTCTCAAAACATATTTTCAAAATATCTGCAATGTACAGAATTGGACCTGTTACAGTTTTATTCTAAGTATAAATAGATAAATTTAAGCGTCTTACCCCTCGCGCTTCCCTACCCGCCTTCTGCAACCTGTTATAGGTATAGATTAGACTGATTAGAGCATTGCATGTTATGAAAAATATACGTAGGGAAGTTGTGCTTATCGTAATAGAAAAAACTGTATTTTATTGAAAAATCAGTCTTTTGGAGAGGTCCGACTACAGACGTATCTATTATACCTATACGATAAAGTGCAAACGCCAGCTTAAGATGAGCCGTACGTTGAAAGGTTCCTGTACATTCAGGGTGTCAAGTTATTTGGAACGTAATATTTAGGTTGTGATGTCTGTAATTTCTGAACTGCAAATCCGATGACTCTGAAATATTTAGGTGATAATTTTTAAAGCACCACTATTCTAATTAAAAAAATCGGCCAAGTGCGAGTCGGACTCGCGCACGAAGGGTTCCGTACCATTACCTATACAACATTAGACTTCATATTTTAACCTTTTTAGGGTTCCGTACCCAAAGGGTAATAACGGGACCCTATTACTAAGACTTCGCTGTCAGTCCGTCCGTCCGTCCATCCACCTGTCACCAGGCTGTATCTCAAGAACGGTGATAGCTAGACAGTTGAAATTTTCACAGATGATGTATTTTTATAGCTGTTATAACAACAAATACTAAAAATAAAATAAATATTTGAGGTACCCCCATACAACAACCTTGATTTTTTTACCGTTTCTTGCTCGATACTAATAACGGTGACTGGTAAACGCTTTAACTATTCACAGAATATTTAGTTTTATGTTTTCTTTAAATATAATTAATTAAATTAGAATAAATAATTAAGGGGGCACCCATGCAATAAAATTTCAGATAATGGTACGGAACCGTTCGTGCGCGAGTCCCATTCGCATTTGGTCGGTTTTTTGTTTTAACGTGCTCGAGTCCGACTCGCACTTGGCCTAATTTTTGTATTTTTTGTTATAGCGGCAACATAAATACATCATCTGTGAAAATTTCAACTCTAGCTATCACCGTTCTTGAGATACAGCCTGGTGATAGACGGACGGATGGATGGACGTTTTTACGCTTTGGGTACGGAACCCTAAAAAGAACGTATGAAATCGGACTACGCGTTAATAAATTACAGCTAAGTGTATATTTTGACATTCATCCTCACTCCCAAGAGAACCATACTGAATTTCGGGATAAAAAGCATAAATTATCCTACCTCGTAGTATGAACTCAAATCATGCTAAGTTTCATTGAAATCCATTCAGTAGTTTTGGAGTGATGCGCGGCCGGGATATAGACAGACAGACAGACGGACAAAAATAAAAAAAATACAGTTTTGGCATTAGTATCAGCTACAGAGTACTGTAATTTTTTTTTTCAAAATATCTGCCATGTGCAGAATTGGACCTGTTACAGGTATAAATAGATAAATGTAAGCGTCTTACCCCTCGCGCTTCCCTACCCGCCTTCTGCAACCTGTTATAGGTATAGATTAGACTGATTAGAGCATTGCATGTTATGAAAAATATACGTAGGGAAGTTGTGCTTATCGTAATAAAAAAACTGTGTTTTATCGTTTGAAAAATCAGTCTTTTGGAGAGGTCCGACTACAGACCTATCTATTATACCTATACGATAAAGTGCAAACGCCAGCTTAAGATGAGCCGTACGTTGAAAGGTTTCTGTACATTTTGTATGTCAAGTTATTTGGAACGTAATATTTAGGTTGTGATGTCTGTTATTTCTGAACTTCAAACCCGATGACTTTGAAATATTAACGGGATAAATTTTAAAGTACCACTATTCTAACAAAAAAATCGGCCTAGTGCGAGTCGGACTCGCGCACGAAGGGTTCCGTACCATTAGCTATACAACATTAGACTTCATATATTAACCTTTTTTTGTTTTAACGTGAGCGAGTCCAACTCGCACTTGGCCAACTTTTTGTATTTGTTGTTATAGCGGCAACAGAAATACATCACATGTGAAAATTTCAACTGTCTAGCTATCACCGTTCTTGAGATACAGCCTGGTGACAGACGGACGGACGGATGGACGGCAGACGGACGGACGGACAGCGGGACAGACCGTTTTTACCCTTTGGGTACGGAACCCTAAAAAGAACGTCTGAAATCGGACTACGCGTTAATAAATTACAACTAAGTGTATATTTTGACTTTCATCCCCTCTCCCAAGGGAACCATGCTGAATTTCGGGATAAAAAGCTAAATTATCCTACCTTGTAGTATGAACTCCAATCATGCTAAGTTTCATTGAAATCCATTCAGTAGTTTTGGAGTGATACGCGGCCGGGATACAGACAGACAGACAGACAGACAGACAGACAGACAGACAGACAAAAATATAAAAAAATATAGTTTCGGCATCAGTATCAGCTACAGACTACTGTACATTTTTTTTTTTCAAAATATCTGCCATGTACAGAATTGGACCTGTTACAGTTTTATTATAAGTATAGATTAGTAGGCAAAACAATTTGCTACAAATTATGGTTTGACGAATTTTTTGTAAGATGAATTTTTTCTGAGATATCGCGAAAAAAGGGTTTTCACCCCTTTTTTCAAGATGGCAACCGGGGGACAAGTGTGGCGACCCCACCAACTTGAGGTTAAGCTTCTATTGACACCCCATACATGTCCCAAAAATAAAATTGCGTCCTCTAAAAAATGCAATATTCAGTCCTTAAATTGTAACATTTCAATGGTAGTCCATTGAAGTGTTACCCCCAAGTTTTTATCTACGCAAAGACTTATTACTTTCATTTTGTAGTTTGATAATAGCCATACTAATAAAGCCAACATTGTTTTGCTAAGAAAATAAATCTTTCGCAAGGGTTAATGGAAGCCTGCGAACTTACTTGCGTTAATGGTTGGGAGTGAATTGTAACAAACAAAATATATATGCAGTTACAAATTTCTGATTTTGGTTTTGTTTAAAAAATATTTTTTTCCTTTTTACCTACTAATAAATATTATTTGTACGAGTAGCTTTTTACACTATTCAAATAATTAATGATTATTGTGTCGTGTCGTAATATATGTTTGTATTTATTGTGTGGTCTATAGGTACGTTTGTTTCCACAGCACAATATGTTCTAAATACTATACTATGTTTCAGTTATTTTGAGTACAGAAATATACACCAACATCCTCAGATATTTTATAGTGTTTTTCATTTTAGACCATTAAAATAGGCTAGGATAGATATAGTAAGATGGAGCTTAATATTTAGAAAGAAAACATTTATGTTGGTATTATTAATACACTTAAGTACACCTCAGTTCAAGGAAAAATATAATTATTTACAAGAGATTTTACAATTGCTAACAGCAACACCAACCGTAAAAGATAAATTCAGCAAACTCTCACGGAGAACTTAAAACTTTTTAACTGAGAGAAGCAATATCTTTAAAATTCCAAATAAATCCAAAGGAAATAGAAGAAGGATATCTTTCCTTAATAAATCCATTAGGAATTATAAGAAAAGATAAAATGTTTTCTTTTAAAATGGTTTCTTTTACTGAAACATCAGAGTCAATAAATAATTAAAAAGTTAAACTGGAGTTGGGCAGGTCACACGGTAAGAGGGGCCCTGATAGGTGGTACAAATCGGTTACAACTTGGGACCCTAGAGGTAAAAAAACGGGGCAGACAGTACAAAAGGTGGGAAGACGAGATTGTAAAAATGGCTGGAAAGCAATGGACAAGACTAGAGCAGGAAAGGGAACACTGGAAGTTGATGTGGGGGCCTTTGCCAAACGGCATAGCATTTCACTGATATTAATAATACTATAATTGTTACTCTTTATACATATATATTATTGTAATAGCAGTGTCTGAATAAAGGGCTTTATTATTTTATATTATTATTATAACACACTTAAGTATAGTACTAATCTCTTAAGAAAAAGTCAAAGTATTTATGAGTATAAACGTATATCGACTGTGAACTGGCAATAAGTTTTATCTGTTCTTTTCATTACATTGTTTTTCTAAATTGCATCATAAAAGATGGGACCTTTTGCCAGTTCACAGTCTATATGTTTAAAATAACAAGAGATGCAGTGAGATATGGCTGAACTTGGACAGTTCTTTACTTCGACACTACTTAGAAAAAATATAGTTCGACAAGTCATTCTAACCTAACCTAATTATTATAATCAGAAACTTGTTACATACCAAGACTCTGATAATATTAAATTGTAAAATATCTAACTTAACCTTATTTATAACAATGGCTTGTTGAACTTAATTTTTTCGAAGTGTTGTGACAAAATAATGAACTGTCCAAGTTCAGCGACAGCATGCAGTACATGAAGTACAGGGGATGTGAATTAAAATTACCTAATTAGGTTATGGTGTTGTTTTAATTAAACCAACACCATAACCATTTAAGATGGAATATGGGACCTCTCAATACCTGTTGCATTGAAGTTTTTGTAAAGCATTCAGGTAAATTAAAGCCTTACAGCACTGTGAATAAGATTCAATTTCACCTAAATTCTCTCTTTTAGCTGGTGGCACAGTGTCACTGAAATGCTTTTGTATCTCTTTTGTATGAGCAGCCCACTAATGCTGGATGCCAGATAGGCTCGTGTTTAAAATCATGTTTACATTATATGTACCCAATGGTTTCAATGCACATAACTGGATTATTTTATTACTTGTGATATAACTAGTGTTGCATGAAATGTTCCAATCCTACTCGGCAGTCAAAATTTCAATTTATTAATTAATCCCTGCTAAGAGAATAAGCTTGCAAAATTACAATAAAATAAAAAAAAATCTTTAAAATGAACCACAAAGTTTCATTTTTTCCTTTCATTGTAATTTTGTAAGGCAGTTAGAGTACTGAACTCTGCCATATCATTACCATAAGGAATTTGTCCATTCGATGCTGATCAATCCCGTACCACTCGGTAGCAAGCATCTTGAACCCTGCCTTGGTCATTAGCAGAGCATGCTTCAGGTGTTCTGCTGGGAATAGGTCCAAAACTTGAGCAATGTTCTCACATAGCTCCTCCTAGAACCATTTGAAGAAAATTATTGTTAAAACATAATCCAAGGCATTAAAAAAATACTGTCATCTTTATCTTAAGGTTGTTATTAAGAGATAGTTTAGCAAAAAGGCCTCCTATTTCACACGCTAACTGTTGCAATCTCATTTTATCTTGTTTTTATAATTATTAAAATGTAAAATATAAAATTATCATGTAGTCAACATCTTTGGCAAAAGATAATTGTGGGTAGTTTATTAACTACTTATATTATTCTATAGTATTGTAAAAATATACTCAAACATAAACTTTGCTGTAAAAATAAAAATTAACAAATCTTTATTTTCACATACAGCAAAAATAGTTTCTGGGCCATGTTCTGGAAACATTCACTACAAATGGCTTAACCTTTGAATTCTCACAATCACAATATCACAACTTTTTTTTTTAAACTTACCCTAATACTTTTTAGTGAAATTATAAATAACAACTAGTTTACCTGAATGAGGGGTTTGTCTGACATCCAAACAGCGTAGAAAAGACCCTTCCACACACGTGTAAAGTCATTTTCTTTGAATTCTAGAAAAAACAGCACGTCAATATGGTTTACATAGATAACAAATTCGTGCACGATTTCATTAAATAATTATTGTATGTAAATAGAGTTATCAAATGAGTTGAACTCATGTTAAAAAGGATTAAATACGCAACAAAGTAGCGACCTGGTAGATATCAATTCATAAAATTTGTAACGTTTTTTTTAGGTTAAGAGTCAAAGAAAATTTATAATATTTCTTACGAAAAATAGTTGGTTTTGAGGTTTATTGTATGTGAAACTGTTACATACCGTATCCTTTCTCAAAACAGTTTAAAATCCATTTTTTCAGCGCTTTGAGCACCCTATCTCGAGTTTTTTTATCATTTCCCGAGAGCCACCTTGCGTATTTTATTTCTTGGGCTACAACGAGGACTTGCTCCTTTTTAGGTTTGGGTTTGTGAACGCCACCTTTTTTCTTCACCTTATCCTTTTTATTCTTCTTTTTATCAGTTACTTTCATCTTGAATATATTTTTTATTTGCTAATTGAAATCAAAACAAATGCACGCTTGCCAAGATCGCGTTTTCTACTTGACGTAACGAACGTGACTTAACAGGTGACAGAAAGCATAAGTTCCTATAAATGACAGTGACAGTTACAAAATTGTTGCAAATTTTGGATTCCTTATGCATTTTACCCTAGATTTAGATAATTATAATGACGCAGGATAATATTTCGCTATAAATTTAGTTTGGTAGGGTATTTTTCAGGGCAAGGACTAAAATGTATAATCTGACATAATAATTAAATGAATATTATAAACATGGGCGAAGAATGGGATAATTTGTATAACGCCATTTGGCAGAATATATAACACAATATCATGTTGCTAGAATAACTGAAGTTCAGGGGGCCAAATCCCACCTTTTACGAAACCATCATAAAAAGTAGCGCTATGTTTCATGCTTAAAATAATCATTCGCAGACATGAACTATCACCGACCCACAATCGCGTCAAGCAATATTGGTTTGATCCTACTTAAAGAATGAATGAAATATGTATCACGGATGTGCAAGCGAGATACAAGATGTTTATAATATAGCGTTATCCCGCTCGCACTGTTCCGTACTACAATGTTATGGAACGGTTTTGCCATAGTTTTACGACATTTTTTGTATGCTTCACAAAAACTGTCTGAAACTTTTTATAGTTTCACTCATCAAATAATTTAGCTGCGTTTATTTTAAAGAATAATAGAAATAAAAACATTGTACGTAATTTACACATTAATTAAACCCATTTTTGGCGTACAATAATCAAAATCAAGTTTAAATCCGCTGCTAGAAAGTAACTTTTTTAAGATGGATAAACATTACGCATTTGTCGTTGGAACAGTACAGTTGGATACTATGTCACGTCAGAGTTCGCGAACAGAAGGGTTAAGATGTCGGTAGTAATGAATAAATTCCAAATACTGAAATATTACCTGTCTCAATTACTTGCTAATGTACCTACCTGTCGAAAGAGCCATTTCATATGATACCTACAGAATATTTAGAACATATCCATTATAAAGGGGAATGTACCTAGATAAGATAGGTACGTACAATTATAACATAAGGAGTTCATCGCTTATAGTTCCTCCTTTTCCATAAAGTAGTAGGGCATTTTGCGAATGCCCGCGCCTGGCTAACTACCACCCTAAAGGAGTTAAGTCATTCACCAAAGTTAAGAGATTGGCGACAGATTTTTAAGGTGAGTTACGTTCTTCTTCCAGGTTTAGCATGTTCACCATTTTCGACAACATCATCATCATTATCAGGTGAGGTAGTGGTCAAAGTCTAACCTACAGACATTAAAATACTAGTTTGTTTTTGTCTATATACTCGCATCCAATGCCTCCTCTGGTTCTGATGATCGTATATATATTATTTCCCCACTTCAACTCGACCGAATTGTGTGACTTTGCAATAAAGTCTCCTATAACAGCGTTGATGTAGTTATCAATTCGGCGGACATAACTCATTAAAACTAAAAAATCTCCTTCGTTTAATGGTTTATCTAACTACGTGACATTGGCGAAATTGTGGTGGTGCCGACAGATGCCACAAAACAAGAGCTGTAGTACTTAGTTATCAGATGAACGAATGGCTTCAGATATCTACATCTTGGAGATTTTGCTCCTAAGTGCCAAATTCCCCCCTAAGGGGAAATTTTAAGAATATTTCCGGACTAAGCCTGTGGACTCGCCCTGATGGTGAGCATCTGATATGCTCGAAACCCGGGTCGACGTATTCTATCCCCAACGTGAGTGTTTTTTGCCGGTTTTATTTATAATATTTAACTAAGCCATCTTCTCATAGTTCCCACCTCATCCTCTGAGCATAATAGAGCACGGTGCATAGACATATGACCTTCGGCGAATTCCATTCAATGCGACGTGACGTGACCCCATAGTTATTTGCCTTGGTAACGGCACATTTTAAGAGGACCGTACAGAATTAAAGCAGCACTACTCGCACAGCCATGCGTGAGTAAATTGTCACAATAAGACGCGCGGGAGTTGCGAAGGCAGCCCGGCGCTCGCTTTGGTACAAAACCGGTTAGAACCCGTTCAGACAGCAAACAAGGTTTGCCAAACAGCGATACGGCGCAGCGAGGACGATTATGGGGTTTGATGTATCATAGTATTACAATATTGGATTGTAAAACCATAGTGAAACGAGACAAGTACTTAGTTTGTGTTTTTTTTGTTTAGTTTTACATAACTCTAAAAATGTATAATCGGAATGTTTTATTCAATAACAAATATTATTAAAACCGCTTCAACCATGGTTGAAAACACCTTTAAATATTTTACTAATACTTGTGTTAGGCGTCTTCGCTCTTCCACAACGTTACAATGCATTTTAGACGTAGGATATATCTCATTCTACACTAATATTATAAAGAAGAAAGATTTGTACGCAGATGCTACGTCATTGAAACAAAGGCTCACTCTTATCAAGTAGCTGTTTCTCCTGTAATAAGGGTTAACTATTAGGGTGTATAGTTTACACGGTCTCCTAGTAGGATCAGCTGTCACATATACTCCCACTATATTAAACAACTCGTGACAGTCAACTGTACCTTTAGCTATCTTAATTAAGTATGCTACATCAGCAATTTGTAGTCTTATATTAAAAGGATGAATGCAAAATTTATGACAGAGCTGGTCGTAGTCGGGAGATATCTGTTGACTTTAAACTAAAGATGACGGAGAAACCGTCTCTAAATGCGCTCAATGCGCGCGATCTAAACGTTGTACATAGGTTTCCAAATTTGTGAAGCATATTCTAATTGACTACGTAAATAGGCAAAATAAAGGATATTAAGTTTTATAGATTTAATCGTGATTTAATCTCAGTCGATTAGCGCAAGACAAACCCAAACGCTCTCGGTGCCTGGTTTATGATGTGCTCATCAAAGAGTAACTTTGTATCAAAAATAATGCCTATGTATTATGTATTTATATGACAATAGCATTTTTTCTTTTATACTGGTATCAGTTCAAGATACATATGTAATTTAAATACTGTATTCAACACATACCTATTAGTTTTCTAACATATAGTACTTCTGAAGTAGCGTAAAGCAGTCAGTAGATCTTGATTTACAGATTCATCTGTAAATCAATATCAGTACATTAGTTTTAGCAAGGACCTTTGAGTTCTTTCGACTTCAAGAAAATTATTTTTAGCAGCACCACCCCTTTTTAAATGTTAACACGGATTGTGCTAAACCTATATAAATTTGTTTAAGAAGCATTGGTGGTGCCACTTCTAAGATTTCAATAAAATAAATTAATCTTCTAGATCTAGCCATGCCCAGCTTAAGATGAGCGTGCCAAGATAGACGTTGGTCAATATTATGACACCCTTTGGCACTTTGTGTTCTTTACTTTTTCCAATGGCATTCAAAACATGGACTAGGTATTGATGCAGTCGTGAATTTTAATTTATAGTTTGATTCAAGTTGAAGCTTAATGCACATGGAGAAACATAAAGTTAGTCTTATATATTAAGTGTAAGCAGATTTGATTTCAACTTTAAAGCAATCTGTTTATGAATTTTTTCAGTATTTTACTTGATGTCTCACGTCGCATCGTTCCATGTGGATCCAGTAAAAAATATGGCGGTGTTATCTGCATAGGATATTATATGAGCATTGTAGTCACAAAGGTCATTTATACATGTTAAAAAATGTAGGGCCTAAAACACTCTCTCAAGGCACACATGTAATGAATTTATGAATATTGTCACTTATCGTTTCACCAATTCTTTACTTTTGTTTCCTTTCATATACTTGAGTAAATTATAAATATTCAACATTTTTCAAATTTTTTTTTGTCTTGATAGGAATCGAAACGGTATCAAAAGCCTTTTTGCGGTCTAAAAATACCGCATGTAATATTTTTCCCAACATGTTTTAAATGATTACTTAGAGCTTTATCAGCATCCTCAGTTGAGAGACTCTTCCAGAAACCAAATTTCGATCTTTAATTTATATTAAATTGATATATGTACGTTATTAAACTATTATACATACTTTAATCTATTAATAAGTAATTAGCTATTTGTATCTTTTTTCTCTCCATTGCTATATATACACTCACACACACTCACACAAACACACCCTCATACACACAGCGTTACATACAAACACATAATAGCTAGCATAAATGTATAATTATATTTTTTGAATTGTATAGATATATAGTTTAAATAGAAAATTCTTACACTCATTCTCTCATTATAATGTCATGCATAACAATTGAAAAAAAATCCATAATAATTATGAACTTACTTTGATGAAAGGCTTAATTTGTTTGTAACGACTCCGACGGAAGAGTCCTTTTTCTCACAATACGGGCCTCGAGCCTAGTGTGGGAAACAGGTGCTCAACCATGCCATTGAAACTGTACAATGCCGTATATATGAATAAACATTTTTCATTTCATATTTTTTCATATACAGGTGTGTATATGTGGTGGTCTTGTCAGCCAATTAGGATATGGAACAATACGTTATAAATGTGGATTAAACCAGTAATTCCCATGGCCTTTCCCTAACTCGGGGATTTATGTATTTTCCTTAAATCACCCAAATCAAATCTTATATACCTCGTGGGGGATTGTAAGACATCGGAATACGCAAATCCCCCACATTACGATAGGCCTTTTTTCGAATGGTAGGGAATTCCGAAAACACTCCCTAACTACCAATTTCAAGAAGAAAATCTATCGCCAAGCACTTACTTATATCTTCCGGCAGCTGTGATCGAGAGTCAGTACCTATTCTAGGTTACGTCTCATAACCAACATAAACAGGTGAACTATCCTAGTAGTCAAAGGCTTATCAACACTTTAAAGTTACACGTACCAGTTAGTTCTTAGTCAGAAAATGCACGCCTCTCAATTAATGGTAATTAGTTATATGTGTGTGCGTGCACCGATCTATAGTAGGAACTCGGACTCGTCCACACGTTTCACACACACAAAGCGATGACTGAAGAACCAATGATATTGACGAGGTTGCGAGTATAGTGTACATAGACTATATTTGCATGTAGGGATACATTAGAGGAACATCACATTTTAGACTTAATTACCAGAGCGTTTTAAATAAAAAGACAGCGTCATATTAAAATTTATACATTTCAGAAAATATATTATTCAAATATAACAATCTCAGATTTAGGCGTATATTCTATTTCATTTAACAAATTAACATAACCTTTAATAATAACTAAATTATCAACCAATTTCAGACTACCCTCACCACACACATTATTTTAGTTTATAGTTGGATCAAATCGGTATTTACATTGAGAAATTCAGGTCTAATTAAAAATTAGGCCGTTCATTTTATAGTTATTATACATAGTATTTTCACATAAGTTACTTCAATAACTAATTTGAGGCTGGTTGGGACTCTTGAGATATTTACTGAAAAGGATACGATCAGGGGTCCAACTACCACGTCCTAAAATCTATTAAGGAAAATAAACGTCATTATTTCAAGCTTAAAATATTATAACTGAGATTCGTACCATGTCCGTCATGGAAGAATTATGTTTAATTATTGCGGCACTATCTCTATCACTCTAAGGATTTGTTTAATTCAATGCGTTTAGCTTCCTCTCATGTTGAAGTTCTAATGTAAGTTTACTTTAGTTAATTTTAATATTTTTATGTTTGGAATAACGCATACTCTGCTGTTCAAAATACGATTGTTTTTTTTTTCTATTCATTTAATGGACCATTTCGCTTATTTTTCCTCTAGTAAATTTGCATTTACTTTAACGATATTTGGTAGTGTGAAATTACATTGTATATGTAAGGTTAAAATAAGAGATGGCAGTTGGTCCCCAGTTTCAGTCTGTTTTGTAGTCAACATTGCCCAAGCTCCGAATTCGGCGTGTATAAAAAGTGAAGTTGGTTAAGATAGTCTGAATTTAGTTGTACTTAAATAATTAACACTGCGCCAGCTGCACTGGCTAACTTGGCCGACGGCATTAAAAACATGCTTCGGATTGATAAATAACGCCTGTCCGGCCAAGTTAACCCACAAATATTATATTATAAACGAATAGGTTAATATTATTAAGAGAATCATTAAAAAGTAAATAACAATGGAATGCGTTATTCAATATCGAAAAAGTAACTTATTGTGTTGGATGTTTTATCTTTGCATTGTGCAATAAATGTATGTTTTTATGGAATCAAATTATTGAAAATTATCATTTTTATTAAACGATGAAGAAATTGAAATGTTGTAAACAAAATATAAATTGCATAACACCATCCAGAAGGCCACTATTTTATTTTTAATCTCTATTAACAAAGTTACAATAAACTAGAAGCTTTATTAACCAAAGCCAATTTGAGATTTTTGATCTATTTTTTTAGTCGTTTGAGAAGAAAGAGTAATAATGAAAATCACTTCACAACGGTAGTAATTCCTTTAGCGCTTTTCAAATATCGTATTGTAGGTTAAGTTTTGGACACCAATCACATAACGGCAAGTGTCAGAACTGAGTTCCTGACTCAGTTCCTATTTTGACCACATTATTGAAATCATCATTTACCGTCCTCACAATATATATAATATATAATAAATACTCAAGTGAGAATAAAATATCAAAGGATTATTTGCAGTGCACTTTAAACAAGGAATTATATATGCATTTAAAATAAGTTTGACACATTTTTTTATTAACTGTTTTTTGTTTATAAATTAAAATGTCCGAGCTTGAAAGATTGACCTATCAGCAATACATATTTAGTTTGTAGCAGTACATAAATTATATCAATAATGATCAATGTCTATATGGTACGGGTTTTTTGCAAATCATGTTTTGTACAAATTTATCTTTAAGTATAATACAATGATAAAATTTACTTTAAATGCATGCTTGCCAGTTATCAAAAATCTTTCATTATTTAAATGTATCTTTATAAAAAAAACAACAACAAAAAAGCTTAGCCTTTTAGCATCATGGCGAGTTTTTTTTTTGTATATCAGACCATAATTTCTTTTAGCATTTATATCTTACACCGAACGAGGACTGAAGCATACCTAGCACAATATAGGTATCAGTAGTGATTGACGGTGGTTTGACCGTCTAGCAGACGCTTTGGATTGCTTCAATCAATTTAATTTTACATCCTTGCAATCTCCTGTAGTACATCAATCGTCATCACCCAGCATCGATAAAGGATCATCAAAAACAGGCTCGACCGACTTTGATGCGGTTGCAGCTGACTCTTTTGAAGTTGACGGTATCGGTGTTTGTTGTTTTTTTTCTGAAATAATACATGATAAGTTAACAAATATAAAATAAACATGACATGTGTTTCACAGGCTCCAAATTTTGCTTAAGTATATTTTAAGTAAAATTTTACCTTTTGCAGGTAAAGGGGGGTCATTCCTTCTTGTAAGGTACCCTAAAAAGAGAGCTCTAGGTTTATAATGTAATTTTTATCACATCTATCAGAACAGAGCTAGTTTATTCCTCGTAAAGAGAGACTAAGTAGCTTTTTAGTCCCTGAGGGACTAAAAGTGATTTGAATTTAGAATGTGGATATTTCTTGTAAAAGTTCCAATCACCAAAGAGATCAATCATAAACATTGTATAAACAAGTAACAGGCTGTTTTTTACTTGTTTTTTTAAAATTAAATATTTTTAAATTACATACTGAGACGACGTTTTCTGAGACTATTTCTAATTCTAAAGCTGTAAATAAAGCGACAACTGTAACGGATGGTACTGGTAACATTGTTACGACGCACTTCCATAATCATTCAAATATAAACAAACTTTTTCTATCCTACGTCTTATGTTTCCTAATTATACTTAAATAAATAAACTATTCTTATTTACTATTCTTATTCATAAGTTGCACTTAGTTATTTTCTCATAGACGATGTTAAAAAGTAGAGTGTCCACCTCGGGAACCAACAACTATTTTAAGCTCAAGTAACTTTGAATCCATCCCTGCACTCAGGTTTCTACTTTAGAATCCTACTTTCCGCTCTGGATTCTGGATTGGTAAACAATCTACCATTATTATTATCAATATCTGATTAAAATCAGAGAAAAAATAGCGGTATTAGCGAAACGATTTCACATTTGTTACGAACTAAATCTGTTAAAACTGATGGACTTCAGTAAATAGCAGCATGTTACAAACAGATGTGAATACACAATCGCAAAATCTGATTGAAACCATATTTCTATGATTTAAATTAATTAAGATTTTGTTACTAACAAATAACATAACAGGGCCGCTGGTATTTACCAGGTTCTACTGAAGTATTTCAAATCAAGGGTTAGTTGGTACAAAGAAGATAAAGGGAGTACAAAAAGTCAAAATTTGAAATGATCTGTCTATGGTAACACTTTATGGGTAAAAAAATATCTTACCAGGTTTCCTCTTTTGTAAACCAAACAAATCATCATCATCGTCGTCGTCATCACCAAAAAGAGAGCCTTTCACTGTAACCTCCTTCTTCTTAACTTTTTCATTCTTCTGTTCTTTACTGTCCTTCTCTGTTTTCTTCTTTCCGGTGAATAAGTCATCTTCACTGTCTGAATCGAATATATTATTATTTTTTAATACTTTTTTTGATTTATTAAATAATTCTTCGTCGGAATTTTCGAAAAGGGTTGTTTTGGGATTGTTTTGAGCTTTAACTTGTTTAATCTTGGTATCTTCATGTTTTATAATAACTTCTCCAGCAGGTTTTGTGGTATTTAAACCTTCTTCGGTGTCTTCTGTGGGGTTCTGAGCGTATTCTTTATAGGATTTACCCAAAGTACTGACTCCTTGCATACTTTTAAATATATCATCATCAGAATTCGCTCCAAGGTCTTTGTTTTCAAACATTGTGTTAGATTTCGTTCCCAGGTTTTTCGTTCCAAAAATACTGTCTGTTTGTGTATTTTGAATAGTGTCAAATATATCTTCATCATTTAATACGTATACTACTTTAGTGGTAGTCTTATGTTCTGGTGCATTTTTTATTTCCTTGTTTATGGATAAGTTATCTGTTTTATTTGGGACTACGCCTTTATTTTCGTTCTGTTTATTTTTTTCTATTTTTGAATTTGTAGGCAATATATTTGTATCACATATAGTTTCATTGGGAATTGATTCTTGTATTTTAATAGATGTATCTTGTTTTTCTTGAGTTTTATTCGTATCCTTACCTTTTTTATCATCAATGTATTGCCTGTCATCTATATATTTATATTTCTCAAGATTTTCAACACTACCTTCCCGTTTCATTTCTGTAATATGGGATTCATTGTTTTGAGTTTTATTTTTTAAAGGTTCGTCCAAAGAGCTAGAATTATCAGTTTCATCACCAAAATCTATTGCAGATTTCCTGACCGCTTCGTGTCTAGCTCTTCTACTAGATGGTCTTCTCTTAACTTGGATTCGAGCTCTTTGCTTTGATGCATTGTTGTCTAGAACTTCAGAATCTAGGTTTTCTTCAAACGTGATTGTTTTTGGTTTCTTTTCCATTTCTGTTTTATTTGTTTCTTCAATTTCTACTTTATTGCTGAGAGACTTGGGTATTAAATTGTCTGTTTCATCATTAGTGGGCACTATTTTAACCAATTTAGGTTCATTTTCTTCTTGTTCATCTTTTCGTTCTTTAGACACTTTCTTAGGCGAAGCTCCAGGAATAAGAGCGTTTACGTTAATATTAAGGTTTTTGGTATTTATTTTACCAATTTTCTTCGTTTCCGTCCCTTTCAAAGTTAAGTCTGAAGATGCCAATGTATAATCTTCAGTATCGGTATTTTTTGGTTTAAAATTTTCCATTTCTGGTTTATTTTTTAATATTTTTGGTTTCGGTAGACTACTAAATAACTCATCATTGGAGCCACTGAGAGTTTTATTCACTGCGATATTTCTTTCGTCTGCATTAGTAGTGGCATCAGTTCTAAGTTCATCTGATTCAAGCGGTTCTAAAGTAACATTATTCTCTAAAGGTTTACGTTTTTCAGGTACAATATTGATTAAGTCTGAGTTATTATCAAAGTGTGTTGCAAGTTTAGGCACATTTTCTTCGCTTTTCTTTTCATGATTAAATATATCATCATCGTCCTGATTGAATTGTATATTTTTAGTAGCACTATTAAAATCTACATCTATAGCAGGCGGTTCGTCGACATATACATCAAAACTGCCACTATTAGAAAATATTTCCGGTTTTTCATCAGATATAACATCATCTTTCTTGAAAAACAACGATTCGTCGTCAGAATCATCATCAAACAGTGCATTTACGTTTTTACTTTTCTTAGGTTCGGAAGGTTTTGCAAACTCAGGTGGTTCAGTGAATATATCATCAAAAATATTATTTGGAACTTGTTTCTTGTGCTCTGATATTGGTCTTCCATTGCTAGGTACAATGAAATTTTCATCAACTGATTGATTTTGATCTTGTGGTTTTAGAGAATAACTAGCTATATGTGAGTTTATGATTCCAGGTCTGTTGATATGTTCTATCTCGTTAGTGTCTTCGGTTGAAACAGTTCTAGCATCTACTGATTTTGATTTTCTATCTTCTTGACTCAATTCAGTAACGTTTCTCTGCACGACTTCTTCAGCAGTAGTTTGACTAAGGATAGCTTGTTCAAGAACTTCCGAAGAAAATAAATTATTTTCTTTTATTTTACCATCAAAAATACTTGCCTCTTCAGATATTTTTTGACTAGGATTTGAAATTAACGTTTGTTTTTTTACTTGTTCTAGGTTATTTTTTTCTATTACCTCTGGAAATTGAACTTCACTTGATGTTATATTAGTTTGAATATTTGCGGTTAGCACATTTACAGTTTTGTCTCCTATGATAGAAGTTTTAACAACCTCTATTTCAATTTCTTTACATTCTGTATTTGTGTTTGATTTATTGGCATTAATGAATAGATCGTCAATTTCATCTTCAAGATTTGAAATCAGCGTTTGTTTTTTTACTTGTTCTAGGTTATTTTTTTCTATGACCTCTGGCAAATTAACTTCACCTGATATTGTATTAGTTTGAATATTTGTGGTTAGCACATTTACAGTTTTGTCTCCTATGATGGAAGTTTTAGCAACGTCTATTTCAATTTCCTTAGATTCTGTATTTGCACTTGATTTATTTTCATTAATGAATAGATCATCAATTTCATCTTCTTCAAATATTGACGGGCTGACGGGACTTACAGCTGATTTTTCTATTATAGATTTTATCTTTTCAGGTGCCAATACTTTGTTATCCGTCTTGAACAATTCTTTACTATCTAAGGGTTTAAGATTATTTTCAATCGAAATATTTGTGTTTTCGGCTAAATTTGTGTTTTTATTTTTAACTATATTAATATTAGCGAAAATGTCTTCATCACTGTCGGAATCAAATATAGTTTTTGGTTTAATTTGAGGTTTTATCTCAGCTTTGCGAACATTTTGTGGAGAATCATCGAACAAATTTCTTTCTTTCGTCGTTTCTGTAGACTTTACTATACTTTCCTTTTTCATATCGCTCGTGTTAGTTATTACTTTTTGAGATTCGACAGTTTTGATTGATTTTTCAGTATCAGTTTTTATATCATTAAACAAATCATCGTCACTGTCAAATATGCTTTTCTTATCTTTTATGCTCGTAATATCTTTACTTTTATTTGGTTGATTTACAATCGATGTTGGTTTAGCGATATCGGAAAACAAATCATCATCATCATCGAAAATCGATTTTTGCTTCGGATCTTTAGCTGGAATTTTAATATTACTAGTAAATATATCGTCTATATCATCGAATATGTTATCACTAAAGAGATCTTTGACATTTTGCTTTTCTTTAACTTTGACAGGTACTTCTTTGGCCATCTTTTGAGCAGTTTTCTTTTCCGATTTAGAAAAAAGGTCATCAAATATATCTTTTTCCTTTTTAAATGAAGTTCTGGTATCTACTGCATCGATATTTTTAGCTACAATATCCGGTTTTTCATTTTTTAATTTAGGCATAATTTTAGGATTTTCATTGTATTTTATATCTTGTACGCTGTCACTGCCGCTTTCGTCACCGGAACTGGAAGATTTGTGAAGGTTTCGTTTCAAAATGGCGGCACCGATGCTTTCCGCACCCTTGTTAGACCCAAAAAGAGAAATACCCCCAATGGGTTTCTGAAACCAAAATATACATATTTTAAAGAAATTATTTATTTTATTTGTTATCTGCCTTGAGGCAGGTGCTTAGTGTAAATTTGAATTAACTGCAACAGTCGAAACTACCAATGCAAAATAAAGGCCTCTCACAAGCCGGGAGGGGTTTCCCATAGTCTCCGCACTTGGTAGGCGTCTTGCGGATCACAGTATAGTAGGTTTCCATAGACAAACATAAGTTTATCTTACCTTTGAACTAGGTTCTTGTTCTTTTTCAACATTATTATTATTTTGTACAACTTTTTTAGATTGCTGTGCAAACAGTTCTGGTTTAGATTCATCTTCGAATAACGTTGATTTCTGCGAGACGGGTTTTGTTTCCACCTGGAATGTAAAAAAAATAGACTTAATGCTACAATATATGCGAATGTTTATGTGTCGTGACCTATGACCGTTACAATTATAAAATTAGTGCAAAAAATTGACGTCTGTCCAGTCAGTCTTGATGGCCCAGCGGTTAAGATCCACTGCGTAAAGCTGAGGAAAACGTGTTCGAATCCAGATCGCGACGAAAATCTTGTTATATTCAAATTAAATTACAATTATAATAATAACAAATATTTATATAATGTTCCGAGCATCTTTATTAACAGATCTCGACTTTTCAACTCTTCGATTTTATATTAGCGAAACACGTCGAAAACTATTCCAGCTGCTAAGTGGCATTTCTGACGTCATATCAGCTGCGCAGGAAATTTTGGCACAAGTTGTTTCTATATATATATAAAGTGTCTGTGCAATGGTGTCGGAGACTTAAGGGGGGTGAAATATGGGGATTTTCACCCCCCTTAAGTACCAAGGACCAAAAAGGGGTCATTTGAAAATAATTTCATTCAATATTTTTACAAAAAATAAGAAACAAAAATCAATCAAATAAAAATCTTAATTTTATATTTAATTTATTTAGTTTTTAATCTTTTTCTTGAAAACGAACCTGTCAAGCAATATTTGTTTTGTAAAAGTAGTTGTCAGCTTAACACCATGTGGGCCTCGAGCTTGTTCCGTCACAATAACAAAAGTAATTCAATACGTATTAGTAGAAAATGTATTCATAAACCATTTTCGTTGGAAAACTCATAAAGGCTTGTATAATATAGAAAAAAAACAGTTCATACTTTTCCGTCTGCAAAGTCGCTGAATATATCCCCTTCATCGGCTCCTTGGCTCGGTTTGTCGAAACTGAACAGATCGTCTGCCAAACTATTCTGGACTGTATTCCTGCAACAAGAGGGTTACATTTGAGGACAATATTAAGGTGTAGTTATTACGTATATAATTTAGAAGTTTAGGCGCTTTTCTAATCAAAAAAACAGTGCAGAGATACATGTATTTAAAGAACATTTCGTCTTCAAATAATCTTTTATATTTGCAGGTAATATGACAGCCTTTCTCCACCATATCAACTGTTGGTAAATGATGATGCGGTTGAGGATGACAAACAGGCCAAGGATTAAACCTCCTCCCACCATGTGGTCGAGCTTCACCGCAAGGTGGATGGGCATTTTGTAAATGCTTTTCCACCTTGCCCGCGGAGGGATTTGGAACATGGACCTGCTGCGCAGCAATCCATATCCAAAGCCAATGAGCCATCACTGCTTCAAAAAAAATATGTCAAGGTCTGGTATTTTTTTTTATGATTGATAGGTTAGCCTTTGACCACTATCTCACCTGATGGTAAGTGATGATGTGGTCGAAGATGTTGTACAGGCTAACCTAGAATTACTGGCTCTCAAATGACAGCTGCCGGAACACACTACCGGATTTTCTACTTGAGGATGGTCGCTAGCCAGGCGGGCATTCGCATAGTGCCCTACCACCATGCAATGGTATTTGAGCAAGCAATATCATTAAGCAGTATTTTTGGTTGTAATGTGTTACCTAGGTTGCGTGTAAGGTTTCCGCTTGTTGATCTCCGCGAATATGTCGTCGTCTTCAGAGTCGGAGCCCCCCGGCGCGCCCCCCGGCCCGCCCCCCGGCCCGCCCGCCTCCAGGGGCGGCGGCTCGTCACTGAATATTGTACCTGCACAAAGACACACAACAACAGCTTATATAATACATCTTATCATTTTACAAAACTTATCTGAGCGCTTGGTCGATACGACGCGTGATCAAAATGCTGGCAACTATTTGGCTCAACGAATAAACATTGCAATTCAACAGGGCATTGCTGCCAGCATGCTGGGAACGCAGCCAACTGGTTGGGCTGAAGCATTTTTTAAATTTTTTATTCTTGTTAGGTTAGCCTTTGACCACAATCTCACCTGTTGTTAAGTGATGATGTGGTCGAAGATGTTGTTCAGGCTAACCTAGAATTACTGACTCTCAATGACGGCTGCCGGACACACCGTTAGGTGCTTGGCGACAGATTTTCTACATGAGGGTGGGAGCTACCAGGCGGGCATTCACAAAATACCCTACCACCATGCTGTAACAACTGCCATTGTAAGACAACAACCGGGGCCGACAGCTTAACGTGCCCTCCAAAGCACAGAAGCGCTCAGTAGTAATGTCACCAGCAGTCACCCATGCAACTCCTGACCGCAGCGGACGTTGCTTAACTTAGCTGATTGATTAAGAACGGCTAAGCAAACTTCGCTACGAGCGCTTCGCTTTGTGTTAATTTTGTTGATGATTTAGAATGAACATAACTGATCACTATCATCCAAAGGCTGCAGCAGAAAAAGTCTTAATGCAACATTTTGCAACGCGTGTCGGTTGTTGTATTTAGGTCGCAGTCGTTATAGCTAGATAGTAGGGCATTTCCGTCTGGCTGGCATCACCCTCTAGTAGAAAATCTGTCGCCCAGCACTGAACAGCGTGGGCTTCAGCCAGATTTACCATTCTCGAATACATCATCACTTACAGTGAGATAGAGCTGAAATGTTAGCCTATGAGCTTTAGAACAAGTACTTACTTGTAGCGGGTTGTTCTGGCTTGTAGACTTTCCTAGTGGTCGGTGCGGGGGGCGAATACAATTCTGGCTCTCGTTCCGGTAACTAAACGTACAAATATTATCAATTATAATTTAAATTATAAATACATTAAAATCAAGTCATTAAATAGAGGAGTAATCGTGTAATAAACATACAAAAAACAAAACACATTCGAATTGAGAATCTACTTTTTGAAGTCGGTTATAATTATAATTTCTGTATAAGCCGAATTGAACACCGAACCACCCACAGGGGGGTCATAATCCCCACACTTGGCAGGCGTCTTGGGGATCGCAGTGTAAGATTGCAGTTCCTCAGAAGGTATTTACCTTTTGGTATTTCACCATTAGTCGCTTCTAACAACACCCATGGGGAAGAAGGGGGAGAGGTGACATTCTATCCAGAAATCGTTAAAATTATGTATATTTTTGATTTGCTTTCATAATTATGTTTCCATCACTCATGCTCGGTAAACGTGTTGTTGTTTTAATTATTCAATCATTTATTTAATTTAGGCGTCCTTGACCCTCATATGAAGGTCAATTATTCATTTTAATATTGAAATATTCTACATTGTACTGCCACATTCAGAAAAAATGTTATAAAGCCACTTCGAGGCAAGAAACTCGGGGCCCATTCTTTATAAACATCTTTTAACGGTTTGTTACAGACTATATTATAAAATTGATATTATATGTTTAAATAAATAATATAATATGTTTACATTACGTAGGTGTTAGGCGCTAGCTTGGCAGAGGCGAACCAGTCCAAGCATTTTTGTCGTTTAAGTAATCACAAACTGTGTAGTAAGATTTCTTTATCAAAATATTCTTCACATGCAACTTGAATTTTCTTTCTGTGAGCGTTGTAATATGTTTGGGCAATTTATTATAAAACCGCACACAATTGCCTAAGAAGGACCTTTTATTTGTCTTTGCTAATCTAAAACTTGTACTGTGTGTATAAGTGTAGAACAGTGAACAGGAACGCTGGACTATAAACTGAGACGTGTGGACCGCGCGCTGTGGGCCCGGGGCTTACATGTGGCACACGTTAACGGATTTTGGTAAAAATATTCATGTATTCACGTGCCTTTAATCTGCTGCACACGGGGAGTAAAAAGTTTAAAATATCTGACTGGTAACAACACAACATTTTGTTCAATTATAAGACATTTTTTTGGCATGGATTTGCCACTAACTCCTGTGCGTGACATACACGCACAGGAGTTAGTGGTTTGTTGCATTCTCTTCTTTTTCGCTAAAAGCCGGAAAGTCGAAACTTGTTAATGTTTTGTCGGACATAATTGAGACCACAGCCATCTACGGGGCATAGTTCGAGGCTCTGGACTGTAGTCCTCTGTAAACGATCAAACAGGCGTTACTTTTCGAAAATCCAGCATACTTGTTATTATTACTTTCAAAGATTTTTGACATATACGTCGTCGTAACAAATCCGATATAGAAACAGGATCAAACACGCCTTCAAACATGTGATTTCTATGAAACAAGATCAAACGCCACAAACTTGTTTATATGTTATATCAAACAAAGCCCTACTAATAAATTGACAATCACGTAAAGATTGACTAACACGTGTGTCAAATTTCACGTTTGATTGAAAAACAAGAGCGCGAACGATGACTCAAGACAACAAACAAATTAGTCAAACTTGGGTTTATATTAAAAGTTTTGTTTGACAAAAACGCCGTCAAATTAATTTGCAAACGATGCAACACACACTGAAAAAAATGGTACTCAAACCACCAAACATGTGTCTTGGTTGGCTAAAATGTGTTTCAAACAACTTATGAATGCTTTGCATTGACTAATATCACATATCCAATGTAAACAATTTAATTTAGTAGATATCTCTTTTGTTTCTTAAGAATAAGTGTCAGTGTATTTACAAACATGTCATTTGTTTTGGTCATCCTAAATATTATGTTTAGTTGGCATGATTATTTTATTTTATTGAACCTTCCCTGCGCGTTTAACTACTCTAAACAACGTCACAGGATCAAGCTAATTTAAATTGTTAGTTAACCCAAACCAGATCTTTAGTTAAAATGACTAATTTACAATACTGAACCTACTCAGAACAATTAATTACTCGTAACAACCTTTAATGATCCAGCCAACTTATTATTCTAAGTCAAACTAAACATTAGAAGTTAAACCCGAACTCTGTACATAATAGATTCAAACAAGAACGCGGCTCGCTGGAATCCCCACTACTATCTCCTGCCACATTCATGGTTTCTCGTACGTTCGCGCCATACTTATGTACACTTCTGTTCTGTCATCACACATCCTTAAGTAAATTGTGAAAAAGTTTTTATACAGGTGGTCACCAACCACTTACGTAAAATTTTAACGACGTATCGGAGAACTCTCTCTCGGCTCGAATAAATACTCGTATGACATGTGTAATATGTATTTTAAAAGCACTAGCAAGAAGAAAAATGGCGGACGAAGTTTTGAGGATCTGGGAGCTATCGGACCTTATCCTTGTATATCTCGGTAAGTATTTACATGCATACATAAAGTTTCACAATTCATGCCTAGCACTTGAGAGGACTGGTGCAGTAGTCATGTTTATTTCCATATAAGTAAATAAGTTTTTTTTTCAACTTAGATCATTATTATTCTCATCTACGCATCTTGTAGTGGCAATGTTAGTATAGGTACTTCAGAATTCTGACTGGTTATGTACCTTTTCTAATATAAATCAAATATGTTATTTAAACAACTAATGTGAATATGGAGTTTGCTTTAAATGTTAGGTAGCTGATCTATGTTCTGGCCAATTAAAGCACTCATAGCGTAGTTTGTTGGCTGCTCTTAGCCGATCAGCTAAGTTCAGCAACAAGCGGCCATAAGTTAGATGGGTGACCGCTAGTAGCATTACTAATGAACGCTTCTGTGCTTCGGAGGGCACTTTGAGCCGTCGGTCCCTGTGGTTGTCTTATGATAGCAGTCATTATAGCATGGTGGTAGGGCTTTTTGCAAATGCCTGCCTGGCTACCTACCACCCTGAAGTAGAAAATCTGTCGCTAAGAACCTAACGGTTTGTTCCGTCCGCTTAATAATTCTAGATTAGCCTGGACAACACGTTCAACCTCATCACATATCATCACTTACCATCAGGTTATAGGAGGTAGTGGTGAAAGGCTAGCCTAACAGTTATGTAAACGAAAGCTCATCTATGTTCTGATCAAGTGATATATTCATATTACTCATAATTTCAGTACATGAATCATATATCAAGAAAACTTGCTCATGGAGCACGCGCTCAGCATCAGTCAGCGAGTGCTGCTCAGCTCCATGTTCTGTCCTGGATGCTCTATTACATATGTTGGGTGACTAAATCTCAAAGGAAGAGGAATGGAGGTACTGGAAGAGTCAATAACCGATGATGATGCTAAGTATATAAATACTCGTAACAAACAGTTACAGATTGTTGTAAACGTTGTTTAATTATATATATTGTGATATTAAAGAAAAGTAAAAAATATATGGTGTTTTATTTCATCTCACGCGATGTAATTTATTTAAATTCAACAGTCTATTTAGTCTGTTATTTTGTTGCAGTAATCACCTGAATATCTAGCTGGCCCTGATAGTCTCAGCTGTAATATTACTACATTGTTGAATACGCGAACAAACAAATTGAAGTGTATTCAATGATGTAGGAAAGTTATGGCTGGCTCGGGTACAGCGGATAAGGCTACGTATTCACTCTGGTGAATACGTAGTACCTACTCAGACTGCGTATCCACTACATGGGCGAGGAAGATGAACGGTGTTAGAAGAAAAATCCACCAAAAGGACCGCTGCGTCCGGTGAGGCCAGGAAAGTCAAGCGAATTACACCGCTTTTCTTCCTCGCACATCTAGTGGAAACGCAGTCTGAGTAGGTGCAGAGTAATCCTAGTTAACGTAAATATGTTGTCGGGTTAGAATCAAATAAGACTCATAGCCAATATGAACTAGGCAATCGCGACCCGTAGTTTAAATTGAACAAGACATATGGCTAGAGCAATGTGCTCTCTTGTTCAAACGAACCTAGTTACTTAACTACTAAAACTTAAGCGTATGGCTACTGTAACACACTGTCTTGTTCAAATTAAGCTACAAGCGTAACTAATGGAACACACACAGTTGTTCAAAATGTCCATTACACAGAGTTATTTCAGTTACACAGAAGTTCAAACTGCATAATATAAAAAGTTTAGAAAGATCTTGCAGGTTATTCGGTTTAAAGTATATATATAATAACTGGAACAAATAATAGAATATGAACTAAACGAGAGAGATAACACATGCTGACAACATGAATTGGTTCAAGTAAACCGATATGATGTTAGGCTCATATGGAAACAAGATGTTAATCAAACTGAACACGGATTTTGCTCAAAGTAACGTATTTTTTTTTCAGTGCAAACGCATTTATTTCCTAATGGAAATTAATCAAATTTCCATTAAACAAGAATTTACATTCTTGTTTAGTACACATGCTTGTGTAAGTACACAGGGAACAGTTTTCGAAGAATTGACATTCTTATTTAATTGAAATCAAGCGCGTCAAACACGCCTTCAAACAAGTGATTTCTATCAAACAAGATCAAACGCCTCAAACATGTATATTGTTTTACAAAATTACAAATTTACGAGAAGAAAACTTTAAGTCATGTGCGGGATTCGAACTCCCTTTAGCCGGGGTACGCTCTAATCTAATTGAGCTAACATGACTAGTATTGTTCAAATCCGCTTTACAGCACCAACGCGCTAGAGACTATAAACTATATTCGAATAGCGCGCTTTATTATACGCTATCGTTATAACGAAACAAGGCGCTCGCGCTAGATGCATATGCTAGGTGTCGTCACAATAGCGTCAGGCGCAACAGTATAACGCGGATATGCGCAAAGCGTGTTAACGCGACCGAAACCGCGCGATGACTGAAGCTTGGCGCTATGCCGCTATCCGCTATACTGTTATAGTGACAGTATAGCGGATAGCGGCATAGCGCCAAGCTTCAGTCATCGCGCGGTTTCGGTCGCGTTAACACGCTATGCGCATATCCGCGTTATAGGCCTACCCAGCCACGTTAGTGGACGCTTGATGCTAAACGTTATATTTATAGCGCGAATAGAATAATATACAAAGCGCGCTGTATGCGCTACAAGGCAATAACACGCTTTGCTATGGCGCTAGATGCTATATTATCCACCACTAAACATGACAATGAGTCATAACAAAAAAGTTTTCCTATAGTTCTTTAACCATCGTATTGGGATGGAGCGACCATAGTTCAACTTACGTTGAGTTCCAATGCCGCACATGACTTTAACTTTCTTTCGTAAATTTGTAATTTTGTAACCTATATTGTTTATCAAATAAAGCCGCACATGTTCAAATGATTTGAAAAGCGCGTAAAGTTTGATAAAAATGTTTGATAAAAAAACTGTCAAAATATCCAATAACGTGTCCGGGCAATTATACACGCACAGCATTGAAGCAATAATGTTAAACATCAGTTTATCTATGTATGTATTTACGTGTGAGGGTCCGCCGAGCCTTCTCGCCAGCTCTGCAGCAATGTCCGACGGTCTCTGCACTGCCGGCGGTGCGGCCGGCGGGGTGTTGTCTATTTGTTGTGACGAGTTGAACGATGAACTAGCTTCTGATATCTATCAATAAGAAAAAAAACATTAAGGTAAACTGTAACGTCAATAGCGGGAAGTTCAAACTATTTTTTGTTGGTTTTGTAGCTAGGTCGTCGTACTATTGCACTTGATCTAGTAAAACGCGATATTCGGAGAAGTTTGGAAGCGCTGGTATCGTAGCATGCTTAGTCCGCCGCGGTCATGAGTTGGATGGGTGACCGCTAGTGAAATTACTACTGAAGCGTGCATGTGCTTCAGAGAGCACGTTAAGCCTAGTTACCACGCTCAAGTAGAAAATCTGTCGCCAAGTCCTTAACGGTGTGTTCCGGCAGCAGTCGTTGAGAGCCAGTAATGATAGGGTAGACTGAACAACATCTTCGACCGCATTATTATTTACGGTAAACGTAATATGTTGATTATCTGCGGCGATGCGCTGGTACAGTTATCTCGATTGGGCCCGTATGCTCAAGGCCATCGACAACTATATACGCGTTAAGCCAACGTGACGTCACAAACGTCACGCAGCTAAACCGGAAGTATTTTCGACGCGTTTCGATTCCACACGAAGCAATCTCAGGAGGTCTTGACTCTTCGAGCGCACGATCGAGAAAACCTGCTTCCTGATGGAGGTGGTATCGACGTTGGACGCCATGGCCAATGAATTATGAAATGTGTTAAGAGGGAAAAAACATTCTCAGCAGACGGGCCTTAGAACATATTACGCAATAAAACTCACCGTGTGGTCTTCTAACGGAGGCCTCGGTATGTCCTCCGCTTCCGTTTCCGAGTCGGAGTATTCTTCCAGATCTCGGACGTCATGCTTCGACGTCGAACTGTCGCTGTCACTTTCTTCCACAATGAGACCTACAACAATTATATTTGTTAAGCAACACTGCAAATTTGTTATTTGGCACGAGTACGTATTAAAAACTGAAGAAGCAAAGGATACTAGAATAATTGAACCTCGAGCGAAGCGAGCGGTCCAGGTATAGAATCCAGAGCGAAGCGAGTTTTCAAAGGTATGATACTCAGTACCGGCGTTAGGGTAGGCGAGGTTGGGCGACCGCCCAGGGCGCCAGGCACGAAGGGGCGCCGCAGGCGCCCCTTTATATGCACTCGCTCGGAGTCCTACTTACTCGCAAATTCCCTAAGTCTAGAAACAAAAATCACTCAGGTGGCAACACTAGGGCGGAACGCAGTGTTCCGTCAGAGCACTACTGTTAATTTTACCGGGAATCCTCGACGACAGACATAACACATTACCTATATCCATATTTTTTCAACATTTTAATGAATCTCCTCTCTCGTCTCCTGCTTATATTTTTCCAAAATTAATAAACAAAAACACGATTTTTTTGGTTGAAACCAAAACCTGGTTTACGTTTTCCGTGGCTTGCAGAAAGCATTTAAACATTTATGCCCGTAGAGCGGGGGTATTAGAATCAACATGAACCAATGAAATGTAGTACAGTGGTGTTTCAGAAAGGAAGTTTTTATGTGCAATAATAATTTCGCTGCGGGTGCCTACTGCCTAAACCACCCGGCCACCGGAACATGCTCAGTGGTACTGAAATTTTGTGCTCTAATTGTATAACTTATTAAGACCAGTGTTTCGTATATTTAACACTTACTCATTACCTTACCCAAATAGATAGTTAATTTTGTTTTTATCCATAAAAAAGTATTGGATAAGTACTTTGTTGTGTTTTAGAATGCATTATCTGCATTATACGCGCATTCACTATTTAGAATATTATTCGTAGGTCATGGCACTCATTTGAATCGGAAATGCTAACGTGTGAACACACAATAGTGTGTTTTATGTCTACCTGTTAATCTCAAGTTAAAGTAAAAAGGTTTCAGGATTTGATTCATTTATTTTTAGTAATAGTTTTACTTAGAGAGAATTCATAAGATGCAGATTGAATTGAATTTGTACATGATCCAAGGCGCAGTATATCATTGTATCATGAATTTTTTGATTGGTATAAAATGTCAAAACACGTTGATCCTGTCAAAATAATCCTATCTGGCTCAAAATATATAAAACAGAGAGCCAAAAAGAAAAGAAGTTGCAAAAAACTATTGTCTGGCCCATTGAGCAAGTACCTAATATTTTAGTCTCGCCATAAATATTGTTACTTACATAAAAACTTTTTTTATACTTTTTAATAATTTCGAATTTGGAACGCGTATATTATTTTAAAAACTTCTTTCGATTTCGCGCCACTATTAAAGAGCACTACATTAAGGAAAATGATACATTATACGCTCACAGTTCTAAACAAGCTGCTCAAGTGATCGGAAAGGTACAACGTGGTCATCATCTTGGGTCAATGATGGTTTGGTGAGGTGTCTTATCAAAACGCCACAAAGCTACATTTTTGTGAAAAAGGAGTGAAATGTTTTCACTCCAGCCAAAGTGTATCAAGAGACAGTTTTGGATCGTGTTGTGAAATCTTTCAACAATACACTTTTAAAAAATGTACCGTGGATTTTCCAGCAGGACTCTGCGCCTGGTCACAAGGCACGAACTACCCAAGCCTGGCTTGAAACCAACCTTTCAGACTTTATAAAAGCTGGCCCTCATCTAGCCCAGACCTTAGTCAACACTTTAAGCTGGTCACCTAGTCAACGCTTTCTTAGAAGTATATGGCAAAAACACTCACGTTGGGGATCGAATACGTCGACCCGGGTTTCGAGCATATCAGATGCTCATCATCAGGGCGAGTGCACAGTTGCGTCTGCGAGCTCCCGACGGGCACTGCAGTGCCGGTTTTATTTATAATATTTAAATATGTGTGAAGCTCACGAGAATTTCATTTCAAAAAAAAAAAGTAAACAATGTAGGTAACTAAGTAATGTTTTACAATGTAAAAAAAGATTCCAGAAAAACCAGACCTTCGCAAACTGTAGTGATCTTTAATTGAAATTAACCGTCGACTCTAAATCAGATATAGATGTTGTAGTTATGCCGTGATGAAGATGAAGTGATATAAGTCTGAAATCTGTTTTACCTGATCAGAATGTCGTTCTCTCTTTATTTTAAATTTTATTAAAGATCCCGTATCTAAATGTATGGACACTTAGCAATTTCGTGTATCGAAAATGAAATTGAGGAAAAATGGACTTTGGTTTCTTCTAAATAAAAGAGTTCTGTGGAATTCTACTTGTTAACTTTTTTTCATGAATTTGAGTGGCTATATGTGACACTCAATCTCGCTGGGGGCGCAGTAACAATTTGAGTGGCTATATGTGACACTCAATCTCGCTGGGGGCGCAGTAACAATTTGAGTGGCTATATGTGACACTCAATCTCGCTGGGGGCGCAGTAACAAGGGCGTTGGTAGTGCTAAAACCGGCACTGATCATACTGATGATAACTTTGCTGCCAAGCGCAAACCACAACTTTGAACCTCATCAGCAGCGAGGAAAATACTAGGTGCAAGAAACAGCTTAAATTAAATAATAATCCAATTAATGGAGCACAGTTTTTTTTTAGAGCACAATTTATAATTTTAGGGATCCCATTTAGGCCTCCGGCGATAAATCGGAAGACTCGGGTTCGATTCCAGCCCTGAGCATAAAATTTTGTGCTCCAATAGTTTGTAAAATATAGTGTTCAATTATTTATAAATTATATGTAAAACTTAAAACAATTGATTGACCTCTTAGCATCCGCATTGGACGATATCGTCATTTATATTGATCCACGATGCGCATAGATTATTTATTATTGCGAACATTTCGAATTTTAAAAATCTTTTCTATGTTAGCGGATAAAAAGTACTTTTCCATGCAGATGTTCTATTAATAAACAATACGTTTCTCAGCTTGCGAGGAGATATATTTTTTTTAGTTACCTAATAATTAATTGGGGGATAAGTTGTTTAGTTACCTGCATGCCACTTGTTCCTCCAGGGTTGAGAGCCGATGATGTAAGGCAGCGGCCGGGCACTGTACATGTCTCTCGGCTTTAGAACAACGCTGGAACATTACCGGCTTATTAAACTAAATATCCAACACCTGTATCACTGGGCCCATAGGGTGCCGGGATAGAATGTCCTATCCCATATCTTCCCGTGGGGGTCGTAAGGGGTGACGAAAGGGGAAATACCATAAAGTAGCGTGTTGTCAACTTACACGGCAATCCGCAAGATGCCTGTCAAGCGTTGGAGACTGTGGCAAACCTCCTCTATTCTTATTCTATTTGGGGGCGATATGTACCTCTCGCTTGGGGTATATTGTGCATTCCCCCCACCAGCTTCTACCCGAGCCATCCCAACTCCTTGATGCAGCGGAGAAGGACCTTGGGTCGCTGGCATAGCTGCTCCAGTGACGTGTGTGATGGTGGTGAGGATGTCGTCGATGAGATTGACTCTTGTAGTCCGGTTGTAATTATTATTTGTTCCGTGGCTTCGCAGTGCAATGGTGCATGCTCCACGGTCTCATCCTGCGCATACAGGCTCTACATAGAGGACTGTCTGAACATCTTCGACCACATCATCACTTACCATCAGGTGAGATAATGGTCAAAGGCTTAATATTAATGCATAAAAAAAAATATAGGCTTCATGCTTGTTCTGTCACAATTACATATAAAAAGGGTAGAAGATACATACCTGATTTCAGTATCGCTGTCCGAATCGCTATCGTCCAGTATTTCCGCAGTCTCGTGTGCACGTTCCAATATAGCTAGACTGTTTTTGATGATGCTTAACTCGTCTACAGGCGAAGGTTGTGGCAATTCCTGAAAATAAAATTAATGTGTAAAAAAAACGTTTAAGTGGACTTCGGACGGGTTCCATACCAAAATATGTACAATTATTTATATAACAAAATTAACGGGAGGAAAAATAATACTATAGTCATGTGCGGGATTCGAACTCGCATCATCCACCCTATTATCTATACCCGGGGAATGCTCTGACCGACTCGTATGGTGATGGAGACGATGGTTAAAAAACTACTTTTTATAATAAAGTTTTTTTCATTCAGTTAGATCAACTGAGATATACTCAGGGTGACTGGCGCAGTGCTGTTTGTCACTTGAGTCAAAATGCCGCTTAACATCTGGTGGGCCTCTGCCTTGTTCCATCACAATACCATAATATATATATATATATATATATATATACATATATAAATTAAATATATATATATATTTAATTTAATATAATAAAAAGGAAAAATTAGATTGTTTGTTCGCATTGAATAAGCTCTGGCTCTGAAACTACTAGACCGACTTTCAATTGAATTTGAATGGTAAAATTCTTTTACCATTAGAATCCTACATTATCCCTAACAAACAGAGCTAATAATGTATTTTCAAAAAGGTTGCAATTATTTTTTTACAGGGTTATTGGCAAAATGCTAATAAGCTCTTAGGGTTGTAGTCCTAACAAATATTTTAAGATATTTTTTTAATGTTTTACAATTTTTTTTTGTTTAAAGCCTTCTCCGAGTCGACAGGGCCCGCCGCGGCAACACTGGAACGCGCCGTGCTCCATTTTGAATAGAGTTTTGAATATTTACATCGGCTAAAGTTATAAAAATATGAAATTATACATTACAGGCACAAGATACTTTAACATCAGATGGTCCTCGTACGTATTCCACCAAAAACATAAAAATACACAAAAAAAAATCAATCAAAATAAGAGATTTTTTTTTCAATACAAAAAAAAAAAACTCAAAATGTTTGTTAGGAGTAGCAGAAGTCAACCCTAAGAGGTTGTTAGAATTTTACCAACAACCAGGGTTATTGGTAAAATAAGTATACATAATTATATGTACATATTGTTACCTTGGTAGGCTCTATTTCTGTTGAATCGGTGACGTCATCGTCGTACACACGACTCTCTATGAACTGGCTGTTGCTAAGCGCCATGAATCTGTGAAAAAAAAAACGTAATTACTTACATATTTTTTTTTTTTTTTAACTTTATTTATGTTTGAAAGTGTATTTATATGATTTATATTATTATTAGTCATTATTTTTTTAGTTTTAATACAGATGTATTAAAAGTAATTTCTTAATATTATATATTTTTTAAAAATTTATTAAATTATATACCTATATAATAATTGTGTCTATGATATGAGTCCTAAGTAGCTCGAAACAAATTAATTTGAATTAACATTTAATTTGGATTTGACTTGGATATGACGGTTGGCTAAAGTGCCGCTTTGGAAACTTTAAAACCCAAGTTCGATCCCGGCGCGGCGGGTCTTATAATTGAGAGTATTTTTACACGGACATTTTCCGTTGTAATTCTCAGTCTAGAATTACTGTCCCCGGTACATGGTGTTTGGCTTGCCTCCTATTATGGGTACTTATTACTATTATGACACTAAACTCCACTAAGCCAACGAGGCAATTCATTTAAAGTATACAGATTTTTTTATGCCCAGACTTCTGGTGTCGGTCACCGCAGCTGTTCCACTATTTGCCTGGCGGCTGTAGCAGACGACAAAAAAATTAAGTTGACAAAGTTGTAATATTGTTATATTCCAACTTTGTCTTTCCAACGCCTCCTCAGCCGACTTCCCCATTCGATGCTTGAAAAACGAGAGCAAAAATCAGAGTTACGAGTCATAATGTCATGTTAGCTCAGTCGGTCAGAGCATACCCCGGCTATAGGAGTGGACGGACGCGGGTTCGAATCCCGCACATGGCTATAATTTTCTCTCTCGTAAATTTGTAATTTTGTATGATGACAAAGGTTCCAAAAATTTGAACACAGCGGTGATAAACTTCCACATGTCGTCGAAGTAAAGGCCGGATCATTGCGACCGTTTGGTAACGAAACCGTTATATTAGGAAAACAGGTCAAGTTGTGAAAATTCAATACTACAATAACTGGAAGGAGAAAGTAAACGAAAGTAATAAAAAACCGGGCAAGTGTGAGTCAGGCATCGATGCATTAAAGTTCTGCTTCGCAACTACCGCCTAAAGAAAATGTGTTTGACTGTTTCGTACATTATTGGTTGCATAGAAATAGAATATTATAATACAAGTGAGCTAAGTTGCTCATTATACACGAGGCTGTGGGTTGCAGCCCGAGCTGTAGTTAAGGGCGTAAATCAACCGAGTGTATAATGAGCAAGTTGCTCACGAGTTTCATACGCACGTTTTAAACACCCTTGCGAGGAAAAAAAATATTGCACAAATGTGATACATACAACATACTAAAATTATGGAAAATCAACAAAAAAAAAAACAAATCTATGGTTGTTGATTACATATATACCCGGTTAAATTGAAAATGCTCTGTTTACTCGCATATAATTTGCAGTTAGGTACTAACTTAACTTTGTAGGGATTCTATTACGCACTAGTGTACCTATAATATTATTATGCACGACACGAGGTTGTTATATTTCGGTTTATGGCCCTAAGAACGATACAATAAAGCTCACTTTACGAGCAAGGGTGTTGAAAACTACTTTATGGTACGGCGTAAGTTTTGGAGTGTTTGTTACTCCTACGCGATGAAACGGCTGAAACGATTTTTATAAAACTTGGAATATGGGTAGTTTAAGTCCTGGATTAACACAGGATACTTTTCATATATGTCTACGGGTAAAACAGCGAGGCGCAGCTATATCAAATCAAATCATTCTTACTCTCAAGGTCTTTAAATAATATCCGTTCGAGTATTCAGCCTGCAGGCCGGCGTGCAAATATATATTATAAATTTTTTTTTTTGCTTGATAGTTTAACCTTTGACCACTATCTCACCTGATGGTAAGTGATGATGTGGTCGAAGATGTTGTACAGGCTAACCTAGAATTGTACACTTATTGTCACGATAACATTAAATTACATTACAATAATTTAAAAAATCTGATATTCAATTATAATTATACAAACAGTTGTCCAGTAACCAGTCTTTCAGTTTTAACTAACCGAAACTTAAGCGCTATAAAAGGATACAGTACATAATATACAAATAAAAACATTTTTCTAATATCAAGGAGGCGTATAATTTACCAGCCGCGCGTAAAGAACGAGAGGACACATTGGAGCTATGAGTCATATTATGTCATGTTGTCTTAGCGGTTAGTGCATACTCCGGCTATAGGAGTGAATGGCGCGGGTTCCCGTACATGACTATAATTTTCCTCTCGTGTTTTTTTTTTATGTTATTGTGACGGAACCAGCTCGAGGCCCACCTGATGTTAAGCGGACTAACCTCTGCCTATAACAGATACATTTCGTAACAAGTCACGAATCGCACTGCGCCCGTCACCTTGAGACATAGCTACTAAGTCTCATGTGCCTGTAATTACACTGGCTCTCAAGGACTGCTGCCGGAACACACCGTTAATTGTTTGGCGACAGATTTTCTTCTTGAGGGTGGTAGCTAGCCAGGCGGGCATTCGCAAATTCCACCATGCGGTGAGGCTCAAGCTCGCGGCGGGGTTCAAACCATGGACCTGCTGCGCGGCATTCCATAGCCAATGCCACTGAGGCATCATTGTATTTTGTAATTATTTTATGTGTATGCTTAGTACTAGAGTCTCGTTTTCTCCCACACGGTACCCTAAAATATAATAAGCCGTACAACAAATTCTTGTGCAGTGAATAAATTAAAACAATTTTGGAAAGCGTGACAATTGTTTTATGCATTCTATTTGATCAACATAATAAACTTGCCTCGAATACAATTAAAATACTTTCTAAAAAACCGTATTCATAAACTTGGACTTGTAAAGTATTGTGAAGCACTGATGGCTCAGTGGTATAGGCAATGGACTGCCGCACAGCAGGTCCATGCTTCGAATTCGAATCATGCCGCAGGCTTGAGCTTCATCGCATGATAGTAGGGCATTTTGCGAATGCTACCCTGGCTAGCGATCACCCTCAAGTAGAAAATCTGTCGCCAAGCACTTTATGGTGTTCCGGCAGCTGTCCTTGACAGCCAGTATTGCTAGGTTAAGCCTGTTAGCCCCTTTGACCACATCATCACTTACCATCAAGTGTGATCATGTTTACCTATCAGAATTTAAAAAATGTAGGTGAATAAACAACTTCCCGCATAAATATACAGCACTGCCTCTTTATGGTATGCTTCCAGTTGTACATATGTATATTTTTTTGTTAGAATTCTAAAATAACCAATAGTTGTGTTGCCAGTTGCCATATCTTAAATGCCCCAGTAATTTAAATAGTGGGTTCGGAAACATACATAATTTAATATACTATAATAGAAAACTAAAAATTTTTGATAATTATTCGAAATTATAATACGAAAACAAGTATAAATTAATTAAAAAAGTAAAAAAAACAGACTGCAAATTATTGAATTTATATGTATGTATTATTAAAAATATAATATTATAAAAATATAATACTTTCATATGTAACAAGTATAAATTAATATAAAAAGTTAAAAAACCTGCATATTATTTATTTCGGTTAAACATTTTATCGTTCCATTGAAATTAAAACTGCAAGTTATATATATTTATGGAATCACCTTTTAAAGCCTTTTATTTTGATAATCTACTCATTGGGTTTGGAAGAAAAGACATTTTTTTCCTCTCAATATGACGTTAAAAATTCGCCAGTTTGTTTATATACCTAGTGTCACTTGCACTATCAAGACGAATCTAACGATATCTCATACATTAACATCGATTAAGCCGTTTAGAACTTACGGTGGAATAAAGAAACTCACAAACATACATACATGAACCCTGAAAACATAGCACTCCTTTTTTGGGTTAGTTGTGTAATAAGGAATGTCATAAACGCCACAAGTTTTTCTTGCAAAATTAAAGTACATAATTACTTCTGATATAACATGAGATTGAATTTAAGTTGTAAATGAGTGCTTTCTTTTAACTATGAATACCCGCGGGCGCAGTGCAACTTGGCGATTAGGTTAGTTTAGGCTAGTAATAAGAGTTTCAGGCCGGCTGATGTCCAAGTCTTCTTAAAGGTTTTATTCCGGCACTTACAGTCGGCAACGTTGCTCGGCCTTAAGGCTAGCCAACCGCCGGCAGTTTTAATCTCAATCCATCTTGTCCATTGTATCCATCATCACAATGCACAGTATCGGTTTAAAGTGCATAAGTTGCGCTTTATTCATTTCACCCTATTCCATTATAGTGATTTATTAACGATTTTAATGGTTACATAATATATTAATAGTTATACATGAAAATTTATTATCATTGTGAAGGTGCATAAAATAATTTTAAAATATAAAGCTACTTTGTAGATAATCTGCATCTTAGGAAGTTTTTATTTTGCTCTAGAGACAATAACTACTTTGTCAAGTATTACGATTTTAAGTATATTTTTTTCATGTTTCTTTAATACCTTATTCTGAAATTAGATCGCTTATAAACAGGTCTGATACTAATTTGATGAATGTAAGGGCGTTTAAAGGAAATCGAGACTAACTGCTTAACATACCCTCCGAAGCACTTGTTTAATTAAATGTAGATATATCGTATATATATAAAATCTATAATCCAAGTTTTATCCAAATGAATTCAGCCATTTCTACGAGAAAGACTAACAAACTAGCCCATAGAAATACATACTGACAAGTTGGTCAGTAGTTTATTATTTTATGTTGTTATAAGTGTGATTTGTCTTCATTTTGCTGTGTAAGTATATTATGCTAGAATACTACTATTAACAGGGAATAAAAATCCATGATAACAGTATAATGGAACTTAATATTATTTGCAAAGTATCGGATATTATCAGAGGTTGTCATTGCAAGCTGCTGATAGGAGGAGTTTTTTAATATTAAATTATTTAAACTGAAGCATTGTGAGCGGAAGTCACGCACGGTCGGCTCAGTTTAAGGAGTACGCTGACGCCATTGACGAGATATTCTATTCAGATGATTTTTTATTTTATTTTGTCTATTTTAATTGATCACGTATTACACGAGATTCGGAGAATTTTCCCAATATATGCTATTTGTTTAATACTCATTAAATTAATTACACATTTTACAAGTAAATATTTTTAGGGTTTCGTACCTCAAAAGGAAAAAAAGAGGAACCCTTAACCAATCACTTAGCTTTACGTCTGTCTGTCTGTCAATACCTTTTTTCTCAGGAACGCATAGAGATATCAAGCTGTAATTTATATCAAATACTCAGGTCTACTGTCCCTTGGAGATATGAAGGAATCAAATTTCTGAGCCAACATAATCAAAAGATAAAGCCGTTTATGTCGCAAATTTTCGACACTTGCAATGGAATCAACACCTACAGGGTACTTCCCGTGAACTCAGAATCTTGAAATTTGTTACGAAGCAACTTCTTATAGCACAGAAAAATTGCGAAAAAGCTTAAGCTTTTAGTCACATCATATAATAAAAATATTTTTAATAATTTTAAAATATTACGGAGTAACAAATATACACACTAACATCCTCACTCACTCACTAACAAACTTTTGCATTTACAATATTAGTGTGATGTGATTAGATATTACTTACTTGTTATTAACATTTCGTAAGTCGATAGATGCATCATCAAGCGCTGAGGCCATTACATCCAACTTCGAGTTAACATCCTTACATTTGGATATAATATTCTGCAAAATAAAATAAGCTATGATAAGTCATTGAATGATGGCAGAGGAGACATAGCAATAAGTACACACAATAGAGACTGGCCTTCTAATGCTGCATATTTAACAGAGTTATGTGTGGAAGAGTGAAAACAAAGGTAAATATCAATCAATTAGACCGCTGCACTCAACAAGGGTAAAAAAATGAAGCAATTTGATTTATTCTCATCTTTCTCGCACATCTCTAATGGATATGCAGCATTAGTGAGTTTTGATGCACATAAGGAGAATTACAAGGTTCTTTAGGTAACTAAGAGCGTTAACCGAAGACATGCCGTCACTGAGGCGTCGGCAGTGGAAAAATGGCGTGACAGGTCTCACATGTAAAAAAGCTATCAAATCAAATTTGCCAGTGCGACTTTACTTTTACCTTGAAATTGTCTTAAAAATAATCCCAAAATATGCTATCAGTCAGACAGCTGTCAAGGTAAAAGTGATGATGTACTATTCAAATTCAAATTTGTATTTGGGCTACAATCATATTCAAAATTACTCTGAATGACGTTAAAGCGACATTGGTTTTAATATTAATTAAAATTATTTTAATTATAATGATTTTGATTTGATGAAGTTTTCAATCATAGCATGGCTAATAAATAAGCACTAAAATTATATAACATCTGAAAAATACAATATCAAAGGTTTTGAAAGTGAGTTTTAAAAAGTGACAGGGAAGCCCGATTTCCCCTTGTGGGAGGTTTTTGTTCCGTGGTGGATGTAAACTACTATTGGTGATAATGATAATGATTTAAGTAAAGAGATGTGTTGTATTAATAAAAAATAAACTATTCATTTCACACATCACAATAATATCAATAATTTTCGCTAAATGCAATGCTAATGGCAAAAATATGCAAATATCATATCTGGTTTCTAATAATAACTTAATATTAAATGAAAAATACTTTATTCTTATTCCTGGTGCCACACCAGGTAAATGTTTTATAATGTTATTTTTTTCTTACAAAGATGTTAATTGTAGAATATTCAATACCAAAAATTTTAAATAAACGCTGTGAATGGTATAATTCTGCTACCCACTACAAACTAAAGTAACTATAATTAAGTTAAGTATAAAAGTTTTTATTCTATGGATACTAAAATCTAAATTTGTATAACTTCTTTTCTATGGTAGTATAGTGGTCATTACCTCCAACTATCATGTGAGTAACCAAGTTTAGATTCGTGCCAGAGAGCTCAATGAATGATAATCCTAAAATTTAAATGTTTCTATTCAATTGGAAGTCGAGATACCACAACATTAAATCTGCTTAAAACTACCCTCCATTACTCTCCATGTTTGAGTCTTTCAATTCAATTAACTTTAGTCTCAACAAAATAATATCTTTTTTTATTTAATTGTTTGAAAGAATAACACCTAATAATCTAGTTGTTACAACTTAACATATTACTCACCTTATGGGTATCCTGCAATAGGTCCAATAATTGACTGTCACCTGCTAGACTCCATTTTGGAGCCATTGCTCGTAGTGACTCCATACCATTCATGTCTCCCATCTTTTTGAAATCTTTTAACACATGGTATGGTATTAATTAATTAATATATTGTAAGTGTCTGCGATTGCTAATAAACTTTTCCTATATGCGGCAATAAATACACTGTCAAGTTATTGCACCCTATAAGGGAATGTATATTATTGTCTTATCTAGTTCCTCCTATTTATTTTTCGATTAATGTACTTTGATCGTTTTTTAACACAGAATATTTTTAATAGCTGTTATGTAGCCTTTGACCACTAAAAGAGAAGTGGTGGTACCTTAGTTATACATTGAACATTTTCAGTGCCTAAACTAGACACAGTTAACACACTTTCACAATACAAATCTCTAAAAAAAGGGGAAGTCTCAAATATAAACAATTTTATAATTATTTTCACCACATATAGAAAATATTGGGACAGAATTAAAACGGCCGGATATTCCAATCTCAATTGAGATAAATAGTAGGCGTATGACCCACCAATATCTCTCAATAATTTACAAATTGTGCGCCTCAATCAGATTGTTTTGCATACAAATTGCTCTCAACCAATGATCTAGACTTAACTATTTCTTTTAAAAAACTCACCGGTTTTAAGTGTGATACTGAGTTCTACATCACAGATTGAAGATTATTACTACTGAAAATGGTATTTCACTGTCTAATGGCTATAATAATTAATTAGCACTATTATTTACATTCACATCGAAAACCTTTGTTTGACAGGATGAGGATTCGCTTCAAATCAAATCAAAGCTTGTTGACGCTTATGACAGCAGACCGTCTGAAATTGACATCTGATTACATCATAGATAAACTAGAGCGAACCAAGGACATTCTGAGGATGCGTTCAGCAGGGCGATCACGTATCTTCTGTAGCAATAATGAACTGTTGATTGCGTCAATAAAACTATCAGTTTTGACAGATTTTGTAAGACAGATAGGTAACAGACCTTCATGCGCCCATAGTCACTGACCGTTTTTTTATTTCATACCTGAGACGATAGCTGGCATATACTTTTATCGAATTAAAAATTTCGTACTATCCATTCTACTAAAGAGTTTGTAATAATATAGTAGTCAGTATTTCCATTTATTTCATATTATTATTATTTTAAAATATAAATAAAACAAATAGAGGCAAAATTCTTTCCTGTTACGTGAGAGCAGAAATTTAAATAAGATAGACAAGAGAGTTCGCCTTGACCTATTGTTTACAAGCATTGCATCGGCTAGGTGGTTGTTGAGCAGAGAGTTATTCGACTAACTGTTTGAATTAAATATAAGCATAATGTTTAGACTAAGTTGTATCCTAGTGTTCATTATTTGAATGTCATTTATAAGATAGCTCATAATGTCATTTATCCGTGAGGACCTACTCGTATAATTGGTTATCTTTTGTTATTAGTTATATTCAAGATATTTGTTATACTGTTGGTCTTCCTAAGATATAAATAAATAATTAAAATGTAAGTTTATAGTGGCATATATTAAAATACAACTAGTAATTTCTTATTATTATTATTTTTCGTATTCGGAGAGAGAAAAAACTTATTTTTTTCCCGCACATGACTTAAATTTTGCCTGTCCTAATTTTTACCAGAGCTAGTCTGGTTTATCACCAGAGCATGCGATATTGCAAAACATAAAAATATCATAGTCGCTTCATGACATTTGGTTTTATTTTACGGGATATATCAAGAGTATGAAACGTGATGCAGTATCCAAAGTGTAGATACCCATTGGCCATTACACATTAAAATTGAAGCGGAGTGGAGGAAGATATATTTTGGGCTAATTTGTGTTAGGGGAGGAAGAAGAAATTACTACTTGTATTATTAAAATAAATGGCAAAGTAAACGTAAATTTTGATTTAATTAGATTTAAAAAATAAAATTAGATTTAAGAATAATAATATTATGAAATCAAAGGAAATATTGACCATGGGAGTACAATCTGTATATATATATTATATACTATGTTATTACAAACTCTTTATTAGAATGGATATTACGAAATTTTGATTCGATCAATGTTTATGCCAGTTATTGTCTCAGGTATAAAAGAAAAAAACGGTTGGTGACTAAAGTTTGGTCGGAAGAAGGTCTGTTACCTATCTGTCTTTTTCATTGCTACAAAATCTGTGAAAACTGTCATTTTTGATTGTTGCAATCAGCATTTCATTGCTACAGAAGATACGTGATCGCCCCGCAGCAATCACTGGGTGAATGTAATGTGGCTTACACACGTAACGTCTTGCTTGCAAGTAAAGCGGGGGCGCGTTCCTGCGGGGCCGGGCCAAATATTGGTCGAGCTAGATTTGCACCAAGGTACCTGGAACGACCTTTAGAGCTACTGTCAAAATATGATATGTGCAGTGATTTTTTTTAGGTATTACAATATTTTCTGCACGTTTCGGATATGAGGCCCATTACGTTATGATAGCATATATACGCAATGATAGCATAGTAATCACGAGTTCTTGGCTTAGCTTGTACAAAATGTATTATATATTAAAGAATATGTGACATTTGACAGCTAGCCAAGATTTGGCTGATTCGAAAGCAGTAAATTTTGACTAGACAAAGCATTATTAGCTCTGACAGGTACAATATTTGAAATTATAAAGACATTTAAAAATTTAAATATTAAAAGCACCGAAGACTTGTGGGGTATGTCAGTTAAAGTGGCAGAGTCTATAATATGCATTATTGCACCATATTTAAAAACAATATTCAATCTTTGTATTGATAAAGGAAACTTCCCCGACTTAATGAAACAAAGTAAAATCACTCCAATTTTGAAGTCGGGGGCTACATCTGACCCTTGCAATTACAGACCTATTTCTATCTTACCTGTTCTGAGTAAAGTATTCGAAAAAATTATGCTCAAACAACTTCTATCCCATTTTAATGAGCATAATATATTGAATGAGAATCAGTTTGGTTTCACAAAGAGCAGATCCACAACAGATGCAGGTGCTCAATTGATGTCACTTATACTTGAAGCCTGGGAGAGTTCACAGGATGCTATTGCCGTATTCTGTGACCTTTCTAAGGCATTTGACTGTGTAGAGCACTGCACTCTGATTCGAAAACTTTCACATTATGGTATTCGTGGAAAAGCTCTGGATCTTATAAAGTCATATCTGTCAGACAGGCTACAGAAGGTTAGAATAAATGGCAATACTTCTTCCGGGTCTTTGGTAAGAATAGGCGTACCGCAAGGATCAATTTTAGGACCTTTTCTGTTTCTAGCATATATAAATGATCTGCCTTGCATGGTTAAAAATTTCTGCGATATAGTTTTATTCGCAGATGATACCTCCCTAATTTTTAAAGTAGATAGGAGGGATAGTGAACTTATTCATGTAAATAATGTGTTATCTATGATCTCTAAGTGGTTCGCGGCTAATAATCTTCTCTTAAATTCAAAAAAGACCAAATGTTTAAAGTTTTCTTTACCAAATGTTACTTATGTTGAACCAAACATTAAGCTTGGCCTAGACAAACTCTCTTTTGACAATGCGACAGTCTTCCTGGGAATTAAAATGGATTCAACTTTACAGTGGAATCCACATATACATGATCTATCTGGAAGACTTAGTTCTGCTGCATATGCAGTTCGTAAGATAAGACAGCTAACAGACGTAGCTACTGCTAGGCTCGTTTATTTCGCGTATTTCCACAGTATTATGTCTTATGGTATATTGCTGTGGGGAGCTGCTGCTGAGATAGAGACAATCTTTATCTTACAAAAGCGTGCAATTCGAGCCATATATGAAATGGATCCTAGGGAATCCCTGAGAGATATTTTTAAAGAAATTGATATTTTAACTTTACCAAGTCTGTATATATTTGAAAATATTATGTATGTTCGTAAAAATTTGAGCAAATTTAAATCAAACAGTGACACTCACGATTATAACACTAGGAATAAAGATAAAATAGCGGTGCCAGGTTTTAGATTAGCAAAGACAAATAAAAGGTCCTTCTTAGGAAATTGTGTGCGGTTTTATAATAAATTGCCCAAACATATTACAACGCTCACAGAAAGAAAATTCAAGTTGCATGTGAAGAATATTTTGATAAAGAAATCTTACTACACAGTTTGTGATTACTTAAACGACAAAAATGCTTGGACTGGTTCGCCTCTACCAAGCTAGCGCCTAACACCTACGTAATGTAAATTAAGTATTGTAATAATTTTATTATATAGTATGTACCAAACACATTTTTAAAAAACGTTTAAAAGAATGGCCCCGAGTTTCTTGCCCGTTCTTCTCGCAGTGGCTCTATAATTTTTGTTTGCTGAACGTGGCAGTACAATGTAGTATATTTCAATATTAAAATTTGTAATTGACCTTCATAAGAGCGTCGTAGACGCCTAAATTGAATAAATGATTTTGACTTTGACTTTGACTTTGAGGTCACCCGGAACGGGTATGGTCACATATTAATAGGATCAAATTAAGCTCGATTGGAGTGCTGTATGGCGTTTATCCGCGCTTAGACCAAAAGTTGTCTTGGCTGAAGGCTTGCAGGAACGCACTCCCGTACAGTCGATTGCAACCGAGATTGAGTGTGTATGGACTGCCTAAGTGACGACTTGAATATTATACACCACTGCCTGCCCTGGGGCGATTTCCTGCAAGGCCAGGCCACATATTGGTCGAGCTAGGTTTGCTCCTAGGTACCTGGTACGACTTCTGGGGCTACTGTCAATTTAGGAAATTCAAAGCGATGTTTATAGGCTATAAAATATTGTCTGCACGTTTTGGAAATGGGGCTCATTTACGTTATCAAGCACTGGTCACATAATATAATTATTTATTGTAGAATCTGTCACATTTGACAGCTAGCCAAGTTTAGGCCGATTCAAAAGGTAGTAAAAATTTGTCCAGGCAGAGCAAAATAATTAGCTCTGACAGGTTACAGCACCTGGAATGGGTATGATAAAATCTTGTCAGGATCAAATTAAGTTCGATTAGAGTGCTGCAACGGCATGTATCCGCAGTTAGACCAAAATTTGTCTTGGCCGAAGGCTAGCAGGAACGCACCCCTGCCTGCTCTGTAATGAGTAATCTGTAATCTATGGTGAATGTAACATTCCGTCCGTTGATTTTTGGTTTTGAATTTACCAGAAAACAAATAAATTTCTTCTGAACATAAATCACATATCATTTTGTATGTAGTGAAATCCTGCGAATTGAAAATACATTGATAAAAACTATGTAAGTGGAGTGCCTTATTATAGTTATGTGGGATCTAGAGTTCTAGTTTCGGTTTAATCGACACATATTGAACCTCTGTCAACATCCCCTTACTTTGCGCAGTCTAGAAAAAATATTATTACGTTGAATGCAAAGCAGTTCAATATTGACTTATTACATGGCCTGCTGAGAGCATCATCAGAAAATCGCCACTTTGCAGGTGCATCCTTACAAGCTAAGCTTCAAGTTTTAAATAAAGTGAATAAAAAATAAATTTATTGGCTTTGTACTTTAAAACTATTTGTATGTATATATAAACAGAGCACTTTTATAGCAATAGAAAAATTTATGAGGGTACCTCCAACCAGAATAAATAAATGAATATAATTATTTAATTTTAGGAGCAACAAGGTTATGCTCAGCTTGTGCAGTGTTAGTTCCTTCTGACAGGAGAAAAGCTGCACTGTTTATTAGCATATCCCTAAACGGGCAGATGGTTGCCAATATGTCTTAAAAAAGAGTTACATAGCCTAATAATATAAAATAAAACTCAAACAGCTTATACAAACAATCCAATTATGTACATATGAAAATGTTTTCCATTATTGGGTAATGAAAAATAAAAATAAATACCTGATGACTGGATGTGGTTTGAGTTTATGTGTGTGTGGTATGTAGTGTGTACCTATGTGTAAAAAAAATAGAGGTGTATTTTTGTATTTGTTTATAATATTTTTGGCATAATTATTTGGCCTTATTCTGCATTTTCAGGTCAAGGTTGCTTCATAGTTTTGCTTTTGATGTTTGTATAGAATTATTTTTAATAATAATTTGCTTATTTTTAAAAATATGTTGGTTATTTTTAGTCTCAGAAAAAGCAGTTTTTTACAAATCTTTGAAGCGCGGTACTTAAAGCAACCTTTAAAACAAGCAGTGTTATGTTTTAGAAAGCACCGCTTGTAGCTTATTCATTCTTAACGGCTCGTCTTTAGAATGGGTATACACCACAATGTACCTTCATTTTTTTTTTACAGACAGATATAGAGCTATTATAAATAATCAAACAAAATTATATCTCCCGGAAATCAATAGTTTATGAGAAAGAAATTATTGAAGTTTTAATTTTAACCTTGATTATTTGTGTAATTTGCACTTCTACTAAGTACATGGCATAGTCTAATGGTTTTAAAATACCGCGAATTATTTAGGTGGCTTAGATTAGGTCATATGGTGTGACAGAACCGAATCGGAGCCCCCACCTTCCAGCTAGTCTTGTCTGCTCTACCCCTAGAGTGTTTATAAGCCAGAGGTGCGGAGGGGGAGCGGCGCTAGTCTACTTGTGGCGAGGAACAGCAGACGAAGCGAAACCGGAGCGGCGGAAGCTGGACGCCGAAGCTGCGAAGGCATAGCGAGTATGCTGTGATGAGCTGCATACCATACATAGAAATGCCAATTTGCAGTATCTTCAGTTCTTCCATGCAGTTTTAGATTTTGAACCAACTTCACAGCAGCATCTATCTATTTAAAGTATTGGAACTTGCCTTAAAGAAAGAGTTTCATTAAATAGTCTTTGCAGCCAAACCACAGCACATGCTATTTCGCTGGCTACTGTGATTTCTGCATTGCGTCCTATTCAATTGCTCCGCCAGCATGTATGGAAATAATTCCTTTGGTTGTACGGCCATCTTTGACATCACCTTTTACTGGTACCAACATTTTAGTGGTAGGCAACGCACCATTAAAATGGCTGCGGATATTACGAGTGTTCATAGGTGGCGGTGATCACTTACCATTAGGTGGACCGTCTGCTTGTTTGTCACCTTTTGTATAAAAAAAACCTGCATGATTGAAATCACTGAAGGCTTCCAATTATTCCATTTAATAACCTTTCTTACATGTGGTTCTATAATAATTTAGAGTACCTTAAACATAGCACTTAATTACACATTCTTTGGAAGGGCTATCTAATGTTCTGGAGCTGGACAACTCCAACGGCATAAGCAATATAAAATTTAGTTCAAGTTTCGGATATAATTTTGAACATATTTTAAAACCCATTATGACTATGTACCGTGGACATTAATATATTATTTGAGTAAAATAATAAAATGAAATCAAAGGAAATACTGACCATGGGAGTACAACCTGTATATATAAGGTGGATATTAATTCATCAACAATTCTGCGCGGTGTGGTGTGGAATCGATAACTGAATGTGTTCCACTCATGTTTAATTTTCGCATACACAAAATCAGCAGGTACTTATTATCACATGTAACTAGTGGCGCGGTGTCTTTGAGCATGATAGCAGCAACCGCTGTTTACACACGTAAGAATGCCACGGGAAGTCAATCACCTAGGCTTTACTAGGCACAAAAAAACAGCTGTTTCGTGTACTTACCTATTCTGCACTGGTCGGTCTTTGGCGGCTCGCGGTAACGACTTAACACGATACGGCATTCCTAGGTACTTGCAACTCAATACTGGAGGTACTTACGTAGATTTGAAATTAATAATAACGTAGGCATGTTAAATTTGTGTAATAACTTGTTGAAGTTGTTACCATGATGATAAAAAACACACATGAAATCATCAAAAGCTATTGTCAAACTTACTGCAATATGGATTACTAGCTTTCCGGTCGCGCGTATGTCGGTACTTAGTATTATTATATGTTCTATGATGTCGGTTATCGCGCAAAAACATTACTTAACCTCTTTTTGTGCAGTTTATAAACTACCTATGTCCTTCCCCGCATCTCAAACAAATTTCATCCAAATCGGTCCAGTAGTTTTGACGTGAAAGCGAGACTGACAAACAGATAGACATAGGTACTTTCGCATTTATAATATTGGTATGGATAATATCTGAAATAAACTATTTTTTTATTTTAAACTGGCCTCACATTATCATGATCTTCGAAGCGCTCGTAGCGAAGTTTGCTAAGCCATACTGAATCAGCAAAGCCAAGCAACGTCCGCCGCGGTCATGAGTTGGATGGGTGACCGCTGGTGACATTACTACTGATCGCTTCCGCGCTTCGGAGGGCACGTTAGCCGTTATAGCATTGTGGTAGGGCATTTTCCTAATGCCCGCCTGGCTAGCTACCACCCTCAAGTAGAAAATCTGTCCCCAAGCACCTAACGGTGTGTTCCGGCGCGCTGTCCTTGAGAGCCAGTAATTCTAGGTTAGCTTGAACAACATCTTAGACCACATCATCACTTATCATCAGGTGAGATAGTGGTCAAAGGCTAACATATCAGGCATAAAAACAAATAAAAAAATCTAACTGCCAATAATTTCATATTTTTAAAGTAGGAATTCAGTTCAATTTTGAAAAAAAATACTCGTACCTTTGGAGAGCTTCCCCGAGACACTTTGATGGTGAATTTGTAGAATGCAAAATAATTAATTTCATAAATGTTCTTATTTCAGATTTTCTCATGAATTTATTTAAGATATAATAATGGATAAATATAATCTTGATGATCAGTTTAATTACACAATTAATTTCAAATCAATCGATGAGAAACTGAACAAATTAGATGAATATTTGAACAAATGCAAAAATGAAATCTCGGAGAAACTGGAAATAGCATTCAGAAGCCGTAAGACCAGCAACCGCACTGAGGAAAGTCAAGAAAAAGAGTTAAAAGTGGTAAGAGATAAAAATCAAGAGCTCCGTCGTCAAATTGAGAAAAAAACAGTAGAAATTGCCCAGAAACGAATCCAGTATGAAAATCGCAAAAAAGGTAAGCTGTGACTTTTACACATTTTATGTAACATATACTCGTATGTAACTCAGTACAAGCATAGCTTAATATTAGAACAGCTAGTACACTTTTCAGAGGCATCGAAAATTATGTGCTTTTACATGGTGTAAAAGCACATAACTATAGGTAAATCGTTTATCTTAGTCCTCGCCTGCGCGGTACGAGGCGCGGGGGTATGACGACAAAGGGGACTGGGAGAGGTGCGGGTGGCGAGAGCGCTTAGTGTGATACACCGCGCCCACCGCCCGCACCCCCTTTGTCGTCATTCCCCTCGCCTCTGTACCGCGCAGACGAGGACTAAGATAAATGGCTTACCTATAGCACTTTTACTTGCTAGGCCTGTCTTTTGTGGGATATTGTTGTTTTAACCAACTTCACAAAAAGGAGAAGGTTCCCGATTCAGCTGTATTTTTTTGTATGTGTTACCTCATAACTTTTTTCAGGGTATACCGATTTTAATGTTTTTTTTTGTATTCGAAAGCTGTTGCTTGTACAATTAACCAACATCATCATCATCGGCTGGAAAATGTTCACTGTTGAGCGAATGCTTCCACCATAGAACGCCACAAGGAATGGCTATAAACTGCTTGTAACCAATGGCTACCCGCGACTTTCACGATGTCGTCAGTCCACCTAGTGGGAGGCCCGCCCATTGCCACTTCAACTTGCAAATACTGAAAGCTATGTCGGTGACTTTGGTTCTTTGGCGAATATACACGTTCCGGATTTAATCGCGCAAAGCGCTTTGACCTACTCTGAGCTTGGACATAAAGGCCTCAGTTAAGGACCAAGTCTCAGTGCCATTAATTCAAATTCAAAATTATTTATTCTATTTTGGCGTCTACGAAGGTCAATTACAAATTTAAATATTGAAATATTCTACATTGTACTACCACATTCAGCAAATTTTTTTAGAGCCACTGTGAGAAGAACAGGCAAGAAACTCAGGGCCATTCTTTTAAACATCATTTAGCCATATAATCAAATTATACAATATTTGTTTAAATTACGTAGGTGACAGGCGATAGCTTGGCAGAGCCCGAATTGTCCAAGCAATTGTCGCTTAAGTCAACTTAAGTAGGATTTCTTGTGTTGTTGCTCAGAATCATTTTAGTTTAAAACTAACCACTGACTTTTCTTACAGAACAAAAAGCCCTCGCGCAAGAAGTGAAGCAGACTTATGAAGCATACATCATGGCAAAAAAGCACTTTAAGAAGTATTTAAATATATACCTTACGACTGAGTCAGCTGACGGACCCGTTCAAATTATTTTTGTGCAATTCTTCACGGAGCATAAAAAGGAAGATGAGAATTACTCTGTGCGATTAGAGAGGAATATGACTGATGCCACATATGCAAGTTAGTATAATTGCAAATTATCATTACTATAGTTAATATAATTATACCCTAACTAAGAAGTGAGTATTATTTATTATGCTTGATAGGTTAGCCTTTGACCACTGTCTAACCTGATGGTAACTGATGATGTGGTCAAAGATGTTATTCTACTAGCATCGGAGTACTTGGCGTCGACATATCGAACGTCGTCCAATTTCACTGTCACTTGGAAGATAAGGCTAAGTTAGCCTCTTAGAAGCTCGGTGTGCTCGGAAAGGCGAGGCGGTACTTCACGTTGGCCCATCGCCTGCAACTTTATAAGGCTCAGGTTCGACCTCACATGGAGTACTGCTCTCACCTCTGGGCGGGAGCTCCCCAGTACCAGCTTCTTCCATTTGACCGCGTTCAACGCAGAGCGATTCGAATCGTTGACGATCAAGTTCTCTCCGGTCGGCTCGACCCTTTGGCTTTGCGTAGAGATGTTGGATCACTCTGCATCTTTTACCGTATATATCACGGGGAGTGTTCTGAGGAACTGTTCGATTTACTACCTGCAGCTCAATTTCGCCACCGGACTTCCCGACAAAGCATGATGTTTCATCAATTTCATGTCGACGTCTGGAAGTCCACAACCTTGCGATTTTCACGGCATTTTCTACCTCGCACTGCCACATTATGGAACCAGCTGCCAGGTGAAGTATTTCCGAACAGTTACGACTTAGGAACCTTCAAGAAAAGAGCATATTCCCTCCTTAAAGGCCGGCAACGCATCCTCGAGACCTCTGGTGTTGCGGATGTTTGTGGGCGACGGTGATCACTTACCATCAGGTGAGCCGCCTGCTCGTTTGCCCTCCTATCCCATAAAAAAGAAATAAAAAAAAAAAAAAAAATCGGGCTAACCTACAATTACTGGCTCTCAAGGACAGCTGCCGGGACATACCGTTAGATGCTTGGCGACAGATTTTCTACTTGTGGGTGGTTGCTAGCCAGGGTGTGGCATTCGCAAAAAGCCCTACCACCATGTGTTATTATTTACTGCTCACAAGCTAGCCTTTGACCTAAATAAGATACAAGATAGATACAAGATGTCTTTATTACCATAAGTATTACCAAAATTATGTAGAAAAAGTTAAAATTATAGTTAAAATCTCACCTTATGATATGTTTATGTGGTCAAAGGTGGGAAACAGTTTAATCTAGAAAGGGAAATGGCTCTCAAGAACCGCTTTAGGTGCTTGATGACGGCTTTTCTACTTGAAGTTGGTAGCTAGCCGGTTCGTCATTCATCAAATGCCCTAACACCTTAATAACTACTGCAACCATAATGCATGGGGGTAGGGCATTTTGTGAATGCCCGCCTGGCTAGCTACAACACTCAAGTAGAACATCTGTCACTAAGCACCAAACAGTGTGTTCAGGCTTCGATAAAATATACCCTAGATTCTGCGCGAACGCTCCAAAGTTAACCAAACAAAACTGTGCTTATAATGATCTCAAGCACAGTTTTGCCGTCAGTGACGCGCTGATCGTCGAGTGAAACAATGCCGAAGTGCTCTGTGAATAGTAGCAAAAATAATACACTTACAAAGCGAAAAATACATGGGATTTCCTATTTTCGGTAAGTTTTATACATATTTATAATATTTTAAGTAATAAACATTCATAATTATTTAATTATCACCTCCAAATTAATACATCAACAAATTAAATTCCGTTACTCCTGTCACGCAGTTGTCTCTTTCGCACGCATAATAACATCCCATGCAAGACAAGAACAAGTGAGCCCTAATTCAGAACAAGTCTATCGGAGTCGTCATAATAATCTTTTATTTTCTCAGACTGTACACAGGCATTTATTTTACATTTTCTAACTTCAAAAAAGGAGGTTATCAATTTGACATGTGTGTATGAAATATTATTAGAACTGCAATATATTCACTTATAATATGGATTAGTGCTTACAAACATATATACAATATTTTTATGTGTGTGTGTGCATATGTATGTATGTTTTATGTACTAATACGTGTAACAGTGACTTGGCTTACTGATTGCAAAAACACCACAAAACCTTTTTCAAGTTCTAGTGTTCTGGTTTTTAATTGATGTTGTATGTTAATAATTTAATATCGAAATGTCCGAGCCACCTGCACAATCCTGAATGCACGAGGTTTAGCGTGCACTCTTATTATTACAGATGATTTTCAGAATGAATATAGTATGTAAAGGTAGTTTATAAATATTAAATGTATTACGTATACAATGTATAACATTAACATTGTATTAACATTCATAATTACTCAAACACGTTTACTTTATACATTTTGCTGTAACACGCAGGTATCTGAACTGCAATTCAGGTCTGATACATTATATTGTTATATTATTTGTTTTTATTGCTTTTTGTTCTGTGTGGAATAAATAAATAAATGTTAATGAAAATTAAAGCCGAATAATTAATATTCTGATTTCATTATAACAGATCCCTTTTCTATCTCCCAACATCCGCATATAATCTACTACACACCTTTTCAACCCGGGCAAAACCAGGGTATATAAGCTAGTTGACTAATACGGATAGTTAAAATTCCAATTATAAATGTCACCAAAAAAACTAATTACTAAATAATATTTTTAGTACGAGATTAGGAGTAAGCGACTCCATTGTATTTTATGTTCTATCACAGCAAAGGGTAATAAAATTTTACGAGCTCGCTTCAATGGCGCAGAGTAAAAGTGCTATAAGTTTATTACGAGTAATTGAAAATTAAACCTTATGCAACTGAAACAAGGTTGAATATTGTTAAATGACTTAAATAGATTTACTACGTTTTTGTGTAATTTTAAGGTTTTTATGTGTATCTCAATAGACAGAAAGGTATAGGATAACTTGAGCCGTTTATATGCGTTCTGTCAATACGAAAAGTTGTATCTAGGGTATATTTTATCGAAGTGTTCAGGCAACAGTCCTTGCTTTTCAGGATGCTCTCAAGGACTTATTTAAGCAGTGACAATGGCTATGTTCTGCCGGTCCGTGGATCGAATACCGCCACGGCGCTCCTTGAGCTTCAGCGCATGGTAATAGAGTATTATGCAATTGCCCGCCTGGTTAGCTCCTCAAGTAGAAAATCTGTCGCCAAGAACCTAATGGTGTGTTCTGGTAGCTGTTCTTGTGAGCCAGTAATTCTAGGCTAGCCTGAACAACATCTTCAACCACATTATCACTTACCATCAGGTGATATAGTGGTCAAAAGCTATCAAAAATAAATAATGTATAAGACAACAACTGAGACGAACGGCATAATGCATAGAATGCCCTCTGAAGTAGAGAAGAGCTCAGTAATAAAGGCCACTATTGGTCACCCATCGGTATGGTCACTCAGTGAAAAATGCTTAAGCATGTTTATCGATGTAGAACAACTAAACTAGACTAAAAACAGTAGCGATCGTTAGTATAGCACTTTAATTAATTTAGAGGCTGTATACGTGAAGAAGAGACCGTGGAGCATGTACTATTGCACTGTGAAGGCACGGAACAAATAAGAGTTGAAACGTGTCTATGTGAGCCATTCTCACCAACGAAATCCTTACCGCCACCACATACACCACTGGAGCAGCTATGCCAGCGACCCAAGGTCCTTCTCCGCTGCATCAAGGAGTTAGGATGGCTTGGGTAGAAGCTGGCGGGGAAAATGTACAATACACCCCAAGCGGGACGTCAGTGCAGGACATATCGCCCCCAAATAGAATAAGAAAAGCGCTTTAATTTCATCGCAGTATTTTTTTTAATGCTGATAATTAAGCCTTTGAGCACAATCTCACCTGAGGGTAAGTGATGATGTGGTCGAAGGTGTTAACACGCTTAATCTAGGATTACTGGCTCTCAAGGACAACTGCCAGAGCACACTGTTTAGTGCTTGGCAACAGATTTTCTACTTAAGGGTGCTAGCTAGCCAGGCGGGCATTCGCAAAATGCCCTTCCACCATCCGGTAAAGCTCAAGCCCGCGGCGGGATTCGAACCGTGGACCTGCTCCGCGGCAGTCCATAGCCAATGCCACTGAGCCATCACAGAATCATCACATATTAGTTAGTTCGAATAAAAGTTACTTATTAATATTATAATATTTTTATGTTTTCAATAACGCATGCTCTGCGGATTACATTGCAAAATTAGTCTTGTTTGTAGTACAACGTAAGTTGAACTATAGATGTAGCTCCATCCCTATATGGTTAGAGATAATAGGAAAAATTGGAGTTATGACTCATTGTCATATTACCTTAGTTGGTCAGAGCATACCCCGGCTAAAGGGGTGAATGGACGCGGGTTCGAATCCCGCACATGACTTAAGTTTTTCCTCTCGAAAATTTGTAATTTTGAAATTACTTATGAATAATCATATTTTGTATTAATTTTCAGTATTGAGCACGACTCCTGAGCTGAGCAACCTGGGGGAGTTCCAGAAGAAGCTGCAGGAGACCAAGGACGTCCCCGGAGCAATGTGTGCATTAAGAGAAGCGTTTATAGCTATTAAACATGAGAAATGATGTCTTTGATTCGGGCATTACTTTGGAAATACAAACATTGCTTATTATGAACTAGCTTTCCGGGCGCGGCTCCGCCCACGCGTATGTCGGTTATCGCGCGAAAACATTAACCTCTTTATGCGCAGTCGGATAAAAACTATCCTATGTTTTTTCCCGGGTCTCAAACTATTTCCATACCAAATTTCATTCAAATCGGTCCAGTAGTTTTGGCGTGAAAGCGTAACAGACAGACAGACAGACAGAGTTACTTTCGCAATTTATAATATTAGTACTGATAAAAAACCGGCCAAATGTCGAGTCGGACTCTCGCACCGAGGGTTCCGTACATAGGTATATAAGTAAAAGTTAAAGGTATTTTTATTGCAAGATGTTACTAAAAATATAAGATTTTTCCTTTGTCTGTACTATAACACGTTGATTCGTACCGAATTTCAAGTTTCTGAGTTCACGGGAAGTACCCTGTAGGTTATGATTCCCTTGCGAGTCTCCAAAATTTGCGGCATAAACGGCGGTATCTTTTGATTGCGTTGGCTTAGAAGTTTGATTTTTTCACAGGTCCAAGGGACAGTAGACCTGAGTATTTGATATGGATTTCAGCTTGATACCACCATGAGACGATGAGAATTTTTTTTCACAAGAGTAGAAAATCTGTCGCCAAGCACCTAACAGTGTGTTCCGGCAGTAGTCTTTGAGAGCCAGAAAAATTATAAGCACAATGAGACTTAACAACTGGGTGTCTCAGTGTGACGGGCGCTGTGCGATTCGTCACATGACTAAATGCATCTGTTATTGGCAGAGGTTAATCCGCTCAACATCAGGTGGGCCCCGTGCTTGTACCGTCACAATAACGTAAAAAAATGTAGTATCATGCCTTTTAATTCCTCAGTGTACTCAGTAGTATGTCTAGACTACTTCAGTCACGGCATTTAAATTCGGTACTTGGATGAAAAAGCAGCTTTGCACGTTGAACAAATACTATTAATTTTTGAATTTCCATTTCCCCAAGAGTAATCCTTATCATGCTGAAAATTTGCCAAATTCCAACGTATTGAAAATAATCAAAATCAAATCAAAAAAACCTTTATTTCAGACATAAAACGGTCCATATTATAAAATAGAAAAACATAGAATTATAGTAAGATAGGATCAGGAATACACAATATAATAAAAAATTACAGCATACATTCATAATATTAACTTTTATTTATAACTACTTTTATATAAATAGCTTTAATTAGTAATATATTTTTGTATCATTTTAGAGTCTGGACTTATGCCATAGTGAAACCAGAAAAGTAGTTAATCTTTATAAAATGGTAACAAACGCGGCTTGTATGTGTGCGTGCCCGTAAGTACGTGTCGCAGCACGCACACCATGACAAATATCTAGGTGGGCAAGCGTGCGCCGTGCGCCACTCGGGGCTGCGCCCTAGCAGTAGCAGTGTGCGCCCCTCACGTGCTGACTCACCGCACAGATTGGTACCGCCCGGTGCGCTCGCTCTGTTTTTAAACTTACCTATATATACTAGACTAGACGCGACATCTCAAACGAGGATAGTCGACCGGTGCAAGTATGCTGGCCGGCTTACTCTCCCCCACACGTAGCTGGGCACTCGTAAAAATTACACGCTCATTGCGTTCGAATATTGTGTATTAATTCAATTGTATATTTTGAATACACAATTTTCGAACGTAAAGCGCGTGTAATCTCTACGAGTGCCCAACTGCGTGTGGGGGAGAGTATGCCGGCCAGCATATTTGCACCGGTCGACTATTTTCGTTTGAGATGTCGCGTCTAGTATATATAGGTCAATGCTTCTAAAACTAATATTGTATAAATAACTAGCTTTCCGGGCGCGGCTCCGCCCGCGCGTATGTCGGTTATCGCGCAAAAACATTAACCTCTTTTTGCGCAGTTGGATAAAAACTATCCTACGTTTTTTCCCGGGTTTCAAACTATTTCCATACCAAATTTCATTCAAACCGGTCCAGTAGTTTTAGCGTGAAAGCGTTACAGACAGATAGAGTTACTTTCGCATTTATAATATTAGCACTGATGTTACGGAATCCTTCGTGCGCGCGTTCAACTCGCACTTGAGCGATTTTTATACATGTACTGTATGTTCAACCGATCTTTGACATGGTAAGAGATAAAAAAAATACCCGTTGAGAATATTGATTTACCTTTTTTTTTTTATGCTTGATAGGTTAGTCTTTGACCACTATCTCACCTGATGGTAAGTGATGATGTGGTCGAGGATGTTATTCAGACTAACCTAGAGTTACTGGCTCTCAAGGACAGCTGCCGGAACACACCGTTAGGTGCTTGGCGACAGATTTTTAACTTGAGGGTGGTAGCTAGCCAGGCGGGCATTTGCAAAGTGCCCTACCACCATGTAACCTATTTAGAGAGAAAATTTAAAATCAATTCATAATATTGATTTGTGCTTATAAACGTATTATACATATTATATGTACCTATAAAATTTAGATAAATGGACAACCCTTCATATATAGACTAGAGTAGGCATTTGATTCATGTACGGGGGTGCAGTTAACATACTTTTGTGGTTTTACTATACCTTATGATTACTGTCGTAAAGGGGGGGAGGGGGATAATGCAAGAACTTTTTTATAATCCCTTTCGGTGTGGGATAATCTGGAGGGAGATTACGACGAAGATGAAGATACATATGTAAAAAGTATAAAATAACTTATCACATACTGATATTATTAGAATATAAAAATGTAATTATTGTAAGATTCATAATTGGTGCGTTCGTTTTGGCTCGGTTGCGTTTGTAGCAGTTTCAAAAGTGGCATTTGTATCTTAGCGTTCGGAAAGAAGCTTCTGCTATTTTTGACCACCAATGACTGTTTGCTATCCGAACGTCTTATACTTATTTTGACAACCGCTGAAACCCAAAATAACGTTTTCTGGAACTGCAGCTAAAGATATAGGTGCAACAACTGAAGCCAAAGATATAGGTCTGTAATTAAATCTGTCGGAGGCATCGCCAGTTCTATTCTTTATGATAGGAACCACAATATTTATCATAAAATGTTAGCTGTCAAAAAACGATCACAATGATCCCACGGTATGACGTGGGTCAAAAATAGCACTTTTCTCTGTCATTTGTAGCGTTTTCAAAGCTATCCGAACGGTGAGCGAAAACGATATTTATGCTCACGAAGTCCCTATCCGAACGCCCTGTGTGATCATTTGTAGCGTTTGTGAGTGTTATTTTTGGAACTGATAGGCTATCCGAACGCCCTAAATAAAGGACTTAGACGTCAATGAAGATATAAGTAGTTTTATAAATTAAAACAATATATTACATAAAACATTGTATTTTTTAAAACTATTAACCTATTTTGCGCTGTTGGATAAAAACTATCCTATGTCCTTCTCCGGGTCTCAAACTATTTCCATACCAAATTTCATCCAAATCCAGTAGATTTTAAGTTCATTTGTTGCATATATAAATATACAAATCTTTCCTCTGTATAATATTATTGTAGATGTAGATATGTTATGTTGGCTTAGCGGCTAATAATTTACGGATATAGGGTTAAATGGCGTGGGTTCGAAGCCCGCATAATCCTCTCGTAATATTGTAATGTAATCCGAAAAACATGCGTCATGGCAAACAAAAAATATTTTAAAAAAATCGCTTAAATAGAGCACCTAAACGGTCTAAATGGTTCAGTAGCAGGTTCTACGTCTCGTTCACGTTCATCTCGTAGAACACCTGGGTGTTCCACGGGTGAAAAAAATCTCCCGTGGAACACCAATAGTTTTCGGGTGTTCTACGGGCGATAGTTCAGATTTTTGAAATATATGGGTGGTGGAACACCCAACTCGATCGTCTTGGTGTTCTACAGGCAAACGATCAAGCATTATATTACAGAACACCTGCGACACAGATTAGGTAATAGTTAGTATATTGCATTTATACTAGTGGTGTTCTACTGGTAAGTATCTAATGTATTCATTGTGTGGGGCATAGAACACCTTAGACACAGATTAGATAATAGTTTGTACTAAGCGTTTATGGTAGTAGATTTAAATACTATTTCAGCTGCCGGATACCTTTGGAGGGGTAGGCAGAGACCTAGAATTGTTTTTTTTTTCCGGCAATCGCATACATCTCTTGCTTCATGTAATAAATAAAAATATAACAAAATATATTTGGAAATAGGTCTCTGATGTGACAGCTGTCAAAGTGACACTTGGTGACCTATTGGGATTTGGAGCAAAACAGGCTAAAGAGTATGTACTGCCTACAACCATATTGTATTGTTTTACTGTATGTGCCATTATTAGCATGTACATTGTACACCCACACTAACACGTATGTTATATTTATATTAAATTTGGTTTAATTTGTTATATTTATATAAATTTTGGTGTTTCAATAAAGAGTATATCTATCTACAACACCCGCGGGAAGAGATGGCGCGAGACAGTCTAGACCGGCACCCCAATGGATATATAAGGTGACTATTAATTCATCAACAATACTGCGGGGGATGGTGTAGAATCGATAACTGAATGTGATCCACTCATAATTAATTTTCACATAAACAAAATTAATACTAACTATTGCCTGAGCTGTGGCGCGTTGACTTTGAGAATGATAGCGACGACAACACTCGCGGCCGCCGTGGACTAGACTCACACATACACACGCGTTCTAGGTATTCTATCTATACCTACCGAGTTCGTTGCCCTCGCAATGCGTTAGAATACTTAGAACGCGTGTGTATGTGTGAGTCTAGTCCACGGCGGCCGCGAGTGTTGTCGTCGTTATCATTCTCAAAGTCAACGCGCCACAGCTTAGGCAATAGTTAGTATTAATTTTGTTTATGTGAAAATTAATTATGAGTGGATCACATTAAGTTATCGATTCTACACCATCCCCCGCAGTATTGTTGATGAATTAATAGTCACATTACATATTGGTAATATACCCGAAGACATAATTTTATACATTACTTACTTTTCTTATCCCGGTTGGAGGTTGGCGCAAAATGTTCACTTTTTTATACCAAACAGGGCAGCACTTGACCGCTATCTCACGCGATCGGTGATGGGGCACTCTTAACCAGAAGATACCTATTCACTCGCGTTTTGAGGACCCTATGGGGGTCTTTAAAACGCTTTTAGTTAACAGGAAACACAGACTCAGGGTGTTCCACTCCCTGGCAGTTCGTATGATGAACGAAGAAGCAAATCGCTTCGTTCGGGTAAATGGAATATCCACCATATAGCGGTGGCGCTTCTGAGTATCCCTCGATGTCCGATTATAAAATGGGGATGGCGGAACCAAATCAAGCAGTTGTATGTATCTGATAAAAAAACCGATAGGTAAACAAGGTAGTTTGCGGCGATGCTCGAGACTCTTGATCGAAGTCCCTTGTTTACAAGTTGGTCGTCGTTAATGAGTCTCTTAGCTCTCCTCTCAATAGCTTCCATTGTTTCCAGCTCTCTAGCATCAAGAACGTAGAAAAACATCGGCCAAGTGCGAGTCGGACTCGCGCACGAACGGTTCCATACCATTAGGTATACAACATTAGACTTCATATTTTAACCTTTTTTTGTTTTAACGTGCGTGAGTCCGACTCGCACTTAGCCAACTTTTTGTATTTGTTGTTATAGCGGCAACAGAAATACAATGTGACAAAGCGACTACCGTCACAAACACATTACTCTTTATTATTGACAATTGTGTGATCTCAAGCTCACGTATGGCAATAAGTATAATAAAATCTTCAATGTTTTACACATCATAAATAAAGAACATATTATAAACTATTTTTAATAAGTACTTTACACTGTCACGTGATCAATTTCGCTACTTATAAAATACTAGCTTTCCGGGCGCGGCTCCGCCCGCGCGTATGTCGGTTATCGCGCGAAAACATTAACCTCTTTTTGCGCAGTCGGATAAAAACTATCCTATGTTTTTTCCCGGGTCTCAAACTATCTCCATACCAAATTTCATTCAAATCGGTCCAGTAGTTTTGGCGTGAAAGCGTAACAGACAGACAGACAGACAGAGTTACTTTCGCATTTATAATATTATAGTACTGATACTTCCAGTAATATTATCATCAAATAATGATTCAAGTGATCATGATAATCAATATATTATGCTTAATCACAGTCTAACAACAAACACAATTAGGTACAGTATTAAATTCACACCACAGATAAAGTAGGTATACACATGGATAATTAAACTAATACTTATTTTCCTCTTAAAAACCACAGAGTATAATTAAAACGAAATGAGAATGTCACATTAAGCCAGTTGTTTAATCTTAAGCTTAAAGCTAATCAAGTGAAGATGAACAAATATTTCATTACATAGTAAGTCAATTTTCAAATAATCTATCACACGCACTAGTGCAGTGGGTGGACGGGGAAACTTGAATTCCACCAGTGGGAAAGTCCAGTGGGTGGACGGGGCATCGCCCCAAAATACCAATTTTTTTTTATGCTCGATAGTTAAGCCTTTGTGACCTCTATCTCACCTGATGGTAGGTGATGATATGGTCGAAGATGTTTTTCAGAATCCCTAGAATTACTGGCTCTCAAGGACAGCTGCCGGATCACACCGTTAGGTGCTAGGCGACAGATTTTCTACTTGAGGGAGGTAGCTAGCCAGGCGGGCATTCGCAAAATGCCCTACCACCATGATATAACGACTGCCATCCTAAGACAACAATCGGGACCGACGTCCCCTCCGAAGCACGTGCACGCTCAGTAGTAATGTCACCAGCGGTGACCCATCCAACTCATGACCGCGGCGGACGTTGCTTAGCTTTGCTGATCGGTTCAGATTGGCTAAGCAAACTTCGCTACGAGCGCTTCAAAATTAGTTTGCACAATTGATATTTAAAGTTGAAAAAACTACTCTTGTATAGTTTCTTAAACAGTCTTTGCAAAGAGTTTTTTTGTTTAAAGATATCTTTATCTATTTTACCAAATTGTTAAATAATGAGTTGTGACCAAAAGAAATACCACAAAATAACAACCGGAACCTTTCTCTTGTAGAAAATAAGCACTATTTAAAAAGTTATTAACGCAAACAAACTTATAGCTTTGTATCTTCATAAATAACTTTCACTTGATGGGTTCGGGAATTGTGGGATAGGCGATAAGCGGTAGCGAGTTATTTTTATGTAATACATTCATTGAGAAGCTACATCTCAGATGTTAAATAAAATAGAACTAACACGCTTTATATTTTCATTCATTTCATTCATTCATATAAATTTATATTAAAATGGTAGATAATCACTTTTTAATTCTGTATTAAACGCGCGATATTTCTAAAAATCTAGGTTACCAAGATACAGGCTTCGCCTAGTTTGGGGCCCGTTGATAAATTGTAATTAATGTATTAAGTAAAAATAATTAACTTACCTCATGTTAGATTTCAAGGTATGTAACTGATCTGGTAAATAAAAATAAATCTGTAATCTGAAATTAACTTACATAGGTTACTTTCCCGAAGAATACATTTTATATGTGATCAATCAAAATGGTCCTACGAATAAAAATAGTTATAAGCAGTTCAAGGGGGCAATGCTTCCAGCATACTGAGCACGCTGCCAACAAGTAGTGGGCTGGAGCATTTGTAATGCCTGTGAGCCTGCAATAGCTTGTAGGTTCTCTAAATGCTTAAATTGTAATAGCTGTAGTGTTGTATATATTTCTAAGGGTCCGTTTCAGAATTTCCTAATAAAGTTTCGAATTGCTAACCAACACATAAAATAATTAATATGCAGCGCGTTTCAAGCTTTAACCGATGGATAGGCTAAATCGATGACTGTGAAACGCAAAGATAGTGTTTTGTTTAATAAATATTATGTTCTGGGTAGTATAACCGGAACTAACTCTAACATTCTGAAACTGAATTCTGAACTGTTATATGGCTATGTAACTTTACCTACAGCAACGTGGGCTCCACCCCACCACTGTTGTTTTGTAATAAAGTCAACTCTAATATGGCGGTCGTGTTGTCACTGTATTGAGTCTCATTACAAATATAGAATATAGGCCCTTAGTATTTTGTTAATAAAGGCATACCGATGGTATATACAACATCAATTCCCCCATAAGCTCGTTAGACGGTTATAACTGGATTTTTAAATCTAACCTGTTTATAAGTGATGGTATTGATTAAGATGTAATCGGCCTTAGTATAAAATGGAAACTAGCTCAACTGTTCACTTGATTGGTGAATTGCAGTTTGTAGGTTACCATACTAAAAAACTGGATTCTATTACTAAACATCGGGTGTCCGTCCGCCTGTCTGACCGACCTTTAATAAGGCGTCGACGTCATACCCATATATAGTATATTATACCAAAGTAGTATTTAAACCTTTATGACGCTATGTTTCGATCGAGTTGCATCGATTGTCCGTAACTGCTGTACTCCAACATATTAGTCGAGGTAAACATTTCATTTTAGTGTGCCAGAGACCCTCTTATCGCGTTAAATATTAGTATCACGATTTGGTCGTTGCGTAATCTAGTGGTACAGTCATTCGCTATAAAAAATGGAACTCCTATTCCTATAACTTGTACCACACATCACGAAGTACTAACATTTCAATACATTCTCTATTGTGTATCGACATGAATGGTAACTTTCTTTACCGTGGGATTGAATTAAAAAAATATAATTATGATTAACTTAGCACTGATTTTGCCAAATTACACTGAAACTTTATGAAAGAAATAACACGCGCTAAGAACAAGTTGCCTCTGGAATATCTGGAACGTACTTACCTCATTTTGGGCATAACTAGAAGAGTTCTAGGTTAGCCTGAACAACATCTTCGACCACATCATCACTTACCATCAGGTGAGATAGTGGTCAAAGGCTAACCTATCAGGCATAAAATAAAAAATAAAAAAGTATAACACAGTATAGCAATACTTAGATCAGAAATCTGATCTGACGTTGAATCATAAAAAAAAAAGAAAATTACAGCAGAGGTGCTGTAATTTACTATCCATCTTGAATCTTAAGTCCATCAGTTAAAGCAGTGGACTGCTATGCCAGGTCCACGTTTCAATCCCCGCCGCCGGATTGCGCTTCACCGCATAATGGAAGGGCATTTTGCGAATGCCCGCTCGGCTAGCTACCACGCTCAAGTAGAAAATCTGTCGCCAAGCACTTAACAGTGTGTTCCGGCAGCAGTCCTTGAGAACCAGTAAAAATACAGGCACATGAGACTTAACAACTGTATGTCTCTTAAACAAAACCTCTTTTTGCGCAGTTTGGTAAAAACTATCCTATGTCCATTTCCGGCTCTCAAACTATTTCCATACAAAATTTCATCCAAATCGGTCCAGTAGTTTTTAAGTTTATTCGTTGCATACAAAAAAACAATTCTCTCCCTATAATATTAGTATAGATATAGATAAACCAAAAATATGTGGAAACCCCAATATTTTCTTCGATTTCAATCGTATTTTATTACTAACACATAATTCTATGACATTACATAATTGTTCATCAGGTCTTGTACCCACGACCAATACGACACGGAAGTCGACAGTTTCACAAGTCTGCACCGTAATTCATTCACGTATTTCACGTTCGCCCTAGTTATGACATTCTCGACACCTGACAAAAACTATCGAGGTCGGCGCGAACACCTGTCAGTACAAAATACTGTCTAAATCTTACTGAGGTGAAGGAACTTTATACATATGGTCGCTTTTGAATTAGTGACGCAAGCTTTCTGTCGCAGAAAGGGTACGCAGGTGCGTTTATGTTTATATACTGCAGCTACTTTTGAAACCATCTATACTTTTTACTTCTTCGATCTATTTGGAGAGTACGCTTGAGGTTACCTGATCAGAGGGATGAAAACAGTAGCTTTCGTCCCTAGGAAAAGTTCCCTTCTGTCAACGATAGTTAAAAACTATGCAAGCTTTCTCAAATACTCAAATACTCATTTATTGGTAAAATAAATTATATGTCAAGTTAGAAATTATGTTGGGTATACATGTGTATACCTACATCTATAAATAATAATTATTAAATTCAAATACAATAGATTCATAATGATAAAAAAACAGTTCAATTACAATAATAATAATTAATAATAATAATCAATAATAAAGGACAAAGTCAGCAAGTACCTTGACTTGGCTCACGAGGTAACCGCCATGTGGGATGTTGACTCGACGATCATTGTCCCGATAGTCGTTTCGGCGAACGGCCTAATAGCGAAGAGCCTCGACCAACACCTCAAGAGACTCTCGCTAGACGGTTGGATCAAGGGTCGGATGCAGAAGGCAGTGATACTCGATACCACACGCATTGTCCGAAGGTTCCTCTCTCTGCAGTCCTAACCACTGGTAGCTTGGGCCCTGCCCCGCTGCTGGCGGCATCCTAGTTTTAAGTTTTTTATAATATTTATTTTTTATACATGAATGTTGTAAAAAAAATAAAATTATGTAATTAAATAAATGTCGTGATAATCAATAATAATAATAATTAAAATAGTAATAATATGGACATAACTTACGAAATACTATCTACAATGTCATGAACTCTTCAAATCTATAAAACGTATGCACGATAAGCCAGCGCTTCAGACGGGACTTGAAGCAGGCCATGCTGGGCGCTGCGACGATATCGTCGGGGAGCTTATTGTAAACGGCGGGACCCAGTATATGAGTCAATTTGCTCGACTTGGCTAGGGAGCGTGATACTGCCGCGAGCTTGTTTGAGTTGCGGGTGCTGTACGAGTGATTGTCACTGTTTTTCTTGTATAGTGCCAAGTTATCTCTCACATATACTGCCACCTGAAGAATCAAGATGGCAGGCAATGTGAGAATTCCAAGTTCTTTAAAATACGGTCTTGCGGAGGTGTCTCGCGGTATTCGCATAATTGCTCTTACGGCACGTTTCTGCATTCGAAAGACTCTCCCACTGTGCGCAACGCGCCCAGAGCTCCTTCATCACTTCCGTCATCACTGGTAGCTGGTTCGACGGGTGGCTTGGCTCGGCACGTTATGAAAAAATAATAAACAAATATTACAAATAATGTTTAAATTATTAGGTTTCAATTTGATTTAATCTGTACTTAATTAAATGCTTTACATTTTTCTTGTAATTATTCAATTTGACTCCTTTAATGGCTTATTTGATAATTGCGTAGTCCATTAGACATTGATTTGACTCGTTACGTTACCTCCAAGTATTACGTAACGAGTCAAATCAATGTCTAATGGACTACGCAATTATCAAATAAGCCATTAAAGGAGTCAAATTGAATAATTACAAGAAAAATTTAAAGCATTTAATTAAGTACAGATTAAATCAAATTGAAACCTAATAATTTAAACATTATTTGTAATATTTGTTTATTATTTTTTCATAACGTGCCGAGCCAAGCCACCCGTCGAACCAGCTACCAGTGATGACGTCACGCTACGAGTCACGCCACCCGCCGTGTCATCCCCACGTGTCCCGAGCAGCTACAAGCAGGTCCTGTGACTGTTTCATCGTGGAAGCCGCCTGCTGGCCGAACCGAGCTACCCGCCGAACCAGTGTTGACGTCACTCTGCGACCCTTTCATAATTTTAAGTTAAAACTAGTTTCCTAATATTGTTTACTATATTATTCAATATTTCTCATATGTGTAAACACTAAACATACCATATATAACTTAAAAATATTCTGTTAACAATTCAATAACATTTTTATATAATTATCACTATAAAAACGTATATCTTTACCAATTGTAAGCTACAACAAAGAACAGTGAGTCACGATCGGGCCTATATAAAGGCGTGTTTAGCCGCTGGCCGTTTAGTCTCGATCGTGCGCTCGGTAAGTCAAGACCTCCTGAAGATGCTTCGTTTAGAAGCGAAACTAGTCGGGTATTCTTCCGGTTAGGCTGCGTGATGTTTATGACGTCACGTAGATAACAAGAAAATTAGGCGGAATTGTCACTAGATATATAATTTTATGCTTTTTTAAGTGTTTTATTTAAATATTATTTAATGTTTTTTAGGATACTTTTAAAAGTATTTGTTATTATTAAGGATGAAATTAAAAAAAACACGGAACGCTACATTTAAAACTATGAAATAACTTATGGAAGTTGCAAAATGATAATGTGAGGGCAGTGTTTTAAATCCAATTTCTATAAATTATTTCATACTTTTTACCCGACTTCAAAAAAGGAAGGAGGTTCTCAATTGGACTGTTTTTTTTATGTTTGTTACCTTAGAACTTTTGACTGGGTGTAACGATTTTGATGATTATTTTTTGTTTGAAAGCTGATGCTCGTCGTTTAGTTCCATTTAAATTACATCAACATAGGTCAAGCCGTTTTTGAGTTACACTCTATCTTGATGACAGTCGTAGACGGTGAATGACAATCGACCTCGTAAGTAGCAAGGGTCACTAAAAAGAGTGACAAAACATATGGAACCGACTTCAACACTCAAAAGTGCGAAATAACTTGTCGAAGTCAGTACCATGCGCACAATATTGTGATAATAGGTACTTTTGAACTATCAGGCACCGACTTCAAGAAGTTATTTCACACTTGAGTGTTGAAGTCGCTTCCATTTTTTGGTTAAATTTTTTTTTCTGTTTGTAGAAGTCGATTCAGTTTTTTTTATATTTTTTGCTGTCTCGCCATTCTTTCTAGTCCTGACTAAAGCCATTTTGATGTACTAAACTAAAGCAACGGTCCGACGGCACTCCCTCCCAACCACTTGGAACTTGCAAGGACTTGATCTGTCACGTGGTCTGTCGCATGGGTGACCTTCCACCGCGCGCGGTCTAGTGCCTTTCACTTTTCCCTGCACAAAGACAGGACATCGCATACATTGTATTATAGGAAGTGCCTAACATATTGCGGTTTTCTTTTTCGACGGGATGCTGGTCTCTGCTAACTGATCTTTGCAGCTCCACCGGAAGTGGGTAGAGTGCTTGCGAGGCTAACAATCCAAATTTTGCTTGGAAATGCATGTTTGAGAAAATTTGAGCATTATTTTGACAACCTTCTTCGAGATAAATCGAAATTGCTGTACTGGCCAAATAAAAATGTAAAAAATGTATGAAAATCTATATCTGTCGTGTCTAGAGGCCAAACAAATTGCATAGTAAACTCATATCTGTCGTGTTATTTAAAAATGGAACGATCTTTTAATTCGAAGCATGGCAACCAAGGAGGTGACTTATCAAAGATTTTATTTAAATTTCGATCCGGCCTGCAAATAGAACGCTGTTTATATCTTCAAATAAAAAATCTGCCTAGGTACATACTACTTTGTTTTAATTTCCGCGCATTATTTGAGAAAAGCACTATACAAGCCTTGGCCACAACTAGGCATTGATGGACTTACGTATGTGTGCCTCGGCTTCGTCTCGGCCCACATTTACACGTTCGTCCATCAATGCCTCCTATGCTGGCCGCTGCAGTAATGTACTATTACTGGATATCAATAGCACTTTATAACCATAGATGTAATTTAAAAAAGGTTGTAATTAAAGAAAAGCCATTTTTTAAATAACATCTATGTATACGATGTTATTTAAGATAATTTTAGAAAATCATGAAGCGTGTAGTGATGACATGAGCTTGCTTAGTCCTTCCTAACAATTTTCTTTTTAACCGACTTCCATAAAAGGAGGCGGTTCTCAAGGCTACGCGTATATGTTTTAATGAATGACCCCGCATTAACTTTTGCCAGAGTAGTCCGATTTTGATAATTCATTTGTTATTGGATAGGGTATACTTTTGAGGTCATTCTATATAAATTTCATCAAAATCAGTTTTTATTACTAAAAAGAGAAAAAAAAACGGCCATGTGCGAGTCGGACTCGCGCACGAAGGGTTCGGTACCATTAGTTATACAACATTAGACTTCATATTTTAACCTTTTTTGTTTTAACGTGCGCGAGTCAGACTCGCACTTGGCCAACTTTTTGTATTTGTTGTTATAGCGGCAACAGAAATACATCATCTGTGAAAATTTCAACTGTCTAGCTATCACCGTTCTTGAGATACAGCCTGGTGACAGACGGACGGACAGCGAAGTCTCAGTAATAGGGTCCCGTTTTTACCCTTTGGATACGGAACCCTAAAAACGGAACTAACTTACTTCACTGAAAAGTATGAAATAAGTTATGGAAGTCGGTACCATGCTGATTGAAAACACCGACCTCACATTAGCATGGTCCGACTTCCATAAGTATTTCATATACATTACAGTGATGGAGTCGGTTTCGTTATTTAGCTTTTTTGTTTTCGCTGGGTTTCTTTTTTTTATATATTGCTCATAGATTAGCCTTTGACCACTATGTCACTGGATGGTGAGTGATGATGTGGTCGAAGATGTTGTTCCGGGTAACCTAGAATTACTGACAGCTGACGGAATATACCGTTAGGAGTTTGGCGACAGATTGTCTACTCGATTGTGGTAGCTAGCCAGGCGGCATTTGCAAAATGCCCTACCATCATGTTTTAACGACTGCCATCCTAAGACAACAACCGGGACAGACAGCTTTTTTAAAAATCTACTTTTATATTATGAAATGATGTGATAAGGACATGTTGCCCGCCGGATGGTAAGCGTCACGGCCGACCATTATTACAGTTACAATGTCACATTTCTCATTGTGCTTGATACAGCGCTGCGTTCGCCAAACTGATATGTTGGTTCTTATGTCTTGCTCAGTTCACCACAATCTCGCTGCGGGCGCTAGTAGTCACCTACTAGCGCCATTTATTACTGAGAGCTCCCGTACTTCGGAGGGCAAGTCGGTCATCCGAGGTTCGATCCCCGTCAAAGATAAATTATAGGGTTTTGTTGACAAAGAATTCTTGACAAATAATGCCTTACATGAGCCCAAAACACTGCTAATATTAATGAATGGATTCAGGCGTTACTTTGTGGAAATTGGCAATATGTACAATGTACATATTTTTTTTTTATCGTTAGTGTAAGTGGTGTTTCTAACCGTGCTAATTGTATAAATAAATAAAATAAATAATAATTAATAATGTTTTCTTAAAGTAATTTTTCAATATTATTATAATGAATAGATTCAGGCGTTACTTTGCGGAAATCCATATTTAATAATAACAAATACTTTTAAAAGTATCCTAAAAAACATTAAATAATATTTAAATAAAACACTTAAAAAAGCATAAAATTATATATCTAGTGACAATTCCGCCTAATTTTCCTGTTATCTACGTGACGTCATAAACATCACGCAGCCTAACCGGAAGAATACCCGACTAGTTTCGCTTCTAAACGAAGCATCTTCAGGAGGTCTTGACTTACCGAGCGCACGATCGAGACAAAAAAGTCTCTGTTCTTATTCAATATTATTATTATTACCTATAGGATTTCCGCAAGGTATTCTGTGCACATACCCCTCCCTATATCTTCTGGAGAATACAGGATAATATTACGGCGTTTCAATACCTTTTCACCTATTTTTCAGATATCTTAAACTAAAACTACGATATCCAACACATGTTTCACCTCTCGACCTGCCCGTCATTCAGCACACGAGTGCGAAACGCATCAATTTCCATTTCACAGCTAATGCGCCGTAATTGACATAGAAAGTGATCGGCATGGGAATCGAACCCGGTTCGCCATTGTAATTCAATTAGCTACACGTCCGATGTCGGCCGATGACCGCGTTGTTTGGTGAAATTTTAATATGAGTAATGAGTTGTAGTGTGAAGATATAAGAAGACTGGCCACATGCTAATAGGGCATAGCTACGAGTATGTTAGGGTTTATATATACCTACCGAAAAGTTATGTGTGTTACACAAGAGCAAATTTTTTTGCGTCTCGTGCCTTTGAATCCCTCGCCACACACAGGATTCAAAATCAGCACTCCCAGCAAAAACGACTTTGCTCTTTTGTTGCACAAATAACTATTAACTTGGAAGGCGGATACTCTTTCTAAAACACATGTTCAACATTTCCCTTTTTGTGGCTCACTTCACCTAAACTAAAATATACGCGAAGATTCAAAATCTTCAGGTTTTTTCTGGAAGATTAAAAAGTATTTATTCCAGAGTAAAAAAGGGTTTAGTTTATGACCTAGAGCTTGTAACAAAGATGAAGAGTTCATTGAATATATTACTCGTAGTTCAGATTTTTATGATAGAAGAATTGCAGAACGGACTGATCATTACAACTCACAAAGAGATAAAGCATTTCACAGAAGATTTCGACTCCAAAAATAAAGTGTAATGTTTTTATTGAATAAAATTAAACACAGGTTACAGTGCACACACAGGTAAGTTAGCTAATACCTACTTATGTTTTGTTTTCATTATATTCCTATGATACAGTGTCAGGGTATTAAATTAATCAAGTATTCGTGACTATACTAAAATCCTTAGTACTCATGTTATTGTGCACACGCTATAAGTACCCAGTACTTGACTATTTTAAATTAATTTAATATATTCAGTGGGGCCCTATCACCTATGAACCAGTTATTGTGCTCATTACGATTTTATGCAACTGGAAGTCAACTTTTGACATGTGGAGACTTCATTGGTGTGCATGAGTCAACAGCATGCAGAACGATCCACAAGCTGACTGACACAGAACATAAAACTGTTTTTTATGTTCTGTGGTGACTGATGCCATAGCCCGGTTGAATCCAGACATTATATTTATGCCTACTAATGAAGAAGAGCAGAGGCAAGGAAAATGATTACTATACCTAAGAATAAATGTATACAAAACTATTATTAAACGAACTTATGTCGGTTGAATAGTTCATTTGTTTAAAGTTATCAGTATTTTTACAAGCTTATATTTAGTTTCACCTGTCTCGATATTTGTCATCAAATCTTACAAATTAAATTTGATCCACTTCCCGGTTACCGATTGAGCTGAAATTCTGCATACATGTGTAAATCGCGTGACAATGCAATATTATGATGACACGGTGCTGATCTGATGATGGAGCTGGAAAGTAGCCAAAGGAACTTTGCAATGAAACGACACAACCTCATCGAGTTTGGGCTCATTTAAATGGTTCTGACGAGTATTTTTTTTAAATATTGAGTTCTTTTTACTAACATGATTGACAAACCTTGGGTAACAAAAGACAAGCCAACTACCAATACCTTTTTAACCGACTTAAAAAAAATGAGGAGGTTCTCAATTTATTTGTATTTTTTTTTATGTTTGTTACCTCAGAACTTTTGACTGGGTGGACCATTTGACTGGTGGGTGGTATTTTGATTATTCTTTTATTTTATTTTAAAGTTGATGCTTGTCGTTTGGTCCCATTTAAATTTCATCAAAATCGGTCAAGCCATTTTTGAGTTACACTCCAATAACTGAAAAATATTTTCCTAACTTGATTATATAGTCGTTGACAGTGAATGACAATCGATTCCATAAGTAGCAAGGGTAAAAAAGAGTAAAAAAATGTTTAACCAAAAAATGAAACCGACTTCAACACACAAGTTTGAAATAACTTGTCAAAGTCGGTACCATGCGTACAATATTGTGATAATAGGTACTTTGGAACTATCTAGTGCTGACTTAGACATGTTATTTTCACCTCCTTTTTTGAAGTAGTTTTAAACCACTCGAATTTCTGAAGTATCAATGTTTCTTGCCTAAGCTGAATAAAAAAACAACTGAAAGTCGATCCTCAAATGTTCCACATTTTTTAGGTACCATGTGAAAAAAGTTTCACTCAAAAATCTCAAACCATGAAGGTTCTATATCAATTCAAAGTACCTACCTAATACAATAAAACGGCAATTTCATACTAACCTATATTACTAAACTTTAACCCCTATTACCACTATAAATAAATGTACGTAAATTAAATTACTCTATTTGAATTTATATAGGTACGTAATAATTTTATATGTATTTTATATGTTTACATATAAAATACATATAAAATTATTATTGTATGAATTTTGTGGCTAAATCAGAAATTCTTTACTTATATGTCTCCGTATGCTATAAAAATGTTCATAACTGCTTCTCAGTTAACTTATTTTTTGAGAAATCCACTGAAGATATAAGACACGAAAGGAGAAACAATAAAAACTTATCAGCAAAATCTCTGTCACGATGAGCAAGAAGAAATAAACGATTTATCATTAATCAAGTAGGTAACTTACTTACATTTACCGTTGTTTAACTTTTTACACAGAATCGAGGACATCTTGTGTTGTGACATTCAAGATTTCTGAATCAGCGCCACCCAGCCGCGGAAGTAAAATGCATTTGCCAATTTTGCAATTAAAAAACAAAACAAAAGTTGCCATGTTCCCGTTTTCAAAAGCGAGTAAGTAAACCTTATTTCAGTGCCGTAACTTCTTTTGTGTTCTGTATTTTTTGAGATAATTATATTATAAATTGAAATAGTGTTGTATAAATTATTTCATGAAATTTTATTGCATTTGCTGAAATATTGGTTATTGAAGCGTAGCGAGTGCTGCAAACAGGTGATAATAATAGGTACCTCCTATTATTATCACCTGTTTAATTACACCTAGGTTAATACAGAAAATATAAGTGAAATGCTTGATTATCTATTACCAAACATTCTGCAAATTCATCATGCATTTAACACATACTAGCTTCCGCTGGCGGCTTTTTGCGTGAATCACTGGTAACGTATTCCTTCGGGAGCTACCCATTGATTCGGGTTAAATTAAGCTAGGTATGTCATTACTAGCCTTAGATTAACAGGTTGTAACTTTAAGTTAGATTCTTAAAAGAGACTTAGGACCCGTTTCAGAATGTCCTAATAAAGTTTCGGGTTGCTATACGACACATAAAATAACTGAATGATAAAAATGACAGTTAACATACAGCGCGTTTCAAGCTTTAACCGATGGATAGGCTAAATCGATGACTGTGAAACGCCAATATAGTGTTTTATTTATTAAATATATTCTGGGTAAAAAAACCGGAACTTACTCGAACATTCTGAAACAGGACCTTAAAGTAAACGTTACAATAGATTTATACGACAAGTAGCAGATTAACTATCAATTAGAGCATTTAAACGGAGGGTTATCATCAGACATAACTAAAGTATAACGTTCAGACGAAGCAATGATGGCCGAGCGCTAATAGCTATGGACTGATGTACCGCTCCATGGTTCGTTCCCCACCACCACTGCATAATTGAAAAATGCCCTTTTTGCAGATGCTTGCCTGGCTAGCTACCACCCTCGAGAAGAAAATCTGTCGCCAAGCACCTAACAATCTTTTCTGGCAGCAGTCCTTGAGAGCCAGTAAAATTACAGGAATATGTCTCAGTGTGAAGGGCAAAGTGCAATTCGTCTCTTGCGATGAAATGCATCCGTTGTAGGCAGAGGTTAGTCCACTTAATATCAGATAGGCCTCGAGCTTGTTCCGTCACGATAACATTAAAACATTAGAATTGTGATCTTGTGTTGTCTAACGTGTTGTTAGCGAAAACATAATTTTTATATAATGTTCTTGTGTTGTCTTTGAGAAGACATTTTGATCCGACACCACATGAGTGGGATAAGGGAAGGAAGATGATATACCAATTAAGGATCTAAGAAATATATGTACTGATTATCGTCAAAATCTAATTTACTGTGGGCGAGAACCAATACACAACATAGATGTAGCAATTTTATGTTTTTTTTTATTAATCGTATATTTTACATACTTGGAGTTTCAAGTTATATTTCTGGTGATGGTAGGGTGCTTATTGCTTAACCAAAAAAGGGTTCCAAAAATGTAAGTTAGAGAAAGAACCTAACAGTCCTAACACAAACAGTCCTCTCACTCACTATTGTTGAAGTTAATCCCAGTGGGACTGGCGCGGGATTGATCCTAATCGCATGGTGGTAGGCATTTTGCAAATGTTTAATATGTATCTTTCACCAAGTGCCCAAAAGTATGTTCCAGCAGCAGTTGTAAGAGCCATTTAATCGTTTGTGGCCAAATGCTAACATATCAACAATTAATAGAAATGCAAGTATATCCGAAGATGTGTATAAATAATAATTGTTTCGACATAATATATACGTAGGTACGTTAGAAAACTTTAAGGATAGGTATATATTCTGACCAAACAATGATTATTTATATATACACCTCTACTTCTTCAAATGAATCTTTTTTTTTTACCCTAATAATACCTGTATTCCAAGATTACAGGTACGGTATACTACGCTTCGCTTAAGTACGAGTATAATATAAGTTGTTTTATTGAGGTAAAAGTTAAAACTTTCATATTTTAGTACTCACGTTTAACCGCTTAATCTTAACTGATGTTGTGATTGAGTTGAAAGTAAATTTTAAATAACTTTAAATTTTATTCGTTTTATAATTGTGTGATTATAAAATTGTGTATTATATATTATTTCATTTAATTTAACTAGTATTCCGAGCTTTGTGCGGGATCTCCAGCGGCCCGCATTCAGTTGCCAAGTTCCATAGAAATTTTAATTCTCAATGTAGATGATATAAAAACATGAATAGTCATAGATAGCATGAAATTCTATACAAATGCTTGGTACAGGCAGAATCGTACAAAAGTTCTGAATCTTTTTGGTTAAGGAAACCGGCTAAGTGCTTCGGTTATCCTTTTCCTTCATATCTTTCATTGAACTCATCAAAATATTCGAACTAAACAAAATTTGAACAACTATTCATAGTGGGTGGAATCAGTAATTTAATATAAAAAAGGCTGTGAAACGCAAACAAGCGATATAATATGCCAGTGGTGGCGAACTATAAATATCATATGCATGTAAACATGTACTTATTATTATATTTACAAATAGTGCTGAAATATCTCACCTCAAGTGGGAGTCGAATGCACGTTCGCCGATTTTACGCACCGTGTGACTTACACCCCTGGACTATCAATGATATTATTTGTTACTCTAAACATAACAAATTTGAAGTGTTGCATCATATCTTCAAAGTGACATAAGTCCTTCCAAAATATAATATTTAAACGTTATAATATTACAGTGTAAAGTACTTTCTTTATTAATTCTGAAGTTGTTTTGTGTTTAATCATTAGTAGTCATCTGAAATGTTTTGCTAAATGTTATAATGTATATAATAAGAAAGTTTGGTGATAAAATACTAGTATATTAGGCATTACGTAAGATCATTAGGTACATTTTTAATAAAAAAATATTTAAAAAGAAAAATAGAATCGACTTCCAACCCAAAAAACAAATTTTTCACACATACTTTTCAAGTATGTTTGAAATAATTTGTGGAAGTCGGTACCGTGCAGATATAAAACGCCATCCTCACATTAGCATGGTTCGTCTTCCGCAAGTTATTTCATACTTTAAGCGTTGGAAGTCGGTTCTGATATTTTTGAAACACATTTTCTTTTCTCTTTTTATTATTAAAGACTTACCTACAAGAACATTCACTGGCGTAAACTAGTGTTCATCTTCGAGAACAGCAAATACCATTAAATCATCCAAGTTAGCGAATTCATTTTTCAGTTGATTGACTATAACTTATAAACTAATAAACCGATATTGATGAAGTTTATATGGGGCCACCTCGATGGTATGCCCTTTGCAATAAAAAAATGAATTATCAAAACGGACTACTATATCAAAAGATATGCGCGGTCATACATAAAAAAATATATACGCATTGACTTGAGAACCTCCTCTTTTATTTGGAAGACAGTTAAAATAACTACCCTTTGGTATATACTCGTATTAGGGGGAGCTTAACTCTTGCATCTTGACTCTGTGGCACTGGGAAACGGGGCGCGACAGTGATTGAACCGCACTACAGATGCTGATGATGTCTTCCTTATGTCGCCGAAACAATTGTCGTTATCTACATCGGCAACACGAAAATTCATTTGAATGAATAACCCGTCGTTGTGTTTATATAATGTGTGTATATAAAATGTGCGTGAGTTTTAATCAAGTTACTACTTATTTACGTATTATTAATCTAAAATATTAAACCAAGAGACCAAGTTCTCAAAAGGTTTTTTTAGTACCTATACCTACTTAACACATATATCTATACTGTTATGATTAACAAATATATAGGTAAAGGTTTCACATGATAAAAATATGATAAAATACCTAAGGCCCAATTACAAACAAAAACTTTTGTTTTTCCTTTCTAACCGACCGTTTTTATAAATCTATTAACCATGGCGGGCCGAGTGTGTCCCGAGCTTAGCCGATGGTAACCGAACGCAATGAAAGTTGTGGAACTGGGTTGCCAGGCTATAAGGTTATGTTATTTGTGATATTATTATACGCAAAGGTAATTATTATTCATTTAGTTAACAAACATTTAACTATCATTAGTGGTTTTATTATAAAAACTAACGTGGTTTTCACTCATTTTAGTAAATAATACGGGATAACTCACGTGAATCAGTCAGATAGCTCCGACTATAGTTTCAACCACACTGAGTGCTAAGCGAGACGTCAACGCGGGCGTCCCGAGCTCTCCTTGAAAAAGACCACCGAATGTGGTTGAAACTATAGTCGGAGCTATCTGACTGATTCACGTGAGTTATCCCGTATTATTTACTAAAATCATTAGTGGTATTAGCTAAAAAAAAACATTGGTCTTATAAACCAACATTAATAAACTTCTTTAAATATTTCAATATATATTCAAAATATTTTATGTAGTGTACATCGTTTTTATCTCAATAAATAAATAAAATAAATAAAAATTAAATTTTTTATACGTAAACTAAATCTTCCATTCAGTAGTTCACTAAGCATTCATAATTTGACATCCATTTGATGAACGTCATACTCTACTAATAATAAAATTATAATCGTAGAATAACTTAAGCATTTATAAAATTAATAAAGGTAAGCCCTTAGAGGTACATGATTTGTGTCACACTTATTTTTACAGATTGCCTCTTGGCAATCTGTCCTCATTACTCTCCTCCATAAAACAATGTGAGGTAAAATGGCTAAAAATACAATATGTTATACCAACGTATGATTTGATGCATACAGTACCGACCCGTCAGAATGTCACTCAAATAGAACAATTATTTATGATTATGACTATATAAAATACCTACCGAATCTGTAAATATTATATGATAAACACAAACAGATCAATATTTAAAATTTATTAATCATAGTATATTTTAATATCGTATACGCAAAACAAATTGATGGATATAATATTAAGTTCATGTGATATATAAAATAATTTAACGAAAGCAAAGTGTTTTAGAAACACAACGCTTCTAGACGATACGGAAGAAAGTAGTGGTTGAAAAGACATAATTATAAACCAGATACTACTACAGTATAACGATAACCTTAGCTTATAGTATTCTACTAATATTATAAATGCAAAAGAAAAGTTGAGCATGTGTTATTTTAGTACCACTCCCTCAAACATTGCTGCACTAATATTGAAAAATAAATGTACCTTGATTTCATATGTAAAAAATAGGTCTTGAATCAATCAATTACTTGTTACTTTTCTTTAAACTTTCGTGAAGTATTTAAATATTATAAATTAAATTTTGTGAACTAAACTCATGTTTATAAAACTATAACGGGTCTATCCACGCACGAATTAAAATCAAAATAATATTTTGATTAACCTCGACGGCGGCGTTTCGATCAAGTTCTATCAGTCTACTCGTGACCACGTTCAATGCAACTTGATCGAAACGTCGAGGTTAGTCAAAATATTATTTTGATGTCAATTCGTGCGTGGATAGACCCGTTAGAGATTTAGAAACAATTACATTTTATTTTGATTCACTGAGTAATTCAAAAAGGTGTGCTATATTTTCAATATCCATATGCGTGAAGCCGCAAGCAGAAGCTAGTATTCTATAAAATAGCTTATATTAAGAAACAGCCACTTCAGAATCCTATTCTGAATGATTAATAAAATGGAACAGCTTAAAAAATCATTTTAATGAGATTAATGTATGTAGTTGAGACATTTATCATATTTGTTTCATCATGAAAATAGACCTTACCAAATCTAACAATCTTTATTGTTATATGAAATAAGAATCTATTTATATTTTACACAGTTGATTAATATTACATATAAAATTATTTACGTACTTTTCTGTCTCCGTCACAAAAGTTTTCCTGCACTGGCAGCACAGTCTTTCTTTTTTTTCTAAGCGGCGGCCAGTCCGCCATCATCGTTTGTAGGCAGGGGTCGTGTCGCTTCCCCGGTTCCTTCGTACAGTACTTTTACGCGTATCCTTTAAAACCGGTTCGAAAGTGCTCGAGGCGTGGCGTAGGCGTACAGTGCCGCGTTCAACCGTGAAAATACTCTTATTACACTTAAAAAACTCACATTTTCGTGCTCAAACACTTGGAAAGTAGTAAAAGTGTGTGACTTAACTGGATCTGCGAATGCTATCTTGGAATCGAGGTAATGATACGTACCTATTTTGATAGATAACAAAAAACTCTTTTGTTATCGGTTGAAGTTTTTTTGGTCAGTGCGGGGGCGACAGGTGTTGAAAAACCCGGCATCGGTTTCCTACCTGCATTATTTTTTTTATTTAACGGACGCTCGAACGCGTCCATTTTTTGCTGCCACAATTTATTGATATCTACATCGTAAAAAACTTCAACGTTCTGAACTCAAATTTTTGAAATCGCTGTGTGCCTATTGTCTGGTCACAGAATATTTTAAAGTATTGAGTTAAATGTAACGTAGACTAGGCGTGCCATTCGGCAGTCTGCACAGCAGCGTAGCGGTTGGAACCTAATATAATAATAAATAGTATACTTATTCAATACTCAAAATAATAGCATGTAAGTTATGATGATAATTCCCATTATGTACAGAAATCTGCCAAAGTAAAAAAAAACTTTTTTGGAACTTTTTCCGTTCCCTGTATAAATTACAGATGGCGCAGCGCAACATAAGTAAGAACTATAGTTATGTACAAAAACTGGTGCAAATATTATCTGTTATAATGATAAATGTTGATGACACATATTATAGTACCTAGTTTATATAATAGGTAGGTAATATATGAATATGATTGATATTACCACAATAAAAAACAAAGAACATCCTACGTGATACTTCAGCCTTTATATAAATACCTAGATACTTATGTTATTATTACTAATAAACCTACTCGTACTTATGTACCTAGGTATAATCTGTACTTTATGTAGGTAGTACCGCCCTAGTTTGTAGGTTCCTACTATAGTTACAACAGTAGAACTATTTGTAAACGTGTTCATAAGCCATGGGCCACCATACCTATTTCAACCGCCAAGCACTAATGCTGTTCTCCGGTTTGAAACGTATGGGTGCCGGTGAAATTCCAGGCATATGAGGTTGATCTGGGGTAACCCAGATATGTGATTAACGTGGTAGGTACATCCTACCTACCCCCCAAACTTATCGACGTGTCAGTCGATATTTTTTCTTTTTACACTACTGCTCAAAAAAGGAGTAATGTTTTCAGGGTTAATGTAGGTATGTATGTTTGGGAGTTTCTTTATTCCGCCATAACTTCTAAACGGCTTAACTGATTTTAATGTAAGACATAGGTATCGTTAGATTCGTCTTGATAGCGGAAGTGACACTAGGTAGGTAGGTAGGTAGGTACATGAAAGAAATAAAAACAAACTGGTAGATTTTAGACGCTATATTGTGCGATAATTTTTTTTTCTTTACTAAATTACAAATTTACTAGAGGATTTTTTTTTAAGTCATGTGCGGGATTCGAACCCGCGTCCATCCACCCCTCTAGCCGGGGTATACTCTAACATGACAATGAGTCATAACTCAAATTTTTCCTCTCGTTCTTTTTAACCATCGTATTGGTATGGAGCGACATCTATAGTTCAACTTACGTTGTACAAACAAGACTAATTTAGCAAAAACGATTCCATAAATACATATACCTACCTATATAAGTTATAGAGTTATAATTTCAATGGAGTGATAAAACGTTTAGCAAAAATAAATAATTTGCTGCCGCGTTTTTTACTTTTTTAAATAACCTAGGTATACCTACTTGTTACAGTTGTTGTTAGCCTTTCGAACACTACTTTTCTCACATGTTGGTAGCGCTCGGTCGTGAACAGGTTTGACCTAGTAGATATTACTGGTTCTCAACCACATCTGCCGGAAACACTGTTAAGTGCGTGGCTACAGATTTTCTACATTTTGCAAATTATTTCAGCATAATATTAAAAAACAGTGTGCTCCAAAAATTTGAAAATATGATTATCGCACAGCACGCGATAGTGCTTGTAATCATATAGGTATAGCGACATCTTTGGGAGAGTTAAGCACTTCTGTCGATCAGATGAAGTCTAGTAGTCTGGTTGATGGTTGGTTAAAAAAATTAGAGCACAAGATTCAGCTAAGTCGAATATGTTTCAGTTGCCGAGTGGTTTATGCACTTGACAATCGAACGCAGGTTTGATTATCGCTAGGGACAAAAAAATGCTCTGATATTAATTGATACATGTGGTTTTCGCTTAGCAAGCAATGGTGCTTATTTAGAAAATATATTATAGAAATGTTGAAACAAATTACAGATTTTCTACGTAAGGATGGTAGCCAGCGAGATGAGCCTTCGCATAACTAATGTCCTTCCACCATGCTTAAGCCTTCGGTGGGAATCGAGCCATGTATATACATATGTTTCTATAGTTTAAATGAATTGTTTTCAGCATACGCTTCAACCTGAACGTTTGGTCCATCAAACTTTCAGGTTGAAGTGTATGAAATGGAGTCTACAAGACGACGTAACTGTGACTTCGGCTGGTACCTATTAATAAATGTATCTCTAAGTCGACCTCATTTTAAGACGCACTTTTGACTTTAAATGTATGGAGCATCTGACAAAAATTGCATGAAATATACCAGCATTTAGGGCCTGTTTCAGAATGTTCGAGTAAGTTCCGGTTATACTACCCAGAACATATTTATTACAAATCACTATCTTTGCGTTTCACAGTCATCGATTTAGCCTATCCATCGGTTAAAGCACCCGCCAGCCAAAGCGTGAACTTTTATATAAACTTAACTTGTTATTTAAAAAAAACTCGCATGTAAATATAGTGTATTATTAGACCTATCGTTTCTGGCTTAAATCCTTTTTCTTTTGGACTAATAATATTTTTTTGTATTATATAGCGTTTAGTATATATCACTTGTTTTTAGGAGTTATTCGTAGCTCCAGATTTATTTAAAAAGTATAGTACACATGTACAAATAACTTCCCATTATAGAAAGTTCATTATATTCCCCATGTTTGTGGTGTAATAGAAATATTAAAAACATGCTTATTTTTCTTGAAAGAGATACTTAAAGTTGGGTCTTTCTTTTATCTAAAATTACGAGTTTTTGAAAATCTGATGCACCACAAACCTAGATATTAGGATAGTGATTACGTAGGTAAAAAATCATTGAGTTTTATTCGCTAATATTAAAATGAGATTGGAGCTGCGTTTTGTATGGGGGCGTTCGTCTAAAATATACCCTTAAAACGCGCTGCATGACAACTGTCATTTTTATCATTCAGTTATATATCTGAAAAAAACAAACGTTTCAGAATGTCCTCAAGTATCTCAATTATAAATTGTGGAACATAATAACCAACTAAAAATGGTAGCAAATGTAAAAACCGTACGAGTCTAAATTAAAAAAAATACCTAGCACCATTTTAAAATTTCCTACATTAGTTCTGTCATCTGTGTCGATTCCTTCAAATAAGTGCTTCCAAAACTTGAACGATTTACCAACTCCTTAACTATTAAATGTTCATTGACTCACTCACCGTGTCTTGAACAAGTTAGGCAACTTATCGTGCGACTTGATTGGTTCTGCTTTTCTCTTGCGAACTATGATTTAGGATCGTTTACATTTGAATAGATCATTTAAGTAGGTACCTATAATAATATACTTTCCGTGAATGGTTCATTAAAGTGATTCGTTGCTGAAATTAGAAGATTTCGAAATTTAAAAATTTGTATGTCTCGTCACTGATTTAAAAGCTTTTAAAAACTTTAACAAATTTTCTATTACTAACTTACTTTAATCACTAGACTATGTTTATGATAACTATCTTATTTATTCACCAATGTAGGATAATGCTATTCGAGAAAACTGTTAACTAATTTCAATTCTTTGTAACCAAAAAATATCATAGATATTTGTTACCATAGACGTCCAATGATGTGGAAGTATTTTAAATTTGACAAGGTTGACTTATATAACATTTGAGATCAGGGTCTACCATTTCAAAATACTCGTATTTTGAAGGGCAGGTGGTATACCACACAGAGCCAAATCAAAAACTCTAGTATGGTAACTCCAACATACCAGATCCATCATTTAAACTTGCCAACAGTTAAAATAGTAGTATAAGATTTCGTTAGGTATTTATTTGTACTTATACCACAGCTTATACCTAAAACTGGGAACCTACCTGTAAATGCCGTCGGCTACAAAGGGTCCAAAAACACCCTACCAACACGTGTACCTGCAGCCTAATTATGTAAAAAGATGCTGAATCTCTCATTGAGTAGAATACAATGGAAAATCCTTTTAAACATGTGGGCAGGAAGCATCCATTTTTATTACCTTCTTGTCTATGGATACTTCCAATTAAAAATTAAATCTTTATACAAAATTTAGGCTACTGAGCAGTGGGCTGCTTTATTTAGCGAAATAGTTTCTCTCAGTCTGCTCTAACGATCTCTAATCATTACAGACTATGGAACACAAACCGAGAACTGTAAAAGTAAAACCAAAAATGGTTATAAAATGTAATGTTTCACAACATGTAAGCTGTAACGAAGCGCATCGCTCTGAGGTGTGATGTAAGACCACATTACCACATTAGACGATTCTACGGTCGTTGGCATCGACTTTATGCGCTCCTTTGGTAGTCTTAAGTCTCTAGATCTACCCATTTATTGGGAAACAATTTATAGAGTGGCAACATTTTTATTGCCAGTGTAGTTGCAATTAAACGCAATCAAATATTTAGCCTTTGCAAACATCTTTTATTGCTAACTACGAAAACCGCTTTAACTTTGTTTCTCTACACCTGTCTTTGTCATGAAGGAATATCAATTTATTAAAATAGTAAAATATTAAATTTCTACGAATAAGGGCTTACCATATACGAGTATACAATTTGAAACTTTAGTCTGTTTTATTTCCACATGATGTACTCTTTTTTTATGTTATTGTGACGGAACAAGCTTGAGGCCCACCTGATGGTATACGATATCCTCTGCCAATATAACATATGCATTTAATAACAAGTGATGACCTGCACTGCGCCTGTCACCCTGAGACATACAGTTGTTAAGTCTCATCATGTGCATGTAATTTTACTAACTCTCAAGGAAAACTCTCTTTCAAAATTCTTAATCAATTGATTTATAAATATTATTATATGTTTTCATATTACCTTATTATTTTATTTTAATCGCATAACAGTTGTAGGTTTTATGTGATTTTTCAGTATATCCAATATTTTTTTATTTCTGATTCATTGTCTGATTCATGTCATTTCAACTTGCATATATTTGTCGCTTATAAAATAATTTAGCTTTTACGAGTAGCTCGTGACGTCATAAAAATACCATGCAACCTCATTGGTATGCATCTTTGCATTTACATTAAGCTGACAAAGAAGTTTTGTGTTGCCAAGTGACTCATCTAATTTCCCCAAGAATTTTGATAAATGCTACCACAAATTATCATAAATATGTTGTATAAAATAATAAAAGAACATATATTATTTTATAAATGTCTTTGATATATAATAACAAATGATAACACTGGTAGCACTGTCAGTTAAAGCAATTTATTCTGTGGTAAATTATAAGATCTAAATAAAATCTAATGCCTGGGTACGATACAGTGGCAAAGGCTTCATTCAAAGTTTGATTATCTATCGTTTAAGTATCGTATCGATATAGAAAATCCTTATCAATCCAGAACCAACTCAATTGACTGTACCTACCTTCTTCGTGTAATCCTCCGTCCAGGGATTTAGTTCTTGTGAAATTTATGCTTGAAAATTGCGCCACACATTATTAATTTACATGTTATGCTAAATGTATCTTATGGATGATAATTTAACACTTATTAATAACAAATATGGGTTACGTTATATGGGTTAACCAGTGGGGTGCCGGGCTAGAATGTCACCCCCTCATCTCTAACCGTGGGTATCGTAATAAGCGACTGAGAGTAACACATCAGAAGTTGGGCAGTAGCACTTTCTGAGGAACTGATTTATTTATTTCAATTACCAGTTACATTTACAGCAACGCCAAGGCATGCAACTAGACAACAACTAGAATTATTATTTTTATATGACAAACTATCATTGTAGGCGCCACGATGTTATGACGCCTACTTGCTGGGGCGGTTATGGGAAATTGAGAAGGTTTCTCAATGGTCCAGGTTCCTAAGAATCTGGAGCGTGGAGTCAAGATAAGAAATCATGAGACTCCGGCGGGTGTGGACTGTATTTGAAATGCCTTTCTATAGGGCTGGTTCGCGGTGCGGCGACAGATATATAGATAGAGGGTAGACCGGTTGGCAGCTAAAGGATAAAGAACACAGGGTTACAGGAAAATAGGACATGCACGCCTACCTTGTCTCCTTTCGCGTGCTCCTCCGCTGCTTGTGAAGATCTGGTTTAGTTGTGCTACTCCTTGTATGGCCAAATGCGCACGCCAGCAATGTGCTAGCCTGGGCGCGGCGCTTTCACAGCAAAAACCTCACGTCACTCGCGTTTGTGTTCACCTTTAGTCCTATTTCACTATATTTCTGTCTATATAAACGTTAAATTGTAAACTGTTCGGGTAACAGATTCTCTGCCGTACTTTTCTGCGGTTAGCAGTTGCCTCGACGAGATTTGACAACGTACTGATGCAATGGCTGCATCGCATCATAAGCGAGAGGCAAATATGCTGTAGACGTGCGTGGGAAAGGGATAAAATATAGAAGTGAGGGATCTTGGGATATGACTGCCAACGCGATAAACCAAAAGAAAGAGAATTGTGGTAGGATGCTAATGCGCGCGAAAATTGAATCATGTTATATGGTTTTGGCGGCAACATACCCCCGGCCTTAAAGGGTTACCTTTAAAAAATATATATAATGCGATTAATAATTATAAATATGTTACATTAAATGCGTATACCTAAACTTATAAATATTATGTGTAGATCCTGAACCTACATATCTAAACTACTGACTTGGCGATGGGCATAATCGAACAACAGGACGCACGAAATTATATAAATATTCATGAAATAATAATTATATACTACACGTGTTGTTCCATCGTTATCCAAAAACGGATTTAATTTTTGTAGTGCGGGGGAACAGTTTTGACCATTTTTCAATTTAATTATGTCGTCACTAAAGTAAACTTGTTGCAGCGCTAGTACAACCTTAGTTTCTGCAAAATCTAAATCAGAACCTTTTACAGGTCTGCGCGGTAGTAACTTCAAAAAGCGGAAGACGTATACTACAATTCTTAATAACCTTGACCAAGAAGATATACGATGTGCGAGCGCGTAAATTGGCGATTCAATTGCAACTACAGTTGTATTATGGGCAAGCGGCTTCAGGTCTGGCACTTCGGTCATGTCATCGTGATTGAACTCTACGATTGGCCACTCAAATACGTCTTTCGAAGCCCATGGCGGTCCCGAGTACCATAGAGGATGGTCAACTAACATTGCGGGAGAAAGGCCTCGCGATAGGCAATCCGCAGGGTTATCAATGCCTGCAGTATGATGGAAACAAACAGCAGGTATATTATCAATAATCATGACGACGCGATTTGCGACAAACGTTTGCCATCTATGCGGGGAAGAGTTGATCCAACACAGAACAACCTTCGAGTCTGTAAAGGCGTAGATATTTGAGATTTTGTAGCGTGGTTCGAAATTGTCTAGCACCTTACGCATCAACTTTGACAGCAAAACAGCGGCACATAGTTCCAATCTTGCGATAGATAAAGTTTTAAGCGGTGCGACTTTGGACTTAGAACATACGAGCCTAACGCTCCTATATTCACCGATCACAACCTGAAGGAAAATAACTCCACCGTAGGCGCGCTCACTTGCGTCCGAAAATCCCAAAAGGTTAGCCGTGCAACCCTGGACTACCCCTAAATGACGCGGTATACGTATACGGTTCAGTGCAGGTAGTTCGCTGCAAAACTGCGACCACAATGTCACGATGCGTCGAGGAGGCGTGTCGTCCCAGTCACATTTCAAAAGCCAAAGTTCCTGAATGAGGAGCTTGGCATACAATATGACGGGAGCCACTAGACCTAAGTTATCCCATAAACGTGCGACGACAGATAAAATTATCCGTTTGGTGCACCCTGGTTCAGGTGTGGCAACCCTGAAATTAAAAACATCGTCAGACCTATCCCAATGCGTGCCCAATATTTTATGAGGAGTAGCACCCCTGTCGATCTCAAGATCTGCGGATGCACGATGAGAGGCAGGAATAGCACGTAAAACATTAGGAGCATTACTGGTCCACTTAACGAGGTCAAATTGACCACACTTGAATAAGGCGATAAGTTGCGTACATGCGGCAACAGCGACGGCTTCATCGTTCTGTGATGAATCATCCGCCATTATACTGAAGCATACATCGTCCATGTACGTGGAGCTTGATGCTATTGCGGCAGCTATGGGAAACCGGTGCCCTTCATCGGCAATGAGCTGATGAATGACGCGGATGGCGTGAAATACACTCGACTTCATTCCAAAACAAACCCTATTGAATTGGAAGACCAATATCGGGTCGCGTGGATGAAACCTGAAAAGAATTCGCTGATATTTGCGATCATTTTCGTGCATTCCAATTTGTAAAAACATTTGACGACAGTCAGCTGAAATCGCAATTTTAAAAAGACGAAAATTAAGAAGTATATTATTTAAATCACCCTGTAGATTAGGGCCTGCGTGCAGTACTTCATTAAGTGACAGCCCTGTGCTGGTCTTACTACTGGAGTCTAAAACCATGCGAATTTTTGTGGTCTTCTTATCTTCACGCTGCACGCAGTGATGCGGAACGAAATAGGATGCGAAAGAAGCGACATTATCAATTGGGCCTATTTCAGTGATATAACCTTTATCAACGTATTCACGAATGATATCGTTGTAGGCAGCGCGCAGCGTATTTGACGAAGACAACTTCCGTTCCAAGCACAGAAAGCGTCTGTATGCGGTTGAGTACGAATTTCCTAATTTAAACACATCGTCACTAAACGGCAAAGCGACGGTATATCTGCCATTAGCATCACGCGTAGTAGTGGCGAGAAAATAGTTCTCACATTCAAGATCTTCTTGACTGTGGGCGGGCGGAGCGGTTACTTCTTCGAGTTCCCAAAACCTTTTCAGTAGGTGATCCAATGAATGCTGCACAACCGCACAACAAGCGGAAGTATGTTTAGGTATCAATATGGGAGCAGAACCCATAATTATGTAACCCAGAACAGTTTCAATAGCGGGCAACATTCCGTCCACACTGCTATGTACCGAACCCGGTATCAACAGGTGCGGAAAAATATCTGCACCGAGAAGCACGTGAACCTCGCTAGGCGTAGCAAAGGTACTGTCAGCGAGTGGAAGCGATTGAATATGCGTGAACGCAGATGCATTCACGGGTAGCGAAGGCAAGTTATCCGTGATGCGGTCTACAACAAGTGCCGATACTTGAAAATGAACCTTATCTGAAAATCGTGAATAAAATTTAAAGTCTGTACATCCCTTTATAGGCTTTTCAGAACCCCCAAAACCTCGCACAATCATCTGCGTATCTGTATTATAATTCAAACCCAAGCGCGTACAACACTCGTAAGTTATAAAGCTGCTCGTTGAAGCAGAATCGAGTAAACATTTAACTAAATGTGCCTTACCTGCTTTATCATAGATAACGATTTGAGCGGTCGATAATAATACCGTTACGGGTTGCATACATTGCGCGGTGTAAGCATCGCTACTCGCGGTGTCCGGAACTCGCGCGGCAATGGATGTATGCAGCGATGCTACGTTCGCATTACGTGTTGACGTAGGCGATGGCGCTCGCGGCGGAGCGGAGTTGGTTTCTGGCGCGGGTTCGATTCCAGGTGTATTTTTGTTGTTTGCCTTATTAAAATGCAATAAAGAATGGTGTTTTTGGTTGCAATTGCGACACTTAAAGGTTGAATTACATTCGCGGGTTTTATGTTTCAAACTAAGGCAATTAATGCACGCGTTATGTTCTTTTACACATTGAAATCGAGCGGAAGGCGTTAAATCATTAAATTTAGGACACTTGAAGAAATGGTCATGTGTGAAATTATCACAAAGACATTTCCGATGCGCAGCGGACACGGCTACGTGAGCCTGCGGGTTAGGTACATGACTTCGCGGTTTGTTTAAATTTCTTGAAGTACTACTTGACATAATTATACTAGTTTGCGAGTTATGATATATTTTAAATTGTCCTCTAATAAAATCTGACAGCTGAACAAACGTAGGTAAACTTTCAGTGCGATAATGAGATTCAAATGCGCGGATTGTCTCTTCATCTAATTTTTTCAATGCTATATGTAACAATATGTAATCTGTCAAATTATCGAGCTTTAAGTTTTTTAGCGCATTAGCGGCGGTAACAAACTGATCCATAAACGTTTGGAATTTAGCCGAAGACGCGGGCCCGCTCAGTTTGAGATTCAACATCTGATCTAAATACGTAGATGCAAGCATGCGGGTGTCTTGGTACCTATCAACGAGACATTTTAATATTGTATCGTAATTATCAGCGCACGGTGTTATTCCCGAGAACACTGTTTGGGCCTTAGTTGAGAGCTTCCCTATCAAATAATATAACCTCTCCGCGTTTGTCAACATTGTATTGTCATGTACCATGGACTTAAATCCAGCATAAAATAAGGGCCAGTTTCTGACATCACCATCAAAAAACATCAGTTCGATGGATGGCAATGACGGCATCCTACATTTAATTCCAATTCGATCAGTGGAACCTTTCAGATCGTGATCAAAGTCCACGCTCGACGGTTTGGGTTCAACACGTTTCAATACACGCTTGATACGACAATATAACTCTTCAAACGCGTTTAGCGATTTAAAATTAGGCTTAAAAGATGGATCTAATTTAAGCTGTGCGCGATTATGCTCGTCAACAAGTTGTCTAAACTCAGATCGAATATCTTCAATCGTTTCGACTGAACTCAGAAAATTCTCCTTGCATTCTTCACTAATATGTGCCTGTTTCGAGTTTTCATATACAATTTGAATAAACTCGAAAAGCGTATCTCGTTTAGTTTCTAAAACAATTACATCGTTATTAGATTTGGACTCAGACTCTGACTCGACCTTCTTTGGCGGCGCCATTATTAGCTAATAACGTTATATAACGACAATTACTCGAATACTTTGTAAGATAGGAATCAATATATATAACTGCAGTCACAGCTGCAAGCGCAGACGCGTCGAGCAGATAAGGAATCGATATAGATACCTACCTACCGTAAGTTAGAAATAGCAAGCGGGCGAAGGTACGAGTTTTATATCTGCTTATCTTTAAAGGCGTTATTGAACAGAATGTATGGAGAATATTATTCGATATAATTGGGAAACAATTTGTATATACTAGATAGATTAGGTATACTTTGATGATTAATGTATGTATTATGCGGTTAAAATTAAACAATGACAACTAAAGGTAACTCCTATAAGGGGCGGTTGAGATGCGGTAAGAACGTGCCTAGGCAGTTATTTGAAACCTAGTATATTTTATGCGGTAGATATCTAGATGAATCTAGATTGGAATGCGGGGTGACCCAGACGAATCTGTGGCTACTAAGAATCGTTCGGCAGGGCGGATAAGAATATGCGAAATACGGCTCGAAGGCCAAATGTAGGCGCCACGATGTTATGACGCCTACTTGCTGGGGCGGTTATGGGAAATTGAGAAGGTTTCTCAATGGTCCAGGTTCCTAAGAATCTGGAGCGTGGAGTCAAGATAAGAAATCATGAGACTCCGGCGGGTGTGGACTGTATTTGAAATGCCTTTCTATAGGGCTGGTTCGCGGTGCGGCGACAGATATATAGATAGAGGGTAGACCGGTTGGCAGCTAAAGGATAAAGAACACAGGGTTACAGGAAAATAGGACATGCACGCCTACCTTGTCTCCTTTCGCGTGCTCCTCCGCTGCTTGTGAAGATCTGGTTTAGTTGTGCTACTCCTTGTATGGCCAAATGCGCACGCCAGCAATGTGCTAGCCTGGGCGCGGCGCTTTCACAGCAAAAACCTCACGTCACTCGCGTTTGTGTTCACCTTTAGTCCTATTTCACTATATTTCTGTCTATATAAACGTTAAATTGTAAACTGTTCGGGTAACAGATTCTCTGCCGTACTTTTCTGCGGTTAGCAGTTGCCTCGACGAGATTTGACAACGTACTGATGCAATGGCTGCATCGCATCATAAGCGAGAGGCAAATATGCTGTAGACGTGCGTGGGAAAGGGATAAAATATAGAAGTGAGGGATCTTGGGATATGACTGCCAACGCGATAAACCAAAAGAAAGAGAATTGTGGTAGGATGCTAATGCGCGCGAAAATTGAATCATGTTATATGGTTTTGGCGGCAACAATCATAGAGTCAATTTATCAAGTATCTCACACTGCGATTATTTCCTAAATTGGCACTGCGAGCCGCCTGCCAAATTTGAAATAACCTGGCATGAACTTTGAGTGGGTATATTATATGCGTCACGTAGTGTAGGAGACTCTGCGGTTATCAAATATACATACTTAGTTATGTTTATTTTTGGCTAATTAGCCTCAAATGTATATCTACTTTATTCACATTGAAGTTTTCCTGTTGTATATCAAGTTTTACCCTCGAAACTGACGATATTCGTTTGAGTCTGAGCTAGAGTACCGCGAGACTGTTTCGCGCCGAAAGACGAAGAAAAAAAATCAATTGCTAAATGTTACCATAGTCCATACAAAATTTCCATAAGTATAGGTAGTGTAGGTCCAACGAATTTCGGTTCGAGATCTGCGTTATGACCTTAGCGTGAGTCGAATACTTGGTTGGTTATATTTTTAGGGAGATTACAAAAAAAATACCTAAAATGGAACCGACTTCTACACTCAAGCGTGAAATAACTTGTTGAAGTCGGTACCATGATAGTTAAAAAGTACCTATTATCACAATAACAATATTGTGATAATAGGTACTTTTTAACTATCAAGTATCATCTGCGCATGGGACCGACTTCGACAAGTTATTTAACATTTTTGAATGTTAAAGTCGGTTCCATTATAAGGTAAAAAAAAATTCACTCTTTTTAGTTACCCTTGCTACTTACGGTATCGATTGTCATTCACTGTCAACGACTATATCATCAAGATAGGAAAATATTTTTCAGTTATTGGAGTGTAACTCAAAAATGGCCTGACCGATTTTGATGAAATTTAAATAGGACCAAACGACAAGCATCAGCTATCAAATAAAAAAAGAATTATCAAAATCGGTTCACCCAGTCAAAAGTTCTGAGGTAACAAACATAAAAAACAGACAAATTGAGAACTTCTTTCTTTTTTTGAAGTCGGTTGAAAAAGAAACCATTGCTAGAAGTTAACTTTGTCCATACAATCTCCAATAAGTAGGTAGTGGGTCCATAAAATTTTAATTTGAGATCTGCGTTCTGAGCTTAGCATAGCGTGAGAAGAGATACATCGTTGGTTTCGTCATTACGAGTAGGTCAATTAAAAATGTATAAAATAAAAAATATGTCTCATATAAATAATTACACCGGACAGCAAATATGTTCAATTAATCATTCTTGTTATCATCACTACTAGTACCTTAAGTATCCGTCACAACCCGCCCACTCATAATTAAATAAAGCCACACAAAGATTGTTTGTACATCGCTGACTCATTGCAAAGATATTCGAGAATCTTTAGAATAAAGGACATTATCACTACAGCCATGAGTTCATCTGTCCGATCAAAAATCCTTACAACTTATCTTCCTAGGTGCGAGCCGTGTAGAGACCGGTTTACGTCGTTTATTTTTCTTCCTAGACAAAGACCGAGAGGAGAGTGTTGTTGTCTCGTTTCATCTTGTAGTGGATGGACGACTTTCTGTTCTGTGATTCAAATTCCCGCTACGAAGACTAGATTGAATGCACACTTATTTAATAATGTAGGAGTTTGTTGTAAAGTTTTACGTCAAAACTTAGAATCTATAAATAGATTATCGGTACCAAAGCTGTTTCTTTTAGTCTATGTCTTTAGATGACCGTAGTTTGTCTATAACTTTGGCGGCAAAGCTGTTACGATAATCAGAATAAATACCTACCTAACTATCTTCTTCCAAAATCCGTTTGTATAAATTGTAGCTAGCCTTAATTTATTAGCAATGATAGAGGTAATGGCTATGGGCTGCAGTGCCGCGGCCCATGTTTCGTTCCCCAACGGCGGCGTGGGCTTCACCGCATGGTGGTATTTTGCAAATGCTCGCCTTGCTAGGTACCATCCTCAAGTAGAAAATATGTAGCCAAACACCTAATGCACGGACTTAACATCAGGTGTCGCTTAACATCAGGTGGGCCTCGTGCTTGTTTTGTCAAATACCATAAAAAAGAAGGATAAATATATCTATACGTTTGAGACTCTGTTCAACCATGCTTTTGTGGATTTTTCGAGTTTAATTTGTATTCGAAAATGAATTATTCATTACTTTCTTACTAAAGATACTCGTAATTTATAGAAGTAGAAGGGTTTAAGTAGATAATAGAAACTCTTATAAGTATTTTCTACATGTTATATTAAATATATATATCTCATTACACTAATATTATGAATTCGAAAATTTCGAGTGAAGATGTCATTGTGTAAGTTTGTTCTTGACGCTGAAACGGCTGAACCGATTATGATGTATCTTGGAATACAGATACATATAGGTATTTGCCTTGTGGCAATACACATAGGGTACTTTTCATGACCATCATCATAACTATATGTATGTAGTATATATATAAGAAGTTCCTCTATAACACTAACAAATAAGTTATGAGGATTTTTTTTTATGCCTGATAGGTTAGCCTTTGACCACTATCTCACCTGATGGTAAGTGATGATGTGGTCGAGGATGTTGTTCAGACTAACCTAGAGTTATAACTAACCTAGAGGATAATTAGTTAATGAATATATTCAGGCGTTACTTTGCGGAAATCCACATATAATAATAACAACTATATTAAGAAAACCTTAACTTAATATTTTAGAAAAACACTTAAATATGTCTTGTGCTAATTACGCCCATTTTCCTGTTAAGCCAACTTGACGCCATAAACGCCGCGTACGCTGATAGAAACGCGTCAAAAATTCTTCCGGCCACGTGGCGATTATGACGTCTCGTCGGCTTAGCAGGAAAATTAGGCGGGATTGTCACTAGATATATTCCTATCTTTCTGAAGCGTTTATCAATGTATTTTTTATCCCTTATTAAATAAAATACTACGAACTATATACAACACTACAGCTACTACAATAAAAGCATTTAGACAACCTATAAGTCATAGCGGACTGATAGACAGTCTAAATGCTCCAGCCCACTCCCAGTTGGCAGCGTGCCCAGCATGCCGGCAGCATTGCCCCGTTGAATAGCAATGCTTATTTGTTGAGCCTAACAGGTGCCAGCATTTTGAACACGCATCGACCAAGCGCTCAGATTTACATGTATTTTTTTCTTACAATATTTTAAAATATATTGTTATTATAAAGATAATTACTAATTATCTTTACAACAAATAAACTGATAGTTTGATGTATTAAGAAGTTATGCAGTAAGCTATTACATATTTTATCTGCCGTGGAACATATTATGATTTTCTTTTGTATAATTGCATGAAATTAAATATACATGTATACTTATACACTTCATTGTGCATACCTATTACTTGCGTTTACCCCATTACCGATATCGACCATAACAATTAATTATGTAGTTAGCATAAAATATTTTAATCAGAAACAGTTCTACATATTTTACACACGTGGAGTTTTTTTTTATTAGGACTTTATGTGCATAGCGCGTGGAAGCGCTCTCTATCCAAACAGCATACCATAACGCTTTGGCTATGGACTGCCGCGCAGCAGGTCCATGGTTCGAATCCCGCCGCGGGTTTGAGCTTCACCGCATGGTGGAAGGTCATTTTGCGAATGCCTGCCTGGCTAGCGACTAACCTCCAGTGGAAAATCTGTCGCCAAGTACCTGACGGTGTGTTTCGGCAGCAGTCCTTGAGAGCCAGTGAAATTACAGGCACATGAGACTTAACAGCTATGTCTCTAGGTGACAGCTGCAGTAAAATTCGTGACTTGTGACGAAATGCGTCTGTAATAGGCAGAGGTTAGTCCGCTTAACATCAGGTGGGTCTCAAGCTTGTTCGTCTCAATAACATAAAAACAAGTATTGTCATATAATATACCAATAGTATGTGAAATTTTGAATGAAATTGAAACGAATATCAAGATATTATTTTTTTTTACAATTTCTAAATATTACAAGCACTATAAGCTTAAAATCACATTTACAAATTATTGGAGTGCAATTTTATACATACGTATATATAACTTTCAGTTTTTTTTTCAATGGAACGATAAAACGCTTAATAAAAGTAAATAATTAACAGAAACCTTTTTTTACTTTTTAAATTATTTTATTTTTATATGTACATAAAACTTTCCAATAAAGCAAATTCTGACGATTAAATCGTGTATATTTTACAATATTTCACACTGACGTTGCAAAAACATGTCTATGATCGTGGTCACTGGTCACGGACTTACTGTTTAATGTAAGACCATTATGAAGTTTATCTACCGCCTTCTATTTTAATCGAGACGATCAATTTTATTGTAGCCCACCTCACGGTGTAGTCGATTTCAATCAGTTCAAAATTCATAAGAATCGAAACAGCTAAGATATATTTCTTACCTACTTATTATCTTTCTTCAATTCTATAGTAGCAGACGGCGAACTTTGTACCGCCATATTTTTAAAATATTTTTTTATGAGACACAGTTGTTAAGTCTCAAGTGCCTGTAATTTTTCTGGCTCTCAAGGACTGCTGCCAGAACACACTTTTAGGTGCTTGACGACAGATTTTCTACCTAAATATTTTCTTTCATAAAAACCTCCTGACAATAAAGACCACATAAAAGAAAGATTTATCAAATTTGCTGCAGTCGTTTGGAAGTTAAAAGTAGCGTGTACAAACATTTCGGTGATTCATTTTTATTTATATATATTACTAGCGACCCGCCCCGACTTCACACGGGTGCAATGCTAATACTAAAAAATCTGTAATATCTACGAAAATATTTATTTAAATAACATATTGTAAAGGGCTATATTGATTTATATTGAATGCACAATGTACTTAATTGGATAACTAGTGATGCCGTATTGCTTAAAATCGCTTCATAAATAAGCCATTATTTCTCGTAAAAAGTAAAGGATATAAAAATGGTTATTGTGGGTTATTCCTAAGAGATAGACATATACCATTGCAGACTTTTTTGTAGCCCTTTTTAAGGTGTACAATACTGTAGTACATTATTTTGATCTATCTCGTAGGGTTCAGCCAGCGTTTGCAATGTAAGCGCAAACAATGTATTTATTTACGACATCACAATAGAAACCTCTAAAATTATCAGTGTTTCTCTACTATATTATGCATGTATTATACATATAAACCTTGCTCTTGAATTGCTCTATCTATTAAAGAAATCCGCATAAAATTTCGTTGCGTACTTTTAAAGATCTAAACATATATACGGACAGACAGACAGCGGAAAGCGACTTTGTTTTATACTATGTAGTGATAGACACAGTATATTGATTTTAAATCACTAAGTATATATTCCCTATTTAAAACTGTGATATTGTTTTTTTATGCCTGATAGGTTAGCCTTTGACCACTATCTCACCTGATGGTAAGTGATGATGTGGTCGAAGATGTTGTTCAGGCTATCCTAGAATTACTGGCTCTCAAGGACAGCTGCCGGAACACACCGTTAGGTGCTTGGCAACAGATTTTCTACTTGAGGGTGGTCGCTAGCCAGGTGGGCATTCGCAAAATGTCCTACCACCATGCTATAACGACTGCCATCCTAAGACAACAACCGGGACCGACGGCATAACGTGCCCTCTGAACCGCGGAAGCGCTCAGTATAGTAATGTCACCAGCGGTCACCCATCCAAGTCATGACCGAGGCGGACGTTGCTTAACTTTGGTGATCGGTTCAGAATGGCCAAGCAAACATCGCTACGAGCGCTTCTATCTATTCTATCTTCGCTCTGGTACCTGTACAGACCTAATATGACCTTAACCACTATGCAGGTTATGTTCTTGACCGAATAAATACATTTTGACTTAAATGGCAAAAACCAATGATGGCTGAGCGGTTATAGCTATGGACTATGGTCCCTGGTTCGATTCCCACCGCCAGATTGAGCTTCACCGCACGGTGAAAGGGTATTTTGCGAATGCTCGCCTGGCTAGCTACCACCCTCAAGAAGCAAATCGCCGCCAAGCACTAACAGTTACGGCAGTAGTCCATGAGAGCCAGAAAAAATATACAGGCTCATCTCGAGAGTTAACCACTATATGTCTCAGTGTGCCGGGCGCAGTGCGATTCGTCACTTGTGACAAAATGCATCTGCTATAGGCAGAGGTTAATCCGCTTAACATCAGGTAGGCCCCATGCTTATTCCGTCACAATCAAATAAAAAAACCAAGCCGCGTAAAATTCCACAAAACATTGTTTTAAAATTTACATGACAGCTGTTTTATGTAATGCTTCATGTGACCTACTTTTAAAACCTTATATTCCCTAACCGCTCACCTTTTTGTAACATGCAGTAAAAAGTTTTTTAATTAAGAAACTTTGTTATAAACAATCTTTGTCTTGCAATAACGCGCAGTATACGTTTTTAACCGACTTCCAAAAAAGGAGGAGGTTCTCAACATGTCTGTATTTTTTTTATGTTTGTTACCTCAAAAATGTTGACTGGGTGAACCGATTTTGATAACTCTTTTTTTATTAGAAAGCTGATGTCTTTTGGTCCCATTTAAATTTCATCAAAATCGGTCTAGTCGTTTTTGATATACACTCCAATAACTGAAAAATATTTTCGTATAGTCGTTGACAGTGAATGACAATCGATCCCGTGAGTAGTAAGGGTCAGTAAAACGAATGAAAAAAATTTTTAGCTAAAGAATGGCACCGACTTCAACACCCAGAAGTGTGAAATAACTTGTCGAAGTCGGTACCATGCGCACAATATTGTGATAATAGGTACTTTTGAACTAGAACAAGTTCTTTCACACTTTTGGGTGTTGGTAGTCGGTTCCATTTTTTGGTATAATATATTTTTACCCGATTTTTTGGAAGAGTATCATCCTGGACTGTACATCCTGGGGTAAATAATAAACTTGCAGGAAAAATAAATAATAGTAACTCAATAATCTCAAATAAATAAATATATTGCACGGTTGTAGGGCATTTTGCGAATGCCCACCTGGCCAGCTACCACCCTCAAGTGGAAAATCTGTAGCCAAGCACCTAACCGTGTGTTCCGGCAGTTGTCCTTGAGAGCCAGTAATTCTAGGTTAGTCTGAACAACATCTTCGGTCACATCATCACTTACCATCAGGTGAGATAGTGGTTAAAGGCTTTTAACTATCAGGCATAAAAAAATACCGCTCGAACCCTGAAAACATAACTCTTTCTTTTTTTGGGTTGTCGTGTAAGAAACGCACTTTAAAGCTATAGGTAGTTATATTATTTTCTTGTCATATTGCAACTTTTTTATTTTTTTATTTATTGGCAACTGGATTCATATTGCAACCTTATAAAAGTGTTACCCTACCAAAGCTACGTCTCTGCCAAAATGTCAAAGCCATGTTTTTATGAATTCCATAAAATCTCGTAAAAAAGCTGTTTATTGACGTCCAAAAGAAACGTTCACCTTGACGCTGATTACTACGGACGGTTAGGTAGGTATATTAAAAACGCGCTTGTAGGAAACTTGACGTTTCTTATCTCCTCGACCCAGCTACTGTGGCAGAAACATTTGACAAGTGGGTGCTCTGCGCCTGGCCTGGGTTCCGTACTATTTCGAGGTGGTTAAACTAAAAGTATGCTTACGCTTCAATAACCGGCCAAGTGGGAGTAACACCCCATAGCGAGAGGGTTCCGTACTAAAATTTTTTTTTCTTACAAATCGAGACCTACGCATGACCAGTTTTTAGTAATTCTTGGTGTACATTTTTTTATTGCTGATAAGTTAGCCTATAACCACTGTCTCACCTGATGGTAAGGGATAATGTGGTCAAAGGTGTTAAGAGGCCTAACCTAGAATTACTGGCTCTCAAGGATAGCTACCGGAACACACTGTTAGGTGCTTGGCGACAGATTTTCAACTTGAAGGTCGTACTTAGCCAGGCGGGCATTCGCAAAATGCCCTACCACCATGTTGTAACGACTGTCATCCTAAGACAGCAAACGACACGCGACGGCTTAACGTGCCCTCCGAAGCACGTGCACGCCAGTAGTAATGTCACTAGCGGTCACCCATCCAAGTCTAGACCTCGGCGGACGTTGCTTAACTAAGCGGATTGATTAGGAACGACTAAGCAAACTTCCATACGAGCTGCTACACCAAATATATTGCTGAGCTAGGCTCGAATCCCTCGCAAACCTATTAACGCGTTGTCAGCAGTATATTTCTCCATATAAACGGTGGCGTACAAAATTGAGTGCTCAGAATTATTGTGATAACCCACAGTCACCAGACTCAGTATACTGAGTATATAAAGGTATACTAGTATACCCTGATATACTCTGCCCAAAGTAGTAGCAAAAGTGACTTGCGGGACAAGTTCCCACAACTCACTATAAGTCAACATTTAAGTATACGTATTATTTCTCAAATAAAATAAATGTGTGTCTGTTCATACGTTGTTTTTTTAAGACAACTGAATAGGTCCACACAACAGAGCGCTTCAGGTGTTTGCGTACGGTACCCTATTCATATAATGTAAAAAACTACAGAAATATTCCAAAAGCAACAGGTTGACATTAACCAGGCTCGAAGCTAGAAAAAATAAGAGGGTGGAAGAAAAAACACAAGGTTTGAGACGAAGGGATGTTTACACGAAATAATATCTATTTTGGGTAACGAAATATAACGAATCTTGTTTTTTTACCTCAAAGCGTAGGATGCGAGGATCTGTTAGTTTATTCACTCACAAAAGCCATACTACACATTTTAGTCAGCAAGCACCATTAAATTATTACTCTACCCTGGCTAGCTACCACCCTCAAGTAGAAAATCTGACGCCAAGCACCTAATAGTGTGTTCTGGTAGCAGTCTTTATGAGCCAGTAAAATTAAAGGCATGATAACTGCATGTATCAGTGTGACGGGTGCTGTGCAATTCGTCATTTGTAAATGCATCTGTTAAAGGCAGAGGTTAGTCCACTTAACATCAGGTGGGCCTCGCGCTTGTTCCGTCACAATTACATTAAAAATAATTCTGGCATGATAGTTGTAGATCATTCATACTGCGGTTGTCAAAGCGCATAAAAGAAGAAAAAGAGCCATGTGTAATCTACAGCAAACAGATTCATGCAAAGAATATTTCATAAAGCTAAAACTTGCCATGCCTCTTATATCTTTGAAACTGCTGTTTTTGTAATGACAAATACACATCTCTTCGAAAAAAAATAATCCTGGCAGCTAAAAAAAATCTACGCCAGTTAGGCACAAGAATAAAAACTGCATTGAAAAATATATATTTTGTTTGGCAACTATTGTTTTAAACAAAATAGTGATTTTAATCGGTGATACGTATGACCTACACACTAGGGATCTGTCTGATTTTCTAAAGACCAAGGCTTACTATACAATAGACGAATGTTTAAATGATAAAATATTAAGTGAGTAAACAATACATATAATATGCATTAAATTTTAGGAATTGAGTTTTATAAAATATTTTTAAATCCAAATTAATTAAAATCGACGCATTAAATTGGTAACTTTTATTTGTTAAAAATGTAGATATTGTAATAATTATTTACTCTCTCGCTTGTATGCGGAACCTTGTGGTACTTCTTTTTATATTTCAACAACCTGTAACCTAGGACCACGAGCTCATAAAATTTCATATAACAAGCATAAATTAAATTAATCACAACATAGTTCTGTAACATACTCGTACGTACCTGCCGACCCGACCCAAAAAACACTGGGCGTAAATTTATAATTACAAAAAATTACGTAAATTTTTGCGACAATAGAGCGGAACGCTTGTCTAGCACGCAATATAATCACTTTCCATGCTTATTTATTCACCCTCGATGTGGGAAAATCTCATTGTCTAGCAACACTTGACAGTTGGCGGGAATATTGACGTTTGTGCGGGCTTTTTATTTTTTTATTGCTTGTCTACAAAGAGGTTTACATTGATAATTAAATTGCTTGTTTTTATGACATGTGATGGCTAGAAAGAATCGTATTTAAAAACGAACTAAGCTTAGATCTGGTCTTAGATTAGTTTGCTAGGAAATAAAACCAGTTCTGTAGATTGTAAACTGTTTCAATGGTATAAATAAGTACTACGAGAACATACTTGTATCTAGCCGAACTACTTTCACTTAGTAACCCGCACCTTACATATATTTAAAGATTTTTATCTCTCCCCTAGCCGAAGTAGACAGTATAGCTATAGAAGTTTATAACTTTGAAAGTAATTAGCGACAGGTCCGGTCGCTCTGCACCACCGCCGTCCGTCCGGGCAGGGTTGCCCGGGTGAAACACTAATTACCTGCCTCATGTTTTCATTAGTCTTAAAACTCTGCCGGAACAAATGTTAGAGGAGGAAAGTGCTGGCTTAATGGGAGAATTTTTTCCTCATCTTGTTGTGAACATTTCTTTCCAACGTTATATCTAGGTACACCTTTTTTGTGATTCAGACATATGCTTCGCCGATTCTTGTAAGCCTATACTGTACTGATTCTGATGATATTTTATGAAAGCCCGAGATCGCATGCTTGATAGTGCTAAGCATAAAAGTTATCTGAAGAACTCAACAAATTACATTATAATTAATATATATTTTTTTTTGTTTTCAGGTAATTTAATTTCCCGAACGGCTGCAACAATAAAGTCAGCAAATTAAGGTAGAATTTGGTAACATTTACATAAGAAAACAACCAATTATTTTGGGTTAAAATGAAAATATTTTTTGGTGGCAACCCTGTAGTAGCCGCGCGTCATGACATGATAAATGGTACTTCCGAAAACAAATTAACTAAACTATCAAGGAAAAATATAAATTTCACTTTTTTGGTTATGGCATTGAATTAATTTAAGGAATTAATCTTTATTCTCAATAATAATTGAAATGCCTATCAATGTATTATTAAATTAGGTTAGCGAGTGCGTGAACAAAGATATCATATATGTACTTGCGTATATTTCCAAAAGAGTAGCAGAGGTATAATACATCTACATTTCGTCAGTTGTTTTTGGTATCTAGTAAAATAGAATAAGGGCCTGTTTCAGAATGTTCGAGTAAGTTCCGGTTATACTAACCAGAACATATTTATCAAACAAAACACTATCTTTGCGTTTCACAGTCGTCGATTTAGCCATTGGTTAAAGCTTGAAACGCGCTGCATGTTAACTGTCATTTTTATCATTCAGTTATTTTATGTGTTGGTTAGCAACTCGAAACTTTATTAGGACATTCTGAAACCTTTTTATTGCCTTTTTCTGAGTATAGTATACAAAACTATGTTGTACGTTTTTACAAATGTTAACTTAAGGAAACCTAATTACAGATAAGTACCTACTTTTGTTATCCTCATCTTCACTACGTCATCAAACCATGGAAATCGACATGTTGTTGAGTCCACCGTGTAGTATTCCATAAGAATTTCTGTAAATCAATACGCGCTAGTATATAGACAGATATATTGATCTTATTTAATATACTTATATAATTACAGTCGTATTTAAAATACAGTCACTCAATCAATCATCTATTTACAAGAATACAAAGTTATAAAAAGAGCTTAAACATTATGGCGATTTGTCCTTGTATGCTGCCTGCATGCAATTTTTTTTTTTTTTTTTATTGTTGATAGTTAAGCCTTTGACCACAATCTCACGTGTTGGTAAGTGATGATGTGGTCGAAGGTGTTAACAGGCTTAACCTAGAATGACTGGCTCTCAAGGACAGCTGCCGGAATACACCGTTAGGTGCTTGGCGACAAATTTTCAACTTGAGGGTGGTCGCTAGCCAGGCGGGCATTCACAAAAATACCCTTCCACCAAAAATATAAAGAAATGTGTTTGTCACTTAGATCTAAAACTCCTTTAAAAACATTTAGGTACCTACATAAAAGCCAGTCACTTAATCGATTTTTAAATAAATTGCCTTTCATTACTTAATTTCTTCAGGAATCCTATTATAAATATTAATACAATTATTATATACCTACATTTTTGACATGGAGGTTGGATATATTATATTGCAGTATACCACACCTTCTGCGATGTTTTTTCATAATGGCTGTTTCAAATGTAAAGAAAAATCGGCCATGTGCGAGTCGGACTCGCGCGCGATGTGTTGCGTAGCATTAGCAACATTAAAAAAAATTAAACATTAAAACATTAACAACATTAGACTTCATATTTTAACTTTTTTTGTTTTATCGTGCGCGAGTCCGACTCGCTAACAAATAACAAATACAAAAAGATGCCCAAGTGCATCTTTTTGTACAAAAAGATGCCCAAGTGCATCTTTTTGTATTTGTTGTTATAGTGGCAACAGAAATACATCATCTGTGAAAATTTCAACTGTCTAGCTATCACCGTTATTGAGATACAGCCTGGTGACGGACGGGCGGACAGCGAAGTCTCAGTAATAGGGTCCCGTTTTTTACCCTTTGGGTAGGGAACCCTAAAAAGGAGCTTGTGAATTTGTAGGTTCAAACATACGATATCTTGCTGGCGACAGAAAGGCGTGTCGAACAGACTAGACTACTTTCGTATTCTGAGCATATTGCTCTTACCCATAACTAATACACGCCGTTCTTCAATACCTTCTATTACTTTTATGCAGACCGTATTTGTTATGGCAATAAGCTAATTTATGTATTCATTAACTGACTTAAAAAAGGAGGTTCTCAATTCATCTGTTTTTTTACTGTTTGTTACCTCAGAACTTTTTACCGGGTGAAACTTTTTTGATGTTTCTTTTTTATTTAAAAGCTGATGCTTGCCGTGTAGTCCCATTTAAATTTCATCAAAATCAGTCAAGCCTTTTTTGTGTTACACTCCAATAACTGAAAAGGTTTTCCTATCTTGATGATATAGTCACTGCCAGTGAATGACAATCGATCCCAGTAAGTTGCAGGGGACAATAAAAAGGGCATAAAAGTATTTTACCTAAAAATGGAACCGACTTCAATACTCAAAAGTGTGAAATAACTTGTTGAAGTCGGTCCCATGATAGTTCAGAAGTACGTATTATCAGAATTTTGTGCGCATGGTACCGACTTCGAAAAGTTATTTCACACTTTTGAGTGCTGAAGTCGGTTCCACTAATAGGTAAAAAAAAACCCCTTACGTAAGTAGATAACTGCAAGTCTTGAAAGTTTGATAAAGTCACGAAATACTTTGTCTTGCCAGTGAAGAATGTAACTGGAATAGTAAAGGCTTTAAAAGAGTACACACAAGTATAATAAATGGAATAAACAGCCTTTGGAATATAGTTCATCTTAACGCGCTGCTTCTTTAACAAAATATCAATATAACTGCGTAAGGCAGTTTATGCCTCATAGGTTAGTCTTTGACCACTATCTCACCTAATGGTAAGTGATGATGTGGTCGAGGATGTTGTTCAGACTAACCTAGAGTTACTGGCTCTCAAGGACAGCTGCCGGAACACACCGGTAGGTGCTTGGCGACAGATTTTCAACTTGAGGGTGGTAGCTAGCCAGTCGGGCATTTGCAAAGTGCCCTACCACCATGCTGTAACGACTGCTATCCTAAGACAACAACTGGGACCGACGGCTTAACGTGCTTCCGTGCTTCGGAGGCACGGAAGCGCTCAGTAGTAATGTCACCAGCGGTCACCCATCCAAGTCATGAGCGCGGCGGACGTTGCTTAACTTTGCTGATCGATTCAGAATGGCTAAGCAAACTTGGCTACGAGCGCTTCATAAACTGAAAATTATGATCTTTAAAAATATTTACTTTTATATAAGAATCCAATAATTGGTGATTAGTAGTCGCAACCTACAACGTCATAGCTAAATATATGCATTTTTTGTTTCAGCAAATGCTGTTTATTTTTAATTTGGTATTGGTTATCTCTATGATTAATTGTCTTGCCATGCGATAATATTTTTGGTTTATAGCTGGTTCCAGTAAACAGTTGAATGATATAATAAGATTTGAAAATTTTCGATTAGCGTAGAAGTTTAGGTTCGACATATTATAAATAACAAGTGTTTTGAACTCGGCGATAAATTCCACACTTTACTTTGATACCAATGTCCAGGCTCCTGGTTTGCCAGATTGTCGAAAATCATGTATTTTCTAAATAAATTTATGATAAAATTAATAATAATATATCGGAAAACTGTCCAATATTCCTTCCTTGTAAGATAGATAAAACTCTTTATTGAAACACCACGGTTCAGATAAATATGATGGATTTACAAAAAAAATTAAGTAAATTAATGTTACAATTGGCGGCCTTTTACATAAGGCCGCCAATCAGTAAGACTCATATGCCAACTGAGAACTGACTATTCCGCACCAAAACCAACTAAATTCTTTTGGTAAATGGTGTGCATACAATACATATATTCTAGCCTTAGCGTTAGAAGAAAATATCCCGACAATCCCGTTTAAAAGCATCACAAAGAAAGCTTAAACGGTAACAAAGAAAGGCAACAAACATCTCAACAAAGAAAGTACCTATACATAAAACAAAGGAAGTACAAAACGGTAACGCTAAAACTAGTCGCCTCTAATTGCGTTAAATTAACTAAGCAACTGGCAACACTATGCTCCTGTATCCACAGACTATAAACTAGTACGCTCAACACGGTACAGTACATAGGTACCTATGGTAAAGAAAGAACATTTTGTTAAAGAAAATCGCTGTAGTTTGTGATTAGCATAATTTAAGCAATTAAAGAGTACAAGTAAGAGTTCTGCTGTAGCTTGTCTATGGCTGATTTAAAAGACAAAGATGGATGACTCGGATAAAAGGGATGTGTTATAAGTAAAAATGTTCATTAATATAATAATCGTTTTTATTATTTTGTCATGTCGTTCTTTCAAGTCTGAGTTGCATGATTTAAGGCTCTCTCTTTCTTTGAGTAGAGTAAAGCGTCGCTTTGTTCAGGATCTCGAAGATCTGGATCGGATAGGTACCTATTGAGTTTTTTTGAGGAAAATATTCTCGGCCTGTCCGCAGTTTATAGCTGCGTTGGTTAGATGGCAATGGCTCGGCAATAATATCTAGCGAGACATTGGTGTTTAGTTTAGAAACGTCTGCATATTAAGGCGCTGACATGTGCTAAATGTCTTCACTTGAACAGATTTTCAGCAAAGATATTTGATATGTAAGATAAATATTAACCTTGTTTATATTCTCTAAGACCAAGATAAAGCCGAAACACTTCTACTAATAAAATTTTATCAATAGACTGAAATTGCGAATTTGACTCTAAATTACGCTTGTAACGAAAATCATAAATATATTTTAATTATTTATGTACGTAAAATTATAACAGTAAAATGTTAAACAACTAAAGGGACAACTTAATTCACATTTTTGATTTAGTTTTCTAATTTTGTATTAGATTTATGTAGTTTTTTATCAGAACTGATTTTTAACAGAATTTTACCATCATTGCCTCTCTTTCACTCCTACGCTCCGACTTCAGATAGTGGTGGAATCTCAGTTATTTATCAGCGTATTAACTTCCTGGACAAAAATATGATGATATTGTTTTAGTATTGATCAATTAAAGATATGGGAGCCTCATACTCAGAACCATAATTTTGACAGCTCGAGAAATTGTAGTCTTTGAATTAAAAAGTATTTAAGGCAATTGCCTTGTCGAAACAGAATTATCCTGAGGCTTGTATAAGTACGATTCTTATATTTCAAATGGTGTACGAATATTGTATAGGCCTCATGGCTATACTATGAAAAAAGAACTATATTACTCTACAATAGGTTTTTGCGCAGTTGGATAAAAACTATCCTATGTTTTTTCCCGGGTCTCAAACTATTTCCATACCAAATTTCATTCAAATCGGTCCAGTAGTTTTGGCGTGAAAGCGTAACAGACAGACAGACAAACAGAGTTGCTTTCGCATTTTTAATATTAGTACTGATTATAAAATGAAACCTGCTCAAATTACATTTTGGCGCCAAAAATTCACCGCGCGAAATTCGCGTAATAATACACTTTTATAATAATTCACCTAGGAAGCTGTGATTTTGTATGTATATAGAACGACAAGTAATAAAAAACTAAAAGGTAAGGGTTAAATAGTTTTGAATTAAAAAGTATGTACGCTCAGATAATAAAATTTACCCCCATAAAGATGACTTCACACTTGTCGGTTCCAGCTGACGTCTCAGCCTTCAACCGGAAGGAATTTGAAAAAGGAACCTCTAGAGAAATTCCCGCGCTCCGTCATTGACAGATGGTGCTAGACGGCGTTCGGTGTTGCCAGCTATGATTGATATTCGAACATTTTAAAAGTAAACGGACGGAGAAATTGAAAAGTTAAAGTCACTTGAAAAAATAGTGTAGTGTGTTACACACGATAGATTTCTTTGTTTTAATCAATTTAAGTGAAACTTAGTAGTCTATCGTTATTGCTCTTACCTCTGAACCGACTGAACGGATTTTGAACCAATTAGGTGAATATTTAATTTTTAGGCCTTGGATGGGAGAATGGTCTTTTTGTCCTATTTTACTAAGGCTCGTATTAATACACGTATCTCAAAGCTGAGCTCCATCTTAACATGCTGTTTTTAACAGATGTTCCATACATTAAACGTTAAAACTGCATCTTAAGACTCTGTCAAATGCTCTATAGCATTACTTGAACAGATTTTCAGCAATATGTATTTAGTTTGTAGTAGTAAGAGACTTATATGTCAATCTTGATCACATTATCTAAGGCCAAGAAAAGTTCGAAACACGTTTTACCGCTTAACACCAGGTTTGCCTCATCCTTGTTCTGTAATCTAATCAAATAAAAAAACGACCCCTCTTCACGCTTAGGATAAGGGTACGATGAAACAATAAAGAGAATAACTCACGGAAATAGCTGTAAATTTTATTTAACTTTAAATAAGTATTTTTACGCTCAATATATATAGAATTAGACTCCATCCAATTTGATACCCCATTAATCTTGATTGTTACTTCCGGGAACGATACAGTATAACGAAGATGGCGCGTTTATTTTTGATAATATTTATTTACGCAACATTTACTTAGGACCTTATGTGAAACATAAATCAAGTGTAATTAAATTAGAACTCGTACCTACACTTGAACTTCTCTGTTTAATATTATAATTAAATATAATGTTCACATTTGCAAGAGTGTGTATATATTCAAATGATATATCTATAATCTATAAATATCTATAAATGTTTTCTGAGTTTATTGAAAAGTCTTATCTAAAAAAATATATGTAATCAATACGCACAAGAAAAATGTGAAACATTTTTGCTTCAGTTTTATGCCTACCCGACACCGACCCTTCTTCTTAATGTACTCGACGGTAGATACTCTCTACATTTCTGTTCTTTCTATATACTCAAGATGTTAAATGGTGCTCTGGTTTGCGTCTGCAGCTACATGAACAACGGCATAGTAGTGGCAGGCTGAACACCTTCTTCATTTTCTTTATCCTCCTTTAAAGATCTCCAAGATGGACTGCTCAACAAAATCCTAGATTCACAGGAACAGCTCCAAGATTCTTAATCCGCAAGCTGAATGTCTACGACAGAGTAGTTCGCCTAAGACGAGAACGAAGAAAACTACAGTTCATTGTGCTATTAAAAAGTAGGTCAATTATATATTTTTTACAGAATTTCACAACATCTACTTTACCGTTACAGGTCAAATATAAAAATAAGAACTTATTATATATTACTATTGCCATCGAAAAACAAAAAGACTTAATTGACTTAAATCTCATCGGCCCTTGAGCTGCGATTTAGGGCACACGCTTCATTAGTTTGGAAAAAAAAGATTTTGATCGAAATCATTAAATATAGCATATTAAATGTCTCTTGGCTTCAAAGACTGATAAAATTAAGTAATTAGTAACTTGGCAGACTTCTTTTAATACCGTTGAAAGAGGCTAAAAACCTCACAAGTTTCTTTCACACCCTCATTAAATTTTATTTAACTAGCAACACAGACGATCTATTCATTCAGCTCACTCGTTCTTTTGAATGAGTGACTACGAGACAAAATGGGAAGCCATCTTGGATTTCTTGTTTTTTTTTTTATTTCTTTATGCGGCATGGGTTGGGACTGGGAGACCCATTCAACCATGTCATAAATTAATTGCTGAGCTTGTTAGTTTCTCCAACAAATGTTTCAGGAAATTGGGGAGAATAGGAGGGACTTGGAAGTTTGATTAAATAATTTATCACGGTAGAAAGATTTCGCTTTACGAAGAATATGAACCAGCAAAAAGTTTATCGTTTGAGCCGCGAGCGTATTGTAATCGGATTTTAAAAACTTTTTGGTATCGGCCTCAAATTAAAACCTTTTTCAACAACATTTGAATAATTTTATTTTGCCGAATGTTCGGGGACATCAAAGGAATGTTTCAGCTTATATATATAACAGAGGTAATCTGCAAAAATAAAGAAAGAATATGCAACAATATCTTCATTCGTCGTTTTTTAAGTCATTATGCGGTATTTTCTAAACTATGTAGTTTTAAAAATAGTCGTTACATATAGGTATAGGAATATAATGTAGCCTTCATAATCATACTGACTTCTATGATAGGTATATAAAAATCTTCGTAAATATGTATGTGTATTAATGTGGCATCAACAGTGTTGGCACATCGTGATTTTTTTTTACTCAGTTTTGTTGCTTTATTAAAACAAATAATATTGTACAATTTGCGCCGGACTGACACCAATTAATACCTTAATGAACACCGTCGTCGCTAATAATTAATTTAAAATTAATGATCCTGTCATCGCCGGGCGCTCTGTTTTATTAATAAAATTGTTTACTGTACTCCAGTTGAAATGCCAATTACTTTTTCTGCGTAGTAATTTGAATATACCCGCTTCCTAATGATCTTCGGGCTACACGTATTGATAAGTACCTACATTTTGTTCTATGGTATCGATACTGACAGTACGTCACTCTTCGTAGGTGTATCTTTTGTTGATGGAAGTTGTGAGTTATTAATAATAACAAATACTTTTAAAACTATTCTTAAAAAAACATTAAATAGTATTTAAATAAAACACTTAAAAAAGCATAAAATTATATATCTAGTGACAATTCCGCCTGATTTTCCTGTTATCTACGTGACGTCACAAACATCACGCAGCCTAACCGGAAGAATACCCGACTAGTATCGCTTCTAAACGAAGCATCTTCAGGAGGTCTTGACTCACCGACCGCACGATCGAGACTTAATGTTTTTTTAAGATACTTTTGAAAGTATTTGTTATTATTAAATATGGATTTGCCCAAAGTAACGCCTGAATCTATTCATTGTGAGTTATTGTTAAGAGCTAATTTGAGACGAGCATAATGTTGTCTTTGTACCAGAGACAATGCCTATGGATGTGTGTGACATCGACCAATTAGATCATTTCATTTATTAAGGACAAAATGTCAAGCCACGACTGCAAACCTACACCATAGAGAAACTAGTACTTTTCTCTATGCCTACACACATCATCAGCGGGCAGACGAAGAGGGATAGACGTAGCTCACACTAGTTAAAAATACCATTATCTATATAACATTAGACACTATATCATAACCTTTTTTTTAGTTTCCACTTGCGCAAGTCTGACTCGCACTGGGCCCATTATTAGTATTTATTGTTATAGCGTCAACAGAAATACATCATCTGTGAAAATTTCAACTGTCTAGCTATCACGGTTCATGAGATACAGCCTGGTGACAGACGGACGGACAGTGGAGTCTTAGTAATAAGATTTTTTACCCTTTGGGCAAAAAACCCAGAAGAATGAGCAGCAGTACTTCATGATGAACTGCCAACTGACATTGCAATCCTCAAAACGCCTTCCAAGCGGGAAAAATATGGCAAACATATCCTTTATGGGAAGCCTTTGTTCAACAGTCTATTTCTTCCGACTGTAAATGATCATGATGAAAATTAAATAAGTATATGACGAAATTTTTTATGTATATAAGATGGTTATGGATGTAAGTGCCACTAATACATATTTTTCTTAATAAATATTGGTAAGAAATCAAATGAAGTTCCTAAATTGTCAAATTATAATTAGTTTGTATGTAATGGACATGATTGCAATGCTAATGTTTAATTAACTGAAATTCGTAGCGCGATCGTAATCATTTAAAATGGCGTCTCGCAGTGTTGCCATGTATTTCAATTAATATCAGGATATTAATTCGGCCGGCGACATCGTTCTGCTCTTATTGGACACGACATGATATTTCATTAAAGTGTGTTGTTTGATTTATTCTTTGACAAGATTTTTTAATAAACGCCATTTATGATCTTGCTACTTCATCTACAGCAAAAATTAATTAATTTTATTTAGCAAGATGTTCAGTGCGTAACATCTATTTGTGCAATTTATAAGGCCTTAATATTTACGCATTCAAAACTTAGGAGGATAAAAAAGAAACAAAAATAAGTATTTTTTAAAAATTTCTTTTGTAACTAGACAAAGGACAGAGTTAAAAAAAACTACTTAAGAACGCACTAAACATTATCTACTCATATTTTATTTTGTTGGGATAACCTATGTATGAATGGGGAATACCAAATTTTTGCGCTTGCCAAATGAAGATGATCGGGCACAGCTACTTCGAAATAATTTTGTTAACAGATAATTCCATTCCAAGTCACGTAACATGGTCGGGACGAAACTTTATAATAGACTTTTGTACAAGAATGCAACAGAACTCCGAAGCTCTTCGCTGTTATTAGTGTTGCCAAGTTTTAGAAAAGTTAGGAATTAAAGATGATAGATCAAAATAATAATGTACATTTTGACAGTTACTGAATTGAATGAATGAAATAATTGTTTTGCATCATCTGTTTCATCAACGGGGGCAACTTTTTTAACCCGAAATAAAATAGACAAGTTCGATATCTGTTAGGTTCGCAGGTACTTATGTGTAAAGAAAATGAAAACATGTTGCAGGAGTATTTGTAAAAACAAAGTAAAACAAGACGCTCTCAGATATATTCATAACGTAAAGGAAAACAGACTCTTTGTAAAACTATAGTAGCAGTGGGAAAGATAAATGTCACTTACTCTTTTATAGCCGCTTGGCCGTACCGGACATATGAGCCAAGAGGAACTTAGTTCTTTACTCGCGACTTAAAATCATTGGTTCTAACTGTCTAGTAGAAAAGCCATTCAGAAATTCTTAGTGGTTTCTGTTACCTAAAAATCTATAAATTTTCTTATTTTGATCATTTTTGTCATACAGATAAAAACTAAAATGCAGAATATACTAATTACTTAAGTAGGTAACTTTTTCTGCGTCTGGCAACACTTTATACAAATCTAATTTCGATTCATATTGTAAGTAGCACAACTTTCTACAACGGACGGTTTTTGCAATGCAACTTTGTCGCTTTTTGCAGCTTTAACAGACAATGCTTAGTAGATTGATTCAAAACCAAAACCTACTTATTAAGAACGTTTAGTAACCTACTAATAATGTACCTATCCACAAATATCAACTATGTTATAATAAAATGGCGCCGGCAAACAACATTAGTTATGTATTGCCACAAGGCTTACATATGTACAAGTTTATGCTAAATTAAAACGTGTTTTTAGATCTGCATGGGCGGCCTTCAGTTCAATGGTTGGAGCAGTTCCGAAGCTCAGCTCACTACTGTGGCAGTACCCCAGTACCACAACCTCTCGGTGAACTTGCCAATACGAGAAGCAGAATACAAGTTTCCTCGTGGCTCTAGGCTAGCCGTACATTTTGTTTCTGAACTGTCTAGCACCACGTTGAGAGATAGTACTTATAATTCATTTTATCCTAAGATTTTATCAACTCCCTGATTTTATCGCCTTTGTTCATCCGCTTCTGAAGTCTGTAGTTAAATTAACTTAAATAGTATTAAACTTAGCTAATAGTTTTGGTAATAATCAAAATATCTCTTGTAATTTACGTTTTGCAATATTTTTTATGGCAATATCAAAACTTCATGAACAATAAAAAAGGTCTGTATCATACAGCCTTCGCGCGCGAAATATAACCGCCATATTGATTGCGCGGGAACTAACGGAACGTTCCGTTACCATCAGGTTAAAGACCTTACTTGCCATTTTATATTTGCACTCACAATCAACTTTAACTCTTACTAGATAGAATGCATTCTTGCTTGACAGCAAATTGTTGATAGATTAGTGACAGCACTTTGTTTGAAGAGTAATTTAGGAGATCCGAACGTTTTTTTTTTGTAGGTTAGATTTCGAAATTCTCGTTTATTGTCGAATAATTGTGATGTTGATTGCAATTGTGTGTGAAACAATTCCAAGGTTTAGTATTTGATATGCACAGTTTAAGGTAGCTGTACTTTTACTCTTTTATAACCGTTTCTAGTTGTTATGATTGACTTTTGTTACTTCAATTGAATCAGTTCAATATTTGACCCAAATAGAAACTGCGCATACCTACATATAATATGTAGTATTGATTTTCATTTTACATTTCATACACGACATAGTTCTCAATAATTACAAACAGAACAGAGATATTGCCATATTTATTAGTTAGGTAAATTTTTGACCAAGAAATACAAAATTCTGTTGCAAGTGAGGTGAGCATTTGGTCGTGCTTGTTTTTATTTTGAAGGTCGCATCGTCCCCCATGGTGAATTACCCCATATTATATAGACCCATATTGAATTAGAGCTCAATATGCGAACCTCGTCCGTGACCAAGATATGTCTAGTCAGTCATATAGTTACATCTATCGAATCAAAAGTATGTTTAAATTTGCTAATCTACTAAAGTGGAATAATATCATGCGCTCGAATGATGTATGTTATATCATTAAAACTAACGGTGTATTCCGGCAGCTGTCCTTAAGAGCCAGTATTCTAGGTTAGCCTGAACAACATCTTCGACCACATCATCACTGAGACTTTGACCACTATCTCACCATCAGATGAGATAGTGGTCAAAGGCTAACCTATCAGGAATACAAAAAAAATACCTTTGCATCTTATCTTAAATAAGACGCTTGCAGTATTTGCTACAATGCTTCATACAGGGTTATCATGATAAAGAAATTGAAAATCTGGATATTCGCTGCAAGCTTAGGTAAGTAGGTAGTAGTAAATTGTATTGTACTACTGGACCGATTTGAATGAAATTTGGTATGGAAATAGTTTGAGACCCGGGAAAAAACATAGGATAGTTTTTATCCAACTGCGCAAAAAGAGGTTGATTTTTTTGCGCGATAAAGACATAGGCGCGGGCGGAGCCGCGCCCGGAAATTTTGTGTTTTATAAAATTATTCCAAAATAAAAAAGAAATAAATGATACCTAAGCACCTATTGCGTTTTTTTTATATTGAACTGGATAGCACTTGACCACTATCTCACCTGATGTTAAGTGATGATGCGATCGATGATGGAGCGCGCTTACCCAGGAAAGCATTTACAAAGCATTTACATAAATTATGCATCTATGGTAAATGCATATACCTATATACCTAATATAGTGAATTAATTTTTTTTTTGTGTTGATAAACTATTATGAAAGTACTTGTGTGAGAATTCTGGATTTCTTATATTCTGTCCGTATTCCGCAATTATCCGGCCCAGTCCAATTTCCGGACAGAGCCGGATAATTCCGGACGCATGACAACCCTACATACAGACAGCATAATGCGTCTGGTTTTACCCAAAACAACGTAAGTAGGTATTGCGTGCAAATACACAGTTAGCAATTCCATGACTAAGTATACTTGGTGTGGATTCGCGCGCCCCCTGGCGGCTCTGGCATGTCGGCATGTGAACATTTCCACGAATAGGGTGGCGTAGAAGTAAATTTGGAAATCGGAGTAGCGCGATGACGCCTCGCGCCACGAAGTGATTAAAACTTGGCGGTAATTGATTTTTATTTCGGAGTGCCAACTGAGAGAGTGAGAAATAGAAGCGCACAAAAAAAAACTTGATCAAACCTTGATTAACATTCTTGTATATGCATATTTTTTTGGTTCATTTCTTCTGTTTCTCATTTCCTCAATATTCCTCAAACAATTAAAAACTTTTAACTTCATGACTGAGCTCTTTGAAAACTTATTTTGTTATTTTTGACAAATAGCTTAGCTATACTAATATCACCTGATGGTGACATGATTTGGTTGCAATTGTTATCAAGTTAAAACTATTATCATATAATTATAAGCCATGGCGATAGATTTTTTACTTGAGTCGGGTGTGGTAGTTCTAGTTACCCAGGCGAGCAAAATGCCCTACCAGAATGCGGACTGAAGACACCCACGCAACGCATGCGACAATGAAAATAGGTAATAGATTCTGGGATTGCAGAAATCTATATTTGATGGAAAACAAACATACAAAAACACATAAAATTTTGTCTATAGGCTAGCCTTTAACACACCGTTAGGTGCTTGGCGACATTTTGGACTTAAGGATAGCACCTTTCTTTTTTTTTTTTTTTTTTACAGGGGGAAATGCGTTGCGCATACCCGCAGCTTTGGGGAAAAACTTACGGGTTATGTGGGACTCGCCTGCCGGCGGGCAGCGTGGCTAAGTTCGCTGCCCCTCGGCAGGAATACCCACTAAAACCACCCTGGTGTTCCACCTTTGCGCTTGGACAAGGGAAAGGTCACAGTTGCCCTTATCCTGTTCCCTTGTTTAGCGTCTGTCCGTTTTCAGACTCAACTTCTGATGACGCTCGGTCACATTAATCTCTATTGTGTGGTGTGCCGGAACACTGACACACCACACCACCACCTCCTAGGGTCATTTCGCGTGCACCACGTTCCCCAACATGTTGCACAAACCCAATCAGGGAGCGAAAGTCCTGGCGTACGCCCTGCGTCTACGCCCGGTCATTTGTGAAATGCCGAACCATCATGCTACTACGACTGCCGTCACCATGACACCTACAGTTGATATATATGTGCCTGTTATTTTACTGGCTCTCAAGGACTGCTACCGGAACACACTGTTAGGTGCTTGGCGACAGATTTTCTACTTGATAGTAGTAGCTAGCCAAACATTCGCAAAATGCCCATCCACTATCAATAAACACTTTTAACTTTGTTGTCAAGTCCTTTTTTTATTTCTCCAAAAAATCGCCGCATACATACACCTACGTAAACTACTCCATTACCTACTTAAGTAGATACTACAATAATACTTACCTTATTTTACGTTGTCGTCAAGCCCCACGGACCAAAAAACACATTAACCAATTAAACCCCTATCGTCGTCCTCAATCTATGTGTCGTATGGTAGAAATTAGTAGGATTTATGAACGGCAGAGCTACCATTACTCTTCATAATACGCGGTCAACGTGACCCAGTTACAGGAAATGCCGGTAAAGTTGAAAAAACGATGACAGTTGGATGAATTTAAGTGTGTTAGGTTGGCAGTATGAGGTTTAGGCTCAATTTCACCAATGCTACGAATAAATATGTAACGAAAAGGAAAATCGAATGAAAAAGATGTGTTACTCTCATGCAGTTCCGCTTTGATTTACGAATTGCCAAGTTGACAATTAACAATTGGATTGGCTGATTGATTTGGCGCTTAGAAGTGATCGCATTTGATTGGTCGCGTCGAGGTAAAGTTTTTTCGCTGCACGGTACACTTTTTACGGTTCCATAGGGTAGCCCTATTACTTTGGGACACTATTACTAAGACTCCACTGTCCGTCTGGCATCAGGTTGGTCTGCACGTAGTAATATTATATATTCTATGGTCATGAACGGTGATAGCTAGACAGTTGAAATTTTCACAGACGATCTATTTCTGTTGCCGCTATAACAACAAAAACTAAAATCGGCTATTTAAATGTATTTCTGTGTTTAGTATAGCACGGAACTGACGATATTTTGTAATTATTATTTATTAGACAGTCTGCCGTACTAACACATAATTATTGTCAACAGTGAAAATGTCAACCAGCTACTTATATAGGTATGATAGCCGAGGTAATAGGTGAGTGGAAGGATATTTCGCGAATGGCAAATATTGTAAACATAACTGTAACTGACGCCAAACACATTCGATAAGGAAAGGAAAATGATGACACCCTTTTTAAGCAAATAGAGTTTATATTTGTCTATGCTTTCCTTGTGGATTTACGAACGAAGTTTTCTCCGTCAAAAGTTATTTCGCGCGAATTTCCACGAAAGGGGAAAGTGGAAGCCTCCAAATCAGGACGTGATCCCTTAAGGCAAATCACCTCACCAAGGTTTTACATTGCTTTGATGTTAAATAATTACATGTACATCATTCATTATATTACAACATTTTAACGAAATTATGAACAGAACTTTTATTTTACCTTTTGAATTTATTTTTTCCTTTGAAATTAGCTTCCATTGTAGATGTTGTATTTTTACACGACTAGGGGACTGTCCAAAAAAAAGAGTTTATATTTTCAGGGTTTTTTTTTTTTTTTTTTTTTTTTTTCATGTATGTATGTTTGCGAGTTTCTTTATTCCACCATAACTAAAAGTGGCTAAATACTTACATTGGTCGATGCGACGCGTGATCAAAATGCTGGCACATATTTGGCTCAACGAATAAGCATTGCAATTTAACGGGCCAATGCTGCCAGCATGCTGGGCACGCTGCCAACGGGAGTGGGCTGGAGTATTTAGATTGCCTATGAGTCTGCTATGACTTATAGGTTGTCTAAATGCTTTTATTGTAGTAGCTGCAGTGTTGTATATAGTTCGTAGTATTTGTTTAATAAATATCAGACCGCGGCGCCGGTAAAAGAATAATATATTGAATTGAATGAATAGTAATTTCTAGGTTACGCATAATCTTATCTAATCACAAATGATAACGTACATTTCTTTGATTACCAACATTACTATATTCTGCAAAGTTATATAAATAACGTTTATCTATATTTATCAGAAAAATGTGACGCTCCATGTTTTCATTTAGGTTCGGCCCAGAGTTTCATTGGAGTTGACACGTTGTTGAACCATAGAAGTATATATAAAATATATATGATAGATGTAAAGATCCTTGCAAACTGAGTTAAATGGAAATTTCTAGTTTATTTTTTATTTATAGCTGATAGGTTAGCCTTTGACCACTATCTCACCTGAAGGTAAGTCATGATGTGGTCGAAGATTTTGTTCAGGCTAATCTAGAATTACTGGCTCCCGAGGACAGTTGCCGGAGCACACCGTTAGGTGCTTGGCGCCGAATTTCTACTTGACGGTGGTTGGAAACTGGCCAGGTGGGCATTCGCAAAATGCCCTACCACCGTGCTATAACGACTGTCATCCTAATACAACAAACGGCAACTTCCAAGCACGTGCACGTAAATGCCACTTGCGGTCATCTTTCCATAAAGAATGACTGCCTATGTGAAATAATGATTCTTAACCTAGGTGATCGGTAATTAATGACTAGGCAAGCTCTACTAATAGCGCTTTTTATTGTAACATTTCGTTTATTTCGATCGATTTTGTGACCTAATTAATATTTTGTTAAATTTCATTGGAAGTTTTAGGCAGGCGGTCATGAGCAGGACTTTTCCAATGTTTGATTGCTTGTATAGCATACTGTACCAACCCCAAACCACTGGATCAATGGCAAGAAGTTGACGACGCTTACTTGCTTCATGTGAAATTCAAGGCGATCTCTGAAGCGTGCCCATTTTGTTTTACTCTTATTTAATTCATTATAACGCAACAGCAATTATTAAAGTACACTGTCTGAGCACGTGGCCTTGGACACAGATTAAATAGTAGTTCGATATGGACAGATAACTCGCTCAGTACTGTACTTGGGGTCCATGGTTAGAACTTTGCAGGATTTTGCTTTACAGCATGCGAGGTTTCTTTTCAGTGTATTTTGCGAATCCTCTAGCTAGGTAACACTCTTAAATGGAAAATCAAAGTCATTTATTTATTCTATTTTGCCGTCTACGACGCTCTTGTGAAGGTCAATTACAAAGTTTTACTTTACACTACCTCGTTGAGAAAATAGGGTACATATAGAGCCACTGCGATATGAACGATCAAGAAACTGGAGACCATTGTTTTTACCATTAATAAATAAATAAATAATACATTTATTTGGCAACTAAACTTAAGACTAATAGCTTAAATAACAGATTTGTAAGATAAAAACTCTTCAATTCTAGTAATGCACTTTGATGTCTTCTCATTATATCTGAAATTAAAGAAAATACATGTTTTGATTAAAATTTCAGTGTATAACAAAAATATTACAGTATTTATTTTAATACATGGCTAATGGTGGCATGGCAGAAGTGGCATGTTGCCAAGCACCTAACGATATGTTTTGGCAGGAGTCATTGAGTATCCCCTTCTAGGGTACTGTACCTTCCCTATTCCTAGCACACATCATCACAAACACAGCCAAAGACCTTAGAACTTTATATAAAAGATTATTATTTCATTTGTATGAGTTATGATAATTTGTGGATAACGATGTTGGTACATATACTAGCTTTATTCCTAAAACTACAGTTCTGTTATCCTTGGTTAAAAAAATCAAGTTATCAGCTGTCAAATTACTTAAGTCACTTCAAGATAATGGTGATCTCTTACGTCAATATCTAATGGTCTTAACATTCCTAAGCTTGACAGGCGTCATAGAGATCGCAGTTTTTAACCGACTTCATTAAAAGGGACGTTTTCAAATCGTCTGTATTTTTTATGTTTGTTTCCACAGAACTGTTGACTGGGTGAATCGATTTTGATAATTATTTTTTTACTTGAAAGCTGATGCTTCTCGTGTGGTCACATTTAAATTGCACTTAAATCGGTAAAGCCATTTTTGAGTTTCAATAATAATCGTTGACAATGAATGACAATCAATCCCGTAAGTAGCAAGGGTCACTAAAAATAGTGTTTTATTTACCTAAAAATGGAACTTGCAGTTCCATGCGCGTATTGTGATAATAGGTACTTTTGAACTATCATGGTACCAACTTCAACAAGTTATTTCACATTTTTGAGTGTTGAAGTCGGTTCCATTTTTAGTTCCATTAGGAAGTTATGGGGTAGGGGGTGCAAATCTAGCCCGAAACCCCACGGGGAATGTTATACTGTAACTTTTTTAATGCTATAACGTAAAAACTGTAATACACAAGCAATAAAACGCGGCCAACTGGCACCACTGAGCATAAAACAACCTTGTTACGATATAAAAGTGTCTGAACCCACCAGAATGGTGGAAAATCGATTACGTTTTGCTTTCTACGTAAAAAGGCAGTTAACATTGATTATTTCAATACTAGCGGCCATACCGGCTTCGCACGGGTAGTTAAAAAAAAAACTTTTTTGAAAATCTTCTATAGCCTATGATAATCAGGGATAATGTAGGATTCAAATGGTAAAAGATTTTTTCAAATCGGCCAGTAGTATTTAAGTTTATTTGTTACATATAAAACAAATATTTCCTCGATATATAATACTAGCTTCTGACCGCGGCTCCACCCGCCGCAACTACAATTCAACGAAGTTTCGTTATTCGTGTTACGAGTGACACTTTAGACAACGAAAATCGAATTTGGGGTACGAAGTTCGTTGTTTCATATAATCTATGGTCGGATCGCAATGTTCATCACCAATTGTGCCCTTTAGGGAATCTCCCATACTACTCTGAGAACGCTATTATGCCTCAATTAATTTTAAGTCTTTATTGAGGGAGAGAACATTTTCACATGGTAAGAGTGAGAGTCCTATGTAGTTATGGATCAGCGAGAGGTGTCGCTACTGTTCTAGAAGTTAGCAACGCGTTTTTGAAATTTACGTTAATTTCTTTGTTCTCCATAGATATTTATATCCTCATTAGTATTTCTGTTCTTTCTGCATATTTTGAACTCGACTTTGACTACTTACCTATGAATAAATTAGAATTTCATATTTTGAAAATGTACAAACCATACGAATCCGATTTAAAAATATCTTATTCAGAATCTACACAGGCAAATGTTTGCTAGTCTATGCTACGAACGAAGGTAAACAAAAGTTAACCAATACGTGTTTTGCGGATACCTTTCTTTCGGACCCGAAGTTCGAAGCTTCGAGTAGGGGCCCAGGCTCTGAATGACAGCTGCTGGAAAGACAGAAGCCAGGCAAGCATTCGCACAATGCCCTACCACCATTCATGCATGCCGAAGTTGGATTGCCTGGCCTTTTATGCCCGCAGCAAGGTCATTGACCTATATGAAAGTTTTTTGTATTGTAGGACAATGCGGCTGACTCACAGTTTAAGTACTAGTTGGTAATAGCATGGCGGGTCAAAATAGGCCGGGAGCTAGATACCGTTCTCTTGTTATTACACTGTTTTGTTTCAAGGAAATTGCGTCAATTCTTGAAGTTTTCTGTAAATGCTTTGTTTTCACTGAAAAGTGAACGCTGGCATTTATATAAAAAAAATATGTTAAAGTTTTGTTGTTACGTCGTCTTAGTTTTACTTGATTACGTAATACTCCAGATTCGGAGAAAATTTGTAAGATATTTATGTAAAATATCATTATTTAGTATAATTTTAGTATTTATGTATAATTTTTCTGCATTTTAAATACTTAGGTATTTATTAGTGATTTTGTGTACTACTTGAATTGCCCCGTGGGGTGGGGTAATGTCACCCCTCCCCCCTTCTGAGGAACTTATATCTAAAAAGGCAGACTCCTGCAAAGTGTTGGGATTATGGCAAACTCCCCCCCCCCCCTTAGTGGGGGACGCTAAGTGGGCGGATTCCGGCTGATACAGTAGTTATTGAATTGATTATATTTGTTAAGAGTAAATTTAGTGTTGTCTTATGGAATCATGTGCATTGGTGTTCAAAAACGTTTTTAGATCTTAAGAGCAATATTATCTTAGACTACTCGCGAGTAACATGATCATGTAGAATGATTACTGATCCTAGCTGCAAGCGCTATAAAACTGCTTAAATTTTAAATCTCCCGCTACAGAACTAGGTTTCCATGGTAAGACTTAAATATATTAGCATGTGGGATAACATCGTATAGAGCCAATTTAATAAAGTTATAAATATTATTTTCACATTTTGTCCTAGTTGTCAATTTTATAACCGGTTTGTTATGTACCCCATAGCAAAACTTAACTATATTTTTTTTTTTTTTTTTGCAATAACGCATGCGGATAACATTACAAATTTGCGAGCGGAAAAATTATAGTAAAATCATATCCCGCACATGACTATAATTTTTACTATCATAAATTTGTAACTTTGTAAAAACTAAACTATTTAGGAATCTGAAATTTTGGTATCTATATTATATACGAAAAAATACTGATAACGACCATGTTTTGTAATTAGGGATTGCAATCCGGTATCATTTTCAATCCGGCCGGATTTTACCGGATTGACGCAATTTGGTTTATTTTTATTGTAAAATAAATAAATAGGATTGTTATTTTTATTTTTATTTTATTTTTTTATGTTATTGTGACGGAACAAGCCCGAGGCCCACCTGATGTTAAGTGGACTAGCCTCTGCCTATAACAGACGCATTTCGTCAGCGACGAATTGCACTGTGCCTGTCACACTGAGACGTCCAGTTGTTAGGTCTATAATCCGTAGGTCGATAGGTTGTTAGGTCGATTATTCAATGTTTTTCCGTCACATATTCACTTACAAAACATTTTAATAATAGGTAATTAGGGAAACAAACAATACAACTAGCTATCCTAACCCATTTAACGATTTAAATACCTATCAACATTTTTAATGCTTTTCCGTCACATAATCACTAACAAAACATTTTAATAATAAGGGGTTAATATAAGTTAAACAAACAATACAACTAGCTAGCCTAGCCCATTTAACAATTCAAATACCTATCTAGATTATTCCATGTTTTTCCGTTACGTAATCACAAAAAAATACATTTTAATAGTAAGAGGTTAATAGTAGGTATTGTAGGTAATTAGGTAGACAAACAATACAACTAGCTAACTTAGCCCATTTAACATTTCAAATACCTATCTAGATTATTCCATGTTTTTCCGTCACATAATCACGATTTGATAGAAGGTAATTAGGTAAATAAAGTGTTTGTCAACTTACGCTTAATCTCGACACAAATCAAATCAATCACAAACACACACACACTTTTGTGTCAAAGGTCTAGTGACGACTGACAAGCGCAGAGCGGGCCGGGGGTGACGGGGGCACGTCAAGCGATCTGGCAACGTCGCGCGCGTCGTTGCAGTATGGCGCGTAATTCGATTTTTGATTTTCATTTCGCGGTTTTTATGCTTTACCGGATCCGGTGCCGGATCCGGCCTTGACCCACTGGATCCGGTAGGCTCAAAAACCCGCCGGATCCGGCGGATTACCGGATCCGCCACACCGGATTGCAATCCCTATTTGTAATAGCTGTTTTGAAGCGCTCGTAGCCAAGTTTGCATAGCCATTCTGAATCGATCAGCAAAGTTAAGCAACATCCGCCGCGGTCATGACTTGGATGGGTGACCGCTGGTTGGGCATTACTACTGAGCGCTTCCGTGCTTCGGAGGGCACGTTAAGCCGTCGGTCCCGGTTGTTGTCTTAGGATAGCAGTCGTTACAACATGGTGGTAGGGCACTTTGCAAATGCCTGCCTGGCTAGCTACCACCCTCAAGTCGAAAATCTGTCGCCAAGCACCTAACGGTGTGTTCCGGCAGCTGTCCTTGAGAGCCAGTTACTCTAGGTTAGTCCATCCTCGACCACATCACTTACCATCAGGTGAGATAGTGGTCAAAGGCTATCCTATCAGGCATAAAAAAAAAAACTGTGATCAAAACCAACAAACAGTTTTTCTTTAACGGGATGTTTCGATGAACATGACCCTTGAGGATTAGTCACGTTTGGCCAGTTTTGTATAATAACAAATAACTGAAATGATGATTAGTGCTCAATATCTTACCAGTATGATGCTCCGTCTCCCCGTCTATAGTGCGATGCGCGTACGCCGACCGCCTTTCACTCAGAAGGGCAGATCGTATTGCCTCCATCGTACACATACATGACTGGTGGTCTACTTATAGTGCTTGCTGCTTTGCTATTGGTTTTCCTCGTGCGACCGTGCGGCGTATCTTCATCTTCCAAGCCTCTTCATATGTATTACAAATTTTCTAAATTACAAAATTACAGATTTACAAAGAGGAAAAATTTATGTCATGTGACTGGGATTCGAACCCGCGTCCATCCACCCTTTAGCCGGTGTATGCTCTGGCCAATTGAGCTAACATGACATGGAGTCATAACTCAAATTTTTGCAACACACAGTTTTTCGCCTAACTTCAACGAGAAAAATACTTGTTGCTTTGTTTAATTTATATTAAAAATTAATTTATATTAAAAATTAAACAATAAATTACCAAATATATATATAGTAAATATTTTATAGAAATTCGAATTACAAAATTTACGCTAGCGTATAAAAAGCACTTTTACAAGCAGATTTCGAATGATAAACCGGAATAAGTGAGGTGAAAATATACCTAGTTTCGAATAAGTATAAGTTAGAGTCGACTTTGCAATCTTAGTCTATCGAGAAAATTTCTAGAAAAGTGTTTTAGAATCAACTTAACCTTGGCTTATAAATATGATCAAGATTAATAAATACTTTTGTACAAAGTAACTAGCTTCAAAATTTGTCAAGAAGTGTATTCCGAGCCATACAAAAGTAATTACGGCATATTTTAAAAGGAGTGTACAACTCGGTGAAACATTGCAGCTTGTCCGTGAGCATAAAATGCTTCTGGTTTGAGTATTGTTTGCTAGTTTACCGTAAAATTATGTATACTAATTCAAAATTATTCGGAAATATCATTTTGCTCGGGGATTCAACACACCACAGAAAAAAGTACCAGAAGGTTCACTTTCCAAAACCATTCCAATGAATTACTATGAAGCAATGATGGCTCAGTGGCATTGGCTTTGGACTGCCGTGCAGCAGGTCCATGGTTCGAATCCCGCCGTGGGCTTGAGCTTCACCGCATGGTGGAAAGGTATTTTGCGAATGCCCGCCTGGCTAGCGACCACCCTCAAGTAGAAAATCTGTCGCCAAGCACCTAACGGTGTGTTCCAGCAGCTGTCCTTGAGAGCCAGTGAAATTACAGGCACATGAGTCTTAACAACTATGTCTCAAGGTGACAGGCGCAGTGCGATTCGTGACTTGTAACGAAATGCATCAGGCAGAGGTTAGTCCGCTTAACATCAGGTAGGCCTCGAGGTTGATCCGTCAACATTAAAAAAAATATAAGCGACTCTAGCAACGAAGCTATAAAGTGTCCTTCAGCTCGCAAAGCACCGAGCACCTAGTATTTATATTCACCTACAAGACGTCTCTCTTTCTATCGCATGTAAACACATATCTCTGATCTCTTCTGCCGCGGCACGCGCGTACAAAAGTCCCGCCCGGACGGGTACGCACATGTACCTGTAACGACGTACCGCCCACTGCGGAGTGCGTCAGACTTGGTTTCACATATCCATAGACTGTAGAGATAAATTAAAACGGTAGACTGCCGAACACAAGCATCGATATTAGGCTCAAGGACATGCAAAAAAAATGAGATAAAAAAAAAATGAATTAAGAGACAATTAATATAAGCTGCCGGAACACACCGTTAGGTGCTTGGCGACAGATTTTCTACTTGAGCGTGGTTGCTAACCAGGCGGGCATTCGCAAAATGCCCTACCACTATGCTGTAACGACTGCCATACTAAGACAACAACCGAGACGCGACGGCTTAACGTGCCCTCCGAAGCACGTGCACGCTCAGTGGTAATGTCACTAGCGGTCACCCATCCAACTCCTAACCGCGACGGACGTTGCTTAACTTTGCTGATTGATTAAGTTTTCTTAACCGTTCTTAAACGGTTAAGAAAACTTAATTTAATAACTTCGCTACCAGCGCTTCATTTAAATAAGTTGTTCACTTTTGTTTTTATTGATGAGTTATTATTTATTATATAATTTAAAGAATGCTCATTTTGTAGAAGCGGTAATTTACTAAAGTATAAGTATACTACTGACACCTATTTGGTTCAACGAATAAGCATGCTGCTAGCATGCTGGACACGCTGCTAAGTGGTAGTGGGATGGAGCACTTGGACTGCATATGAGTCTGCAATTAATAAAAGATTGTCTAAATGCTTTTAATGTAGTAGCTGTAATGTTGTATACAGGGTAATTGGAAAAATGCTACTAACCTCTTAGGGTTGACTTCTGCTAGTCCTAACAAACACTTTGAAATGTTTCTTTTGTTTTGAAATAAAAATATTTTTAAATATTTTATGTCTTTTTTATATGTTTTTGACGGAATAAGCACGAAGACCACCTGATGTGAAAAGTATCTTGTGCCTGTAAAAATATGAAATAATACATATTATTTCATAGTTTTAACCGACTTCCAAAAAACGAATAGGTTCTCATATCGTCTGTTTTTTATGTTTGTTACCTCAGAACTCTGGACTGGGTGAACCGATTTTGAAAATTATTTTTTGTTTGAAAGGTGACTAGTCGTTTGGTCCCATTTTATGTTTCATCAAAATCGGTCAAGCCGTTTTTGAGTTACACTATAACTCATATAACTCATAATACCTGATAAATATTTACCTATCTTGATGATATAGTCGTTAACAATGAATCATAATCGATTCCGTAAATAGCAAGGGTCACTAACAAGTGTGAAAGAAAAATTTTTATCAAAAAATGGAACCGACCAAAAGTGTGAAATAACTTCGAACGACGTCGGTACCATGCGAACAGTATTGTGATAATAGGTACTTTTGATATATCATGGTACCGACTTCAACAAGTTATTTCACACTTATGGGTGTTGAAGTTGGTTCCATTTTTTGCAAAAAAAAAAATATTACTTTGCTCCATGTAAATATTCAAAATTCTATTCAAAGGGGGCGCGGCGGTCCAGTGCTGCCGCGGCGGGCGCTCTTATCTCGGAGTAGGCATGAAAAGACAAAAAATAATAATTTCAAAACAAAAAAATCATCTCGTTATGTTTGTTAGGACTAGCAGGGGTCAACCCTAAGAGGTTGTTAGCATTTTACCAATAACCGTGTATACTCGTATTACGTAGTATTTTGTTAATAAAGGCATACCGCCGGTAATATTTTTATCTTCAAACGGATTCCGGAACAAACCATATTTTGTACCTCTGCGTGGCTACAAAATCATAACAAAGGAAGAAAGCCAATAACCATTTAACTAACCTACCTTACTGACCGACTTAAACTTTATGATAGCTGCAAAGCATGAACGCATAAATAACTAAGGTAACCTATCTGCAACTTATGGGTTACATTCTGCTATTTTGTTCATGTACCTATACTTTCTAATTTTAACTTGACGTTTTGTTGTTGAAATATTACGTTTGCTTTTTATTACTATGGAACAGAAAAAAAGAAAAGTTGAAGATGAAAATTGATAGCTTTTACCCGAATGGACCGATTTATATTCTTTTACGCTGCCAAATCGTGCTGGAATAGTAATGTTCTTGATTTGTAACCGCAACAAAAACTGCAATTTTTGTCATTCAAAAAAATGCCATTGTTATTTCCGTTATTACATTTATTTTAAAAATCAAAAATGTTTTTAAGATCAAAAATGTTATGTGGACTGCGATGGTCATGTCATTTCTTAAAACGGCGAAACCCCGAGTGAAACTCATTGGTGACTCCTGCCCTACGACACAGAATAAGGACCATAACGCCCCGTAAATTCTACATATTAGCAAAATACAAAAGTATTTTGAAGTTAATGATGAATACAAAAGTATTTTGCTAAGATAATTTCTATAATTTTTACGAAGCAATAAAGTTCACTTCAGCTCGGCACGGAGTATCTAATATTAGTATTCACATACACGGCGTCTCTCTTTCTATCGCATGTGCACGCATAGCTCTGCCCCCTTCTGCCGCGGCCCGCACGTACAATAACCCCGTCCGGACGGATACGCATATGTACCTGTAGCGACGTACCGCGGAGTCCGGAGTGAGTCAGGCCTGACATAACATATTTTTTTCTGAATCCAAATAACGATCCTCTGAAGAAGAGCTCACCTTTAAAATCAGGATATTATTATTACCTGACATTGAATGAAGACACTATGAACTTTAACGATTATAATTAGGGATGCAACGATACCGATACGATAATCGTATATCGGCGATTATCGTAAACCTTTACGATCATTCGTTATCGTAAATATTACGATACGCTATTTTTACTATAGGTACATTTATTTTTAAAAAAAAAATTTTTTACTGGAGATGGACGCTAGTGTTGCTGACTATTGGTACAATTAAGCTTCAGAGTATCCAAATTTGAAAAGGATAGCATTCAAATATTTATCCCTTAAACCTGCAACGGTGCCATCTGAAAGACTATTCTCCACAGCAGGACTGATCCACAGTGATGAGAGAAACCGAATTAAGGGAAAAAACTTACAAATGTTGTGTTATCTGAATAAGAATTTGCCAGTTATAAATTACCACTACAATTAAAATTAATTAATGGTCAGTAAATGTAACAAATAGTAACAATTTAAAAAAATTAAATATAAGTTAATGATGAAAGTTGTTAAAATTTATAAATATATTGATTAAAAATGCATAACTTTTTTTTATACTTTTACTTTACTTAGTCTTACAATAATAACATACAACAAAGCTTCCAATAAATTCATCAAAATGGTATTCAACAAATATCGTAATGCATTCGTATCGTAATTCGTTATCGTATTTGGCCATTACGATGTATTCGTCATTCGTATTGCTATCGTAATAGCCGTATCGTTGCATCCCTAATTATAATCATAGAATTGCCCCCAGTATTATTGCTACATAATCACAACACAATCTTTTTAGGTCAAGCCATATTGCTTATTGCTAACTTAAGTGACTTAAGTTCTACGACGGAACATAGCTGAGTCTGTGGTAAGTACTGCTATCTTATGTTTACTCAGTGGAAGCTGACCCGACCGTAACTTACACCCCGTGGGATTAAATAAATAAATTACTAAATCATCATCGAAATTTGATTTGGCTGAATGAATTTCGACTATGTTAAATACGTGAAGCAGTGATAGCTCAGTGGCTTTGGGTATGGACTGCCGCGCAGTAGGTCCATGGTTCGAATCCCGCCGCTGGCTTGAGCTTCACCGCATGGTGGAAGGGCATTTTTGCGAATGCCCGCCTGGCTAGTGACCAACCTCAAGTAGAAAATCTGTCGCCAAGCACCTAACGGTGTGTTGCGGCAGTTGTCCTTGAGAGCCAGTAAATCTAGGTTAGCCTGAACAACATCTTCGACCACATCATCACTTACCATCAGGTGAGATAGTGGTCAAAGGCTAACCTATCAGGCATAAAAAAAAAACAAAAAAAAGCCACACTATTATTTCTGACACTATAGACGGATATTATATATATATTTTTGGGGGAAGGGGGGGCCCTTCCCCCAAAAATATCAAATAATAGATTAGCGGTTGCTAAGGAAATTCGGTTATGGAACTTTTTATGCCTTTGACAAAAGACTAAAACTATATGCAGCACATCGTATTATCCAAAACTTATCTGACAGGTTAGTCGATGCGACGCGTGATCAAAATGCTGCCACCTATATATATACACCAGCCAGTAATTCTAGGTAAGCCTAAACAACATCTTTGATCTCGTCATCGCTTACCATCAGGTAAGATATTCCTCAAAGGCTTGCCTATAAATGAATATAAAAAACGGCTTTTAAAAACTTCTACTTACTAATTCTTATTCTATATGCGTAAGCAACTCTATCTGTCTGTCTCGCTGTCACGCCAAAACTACTGGACCGATTTGGATGAAATTTGGTATGCAAATAGTTTGAGATGCGCCGAAGGACACTGGATAGTTTTTATCCAACTGTTTATTTGCGATAACAGAAATAAGCGCGGGCGGTGCCGCGGCCGGAAGCTAGTTTCAAATATGTGTATTTGTGCATACCAGTTTTGTAGAACTAAAAGAAATAGCAATAAATGATTACGACATCTACTTTTGAGAGAAAGTAGGTCTTTGATAAGAGACGTCAGCAGTTTATTGCCGTGACGAATACAATTTAGAACTAGGAACTGGCAGACCTTACTACTACAGCCATGTACAGTTATTTTTAGGGTTCCGTACTCAGGGTAAAAACGGGACCCTATTACTGAGACTTCGCCGTCCGTCCGTCCGTCACCAGGCTGTGTCTCAAGAACGGTGATAGCTAGACAGTTGAAATTTTCACAGATGATGTATTTCTATTGCCGCTATAACAACAAATACTAAAAATAAAATAAATATTTAAGGAGGGCTCCATTACAACAAACAATTTTTTGGTTACCTTTTCTTGCTGGATACTAATAACGGTGACAGGTAGACGCTTTCTTGCAAAATTAGGTTACAGATAATCGTACGGAACCCATCGTGCGCCAGTCGGGAACTCGCACTTGGCCAGGTTTTATATGTTAATAAGTGCCGAGGCGGACAAGCCGATGCCTGAAGGTTTGTGCTGGTTTTTCATTAAGTATTGTATCATTGTATGTCGTTTCGTCTTGTTAGCCTAACAACAACGTAACATTAAGGGCCTGTTTCAGAATGTTCGAGTAAGTTTCTGTTATACTACCTAGAACATATTTATTAAACAAAACACTATCTTTGCGTTTCACAGTCATCGATTTAGCCTATCCATCGGTTAAAGCTTGAAATGCGCTGCATGTCAACTGTCATTTTTATCATTCAGTTATTTTATGTGCTGCATAGCAACCCGAAACTTTATTAGGACATTCTGAAACGGGCTCAAGTAATAAGTAATTTCATTTAAATTAGATATTTACGCGACGGTGAGATCAAAAGATGCTGGCTACTGTAGACTTTATTACAAAACATTAAAGTCAATAAAAAAAAATGTTCCGTCTACGGCAGCGATATACAATCAGTAACTTAAGACCCCCGAGGAGTTTGGGCTGGAATCGCATCCCCTATATCTCTTTGTAGGGTGTCGTAAGAGGCGACGGAAGGCAAAATACCAGGAGGTGAGTAGCACCGCCTTCCAAAGAACTTCCATTGTATACTGCGATTCCCAGGACGTCTGTCTGGTGTCAATTCCCCCCTTACAGTGGGGAAGACGTTTGTTCATCTGTGGACGTTCCGTTTGATGTGATGATTATGACCTGAAGACTATATGATCATATCGACCGTGAGAAATAAAGTTGCTGGTAGTATCTTCTATGCGTTTGTAATGTGTCCGATAAATCGAGTGTCCGCTTCATGCGTATTTTGGAAAATCGAACAAGTACGGAAGTTGAATGCAATTTGCATTATATCACATGCAAGTCAATGAGGACGGACGCGCGATGTACGCTAATTGAATTTTATAATTACACCTTTCACAGATATTGTTTATTTAAAATTTATGCAAATGCCAACGTGTACAATTTACGGGAAGCTGGTTGTCCTAATAAAGGGACGTTCGTGATAAAGTAGTTACGACAAGCTTGTGCACATGTGATAGGAAAGTTGAAGATTAGGTAATGCAGGGAACGGATCGGGATAGCACTGTACTCCGCCATATCTTCCTGTTCATATAAAGAGGCGACGGAAGGCGAAATACCAGTTGGGCCGCAGCGCCTTCTGAGGAACTGTCATCTTACATTGCGATCCCCAAGACGCTTGCTAAGCGTGGGGATTATGGCAAACCTCCTCAAATAAGGGATGGCTTTGTTCCTTACACGGCATGGCTGTAATCAGTACTTAATATTATAAATGCGAAAGTAACTCTGTCTGTCTGTTACGCTTTCACGCCAAAACTACTGGACCGATTGGAATGAAATTTGGTATGGAAATAGTTTGAGACCCGGGAAAAAACATAGGATAGTTTTTATCCAACTGCGCAAAAAGAGGTAAATTTTTTTGCGCGATAACCGACATACGCGCGGGCGGAGCCGCTTCCGGAAAGCTAGTAGTACTAATATACCTAATAACGTGGTGTAAATATGCCATGAGGAGAGACGAAAGACTTTCACGATTGGGGTCGATGAACGAAATTCTTTATATTCGGTGAACTGAAATTAATGCAGGTAGATTAAACGCCGGTTTCTTATCTTTAATACAGTCTGTTTCTTGTAGGTTTGCAAACTTTCACGAGGTGGTAAAATTGTTCTCATGGTTGGGGTTGTTGGTAAAATTTTATCGATATTATAGTATTAGGTATAAAAAATTTTTACCAAAAAATGGAACCGACTTCAACACTAAGTGTGAAATAACTTATTGAAGTCGGTACCCTGATACTTCAAAAGTACCTACTATCAAAAAATTGTGCACATGGTACCGACTTCGACAAGTTATTTCACACTTTTGGGTGTTGAAGTCGGTTCCATTTTTTGTTTTTTTTTATCATTCTTTTTAGTGACCCTTGCTACTTACGGGATCGATTCTCATTCATTGTCAACGACTACATCAAGATAGGTGAATATTTTTCAGTTATTGGAGCGTAACTCAAAAACGGCTTGACCGATTTTGATGAAATTTAAAATGGGACCAAACGACAAGCATCAGCTTTCAAACAAAAAAAGAATTTTCAAAATTGGTTTACCCAGTCAAGAGTTCTGAGGTAACAAACATAACCTCCTCCTTTTTTGGATGTCGGTTAAAAAAACGATTTCCAACGCGTAGTTCTGACTAGGCGACGCAGGTGACGCAGACCAATGAAGTCCTGGGCAGAGCAAACTGAGAAACAAATGTGGCAAGCACAGAGCTACTGAACGTCGCTTATGTCGTAACAGTGAGGTTTTGTATACGTATACGCTCGTGGCCTAAGATTTATCTTCAATAACTGTGCATCTTATAGACTACACTATATACTCTGCTTTATCTCTTGCAGCTTAGTATCCGCTTTGTCAGAAATCTGTAAAAACATCTAAAGCAAGCCGCGAATTTCATTATTATACGCTGCTTTATTTATGGATGTCGTTCTCTTATTTTGAGGAGCTCAAATTCTAAGCAGTTCAACTATTCCAATAGTGATCATTGTTACCATAGATTATATTAACACTGCGGTTCAAATCATGCCAGTATAGGCTATTTAAATGCATTTTCGCCAATGATTGACTCACAACATGCTATACAGTTATATACACGTTTTGTTGTCACCTTAGGCTGCATACGCTTACAGAAAATCGTTTAATCTTTTAGTAGTGTGCTTGCACCAGTGTGGCGGGTGCATGAACGTCAAACTCAAATTTTGACAGATAGGTGAGGAACATTTCGTTATTGTGGTAAGAATTTTATACGTAAAACAATCTTGTTTACAAAAGAAGTGTTCTTGTTTACACAGATGTCGTAAGTTCAGCTGCAACTTGGTCCAAATAGTTTCCCTTTCCTCAATCTCTCCGATCTTTGGTGCACATTCGTCATCATCATCATCAGCCGGAAGCCGTTCACTGCTGAACAAAACATCCCCCATTGAAAGCCACAAAGAACGGCTATTAGCCGCTTGTAACCATTGGCTACCCGCGACTTTCACTGATATCGTCAGTCCACCTGGTGGGGGGCTTACCAACTCTACGTCTACGTAATCCTAGGTTAGCCTGAACAAAATCATCACTTTTTATCTTTGGCAAATATTCACGTTTAGGATTTTATAGCGCAAAGAAATATGACAAATTGGTACACATTACCGTATTTCAATATGAACCAATGTATTCAACGTAAGCAGTGTTTTCATGATTTGGACCGCAGTGTTATCGAAACGTTGGCACATTATAAGGCTCGTATTGAAAATGCTATTTAAAGTTGATACCAATCTTAAGATGCAGTTTTTGGCAGATTTTCCATACACGTAAACTTCAGTGCATCTTGAGTCGATCTGAACTTTGAGATGCATATATTACTACGTGCCATAGACAATTTTATACACTAATTAACCGACTTCCAAAAAAGGAGGAGGTTCTCAATTCGTTTGTATTTTTTTTATACGTATACTTTATCCTCGGTTGCGTCTAAAGACACTAACTAGTAAAGGCGATATCGATAAAGACGTCCCACCCCTATTTGCTTTAAAAGTTTCCCGCCATTATTTCTAAGCCATTAGTTCTTGTCAATATACTTAAGGGTTGCTTTCAGTTCGTCTCACTTTTAAGTTAATACTGTGCCGGTGTTAGGTAGCTAATGGTACGGGAAGATACTGCTGTTTAATCTGTGGCACTCACAACAAAAGTTGGCAATACCAAAGGAGTTGGTCATAAAATCATGTTTTTTTATACGTCTGTTGAAAAATGGAGTGTTATAATTATACTCAGGGTTCATGAATGTATGTATGTTTGTGAGTTTCTTTAATCCACCATAACTTCTAAACGGCTTAACCGATTTTAATGTATGAGATATCGTTAGATTCGTCTTGATATAGCAAGTGACACTAGGTACAAAAATTAATAAAAAATCTAACTGCACGATTTAAGACGCCATATTGTTATATATATATTTTTTAAAACTATCTAATGGGGTTACTAAATGAACGGATTCAAAACACGATTCCATAAATATACTTATATAAGTTGCAGTTTTAGTTTTAATGGAACGATGATACGTTTAACGAAAATAAATGATTTACAGTCAGGTTTTTTCACTTTAATTAATTTATACTTGTTTTAATAATTGTTTTACTGTATGTACCATTAAAATGTTGCCATCTGTGGTGACGAGCTAGAATCACCCTCGAGGTAGCAACCTGTGGGTGTCGTAAGAGGCGACTAAAATAAGGTAGGCCGCAGCGCGTTCTGAGGAACTGATATCTTAAACTGCGATCCCCAAGACGCCTGCCAAGCGTGAAGATCATGGCAAATCCCCTCTTAATGGGGGAGGCTGTGTACAGCAGTGGACATTCGCACTGATATAGTACCATAGAGATATGAATTGCTTTCTCTTTTCTGTGTATAGTAGGTACTGTAGCTTTCCGGCCGCAGCTACGCCCGCGCGTATTTCGGTTATCGTGAAAAAATATTAACCTCTTTTTGCGCAGTTGGAAGAAACTATTGTATGTCCTATCCCGCATATCAAACTATTTCCATACCAAATTTCATCTAAATCGGTCCATTGAGACTGATAGACAGACAGCACTTTCGCATTTATAATATTAGTGTGAACAGTTCTTTACTCAAGACTGTTTTTTTATGTTATTTTGGCGGAACAAGCACGAAGCCCATTTGATGTTAAGCGGATTAACCTCTGCCTATAACAGATGAATTTCGTGACAAGTCACGAATTGCACTGCGCCTGTCACGTTGAGACATAGTTGTTAAGTCTCATGTGCCTGTAATTTCACTGGCTCTCAAGGACTGCCGCCAGAAAACACTGTTAAGTGTTTGTCGACAGATTTTCTACTTGATTTGAATTGGAACCATGGACCTGCTGCGCGGCAGTCCATAGCCAATGCAACTGAGCCATCTCTGCTTCAAATAACAATTTTCCACATGAATTGGCCATCCATAACCATAAATGATAACATTGATAAGGAACACCTTGCGTATACCATTTCATAATGATTACACAATGGCGCGGGGGTGATGTTTGAGTAGTGGGGCGAACTACCCCGGCCGGTGCTAGGTAACCAAGTGACAACAAAACTTAGGGTTGGTGGGCACATACAGAGCTGTTAAAACAATAATCATTGATGAATATTCATGTCTTTACAAGAGCGTTGTAGACGCAGTTAAATAAAAGTTTTTGACTTTGATTTAAAGTGATACTTTCTAGACGAGTATAAATTAATTAAACAAGTAAAATACCCGACTGCATATTATTTATTTTAACTGACTTCCAAAAAGGGGGAGGTTCTCAATTCGTCTGTTATTTTTTTATGTTTGTTACGTCAGTAACTTTGACTGGGTGAACCGATTTTGAAAATTATTTTATGATTGTAAGCTGACGCTTGTCGTTTGGTCCCATTTAAATTTTATCAAAATCGGTCAAGCCGTGCTATCTTGATGATATAGTCGACAGAGGCAGATAGGCAGAGGTTACGGAAGAGTCTTAACATCAGGTGCGCTCCATGCTTGTTCACCTACAAAAATAAACTGTATCTTTTGACCTCAATCTTACACAAGCTTAACCTAAAATGGGAAATAACTCTCAAGGATATAGCTACCGGAACACACCGTTAGATACTCGGCGACATATTTTCATAGTAACATCCTACCCTACCCGCTGAGGGCCAAATGTAGCCTAAAGACATTCAGTTAGCCCCAATTTTATGGCATACTGCTCTCTTGTCAATATCTCTCATATCATTAAATTTTACATCATTGAATATAGAGGGTTGGTTGTAACAGCTCTATAGTAGTTATCCATTATGGTTATCGCATTATAAGGATGCCATGTTCGATCGACCGTGTCCTTTACAATGTGGATATTCAAATGGTATATCGCAGTCAAATATTATGTTGAAGCCTTTCCTTTTGGATTATCTAAGACAAAATGAAACGTCAATATTTGGAATTTGCTTTTAGAATGTTATGAAGCGCTCGTAGCGAAGTTTGCTTAGGTGTTCTTTCTTAACCGATCAGCAAAGTTAAGGAACGTCCGCCTCGGTCATGATTTGGATGGGTGACCGCTATTGACATTACTACTGAGCGTGCACGTGCTTCGGACGGTCCCGGTTGCTGTCTTAGGATGGCAGTCGTTATAGCATGGTGGTAGGGCATTTTGAGAATGCCTGGCTAGCTACCACCCTCAAGTAGAAAATCTGTCGCCAAGCACATAACGGTGTGCTCCGGCAGCTGTCCTTGAGAGCCAGTAATTCTAGGTTAGTCTGAACAAAATCTTCGAACACATCATCACTTACCATCAGGTGAGATAGTGGTCAAAGACTAAGTTAAGTATAAGGCATAAAAAAAGAATAATATATCTACACATTAGCTAGGTTTAATTTGACACCTTTTTGTTTCCTAGTTAACAATAAATTGCAATGTTAATATGTTGCTAATTTCCTACGGATTTTAGAGATTCTTATGATAAGTTATACTTACTGTATCGGCCAGATTGTCCACTGCTGAACACAGCCTCCTTAACTAAGGGGGGGTTTGCCATAATCCCCACGCTTAGCCCGCGTCTTGGGGATTGTAGCTTAAGATATCAGTTCCTCAGAAGGCGCTGATGCCCACCTACTAGTATTTTGCCTTTAGTCGCCTCTTACGACACCCAAAGGTAGGAATGGGGTAACATTCTAACCCGGCACCCCTCGGGGCCGTACATTATATATAAATATTAAATTTGATGTATATGTCGAAATTAAGTATACAAATGTGTCCAAACATACGGGTAGTTGTAATCGATTAACTTCGGTTTTCGACGGCCTCGTCGAATCGACCTTGTCGCTTACGCGTCGTTGTCTGAGCGTATTGTTAGGACCTGTGTTTTTACACAAATATGTAAACGGCCTCTAAAAAAGAGAAGAATTTCTCTATACGACTGTGTTTTTTTATATTTGCTACTCTATTAATAGTAAAAATGTTATTTCACAAAAAAAAATCATCGGTAGCCAGCTAAAGACACGCCCCTGTCAATTCCCTTTTCTCAGCAACTAATTATTACCGAAGGAAATATGAACTTGAAAATCACAATAATGTCCTGTTTTACCGCCATGTTAGAAGGACCACCAGGCAAATTCGAATTTTTTTTTATATAAGAGAAAATGTTAGAAGCCTAGATATACTTTCTTTATAATTGAATCGATTCAGTTTTAGAGTAGAAAACAAGAATACAAAATGTCGATCTTGTTATTATTTCTTCTACTAGCTTTCCGGGCGCGGCTCCCCCCGCGCATATGTCGGTTATCGCGCAAAAACATTAACCTAAGACAGACAGTTTCTTTCACGTTTATAATATTAGTACTGATGGAAACAGTAGCTAGACTGTTTTACTCGAATAATCGGTTAATTATTTTATTACATGTTGTATGGAACAATTACATAAAACATCACTAAAAACTGTACCCTAAACTTCAATCATCAACTAAAACGTGCAATTTTCGACTTTCGTGCGATGGAACAAGCGGGGGTGAAAAATGATTTTTTCCTGGCATCTTAAGGTTGGACTCGGTTGTCGAGTCTTAGAAATAGTGGTCCGAAGTCTTATGTTATCTGTGGTCACGTTTCCTAGTACGGAACCCTAATAAATATAAAGTTAATTGAGATGAGATCAGTGTTCCAGCATTGTTCATGTTGACCCGATGTGATGAGTAACTAAAGAAGTAAGTATCTGTATGTACGTGAAGTCGTGCAGTTTGTCTGACTGCGAGTGCTATTTTTGTTCACTTCGAGGGCGGATGCGCCGGCGCATCGATCCATACTTGAGCGCGGCCGAGTAGTGGTAGCAACAATAAACAAATTAAATGTTACTTTTCCCCCTGCTTGAATTTTTTTTACTTATTATCGACATAGTATCTATTTTACTATGTATTTTTTATTCGTTTTAAATTTTTCTGTAGTCATTTTCACTGATAAAATCGTTATTAATTAAAATTTATTTAAATAAAAATGGAACATTGAATTTTCTCGCAGTGGCTCTATTCATTTCTTTTGCTGAATGTGGCAGTACAATTTAGAATATTTAAATATAAAAATTAGTAATCGAGCTTCATAAGGGCGTCGCATCGTAGACGCCTAAATTTAATAAATTATTTTGACTCTGCATCTCTGTTTATGAAACAAACAGTTGTGTTTCCAATAGTTGTTGTTATATTTGGATTTTACGAACTATCTCATTACATTATATATTTATAATTCTTTTGCGAACGGTCCACATTCACATGTGCGTGTGAACGGTAGCCGCAGACGTACAAACAAACTGACAAAACAACCGCTAAATATAGATAACGCTCGTTTTGGTGTTTATCTGTTCTTCCTATATATATCATCTACACAGCATGTTGCAAGGCACGGTCAATGTTCAGCTGATGCTTTCTCGTATCATGACCTAATATTTCTGTCCTATAAAATTCGTCCTCCGAAAGCTAAGCCTAAAGTCATACTTCAGCGCAACTTTAGTGGTATGGACCAGGAAGCGTTTCTTTGTGACGCACAAAGAATTGATTGGTCTGCGGTAATAAATGCTGACACTGTGGATGACCAAGTCGCAATTTTTAATTCGTTAATAACACAGCTATACGATAAACACGCACCCTTGCGAGCTATTAAATTAAAACATTGTCCAGCGCCTTGGCTAAGTGGTGAGATCAAAGCGTTGATGCATAAGAAAGTTGTAGCTAAAAACAAATATAAGCGTCGCCCTGGCGATGACACGAAAGCTGCATATACGATGTCTAGGAATCGTTGCAATATGGTGTGTAGGGATGCATTTCGTCGCCATGTTCATAAATCAGTTGATAATGAGGATCCCGCCAAAGTGTGGAGATTCCTGAGGTCTTTGGGTATTGGTAAATCTACACAAGATACAATTCCAAGTAATTTAAACATCAACGCCCTAAATATTCATTTTTCTTCCACATCTGACATTAACGATGCAGATAAAAATAATGCTTTACACTTCCTTTCTACTTTACCTTTACCCGACCATTCACCTTTTGTTTTTCATCGATTCTCTGATTGTGATGTTAAGAAGAGTATATTGTCCATTAGTTCTAACGCTGTTGGTTGTGACGGCATTAGCCGCAACATGATTGTACCTGTTATTGACATTATTCTCCCTATCTTATGCTTTATTTTTAATAATTCCATTTTTAAAGGAGCATTCCCCTCTGCATGGAAAGACGCTCAAATAATTCCTCTCCCCAAAAAACCGAACCCTAAATCTTTCTCCTATTTCCGACCTATTGCTATCCTCCCGTTTTTGTCAAAGGTCTTGGAGCGTCTTATCCACAACCAAGTAAGTAATTTCCTTACCCATAACGAACTTCTTAATCCGTATCAGTCCGGTTTTCGGCCAGGGCACAGTACCATCACCACTCTCTTAAAAGTCACGGACGATATACGTTTTGGTATGGATAATGGTCAGCTTACAGTTCTGACACTGTTAGATTTCAGTAATGCATTTAATACTGTCAATTTCGACATTCTCCTTGCTTTACTTCGCTCTCTTAACATATCTCCAACAGAAATCGATTTATTTCACAGTTATCTGTACGGGCGCAGGCAGCGTGTACGTCTTGAAGACAATTTATCGTCTTGGTGTGACACGACAGCAGGCGTACCGCAAGGCGGCGTGCTATCTCCTTTATTATTTGCAATATTTATTAACTCTATTTCACAAAATCTCTCTTCTTCCTACCACTTATATGCGGACGATCTACAGATATATTCGCACGCTCCATTACATACATTATCTGATGCTATTATTACAACGAATACTGATCTTGATCGCATAACAAAATGGAGCAAATCCTTCGGATTGAAAGTGAATCCCGGCAAAACTCAAAGCATTGTTATAGGCAGTTCCAGGTTATTGTCAAAAGTAGACTGGGCAACGCTTCCTCAGGTAATTTTCGATGGAATTGTTATACCTTTCAGTTTATCTGTTAAAAATCTGGGTGTGACTATTGACAACTCTATGACTTGGGATCTGCAGTTACAAATAACAAGTCGTAAACTTTTTGCATCGACAGCTTCTTTAAAAAGGCTGCGTAACTTCCTTCCCACTACCACTAAAATTGCTTTAGCTCAATCTCTCTTACTCCCTATACTTGATTACGCTGACGCCAGCTATCTAGATCTCACGGAGGAGCAGCTGAATAAGCTTGAGCGTCTTCAAAATGTTTGTATAAGATTCATATTTGGTTTGCGCAAATATGATCATATCTCTCAATTTCGTTCTGAGCTCAAGTGGCTTCCAATACGTCTTCGCCGGAATACTCACATTCTCTGTCTCCTTTACAATATATTGTTCAATCCTACATCCCCGCGCTATCTCAAGGAACGTTTCAACTTCCTTCAATGTTCTGCATACTCATTGAGGTCATTAGAAAATCTTATACTAGACATTCCACCACATACCAGTTCTTTCTACGACCAATCTTTCACTGTTAAAGCTGCCCGCCTATGGAACTCTCTACCTGTGTCCATCAGACGTGCACCATCTTTAAATGTATTTAAGGACCAAATAAAAAAGTTTTATCTGTCAAATGTCACATTGTAAGTACTTGTTCTTGCCTCTTTGCTTGAAATTGTTTATGGATATCCTTACTATTTCATTTATAATTGCTATTATTCTTGTAGTAAAATAATACATATATTTAACTTTAAAGATATATATTGGGTTATATATATATAAAAATATATATATTTTTATATCTATGTTTTTTGTACCTATATTCTACATGTATATTTGTATACATATAAAAGCACGTGCTTTAAATTCAGAAACTGTACTTAATTTATTATTTTTATTTTTCATATATTTCTTTTATAGTTATGTACATTACTACACCCCTTTATAATCGGTTTTACAGATCCTCTCCATCCAAAGGTTGCCTGGAAGAGATTGCTTTCAGCAATAAGGCCGCCCATTGTAACACTATCAATTTGAATTGTAATTTTTATCTCTTTCATTTATGTGGTGTGACAATAAAGCATTATCTATCTATCTATCTATCTATCTATATTAGTAGCTATCGAAATACCCTGAGTTATTCAAGTCTTCATTGTTCGCCGTTAAAGAAGATGTACAATATAGAATACATTTTGGGATTGCTCGAAAATCTAGCTGCCCTGCGGTAATTAATCCTGCATCCCGTATAGACAATGGTATACCATTTAAAAAGATAACTCAAGCCTCAATAATAAAACATGTGGAATGACGTCGCAGTAGAAAACTACTTTAATAAAAAAAGTAAGTCTAATCGAACATATCCTTTGGGTATTCAAAAACAAAATTGCCCTATACACGTCTAAATTACCTTATTTTACCACAAAACAAGCTTTATTTACACCCCTCGGTGTTAAATAGAATAAAAACGAATTTCCCTTCATGCCTTCATCTTTCATAATTCAACCATTTTGTCTTGAGCCCTCAATCGTAAAAACTGTACGCTGGGAAGTGTTGTTTGTTGGATATAGATTGACCGTTAAATAATAATAAAGCTGGCCAAGAGCGGTTCGCACACCGATGGCTTGGTACTACACAAGTATATTTGTTGCAAGTATTTACCATAGAGATTGTTTTTTTTTATATTAAATGGTGTAAACTGAAAACTTTTAAGTTTGAGACAATACTAGAAAAACTTATGTCTCGTTGTAATACAATGCCTACTCCGAGCCAAGAGCACCCGACGCGCGATGAGGCAATACTGGACCGCGCCGCGCTCTCTCTGAATACAGTTTTGAATATTTACATCGAGCAAAGTAATAAAAAATATGAAATAATACATTACCTGCACAAGTGACTTTTACAAGTAGTCCTCGTGCTTATTCCGTCATAAACACATATAAAAATAAAAAATCTCATAATGTTTGTTAGGACTAGCAAAAGTCAACCCTGAGAGGTTGTTAGCATTTACACAATAACCCTGTATATGACGTTAATAAAATTGTTTTTACAGTAAAAATGCTGTAAGTAATATCTAAAAACCAATGTAACATTCAAATAAATATTTGAATGATACATTGATCAAATATGCTAGTAAAGAATTGATTATACCATACATATTTCTTGTCATTCAATTACCATTGTGATTGCAGAAGAGGGCTAAATTTCTCAAAACGCTGGGTTCATTTATTTTCTGTATGACTTGTGATTTGTGGATTTTTGAAAGTTGAAGTATGAACTTTTATCATTAGAGAACAATGAGCTTTGGCAATCTGGAGATAGAGCAAATATTAGTACCGACTAGAAAAAAAGGTCTTTGGATTTAGACGTTTTCTCATTGCTTTTAACATCACCAAGCCACGGATATTGATAATTTGAATTTTGATGTTTTTTTTATGACAGTTTTTTGGTTTTTCAATTCTTTCCGAGGCATAAATGTATGGCTCAGAAGAAAGTAACTACAAATTGTAGTTACTGTCTGAATTGACTAAAATTCACTGCATCGTGCAGTGGCATCAGCCCCTTCAGGGATATACACACCTGTGTGACGATGTTTACATAATATCTTAAAGTTCCTAAAGGTTATGTCTGACTAAGGTATTCCTCAGGCAGGTATTTTAAAGGTTATGGCCAAAACATAAAACAATATTTCGAAATTAATTTTAATCCGGAGCTCAAAACATCCTGGCTGTATCATCTTACGTAACCCAAGCCTGCTATAAAATAAAGAAAAAATACTGACCTATCTCTCTTTTTGTTACAGAGTGAGCGAGATACCGGATATTACCCACCAGTGCAAGTGAGACAGCGACAGTGTCCAGTCAAACCGGATTTTAAAAAGTGTTATTCAAGTTGTGGAGCAACTAGTAATGCTTTTAGAAACTTTGTAAGTGCAGTGGTAACAGTTTAGTGAAAGATTTCAAAATGGCCGTCGTTCCCGCGCTTTTTGGATTGCTTATGGCTGCATTAGTGACAGGTAAGTTTTTTGTTTTTAACTATAATGATGGCATTGTGCAGTTTTGGCATTCAGCCAAAGAGTCAAACAGAATTTCCGAATCGAAAGAGCGTCAGATGTTGATTTGGGGCGCCTTTTCTTGAATATTACGGCTATATTGCGCCCTCATTTACTCACAAATACTCAAATCTGTAATTCCTACATATAATTACATAAAATTGATCAAATTTCGCCTAGATTTTTAGGTCAGGTATTATGTCTCTCTGTGTTGAATGGTCGCAGGAAACAAATGAATAAAAATAGTCCGAAATTCAGTTATTATTATACATCGAACCACCAATAATTATTATTATATAGACAATTACTTGAATGATTTGAAGTGAATATCTTCTAATATTATTGGCGGGAAAGTGTTATTACGTGATGTAGGTTATTAAGTTTTTATGGTGTATTTCCGATGTCCACAACGATGGCTGCTGATGGTGACATAATTGATTATATGTTAGGTAGGTATGTACATTGTACACCTATAATTTGATTCGTTTAATAAGGAAAAATTATGTGCTTCTCCGTAATTCTTATTGAATAATCTTTTTATTTTTATTGTAAATGTAACTAGGCCAATACTACTGTAACAAACAGTATTTTTCGTGCATTTGCGTAAACTCCGCAGGAAGAATGGATCAACATTTTAACTACACATGACTTATACCTTATATATGCCCAACTCGAAAATATTTATAGGTACTCCGTCGTTACATTATTATATGTTCTATGCTGTCATGAAAGACGTTATGCTTGACCCTTTTTACTAGGTATATTGATGGTATATTACTTGACATATGGCAAGTTAATAATTCAAAATGTCACAATAAACCTATGTAAAAGGATGAAAATTGTAAACCTACTTACTCGCACTTAAAATTAATTAAAGAATACCAAGATATGTACCTACAAAGTATGCTTGCCTCGTTTCAGAAATGTTCGGGAAATCGAATTAATAAAAATATTCCGAATAATATGTTTAACATTTTAACCTTTTTGCTTTTCAAAAGTATTTGTTCCTTTTCTAGGAAATCTCCGCTGTTAAATGTATTAAATATTTTTTTAATCCTTTGTTCCTATGCTTCTTAATTGCTTCTTAACTCAAGACTTCATCTCTTTTACAGAATTATATGGTAATATACTATTTATTATGTTTATAAGTACTATAATGGTACTGGCAACATAGTTCCCCCCAAAATAATGATATTCTGTCATCGAGCCAGTCGATCATGTAAACAATGTCTTCCGTTGAGCGTTTCCCGCCTTCACGGTTTGGGTTCCGTTTTTGGAACTGAGAAATTAATATCTAAAAACGAGAAGTCTCTCGATTCTATTAATGTTTTTATCTCATAGACCTACTTATAGAGTATCTAGAAGTTTCTCATATTATGTGTCTGCAATTATAATAGATATAACGGAGATTGCTAAATTCGAAAATTTATTGTATTGAATAGATTCAGGCGTTACTTTGCGGAAATCCATATTTAATATTATCCAGCAATTTCTCGATCGTGCGCTCGTAGAGTCAAGACCTCTTGAGGATGCTTCGTGTAGAATTGAAACGCGTCGAAAAATTCTTCCGGTTGGGCTGCGTGGCGTTTGTGACGTCACGTCGGCTTACCAGAAAATTAGGCGGAATTATCACTAGATATATTTTTGTATTTTTTAAGTGTTTTATTAAAATATTAATTTGATGTTTTCTTAAAATATTTTAAAAATTATTTTTTATTATTTATGTACTGTTAAAAAGTACTAACGTTGTTTTTGCTAAGTATGACTTTTATCAACAATATGTAAAAAAAATGTTATAAAACGTCTACTTACGGAATATAAATATAAAAAAAATATTACATTTTAATACAGCGATATGTACCTTCGGTAGTATTATTATATGCTTTCACATTGAAACTATTTAATTTCGTTTTCATTATTTTCGGTAAGTTAGATAAAAATATGGTAAAGAGTGATAATGGTGCATAAACAAAAATAGGTTACTAGTAAGAAGTATAAAACATCTTACAAAACATATAAAAAAACTATCAATTGTGAGCAGCTAACTATCATGGTGCCAACTTCAATAGCTAAGCACAAAGCAGGCAAAAAACCCTAGCCCAGTTCTTCACAAGTGGCGCCACCTATAAAATACGTCTAGAAGCCAACCCCAACTTCAATACATTAAAAACTAATATTTATCCCCGACGGAACCCTATCAAAAACAAGCTACTCACACTTAACTGTTTCCATTCATTTGCGTACATGTCTTAGTTTACACTAGTGTGTAAACAATCGCAGGTTATGTTTATATATGTGTTCGGTACTGTTGTTTATCTGTGGCAGCGGTGGCTTGGTTTGAAGTTCAAGATCATGGTGTAGTTCCACCAAATTATCTTTGCAGTTGTTTGGGGGCGCTGTTGGTAAAGAAAAAGCAGTTTTCGTATGTCACTATTAAGGGGATTTTTTATTTTCCTCTTTTTCCAATGCACAGATAAGTTTGTGATTGCTGTGGTGGCCTTTGCTGACTATTTATAAAGATGCTGAGGAATGTATGGAATGCGCTGATATTATTGTTGGCACGTTACTAACGTCTCTTTCTTTTTCTTGCCGCTTTCCCAATCAAACCGGGATCGTATCTATTCAGATTCGATTAGTTGGCAAACTTTTTTTTTTTAATTTGACTCGTACGGTTTGTACTTATACTATTCGTGAAGTAACTGAAGTAACACACAAGTTCCATGTACTTAGAAAAGTAGTTACCGGGTACAGAGCACTCAACCCCCCCCCCCCCCCCTACCCCCCTTTCCGGTCCGTAATGCAACTGATACTATTGCCTACTCAAGCGATCATATTTTACATTACCTATTTTGTAATGTAAAATAAGTCGCTTTTGAAGCAATGATGGCTCATAGGCATTGGCTATGGACTGCCGCGCAGGTCCATGCGGTTCGAATCCAGCGGCGGGCTTGAGCTTCACCGGATGGTGGAAGGGCACCCGCTTAACATCAGGTGGGCCTCAAGCTTGTCCCGTAACAATAACATAAAAAAAATGTTTACTCTTTGTACCTACTATTAGTGACTTAAACAACTGACTTAAAAAATAAATATCAACACTGCACACTCTAGGACCCGAGACTATTTTCAACTATGATACATTTTTTTATTTGAAAGAACAAAGAATAGAAAACATACATACTAAAAGCACCTAATCGCACCTTTGTGATCTCGATAGGTACTTATGGAGAACCAAGCAGAATAAATCTGTACAAAAAGGAATACGTATAGCTAATACCAGAAAAGAAAAAAAAAATACATCAGTACTAATATTATAAATGCGAAAGTAACTCTCTGTCTGTTACGCTTTCACACCAAAACTACTGGACCGATTTGAATGAAATTTGGTATGGAAATAGTTTGAGACCCGGGAAAAAGCATAGGATAGTTTTTATCTAACTGCGCAAAAAGAGGTTAATGATTTGCGCCCGGAGAGCTAGTCTATACATAAATATGTTCCACATTTAAACATAGGATGTTTTTATATTTGGTTTCGGCTTTTTTTAAAATTTGGATTATATTAGTACATCATATTTTTAATATATTTTTTTAATTGTTCTTAATAGACGAGTTCTTTTTTGGTATTAGTTTTACTTATTCCTTATTGTACAGAATTACTATGATTGTCCATAAGCATACTGAGCACATACAGGTGTATAATGGTTTCATAAGAGGATAGAAAGAGTACATCTTAGTGCAGGCGACTGTACTTATTTAATCATAGTCAATTAGTCACTATTAGGTCCTTAAGTACACATCTACATCAGATGCACTTGTTGCAACATGACCTACCGACTACCTATTTCCTAGAATCATAGTTCAGCCAAAACATTATCGGTTGAGTCACGACACTAGTCACGTTTTACTCTGTTCTGAGCTTCTGAGTCAGATTGAGTCATACCATGATACTCTAGACCAGTGTTCTATGACTGATTAGGCTTTGACCAACATATATCTGGCCTTGGTAAATGATCGTTTTATCGAAGAACTACGATTGGCCAAGAATGGAACCACTCCCAGTTCCAATTCTTGGCTTTTGCTATCGTGATCTAGCTAGAACTCATTGAGTAAGTACAAAAAAATACATACTTATCTAAGAAAATTATGGAAAATGGAACCGACTTCAACACTCAAGTTTGAAATAACTTGTTGAAGTTGGCACCATGATAGTACAAAAGTACCCATTATCACAATATTGTGCGCATGGTACTGACTTCGACAAGTGATGTCACAGTTGTCAGTGATCAATTCGGTTCCATTTCGAAGAAATAAAAATTTCAGTCAAGTAGTAAGAGTCACTTAATTAACTGACTTACGGCGACTACTTACGGGATCGATTGTCATTTACTGTCAATGACTATATAATCAAGATAAAACGGCTTGACCGATTTTAATGAAATTTAAATGGGACCACACGGGAAGCACTACTTTCAAATAAAAAAAGAATCATCAAATCGGTTCACCCAGTCGAAAGTTCTGAGGTAACAAACATAAAAAATCGGTCGATTTGAATGTTCTCTCCGTTTTTTTTTTACTTTACTCTCCTCTTTAAAAGTCTAATAAAAAAAGAAGGGGCAGACTGACAATTTTAGAAAAAAAAATCGAACAGTGTCTATGTATCTTAAAAACTAAACTGTTTCTTTGACTCTTGCACTACCGAATTGATTCTTATTTGTATCGGTGCTTCACAATACATACATATCTCAACATATATGTATATACATACATAATGCTTAGGCTATGCAATGTTATGTGATAGGAATTCAGATAAGCAATTACCTACCTACGTAAATCTATGTATACTATATAACAATAACAATGACTCCATTATGTTACGTCATCCGACATTGCACTCGACTGCGAGGTACCATAGATTAGATAAGGTCAGCTCTAATGACGTATTTCTGTCTTGACCGTAATATTAAATTGTTCTCAGTGACCGAGGGGTGCCGGGTTAGAATTGCACCTCCCCATATCATCCCGTGGGTGTCGTTAGAGGCGACTAAGGGAAAAATACTGGAAGGTGGGCAGCAGCGCCTTCTAAAGAACTGCCAACTTACACTGCGATCCTTAAGACGCCTGCCAAGCGTAGGGATTATGGAAAATACCCCTTAGTAAGGGAGGCTGTGTTCAGCAGTGGACGATCCGGCTGTTACAGTAGATCTTTAGACTTTTATATTTTTTACTGAAATAATACTGTAGGTCAATAAAGAGGATTTATACCGCGTACTTCTGCATACAAAAATACATATACCTTTTTTGTACCCCATTTTTTTATGCTTTATAGGTTAGCCCTTGGCCGCTATCACATCTGATGGTAAGTGATGATGTGGTCGAAGATGTTGTTCAGGCTAACCTAGAATTGACTTTTAATAATATTAAATTATTTCAATATTAAATCCTTTAATATTGACCGATTACAGTGTTTTTTCTTCATGTAAATAACACATTATTGACTAGGCATTTACGTCTTCTTTATTCCAGTTTTTTTAAATAACTATAAATTTAAACGTAACGTTTTAGTATCAAAATTTTATTGAAATTATGGAAAATTTACAGTTTTTTTTTGTTTATAGGTTAGCATTTGACCACTATCTCACCTGATGGTAAGTGATGATGTGGTCAAGGATGTTATTCAGGCTAAACAAGAAATCCTGGCTCTCAAAGACAGCTGCCGGAACACACCGCTAGTTGCATGGCGACATATTATTTTCTACTTGAGGGTGGTAGCTAGTCAGGCGAGCATTAGCAAAATGCCCTACCACCATGCCTCAACAACTGCCATCCTTTGACAACACCGGACTGACGGCGTAGCGTGCCCTCCAAAGCACGGGTGCGCTCAGGAGTGAATGCCAATAGCGGTCACCCATCCAAGAACTTAATGTCCGCAAGGAACGATACTTTACCTAATTAATAGCTTAAGAATAAACACCACTAAAAAGGCTTCGTGACTTAATAAATATAAATTAAATTAAGCAATAAAATACAATCTGAATATAACTACCTAACAATTGTACCCAAGAAATTGCCATCAACAAAAAACTACCCGGTAATTTGCGAAACGCTGCAAAAAGGATGACTCAAAGTATAAATAGGTACCTATACCGTACAATCGATCTGCAGTGCAGCTAATAAATTGGCTGAATCATCGCATGCATTTGCCTTTGTTTGGCTTTTAAAACGATTAAGGTAGAATGCTTTGTACAGAGAGATTGGTTAGTACGTTCATATTACAGTTTAATTATGCTCTCATACCTAAATATATTGTGTAAATGTTTAAATTCATCAATTTGAAACAGTTAGTACCTACCTATGTATATCTATAGAATTAAAAGTCAATATTGATCTCACTTTTTTTGTAAAAAAGATGTTCCAGTTACGTTTTGGTGTTAGTAAATACTTACCGAAACAAAAACGTTCTAAAACAATATTATGATATTTATCAAATAAATAATTACGTGAGCGGGCTTCAATCACTGTAAAGCTTTAAAATTATTTATAGAAGTTGATGGCACGCTAATTTTAAGACTGTGATCTCAACAGTACGATACGGCGCTTTTCTTCAATTTTTATAAAGCTTTAGTTCATAAAAAACAATATAGTACTTACAAAACGGTCAGGTTGTCACAAATAAACTTAAATTATTCAAAGTACATGTTTTTAGGCACATAACGCGCTGCTTTGAAGAGAAATTCAGAAATCTATAGGTATATAATCAGTACTAATATTATAAATGCGAAAGTAACTCTGTCTGTCTGTTTCGCTTTCACGCCAAAACTACTGGACCGATTTTAATGAAATTTGGTATGAAAATAGTTTGAGACCCGGGAAAAAACATAGGATAGTTTTTATCCAACTGCGCAAAAAGAGGTTAATGTTTTTGCGCGATAACCGACATACGCGCGGGCGGAGCCGCGCCCGGAAAACTAGTGTAATAATAAAAAAAAACAAGTACAAAAAATATATTCAGAGATCATTCCACGGAAATTTCATGCTATGATGCTATATAGCTATTACTATTAAATAACACATTTTTCGTATATATTTTATACAAAAAAAACTCAGTTGAATTTATTAAATCTAGAAATATTTTTAAAACTATGTTTAATTTCTATTCAGAATAAATGAAACACTCTTCTACTAGCTTAAAAAAACACATTACATATATTTTTATCACATCTTTTCATTTGAACCTCCATTCCCTCCTCGAGTCCAGACATATAAAAATGTAAATACCCATTACATTCCGCGCGGAATCTTCCGCAGAAAAAAGGCATTTCCTTGCAAAAGTAGAGAAACAACACAAATTACTGCAGTCCACTTGGTGCCCAATTTTGTGTTGTATTTAAATGGAGTCTGTTTGTCTACTTGCTTATATTTTGCACGCATCCATTGTGAGACACGAGACGAGATTTTGTAATGTTTAAGATCATTTTTACAGGGTCTATCTCTAAGACACTGCTTAGAAAATTGGAATCAAGCTTTGTATTTATGCACCAATTATCCTCTTTTCAAATAATTATTTTTATTTATATCTCCCCCAGCTTTTTTATTGCGTTATTGTTTCGTAAATGCTGTCGGATAACACACAATACAATACGAATTACGAAATTTATTTCACAATTCTGAATTCACATTTAATGTGAACATAAATAATTTTGCTAATCTTACAATACTTTTCTCTAATTATGATTACAAGCACTATCGCGTGCTAAGCGAAAATCATATTTTTACAAATTAATGGAGAACACAACGTTACGCCCCGGGCGGGAATCGAGCTCACGTCCTCCGATTTCGCACCGGATGGCTAAACCACTCAGCCACCTGGCCACGCTATTCCTAGCCGAAATTTCTTGTAAATTCTAGTACACAATACTTTCTAGTCTAGAAACACGATAAACACGCTCGCACAGAGATCTCGTATCTCGATCATAAAATATTCTTAAATACAAACAAATATATTTTTAGGGCAATGTGACAAGATAACTGAGGCTGCATTGCCGCGTCGAAATTATGAATATTACTTATGAGATCGAAATATTGTTAGCTGCGTCGATAATTACAGTATGTTTTTTTATATTGCCTTACTAAGTAAAGTTGACGTCATTATCCCATTCAACATCTCCATATTACTCCATTTTGTGAGGACACAATTTGTACGTCATATGAGAAAACCGTATCGTGTCTGTGAAAGCGAACGCTCATCTACGTGCAGATACGCGCGTTCATTACGTACAGTTTCGCACGTACTGCCCTATTCACACTCCACTAAATATAAAGGTTCCGTAAAAACTGGGACGAATCGTCTGAGTGATAAATGTACGAAATTGTTGTTGCGAAATCACTTTTTTTCTTTTTACTGTGGCAACACTGAAGCAAAAACATTCTTGATGTAAAAGTTTCGATCAGCATACAGTGTTGCTATGTGGGAGCTGTATTTTCTCGAATAAATTTATATTTTGTATTTTATAATTAAATCTATGGACTTTTAGTCTATGGACGTTAAGGTTCTTGGCAGCCGTCTCCTTTTCTTAGTAATATCTGGCTTGAAATTCAGAAGAGAAAAGAAGTATATGACAATTTATTAGTCGCATCGTTCTTAAAACATGTAAGTACTTTGGGGAAAAAAATTGTTTGTAATGTTCACTATTCCCAGATGTTTAAAACGCCTTTTAATACAACATTACATTTAGGTACATGGTAACGACATAATCTAGTGTACTTAAGCAAAATGTCAATTAAAAAAAATACATTAAAACAAAAACACATATTTTTGTGGATAGTAAAAATTGGGAGTAATTGAATGATTAATGTGGGAGAAACTGCTTTGCAAATTAATATATTTAATGTGGCAACATTCAAGCATTTTTCCGAATTAATGCGTCATTCATTTCGATCACGTTCATCGTTTCTTGTTCCTTATTCAAATTGGTAATAGCATAATTATTATTTCTATGATCACGTTCCCCAGATTTCCATTTTCGCTTACGTTAACTGAGGTCAAACAGAAATATCTAAATATATCTATTCTTCGTAACTAGAAAAGAGGTTTACAATAATTTATAATAATTTATGTGCAAGCTATAGCCTATCCTTTTTTGGCAGCCGGTAGGTTATAAAACCTACTTGTCTGTTTCGGCAGGAAAACCTGAAATGTGACAATTTAGCTTACATATTACATTATTTATATTTTAGTTCTAGATGACCCGGTGTACTTCGAAACACCTATCCTAACGGGCGAACGTCAAATGTTTGACTGGAATGAATAGGTAGAACACTTTAAATGGGAAAATGACATTGTTGTTTATACTATCTTCCTCTCCATTGTTACATATATTCTTATCGTTTAAAGTTTAAACTTCCCTGGACTACGGCAAACATCAAAACCAAAATCGGCTCAGCCGTTCTCGAGTTTTAGCGAGACAAACAACCGCAATTGATTTTTATGTATACTTATATAGAGAAGATAGAGAGATAGAGATTACTTTTCGGTATTGTTGTTTCTTCAATTGTTTCTGTTATAAAATAATGGTCAATTATGAACTGTTAAGCTGTCGCCAAGCATCAAACAGTGTATTTCGGAAGCAGTCCTTGAGAGCCAGTAAAATTACAGGCACATGAGACTCAACTACTGTAGGTATCTCTCAGGGTGCAGAACAGTTCATCATTTGTAACGAAATTCATCTGTGATAGGCAGAGGTTACCGCTTAACATCAGGTAGGACTCGTGCTTGTTACGTCACAATGAAATAAAAAAATATACCTAATCAAATGCTACAATATAAAGACAATTTATGTTCGTTTTCATGTTCTTCTCGCCTAATCTTTATTTTTATTAAATGTACTCCTTATATGATAAACATTTTCCTGCTAAACCTAACGAAGATTATTGGCTGTACTATCAGTACTAATATTATAAATGTGGAAGTAACTCTGTCTGTCTGTCTGTTACGCTTTCACGCCAAAACTACTGGATCGATTTGAATGAAATTTGGTATGGAGATAGTTTGAGACCCGGGAAAAAACATAGGATAGTTTTTATCCAACTGCGCAAAAAGAGGTTAATGTTTTTGCGCGATAACCGTCATAAACGCGGGCGGTGCCGCGCCCGGAAAGCTAGTACATAATATACTACAAAATATCTTTATATTATTCAACGTTCACAGCTTTTTTGTCATTAGATAATACAATATAATAGTTAATATAATAATAATATTTTGTTTTTGCATTTTGCATTGTTTGTTTGTGTCACAAATAAAGAATTTTTCTTTCTTCTTTCTTTCTAATAATTATTATATGAACTATTATAATAATTATTATAATATAATAATTAATATAATAGTTTTCTTTAGAGGTTATCTTATATACTCTTGACATCACATTAGAAACCTCTAAAATTATCAATGTTTGTCTACTATATTATGCATGTATACATATAAACTTTCCTCTAGAATCACACTATCAATAAAAAAAAACGCATCGAAATTCTAGTAATTTGTATAGTTTTGAAGATCTAAGCATACATAGGGACAGACATACAGTGGGAAGTTACTTTGTTTATACTATGTAGTGAAGTCGCGTGTGTGTGTGTACTAGACACATAAACGCACTTGTTACTTCTGAAACACCAATTCAGACGCTTTAACTTCAGATGTTCCAGTGTTGCCTATAAATGAACGATTGTCACTGTTCATCATTGATTGTGTTGACTAAGTGCGAGCCGCTGACCGCACAATGCCACATAATATATCATAGTACTAAAACACAATAAATTATCGTTGTCTAACATTAACTGCTATACGCCATCTATGATTGAGGGATGGAGGTAACAGGGTATGTAAACGCAAAATGGTGATTGTAGCTTAGTCAGGCTTATTGTATCAGTGAAACACAAAAGTTTTGTTGTGGCTTGGTGCGCAGCTCTATGTATATACAATTTAATTTAAAAGGTAAGCACCTCGGGCGTGGATCGAACCCGCATCTTCTATAAAGAAAGATGCTGGATCGAATAGGTTCCGTAACCAGATGGCAATATAGAGGCCTATTATAATATCACTCTGTCTGTCCTTAGCCTCTAGATCGTGAACGGAATGAATTACAAACCTGAAATTTTGATATTTTGTGTAGATTTTACCTCATATCTTACTGAATATTGAATAAGGTGTATACATTCTGCATGGTGGAAGGGTATTTTGCAAATGGCCGCCTTGCTAGCGACAACGCTCAAGTAGAAAATCTGCCGCCAAGCACCTAACGGTGTATTCCGACAGCTGTCCTTGAGAGCCAGTAAGTCAAGGGCATGTGAAGGGCCTTTCGCTCGATAGTACGGCATTTTGAGAAAGTCCTCATTACTAGCCCTTACAAAATCTGCTGTATTGCACCTAATGGTTCAGGCAGTCATCTTTGAAAGCCAGTAATTCTAGGTTAGTCTCAATAACATTTTTGGCAGCATCATCCATCATTTAGCTTCAGATGAGTTAGTATTTAAAGGCTGCTATAAAAAAACATGCTGTCATGCTATTATTCACGGCAACTCTTTGGTTATCATTCTTATAAAAAAAATCTCAATTATCATTCAAGTCACTCTTTGAGTACATGTTTTATTTGTGGATTTATTCACAAATACAACATGTACCCATAGAGCAATCGGTGAACAAGATTGAATTGGCTCAATTTTGCGGGTAAATTCGAAAGCACTGAGATTTTCATCAGTGTGCCATTGTTCACAAATAGTGAAGAGATAGGTTTATCGATAAAATTATCGATAGTCTTAACTCTCTGATTTTTAATAATTCGTTTACATCCGCTGTCAAATTTGTATCGAACAAACCGCAGTAATTGGCGGTTGTGAAACGTAAGTAGTCTTCACGCTGTATCTACCGAAGGTTTAAAGCACAAATTGACTGGAACCGTTTTTTAACATCAAAACATAGAACCGTGAGTTTAAAAAGAAATGATAGATAAAAATATTCCATGATTTATTTGAGCATTTGTAGTTTTTCTTAATCGATCAACTATTAAGCCATGCTGTGGCCATTACACGAATGTGTAACTGGTAGTGCAAATATTATTACGTGCTTCCGTGCTAAGGAGGGCTGGTTTAGTTGTTCTCTTAAGATGGCAGTAGTTATAGCCTTTTATAAATGCCCGCTTGTTTCGCTACCATCCTAAAGTAGTAACTCTGTTGTACCTAAAGCAACCATTTAGGTAGATGATGACGCAGACAGATGATGATGGTGCTTTCCAGAAGCTGTCCTTGAGAACTAGTTCCCATTTGAATTTGTTGGCCAGAAAAAAAGCCTAGTGTATCGGTATTAAAAAAATATATAACGGGCTAGACAAAATTACCACAGATCTGTTCAGATATGAAAGCGCGTCTCTCCACAATAAATTATTGTATTTGTATGGGTATGTTTCGTTTGTACTCGACGTCTTAGCGTGGATGTAAAAGTGATAGTACATACCGCAAATTATGAAATATGATCGATTGGGTTGGCAGTTGTAATTACATGTACACCCAAATAATATTAACGCGCCTTTGTGAGAAGAAGATCTGTACTAGCCACTAAGTATAGAGAGAAAAAACACTAAGTATAAATATGTGACACATATTGGTTAAAAGATTGGCAAGTACGCAAAATAGTTTTTTTTATGTATACGTACGTACCATATTTGCAATGAAACCTGCCACCATTTATTACGAATCGTATAGATATTGTTCAAATGTCTGTAATCGACCAAAGTCAACTATAAAAAAGTCTACAATAGGCCAACATCAAAATTCACACGTATAAAAACCAATTAACCTACATCGTTACGTCACTATCATACAGTCAGTGCCGCCAACCGTTATATCATTGAAATTAAACACAAAACGTTGGCGAAAAGCAGTTTTTGTGATGAACAACAATAGCACTACATTTAGAGCTCATCAGGGTAAATGAACTTGTGCTTCCTAACTGTCAGTTTTGACTAGTAGTGTCTGGTTTTCGCGGTTTCAGTTACTAGTTTAGTCATGGTTCTTGATTCTGATTTCACAAGGATTTAGAGTACCATTCGTTTCGATGGATAGACAAACTTCTGCACTGTCATCTAGCTGGAGATGTATCCGGTTGGGCAACGTGGAAGAATCGTGCCTCTGTCCACCACGACCCTGTGGGATGTCCTTCTGTGAAAGTAAAGTTGACCATAAAAAAACCAGAATGTGGCAGTAGTGCCTTCTGAAGAACATATATATTACATATGATAAAATTAGGTGACTAGGCTTTGAAATTTTCATTTTCAAGCGTGGGTTGTATAGTTATTACTATAATTTTAGCTGTCCGTAGCAAAATTTTACGTTGAGACGAAATAAAATCACGTGAAACGTAGCGGTCTAGACACTTATGTACCTATACCATTCATTTATACACACTTTATCATTTAATATAGTGTATATTCATATTTATGCGAAATGTCAACACTAACATAAGATCAATGTCAGCTGAAAAAGGAATGACATACTTTGTACGGAAAACATAAACCAGTCAGACTAGACAAAATAATACAATTATGAGAAAAATAAATGAATTGATTTTGAGTGTATCATGCCATTATTTCCACGCTTGACTTATAAGTCAGACTACAATATATCAAGTGTAGGATGCATTATCCTATATTTTGAGGTAGTTGGTATAGCTAACTGTTGCCGGTTAGATCGGATACGGTTAGCAAAACTAGCTTCGTTTAAAGAACCCCAGTTGAAACTAGTTATGTGTTAACATACATCGGATATTGCCTCATTTGTATAGACCCATGTATGGTGTATGGGGTTTTGAACACGTTGCATTACGTTGGATGTAATCAGGAAATGTCTAAAAACAATTTAGTGGAACAGTTGAAGGATATCATCACATGGCTGTACTGTGACGACTTTTTGTCCATGTAAAAGTAAACATTTGACCACAATCTCACCGTCTCACCTGATGGAATGTAACAAAGTGGTCGTACAGCATTCTTGTTTAAAATGCATCTATTCGATCTCGACTGGAAGATCTCCGGGATAATATAATTGACAGGAAGGTATTACATTCCTTTGTTGACTTTAAGAATATAAAGTTAGGCAATAATCCACAACACTTTGCAGATCATTTTGTTACTCTTGTCCCGTTCATTTGTGGTCGGAAAACCATGACTTCTAACAACATAAAAGAACCAGAACCTACACAAATGTTTTCGCTAACATTACACAGGACAGTACTGCTAAAAGTTTTGGCTTCGGCTTTATTGCCGGAGAATGCTTTCATTGGTAGTGCACCAGCTACCTTTCAGGTAGCGTCAGTTAAGATCATGGTGCCAATGAAAAGCAACACACCACTCGCATCTTCGTGGTTCTTAGCATGCTAGTCATGCCTCATCTTTACTAAGGTACCTTTTAGGACATTCGTCAAGAAAATATAGAACTATATGTATACAAGAAGCTACCATACCATATAGGGCAGCTACAATAAAAACGTCAATGATCAGTGTAAATATAATTCATCAAAGGTTTTTATATAATATAATATTGTAAAATGGATCTTCTCTCAGAAATAGGTCCTTTGAAACATCGTTTCAAATGCCACGCCTCCGTTTGACAAACACACTAATTATTTTCAGTCGCTTCTTGGAATCTTTAAATTACTAGCTCCGTATGAACGGAGCATTAATATTTCTCTTTGGCTAGACGAACAAAAACTTTATGACTTAATTTAGTTTGAATTTCGTGCGAATCCAAATCTGAAATGAGTCTCTTTATCGTACGATGTTAGTCATTTTAATTATCTAGATGTAATGTAAGTTATTTGGCGTTCAAGTCGCTTTGATTTGGCCAATTTGTTCTGGTTGTTTATTGATAGAAGTGAATCGCTACGGGTCATTGGTTTGGTTGAAAATATTCGAATCAAAAACTGGTTTCTTAGTTTCGTAAATTATTACAACTAGACCAACTTCGTTGGCACTAAAATACCGGATTTAAATCGCAAGTTTGGTAGACGAAAGCAATTGTAATAATATTTTTAAAGTAAATAAGTGACGAAAGGGACATTAACTTATATTTTTTATGTGACGAGCCCAGCTGATGTTAAGCAGACTACTAACCTCTGCCTATAACAAATGCATTTCGTCACAAGTCACGAATTGCACTGCACCCGACACCTTGAGACATAGTTGTTAACAGAAAGCGCTGCTGCCCACCTTCTGGTGTGTTACCCTTAGTTTCCTCTTACGACACCCATGGGGAGATTAACAATCTGTCCCGGCACCCCACTGGCATAAGACAACACGTGAGAAGAAAATTTTAACAAATATAATCCTCTTTATTTAAAAAATGCTCTAATGTAGTCTTTTTGTTCATTTTTAACCGACTTCCAAAAAAGAACTCCTTTCTCTTTTCGTCTGTTTTTTTTATGTTTGTTACCTCAGAACTCTTGACGGGTGAACCGATTTTGAAAATTCTTTTTTGTTTGTAAGCTGATGCTTGTTGTTTGTCCTATTTTAAATTTCGGTCAAGCCGTTTTTGAGTTACGCTCCAATAACTGAAAAATATTCACCTATCTTGATGATATTATAGTCGTTGATAATGAATGAGAATCGATCCCGTAAGTAGCAAGGGTTACTAAAATGAGTGACAAAAAATGTTTACCAAAAAATGGAACCGATTCAACACCCAAAAGTGTGAAATAACTTGTCGAAGTCGGTACCATGAGCACAATTTTCTGATAATAGGTATTTGAACTCTCATGGTACCGACTTCAACAAGTTATTTCACATTTTTGGGTGTTGAAGTCGGTTCCATTTTTTGGTAAAAATAATTTACACCGACAAGTGAAAATGAGAACATTAATATAGTCAAAAGCTCGAAGCCAATGAAATACGCATTATTAATGATAAAGGCTCGTCAGATCTCACTCAAATTCAAACGGGACCACATGACCAGCACCAGCTTTCGAATATAAAAATAAATTAAACAAAACTATGTATAAAGATCAGTATGGGTACGCATTGTAAAGAGTTATTGGGCAAAACACACAAAATCGACCCAATTTCTTGACACATATTATTAAGATAATATGTTAATATGTTTAATTTTTAATTTCCTAAAGATCTTGTTTTAGAATTGATGTTATTTTGGTAACATTTTTTACTCAAATATGCTACAAATTATTAATAATTATTTAGAACTTCTTCAAATTTTCATGTTAAAGGTGAAAACTTGTGATTGGCCCAGTTTTTACCTTGTAAATTTTCCGATGAAAATAAAATAAATAAAAAAAAATGTCGAATTGAGAACCTCCTTCTTATTTGAATCGGTTAATAATTTAAAATTTTTGTAGTAATTATACTAGTTAAAATTGTAGTATTTATACTAGTTTATGGCTTTTAACGTTCAATAATTATCGACAATATTTCATTGCAGCGTGCACATCCCTAGCAAAATCATGTTCGTTCAAAATTCGATTATGAAATTCCTGAAACTTTGAACAAGAGAACAGGGGCTATGTTGTACTCAGCTAACTTAGCCAGTCTAATAACTCCCTCCAACTTAATTTAAACCGATGAACAATGATTTCTGAATTTTCATGTTACATATTATGTACTTTAAAATATAACTAAGAAGTAGACAAAATTTAATTTCGTAACTTTGGTGCTGTATCTGTTATGTTTTTACACGACTGCCTTAAAAAGGAGTGTTATGTTTTCAGGGTTCATGTAAGTATTTTTGTGAGTTTCTTTATTACACCATAACTTCTAAACGGCTTAACCGATTGTAATGTATAGGATATCATTAGATTTGTCTTGATATTGCAAGTGACACTAGGTATATAAATAAAAAAAAAACAATATGGCGGATTTAAAACGCCCTATTGTGAGATAAAACATTAGTTTTCTTCGAATCCTGTTATGTGGGGAATCAAAATGAAAGCCTTTAAAAAACGATTCCATAAATATACAGAACCTGCAGTTTTAATTTGAATGGAACGATAAAATGTTTAACAAAAATAAATAATTTGTAGTCGGGTTTTTACTTTTTTTTTACTAATTTATACATGTTGTTACCATGTTTAACCAACTTCGAAAAAAGGAGCAGGTTCTCAATTCGTCTGTCTTTACAAATTTTGCTTATGTTGTTAACCTGTAACTGTTAGTCTACTAGAAGACTTCTAAAATGTTAAATTAATACTATTGAATATTAGTATTTTATACAGCATCTAAGATAAGATGCTTGGTTACAGATTTTCTACTTGAAAATGGTAGCCATGATATTTTGCTAATACTCTGCCCGATGCAAATGGTGGAGTTTTCAGGCCACCCGAAGGCCTCTGAAATGTTCTTAGCGGCTGCCATCCTATATAAGGCACCAAACGGGATCGACGGCTTAGCGTGCCCTCTAAAGCACTCGGTAGTAAGTGCCTTTAACGGTCACCCATTTTGATATAGTTAGACCACAGATGACAGAATTAGGCCAATATGTTACCCCAAAAAATATCAGCCTGCCTTTAAGTCCGAACTCACACCTTTCGGTCCGGGCCGAATCTTATTGAGAATCAGGGTACCTTGAGGCTAGAATCTAATACAAAATGTAATGCTTGTTTCACACACGCCCGATTCTAGCCGGTAAACATGACTAGCCAGGAAGAAACCGGCCAGCGGGAGAGTGGCCAATGCCCACACCGGGCAGCAAGAGGTGCCTACTTCGTATTTACTCACACACAATCCGATCGCAACCCGGCCCGGTTTCCGCAGCGTCTATCCATTCTCAACTCTGTTTATTAAAATGTTGGACTCACTAATTTGATATTGTAAATGAAATTAAATACTTACACTATATATAATATATCTATACCACAAAATATTTACGAATATGTATCCATAAAAGCATCTCTTCTTTCTAAAAACCAAAGTAACAGTGCTTTACAAATTAACCATAACGCAAGACCACTCACATCTAAGATGAAAATTAAAAATTGGCTGAACCGGTAGGTGTAAGGCGGCAGGTTTCCAATTCTACCTATAGTATGAATAAGAATCGGTCCTAGAAGTGTAAGCCCACACTAATGCTCAAAATAGTAAACTCTTGTAATATTTAGGAAGACGCCTGCACGTTGCACGTCACGCGCGAGATTTGGAGCGTGACGTGTGCGAGTGACGGGACAGGGTTGGCACGCGCTCAGGAGAAACGGACTGAATGTTTGATGAGATTTTGATGTAGGTAGTATTTGGTAAATGTATGGATATATTTTCTTTATATATATGTCACGCACGGTTGTGAGGAGATTCAATATCATTTAGCTGATTTTGTTAGCACCGTTAAATAGGATTTTATTTTACGTAAGTCTGTGTAGGGTTGGTACAATATGTTTCCTTCTTGTTTTATCCGATAACATGTAATAACATCGAGAAACTAAAATAATAAAGTTAGTTTTGACTGTCATTCCAAGGCAAAAAAGATCTAAGTATGAAAACGTCTATGCCAGAAAGTTATTAAAAACAGAAATTATAATATGGCTATTACAGTTTTTAACAAATTACCGGAACACTTGAAAGCTTTGGCCGGAAACAGCTTCAAATCTAGACTGCACAATTGGTTATTAGACAATTGTTAGTATTGATGTACGCCGGATCCTATGACAGAATATCTTATTGCATTATGTATTATTGTTTACCAAAATTAATAATGTATTTAACTGGTTAAATTAATATATATTTAACAAACATCTGAAGTTTTATTGATTACGTGTTCTGACAAATAAATGATTGATTGATTGTCGTTTAGAATCTTGTTAGTAGAATACTACTTATACGTCCCGTAGGACGTACATATACCCGATTGGTTGACGAGGGCTTCATGATGGTTCAAGAGCCGCTGTACACCTAAGGCGCAAGCCATATAGGATTTGGCTTTCGCGCGAGCATGGCGCGTACTTGGCGAGGACATAGTACTGAATTGATCTGATGCAAATGCGAATAAAGCGGTTAGCTACAATCTTTTGCCCGGTATCGATGTGTCGAGCATGTCCTCACAAGACCGAGATGCTATTTTTCTCTTCCAATTAAATATCAGAGGCCTAAGACGTTATTGGTACACGCAGTGCGCCAATCAGGGTATATAGGATTGCACACTATTTAGAACAATGCGAGATCTGCGGTATTATCCAAATTCCAATTTCCGGTCACACTTTATCTTGAACCATTCTATAACAGTTACAGGACATAAATATGAGGATATGTTTTTATTAATTCACAGAACTTACGTTTAATTCGATGTCGTCATGCATTTTCGCTTCAATAGCAGGTGTCAGTCACAAGCACGTGCAACTGCAAACTGGGAAGGTTTGGTCGCAGGCGCCAAAATGGCGCGTCACACGGGCGTCTGGTCCATACAAATCAATGTGTTTTAATTGAATTTCCGTGCTTTATGTATGAAATTGGAATGCAATGGGACGACACCTATGACATGCCCACGCCAGCGTCATATCCTATATGACTTGTGCCTAATACGTAGCACCAAAAGCTGCACATGTATGCTGCTCAATCGGCATGTTAAGTCCCAGTAGTGGCATATTTCAGAAAGTCCTTTAAACTATCTCCTGCGAAGCGGAGTATTAGACAAAAAGGCCCACAAAACTCCTTAACCATTTATAGTTAATACGTTAGGTACCGACCTGACTAAAGTAGAATAAGGCCAAGATGACAACGATATTTTAAAAAATAAATACAATAACATCACAGGCTCCATTTTTTTATGTAACCTTATCAATGTGCTATTTCCGGAAACACGAAAATTGCCAATGTTGGTGAAAAAGAAAGAATTTTCCAATTTTGCCGTGTTATATTTCGTGTATATTGGCTTTAGAAACTAACATTATACTTAGAGAAGATTAAAAATACCTGCATGGTGGTAGGGCATTTTGTGAATGCTCGCCTGGCTAGCTACCACCCTCAAGTAGGAAACCTGTCGCCGAACATCTAACGGTGTGTTCCGGCAGCTGTCCTTGAGAGCCAGTATTTCTAGATTAGCCTGAACATCTTCGACCACATCATCACTTTCCATCAGGTGAGATAGTGGTCAAAGGCTAATCTATAAGGCATAAATAAAACCTTTGGAAGTTATGCTTAATACGGTGATATTACGTAATATTTAGGAACGTATCTGCAGGTTGCACGTCACGCGCGTGATTTGAAGCGTGATGTGTGCGAGTGACGGGGAAACGTAGGGTTGGCACGAGAAAATGGACAAACCGACTAAGTTCCTATTGAGACTGCTGCCTCTGTTAAGTTTTTGATGCTATTTTAAAATTTAGCTTGTGTTCGTACTTTTTCCTAAAGACAAAATCAATTATATTCTATAATTTCTGAGAGTGAAACTTACGTTTATAAGCCAGTTACGGGTTTGTGACTACGTTTATGCAATCATTACTTTTGTAACATATTACTAGACGCAAGAAATATGTACAAAGTGTACGAATGCAATTGAAAATTAAAAATATCTATAACAATCAAAATCATAGGCAAATTATGCGCCCAAGGGAATGCTGACGACTGTGGTGTTTTTTTTTTATTTGCATATCGTCTCACTTTTAATCTAAATGCTAACTTGGTCTGGTACAGTGGTTCGTGAGTCGTCAATTTAAAAAAACAAACGTTAAAAAAACACCATCGTCGCTAAGTTGCTTTGGGGTTGCTAGAGCTTTCCTTAGTACTAGGAGCAATTTAACATTTCAACTTGTAAATCATAGTCTAAATATATATTTTGCGCACATTGTTGTGTAAAAAGACAAATGACAAAAAAGTATTGCTTTTTTTTATTTGTCATGTCAAACGGAGAGACACCCCTAGAACCGCTTAGTAAACGGAGTAGAGAATACACTGGTGAATATTGTAGCTGTGACTCGCGACTCGCATGCTAATGACAACGCGCCACTAACCACCTCAGAGGGCACCACTCAGAACACACGATGTGACCCAACCACTGAGATTCTATGATATATAATTGTAGTATTGGTTGAATCACTGTAGCGTAAGATGATTCGGGGGAATTTTATAAAAAAAAATGTTATGAAATCTGGTCAAGCAGTACGACCTGCACGATTCTTTTTTTTTTTTTATGCTTGATAGGTTATCCTTTGACCACTATCTCACCTGATGGTAAGTGATGATGTGGTCGAAGATGTTGTTCAGGCTAACCTAGAATTACTGGCTCTGAAGGACAGCTGCCAGAACATACCGTTAGGTGCTTGGCGACAGATTTTCAACTTGAGGGTGGTAGCTAGCCAGGCGCGCATTCGCAAAGTGCCCTACCACCATGCTGTAACGACTGCCATCCTAAGACAACAACCGGGACCGACGGCTTAACGTGCCCTCCGAAGCACGGAAGCGCTCAGTAGTAATGTCACCAGCGGTCACCCATCCAACTCATGACCGCCTTTGCTGATCAGTTCAGAATGGCTAAGTAAACTTCGCTACGAGCGCTTCAGAATTCGATTCAGGAAAATAATGAAAATAATATATATTTTACCACGAGATTTAAAATATGTTAGGTACAGGTAATAGTACAATTATTAGCTGTAGGTACCACATTACATCATATGATGACAAATTTCGTTGGTTTAATATGCTATCTCTTAAAACGATTCGAGCTTATTCACAAACTTGTATAAGATATTACACTCTTTTATTGACTCAGCTTCCCTGCTTTCCCTTATCAGCTTGAATATTAAACCTAGATTACGCCATCCTCATTTGAATTTATTAGTTTATAGTAAATAGTAACTAATACTACATCTTACAATTGCATTGTCCGAATATAACTAAGCTCTTGGAAATCACAACAATGTTGTGGATATTTTCAATCGTGGTTATTATAAATTTAAAAACAAATCGGCCAAGTGCGAGTCGTACTCGCGCACGAAGGGTTCCGTACCATTAGCTATAGGTACAACATTAGACTTCATATTTAAACCTTTTTTTTGTTTAATGTGCGCGAGTCCGACTCGCACTTGGGCAACTTTTTGTATTTGTTGTTATAGCGGCAGAAATACATCATCTGTGAAAATTTCAACTGTCTAGCTATCACCGTTCTTGAGATACAGCCTGGTGACAGACGGACGGACAGCGAAGTCTCAGTAATAGGGTCCCGTTTTTACCCTTTGGGTACGGAACCCTTAAAAGATATATTGGCAGTCCTCTCCCCCGAGAAGACACCAAGTCGCAGTCTGATATAACTTCACATTTATGATGATCCATGTCACTATAATCATTGTCATCATATTTGTGTATCAATTTTAAGTAACTTTTTTCCTTAATTTGTTTTCAACTGAATTATATATATAGTCTTACTATATGATAAGTTGCCTGATATTTTCAATTTCCGCTTGACATTTTGTGAACTTAATACAATATGAACCCATTTGACATAATAATGTGTGATTGTGATATGATAATTTAATATTATAATATTTATATTGTACCAATATGACTTTTTTGACGTTATATACCTATTTAATATATTTATGTATAATTGTGATATTATAATTTATAAATGTAATATTTATATTGTAGCCCCTTGACATTTTGAATTTATTTTATTAATTATCATGATCTACGAATTATTTGTATGTATCATGAGTTTTGGCTTTGTTTTGATAATAAGTGTAATTGCATTGTAAGCGTTCTTATTATAATAAATAAATAAATAAACTGGTGTGCACACATAGTTTAGGGACATTGTCCTGTCCAAAACCTTGTGTATATAGTAAATTTATAGACACTGTCCTGTTTTGTCTGCCTAATAAATAAATTAATAAACAAAAGATAACTAAAATAATCTTTATAATTCAATACGTTTGTCATAACAGAAAAAATATGTTGCTAACCAAAATTTTCTACTAGGTGGACTGACGACATCGTAAAAGTCACTCGGGTGGCCAATGGTTAAAAGCGGCTAGTAGCCGTTCATTGTGGCGTTCTATGGGGGAGGCGTTTGTTCAGCAGTGCACGTTTTTCGGCTGATGATGATGAAGGAATAGTCAATGTAATTTTTTTACCGCCGGTATGCCTTTATTGACAAAATACATACAATACAAAGTTACTACACTGAAAATATTTAGGCAACCCAAATACCACTACAGGCCTACAGGTGGTCCAAATGCTCCAGCACAGTTAACAACCTTATATACTCCAATGGAACTGACTTCAACACTTAAAAGTGTAAAATAATTTGTTGAAGTCGGTACCATGATAGTTCAAAAGTACCTATCATAGAGATATAAAATACTATTTGTTGTATTGCTTTCTCTTTTCTGTATTATCACAATATGGTGCGCATGGTACCGACTTCGACATGTTATTTCACAATTTTGAGTGTTGAAGGCGGTGCCATTTTGAGGTTAAAAAAAATATCACACTTTATAGTGACCCTTGCTACTTACGGGATCGCTTGTCATTCACTGTCAATGATCATCAAGTTAAGAAAACTCTTTTCAGTTATTACTTACAGTAACTCAAAAACGGCACGACCGATTTTGATGAAATTTAAATAGGACCACACGGGCAGCAATCGCTTTCAAATAAAAATCATCAAAATCGGATCACCTAGTCGAAAGTTCTGAGGTAACAAACATAAAAAAAAGACGTGTGGCACTCGGAGACTACCGCGGTAAAGCTATTACATAGCATTTTTATCAACTTATGCAATTACAAATCTCGACACGTTAGTTGTCAAAACCTTTTTTTCTGCCAAAATTTAGTTCCTTTTACGCACTGTAGAGGCGCTGATCAAATATAGTATCACCGCTGTGCCGTTCGGAGTGGGGGGTGTTAGGTTATTTTCGTTACGGAATTTCTGGATTCGGTCTCCACGCTCAAGGCCCGCGATATAAGCTATGCAATAGCTTCTTTCAAATTCAGAACCATTATTATTTCATGCTTTTTTAAGTCGGTTGAAAAGGCGCTCCGTTTCGCCCTTAGGTTACGGAGCCCTAAATAACAGCCCTACATTCCCCCGTTAGTCAATAACAGTGCCAGTAACTATTAACTATTCTGCGACAGTACTTTGAACTTCCAACATGCATCATTGACTGTCAGTCATCGACCATTGATGATTGGTTTCGGCCATTTGTTTGTTCACTGCCATTCATTGTCATGGTCTCTGCTTGTCATCAGCTTCTGACTCTTATCCCACTGGCCTGGGGTCGGTAACACAAATATTCGAGAGTAATGCCGTCGCCAACTCACTAAGTAGTTTCCGTGTTCATGTATCTCCTGTTTTTGAGAGTTGCTAACACCAATATAAAATACTCTTTCTAATAACAAATTCTCTTGGGAATTCTCATTGGTAGTTTATTGGCCATTTGGGCGCAAAATGGTAATGAACTGTGTTGTCTGCCTACTGTACAGCAACAACCTAAAAATACTTCGACGCAACAAGTATAAAATCATAAAAAAGGTAAAAAACACGACTGCAATATATTTATTTTCGTTATGCTATTTAGCGTTCCATTGAAATTAACAGCAAGTTTTATATATTTATGAAATCGCTTTTAAAGCCCTTCATATTGATAAGTCACTCGATGGGCATAGAAGAAATATTTTTTTTTCTCCCAATATGGCGTCTTAAATGTGCCAGTGTGTTTTTTTTAGTATTATGTATCTAGTGTCACTTGGGTTATCAAGACGAATCTAATGATATATCATACATCAAAATCGGTTAAGCCGTTTAGAAGTTATGGTGGAATAAAGAAACTCACAAACCTACATACATGAACCCTGAAACCTAACTCTACTTTTTTAGGCAGTCGTGTAAATAGTGGCATGCTGTATATTTGACGCATTTATTTCTATAGTTTTTTTACGATATTCAAAGAGAAAGATATTGCATAGTACTGACTGTAGCCTGTTTCTTAAGCCTGCACCGAGGCAGCGATACGTAATTGTGGTTAATTTGATCCCTTGCTGCATCTTTATTTCTTAATTTTGAGTTATGTAATTAATATATATTAAATTTAAGGATTCATTCTATAAATCATACACTCTGGAAACACTTAAATTTACTTAAAATTTTCTCGATTGAAAAAAATCCAAAGTTACATCTAAAAAACGAAATAAACCCTTAGTACGGCGTAAATACTTAACGGAGAGTCATCCGTATTTGAATAATAATAAAAACAACATGTTTTCTTTAACGTATACACATACAATTTTTCAAATAGGTATTTGTTTCTATTATACGAAGGAAATACTCAAATTCACGCATGTTCCGCCCATTTTAGTCAGAGCCGCGATGCTTTGTCCCTATCCGCTTTAGTAATCCTTCGGCCGTCGGACGGGGACGGATGCTGTTGGCGTGATTTACTTACGCACACATACGCGGCGCGCCTAAAAAGCTCGGTGCGCCCTTAAGCCGGGAGCTGTACAACTCAGAAAATATTAAAATCTCATTAAGGAAACCCGTCAGATTTTGGTTAAGTTAAGGTACTTTGTGCGCGTCAGATGGTAAACCCTTTCAGCCCATCTTTTCTTCCAAGAATGTTTAATTTTGTCCGAAATACCAATCGCAGGATTATTAAATATTTACTTACATTAAAAAGTTATTAAAGCTCTTGTGGGTAAACTTAGGGGTTGTTCGTTTTTGTTGAAATTTTTTGCGTGGTTGAAATAATTCAAAGTGGTTGAAATGGATGTAAAAGTCTATGGACTTTGCCACGTTGGATCTGGTATACCCTGGTCATCCTGGTAGAAGACACCTACTTCGAGCGAAGATCACCGCAGCAACACTAGACCGCGCTGCGTTCCCTTTGAATAGAATTTTGAATATTTACATCGAGCAAAGTAATGAAAAATATGAAATAATTAATTACAGGCACAAGATACTTTTAACATCATGCAGATGGGCCTCTTGCATGCACCGTAACTAACGATATATTATTTTTGTTTTTAATATTCATTAAGAAAACTTTCATCTCAAAATGTTTTGACTAACAGAAGTCAACTCTAAGAGGTTGTTAGCAATTACAACAAGATAAAGAATTTCTCGTTCAATACAATCCCCAAAGTATAATTATTTTAATACTCCAGACCCTTCATTAATCGACGGAATTGTCGCTACTGGGCTTCAAACAATACAAATCAAAGACATCAGTTTACACAGCCCTTAAGTAGCGGTATGGTGCGCAATATCAGCAAATTAAATTATCCGCCTTAAGGGCTTTACTGTACTCAAATTCGATTGGACTTTACTTAAAAGAAGCTTTCGCTGAAAGTATTAAAAATTTGTTATAAATTTACTGAGAAACTTCAGAGACTTGACTAAATTAAATTACTTAATAATACTTGTCTTTGTCTGTTTTAAATTTATAGCTGATAGCTTTTGTTCATTATCTCACCTGATAGTAAGCGATGATGTGGTCAGAGTTGTGTTCAGGCTAACCTAAAATTACTGGCTCTCAAGGACAACTGCCGGAACACACCGTTAGGTGCTTGGCGACGCGAGGGTGATTTCTACTTGAGGGTGGTAACTAGTCAGGCGGGCATTTTTATAATGCCCTACCACCATGCTATAACGACTGCTATCCTAAGACAACATCCGGTAGGGCCAACGACGGTTTAACGTGCCCTCCGAAGCAAGTACACGCTCAGTGCACTTGCTTCGGTCACCACTAGCGGTCACCCATCCAAGTCAATATCGCGAAGGTCGTTTCTTAACTTAGCTAGCTGATCGGTTATAAATTCGAACTGAACTGAAGTTTTGTTATATTGTATACCAGGTTATATTTCAAACAATACGAGCAATATTGTTTAAACTCGTGAATTCTATGATCTTATTGAATGGTTACCAAACAAGCAATGTTTTAATTTTGCACTATCGTCCACACACTTGGAATCAACCGTTAGCAACAATCGTGCTATCGTGTGGTTTGTTTTTAAGTTTGCTGTATACCAGCAGTGGCTTTTAAAAACCTTATATATATAAGGTGGATATTAATTCATCAACAATACTGCGGGGGATGGTGTAGAATCAATAACGGAATGTGTTCCACTCATATGAATAGGTACGTGAAACAGCTTCATCTATCACTATGGCAAAACAGCTGTTTTGCCGTAGTGATAGCGTCTTATTGACATCGGGTAGCGTTCGTGCTTGTGAGAATAGAGTGAACCGCGGTTCTCGCTATCATGCTAAACGGCAACGCGCCGCGCTTAGAAAATAGTTATACTGATTTTTTGTATGTGACAATTAAACATGAGTGGAATACATTCCGTTATCGATTCTACACCATCCCCCGCAGTATTGTTCATGAATTAATATCCACCTTATATATTGTGAGAATGACGAAGAGAAGAACGAACTATTGGCGTTCCTTTACAAGAATCGTCAAGTAAACAAACATACATTAAACTACTAATTTACGTGAAAGATTTACGTCATTTTTTTATAATTGTTTCCCTAACTATAATATGTTCCCGCAATATACTTTAAACATAAAAAATATTCTACAAAATACCTGTAATGGAATGCCTTGTATTTAATTTTACGAACGATGATATCACTGAGCTACGAGCGGGAAAACTGCCGCAGGGTGGTCAGGTACTCTATATTAAGTAGAAAAAATACTCCCAAAACCACATCCGTAAGTACACGAATTAAATTATAATAACGAAACTAATTAAAAGGTGAAATGTATACAGAGGCGTCTACCCATAATCCTAATTTTATTTATTAAACTTAACAACACTTAGCACAAAATAACTTGCATTGAAATGAAACACAAAAAGTTAACAGTAAAACTTTGCCATTGTTGCTCATAGTCAAAGTAAAATCTAAACCACGAACCAAAGTAACTTAAAAACGGCAGACATCCACTTATTAATCAAAAGACATTCTAAGCTCCTTAACCCTAAATGCATTTAGAAATAACCTTGCAATTTCGCAGACGTCCTTGCAAGGGGCAACGCCTGCAGTGTTGTTCAACCCGTCTGGCATTCTGTTCAACTCTTACATACCTAATGTAATGTGACGGGCAGTTTGCATGTAAGCTTATCTAACTAACCTGGGATTGAAATTTAAGCAGTTTAGATTGTTAGTACATTTATTTGTGAGATTAGACGTCCAAGAGTTAAACTTTATCGCTAGCATATGAGGACTACCCACCGATTGCCTAGGAGCTGTTTGTAAGTGGTGATGTGATTATGATGAATAAACTAAGCCAATAATTGGAATGACACTCAAGGAGAGATCGAATCCAGGGTTGTTAGTAACGCTTTATGCCACTCGACTATTGAGGTTATCAAACAGCAAGCGAAGATGCCCGGTTAAATATGTGGTTAGCCTGTTTGTAGTATGTCGCAGTCGGTAGCACCACAATGCCAGACCTAGGCTGTTACAGACGGTGTTCTTCCTAAGAAGTGAATATTGCTCCAAAGTAATCAGAAAAGAAAGACTAAGTGTAAATTCGGCCTCGCTTTGCTAGGATTTCGAATTGCAGTAATTCCCATGGGGTGCCGCACTAGAGGCCAGGATGCCTGCCAAGCGAGGACCAAACGCCCCTAATGGCGAAGGTACAGAGTACAACTCTGGAAATAACAATAAATAGACTTCGCGCGTGACCATATCGTGACCCTCGTGATCGAGTCACCTCGTGACCACGGTCGGTGCAACCTGATCGAAACGTCAACCTGAGGCAAAGTCTCATTTTAATATTTAATAGTGCGCTACTAGGTCCGTTGTTTAGGCCAAACATGAATCTCATTTGCGAAAGTTTAAAAAAACTCAAATGTTTTAATGTTTTTCCATTTTCCATCTGCTATTCACCACTTTATCTCTGAAATCTTTTTGAAAACTAATTTCGAATGTTTTTACAGCAAAAATCCTAGTATTTTCTCGTTAACTCTGGTATTTTCTAGTTCAATCCAGTATTTTTCTGTTAAATCCTGAAACTAGATGGAAACAGATAGTGTTGTTCAGTTTTATTGTGAGGTCGCTTTACAGAGGTGATTGTATTGTTGAAGAGGAGACATACGAGGCATAAAAATGATGAGCAAACGAGAAGGTTAATCACCAGATGTTTAGTTTCGCGGCTTCTTTTATAGTAGGGATAAACCACAGTGTCGAATACCTGCAGTCGCAGGTTCGCATCTCGCTAGAAGCCAATTATTATAACATCTAATCAGAATTTTTAATAATCTTTACATCATAGACCATCCTACAAGTTATACGTTACCACCCTCAAGTAGAAAATCTGTCGCCAAGTACCTAACGGTGTGTACCGGTAGCTGTCTTTGAGAGCCAGTAATTCTAGGTTAAGCGTGTTTACACCTTCGACCACATCACTTACCATCAGGTGAGATTGGTCAAAAGCTTGGCTAGGTGCAATAAAAACAAAGTTTAATTGCTGCGGACGAAGCCACGGCAGGAGGGCTATAGCTGAGTGTTGACTATGACTGGATCACATTATATTGATGTTCTTTATGCCAGTGTGTATCACCCACCCACACGTTGGTGTCTAGACGACGGGGTATAGCTTTAATTTAACTTTTCTACTTTGAGAGCTTTAGTTTTAATCCTTTGTGGGTATGTGTGGATTCTGAGTAGTTATGAAACAAACAATGATAGGTGTATAGCTGCCTCTATTCTGTGACGGTGATATGACTATAACACTTTGTCATCGTCCTTCCCTTATCCTAATAATATGTAGTCGGTACGGTCACGGAAGGTGTCTTCGCTTACAACATTATACAAAAATTTTTTTTTATTAAAAAATGGTACTGACTTCAACACCCAAAAGTGTGAAATAACTTGTTGAAGTCGGTACCATGATGGTTCAAAAGTACCTATTATCACAATTTTTTTCAATCTTTTTAGTGACTCTTGCTGCTTACGGAATCGATTGTCATTCATTCTCAACGACTATATAATCAAGATAGGTACATATTTTTCAGTTATTGGAGTGTAACTCAAAAACGGCTTGACCGATTTTGATGAAATTTAAAATGGGATCAAACGACAAGCCTCATTTTCAAACAAAAAAAAATAATTTTCAAAATCGGTTCACCCAGGCAAGAGATCTGAGGTAACAAACATAAAAAAAAGATTTAGAAAAAAAGATTAAGATTTATTTATTTATTTCCATACATACATCTATCTTTACAGGTACACACTATATATTTTTTTTTTGGTATCTAATTCCTAATTTTTTTTTTACCGGCGGTATGCCTTTATTAAACAAAATACTATGAACTATATACAACTCTACAGCTACTACAATAAAAGCATTTAGACACCTATAAGTCATAGCAGACTCATAGGCAGTCCAAATGCTCCAGCCCACTCCCAGTTGGCAGCGTGCCCAGCATTGCCCCGTTGAATTGCAATGCTTATTCGTTGAGCCAAATATGTGCCAGCATTTTGATCACGCGTCGCATCGACCAAGCGTTCAGATAGGTTTTGGAAAATACGATGAGCTCCCGGTCCCCACGGACCCAACGTCTCTACACCAAACGGCTCAAATATGTAACCCATACCGAGGTTAGCATATTTGCGCCGCTTGAGTTGCTCCGCCGAAGTAGCCGCAGCGCCAGCCCTCACGTTGGTTTCAGAAAGATGTGACGGCGCTAAAGTGTCCACGCACGTAGCGTCCCACACTAAGGGCCGTCCTAACTTCCACGGAACCAGAGTCATGCCGTCAGGTCTTTTACCATCGTCACGCATCAGACCATTCGGTTCGAGAATAGCTGGAACATTGGCGCTGGTAAAAGCCCGGCGAATGATATCGTTAAGGCTGGCGTGGCGGGAAATTCGACCAGCACTTCGAGAGCAGGAGAGGCCATGGTGACCGAGTTGATCAACTGCAGTACCACACTGGCAGTGATGTGCAACACAACACCTTGCACCCAAGCGTAAGCTAATAGCTAGACGAAAAGCGGATGGATCTATAAGGCTACCAGTTTTGTAAGAAGGAATGGCCTGTAACCAAAGACCGGATTTCCACACAGAAACAGCGAGAATACGAGCACGATCTGCGATGCTAGAACACGTATTTAAAAGATCTTTCCGTGTTAGCTCGCATAGGGGCCGATCCCACTGTTTCTGAGATGACAAAATTTTTGGGAATTCAGTATTTGGACAAGCCAGTCTCCATGTGTTTTTGGCCTCAGCCAGATATGCTACATCGAAAGAGCCTAAAGATCGTGCAAGAATTTTTTCTACTAATTTGTGTGTACTGTGTACAGAAGACAAAAAAGCTGGTAATGCCACACTAGAAATTTTGCGTATCCCTATGCCCCCCAACCTCACAGGGAGGGAAGCTTGTTATTATATTTTATATTTATATTTTATTTTTATATTTATTATATTTAAATTCCTAATTCCTATTACACAGAACATGTAATGCGACTTTTGTAAATTCGCTCAGATCACAACAAAATAGGTCCACTTGTTCCGCGATAATGTTGATTAGATCTTTTTTGGAAGTCGGTTAATTATAGCAAAGTCGCTTGAGGCACTCAGTACAATGCTCTGCGATCTCAGTAGTTTCCCAGTAGGTGTTGCTTATAGGCTAACCTTTGACCACTATCTCACCTTATGGTAAGTGATGATGTGGTCTAAGATGTGGTTCAGGCTAGCCTAGAATTACAAAGGATACTTTCCATCATCATCACTTTGCATCATTGAATGCGTGGGAGAAACCAGTGGGTAATTGTTCACAGCGTTCATTTTCTTATATTATTCTTCTAAGTTACTGGCATCACTTGTAATTAATGTGGATGTTTTCAATTTATTTTCATTTTGAAATAACTGGGTGTCTAGAAAAAGAAAAATGCGTTTTCTCCGGCCATTAATAAAAATTTACAGATGAAAATAAGTTGGGACATCTTTAATTTATAACTAACTGAAACTTGGTAGACATTTTTGAAAAGCGTTATAAATTTTAAAAAGGGCGATTGTTAAACTTTTAAAGCTTAATGTAAACATTCAAAAGCTCTTAAGGAGAATTTACCATTGAAATTGTTTTTTTTTGTTGCTAGTCGTTTTACTATTGTACCTGTATAACTTAATAAATAATAAATAAATAAATAAATAATCATTTATTTCAGATAAAATGATGAGCAAAGGAGAAGTTTAATCACCAGATGTTTAGATTCGCGGCTTCTTTTATAGCTTAGGGATAAACCACAGAGTCGAATACCTGCAGTCGCAGGTTCGCACCTCGCTGGAAGCCAATTATTATAAGATCTATCAGAATTTTAAATATTCTTTACTTCATAGACCATCATACAAGTTATACGTTACCACCCCTCAAGTAGAAAATCTGTCGCCAAGTACCTAACGGTGTGTACCGGTAGCTGTGTTTGAGAGCCAGTAATTCTAGGTTAAGCGTGTTTACACCTTCGTCCACATCACTTACCAGGTGAGATTGGTCAAAAGCTTGGCTAGGTGCAATGAAAAACAAAGTCTAATTTCTGCGGACGAAACCGCGGCAGGAGGGCTATAGCCGAGTGTTGACTATGACTGGATCACATTACTACTCATGTTCAATAACTCTAGATAATACGAAGAATGATATATTAAACTAGGGAATACCATGATAATGTAGAACAGTAACCGAACCTGGCTACAAGCGCGATAAAACTGTATAAAATTAGAATTTCCTGCCAAAGACGTTAGTTTCTACCAAGGCATTTCTATCTTGACGGCTTCGTTGGCGTAGTGGCGCTGTCGACCGCACTGCTTTGGGTTTTTGAGGTTCTACGTTTAATCTCCGATTCGGACAGATTTAGCCGAAGAAATTCTCAGTAGCACAGTTCCGAGCCTGGATCTGTGTCTAGTAGATGGTAATACGCTCGCCACCTCTCCGATCGGACCAAAACATGCTGAACGTCTGATGATGCGTGGATGCTACCACCATTTACCTCTATATGTTGTTTTGTGTATTTATTATTTATTTGTTCTTCTATTTAACGGATTTAAAAAGTCTTTTTTACTTCACACAATACTTACTAGGCAAAAGCTATAATTCTTCCGGCAAAGGTTTTGTATAAAAAACTATGCAAAAAAATACTGCCTACAAACCGGCCGAGTTTCAAAAAAGTTCCCGCCATTTTTTGATATACGTGCCAATAGTAACGCGAAAAATTTAAAATTGGAAAAAACTGGGTAAATCCATTCGATATCCGATTTATACTCGAATGCATTGATATGGGAACACAGTTCAAATTGTACAGTAGGTCAACTTATAACAGGTTCTTTAATTAAATGGTAAGACTCAAAAGCAAGATCATATTTCTAAAAAAACAATGTTTGTAATTGAATCGATAGCTTAGCCAACATAATAATAGTAATGTTTTATTTCTCGTTGCTCATTAAATACATATCAGTACATTTCTAACAATAACACAATTTAAAGAAAAAAATAAAATGTTTTAAATAAATACAAATAAAATTTAATGGTTTTTACTGTATAGATGTCGTGTATAGCCCACACTAATAATAAATCTTGTATAGAGAGAATCTACTTCGTTCAAAAACACCCTTAAGTCTGTATCTAAGACTGTCAACGACAGTTGCTGACTGACACTTCGTTAGGTGCTTGGCGACGGATTTTCAACGTAAATAATTGATAGCTAGCAAGGCAGGCTTTTAACTTCTATAATCCAACCACCATTCTGTGAAACGTAAACCTGTCACAGCTCCGTCATGTTAACAGATTTATGGAGATATTTTGTACAGATGTTAGAAGTTAGTCTACTGTATTGTACACACTGGTTTGCATCGAATCGACATTATTGCGTTTGGCTGGACGCCAGCATTCCTGTAAACACTTGGAGTTAAATCGACTAAATCTTTCGCACAATAAATGTTAAGGCATAGGAATATAGCAGACGTGGAAATGTAGCATATCGATGCATTTCGTTTACACTTTCATTTTGCTCTCACTAAAAAATAAGAACACAAAGATAAATAAACATATCTTAGCCATTTTATTCGATATTTTTTTAATAAAAGAACGTGTTTTGGAAACGGCCAGGCACTAACTAGAAACCTGTTGAAGTTCAACTGGATCTTATCAGACGCTGAAGAGTGCATTTTATTTATTCAAATCTTAAGTTATTACGTAGATAATGTATGCCCAAAAACATAATTTGTGTAATGACTACACAAAGACGTCATAACTCAATATAACACAGAGAATGTAGACAACATAACAATGAAGAACATTTTTAGAAACTGACAATTCTTATGCAAAACAAATTGTTTGCGAGCGACGACTTTCGTGGCCACACAACAAGAGGGAATATGTTTTACCTCACAAGTTTGGAAAGGTTTTGTTTGTAATTCGACATCTGCGTGCTTTTAATCAGTTAGCGTGGAAAAACATTTTAAAATTCGAATAATTATAACAGTTCAAATAAAATAAATTAACTTATATTATTAACAAATACAGTAAGTAATTAAACACTAATTTATTATATCATTATTTCAGTTGTTTTTTTTTACCGGCGGTATGCCTTTATTAAACAAAATACTATGAACTATATACAACACTACAGCTACTACAATAAAAGCATTTAGACACCTATAAGTCATAGCAGACTCATAGGCAGTCCAAATGCTCCAGCCCACTCCCAGTTGGCAGCGTGCCCAGCATGTTTTTTTTTTTTTTCAGTTGTTTATATTGCACCTTGCATTTTCCTCACTGTAGTGAGGTGTAAAATTTTGTGTATTTCGCTCGGCAGCGAAGTTATCTTGCATCCCGTATCATTTGAAATTGCATTTGAAACCCTCAGTACGCTTAGGATTCTATTTTTGAACCATGCGCGCCAAATAACAACTTTGCAGACTTGTATAACAAATTATTTATTATATTTGTGATACTAGGCCGCAAACTTGTAATTAGCGACGAGAACACCTGAAAAAAAATTATTTCTACAACCATACATGGGTCAACATTCTCCACAAAAAATCGAAATTTTACTGAACATCAGCGGCCCGCCCCGGCATTGCACGGGTAATTGGGACTATAAATTGAGATGTAATCTATCCTACCTTGAATTTGGATCCAATTGCACACGGTGTGCATTTAAAATCGGCTCAGTAGTTTAGGAGTCCATCGCGGACAAACAACGTGACACGTAATTTTTATATATATACGCATAACATTAACACGTATGTGATAGAAAAGTCTAGAAGCATTGCAAGGCATCGAAGAGTATTGAAAGGATTTCTTTCGAGCATTGCAATGTGTGCTATGTATTCAAAAGCAAATTGAAAAATATATCTCTGCCATAACGCCGCGGCTCCACGTCCGTCGCTCCATTGCCGCTATCCGCCTGTTTGCGGTTGGCCTTACCCGCTGTTTTAATAGCCACAACGTAGCAAGAACAATGCACTGCGAGCCTCCATAACTCCACAACCTTGTACGTAGACAGAATATCTAATGAATATGAATGCTGTACCTATCCTTTACTGTTATTATCATTTTGGCAGTTAGAATAGACAATTTGCTGCTTTGGTGTATATTGTTACCGACTAACTCCGATTTCTGGGTAAATAACGTACTTAGTTTATCGTAGACCAAACTAATTATAGGCCTTTCTACTCAGAAAGAGCATGGTTTCTTTAGGTTTTATTCAACTTTTTAATTGGTGTTCAAAATAGGATGACGTTCTAAATTTTGGCTTGCACTAGATATGCTACATCAAAATAGTTTTAAGATGGCGAGAATGTTATCCACTAATTTGTATGTACTGTCTATGAACGATAAAAAGCTGGTAATGCCACACTAGATTTTTTTCGTATAAGGAGGTACCTATACCAAATCTCACTGGGAGGCAAGCTTGCACCCAAGCCCTTTCATCTATCTCAATATTCAAAACCGACACTAATGTATCTTTATAATTACTTTCCATTTATATTAGAGTTCTTAATGAAATATTTTGTTTGTATTTTTAAATAAAAAACTGAATCTAATACACATCGTTTTTTTGTTGCAGGTATGTTATGATTAAAGTGGACCGATGACATCGCGGGAGTCGCGGTAAGCTGATGGATATAAAGTACTAATAAATGTGGCCAATGTTGTTGAACAACCTGAACCTAGAATGGTAACTGGCTCCCATCATGTTTACGTCAGGTGATGACCAGTCTCTATTTTTTTATTATTTATAATAGGCTAGCCTTTGACCACTATTTCACCTGATGGTAAGTGATGATGTGGACGAAGATGTTGTTCAGGCTAACCTAGAATTACTGGCTTTCAAGGACAACTGCCGGAACATACCATTTTCTATTGAGGGTGGTAGCTAGTCAGGCGGGCTTTCGCAAAATGCCCTACTACCATGATATAACGACTGCTATCCTAAGACAACAACGGACACGCGACGGCTTAACGTGCCTTCCGAACTACTTCCTAAGCACGTGCGCGCTCGGCAGTAATTAACTTACATAATATAGCTGAGTTACAAACAATCAAGACATTTAAAATTAAAAAGAATGTCCCGAGTTTCATTCAAGCCCGCAGTATCTATATATCCAAGGAACTATTAAAAAAAAAATCGGCCAAGTGCGAGTCGGACTCGCGCACTTAGGGTTCCGTACCATTAGTTTTTAAGATAATTAAGGCCAACAATTTTTGTAACAAAGAAATAAATAAATTTGAAATTTGAAAAATTTTAAGCTATACAGTGCGAGTCCGACTCGCACTTGTCCAACTTTTTGTATTTGTCGTTATAGCGGCAACGGAAATACATCATCTGTGAAAATTGCAACTGTCTAGCTATCACCGTTCTTGAGAAACAGCCTGGTGACAGACGGACGCACAGTGAAGTCTCAGTAATAGGGTCCCGTTTTTAACCACCCAATGGTTAAAAACGGGACGGAACTCCAAAAAACGGGAGAAATGGCACCGTACCTCTATCAGGTGACCGACGTCTGAGTCACAGTAGTCTGCGTGTGTGCGTCTACTGCACGCTTGTATTCCTGTTAAAACGTATCATATACAATGGATGTGTAGCTGTGTGTATTTATGCTTGTGTTACATCTTCTCCACATTATATTGTCGTTATATTATAGCGTGCCCTATCTACCTTTTATTTTCAATCGACGTAAATACTCTTTTTACTGAATGCGGCAGCATAGAATATATAAATTAATATTCATAAGAGCGTCTATAAACCTAAAATTGGATAAAATATTTTTACATTGATACCTTCTTTATAATTTTAAGTTTTATAACAAGTTTTCATCTCAAAAACGTCAAGTTTAAATTAAAATAAATTACGAAGGCGGAAGTACTCTCAAAAATATGTTACACAACCGGAAGTACCCTCGAAAGGGCAATTTTCCCTACTAATTATGCCGGCGGCGGCTCATGCATATTCTGTGCGGTTCAAAACGTGACTACTTTTGGGATTCTACACCTAAATGGAGAAAAAGAATCCATTTATTTTTATTTTGTCGTTATCTCGAATTTTATATCGACTTCAAAAAAGGAGGAGGTGTTTTTTGTCACCGCAAATCTTTTTGTAGGTGAACAGATTTTCATATTTTTTTTTATATTCGAGTAATGGTGCTTGTCAAGTGGTCCCAATTAAATTTGATTGAGATCTGACGAGTAGTATTTGAGTTATCTGTAATAAAACGTAAAGGTTTATTTACTTTTTGGTGCATTTTTTGGTATTAGAATATTTTTTGTTGGAAGTCTATTTATTTTTTGTAAAATTTTATTATATTTGTGTGGATTCAACTTTGTTGATATATGACTTTTCTTCGTCTTCTTCTTCTTTTCATCACGTCAAGCGGGATTGGCACAATATGTAATCTCCCACTCTGTTATATTCTCTATCATCTCACTATATCCATGTTGTTTCTATACCAGAGAAACCCAATAAAACCACAACGCTTTTCGCCACAAGAGGCAGTTGAATAAAAAAAGAACGCTCCAAAAATGGCGCCCGTTTTAAAAACAAACGTAGCGTTATAAAAATAAAGTTTATTTTCCAATAAATCGTGTTCAACGGCATATGTGATGGCAGATGGTAGAAACCATTCTTTCGTTAACGTCTTTTCGATATTCGAATTTTAATATTCACGCACGACTGCTCCTTTATGTTCTTTACTCTCTGCCCGCGGTTTTGCTCGCATAGATTATATTTGGTGTGCAACGTTCTTTAAATTTATTTAAGGAGTTCTTAATCGCATTTAACTTGTTGAATACATTAGCGTTATAACAGATATTTTGTTGCTAAATACGTTTGGGGTAAAAACATTTTAATAATCATAATCGTAAATGTAATGGATGGAGCAGCGGTGGTCTATAGAAAAAGATTGGAATACGGAAAAGTTCTTATCCAATAAATATTCGAACTAATAAATAATAATCGCCCTTGTGCTTATTTATTTTTATACTAGCTTTTTTTCTTAAAAGCCTCCGACGTTTTTACTGAAATAATGCTGTGAAGTTATAGTCTGAATGCTAAATTCAAACCTACAACTATGGTTAATCTAATGGTAGAGGATTTTTCAGCAGTGGACAATCCGTCTAATAAATTACAGAATAGAATAATCCCTTATTAAAATTTTTATTCTATGTGTTACACGAATATGGATTTTTAATTAAAGTTTAGAGATTTTTAAATTTAGAGAATTGTTATATAATCGAAACCACTGCGGTATCCACCAAGACGGACTCTAGCTAAAGAAACGTATCACCTTGAAAAAAGTACACCAAATCTCATCTATGAGGCTGGAGAAGGACAACAGTACAGGGTACTGCTCTACTACTACCTCTAGTGATTAGTGGCCTCTAACGACATACAGAAGAAAACATTTTTAACCAAAAAATGGAACCTACTTCAACACCCATAAGTATGAAATAACTTGTTGAAGTCGGTACCATGATAGTTCAAAAGTACCTATTATCACAATATTGTGCGCATGGTACCGACTTCGAGAAGTTTTGGGTGTTGAAGTCGGTTCCATTTTTGGCATACATTTTTTTCTTCACTCATTTTAGTGGCCCTTGCTACCTACGGGATCGATTGTCATTCATTGTCCACGACTATATTATTAAGATAGGTCAATATTTTTCAGTTATTGGAGTGTAACTCAAAAACGGCTTTTGAGTTACTAAACTAACTTTGAGTTATTAAACATTCAAAACTTATCTGGTTTTGAATGTTATTGAATGATATTTAAATGGGACCAAACGACAAGCATCAGCTTTCAAACAATAAAGAATTTTAAAATCGGTTCACCCAGTCAAGAGCCCCCAGGTAATAAACATAATACAAACGAATTGACTTTTTTGGAAATCGGTTAAAAAAGGCAGCTAATGTATTCTCCTTCTTTCTCAAATCAGCATATGGAAGATGGGTCCTTGGCTACAGTGATTGTCGCGCCAACGTTTGTCGATCCAACGGTGTGTCGCACCATCGAATGTCGAACAAAAGATCTGTCGCGCTGTCATTTGTCGAGATGGTGGGCTGTCGAGCCACCGATTGTCGCGTATCTGTTTGTTGAAACCTTGACATGGACTACAGTATCTGTCACTGAAAAATGTCAATGGAACAATATACAACTAAAATAAAATAACAGGCAACTAATACAGGTAAATAACTCAACTATTTCTCAAGGTGACGGGCGCAGTGCAATTGGTGTGACGGAATGCATCTGTAATAGGCAGAGGTTAGTCCGCTTAACATCAGGTGGGCCTCGAGCTTGTTCCGTCACAATAAAATAAAAAAAACTATATAGATCAGCTCTATCTCCGATCCGATCTGCGTCCCCCAGCGACTCCTGCGCAGCGACGCGTGTCCATAGCGGAAGCTATCACAATTACCGCTCACCACTTCCGGTTTTGTCATCTATACATATATAATAACCGATTTGTAAGAAAGGTATTATCACATTTTACCGGACAGTGCATTTTGAAACTTCAAATATTTCGTTTTTATATTGTCTTTTGTTGATATAGAAAACTTATTATTATCAATCTTGCTCGTAAAAGCGCCATTACGCAGGTGTTACCTGTATCGAAATGTGCTTCTTTTCGCACAGGTGCTTTTTACACTCCAGTTTGGTTTTATTAAACTATCGTCAGTTTTACACCAAGAAGATTGTTGTGTTATATTCAGTTTCCTTAGAATCGAGTACATTATTGTATTAAGATTTAGGATTGTTAAATATATATATTATGACATAAACAGGAGTTTTGCTGTTATTCTATTATTACTTAGCGTCTTATATCAAAGTCAAGCCAAAGTCAAAATCTTTTATTCAATCAAGGCGTCTACGACGCTCTTATGAAGGTCAATTACAAATTTTAATATTGAAATATTCCACATTGTAGTGCCAAGTTCAGTAACAAAAATGGTATAGAGCCACTGCGAGAAGAACGGGCAAGAAACTCGGGGTCATACTTTTAAACGTCTATTAACAATGTGTTACATACTTACTATATAATAAAATTATTACAATATTTGTTTAAATTACGTAGGTGACAGACGATAGCTTGGCAGCGGCGGAATTGTCGAACCATTTTTGTTGTGTAAGTAACCAAAAATTCGTAGTAGGATTTCTTAATCAATTTGTTCTTCACGTGCAACTTTTTCCTTCTGAGAGCGTTGTAATATGTTTGGGAACTTTATTATAAAACCGTACACAATTACCTAAGAAGGGCCTTTATATAATTCACAATTATTGACTTCACAATAACACAACAATAGTTTTGAATATTAAAAAAATAACAAAGAAATCACATAGCCGTTTTTCCCGCGAAAATTCAATTCTTCAATCGACCTCTTGTTTACTTGCGTTGTCCCCGATGGGTTACCAGTTATAATTTACGATTTCTCCAACGCAAGACGGCAACAATACAACAATATGTGGGAACAAAGAGTTGCGTAACATCACCGCACGATGTTACCACAATCATGACGATACAAACCTCTTTAAATCTAATAATAACAAATATATTTTTAAAGGTATTTTAAGAAAACAATAAATAACATTTTAATGAAACACTTAAATAAATATAAAAATATATATCTAGTGAATATTCCGCCTAATTTTCCTGTTATCTACGTGACGTCACAAACGCCACGTTGCCTAACCGGAAGAATATTCAACTAGTTTCGCTTCTAAATGAAGCATCTTCAGGAGGTCTTGACTCACCGAGCTCAACGATCAAGACATGTCATGCGAAACTAGTCGGGTATTCTTCCGGTTAGGCTGCGTGATGTTTGTGACGTCACGTAGATAACAGGAAAATTAGGCGGAATTGTCACTAGATATATAATTTTATGTTTTTTAAAGTGTTTTATTTAAATATTATTTAATATTTTTTTGGATTCTTTTAAAAGTATTTGTTATTATTAAATTCCGCAAAGTAACGCCTGAATCTATCCATTGCATTATTTCTAAATACATATAATGCAACTGTAGTCAATATGTACATAAAAAATAAGTACCTTAATATCTTAAGAGTACAGTACAGTTTGTCGTAGACATCTCCACAGCAACCACAAAAAAAATGTAAGTAATTTACTCGAAGATGCCTCTTTTCTAGCAAATGAAATATTATAAAAATTGTACCTACTGGCGTTTTTATCATGTGATGTGTCGTCTATGGTTGTTCGAGTTCGTTTCGAGTTTTTAAACTCTGGACTGATTTCTTTCGTTTGACATACCCTTAGTTGTCATAAAACACAATCATAACATATTAGGACGTTGCTTAGCTTATAAAGGTTCGCCGAGGGAAGCTAGGCTACGAGCGCTTCAAAACTAGTTTACTTATAGAATTATTTAATGTATGTTCAAATCGTACGAGTCCAAAACCAAATTTCCTATAGATTATTGACATACGTTCAAACCGTACGAGTCCAATATCAAATCAAAAGCAATAATCATGTATACAGCAAAACCAGCTGGCGACCTTAAATTTTAAACAGCAATTGCGAATAGTGTCATAATGAAATAACAATGATGTCATAACAGTATGTACATGTGATTTTTGTGTGTCTTAGCCTCTTCGTGGCTTAACACAATGGGAACTTTAGCAACAATATCACTTTTGCTTTTGCAGACAATTTAAGATACAATCAGTTAAGCATGTCTCCATAGTTGACCCTTAGCATTAAGTAATTGCCCACATGTTGCTTGACTTATTATTAAAAAAAATTACTAATCGATCAAGGACTTCTTAGAAGATAAAAACTATGAAAGTGATCCGCAGAGCATGCGTTATTGCAAAAAAATATTAACCAAAAATATAACCTTAATTAACCGATTTTGATAAAATTTAAATGAGACCAAACAAGAAATTTCACAATCGGTTCACCGAGTCAATAGTTCTGAGGTAACAAACATAAAAAACGGACCAATTGAGAACCTCCTCCTTTTTTGAAAGTCGGTTAAAGACAAGTATCTAATTTGACTATGCAGCTTTTAGAATCTTTGTTCTTAGAACAAGTGCATAGGCAAACTGTATTTTATTTAAAATCGGTTAAGCCGTTTAGATGCTATGGTTGAATAAAGAAACTCACAAACATACATACGTGAACCCTGAAAACATAACACTGATTCTTTTGGTACAGTCGTGTTATAAATACTTTTCTATGTATAACTGTGTGCTTCTTCATACACTAACCATAGAACATATCTACGCACACTAACCATAGACCTTGAACCATAGAGAAAAGTAGTATACCGGAAACCTAGAACTACCAATGCGTTAGTATAATCTATGACAACGGCTGTCAAAAATAATCACGCATGAATAAAGCCATAAGTCTTGACCTAAAAACTACCAAAGTACTTAATCTTGAACTTGTATTCGTGACACGACATAAAAATACAGTAAAAACGCCAAAACATGACCGTTACATACCGGCCTAACTTACCTACTTTCGCTGGACAATTATAAAAGCAATTACCGGTGTTTGACTGAGACGCCGCACGCCATCTTGTGCGTGGCTGTGGCAACTTGTTCTTTGACCTCATTTTACTTTCTCACAGGTATATTGCAACTAACTTTTTGGGCTTTCGCAGCGTAGCTTGGTCGTTCTTGACCTATGATATGCAACGTCTGCGCTGCGGTCATAACTTAGATGGGTGACCGCTAGTAGCTACTACTAAGCGTATATGTGCTTCGGAGGGACCATTTCACCGACTTAAAAAAAAGACAATAAAACTTGTTTTTAACTAACTGCAAAAAAAGGAGGAGGTTCTTTATGCGTCTGTTTTTTTATGTTTGTTGACTCAGAACTTTGCTGGGTGAATCGATTTTGAAAATTATTTTTTTATTTGAAAGCTTATGCTTCTCGTTTAGTCCTAATTAAATTACATCAAAATAGGTCAAGCCGTTTTTTACTTACACTCCAATAACTGAAAAATATTTTCCTATCTTGATGATATAGTCGTTGACAATTAATGACAATCGATCCCGTAGGTTAATTAGTAAGGGTCACTAAAAAGTGAGAAAAAATGTTTAATCAAAAAATGGAACCGACTTCAACACTCAAAAGTGTGAAATAATTTGTCGAAGTCGGTACCATATGCACAGTTTTGTGATAGGTAGGTACTTTTGAACTATCATGGTATTGACTTCAACAAGTTATTTCACACTTTTGGGTGTTGAAATCGGTTCCATTTTTTGGTTAAATAAAATTTTTAGGTACTAAAGTACCACGAACGGTCGCACTGTGTGGCAAGCACTCTCTTTGACACTGTACTATCATTTAAACAAATATTATCTCATACTAACAAATATTTTTAAAAGTATCTTAAGAAAACATAAAATAATAATTTAACAAAACACTTTAAAAAAGTATAAAAATATATATCTATTGTCAATTCCGCCTAATTTTCCTGTTAAGTCTACGTGACGTCACAAACGCCACGCAGCCTAACCGGAAGAATATTCGACTAGTTTCGCTTCTACACGAAGCATCTTCAGGAGGTCTTGACTCACCGAGCGCACGATCGAGACTAACTACTTTTGAAAATATTTGTTAGTATTAAATACTGATTTTCGCAAAGTAACGCCTGAATCTATTCATAAAATATTATCTCAATTATGAAGTTTACATATGAAGTATATGTACATAGCATTGATTATCAATTTCATTATATGGTAACTATGATGACCGCATTAATATTCCATTCAATTGTAAACATCATCGGGGCTCGGGCACACTAAATTAGCTCTACAATTCCCACAAACGATAATTCATGCATCGAATAATATTTCAGTGCTTATACGAGTATGTATCATAGAGTGTATTGTTTCACCAATTGTTCAGATCATTAGGGCGCTGTCATAGTCAAAATAATTTAATTTATTTACAAAATTTAATATAATATATTAATATACAATTTTATACAACAATTTATGTAATTATTTAATTTTGGCTACTCTGCTACTTTTACTGACAGTCCCCACAAGTCTTCAGTACTCTTTTTGATTAATTTTTTTTTTGTCTTATTTAATTTCAATGTTTCTAGTGTAATAATTACAAATATTTTAAGAAAAAAATAAAGTAAAAAAATACTTTTAAATTTAAAATATCTAGTGACAATTTATGTAAGTATTATATATTTGAACTTATGTACTTATATTTATTTATGCAATGGCGCATGCTCTGCGGATTACATTACAAAATATCCATACGATGGTTAAATATCGAGAGGAAAAATTAGAGTTATGAGTCATTGTCATGTTACAGTCAGAGCATACCCCGGCTATAGGATGCGGGTTCGAATCCCGCACAAGACTATAATTTTTCCTCTTGTAAATTTATTTGTAATTTTTTCATGTCTCTAAATAAAATATTTATTCATGATTGTGTTTCTTTTTTTGACATTGCATATTTTATATTGTTATTCTTTGTTCGCCACCGTGTACCTTAAAATGTCATACTGTCCATACAAAACTTGTCTGGAAGATATAGCTTTATGCGATCAGACCACACAACATTGATTAACATTACTATTTATAAGACTATTTAATGACTTTTTGGTGTGCAATAAAGACTTTTGTAATGTATTTAATACTAGCTTTCCGGGCGAAGCTCCGCCCGCGCGTATGTCGGTTATCGCGCGAATACATGAACCTCTTTTTGCGCAGTCGGATAAAAACTATCCTATGTTTTTTCCCGGGTCTCAAACTAACTCCATACCAAATTTCATTCAAATCGGTCCAGTAGTTTTGGCGTGAAAGCGTAACAGACAGACAGACAGTTACTTTCGCATTTATAATATTAGTACTGATTCCGCCTAATTTTCCTGTTAAGCTGACGTGACGTAAAAAACGCCGGTTGTTTGTATCTTAATAAACATTATGTAGGTATTATGTAAGGATCATTATAATAATTTTATCAGAGCTTCTACTGCATTGTAAAGCTCATTGTAAGGAAAAATATACAATGTATCTAATAAAAACTGACTTTCGGAGCTGTAATTCTCGCGAGTCTGCCCTTGCATAGCTAACTATTGAATAAAAGTTCACTGCGTCGCTGTGAGGGATGGGGGATAGGTGAGAAAATAAAAAAGTCATAGTTATATCCTGAATATTCATAAGGGTGACAAAAAAGTTATGTCAATATCAATTAGAATATTTTTTGTTATGGCAGGTATACGATTTTTAAAAGTTATTAATACCCATATCTCCGGAATTTTTAAAAATGTCCAAAAACTTTATCAACAAAAAATTCTTAGGAATTATCAAAGCTGCTCACAAAATTCCACGAGAATAGGTTGAGAAAATGCGACCTGTTGAGGAACACAACCGGACATACGAAAGCATTTTTGTGTAGGTTAAAGTAGAGACGCTTCGCTCGCACTGCATGCTCGCTCGGTCGTTTAAGTTTACTTGACCCGAGCCGAGATAAGCTGAACTGGATATTTAGTTCTTAGTTATATACGTGCACACTACGCAAAAAACGATGAAGTTGTAATATCTTAGTCGAAAAAACATTTGCCTATCAAATCCATAATTAATTGAATTTATAACGCAATGAGTACAGCTACAACATTACTTTTGCTATGTTTTATTTTCTACGCTAAAAAACGATAGAGTTCGAATTAAATTAAAAGCATTAAAACTATTCCAACATCGGCCATATTAGAATTTATTTACATGAAAATATACAACATAACTAATAATAATTTTATAGTATCACTATGACTTACTAAAGTTTTCATCCATGTACGGTATCACCAAAACAGTAATTAGGGCAGAAAGCCTCTGACGCATTACCATGTCCCTCCGGCTGTATGGCGTAAATCCCTTTGCCGCTAATGAGCCGGCGGCCATCTTGCATCGCTGACAGCTGTCATGCATTTCCCGCGCTTTGTGATTTTGGATGAAAGGAGGTTTTTCATTGTGATTACCAAGTAGGCTGTATGAATAATTATAGTAAGTGTATGTAAACTAATATTTTGATGTTTCTATTTAGATATAGGGTATTTAAAATCGATTTAATCTGTCTTTCGCTATTGAGTTACTATATTTTTTTATGAATGAAAATCCGTACATACCCATTATAATGAATTCGGGTACCATTGGGTACATTGTAATGAAACCTGAGCTCAATCAGTACTTAATATTATATTATAAATGCGAAAGTGTCTCTGTCTGTCTGTCTGTCTGTCTGTCTGTTACGCTTTCCCGCCAAAACTACTGGACCGATTTGAATGAAATTTGGTATGGAGATAGTTTGAGACCGGGAAAAAACATAGGATAGTTTTTATCCGACTGCGCAAAAAGAGGTTAATGTTTTCGCGCGATAACCGACATACGCGCGGGCGGAGCCGCGCCCGGAAAGCTAGTTGTGGATATATTTTGACGTAGATACAATTATTGGTACTAGTTTAGAAAGCAATTGACGTAGAGTACCTAGTAGATATTTGAAAAAAGAATTTTTATTTATACGTATCGTGGCAGCACAAGCACGAGGCTCATCAGGTTTTAAACAGTAACACCTGCATGTAACAGATGCAGCTTATCACAAATGGCGAACTGCACTGCGCCCATCACCCTGAATTATAAAAGTATCATGTGCCTGTAATTTCACCGGCCCCCGTGACCTTCAAACCCGAACACAGTTATGTGAAAATTACTCACATACATAACAGAATATCACTTAACTCGGCATTAAAAAAACGTATGGTGGCTGTACTTATCGATTGTCGAACAAAAGATCCGTCACGCTATCGTTCGTCGAGATGGTGTGTTGTCGAGCCACCGATTGTCGAGTATATGTTTTTCGAAGCGCTCGTAGCGAGGTTAGCTTGGCCGTTCTGAATCGATCAGCAAAGTTAAGCAACGTCCGCCTCGGTCATGACTTGGATGGGTGACCGGTGGTGACATACTACTGAGCGCTTCCGTGCTTCGGAGGGCACGTTAAGCCGTCGGTCCCGGTTGTTGTCTTAGGATGGCAGTCGTTATAGCATGGTGGTAGGGCATTTTGCGAATGCCCGCCTGGCTAGCTACCACCCTCAAGTTGAAAATCTGTCGCCAAGCACCTAACGGTGTGTTCCGGCAGCTATCCTTGAGAGCCAGTCATTCTAGGCTAGCCTGAACAACATCTTCGACCACATCATCACTTACCATCAGGTGAGATAGTGGTCAAAGGCTAGCGTATCGGCAATAAAAAAAAAAAAAAAAAAAAAAAAAAATGTCTGTCGAAATCATGATACAGACTCTTGACCACATTCTGACACTGGCAGAAAAACGCCAAGCAGCGTTAAAGCCATCTAAAGAAGAAGAAGAAGATACGGACTCGGGCGTCTGTGGTGAAAGAGGTCTATCATATTCAGTTTGATACATAAATGAAAGTTATTCTTGTATTAATTGTATCCTATTTTGGTAAAATTGGGCCTAATTTTTATAGCTGATAGGTTAGCCTTTGTCCACTATCTCACCTCGAGGATGTTGTTCAGCTTGGTGACAGATTTTCTACTTGAGGGTGTTAGCTATCCAGGCGGACATTCGCAAAATGCCCTACCACCATGCTATAACGACTGCCATTCTCCTGTCAACAACCGGGACCGACGACGACTTAACGCTTCAGTAATGTCTAGCGGCCACCCATCCAAGTCATGACCGCGGCGGACGTTGTTTAACTTAGCTGATCGGTTAAGAACGGCTAAGATAACTTTGCTACGAGTGCTTCAAAGGCTTGGAGGATGACGTTGCGCGTTGTAATGATTATAAAATACCTACAACATACAATATGAATGTTAAAAGTCCAACAATACCACAAGCTCGTTAAATGTAATCCGTTGAGCGCAAACAGCAATTACTGTGTTTGTCAGGTTTATCTGTGTTGCCATTGATTAGACAATAGTTAGTACGCGAGTATTGCGTTCATTAACGGGTGTTGTGACGCAAACACGAATATGGAATATGACGTTTGTATTAGCAGATGAAACCACCAGCCTTGCTGTCCAACTAGCGGTGCGCCCCGGCTTCGCACGGGTATTAAGGACATATACCCGCCAGCCAAAGCGTAAAATTATTTATAATTTAAAAACTTGTTATTTAAAAAAACTCACATGTAAATATAGCGTATAATTAGACCTATCGTTTCCGGTTGGAATACTTTATTTTTGGACTAATAATTACAAATTTTACTATATAGCGTTTAGTATATGGCACTCGTTCTTAGGAGTTTGAGCGCGTTATTCGAGCGTATTTCGTAGTTACAGATTTATTTAAAAAATAAAGTACACATGTATAAATAACTTCCCATTATAGAAAGTTCATTATATTCCCCATGTTTGTGGTGTAATAGAAATATTAAAAACATGCTTAATTTTTTTGAAAGAGGTGCTTATAGTTTGGTCTTCCTTTTATCTAAAATTACGATATGATATCCTAATATCTAGGTTTGTGGTACATCAGATTTTCATTAAATTTTACAGTTTTGAAATTACACCAGCTCAAATCTCGTAATCAGTACTAATATTATAAATGCGAAAGTAACTCTGTCTGTCTGTCTGTCTGTCTGTTACGCTTTCACGCCAAAACTACTGGACCGATTCGAATGAAATTTGGTATGGAAATAGTTTGAGACCCGGGAAAAAACATAGGATAGTTTTTATCCAACTGTGCAAAAAGAGGTTAATGTTTTTCGCGCGATAACCGACATACGCGCGGGCGGAGCCGCGCCCGGAAAGCTAGTTTTAGATAAAAGGAAGACCAAACTATAAGCACCTCTTTCAAAAAAATTAAGCATGTTTTTAATATTTCTATTACACCACAAACATGGGGAATATAATGAACTTTCTATAATGGGAAGTTATTTATACATGTGTACTTTATTTTTTAAATAAATCTGTAACTACGAAATACGCTCGAATAACGCGCTCAAACTCCTAAGAACGAGTGCCAGTGTATGTAGGTAAAAAATCATTGAGTTTTATTCGCTATTATTAAAATGAGTTTGGAACTGCGATTGTATGGGGGCGTTCGTCTGAAATATACCCTAAAACAAAAAATTCAAAAATTATACATTTAATCACAATAAAAAAGTAGTTATTGTGACATAACTGTAATAGTTAGACTTTTAGTATTGCGGACTTTTTTATAAATATTGATGTCTGCTATAAAATGGCAGTACATCACTTTGCTCTATTAAGTATCAACAATTTCCGCGGCGTACGCGATATAACGATTTTTTCGGTATTTTCTTTCGCACTTTGGGTTACATTATCGAAGTTTCCATACGGATCTCTGACTTTTTTGAAAATCTTCTTTAGCCTATGTTCATCAAGGATAGTGTAGAATTCTAATGGTAAAAGAATTTTTCAAATCGGTCCAGTAGTTTCAGAGCCTATTCAATGCAAACAAACAATCAATTCTTTCCTCTTTATTATATTAGTTTAGATTATAACTAGCTTCCGCGTATGTCGGTTATCGCGCAAAAACATTAACCTCTTTTTACGCAGTTGGATAAAAACTATCCTATGTTTTTTCCCGGACCTCAATCTATTTCCATACCAAATTTCATTCAAATCGGTCCAGTAGTTTTGACGTGAAAGCGTAACAGACAGAGTTACTTTCGCATTTATAATATTAGTACTGATAGTAATGGAGATGAACCTGATTTTGACATTAAACTTATAAACGAAGCCCATTTTGGAGTGCAAATGTAACAATGAAGTTCATTTTCATGACAAGTATTGTAGTTACACTTGTTGTCTTATTAGAATGGTAATTTATTGAGATGAACTTTATGTTTTTAAATTTGAATTTTTTCTTATAGACTTCTAGACTTAAAAGTCTGTTTGTTTGCCCTTTACGTAGTTTACCCGCAATCTTTCGGGATGGTAAAAAGCCCTGTTGTGTCAGTAGTTTGCTGATAACAATAAAATATACCTCCTTATCTGTCAGGAATCAATGTAGCCTTTATTCCAGATATTTCTAAGAACGCACAAAATTATGAAACCCGTTTTATTATTTAAAACTGTATTTAAGATTATTTTCAACGTCAACAAGTGAAGGAACAATATTCTAGTTGTCTTATGACAATGCTTCGTTCTTAGCGCTTTTTTTCATCTGGAACACAGCACAGATAATAGTTTACACATAAAAGGTTTATAATGAACCTTTTTAAGGGTTACGTAACTTCAGTACTGAAACATAGGAGCCTATTAGGTACTAAAAGTACAATAACTTATCTGTCTTGTATAAATAAAAAAATAAATGAACAACATACTTACCACTTCACTTGCTCGGAAAGTTGTTGTTCATTCAAAATCGGCTTGTATAAGTACTATTTAACCGACTTCAAAAAAGGAGGAGGTTCTCCATCCGTCTGTTTTTTAATGTTTGTTACCTCAGAACCTTTGACTGAGTGAACCGATTTTAATAATTCTTTTTTTATTTGAAAGCTGATGCTTGTCGTTTGGTCCCATTTTAATTTTATCAAAATCGGTGTAGACGGTTTTCCAATAACTAAAAATATTTCCCTATCTTGATGGTATACTTAGTGGTTGACAGTGAATGACAATCAATGCCCTAAGTAGCAAGAGTCACAAAAAACAGATAACATTTTTTTTACCAAGAATGGAACCGATTTCGACCCCCAAAAGTGTGACATAACTTTTTGGTTAATTTTTTTTTAGGAATTTAAATTGATTGTACGTATGGAATAACCACCCAACCTAAGAGGGTAGACACTGCATTTCTAATGCATTATCTATTTCTTTGCATGTTCTCTTGCTGCTGCCTTGTTAACCTGATAATTCAGGACACAACAAAGAACGGCAGCAAAGCATGATAACTGTAATTAGCTTAATTTAGATATACAAAAACGTTATACACACGATGTAAAGAAGTTATAAAATTAAAATAAATTGTTTTGACGGTACCTCAAAATAAAAAGTGGTAGGTTAGCTCGCGGGCCGGGACTCTGCTCCTGGACGGGGATACTAAAAAACCTAACTTGATATACCTTTTTTATAATAAAAACTAACGTGGTTTTCACTAATTTTAGTAAATAATACGGGATAACTCACGTGAAACTATAGTCGGAGCTATCTGACTGATTCACGTGAGTTATCCCGTATTATTTACTAAATAATTAGTAAATAACAAAAATGGTATACCTTGATAGATACCTAACATTTTACTCTGCTCCTGGAAGAGAATAAAAAAACCTAACTTGGTATACCTTTTTTTATAATAAAAACTAACGTGGTTTTCACTAATTTTAGTGAATAATACGGGATAACTCACGTGAAACTATAGTTGGAGCTATCTGACTGATTCACGTGAGTTATCCCGTATTATTTACCAAAATGGTATACCTTGATAGGTACCTACCATTTTACGTAGGCACATAACATAGTAACAACCAATTGGAATTTCTTCATTTTATTTTGTTATCGTTTGTAATTAGTTCAAACCAATTATATTTATTTTAAATAACCAGTTTGACAATGATGTCAACGACATTTTGATAATGGAATTTCGCAAAGTTTTATGAGCTATGTTTTCGTATCAAGAGGTAAATGTAAAAAAAACTCGTTCTTTATCACTTGTTTTTATATAGGTGCTGGCAATTATGTTCACGACATTTAATACCCAGTTGTTTTTTTTGTTTTAATGTTTATCAACAAAGTATTATTTGGAGTTTTCGTGACCTAAATTCCTAAGGCGAGTTCACCTATTGGTGAGGGTCCACATTGTCGAGGCGGGTATAGAGGCTTAGTCGAAAAGAGAACTGGATCTCAAGGGCAGCTGTCGGAATACACGAAATACACCGTAAGACTCTTGGCGACAGGTTTTTTGCAAAATTGCCCTACCGTGCGGTGAAGAACAAGCTCGTGGATTCGAATTATGGATCTGCTGCGCGGCCTTAAATGCCATTGCTACTGGTACTGGACTATTGCCGGTTAAAAAGCGGCAAAAGTCAGTCCCATGCTGCGACACTCGATCGTACTTAAACGACACTGAGATCATATTTACACGGTCCGACTTCAACATGTTATTTTATTCTTTTCAGTGTTAGAATTTGGTCAAATATTGGTACAAAAAAAGACTCTTTTTAACATTCACCTACAATACTGGTCACCATCGACAAAACTTACAACTATACCAAGTCATCTAGGTATGTTTTATTTTATAGCAGATAGGCTATCCATTGACCACTATCTCACCTGATGGTAAGTAATGATGTGGTCGAAGATGTTGTTCAGGCTAACCAAGAATTACTGAATTACTATATACTTAGTTCGAATAGAATTACTTAAGGTCAAGCATTTTCAGTGAGCGTCCCTTAAAAACGCCTTGACCGATTTTGATGAAATTACATGTGACCACCTCAGAGGTACCCTTTTTAATAAAAAAAGAATTATCAAATTCGGACCACTCTGTTAAATGATATGCGTGTTATACATACAAAAAAAAAACATTGAACAATTAGTAGTACAAGCCGTCGCGTCATTGTCATATTAGGTAATTTAATCGTGCAATCGTAGTTAGTTAATCTGCGTCAAAATGCTCGTTTTTGAAACCACTAAACGAGCAGAATTCTAGAACAATCTCCAAACTCGGGCAGCCGCGGAACTTTCCAAATTTTCAGCGAGATTATTTCAGTGTCGGTCCGAAACTACAACTATTTAGCGCGTGCGAATTTTCAAAGTTTCGATGGACGCGCCGCCATGTTGCTTTGGCAGCTTGTGACGCCATTTTGGAGGAAAACGGCGGGAAAAGTTGGCTTTTGTAAAATGGACGCCCATGCCATGTTTGTCAATTTTAATAAAAGTAACATGTTCATATTCATATGAATAATAAACGTAGTGAAGTGTGGAAAATAAATGTGGGTACTGTTTTTAACCGACTTCAAAAAAAGGAGGAAGTCCTCAATTCGTCTGTTTTTTGTATGTTTGTTACCCATTTTTTGGTAAAAAAATATTTCTGCATTTATTCAGCCTAAGTGTTGCCACATGAAATAAATCGTGCCGACTATCACTAATATCCACTTGCAACTCATTTTTTACTCGACATACACACATTTAGGTTTTTCTAAAGTAACAGTATATAAACGTAACAACGCAACGGAACGTAAGTAAACCTCCCCCTGAAATACGGATATCCAGATACAAATCTAACAGGTAACTCGACGATTAAAATTCTATCTTCCAGTTTTAAAAATGAACGTTCTCAAAACGACGCCATAATTAAGTCACCCTAACCAATAAAATAGTTAATTATGCCGTTAAAATTAACTGTCGTTAACGCGATTTTAAACGGGCGGTAAATAGTTTTTTCATGACTTCACGCGGCTAATGCATTCAGGCGTTTAATGCCCTCTACGATTTAGTAAAGTGGTAGAGTTTTTATTGGGTAATTATTGTTATTGGTATATCGGTTTTGACATATTGAACATGTTTTTTTTTTTGCAAACACGTGATCTTTTGCCTTTATTACTGCAATTCAATGTATTTGCAATTATTATTATTATTTTTCTGATAGGTAAGACTTTGACCACAATCTCACCTGATGGTAAGTGATGATGTGGTCGAAGGTGTTACAGGCTTAACCTAGAATTACTGGCTCTCAAGGACAGCTGCCGGAACACACCTTTAGGTGCTTGGAGACAGATTTTCTACTTGAGGGTGGTAGCTAGCCCTACGGTAGCACTTCATAATTAGGTGTAATTGTAATTGTGTTTTTGATAACAAACTATTCTTATTATAATAATAATATTAATGATTTTCGTTTTCATTTGCCACGTGGGCGAAGCCACAGACGCAAGCAAGTGATACTAACTTTCGTCTGTTAATTTTACTGGTCGATATTATAAATTATAATAAATAAATCGGGACTCCTTACTCTAAATGATATTTATTACTGTTTAAGTGACGCACCCATTGCCCCTACTGACATAAGTGACAACAATGACAGCTCAGTACAATGTTTAGTACAAGCGGTAGGGGATCTTAATTTAATAGAAAAACTATAAGCGTCAAAGTTTATTCAAAGTAATTGAAGAGAATTTAACCTCTTGACCAATACGAACCAAATAGGAGTAGTGATTTGCTCCGAACTTTACAGCAATGGCCTCCTGTTTTGCAGTTCGAATCCTGGCCTACGACTTATGACATTGCAGATGCTCAATCAGAAAATTTACCGCTAGGTACAAACTGTACCCGTACCTACTAAGTTCCCTTATAACATTTTCAGCTACACCACATACCTAATGAGTTAGATAATTGTTTAATAGCTATTATAAAAATTAACCAGCCCGTTAAATAAAAACTGTTGATATTTCAAAACTGGAATAAAAATCGGGCTTATAATTTTTTGTTAGTTAAATATTATATAGTTAGATATTGCCCCGTGGGGTGCCGGGTTAGAATTGCACCTCCCCATAGCATCCCGTGGGTGTCGTAAGATGCGACTAAGGGAAAAATACTAGAAGGTGGGCAGCAGCGCCATCTAAAGAACTGCCAACTTACACTGCGATCCCCAAAACGCCTGCCAAGCGTGGGCATTATGGCAAATACCCCATATAAGATTAATAGGGGAGGCTGTGTTCAGCAGTGGACGATCCGGCTGACACAGTACATATATTATGATACAAAATACAAATTACCTAGCGAAAATCTGGTTTATTCTGGTCCTATCCCATGATAAAATACCGCAAATTAATATTTATTCCTTTCTGATCCCATTTATTATTTAATTTCTACTTCCTAAATAGTTTAGTTTATGCGATAGACCTCGTAACAAAAACGGGACTCATTGTAGGCCCAAACTAGGTAAAAGCCTGTATCTTGAGTGCAAATCTACTGGAACAGTTCTTGCACTTCTTTGTTAGTATGTATCAGAGCTTCCTGAAAAATAATTATATTGGATTTCTAGTCAAAGACGACTAGAAATCCAATATAAATATTTTTTGTTAACGTTTTACGCAAAACATTTTAAATACATGAATAGGGTAATAAATTAAATAGGGTTTGTAACTATTTCCGTTAAAAAGACAACATCAACGATGTAAATTTCTAATTTCCCGCCACAACTGACGCCATTGCTGCATTTGCCGTTCCTTTCACTCAATTTCTAATATAAACTTTGTGTTAAAACCTCCGTAAGCCAGAAGCTGTTCAATACTCTTTTGACAGCAATGACATGATATATTATCCATTGAAAGACTTCTTAGAAGCTTATTCCAAGTTATTTCTTAGCATTAGAAAGTATGTTTAGAAACACGTTTTTAGTAGTATTATAAAAAACTATTTGTATACATATATATGTATTCGTTTATTTATGTAGTGTTTTGGTTGATTAGTTAATCATTAGGTAACATCAGTTATTTATTTAGACCATAAGAAACCCAGTCCAATATTTTGATTATATCCCTTATTGATAGGTTGTCTGGAAGAGATCGCTTTATGGTGTATTCGATAAATAGTTTTCTATCTATCTATTGAGAAAACCGTACACGGTTTCATAAGGTTGCGTGTCGAGCTAGAATGTCACTGGCTGTTATTGGAAATAAAACTACAGTGTCTACATAAAAATACTGCAAATTACTTACCACATAAAAACAAAATATAGGACACATTTAACACTCAACTCATGATCAATCGGTTTAATACCGTATTAACTTTGAGTACCTACCCTTTTATCGAATATTCGGTGATTTGACCGAATATTCGGCCGAATAAGAATATTCGGCAAACCTGCCGAATATGCCGAATACCGAATATAAAACGAATATTCGGCCCATCTCTATTGAGAAGTATATGCCAGCCTCACGTCATAAAAGTTATTAACATATAAAATTGGGAGGAAAATTAGAAAAGACGATGACCAGAGTAAATAAACGATTATTACTATAAGATAGGAACAAGTAATTCTTAATAACATAATGGAATTTAAACAAACTGAGAACATTATTTATACAAATAAATAAATAAGCAAATACCTACCTACAAATTTAGAATCATATATTAGTTGGCAAAAGTTCAGACATATAAGAAGAGCTAAATAGAGTACACGTAACAATGTGTCCATTAATATTGTCTCTATTAAGGGGAAGATGTTCTTTTGTTCTTAATGGGTGGCATTCACTTCACTACTTAGCACTGTCACTTAACTATACTAGGTTTTGTCCTTTTTAACTTTTCTCAGAGAAATATATAATGTCACGGCACGTCGAAAGACGGGTGTGGAAATAAACTTAACATTAGCCGGCTACACTTGAGTTTATTTATGTTTTGAAAGATGCTAATATACATTTAATTTACTTTTAGCCCACTAAACTTAAGTATGGCCGAAATTACTTATCTAAGAATGAATTAGCGATTGAAAAATCTAAAATAAAACTATTTTGGTAGAGAAATGAGTATAGATTATACAAATCAACATACTACCCTCTAAATAAACTATTCGAGACAATCGCAGTTGGCTGCAAAGGGCTAACACTAGGTCTGGCCTTCGCCATAATGGCGCATAGAAGACCACTGCCGCGCCGCGGTACGATCGTTTCGCTCGCTCGGCTCGCGCATTCATCTGTTCAATAGTAATGCAACGCTTCTAATCGCTTCTCTCATTGTCACACTTTTTTCCACTTGAGTTTGTTGAGTAGCTAGACGTCCATACCACCATGCCATCCTCAGTCAGACAACTACGGTGTGACTACAGCTTAATGCATGCATGGCATGCCCTCCGAAGCAAGGGCACGCTCAGTACTCTCAGTAGTTAATGACACTGAACTTAGCGGACATTGATCTTTTAAGAACAACTAGACAATCTCTGCTACGAGCGCGTCAAATGGCTTTCCAGGATTTTACATCCGAAAGCGACGATTAAAGCCTTATCGACCAGTAAATTATATTGCTTAAAGGAAAAATAAAAAACGTAAGTAATATCATCAAAATGTTTATTGTCGATAGTAGAAACTCAGTGCTCCATTTTCGGTGAAGTTTGGGCCAAAGAGTATTCAACCGCACGTTCGGATGGGGGGAAGCTATCACGTGATTATAGCACAGATAAAATATAACAGTCACAACACGTATTGCGTGACGATATTTTCTACTCTGTGGTTAGGTTGGAAAGGGGAGTGGGTGTCGCTTTGCATTATTCCAATGAGTGGGCCTACATCCAATGACTAGTTCCAGTGTCATGGAAATATATGGGATTGAATAGGCATCGTTGGTTAGATTTGAATAATAATTAGTAATATTAAGCTTTGTTTGTATTGAATACTTTATATCTTAGATTACGCTTAAACAGAGAAAAATACACTATGTACTTTTATGTCGAAGGATAAGGCTGAGGCATCATAGCGCTCGAGTTTTCTCAGATATAATATCTTGGTTCTGTATAATTGAGAGCGAGTCATTGCCAACTACAGGGCACAGTTCAATAAACAGGAAGTTGTTTTTTAATTATTTTATAACATAAGAAAAATTACGCATTCTTATAGTGAATTTTAATTCAGTTCAATAATAGAACGTTTTGTGCTCACTTGTGATAAAATCTTTGGTGAGACATTATTTCCTTGAAAATTATTCTCTTGACTTCTACCAGAAGCCATCTTCAGGACCTTCTTCTGTTTTAAAAAAAGGTACGCGTGTGCATAATTTTTTTTACAAAATTTTATTAGCTGTTTTTAATCGATGAGCAAAGTAAAGCAACGTCCGCCGCGGTCATGAGTTGGATGGGTGACCGCTAGTGACATTACTACAGATCGCTTCCATGCTTCGGTAGGGCATTCTGCGAATGCCCACCTGGCTAGCTTCCTCCCTCAAGTAGAAAATCTCTCGCCAAGCACCTAACAGTGTGTTCCGGCAGCATATTTTATACTATTGCAAACCCAAAGTTTAAAATACTTTGCTGTGATCGTGGTGCTGGCAGTAGTTTTAAATACTAAGTGTAATATTAAAGTAATCGCTGAAAACTAAAACTCAATTAAGTAAATTGTATTATTTAGATATATATTTATACTAACAAATATTTAAGCATTTTTTTTCAATAGTCGACCAGTTTATATTCCAGTACCTCTGTCAAGTAACTATATCAATCTAAACGCTGCCGTTAATTACAAAATAATTGTACTGCCAGAGAATTGTTTTGGAGAATTTCCTTTAGGGCTTTATAATTGTACCGGAACATTATGAAACGATTTTCTGTTCACCGAAGTAGTTATGTTAACTTTTTAGGAAATTACAGGGTGGAACTTAGATGAAAGGTTATTTTACTTTCTGTAGACTATTATTAAAACGCTCGAGTCCGTGCCTGTGGGAATTATATTCATTTATTCATTAACCTCTACGCTCAGGTCAATTTTCGCTCAAAATGTAGGGGCCTGCATTTTGACCCCCTTAATTTTAAAATATATAAAAATTAATTATGGTTTATAATTAATATTTTTTTAATACAATTTTTTTTCTAATTTTTTCAATTCAAACTGAACTGTAATAGATTTATTCCAATACTGTTCATGAGTTTGAGATAAAATTTTAGAAGAAAATTATAATAGGTAATAATAATGTCATTCCGCTAAAACTGGTCTTTACAGACGTATGAATGCAATGCAATTTCAAATTAATTCATTTTAAAGGTCAAGTAAATTTAAAATATATATGCTTACCTCGGTATGGGATACATATTTGAGCTCATCGTATTTTCCAAAACTTATCTGAGCGCTTGGTCGATGCAACGCGTGATCAAAATGCTGGCACCTAATTTTCCAAATTTTCGACGTGCTTCGGTTCTACACGAAGCATCATCCTACACAAGACCTCCTGGGTTGTGACTCTTCTAGTCACACCATTGAGAAATTGTTGATCTAAAAGATCGTAAATGTAGATTTAAAATGTTTGTTATAATTGCATTATGAGTTATTTACATAAACATCTTTTTATCATAAGAAAGTGGCTTTAATATACTCCATTTGTAAATTAAGATACTTGTTCAGTATGACTAACATAATAAATGACATATTTTAACCGTTTTAACGGAGTTTTAACCCAGTTTTAACAAGCCGATAACTTTGTATATTAAGTCGAACGTAAAATACTTAAGTAATACTTAAAGAGACTTTCACTGAATTTCGCTTTACATTATTTTGAAGAAAGCTCTTGCTGTATTGATGTAAATGACGAATTAAAATCTTGATACTTGATTTCTACTGGACATAAACTTTCTAGTTGCTTAACTGTAAATTAACTTTTTTTATTGTGATTTAAGAACATCGCAGAGAAAATTACTAAATATTTTTACAATGAGTGGAGAAATTATAGTCATGTGCGGGATTCGAATCCGCGCCATCCATCCCTATTGCCGAGGTATGTTCTGACCGTTAAGCCAACATCGTTAAGAGCCAGTATTTATAGGTTAAGTCTGGAAACATTTTCGATCGTATTATCACTTACCATCAGGTGAGATATTGGTCAAATGATACCCTAGGTAGTAGCTAGTTAGACGGACATTGGCAAAACGCCCTACCACCATGCCATAATGACTGCCTTACTAAGACATCTAAGGACGGCTTAACGTGCCCTCCGAAGCACGTGCACGGTCAGTAGTAATGCCACTAACGGTCACCCATCCAACTCATGACCGCGGCGGACGTTGCTCTTTTTTGAAACACTGATAGGTGTGTTTTTTTATGCCTTACAGGTTAGCTTTTGACCACTATCTCACCTGATGTGATGATGTGGTCGAACATGTTGTTCAGCTTAACCTAGAGTGTGGCGACAGATTTTAAGTTTTGTGGTGGTAGCTAGTCAGGCAAATGCACAATTACCCAGTACTATGCAATGAAGGTATGTAGATAATGAAAGAAAATTAGTTGTGAGATGTACCACGCGTGTCCCAGTTTTGAAAGAGCTGTTGCGTGACTGTACATTATTAAAATGGTATTTTTATGTCCCGGGAGTGGTGAAAGACAAACGGTAGGCGTGTCCCGGTTATTATTAGTGGTAAACTGGCAACATTGTCCCCTTTACTCATGTTTTACTGGGAAATAACTGTAGACAGTGAATTCAACTTTCAATGTTTTTGGAATTAAATTCTCGTGAGTTTCACACATTAATAAATATTATAAACTACTTAGATGCGCCCCACGGTGTTACCCGCGGTTTTACATAAATGATATCAAAGTTGGCTGGAATAGAACATGTGTGTTCGTGGCCATTTTAAAAACCACATACCAACCAACAACCATAACAACTAACCAACCAACAACAACCTTTTTTGTATATATTTGTTGTACACCAAATTCATATTGTTGAAATGTTCTCCTTCTTGAAAAGTTAAAATGGCCGATCTTTATCATATTATTTTAATTAAAAGTAGCCTATGTGTTATTCATCAGGGAGTCATCTATCTTCATACCAGATTTCATCCAAATAGATTCAGCCGTTTGAGCGTGAAGAAGTAACCCACATACACTCACAAACTTTCGCATTTATAATATTAGTAGGATAGGATTAAACCGGCAAAAACACTCACGTTGGGGATCAAATACGTCGAACATGGGTTTCGACAGTGCCGTGCCGCAGGCGCAGCTGCGCACTCGCCCTGATGATGAGCATCTGATATGCTCGAAACCCGCGAGACGTACTCGATCCCCAACGTGAGTGTATTTGCCAGTTTAATTTATAACATTTAAATATGTCAATGTTTTCTATTTAACTTACTTCCTACGTATAAATATGAATATTTATATTTTTAGCTAAGAAAGTAGGAGATTCTCAATTCAGTTGTCTTTTTATTTTATTTTTGTCACTTCATGCATCAGTTTCCATCATTATTGAAGCAATTTGGAAAATACTATAATGATGAACTATATTTTTATCAAGCTCTTACAAGCCGAAAAGAGCTGCCTTGCTATGCCTGCCTAAGCTTTTTTTTTTTTTTTTTTTTTTTTTTATTGCCGATAGGCTAGCCTTTGACCACTATCTCACCTGATGGTAAGTGATGATGTGGTCGAAGATGTTGTTCAGGCTAGCCTAGAATGACTGGCTCTCAAGGATAGCTGCCGGAACACACCGTTAGGTGCTTGGCGACAGATTTTCAACTTGAGGGTGGTAGCTAGCCAGGCGGGCATTCGCAAAATGCCCTACCACCATGCTATAACGACTGCCATCCTAAGACAACAACCGGGACCGACGGCTTAACGTGCCCTCCGAAGCACGGAAGCGCTCAGTAGTATGTCACCAGCGGTCACCCATCCAAGTCATGACCGAGGCGGACGTTGCTTAACTTTGCTGATCGATTCAGAACGGCCAAGCTAACCTCGCTACGAGCGCTTCAAAGCTATTTTGAATGGTATATATCACCTGATTGTAAGTGATGATGTAGTCGAAGATGTTGTTCAGGCTAACTTAAAATTACTGGCTCTCAAGGACAGCTGCCGGAACACACTGTTAGATGCTTGGCGACAGATTTTCTACTTGAGATTGTATCGGTAACATCGTCATACAACAGATGCATTGCGTAACAAGAGGCGAACTGCACTGCGCCCATCACCCTGACACATAAAGTTGTTAAGTCTCATGTGCTTGTAATTTCCCTTCAAACTGGAACACAGTAATGCGAACATCAGTGTTTGGCGGAAGATATAGGTATGGTGACTGTACTTCCCAAGACGAACTCGTTAACAATAATATTTTACAAATTCTCTTTACAAAATTTTATGCCCGAGGCGGGAATCGAACTCGCGTCCTCCGATATCGCGTCGGATGCCTAAACCTCCTCGGCCACCTGGACTCGGCATTTCTAGCCGAAATTTCGTGCCAATTGAATTACTTCAACCGTCATAGGTTAAACGTCGTTACAATAAGTTGTAATACCACCAGCAACCTTCTTAAGGAAGGTTGACGTCAGGAAGGCGGTCCAGTTATTAAATAGTGCACTCAAATTTATTGCCATCTCCTTTTTGCCCGTATTTGATCCGCTTACGGAGTTAAACTTGATGAAAAAGTAAGCACATGAATGTGTAATTCAATATACTTAATATTAATAAAAAGGGAGTCCCGAAAATTGTGTCTACCCCCGAATATATTCCGTCTAGGGCCGAGACGCAAGTGTGGTTGTAAAAATTTCATTTCAATTTCGTAAATGGTTAGGTTGGTACTGTCGTAGACAAAAGAAAATTCTGAATATTTTGCTGTATGTTTTTGTTAGGGCTCTGGTGAAAATGAGATTTTTTTATAACATCACGCGCAGTGCTAGCTCTGTGCACAGCCTTTTTTGTCCAAATCCATTGGATGGAAAAAATTGACTATTGATACATATTGGGTCAATAACGAAAGTTTGATGATTTTCTTCTGATGTACTAAGTTAAGAAACATTCGCTGCGGTCATAACTTGCATGGGTGACCGATAGTGGCATTATCTGCTGAGCGTGCATGTGCTTCGGAAGTCTCCAGTCCTTGTAGTTGTCTCGTCAGTCGTTATAGCATGGTGCAAGGCTTTGGGCATGCCTTCCTCGTTAGCTGTCACCCCCAAGTAGAAAATTTGTCACTAAGCACCTATTGCTGTGTTCCGGGTAGTAATGAGGTTAGTCAGTTTTATCCAAATTCAAATTCAAATTCAAAATCATTTATTCAATTTAGGCGTCTACGACGCTCTTATGAAGGTCAATTACAAATTTTAATATTGAAATATTCTATATTGTACTGCCTCGTTCAGCAAAAAAAATTATCCACTGCCCCACGAGCCACTGCGAGAAGAACGGGCAAGTAACTCGGGGCCATTCTTTTAAACATCTTTTAACAATATGTTATATACAATATAATACGACTATTACAATATATGTTCAAATTACGTAGGTGACAGGTGATAGCTTGGAAGAGGCGGAACTTTCCAACTTTGTCGTTTAAGTAATCACAAACTTTGTAGTATGATTTCTCAATCAAAATATTTTTCACATGCAACTTGAGTTTTCCTTCTGTGAGCATTGTAATATGTTTGGGAATTTTATTATAAAACCGCACACAATTACCTAAAAAGGACCTTTTATTTGTCTTTGCTAGTTTAAAACCTGGTACTGCTATTTTATATTTATTCCTAGTGTTGTAATCGTGGTTGTCACTATTTAATTTAAATTTACTCCAATTTTTCCGAACATACATAATATTTTCAAATATATACAGACTCGGTAAAGTTAATAAATCAATTTCTTTTAAAAGATCCCTTAGCTTAGAGATTCCATAGGATCCATTTCATATATGGCTCGAATTGCACGCTTTTGTAAGATAAAGATTGTTTCCATCTCAGCAGCAGCTCCCCACAGCAATACACCATACGACATAATACTGTGGAAGTACGCGAAATAAACTAGCCGTGCAGTAGCTACATCTGTTCTAATCTTTTTTTGTTAGTCCATTTTTGGCTGTAAGTTGTAAGGTTTTTTTCAATAATGTACGTAATTTAGCTGTGGATTAATAAAACAAAATAAAAAATAAATGAAGTCCAAGGCAAGCTGTCTGAAGACACTACACGTAAATCATAATTTTCAGTATTCTTTATTTAACTATTATTTTTTAAAACATTGAATGTAATTTTTATCTGTATAAAATGTTAGTCCATTTTTGGCTGTAAGTTATAATAAATAAAATAATTTGTGTCCAAAGCAATAGTTTTTTAGCTGAGCGGTTCAATAAATGGCTGCAGTATTATACACGACCGGACGTGCGTTGATACCCCTAAATCACAAAAACAGTGCAATACTCATTTTCTTTTCGGCTGTACGGTAGACGTATGAAACATTGCCGCGTCGTCTTGGTGGGAATATTGAATTGGATAGTTATTGTTTTCCATTTGTTTCACCGTGACAGGCTGGCAGCTATCTGTCATGTGAGCAGCTATCTGTCAACTTGAAAGGGTTTTAGTTTGTGCACATACATGGTGTGAGGCCGTGGAGGGCATTTGCGAATGTTCCTTAGGCGGCCAAATATATTTGGTGTAACTCAAATAATTCAAATGAAAATTTTACCTAAATTTCGGACAGTAATAAATTCACTTTGTTAAAAACAATATTAAAAATAACTTATTTAATGTTAGTAACACAATCAATTAAATAAAAATATTGCTCTATCATCCAGTTTTATGGACAGATTGGTTGTCTGACCAACTTTCGCACAATATTACGAGAGAAAAAATTGAAGTCTTGAGAAAAAATTGAAGCTGGATTCGAACTCGCCTCAACCAAACAACATCCCAACTCTGTAGCCAGGGTATGCTCTGACTAACTGAGCTTACATGACAATGAGTCATAACTCAATTTTTCCTCTGGTTCTTTAACCATCGTATCGGGATGGAGCGACATCTATAGTCCAACTTACGTTGTACTACAAACAAGATAATTTTTGCTTTAAACTTGTAATGTAATCCGCAGAGCATGCATTATTGTTAAAATAGTAAACCAATAAATCCACTTCGTTAGAAACAATATTAAAAATTACTTATTTTAACATGATAGTTCAAAAGTAGCTATTATCACAATATTTTGCGCATGGTACCGACTTCGACAAGTTATTTCACACTTTTGAGTGTTGAAGTCGGTTCCATTATTATGTAAAAAAAATCACTATTTTAATGACCCTCGCTACTTACGGGTTCGATTGTCATTCACTGTCAACGACTATATAATCAAGATAGGAAAATATTTTTCTGTTATTTGAGTTTAACTCAAAAACGACTTGACCGATTTTGATGAAATTTAAATGGAATCAAACGACAAGCATCAGCTTTCAAATATAAAGAATTATCAAAATCGGTTCACCCCGTCAAAGTTATGAGGTAACAAACTGACTACTATAAAAAAAACGGACGAATTGAGAACCTCTATCTTTTTGAAGTCGGTTAGTAAAAATATTATACTACAACTAAAGTTACACTTATTCAATGGGACATCCCATGCGAACGGTTTTACGGACAGATGGGTTGTCTGACCAACGTTCTGTTGTGTTGACGAGCGCTTCAAAATTCTAATAATTTCTGTTTGAAGTCGGTATTTTTTTTGTTATAAATTTTTGATTTTTTTTGTTACTAAAATTATTTAATTTTTTGTTACAGGTAACACAAATCCCAACTGCTGAACGGTAACACATCAACAGACATTTTTAAAACATAATTAGTTCCTGACCTAACTAGATATCAACCCCGACTTCGCTTCCGTTAATGTTGGTTCATACTTAAAGTATATACGAGTTATACACTCGGAGTTTTACTTCAAATCCGAGGAAATTAAACAATGATATTGTTTGATATATTTAATTGAAATATAACCTGATATTTGAACAATTATCTATTTTGAGTGTCATTATTACGAAAAATAAATAGATTTGAGTCCCTGATCTATTTCCACTTAGTATTCTATGTTAGCCTCAACATTCTATGTTAGAACAACATCTTCGACCGGATAATTACTTGTCATCAGGTGAGATAGTGGTCAAAGGCTAACCTTTCAGGAATAAAAAAAGTATTATAAAATATCCAGGCAAAGTTATTGCATGAAATATATTCCAAATTCAACCTCTTTGTATAATTAAAACAAACATACATTTTTATGCACTTGTGCTTAAATTTGCTAAATCATTATATAAAGTATTTGTCTCGTGAAATATTTGTACAGCGTTCTATTAAATAAAACAACATCTTCGACTACATCATCACTTACCATCAGGTGAGATAGTAGTCAAAGGCTAACCTATCAGGTATAAAAAAAATGGGCCCAGAAACTATTATTTGAATACTACAATGGAATGCGCACGTAATTAGTGCTGCATTTGTAATGACTTTCAGTGTTCTCATATGGCGATCTTTGCCTCAAAATATTTCGGAAACGTGACTCTTAAGGATATTTATTTATTACTCAGATACGCCAGCAGTGTACATATTAAAAGATACAGTAAAAAAAAAATAATAATTATAAAAATGAGTTATAGTCATTATTATATTGGTCTGATATGCACGCATATACGGCCTAGCTTTCATTAAAATATTGATTACAAAAAAAAAATATAAGTACTAAGTTCTCATTACTTACAATTCTTAGTATAATGACTAAATTCTTGTATTGATTGAATATAAAACCACCAAGCGTTTATACTACTGGAATATTAAATATTAATTATATTCTAGTAGTTTTAAAGTTTGGTGGTTTTATATTCAATACGATAACTTATTTATTATTATTACCTACTTATAAATAATAATGTAATAATATGTACAGTCGACTCTCGTTAATTCGAAACTCGAGCGACTCTTAAAATGTTACGAATTATCGAGTGTTCGAATTTTTTTAGAGAAAAGAAAACAATTCGTGCGGAAGTGTATGTCAAACTAATTATTACCAAAACAAAGGCTCGTGTACGATGATACAAGCTTGAACTTGTTCTGCAATGTACTTAGATGTGTCCGCGGCGGGATGGATTACTCGGACTTGTTTATAAGAGGATCAAGTGACTTATTCTTTACGAATTGTCGAGTGTTTGACGCCAATAAGTTCGAATTAACGCGTCATTTTGTTGCGCAGCGTTGATTTTTCGTTCGAATTAGCAAGTGCATAAAAATGTATTGATTTAGTTCGAAATGTAAAGAGATTTTCTAGGGAACTCATGATAACTTAGATTTATAGAGAGGTTCGAATTATCGCAGGTTTGAATTAACGAGAGTCGACTGTAGCTATAATATAAAAACTTACATAATAAAAATAGGATTGAATACCAAATCATTTTATATGTCAAAATTAAATCTACTATTTTCATTAAGATTGCATCTACTGAGTAATATGCCTTAGAGATAAGATGTTGTTTTAATTTATTATTACATTTTATGTCGTCACTTTCACATTTTAATTCTGTTGGTAATTTATTATAGACTACTCTTGACATAAGGTCAAGCTCAGAGTCGCTCAACGAGCCATGGAGAGAGCTATCCTCGGAGATTCTTTGCGCAATAAAATCCGGAACGTGGATATTCGCCAAAGAACCAAAGTCACCGACATAGCTCTCAGAATTTGCAAGTTGCAGTGGCAATGGGCAGGCCACATTGCTCGACGAACTGATAACCGATGGGGAAGAAAAGATCTCGAGTGCCTACCACGTTACACCTGAAGACGTGGAGTTGCTAGGCCCCCCACTAGATGGACTGACGACATCATAAAAGTCGCGGGTAGCCAATGGTTACACGCGGCTAATAGCCGTACTTTGTGGCGTTCTATGGGGGAGGCCTTTGTTCAACAGTGGAGGTCTTCCGGCTGATGATGATTGACATAAGGTTGAGTGCTGGTAGAGTGCATTTCCAATTCAGATTCTATCCCCTTTCGTAGTTATAAGTGAATACTACAACATTGATTAATTAAAATATTACGATTAAAAAAATAATTACACATGTGAAAAAATCACAAATCTGAACGTGCCCTAAGTAATTACAGCAACTAAAGTAAGTTCCACATTCGTGACCCGTGACGCGTTCTACACCTACACGTAACTAGGTTAATTGCATAACACTCCCTGACCCCAGTGTTGGTTAAAAACTAATTATTAAAATTAGTGGTGTCATATTTTTGTTTAACATGACCGCTTGGGCAGAGGCGGATTCAGTGCAAATAGATGTAGGATGGGGGCATTTTTATGGTTTGAGCCAAACAAACGGTCATATCATATCTGTCCGTCTGGCTCTAAACGGATTGAGTTACATAGGTCCCTGCAATTGTGATATTTTGTGAAGAATTTTAACCCAAAAACAAATTTATGTAGATAATGAAGTGGGGAGCGATCGAAATTGTTAATATTATTATTAGACTAGATACATTTTTGTTACTATTTCAAAAACTAAACTTATTAAGAATACGATTTTACTCTGCAATGGCGAATGATATTTATTGCCTGTATGTATATGACGGTAATTATTTCAAACACTTCAATCTTCAAGGAATCTTCAATCTCTTTCTGGCAATTGCCCCTTAACCTTTCATCTCAGTTTTGGAATAGATTATTATTGAGCTAGCTCAGTTTGAATTGAAAAAAAATATAAAAAATAAATTTGAACAAATAAAAATGAGTACCTATGATAAAAATAATAATAAATAATCATAAAATTTTGGTTTTTATATCTGTGGACAATCCAAGCACTGGATAATCTGACTGATATTGTACAGTACACCCGCTAACCCCGTCCTAACTCCGCCCCTGTTCAATTCAAGGCACGTTAAAATGTAATTTATATGAGAATTCGTAATGACGTTGTCAGTCTGTCTGTCCCGGAGGACAGGTCTATGATGGATGGACATTTTCTTTGTTTTTGTGATAAAAATACCTTTTTTTATATAATTACATAAATGCAGGTGATACTGACACGCTAGGGTTTTGTTTATGTAACTGTGACGGAAAAAGCGAGAGGTCCACCTGATGTTAAGCGGACCAACCTCTGCCTATAACAGATGCATTTCGTCTCAAATGACAAAATTGCACTGCGCCCGACACCTTAAGACAAACAGTTGTTAAGACTCAGGTGCCTGTAATTAAATTGCTGTAGGTTACATTATTTACAGTTAATTTTAACCCACCCACCCACCTCTAAGGTGGGTGGGTTAAAATTAACTGTAAATCTTAAAGTTAGGTATTTTACAATTATTTTGTTATATTTAAAAAAGTATAGCTCCGATCGCGCTCAATCCAACGGGAAACGATCGGGGATCGCGGGCCGCGTGTTTTGATGCGTGGAGCTATTTAAAAAGGTTGAAATCTGATTTTTAATTTTGAAAATACACGATAATTGAAAAATATTACTATGAAATGGTGGTACCTTTTTTACTATTGACACTAAAGACCTAAAAACAACACAGGACGGTCCGCTACCAGCGCCCGCAAATTACCAAATACAAAAACAACATACAATTAGGAAACGAACAAAGACAACACGAATATATGAAATTTCTTACAAAAATATTTGCAATAACAGGTTTTAGCTGTCTGGTTTAAGATTTTACTACGGGACGATGCTATTTGCTGTAATTGCTGCTGGAACACACTGCTAGATGCTTGGCGACAGGTTTTCTACTTGAGGGTGCCAGGCGAGCATTCGCATAATTCCCTTCTACCATGCGGTGAAGCTCAAGCCAACGGCAGGGATTGATCCAGGGACCTGCTGCGCGACAGTCCATAGCTGTTATCGCTGGCCATCATTGCTTCAAATTGGGTAACGAATATGTTTAGGTTGGGGCGGGAACTGTACGCCATAAGAATGTAAAGACTATTGCTAAATATGATTACAAGCAATACCGCTTGCTAAGGAAAAACCATATTTTCAAATTATTGGAGCATATTTTTTTGTCCCAGGTGAAAATGGAAGCCTGCCTCCTCCAATTTCGCGTCGGATGTATTCTACTCGGCCACCGGAACATACTCGTTCGAGCCGAAATTTCGTTCTCCAATTGTATTACTTTAACCGTCATAGGGGACGGTGCGCGGCCATCAACCAGACTACTAGACTTCATCTGATCGAAAGAAGTGCTTTATATACTTAACTCTCGGAATGATGTTGCTACCTCATACGCTATAAATCATATTTACAAAATTATTGGAGCGCAAAATTTGTATTAAATTTTGTCCTTCAATAATGAAATAATTAAAATATAAGAACTGTTTATGTCGTCTTATTGGAAGGCGTGACTAAATAAAAATGCGCTTATTGAGCATGATTCTACCACTCGTATGCGAGTGTTGCTACTCATTGGGTGCAGAACTCTTAACGCACTGATTACTCAAAATATAATAGGTGTAGCCTCAACGCAAGCATGCCAGATGAGGGTAGGCTTCAGGAATGTGGCCGGCCATAAAAATCTATATTTTTAACCGACGTCCAAAAAAGGAGGAGGTTTTAAATTCGTCTGTATTTTTTTTTAATGTTTATTACCTCAGAACTCTGGACTGAGTGAGCTGATTTTGAAAATTCTTTTTTTGTTTGAAAGGTAATGCTTGTCGTTTGGTCCCATTATAAATTTCATCAAAATCGGTGAAGCCGTTTTTGAGTTACACAAAAATACCTGAAAAATGAAGAATGAAGCGCTCGTAGCGAAGTTTGCTTAGCCATTCTGAATCGATCAGCAAAGTTAAGCAACGTCCGCCGCGGTCAGGAGTTGGATGGGTGACCGCTGGTGACATTACTACTGAGCGCTTCCGTGCTTCGGAGGGCACGTTAAGCCGTCGGTCCCGGTTGTTGTCTTAGGATGGCAGTCGTTACAGCATGGTGGTAGGGCACTTTGCGAATGCCCGCCTGGCTAGCTACCACCCTCAAGTTGAAAATCTGTCGCCAAACACCTAACGGTGTGTTCCGGCAGCTGTCCTTGAGAGCCAGTAATTCTAGGTTAGCCTGTACAACATCTTCGACCACATCATCACTTACCATCAGGTGAGATAGTGGTCAAAGGCTAACCTATCAGGCATAAAAAAAAAAAAAAAAAAAATATTTACCTATCTTGATGATATAGTTGTTAAAAATGAATGATGATCAATCCCGTAAGTAGCAAGGGTCACTAAAAAGTGTGAAAAGTTAGCACAAAATATAAATTAGCACACAAGACATTATGGTAAAATTTTTTTTGCAAAAAATGGAACCGACTTCAACACCCAAAAGTGTGTGAAATAACTTGTCGAAGACGGTACCATGCGCAAAGTTTTGTGATAATATGAACTTTTGAATATCATGGTACCGACTTCAACAAGTTATCTCACACTTTTGGGTGTTGAAGTCGGTTCCATTTTTTACTAAATAATTTTTTACCATAATGTCTGTGTTTATTACTTATTTTACTAAACAAATTAAATTGAAGCGCTTATAGCAGTATGACTAAGTTTAGTATCGTCGCTGCAGTTAATAGTAATTAGTTGGATGGGTGACCGCCGATGGCGTATTTACTGAGCGTGCACGTACTTCAGCCATCGGTCCCGGATGTTGTCTTAGGCTTAGAATCGGGCATTTTGCGAATATGCCCTTTTAGTCAGCTACAATTTTCAAGTAGACAATCTGTCGACAAGCACCTAACGGTGTGTTCCGGCAGCTGTTCTCGAGAGCCAGTAATTCTAAGTTAAGCATCATTACCATACTCGACCTCATCATCAAATACCACTAGATCAGATAGTTGTCAAACGTCTAATAGAGAATAACGTATAATAGACACCTTCGACCACATCATTACTTACCATCAGGTGAGATTGTGGTCAAAGGCTCACCTATCAGCAATAAAAAAAATTTAATTGACCTTCATAAAGGCATCGTAGATTTCGAAATTGTTTAAATGATTTAGACTTTGACTTTCAACATATCATCAATATAATAGATTAATTGTACGGTTATCGTGGGGATTATAGGACTAATGGGAAATTGGGTACAAAAGGGTGCAAAAATGTCATTTTCGCGTAACCAACCCTTGCTTAATTGAATAAGGCTAATGGCGGTCACGCCAACCTAAAGTGGGGATTTAAGAAGTAAGAAATTGTGGATATGGCAACACGATTTGCTTGTTTAGAGAATGCTGTCAAATAAAAAAAAACTGGGCAAAAGCTAGTAGGGAATTGCTGTTTTAAGGTTGATTGACCTTGAATAAAAAAAAATGGTCGTAGTTTATAAACTATTTATAGTTATTTTTATATATATTTTTATGTTTGCAATAACACATACTCTGCGGATAACATTACTAAATTACAAATTTACAATAGGAAAAATTTTAGTTATGTGCGAGAATCGAACCCGCGTCTATCGACCTCTTTTGCCAGGGTATGCTCTGATCAATTGAGCTAACATTACAATGAGTCATAACTCATTTTTTCCTATCGTTCTTTAACCATCGTATTGGGATGGAGCTACATCTATAGTTCAACTTGCGTTGCTGTACCGACGCGGGTTCGAATCCCGCACATGACTTAAATTTTTCGTCTCGTAAATTTGTAAATGTGTACCTATTTATTGTATTATGATTTTTATAAATCTGCGTGGAAAATTTCTCCTTAACCGCTAGTGGTAACGATTTTTTAAATTAGAACATTTCTTGATGTTCCTGTACTATTTTAATTTAATTTCCTAATTTATGTTCAAAATCACCAATTGTACTGTTTAATAATAATAATAATACATTTCTTTATTCAGACAACTTGATCCAACTTTTGGTATAGTAGGTTAGTTTAGTACTTTATTACTAATAGTGATTTAGTCCTCTGAATGAGTTTCCACACTAATGGACAATCAAATTTACCTGATATGGTATTCTGGATGTTGTTGCTACTTGAGCGAAGTCTGTTTAGCAATGAACCTGACTTTTTGCGCCAAATGGCATCAAACGTGTCAGTGCGTGCTTGTGTGAACATATTTGATGCACTGCAGAATCGCGGAAGTCGCAACTACGCCCTAAACGCGTTATTGTGTTGGATCCGCAGAGCATTGTAAGCCTTTTGAGTATAGTTGAACCATAGACTCGTTTATGAGCTCAAATTAAATTCAAAGCATTTCCCTCGTTTTATATAGTGAGGTAAAAAAAAATTGTGTTGCACGCGACATCAAAGTAACCGTCTTGTACCTTTGAAACGTTCGCTTCGATCAGGATCATATACCGGGTTATTGTAGGAATGCTAACAACCACTTAGGGTTGACTTACTTATCAAAGTTCTGGCAAATAAACGATATTATTATTATTACTTCTGATAGTCCTAACAAACATTTTGAGAAGAAAAGATGTCAGATGTTGTCATGTTGACAGTTTTCAAGTCTCATATTAGCAGGTATAGTTTTACTCTCAAGGAGAGAACACAAGAACACACTGTTACGTGCTTGGCGACAGATTTTCTACTTGAGTGTGGTAGCTAGCCAGGCGAGGTAATAGCCTTGCATAACCACTATTTCAAACCAGGAATTAAAGATATACCGTATCGAATATTTCAGGCATCCACGTAACAACGCACCCTGTAGTTCCACTTAGCCGCTCCCGCTGTATTTGAACAACACGCCTAACCTACCTAATAAATAAAGAGTTATTTTTTATTAGTAGTTTCCGCAGTTCTATGTGTTAATGTACTTTCTTTAGCACGGTTAATGATCCTAAATGAACCACGTTTCGGGCTAATAATATGTAGGTATATCCCCTATGACTGTTAAAGAAATACAATTGGAGCACGAAATTTCGGCGGAATATCCGTGCCCAGGTGGCCGAGCGGTTTAGGCTTCGGGAGGACGCGGGTTCAATTCTTGCCCGGGGCATATAGTTTTGTGCTCCAATAATTTGTAAAATATGATTTTCGCTTAACACGCGGTAGTGCTTGTTATCATATTTAGAAATAATAATAATGTGCTTGTCTGTGCCTTTTCTCGTAATAGTCTTAATTATAATGACGTTATCGTAGAGTAATAGTTATTTGTTATACAAGAGTGTAAAGTTGCTTTTTAACCGCGTGTTCAATTTTGATGACCGAGCAAGCGAAGGATTCTAAAACTGAATCACGAGCGTAGCGAGTGATAAATAATTAGAATCCTGAGCGTTAGCGAGGGAATCAAAAGAGCACGAGGTGAAAAATCTTTGCACTCGAGTGCAACACGTAACTTTTTATTCCACCTCAGCGAGGAAATGACTAAATGCAAAAAAAACGTTTACAATCACATCAAACAAACTTCCTCGTCGCTAGAATCACTCATTTTAGTTTTTTCACTTGTTTTCAAATTTCTTGTTTTTAATAATATAAGGTTTAACAATGACGTGAAAAAATGCCGCGTAAAGAACCGCGTACAAAGCAAATTGAAAAAAGAACACCAAGAAGGTTCCGAGTCTGAGTTTTTAACAAATTAAAAAAAAGTTGTATGATATATTCGGCACCATAGAGGTAGCAGTAAATAGGTTTAATGTTTGTTTTAATTCACAAACTTAGTGCACACGATGTTCTAAATTCAATTTACTTTATCCTCTAGAGATTAAAAACGGCTTTTCCACTCAGATATTGAAGATTAAAAATACTCTTTCCGAGATGGTGGGATGAAAAATAGATTATCGTTATCTTTATATATAAAATTTGCGTGTCACGTTGTTTGTCCGCGATGGACTCCTAAACTACTGAACCGATTTTAATTGATTTTGCACACCGTGTGCAATTTGATCCAAATTGAAAGATAGGGTAGCTTACATCTCAATTTTTATTCGCAATATTAGTTTTATTTCGCATTATCTTTCTATTGGTCAACAGTCACAATTATCTGTTAGCTCCAAACGATTCTAATAGATGGCGATATCTGTTGACTGGATTGAGTAAGTATTCAATAGATGGCGCTATGTTAAAAACACAAACTTTTCATATAAGCTACCATTTAATACCATAACCACTACTTGAAATTGAAATTAAAGAACTTTGTAGTATACTCATTTGTTAAAACTTGAATTCCCTTTGAATAGTTTACTATAATGTAATATAACAAGAACTATATAGCCACGGACACCTATTTACACGTCTGCACAAAAAAGGATGTTATGTTTTCAAAGCTCATGTATGTATTTCTTTATTCCACCATTACTTCTAAACGGCTTAACCGATTTTAATGTAAGAGATATCATTAAATTCGTCTTGATAGCACAAGTGATTCTAGGTACCTATATAAGTTCGTCAATATGACAAAATGCATCTGTTACTATAGGACGTTAGTCCGCTTAACATCAGGTGGGGTGGGCCTCGTGCTTCGTCGCCAAGTACCAGTATATAAAGTGCTCTCATACCTACACAGTTGCTGGTCTTTGAGAGCACTTTACATTCTAGTAGTCAGAATAAAGGATGACTCACGCTAGACCGTGTCGGGCCCGAGCCGAGTGTCGGCCGGAGCACGGTCAACTAATATTACCTATATTACGTATGGACACACTCACGCTATACCGAGCGGCAACCGAGTGACGGCCGAGCAACGGACAACGCTCGGAAACAACTCGGTCCCGCCTCGGCTCGGCCACGGCTCGTTGCGTGAATACAGTGCCGCCGAGCTGCGCCCGAGCAGTCGTAGTGGTGCTATGCAAGTGCACTGTCGTTTTTGTTCGACATTGGAAAATGAACAACGAACGTTTGATTGAAGCTGTGAGGAAATATCCAGCATTATATGATATGAGCGATGGGAAATGTATGGACTCCAATTATAAGTCTTCATTATGGGTCAAAATAAGCAAAGTATATGTAATAATAAGCAAAGTAGGGGAACCCGGGGCAGCACGGGCCCCTTAAGGTTCGGCCGTTATAATCAGGGCATTAAAGCGAAATAGCAGGCATAATCAGTAATTATTTAATGGACTCATTAATAAACTTTAATTATCTTACAGAATAGTCAACTTAGACTTACAGTTATCTCAGTCGGTGGTCTTAAACAAAAAATTAGATCTTGCTCATAATGCCCCGTACCTGGGCACTAAGGGCATACCTGGGGAATTATGGGCACTACGATAACTTACATAGAAAACCTGGCACAAAATGAGAAAATATGATGAGACTTGTCATCGTTATCATCTTCACCTGCACGTGAACAATGAGCCCCTTGTACACGCCCGGCATGATTACCAATCCTCTGTGGGTTGGGAGTACGTTTTTGAATGATTTGGTTTCTGGTTTTTGGACTTCCACTACAAAGTTTGGATCCAATATTGCAGATGACTGCATATTTGTTGGAGCACGTGTAAACACTGGTTTGAAAAACTCTAGTAGTTTTGGCGCTACATTTTGTGTGGTGATATATTCTTTCTTTTTTCTTTGCAATGTTGATCTTGGCACTTCATATTTTTGGAAGCATGTTTGCAGCTCATTTTACCACTTGATACATCCTTCACAGCCAACTCCATTTCCTGGATATCCCAATCGCCCCGGTAACTTGTTCTTTTATAATGTCTCACCATGCATGATGCTGCAAAAACCACATATATTCGTCAAACATAAACCGGGGCATTATAGGCATATGCGGGGCAATATGGTCACGCTGCCCATATTACCCCGCCCGTAATGCCCCAAAGTAATTTTTAAACAAAATGAATGACAGAAAATAAATTATCCGTTTCGTCCGAATAATTGTTTACACAATGAAATCAGTAGTAAATGAGCTAATCAATACGTCAAGAGTAGCTCTTTCGTCACATAAATATTATTGATTATGGATCACACATAATTTTGAAAAATTATATCAAAATACGCACATACCTTCTTTTTTGTCTTCCCCAAAATGACGTGGGCTCCGGCTCGCAACACTTCCCGTCACGGGTGCGCGGGGTCAACTGGCTGCCGACACAAATATTTGCGACGGTGTGTGGCAGTTATTGCGGGTGGAAGCAAAGGTGCCTATATTGCCCCGGGTGCCCTTGCTGCCCCGGGTTCCCCTATATTTTATACTTCGTATTAACACTACGGTTTAAATCACGCAAACACTGCTGTCACTGCATACATTGCAAAAGCTCGGTTCATAACTGAAATACGAGAATATTCACTGTTTGCGCGCAAACGATGTGAACCGATATGTAGCCGCGCTTATAACATCTGCTAACTGTCGATTTGCTTTTTCGCAATTGACCCAAAATAACCTTCACATCAATTTTTGATAATAGAAGTATTGCTTTTTAAGGCATTCTTTTGTGAACAGATGTTTGTACGTTCAACATTCTAACCACAGCAATAAAAATCTCCTCATCTATCTGTCAAGATTTGAGTTTGACGTTTGTGCATACATTGCACTACCACTTTTCTGTGAGCATTGTTTGCGGCCGGAGGTGACGTCAAAGATGACGTCATTATGCTATCGTGGTGTCTGTTTAGCAAGTTATGAACCGACCGTTTGCGTGCATATAGTGCAAATAGCGCATATTTGCGTGAATTGAACCGTAGGGTAAATGTCACGTCAGGGTTCGCGAAAAGAGTGAACTATTTATTGTGACGTCATCAGAGCGCCGAGCGATTCCTTTACCGCTTGTAAGACTGCTTGATTGACGTGGAGGTATAAAGTTTAGCAGTAAGATCAAGTTATTATTACTATAAGAGGTGAGACTTGGGCCCTGGTCTGTCGACTGTCCAGCTGTATGTTACAGGTCTTCAGCTCGTTAATGGAATGTAGATGACAAAGCGCTGACATCGCTGACAAAGTCGATCTTAATCGATCAAATAAGTAAAACAACCTCCACTGCGTTCATAACTGGGATGAGTGACAGCTAGTGGCATATTACTGAGTGTTTCGATGCCTCGGAGGGCACGTTAAGTCGTCGGTCCTGATATATATATTAGAATGGCAGTCATTATAATAGGGCATTTTGTAAATACCTGCCTGATTAGCTAATCTTATGCCAAGCAGCTAACGTGTGTTCGCTTAGCTATTCTTAAGAGCTAATATATTTTTTTTTACCAAAGTGGATGTACTCTCCATTTCCTTGAAGTTGAATTTTTTTCAGATTCTTCAACGTCCAGTGCGATCGCAATAGCCGCTAATTCCATATCGTCAAAATTCAACATGATTGTAGTCTAGTTACATCACTATTTTTGCTCGGGCGAGTATACTGCATCACGGCGCATCGGTCATTGCTCGGTCGAGGCCCGTCTTTGTAATTACAGGTATGGGACCAGCTCGGTGACCGTGCTACGGCCGACAATCGGCTCGGACCCGACACGGTCTAGCGTGAGTCATCCTTAAAAGGAGATTAAGGTGCCGAGGCGATACGTTTGCGTTGTTCTTTAGGCCCAATTCTCTGCCCAATGCTCAGCAAAACCATACTAAAATGGTTACGTAAGCACAGTTTCCACTTTAGAAGGCGCGTACCCCTCCATTGTTGAGAATAGTTGCAATTTATACGGCCTACCCAAGCAAGGGCCTTTGCGAATGCTGGCCTGGCTAGGGAACACCCTCAAGTATAAAATATGTCGCCAAGCACCTAACAGCGTGTCCCGGCAGCAGTCCTTGAGAGCCAGTAAAATTACGGGCGCATGAGACTTAGCAACTGTATATCCCAGGGGGACGGGCGCACTGCAATTGTAACAAAATGAATCTGTTGTAGGCAGAGGTCACTTAACATCACAATACCACTTAAAAAATTCAAACAAAATGTCAAGAACGCAAATCGTGACTATGACCAAATCACTTAACATCAAGTGGGTATCGCGTTTAGTCCGCCATAATTACGATAAAACAAGTATAAATTAATTTAAAAAGTAAAAAATCCGACTGCAAATTACTTATTTTCGTTGAGTGAATTATCGTTCCATTGCAATTAAAACTGCAAATTGTATATATTTATGGAATCGTTTTTTAAAGCTCTTAATTTTGATACCCCACTCGGTGGGTTTGAAAGAAAAATAATTTTTTTTACCTCTCAATCTGGGGTCTAAAATCCGCCAGTTTGTTTTTCTATTTATTTTATGTACCTAGTGTTACTTTGGTTATCAAGACGAATCTAACGATATCTCTTACATCCAAATCGGTTAAGCCGTTTAGAAGTTATGGTGAATAAAGAAACTCACAAACATACATACATACATGAACCCTGAAAACATAACTCTCCTTTTTTTGGGCAGTAGTGTTAAAAATAGATCTGTATTACCGTACTACTAATTTAGTATTCAAATGTATTCAAGGTAGAAGTAAAACTCCACTCCTCTAGTCCTGGTGAGGTTCGCGTCGGTTCACGTTTGCGTCAGACACCAGAATGCACAAGTACACAGTTCGTACACAGTTAATGGAACAAAAGTACAATGTAAAGCAAAAGTGTTTCGAACTAACAAGCGCCGTGCGAGCGGTGAAATGCAGGTAGGGTTGGCACTTAACTTAAAAATTAACTGTGTAATCTTGAAAACATTACTTGTGTAAGACAAATATTACTATTTTGAAGTACGTGATGTGCTGCTGTTAAGATATTGTTTATATCAGCAGCTATATAAATGAGAAACGACAATACAAGAATATTGTCTTAGTTTTCTAAACTTTACCAACAGTCAAGTAATCTATGTTATTGTCGTTTATTGGATTCAATTATTCCATACTAGCTAACATTGTTTTAATATTTATCATTTTTTTATGTTCCGATAATCCAATAACACTTTTCAATCTGAAAATTAGTCTCAGAACCAAGTCGATTAGACGTGATGCTTGTTTCTGATGCACCATAAAAGATTACATTACAAAATTACAACGAGAGGAAAAATATAGTCATATGCGGCATTAATTTTGTAATGTTGATCAGTTTTGTAATTTACTCCGAAGAGCATGCGTTAATGAAAAAATAAAAATATTTTGACCATAAAGGTCCTGAAAAAGTCTTGACGAATTCTCTTCATTTCTAATATGAATCAGTTTTAATCACAACACAATACAGCGTTAAACTGTCGTGACGTGACTCCACGTTAAAATGAGTTGTAGGATTCTTGGTGAGTAAGAATTCGGAGTTGGTACCACCGCCCTGTTCAATAAGCAGACGCCATAGAGCCGTAACCTATCTTGCGAAATATATTTGTTGATACAGATTTGCCTTTAAAATAAATGTGTAACGATTTTTTTATATATTTCACCTCTCCAGTTCGAAGAGGACTGTTTTAGTGTTGAGAAACTTGAACCTTCTACTACACTACGCTCGTGATTAGATTTTAGACTACTTCACTAGCTCGGGACTAAAAGTTGGCACATGCACCAAGACAACTTTGCTCACTTTGTTGAACAAATAACTATTATTTAACAATATATAAACAATTTGCCTAATATATATAAACTATCTTTTTGGTTCTTCAGAAGGCTACATACCATCCTCGACCATATGATTATTTTACTAACAGGAGATATAGTTGTCAAAGGACCAAATATAAACAGAAACTCATGTAATCCAGTTGTAGGATCTGTGAGTGTCAGCCCTACGAACGTGCTTCAGAAACAAGTGGCAGAAACACAGGAACGCTTTCACGCGACTGTACACCAAGAAACGCGAGCCGCGGACACAACTACTAACTACACACAAACTACTGAAAATCTTTTTTTATTACCATGTTCAATACATCTGCTCTTTAGAGCTCCTTGTTTTGTAGAAAAAATGCGTCTTTTGTCAAGTTTTGCTCTCTCAAAGTAATTTAGAGGTCTACCACGCTCACGAAGATCTGTAACTAAAATCATTATTTGGGAGCAGTGATGGCGTAGTTGTAATAGTGCGCTAGTATGTAGCTATCGCCTGTCACCTACGTAATTGAAACAAATACTGTAATATTTTTTTAATATAGTTCGTAACACATATTTTTTTTTTATTGCTGTTAGGTAAGTCTTTGACCACAATCTCACCTAAGTGATGATGTGGTCGAAGGTGTTAACAGGCATAACCTAGAAATACTGGCTCTCAAGGACAGCTGCCGGAACACACCGTTAGATTTTCTACTTGAGGGTGGTCGCCAGGCGGGTATTCGCAAAATGCCCTTCCACCATGCGGTGAAGCTCAAGCCCGCGGCGGGATTCGAACCATGGACCTGCTGCGCGGCAGTCCATACCCAAAGCCACTGAGCTGTCACTGCTTCGAAAGGTATATTCTAGTAGGGTATTTTGCGAATGCTGGCCAGGCTCTTTACCTAATAGTATGTTACATTGTTAAAAGACGTTGAAAATAATGGTCCCGAGTCTCTTGCTCGTTCTTCTCGCAGTGGTTTTTTTATTATATAAAATGTATATCTAGCTGAACGTGGCAGTACAATGTAATTAAACGTAATTGACATTTATAAGAGCGTCTTACATTTAATAAATGATTTTGACTTTAGGCACAGCGATTCCATAGTTCGAATCCCGCCGCGTGCTTGAGCTTCCGCATTGTAGTAGGGTATTTTGCGAATGCTGGCCAGGCTCTTTACCTAATAGTATGTTACATCAACAAGACCCAGTTCCTATTCTAAGATAGCAATGAGTCCTGCTTCGATACTATACTTCATGGTCCTTGACCACCTCTATGATAATCCATAATTTAACTTCTGTCTATGGCATCCCTTCTCCATAAAGGGAATTTTCATATCTGCCTGAGGTTCTGCATTGTATAGCATTTGCTGAGGATAGTCCACTTTAGGACTTAGGTGTAAGCCCTAGTATTTTGAGGATAAATACGAATTTGAATTGTCTATGAATGCGAAATATAAAAAAAATAAGTATGAGTTTTTAAACGACTTCAAAAAGGAGGATGTTCTCAATTCGACTGTTTTTTTTATATGTATTTTTTTTACATTTGAAAGTTGGTGCGTCATGTGGTCCCATTTAAATTTGAGTGAGCTCTGACGAGTAGTAGGTATATGAGTTATAGGTACCTAGTAATGCGTATTATATTTTTGAATTTTTTTATTATATTTTTTTTTTATGCCTGTCAGATTAGCCTTTGACCACTATCTCACCTGATGGTAAGTGATGATGTGGTCGAAGATGTTGTTCAGGCTAACCTAGAATAAGTTCCTTGACTTCATTTTATACATTATCCTTGTCCGTATTATCAATACTTATTAAGTTAAAACTTCGCCCTGGATGCTCAAAGACTTAAAAATGTATTAATGGGCTTTTGTCAAGTTTTTGAACAAACTTACTAAAAGATAATCTTACTTAACGCTAATCTGATCTCAAGCGAACGAACTGAAGTTTCGTATCTCCATCTTTTTATTGTGACGTTACCAGCTCGAGGCCCACCTGATGTTAAGCGGACTAACCTCTGCCTATAACAGATGCATTTCGTCACAAGTCACGAATTGCACTGCGTCCGTCACCTTGAGACATAGTTGTTGAGTCTCATGTGCCTGTAATTTCACTGGCTCTCAAGGACTGCCGGAGCCCACCGTTAGGTGCTTGGCGACAGATTTTCCACTTGAGGGTGGTCCCTAGTCAGGCGAGCATTCGCAAAATGCCCTTCCTTGGGTAGGCCGCAGTAGGTGCAACCATTCTCAAAAATGGAGGGGGGCGCCTTTTAAGTGGAACCAGTCATTACGTTACCTTGACTATAATGTTCTTTAAAACCATGCGAATGAATATTTAATAATTAATCAATAATTAATGAGGAATCAATGATGGCCGAGCGGTAATAGATGTGGACTGCCGTGTCGCAGGTCCCTGCTTCGATACCCACCACCGCCGGCTAGAGCTTGGAAGTGGAAGGGCATTTTGTGAATGCTCGCTTGACGAGCTACCACCCTCAATTAGAAAATCTATCGTCATGCACCTAACAGTGTGTCTTGAGTTCGGCAGTAAGTCTTGAGAGCTAGAAAATTTACAGGCACATTGAGACATAACAACTGTATTTTTCAGTGTGACGGGAGCAGTGTAATTCGTTCGGACGAAATGCATCTGTTATAGGCAGTGGTTAGTTCGCTTAACATCAGGTAGGCCTCCTGCATGTTGTGCACAATCTTTAAAAATTTAAAATGTATAACTGATACTATATAACTAGAGCACAAACATTCTGAGAGCACAGAGCATGTTCCGATGGCCAAGTGGTCTAGGCACCTGGTGCGAGATTGGAGTACGTTTAGCCACCAGGTGCCTAAACGGGAGTGGATTTCCGCCTGGGGCAAAAAAAAAATATGCTCTAATAATTTGTAAATATGATTTTCGCTTAGCACGCGGTAGTGCTTGTAATCATATTAAGAAAGTAGTTAAAACCTTTCCTAATGAAAAATCATTTAGTTTAATAAAGCACTTGAAAGCTCAACATCCGAACTTTAAGTGAAGTATGTCGCTCAACAGCTTTACAAGTAGTTGGTAATAGTTCAAAAATTCACGCTCCAACTCCATCAAACTAAGTTTCCAACTAAATTCATCTCTGGATGCTGAGTAAAACGTTTATATCTGCCAAGTATGGGTAGGGTGACCATCAGTTGGGAAAAAGCTGAGACTTTACAACGTTTACAACGTCGATGTCTCTTGGTCTATGTCTCGATATGTACCAACCAATCATTCGAGTCATTCTTAAGTTATTTAATACTAGAGGCTCGCCCTGCCTTCGCCCGTGTATTAAAAAAATACTTTTTTGAAACTATTTTATAGCCTTTATTCATCAGGGATTATGTAGGATTCTAATGGTGAAAGATTTTTTCTAATCGATCCAGTAGTTGGTAAGATTATTAGTTACATACAAATCTTTCCTGTCTGTATTATTAGTGTAGCTGTATATTAGCTGCACCCTCGTAGACAATGGTTATGACTATCAAACGGTTTCTCCTTCGTAGAATATGATGACAAGTAATGATGTTGCCCCGAGGGGTGCCGGGTTACAATTTCACCTCCCCATATCATCCCGTGGGTGTCGTAATAAGCGACCAAGGGAAAAATACTGTAAGATGGGCAGCAGCGCCTTCTTAAGAACTGCCAACTTATACTGCGATCCTCAAGAGGCCTGTCAAGCGTGGGGATTATGGCAAATACCCCTTTAATAGGGGAGGCTGTGTTCAGCAGTGGCCGATTCGGCTGATACAGTAATGATGGTGATGATGAAAGTATCCTAAGTATTATTGCAGAATTTAAACTTTCTATATTCCATTTTTCATCCTAATCGGTTCTGCCGTCACACACTCACATCCTCACTCGCAAACTTTCGCAGTTTTATTATTAGTATGATGCACTGAGCATGCAGTTTTCATTTGAGTTATATTAGGTTTCATCAAAGTACGTTTCCATGGATATTATTATTTTTTTTTTATTACGCTTCTACGCATGCGTGATTTCGTCCGCATCATTATTATAATCAAGCTTTATTTCGAATTGTTCTAATAATTATGTTTTGTGTATATTTTATTAATTATTTATTACCTACTAACCGCGCTCCACAGATCAATGGGCACAAAAAAAAATCAGCTTTAGAAAACAAAATGATTTCCTTCTCATTTTTACTACAGAAAAAATAATAAGTTTTATCTACAATTATCCTGGAATTACATATACTATGTGCATCCTACAGTAAAATGCCAGTGGCTTAAAGTCCTTCACAAAAGGAGAGGCGCATTTGAAGCTTTTGAGGCATCACGTTAATACAATTTACCTGCAGATTTGTCTGTTTGTCGAGTTTTATGTTGTTAACATTATACTAGTGGAATTAATGAGTATTCTTCAGAATATATTTGTAACAGAATATAATTTTTGCATTAATGTGGGTTCTCCGCGCATGGACTGAGAATTTATATGCATTGATGGCTCAGTGGCTTTGACAGACTGCCGTGTAAGGTCCATGGTTCGAATCCCGCTGCAGGCTAGAGCTTCAACGCATGGTAGTCGGACATTTTGCGAATGCCCGCCTGGCTAGCGACAACCATCAATTGGAAAATCTGTCGCCAAGCGCCTTACGGTGTGCTCCGGCAGCTGTCCTTGAGAGCCTGTTAACACCTTCGACCACATCATCACTTACCATCAGGTGAGATTGTGGTCAAAGGTTTACCTATCAGCAAAAATAAAAAATAAAAAGGTAGCGCTAAGTGTGTTTTTATGTTATTGTGATGGAACAAGCACGAAGCCCACCTGATGTTAAGCGGATTAACCTCTGCTTATATAACAGTTGCATTTCGTCATGTGAAGAATTGCACTGCGACCGGCACACTGAGTATTATACTAGTTAAGTCTCATGTGCCTGTAATATTTCTAGGCTTTCAAGGACTGCTGCCGGAACACACTGTTAATTGATTTGCGACAGATTTTATACTTGAGGGTGGTAGCTAATCCGGCTAGCATTCGCAAAATGCCCTTCCAACATGCGGTGAAGCTCAAGCTGGCGTTGGAAATCGAACCAGGGACCTGCATCATGGCAGTCCATAGCTATTACTGCTCTGCCATCATAACTTCCAAATCAATAAGTAGATTTTGAGTCTTGTATTGTGTTGTTATTATGGTCAATTGTTATAAAAACGAGATGCCCCACTTGCCGCTTAGCCCTTCGCTTCATTCGGTCAACAATACACGCAGGTTAAGATTGCCAGATCAAGGTATATTAATTCCTGGACATTTGTGGGGATCGAAAGAGAGTTGATACTTTGACTCAAGTTCAAATTTAAACAAATCTACTTTATATAAATATTACTTAAATTGAATGGTTTTATACATAGAAAAAAGAAATGGGAATTATTGTTACACATATTTATTAACTGCACATATTTAAGCAATAATTAATGAGCTAATAATAATTATTAATAATAATTACCTAATAATAATAATAATTAATTACTTAAATTAAGTAATAAATCGATATAACATGAAATTATATCGATGCCACTGTTTAAGGCTAACTGTGAACTAATTTTGAAACTATGGATCAACATTAAAAGACTTATCACACACACGGCTGGCATGCGCCATGCCTAGCATATTATTGGTGTTCGAATGTTTGTAAAAAAAACTAATGCACTTGAATTTCGGGACAGTAAAGCGTTGTTACTAGACACAGGACATGACACACCATTCCGGGACTATCCCGGATTTCCCGGACGTCTGGTAACCCTAACGCAGGTAGAGTCGGTAGCGGCAGTATATCAAAATCAAATCAAAATGTTTTTATTTCGCGCAGTTATAAAATCAATTGGTTAGTAGGTATAGTGCAAAACTTATTTCTAAATTTTAGTATCACATATTAATAAAAACAATAAAACATTAAAATGAACCACATAGCTCATAGTTCATCAGAATAAGAAAGTACAATATTATTGGCGTATGCCATCACATTTTGACATGTCTAGAAATTGTTTTCCAACTTTCCTTTTCGCCGGATTAATCTGTCATATTGATTGACAGTTCTTTGACAGTTCGTTATCGATACAGCTATTTAGGTTAGTGGGCTGTCGTCGCATTTGTGTCATCGATGTATGATCTTTGAATTGCACGTCCTATGTTAAAATATTCTTATTTAAATACTCATGTACTCGTATCTCCGAGTTCTTTATACTTGAAAAATCATTATATTCTGACCTTTATCTCCTTCATTTAGGGTCGGTTTATCTTCTCTAAGAACACAAATGCCAATACAAGGATATAAAAAAATATGGTTTTGCTAAGAACACAGATTAAAATAATAATCACGGTCATAATTGTTGTCCGGAGCTTATCTGACGTTGTTTCTTTTTATTTCTTGATATGTGAAATAACAGTCCTTGTAGTTACATGCTTTTTAGATAGATGTCGTTAACGTCAAAAGACTTACATTTAAATGAATTGAGAAACTTCGACTATCCAGCATCCGCTTCCATAGCGCAATAGGAAATGCACTAGGAAGGTTTTCGGTGTGTACAGGTCAAGTCCCGCTGGAAGTTATCTTTTCCACTGAAATAATGTCTATGTTTTCGCTTACTGTATCAGCTGGATTGTCCACTTCAGAACACAGCCTGCTCAATCAAGGGAGGGGTTGCCAAATTCCCAAACTTGGCAGTCGTCTTGGGGATCGCAGTATAAAATAACAGTTCCTCAGAAGGCGCGACACCCACAGGTAGCAATGGGGGGATGACATGCTAGCCCGGTACCCCACGGGACTTACGGTACCCCGCGCTTAGCATGTGCAATAATCCAGATTTGTAAACGAAGGATGGACAACGCAAACGTATACGTTTACGGCACCTTATCAACGTCGCTTCTCATTGTTTTGAATACCCGCGATCGTCCGCCATTTTGTCCCGAATAGAGGCGATGCCGATACGGCATTGTACTCTGTGCATTGTAGATTTGATGGGGTTATGTATGACGGAACACGGCCCACCTGATTTTAAGCGATAACCTATAACAGATACAAGTGATAAATTGCACTCCGCCTGTCACAAGAATATACAAAGTGTCATGTGCCTGTAGTTACATAATTCCTTGTTCTCAAGGACTGCTAACTGGAACACACTATTAGGTTGCTCAGTAACGATTTTCTATCGAAAATTGGTAGGTAGAGGCGAGCATTCGCAAAATGCCCTTCCACCATTCGGTGAAGCTCGAACCGTCACTGGGAATCCAACCTTGGCCCTGCAGCAGTCCATAGCAGTAGGGGAGAATTGGGGGTTCTGCATCTGCATCGCTCTCGCTTCGCTCGAGCTCGCGATGCATGACCCCCAATTCTCTCCGTTATATAGATCACAACTGGCATTCTTCTTGATATCAATGGGCTAAGTTCGGATCGAGCTGTTTGCACAATCGTCCATCCTTATTGTAACTTTACAAGATTTAAGGATTCTAAGAGTGCTTATGCATTAGGCACCCCTAGTTATTTTTAATCCGAACGGTTATTTTTTAAAATTAAATAGGATAGGATTTTATTAAAAAGATAGGTAATTTTAAAAACATTTATTTTCTACATTCCATTTCTGAAGACAAATTACATTTCTTAGAGCACAGTATGAAGTATGATATACACAACAATAAACATCGGAACATGAAATATACTTTCTATACAAACTTAGTAAACTAGGGCAACCATAATCCTCTAGATCGAAAATACACTTACTAATTCCGTCATACATTATATTATCTTGTTCTAATATTTTCCTTAGCCATCTAACTTTTTCTGAACCTTTGACATATATTTTACAGTTCCTTAAAATTTCTGCAATATAAATCTTATGATAATTATACGGTATAAGTCCTTCTTTCCAATAAATGTGTCTATTTCTTTCAATCCAGCATACTTGTCTTTTTTCTGTTTTTGTTAAGTCATAAAACGGGAAGGGTGGCTTAAATACAAGATTTATTATTTGTTTATCAAATTGTAGTGCTATTTCTTTTACAATGAATTCATTAGAATCAGTTTTGAAACCTTGTACGTCTACAATTGCATTCATGTTAGTTTACGTACAATATTACTTAGTGGTTTGTATTCAACAAGCCGGTCGTTCACAATAAGGCAATAGGCTGCTGTATTATTTGGAATTTCTTGGGCACTTTCAATTTCTAAACGTACATCCACTGGTCCTGATTTTAAATTTTCATTTTGTCGTGAACAGTCTATTATAAACAAAGGAGCTTTCTCTTTAAATTCGTTAATGTTTAACAACGGATCAGCTGGGAGGTTGTAATAAGACTGACGGAATTTGGCATATAATTCGTATAATATATTATACTTATTTTCATCGAACTTTATGTTTAGTGAATCATAAGGATAATATTGGGAATTTAAAAATAATGTAACGTTAGTCAAATTACAGTGATCAAATGTAGAACTATCTTTAGTTTTGTTATTTTTTCTATTAGTTTGTAAACCAAATATAACATATCGAGGCTTTTCTAATTGAGAAGCCGTTTTTACAGACCATGAATGCTTTGTGGTTCTTGGCAACAAAGGATATTCATATAAGTCCCAATTTCTAAAAGCCATTTGTATAGGTTTATCTTTTTCTAGAAATTTAAGTAATGAAAGCCTTTCTCGGTCAGAAACTTTCACATGTGGTACGCGCCATTGAACTCTCAGTATATCTATTTCAATACTGTCATCTTTATCAATAATAACACTGTTATAGTTAGTGCTGCTTCTATTAAGTACCAGTTCATGTTTGCAGTTTAAAATTATTCTATTATAATCTTCAGCAAACCCTAACATTTTATTAAGTGGTATAACAACACTAAAGAAATCATCTTTGGAATTTTGACCATTTATATTCCAACCCCATACAGCAGCAACTTTGCTCTCACCGTAATTCATAGAAATATATGATTTTATAGTAGAAGAAATTCCTGATACGATCTATTTCTACGCCATTTATTTCATATCGAATGTCTTGAAACAGATATGATATTGGATTATTAGTAAAATTGACAGGTTTTTTAGTAGGATGGCCTGCAGCATCTTTTCCAGTTACCGTAGCACGTCCTTCGATGTAAATAGAGCTGGCAGATGGTAGTACATATATGTCTTGTTGTTGGATAGATATGCGTATTTCATCATTGGCTTTAAAACTGTTATTGTATGGATTATATGTATGTATTTCGTAACTCTCAATAGAGTTGTCGAAATGTGGTGAATTATCAATATCGAGAATATTCATATTTTGAAACCCAGAGCTCGTAAAAATTTTTTATTCTTTTTTGTTATTTTTTTTACTTTGGGATTTCTGATACGTCTATGCCTTTTGAAAGCATAGCTGATAATACCGTTTTTTAATTTTGGTTTTGGTGATATAATATTATATTTTTTTGTGTTTTGACCAAATACAATCATTTCTGCTTGCGTAGATGAAGGCTCATCTGAATTTCTTCTGCACCGAAATCAATGAGATTGCCTTCTTGATCAACAACTTTTACTGTAATTGATGATATGTTGTTGTCTTTTACGGGAAAATATATAATATTTTTAGGTTTTTCAATAAACCGAAAGCTTGGAGGAACGTTTGGTACAAATTCATAAATAATGTGGGAAGATAAACCATTAATGTACGTTTGCATTATCTCGTATTAATTGTTTTGGTATTTTCGAATAAGTTTGGGACAAGTAAAAGCAATCTATATTTTTATGCCGTCCCATTGAAAAATAGTTACGTATATTTGTCTGATTCTCGCATGCCACATCGTCAAAAATAAAAACAGAATTTGGTAAAGCAATATCCGGGTCAATAACGTCTTTGTTATCATTAAATATGTTAAATTTTATATCTGGAATTTGATTCAAGATTTCATTTAAAAAGCAGTATTTTGGTTGAAATGTGGTTTTTGAATACAGATAAACATTCTTAAATTTTAAGCCGTTTTTATGTAATAATAAGCCTATCATTACATTGGTCTTTCCACAATTAGATGGACCGCAAATTAGACAGCGAATCGTATTGGGAAGTAATACGCTATGTCTGTTAATTCCGGAATGTGATTTTACTTCTATGTTGTTAATTTCTAAAGTTGTGGGTTGCTTTATCAACCTCATAATGATATCTGACAATACTGTATAGGGTATTTATATTAAATAGATAAATCATTACAATGTCCATTTCTATTGATCGAATGTTAGCGGTTCTAATGTTTGCTTTCCAAGAAATTTAGCTTTTAAAAACAACCTTTGTCCACGTGATCTATTACCAAAAAAGGTAAGTACCTAGTTATATTTTAGTTATTATTTTTGTAATACTTATTAATTCATTGTTGCACCAGCTCCACTGTATAGCAGACAAATTTGCATTGCACTGTTGGTTTACATATATCCTGATTTTGGTAAGTGTTTATTTTAACTTTTTACTAATAATATCAGTTAAAACTAATTGGTAGTTCATATGAAGGTTAATTTAATAAGTATTATTTTATTTTGTTACAGAAACAATGACAAGCATAGTTTTTGCTGACGCTGATCCTTTCTATCTACAAGAGGCTCAAGACATGAATTTAATCTGGAACAGTCATGAACACGATAGAGATATTGTTCGAGAAAATAAAGAAACCAATACAAAAAATAAATCATTCAAAACAATTCATAAGAAAGGAAAGTTAAGTTTTAAGAAAAAAATATCACCAGATTCATCATTCGTTGTCAGAAAAATACCAGGAAAAGGACATCACTTAATAAAAATTGAAATCAGTGAAATTAACACCCTAGCAAGTGATGATTGTTGTGTAAGTGTGCAGTATGTAGTTGAGGATAAATATGATAACATTTTAGACGCAACGCAAGATTTAATAAGTAAGATGACAAAAAAGTTATGTGTCCCAGAACCTTTATAAATCTATCTAATTGTATTTATTGATATTTTATTTTATTGTAATATTATTGAATATATAACCTAATAAACATAGTTACGAGTCACGTACTTGTTTTATTTATCTTGCTTACGCAGGGTTTACCTACACATTATTTCGGTGACCGATGTAAATCTGGATTCGGTCGAACACTAACAATAATCTTATAAAATCAGACAGGAATTAGGATAGGTTAAGAAAAATGCAAGGAATGATATTTTATGCGATTTCAATTTATTTCATATATATTTCACATATATTATATATAGCAAATTATAACTTTTACCAGTAAATCAAGACTTACAGACTATATAACTTTACAAATGTATTACTTATAAATATATATATATAGTTATTATGTTAGGAATTATAGTAAACATTTACCAAAATAAAACGGTTTTCAGTTGACAAGATATATAATTTTGTCATTATTTACAGTTCAATGTTGCTTTTAAATGTCACTTTTATTATTATGATATATTTCTAATATAATACAATATTATTATAATATATTGCTGTAATGTCCCCAAGGTACAGTTTTTACTATATCTTTCGTGATCTGTCTCTTATCATCTGATTTATTTAAAATCAATTTATTCAACCTCTGAGTAAATATTTTATGATTAATTGATTTAATAATGTACATACTATCTCTAAAATCAATATTCCTAAACAAACATCGTTTATATTTTGCCATGTCAAGTTTCCTCGTTACACATTTTTTTGTGCCTTTGGCTTTCTTAAGTGAAGATGTTTCAGTATTTATGCAATAAAGTTTTGCGCGAAGTCCTGTGAATTCTGTAATTAACTCACCAGCCATTTCATCTTTAAAATATCCAGGTTGTTTAATATTAACATGAGGTATACCATATACATTATCTTCTTTAAAATTACTAGTGTCAAAGTATTGTAGGTTAAGTTTCATATCCTTGTAGAAATCATCAGTCCTTATCAAATATAAAAGACTATCAGTATCTGTGTAGCAAAGGCATATATTTTCTCCATACATTTTTTTCATAATCGCGTAATGGAATCTATATAAATGTCTCTTCGCGAGTTCTAGAACAGTAAAGCCAATATATATTGGTCGGTCTAGATTGATTTGTGTTGGCTGCATTTGAATAGCTACCAAATTTTCTGTAAAAATCGAGAGATTCATAAAATTTGGCGCACTTATATATTTTTCAGCGCCGCAAATTTTATTAGTTCTGTTAGAACAATCTTTCCATACATTAACTAGTTTTACATCAACTTGATTTCTTTTGTTTTCTATCGTTTTACCAAATATAGAGTTATTCTGTTTTTTAAAAAAATCCCTTTCAAATTCGGAAGTTGCATTTTGTCGCAACAATGTGTTTAATTCAATGTAAGGTTTTAGAAATTGTTTCTGATCGAAAGCCAATACTCTGTGTATTTTTAATAGTACAAGTCCGTTTCTCAAACATTCTTTTAAATGAGTATAATGTATGACATATTTATATTTATTATGTAGGTTTGCTATTAGCTTTTGAGATTTTCCATTAGGCGGAATACATTTTTCTGGCGCGAATGGTAAATCAGAATGATGATCATGTATTTGTGGAGGATATTCAAGGTCCACTTCAAGTATGTATCCGCGATTGTTACTATCTGGTATCGATTCAATGTTGTTAAGGGTTTTAATTTCGTCTTCATTTAGAAAGGAAAAATTATTGGTAGGAAGACATTTCATCATCGTATATCCATAAAGATTTACACAATCGAGGTACATTAGATAAGAATTGGGCTCGTATTTATTGTAATTAGACAAATATTTATTATTTGCTTTAGCATTTCTGAGAGAACATTGTGCTAAACCTCCTCTAATGCCTTTTTCAAGCATTTGATACATTTCAACATCGGAAATTAAATCAAGCTCAACTTTTGTAAACAATAACATGGCATCCCAACTTAATGAAGGTGATGATACATAATGACAAGGATCTAAGTTGTAGTAAGTCAAGCTCATTGTTCTGAATTTTTCAAAAACGTCACATAATAATAATACATCGCATTTTAAATATAAATCGGTGTACTCCCCTAAATCTTTTATGTTAAATTCATTCCAAATAGTTTGCGCATGTTCGTAATCTTTATCTGATATATCTTCAGAAGAAAGCCTATTAAAAAAACTACTCTTGTCAGGAAGATTTGGTTCATTATAGCGTTCCATCGAATTCAAATAATCATAGCAATATACTCCTTTTTGACACAATAAATCAAACGATTTACTATCAGGATAATATTTTTTTAAATTTTTAAAGTCACTTTTCTGCAGTGTTTTTACTAACTTATCCAAGCCGCAACTAAGAAAATTGAACGAATCAATAAATTTCAACTGAGCGGCATTGTTGGAATCAATTGGTATAAACTTTGTGATTGATATGTATTTTTCCTTTGTTTTTGAAATAAGATTAATACGTCCTATGATCGCAGATAGCTCGGTAATAAATAAATGACAGTCATATCCGGAAAGATTGTGGAATATGATTGGAATAAATTTACATGTCCTAGCATTCAAATTACATCCCACGTGACTCGGACCTAAATAAGCTGAATCAAAATGATCGTGGTCTGCGCATTTTACGTCATCAGCTACAAATTCCTTTTTACACAAGTGACAGATGGTAGCATGTTTAAACGATGCCAGCTCATTTTCAGTTAGCGGCATCATTTCATGTTTAATTGATATAATTTGATATAATTCCATTACATCATTAGTTAGAGCTTCAATAAATTTTTTTACACAATTTGGGCCCCGATAAGACACAAATTTGTTTAGACTCGGTTTAGACTCACAGCATATGTAATAAGCAAAGCAAGTCGCTTGATGTATTTGCACGTTCTCAACATGTTGTGATTTGCTTTTATCCGAATATTCTTTAAGCAAACTTTCAAAATCACCATATATTACGAAAGGAATTCTACGAGTTCGTTCAACATGCGAAAATAATAACTTACTACCTGGTTGAGGCAGAATTGTTTTTACTCTAGCGCAATCGTGATTTACCAGTTTTTCTTGCGATGGAAAATAAATAAAACATTCGTCACACAAAAAAATTCTGCATTTATGTTGTGTAAGTTGTCTATGTACAAGCTTTCCGAAATCTTTTATCAAACAGAAATGGTTTTTCCCGTTTATCTCAATGAGGAGCAGGCTAATATGCGTCAACTTACGATGTTTTGTTTTGTAGAGGGGACCAGATACTATATTGTTTTTATCCAAACCGTACACATTTACCGAAATTAAAGGATTTATCTTTTCGAATATTTTAATATCATTTAAACTCAAAGGAAAAGTCATTCCTGAAGTGTTCAGAATATGTTTATAATGTGGATATGACGACACTCTATTTGGATTATTTTTTGCTGGATACATATGCGCAATTATGCTCCATAAGAAACATCGATCATCTTTGTTTTGAATGTTTAAACATGATTTGGTGTTTTGAATTTCTCGCGGCAATTTCACGTATGAGCCCGCCCGTAATGGATTGTATTGATTAATATTTAATTCTAAATGACTGATAGAATTTAGTGTCCAACCACTCCCCGACATTTCGAATTCTGAACATTTCGTTATCAGCTTTTGGACACATGTTTTATAAAACGATATCAAATCAGAGTTGTAAAAAATCTTTACAAATGGCACATTAAATGACTTAAGGGCTTTTTCATCATTTTTAGGTAAATAATATGACACAAAAAATTCCATGTTGACTTTTAATGCATTGTGTTGGATCAATGATTTTTTTATTAATTGTAAAACTGAAGTAGAGGCTTTATTCAAAAATTCCTCAGGCAGCATATTATTCGAAATAGGGTTTATTTTATAACTTACAATTCTAGATTTAAATGCACTAGCTATAATCTGCACATCTGGGAACTCAGAGTTGATCAAACAGTTTGATTTATGAATACTACTTTTATAATGCGACGAGATACGAGACACCTCAATATTACACTCTCTACAATATACCATTTTGCCTCACTTGTTCCTTAGTAGGTATACTTGATAACAAACTTGAACTGATAAAAAATATTAAAAAATATAGGTAAATATTTGAGGTATTTACTTAATATAATAGTTGCATGAATTGATATGAAGCGATTAACCTGCCTAGATGTCGGTAATAATATAAATGCATAGTTTCGTAATCTGAGATTTAATTTTACTGTTTGCAATTAGTTTTCAGTAGTATATTTCAGTATTTCAGTTTCTATATTTAAATTTTTCAATATTCCAATATTTCAATATTCAAATATTTCTCATTTATAGTTTTGCTGTAAATAAAACAATCATTAGACATAACATAATAATAACCAGTTAAAATTTTATTCATGAAAATAAAACTTACATTTGTTGATTAAAAAGTATTGTAAATGCTTTCCTATTATAAGGTATAAATAAAATAAAGATAACAGTTAAGTAAAGATAGCTAGATAAAAGTGAAATAATTGAATATTATTGCGTCAGTATGTTAGAACATATTGTTCATTGCGGTATCATGGGATACTTAAATGTATAGTTTGGTAATCCTAGTTTGCAATTTACTGTGTAGATATTATTATAATGTTTGCAATTAGTATTTCAGTTTCTATATTTCAATTTTTCAATATTTCAATTTTCAATATTTCAATATTTCAATATTTCTCATTTTTAGTTTTGCTGTAAATAAAACAATTATTAGACACAAAATAAGAATAACCATTTCAAATTTTATTCATAAAATCTAAAACTAACATTAACTAATTCAAAAGTAGTATATATGCAAGTAATTACCTATTATAAGGTAGAAATAAAAATATCAAGGTAATATAATAAAGTAAAGACAAAATGAAACAATTGCGATTGTACCAATCTGTTAAAACATACTGTTCAATGTAATTTCATGGGATACATTATTGGCTGTATAGCCTTGAATTCATTTTTCCCGGCTTCTACAAGTGTTGACAATGCGCGCCATACAGGTGTTTGGGTGTCAGTACACAATTTTAAAGTAACCAGGGCTCTTTTCCAACGTTCTTCGCTAGGCTGACATTCAGCTTCTCGGGAATTATAGACCCTTAACTCGACGTAATACTCCCCGCCACGTGTGAGATCTCGTTGTGTTGTATACCCGCTCGTTCCGCGCTGTGAAAAGAAGCTCCGCAATGTAGCCGCACGCGCTGGTTTCACCTTGCTGCTTTCTCCGATCTCCTGAAAAAAAATCAAACAAATAATAAGTGACCTTCATACGTAACAGTTTATTGATATAACTGCTGTAACAAAAGTAAGTTACATAAATGTTTACAAAAATAATCTAGCCTGCATTAAACAACGCTTATCCACCATCGTAACTAAAAAAATACCCTGCCTAAGAGGGCCATGGTGCCGTAAACAATCATCACACACACACACTGAGTATCACACCCATAAAAATAAGTAAACGAGCGAATAATATTTTTTCATTACCTGTGTAATCGAGGGCTGCGCCAGAGGTAATTCTACGTCATCCGTGTCCGAGCCAAAGAAATGGGATGTCGTCAACAGTTCTGTTGACACCGCCGCTGGCAGTTTTTTCTTTCTCGATGAAGACCCAGCGCCGCTGCTAGCCGTCCGTTTCTTTGATGCGCCTCCGTCTTTCTTCTTTTCTTGAGCCACCTTTTTTGCAGGAGGTTGTGGTGTAGGTGGAGGTGCTACAGGCTCGGACCCCGCCGGTGTTTCGTCGTCCGATACATCAATCTCATCGGCCCAGAAAGGATTTTGCGACCAGCCCGGCCTGAAAGCAATAATTTAAAATAATTATAATAGAAGATAACTTCGCAACGAGTTAACACAACATTGTTTCTGAACATTGTTTTAGCCTAGCATAGCAAAATGCTTTATAAATAAAAAATCCATGAGTTAACACAAGTTAGTTTGCCGATCAACACAGGTACCTAAGTCACATTACACTTTATACGTTTACATCCTCACACTCACAGTCCACACTTAGTTCAATGACTTGTATAGCGGGTGCCAGAAACATTCACTTCACTCATAATCTCACCTTGAACCAGAAATACAAATTTCCCTTGGGGAAGTAAATTGAGCTTCTGTCAGGAATCGAACCCGAAACTCCCGGTGTAGAAGGCAATTACTTAACAACTACGCCAGCATGGCATCTAATTTTTTTCACCGAAGTTATAAGGCAATTTGCACTCACTAATAATTCATTCATACTAACAATAAATACTTTAAGGTCACTTACTTACATAGTTAGGTTCCTTGAAGTTCCGAATATGTAAATAACTGCACTTTTTTTGGATGCTGGAGCGTCGTCGCCCACCACTGAATATCCGCTTTTAAATGTAGATGCACCAAATCAGTCCTATTTATAATCTCATTTTATAAAGATGCATTCACAAGTCGAATCTTGACTAAAACGTACAAAAATAAAAAAACAGAAAGGTTAAAGTTTTAACGATTGTATACCTTAACGATCTTGTAAACAAAGTTCATTTCATCTTGTCAACCGATAAACAAATCTGAATGAGACTTTATGCTGTCGTCAAGGGATGTAAAGCGATGACTGCTGCACATTCTCGAGCAACTGGAGACAAAAATCCTATAAGGAAGTGGCAGGTACTTATACCAATTACGAGTCTTTTAAATTACAGATCTCACTTAACTGGTAAACAACATATTTCAATTGATCACCAGTAATGAGAGAACCTCTCGAATAAAACAATGCTTTTTATGAAAATCCTTATAACTAAATCTTTTAGATATTAGTAGCGAAACAAACATCAATAAGTCGATTTGTATTTTTTGACGATACTAAAAATGTATTGCTACTTAAGTAAATATTTAAAAATCACATAATGTTCTGATCACTACTGTTACCTATTTAGTATTTTTATTAGACATTAATATGTAGGTACCTACGTTAAATTTTAACCAAAACGTATATTATAATTTTAATTATGTAAAATCATGAAACGAAGGTTGTATCTTTGAACCATAGGCCGTCATTTATTTATTTATTCATTATAATCAATCTCTTTTTTAACTTTTTTTATTTTCTATACAAGATGATTACTACAAAACATCAAAAGAACCAAAAGCCCGTAAAGTAACCTATGGATAGTGACAATGGAGTCTTATCGCTAAGAGAAATTCTTTTCAGAAATATTTGTATCGATATAATCACAGTAATATTGTTGTTTGCTAAGAAGCTATTTAATAGTATAGATAGTGAAAAGTATAGATATCTTAGAAAATACTAAAAACAAAAACTTTTAAACTCATAGCCCACACTAAATTCATAGACTTGTATCTTAGGTGCTAGAAACATTCACTTCTTCACACACACACACACAATGACACCCAGAACCAGAAGTGCATATTTTCCTTGATGAGGAGATTTATGCTACTGTCGGGAATCAAACCTAGTACCCGCAACATAGAAGACAAGAACTTACCAACTACGTCAACATGACAGTCTGACTAATCGTATCTTTGATAAAAAAATATGACGAAAAAAATATCGTTGAATCACGTACGCTAGAAAATCCAAATATAGGCTGACTTGATAGCCTAGGTACATAGGACTGCACATATCATTGACATGAGTACAAAATAATAAAATGTAATAATCATAAAAAGTCCCCACTTTATACGTACTCGTACGTACTCTAGGTAACATACCACGGCTGTATAACCCACACTTAAATCGGGATACTATATACCTATGCCTTATAAATGTGTCGGTCGCATCTGTTTCACTAGACAGACAAAGTATTATGTTCTGAACTGATCTGTCTTGAACGGTCTAAAATAAAATGAACTGCTCAGATAAACAAATACAGACTGACCAGATAAAACGATAGCGGTTTATAAGCTAGAGGGAACCTCGCTTTTTTTAATTCAGTGCGACGAATATAGTGAGCGAACATAATACATGTTGTAAAATGCGCTAACGAGACGATTATAGAGAATAAAAACATCTGACACATGATCCGTGCGCAAACAAGTTGTCGGTTCCCTTGTAATTACAATACTACTTATTAATCGTATGTTTGATGTGGATTGGATAGCAGATAATCGAGAGAATTGGGGGTCATGCATCGCGAGCTCGAGCGTAGCGAGAGCGATGCAGATGCAGAACCCCCAATTCTCCCCTACTCATAGCTATCACCTCTCGACAATCACAGTTTCAAACGGTGGTAACAAACCAAACAACGGGCAGAACGGCTTGCGTTGAGGTGATGCCGATACATTGCCGTTTAGATCAGTGTCCGCCAACCATGAATGTTGAACTGTAGTAAAACTGACAGTCAGACTGACGTGCTGGGCTGTAGTGATAGTAAGAAAGTGCTACACCGTAAAACTCTGTATAAACTGTACGAGGCTGAGTGCAAAACCGTGTTCTTCACTTAATCCAGATTAAAACTATATATATATTATTCACTTTGTTCTAAATTTTACAAGTTTATTTTCTTTTATTTAGGGACGGTATTTCAACCTCGTTTTTAAACAGATGAGAGATCTACTTAGGTTGTTCGCACTTCGTGGTAGTTGTTTTACAGACTTCCAAAACTGGGGGATGTTCTTAATTCGACATATAGTCGAATTGAGAACATCCCCCCATTTTAATCGATTTCAAAAAAGGAGGAGGTTTTTAATTCGTAATTTTTTTTATGTTTGTTACCTCAGAACTTTTGACTGGGTGAACTGATTTTGATGAGTCTTTTATTAGAAAGCTGATGCTTGTCGTGTGGTTCCGTTTAAATTGCATCAAAATCGGTCAAGCCGTTTTTGAGTTACACTCTAATAACTTAAAAGTTTTTTACTATCTTGGTGATACGAGTATAGTAATTCCAAATGAATGCCAATCGATCCCGTAAGTGCCATGCGCACAATATTCTGATAATAGGGGTACTTCTGAACTATCATGGGTACCAACTTCAACAAGTTTTTTTACACCAGAGTGTTGAAGTTGGTTCCATTTTTGGGTAAAAAAAATTTTTGTTACGATTATTCAAATTTGAATTGAATTTGTAGTATTTTTTTTTGTTGTTGTTAGATATACTCGTAGTTTGAAGTTGGTCCCATTTAAATATCACCTAAATCAATTGAAAATTACCTGAAAGATGTGGTATTGTATACCTGGATGATTCTTTAGGTAAGTACGTCGCTACAGGCACATGTGCGTATCCGTCCGAACGGGGTTATTGAACGTGCGTGCCGCGGCAGAAGGGGACAGAGCTATGCGTGCACATGCGATAGAAAGAGAGACGCTGCGTAGGTGAATATAAATATTAGGTACTCGGTGCTGTGCGAGCTGAAGTGCACTTTATTGTTTCGTAGCTAGAGTCGCTTATTTATTGGAATGGCTTTGCGTAGTGACCCTTCGTCTCCTTTTTGTTCAGTGGCTGCGTATCCACGGGCAAGATGAGCGCTGTAAGATGAATCAATCCATCAGTAGGACAGCTGCACACAGCATGGAGTTCATTATCATTTTCATCAACCACCATAAGTCTTCCACCCACATTTCTGGTGGATACGCAGCTTAATGGACAGTTATGACTGTGTGCGTAGATAATTATGAAAACTGATAATTGTGATGAAAAGTATACTGTTAAATCCATGACCTAAATTATTTATATTCAAAGTTTCATTAAAATCGATTCAGCCGTTTCACCGTGAAGGAGTTATAAACATACACACTCACATCATCACTCACACATAAACTTTCGCATGTATAATAGTAATGTGATTACAAGAAAAATCTAATTAAAATAATCTTTGTTACAGGTAATTAATGTATTTATGCAACAACTCAGTGAAGATCCGAAGCAGCTAAGACTCAGAAGCGATAGGTATGGAAATCGCGCGCGGGGTGCCTGGTTCGAATCCCGCCTCGACGCGGTGACCGCAAATAATGATATTCGAAAAGTTTAGGTAACTTCTACCCTTAAGTAGAAAAATCTATTGCTACTGTGTATTCCAGCAGCTGTGCTTCAGAAGCAGTAACTTTATGTTACTCTAAATAGTAGTATCTTTGACCGCATCATCTCTTATTATGAGATGAGAGTGGTCAAAGCTTTTACCTTTGCAAGTTTTGCAATTCCAAACAGAGGATGATAATGACAGTTGGCTACATAACAGCAAAAGAAACCTGTTTTTACTTACCAATTTCGCGTAAACATACTCCCCAGGTTGAAAGGTTCAAAATACAACAGTGGGACTGAACGGTTTTCTTAGAAATTAAGCAGAAAACGTGGCATTTAATTTCAAAGGTGTCATTTACACAGGTTAAAGAAATATAAAAATACGTTAAGATTAATTTTTGTTCGTGTAAATATCGTTGTGCACTATCAGTTTTTGAAGCGCTCGTAGCGAAGTTTGCTTAGCCATTCTGAACCGATCAGCAAAGTTAAGCAACGTCCTCCGCGGTCATGAGTTGGATGGGTGACCGCTGGTGATATTACTCCTGGGCGCTTCCGTGCTTCGGAGTGCACGTTAAGCCGTCGGTCCCGGTTGTTGACTTAGAATGGCAGTCGTTATAGCATGGTGGTAGGGCATTTTTCGAATGCTCGCCTGGCTAGCTGCCACCCTCAAGTAAAAAATCTGTCGCCAAGCACCTAACGGTGTGTTCCGGCAGCAGTCCTTCAGAGCCAGTAATTCTAGGTTAGCCTGAACAACATCTTCGCCAACATCACACATTTTAAGTGCCACGTCCTATTTATTGTTTAATTCCGAGGCAGTAGACGCGTAGTTAGCCAATGAGCTTAATTATTGGACCAAGTAATAGATAGGATGGCCCCAATTGTTTGTTTGTCTGTCTCGAGTGCCGTTCTCACGGTTTTTTTACAAGTCACAGTGGGATTGATGTGTGCACGCTATACAAGTTTCAATTCGTCAATTTGTCGGGCGAGTTGAATATAAAGTAACAGTTGTACAGCCTACCAGTAGGTAAAACCAATTATCTACACTTTTTGCCCAAATTTTTTAATATTTGATAGGTTAGCCTTTGACCACTATCTCGCCTGATGATAAGTGATGATGTGGTCGCAGATGTTGTTCAGGCTAAACTAGAAATTTACTTAGAAATGTAGTTCTATGTATTTTTTTCCGCTCTATCGTCAGGTAAAACGGAATAAATCCTCCGACTTACGGTTGCCAGATATTCAGTTTCAATAAATTATAAATTCACTAAATATATGAAAATAAAACTAATAAAACATATGTCATATTTATTGCCTGACTTTACTATTTGCCAAATAAATATTAGTATCATTACTTATCTGGTTTAGCATGTAGTGAGTGTTATAGAATCCGATGAAAATTTTAAGAAAAAAAGTACTTAACATAAGTAAAACTTAAGTTTTGATAGAAAACTAAAGTTCTGTATTTTACTTGATTCATAATTTTAACACTAACTGACGAAAACTTCTTCAGGTAAAATCAATTAAACTTAACAAAATAGGAATTTTGAAGTAATTATTACGAAATTTATAAGTTTCTTTTAAAATATTAATTCGAAGTTTCCTAAAAATATATATATTAATATTTGTTATTATTAGTAGCTATAGTGTTTGTATATACTTTGTATTGTTTTTTTTTAACTAAAGGCATACCGCTAGTAAAAAAAAAACACAAAGCATTAACAATTTTGTATCACTAACTCCGCCATTCTCCCCTTCGTAGCATTTCCGCTGTGTAAGGGAAACCTTAAAACATCGATAAAAAACATCCGATAGCAACCCTAATCTTACATATTCGATACAAAAACGTTATAAAATACAGTACAGGCCGTGCACATTATAGTATAGGCGGATATGAATCACCGGCGTGCAATTTATTGCGCAACTGGACCGTGACTCAGCGGGTCACGGGTGCGACAGACAGTGCATGGACAAAATTATGTATATACTTATAGTTCAAAATAATCAGTAACAACCTTATTTCATCATGGGTAAGATTGCTTCGATGTGCGTGTTAAATCCCTTCTTTGGAATCTCGAGCTAATCTTGAAGCTACTAGCGTAACTTGCCTATTTGTTCAACCGATCAACTAAGTCACGGTAATGTTATCTATACAGTAGTGTAACTCGGCTCCTTCTTCGAAATAAGTACCTACAGCTGCGCTGTACGTAAACATGCGATAGGGCTGCCCGCCTCCAGCATTTTAATTACATTTACCTAGTTTGTGTTTCTATTTAGTTTTTTTTATATAAATAAATAAAATACTCTGTGAATTGAACAGGAAGTGTTCACTAAAAATGCGTGTTGTTTTCTTGACCAGTAGGTAGATTTAAACAAAAAAACATGTTTATGTTTGAATAAAAAATCGTTCTTAAAAATTGGCGACGGAAAAATACTTGTGAGACGTACGAAATGCTTTATTATTATATTTTAAGGTATTAAAAATCCACATTCTAATAACTACCTGTAATATTATTATAACTTGCTTATAACTACTACCTATTTCACTCGTGTCAATCACTTTCCTTCACTCTATTCACTTTTTTTTATTAATTGAGACATTTTTTTCGCGGGATAAAAGGTAAAAAATACATGTCCATTAAAAAGACACACATTATGTACCGTCAACTATATGTAGATAAAATTGTTTTATAGTATTAAGTAAAATTATTTTATAGTATTACCTTTCCAGTTAATCAAAAAAGTTATCTCTGGATGCGTTTTTGACGAATTCATGTAACCTAAAACAGCACAATATATATTGAACTTATTTTGGTGAAAAAATCGCGCGGTTATTGTTAAAAAACAACAAACCATTCGCTCGTCACTGCGGCGTAGTCGCGACACTCGAGACTGTCTGCGTGCCGAGCGCGGGCCGAGATCGAGGCGCGTAGGTATAACTCGCGTTTCGTCCGTTTCTATGAAGTTGAAATACTGTATAGATAACATTACTGTGACTAAGTTAAGGTTTAACTGGCTGGTCACATCTCCAGCATACAAACGTGGTATGGTGATTACTCCCGTATTTGAGATTTTAGAAGAATTAAACATAATACTGATTGATCTCGTCATTATCTAGGCTTGTATGATGCCGACATTTAAGAAAGATAATTTCGTTGAAAGTCATGAGTCTCGAAAACTTTATATGAAAATGTTTAGAGGCTCATAACTCTCAAGTTAATTATCTTATTAAAAAAACGTTACGATACAAGCCTAGATAATGACGAGATCAATCGATATCATGCTTTGTTCTGGACCTAAATCCTCAAATAAGGGAGTGATCACTCAACCACGTTTGTATGGAGTACTGACCGGCCAGATCATCCTTAAGCAACGTCCGCCGCGGTCATGAGTTGGATGGGTGACCGCTAGTGACATTACTACTGGCGTGCACGTGCTTCGGAGGGCACGTTAAGCCGTCGCTTGTCTGTTGTTCTCCAAGGATGGCAGTCGTTATAGTATAGCGGTAAGGCATATTACAACTGCTTATCCGTATAGCCACCTTCCTTAAGTAGAAAATCTATCGCCAAGCACTTATTGGTGTGTTCTGACAGCTGATCTTCAGAGCCAGTACTTAAATTGAATTGAAACCTCTTTGGTCGGGACAAATTGTACTTTAATAATTAAAAAAATGTTTTAAAGCATTGTTTTGTTAGGATAATAATGCTTTAATTTATTTTTTTAACTTTCTTAAAGAAGTATGTAAATAAAATATGCCAATAAAAGTCTTTATTTCATTTCATAATTAGAATATTACCAAATGGGATTGTATAAATAATATTATAGTATATAAAGTAATTAAATAATATCGGTATTATCTAGATAATACTGATATTATTTAATTAATTTATTGTCAGGTATTCTTCCGGTTAGGCTGCGTGATGTTTGTGACGTCACGTAGATGACAGGAAAATTAGGCGGAATTGTCACTAGATATATAATATTATACATTTTTAAGTGTTTTATTTAAATATTATTTATTGTTTTCTTAAGATACAACTTTCTTAAAAATATTTGTTATTATTTAATATGGATTTCCGCAAAGTAACGCCTGAATCTATTCATAACAGTTTTATTTTTATTTTAAGCGGAACCCTACAAGAACTAGGTACGACTCGTGCTTGGCTAGTTAATTTCCAGCTGGCTTTGTAGTAGGTATCCTTTTGCATGTTAATTACACCCAAATAACGTCACACAAAAGCGGTAACCATATAACATTTGAACAATTTTAATTAACGACAGTAAATATGGGAGACGAGGGTAGGTAACTACTACCCGGTTTACCCCACAACTACCCTACACGCTGTACATCACCGGCAAAACTACCCTACTCTACTCTCCACCGCGTTATAAATTCATTAATTATTGCTTCGTTATCGCGCTGACAAGTGCTAATTTTCTTTACTTGAACATGTTTTAGCAAAATATATTTAGGTTGTAGCAATAAGAAAATTATATGACGATCTTGATCATATTTTCTAAGGCCAGGTTGTTTTCAAAATAAGTTTATTTAAAGTATTCTTTATAGAATACAATTACAAAGTTGACCCTAAATTCCGCTTGTATCAAATATATTATATTTATTTATGTATGTATACAAAATATAAGAATAAAATATCAAAACCTTATGGAGGGAACAATTTAATAGAAAGTATGCTTTGTGTTATTCTAGGACCTAAACTATCTGTATTCCAAGTTTAATCCAAATCGGTTCAGCCGTTTCAGAGTGAAGAGTATAAAACATGCACACTCACATCCACACCCATTCACTCACAAACTTTCGCATTCATAAAATGTGTGACTTATAATGGTGACTAATTTCTAAAAAAAACTTTCAACGTGAAATCCTTTAAATCCTCAGAATTAACGTAATTCTTATTCTGTTCATGCTAAAATCTATTTTTTGTATAACTTGCGAATTAAATTATGAAAGTTCTTATTTTGTTCAGCTTAAACTTCAAATTCCTATATCGCTTGAGAATGACGGTCCGTAATATTGACTTGTTTTCAAATGTAGGGCCTTTAAGAGCGCACCGAGCTTTTTAGGCACGCCGCGTAGGTGTGCGTGAGTAAGGCACGCCAATAGCATCCGTCCCCGTCCGACGGCCGAAGAATTACTAAAGCGGATAGGGACAAAGCATGCCTTGGTGCAGGCTTAAATGTACACCCACATGAACACCTATTTTGGTTTTATCATGTAGTATTACTCACGTGTGCTTTTTTTCTACTTTACCACACTTGCGTTTTATGTAGAAAAAATCTTTTCCACGCTAGTCGCCAAGGAGATTGTTGTTTGTTTCATACGTTTTCCTTATAAAAACAGACCAAAGAGTTTTTTTACCTTCTGAGTATCTTTAGATGCATAAAATATTATCCTTCTTCTTCAGATTATTATTGCTATCAAAAAGATAAAGAATTTCGCATTCGTTTTGTATTTTATCTAGTACATAAGATCAACAAATTGACTATGGATAATATTCAGTTAAGAAAAATCGAAGTTATTCAGTGTTTTTCATCTGGGCTATTTGAATATTAAATTTAGCGCGCCATTTTTAAATAAATCTTTTCTTATCCATATGTTCATATTTGTTTCTTGCAAGTTTGTTGACACGCGTGTGGAAAGTTGATCATTACGCACTTGTATTATAATGTAACATTTCGTCGTCATGTTACTTAAGGCTCTGTAAGTTGTGTTGTGTCTAAAATATCTCAAAAAAAGTATAATTCTATTTTATCCATACTTAATATTATAAATGCGAAAGTAACTCTGTCTGTCTGTTACGCTTTCACGCCAAAACTACTGGACGGATTTGAATGAAATTTGGTATGGAAATAGTTTGAAACTTGGGATAAAACATGGGATAGTTTTTATCTAACTGCGCAAAAAGAGGTTAATGTTTTTGCGCGATAACCGACATACGCGCGGGCGGAGCCGCGCCCGGAAAGCTAGTATTATAATATTGTTGTCATTTTCATTTACACAAAAGTTAATTTTAGTATGTATGAACAGAATAATAAGATTTTAGAGTATATTAAGAAAGGCATAATTTTGAAGCAACATTTAAAACGCAGAGTATGACGAAACACAAACACTAAATCATCACTTACAAAAAAAACTTGACCTCAATTATACAAACAGCACATACACATACATGCACCCTCTCGCACACACACTCACACACTTACACTTTTCCACCGAATATGGCGTAATATATGTGTACTATATTTTGTTTTTTTTTTTTTTTTTTGCTCGATAGGGTAGCCTTTTGACCACTATCTCACCTGATGGTAAGTGATGATGTGGTTGAAGGTGTTGTTTAGGCTAACCTAGAATTACTGGCTCTCAAGGACAGCTGCCGGAACACACCGTTAGGTGCTTGGCGACAGATTTTCTACTTGAGGGTGGTAGCTAGCCAGGCGGGCATTCGCAAAGTGCCCTACCACCATGCTATAACGACTGCCATCCAAAGACAACAACCGGGACCAACGGCTAAACGTGCCCTCCGAAGCACGGAAGCGCTCAGTAGTAATGTCACCAGCGGTCACCCATCCAACTCATGACCGCGGCGGACGTTGCTTAACTTTGCTGATCGGTTCAGAACGGCTAAGCAAACTTCGCTACGAGCGCTTCAAATATATACAATATAAATGATAATATATTTATATTGTATATATAGATTGATAATAATAATCATTTACTAAACGAGTTATTTTGGTCTTATGTTTTAATTGGCCACGAATTTGTGTAATTTAATTCTATGATTGTAAGTTGTGTCTGTTTGTTTCCTTTGTTAATTTGTGAACCGCTTTTTTTACTTCCAATGTCTCTCGTCAAACATCAGCCCGAGTAGGGATATGCTGAAAAACAGCGCAGCGCACACTCATGTAAGTGAGTGATAGCGCTGCATAATGCTGAGCATAACCCTTATGCCTTTTGACTGTAATTCATTTTTATTATTCTGTACATATTTTTATTTTGTAATAAAGCAATAAATTGATATTTTATTTATTTATTTCGTTATTTTATTTATTAAATTTAGAGTATTTGTGTAAAATCAACACCAATGTAATTTATACCAAGGAAAACCTCTTAAACTCTCCCAGCCTGTTATGAATAGAAATTGGATGCTAAATATTTAAAATGTTCCGTTTTGATAAATATTTATCATTCATATCACGGCATAATAAAAGACACTAACGGTATGGACGGCAATTCTGCTATTCGAATTGTACCATAATGACATTGTAATAGAACTTTTATGATGGTACGAAATTCGTACCTGCTCAGTCAATGTGGAATGTTATTTTCTCGAAGGTTCTGTCGAAGTATTAAATAAAAATTTATGTACTCCTTTAGACCTTTTGACCGAATAGTTATGTTATAAAATTACTTATTAATAACACTTATATTATGACTGCGTAAGTTTTTGAGTGAGGATATGTGAGTGTGTGTCTTTTTAGCTCCTTTATGCTGAAACGGCTGAACCATTTTCTATGAATTTTGGGCTATAAATAGTTACAACGAGAGGCTAAAGGTGATTCTGTGTGGTATACAAACGCGCCACCACCCCTCTCGCCGGGGTATGCTCTAACGGTTAAGGTGGTTAAAGTGACCGCACAGGGTGCCTATATATAATAATATATAGGCATCCTGTGCGAAATTAGAAGACGCGAGTTCAAATCCCGCCCGGAACAAAAACGTTGTGCTCTAATAATTTGTAAATAAACTACCCACACATATAAAACATGTAAACTCGTTAAACAAATTTAAAAAAGAACTTGGCAAATACTTAATTACCACAGACTAATCATAGTAGTGAATAATCAGTTCTAAAAAATATGTATTACAGGAGTTTCAAATATTGTAGTGTTTATAATCTTATTCTCGTTACTTTAACTATATTTACAAACTACTTTATGAAACTTTTACTTAAAATGTTATCTATTTATTATTTGTAATTTAATTTAATACTTATCTTGTTGTGACGACGAACGTGCTTATATTTTTAAGTTAAACTATGTTCTCATGTAAGTGACTACCTATTGTCTTAATTGAAAATAAAAGTTCTTTAAACCTAAATACAAAAACTTCGAGTGAATAAATACAAGACACAGAAAAGTAATGCTGGAGACAAAAGCAGAATGAAACCCCATACTAAAGATACATTTTAGCATATTGATGTTTATCTAAAATTAGATATTTTAGATATTTTCATATTATTAAGAAGTTTTTGAAGTATACATAGATATACATAGGAAAATACATGTATACATAGGAAAAGGATGTTTTTTTCATTATAGGATAAAATTATGTAATAGCTATCATCCGTGATTCTGTTAGAATAGGAGCCCCCCTTATATCCTACGGGAGTCGTAAGAGGCGACGAAAGCAAAAATACCAAAAGGTGGGCACCAGCCCCTTCTGGAGAACTGCCATCTTACACTGCGATCAACAAGACGCCTGCCAAGCGTATGGATTATGGCAAAACTCCCCTAATGGGAATGCTTTGTTCAACGCAAAGCGAACCTGCAAAAAAACAAAAAAGCCGGCCAAATACGAGTCGATCTTCGCTCATTTCCGGTTCCGCACAGCAGCCCGTAAAGGAAAAACAAAATTGTTGATTACGATCGCAGTTTCAAAACTACGAGTATAGTATACAGTCGCATTTTCAGTACGTGTTAGTTACATAGAGATAATATACCTAAATTCTTGATTTCTACCTTGTTTAGTTATTGCGATAGACCTCGTAGCAAAAAAAGGTCTAAAATTGACAACTTCTATAGTGCCAAGTTTCTTTTTTTATCGACTTCTAAATAAGGAGTAGGCTCTCAATTCGTCTGTATTTTTTTTATGTTTGTACCTCAGATCTCTTGAATGGTTGAACCGATTTTAGAAATTCTTTTTTGTTTGAAAGCTGCTGCTTGTCGTCTGGTCCCATTTAAATTTCATCAAAATCGGTCAAGCTGTTTTTGAGTTACACTCACTGAAAAATATTATCTTGATGATAGGCTTATGCGTCAACTGGCGAGCGTGAAATTAGCGAGTGCGCGCGGGTTGACACCTTTCGAGTTTGCCCATTTGTTTTTTATAGTCGTTGACTATGAATGACAATCGATCCCGTAAGTAGTAAGGGTCAGTAAAAAGTGTGAAAAATTTTTTTCGGATACATTTTTTGGTTCATTTTATTTTATAATATTTGTGTATAGTTATTTGTGTGATTTAGCGCGAATACTTGTAATGAAACCTGGAAGCGAAGCGAGTCTTGAGTTAGCGTTAGAGTGTGGTTTAATATATAGAAACCTAATCGTCAACCTCACTTCAGCGAAGAAAATGGTGGCATTTTCTTGTGAGGTCAAAAATTGTGTTGCGCTTAGCAGCAAAGCTATTTTGCGTCTGGTACTTTTGAATCCTTCACGCTGAGGATTACACACGCATCTAGGAGCTATATTTAGTAAATTTGCGTTTATTTATTTCAAAATTAAAAGGTACATTAGTACACACTACACCTGGTAATATTGCAGGTAAATTTATTGTACTGGAACTTTTAATAAAGTTATTATTTTGAAAACCTTTTTACGCCGACGGATAAAAAGCACTTTTCGATGCAGATTTCAAATGAAAAAAGTCACCTTCCCAAGCCAGAGAGGTGAAAAACATATTTTTACTCCATTAAAAGAGCTCTATACCTATAGACGATTGAAACCCCATTCAGCTGGGGAGCAAAAATAAATATTTTTGGGTCACCTTGTATTGGATTCTAGTCCCTATAGAACGATAAATAATTTGAATCAAATTCATTTATTATATTAAAGCGTCTACGACACTCTTATGAAGGTCAATTACAAATTTTAATATTGAAATATTCCACAGACACAAACATGTATAGAACAACTGCGAAAATAACGAGCAAGAAAATCGGGGCCACGCACACAATTACCTAAAAATGACCTTTTATTTGTCTTTGCTAATCTAAAACCTGGCAACGCAATTTTATATTTATGCCTAGGATTGTAATCGTGATTGTCACTGTTAAATTTAAATTGACTCATTTTTTTTGCGAACATACATAATATTTTCAAATATACAGACACGGTTATATTAAAATATTCTTAGGATCTATTTCATATAATCGGCACAAATTGCACGTTTTTGTAAGATAAAGATGGTCTCTATCTCAGCAGCAATTGAATATCTAGTCCATTATGGTTGGATCAAAGTACTACACAAAATACCACGATCAGGTTTGTAACTCATGCTGTGTACCTACGTGCTAGAGCACCGTCATACACAGACGGACGGACAGATCGATAGACTGAGAAACTGTGGAGTCTCATTAGTAGAGGTTCCTTTTGCTCTTTGGGTTTTGAACCCTACAATAATCACCTAACTGAAGGATAAGGAATAGGTCTTCGATTCAAAATCAGGAGATGTACGGCTGAATACGGCTGTAGTATTTAAAACCTCTGGGATAGTTTGTTTGCGTGGATAATGCCGGGAGAAATATCCACGATTCTGACCATTCATTAAACAAGCTGCATCGAAGACCATAACAAAGACAAAACAAGACAATTGTGTGGTAATTTTTCTAAGAAGTGAAGTCGGCGATGTCGGTATGCCAATGACACGTTATGTGCGCGCGTGTCCATTGTACCACGGTGTTTCTGCTCAGAATGTAACTGGTTATGAGATCTGAACGAAATCTTTTTTTATAACCAGTACCAATACTCGCCTAAGGCTCCGAAACATGGATAACAAGCCTTAAAGTTTTTTTGTTTAAAAAGTTTGATGCAAAACAAAACTTTTATGCCTTATGGGTTAATTGCTTGAAAAGTTTGATTAATTGATTAAATGAAATTGATTAAACTTTGACGATTATGGATTTGTAATTAAATTAAGATCCCCTAGCATATTTGTAAGTCCATGCGTGTCCACGCCCCCTTAACGTACCTCTATTAATTGTCACATTACTATTATTACTATTATATATATGAGTATGGGGTTCCGATTTCTGAACACTTATTTGCCTTCTTGAAGCCAGCCTTCCTTGAAAATAATGAAGGTAATGTAAGATCTTTAAGGTTGCGAGATGAAAGAAAAAAAAGGTTATTAGTTTTTAAAATATCCGTGATATACGAATAAGCAATAGGACGGATGCCATTGGGCCATGGCATTCAAAACAGCAATCTGGTAACTAAATACATATATGAATTTTGAAGCAGTGATGGCTCAGTGGCATTTCCTATGGACTGTCGTGCAGCAGGTTCTTGGTTCGAATCCCGCTGCGGGCTTGAGCTTCACCGCATAGTGGAAGGTCATTTTGCGAATGCTCGCTTGGCTAGCGACCACTCTCCAGTAGAAAATCTGTCACCAAACACCTGGTGTGTTCTGGCAGCAGTCTTTGAGTGCCAGTGAAATTACAAGAATATCAGACTTAATAACTATGTCTCAAGGTGAATCAAGGGCGCAGTGGAATTCGTGTCTTGTGACTTAATGCATCTGTTATAGGCAGAGGTTAGTCCTCTTACCATCAGGTGGGCCTCGAGCTTGTTTCGTCACAATAACATAAAAAAATGAATGCAAAACTCGTGACGTACAAAACAATGGACACCCGCCACGCTAACGGTTATTCGTTCGCGATAAACGGTTGGCTTGCACATACTTGTACGTACAGACCTACATAGGAAAGGTTGGCTGCAGCCACGAGGATCTGTCTACTTGGATGTACCAACATTCGACCTCAATATATCGTTAAGCTGCCTCCAAGATTGCTTATTATTTAGTAGTGCAATTGTTTTTTTTTAATGCCTGATAGTTTATCCTTTGACCGCTATCTCACCTGATGGTTAGTGATGATGTGGACGAAGATGTTGTTCAGGCTAACTTAGAATTACTGGCTCTCAAGGACAGCTGCCGGAACACACCGTTAGGTACTTGGCGACAGATTTTCAACTTGAGGGTGGTAGCTAGCCAGGCGGGCATTCGCAAAATGCCCTACCACCATGCATATTAATTAGCATAGCTTCATTCTTTGTTCCTTTTATTATGAGACCTTTTCCTAAGCCTTTTTCATAGGATTAATGTGATCGGCACGAGCTAATGTAATGGCGGTAACCTCTCTGTCTTTGACATATGCATTTCGTACAAATTACTTACTTACTATTTTACTGGCTCTCTATCTGCCGCCGGAACACACTGTTAGGTGCTTGGTGACAGATTATCTACTGGATTTTGATGCGCTCAAGCCGGCGGCGGCATAGGGGATCGAACGATAGTCCTGCTTAAAAACCGTTTTGATTAAGAAATCCTACTACACAGTTTGTGATTACTTTAACGACAAAAATGCTTGGACAATTCCGCCTCTATCAATCTATCGCCTGAAACCTACGTTTTTTATACAAATATTGTAATAATTTTATTATATAGTTTGTAACACATTGTTAAAAGACGTTTATAAGAATGGCCCCGAGTTTTTTGCCCGTTATTCTCGGAGTGGCTCAATACATTTGTTTGCTGAACGTGGCACTACATTGTGGAATATTGCCATATTAACATTTGTAAACGACCTTCATATGAGCGTCGTAGAAGCCTAAATTGAATAAATGATTTTGAGTTTTAACTTTTTGCGGCACGGCTGTACATACCTATTACCGCGAGGCTCTCTATGCTCTTGACCACTACGCAGTGCTAGGCTGATGTAGTTGAAGATGTTGTTCAGAGTTACCTAGAGAGTTACAGAGTCTCAAGGACAGCTGCCGTAACACACCATTCCGAGCATATCCAATTATGCCATGGAAGCGGGTGCAGGACAGTCGATTTATTTTCATCCTTTTGAATCGTCTTTTCGACGTTAGCGACATCTACCCAAATAGCATAAAACTAATTTAGCACGCAGAACGGAAGGTCGATGGGGCCGAAAGGTTCTCGAATAGAGCTACAATCCAGCTAGCGCAGCGTCGGAAGGTGGTAATTGAATGGCCATAAGGTGGACGGACGAGGTTATTAAGATTGCAGGAAGAAGCTGGATGCAGGCCGCTTCCAACCGTTCTATTTGGAAATCTATGGGGGAGACCTATATCCAGCAGTGGACTTCTTGCGGCTGAAGTGGTGATGACGATGAATTAGGCTGGTAATTCGTTCCACAAGTAACACCAATTCGATAACGCCATGTTTTTAATTGACTACGATTTTAGGGGACTAACCTTTGCCTATAACAAATGCATTTCGTCACAAGTCACGAATTGCACTGCGCCTCTCATGTTAAGACATATTTGTTAAGTCTCATGTGCCTGTAATTTCACTGGCTCTCAAGGACTGCTGCCGAAACACACCGTTAGGTGCTTGGCGACAGATTTTCTACTTGAGGGTGGTCGCTAGCCAGGCAAATGCCTTCACACCATGCGGTGAAGCTCAAGCCCGCGGCGGTGCTCGAACCATGAACCTGCTGCGTGGCAGTCGATAGCTTATGCCACTGAGCCATCACTGCTTCTCATCAATATAAGATTTGTCGGTTACGATACCTGGGGTCTGAACGAGTCCCCACTACAGTTCACGAGCTACTTGTCAAATCCCAAGTTAAGTCTAATAAGGTATCATTCACCCCTGCCTATCCCATCGGGGCTATACGTAGTCACGATTTTTATTACCAAAATCACTCCAGATACCGTCCCCTTACGAAATACATTAACAATACAACAATGCTCTTACGATCGTAATGTCTTCCTGCTCTGAAACCGGATGTCATTGATTTCGCTCCATGTCTTCCCCTCTACACGTTATTTATAGTCTATGCAGCCTCTTTGCTCTGATGTTTATGACATCATTTCCTGTCAGATTGTTTTGGGGGGAACAAAATAGTGTTTATTTTTTTAATATATTCTTAGGAACCTCAGACTAAATAAAAAAGTTTAGACGTAACTGCACGAACAGCGAAGTGAGGCCAGATAGAACTGTGCCTCGCTGTGTACACACACACACGTACAACGAACCTATGTAATTATGTGCCTGACTCCGCGTGGAGTCAAACATTATGACAAATACATTGAACTTATAAAAAATGGAAGAAACTGCATCACATTGGTCATCGAAAATGGCAATGTCAAATCAGGCGACGTCCCGATTGTCTCTCAGTATTATCTCTCAGTGAGCTTCTACTGCGTGCTTATCTTCCTGTCTTTGTCATTCAAGAATTGTATGTTAGATCGTACTCTGTCTTCCTTTGTTTTTAAATCGATGGAGAAATCTTAAATTTATTTTAAATATATGTATGATTTCACAGAGTGTACACTTTGGTATTAAAAAAATTACTAAACTACGTTTGTATGGGAATTGCTTCGACGCGTTTTGACATAAATTATCCTGACGTCTGTTAAAACAAGTGTCAAGTATTAAAAAAAAATGGAACCTTTTTAAAGCCCATCATTTTGTTAATTAACTCAATGGGATTGGAGGAAAAAAAATCTCACAATATATCGTAGACGTTAGAAAAATACCTTGTTAATCGCATTGTGGCAAATGTAACTAAATTTAGTTTAATTGCAATTAATCACGATGAATTATTCTTATACATAATATTATTTTTATAGTGTTGGTAGAATGGTAGATTTTTCAGTACGTTGAGTAGAAAATACAGATTTTGCGACTCTTAGCGCGTTATGTCGATGCACTAAAAACGTTTTCACAACGCCATTCAAATCTGAAGTCTAGAAACGGAAATTAAATATCGCAGTACGCGAGGCCATTTCTACTCAACGTATAGATACGTACATATAGTATAATATATATTATAGATACCTATTTCTCTTTATCTTTAACAGAATTCCAAAAAAGGCAGAGGTTCTCAATTCGACATGTATATATGTTTTTATGTATGACCACGCATAGCTTTTTATAGAGTAGTCCGATTTTGATAATTTTTTTTATTGTAAAGGGTCTGAGGTGGTCCCATATAAATTGCATCAAAATCGGTCAAGTAGTTTTAAGTAACACTCAACTAACTGCTAAATTACTCATAAGCCGGGAACTGTTCCGGTAAGAATAATACAAAATTCTTAAAATAAATAAAAATTTCTCACAAAATTGAACAAAACGATCCGTCGTGGTGCCCCGGGGTGTTCTTTGTCCTATTCTCGATCGACAAGCTTAACCCTTTTCTCTTAGCTAATATAGCTAACTAAGGCATCGTATTTGGACTAGCGTATAGCGTAGCGTTTTGCGCTTCGTATTGATACAGATGTGATAACTGAAAAATCATCAAATCAACACAACAAAATTCAACACAAATCATATTTAATATACAGAATAACACGTCATTATTGTTAAAAGTATTAGCTATAGTTTTGTGGTGGGCTGCCTACTGACGACAACCCTCCTTGAAAATGCTCTCGGTAGTATTATCTTTACATATACAAATTACGTGTCACGTTGTTTGTCCGCGATGAACACTTAAACTACTGAATCGATTTTAAATTTGATTCACACCGTGTGCAGTTTGATCCAAATTGAAAGATAGGATAGCTTACATCTCAATTCATAGTCGCAATTACCCGTGCGAAGCCGGGACGGGCCGCTAGTATCCATAAATATTAATATATATATAGATACTAGCGGACTTAAGTCATCTGGACATTATAAGGTAACAACGCGCCCTGCAGTGGACAGCGCCCAATGTGCAGTTTACCCTGCTTACAACGACAGGAGGAGTGGCATGCTGCTCATTGGGTGCTATTACCTTTGTCGCCCTTTACCATATCCATCTATTTACAAATATACAGACCGTCCTTAAGTCTTTACATGTTTTCAAAAGCCAGGAATTTATTTAATATTAACTAATTGCGACTTGCGGTTTCACCCTTGCAGACAGTGATGAAAAGTAATGATGATGATTAAAAATAATCCCGTGTGTTAATCCAGAACATAAACTATCTCCATTCCAAGTTTCACCAAAATCCGTTCAGCCGTTTCAGCGTGAAGAATAAACATACACACTCAAATCCTTCACTCACACATTTATTCACATTTATAATATGTGATTTCTTGTTTTGTTAAAGATACCAAATGACGCGCCTTATTTGAAAAAAATAGAAAGTACCCTTAAGTAGCCACAGGGCACCTTTTTGTCACTTATAAGCTTACAACCCTTCAAATCAAAGGGAAGGGTTTTTGGTTTAATAAAACCACCCTTGCGGTTTAATCCGATTTTTATTGAAGCTACTTCGTTTTGGAATATACTCGTCCAACATTAGGGGTTGAATTCTTTTGAAATACTTAACTAAAAGAGCTTTGATGAATGTGACCCTTAATTTGGTTCAGATATTTCTATGTACCTAAAGTTGCAGAAGAATTTTAGGATTGTGTGTTTGGGTGTGTTTCGGCAGCTGTCCTTGAGAAGAGCCAGTAATTCTAGGTCTAGGTTAGCCTGAACAACATCTTCGACCACATCATCACTTACCATCAGGTGCATTGACGGACGGATGGACGGTCGGACTAACGAACGGACGGACAGCGAAGTCTCAGTAATAGGGTCCCGTTTTTACCATTTGAGTACGGAACCCTAAAACTGCTTTACTGATATTGATAAAATGGGACTTACTTGGATGTATATGCTATCCCACAAAAAAGGAATCATCAAGATTAATTGACGATTGGCGGAGTCATCGAGTACAAACAGACAGTACAATTGAGATCCTGTTTTGAAAGTCGGTTCAAAATCGCCCCTGTTAAATTAGGGAATGTATCAAAGAAATATATCTCGTGAAAGCGAAACGCTAAACCACGCCGTAATAGGATTGTGTTCACCTGAAGCAAGACGTTGCTTTTTATTTCCATCAGCAGAACGCTGTAATTTATTACAATTCTACAGGCGCCTGTTACAACCACTTGTAATTCTTCACGGAACGTTAAAGAAATTTTGTTTTGCTTATTTTACATATAATCCCCGTCCGACTAAGTTAAATTACTTTATAGGGTTCCGTACCTCAAAATAAAAAAACGGAACTCTTATAGAATCACTTTGTTGTCCGTCTGTCTGTCAAGACCCATTTTCAGGAAAGCGTTAAGGTATCAAGCTGAAATTCATATCAAATACTCAGGTCTAATGTCCCTTAAAGCTGTGAAAAAATCCAGCTGAGCCAACGCAATCAAAAGATACAGCCGTTAATGCCGCACATTTTCGACACTCGCAACGAATCAAAACCTACGGGGTACTTCCCGTGAACTCAGATTTTTGAAATTTGGTACGAAGCAACGTCTGACAGCAAACATCAATTTTTAGTTCCATCATATACTAAAAATATTTTTAATAATTTTAGAATGTTATGGATTTCATTTAGCAATAAAAATACCATAGCCTATATATATACCTACAAGGTTTGTACGGAACACTCGGTGCGTGCGTCCGAACTTAACCGATTTTTTTTCTTAAATTCTTAAATTTTATGATCTTAAAGCCCACTAGGTGGACTGATGACATCACCGGAAGCGTCGATGAATAATTGTAAGTTTTTTTATAGCTCATAGATTAACTGTCAAGTTTAGTAAGTAATGATGTTCAGGCTAACCTAGAATTACTGGCTCTCAAAGACAGTTGCCAGAGTACACCGTTAGATGCTTGGCGGCAGATTTTCTACTTAGCCAGGCCCGGTTTAAAAATATAAGGACAGCATCATATCTTCCTATATGATGTTGTAAAAATTTACTGAGGGAAAAATGAGCCGAATGTGCATCAAATAGGTTCATCAAGGTGGGTCGTTGCTGCAAGTTAAGCTTTTCGTTTCTTTAGATTCAGTATGTAGGTACTATATTGTACTATCATAATTTTCCTACGAATTTGAGGTCCGCACAATCTGTTGAATACACATACAAGTTGACACAATATATTATTATAATTACATATGTTATGAGTAATCGTATTTTTTTATATATTTGATGGTTTTAAAGGCAACTTATGGAATTATGTGCATTGATATTCAATAACATTTCAAGATAATACGTGGAATATTATTGCATTCGCGAATACTATTGTTATAAAAAATGCTCACCACACCTAGCTACAAGCGCGATAAAATTGCTTCAAAAACGAATTCCACGTTACAGAGTGAAATTACAGGCACATATTATGTCTCAAAGTGACGGGCGCAGTGCAATTCGTGATATGTGACGAAATGCATCTGTTATAGACAGGGGTTCCGCTTAACATCAGGTGGGCCCCGAGCTTGTTCCGTCATAAAAACATAAAAGAAAAACTCAAAGTCAAAGTCAAAGTCAAAATCATTTATTCAATTTAGGCGTCTACGACGCTCTTATGAAGGTCAATTATAAATTTTAATATTGAAATATACTACATTGTACTGCCACGTTCAGCAAACAAAAATTATAGAGCCACTGCGAGAAGAACAGGCAAGAAACTCGGGGCCATTCTTTTCAAAACGATTTGAAGACAGTTTCCACTTTGACTTTATGTTTGTATACCGAAGGAGCAATCTCTTGTTACATTTCGGTGTAACTGCCGGCAGTATTGGCTTCACAGCTCAATGAATCCTAATTTATATCTACAAGGCAAACCGAAAGAGATGCGGGGAAAAGTGGCGGAATCCCGAGAAAAATGTCGAGATACCGGGAAAAATACCGGGAATTTTCCGTTACTATTTCGGTTACTTTATTACACGGTTTTATTCGGGTCCGTTACGGGTTTTTTGATATCAAATATCTTTCCTGTCCGGGAAATTAAAAGAAGTTGATTAAAATTGTGGAGGAAAGAAGACAGATGGTTAATGCTTTAATTTTGGACATTTTTAATTAGTTTTCGGTAGAATTATTAAATTTGCAGAATTTCACTTTTGACGGTGTTTGTGACTGCCTTATTTAAACAGAAGATTTTTTTTCTAAAGGCTGTTCTTTCTAAATGCAAGACATTATCAGTACTATCAGTACTAATATTATAAATGCGAAAGTAACTCTGTCTGTCTGTCTGTCTGTCTGTCTGTCTGTTACGCTTTCACGCCAAAACTACTGGACCGATTTGAATGAAATTTGGTATGGAGATAGTTTGAGACCCGGGAAAAAACATAGGATAGTTTTTATCCGACTGCGCAAAAAGAGGTTAATGATTTCGCGCGATAACCGACACACGCGCGGGCGGAGCCGCGCCCGGAAAGCTAGTAAGCAATAAGCGTAAAGTTGAAGCAACTTTTTGTTGATAATTAGTAAATATTTATTTTCTAAATAAAATATGTTAAATATAAATTGTAGGAAATATATTGCTTTTAGTAATTTTATTGTTAATATATGAACAGAAACCAAATTATAAAATCACCAACAATTAACGCAGTTGAAACCATGCGACTTTATTTGCTGTGACTTTTTTCTAAAAGAGCATAAACATTTATTTACTCATCGACAAAGCATAAAATTATACCTGGCATGGTGCTTTTGAAAAAAATGTTTTTATACATAACTAGCTTTCCGGGCGCGGCTCCGCCCGCGCGTATGTCGGTTATCGCGCGAAAACATTAACCTCTTTTTGCGCAGTCGGATAAAAACTATCCTATGTTTTTTCCCGGGTCTCAAACTATCTCCATACCAAATTTCATTCAAATCGGTCCAGTAGTTTTGGCGTGAAAGCGTAACAGACAGACAGACAGAGTTACTTTCGCATTTATAATATTATATTAGTACTGATACTAATAAATTAAAATGCATCTGATTCTAAAATGTGATCTAAGACTGCATTCGCCCACACATTCAATGCTTCAAAGCTGTTGGCGTGGCCCAAGAATCCTTAAGACGAAGTGGTCTTTGAATACTTACAGATTGAGGGCGTAGGACGGATAGACATGCATCGCATGCGAATGTGCGAAAAAGAGCTACGCAAGATTTATACAGCATGAGCGATTTTTTATGAATTCTTATAAACATGAGCTGGAATACGGAAAAAATCTGCACCTGATAGATTTTTTCCGTATTCCAGCTCATCAAATACTTGCTACATAATAATTAGATATAAAATGTGTATTACAATTTACTATATATGTAGATACAAACTTGATAAAGGGCTATTTACACCGTACTAAGGGTTTATTTCGTTTTTTAGATGTAACTTTGGATTTTGTCCATAGAGAAAATTTTAAGTAATCGTGTTTCCAAAGTGTATGATTTATAGAATGAATCCTTCAATATAATATATATTAATTTTATAACTCAATATTAAGAAATAAAGATACAGCAAGGGATCAAACGAACCAAAATTACGTATCGCTGCCTCAGTGCAGGCTTAAGTGTTAGAAAAAGCACTTCTTTCGATCAGATGAAGTTCAGTAGTCTGGTTGATGGCCGCGCACCGTCCCCTATGACGATTAAAGTAATACACTTGGAGAACAAGACTGCAAAAGCACAGTGTTCTGGTGGCCGAGTGGATTAGGAATTCGGAATCGGATGACGCTGGTTCTATTCCCGTCCGGGACATATTTTTTTAATCATCTGATAAAAAAATATTAGTTATATACATAAGAGGTCTATTATTTCTGTTACAAAATTTACACGGATACATAAAAAAGTATCCAATTTAATTTTATTGGCTACATTTTTTTTGGAAAAATTTAATTAACAACAACATTTTGTGCTTTTATAATTGGTAAGATATCGGTACAATAAGTTTTCTCTCTAATAACGCATAGGACAATACAAAAACGCAGCTGAGGATTTTTGACAAAATTATCAGTTGATTTAACTCATATACACGTATACATAAGAGGTCTCTTATTTCAATTACTGACAATTACATTAAGACATCGTTTAAAAATTATCATCGAAAACGTAAACTTCAGAGCCCCCAAGAAGCCACTAAAAGCCTTTTCCTGGTCAATTAAATTAAACTTCTTAAAAATAAGCAAAATCTAAAACGCGGAAAAAGGAAGGAAAAACGAGATCATAAAAATTAAGTGAAGATATAAAACGGTATGACATTAAAAGACGGTACAAAGCGGTACTCGACTAAAGCTGTCGCCACACGAGCGGAAGGTCTCTAGAAAGCGGAAATTGGCTGCATAACTTTCAGACTCGACTTCGGATTGCACAATCCCCGGGTTTCGCTTTGAACATAGAATTCTCAATAAGGCAGTGTGGTTTAGTATAGATCTTTTGACATATAAATGCTTCAGTCTGCGAAATGTAGATATGGTGGGTAGCAGGCTTTGGTTTCGAATCCCGCCGCGGGCTTGAGCTTATCCGCATGGTGGAAGGGCATTTTGCGAATGTCCGCCTGGCTAGCGACCACCTTCAAGTAGAAAACCTGTCGCCAAGCACCTAACGGTGTGTTCCGACAGCATGCCTTGAGAGCCCGTGAAATTACAAGCACATGAGACTTAACAACTATTTGTGTCAAGGTGACGGGCGCAGTGCAATTCGTGAATTGTGACGAAATGCATCTGTGATAGGCAGAGGTTAGTCCGCTTAATAACAGGTGGACCACGAGCTTGTTCCGTCACAATAACATAAAAAAAATGTGTAAGGATAAGTTATCTTTTTATAAATGTGAAACGATAGAAGCCTAGATAATAAAAAGAACAATCGATATCATACTTAGTTGAGCTTTCAGCTTACGAAGGAATGATTACCCTTTAAAGTTTGTGTGGAGAAGTGGTCAGTTCAATCTCAAATTCTTAAGTCAGTAAATGTTACACACTGAACTACGTGAAATCGTTAGCTTGAAGTAGTATGTAAAATTTAAACCGGTATTCAAGAGCGACCGAGGGCCGCTACATGAAATAGAAAAATTCTACAAAGCGGAAATTAGCCGCATAAATCCCAGACTCAACTTTAGATTACACAAACTCTGGAACTTGCTTTGAAAATAGAATTCCTAAAGATGTTGTATATAAACAAGAGGTAGATAATGATACTCTTAATGTCATCGCAAAGACGACTTAAATTGTCAATTCAATTCAAATATTTTTTTTGTTCAAAGTAGGTACTTACAAATATTTCTTAAGATAAATAAATGTAGCTCTGGTAATGAATAGATAGAAGATAGTCTCGATCGTGCGCTCGGTGAGTCAAGACCTCCTGAAGATGCTTCGTTTAGAAGCGAAACTAGTCAAATATTCTTCCGGTTAGGCTGCGTGGCGTTTGTGACGTCACGTAGATAATAGGAAAATTAGGCGGAATTGTCACTAGATGTATATATTTATACTTTTTTAAGAGTCTTTACGCCTTGCGCTATCGTTCAAATTTAGGCATTTATCGTAGCGCGGCGCACACGAGCACACCGTTAGCAAGGATCGAGCGGTCAAAGACGATGTCGCATGGAATAAAACATTTTGATCCTTTTTGAAGTGTTATTTGTTTTTGATAAATAATGTGGAATGTTATGTAACTTTGTAAATTCATTTCGCATCTTTACAGTTTACATACAAAGTAGACTTAAATGAACCTAATAATAAACCTCTCATTGACTAACATTAGCACACCTATCTATAACTATAGTCCATTGAAAAGTTACATGAGCTTTGCATTTTTTAGAGCACGCAATTTTATTTTTGAGACATGTATAGAAGAAGCTTAACCTCAAGTTTGTGGGGTCGCCACCCTTGTCCCCCGGCCGCCATCTTGGAAAAAGGGGTGAAAACACGTATTTTGCGATATCTCAGAAACTATGCGTTTTACAAAATATTCGTTAGGACATAATTTGTAGCAAATTGTTTTGTCTATAAATATGGTACGTATATAACTTTGTGCCCTAAATTAAATATTAAAGAAGTTATAAGCAAAAATATATTTTTTTTACTCTATAACTTTCTTTATACATTTTACAAAAAAATTACCTCAGAACAATATTGTAGATGATGTTTTGAGGATTTTTTTTCCGAAACCCGCAGTTTAATTGATTAAACTGAAAATAATATCCACAATTTTCAACACGTTTACACGTAACAAAAAATGTAGCACAACTAAAAGAATAAACTGAGGTAGAAGAAACAGCTAAGCCTGCGTATAATAATAATAGTCGTAGCAGGCAGATGTTCCTTTATCCCCAAACGGTAACTCAGACCTTTTCTACCTGCTTATCCTTCGGTAAGTTATATTTGGTAAGTTCTATGGTAAGAAAAACAGTTAGGTATGAATAAGTGAAGTCGAATTTTTTTTTTAAGGATATGAAAAAAATAATTTAAACATTTCATTTTGACCCGATTCCCATGAGCATTGATGAACCTGGTCAACTTTGTAGCGCTGTAAGTGTTTTAAATGAAATAAATTAAAAAATCATAAAAAAATTCCTCAATCGATAATCTACAAGATTGGTCTGAGGTATCATTTTTTGTAAAATGAGAAAAAGAAAGTTATAGAGCAAAAAAAAATATATGAAAATTTTCTCACTCTTTTTGGTTATAACTTCTTAAATTTTTAATTTAGGGCATAAAGTTATATAATCATATTTGTAGGCAAAATAATTTGCAAATTATATGCTGTAGAATTTTTGTAAGACGCATAGTTTCCAAGATATCGCGAAATAAGTGTTTTCACCCCTTTTTCCAAGATGGCGGCCGGAGGACAAGGGTGGCGACCCCACAAACTTGAGGTTAAGCTTCTATGGACCACCCACATATGTCTCAAAAGTAAAATTGCGCCCTCTAAAAAATGCAATATTCGGTCTTAAATTGTAACATTTCAATGGACTACTGTGTAGGTATCTATATTCGATTATGTACTTCTAACCATCGTTGATTATAGGCAAACAACTTAGTTTTGTAGTTTGTATACCTGCTTTGTGCATGCATATCTTGGTTCATTATATTTGTATAACTGCCCCGTTGGCGGAGCGGCTATAGTGGTCGCTACGGAAAGAAAATAAGGTGCGTTTAATATAGAGGTCTTAAATCCTAACTCAGGGTCGGTACTAATTGTTTAGTAAAATATATAACGTCTATATTATTATAAACATCTTTTATTTTTAACCAAATCAGTACACGGTACAGACCGTTAGATAGTCTTGCCTTAAATATAATTATATCTTAGAGGCATAGATCGTGCTTTATGATGGCCAATTATTTCGTGTAAAAGACACTTGTTGTAAAAATGTATTACTTCGTTTTCATCTGTTTGGCCAAGTTAATACCTAATATAAAATAAAAAAAAATAAAGAACAAATAAGAAAAAAAATACATTTTAGCCTCTAGCTAGTTTCAAGTTTTTTTAAAAACTTTTTTCTTATATATAGCAACTACGCAACTTTTTGGTTTTTGCCATAGTAAAAAAAAATGTAACCATAAAATGGAACCGACTTCAACACCCAAAGTGTGAAATAACATGTTGAAGTCGGTACCATGATAGTTCAAAAGTACCTATGATCACAATATTGTGCGCATGGTACCGACTTTGACAAGTTATTTCACACTTTTGGGTGTTGAAGTCGGTTCCATTTTATGGTTACATATTTTTTACTATGGCAAAAACCAAAAAGTCGGTTCCATTTTTTGGTTAAAAAATTGATCACTAGTTTTAGTAACCCTTGCTACTTACGATATCGATTGTCAATGATTATATCATCAAGATAGGTAAATACTTTTCAGTTGTTGGAGTGTAACGCAAAAACGACTTGACTGATTTTGATGCAATTTAAATATGACCAAACGACAAGTATCAGCTTTAAAACAAAAAAATAATAATCAAAATCGGTTCACCCTTTCAAAAGTTCTGAGGTAAAAACATAAAAAATACAGACGAATTAAGAACCTCCTCCTTTTTTGGAAGTCGGTTAAAAATTCAATTCCGATCAGGAAATAATAAATCCTAGTTAATAATGAAAAAGGCATGGTCTCAACAAAAATACCTTTACAATAATAAAAGCATACGCATAGATCAAAACAACTCGGTCACGCTATATTTTCATTGCGCACCGTAGTTACGGCACGTGTAGGGCGCGGGACGAGCAGCGATACGTCCTCCCTCCGCGAGCGCTAGGCGCAAACTGAGATGCGAGGCGTTGTGTTCCGTCATTTATAGGTCATATTGAAAAAATTGTATAAAATACATTTTTCACTAAATGAACGACAAAATATTATTATCTATTAAATAAAAACTTCAACTAATGAATTGCATATTTATTTATTTGATAAAATACCAGATTTTGTAGAAATAACAAGAAATTTGAATTGTATTTTTGTGCCAAAAGTGCCCTTTCAATCCCTTATTTACTCAGTTGTAACATATATTTATCAAAATGTTATTAATGCACTCCATTGGTGGTAATATGATTGGTTTACTGATATTTTTCAATCTGTAAAACGAATAATTTTTGTTCGATAAAAAGACTGTTGAAGTTACACTGATGAAGAAATTTATGAAAACATGAGTTGGTAAAAATTTTTTTGTCGGATTTCAGTTGTTTTTTTTATTGTTTTGTTTAATGCACTCCATTAAAAAAACAATAAACTTTCTTCCTGCATCATTTAAAAAACAAAATCTTTTATACTTTAGCTGCAGCAGCCTTGAGAAAACGGCTGTCAAATGGCTTTGCTGGAATAAAGCCTCTTAAGTGTTTTATTTAAATATTATTTAATGTTTTTTAAAATACTTTTAAAAATATTTGTTATTATTAAATTTAGTTCTTTCCAGTCAACCAGTCCACTGGTGTACAAATATTGAAGTCAAAGTCAAAGTCAAAATCATTTATTCAATTTAGGCGTCTTCGACGCTCTTATGAAGGTCAATTACAAATTTTAATATTGAAATATACTTCATTGTACTACCACGTTCAGCAAACAAAAATTATAGAGCCACTGCGAGAAGAACGGGCAAGAAACTCGGGGCCATTCTTTTAAACGTTTTTTAACAATGTGTTAAGTACATACTACGTACGTAATATGTTTGGGCAATTTATTATAAAACCGCACACAATTGCCTAAGAAGGACCTTTTATTTGTCTTTGCTAATCTAAAACCTGGCACCGCTATTTTATCTTTATTCCTAGTGTTATAATCGTGATTGTCACTGTTTGATTTAAATTTGCTCAATTTTTTACGAACATACATAATATTTTCAAATATATACAGACTTGGTAAAGTTAAAATATCAATTTCTTTAAAAAGATCTCTCAGGGATTCCCTAGGATCCATTTCATATATGGCTCGAATTGCACGCTTTTGTACGATAAAGATTGTCTCTATCTCAGCAACAGCTCCCCACAGCAATATACCATATGACATAATACTGTGGAAGTACGCGAAATAAACGAGCCTAGCAGTAGCTACGTCTGTTAGCTGTCTTATCTTACGAACTGCATATGCAGCAGAACTAAGTCTTCCAGATAGATCATGTATATGTGGATTCCACTGTAAAGTTGAATCCATTTTAATTCCCAGGAAGACTGTCGCATTGTCAAAAGAGAGTTTTTCTAGGCCAAGCTTAATGTTTGGTTCCACATAAGTAACATTTGGTAAAGAAAACTTTAAACATTTGGTCTTTTTTGAATTTAAGAGAAGATTATTAGCCGCGAACCACTTAGAGATTATAGATAACACATTATTTACATGAATAAGTTCACTATCCCTACTATCCACTTTAAAAATTAGGGAGGTATCATCTGCGAATAAAACTATATCGCAGAAATTTTTAACCATGCAAGGCAGATCATTTATATATGCTAGAAACAGAAAAGGTCCTAAAATTGATTCTTGTGGTACTCCTATTCTTACCAAAGACCCGGAAGAAGTATTGCCATTTATTCTAACCTTCTGTAGCCTGTCTGACAGATATGACTTTATAAGATCCAGAGCTTTTCCACGAATACCATAATGTGAAAGTTTTCGAATCAGAGTGCGGTGCTCTACACAGTCAAATGCCTTAGAAAGGTCACAGAATACGGCAATAGCATCCTGTGTACTCTCCCAGGCTTCAAGTATATGTGACATCAATTGAGCACCTGCATCTGTTGTGGATCTGCTCTTTGTGAAACCAAACTGATTCTCATTCAATATATTATGCTCATTAAAATGGGATAGAAGTTGTTTGAGCATAATTTTTTCGAATACTTTACTCAGAACAGGTAAGATAGAAATAGGTCTGTAATTGTAAGGGTCAGATGTAGCCCCCGACTTCAAAATTGGAGTGATTTTACTTTGTTTCATTAAGTCGGGGAAGTTTCCTTTATCAACACAAAGATTGAATATTGTTTTTAAATATGGTGCAATATAATGCATATTATAGACTCTGCCACTTTAACTGACATACCCCACAAGTCTTCGGTGCTCTTAATATTTAAATTTTTAAATGTCTTTATAATTTCAAATATTGTTGTGTGCCTGAAAGAAAAGTCCGGCGATTTGCAGGGGAAATTATGTATTAGCAGAGTTTCTGCTACATCGGGACATGCATCCAATGACTTAGTGACTTCTAGGGGTAAGTTAGAAAATAAATTGTCAAATATATTTGCCACTTGTATTGTATTGGATCAGATATTTGATTTTTATCAACATTTAAGACATATGTAGAATCTCTAGGTTTATTTTTACCGGTCTCAGTATTTATAGTCTTCCAAATGGTTTTTATTTTATTTTTAGACTTGCTAATTTTATTTCTAATAAAAAGAGATTTAGCACACAAGCAAACAGACTTAAACATTTTTGAATAGTTCCTAACATAATCACGAAACTGCTTGCAGGATGTCAAATTCTTCCGGCGATACAGATCATACAAATAATCTCTACTTTTTCGAATACCTGTAGTTGCCCAATCACCGAACTTCAACTTTCCATTTACTTGTTTCTTTATTTTTGGCCAAACTTTTTGAAACTCAGTATTTACTAAAGAAAATAAACTATTATAAATGTCATTCGGGTCACTATGAGAAAAACTTGTAATGGCAAGCTTAGCTTCTATATTGGTACTGAGTATTTCTAGCCTACTGGTTGTTAACGGCCTATGTTCAATTTCATACCTCGCTGTTTCTCTGCTTCCATCAAATCTAATTGCCAGGCCCTCATGATCAGATCTAACACCCTTCATTATTGACTTTTGTTTAGTCTTACAGTTCGAGTGTATATTGTCTATACAGGTAGCTGAAGTATCTGTTATCCTAGTGGGCAGATCAGAATACATACATCAATATTTATTTTGTTAGTCTATAACAATGCATTAAACAAAACGTGTAGTAAATAATATCATAGAGTTTGACTAAATAATGTATTTTTTTTAAAACCTACAACGCTTTTCTGTATGCATAGAAGCGACACGAACCTTTCTTTAAAAATCATCAATAGTACAAAAACTTGTCTTTATTACATCCTACACTTATTTGTAACAAGTGAAGCAATGATAGCTCAGTGGCTTTGGCTATGGACTGCCGCGCAGCAGGTCCATGGTTCGAATCCCGCCGCGAGCTTGAGCTTCAGCGCATGGTGGAAGGGCGTTTTTGCGAATGCCCGCCTGGCTAGCGACCACCCTTAAGTTGAAAAATCTGTCGCCAAGCACCTATCGGTGTGTTCCGGCAGCTGTCCTTGAGAGCCAGAGTAATTCTAGGTTAAGCCTGTTAACACCTTCGACCACATCATCACTTACCATCACGTGAGATTGTGGTCAAAGGCTAAACTATCAGTAATAAAAAAAACACATTTGAAGCGCACTTGTGTTGAGATAGCTGTCTCTCTTACTCTCCCAATTTTTGTATGTTCTTTCACGTCTCTGATGACTTGGGGTTGAATTGAGAATGTCGTAATTAATTTTTGCTTATTGAGAACAAACAGACTTAAAATCCACCATTTAACAAAGGCCTCACCAATAAGGGGCGTGGCGATCCATAATCGGTCAACAAAGAGAAAACGATTTATGTGTGTTACATAATAAAATACAGTCAAACATAGATCCTCCATCTTTTTTGGAAGGTGCATAAAAATAACGCGCTAAAACTGCGAAAAGGCTCTGAAATTTATTCAAGATTCAAATTTACTGAGTTTGCACTTCCGTGTAGCCTCAAATCTTTTAGCAGTGCATCAAAGAATACAGAATATACACTATATTTCAAATTTACGGAGACATCGAAGTTATGCATAAAATTTCCGTCAGTCCACAGGGGCTTAGCGTCGAGGACGACGCTCTTCTGACGGCGGCATCTTTACAATATTGGGTATGGATTTGAACAAGGGAAAGAATCTTTTCTTCGACAGGAGTTTCGATTATGAAAGACTTAAAAAAATTAAAGCACTGCAACTAAGAATCGAAGAAGAAATTAGATTAAGCCGTCTAAAACTACCTTCAATAACTTTCTTTCGATTCGGTTGGACGTATCCTAGGGGCTCAAATGATTAAATACCCATGTTATTTACATGCTTAAGTAGGTACTAATAATAACAAAAAAACTTATCGAAAAGGGTAAATATTACAAAAAAATTACAGAGATCATTAAAATTATAATAAATAATCGTTATTTATTAGATGTGTACAACTAGACCAAGCTCAGTTTGCACCTCGCGTCGATGACGTCGCACTGACGCTTAGGTACGGTCTGCAAAAAGGATTCGCTATGACTTTAAAAAGGTAAACAACTATTTGTTAGATTTTACTTTGCATTCACTGTTTTTAACATTATATTATACATAGGTACATTAAAAAATATACGAAAAACTGAGGTGCAAACTTATATAGCTCGTTAAAGTTGTATATTATGTAAATAGTGAAATGCCTATGTTTTTATGTTCATTGTTAAGTAAACATAATCATTGTATTCACATTCTCAATAAATAAACAGTAACTTATGTACAGTCTGACATATCTTCACAAAATTTTTCATGCATGAGTTGCTTGTCGAGTAATCGTGAGGTCCAGTCCGGGGACTACTCGTTATAACAATCTTATAATATTTATCTTTAAAAAAAACATTTAAAATCGAGCTTTAATTAAGTTCTTGTTGTTAAAAAGTTATAAACATTTATAAAAATACTCATCAAGACGATTCAAATGAGCCCAAACTCGATGAGGTTTGGTCTTTTCATTGCAAAGTTCCTTTGGCCACCTTCCAGCTCCATCATCAGATAAGCAGCATGTAATCACAGTATTACATTGTCACGCAATTTACACATGTATGTACAATTTCAGTTCAATCTGTAACTGGGGAGTGGATCAAATTTAACGATGGAACATTCCGCCGGCCTGGATACCAGTCCTTAACATTTGGGATACGGCATCGGGGTGGAACTGCGAAGAGGATAGTACAAGTGTATAGTGTCTCAACATTCCCTTACCTACCAAAAGACAGTGACAATCACAGTGATAGTGACAGAAGTGACAGTTCAGACGGAGGAATTCTGACTTTGACAGCTGCGGCGCAACCGTCTCAACGCCAGTTACGTGCTGAGGCCCGCGCTCGACGCTGTGCACAATCGTGACTCCCAGACGAAGAACTTCAAATATGTTCGAAACTGGTCGGAGCAATATCCGGTAAATATTACGCGAGTCCTAGCCGGTTACTAAATAATAATTATGGACAAAACTCGCGACAGTTTTTTAGCTCAAAATGGATCAAATTTAATTTGCAAGATTTGATGACAAATTTCGGGACATGTGTAACTAAATAAAAGTTTGTAAAAAAAGATTGTAACGAATTCAGACCAATCAATGAAGGCCATTGTCTGCAATGTAGACAATGAAAATGCAATGTAGTAAAAAAAATTTTATTGAACACAGGAAATGTAGTAGTTATTTAGGCGAACAAAATGTCAAAATTCACAGGGACAGGGCTACAAAATACCACTCTTTACCCCAGTGTAACAAGTCCCTAGACCGGAAGGACGCCACAGCTTAGGTTCGAGTTTGTTCCCCTAAATTACGTAACAACTATGTCATAATCGTTGACCAAACTACAAAGCCCTCCCCAATATCACGCTTCGTCGCTTTTGGGGTGTCCAGTATGCATGGATCCACTGATATACATGCGATCCAAGGACATGCTCAGTGATACAACCACCATTTTGTATTTGAAGCTACAGCATTATATTGACATTTCACTGTCGTAGACTTCACGACTTCATACGTACTTTCAATATCATTATTTAGTAATGTGTTTGTTGGAGTTTATTCACATATGTTTTAACCCCCGACGTAAATAGAGGTAGGTTATATGTTTCATATGTGAATCTGTGTGTCTGTGAAGAAAGTGCCGATTTTGGTAAAGTTTTTGTTGTTCCAAAGATGACTTGGCCGTGTTTGTTTTTAGTGAAGATTCAAGAATATTTTTCAGCTGTTGATATCTTCAGCTCATTTCTGATTGATGAAGGGAAATGAATAGCTTCCACAGGTCTGAGCGATATGAAATTTTGTACCTGCTGTTACTTCAATAATATTGCAAGAACATGATAAATTTGACTTGATGCTGAAGCATCACCTTAAATGAGCAGGATATCCAACTCCTCACCAATTTATAACAGAATTATCGTATCTAGGCTCACGGGAATGATCTCAATTAATTAGATTTAAAATAGATGGTGGTTCATGGCAGGGAACATTTAAATGTTTAAACAAAGATTCTTATCAGCGATGACGTGCCGGATAAATATAATGTGATCCAAGTATGTTCATCAGTATGCCGAGAATACTAAAATTGCTAACTGGTATGTCATACACAGTAGTAATATATTAAATGTATCGTTAGCTTTGAATTATTGAATAAATATTTTCATGCAATCATGACAAGCGAATAAAAAATACATAAATAAACGTCTCTAAGAAAGCATTTTCATGTGTATTCAGATAATATTGTCAAAATTCACTAGAAGTTGTCGTGCTTATCCTGTGGGCGTATCCTTCGAAAGCATATCACATCACTGCCTGCTCCATTGATGACAGAATCAATGCAGTGAAAATAATGTATGGAGATACAAAATTGCTTGTGAATAGGCAATGGGCTACTGTTGAGGGTGCGAGTTCGAACCCTGTGGAGGGACTCACTACTGTGTGTAGCGAATAATATGCAAATAGCTTTAGTAGGTAGGTGCCTACTCGACGGAGAAATGTCACTTGCATCCCCTAGTTAGGATAGCCAGGCGTTACTTCAAGCGCAATATCGAGCTAAAATGACGATTCTGCGTTCGAAGTGTCAAGACCTCCGTGTAGAAGAGAGTTGCGTCGAAAATTTTTCCGGTGGGCCTACCTCACGTTATTAACGCCAAGTCGGCATAGAAGGAAAATTAGCCGTAATTGTCACAAAAAATATATTTTGTTTTAATATTGTTAAGTTTGCAATAACGCCTGCTAAGCGAATTACATTACAAAATTACAAATTTATGTCATTTTGTGTCATGTTAGCTCAATTGGTTATAGCATACCCAGGCTAAAGGGGTGGATGGACGCGGGTTCGAATCCCGCACATGACTATAATTTTTTCTCTCATAAATTTGTAATTTTGTAATATATTTTGTTTTTCAAAAAATATTATTTTTTAATTATAACAATTTTTTTTTAATATTTCAAGAAAACAAATTATTAATGTAAAACACTTAAACAAATATAAAAATATATCTAGTGAAAATCCGTCTGATTTTCCTGTTAAGCCGATGTGACGTCACAAACGCCACGCAACCAAGTTTAACTAAAATATTTATGTACTTGTTATTATTAAATGTGGATTTCCGCAAAGTAACGCCTGAATTTATTTAATATATTAATTTTACTTATAATAGGTATTTGTTATCAATAGCTGTAGCAATGGCAAATATGTCATCGAAGATTTTTGTCGATTGTCGATTTATAAATAAAAACAAATATGGCCAATACCACAGCTGTTAATACACACTAAACCTGTTATTTATGTCACATGTCATAAAAATGAGACCAAGGAGTCTTTATTTTTACACAACGGAAATTCAACTAATTTAAAAACTGCTAGTAGCTTTTGACGTTTTATGGCAGCAAAAGCCTATCACATTTGTTTGTTTTTTTTTTTTATTGCTGATAGGTAAGCCTTTGACCACAATCTCACCTGATGGTAAGTGATGATGTGGTCGAAGCTGTTAACAGGCTTAACGTAGAACGACTGGCTCTCAAGGACAGCTGCCGGAACGCACCGTTAGGTGCTTGGCGACAGATTTTCTACTTGTGGGTGGTCGCTAGCCAGGCGGGCATTCGCAATAATGCCCTTCCACCATGTGGTGAAGCTCAAGCCCGCGGCGGGATTCGAACCATGGACCTGCTGCGCGGCAGTCCATAGCCAAAGCCACTGAGCTATCACTGCTTAAAAAATTATAGTATAACGTTATCCGCGTATAGGTTGCATGTATTGTATATAATATATATAGAACTTAGGTTGGTGAAAATCACCCTTGACATCAAATACTTATTCCACGGATATTTTCTCAATATACAGGACAGGATAAGTAGATATTTAAACATCCAAGCTATTGTGTTGATGCCTGTATAAATAATTCCAAACCATACCGAATTACAAAATAAAAGCACCCCAAAACTAAGTACAAATCACGTACCTCTCTCAAATAACAATGACATATCCATAACCAAACAAAAAACTGAAGGAGATTACATATAGAACCAGACAAGGGCGTGTTAGGACATCTAGTTGGGTTCCGTAGGAAAGCACGCAAGTATTTTTTTACATTTCCGTGAGTATGATTAATAATAAATATTTAAAAATAATTTAAGTTTTTTTTTTACATTTTTATATATTTATTATTCAGATTAATATTTAAACAAAACACTTAAATAACAGGAAAATTAAGCGAAATTGTCACTAGATATATTTTTTAAGTGTTTAATTCAAATATTAATTTGATGTTTTCTTCAATATTTTTAAAATATTTGCTATTGTTCCGCAAATTAAAGCTTGAATTTATTCATTAGACATATTAATATTTTAAATAACCAGCTGTACTTACGCGTATTGGTCGAGATTGTCGATCTAGGTTTCGGCACATCCGATGCCCTTCATCAGGTGAGTTCAAGAAAGTCACCTGGCATCTATTCCCGTGGGTGTCGTAAGAGGCGACTAAAGGTAAAATGCTGGAAGGTGGGCAGCAGCGCCTTCTGAGGAAATTCTAAAATACACAGCGATCCCCAAGACGCCTGCCAAGCGTGGGGATTATAGCAAACCCCCTCATATTCGGAGAGGCTGTGTACAGCAGTGAAACAATCCAGCTGATACAGTATTTTTATTCTAAATTTAGTTAATCGACCTTTAAGGCTTGAGAAAGTAGATTGATTAAGGTGGAAACTCACCTTTGTGGCGGGAAAATGAAAAATTTAAAAGTTTTATCGTGCTTTTAGCTAGGTTTCATACCCATTCTTCATTATTACCGTATTTACGAGCCTACAACTATATTGCGCGTATTATCTTGAACAGTTATTGAACACCAATGTCACTAATGCACATAATTCCATAAATTACACCTAATAACCTCAATAATGTAAATAAAGAAGTTATCTGCTCACAAGCTCGGAAAGATATCGATATCTGCGTGGAAAAGTACTTCATATCCGCTAGCGTGGAAAATATTTTTGAAATTCGAAAATCTGTAATAGTTCCAGAAAAATGGATTTACTTTAAATATTACCAATTTTAATAAAAAACTTAAAATTTTTACTACAAATTAAGCCAAATTTACCGCATTATTTAAGCTGTTTTTGCATATAGCATTTTCTTTGGTGGAATGAGGTGAAAAACTGCGTGTTGCGCTCGGCAGCAAAATTATTTTGTGTCGTACCTTTAAAACCTACAGTACGGTTGAGATTCTATATTTTGAATATCATAGTATCCTTTGCTCTCGGTTCAATCCTAGTATCCTTCGCTTCCTCAGGCTTCAAAACAACCTTGCAATTTTTTATTACAAATAACTATTACATACCCGTGACAAATGGTATTAAATTCAAAAAGTGTTGCAAAAATTCAACTAAACTCTTCTCCGAATCTCACTTTTTTCTCTTTAGATAAACGATTTAACAATGAAATTGTATCAAAACCCACCTGATGTTAAGCGGACTAACCTCTGCCTATAACAGATGCATCTTGTCATAAGTCACGCAATGCATCTGTTATAGGCATAGGTTAGTCCGCTTAACATTAGGTGGGCCTCGAGCTAGTTCCGATACATTAACATAAAAAATAAACTTAAGACACGAGATTTGTTTTTGTTTAACTAGTTATAATTTATAGAATTGGTTACTTTTGTTAAGTAAACTTTTATTATGTAAGTTTTTATTTTTACGGCTTTAGTGGAAAATTATGGTTTGGTATACTGGAAAATCATTTTAAATAATATATTTAAATACGAACACGGAATCCTAAAAACTTGTTGAGAGATTAGCAAAAAATACACATCTGCGCTACTAAAGTACTTACTGTTGTGACGTATTCAATCCTGAATACAGTGTGACCAATTTACTAGGGTACCAACTTATCCTGCAGTTAGGGAGGGTGATTACTAGTAATGTATTTATAAAACTTGGTCTGCAATTCGTAATATATCTTGCAAAAAAAATAATAAGAAAAGCGTTTTTGTAGAACTTAATTTATACACAAACTAACTAGGTAAGCAATTTTTAATTAATAATACGGGATAACTCACGTGAATCGCTCGTAGCCAAGTTTGTTTAGCCATTCTGAATCGATCAGCAAAGTTAAGCAACGTCCGCCGCGGTCATGACTTGGATGGGTGACCGCTGGTTGGGCATTACTACTGAGCGCTTCCGTGCTTCGGAGGGCACGTTAAGCCGTCGGTCCCGGTTGTTGTCTTAGGATAGCAGTCGTTACAGCATGGTGGTAGGGCACTTTGCAAATGCCCGCCTGGCTAGCTACCACCCTCAAGTTGAAAATCTGTCGCCAAGCACCTAACGGTGTGTTCCGGCAGCTGTCCTTGAGAGCCAGTAACTGTAGGTTAGTCTGATCAACATCCTCGACCACATCATCACTTACCATCAGGTGAGATAGTGGTCAAAGGCTAACCTATCAAGCTTAAAAAAAAAAAAAAAAAAAAAAGAAAAAGAATCAGTCAGATAGCTCCGACTATAGTTTCAACCACATTCGGTGGTCTTTTTCAAGGAGAGCTCGAGACGTTATCCCGTATTATTTACTTAAAATGAGTGAAAACCACGTTAGTTTTTATAATAGGTAAGCAATATCTGATAAAAATTGTACCGGACCATTACCCGTAGGTAATAATGACTAAAATAATTAAATAAAATAATAATAATATATAACTAGGCAAAGTAGCGATTTTAGCTTGTTAGTTCGGCAAGAAGTTAAGGCGGCATTGTTACCATAGATATTATTTAATGTTTTTCTTAAAGACTAATTCTGGTTTTAACATAAATATATTTGTTTTATAATAAGGATTCCTGCAATAAATGATTAATCCCTTAGTGTCTACATATTTTTTTTAGTCCGTTGAAAAAGAATGTGTTAAAAATTTACGAAAAAATCATAGCTCCAAGTGTTACTTAACAAACTAACGTCAAAATTTTTACTTACACTATGACTATACTATGATTTTTTCGTAAATTTTTAACACATTTTTATTCAACGCACTAAAAAAAATAGATAGACACAAAGGGATTAATCATTGATCTATTAATTGCAGTGCGTTAGTAACTTGCATATGGCTACAATAAACAATATAACAATAAACTTGTATATGGCCTTACCTATTTGATTTATTCTTGTTCTTAATCAAATCAAATCAAATAATACTGGGGTGCTTTAGGAAAAAAACAGAAAACAGCCGAAACTCGAAAACACTAAATTATTTAAGAGTCATCTAGATAGATAGTAAAAAAGTCGATACGAATTATTAAAAACTAACAATTTTTTTTACTTGTCGCCAAGCATCTATCACCGGTCTGTTCCAGCAGCGTCCATCAGAACCAGTTCCCATTCTTGGGACCCAGTTTGACTTCTTCAATCTCGTTAAAACAAATTATTAACACGCGCGTTAGTAGTCATAAGATAATCAGTACTTAATCAAAAAATTATAGTCATAGGCGTGATTCGAACCCGCGCCATCCACCCCTTAGCCGGGGCATGCTCTGATATTTCCTCTCGTTCTTATAACCGTCGTATGGGGATGGAGCTAGAGGAAATATTAGAGTTATTAGTCATATGTCATGTTAGCTCAGTCGTTCAGAGCATACCCTGGATATAGGGGTGAAATGCGCGGGTTCGAATCCCGCACATGACTATAATTTTTCCGCTCATCATTTTGTAATTTTGTAATGTAATCCGCGTAGCGTGCGTTAATGCTAAAATAAATATATATAAAAAAATCGTTTATAACCGATCAGCAAGCAAAAAAGGGGTTTTCGTTAGTTCCTTTATCTGCCACCCGCAAATATAAGTTGGTAGCCCTAAGCTAAGCGAAGCGAAGCTGTAACCACAATGACAAAACACACTTTAAAACGGTTCAACCCTAACGGATTAGCTACTGTACTGGGACCCAATTACTGGCATTCCCATATACATATATTGTATATTTTTTTTGTAAAGAGGAAGCAAAGTTTTTTTATACTGCACCTGCTCGGAAAGTACCTTGATACTTTATCAAATTTACGGTAGAAAGTACGTCATTGCATATCGAACAAATATGCGGGGAGAAAACGCATCTGAGCGGGAGAGAAAAGTGTATGAAAATCTATTTCTTACGTGGTTTTTCTTTTTTAATTTTGGGTAAGACTATGCGCTGGTAACCTAAATATCAAAAGCCAAAAAGTTTTTACAGTGAGTTTTTATCTCCAAGTTCGCAAAATGACACTGGCCACTAGCTGTGTGTTGGATGGTGTCAAACAATTTGAAAAAAGAACATGTGAAAATTGCAGACGCCATTGGCGCCATTTTCAATTTGTGTGTTGTTTGAGGATTCAGTTTTCGTAGAAAAGTAAAATAAAAGGTAGGTGTAGTATAAAGCACTATGTATCACTCGAGAGAAAGTGCGATTCCCTCAAACGACACCCTCGACGGTAATCGGTCACTTTCTCCTCTCGGTGAACAATGTACTATTACGAGTTGCATTTATTGTGTTTTATTTATATTAGGATATGAAAAATATATTTAACCAACTTCAAAAAGAAAGAGGTTCTCAATTCGACTTTGTGTTTTTATTACTCGATTATTCCGCCAATTATGAATTGTTTTTGATTATTCGTTTTATGTTTGGTAGGTCATACATGAGTGGTAGTCCCAGTATTAGATAGTTTTATCAAAATCGGTTCAGTGTTTTGGTTTTTCAATCAAAACATCTAGAAATACGTGTACAAGTAAATAAAACCAAATATCACAAACTTTTCAGTTGTGGAAGTCGGTTTTGTTTTATTTTAAAAGTAATTATTTACGACATGTTTTTGGAGTCGTTATTGTAAAACATATTTCTCATTCAGTTATAGGTATATTTAAAAAGAAAATTTTATAAAGCTAAGGATGCCCAAAGTGCTTGAATCGCGTTGATCTCTAAAGACAGCTTTAATTCAAAACAATAAAAATTAAAAAAAACGACTTTAACAGAACATATTATAAAACAAAAAAAAAAATAATAATGAAATAAACCAAACCATCGTTTACAGATTTTTTGCCCATTTGACATCAACAAGTGTAAATGAGAACATCGTCAATGTAGTCGAAGTCAATTAAAAGTAAAATTACTAATTAAAGCGTGACCTAAGAATAATATGCCTGAAGCAGTGATAGCTCAGTGGCTTTGGGTATGGACTGCCGCGCAGCAGGTCCATGGTTCGAATCCCGCCGCGGGCTTGAGCTTCACCGCATGGTGGAAGGCCATTTTTGCGAATGCCCGCCTGGCTAGCGCCCACCCTCAAGTTGAAAATCTGTCGCCAAGCACCTAACGGTGTGTTCCGGCAGCTATCCTTGAGAGCCAGTCAGCCTGTTAACACATTCGACCTCATCATCACTTACCATCACGTGAGATTGTGGTCAAAAGCTTACCTATCAGCAATAAAAAAAAAAATATTAATTACTTATAATGAAAGTTTAACTAAATTTGCATGCCTATTATCGGTTGAAAATGTTGGTTCACTTTGTCATATTTAAGACTTTTTTTTTTTTTTTTTTATGCCTGATAGGTTAGCCTTTGACCACTATCTCACCTGATGGTAAGTGATGATGTGGTCGAGGATGTTGTTCAGACTAACCTAGAATTACTGGCTCTCAAGGACAGCTGCCGGAACACACCGTTAGGTGCTTGGCGACAGATTTTCAACTTGAGGGTGGTAGCTAGCCAGGCGGGCATTTGCAAAGTGCCCTACCACCATGCTGTAACGACTGCTACCCTAAGACAACAACCGGGACCGACGGCTTAACGTGCCCTCCGAAGCACGGAAGCGCTCAGTAGTAATGCCCAACCAGCGGTCACCCATCCAAGTCATGACCGCGGCGGACGTTGCTTAACTTTGCTGATCGATTCAGAATGGCTAATCAAACTTGGCTACGAGCGCTTCACGCTAAGACCGTATTCATTGTACACATTTTCAGTAAATAAATAATTGATTGATTGATTAAATACGCATTATTAGGGATAACTCAAATACTACTCGTCAGATCTCACACAAATTTAAATGGGGAACACATAACAAGCACCAGCCTTCGTATTTATAAAAAAACATCAAAATTGGTACGTAAAAAGTTATATACACACAAAAAAATACATTCGGATAGACAGAGCCCTTCTTTTTGCGAAGTCGGTTAAAATTGCTACTTGGGTGATAGTGATTTTAAAATGACTTTATATTCAAAATATGTTAAATCAAATATTAAGTTATTGACCGAAAGTAACGACTAAATTTATATATATCAATAAATTTTCGCGCAAGATGTTCTTAGAAGTCAATTTAATACATATAATTAAATTAAAACTTAGCATGACAATAGCACAAAGGTTTCAACGACAGTAATATTAAAATACTACAAAAACACAAAACTATAATAAAATAAAAAAAATGTCTACATTTATGTGACACCCCTATGTATCGGGGTAACCACAAGAAAGCCGACGTCTACCTCGTTATCGCGTTTATTAGGGCTGCTACATAGCCACTGCGATAAGTGACTAGGATGACCAAAATTTTCGATAGTCCAAACTATTTTTTTCATTGAATTTTATATTTATATAAGTTTGAATTGAATGGTTTTAGAGTTTGTACATATTTTATTTAGTGGACTTACAAGTAGATTAGGTTTTTAATTTTGCTTTTATGTATGCATTGTTTATTAATGCTGAAATAAATAATCAAAATTACACGTACATACAGGCATCATATCAACAGTCGGAAGCAGCCCACCGTTGAGCAAATTCCTTTCCCATAACAGCTTCATCGTTTAAGATGCATCAAGACAGAAAATATTATTTTCACCTGTCAAAAATTATTATTCAATTGAATGTAACCCGACCATGGTGATGAAGTTGAAACCAACGTGGGAATGGAGGTAATACACTAAAAAAATATTCATCAAATCAATTCACAACTGACGAATTTCGCCTACCTACAGTTGAATTGAGGACTTCATACTCTTTTGGAAGTCGGTTAAAAGCTAGTCAAAAATATTGAAATATATTTTGTCACTTGGTTAGCGGTAGCCCTAAACTAGGCAACCAGTGTCATTATAACACACATTAGGGATGTCACCAATACACAGTGGCAAGTAAATAGGGACACCAAAAACCGGTTGTCGGCATAATCAGAGAGATCTGTATTTTTACTGTGTACTGAATAAAATATATGGTTAATTTAAGAATCTAAAATAGATAATTAATTTCACTGAACTCTTTCTTAATGTAGAAAGTAGAGATCTTTCAATCGAAAGAGAACGTCCCTTCAATGTCCTTACGCGTACATACAAAATAGTGTATATACGCAATACACGTCACCTCGCTAATATAATTGGTTTTTCAGTCATCGTGGTGTGTGTGCGATCTGCGCGAACGTCGCCGAGTTCACAGTAAAATCGCTGCACGCACACACGTTTAAATGATCACGTTTAAATAAAAAAAAGACAGCTGCCGAAACACACTATTAGGTGCTTGTAGACAGATCGTTTACTTTTTGGTAGTAGCCAGCCAGGAGGGCATTCGCAAAATGCCCTACCAGGCAAGGCTATGTCCCTGAAATGGAAATTGGTTCCCAAACTCTTAAGGACAGCTTCACACAGCGTGCTTAGTTACAGGTTTTCTGCTTAAAGAAAGGTGGTAGCTTGTCATGCGAGCATTCGCATAATGTTTGCCATCATACAACTACTGCAGTAATCCTTAATTTTAATAAACGACTAGGGTTGTCACAAATCCAAACAAAGCCACTGCGGAGAGTATGTCATGTATTGTAAGTCTTTTATGTCTATTGTAGGTATTTTAAAGTAGGGCTGCCACTGGAGGGTGAGCAATTAGACACGCGTCGCGTTAATCCCTGCGCAAATAACCGAGTATTGTTATTTGCATTGGGGATTGCGGCGGCTCTTGTTTTGGGGATTAGTGACGAGTAGGGTGGCCATGATTTGTCACTCATCGGTATAATTATCTTTTATGGTTTCCTTTTTTGAATACTTATTGATTATATTGAAATCATAATGAAATAAAATAAAATATTTTGGTTTATTTGGTATTCGATTCATATATGGTTGCTAATGTAATGTCACTGTAAAACTTTAATACAGTTTATACGATAAGTTAGAGGTTGTCTGAATGATTTTATTGCAGTTGCTGTAGTGTTGTATATAGTATTTTGCAATAAAGACATGCCGCCTGTTTAAAAAAAAGTGTGTACGCCATAAACTTAATTTGATATATTTTCGTATATATTGTTAATATTTACAAGAAATGTTCGTCGGTGAACTATGAAATCTCGCATTAAAATAAAAAAAACATACCTACAGTCACGCTTTTCAACCGTGAAACGGATTTGCGGAGTCATCTGTCTACCTTCAGGTATGTTTTCGTCCTATCTATATTAAAGGGGACGTTGAGCCTTATGCCTCTACTAGCTGCTAACAAATACTAAGTTCCAATTTTGATTTAATAGATATTACTTGATTCATTTCCTCGCAATTGAAGTGTAAAGCTGAGTGTACATCTTGCACAAAACCCATTTTAGCCTCGATTAAATATCATCTCACGCTTTTAGCTTTGGCTGTGAAACGCCTCGGCTAAAATGCACTAGCTGTACAGTCGAGTATAATTTGACCAAATTATTGAGTTTCATACAATAATATATCCACCCTAGTGCTTTTGAAAGCCATCCAATCGTTATTGGTAGGGTGCATATCGTATTGCGCATTTGTCATTCTCTTATTGTACCAATGAATGATGGCCGTCTATATTATTACTGCAAGAACGATTGCGGTGGACGATGGACATTATTTTTTTAATTATTGTTATTATAGAAAAAAGTTAGTTCCCCTTATATTGCACGCTACTCAAAGGGCGAAATGGAGCTCTATTTATGTCACTGCAGTCTGTCTGTCCATCCATAGGACACGAGTCTTCAGCTCGTAAACGAAATAAGTTGCATTTCAAACCTAAAATTTAGATTTTAGGTGTAAAACATTGACTGAAACACGACAATTAGACAAGGATTCCAATTAAATTATTTATCAAATTCTAATAGCAGCATAAATAAAAGCAGTAAAACGTATACTTTTTGCAGCCTTGGTTGTGGCTTGTGGCATGTTATCGCCTAGAACTTATTGAGTATAAAATATGTATGTATAATTTAAAAAAATTGGGTAGCTCTCACGAGGGTTTATATCAAAAGCAAAATCACGGTGGGGAAAAAGAGGCCTTTGTGCAAGTTGGCGGACGTTTAGCTCGTTGATGTGATTTAAAACTGTGTTTTATTAAAATAAACATTTATCTTTTACGGTGTCTTGAGATGTGCATTGTGCAACCCTAATAAAACTTTTTAATTTGAAGTAAACTAATTTTATTTTTAATGCCTGTTTTATTCCTTATGCTTTATTTATAATATACTCTTTTGTATTTTTTACATATCTTTAAGCTTGTATCGATTAAGTACTTCAATTTGCAACGCTTTCCATGTTGTTATAACTTTAAAACTCTGGTTGTGTTTAATAAGCAGACAATAATGCGGTGTTTGTAATAGCTATTATAAAAAAAACGAAAAGCTGTTCAGTTATTTGTAAGTAATTTAAAGTATTCGTTAAATAAATAAATAAATCTTTATTTGGAACTTCAACATATGAAGAAACGCAGATGAAAAACGATGGTACCCGCGGAGGTTTTAGATAATTAAAAACTGTGCGAATATCAACGCCCTCCTCCTTTGTAACTAAGGTAAGTACAGTTAGTTCCACAGAATACATAAAATCAAAATGTCTCAACATATTGACAGATTTGAAAAAATAACAGTTTTTATAGTCTATGTTCATTTATTTATTTATTCAATTAGAACGGTTACAAACACCACTTACAGTAACTATAAAAAATTATAGAAACATTAAACATTCAATAAAATTTCAAAAATTAAAATAAATGTCGAGTTAAAAATACAATGTCAACTGAGTGAGTATTCTAATGGTTATTCAACATAATAGTAATAACAATTTAAAATAATAGGCACAATTTAAAATAATAAACACAATTTAAAATAATGAAAAAAATAAAAAACATTTTAATAATTATACCATTCATAGAGCTTTAAGCATTCAGTGAGGATCTCCTTCCATGTGTCATTATTTTCAGGGATAATGTCGGATTCTTATGGTGAAAGATTTTTTCAAATCGGTCCAGTAGCTTTTAAGTTTATTCGATACATACAAAAATACAAATCTTACCTCATTATAATATTAGTTTAGATGTATTGATATACCCAAAAACAAAAGAACTGATTTTCCATCAAAATTTAAAAGACTACTAGGTACTACTACGTAAACACATCTTTTTTAAAAACAACAAAAAAAAATCATTTGAAAATAGAACCATCGAACATAATACCAGAAAGATACCAAATAAAACATTCACGAGTACCCTCAAACGGCGCCAACCTAATAAACCAATATATGCGGCCGTTCATAATGTATTCATCCCTAGCCGAGCAACCGCAAAGGGAGATGGCTGGCTAGGGTTGTCGCTGATTAGATTTGGAAAGGTCAAAGAGATTATAGTAACGATGTACTTGGGTAATTATTACGCTTGCCATCTCTCCTTTTTGCCCTCACGCCACGCTAAGTGCGGTCTGATAGGTTACCTTCGCGCTAAAAGTTCTTATATAATTTACAGAATGTGGCTAAGTGATTAAAGGTTTTTATTACGAAACAATAAAATCAATTTACTTGGATCATGTACCATTGTGATGGTTTTATATATAAAAGGCTAGGAAGACTACACTAGGTGGACTGACGATATCGTTAGAGTCGCGGGTAGCCAATAGTTACAAGCTGCTATTAGCCGTTCTTAGTGGCGTTCTATGGGGGAGGCATTTGTTCAACAGTGTACGTCTTCCGGCTGATGATGATGATGATGAGGCTAGAAAGTACTGCTAGTATTTAACAAAAACAAACACTTTCTCATCAAAAGCCATAACGTCTATCGTTGAACAAAAGCCATCCCCATTTAGGTTTGCCATAATACCCACGCTTGGTAGGCCTCTTGGGATTGCAGTATAAGATAGCAGTATTTCAGAAGGTGCTGCTGCCCACCTTCTGTGAAATTCTAGCCAAGCATCATACTGCTTGTACATTAAGGCGTTAGTAAATTCTGAAAATAAATATATGTTAAAAAAGTTCTCACACAAATATGTGAGATGCTACATGTAGGATCGAAAAGCGTCAAAAAAATGTAGAATAGGTTATCTATGTGGTTTTCTGCCGCCAGTTAATGATAATCTTCTTTATTTTGAACTAAAAAAGGAGGAGGTTCACAATTCGTCTGTTTTTTTTTATGTTTGTTACCTTTGTTTTGAACTTTTGACTGGGTGAACCGATATTGATACTTAATTCTTTTTTTATTTGAAAGCTGATGCTTGTCGTTTAGTACTATTGAAGTTTCATCAAAATAGGTCAAGCCGTTTTCTTATCTTGATGATACAGTCAACAGAGTGAATGACAATCGACCCCGTAGGTCTCTCTTCTACCCAGCATGGCTCACGACACGAACAAGAGTGAAAAAATATTGTAACCAAAAAATTAAACCAGCTTCAACACTCAAAAGTTTGAAATAACTTGTCGAAGTCGGTACCATGCGCACAATATTGTGATAATGGGTACTTTTTAACTATCATGGTACCGACGTCAACAAGTTATTACACACTTTTGAGTGTTGAATTCGATTCCATTTATTGGTTAATTATTTTTTTCTCTTTTATTTATATTATGCAAGTGGTACTTACATCAAAACGAACTTTATTGCAGAACCAGTGGCAGGCGCCGCGCCATCTAGGTTTTAATAGAATACTTAATCAATTCAGGCGTAACTTTGCGAAAATTCATATTCAGTATAATAAATTATTAATTATATTCTTTTTTCATATTTCTCGATCATGCGCTCGAAGAGTCTAGACGTGATGCCTCCTGTAAAAACAATACGCATCGAAAATTTAATGATGTAATATTGGCTTAGCAGGAAAATTAGGCAGGATTGTCTCTGCATATTTCTATATTTTTTAAGTGTTTATGAAAAATATTGTTTTTTTTTAATATTTTATTAATGTTTGTTAACATAAATAAATGTCGGTTAGTGATATTAAAATAAAATTAAGAGGGGTGTTTGTTTAACCTACTATGCACTAGCATGTACTGAGCTATGTACCTACATATTATATTATCAAACTTTTTTTTTATATATTGTCTTTTGAATAAGTATATATCTTAATAAAGTAATACAATAATGTAACAAGTGGCAACCCTGTCCCTCGGGTCTAATTGGTAATCGTCCCGCCCTGTATATCGCGCACTCAATAAAATCAGTTTTAAAACACCCTGTATGGGGTGTTAGGGGCATCCCGCGGAGAGGGTGCTGTTATTAGCCCCTTTGGTAAAATTTATGAGATTTTCGGGGATTTTTCTTTTATCTATCCGCGCGGGGAAATTGAAATGTCAGTTGGGTTTTCTTTTTTTAATAAAAGGAAATTACTTTTTTAATATATAAAACTTGTACCTAATAATGCTGTCATATTATATAGTTTCTACGCTCTGGGGGCCTACTTCCACCTTTTACGACACAATCATAAAAAAGTAGCATTTTGTTTCATGCTTAAAATAATCATTCGCAGACACGAACTATCACCGACCCACAAACGCGTCAAACAATATTGGTTTGATCCTACTTAAAGAACGAATGAAATATGTATCACGGATGTGCAAGCGAGATACAAGATGTTTATAATATAGCGTTATCCCGCTCGCACTGTTCCGAACTGCGATGTTATGGAACGGTTTTACCATAGTTTTACGACATTTTTTTGTATGCTTCACAAAAACTATCTATAACTTTTTATAGTTTCACTCATCAAATAAGTTTGCTGTGTTTATTTTAAAGAATAATATAAATAAAAACAATGTACGTAATTTATAAATTAATTAAGTCCATTTTTATCGTGAAATAATCATAATCATGTTTAAAACCGCTACTAGAAAGTAACTTTTTTAAGATGGATAAATATGACGGATTTGTTGGAACAGTAATACTTCATATTAAATGTCTCGTCAGAGTTCACGAAAAGAATGAACTATTTGTTGTGACGTCATCAAAGCGCCGAGCGAATCCTTTACTGCTTGTAAGCCTGCTTAATTGATGTGGAGGTATAAAGTTTAGCAGTAAGCTCAAATTATTATTGCTATAAGAGGTGAGAGTTGGCTCCCTGGACGTTGATTTATATAGTCTTATTTAGTCCGATTTGAAGGGATGTATTTCCGAACAACAGTCTTCTACTAAACTAACATTAATACTGTTTATGTTAAAGTATGTAAGGATGTAAGTCTGTATCACAAAATTGCGAGAGGAAAATGTATGGTCATGTGCGGGATTCGAACCCAGGCCCTATAGCTGGGGTATGCTCTGACCGCTAAGCTATCATGACTAATAATAATAGATCTATTCCAATACTGAGGTGGGAGGTTAAAATCAAAGAATAATTAAATTTGTTTACTCATGTTTTTGTTAACTTCTTTAAGGAACAATTGTAGGTGAGTGTACCATAAAGACTAGCACACAAATTATTTGATCAATTTAGGCGTCTACGACGGTCTTATGAAGGTCAATTACAAATTTTAATATTGAAATATACTACATTGTACTGCCACGTTCAGCAAACAAAAATTGTATAGAGCTACTGCGAGAAGAACGGGCAAGAAACTCGGGGCCATTCTTTTAAACGTTTTTTAACAATGTGTTAAGTACATAGTATATCGTAAAATTATTACAATACTTAATTTACTTTACGTAGGTGACAGGCGCTAGCTTAAATTTTTTGAATACATATAGGTACGTTAGTAAGTTTCTCAACTTGATTATTTGATTACCTACGGTGTCAGATTTATTTTTAATCCACGATGTAAAAAGAGGGTTGTTATAAGTTTAACGTGTCTGTGTGTGTGGCATTGTAGCTCCCAAACAAATGGACCAATTTTGATGCGGTTTTTTTTATTTGAAAGCTGACGTGATCGAGGTAGTTCTTAGCTACAATTGATAAAGAGCTAAGGTTTACTTATATCTTTTTAAGTCTTAATGGTTTTTATAAATGATTTTTAATAATATTTTTGAATTAAATTGAGTTTTCCTTGTTTCAGGTAAACATTACACGCAAAAGAAAAAAAAACGTGAATCTGAAAACAGCATTCAGAGTACGTGAAGCTGAAGATACGGTTTGCAAACTTGCTCTATTTAATGAAACTAAGTAGGTACACTACCTATGTACCTAATTATCTTTGACCACAATCTCACCTGATGGTAAGTGATGATGTGGTCGAAGATGTTATTCAGGCTAACCTAGGATTACTGGCTCTCAAGGACATCTGCCGGAACACACCGTTATGTGCTTGGCGACCGATTTTCTACTTGAGGGTGGTAGCTAGCCAGAACGACATTCGCTTAATGCCCTACCACCATTCCATATCGACTGTTATACTAAGACAACAACCGGGACCGACGCGTGGCCTAACAGGCCCTGCGAAGCAAGGAAGCAAGTTAACATAAATGATTGGGCAAAATCGATTAAACTAGCTACGCTAAAACAGCTTTAAAAATGTATTAAATTTTTACTAATAAAAAATATTTTAAAAATATTTTAAGATAAAACTTTAAATTAATGTTTTAGTGAAACTCTTAAAAAATATAAAAATATATCTAGTGACAATTCCGCCTAATTTTCCTGCTAAGCCGACGTGACGTCACAGACACGAGACAGCCAAACCGGTGATCTTGACTCTAGGAGCGCACAATCGAGAAATTTCTCGTGTAGAAACGAAACGCGTCGAAAACTCGTCCGGTTCGGCTGCTTGGTGTATGTGACGTCACGTCGGCTTAACAGGAAAATTAGGCGGAATTGTCAATATATATTTTATATGTGTTTTATTAATAAACGTTAATTAAATGTATTCTTAAAATATTTTTAAAGTTTTGTTACATTTTGTAAATATGGATTTCCGCAAAGTAACGCCTCGATCTATATTCATTATATGAATTTTACTTTATCTGCTTATCTTACCTATTCAAAGATTTGTTTCTCTGTGGACCGGGCAAAAGATGAACAGCGTACATTTTTAAGCTAGTGGGTTCATAAATAACGCTAGGGTTGTCACGCAATCTACAATTATGAGACATTAATCATTGACGCGATCGTGTTTAGTGACCGCCACTCGAACCCTCGGGTTTCCAAAACTATGCAGTGTATTTCGTAACGGGGCCGGACATATTTGTTTTGTGATGACCAAAACTTAAGTTTAGGAAACACAGCTATAAGACAACACTCTAAGATAATGAATAGATTCAGGCGTTATTTTGCGGAAATCTATATACCGCGTAATTAATTAGGCGGAATAGTCACTAGACATATTTTTATAATTTTTAAGTGTTTTATTAAAATATTTTTAAAACATTTGTTATTATTACAACACTCTAATGTTGTCTTAAGTCTTCGCGATTACTAAACCACCCTAAACGGTTTATACTGCATATATTTATTTTTATTTTTGTCCCGACATTTCAAACACTTTGCAGTGATCGTGGTCACGTGGTGATTAATCGGTTTTATTTGTAACTTGAGTAATTAAAAAATGATTTTGTACCAACATCAGAAATTTCTATTTCAACATAACGTTCTCTAGTCACGCATTATTCGCTTACAGTGTACAGAGGTCTTGCAATTTTGTGTCGACCATGGGATTTAATTAATTTGATAAGCGGATCCCAAGAAGATGGTACTTGCCAAGCATCATCTCTATTGAAATTTGGGTACTTTTTGATTTCCATAGCCTCGCGCAACATTCTTGGCATAAACCGGGTCGCTTCGGCGAGAATATGTGGTTTGTTGAACCGAATGTAGCGGTTGGGTTTGTCCTGAGCAATACTCTAATGTTATTGCTATACTACTAAAGAAATGATGGCCCAGAGTGTTTGATGGTGCTACGGCATTTTGCGAATATCTACTTGATTATTTACCACTTACTTAGTTTCCGTTCTATAGGCTTAGCCTGTTGTTATCTTCGACCACATCATCACTGACCATCAGGTGATATAATAATTACAAGCTAGCCTATCGACAATAAATAATAAATGGGTGAACATTAAGTGAATGATCACACATTGTTAATACATCAGTGCTTGAAATTAGCTAATACATTTTTACAGTTTTTTTTTAAGTCCTTGTTCGTACATCTATTTTGGTTTTTGTCATCTTAGATTGAATTTGTCGACAACCCTATTTTATTATTGGAAGCCCTTGAATTTCGACAAGTGTAGGGCTGCCACGCAATCAGCAATAATATAACAATAGTCATTATAGCGATCGAGTTAGTGACCGTCCCTCGAGAACCCGAAACGATGCGGTATTTCATAACGAGGGTTTGAACAATTTGTTTTTACGTGCCAACCCTCATTGTTTAAAATCAGGGGCGTCACTGGTTTATAAGCTCTATTTAGCAGTTTACGTCATATTTAAGTTACTATATAGCCTGTCTATAATTATTGTTCAAACAGTCATAGTTGCATTAATTACTTATATGGTAAAGCTATGCTAAGTCTGTGGTATTCCATAAAGTCAATAAAATGCTGTATCTTGTAGAGTTTAATTATTATAATTAATTACTGATTAGTTAGCTACATTCCCTTTAACACATTAATTGTAAATAAACGTTCATTTCTTTAGTATAAGGCAATGTAATTTTGTTTAAATATCAGGGGTGTGAAGCGGTATTTAAATAATTTTACCAAATGCTTTACTGTTCTCCTAATTCTTTCAAAACCGCTGTACGTACATACAAAATTAGGAACAGCTGATTTTTAAACATGATTGGAATATTTTCATTCACTGTGAAGCTTAAAGTATATGAACTGTTTATTGTACGACACATTTAATCACGCGCCTAAAAGCAGTGTTGTTATTTGAATAGAACGTTGATAATATACATATACTGTGGTATGAAATAGGTCACGTATAAGTGGTTTTTTTTATTCGAACAGTACGATGATCACCTATACTGTTGTATCAAATATATTATTTTACTATAATTTTACCTGAAAGTATATAATAACTAATGCTGCATATAAGTTATATTCACTGTTATTTGGTTACATAAAAAACATATGAAAACATATGCGTTTGTATCTCGGAAGGTCAAATAATCGCGTCATAATACATATTAAACGTTCCCCGTTACGTGACAACCCTAACACCAATCTGCATAAGCGGCCGCGGTCGTGGTTAGGGCTACATACAATACAATAGAGTAGCCGAAGTACGGGGTATCAAAAACGATTTGTTATATTAACTGTCCAAAAGGGAAACACTCGCGTTTCGTAATGGAAACCTGCAATAATGTTTTATATTGCTATTTAATCATAGTTTATTGGTTTTATTGTTATATCTCTATAACTCGTTCCATATAGCTATTTGTGACAAAACATATAAGTATTCGCATTTTTTAGCATTTCACAGATTAATAGTACTTTAAAAAAGTATTATATATTGTATGTACCATTAGCTTAATTTAAATACATTTTGTATGTACCGCGTCTTCAACCATTTATGGGATTGAAGTATGTTTAAACTTAGGTGTGTTTATTACAAAATATCAAAGGCAGTAATGCATTAAATTTGAATAAATACTATTTGTGGTTCTTTCTTTAGCTACTGCTATCTTGGTGCTGAGACTGTTAAGTAAAATAAATGTGATATTTTATTTTATATATCTTCACAATTAATCTGATACGTCAAAATATTATCGTCCTCCCATATTTTAAATTTTAATGTTCAGTTATAGATAGCTATGTGTTACACATAATAATAAATACACTACATCATAAATACGCCCGTAGACAAGTTAATAATTACATACGAATTATGTCAGATCAATGGCATTCCGTAGTAGGTTTAATATTAATATTTACGGCTTTTTATTTTGAAGATATATATTTTGCAATAAAACTGTTTTCTTAATTTTATTCCGAAAATCTGACCTTTTGCGAATCTGACTAAGTGCAAATAAATGTCACTGTTACTTTAGCATGTTTCTTTATTAAATTGAATAGAAGCGACAACCCTAGCTACAATCTGTATAAAAGCGACCGCAGCCCTGCCACAGACTATATACAATACAATAGAAGAGCTCAAGTACAGACGGAGTATCAAAAACAATTTGTTATAATAACTGTCGGGTATCCGAGCGTCCCTCGCTCGGATTCCGTAATGGACAATTTGGACACCTGCTCTATGTATTTTTATTCCATTTGTTCATGTTTTTTACATTAACGTTCCTTTCTTTTTAATTTTATTACTTGTTTCCCTGACAGATAAAAAAACTGAATCTAAAACTAACAGAGTTTTTGCAAAAAATACATATAGAGATTTAGTGCATCAGCCAGATGGTCCACCGATGAGCACATACATTTTGCGGGGTTAATCTCAAAATGCCCTACCAACTTGGTTACGAGAGTTTAAAAAAAAAATGTGTTCATATGAGGTCGATATTGTCGGATAGATATCAGTTTACAGTTATATAAGGCACGCCAGTTCTTGACAAGCCGGTCGTACGACTCGTACGTATTATTTAATTGAATAGGAAATTAATTCAATAAGAATACCTAAATATTTCATTTAATTTAATTATATATCATATAGCTATATATTATAATTAACTGTATCAAATAACGTTTAGATTGATAGAATTATGTTCCAGATTTCAATATTATTCAATCTTTATTACTTTTCGAGTTGTGATTTTTGAAATAGTTTTTGGCTCTGGTGTAAAATTAGATATTTTGAGATACGACAAAATCGCTTTCTTCCGTCGATATATAAAAAAAAAACTTGCCGAAATCATCAGCGTTCACAACCTCCACGCTCAAGTAGGTCTATTTATTACTTAAGATTTTAGCCCCCCATTTTCACCCCTAAATATTAAAATTTACAAAAATCAAGATTATATCTATATTTATACATATGATTTTGATTATTGTAAATTTGTATAATTTTGTGTTTTTTTTTGTTTTGATGTTATTGTGACGGAACAAGTGCGGGGCCCAGCCGATGTTCAAAGTCAAAGTCAAAGTCAAAATCATTTATTCAATTTAGGCGTCTACGACGCTCTTATGAAGGTCAATTACAAATTTTAATATTGAAATATACTACATTGTACTGCCACGTTCAGCAAACAAAAGTTATAGAGCCACTGCGAGAAGAACGGGCAAGAAACTCGGGGCCATTCTTTTAAAGGTTTTTTTAAAAATGTGTTAAGTACATACTATATAATAAAATTATTACAATACTTAATTTACATTACGTAGGTGTTAGGCGCTAGCTTGGCAGAGGCGAACCAGTCCAAGCATTTTTGTCGTTTAAGTAATCACAAACTGTGTAGTAAGATTTCTTTATCAAAATATTCTTCACATGCAACTTGAATTTTCTTTCTGTGAGCGTTGTAATATGTTTGGGCAATTTATATAAAACCGCACACAATTTCCTAAGAAGGACCTTTTATTTGTCTTTGCTAATCTAAAACCTGGCACCGCTATTTTATCTTTATTCCTAGTGTTATAATCGTGAGTGTCACTGTTTGATTTAAATTTGCTCAAATTTTTACGAACATACATAATATTTTCAAATATATACAGACTTGGTAAAGTTAAAATATCAACTGGTAATGTTAAACGGTCACCTCTGCCTATAACAGATGCATTTCGTCACAAGTCACGAACTGCACTGCGCCCATCACCTTGAGACATACAGTTTGTAACTCTCATTATATGCTTGTAATTGTACTGGCTCTCAAGGACTGCTGCCCAACACGCTGTTAGGTGCTTGGCGACAGATTTTCTACTTCAGGGTGTTAGTTAGCCAGGCGGGCACTCGCAAAATACCCTTCCACCATGCATTGAAGGTCTAGCCGGCGGCGGGAATCGAACCATGGACCAATAATATTATATACTTTTTTTTACAATATTTTAATTTTCATTTATCACGCGTATAATATATATTTATTCAGTTGCAAGCTAGGGTGTTTAAGTAATTACTAATTAATAAATTAATTATTATTATTAATAAATTGTGTTTTAATAACTAAATATTTTCTCGGAATGCCTAAAAAGAATATCATTATACTTATACAATAGTCGTCTATAATGTACACATAAATATTATATGTGCTTTTAAATGACGTATTTCCTCACATGTAGGTACAACAAAAAGCTCTTCCGGCCTCGCATCTACAATGGAAGATCAGCTTGAGAGCTTTCCGAGCAAAGCGGAGATTATCCCCCTATTGCTCCCGTCGGCCTTTTCAAAATCGCTAGTTTTTCTTTACAATACCATTGTTTTATTTACGTTATAGAAAAACATTGCTATTCAATTCAAATTCAAAATCATTTATTTAACTTAGGCGTCTACGACGCTCATATGAAGCTCAATAATGTGTAAATGATAATATTAATATATATATTTTTAATCAATTATCATGAGTGTAACCGCGGGGCTCTGCTAGTAAGATTATTTAAGTTCTGTGTTAGTATATATGACATAGATACATTTTTAGATATGTCTATGCTACGCAACGAAACAATCTAGAATATTATCTGAATTATGGTTGTCAATGGAATTTAATTGTAGCTTTGCGAGAACCACTAGTGTGTCGCGTGCGTCTATTATTTAGTGAGCCAATATGGTCGCTTACGACGTCTCCTACTTATAGCTCTATACTTGTAACTAACGACAATTTGTGTCCGACTATGGTTTCTGTATGTCACAGCACTAGAAAAATCTGTAGAGACGAAAATATCGTAAAAATATAAATTTCAATCAATTTTGGCTTCTAACACGATTCTGCTGGTTTTCGTTTTTCATATATCAACTAGTATTAGTTATTGGCAATGATGACTTATAGCACTGAAACGTTATCCATAACTGATAGCTCCTTTTAACAAGCTTAGAGTAGCACAGCGAGCCATGGAGACAGTTATGCTTAGTTATAATGATAACAAATGTTATAAAATTATGTTAAGAAAACGTTCTTGATTTACTTAATATTTTGTTGATTATATTTGGACATCAAAATCGATGAAATATTTGGACCAATTTAAAATAAAAGTGTTAATAATCCTCCTCTCTGCTAATTGTGTGTCCAACTGGGTTTGTAATGAACTTGTACTGATTTTGACCATCTTTGTTTACACTACAGAAAACAATAAACTATTGAGTATTTTAGAAAAACTTATAAAAATGTCTCAAAGTTCTAGAAAAAAAACTTGTTTCAATTATGCCTTTATTTCCTGCTAAGCCGATGTGATGCCAAAACCCGGCCCTGCAGCCTTATCTACCATTACTTTATTTTATATCTACAAATGAATTATCTCGGAGCAGCTCTTCATTAGTGCCAATATATTGCTGACTCGCTACATTTTTTATAGCAATAAAGATATCTCGTATTGATACAGTCATTAAATAACAGGTAAATTATTGGAGAACAATTTATGAGAGAATTGTTAAATATGTGCTTCCGTATCCATACTAAATAACTGACTTGGTTTTACATAAGATCTTCCATCTTTTTACGGTGTAAGGATTTTATTACGCAAGACTTGTTATTTAATTCCTTTTTATTTTTTTATTGGGATATATTACTTTCAAAATACTTCTTACGAAACGAAAATAAAACGGATATTCTGTACAATAACTTATTAAAATTTTGATATATATGTGACTCAGCTCTATAGATTTCTCTGTCCAGTTGTAAGATAAACAACGCTTGATTAAGATGAAGTCACACCAAGACGTTTTTTCCAATTGTCGTTTGTATGACTTCATGTTGTAAATTAATCGTTTTTATTAGGTAGCTTTTTTCATACATAGATTGGGCACATAAAAATCGATAAGTATATTTTTTTATATCTTTTCACGGTATACGTGGGACAAGTGAACGGAAGTGCTGGAAGGGGAAGACCTACGCGAACGTTCCAAACGCGTACGCGAAAAAAGGCCAGGTCAGGAATACCCTAAACCGACGCTCATATATGAAAGAATTCATGAGTGTAGATGAGCGAACATAGTTGTATTATTATCCCACTTCCAGCAATACCTTCTTCATTTACAACTTATATATTTGGATCATTTGAGTACCTATCCCCCCCCCCCCCCCCGATTTTTTATATATTATCGTAATTTGTTGGCAATCCGCAATGATAAATATTATGTGCTAACTATTAAAACTCAAGAGATACAGCCCTTTAATGATGGGAGAGACATCGTAGACTTCGTAATAGGTTGCCATTTTGTATGGAAGCCTATAAATGAAGTAGGTTTAAATAACTAACGCTGTATTGCAATATGTCTGCGCCGACATGTCACAAAAAGGTTTAATAACGGAAAGTATTCAGCCCGGGGCAAGAGCTAGTGCGGGGGCTGCGGTGCTCAACATTTAGGCCCTGATTTATATATCTTATAGTTATTTTTTGAAGCTCTCGTAGTGTAGTTTACCTAGCTGTTCTGATCCCATCAGCTAAATTAAGCAACGACCGCTGCGGTGAAGCGGAGGCAGTAAGTAATTCTAGGTTAGACTGAATAACATCTTCTACCACATCATCACTTACCATCAGGTGAGATAGTGGTCAAAGGCTAGCCTATGAGTATAAAAACAAACTAGTTTATCTCAGTAAGTAGTATGCTTGTTGGACTTGTTATTCTAAGTACACCAATATATTTGGCGAACCTTTATTATGCATTATAATAATTAAGCAGTTTTCTTAATATTTATCAAACCGATATTGGCACTTTGTTCAGAGTCAAATTGCTGAGGCTTTTTGGAATTTATTCGATCCAGGTTTATCCTAACATAACTAATACATAATAAATAGCCTTAACGGGTGTACCTCTCAACTTCGACCTGGTTGGGTTAGGATGACTTGTCGGTCGTTCTCTCTGACCCGCACCGGCGTAGACGAACTGGGCGAAGGAGAAGGTGGTTCGGGCGCCTTCTCGCTTTCTTAGTACTGTGAGGATCGATGAGGATGATCCGGCTTGCACGATCCCATACGTCTGGGGGATGGCTCCAATGAGCTGGGTCATCCCTCCATTGGCCGGGCCCGTCAACCGCTGGGTCGAGATGGTGACTGCTAACGTAACCCCATTTCGCCCCGACGAGGCGGTGGACTGCTCATCCCGGGTTTTTAGTGGGTAACCTCACTTACTACCCTCCCGCGGGGGTAGTAAGGCCCTTCAGGCGAGGACTCCCTCATAACCACTCTCCTCCCCCCGGAGAGGCTGGTATCCATAAAGGATTTTCCCGGGTCAAAAAAAAAACCTAACCTATAACAATGGCTTGACAGACATAGCTGTATGATTTAGGCACACGGCGCAAAAATTTAGTGTTATAATAATTTGTAAATGACATAACCCTTAGTTCGTTAATTTTGATCCAAGTCAGCAAAATTAAAATTAAATATAAGGGCCGATCGCCCAAACTTTGACAACCTCTGGCAATCCTACAAATAAACCGACCCGTGGGCGCGCAATAAGCTAGAACCACAGTGTAAGGAATAGTAATAGAGCAGGCAAACCGACTGCTTATTTACAGTCGTCGACTTCCCTTTGACTGCTAATGAGATGTACTAAAGGACTGGAGCTTTTGTCATGTAAATTATGTAAAAAAACTGAATTAGATGGGCGGGGAGATAAAAAACTTTCAAAGGTGTTTTTTCTAGTATTTACATTTTAGTCTCTGTTTTTGTCAGCATTCTTTTCTCTTTGAAATCCCAGCCTCTTTGCAAGCGGTTTGAAACCTGCCGTGGGCTGAGGACGCACTGTTTGGTGAAGGCATTATGCGAATGGCTAGCTACCACACAGGTCTAGAATATCTTCATCGTGGTCTTCCCTTTTTAACTGATGTTCCGATCACGCTCGCCTTATACATTTTGTTTTGTTAAGGAGGAAACAAACAAAAATAGCAGCTTGTTGCGGGTGAGTATGTAACTCAAACTATTTAGTGTTAATCCACATATCAGCGGCCTGTAACGTGGCGGTATATATTTTTGAAGCGCTCGTGGCGAAGTTTGCTTAGCCATTCTGAACCGATCAGCAAAGCTAAGCAACGTCCGCCGCGGTCATGAGTTGGATGGGTGACCGCTGATTAAATTACTACTGAGCGCTTCCGTGCTTCGGAGGGCGCGTTAAGCCGTTGGTCCCGGTTGTTGTCTTAGGATGACAGTCGTTATAGCATGGTGGTAGGGCATTTTGCGAATGCCCGCCTGGCTAGCTACAACCCTCAAGTAGAAAATCTGTCGCCAATCACCTAACGGTGTGTTTCGACAGCTGTCCTTGAGAGCCAGTAAATCTAGGTTAGCCTGAACAAAATTTTCGACCACATCATCACTTACCATCAGGTGAGACAGTGGTCAAAGGCCTATTAGGCATAAAAAAAAGGTATCGTCGATTTCGTTGTCTGAAATCTGCAAAAATTACAGTAGATAATACTTTTCATATGGATACGTTGAAAATTAAGTCACTGCATTGTATGCAGCCGCAGCACTTGCAGTTGCACTCGGCAGCGTCGCTCGGAACGAAATAAAAAATACAAATTGTTAAATAAAGTCATGATTTGTTTCATAAATAAGTTATTTTTATTTATTCCTTATAGAAGATGCTGTCCAGGCTAATAAGATAAGACTGTTAACAGACACAGCTCCTGCTAGGCTAGTTTATTTCGCATACTTCCATAGTATTTACGTTGTATGGTGTATTGTTGTGGGGAGCTGCAGCTGAGATAGAGAAGCTTTATCTTACAAAAGCGTGCAATTCGAGCCATATATGAAATGGATCCTAGGGAATCTGTGAGGAACCTTTTTAAAGAAATTGATATTTTAAGTTTACCGAGTCCGTATGTATTTGAAAATTTTATGTAAGTATGTTTGTAAAAATAGTTACAATCGCGATTACAGCACTAGGAATAGAGACAAAATAGCGGTGCCGTGTTTTAAATTAACAAACACAAATAAAATAGGTAATTGTGTGCGATTTTATAACGAAATTCCCAAATATATTCAAAATGTCGCCTGTCAACTACGTAATTTAAACAAATATTATAATAGTTTTATAACACATTGTTAAAAACGTTTAAAAGAATGGCTCCGAGTTTCTTGTCCGTTCTTCTCGCAGTTTTTTTTTTTGCTGTTCCTACTTACAATGTAGTATATTTCAATATTACAATTTGTAATTGACTTTCATAAGAGCTTCTTAATCGCCTAAATTGAATAAATGATTTTGACTTTCACTTTGTAAGATGGCACAGTTCCTCCGAATGCACAGCTGGCCATACTGACGGGAATATAATATAGAGGTGGGCTCTAGCCCGACACCACTCGGGGACATACTTAGTTGTATGAAATTCATAGCAAACATTTTGTTCCTCCAAGGAACTATAATCTAAACATACAAATATTTCTCTACATTTTCAATCATACCCGTGCAAGCTTGCGAGAATTTCTCCCATGTTTTTCGAAAGTATGCCCCATATCGACAAACTTGGCAACCTATCTCAAGAGTTTGCTGCTCGCGAACAGTTTTAATGCATTTTTGATGTATTTTTGTTGGGGCAGAGGGGAGCTGGTGGAATGTGTGTAGTTGGGTAGGAAATTTGTTTGTTGTTATGATCTATTGTGAGGTCAACTCAAAAGTATCTCACATGAGATTTTTAACCGACTTTAATGGACCCCAATGTATCTTTGAAATTAACCGTTTTGTTGTTATTTTTACTAGGTATAATTTATTTCCCGTAACTTTAGTAACATGGTCCATCTTTTTCAAATTGTATAAAACGGCGTGTTCCGGCAGCTAGCCTAGAGAGCCAGTAATTCTAGCCTGAACAACATCTTCGACAACATCATCACTTACCAGCAGGTGAGATAGTGGTCAAAGGATAACCTATCAAGCATTAAAAAATTTACATCTCGTAATGGTGGGTTATAAAAAAAACTTTATTAAACTATAAAAAATACCTAAGCTTGTATATCTTAGTTCTAACAACAGTCAAAGAGACAGTTAACGACGTATTTTTTATTTTGATTTCACATTTGACAACTTGGGTGACAACTTACCTAAAAATATATAGCAATTTGTCATATGGTCCTTGAAAGTTTAGTCCTAGAACTGTGCATAAGGTTTAACGGGAAGATAATGGTGTTTAGTTACACCATCTTAGTTTAACGTCTAATCGTTGATCATGGCAATCATTCCGTGGGATTAAAGTTAGGTTTAAAGACATTTATTCTCAATAAGACACACATAGAGTCACTTACTTGAGATCTAAACTATTTGTAGATATATATTTGCAATTTCATTCTTAACAAATAAATATTATATTATAAATTGTAATTTATAATACATAGGTACCTACTACCCTCACACATTTCATTTATTGATCATTGCAATCATTGTAACAGCTTGATGTCCGATATAACATAGTCACCGAGGTGTTTTTTGAGGGCACTGAATGACTGCAAGTCTTATGCGTGGGGGTAGCTTATTATATAGTTGTGCTCCTTCAAAGGTTACAGTTTTCTTGCCATAATTTGTCCTGACTCTGGGCAAAACTAAATAACTAGCTCGTCGGTTTAATTGGGAACGTTTTTTGTTAATTAAAGAAGAGTCAAATTAAGCCTCAGTATTTAAATGAAAAATATGACAATGCGGCTTCCTTCATACCTACCTACCTAAGTTAGCTATTTCCGTTATTATTCCCATATCTCCCAAGCACGTACCTAACTTACAGTAACTTGCAAGTTAACCTAAGCGACTGGAACTAGTTCATAGCTTGTCCAAGTTAGACTACCTTAAAGCTTGCATTAGTTTGAAATAATATTGAACTTACTCCTAGGGTGTTACTTAGGTTAGGCTATAACTTAGTAGAGACCTACCTAATAGCTCAGACTAAATAAAAAGCTGAAGAGGTATGAAACTTATCAGGCTAAAATCAAACAATTTGGAAATTGCACTCGAAGATTTGCAAGCGATATGCGGATTGTAGCCACATCCCTTAAGGGATGTGTATATCTAACTCTGCAAATAGCTAAGTGAGGCCGGATAATATAAGTGTACATACACAATTAAACGCACACACCCACAACGAAACTATGTTTTCGCATGAAGAAAACATAATGAGAAATGGTAAATTTACATTGAAAATGGCGAATCGTGTGAAGGGTGAAAGAAACAAGCCTGAAAAACATCTTCGACTACAACATCACTTACCATCAGGTGAGTTATTGGTCAAAGGCTACCCAATCAGGCATAAGAAAGGGATATTTCCTTTAGCAGAAGATTTCATTGCACTTTTTTAAATATTTAAATAAGACTTATCACGTTTTTATTTCAATTTCCGCCTCAAAAGGTAAAGGACCCGCCCGAAATGCCAATAAGAACGATTCATGGTAATGATAGAACAGATAAACCATAAGGATTATTTTATCCTAAGTAACTAAAAATATTCTATTAAGACTCAGGTCATTTACAAGTATCATATTAATTGGGGACATAAATATTAACATCCTAGAAAACAATAAAAACAGCTCTAAATATCTTGATTTACTTAGTTACCATGGGCTTATTGCTGCCTACGACTGTCCCACAAGAGGCAAAAATTGTTTGGATCATGTAATGGTAAAATCAAAATTTAGATCCTTAGCTTGCATTCTTCAAACTATAGTAACAGATCATGAAGCTGTACTGTTTTGCTTAAACACTAATAAACATTCCCTACAAAATCCTCGGCATTACACTAAAATAGATTTTGATAAATTAAGAAACACATTTATTGCCACTGATTTTTCACAGCTATTAGTAAACGGAAATGTTAATTTATCTGCGAATATTCTATTGGATTACATGCAAACACTGATATTAAAAAATTCGATAAAAACAAAAATACCTAGAAATAAAGTCACTTTAAAACCATGGATAACAGTAGGCCTTCTAAGATGTATCCGAAACAGAGATAGAATGCACATTAAATTGAAAAAAGACAGTAACAATGAAATTTTAAAAATAACATACAAACGTTACAGAAACTACTGTAATAATATAATCAAAAAATGTAAACAAAATTACGATAAAAATCAATTATCTGAAGCTAAAAGTGATAGTAAAAAGTTATGGAAAACGATTAAAAACATAACTAATTCGAATGCACCAAAAAGTCTCCCTTTTGCCTTGCTTAAAATAACTGCGACGGAAAAAACGTCTGTAGAAGCAGTAAATAGATATTTTGCAAATATAGGAACAGAACTTGCAAATAGAATCCCTTCAAATGTACCATTTTTTCCAACTCTTCAGGACAATGTAAAAGATTCATTTGTTATGTTGGACGTTACTTGCGAAGAAGTGGAAAGAATCATAACAAATCAAAAATCAAAATGCTCAACGGGATGGGATGGCATACCTACAGGGGTTTTAAAAACAATTAAACAATCTATTGCACCACTATTAACAACACTATTTAACCAATGTTTAGAACAAGGAGTTTTTCCTGATGCGTTTAAAAAATCGGTAGTGATACCAATTCATAAGGGAGGGAAAAAAGACTGTATTGATAATTATAGACCAATATCATTATTACCAGTCTTTTCAAAAATTTTGGAAAAAATTATTAATAATAGGTTAATTAAATACCTTGAATCAAAAAAGCTGATATCAGATGCTCAGTATGGTTTTAGGAAAGGAAGAAGTACGGAAGATGCCGTTCTTGATCTCACTGATTTTATAGTTAACAAACTTGATGAAAAATGTAAGTGTATCTCAATTTTTATAGATCTCGCAAAAGCGTTCGATACAGTCTCTTTCACCAACCTTTTAAATAAACTAGACAAATTAGGAGTACGAGGAACTCAACTAAATTTGATTAAGAATTACCTTACAAATCGTACACAACGTGTTAAAATTTGCGATACGGTTAGTTCAGAATTACCAATAATAAATGGAGTACTCCAAGGTAGCATATTAGGCCCCACGCTATTCCTGTGTTATATTAATGAGCTTTGCAAATTGAATCTCAAAAACTGTAAAATAATTACGTACGCAGATGACACCACTCTAACTTTTTACGGAAGTACTTGGGAGGAAGTGTTCAAAGTAGCACAAAATGGTTTCAGTAGGGTATGCCATTGGCTAGCAGCTAATTCTTTGACGCTGAATAGTAGCAAAACAAAATTTATTACATTCACTACCCGAAATACTCCAATGAGTGAAACAGAACAACTTAAAGCACATTCTTGTTTTTTAAATACTCCTGCGGATTGCACCTGTCCTGATATTGAACGAGTTTCTAATATTAAATATCTGGGAGTTATCATTGACCAACACCTATCCTTTGCAGAACATGCGAAATATCTGGCTCATAGAGTGCGCAAAGTATCATATGTTTTCAAAAAATTAAGACATGTTGCTGACGCACAACTAATGAAAACTCTGTACCAGACCTTGTGCCAATCCGTTATTTCATATTGCATCTCATCATGGGGAGGAATGCCTAAAACATACATGTTAATGGTAGAAATAGCTCAAAGAATGATCCTTAAAATTAGTATAGGTAAACCAAGACTTTTCCCATCTTTTCAGCTATACAAAGAGACTGGAGTCTTAACTGTTAGGCAACTATACATTCTTGCTATGATCTTGAGACAACATACAAACATTCCGTATGTTAAAACTAATATTGTTAAAAGAAGATCACACATAATTTGTCAAAGCAAATCTTTTAGGACCACACTTCCTCGCAGGTTTTTCTGTTTTCAAGCAAGCAGATTGTATAACTTTGCAAATAAAGAAAAAGCTATTTATTCTCGGACTAAAAATGATGTTAAAAACATAGTTTCCAAGTGGCTGCATTCATTCACATACGACGAGACAGAAAACTTACTGGCAGTGTTTGAATAGAAATAGGCAGAATGATATTATTAAACAAATGGACAATAGCAAAATTATTGTGATATTTCATGAACTTTTTAGAGACATATTAGCACACATATAAATTGTTTCTTTCAAAGACGTGTGGTAAGAAATAAATGTTATCATTTTACGGCGTGTTACATGTAAGGACTGTTATAGTATATTAAATAGGAACTGTATTATTTGTTATTTTTAGAAGCTATTTCGTAGATTAAATAATTCTATTTCTTAGGTTCGAGGTGAGGGCCAGGATTTCCATAGCACAGGATCTACCTAGTTTGGAATCCTGTTCCTTCCCATCACTGTTCTTAAGATAAGAAGCTGCGTTATGTACTATTATTAGTTTAGCAAGTAAGAACTATTGGTGAAGGAAAAATAAATTATTATTATTATTATTATTATTATTAACTGGCGTCTCAAATAAAAGTAAGACTCCGAACGAATTAGCTATGGTACCCTATAGTTCTATGCTCCTTTTTGGGACTTTGTATCAAATTCTTGCAACAAACCTATTGCGGTATCATAGCATTTTAAACAATTGTAGACTTAAACAAAAGGCAAGTTTCGGAGCGACATGCGACAGTCCGATAAAGGTTAAACGGATTGTTCGCTCCATTTCCACAATGCGAGATGCGAGCTAGATCGCCGAATGCCGGACCGTGTACCAACTAATACATAAGACATTTACACCGGACGGGATGCAGCCGTGATCCTACAGAGATGATTACGACGTGCGTTTTTATTATTATTTTAGTAAAACTCCAAAGACTATACGTATATCTTTGTAATTATTTATTTTAATGTTTTATAGGTTAGCCTTTGACCACTATCTCACCTGAAGGTAAGTGATGATGCGGTCGAAGATGTTGTTCAAGTACAGCTGTCGGAACACACAGTTAGGTGCTTGGCGACATATTTGGGGGTGGTAGCTAGCTAGGCCGGGATTCGCAAAATGTCCTACCACCTTGCTATAACGACTGCCATCCTAGGACAACAACTGGGACCGACGGCTTAACGTGCCCTCCGAAGCACAGAAGCGCTCAGTAGTAATGTCACTAGCGGTCACCCGTCCAACTCATGACCGAGGCGGACGTTGCTTAACTTTCCTGATCGGCTAAGCAAACTTCGCTACGAGCGCTTCAAATGCAGATCACTGTGCACATATACGAGAGAGAGAACCTATCACTCATAGGCAACTAACGTCCTTTTCGGGTGCATTGCCATAAATTCAGCGTAGGCTGTAATATGTTCAACTCCATATAAATATCATACTCCGTCAGTTTGAAAAAAATCCAAAAACTGAATCGACAAAAAAAAATTGATCTTATCCATCTGCTCACAAAATTTCGGGAGAATCGTTTGAGAAATGCGACCTGTAGAAGAGAACATACGAAAGCATTTTTGTGTAAGTCAAAGCAGAGACGCTTCGCTTGAACTTCGTTCTCGCTCGGTCAATTAGAATGATCGATATAGACTAATTGAAACCGACCCACTTTGATACCGTCCTGGAGTCGTGTCGGTTGTGCTAAAACAAATAAATCCCTTCGACATGGAGTCTAAACTGCGAAAGCCTAACGAATGTCGATGCGTTGTCGCGTCCGACATACGCTGGTCCATTCAGCGAACTTACCTCCTTTATTTATTTTATATTATTAGTCTTGCTTTCAACGAATATCTCGCCTTTGGTAAGTTGTGATGAAGTTGAATGTGTTATCTAGAATAACCTAGAATTATTTACTCTCAAGGACAACTGCTGAAACACAGCGTCAGGTGCTTGGCGACACATTTTCTAGTTGATGGTGGTAGCTAGAAAAAGGGGCATTCGAAAAATACCCCCATGCTTTAACGACCATTAACATGTCCTCCGCAGCTCGTGCATGCTCAGCATTAAAGCGATCACCGCCCACGCGTCCAATGCGTAATGACCACAGAGGACATTGCTTTACCTAAGTAGTTGATCTGTTAAGAATTACTAGGCAAGGTACGCTTCGAACGTTTGAAACCAATAGAATGCAATTAGGACCGGCCGTAGGATGTAGAACATATCTACATCCAAAGGCTGTTGAGACAAGGATGGCGCTTTACATATCCGCATGCGGTAGAAGAGAGATGGATGTAGCGCGCGGTAGTTAATGAAATAAAGTATTTGCTGATTGCACGGAAACCACGCCGTAATTCTGTTTTGTAGGACCTTAGATACAATAATTACCTAACTATTAAAGTAAGACACCCCTAAATATGACAAAGTGTTAGTGACCTATTGGAAAATGTGCGTAAAGTGGGTTTTCAGAAATTTATTCCAAAACAAGTCGTGACAGGTGTCACCAGTATTTGTATGTACCAACTTCAAGCACATCATTACTTACCATCAGGCGAGATTGTCAAGTCAAAGTCAAAATCATTTATTCAATTTAGACGCGTACCTACGACGCTCTTATAAAGGTCAATAGCAAATTTTAATATTGAAATATTCTTATTTGTACTGCCACGTTCAGCAAAAAAGAAGTACTGAGAACTACGATAAGAATGTTGTTATTTTTTTTAACATCCTGATCGTCCACTGCTGAAGACAGCCTCCCCTATCATGGGGGTATTTGTCATAATCCCCACGCTTGGCAGGCGTCTTGGGGATCGCAGTGTAAGTTGGCAGTTCTTTAGATGGCGTTGCTGCCCACCTTCTAGTATTTTTCCCTTAGTCGGCTCTTACGACACCCATGGGTTGATATGGGGAGGTGCAATTCTGACCTGGCACCCCACGGGGCGTTGTGATTAGTCTAGCTTAAATAATAAATAATATCAGAGCCAAGAGATCCGTATTCCATTAGCAGAATTCCCCTGCAACTAAAGCCGGATATCCATTACGTAGTCTGAACTATGTTGGACACACACATCGAATCGGACACGCAATGGAACGAGCACAGAATGGACATAGTTTACAGTGGGTGGAACGATTTCACATTCGATATATTGCGGACTATTCGGACGTAGATCTCTGAAGTATTTGACTGGATTTCCTATTGGATCGAATGCTATTAGGATGTAGTTACTCCATTTTCGATCTAGCGAATTTTAAATCTTCTATAGAATTGTGGTAAAATTAGTTTGTGATGTCGGGTGTATATATATTGTATTCAACGGTCAGAAGTCGGTTAAAAAAACTAACTTAAGTAATTCTATTTTTTCAGTTATTAGTAGTTTTTAGTTAGATAGATAACACTTTATTGTACTTTCTTATCACAATTAATATAACTAACAAAATATTTCATGTTAAGATAAAAAAGATAGTACAATCGGCGGCCTTAATGCTAGGCAATCTCTTCCAGGCAACCGTAAGCAGATAAATCAATTTGATTAACATCGGGGTAGAGTGTAAAACGAAGTGAGATTAGTAAACTAGTTAAATACTTAAACATATACAAGTACCAATCATAAATATTTAATATCTGTATAAAAATATAATTACACATAAGATATATATTACATATACTTTAAAAAATACATAAAATATAATACATATTATATACACATATAGATACACAAATATAATTCATAGTAAAAGAAAAATATTTAATCGTGATTCATTGAGGAGAGGTAATAAATACATTTTAACATAATTTTTAAATGAGAGAAGCGATGGCGCTTGTCTTATTGCTTCTTCTAAAGAGTTCCACAAACGAGCAGCTTAAATGGTAAAGGAATTGTCATAAAATAGTGTATAGAAATATCAAAAGTTTTACGCCAAAAGACATCTTCGAATATCTACTATAAAATACACCAATTGGACTACTGATGTATGTTTTTAGTCTCGTGATATCGCTGATGTGAATCGTATACTTAGTGCAATCCAATCAAATATTGGCCCATCACAAAATGGACATTGCGATTCCAACTGTGAAATCAGAGATATTGACAGACTACTTGGTCAATTAGCAATTAATCTCACTTTGCATGGTGGAAGGACATTTTTGCGAATGCCCGCCTGGCTAGCGACCACCCTCAAGTTGAAAATCTGTCGCCAAGCACCTAACGGTGTGTTCCGGCAGCTGTCCTTGAGAGCCAGTCATTTTTTTTTTTTTTTTTTTTTTTATGCCTGATAGGTTAGCCTTTGACCACTATCTCACCTGATGGTAAGTGATGATGTGGTCGAGGATGTTGTTCAGACTAACCTAGAGTTGTTCATTCTAGGATGTTGTTCATTCTAGGTAAAGCCTGTTAACACCTTCGACCACATCATCACTTACCATCACGTGAGATTGTGGTCAAAGGCTTACCTATCAGCAATAAAAAAAAAACCTCGAATTATTTGATACTGTACACAAAAACGGGTCCAGTTGGAGTTAACTCACTTATATTGAGGTTTCATACTTTAAATTATACAATTAACTACTACGTCTTTATTTTTCTTAGCGGCCTATTTTTTGTCTTTAACAAACACTACAAACTATATACCTACAACACTACAGCTACTAACATAAGCTGGTAGGCTCACAGGTAGTCCGAATACTCCTTGGTACCTAATATTTGTCACACTAAAATTGTAAATGCAAAAGTTTGTGAGTGAGGAGGTTAGTGTCCTATTGTAATCATAGACGGCTGAACCGATTTCAATGAAGTATTGAATATAGATAGTTTTTGCCTTGGATAACCACAGGATACTTTTCATCATCATCGTCATCATCATAATTACTTTCCAACGTATATAAAAGAAAAACAACAAAAAACTCTAATAACTAAATCTATCTAGTAAATAAAATGTAAATGATATAGTAATATGTTTAGCCCTATTTCTACAAGGATGCAATCTAAGGAGAAAACACAGCCCAAGTCCATACGTAGGGTACCCAAAATGCTGGTGACATTAGGTACCCCGTTATATGGCAATACTAATATTCTGCATAAGGCAAGCGCCCTTTTAGACGTTTACTTTGTTCGTCAGCCGCATATTAGGTATCTGTTTATAAAATTATTTCAATTTCAATCTTTCTAATGATTTTGTTCACTTTGTTCCAGGCCAGCATGTGGAGATCACGCCTCGCGAGGCAGTGCGGAGAGTGGGGGGAGAACTGCAGGTCCTCTGCAAAGTGCCCTACGTCATCGATTCTTGTCGGTAAGTTCATTTTTAAGATAACAAGAAAACTTTACTACTAAGGTAACACACGCTCAAATTGAAAGAAAAAACAAAATTACGAGTAATTTATTTCATGTAAGTTACACCGTAAGTTTTACAATGAAAATAATATTACAATCAAATTAAAATTTCTATAAAACTTAATACATTTCACAATTTGTATCAAAATAAAATAAATTATTGTCAATGAAGTGTTAAAATGTTAACCAAAATAAAAGAAAATTTTCATAATTACAATAAATAAATTAATGTGAACCGTATACTGTACCAGCCGGAATGTCCACTGGTGAACACGGCCTACCCCATTAAGGGGGATTGGGTTGATCCCCACGCTTAGCAGGTTTTTTGGGGATCACAGATTAAGATGCAGTTCCTCAGAAAGCGCTGCTGCCCACCTTCCACCCTTTGATACCCATTGTCGCATCTTAAGAGATGGGGTGACATTTTTAGCCAGCCACTTCATGGAGTACCTTTTGTTGAGCCATAATCCCCGCGCTTGGCAGGCGTTTAGGGGATAGCAATTTAAGATATCAGTTACTCAGAAGGCGCTGCTGCCTTCCGGTATTTTACCTTTAGTCGCCTACGGCACCCACAGGAAGACATCGGGGGTGCAATTCAAGCCTGGCTTCCATTAAGATAAAAATTTCTGTTGTGCACCTCATCTGCAGCAGCACCTTACGCAATATGAGTAGTGGCATCGTCTCAGCTCTGAACATAAAACACTGCCGAGGCAATTGACGACGGTATCTCCAATGAGCAGAACATGTCCCGGCCTCAGGCACGGAAGGTCCCGGGGTACAATCCCGCTCAACTTTATCGTTTCGTTGTTATTTTGTAAGCTTATTTGCTTAGCGGACGTTAAAACAAATATTACATGTTATAATACGTGGTGATACGAAAGTGCGGGGCGCGGAGCGCGAGGTCGGCGTTTAACGGCGAGACAGCATCATTTTGTTAAAATACCTATTTTTCTGTGGGCGCGTCTCTTCCTAGGCCTCTTAAGTTGTCCGGTCCAGAAGGATGAGAAGGATACTAACAGTAATAGTACAGTCATTATAACATATAATATGGTTTGCGTGGTTGCGTGGCACTCTCCGTACAAAACGTAGAAGTATTTTTATACAAAATGTTTGTGCTCAGTGAAATTTTTCATCCATGTCCTTGAGGTATCTATGATCCTGATTTGCCAGTTTACCGTTTTACTATTTATTTTGTGTTTAAATGTTACAATAAGAATTCCCATACAAAAATATTTTAACGTATCAATTTAAATACCTATAATTTTACTTTAAACTGGGAATCGAAAAGCCTAGATAAATATTTTTGAAATAATTGTAGAGAGTTTCACCCATGCTTAAATATTAAAAATTCATCGGCAATACATTCACGTTATGAATCGAATACGTCTCGCGATTCGAGCATATCAGATGCTCATCATCAGGGCGAGTGCGTAGCTGCGTCTGCGAGCTCTCGGTGAACACTGGTCGATTCGTTCCCAAACGTGAGTGTTTTGCCGGTTAACCTAGGATATTTAATTAGATTATCTCAAGGTACAATAGGTTTGCAGAATTTCATCAAGACATTTGGTTTTATAGATATGCCGAAACTGTTGTATGAAAAGTAAGGAGTAGAAGTATACATACTTACATGTCCTTATCCGTTACTAGCTGATGAATTTAAAAAGACGTGTAAATTTCCTAATCTATTATCTTTCTAATTCCAGGATGACAGTGGGCGGGACGTCCTACAGATTGAAGCCCGGAGACTCCGAAGGCGAGGTCGTGTATTTCGGACAGGGATTGGAGGTATGTACTTCTAATTGGCTTCAATCGCGTGGGATTGGGTTGTATTATAGCTGGAATTAAGAAACCAGTTATACTAGATCTAGGACATGAAGGCGTTACTAACTTTAAGAATTAAAAATTATTGTATCTACTTTTTAATAAGTATCTTTGTAAATACTTATGATAATAATTTTAGTATCTCTGTGACAAATCAATATTTTTAGGGTTCGCAGAGGAAGAATTAAGCTAACGAAAATAACATTTTCAATGAATGCACTATGTTCTTATAATCTTTAATCATCTCAAGATATTTGTTAGGACTAGCAGCAGTCAACCCTAAAAGGTTGTTAAACATTTACCAATAAATACGAACTGGTCTTGGACAGAATGCGGATGATGTTATCAGCGCCGCACCGCACGCATCGAACGTGGCGAATTAGATATGCTTTAATTAATTAATTATTCAAGCATTAAAAATCATTAACCATGTATACGCAAGTCGTAATTTTTGAGACGTAATAATGATTACAAGTGAGATGTAATAATTTGCAGCGCTATCTTCTGTTCGTTTCTTCATTAAACCGTAATTATACAAAAGTTTGATTGTCATACGTAACACGTTGTAAGTAGCGCTTAAAAGCTAGCCCCCTAAACAAGGTTTTTCATATCATAATACATAAAAGAAATTAAATTTAAACGAATTCTTGATACTCATGGACTAGCTGAGTATCTTCCCCATTCTTCTTGCATTGACTCTACGCTCTTGATGCAGTAGAATCTTTGAATATTAAAATTTTGTGAGACCGGCCAGCAATTGCAAAATACCCAACATTATATGGGGTCAAGCTCGCCTCTGGATTTGAACTATTAAATCATGCCCGGCAGCCAATGAGCGATCGTTTTACAATAAAATTTGTACATCACTGCTTGCATTCGCTTTCGTTGTCATTGAAAATAAGTGTATATGAGATATAATACTGATAGAACATTTATTTTTTAAGCAGTGATGGCTCAGTGGCACCACTGCTTGCCACTGAGTCATGCACTGCCACGCAGCAGGTCCATGGTTCGAATCCCGTCGCGGGCTTGAGCTTCACCACATGTTGGAAGGGCATTTTGCGAATGCGCGCCTGGCTAGCTAGCGACCACCTTCAAGTAGAAAATCTGTCGCCAAGCACCTAACGATGTGTTCTGGCAGCAGTCCTTGAGAGCCAGTGAAATGACAGGCACATGAGACTTAACAACTATGTCTCAAGGTGACGGGCGCAGTGCAATTCGTGACTTGTGACGAAATGTATCTGTTATAGGCAGAGATTAGTCCGCTTAACATCAGGTGGACCTCAGGCATGTTCCGTCACAATTACATAAAAGAAATATCTCATATAAAGAAAATGCAATGCAGTATCGTGCAGAACGATACACATCAAGATTCTGAATAGTATTTTGCTATTACAGGCTGAGGTGAGTGAGCTTAAAATTAAGAAGTATTCGTGGTCGGTTTGCTAAGATTTAAAGTAATGTTCTTGTTACACTAAAATATTGATTTCTCATCTTACAGAATGGAGAATGCGGGGCTCATATCCGCAATATCAAAGAAGAATGGAACGGTAACATCAGCTGTGTCCTTCCGCCTCAGTCTGGAAGCATTGAGATAACCGGCCTTATGAGACTGCTCGTTGCAAGTAAGTATTATGCCAGCCACTTGATTAGTTGAATTAGTTATGACTATTGAAAAAAATACCATCATGTCATGTATTTATGGAGAAATCTTGTTTTAAAGCTTTACATGAACATTAATAAAAGAAGCGGTCCAATGACACTTCCTTGTGACACTCCGTGAAATTTTATTAGTTGAATAAGTTATGACTATTAGAAAAATACCATCATGACATGTACTTATGCAGAAATCTTGTTTCAAAGCTTTACATGAAAATTAATAAAAGAAGCGGCCTAAATACACTTCCTTGTGGTACTTCAAAGTTAATGAATTTAACCTATTCTTTTTAAGTTTAGTTCATATTTCTAATCAATATTACTATGTCCTAACCTCATAAACTACAGCTGTTATAAATGCTTGAAAACGATTATCTATTATGACAAAACATTGTCAAAAGCATTTATGAAAACTTATTGTACTTATTTCAGTTAGATTTTCGCGTCACATGTTAACTCCACAGAGTTGCGTTGAGTCAATAAATACATATGAAGCAGTGTGGCAGCATATGAAGCATTTGATTTTGCACATATTACTCGAGCGATCATACAAAAACTGATCTGTATTAGACAAGAAGCCCACCAACTCACGATTAGCAGTTGACCACCAATTCTCGTTACAAACCTCGTAATTTAAATCCATGTTTTCTCCAATTTCCAGAAGCACCCAAGCAGCCCACAATGCTGACCCCACCGCAACCCGCGTTTAAAGAAGGAGACGTGTTCATGGCGCAGTGCGTAGCGCCCGACGGTAGACCTGCTGCCAGACTCAGCTGGCTAATCGGTATGTATCACTTCTTCCAAACGACGAAAAATACCTGCAAGCTCACGCATGCCAATACAAATACCCCATACCCATTTGTATATGGGAGCTTACTGACTAAAAATTATCACACTAAATATTGCGAAAGTTTGAGGGTGTGTATGTTTGCTACTCATTCACACTGATACAGCTGAACTTTTGATAAAACTTGCAATATAGATAGTTTAGGTCCAGGATTAACACATATATTTCATAATCATCAACACTTTTCATCATTGTCTACACGTGATTGCGAAAACGCAGGGCTCAGGGGTTATTGGTGAAATGCTTAGAACCTCTTATGGTTGACTTCTGCGAGTCCTAACAAACATTAAATAAGTCCTAATAAACATTTTCTGTAGATTATATCCATATATAATCTACTGCCGCGCAGCAGGTCCATGGTACGAATCCCGCCGCGGGCTTGAGCTTCACCGCATGATGGAAGGGCATTTTGCGAATGCCTGCCTGGCTAGCGACCGCCCTCAAGTAGAAAATCTGTCACATTTTACAAATTATTGGAGTACTAAATTTTATGCCCAAGGCGGAAATCGAACCCGCGTCCTCCGACACGCTTCGGATGCCTATACCTCCTCGGCCACCTGGGACTTGCCATTTCTGCCGAATTTTTTTGCTCCAATTGTATTACTTTAACCGTCATAGAGGACGGTGCGAAAATGTGTCGTCAAGCACCTAACGGTATGTTCCGGCAGTAGTAAGGTCTACTGCCGGAACACATCGTTAGGTGCTTGGCGACTCTGGAGAGTCAGTGAAACAACAGGCACATGAGTTGTTAACTATATCTCAATGTGACAGGCGCAGTGCAATTCGTGACTAGTGACGAAATGCATCTGTTATAGACAGAGGCTAGTCCGCTTCACATCAGGTAGGCCTCAAGCTTGTTCCGTCACAAAAACGAACTAAAAATAAGGAACAATATAAAAAAAAATATTTCGCGTATGTAAAATAACGTTCTTTATCCCCAGATGAGGAGGAGCTCTTGGCCGGCGTGCACCAGCCCATCATCACGTCAGAACCTGGCACCGACATGCAGACCATCAGTCAGAACGTCTCACGTACATTATCTGCTGATGATGGAGGAAGGTGGGTACTAGAAACCATCCATTTCTAGCATATTCCTACCCTTATCCTTGCCATATTTGAGTAGTAGTGCCATATTTTCCAATTCTTATCAGAGCGCTTGGTCGATGCGACGCGTGACCAAAATGCTAGCACATATTTGGCTCAACGAATAAGTTTTGCAATTCAACGGGGCAATGCTGCCAGCATGCTAGGCATGCTGCCTACTGTGAGTGGGCTGGAACATTTAGACTACCTGTGAGTCTGCTATGACTTATAGGTTGTCTAAATGCTCTTATTGTAGTAGCTGTAGTGTTGTATATAGTTCGTAGTATTTTGTTTGATAAAACAATACCGACGGTAAAAAAAAATTTATGAGCCGAAATCGATATCAGTGCCAGATATTCTGCCTAGTAGCAGTAATATGCAAACACTGCAGTGTTTAGGTGTGAAGGGCACTGTAGCAAGTGAAATTAATGCACGAACGAGACAAGAACTAACTTCTTGGAGTGAAGTGCGCAGTGTCTAGTAGAACGAAAGTGACACTGCAACTGTAACGACTTATTCACCTAAATGCTACGGCCCACTACCAGTCGGCGGCGTGCTTAGCATGCCACGAATGCTTTTTTGTGTAAAAAATTAGTTCTTTTTACAAGCTTTTATTTCGTGTCACCTGACCTGATGTTTGTCATCAAATCTTGCAAACTAAATTTGATCCACTTCCCGGTTACCGGTTGAGCTGAAATTTTGCATACATGTGTAAATCCCGTGACAATGCAATATTAAGAGGACATGGTGCTGATCTGATGATGGAGCTGGAAAGTAGCCAAAGGAACTTTGCAATGAAACGACACAAACCTCATCGAGTTTGGGCTTATTTGAATGGTCTTGACGAGTTTTTTAAATTTTTATTTCATTTTATTAACAAGAACATAATAAAAGCTTGTTTTTTTAAAGTTTTTTAGATAGAGAAAAGCTTGTTTTTTTTTTAAATTTTGTTATTATATTAATATTTTATTTATTAAAATAGCCTTGGATTTGAATCCGGGCATTGTGCGGCTATTGTATTTTTTTGTTTTCTCTCAGGACCCTGGTCTGCCGAGTGGAGCACGAGGCATTGGCTACCCCGTACGACATCAAGAGGCAACTTGCTGTGCATTGTGAGTTATCTTATTTTCTTTCCTTTTAATACAATGATGGAAGGTCCAGTGGCAATAGCTAGTGACAATAGCAAGTATAGAATACTACCGTGAGCTTGAGGCTCTCCACATGGTGACAGCGCGTGTTTCCTGCTAATCGCCTGGGTAGCCACCTCCCTCAAGCAGAAACTCTTGTCACTATATGTACAGTAGAACGCCGATTATCCGAATTAATCGGGACTGGGTCGATTCTGATAATCGGACATAGACTTATAAAGAAAAATGACCTGTCACACAAAGAATAAACTTTATCAAGTTCAACAAACACAGTTCTACAATAACGCTTACTTGAACATCTCGATCAGAGTAAGTAGTAACCCCATCAGACCTTAACAAAAATACAAAGTAGAGACGTGGGGACCGGGAGCTCATCATATTTTCCAAAACTTACTTATCAGAGCGCTTGGTCGAAAAATTCACAACAATAATAGAGTAGCAAAGTATTGTGTCTTGCCTATAGCTTTCAACCATAACAGTTAAAATATATCTGGACTCGTTCCAACTTCTTACAACAAATCAAAACAAAAATTACATAATTATGTACTTGCTTTAAATTCTTTATATTACGCTTAGGACCGATTCGGTTAATCGGCGATCAGATAATCGGCGTCCTACTGTATTTCTATTTATTTAAATTGGGACTTTAAACTCACTCAATATGTATAAGTCGGATTTACCACTGCTGTACACGGCCTCGCTAATTAAGGGGGGTTTACCATAATCTCCACGCTTGGCAGGCGTCTTGGTGATCGCAGTTCGAGATATCCGTTCCTCAGAACGCGCCGCTGTATACCTTCCGGTATTTTACCTCTAGTCGCCTCATACGACACCCACAGTGAAACCTCCACGGCACATACACTGCCGCAAGATCCGAAGGTACATTTGAGAAAATATCTGTTCCCTCGGTTAACTACTAGAAATACTGGCTCCCAAGGACAGCGGCCAGAATGTGATCCATTAGGCGGTTGGCGACAGATTGAGGGTGGTAGCCAGCTACGTGGGCATCCAAATAATGACAGTTACCCTAAGACGTGCCCTCCGAAGCACGTGCACGCTCAGTAGTAATGTCACCAGCGGTCACCCATCCAACTCATGATCGCGGCGGACGTTGCTTAACTTAGTTGATCGGTTAAGAACGAATAACTGACTAATGACTTCGCCACGAATGCTTATAAAAATCTCGACGTTTGCATAAAGATGACTCCATGACGTAAAAATCACTACATGCTTTATCCTTTAAAAGCTATAGCGCAGCATCTAACATATATCCTCTTATGACCGTAACATAACTATAGAACGAAAGGAATAGTAATTTTCTAATCTGTGCGCTTGGTGATTTCAGATCCTCCCAAACGCCAGGAGTCCGGTCCGCTGACGATATTCGGCCTGAAGCTGAACTCGGAAGGTCGCCTCAACGTGACGATCCGCTCCAACCCCCCTCCCCGCGCCGAGTGGACTACCGGCGAGCATCGCCTCGTCGCGCCGCAGCAGTCTGACGACGGACTCATGTCAGCGCTGGAGCCCTTGCATCTGGTGAGATTCATAACGAGGCACACTTACACAAGATAAGACACACACCGTTATACACACCCTAGTTTACACGGCCTTAATAATATTTTCTCTAACTTACACAGGTTCACTCTTACTTTATACACTACTACACGCATTTACACTAGTAAGACAAGGCTTACTCATTTTTCTTTTTCACTTAGTAAGATACGTCTCTAAGTTTTTAGAGACTGTGACATTTAGACCTTTTATACTTAGATAAAAACCGTACACTTAGATATTACCTGACCGATAACTTCCCAAGTCAGTCATGAAGAGGTATGTGTATCATATTATGATACACATACAGTCGACTCTCGTTAATTCAAACCTGCGCTAATTCGAACCTCTCTATAATTCAAAGTTACCACGAGTTCCCTAGAAAAACTCTTTATATTTCGAACATAACCAATACATTTTTATGCACTTGGTAATTCGAACGAAAAATCAACGCAACAAAATGACGCGTTAATTCGAACTTATCGGCGTCAAATACTCGACAATTCGTAAAGAATAAGTCACTTGATCCTCGTATAAACAAGTCCGAGTAATCCATCCCGCCGCGGAGACGACTAAGTACATTGCAGAACAATTTCAAGTTTGTATCATCGTACACCAGCCTTTGTTTTGGTAGTGATTAGTTTGACATACACTTCCGCACGAATTGGTTTCTTTTCTATCAAAAATTTCGAACCATTTGATATTTCAAACACTCGATAATTCGTAACATTTTAAGAGCCCCTCGAGTTTCGAATTAATTAAAGTCGACTGTACCTTTACACACATTTAGACTACTACACAAGTTTACAAGCACTTACACGTATTTTCCCTCACTTACACATGTGATCAAAAGATGTTTCCTTACACTAAGTTTTTACGATTTATGATGATGCTATACTTAAACTAATTTTTCGTACAGTTAGATAGTTTCTGACATAATAAATCCGTAGCCATATAGGTACATAATTGACTATGTAACTCCGTAGCAATATAATTCATTACTCACACTCTGAAATAGACTAACACACACCTTTTATATGTTCGCACTACTCATACACCGTAGTCTTTAACACACACCATTTTAACAGATACGACGTAAAATTGAAATTTTAGAGTGTAAATATAATAACTCATTGGAATTTATGTAATTTTTGTTTTGACTATGAGTAATTTCTTTGCAGGGCGGTGGCTACTATAACATCACTCTGGTTATCGCTCGAGTCACCAAAGACGAAGTAGAACGGACCTACTTCCTCCGAGTGTCTAACGACCTTGGCAGAGAGGAGATAGCAGTCAGGATCAGCACTATGGACGAACCTGCAGGTAACATAGCTTGAAAACTTGACTGACCTAGGATTGACAGTTCTCAAAAATCGCTTTGCAAGCATTTTTAGTGGTGATAGGCTAGCCTTTTTGACCACTGTCTCACTGCTGCGGTGGAAGATCCTGTCCAGGCTAACCTAGAATTACTGGCTCTCAAGGACAGCTGCCGGGATACAACGTTATGTGCTTGGCTACAGATTTTCTACTTGAGAATGGTAGATAGTCGGAGTTTTGCAATATGCCCTGCTACCATGCTAATTCTCATTCCACTGCATCAACTGTAGTAATTATTTTTTAATTATAAAACTTATCTTAAATTATTCGTATTTCCAACAGCGCGCAAAGCAAAGTCATCGTTTCTGAATTTAGAAATCTATGGTAAGACGTGACAAGACCACAGAGTCTGCTCTAAGAATGATATTTTAGTTTAGGAGCTATTGTCTTATTTTTCGTAGTTATTTCTATACGACAAAGCCTGCTTTTTTTATTAATAATTTAAATGTCATGTTGTTTTTGCGATCTTGAACGAGTATGTACAGTTACTAATTTTGTTATGTTTAGGTATTTTGTATACTTATATATAGAATGAGAAGAAATATAGATGATTTATAGAATGAAGTACAGCGTACCTTTATTACCTATATAATTGAGTATACATAACGAATATTAAAAAATGTTTATAAATATGTGTTATCAGAAAATAACAGGTTTCAAAGCATTTTATATTTTAAATAAATCATCAAAGTTACGTGTTTATGTTGTGGGTTGAACCTAAAATAGACTACATGTCGGGTATTTAGAAATTTTAGTTGATATTTCGTCTATCATTCATATAATTTCATAACACACAACACACACACTTAAAATTAAACCGAAAAAATTACATTGATAACATAGATTTTTTCATGTTTGTCATTTTCTATTGCATGAATATAAATACAGCATGCATCATGTTTTATATCTCTCATATTGTAATTCTTTTTTTTTATTTTAAATTGTATACATACTTTTTTGAGTATTACTTTTTCCTTCAGCATGACTATACACATATTAAGATATTATTATAGATAAATGAATTATTCGTAGAGCAACCAGCTTGGCTTTCGGCATGATTGATGCTGATAAATCTTAGAATGTGCCTCTAAGTTCCTAGGTCTGAAGGCAAATGTTGTTTGTAATATGTGCCCACAAAAGATATTGTCATATAGATAATTTTTGACCCAAAAATTTCATTCATCTATCACTTTCGTACAGATAAAAATGTTGCAATTTATGTATATAAAATGCAGAAAATGCGTATTTTTATCTGCCTTTTCGCTTTTTTATATTATAATGATATATCTCAGCATTAATTATTACATACTAATAATTGCATCATAGTAATCGCCTCAAGTGTTAGATTTATTATTAAAAAAGTGAAATCCCAAAGTTCCAGCTGACATTCTGGGTCCTAAGTAGAATTCGTGTTTTATATGTGTATGAGAGTAATATAATAGTTAGATATTTAAAACTTACTACTCTAAACTAATTTGATTTATGTTTTTAATAGGAAGGTTTTGTATATTTTTGTTAAAAGCAGCATGCCTTACTTACTGCAGTAAGATTGAAATATTGACCTTATTCTACTTTTTAGGAGTGGAGCTAGATACTGGTGCCATCGTAGGTATCGTCATAGCTGTTCTGGTGCTGCTCATCGCAATATTCTTGGGAGTGTTCGCGTTCGCCACCGATAGATGGTGCTTTGCCGGTAAGTTTAAGTTGACTTTGTGGGAAAAGAGGAGTTGTTGGCATTTCTAAAATATATTTGTGTACATCGTTAAATATCTCAAGAAATAAAGCCTAAAACAAAAAAGTGTTTTGTTTGTGAGGATGATTGATATGAGTTTTTAAAATACCTAAAAATTAATTCAATTGACCTTAATATTTCACGGTTTTTTACATTACAGCTATAGTTCGTCGTTATTTGTCGTTCATTTATAAAATCATAATTTTAGAAGTAAAACTATCATCTTATACAGTTTTGTATTAATCATAATATATAAAACACAATCTGAATTCTTATCAGTAACACCTAGTATTAATGAAACATGTGATAATACTTTTCTACAAATACGAATAAGCAGCACAATATTATTAAATAGTATTCTAATCTCGTAATTAAAAACCCAACAACTCCTCTAAAGTAATAATTTGTTGTGTCCTTTTTGTTTAGGTACCCATTTATTTATAATACGAAAATGTTTTTAACTGTCAATATACCACGTCTGTGGCGGGAAATTCAAACTGTGGAATATTTTTTCTTGTAGTCTATGCTACGTAATTCAATATATATAAAATTTCTCAAGAAAATACTGTCATTGAAATACTGTTTAAAAGTCTATTTTTTATAGGTTACAAAAAAAATTGGATCTTAAAAGGTACAAAATAAAAAATACAAAATCTTTTATTGGTTCCAATAATATTTAAAGGATTAACATAGAAACAATACTAAAAATCTCTAAAAATATTTCCTGCCAAAGACGTTTGTAACAAACCTTAACTTTTCCCTTGAGCCAACATAGCATAAGAGCCAACGACACATTGTATCAACAAAACTTTTTTATACACCGAATATATATATTTTTATTTGATATACTTTTTGATTCCTTTTTTTTATTCTAAACAAGATTACTGAAATTTGTATTTTTAAGTCTACAGTTTTGTCGATATTTTACATTTTGCATTTTGATATTTTTCTTGCTTTTTGAATCGCTTCTAAATCCTTTTTACTATTAGGCATGCCATATTTACGATTTAAAATATTATGTAACTATATAATAATCAATAAAACTTTCTGACAGGGCTACGTGCTCGCCGATAGGTAAAGTTGAATAAATAAGTACAAAAAGTCACTAACACTTTTTTCGTGAGGCTTCCACTCGCTACATCAATGCCTCTTTGAAACAAAAAACAGCTATAATTCATTATCATAAAAACATTTTTGGCCGTAGATTTTTTCTAAAGTGTGCAAATTTGGCAGTGTTTTTTTTCTATGTTATGTGCTTCAATTGTGTAGTAATTATTTAGAATAAGTTTTATATGAATTTTATGCCGCAAAACAATGTTTTGAGCGATCAAGAACTTTGGAAAACGAAATGAAACTGCATGATTTACTAACTTTTTTCAAAATTTTGTTGAACGCATGAAGAATGACTAATAGCAACTGATTGAAATCAAAGCATGGCTGCTAAACATGAAATCGTAAAATAATGCATGATTACCTATTTTTCCATAGTCACGATAATTTCTTAATTATTTTTTCTTTAATTGGACAACTGTCCATTAACATAATTGGATAGTTGATACATTATATATTATTTAGATGACAAAGTAAATGTGTTTAGAAAATGGTGGTGGGTGTTTTCAATTTGGATCTTTCGTGGTTTATTTTAAAATTATTCAAGCTGTTTGTGAGTTGATGAATTAATATGTTTTGACTTCCGAAATAGCAAATCAAGTTTATAATACAGATATATAAAAGGATTTAATCAATTTTAATGTTAAATCATTACTTTTGTTTGCCTCGCCGTTTCGATCAAGTAGCATTGATAGTCGACCGATTAAAAAGAAGAGTTAGAAACAAAATATGTTTTTTTAGCTATCATGTTTGTCAAATACACATAACTATGCTAAACTTTGACCCATGCGTTTGTAAACGCATTTGTAGTTTTATATCGTTATCTACAATGGCATATTCAATGAATTATTTAATGACAGCAGACAGCTTGAATAAGGTTACCTTAGATTTGTTGATAAATGCAATAGGTGTATAGATGCACTTTTTCAAAAATATTAGAACCGAACAGTTTAAGCAAATAACTGTTTAATTCATTGATATTATGGTATTACAAATATTTTAAGTAAATACATAGTAATCTTTATTGTAACATTAGAGTCAATTTTTACAAACAAATCTTAAAAGAAAGTGTGGGTGATCTTATCGCTCAAAGCGATCTATCGCTATAAATATCCATTGACTAACATATTTCGAAGACTTTCGTACTGTCTACATTCACAAAAATCTGGAAATTTCTCTTTTGAGACTCTATAAGTTCACATAATGTAGAGATGTCTCAGTAAAGGGAAACATTTCAAACCTCTTACTGCATATTGGGATAAATATAACACCCACGAAAATAGCTTCAAAACTCACCGTGTGCTAACCACTGCTTCGTTTTTCCACCTGGAACCTAACCAAGTTAGTTCTCGATCGCTCATCATGTTGGTATGTGGCAGGGCGATCCCACCGCACTGACATTCCCGACGGAGCCGACTCCGAAGCCCCCCTGCCACCCCACGATGATGTCAAAGGCTCTGAGAACCCAACACATGACCACGGAGACTATATTAGCAACGGTGATACCAAGCATCCGGAGAAAAAGCCTGACACAGCTGTGTAAAGTGTAAGTTTAAGCTGTCACTCAGGAAATCTTTGAATAAATTATTTAATTAGGTAGTTTATTCCAACATTATGAACTGTTCATTAAGATTTGCATTCTTTCAAAGAAATTTCTTAGAATTCAGCTTTTAATAATTCAACATCATCAATAATGTTTAGGGTTAGTTCGAACATATTTGAATGAATAATTTACCAAACATTAAAACATTTAAACGTTGTGACAATTATTGTTATTCAACAAGATCTATAATAAAATTATTGTTCCTAAATTGATTGGAATAAACACCAAATGTTTTATATATAGAGTTTTAAAATTTAATTCCTTAACCCGACTCCCCAATGCTCGTACATCAGTTTTTTTTTTCTAAGACCTGAGTGATGGTTTAACAATAATAATATTTTATGAGTTTGTGCCAGATGTGTTTAAATCCATTGTTACTTATTAATATTTAAAAATAATGTATTTAAGCGTAATCAATATTAAATCTAAAATTTGGAAAAAAGAATATTATGGAAGTTACACATTATTAATTTTAATAGTAAAATTACTGATTTTGATATATGTTTAACGATAATTTGGGCGTCTGTTGTTTTTGTGCATTTCACATTTATTGCCTGTGTACATAATTACAATTGAGTGCCATTGTAAACAATGGGCGTTTTAACAATATTCGTCAATCGAGATTCCGAAGCAACACCTGTGAATTGCACATAATCTAACATCTCACCAAATATCGACCCTACAGGCTTTGCTACATTTATTTTGTGAAAGTTACAATTAATAGTCCAAGAGCTAGCGACAAAAAAGTCTGATTTATTTCGATTTTAATATAGCAAAGCGTGTAGTGTGAATATTAGATAAGTAATAATCTATTGAACTGTTGTTTCTCTTTACACTCTATTATAACCTGGGATTTTAATGAAGTTTACTAAAATACGACAGTTAGTTTGCAACTTTTATATATAATATCTGAATACAATTTACATAAATAATTCCCAGTTATATTCTCTCTATAACATTTGCCACATTCGTAGCAAATTAAGAATCTCAAATGTACTGTCTTTTTGAAGTAAAATAATAACATTAACAACGAATCCCAACGTAAAATAGTTTAAGAATTTTCAATCTTACTGAATAAAAATAGGATAGTAAACAAATTAATTTTCTGAAAATAATATTATAATTAAGGTCAGAAACGTATGAAATATTACTATTAATTACTTAATAATAATTATGCATAACATTACATGTATTTTATATATACGCGACGAATTTACTTTGCTTTTTATGAAATCCATTTTTATCACTACAAAAATATTCTTTCAAATGATACATATAATTGCTTTTTAACGTTATACTATTCATACTTACTGACACAATCTACTGAATTCAATTTTTATTTTAGATTTTAAGAATTTATCTCACACTGTTTTATATAATATAGTTTTAGTGATATTTTAATTTAGTGAGCAATTGTGTTCGTACCACCTTTTTCTGTATATATAAAATGTAGAGGAATCTGCCTTTTACAATTAAAATAAGTTTTCTCTTATGCTTTTATTAAAATAATTTCATGTTTACTTATTTATCAGTGTGATAACATTTCATGACAATTTCTACTTTGATATTTTTGTACAATCGATTTTGTAGAATATTTAATATTAAACATAATACATATACAAAAGAATATATCACACAAACTGAACTGTAACAAAGAATTATGCAACCATTTTGGAATATATTTGTATAATTATTTAATGCATATTATTTTAAGTTTAGCAACATAAGGTCACCATTGTGATTTTAAGTATTTTTGTAATTAAGTAAATATCGTTTTGGTAAGAATTTATTTTTGTACTAATTTAGGTTTTAAAATTTTGCACGATTTTGGAAATTGTAATGAACACTGCCATTTTATACGTTTGTCACTTTAAAAACTAATAATAACATTCAACTTTGATAGTTCTGACGATGATCATGAAAATTTCATATCAGATGTAGAAAACTAAAAAAAGGCATATTTTGCAATTGTCCTTTTGCAGATAAAAAATGCACAGCTTTATATACATGAGGCAGTTTTCGATCAAACAACATATAATTAAATACTAAATATTGTATTAAATGTAAAAAGTATCTACTTACCATTTTGGAGTAAATCTCAAAATAAATTGCTAAAGTTTGCCTACTATCGATGTTTATGACTACGTTATTACAATAATAATAAATATTAAAATTTTGAATATATTGTATTTATTAAATAAGATATTTTATAGTTTTATTTATAACAAAAAATCGCCCTTCTACATTAATTATATACAAACAAGTACTAAGTTTTTATTATAATTTATTCTAGATACAAGTATGGACTTATTATATTGATTACATAAGTTATTTTTTTGGAATAGTTTTGATAATTATTAATTATATTTAGATTTCCTTTTTGTTACACATTGAAGAAGTGATTAATGACTTTTAATCAATATGTATAATATCTGACTTAAAGCAATTTAAAACATGGACTTGACACTATTTAATTTTATGAGAATGAATCAGCAAAGTTAATGCAGACGCACTATTTGCTTCTAACTTTTTTGTGATTTTTAGGCTCGAACAATTTGGTAAGCAATGTAGATATCAAGGTAATAGAGTCGATTTAAATATCCATGAGAAACTTGGATGAGGGTACTTTTTCCTTTACTCCTTTAATTTAGCTGCATTATGTATAAATATAAATTATTATTTCAATAAATAATTACAGGCCGAAGACGCGACAACACGAAGAGCTCGGGTGAATCGTAAGTTTTATTTGATATTTGTATTATATTTATTGTATATAATTATCTAACGTCCTAATATATGAACCAAAATAAATAAATTTTGAGAAAAAGACCTAGTAATGTGTTAAAACATAAGCCTTTTTCTCAAAATTTAAGCCTTGGGGGGTAATTTTCTAACAACTTTTGTACGATGATTTTACGTAATTCCCTTATTTCTAGGACATTCTACAGCAAAACATCTATCTATTTTTTTGGAACATATTAGTATCTAAATTTTTTTCAAGTATTAAGTACATATGTCTTAAGGACAAAAAACCCCTATCAAAGTTTTCACTACCTTCTTCCACGAATATAGTTAGGGTATATGTTGTGTAAGTTAAACCTTACTCAACATGTGTTTTAATAGGTAATTTTTATAGGTTGATACTTATTTGATTTTAAATTTATTTTTAATTTTGGCCATCGTTCTTATTCTTATTTGTTTCTCATTGAATATTTCATTTAAGTTTGCAACACATATTTTTTTAATGTAAATGTACACTAAATTGCGTAAATATGTAAAGGTACACTAAAGTTTGTATTGTCTAAATTGAACACTTATGCTTATGCAACAAATGCTTGTGTAAATAACTAAACTTATTATTTATTATTTCGTAAGGACGCCGGCGGGGGATGTGCTTTTAGAGTCTGGCAACCCGCTTCCTTCTAAACAGTACGTTACATTTATTTGTACATAATACATATATATTTTTGCATTTTATATTTAGCATTGCATCACAAGTTAATATGTAACCATTATTGATATATAATAAAGCATATTCTATAATATGAGTTACGTATTGCAAAATTTTCATCATTACACCTTTTGTTATCACATTAAATTAGTCGAAACTATGTATACACATGAGACGCAATAACTGAAAAACAAACATGGGTACAGTCATGTTCATAGGTCCAGTAGCCATTTTACAAAATTTTGTGATATCTTCATTAACCAAGACGCGACGTTTAATTTCATTAGCTCTGAAAAACGTTACAAACAAATAAAGTCACGCATTGTCACAAGAACATTATAAGAAACTTAAATATTTATAAAATGCTACTGCACTTCTGAACACTGATGATTTTTATCTTCTTATCGATTTTAATATCATACTATATCTAATAACATAACAAATAGTATGTGTACGCTATATTAGGCCCGATGATAGCTACCAATTTTAATTAATTAATTATTTATTCAGTAACTTTTCACGAATATTATGTAGGTATATTAAGAGTTACTTAAATAAGAGATGGATAATTCACTTATGTTGTACTAGGTATAGAAAAACAATATTATAACTTTAAGGACATATACCCGCCAGCCAAAGCGTGAACTTTTATTTAAACTCAACTTGTTATTTAAAAAAAACTTGCAAGTAAATATCGTGTATTATTAGACCTATCGTTTCTGGCTTAAATCCTTTTTCTTTTGGACTAATAATTAAAATTGTTATTATATAACGTTTAGTATATAGCATTCGTTTTTAGGAGTTTGAGCCAGTTATTCGTAGCTCCAGATTTATTTAAAAAGTATAGTACACATGTATAAATAACTTCCCAATATAGAAAGTTCATTATATTCCCCATGTTTGTGGTGCAATAGAAATATTAAAAACATGCTTATTTTTCTTGAAAGAGATGTTTAAAGTTGGGTCTTTCTTTTATCTAAAATTACGAGTTTTTGAGCTAGTGTAATTTCAAAACTGTATAATTTAATGAAAATCTGATGCACCACAAACCTAGATATTAGGGTAGTGATTACGTAGGTAAAAAATCATTGAGTTTTATTCGCTATTATTAAAATGAGATTGGAGCTGCGTTTTGTATGGGGGCGTTCGTCTAAAATATACCCTTAATTATTTAATAGCTATTTATGATGAATATCTTCCGCATTTCGCGCATAGCTCGTTTTAGAAAATCTGTCGCCAAGTAGGTAGCTATTGGCCCTTGACAGCTGTCTTCTGAGAGTCAGATTCCATTCCAGGTTTAACCTGATCAATAGTTTGCACATCATCAGTTACCAATAGGTGAGACGGTGGTCAAAAGCAAATCTATAGCTATACAGGGCCTAATAAAACGGAATAACATATTATGCTTATTTATTTTATATACATTTAGTATTTTAATTATATTTACACAAAATAATATTTTAAGTCACTTACTAAAAATTTCCTGTATTGTTGATATGCCTGCAAGGTATATCTATAATATTAGATTGAAATACTAATATTAGGCGAGTGATATATTTTGATGGTGCGCCAAAATAAGCAGAGGTGGTGGTTTGTCTTCCATATTAATATTGACTATTGCTTTATAATACTAGAAACACCAATTTGGCTAACTTGAATAAACATAGATTTGGGGCCCTTAACAATAAAGTAAGTCATCGATGCTCATAAACAAGATTTAATGCAATACGCCCAACCTCGGTGTTTATAGAATTTTGATTTTTTAATTTTGTCATACATATATAACGTCATCATAATTGATATTGGTATCGTTATTGGAATTAAACAAATATATATTTTTCATTTCATTAATTAATTTTAAAGCAATATAGTATGATTAATCTGGTTATTTTCGGTTAGTAGCGACACAGAGAGCGCGGTCGGAGGTAGGGAGCGATCCCGACTGGCCAATTTGGGAGCGAGAGTGATGGCAGCGCTGCCCCGGGCTAAGGACAAGGTCCAGGCAACCGAAGTGCAACCCACAGATAATGAGGAAAAGGTAATTTTACTCTTCAATTCTTTTTTTGAACCGAAGTAGTCATAATTATCAAACAATTTACTTTAATTTATTACATGTATCGATTTTAATCCTATCACACCTGGTCTGTTTAAATAATTTGTTGATACATTTAGATATAAGGTCTACACGGCGCGGCGTGGCACTACAGATGTTTTTTTTTTTAACATTACTTTTGTGTTAATTGCGTTTTTTTTTCAAAGCAAAATACGCTATTGTATATCTTTGTTGTTGTTCTCGTTGAGCAGCTAATTAGTACCATTTTAATCTTTCTACTTTCTTCAACATCATATTTGTTTTTTAAAATAATTAAGCAACTCTTGCATTGCAGAGTAGGATTGTTCATAAATCCGTAAGAATTATAAATTCGAGTTTAATAGTACATTAAATCGAAGACAAGAGATCAAGTAGCAAGTCGAAATTATAACTACAGCTTATTACTTATAATTCAACTAGAAGACTACTATCTCACCTTTGGGCCTAGTGTATTTTTTTCGTGTTACCCCGCTAGCGTATAAACGCAATTTTAAATGTCACATACTTGATTCACTAATGCACCGCCAGTGACGTATGCCTTGCGTTTGCTAGCAGGTATCATGAGCAAATTTCGCGTTATGCCAACTGTACACGTTACTAAAAAAAATAGCTAACGGATTCTATAGATACATTTTTTCCTCGTTTCAGGAACCGGAAGACAAAGTAGTATACGCACAGCTCGCTCTTTCAGAGCAGACGACGGCTGACAAGCCCCCTCCCCCCTCCACAGAGTATGCTGAAATCGTCTACACTGATCAGGGGCAAAAAGACGCCAAGGAATAAATTAAATAACCACGTTCTCATAAGTAACATATTTATAAAATAATTATTTTTCGGGTAGAATATTCTGTTACTCTGCGAAATCTTTTTAAACATAACCAAATGGCAACTCAAAAATCATGTTTAACAAATATACTATTTTCAATATTATTAATAAAAATATATTTATGTCTTTATTGCACTAAACCTTTGAATTATAGGTTTTTAGCACTCAATATATAGAGACAGTTTCAAGTTTCAACATAAATAATCATCAGGCGAAATAATGTATATTTTGACGTTCTAAGGGACCGCCCCCTTAAAACGTCACAACTCACACTCTTAGCGAATGACTATTTGGTTTTGTATTTAATATTTTTGTAATATATATTAATTAGGACCTTGTATTCTGGCGATTCTTTTTTTTTTTTTTTTATATAATTAACTGGGTAGCACTTGACCACTATCTCACCTGATGTTAAGTGATGATGCGGTCGATGATGGAGCGCGCTTACCCAGAAGATACCTGTTCACTCGCGTTTTGAAGACCCCCATATTGTACTTAACCGGAAACACAGACTCAGGCAGGGTATTCCATTCCCTAGCGGTTCGTATAATGAACGAAGAAGCAAATCGCTTTGTTCGGGTAAATGGAATATCTACCATATAGCGGTGGCGCTTCGGAGTATCCCTGGATGTCCGGTTAAAGAATGGGGATGGCGGAATCAAATCATGTAGTTCTGTGGCACACTCCCCGAAATGTATCCGATAAAAAACCGATAAGCAAGCGACTTTGCGGCGATGCTCGAGACTTTGGAGTCTCTTGCTTACAAGTTCGTCGTCGTTAATGAGTTTCTTGGCTCTCCTCTCAATAGCTTCCAGTGTCTCCAGCTGGTATTTGGCAGAACCATCCCAAAGGTGAGAACAGTACTCCATACACGACCGGACTTGCGCTTGATAAAGATTCAGCAGCTGTCCCGGTGTGAAGTTTTGTCCCACCTTAGCCAAAACACCAAGCTTTTTTGAGGCTAGCTGGGCTTTAGACTCAATATAGGAGCCGAAATTGAGAGTCGGTGTTAATGAGATGCCAAGAAGCTCGAGATGGTTACTTATCGGCACGGACACATCCCTGAAAGTAGGAGCCAGCTGAAAAGGGCTCCGTTTGGCGGAGAAAAGACAAGCCTGGGTTTTAGCTGCATTGAACTTAACCAGATTGGCATCGCCCCAATCGGAGACTGCCTTCAGAGAAAAGTTCAAGCGCTGAACCATCGCTTCCCTATGAGACTGGATTTGTAATGCACTGGTTCGTGCGTTAGATGTATAACTCTCCACAACGGTGCTGTCGTCTGCGTACCCAAAAATACCGGGCTTAAGCAGATCATTAATATGCAGCAGAAAAAGCGTTGCAGAGAGTACTGATCCTTGAGGGACTCCGGCGTTTATAGCCAATTGGTCGGAAGAACAGCCATCGATGACCACTCGAATCGACCGATCACTCAAGAAATCTGAAATCCAAACACATAAACCAGTGGGAAGGCCGTATGAAGGAAGCTTGCTAATAAGGCTATCGTGCCAAACCCTGTCAAAAGCCTTCGAGATATCGAGAGAAACAGCAAGCGCCTCTCCGTGGTTCTCGATGGCTTCGCTCCAGATGTGAGTGGCATACACTAGAAGATCCCCAGTAGACCGGTTTCGGCGAAACCCGTATTGTCGGTCACTGAGGAGATCATTCACTTCTAGGTATGCTAGGAGCCTGTGGTTCAGTACACGTTCCATCGTCTTACAGAGTATGGAAGTGACTGAAATAGGCCTGTAATTGGCAGGGTCTGCGCGACTACCCTTTTTGGGCACGGGCTGCACGTTTGCAAGCTTCCAGGACTTAGGCACTTGACCAGTCGTCATAGACAAGCGAAAGAGGCGAGTCAATATTGGAGTCAACTCAGGCGCACACATCCTCAAGACTACAGCTGGTATACCGTCTGGACCACTAGCTTTGTTCACGTCCAGATCGCGCAACGCTTTGCGTACTTCAGACTGTCGAATGCGGATTTCAGACATTGACGTCCCGCAGTTTGGCAGGCTAGAAGGAACAATTCAGGCATGTCTTCAGGAAATAAAATAATTTCTGTTAACAAGAAACATTAAAAATAATAGTGTAGAAAATATCTTGAGTAAAATCAGTTTAATACAGATATAAATTACAATTTTGAAGTGAAAGAAGGTGAAGTGTAATTGCATATTGAGTGACATAATGCAACAAAAATCAACAAACTTTTAACTATTGTCTATCGATCGAAATAAAGTAACCGACAAGGTAAAACTTATAAATTAAATAAGAACTATTTACATGTGGAAAAAACATTCAAGTGTGCCTTAGTTTAAAATAAACCGAAAAAATATTCTCGATTTTTGAATGCGATTGGATAAAAAAAAATTTTTTAATTAAAAAATTACGTCACGAGATGCAACATTAATTGAATTTAAAAAAATTGAGCACGAGAGCTTACCATTCGGCATATTTTCAAACCATCAGATAATATATGACATCACAAAAAATTAAGTATAACATTAATATCATTGGATATCCACCGATATTGACAAATATATTTATATACGAAAATTATTGTTAAGGAAAAAGTTACTTTTAGATAATTTATGAATTTGATATTTTAATGAATTTAGTCTAAGAGAAAGTAATTTTTATATTACCTCGATCTTACAATTACAAAAATATGTTATTAAATCAAATTCTAATCAGAAATAAATCATTGATGTATTTAATAAACAGTAAGTTTCAGAAAAGCAAATAAACAATATCTAAATATACATACTAAGAGATCAAGTTTTAGAAATCTCATTTATCATAAGTAGTTTTAAGAAATTGTGTGTGCTTATATTATGATATTATTGTAGCCTCTACGTTTTAAACTTGTATTTTAAAGTATTTACTTAATTAATCTAATATAATTAATGTAATTCCATGTACACATACCACTGCCTTTAAGCTTAGATAAGTTTCAAATCTGATCAATAATTAATATTTAAGTAGTATTTCCAAATTTGATTTCAACTTATTTTACGAATACAATACTAATTATACTGTTTTTTGAAAGTTGTCTCTTATTAATCATATTAATATTCAAATTATAAGCGGGTCATTTTTTGACAACTATTTTCGAAACCATCGCAGCTGTTAGTATGAACAATTATTATTTTATTGTGAACGTAGTAACGTAGAAGTACCATTTATGTTTATAAAATAATCAGGGTGAAATGGAGGCTTATTTATGTTTTTAATCCGTTTTTTTATATTTACCTTAACATTCTATGAGGTACAAAGTAACTTTTTTTAAACATAGGACATAGTCTTATTATATCATATATCACTATCAGGTATTATGTTAGTATTATTAAGAAGTCCGTCCATTTATTATTTACTTTTAAGTTTTTAACGTTTGTCACATAAGTTGAGGTGCTCCAAGTAAGTTTTAGATTTGACAGTATTTACATTTTTATTCATGCATTTCTTAATACTTTGAATAGCATTCGCTATTTATAATACATATTGATATTATAAGATTTTATTATATGTAATTTATAGTTCCAAAAAAATAAGCATTGTCTTTGATCAAAAATAATCTATTTCAAATATTACAACTAAATCCGAACGTGAATGAACAGCCTTTATTATTTATAAAACTATATCTCTTTGAAAACCAAGTAGCTAGCTCTTTGCCTAGAATATAAAAGTAACACGGGTCAGTTTGTACCGTTTTGCTTCATCACTCAAGCAAAGGAAGACCTCAGACCAAATAAAAAGTCAAGACAGAATGTTGTGAACAGAGGAGTGAGGCCGGTTTTCCAAACATGTGTGCGTGTGTCGGTGTTGCCATGATAATCAAACTACCTTATGAAAATAACGTTACCAATTTAATAACGTAATTAGTATATTAATACAAAAATAGGGTTCCGATGTAACGTGTCGGCAAAAGTAGTGTCGTTAATTAGGGGAAGGTGTTTCAGAAATAACATTACTGGGTATTTAATTTACATGCATTTTATTTCTTGTAACTAATTAGTGACGGATTTTTTATGCAATCGGGGAAAGGAGCACAAAGCAAAAAAAGGAAAAACACTTAACACCAACTGGTGTTAAGCTGTAACCTCTGCCGATACAGTTCGTCAAAAGTGGCAAACTGCACTGCGCCCATCACCTTGTGACATAAAGATATTAAGTCTCAATTGCCTGTAATTTTACCGGAACATAGAAATGTGAACATTACTTCTTGGCGGTATAAATAAATATAAGTCGCCGATTTTAAAATATTCCCATGATAGTTCCTTCTTACTTTTCCGAATGATTTCAATCCAATTTTGTTTAATTTTTGGACTCAATTAGGAAAATGAAAAAATAATTAAACAGTAACACTGGTAAGTGACCAGTAAAGCGTGAACAGTTAAGAGGGAACTTATATTTGCCTTTGTAATATCAATAATAATATGGCTATAATTCAACTCTAAACACAACAACGTTAAAAACAAAAAACAAAAACAATGGAAATATGTTTTTTTTATAACGAAAAACAACATCATCTACTTCAATATCTTCGAAACCGAAAATCCAATACCAATGAAATGAATATGAGGTATCAGCAATTATAATTAAAGGTATCAGCTTTCCAACAAAAAATAAAATGACGGAGTTATGAAGTAACAAAGATTTAATCAAATAAATTAAATTAAAAAAAATACAACAGAATTGAAAACCTGGTCCTTTTTGAAGTCGGTTGAAAATGGACTGAATGAATGAAACCCATCGTTTAAATTTGCAATTAAACCACTGAACTGATTTTGATAATGATATTGCGTCGAAGGCATCTACGACGCAATATCTGTATTTAAAAAAAATACAGTCCAATTGAGAACCTTCTCTTTTTTTAAGTCGGTTAAAACACATTGATCAACTATTAAAAAAAACTAATAGCAATACGTTGTGTATTATCACCCAATAATAGGGTAAACCTTATAGGCTTAATAACGGCAACACCAATGCCACCACGCCGCAATAGTTCCGACTGACGAGTCAAGGCGTAGTTTCGTTGTACATATGTGTGTGTAATTGTGTTTGTACACGGCGAGGCGTAGTTTTACCGGCCTCACTGCTCTTTACACAACATTCTGTCTTGACTTTTTATTCGGTCTGAGAGGAAGACATTTTACTTTCGTAAAATAAAAACCATGCGTAATGTCAACAAAATCTTAAATATTACCTTCATATTTTTTTGTGTGTAATTGATTTTCTTTATTTCATCTCACAGCCTAAAATCAGATACCGGACATGTTGTTTTAATTAGTTGGCGGTTCATTGAAAAAAATACAGATTTTTGTAAAAATATTTCCTTTATTTTGCTGCGATGCCACAAAATAACAAAATCTGGAAACAACACTTTGACTGGATTGTTCTTGATTTTTAAACAACAAAATCTTATTTCATTAAATCTATTAAAAAAATTGTTGAACTAAGCAAAAAATCTTTAAAAAGTTGGCTGAACACGTCTTTGTTTATTATGAAGAGACCACAGTGTTTGATATTATTTATCATATTTTAAATTAAAAACGTAAATCGAAAATTAATTAGAGATACATAGGTACTAACGCGTTTTTGTATAACCGGAAAATCTTTCAGAAATTTACTTGTGTACTTATCTTTACCTAATATGACAACTCTTTTAAACCATTGATCATTCCGATAATCCCAAATACTTTTTTAGTCATTTGGAAGTATATTTTCAGTCTCTGGTCTTTTGAATAGTATATTACCTATATTTTATAAACTAAATTGGGCAGATGCTGAAACCTATGTGAATTGTGCAAAATGTAAGAAGATCAGGTAAAAATAAACTTTTTCGTGTACAACCTTTGTATTACATATTCTTATAGAGAAGGTGCTGTTTAACGCACAAAGGAAACATTTACATCTATTTAATATTAGTTTTGTGTAGATACTTTATTCCTCTTATCGCTAAGGCAATGTATCTCACTGCATGAAGTATATTGTGTATTTATACTACCTATGTAATACAATTTTTGTGTCATTTTATTCTGTGTTTTACTGGTTGAAACCCTTATATAATAACAATGGAGCTACATCTCCACATCGTTTGTAGTACAATGTAAGTTGAATTGTAGATTCCGCTCCATCTACATAAGATGGTTTGGAGCGACAAGACAATTAAGAGAGACATGCGTCATATTATGCACAGGGGGCCAACTCCCATCTCTTAATTCAGTCTTATTTTAACATTACATCTACAATTTTAATTCGCACCACCACATATCACTATAGTATACTTACATTAGAACTTCAACGTGAGAGCGGGATGCATGCATTGAATCAAGTCATTTGTGCGACAGAGGTAGCACTATATGAACATTATTGTTTCGTGACGGCCACGGTACTAACCTTAGTATCAATAATTTAAACTTGAAACAATGACGTTTGCTTTCCATAATAGTTTACAAAAGGTGTGGGAGTTGGGCCCCTGGTCGGAATTAGGTAGAGTTATTTACGTACTTGCATCGAAATGTTGATATTAATATGGATCTTCCCGGGATTTTAATACAATCCCGTGTGGACAATAATATTACACATAAATAATAATAAAAACTTCAGAGATAGATAAGTCAAATAAAACAGTTTTTTTTTATTAGTAACATACATTAATTCGCAATAATTTCTTTTTATGTTGCCGCACACTAGGATTTATTCCTGTAAAGCGGATGCGTTTAGGAAGATTTAAACCCGCACTTCAGCAAACACCCAGACCCGGAACAACTACTTGTAGATCATACATATATTTGTTCGGTACGGAAAAATATTTCAAATGATTCCATTAGAGAAATATCGGGTTTCTGACAGCTGTCAAAGCACTTCAGAAACCCAATCTAAAATACTATTTTCTAAATCACTTTTTATATATAAATCACGGGATTTATCTGCTGTTTAAAATTAATCTCGGGATTTGAGGCATATCCACTTTATCCTTTCGCTGTATGAAATCAGTGTAAATACATAAATAACTCTACCTAATTCCGACCTCTGGTCATGTTATGTTGGCTTAGCGGTTAGAGCATACCCTGGCTTTAGGCATAGAACATATAATAATACTATAGGGATGGATGGCGTGCGTACAAATTACGCACTAATGACTATAATTACTCCACTCGTTGTAATTTTGTAATGTAATCCGCGGAGCGCGCATGCGTCTTTGCAAAAATCAAAAAATATTAAAATTCTCGAAAGTGTTGTAACTCCTTTGAAAAATAAATAGATATAGTCAAAAGGCAACATACAATAGAAATAATGTTACATACAAATTTACTAGAGAAAAAATTGTGCGGGATTCGATCCCGCGTCCATCCATCCCTATGTGCGGGGTATGCTCTGCCCGACTGAGCAAACATGACATTATGACTCATAACTCTATTTTTTGCTCTAGTTCTTCAATCATCTAATCGGGTTGGAGCGACACCTACAGTTCAACTTACGTTGTACTACAAACAAAATCTATTTTACAATTGGTATTAAACTGTTAATGATGAGTGATGACGCAACCTTATAATTTAATATTGTTGTTTGCAATAACGCCTGCTCTGCGATTTACATTACAAATTCACGAGAGAAAACATTTTTTGGATGGACGCGGATTCGAATCCCTGATATGACTATAACTTTTTCCCTCGTAAATTTGTAATGTAATCCGCAGAGCAGGCGTTATTGCAAACATAACAATATTAAAACAAAAATAATGCATGCGACGACGATCTCTAGATTTATCTCGAGATCACGCGAACGCTCGTCAAGGCCAATCCAGTCAGTCATTACTGTCCCATGTTGTTTTTGCTAGAATGATTTTCAACCTCCTCAACGAGGAATTTTACCCTGGTAACGCCGTTGACAGAGGTAGCAGACAATTAAGTATAAAGAGTATCTTGTGAATCATGCTTCATTCGGGGGATAACAGCAACATGGGTTCGATCATCACCGCGTCAATCTTAACTTAAATTAGAGCACTTTTTTTCTATATGATAGTTTAGTCTTTGACTGACCACAATTTCACCTGATTGTGTGATGAAGTGATCATGGGGTCTAAGGTAAAAAATTGGCATAATTTCGCAATTCTCCTCTTCTAAGAATGGGTAGTAAGTACTTACGAGTTAAATTCTTTTTTTAATGAATTTAAAATGTTTCACGATTCATTTAATGTTTTATGAGAAAATAAGTTTGAGGTCCCTATTTGGGGACATGATTAAATACTTATAGTTACGCCAATATTTTTAATTCTAATATTGAATTAATAACTTAATAATATGACGTTGTTTACCTCAACTCCAGTCGACCATACAAGGGGAGTTACTTATATTTGTACGACGATGAAACCTGTTCTCGTCGTGTCACCCGCGTCTCGCCCGCGCCGCCTGCGCCGGGCAGTCTGGTGTGGGAACTTGTACTGAATGGGCCCACCCCTTCGCGGTCAATGAACGATATTACTCGCCTACTACTACTAGTATATACCATATAAGAACTTCTTAAATTCTATCATAGCTGTGAAGAGTGATTGTGCAGTGCAGTGCACCAGATTATAACTGTGCTCACCTACTGGATGGACTAGATACACCATCGCCGGCTGACACCTTCCAGAGACGTGGTGGATTCTTCTACAAAGGTCAGTAGCTCTCTTCATGGTTTTCTGGTATGTTGGGCTAGCAACGTCATTTAAATCTAGGATTTCGGCGAACCAGCAAAGTATCCTGTTCCACATTTCTAATTGTGGCAGGCGCGCATCATCCCCTGGTCAAAGCCAGAGGTTGTATGCACCATTTTGGTCCTTCGAGCGCGGATATTTTGAGTTTTGAATCCCTTTAAAAACCTAATTTTCTAAAATTCAAGTCGAAATTTCTAGAATTAACTGAAAGTTATTGCATATCGTCATTCAAATTTCAATCTTATTTCATAAGCGTTAAGGTCTATAATTCTAACTACGTGATATCGATAAACATGCATATTTATTTGCCGTATGCATTTAGTGGGTAGTATAGTGCAGTAGGTACGACCTAAGTTTTGGGTTTATCCATTCAGATGTTTCAGCGAGCCTATTCAGTGTTGTTTATGTACCTACTGCGCGTGGCAACTAGTAAATTGAATAGTATTCGCTTCATATAGAATCGTCATAATTATTATATTATACGAGTATTTATGACACACAGACTCACCGCATTTGACTAGATTAGTGTAATTTAGTCATCTTATTCGCATCGCTTGTGTTTTATGTCTAAGTAACCCGTGAGTTATTGACAGGGAAATTTACATATTGAAACCATAACTATAACCTACTATCTACGTAAACTACTCGTAGGTAGACTTACGTTTACGCTACGATTGATATTTTGTTAACTGCCGTTTGCATAGTTACATTATATTATAATCTACACCGCACCGAACGTTCATACATTCATAAAGTGCGTAGCTATATCTATCGAACTGATAAGATATTTCCGTGTTCTTGAATTGGTTTTGTTTGGTACATTTAACAAGTTATTTTATTTGTATCTAAGATTAACTACTTAGTTACTATTGTCAGGGTTCTACATGCTCTGGACATACAGTAACTTACGCACCTGTTTTGCATTTAATTGAATATCGCATCGCACCTTACTTGTTTAGGGTTCCGCGTGAATCGTGGAACGCTTTTCGTGTTAGATATTTATAATTCGCACCGCACTAGCGTAAAATATTCGTTAGTTTATTTTTATTTGTTAGCACTTAGGTACTTACTTACTTTTTAATAAGGAAGGTTCTAATTTGCCGATTACAAATATTTAAATCGCACAAAGGACAGACCTTTATTTAGGGTTCCGTCTGCATCATAGAAGTAAGAGGTTCTGTACGACTGATATTTACTTGATATTATACTTACTGATTTAATATTTTAATATATTTTATCGCGTTATTTTAATATCAGTCTCGCATTATTACGCGGCATAGGTACGTTGCGTTTGGGTACCGCATTGCATTTTAGGTGATTTCGTAGTGTAAAAATAAAGTTGTTGGGCTTTCGTTCACAATGGACGATAAAACAAAGCTTAGGCTTTATGAAAGTAAACGTGCGACTTATTTCGCTCGGATTCAAAGTATATATGATTCCATGAAAACTTTATCTACTGAAAGGTTACGGAAAAGTTTTATTGCGCAAGCGAAACAAATTGATACGATACGAAGTGAATTCTGTAACATTTTGGACAATGTGAACGCGTTAAGTTTGAAATTAGATCCTTCATATGAAATCAGTTATAGCGCATTAAATGCCTTTGATGACTTGGCATGCGAAATTAAAGAAACTGTCTGTTCGTTAACTGAGCCAACGCCAAACGTAATGAATTCGAGTTCTAGTTCTAATGCTCACCATATTAAGATACCTAAGATTGAATTGCCAATCTTCGATGGTGACATTCAAACCTTTCCATATTTTTATGAGACGTTTAAACGAGTGATTCACACAAATTCAGACTTGTCAGATTCTGATCGCATTCATTATTTGTTGAGTTGTCTGAAAGGCAAGGCAAAAAATGTTGCGGCCGGTATATCTCCTTCCGCTGACAATTATCGCGTTGTTTGGGATGCACTTATTGCGAAATACCTAGACAACCGCGCGCTGGCAGTCAATTATCTAAACCAGTTATTTTCTTTAAAATCTTCCGGTTCTTCGCCCGCTAATATTGAAAGGGTGATCGATAGGTTCACCGCGACTGTTGCTGGACTTAAACAATTAAAAATAGAAAACTTAGATGATTTTATTTTTACGCATCTAGGGCTTAAGTTAATAGACTCCGATATCGCAAAACATTACGAAATGTCTCTTCGTACTCAAAGGGATCCACAGACCGTAGATTACGATTATTTCGTGAAGTTTGTACGCGAACAAGTCAAAATTATGTACCGCACGGCGCCGCAGCGCTCCGAGCCTCGGCCCACCGGAAGTAATAATACTACGTCGGCCTCCACACCTTCCAAGGTGTCGCAGGTGTATGTGGCTACTGCAGCGAAGTGTTCGCTCTGTCATGCGTCGCACACGCATCTATTTAAGTGTAGTGCTTTTCAGAAACTGAATGCAAATGACAGATTTAAATTTATAAAGGACAATCACATATGCGGTAACTGTCTAAGTAGTCAGCATACCGTATCTAAATGTCAGTCTAAGACAACATGTAAGAAATGTAACGGTAAGCACCATAGCCTGTTGCACTTCGAGCAGCCTGCAAAGCCGGAAACTTCCCCAATGTGTTCACCATCCGCTCCCGTCGCGGCCCCTGTCTTTGGCTCTGTAGACATGGCTACGAAAGAACGAGTGGCTTTATGTACGCATTCTGCATCAGTTCAGCAGCCTACCCGAACTACAGAGGTGCTTGCTACTGCTAAGGTGTTAGTGGTAAATAAAAGGGGAAAGGACACCGTAGTCAGGTGCCTCTTGGACCCTGGCTCACAGAAAAACTATATAACTACTCGTTGTTGTCATAGGCTCGGTTTAACTATTCGCGAGAACACAATTAATACCGTTAAGGGTATTGGTGGTACCTCTCAACCAGTGAGAGGTTCGGTTGAAGTTACATTTAGTTCTCGGCTTCGGGCACAGCCGAAGTATAATATCGATGCATTAGTACTAGATCAGATAACAGGTCAGCTTCCGCTATGTTCAATAAACGTCACTGATTTATGTAACATTGATTCTAAACTACTTGCTGATGATACTTGGGGTGTGCCGGGTAATATAGATATTCTGTTGGGTGTAAAACTGTTTGCTAAGTTGTTGCGACCAGGTCACTTGACTAGTACGCCAGGATGTCCCGACGCGTTGGAAACTGTACTCGGTTACATTCTTATGGGCGACGCGCCTATCTCGGAACTTGATACAGCTACGCTGTCATTCTGTGCGTTTTCCTCACCTCAGTGCTGCGATCTTCGCAAGTTTTGGGAAATTGAGGAAGTGGCAACATCCCCTATAGTGAATAAAGATGACACACATTGTGAACAATTTTATTGTTCCACTACTACTCGTACGGAATCGGGTAAATATGTGGCTGCTTTGCCCCTAAAAACTAATTCAACAGCGCTAGGAAATTCCTTTGAAATGGCGCGTCGCAGGTTTTTTAGCTTAGAGCGTAAACTTAAGTCAAACCCTAATTTGAAATTGTTGTATGATGACGTCATTCAAGATTACATTGAACAAAACTACATATCTCTTTTGCAAAGAAAATTAACTCTAAGCGATCCGCACAATCGAGAAATTGCGTATTATATTCTGCACCACGCCGTCATCCGCGATGATAAAACCACCACGAAGCTTCGTGTCGTTTTGGACGCAAGTGCGAAGACGGACAGTGGCGTCTCATTAAATGATATCTTGTACGCAGGTCCAGCCCTTCAGAATGACCTTTTCAATATATTGTTGAACTTCAGGCTTTTCATTGTAGCCATCTCAGCTGACGTAAAGGCCATGTATCTCAGAATAGGCATACGTCTTGAAGATCGTCCGCTCCAACGTATTCTATACCGCTTTCGTGAAGATGAAGAACTTCAATGTTTTGAATTCTCCGTCCTTCCCTTTGGGCTCAAATGTTCGCCATTCATCGCTATCCGCACTGTCCAGCAACTGGTTCAGGACGAAGGTCAAAACCTACCTCTCGCGAGTGAGATCGTTAATAGGGATATATATATGGATGATATCGTCAGCTCAATTCCTTCCACTGCGCTTGGTGTAAACTGCGCTCAACAACTGATAAAGTTATTCTCACTAGGTAACTTTCAGCTTACGAAGTGGTCTACTAACCGTACTGAGGTAATTCAGGCTATCCCTGAGTCATTGCGACTATCAAAGAGTGTAGACCTTTGCAAAGATCCAACGCAGAAAATTCTAGGGCTTCGTTGGCATCCAGATGATGATTGTATCGCATTTCAAGTAAATCCTGATGATCGTCCCTGCACGAAAAGAAATATTCTATCATCTATCGCACGACTTTTCGATGTTTTAGGTCTAGTTGCACCTATGATTTTATACGCCAAGCTTCTTATAAAAGAGCTTTGGCTTGTCAAGATAGGCTGGGACGATGTTCCACCAATTCGTATTGTTCGTTTATGGGAGCAGTTTCAGGCGGAACTGCTTCTAATTTCGCAAATGAGATTCCCCCGCCATATTGGGGTGGAAGATGACTGCAGGGTATCTCTGGTTGGTTTCGCTGACGCTAGCGAGAAGGCTTACGGCGGAATGGTGTACGCTCACGTGGTCAAGCCAGACGGCAACATCGTCATCTCGCTGGTTTGTGCGAAGTCTAAAGTAGCACCCCTAAAGATGGTGTCACTTGCCCGCCTAGAGTTATGTGCCGCACTCCTTTTATCAACCTTGATAAAGCGAGTTTTTGACCTTTACGCAGCACGACATGTCATTGAGGCTGTCGTTGCTTTTTCTGATTCAACTGTAACTTTGAGTTGGATTCACTCCGCACCGCATCGCTGGCACACTTATGTCGTCAATCGCATCGCCAAAATTCACGAGAATTTATCTGCTGGACATTTCTTTCACGTTAAAGGATCTGAGAATCCTTGTGACTGTCTCTCTCGCGGTTTGACACCTGCCCAGCTTGTACATCATCCTTTATGGCTGAATGGACCACCATGGCTTAGGTTTTCTCGTACAGAATGGCCTGTCAAACCATTTGTCACCAATGAAGCGATTGAACTTCCGGAAATGAAGCCTATTGCTTTACCTGCTATTTCGCAACAATGCTCGAACAGAAATCCGCCAACTGAAGACGTTTTGTATGACCGCGCTTCCAGGTTCTCATCCTGGATGAAATATTTGACAACTATTTGCTTCGTGTACAAATTCATGAAACGGCTGCCTAAAGGACCTATTACTGCATCTGATTTAGAATTTGCGGAATCAATAGTGTGGAGATCGGTTCAGCGAGTACATTTTGAACCTGAGCTAAATCATCTGTCTCGTAATGAACTGTGTTCAAAGCAAGTGCAGAAATTGAGCCCTTTTCTTCATAATGGTCTCATTCATATTGGTGGCCGTCTAGCTAACTCTGAGCTAGATTTTGACTCACGGCATCAAATATTACTTCCGCGTCAAGATCATATAGTAGAACTTCTGGTTCCTCACTACCACTTAAATAATTTTCATACAGGTCCCAATCTGCTGGTATCTTTATTAAGACAGCGATATTGGATTCTGTCTGCTCGACGTATTGCACGCCACATAACCTTTAATTGCAACATATGTTTTCGAGCAAAACCACGGCCAGTCTTTCCTATTGTGGCAGATCTGCCGCGTTCTCGCGTAGAGATGGCTCCTAAAGCTTTCTCCCACAGCGGCTGTGACTATATGGGTCCGCTATCCATAACGTCTGTGCGTGGTAGAGGACAAAGAAGTAGGAAAGCATATGTATGCCTATTTACATGCATGACAACGCGCAGTCTGCACCTCGAGGTGGCTTCAGATCTTAGCACCGCGAGTTTTTTGTCTGCATTTAAACGCTTTCTTTCACGTAGAGGTCCGGTAGAATGCCTTTACACGGATAATGGGACAAATTTTATCGGCGCTCGATCTTATCTACGCGAGCTTTATCAATTTTTAGAAAAAGAATATCGTCCCTTTTGGGAAACAGAACTAGCGAAGCATCGCATAACCCTTAAAAATATCCCTTGCAGAGCCCCTCACTTCGGTGGGTGTTGGGAGAGTGAGGTGAAAAGCGTCAAAACACATCTATTAAAGGTGATAGGTAACCAAATTCTAACCTTTGACGAACTCAACACGGTTTTGACTCAAATCGAAGCATTGCTGAATTCACGGCCACTGTACTCGCTTAGTTCTGACCCATCGGAACCGTCTGCACTAACACCTGCCCACTTTCTGCACACGATACCACTCGTTTTTCTCCCATCTCGCGAAGTAAGTGAAACGCGTTTACATCTCATTTCAAGATACGAACTTATGGACCAATTGGTCCAGTCTTTTTGGAAACGGTGGCGTCAAGAATACCTACATACACTGCAGTCCAAACAAAAATGGAACACACCAGCCAACCCAGTTCGAGTTGGCATGGTAGTGATCTCTATGCAGGATAACGTCATGCCCCTACATTGGCCGTTAGGTTTAATTACTGAAATCTTTCCGGACAAAAAGGGGGTCTGTAGAGTCGCTTCGGTTAAGACGAAAGGTGGGATATTACAGAGACCTGTTGTGAAACTGTGCCCACTGCCAAACCAATAAGATTTATTATTTGCCCTACCTTCTTAGCGTAAGATTTAGTTTTGAGTATATATAACCTTACACCGTAATAAATAATACTATTAAATTTAGTAAAGTCATATAGTTATAGTTTAGAGGAATTTGAGACGATATGCACTTTAACCACTATCCTTTTAGCGTTTCGAAAGCAGGACCTTTCAAGCCGGGGGAAATGGTTACGCCAATATTTTTAATTCTAATATTGAATTAATAACTTAATAATATGACGTTGTTTACCTCAACTCCAGTCGACCATACAAGGGGAGTTACTTATATTTGTACGACGATGAAACCTGTTCTCGTCGTGTCACCCGCGTCTCGCCCGCGCCGCCTGCGCCGGGCAGTCTGGTGTGGGAACTTGTACTGAATGGGCCCACCCCTTCGCGGTCAATGAACGATATTACTCGCCTACTACTACTAGTATATACCATATAAGAACTTCTTAAATTCTATCATAGCTGTGAAGAGTGATTGTGCAGTGCAGTGCACCAGATTATAACTGTGCTCACCTACTGGATGGACTAGATACACCATCGCCGGCTGACACCTTCCAGAGACGTGGTGGATTCTTCTACAAAGGTCAGTAGCTCTCTTCATGGTTTTCTGGTATGTTGGGCTAGCAACGTCATTTAAATCTAGGATTTCGGCGAACCAGCAAAGTATCCTGTTCCACATTTCTAATTGTGGCAGGCGCGCATCATCCCCTGGTCAAAGCCAGAGGTTGTATGCACCAACTTATGCATTTGAACAATCACAACTTTATTATAATATAATTTCTTCACCCTTTATAACAATCAAAGGAAAAAAATAATGATGGCATAAAATTAAGTAATAAATAGATAATTAAATAAATTTGGTATATTGAGATAGTATTCACAGTTGATGTAGGTAACCAATCTTTTACGTTACATAATAGCTTAACTACTCATCTAAAACACCTAAAGGAGTAATCTACGAAAATAATATATATCAAAACTTTGACAATAAGAACGTACTATACGATTGTTTAATATTTATACTGTTGATGTTTCATAAATAAATAAATATATATGCTTAATTTAGTCCATCATGGAACTAACGAGTACTCACCTATATTATTTCCCACTTGTAGGAGGACTGAGTAGAGTTGGTGAAACTGTTATTTCTAATCAGAGCCATTAATTCCTTTGCAGTTTAGGTTTAAATACATATATTCTCATTTAAGACAGGTCACTACCATGAGAACATGGTTAACAAATAAGTAGTACATTATTACAAAGTCGATCATGGTTTGACAGTGATCTTACCTTCAACCTCTTTAGTTCTATTTTTTAGTCTTTAGTCTGTCTGTACACGCGCGAGATAGTGTCAATGCTACAAGGGGGATATACTGGGAATACAAGCAAAGCGGTGAGTGACGTTGTGGGATCGAAACAGTAGTCATATAACTAAGTAATATTATATATAAAAGGTGGATTCTTGAACATTATGCGCAGTAGGTATTGGTGATTCAATGGTGTAGAATCGATAATGGAATGTGTTCCACTCATGTTTAATTTTCACACACAAAAAATCAGTATAACTATGTTCTAAGCGCGGCGCGTTGCCTTTTAGTATGATAGCGAGAACCGCGGTTTACTTCATTCTCTCTCACACGTACGAACGCTACCCGATGTCAATTAGACTATGGCAAAACAGCTGTTTTGCCCTAGTGATAGATGAAGCTGTTTCACGTGCCTATTCTGACGAACGCGAAGGCCTTGCCGGCCAATCTAGCTAGACTGGCGAATGCTTTGCATCGTCAGGTAATTCGAGTGATATCTAAGGAGCCCGCTCCTCAGTCGGTGCTAAAGGAACTTGCTAAACCTAGCATGACACTAGTTTTCTAGACGGCTACCGGAACACAGGATATTTTATTAAAATTAGAACAGGGTAGGGCTAAGTAAAAAATAAAATGCATAATATTTGTTACACGTTTAATTTATAGAAGTGGTACTACATATAACATTTAATATAAATAGCAACTCTTAGTAGGTACCTTTTAACAAAGTTCTGCGCGGTACCGAACTGCCCTCCCTGCCCCGCCCTGCCTTAAATATACTTTTTCTCTCTTATTTTTTATTATTATATAATTTCTATATATAATAGCTGAGGATATATATATATATACTTCGTAAAGATAATGATTAATGAAGGAAAATTTAAACCACGAAAGGGATTCGAACAGCAGGTTCGAATCCCTTTCGTGGTTTGAATTTGCCGTCTATGAGGCCGGGACATGACACGCCAATTTGAGCTACCGCGGTGAAGGGACTCATCTCATGGATCGAAATCTACAGTCAAAAAAGTAAAACTACAAACAAAAATAATTTTGCAATTAGCTTTAAACTTGATTTCGATCAAATTGCAACTTTTTAATAAACAACTGCCAAGCGAATATTAGATTCACCCTCGTGGTAGAAATATTGCATTCTTTGTAACTAAAAATCTCACCTGCTGCGTGTAAAAATAGTAAAATTATAGGGTTGCGTCATCATTGACAAGTTTAAAGCTAATTGTAAAATTAGTCTTGTTTGCAGTACAACGTAAGTTGAACTATAGATGTCGCTCCATCCCAATACGATAGTTAAAGAACAATAGGAAAAAATTAAGATATGACCCATTGTCATGTTAGCTCAGTCGGTCAGAGCATACCCCAGCTATTGGGGTGGATGGACACGGGTTCGAATCCCGCACATGACAACATTTTTCCTCTCGTAAATTTGTAATTTTGTAATGTAAACCGCAGAGCATGCGTTATTGCAAACATAAAAATAATAAAAGATGTGATTTTTGCTTACCACGCGGCAGTGTTAGATAATATAGAGAATCAAATGTTTTAATATCATGGAGGCCACGGACAAATCGGTAGCAATAAGTCAAGTAAACAAGAGCACTGCTCTTATTGTCCTAACCGACCAAACCAAAATCTACTATAAAATATTTACAAGTTATTGGAGTACAAAGTTTTCTGTTCCGGACGGAAATTGAGCCCGCGTTTTCCGGATTCGTGCCTTTTTCAAACACTTAAATTTCGCAATGAATACTTTTACGCGGAATCGACTCCCGTCCGCAACGAAAAAAATTGTACTCCAATAATTTGTAAATGTGATTTCCGCTCAGCACGCGATGGTGCTTCTTATCATACTAAGAAATACTATAAAATTAAAACTATAACCAATTCTTGTGTTCGGATTTCCCTATTCCATAATCATTACACAAAAAACAAAAAGTCAACAATTTATTTAAAGGATAGTAACGTTTGAGAATTATACTGATTTAGTAGGAATTTACATGATATAAAACAATTTCAAATACATATACATTAATAATTATTTTGACACATGTCGAAGTAATCTTAAATCTAGAGCTTTTATAACATAATTATATACAGTTGATGAGCTGTAAGAAATTCTGTCACTGACCCCCAAGCATAAAACTTATTATATGCATATACTAGCGCCCCGCCCCGGCTTCGCACGGGTGCAATGCTCATACTAAATAATCTGTAATATCTTCGAAAATATTCATTTAAATAATATGTTGTAACGGGCCATATTGATCTATATTAAATGCACAATGTATTTAAGGTACTTAATTAGTGAAGATTAACGCTGTATTGCTTAAAATTGCTTAGTAAATAAGCCATTATTTCTCGTAAAAAGTAAAAAATGGGTATTGTGGATTATTCCAAAGAGGTAGTAGACACACACCATTGCAGTCTTTGGACAAGACTCAGTCTGTCTGAGTCTTGTCCAAATCAAATTTTAGTGAAGTGGTGGATACATTACTAAAACTTCGTACGGAGATTAAGCTTGAACACGAAAAGTCACATATCCTGCTATTCTATTTCACTTAATGTGAGACATATTTCGGAAAATATCTTAATATCCCAGATATTTAAAACATTTTATTTTATCCCACAGCAAGACGCTATAGAATACCATTCAATTTGTCTTTAGCAAACCAAAGAACTCGTTATTCTTGTAACTGTCCTCTGTGCGAGTGCAACAGCAATGTTTATAAAGAAATGACACGTGGGCGATCGGGGTCAATGACCGAAATTCCTTCTCACAGCGACCATACCTTATCAATTAATTTTCGAGATTGTACATTGAGTATATAATTATTATATTTAATTACTTAACATTGCGAGTCGTTATCACAAGCGGAATTTAATTGGAAACCATCATAAGAATCATAAATAAAAAACAATCCTACCACCGAAGTCGCGTTTCTTGAACGCACGAACAATAAAATTGACAATTATGATATCGACTTGCAGTAATTAATTACGCTGAAATACCCGTGAAATCAAAGTTCAGAATCTAAAAGGGTTAATAAAATACTATTTTTTAATACATAAAGGTACAGTTGAAAGAGGTAGATCTTGGAGAAAGTATCCTGACTAAAATGGACACATTCTGGATGTATACCAGTAGTGCAACTAAAGGACGTGTATAAAGAAGACAAGTGCTAAATAGCTTTACTAAAACAGCTTTTTAACATATATATATTGTTAGAATTAAGAAAATTATACGTTAATCTTGTAAATATTATCTAAGGCCAAGTTGATTTCAAAACAAGTTTCTTTGCAATAAAATTTCAAAGTTGACTCTAAATTACACTTATATAGAAATTTTAATCGTTTATGTATGTATGTGTATAAAAATATAACGATAAAATACACACTTTATCACAAGTCAATTCGCAACCTGAAGGTCTCAACAAAATATAAAAACAATATGGAGACATTGTAAAAAAAATACCAGGTCAAGTTTCCATAACATAACTAATAAGCTAAGATATGAAAAAAACGATAACTAAGGCAAGAGATAACCTGGGATCGTATCAAGAGGAAATCCGTTGTCTCTGCTCACCCCCATCAGGAACTTGCTTGACGTTACTTGTACAAAATTGTTTGTGGCGACTATACTTTAATATCAATTTCTCATCTGTCAAACGGCCAGCACCGAATTACGCCGAACTGTAGAGAGGCCAGATGCTGGCCGCTCGCGCAATTTTTTTATATCGTCTCTGTTCATTGTGTTAGACCGACCTGTGGCCAGATTTTTTGTTCTGAAGTGCCATGTGGTAGTCAACTTACAATTCAGAAACGTTAAGACATTCTTGTCTGTGGTTTTTTTTAAAGAAATTCACAGTATCTTTGGACAAACAAACACGGCAAAGTTTTAAAAAGCTCGTGATGTAAAATAAATGTAATTGAAAGAGAATAAAAAATATGTTTTGTAAATACTAGTTTATTTTGTACATTATAGTAGTTATTTTTATAGCAATATATGTACCAAAAACGGAGAAGACGGCATATCTCCTTTTTAACTTGCAATAACATTGGGAATAAACATAAAACATATATATTTTTACAAAAAAAGTTAGTTTATTTCACCGCAATTGCAATGGCATAATGTACTTTTTGTCTAAGCCCTACCAAACTCAAGAAATCAGAAATAAAACAAGTTTATTGTGCGTGAAAGCGCAAAGGCAAATCTATATACACGAATTTATAAATATTACGTGTCTTCTTTTCTAAATTTCAACCTTTTCCTAAAAACCAGTTGTGTAATTAAATACAGTCGGCTGTGTATTAACATAACACGTTCGGTTGCAATGGTTAAAAGGAAAAGGTTAATTACAGCAACGCATATAGTTTTGGACAACTGCTAAGCAATAGCAAGTAATATTCTATTTTTTATGATATTCTTTCAAAGTATTTGCTCCGTTTATATTATAAGATTCTGTGTGTTGACTATTAAATGTTTTGTAGCTAACTAGGTAACTTTTTGACACACTTATTTTTTTAATATGATACGTTCATCACATACAAAGGCTTATGAGAAAATACATTCTGATAAATATTTTTTTTACAAGTTTTCATCAATGTTGTATGTACCACTTAGCAAATTTGTTAGATTCATACCATATATTATTATAACTTTAAATTATTTTGCAGCGGTGCCTTTACGGTACGGTAGTATGGTTTGTAGCTGCTGATCAGGAAGCATTTGTGCGTCTTAAAATACTCTTTAGTAAAAAATAAAACAATTAAATTAATTAATAAAACAATTTAAAAAATACACAATTGTGAGGAAAAATAATAACTATAATATAAATGTACTCTGAGAAAAACGCTAACTACACAAACGCCTATGAGAAAAGTGTAAGTAAAATACACCAAAGCTTATGAGCAAAAATTTTAATTACACAAACGATTATCATACCTATTTAGATGACAACAGCACTTTGTAATTCTTAAAGAGATGGCAAGCATGGCTTTGCCCGTATATAAATAGGTAGATACGGTCTATCCACGCGTATAGAAATTTGCCTTATTTAGTTAATTTAAATAACAAGTATCATATTATTTGTTATTTTAAGATGAACAAAGTAATTAATCAAACAATACTTAAGCGTACGATAACAAACATACACCAAAACTTTATTATTCAACATGTTAGTTGGATATGTTACTTAATACACACTATATTATCCTAACCAATAATTTCCTCAGGCTGTTGATACATATCAAAATGAGGTTTGACAGTATGTTTCACCTGATCCCAAACCTTTAAAGCTACTTTAGCGTCCGTCTCAGAACCAATATACTGAGACCCGGGATGCTTTCGTTCAAAATGTCTAATTATATTCTGTTTATGAGAAAAACGCTTATTACACAAATGACAAACGAAATGTTTCTCGTTTGTGTGCGTGCGCATATGATATATAAGTCTACTTTCTCGCGGGAATTTCTTATTACATATATCACAGACTAACCTCTTAATACGGCCGTGGTTAATCTTATGCCTTTCCATGTTGTGTTTATGAGCGAAAAATTTCTTACATATAGAACATTGAAACGGTTTTTCCCCGGTGTGCACTCTCAAATGAGGTTTTATAAGGCCAGAATGCGTGAACATTTTATTGCAATATTTACATTTGTACGGTCTTTTACCTGTGTGCCATTGTAGATGCCGTATTATAGTGCTTTTGTACTTAAAATTCATGCCGCACAGGTCACAGCTGAAAGGTTTTTCCGTTGTGTGTTTTCTTAGATGACTCTTAAGAAGTACTTCCCTAGTGAATTCCTTATTACACACATGACATATTAAAGGTTCGTCTATTGGTCGTCCACATCTACTTTTCCCTTGATGTTTTACTAAATTACCTCTATTTACGAACGATCGGTGACATACATCGCAGAAATAAGGTTTCACCGTCAGATGGACTCGTTTATGCTGCATTAAATTCGATGTGCTTTTAAACTTTTTGTCGCATTCGTCGCAAGGGTACAATCGTTCGTTGACATCGTTATGTTTCAACATATGTTTCTCTAGCTGTTCCGGTTTTGTGAATTCTTTTTTGCATATGTTGCATATTTGTTTAGCTCGCGTGTGTAAAACTAGATGGCGTTGGAGGCTGTGGCTGGTCGCGAACTTCTTTTGGCAAATGTGACAGCTGTTTGTCGCGTTCGGCGCGTTCAAGTCGGCGAGGAAGTGGTGCGGTACTATACCTGAAAAGATAACGATTAATTCTTAATATATATAATAATTTACATGAAAATTTAAATGTGGCGACTTTTATTTTGTTAATGAGTGTGCTTCATTCACATATCATATTTATTACATCTAAGTTACAATTTTTTTAAAGTTTTGTATAATTGCATGTTTGCGGCAAAATTAGAAATAATAAAGATAATTAAATTTCTACACAAAATATCTAATCATCAGGTTTCTTATTCACTTGACGTTGTAGAGATCGGTGATATCTTTTTTATTTTAATTTATTTATTTAAAAGATCACCAACAAAGTGTACACCAATAAATTGAACTCATAAAAAACATTGTAGAATTAAGCCAAGTGTCACAGTAATTATAGGTGAAGACAGCATGCATAATATAGTAACAAAATTTTTTGCTTAAATAATTAATGTTAAATTGAATCTATATAAGAAAATACACTATAAAATTAATATTCTACTTATATAAAAATAAATTGTATTGTAATAAAATATAATGGATATATATTTTTATTTTAATTTTCGTAAATCTTACTCTGAAATTTAGTCATAAAAGTACAGTTTTAAATAATATAAGTATAGAAAATAATACTTATATTATTTAAAACATGTTTGTGTAATAATAATAATAATCAAAATATGACTGTACTTTTATGACTAAATTTCAGAGTAAGTATTACGAAAATTAAAATAAAAATGTTAACCCATTCTTAAAATCAGATGTCAGAAACTTTTTGAAGACAAGGATGTTATTGGTGCTTTATGCCTGATAAGGTCTTTACCACTTGCCTTTGACAACTATCTCAGCTGATGGTAAGTGATGATGTGGTCGAAGATGTTGTTAAGGCTAACCTAAAAATTACTGGCTCCCAAGGACATCTGCCGGAACACACCATATGTATATGAACGATGGACGGACAGACAAATAACAGAGTATCTTTAATCGGGCTCTATTTTGCCATTTGGGTATGTAACTCTAACACAGAATATAGAAACGTACTAGAGGATTTGTTATGTGTTTTAATAGTTGTGTGGATATGGGTATAATTTTGCCTGAAATAAAAGTTTTTTTTTTAACTAGACTCTAATAAGTGACTTCTTGTTTCTAAGCAGATATACTCTTTTCTTCGAAAACTTTAATGGTTAACATAAAAAAGCTTACCGTTAGCCATATGCAGCGCTGATGCAAACAAGTCCGACGCCAGAGAATTCTGAAAACGCAAAAAATAAAGTGTGTCATTTTCAAACTTTAAAAAAAACCGTCTTAAAATATAAAATACACATTATTAGGAATACCTCAAATAAGATTCGTCAGATATCAATCCAAATTAAATTGACCACATAAAAAGCCCCAGCTTTCGAATATAAAAAAAAAATCTCATAACAACCACTTCCTCCTTTTTTTGAAGTCGGTTAATAATCAAAGACTTCTAAAGAACTAAGATGGACGCGGTCTATTCAACAAATATAATTCTAACATCAATTCTCAAACTGTCACATTGACAACATAACAAGTTCTTTTTAAGGCGAACACTGAACGCTTTAAATAGCGGAAAATTCATAATTTTAATATTATTTTTGTTTTGTTGCTATATCGTCAGACACTCAGACTCAACAACTAAGGGTGACGAACCCAGTGCAGTTCGTGACTTGTGACGAAATGCATCTGTTATAGGCAGAGGTTACCGCTTGACATCAGGTGGTCCTCGTGCTTGTTCCGTCACAATAACATTAAAAAATACAGTTTATTGACTATAACAAAAAACTACTCAACCCAATACACAAAAACAAATAAATAGTTTGAATGAGAACCTCCTCCCTTTTTTGAATTCGTTTAAAAATTTAGAGTCAAAATCATTTATTCAATTTAGGCGTCTACGACACGCTTATGAAGGTCAATTACAAATTTTAATATTGAAATATTCTACATTGTACTGCCACGTTCAGCAAAAAACAATTTATAGAGCCACTGCGAGAAGAACGGGCAAGAAACTCGGGGCCATTGTTTTAAACGTTTTTAACTACATATTATAAAGTAAAATTATATATATTTGTTTACATTACGTAGGTGACAGGCGTTAGCTTGGCAGAGGCGAACCAGTCCAAGCATTTTTGTCGTTTAAGTAATCACAAACTGTGTAGTAAGATTTCTTTATCAATATGTTCTTCATGTGCAACTTGAATTTCCATTCTGTGAGCGTTGTAATATGTTTGGGTACTTTATTATAAAACCGCACACAATTACCTAAGAAGGAGCTTTTATTTGTCTTTGCTAATCTAAATATAATCTATGCTTGCTTTAAAGATATTGCATTACAGAAGTACTCATATATCAAAATGTGGATTATTCCTTTTTTTTATGCTTGATATGTTAGCCTTTGACCACTATCTCATCTGATGGTAAGAGATGATGTGATCGAAGGTGTTGTTCAGGCTAACCTAGAATTACTGGCTCTCAAGGACAGCTGCCGGAACACACCGTTAGGTGCTTGGCGACAGATTTTCTTGTTGAAGTTCTAGTTATTCGACACATACCACATGGTCACCAAGGTGGGTCTTGTTTTCACCAGCTGAAGGTATTGTCAAGGATGAGCTGGTATCGTCAGGTAGGATATCAGACTGCAGCGGTACTGCCCATGGTGAAGACGTGTCATCAACTGGTTCCACTTTTATCCTGAAAATAGATAATTAAACAATTTACAAATAAGTAGTTAAGTATTTAGGAACAACTGCTCCTACATGGCCCCATTAATATATAATTAACTGCCCCATCACACAGTAAACCTCCCTTATAATAAGGTTTTATTCTAATTTAAAGATCTGGCTGGTTGAGGAAAGTTTTTACACAATTGAAGAGTTTCTTAATAATATGTCATGTCGTTTTAACGTCTACGGAAGTGCATTGTAGTATTCGTAATACCTATTCTATAATTTTATGGGATATAGATATTATTATGATTATGTATTGCATGTTATAGTATATAATATGAAATTATTGAACCTAGATTTGCATATCAGGATTGTGATTGAATATAGAGAGACTAGTTTTATAATATAAGACCATAATTGTACATATTTCAGCAAATATATAAAAAAAATGTAAGCAAAAAATGGAACCAACTTCAACACTCAAAAGTGTGAAATAACTTGTTGAAGTCGGTACCATGATAGTTCAAAAGTACCTATTATCACAATATTGTGCGCATGGTACCGATTCCCCCGGGTTAGAATTGCACCTCTCCATATCATCCCGTGGGTGTCGTTAGAGGCGACTAAGGGAAAAATACTGGAAGGTGGGCAGCAGCGCCTTCTAAAGAACTGCCAACTTACACTGCGATCCTCAAGCCGCCTGCAAAGCGTGGGGATTATGGCAGATACCCTCTATAATAGGGGTTTCGCAGTGGACGATCGGGCTGATACAGTACAGTACAGTGCGCATGGTACCGACTTCGACAAGTTATTTCACACTTTTGAGTGTTGAAGACGGTTCCATTTTTGTTTAAACATATTTTTTTCACTCTTTTTAGTGACCCTTGCTACTTACGGGATCGATTGTCAATCATTGTCAACGACTCATGTCATCAAGATAGGTTATAAATATTTTTCTGTTATTGGAGTGTAACTCAAAAACAATTGATAATACACAATATTCGAACGTAATGAGCGTGTAATTTTTACGAGTGCCCAGTAGAGATCCGCGCCACGCCGGCGTGCCGCCGCCTAGTTACCTCGGCGCGCCGCCGCCGCCGCCGGGTCATGAACAAATTCGCGCCGACGTCGAAAATCAATTTAGAGTTTTCTGCCGTGAGGTGCATTACCCTGGATAGCTGAGGTGTGGGGGAGTGCTCCGACCGGAATCCGAACTGCTCCGGTCGGGACTTCATGTGAGGGGCTATCCGACTTAAGAAGAGGCGTTCAAAGACTTTCGAAATGCATGTAAGTAGAGTGATAGGCCTGTAATTCTTGGGTCTCCAAACGTCTTTGCCGGGTTTCGGGAACATATCCACGTGGCTCATTTTTCATTGAGAGGGTAAGTGCTCCGTGCGCAGGATCCCGTTAAACAGGCGCGTGATAGCTGCCGTGGTTTTAGAGGACAGGTGACGGATCACTGTCCAATATCTTCTTCTGTGTTTTATGGGACACTGAAGTATTCATCGAGGAACTGTTCCACAGAGTCTGAGTGTTCTCTGTTCACTGTGGGATTGGGCTTGAATAAGTTCTCAAGGGATTGGGAAAATATTTCTGCCATGTCCTCTGCTCTGTATCTCAAGTTGCAATTTTCGTGGAAAAGACAACGAATTGGTTCTGAGTGTTTCCTAAGTTGCCTGCAGAGTTTGTGGAGTGAAGCCTAGTTCTGTGGATGGGGTCTCATTAATGTTGCCAGGTTTTTCTGAGCTGGCGTTTTTCTTTTATGAGCTCTCTTATACAGCGGGGGAAGATGGGCAATCTCGATTCTCCTTAGGGGTTTTCTTTAATTGTGGAGGTATGAAGTGCCTTCTGCGTGCATTGAGTGATCTCTTCTGCAAGATTGTCCACTTCTGATGGGGTTGTGACATGCCTTGTTGAGTTGAGGTATCTCATGCGGTTTTCATAAACTTAGGCCAGTCGATTTTGGGCTTTTGTGGAAGTTTGTGTATCGGTTGGTGGCAAGATCCTGTTTCTTCAATATTTTGACTAATTAATTTGAGTAGGAACTTACTTGTATGCAAGAAAATAAACATTTACCCTTTTAGTACATATACAGCAGATTTAATTTTTCTATTCCACCATATAGGTAAAAAAATCAATAACACGCTGGCTACGCCGCGCCGCGCCGGGTACGTTAACCAGCGCGCCGCTGCCGACTTTCATGACCGCGGCGCGGACCTCTACCTCCGAACCGCCACGAGACGTTCCGATCATGCTGCGATCTCTTTCACTCTCTCACACCAAACGATACACATATCTCGCTCATCCATTTCATTGAGATTCGTTCTAAGATAAAACAAAATGACGATATTTTCTGTTTTAACAATAAAAGCTATACTTACGCGTGAAATTAAACAGTTTTCTTATCTCTCACAGTGCCTGTATAATTGGTGCCGAGTCTAAGACACAAGGAAGGCATATTGTCCACAGTTTATTCCTAAAAAACACGATTAGCGGCGATGTAGGTATTCACCGGATGCTCGGAAGTGCAAGACTGGTAGTACTACTGGTACTCAGGTAATTACCCTGAATTCGTCTAGTAAATATGGAAGGCATACAAATCATCTACAGGTAAAAAAATCTTAGATAGTAAGGTACGCGTTCTATTGAAAACTACCACCTCTTTTGGAGGTCGGTAAACAAAGGGTGTCGACCTTTGAAGGTGCACATAATGTGATGATCTGCATACCTAGTAGGTACTTAATTCATATTTGCAAGGAAACGTTTTCATTCGTATTCTAAATAACATTCATACAAGTACAAGGTACAATACCATTCGAAAAGCTTCCGAATCCGAGAGAAAACTGTACCTAGATAGGTACTCTGGAAAATACACTTACACACATTACGTACGTACTTACCTACTTACGAACACCTGACTTTAACATGTAGTAAAAAGTTAAAACATTTACATTATTGTAAAAGAACACAAAAAGTGTGTTTTGTTTTTATCCCAATCCGCAGCGGGAGTACGATGAGACGCGCCACGAGCGACGATTGTTCGTTAGTTATAATTTGAATAATATTAATTGTATCAAAAAGGGGCGCCCCCTGCCGTTTAACGCGCCGACGCCGATGCGACGCCGAAACTGACACCTATTCTGACACCGACGCCTATTCCAACAATGACTCCGACGCCGACGCCGACACCTATTCCAACAATGACACCGACGCCGACGCCGACACCTATGCCAACAATGACACCGACGCCTACGCCGACACCTATTCCAACAATGACACCGACGCCTACACCGACGCCTATTCCAACAATGACTCCGACGCCGACGCCGACACCTATTCCAACAATGACACCGACGCCGACGCCGACACCTATGCCAACAATGACACCGACGCCTACGCCGACACCTATTCCAACAATGACACCGACGCCTACGCCGACACCTATTCCAACAATGACACCGACGCCTACGCCGACACCTATTCCAACAATGACACCGACGCCGACGCCAACACCTATTCCAACAACGACACCGACGCCGACGCAGACACCTATTCCAACAATGACACCGACGCCGACGCCGATGCGACGCCGAAACTGACACCTATTCCGACACCGACGCCTATTCCAACAATGACACCGATGCCGACGCCGTCACCTATTCCAACAATGACACCGACGCCGACGCCGATGCGACGCCGAAACTGACACCAATTCCGACACCGACGCCTATTCCAACAATGACACCGACGCCGACGCCGACACCTATTCCAACAATGACACCGACGCCGACGCCGATGCGACGCCGGAACTGACACCTATTCCGACACCGACGCCTATTCCAACAATGACACCGACGCCGACGCCGACACCTATTCCAACAATGACACCGACGCCGCCGCCGACGCCGATGCGACGCCTAAACTGACACCTATTCTGACACCGACGCCTATTCCAACAATGACACCGACGCAGACGCCGACACCTATTCCAACAATGACACCGACGCTGACGCCGACGCCGATGCGACGCCGAAACTGACACCTATTCCGACACCGACGCCTATTCCAACAATGACTCCGACGCCGACGCCGACACCTATTCCAACAATGACACCGACGCCGACGCCGACACCTATGCCAACAATGACACCGACGCCTACGCCGACACCTATTCCAACAATGACACCGACGCCGACGCCGACACCTATTCCAACAACGACACCGACGCCGACGCAGACACCTATTCCAACAATGACACCGACCCCGACGCCGACGCTGATGCGACGCCGAAACTGACACCTATTCCGACACCGACGCCTATTCCAACAATGACACCGATGCCGACGCCGTCACCTATTCCAACAATGACACCGACGCCGACGCCGATGCGACGCCGAAACTGACACCAATTACGACACCGACGCCTATTCCAACAATGACACCGACGCCGACGCCGACACCTATTCCAACAATGACACCGACGCCGACGCCGATGCGACGCCGGAACTGCCACCTATTCCGACACCGACGCCTATTCCAACAATGACACCGACGCAGACGCCGACACCTATTCCAACAATGACACCGACGCTGACGCCGACGCCGATGCGACGCCGAAACTGACACCTATTCTGACACCGACGCCTATTCCAACAATGACACCGACGCCTACGCCGACACCTATTCCAACAATGACACCGACGCCGACGCCGACACCTATTCCAACAACGACACCGACGCCGACGCAGACACCTATTCCAACAATGACACCGACCCCGACGCCGACGCCGATGCGACGCCGAAACTGACACCTATTCCGACACCGACGCCTATTCCAACAATGACACCGATGCCGACGCCGTCACCTATTCCAACAATGACACCGACGCCGACGCCGATGCGACGCCGTAACTGACCCCAATTACGACACCGACGCCTATGCCAACAATGACACCGACGCCTACGCCGACACCTATTCCAACAATGACACCGACGCCTACGCCGACACTTATTCCAACAATGACACCGACGCCGACGCCGACGCCGACGCGACGCCGAAACTGACACCTATTCCGACACCGACGCCTATTCCAACAATGACACCGACGCCGACGCCGACGCCGACACCTATTCCAACAATGACACCGACGCCGCCGCCGACGCCGATGCGACGCCTAAACTGACACCTATTCTGACACCGACGCCTATTCCAACAATGACACCGACACAGACGCCGACACCTATTCCAACAATGACACCGACGCCTACGCCGACACCTATTCCAACAATGAAACCGACGCCGACGCCAACACCTATTCCAACAACGACACCGACGCCGACGCAGACACCTATTCCAACAATGACACCGACGCCGACGCCGATGCGACGCCGAAACTGACACCTATTCCGACACCGACGCCTATTCCAACAATGACACCGATGCCGACGCCGTCACCTATTCCAACAATGACACCGACGCCGACGCCGATGCGACGCCGAATCTGACACCAATTCCGACACCGACGCCTATTCCAACAATGACACAGACGCCGACGCCGACACCTATTCCAACAATGACACCGACGCCGACGCCGACACCTATTCCAACAATGACACCGACGCCGACGCCGATGCGACGCCGGAACTGCCACCTATTCCGACACCGACGCCTATTCCAACAATGACACCGACGCCGACGCGACGCCGAAACTGACACCTATTCCGACACCGACGCCTATTCCAACAATGACACCGACGCCGACGCCGACACCTATTCCAACAATGACACCGACGCCGACGCCGACACTTATTCCAACAATGACACCGACGCTGACGCCGACGCCGACACCTATTCCAACAATGACACCGACGCCGACGCCGACACTTATTCCAACAATGACACCGACGCTGACGCCGACGCCGATGCGACGCCGAAACTGACACCTATTCTGACACCGACGCCTATTCCAACAATGACACCGACGCCTACGCCGACACCTATTCCAACAATGACACCGACGCCGACGCCGACATCTATTCCAACAACGACACCGACGCTGACGCCGACGCCGATGCGACGCCGAAACTGACACCTATTCTGACACCGACGCCTATTCCAACAATGACACCGACGCCTACGCCGACACCTATTCCAACAATGACACCGACGCCGACGCCGTCACCTATTCCAACAATGACACCGACGCCGACGCCGATGCGACGCCGAAACTGACACCAATTACGACACCGACGCCTATGCCAACAATGACACCGACGCCTACGCCGACACCTATTCCAACAATGACACCGACGCCTACGCCGACACTTATTCCAACAATGACACCGACGCCGACGCCGACGCCGACGCGACGCCGAAACTGACACCTATTCCGACACCGACGCCTATTCCAACAATGACACCGACGCCGACGCCGACGCCGATGCGACGCCGAAACTGACACCAATTCTGACACCGACGCCTATTCCAACAATGACACCGACGCAGACGCCGACACCTATTCCAACAATGACACCGACGCCGACGCCGATGCGACGCCGAAACTGACACCTATTCCGACACCGACGCCTATTCCAACAATGACACCGATGCCGACGCCGTCACCTATTCCAACAATGACACCGACGCCGACGCCGACGCCGACGCGACGCCGAAACTGACACCTATTCCGACACCGACGCCTATTCCAACAATGACACCGACGCCGACGCCGACACCTATTCCAACAATGACACCGACGCCGACGCCGACGCCGACACCTATTCCAACAATGACACCGACGCCGCCGCCGACGCCGATGCGACGCCTAAACTGACACCTATTCTGACACCGACGCCTATTCCAACAATGACACCGACGCAGACGCCGACACCTATTCCAACAATGACACCGACGCCTACGCCGACACCTATTCCAACAATGACACCGACGCCGACGCCAACACCTATTCCAACAACGACACCGACGCCGACGCAGACACCTATTCCAACAATGACACCGACGCCGACGCCGATGCGACGCCGAAACTGACACCTATTCCGACACCGACGCCTATTCCAACAATGACACCGACGCCTACGCCGACACCTATTCCAACAATGACACCGACGCCGACGCCGACACCTATTCCAACAACGACACCGACGCCGACGCAGACACCTATTCCAACAATGACACCGACCCCGACGCCGACGCCGATGCGACGCCGAAACTGACACCTATTCCGACACCGACGCCTATTCCAACAATGACACCGATGCCGACGCCGTCACCTATTCCAACAATGACACCGACGCCGACGCCGATGCGACGCCGAAACTGACACCAATTACGACACCGACGCCTATGCCAACAATGACACCGACGCCTACGCCGACACCTATTCCAACAATGACACCGACGCCTACGCCGACACCTATTCCAACAATGACACCGATGCCGACGCCGTCACCTATTCCAACAATGACACCGACGCCGACGCCGATGCGACGCCGAAACTGACACCAATTACGACACCGACGCCTATGCCAACTATGACACCGACGCCTACGCCGACACCTATTCCAACAATGACACCGACGCCTACGCCGACACTTATTCCAACAATGACACCGACGCCGACGCCGACGCCGACGCGACGCCGAAACTGACACCAATTACGACACCGACGCCTATGCCAACAATGACACCGACGCCTACGCCGACACCTATTCCAACAATGACACCGACGCCTACGCCGACACTTATTCCAACAATGACACCGACGCCGACGCCGACGCCGACGCGACGCCGAAACTGACACCTATTCCGACACCGACGCCTATTCCAACAATGACGCCGACGCAGACACCTATTCCAACAATGACACCGACGCCGACGCCGATGCGACGCCGAAACTGACACCTATTCCGACACCGAAGCCTATTCCGACAATGACACCGAAGCCGACGCCGATGCGACGCCGAAACTGACACCAATTCCGACACCGACGCCTATTCCAACAATGACACCGACGCCGACGCCGACACCTATTCCAACAATGACACCGACGCCGACGCCGACGCCGATGCGACGCCGAAACTGACACCTATTCCGACACCGATGCCTATTCCAAAAATGACACCGACGCCGACGCCGACACCTATTCCAACAATGACATAGACGCCGACGCCGACGCCGATGCGACGCCGAAACTGACACCAATTCTGACACCGACGCCTATTCCAACAATGACACCGACGCAGACGCCGACACCTATTCCAACAATGACACCGACGCCGACGCCGACGCCGATGCGACGCCGAAACTGACACCAATTCTGACACCGACGCCTATTCCAACAATGACACCGACGCAGACGCCGACACCTATTCCAACAATGACACCGACGCCGACGCCGACGCCGATGCGACGCCGAAACTGACACCAATTCTGACACCGACGCCTATTCCAACAATGACACCGACGCAGACGCCGACACCTATTCCAACAATGACACCGACGCCGACGCCGACGCCGATGCGACGCCGAAACTGACACCTATTCCGACACCGATGCCTATTCCAAAAATGACACCGACGCCGACGCCGACACCTATTCCAACAATGACACCGACGCCGACGCCGACGCCGATGCGACGCCGAAACTGACACCTATTCCGACACCGATGCCTATTCCAAAAATGACACCGACGCCGACGCCGACACCTATTCCAACAATGACACCGACGCCGCCGCCGACGCCGATGCGACGCCTAAACTGACACCTATTCTGACACCGACGCCTATTCCAACAATGACACCGACGCAGACGCCGACACCTATTCCAACAATGACACCGACGCCTACGCCGACACCTATTCCAACAATGACACCGACGCCGACGCCAACACCTATTCCAACAACGACACCGACGCCGACGCAGACACCTATTCCAACAATGACACCGACGCCGACGCCGATGCGACGCCGAAACTGACACCTATTCCGACACCGACGCCTATTCCAACAATGACACCGACGCCTACGCCGACACCTATTCCAACAATGACACCGACGCCGACGCCGACACCTATTCCAACAACGACACCGACGCAGACACCTATTCCAACCGACACCTACGCAGACCGACGCAGACACCTATTCCAACAATGACACCGACCCCGACGCCGACGCCGATGCGACGCCGAAACTGACACCTATTCCGACACCGACGCCTATTCCAACAATGACACCGATGCCGACGCCGTCACCTATTCCAACAATGACACCGACGCCGACGCCGATGCGACGCCGAAACTGACACCAATTACGACACCGACGCCTATGCCAACAATGACACCGACGCCTACGCCGACACCTATTCCAACAATGACACCGACGCCTACGCCGACACCTATTCCAACAATGACACCGACGCCGACGCCGACACCTATTCCAACAATGACACCGACCCCGACGCCGACGCCGATGCGACGCCGAAACTGACACCTATTCCGACACCGACGCCTATTCCAACAATGACACCGATGCCGACGCCGTCACCTATTCCAACAATGACACCGACGCCGACGCCGATGCGACGCCTACGCCGACACTTATTCCAACAATGACACCGACGCCGACGCCGACGCGACGCCGAAACTGACACCAATTACGACACCGACGCCTATGCCAACAATGACACCGACGCCTACGCCGACACCTATTCCAACAATGACACCGACGCCTACGCCGACACTTATTCCAACAATGACACCGACGCCGACGCCGACGCCGACGCGACGCCGAAACTGACACCTATTCCGACACCGACGCCTATTCCAACAATGACGCCGACGCAGACACCTATTCCAACAATGACACCGACGCCGACGCCGATGCGACGCCGAAACTGACACCTATTTCGACACCGACGCCTATTCCGACAATGACACCGAAGCCGACGCCGATGCGACGCCGAAACTGACACCAATTCCGACACCGACGCCTATTCCAACAATGACACCGACGCCGACGCCGACACCTATTCCAACAATGACACCGACGCCGACGCCGACGCCGATGCGACGCCGAAACTGACACCTATTCCGACACCGATGCCTATTCCAAAAATGACACCGACGCCGACGCCGACACCTATTCCAACAATGACACCGACGCCGACGCCGATGCGACGCCGAAACTGACACCTATTCCGACACCGATGCCTATTCCAAAAATGACACCGACGCCGACGCCGACACCTATTCCAACAATGACACCGACGCCGATGCGACGCCGAAACTGACACCAATTCTGACACCGACGCCTATTCCAACAATGACACCGACGCAGACGCCGACACCTATTCCAACAATGACACCGACGCCGACGCCGACGCCGATGCGACGCCGAAACTGACACCTATTCTGACACCGACGCCTATTCCAACAATGACACCGACGCAGACGCCGACACCTATTCCAACAATGACACCGACGCCGACGCCGACGCCGATGCGACGCCGAAACTGACACCAATTCTGACACCGACGCCTATTCCAACAATGACACCGACGCAGACGCCGACACCTATTCCAACAATGACACCGACGCCGACGCCGACGCCGATGCGACGCCGAAACTGACACCAATTCTGACACCGACGCCTATTCCAACAATGACACCGACGCAGACGCCGACACCTATTCCAACAATGACACCGACGCCGACGCCGACGCCGATGCGACGCCGAAACTGACACCTATTCCGACACCGATGCCTATTCCAAAAATGACACCGACGCCGACGCCGACACCTATTCCAACAATGACACCGACACCGACGCCGACGCCGATGCGACGCCGAAACTGACACCTATTCCGACACCGATGCCTATTCCAAAAATGACACCGACGCCGACGCCGACGCCGATGCGACGCCGAAACTGACACCTATTCGGACACCGACGCCGATGCTGTCACCAATTTTAATACCGACACTGACAGCGAGTTCGACGCCTATTCCGACACTGACACTTATTTTTTTACTGACACCAACGCCGACGCCCTTTCTGATACCGACGCCGACGTTAAATAAATTGATCTTCTTTTTAAAATAAAATTTAAAAAAAAAATAAAGAAATTGATTTTTTTAACTTTATAAAGTCTATAATTGCGTTCACCTCTGATTTTGAAGGGCAGTCAGTGCGCTCTAAGGTTTTCTCGTACGCGGACGTACGTTTATTCCAAACAAACGGAGTTAGACGGGTTTCCGGTCGCGGCGATCGGATGTGCTAGCAAGGATTGCTATAGATATTAGTGAATATAAACATGTGGTTTATTTGTGTGAGTGACCGTTATTTTGGACGCCGCGCGCCGTGCGTTCCTTTTGGTGGAAGGATGAGCAAGCTGTTGGCGGGCGGACAACATCGAGGACAAAGGAGCGTATCCCTTACAAAAAATCCATAGCATTTGTTAATTGATCAATTAATCATTTGTAGGGTGTGTTTAGTGATAGGCTTCTTGTGACGGAGCGACGAGCGGGTCCTCTGAAAGTAGGTCCTTCCCGCCCATTTTTCCCACGTGCCTAAGGCATATATATCGGCTGGTGTCTTCCTGTTACATTCCAGGAGCCCAGTCGAATATGCCACGACATCGAGGTATAGTTTGGGACTACGGGGATCATAAGGGGCCCCATTCCCAAACAAGTGTCCTAAAACAAAGCTTTAAGAAGCAAAGGTTTTAGCAAAGCAAAGGTAAGTATAGTTAGGCAGAGATTTGAAATACTTACATAGATAAGTTATATCCGAACACCACTGCTCTAAAAGCTTACTAGAATTTACCTATATACATACCTACGCCCATGTATATGCAGTTTGTAATGACAAGGAAAGAACGTTCAAATATTATGCGTCATATCTGTTGTTAGAAAGAGATAAATGAGCAATTCGTGTTACCACCGACTGCCCAGCTACGTGTGGGGGAGAGTATGCCGGCCAGCATACTTGCACCGGTCGACTATCCTCGTTTGAGATGTTGCGTCTAGTATATATAGGTCAATGTTAAGGGGTACGTTCCCGCCCTTTTGTTTGCACGCAGATATATATCGGCTGGTGTATTCCTGTGACCTTCCAGAAACCCAGTCGAATACGCCACGACGTCCGTGGTAAAGTGTGGGACTACGGGGATTGAAAAGGGCCCCCGCCCATACATAGATAATTCTCCTTACCTCTACCCTACATAATAAGCACGTGAATAAATACGGTTATTTATTCATGTGATAAAATAAGTACGCAAAATAATACGTCAAATCTCTCAGCATTTTCCGTTTAGTATATTTCGAGAAAATATTCAGTGACATACGGATAGACAGACTCGCTAGTGACACTATATTTTTTTTTATCATATACGCGGTGTAACACAAGTATTTAATTTTAGAAACTATAGTGATTCATGGAATAGATAAAACTTATCAGGGTAAACCTACAATAACGATAAGAAATCTATTTGTATTGATTAGCGATAACAATATGTAAACATCAGATTATTAATTTTTACTTTCATATACTTATAAATATATATGACGCAGCCAACTGGAGTGCTCGTAGCGATTTCCATACAAACTTAGTTTACTCATAATTTTAACCGACTTCAAAAAAGGAGGAGGTCGTCTGTATTTTTTTGTTACCTTAGAACTTTTGACTGGGTGAACCGATTTTAATATTTTTTTTTTATTTGAAAGCTTATCGTGTCGTCCCATTTAAATTTCATCAAAATCGGACAAGCCGTTCTTGTGTTACACTCCAATATCTGAAAAACATTTTCCAATCTTGATGATATAGTTATTGCCAGTGAATGACAATTAATCCCGTAAGTAGCAAGGGTCACTAAAATGAGTGAAAACATTTTTTTTACCAAAAAATGGCACCGCCTTCAACACTCAAAAGTGTGAAATAACTTGTCGAAGTCGGTATCATGCGCACAATATTGTGATAATAGGTACTTTTGCACTATCATGGTACCGACTTCACCAAATAATTTCACACTTCGAGTGTTGAAGTCGGTTCCATTTTTTGGTAAGAAAAACGTTTTCACTCTTCCATTTTTAGGTTATTTTTTTACGTTTAAGGTGAAGTGAGCGAGCAAAACTGTAATTTTGAAGTGGTCTTTTATAAAAACCGCAGACGTTACAGATATAAAATAAATATATATTATTCTACAGGATACAACTTATAACTTGGCTGTTTTGAAAACACGATTGTAAATATTTCCCCCGATAGAAAAAAAACGTGAAAAAGGCTCTGAAATTTTCCTTAATTACGTTTTGTGCCAATAAAGTAAGTCCAATCAATTAATAAATCATATGTAATTAATATTTCATACCGTTATAATAAAATGCCTGTTTGTTTTTTTGCGTTTTAACAAACCTTATTTTTTTATAAATTTATTTACTCTTTGTCGCTTACGTTATTCCATTATAAGCAACTTGCGTTGTTCTATTTCATTCGCTCGCATGCGATACGAGATCTCTTCGTCCTACGCGCTCAGTCCGGGGGAGAGCGTGATGCTGGGTGGACCTGTGTTGCTTTCATCGGCTAAGATCTTGAACTTCCGCGAGTGGACAGTATTTTTTTGAAATGGATAACAAATGTTTATAACGTGTACCGGAGAATGAGTCTGCACATGAGTCAAGTTCTTAGATAAGAGAGTGCTACTATTACGTTATGTAGTTATTTGTATTTAGTATATACATACCTACCTACGCTAGTCCTACTATCACGCTACGCTAAAAAAATATGTAGGTAGGTACTTAGCTCTCTGTACTTAATATTATGTTACAAAATGCGATTGCGAATATATTTGCTACAAAAAATTTACATAAGTACTTATAAATTATTTTTCCGCTTGTAATAGAGTACCTACCAAGATATAAAGTATCTATAGGTAAGATATATTTTAAGGTACCGTAACCAAAGGGTAAAAACGGGCCTCTTTTACTTAGACTTTATTGTCCGTCTGTCTGTCACTAGGCTGTATCTCATGAACCGTAACAGCTTGCTAAAATTTTCACAGATGCTGTTTTTCTGTTGCCGCTATAATAACAAATACAAAGAAATTAAATAATAAATTCAATACATGAATTTACCAGGTGTGTATTTTCCACATCCCCGACTGGTCTCCATGGTAACTGCCCACGATAACCAAAGCACTTGGGAATGGAGTTCCTATACCAAAGTGGATTAGAACCTTGGTACGATTCTGACCGTACCACTTTTTTATGGCAGTAGGGTGAATCTGATTTAGCGACTTCAGTATGGTTCTCTGTTTGTATGGGACATTGTACATCTTTTGGAGTTATGATTTTTTTGTGATAAATGTATTAGGTGTTTTGATATAGGTAAATACTGCGTAACGATGCCATCTGCCAATTGAAGAAAGTTGCTCCGATTTGTCTGAAGTCAAATATAGGTTGTTCTGGACGTCCTTATACCAGATTTGTTTTTTTTTCGATGACGTTTGCCAAGTGGAGAAAGTTACACCGGTTTGGCTGAAAATCGATATCTAGGTGGTTCTCGACGTCGCTATTGCGAAATTTGAATTTATTTTTTGATGACGTCTGCCAAGTGAAAAAAATATTCCAATTTGGATGAAGATAGATATCTAGGTTGTTCTGGACGTCCTTAATCTGAATTTGGAATTATTTTTTTCGATGACGTCTGCCAAGTGGATAAAGTTACTCCGATTTGGCTGAAAATCGATATCTAGATTGTTCCCGACGTCGTTATTCCAAATTTTGAATTTATTATCCGACGACGTCTGCCAAGTGAAAAAAATAACTCCGATCTGGAGGAAATTTAGGTTGTTCTGGACGTCCTTATTCCGAAATAGCTATCTGCACACTACCTGATATACTAGCATTTGTCCGATTTTTTTTAAATAGTACAGAGCTCGCAAAATTCCTTTATAAGGTGGGCGTAGTCATGAACCGGTCACCCATAGCTGATCACTTGCGTCAATATTGTAAGAGTTATCAAATTGAATCTGGTTTATCATACCTAAATAGTATATTCAAATAATAAAAAAAATTAAAATTTTAGATTTTTTTGCCACATTTCTTCCTTATTGTCTCTATCTATGGCTATCATTTTACTATTACGAATGCTAATGACAGGTGAAGTTCAATCCATACACCTATTTGATGATGTACTTAGTTCTTTTGAAGTAAATTTTACGTATTTTTTAAATTTACCGAGTATAATTTAGAATTATAGAATAGAATAAAATAATTATTTATTGCTACAAATAAAGAAAACAAATTAGATACAACTTCTTACAAACAATATACAAATTATAGCAATAGGAATACACTCAGTTTGAGTCACGGCCACACTTTAGTAGCTTGACGGCAATAAGTTTGTGAAAAACTTGGCTACCGCGTTTACTACTGGGACGCATTAGGTGCCGGCTAGGACACGCGTGATATTTGCTAGAAAGATGCTTATTTCCATTATTTCCTTCAAACGCACTTTAAATTTACACTGACTACATGGTCAACTATTGGCACACAATGCCATAGATTAGCTACTAACAATGTCCCAATAGTAATCGAATCTGAAGGCTGTCACTACGACAGCCTATATAAGTTTGAACCAATCTTAGCTTCAGATTCATTTACTATTGGGACATTGTTAGTAGCTAATCTATGGCATTGTGTGCCTATAGTTGACCATGTAGTTTTTACTTGTTTAATTTATACTTGATTTTACTATTTTCTCCAAATGCACGTTGCTCAAAACAAATTGAACATTTATATTAATATTTCCAGTAGTTGACCAGTGGTTTAGGATAGGTTCTTGGTATTGACTATATGATATAATATACAACTAGATACTTATGTTTTAGACATCTAACTACAGATTATTTTTAGGTTATTCAGACCTGTATCCTCTAGCTGGTATTTACGCCTTCACACGTATTCACTCGTTATTCCACTTTGGTCTATTACCATATATCAGTACTAAACATAAAACTAAAATACATAATAAACTATGAATGAAACTCTGTATAGGTTTTGTTTAGTATGAATCCTATGTAGCCAAAATATCCCAACCCAACACCGACATATACACTTTAAAAAAAAATATATTTAATAATATGTGAATATATTATATATAATGAAGTAATAATATATCAACAATACTGTGGGGAGTGGTGTAGAATCTATAACTGAATATGTTTCACTCATGTTTCGAACTTACACTTCATGTTCGAACCATGGACCATGGATGAATAATGCAAAATTTCAGTATTAAGAATTTAAAAACGTGAACTTTTAGTATATATCTCAGAGTATTAATTTTTAACACCTATAAACAAAATATATTTTATAATGATGTGAAATCTTAGTGAGGGCCTTCTAGCCTCTGCTCCAACCAGGGCGATCCCAAGCCGCGCCAGGTGGATCCCCCGTCTACACAGGGAAAGCCCAGCGGACCGATCGGCAGACACTGGCAGCGGCAGCCGGTAGTTCCCTCACTATCATTTTATGTTTTTAAGTTCTAAGTTTGTAAATTTGTAATGTGTCCATAAAGTGTTATCTATCTATCTATCACTCTCTCTCTTTCTCTTTGTTATGTAGTTGAGGCTTCTTTTAATCATGTGAGTTCGTGGTATTCGCTCGCTCATTGTGGTGTCTTTCTTGTGTGTTCAGAGGCTTCATTTTGGGTCGTACGCCATTTCATTGTGTCGAGGGATCAAAGGGTGCGGACCTAGGCCCGGCCTCCGCTCCGACCAGGGCAATCCAAAGCCGTGCCGGGTGGATCCTCCGCCTACACGGTGAAAGCCTAGTGGACCGATTGGCGTCACTGGCAACGGCAGCCGGCGGCTCCCGCACTATCGATGGATACTTTTCGATAGGATCGATGTGTGTTTTGAATGAGAGGCATCTATCTATGATCACACCCAGGTATGTGACGCTTGGTTTCCAGGGAATGTCAGTTCCTAGTAGGTGTGGGGGTTCTGACAGCTTCGCTCTTCCTGTCAACATGGCCTAGGTTTTTTGCATGTTGATAGATAGACGCCATTTATCCAACCATTCTGGCAGGGCTTTTAAGGTGGGCTGTAGGCGTTTTACGTCGAAGGCGGGTTTATAGGAGAAATCGTTGTATGTTGCATTATCTGCGTATAGTGCAAGCTGCACCTACCCGATGACTGGTATATCATTAGTATACCAGGCGTAGCATATCGGAGAGATGCAGCTGCCTTGTGAGACTCCCGCTTTGACTGGCTTCTTTGATGACAGGACGTTTTCTACCGCCACCGTAATTGTTCTGTCTCGAAGAAAAGACGCGATGACTTCCACTGTCTTCTTTTGGATGGCTGAATCCGACAGATTGTTTAGCAGCCGCTCATGCCATATCCTGTAGAACACCTTCTCCATATCTAACAGGATCACCGCTTCGACTTCTTTTTTGTTGTGGGTCATGGACATCTCGTTTACCACCCTCGTGACCTGCAGCATTGTGGACTGTTGGTTTATGCAGGGATTTGGCTGGAACTGTATTTTCAAATGCTCTGCGAATATCCCTGCTAAGGACAGCCTTAGCTTCAAACTTGAGAAGACCATCACTGCCTATAAGCGGTCTAATTGGTTGAGGGGCTTTAGATAGCTTTCTGCATAGGCAGAAAGATCAGAACAGAGGGCATGTGTACGCTAGCGGCTTCAACAATTCCTTCCCAGGACTCTCCCACGTGATCCTGTAGGGCTTGTCTGCTCAATCGGTGACTTTAGCTTCTTTTTAAGCACCGGGCATCTGGTATCTTGCCATAGCTTTCTTGTTTCCCTTTTTTCACATATCATGTCCCTGATCCACGCCGGGAGGGGGTCGAGAAGTGCTCTAGGCGCGGCCTCCAGGGAAACTTGAATCGGTGCGGTGAGGTTCGCGCATTCTCTGTCAACGTCGGTAGCCGTCATGATTGGGCCAGTCGTGGTGTTTTTCTGCGCTTCTTTCATGAAGGGCTCCCAACAGATTTTCCGCCTCTCCATGTTGGCAGCTTCTCTACTAGGGAGTTCTTCCAGCGTCAGTAAAATGGGCCTGTGGTCCGACGGTGAGATCCATGAGCTTTGTTTGTGCAGGCATCGTTCTAAATTTTACTTTTGCTACTAGGTTTGAAGTTCTATAATTGCAAAGACCAATCACCATGTAATTATATATAATATTAAATGACAGATTGATGAAATTCAGCCATAGGTTAGTATACTAAAACAAAATTATTCCCTATAAAACATAAACAGGTAAGGTTTAGCAACCCTGTAGTTATATTAAACAACCATTATCAAGTCAATTGTAGTCCATTTTAAATAAACAACTGCTCAACTCCACGAACGTGAATGAATGTACTTATCCGTATATATTATATGTATATATTAATATATGCATATATGTATATTATATTAATAAAATAAAGAAATAACCAGTACTTGACAATACAGTCAACTATAGGCACTCAACATTACAAGCGTTCCAGTAGTAGACGAGTCGCTAATATATATTCAAAAAGTTTTGTTCAATTTAGGTACATAATAATGTCTGCCTCATTAGTCATTACACTGCTACACTATACACATAAACTAAACTAACCCGCCTGGCTAGCGTGGTCCCTCAAATAGAAAATCTGTCGCCAAGCACCTTTCGGTGTGTTTCGGCAGCTGTCCTTGAGGGCCAGTAATTCTAGGTTAAGATTGTAAACACCTTCGACTACATCATCACTAACCACCAGGTGTGAGTGTAATCAAATACATACCTATCAGCATTAAAAAAAAGTACTGCTGAACTATTGACCTGTTGACTGTCTGTTGGTTTGAGATTTGGTTGGGACGTCCACCCTATATAGTATAGGTATGTATTGTCGAAGTAGATTATGGTACGCAACGCGTCGTTCGTACCTTGTAGCGTGCCGTGTATCGAAAGGGCAATGCCCCCACATGCCGCCGCCGCCGGCCGCGCTGCGGGGAGCGCAGAATGTTTCCCCGCGACCGCGCACCTTTGCTCGGGACGAGGTAGCAAAACTCATGGCGTTTTTCAGTAATGACTTCCTCTTAAAGCTTTTCCCTTTTCGACCACTATCCTACCATGATGCAGGATAGAGGTAAATTGTAGCCTATCAGCTATATAAAAAGTCTAATTAAATGGTCCACATAGCTACATAATATAATACGCATAAAATGAATTATGCTTATTAAATGATTATAAAGATAAGATTGCGCAAAGATTACATTAAAATATTCTTGATGACGTCATTTAAGATTATCGGAAATTTAGAAACGTAATGGGTTTTTTTTATTGACTCACACTTTTCTATTGTGGGATGTGAGTGCAAACGAGCAGGCGGCTCACCTAGTCGTAAGTGATCACCGTCGCCCGCAGACAGCAGCTACGCCAGGGGTGTCAAGGATGCTTTGCTGGCCTTTGATGAGGGAATATGCTCTCTTCTTGAAAGCTCTTACGATAGTACTGATGGCGCGAAGCGGTAGTAAGCGGGGATAAACGCTCATAAGCTGGATCGTATTGGTTCGGATTACCGTTATTATACAACCTATGAAAGCGAAAGATAGGCCTCGTCCTTCAAGGCTGCTGCGACGACCAGCACAGACTTCCTCTCTGATGTAGACACACCCCCGCACTCGGCAAAAAGGAATGCTCCAGTTACAACCCCGGGTAAGGATAGAAGTATCAACCGGAGAGCATATCTATGTTTCGGTCAATAAGATCAAGGGGCCAACTCCCATCTCTTAATTCAGTCTTATTTTAACATTACATCTACAATTTTAATCCGCACCACCACATATCACTATAGTATACTTACATTAGAACTTCAACGTGAGAGCGGGATGCATGCATTGAATCAAGTCATTTGTGCGACAGAGGTAGCACTATATGAACATTATTGTTTCGTGACGGCCACGGTACCAACCTTAGTATCAATAATTTAAACTTGAAACAATGACGTTTGCTTTCCATAATAGTTTATAAAAGGTGGGAGTTGGGCTGCAAGACCGGCTTAGCAGGTTTCCAGGTCGTATTGACATCGCTTAGGTCAGAACGGAGACCCCAGTAGCAACTCTACGGTAGCGTGATGAAGACTGATTTACGCCCTCGTTTGCCCCGAACAGCATCAAATTCATGAGGGAGCAGGTTTGCTCCCTCCAGAATTTGAAGGTTGAGGGAATGACCGAGCATCCCTGGTCTTTCCCGAGCCCCTCCCTTCGGGAGGGGCGTGCACGCCCCGCTGTAAAGGCGGGCGGTCGTCGGCGAGGGACTGGACGTAAAGGCTCTGCCAGTCTCCCAGTCCTTCTCCAAACAGACGATGCCGGAATGCCGCTGGGTTGTTTAGTGGGTATGCGTAATGCATTTTTCTCAGCGTCAAAAAAAAAAGGGGCAGATAAGTTTATCAATCAAAATGATATCTGATATTATGTGATTGCAACATTTTTATCAATAAGGGGATTCAGATGAACTGATAAGATCGCCGTGGAGTAGTGGCCTAGAGCTGCACCCCCCTATAACTTTATTTTCCTCCTTGTGGCAGTAAGAAGTATATATTTTACAGCATTCTGATTCTAAATAAATAAATATCTCTCTATATATATAATAATCAGTTGCTGTTCGATTGTCTCGCTAAAACTCGAGAACGAGTGCCAATTTGGCTAACTTTGATTTGGAAAAGAAATGTCTGTCGTAGTCCAGGGAGTTTAAACGATGAGAAAAGATAGTAAAATCAACAAAAAAGTACACCGAGTCATCTAGTTTATAAAATACTTTTGTCCATTTAAATCTTATGCACGTTTTTTATTGTTTAATATATTATGATTTATTTATTTGAAATTTTAAATAAGATGAAACATGCACCTAATAAATAAATGATTTTATTTTTCTTTCGTTTAATGATTTTCATAAATAACAATTTAACAATACTTATATTTGGACATGAACATCGATGAAATACTTTGACCAATTAAAATAATAAATATCTAAAATCCATGTTAATCTAAATATAATATATATAAGAGTAAGTTAATCTAAAATCCATCCAGCAGGGTCTGTAATGAACTTTTACTTATTTATAACCATCTTTGTCTTCACTACAGAAAACAATAAAGTATTGAGTATAAATTTTATTTACTTATTTTGTTTTCTTAATCACCAACTTAAAATTACGTATTAATATTGAAAAAATCCTTAAATTTACAGCCAAAACCGGACTAACATTTTATAGAGATAAGAAATGACATTAACGTATTAATAATAAAAGTTAAATACGAGTAATCAATACTTAAAATGAAGTTTACACTATACGACAATAAATAGGATATGTAATCAATACATTTGTGTGAAGGTGTGTATGAGAATGTGTGCGAGTGTAAAAGCACAGTAGAACCATAAAATCAAAACTTGAGGACTGTAAGGGCTTTTTTTTCTAGCCCCCGAGGGTTGCCAGGTTAGACTTGAACCTCCTCATGTCATCCGGTGGGTGTCTTAAGAGGCGACTAAAGGAAAAATACTGGAGTGTGGGCAGCAGTGCCTTCTTAAGAACTGCCAACTTACACTGCGATCCCCTAGACGCCTGCCAAGCGTGGGGATTATGGCAAATACCTCCTTTATAGTGGAGGCTGTGTTGAGCAGTGAACGGCTGTTACAGTGAGGGCTATAAGCCGGGAACTGTACGCCATCAAGCTGACCTAAAAAAAAACCCACGTATATTGTTAGTCATTCCACATATCGTTCACTATCAGGTCGCGGTCTAAAGTATCTAATCGACTATAATCTCGCCCGATTTAATATTGAGGAAAAATCGCCACAAACTCAGTGTTATCATAACTAAGTGGCATCCAGTTGCTTTTAAGAAAAATAATATAAACTTATAAAAATGTGTTGCGCCGCGTTCATTGGGAAATATGTACTATTTATATCCAATTTGGCCTTTTCGGTTAGTATAACTTATTCTATTTATTAGTGTAAATACCTGTGTGTATGTTGTTACAATAAGTGTAATTTTGTGTATGTTGCTACTCAGTTCCGGAAAGGCTGAACAGGTTTTGGTGAAATTTGGTACGTAGGAATTCTAAGTTCTGAATTAGGACATGGGGTACTTTTTATGCCTAATAACTAAATAGTTAGCGAAACAGTGCGACATATGGTTTTCAAGCTGGTAATTCAGTAAAATATATATAAAAAAAAACCCGTGTATTTGTCATTATTTTTGTCCCGACGACGTTTCAAACACTTTGCAGTGATCGTGCACGGGGTGCCTCACCCCGTGACCGGACGTCAGGCCGAAAATAATGACAAATATACGCGATTTAAACCGTTTAAAGTTGTTTAATTACTATATGAACGTTTGTTTGAGTTAATAACTGAGTTCCTGTGAAATGTGCTTGTGATGTAATGGGAGCAGCTTGTCACTTGTGTCGAAATGCATCTGCTATGGGCAAAGGAGACCAATGTTGAAAAACGAGGGGTTTTTTTTAACACTCAGTAATTAATTATATAGATTAGGGTTATCTGAAAAGTGAAATGTATAAAATCGGGTTAGTGTTGCATTATCAACTGCAAATCCTCCTCAGATTCAATTAACAAGTATAGTTCCTAAATATGGGATTGCTGATCATAAGTTTTGTATTTGTTATTATAGTGGCAACAGAAAAACAGCATCTGTGAAAATTTTAGCAAGCTGTTACGGTTCATGATATACAGCCTAGTGACGGACAGACGGACAATAAAGTCTAAGTAAAAGAGGCCCGTTTTTACCCTTTGGTTACGGTACCTTAAAATATATCTTACCTATAGATACTTTCTATCTTGGTAGGTACTCTATTACAAGCGGAAAAATAATTTATAAGTACTTATGTAAATTTTTTGTAGCAAATATATTCGCAATCGCATTTTGTAACATAATATTAAGTACAGAGAGCTACCTACATATTTTTTTAGCGTAGCGTGATAGTAGGACTAGCGTAGGTAGGTATGTATATACTAAATACAAATAACTACTTAACGTAATAGTAGCACTCTCTTATCTAAGAACTTGACTCATGTGCAGACTCGTTCTCCGGTACATCACAGTACGTTATAAACATTTGTTATCCATTTCAAAAAAATACTGTCCACTCGCGGAAGTTCAAGATCTTAGCCGATGAAAGCAACACAGGTCCACCCAGCATCACGTTCTCCCCCGGACTGAGCGCGTAGGACGAAGAGATCTCGTATCGCATGCGAGCGAATGAAATAGAACAACGCAAGTTGCTTATAATGGAATAACGTAAGCGACAAAGAGTAAATAAATTTATAAAAAAATAAGGTTTGTTAAAACGCAAAAAAACAAACAGGCATTTTATTATAACGGTACGAAATATTAATTACATATGATTTATTAATTGATTGGACTTACTTTATTGGCACAAAACGTAATTAAAGAAAATTTCAGAGCCTTATTCACGATTTTTTTCTATCGGGGGAAATATTTACAATCGTGTTTTCAAAACAGCCAAGTTATAAGTTGTATCCTGTAGAATAATATATATTTATTTTATATCTGTAACGTCTGCGGTTTTTATAAAAGACCACTTCAAAATTACAGTTTTGCTCGCTCACTTCACCTTAATAAAATATCTTTAGCTATGTTTTTCGATTCTGTCGTCTAATATCATGTTGTTGCAAAACACGATTGAATGAAATTTTCTCGATAGAAATAAATATCCAATTATACTCTTTTTTTCTATGGCTACATAACACTTTCATGAGTTAATCAATGGAACTTACTTGAAAACATAGCCAGTAAAGCTATAGCTCTTCGCACATTTCAGTTTTTTTATTTCAATTTGTAGTTTTTTAAATAATTAAATTGTGTTTTGTATTTAGTTTATTTTGTTCCGAATTAACGAATAAATATGTATTATTCGTGCTTCCGAGCATAATATAATACTAATATTATAAATGCGAAAGTAACTCTGTCTGTCTTGCTTTCACGCCTAAACTACTGGACCAATTTGGATGAAATTTGACATGTAAATAGTTTGAGATACGGGGAAGGACATAGGATAGTTTTTATCCAATTGCGCAAAAAGAGATGAATGGTTTTGCGCAATAACCTACATACGCGCGGGTGGGGTCGCGGTCGGAAAGCTAGTTATATATAAAATAATTATAAATCGTATGCAACGACGCGCCAATCCGCTCTGAACGACGCACATTTTAGCTAAAAAACTGCAGGTATATGAGACCTCGAACTTCGAACGAGGAAATCCGCCGAAGAATCCAAATCACTCGATTTGGTCCTAATCACCTGAGCTATGCTATGCTATATAATTTGATACCTGTGGAGGTAGCTTTACGTCCACAGGTATCAAGTTTATGTGTGACTCGTTTTCTTCTCAAAATAAACAAGTATAAATTAATTAAACAACTAAAAAACCCGAATGCAAATTAAGTATTTATTATCGTTAAACGTTTTATCGTTCCATCGAAATTAAAATTGCAAGTTATATATATATATATGTATTGAAGCAGTGATGGCTCAGTGGCGTTGGCTATGGACTGCCGCGCAGCAGGTCAATGGTTCGAATCCTGCCGCGGGCTTGAGCTTCACCGCATGCTGGAAGGGCATTTTGCGAACGCCCACCTGTCTAGCGACCACCCTCAATTAGAAAATCTGTCGCCAAGCACCTAACGGTGTGTTCCGGCAGCTGTCCTTGAGAGTCAGAAATTCTAGGTTAAGCCTGTTAACACCTTCTACCACATCATCACTTACCATCAGGTGAAATTGTGGTCAAAGGCCTTGTTTTTTAAGCCCTTCATTTTGATATCCCATTCGATGGGTTAGGAAGAAAAAAAAAATATCCCACAATATATGGTCTCTAGATTCCGCCAGCTCTTTTTAATTTTTTTTATGTACCCAGTCTCACTTGCGCTTTCAAGATATATCTAAGGATATATCATACATTAAAATCGGTTAAGCCGTTTAGAAGTAATGGTGGAATAAAGAAACTCACAAACATACAGACATACAAGGTCAAGCGTCTAGTTAATGTGACCGGGTTGTACATATCATTTTTTAAATATTTTTATGTTGGCAATAACACATGCTCTGCTGATTACATTAGAAAATTACAAATTAAAAATACTAAAATGATAGGGTTGCGTCATCATTAAACAAGTTTAAAGCTAATTGCAAAATTAGTATTGTTTGTAGTACAACGTAAGTTGAACTATAGATGTCGCTCCATCCCAATGCGATGGTTAAAGAACGACATGAGAAAATTGAGTTATAACTCATTGTCATGTTAGCTCAATTGGTTAGAGCATACCCCGTCTGAAGGTGGATGGACGCGGGTTCGAATCCCGCACATGACTTAAATTTTTCCTCTCGTAAGTTTGTAATGTAATCCGCAGAGCATGCGTTATTGCAAGCATTAAAATATAAAAAATCAACATCACTATTAATCGGTTGGTATTGTTTTCGAAATTACCCACAGTACCACTGGGGGTATGATCGGTGTACGGTGGGTCAGAAGCGAAAATCACTGACATAACTTTAAGAATTTACAACTTGAAGTGGCAATGGGCAGGCCGCATTACTCGACGAACCGATGGGAAAGGAAAGTTCTTCAGTGGCTACCCTATTGCACCGGAAAACGTCGAGATAGGCATCCCACTAGGTGGTCTGACGACATCGTGAGAGTCACGGGTAGTCAATGCTTACAAGCCGTTCATTATGGCCTTCTATGGGGGAGGTACCTATTTGTTCATGGTCGTCTTCTGGCTGATGATCACGATATGGACTCCACCAGCGCGCGTGGATGACTCTAATTCGCCACGTTCGATGCGGCGCTGATAAGGTCATCAGCATTCTGTCCAAGACCGGTTCGTATAATTGCAGCGCGAACGGCAGGTGCGGCGCGTTTAGACAGTTTTTCTCAAGAGAAGACACATGAATAGTCTTCATAACCCATTTTATCTGTTTCCAGCTCCTCGGCCTAGCAGTGCTAGGTCTAGGGATAGCGGGGCTAGTCGCGTTGAGGGACATCCAGGAGATTCTGCCAGTGAACATAATCCCCATCAGCCTCATCGTCCTGGGTGCGGTGGTGTTCTTCATCGGTTTCCTTGCCTGCTGTGGCGCTATCAGGGAGTCTAGGTGTATGCTCATATGCGTGAGTAGTTTTTTTCATATGTCAAACATTCCCTGGGTAAGCCTGGGCCAGGTTTATTCCAAGCCAAAGACACACGTAAAAAGACTGGCGCAGACGGGTAGTCCTGCCCGATGAAAAGAGACCTGTCTTTATTTCCATCATTATTTTTACACCAATATTAATGGTTAGGTTTATTCCACGTGGGGTGCCGGGTTAGAATTGCACCTCCCCATATCTTCCCGTGGGTGTCGTAAGAGGCGACTAAGGTAAAAATACTGGAATTTGGCCTTCTAAAGAACTTGCATCTTACACTGCGATCCCCAAGACGCCTGCCAAGCGGGGGGATTATTGCAAATACCCCCTAAATAGGGATCCGGCTGATATAGTACGGTACAGTTATTACTAACATTATCACAAGTTCAACCTCGAAATAGTAGTGTGCAACTACTACAGTGTTTAGTCGTGAAGGGCACTGTAGCAAGCAAACGAGACATAAGAACTAACCTCTCAAAGCGACGAGCGCAGTGCGTGTCAAACAGGACGAGAGAGTGACTGCAACAGTATTGGACAGGCGTAGCTTACCATCTGGCTGGACGCTTACCAACACACGGGCTACTTGACTTCTCTTGGTCTCATTGAGTACAATACGCATATACTAAGGTTTATTAAATTAAGGGCCTGTTTCAGAATGTTCGAGTAAGTTCCGGTTTTACTACCCAGAACATATTTAATAAATAAAACCCTATCTTTGCGTTTCAGTTATATCGATTTTAATTAATTCAATTTGTTTGTATTAATAATAGCTTTCAAAATTAATAGACTAATAAGCGCCCGTTTCAGAATGTCCTAATAAAGTTTCGGGTTGCTATGCAACACATAAAATAACTGAATGATAAAAATGACAGTTAACATGGAGCGCGTTTCAAGCTTTAACCGATGGATAGGCTAAATCGATGACTGTGAAACGCAAAGATAGTGTTTTCTTTAATAAATAGGTTCTGGGTAGTATAACCGGAACTTACTCGAACATTCTGAAACAGGCCCTAAATGTATGTATTTAAAGAATAAATACATTCCAGTATGCATTAAGCGCTTTAGTTTTAACCTCCAATTCAATTAATTTGTATACCAACGTACGGTTGCCTGGAAGAGATTGCTGCCTAGCAATAAGGCTGCCGATTGTACTATTTCTAAGATACATTATTTTGTAACTAGTACTAATTACCACAAAGTGCAATAATGTGTTATCTATTTATCAGTGGGAAGACGTCCACTGCTGAACAAAGGCCTCTGCCATCATTAAGAACATAATCTTTTTTTACAGTATTCAATAATAGTGGCTTTGCTTATCGCCATCTTCGTGTACATAACAGTGGTCATATTCAGAAACCTGAACAAATTGGAGGAGCAGGTCGACGAGTGGATAGTGAACGCTTTCAATAATAACAATTTGAGACCAGCGTTCAATGTTATGGAAGCATCTGTGAGTACATATTTCTTATTTTATTACCGACACCTTTTGTGTGTGTGTGTGTGTGTGTGTGTTACCTCATAACTCTTTATAGGGTGTACCAATTTTGATGTTTTTTTTTATATTTGAAAGCTGGAGCTTGTCATGTGATCCTATTTAAATTTGAGTGAGATCTAATGAGTAGTATATGAGTTATCATTAATAATGCGTATTTTATGTCTGACGTCTTTTTTTTGTTTATTATTTATATCTGATAGGTTAGCCTTTGACCACTATCTCACCTGATGGCAAGTGATGATGTGGTCGAAAATGTTGTTAACGCTAACCTAGAATCACTGGCTCTCAATGACAGTTGTCGGAACACACCGTTAGGTGCTTGAAGACCAATTTTCTACTTGAGAGTGGTAGCTAGCCAGGCGATCATTCGCAAAATGCTCTTCCACTATGCGGTGAAGCTCAAGCCGGCGGTAGGGATCAAACCAGGGAGCAGCGGCACGGCAGTCCTTAGCTATTAGCTAAGGACTGCCGGACTCGGTCATCACTGCTTAAAATTTTTCTATTGGTATCATAAAAAACTTCCGAGATTCAGAGAGTATTCTAATTAATTTTTCATCACACTTGCACGTAAACAGTATCTAAACAAACAGGTTAACTTAAAACCCTCGAGCTTTTTTTTGTTATGAAACTCAAGGTCGGTAAGTAATTTTCTTTTAATTTATATCACAGCAAACAGGTCATGCAAGTACAAGCAAGGAGTTTACACGCAATTGAAAAATCATCTTACCTCCCAACTCATTAGAGAATAGATCTATTCTCAGCTCAGTCTGAATTGAAAAAATATAAAAAAAAAAAATTTGAAGCAAAACAAAACAAAATTTGTGTTATTTCGTTAAAAATAATAATAAATAATTATAAAAATTAAATTTTTATATATTTCAAAATTAAGGGGGTCAAAATGCGGGCCCCATAATTTTGAGCGAAAATTGACCTGAGCGTGGAGGTTTAAAATGTTATCTAAACAGGAATTTCATTGCAATCTCGCTACATGTTACTTAAATACTCAACGAATGTTCATAATTAACGATTTTAATAGTTTTTAAGCTATTGCATAGCTTTTATCCCGGGCCTTGAGCGTGGAGACCGAATCCAGAAATTCCGTAACGAAAATAACCTAACACCCCCCACTCCGACCGGCACAGTGGTGATACTATATTTGATCAGCGCCTCTACAGTGAGTAAAAGGAACTAAATTTTGGCAGAAAAAAAGGTTTTGACAACTAACGTGTCAAAATTTATAATTGCATAAGTTGATAAAAAATGCTATGTAATGTTATAGCTTTACCGCGGCAGTCTCCGAGTGCCACACGTCTTTTTTTGTATCAAAACATCGAAATTTATTTAGTTTTTTTACACCCGTCATGGCTGTATACCTACGTAAGTATTTACCCTTAACGTTTCTGAACGAAACATTTGTATAATCTGTGGTGTGAACAAAAAGCCCGCCATCCTCTTAAAAAAGTACATGTACTTCGTAATAATAGTAATTGTGCTGACTCGTGTATTAGTACTATAATTCATAATTATGTTCTCGCAAATGTGATGAAAAACATTATATGTTTCACGGGCGGTAATTGAATTACGAACCTCGACTCAGAAAGCCCTCAGTTTTCGACTTCTACTAGAGCCTCGATCTTAATTCCTTACTTACCGCCCTTAATACACAATGTACTATTTATTTATCAATGTAATTTTCAGTTCCGCTGCTGCGGCACCACCGGTGCGGACTCTTACGAGGCTCTCAACCTGACCCTCTCGCCCACCTGCTGCCCCAACCCGTTGGCTGAGATCAACACCTGTACTGCAGCGGCCGCCTTCAGGGGGTGCGGAGACATGGTCGGGAGTTGGTTAGAGACCTTCTCCAGTGCCATTGGAATCGTTCTACTCGTCATTATCGTCGTGCAGGTTAGTATTTTTAACCGACTTCCCAAATAGGAGGTTTTCAATTCGACGCGCTTTTTTGTAGAGCAGATAACTAGCTGAGACATATTTTTTACCAAATATAATTTATTAACAAACATGCCTATGATAACTTGCCTATCGATAAGTTTTCATAGCTATTTTTAATGGAATACATTTTAATACATTTTATTTCATGTGTGATTTTTTGCATGCAAGCTTATATGATTGGTTTTGTAATTAAAATATCTTACTTATGATATCAATTTCGATTAGTTAAACAAATCAATGTATTTAATTATATTGATTTACCTGTTCACATCTGCTTGCCAGGCAAGCCTAAATAGGCATATTTTGTGTGTTAAAAATTTATCAGTATATTATACATATATATATATATATATATCAGTTGAGATGCAATTCAAAAAAGGCATGAAAGAAACTTGATCAAAATTAATTCTATTAAAAACAGCTATGAACACTTTGGGATAGGCAAGTTATCATAGGCAGTTAATGAATTATATTCGATAAAAAATATGTCTCACCGAGTTATAAGATGGGTGAAGTCAACCTACCATGTCCCCTCTACTATTATGTTTGTTACCTCACAACTTCCTACTGGGTGAACCGATTTGGACGATTATTTTTTTATTTGATAACTGGTGCTTTCCGTGTGGTCCCATTTAAATTTCATCAAAATCTTTCTTTTGAGTTACACTCAAATAACTGGAAGGTATTTTCCTATTTGATGTTATAGTCATGGACAGTAAATGACAATCGATCCCGTAAGTAGTAAAGGAGGTTTGTCATAACATAAACCCCACATTTGGCAAGCATCAGGGATCGCAGTGTAAAATAGTTCTCAGAAGGCACTGCTGTGCACCTTCCTATGTATTATTCTTAGTCGCCTCTAAGGACTTAGGAAGAGATGAGGGGGGTGCAATTTTAGCCTGGCACCCCACGAGGCAAAGGGTGTTTTATTATGTTATTGTGACGGAACAGGCTCGAGACCTACCTGATGTTAAGCGGACTAACCTCTGCCTATAACAGATGCATTTCGTCACAAGTCACGAATTGCACTGCGCCCGTCGCCTTGAGAAATGTTTAGTCTCATGTGCCTGTAATTTCACTGGCTTACTCAAGGATTGCCGGAACACACCTTTAGGTGCTTGGCGACAGATTTTCTACTTGAGGGTGGTCGCTAGCTAGGCGGGCATTAACAAAATGCCCTTACACCATGCGGTGAAGCTCAAGCCCGCGGCGGGATTCGTACCATGGACCTGCTGTGCGGCAGTCCATAGCCAAAGCCACTGAGCCATCACTGCTTCAAAATATACTGATATGGGTAGAATGATGATAGTAAAAATCACTTTTTTCTCCTTTTCCCTCCTGATGTATGACATTTATTTGTCTACCACTCGACTCTGTTTTATTACTAATACATAAATAAATCTTTTTCTTGTTACAGGGGGTTGCACTAATATTTGCATCATTCTTGTCTTACTCCATATCAAGCAAAAGAAAGAGAACAGTTTGAATCTCTAGCTATAAATATATTAATTTTATTTCTAATCATACACTTCATGAAAATAAATTTTGAATAATCAATTTTTTTTTATTTACACCCTTCACACATTTCAAACAATTGACTGCCTATTTCTGAATCTCTTTTTAATTACATCAAACTAAAAGAAACGGCAAAATGTAAGTTTTAAATTTAATTTAAGTTTAAACCTTACTGTTCTACTGAAGCAGCATGATTGAAATCTTCCATTTTGGATTTCTGACAGGTGTCATTCAACTGCACTCAACATTCCCTATGACATTTTTTTAAAGGGCTTATTATGGACATGCAGCATCAATATAACAGGACATGATATTTTTGGGCCAGGACTGACGGCCAAAACAGTTTGGTGACAGGAGTGACAGCCAAAAGGTATTTAAAGCCCAAAAGATCCCATAAAATCAAAACCCATCATGAAATGTTTGCAGCACTAAGTACATATTTGTTTGGAAGCGCTCGTAGCCAAGTTTGCTTAGCCATTCTGAATCGATCAGCAAAGTTAAGCAACGTCCGCCGCGGTCATGACTTGGATGGGTGACCGCTGGTGACATTACTACTGAGCGCTTCCGTGCTTCGGAGGGCACGTTAAGCCGTCGGTCCCGGTTGTTGTCTTAGGATAGCATTCGTTACAGCATGGTGGTAGGGCACTTAGCAAATGCCCGCCTGGCTAGCTACCACTCTCAAGTTGAAAATCCTAACGGTGTGTTCCGGCAGCTGTCATTGAGAGCCAGTAACTCTAGGTTAGTCTGAACAAACATCCTCGACCACATCATCGCTTACCATCAGGTGAGATAGTGGTCAAAGACAAACCTATCAGGCATAAAAAAAAAAAAAAATAGCGGACCTTTGCATGAATCTACAACAATCGCACAGAAGACATATGTACCACTACCTTCAATCTTACTTATACACATTATTGTTTCCCAACGACATGTATGTTTACCACGTATGTTATATGATATGTATTTCTCTGTAAGTGAATTTCAAATTCTTTTGAGAAATTAATTATTTAAACCGTAAAAGTGCTGCATTTGAACAATCTGTGGCCTCAAACATAGAGATTTGTGCAAAACCCATTTTGTTCGGCTTACCCTTCCTTACATCTACATTAGTGAGATTGCTAATCTAGTCCTAATCTTTTTGTGATATGGCCTGTCGGTAGTAGACAGGAGCGAAAATTGAGTATCCAGCGTCTACGAGTGCCCTTTTAAGTAAAAGTTTGTATGGCGCCAAGAGTATGCGATAAAATACCAAAGGAGTTTAGATATAAAGAAAACATAAATATTTATAAAAACATACTCAATAATATTTTAATTAAGAAAGCCTATTGATATGTATTGTATATGTGTTTTAAACAACAATAATTTGTGACCCATTTGAAATTGTAATTTTTATATATATATTGACGATTTGATATATATTTATATCAAATCATATATTTATATCAAATCATCAATGTCAATAGAGCTGTCAAGATTTTTGTTTCTATCCCATTGATCAATTAAATTTTCACAGTATGTCATAGAAACAGCCACAATAGTTTTCCAGTTATCAAACATAATATCACAATCAGTGTTGGCGGCTAGGAGTTCATTGAGATGGCGGCGGGCACTGATTAGAGGTGACATGGCTCGCGCCACAGTGCGATGTTTACCTACGTAGAATAGATCGTGCGGCCGACCACGCCTATTCGCCGGGACTCCGGGTTCGTCTGGGATAACCAGGGTGCATACCAAATCATGTAGTTGTAAGCAGTCCACTGAGCCTCTAAGTATTTTATAACAGACAGTTAGCTGATCAAGTATCCTTCTTACCTCCAGCGAATGGTAGCCCAGCTGACCGAGCAAAAACTTGGTCGGGTAAAGGAACGGATAGTACCCATACAGTCTTTTGTATAGTGACCTCAAGAATGCCTTTTGGACCTTTACAAGCATACGCATGTAGGTGACGTGGTGCGGGTTCCAGACACATGCGTTGGATTCGAGCTTGCTTCTAACCAATGTGTTGTATAGAGTTCTAATAACTTGCCGATTTTCAAAAATTCTCGAATTTTTAATACAAAGCCCAGTCGCCGATAAGCTTCATTAGCGATATCTGACACATGGTCAGGAAAGGTCAGTGAGCGATCAAAAGTTACCCCAAGGTCTCTAATACAATTTACCCGGGTTATAGGCAGGTTGTCTAAGTGATAATTAAGATTAAATTGGTCTTTTTTCCGGTCAAAGGTCATAACATTACATTTACTTATATTAAAAATAATTTTATTTGTCATGCTCCAATCCTAAATTTTATTTATATCTTTTTGTAAGCCGAGGCAGGCAGTCAGAAGGAGATTGAATTTCAAGATAAACCTTAAGATCGTCAGCGTACAGGAGACACTTCGCAGTACTACTACATTAGGGAGGTCATGCATCGTGACCAAGAACAGAAGAGGACCAAGCACTGAACCTTGGCTGACTCGTGACCTGGTGCTGTACGGCTTAGATACATAACAGCCATGTCTAATGTATTGAGGAGGCCCGGGGTAAAACCTATAGCTAAAAGCTTGCTCAAAAGCATAACAGGTTTGTGTTTACGGAGAGGTGCTGCTCGTCACCCAACAGCTGTCTTACCTATCTATATATATATTTGTAGGATCATCTGGCTGATACAGGTACAGTATATATTGTCTTTGAACTATATCTTATGAATAGTGTGCATGTAGAGCTTTACATACAAACATAGTTTATTCATAATTTAAATACAATTTTTCAAATTCAATCAAATTTACTATGCATGTCATTGGGCCTAATATCTACACTTCTGTATTGCTAGTTTTCTGTTAATTTATTTTATGTCTTAAAATTATATTTCCCTCTTAGAACGCGCTATTTGTTAAAAATTAAAGAAACCTTACCAGTCTAGAGATAAAAAATTGTATTATTCCTAATTCTTGAAAGTGTCATAGATAGAGCACTTGCCCCTACTGTAGCCCTGAACTAAATGTACCTATATTGCAAAATTAAGGTAAGGTGAAAGTGTTGTAACCATTAGCTACATGTTGATTTGAAATAAATTTGTAGTTTTATAATCATTATAAAATCTTATACAAAATTAAACCATATTGTAGTATTCTAGTATGTATCAAAGTTCTAATATAAGTATAACTGGTAATATGATAATAAGTTATACCCGCCTTTTTATTATCGTATTACCAGTTGTACTAACTCGTAACTACATGTTGTAATTGGCGACACAGAAATGATTTAACGCTTATAGGCTAGCCCTTGTCCGCTATCTCACCTTATGGTAAGTAATGATGTAGTCGAAGATATTGTTCAGGCTAACCTAGAATTACTGGCTCTCAAGTACAGCTGCCGGAACACACCATTAGGTGCTTGGTGACAGCTCTCAAGTTAGGTAATCTGTTAAAACTTTTAAAACTTGAACCACTACAGTACCTTTAAAATTATAGAATTATCAATACAAAATATTAAGTTTACACAAATAAATTTTTGTTTTCTGAATAATGCTATAAAACTTTAACAGAAAGTGGTGGATATGGTAATCTAAAAAATTAAAATATCAGGCTAAGAAGTTTTCTATGGCAAAAATTTGGCTTGTTGATAGAATTGGTATATAGATTTATTTATTATGTGCTATGGGAAGGGTTTGGAGAGATGAAGTATACCCATGGAGGGGTGGGGGTTTATGAAAATCTACAGTTTTTTTTAATAATCAATAAATTTTTTATGTAATACAAATTGTAGAATTAAGTACAAGATAAGTTGCAAATGTCATTTTAGAAATGAAGTAATTATATGACAGCTCGCACACTGCGGGTATGAGGCACTTGTTGGTTTACTCTGTTCTGTATTTATATATGTATAACTAATAAATTTATATAATCATTATTAGTAAAAAAACTATGGGTTACCATAGGCTCCCATCCCTCAGGGGGAATCGTCCCCACACCCCCTAGTATATATCATGTATCCTTTTGATAATTCGATTCTGTTGGGTCTTATCTCTAAGAAAATGTATTTTACGCACCAACCTTTAATTCTGCTGCCATAGTTGTACTTAATTGTATGTAGTTTAGTAACACCCAATCTCAGAGCAATGAACTTTGTCATGCTCTGAATCCCAATTTGCTAGACACATTTCGATCTAGTTTCCGCCATTACTTATCCATTTACTACAGTTCGAAGAAAACTTGACTGTGGTGAGTAAAGTTGACAAAGACAAGCTGGCGTTAAGAAAATAGCCAATGAAATGTTCAATAAATCTACTTAGATACCTGATTTCGGTAATATCTTCTTTCTTAATAATTTTATCCGCCGGGTCGAAGGAACTGGGCGCTTCGTTGTTGCTTAACTCACATACACCAGGTTCTGCTTTTACAATCACTATTTCAGTCTCCATTTTGCTATTACTTCAAAAACAGACACATTTTAATCATAAGTCCGGCGAAATTCAGACAAATTTAATTCTGCTGCCATAGTAGTACTAAATTGTATGTAGTGTAGTGACACCCAATCTCAGAGCAATGAACTTTGTCATGCTCTGAATCCCAATTTGCTAGACTCATTTCGATCTAGTTTCCGCCATTACTTATCCATTTACTACAGTTCGAAGAAAACTTGACTGTGGTGAGTAAAGTTGACAAAGACAAGCTGGCGTTAAGAAAATAGCCAATGAAATGTTCAATAAATCTACTTAGATACCTGATTTCGGTAATATCTTCTTTCTTAATAATTTTATCCGCCGGGTCGAAGGAACTGGGCGCTTCGTCGTTGCTTAACTCACATACACCAGGTTCTGCTTTTACAATCACTATTTCAGTCTCCATTTTGCTATTACTTCAAAAACAGACACATTTTAATTATAAATCCGGCGAAATTCAGACAAATTTGGCGAAAATTCACCAAGATCAACAAATCTTCACACCGATCACCATTAGGGATATTCCGATCCGATACTAGTATATAAATACAATACGAGTAAATACTCCATACTTTTCTTCCAATACCATGTACATTTATTTAGTAAAATTATCGATCAATTTTGTGATACCTACTCGGTATCGAAAAGAATTTGAATGGAATCGAATCAAAAATGACCAATAAAATATTTCTAAAATATTTTTGTGAACGAAACAACCGCATGATTTTCACCCTTGGATTCGATTGCACTGTCCGATTTATTTCTTTCCTAATGATTGGAATACTAACTCTTTCTTACTCGCATGCACTTTCGTAACATTGACCTTTTCGTAATGCGTTCTTCCGATAAATTAAAGGTACGACGTGGATTCATAATTATATGTTAGTTCAGCAGTGGGTCATTATTGTTTATTTTTCGCAGTTATTAACATGTTACATATACTGTTAACGGTTTTATTAAAATTCAAATAATTTATGTGCCAGAGTACAAACATTTCATATTACATTTTGAGTTGTTGTACAAATGTGCCGCATTAGTATTCAGTCTGCAAGCAGACGTGCAAATGTTTTATCAAGTCGCAATAATTATTACTAAAATTAAACATTGTCAGTTAACATTTATAAATCCCTTGATATTCTAAATACTCTTTTACACTATAAAAACAATTATCTAATAGCCACTTACTAAGATTCTTTCTAAAGATTTGTCCATCTAGTTGTTTCAAAGTATCAGGTAACTTATTAAATACTAAAATACACATATTATACACATTTCCCCTATAAATGTCCTTGTAGCACCGAGGTTGATATAATAAGTTTTTATATTGATTACGTTTTTCTCTTGGGTAAACTTCACTTCGTGCCTTGAAATATGATGGATAACGTTTAACAAAAATACACACTTCTCTAATGTATAAGCATGGAATCGGTAAGATGTTATTTCTTTGAAATAAAGGTTTACATGTATCTAAGTACCACGATTTGTTAATTACACGAAGGCATCGTTTCTGCACTGTTCTGTTTCTTGAAGGCCTTTTCGGAGTCTACTGAGCTTCCCCATATAATCAATCCATAGCTGAGGACCGAAGAAACATATCCGTGATAAGCTGTTAACGCAGCCTCAGTAGACACGGTCTGCTAAGAGCAAAACCTAAGCGATGGAGTTTTTTTACAAACCGCTGCTACGTGTTATTTCCAGTTTAAATGTTTGTCCAAAATTAAACCTAAGAATTTGATGGAATGCACCTCGTCAACCTTTGAATCTTTATCATATATCTTATCAAGATTAATTGGTTTCGTTTTCTACGAATTAAATTGGATTAAGTTAGTTTTATTCATATTAATTTTTAAATTATTCTTCTCAGTCCAATCAACTAGTTTCGATATGGACTTTTTTAATATTTGTTCTGGAAAATTATTTTTGTCGCATTTTAAAATGATTGTAGAGTCATCAGCAAACAATATGCATTTATGCAGAGTACACTGAGGGAGATCATTTGTGTCGACTAGGAAAAGTAAAGGTCCTAAGATACTACCTTGAGGAACGCCTGTTTTACTCGCAGCTAGTTCCGAATGAAAGTTTTGTTTAATAAAACTGTTACCTTTCTTCACTACTTTCGTAACTACTGTTACCGTGTTTCTGTTTTGTAAATAGCTACCAATCCACTCCAAGGCTTTTCTTCTGGTGCCATTCCGATCTAATACGAGTGACACTACTGATGACACGTTGTTGATGGTACCTGTAATAGATTTTAACAAGTCAAAACACGCTAGAGCTGTTGAGCTTCCTTATGAAACCCAAATTGGTAATTTTTAAGTATATTATTTTGTTTGTCAATAAAATTACTAAGTCTTCTAAGCATCGCTTTTTCAATAATGTTAGACATTACGGGCACCAAATTAATAGGACGATACTTATTGGGATCTGCTTTATCACTGCCTTTGAAGATTGGTTTAATAACAGATACCTTTCGTGGCTCGGGAAAGGTACCGTCAAGAAAAGAAAAATTTATAACACGTGAAAGTGGATAACAGATCCATGCCACACAGAACTTTAACACCTTGGTAGTAACTTCATCAAAACCTCTAGAATTGCTATTTTTCAAACTCATAATTATTCTATAAATTTCTAAAGCGTCAACAAGGTTCACGAAAATTGTATTTGATTTAATATTAGCACTAGCTATTATGAATAATGAATAGATTCAGGCATTACTTTGCGGAAATCCATATTTAATAATAACAAATATTCTTAAAAGATTTTCAGAAAACATCAAATTATTTTTTTAATAAAACACTTAAAAAATACAAAATATATCTAGTGACAATTCCGCCTAATTTTCCTGCTAATGAGCGTACGATCGAGAAATTCTCGACCGTGCGCTCGAAGAGTCAAGACCTCCTGAGGAAGCTTCGTGTGGAAGCGAAACGCGTCGAAAAAATCTTCCGGTTTGGCTGCGTGGCGTTTGTGACGTCACGTTGGCTTAGCAGGAAAATTAGGCGGAATTGTCACTAGATATATTTTTGTATTTTTTAAGTGATTTATTAAAATATTAATTTGATGTTTACTTAAAATATTTTAAAAATATTTGTTATTACTATTATCAATATTTGACGTCAAGGTCACAAAATAATTATTTAATATATTACAAATGTCAGAAGGATTATTATAAGTCATATAATTAAAATTAATAGTGCCTCATTGTATAAATTAGATTAATGTCATCATTGTATAAATTAGAACTCACAGAAGATGAAATTGCTTTCTATGTAGCTCTAAATTTATTATTACTTTTTTGTATGAGTCGATTACTTGTTATTTTTTGTGATTTCTGTAAACACTGTTTGTATATAAGGTTATATTGACTGAAGAAACTTTTAGTAACTCTTTTGTTTTTATTATTATATCTGTAGCTTAAATATAATCGTCGCTTTGTTATGCTTGATATTTCAATTCCTTTAGTTAGCCAATTAAGTTTTGAAGGTTTATTTTTAAATTTGACTTTTATTAAAGGAAAACATAAGTTGTAAAACAACTGAAAAGTATCCTATAAATGTTGAAATGAATTTGCGAAGTTTTGAGATGCATAAACTTCTTTAAAAGATAGAGATGACATACAATCCGCAAATTTTCTCATATTGTCGGGACTATAGTCTTTTCGGTATTCAAACCAATGTCTCAAAGCTTTCTGGTTATTTGCTTTCAATGTAATGGTTTATGCTGTGTCATGATCAGACAAGCCAAGAGAGTGTATTTCAGGTTGAACGTGCTTTATGATGGATGCTATTGGTCTAAACAAGAATTTAATCTGGTAGGTAATGTTATGTGCACTTGGAAGTTATAGCTTTCTAGAAGGGCCAGTATCGTAACTCTTTAGTGGCCGTATTATTTTCCAATATGTTTATATTCCAGTCATCGCAGAGTACAATTTTTTTCCTTCTGAATTCATCGGTAGTAACGTTAAGCAATTGGTCAAGTTTGTGAAGCAATAATTCCACATGATGCTTTTATTATTGCACTTAATTGACCTGAATCCTATAACACCTCTCAAAATAAAACCATGTGCAGAATAAACAGGTTAAATTAATCTGTACTGTACTGCATCAGCCTCCCCATTAAGGGGGGATTTGCCATAATCCCCACGCTTGGTAGGCTTCTCGGGAATCGTAATTTAAGATATCAGTTCCTGAGAAGATGCTGCTGCCCACCTGCCGTTATTTTAAATTTAGTCTTACGACACCCACAGGTATCAATAGGGGTGTTACATTCTAGCCCAGCAGCCCACGGGCGTGAAATTGGCCGTAAAGTCATCAATATCAGTTCAAATAATATAATCGATCAACAATCATTATCGCGACATTTGTACACTGGGAATCATATGATTTTGATTATTTTTTTCAATCATGTTAGTACTCATTTTGATTTCTTTTATTTAATGTAACAGAATATCTAACATCTGTTTTATATTTATAACTATAGCACATTATCAATGAATAATGGAATATTCATCATGGGATCGTGATGAAAGCGTAAACCAAATGATAAAACGCCTTGCTAACCATGTTCACACTAGTAACATTATAATTGTAGGTGTGGGTAAAAGTAGGTAGAGTTCGCACTTCACGTCCAATAAGTCTGCGTGTGGTATAAGTAAAACTCACCTTTACACAAATATGATAAAGATTTTGTCATGCCCGTAGTTCTATGGTGCAGCGCACACCATAGCTCAATTTTGACCTGAAAGAAAAAAATGTATCGCTATGAGTAGATATCGATACTTTTAGGGTATATACATAATAGTAAAAATAGCATTGAATATGGTTTCCAATACTACTTATTTCAATAGGTATCGATACATTGGTGTTGACGGAAAATCCCTAATCAATAGGCTTCATTGGTCAGTGCCACAGACGACAGGTGCGTTCGTTTTGGCTCGATTGCGTTTGTAGCAGTTTCAAAAGTGGCATTTGTATCTTAGCGTTCGGAAAGAAGCTTCTGCTATTTTTGACCACCAATGACTGTATGCTATCCGAACATCTTATACTTATTTTGACAACAGCTGAAAACCAAACTAACGTTTTCTGGAACTGCAGCTATAGGTGCAACAACTGAAGCCAAAGATATAGGTCTGTAATTGAATCTGTCGGAGGCATCGCCAGTTCTATTTTTTATGATAGGAGCCACAATATTTCTCATAAAATGTTAAGGTAGATATGAATGTCCAAGTTGTCAAAAAACGATCACAACGATCCCACGGTAAGACGTGGGTCAAAAATAGCACTTTTCTCTGTCATTTGTAGCGTTTTCAAAGCTATCCGAACGGTGAGCGAAAACGATATATATGCTCATGAAGTCCTTATACGAACGCCCTGTGTGATAATTTTTAGCGTTTGTGAGTGTTATTTTTGGAACTGATAGGCTATCCGAACGCCCTAAATGGGATAATCACTGCTACACACATATTGAGGGGGTAACATGGCTGTATGAAACCTATGGATAAGAACTATTGTTCTATACATACGATAGGTTATACACATAAATATAATATCGACGCCACAATATCAAATAACACTTTATCTCTTTTTAACTCAGTAGTAATGTCTTAAATAGAAAGAGATGGGGAAACGTTTGTCACTACATAATTCGGAAACATTTTGCGATGACGACACAATCTTGACAGCACATGCCACATTTCACCATTTTATTTGCCCGGTTTCGTGTATTAGGGATAAGTATGGATTTGAAAAAATATATCGATGATTTTATCGATATTGTATTAGGCTATATATCGTAATGTTTTCAACTTATTTTTATTTAAATATGGGCGTTTTCTAAACATCGAACACTTTTAAAGCTCTGTCAGAATTCCTACTCCTACAGCCAATGTGACGATGGCTATTCTTCATCAAAGCTATGTATTAAAAAAAAACAAAGTTTTGAGTTGGCTAGCTACTAACCCTCAAGTAGTATATGTGTACCAGTTCCCCACTAGGCTTAGCATGAAAATAATCGTTACCCACGTCTCTTATGATATACCAAGAGATGAGATTGGGGCCCAATGCTAGCCAATCTGTAATTGAAAAAGTATTCAAGGTAAATTGTATTAAAAAAGGTTACTATTTGTATCAACATTTTAATGAGAGTTTGTTTATTTATTTTGTGAGTGAAATATAAGAAACCTCCGGACCGATTAAAAAACTTCTTCTTGTAGGTATTTCAAAAGTTTGTTATTATTCACCTCCGTAATATTAAAAAACTAGTACCTGTTCTTACACGACTTTACTATATTGAAATATATAAATTACATTTTGTTTCTCGGTTGGGATGTGGCATTATTTCACCACGCAAATCGTCATATTGTTCTTTTTACAATCATCCATCACACTAATACTCGGCTCGTTTTTACACGTTCATTAATTTTCTGAAGTTAGATATTCTGTGGCATCAGAATAAATTCTATTGTAAGAAATATAAAATACTATGAACTATATACAACACTACAGCTACTACAATAAAAGCATTTAGACACCTATAAGTCATAGCAGACTCATAGGCAGTCCAAATGCTCCAGCCTACTCCCAGTTGGCAGCGTGCCCAGCATGCTGGCAGCATTGCCCCGTTGAATTGCAATGCTTATTCGTTGAGCCAAATATGTGCCAGCATTTTGATCACGCGTCGCATCGACCAAGCGCTCAGATAGGTTTTGGAAAATACGACGAGCTCCCGGTCCCCACGAAATACTATATATATATTATATGAAATATTATATATATATATATATATAGTATTATTATATTTATTATTATTATTATTATATATATATTATTATTATTCGAAATATTATATATATATATATATATATATATATATTCTGTATGCTACGAATAAATATGTAAAAAAATAATATATATCAAGCTAAAAATAAGCAGAACATTTTCACGGCGGGCGTGTTTAAAAAATAAAAGCTTGTAAAAGGGATCATGCGGCGCAACAACATTACCTTGATGAGACCAATCGGATGCGATCATTTCTAAGCGCCAAATCAAATAACCAATGTAATTGAATTTGGAAGATTGTGTATGTTTTGTTATAGTTATATAGTTGTATAGTTATATTGATAACTGTATGATCATCGATATCGATAAACAAGTTATAATTGGAAGAAAGCAACTCTTAAGATCGCAGCCATTTAATTTGCCCTTTCATGTTGTAGGTATACACATTTATTTTATAGGTATTTCCGGTCCATAGATATATGTCCATGGGGGGTAATCTGTGCTGCTACAGAATAAAAATGAATGTTCATTTGATAGTCGCGGCGTCGTCGCCAATATGACGTAAATAATATAGTGTTACCGTTCATATTCTAAATTAAACTTTAAGAAATAACTCCACGTGACTTATGAAACTAGCATGAACGGACATTGGCAGAATTGTGGTAACATTAAACCGCAGAAGCCATTAAAATAGAAATAATAATAAAGTAATGTACATATCATTGGTCTGTGGTACATATTATATGCTCTATGGTAATGATACATGACTATTGTTGAAGTTCATAACATCGAAAATATCCATGGACATATATCTATGGACTGGAAATACCTATAAAATAATCGTGTTTACCTAAAACATGAAAGGGCAAATTAAATGGCTGCGATCCTAAGCGTTGCTTTCTTCAAATTATAACTTGTTTATCGATATCGATGATTTATTATATTAATGTATATCGATAGTATAAATAAATACATGTAGAGAATAAGTTACGAGTAAATAAGAAAAGAAGTGTAACTCTCATACAGTTTGATTTCGGGCTTATCGAGTTCACAATTATTAACACATACACAACATACACAATCTTCCAAATTCAATTGGATTGGTTAATTGATTTGGCGCTGAGAAATGATCGCATCCGATTGGTCTCGTCAAGGTTCTGTTGTTGCGCCGCACGATCCTTTTTCAAATTCAAATTCAAAATGATTTATTCAATTTAGGCGTCTACGACGCTCTTATAAATCATAATAATAATAATTCATTTATTTCAAGTAACTTAGACTCATAAAATGGATACAATAATAATCAAAATCGGTCACATTTCATAAAATTAATTGGTTAATAATAATAATACGACAACACAACATAGAGAACAGAACATAATCAATTCATTTTTTAAATGAAACATGTAGTCTGCAGCAGTGATTTATATAATCACAGTCTAGTCTGTCTTTGAGCGCGGCCAGCATGCTGTTGGAGCTCCCCCGGACTCGCCGCACCAGCGAAGTACCTCTAATGCGCATTGTTGTGTAGAAGCAATTTACTTGCGCTTCTGCAAACATTGCAGATGCGCTATTATGATTATGATGGTCAATTAAAAATTTTAATATTGAAATATTCTACATTGTACGTTCAGCAAAAAAATGTATAGAGCCACTGCGAGAAGAACGGGCAAGAAACTCGGGGCCATTCTTTTAAACAACTTTTAACAATGTGTTATATACAATATAATACGATTATTACAATATTTGTTTATATTACGTAGGTGACCGGTGATAGCTAGGCAGAGGCGGAACTTTCCAAGCATCTTTGTCGTTTAAGTAATCACAAACTTTGTAGTATGATTTCTTAATCAAAATATTTTTCATATGCAACTTGAATTTTCCTTCTGTGAGCATTGTAATATGTTTAGGAATTTTATTATAAAACCGCACACAATTACCTAAAACGGACCTTTTATTTGTTTTTGCTAGTCTAAAACCTGGTACTGCTATTTTGTATTTATTCCTAGTGTTATTATCTTGGTTGTCACTATTTAATTTAAATTTACTCATTTTTTTCCGAACATACATAATATTTTCAAATATACAGACTCGGTAAAGTTAATACATCAATTTCATTAAAAAGATCCCTTAGAGATTCCAAAAGATCCATTACATATATGGCTCGAATTGCACGCTTTTGTAAGATAAAGATTGTCTCTATCTCAGCAGAAATAAACTAGCCGTGCAGTAGCTACGTCTGTTAACTGTCTTATCTTACAAACTGCATATGCAGCAGAACTAAGTCTTCCGGCTAGATCATGTATATGTGGATCCCACTGCAAAGTTGAATCCATTTTGATTCCCAGAAAGACTGTCGCTTTGTCAATAGAGAGTTTATCTACGCCAAGCTTAATATTTGGTTCAACATAAGGAACATTTGTTAAAGAAATGTTTAAACATTTGGTCTCTTTTGAATTTAAGAGAAGATTATTAGCGGCGTACCATTCAGAGATCATAGATAACACATTATTTACATGAATGAGTTCACTATCTTTCCTATCTACTTTATAAATCAGAGAGGTATCATCTGCGAATAAAACAATATCGCAGAAATCTTTGACCATGCATTTTACAAGCTTTTATTTATTAAACCACCCCAACCGTGGTAATGTTCTGTTTTTTTGAGCTTGACTTACATTATTTTTTACATTATTCTGAAACCACAAAATATCAAACTTCAGAAAATTAATTAACGCGTAACAAATGAGCCGAGTATTAGTGTGACGAAAAGTGATTAGTGCTCTCAGCCACGTGAAACGCAGTGTATACATGAATTGTAAAAAGAAGTATATCATTATTTGCGTGGTGAAATTATGCCACAACCCAACCGAGAAACAAAATGTAATATATATATATATATATATATATGTCAATAAAGTAAAGTCGTATATAAATAATGAAATCAAATCAAATCAAATCATTTTATTTATTGCAAGAAATACATGTATAAAAGATGTTATAATTATTTTCATAAATACAGGTTCAATGTATTCTGCCTCAATAAGGCGTGCAATGTTATATTGTTACAAATTTCATTAAAATAAATAATTTTATATTTAAATACACCAAATTAATTGTCAAAATAATTATCAAAATATATATAGCCTATTAATTATTATCATGTGTCAATAACTTAAACGTTAATATGTCATGTTAAATAATAATATATGAGATTGAATTACGTAATAAATAATAATAATAAAATAAACCACAATGAATACATAATTAATAGTCACATGAAAAAATATATATATATTGTTTTTAAAATGTCATGTTCTTGTCATTTAAGATTTCTTTACATGTGTAGTAGCATTTATTTATTAAAAAAGTTTTCAATTTTCTTTGAAATACTCTAACCGGTAATTCTCTCAAAGATTTTGGTAACTTATTATATATAGTGACAGACATACGAAAGATACTTTTGCGTAACAACTTCGTTCTAGAGCCTTGAACCCACATCTTATGGTTGTCACGTCTTTTTCTAATCACTATGTTTGATTATCTATAGAATATATCTTGATTATTTTTAACAAACATCGAAGTTTCAAAAATGTATAATGATGGAATTGTTAATAAGTTATAATTTTTGAAAAAAGGTGCACATGTGTCAGTCATTTTAAGCCGAAACATAGCTCTTATAGCTCGTTTTTGACATATATATTACATCCAAAAATCAGCAAGAAACACAAACAAGTTCAGTAAATAAAACAAATAAGGAAACCCAAGCAAACTTTATGCCAGAAAATAAAACATATAAAATTACAAATATTGCGAAAATCTATCAAAATACAACAAATAATAAATCTGAAAATGAAACTCAGAAACCCAAGATATGCTTAATCAGTAATAATAAACAGAATAAGGTATTATCCATAACTGAAGATAGTATGCAAAATCAATTCAATTTTTGTCATTATTTAACCCCTAATGGTAATGTAAAACAATTACTTAAAGGACTTCACACAAAATTGACTGACTTTACAAGAGAAGATTATTGTATCATATTAATCGGTGACGAAGATTTACACGAATCACATGAAAACCTCAAAACAATAACTCACATCAGAGAAATATTACAAGACATAACTCATACAAATATTATATTATGCACCCCGTCCTATCAATACGGACACAATAGAGACACAATTAACGAAGTGATACAAAACTTCAACAATCTCTTAAGCCAAGATGTACATACCTACAATTATGCCCACTTGATTGATACAAATCGCCATCTGATCTACAGCTACAGTATGTTCCATATAAAATCGGGAAAAGTAAACAATAATGGACTACGTGCAATTTTCCAATATATTAATACATGTATACAGAAAATTAAGAAAGTAACAAACTTGTATTATACATGCTCCAATAATAAATTAATTGTATGTGATGATGACCAAATAAATAACCAGTTTTTTCTTGACTAAAAATATTTATGTTCTTCATCAAAATATCGCTGGACTATTAAATAAATCAGATTTATTATCAATTTGCCTGGAAGAACTACTGGAACGTAAGAAAGTGATTGACGTCTTGTGTATCACTGAACATTTTATCATGAAGGGAGATGAACATAATGTTACCATTCCAAACTATCAATTAGCATCATGCTTTTCCCGCAAAAACAGCAAACGAGGAGGATCCTGCATTCTAATAAGGAAGGAATACAAATGGTTGGAATTAAAGAATATATCGGACTATTCAATAATAGGTATTTTTGAGTGTTGTGCTGTAGAGTTGTTGGATTTTAACGTTGCTATATTGTGTGTTTACAGGGTACCTACTCGTAAGTTCCATTCACAATATTTAGAAATATTTATGAATACACTGAGAAAAGTATTGCATGAGCTGTCAAAAAGAAGTTATAGTAATATAATAGTAGCCGGTGACTTTAATATAGATATACTTAAAAATAATAATACGTCTCTTGACTTTGAATGTTTGCTTTTAAACTTTAATTTGAAACTTTCTTTGAGACAACCTACAAGAATGAAGAGCCAGACATGCATAGACAATTTTGCACATAACTTTAAGAACCGATGCCCTGCTGAAGTCATTGAACTTGGTCTATCAGACCATACAGCCCAATTGATTAAATGTCCTGTCAAAAATATTGTCACATCTAAATATTGGCGGGTTAGAAGACGTGACTTTTCTACAGTCAACATTAATAAGTTTCAAAAATGTGTAAGTAGTTTAAGTTTTGCTGACATTTATAATGAAATGGACCCTAATATTGCATACGAAAAATTTATTAACATTTTTAAATTATTCTATGACTTGTGCTTCCCCTACAAATTAGTAACAATAAGAATAACGAAACCTGTTCGGTGGATATCACGTGGAATAAAAGTGTGTAGTAAGAGGAAAAGATAACTTCTTTGGCAATATAGAAAAAAACCTACTGAAACGAATAACATTAAATATAAATTATACTCAAATAAATTAAAACAAATAATTAAACTTACCCAGAAAGCACAAAATAATCATAGGATTAATTGCTCAACAAATAAAGCAAAAATGACATGGCATATAATAAATAGCGCTAAGCAAAATTTGCCCCGAGGATTCATTGATAAAATAAAAATGGACAATAAAATGATTACCAGACCAATTGACATAGCTAATTCATTTAATGACTTTTTTGTGGATAAAATTAAACCAACTGTACAAAACAATTCAAATAACATGATATTTCTATCACCCCAAAAAAGCTCTATATTTATTCAGCCATCTCTACCACATGACATAAAACATATTATTACGTCATTAAATAACACAAATAGTGTAGGCTACGATGGTATCTCTACCAAAATATTAAAATCTTTTCCAATAACTTACAGCTTAATTCCAATTAACAATTTAAAGTTAAATTACCCTTATGATTTTGTTTTTAATATTTTTCGGAATAATCACTTTATTTTACGAACTGGTAACTGCTGGCAACGCTATTTTATATTTATTTGTAGTCTTGTAATCGTGATTGTCACTATTGAATTAAAATTTACTAAATTTTTTTGGAACATTTTTTTAAAATCCTTACTATTGCCTTATATAAGTAAAATTAATTTTAAAATCATATATCTTCGCTCTTCCATAAGTGTTATTTAGTATGTCTTCACAACTGCCCATATTACATTTAAGGACAAGCAAAGAAGTCACGATTTTTCGGGCATCCATCAACGAAAATATTATTTTGGTATTTATCAACGAAAATACTCTTTCGGTAGGCACGTTCGCCCCTGGTAAGCAAAGGTACTACACTGGAAAATTATGGACAAACAGTTTTTTAATTATACTCCGGCGTTTTGGATTTTTCAAATACCTCCTTCTGCCGTTGTTCTGTGCTGTAATTATTCTCCTCCCAGCCCTTTAGGTTTCGAGCAGTGTTTACGTAGTTGGATACATAACTTACTTATGCGTGGGTGCGCTGAGCTGCGCTGTTGTTTGTGCGCGCGTTTGGGTGGTGGGTTATGTTGTTATGTTCCATGTGTGTGGTTGAAAAATTGGCATGCGGGACATGCGTGACAAATTCAACGTTTTACGGGACTTTTATACTAATTATTTCATAGCGGGACTACAGCTCGCATTACGGGACGGTTGGCCGCCTTATATATTTGTATAACCTATCGTATGTATAGAACAATAGTTCCTATCCATAGATTTCCTAAATCCATGAAAATATCGTATTGTACACATAGTAGGCCTTCGATCATTAATATGTCAAGATGGCGTGAAGCGATACGATCGCAACAAAAACAACAGGCCAGGTTTGAAACGCTTTGAAGCATGCAAACCTACTATTGTTCTAAAAAGGCGAGAATCGCGAGATGTTCATGATTGTGTGCTTAGTGATACCAGGTCTAGAAAAAAGTCACAAAAAGTAGGGGAAATATTATTTTTGATTTTAAACAATTATCAATATACATGTTAATTTTTACATATACTAGGAATTTGTGCCTATGGATTAATAGAAGATTACTGTTAGTAATAAAGATGCGTGGTTTTCCATTTTTTTATTGTTGTTTACCCAAGAACGGGTTTTACTGAGTGTTACTAGGTAAAATATATATGTTGGTATATGAAAAAAAAATAATTCTTGCAGGTAACTTTAAAAATTCTTATTATTGAATTACTAATATTAGGGTACACGCATGTTTTTTTTATATATTCACTGTATACACTTTTTCAACACGCATTATAAATTAATTGGAACTCTGAGAACATACGGAAAAAACATACACACGCATAAACCCTATTGGATTGCAAATCAACATTTGTAATATGCTTCGATGCTACGTACAGCCGGAGATGCATGGTAGTGGGAAATTATGCAAATACCCAAATGCATACTACTTTGTAATCAGCATCCAAGAAACCCCGAAATTGACCGCGTGATGTCAGATCATCAGAAAAATCATTTTGGATTTAAAATAATATTATATTCGTTTTTTGTATCCAGCACCACTTGAAACAATAATTTAAAAAATATAGATACGCCATAATAAGAAATTGTAAATCAAATTCTACTTGACAAACGTGAACACCATCTCTTGGAATTCGCGGTCACTAAGTTCAGTGTCCAAAACACGTGGTACAAGAAATTGTACGACTTACCTAGTGTCTATTATCAAATATATAATAAGGCGCATCTCTGATTCAATCTTAATATGGGTTTTATTTAAAAGGAAGCGCAAGGAAGTCTGAAGAGAAAAAGTAGTAAAGAGAAATTTCAAATAAATTACTTAGTCGCAGTAGCACTCTTTGTGCGAGTTCTTCCGGGGAAGCATTGTTACCATGCCTATTTCTTACGCCAAGCAGTAATGTTCACATTATATATAAGCAGACAGTACTTTATCCAATTCTTACTTGGCGACAAACAGACAACACTACGGTTAAATGGCGGCTTAAAATCTCAAAATATACATTTTGATGTTTGTTCCATTTTTTTTTCAAATTAGTTAACCTGATGTAACATTGATAGACATCAGGTTAGACACAAGGAACATTGATTTAAAAAACAGGGCAACCCTGTGAAAAATAGCGTCAATGGTGTTTGATTTTAGGATAAGAGTACAAGCTTTTAATTTTAATCTCTCTGTAACATAATTTTAATATAATGTTCACTTCCCGATAGTACGTACTTTTTTCAGTTATTTCTACTCGTCCTTTGCTATGCCTGCTAACTTTTATAATGCAAATCGTAATTTTTCTTTGCCAGAAAATGCGTGTTTTCCATACGACGACGTTGTCGCGACTGAGCAGGTGGGACGCCAACAAAAATATCAGCCAACTATTGGCTGATATTTTTTTTTGGCGTTTAGAAGCTTTAACTCGCTGAAGCCATAGGCTTAGGATGTACAGCTAAAACCACGTTAGCATCAACTTCAAAGTAATACTCGTAATTTGATATCGAAAACCTCATAATATGTTCAGATTGAAAGTTCATTATATTTGAGTTACTTATGCTCTAACTACCTATCTAGGTCTAGTCATCGAGACTTAGGTATCGTAACCTCGCATACACACAGAGAGCACTAACACTTTCATAAAATCAATAATTAGCTAATTTGAAGCGCTCGTAGCGAAGTTTGCTTACCCATTCTAAATCGATCAGCAAAGTTAAGCAACGTCCGCCGTGGTCATGACTTGGATGGGTGACCGCTAGTGACATTACTACTGAGCGCTTCCGTGCTTCGGAGGGCACGTTAAGCCGTCGGTCCCGGTTGTTGTCTTAGGATGGCAGTCGTTACAGCATGGTGGTAGGGCACTTTGTGAATGCACGCCTGGCTAGCTACCACCCTCAAGTTGAAAATCTGTCGCCAAGCACCTAACGGTGTGTTCCGGCAGCTGTCCTTGAGAGCCAGTAATTCTAGGTTAGCCTGAACAACATCTTCGACCACATCATCACTTACCATCAGGTGAGATAGTGGTTAAAGGCTATCAAGCATAAAAAAAAATATTACCTTATTTTTACGACGTTAAAATTTGCTTCACAAATAATATTATTTGCTCGTATGCATGGTCTTGTTCGAGTTCTTTGAGATTGCGCTAATGGATCATTCACTATAAAGAAACATAATATAACTATGTATCTTATTTTATTCATATGAACTTCTAATGATAGCTATTTTTTAATTATTACTCAAATATCGATAATTTTACGTGTACTTATTCATTTTTGTAACAAATAATGAGCTATATTTTTTTAATAAATATTGTTATTTTACAATAAACAAGCAGTCATTATCTAAAATTATAACGGCTATACGCTCCGCGGTATATAAGCCAATTATGTGAACGCTATCTTGGTTATAATAAAAATATTATATGACTCATGACGGGGGCGATAACAATAGACACATTTCAATCTGGCCAAGTAAATATATATGTTAATGCGAAGTAAGCTGGAGACATACACACGTAAAAGTGTGTATGTCTCCAGCTTACTCAATTGAAATTTCCTAATTCTGAATATGCCAATATTTAGAGCATATTTAGTGCAATTATGTACGAATCTAAGCCTAAAGGGCCTGAGTAAATAATATTAAAATTTAAAAGTAGTGTACAAGGAAATCCCTGAATAAACACCTAGAAATAGTATGATATAGAGAAGTAACAGAATAGAATAATTATAATAATTATTTATAGCTTATAGCAAAAGATAAGCCTGTCAGTTACTTGCCTAACAGTTAGACAAAAAATAATTGTCCGAAGCTTCCATCTACTATGATGATCTGAGGAAGCATCACTTTTTTTTATTCCTGATAGGTTAACCTTTGACCACTATCTCACCTGATGGTAAGTGATGATGTTATTCAGGCTAACCTAGAATTACTGGCTCTCAAGGACAGCTGCCGGAACACACCGTTATGTGCTTGGCTACAGATTTTCTACTCGAGGGTGGTAGCTAGCCAGGTGGGCATTCGCCAAATGCCCTACCACCATGCTATAACGACTGCCATCCTAAGATAACAACCGTGACCGACGGCTAAACGTGCCCTCCGAAGCACGGAAGCGCTCAGTAGTAATGTCACTAGAGCGGTCACCCATCTAACTCATGACCGCGGCGGACGTTGCTTAGCTTTGCTGATCGGTTCAGAATGGCTAAGCAAACTTCGCTACGAGCGCTTCAAGACTACACTACTCTTGTTCACCTAACTCTGGTGTGTATTAGGCCATCTGTATTTATTTTGTGGTGAATGATATTTGATTGAAGATAACATCTATTAAACTTGGTCGAAACGTCGAGGTAAATTAATAAATGTATACATGTTTTATCGCGATTAAGTCTTAAAGTTACTTACGTCTTTATATGTGACAACCTTAGCTAGTGATGCATTCTGGTTTTAGTCGAATAATCGAAACTATTGCAATCGATTTATACTAACATATTTTCATTTTAGTCACAATTTATGTTATCAATGGCATATATAGCGATTAATTTCACAAACTCAAATTGACCATGACACTAAACACATAAAATACAATGAAGGAAAGGAGAAAATATTGAATTAAAATTAGTTTATCATGAAATTTAAGATAACGTCGTCTATACTTCTTACATTGTGTAAGCGTCTTATTTCCTGATTATAATTTATGAAAATTAAGAAGTGAACATTTAAAAATATGTTTGTATATATAATAATACAACTGATAAAATTCTAAAAAAGGCAGACGTTGAATTTTGTTATATCCTCTCTTATTTTGGTGATAAAATATATAATAATAATAATATATAAATATATAATTAATAAAACCTGGTACGCTTCAATAGAAAAAAATATTTATAAAGATAAAATAACATGAAGCACATAATACAAATCTTGAGATTGCGAGGGTAGGTTCCCCGAGAGGTCATTGGCCGGCTAAGTGGGACTACTCGCGATAGAACAGAACAATGAATATTAATCAGTGATACATAAACAAATTATGAACAAGTATTCGTGTTTTTCTAATAAAATAGATCGTTTCTATATTATTTCAATGGACGACCTTGAAATCTAAACTAATATAATAAAGAGGAAAGATTTGATTTTTTGTTTGCATTGAAAGGCTCTGAAACTACTGGACTGATTTGAAAAATTCTTTCACCATTAGAATCCTATACTATCCCTGATGAACATAGACTATAGAAGATTTTCAAAAAGTTACAGAGCCGTATGAAAACTTTGATAATGTAACCCAAAGTGCGATTAAAAAATACCAAAAGAAATCATTATATCACGTAGGTACGCTGCGAAAATCATTGACAAAATACATACATAATAAATATAATTGAAATAAATAGGTATTATTGTGCAATCGGTTTAAATAAGATATAGCTGTCGAAACAAACTCAATATGTAATTAACGTCTTCTATAATTTTAATTAGATAGTTATATAATTAGGTCTTTAATTTTTAGCTATTAAATATGTTAGTAAGATAGGGACGAACCCACCCGACCACGAGCCGACCGAAACCCACGGCCACGATAGTGTGAGCTTCAGGGATACTTGTTAACACAATACATGTTATTTGTACCTAGCTATATTTAAATTAGTTATACTCATAAATTACATGTAGGTAAGTGTAGCCTAAGCTCCGGTATCAATAAAGTTTTTTATTAAAATTATTTTTAGCTATAAGTAAAATTTCAGGCTAGGCTAGTAATTTAGTAGTAAGGAGGGATGTATACTTTATTGAAACATAATAAAGATCAAGTGAAAATACGAAATATAACTAATTTTTTTTTGCACAAATTTCCTGCTAATACAAAACGTTGGCAGGTACTTGGTGGCAGATTATATAGATGAATATCCCCCTGTTATTTTTTTTAATAATAATTCAAAATGATCAAGCCTTATTCGCTTAAGGTAATGTTTATTTAACTACTTTACCAAAATGGCGTCCTAACATTCAAAACAACGTACTTGTGTTTCAGTGGTGACATCTCCAGCAAGCGATCTTCACGAAGAAGTTGACGATCACCGTTTGGCAATTTATCGAAACCATGAAAAATCACAAACGTTAGTTTTTTTAATTAACACCATTAAATTCATCTAATAACACCATATTTAATTAAAGGCATTTGTGCCAGCCCGTTTCCTTCTCTCTTCCCCGTTGTATAGTATATTGATAACTTTCCAATAACCTAACCATTGATCACTATCTCACCTGATGGTAGTGATGAAATGGTTGAAAATGTTGGTCAAGCTTACCCTTTATTACTTACCCAATGCCTGTACCACAAAAAATCGCAGTTATGTAACCACTACCAAGGTATGTTTGAGGTTGTTAGTATATTTGCGCTGGTTGTGTTGCTCTGTGAAAGTAGCCAATGCGTCGTAACATGCTGGCAGACGTCTTCTCGGCTCGCCTTGGCTCGTTCTAATGAGTATATCCAAGCCCGATCGATACGGTTAAGTGAATTTAGGGAATTCCATACAAAGAATATTTAATGGCTCCAGTGCTGGCCAACTATGATGTATCGATGCAAATAGCATCGCACCCTAATGAACAACCTATATTCTTAAGGAAAATAGTAATATTCCATCGGATCTGCTATCGTCATCACGAACATACTAATCAGTTCGAGAATGGCTGCCTCTATATCACTGATAAGCCAACCCTGGCGTTGCGATATGCGACCATCCCGATCTCGCATCGTGGTGGCTATGCTAATCAACTGAAGCACCACGCTGTCAGTAATTGGCAACACCACCCAAACGCGTGTCATGATTGAGGGGAACGCTTCTAACCAAAAAGCAGATTACTACACAATGAAAAAGCTTCAATCAATAGGTATAAGAAAACCTAGAAGGTTTACATCTTCTGTGTTCAGAACTGATGTCAGACTACAGCACTCAGTATCATTGCATCAGCGATACAATTAGCAGCAGGCATTTAGGTGTTCCTCAAGGTTCTTTATTGGGACCGCTATTATACAATACTTTTGTTATATATATATTATACCTAAAGAAAGCATCAAGATGAATTGTGTTTTCCGGTGACGGTAGGAAAATTCAAAATCTAAGAGATTTCTAACCAACTTCCAAAATGTGTGAAGTCTCTCGATTTGACTGAAGGCTTTTTCTGTTTTTTAATTTGCATTTACTTCAGCAATGCAGGACTGATTTTAAATAGATTATTTTTTATTAGGTAGAGTATACTTTTAAGTTGGTCCTATTTAAATTTCATCCAAATCGGTTGAGCATGTTTTAAGTTCTAGTCAATTAACTGAAAAATGTATTTACATACCTAGATGATTTAACGATGGTGAACAGTATTTTAGGCGAGTGACTGATCTTGTAATCAGTATGGGACAATAAAAACCTTTTTTTTTTTTTTCTTTTTTTTTTTTTTTGATGCTGGGAAAAATGCGTTACGCATACCCCCCCATTGGGGGATGGGGGGGTTATGTGGGACTCCCCGGTAGAAGACCGGTATACCCACTAAACGACCCAGCGGCATTCCAGCATCGTCTGTGTATGGAGGAGGACTGGGAGACTGGCAGAGCCTTTACGTCCAGTCCTCCGCCGACGACCGCCCGCTTTACAGCGGGGCCTACACGCCCCTCCCTACGGGAGGGGCTCGGGAATGACCAGGAATGCGTGGCCATTCCCGCCCGACGGAGGTGGTGAGCATGTGCAATGCGAGAGAAGACGCCCCCGCGCCTGTCTCTCGCTACTCACCACCGGGAGGGGGAAGGTGATTATTCAATCGCCTTCTCCCACCCCTTCGACGTCTGCGCAGTGGCGCAGCAAGGGGGTCATCCTCCCTTGCGCGCTCTGCCGCCTCCTTTTCAGAAATAACTACTTCGCAAAAGGAGGCGACCGCTGTCCAGGCCTCCTCACCCCCCAACATGGCATTGACCACGCTGGGAAGCGAGAGGTCTAGCCCGATAATATTCACCAAGCCGCGGCGCAGCTCGGTCCACGACGAACACACCTCTAGGGTGTGCTGCGCCGTGTCTTCCGCCGCGGGACAATGGTGGCACGCTGCTGCTTCCTCCCTTCCGATCCGGTGCAGGTATGAGCCGAAGCACCCATGCCCGGTCAACACCTGCACCAGACGGAACGAGAGGAAGCCATGGGGCCGCCCTAACCAGTCTTGAAGGACTGGCCCAAGCGCATCTAGCGTACGGCGCCCAAAAGTGGCGGCGGCGAGGTCCTCCGTCCAATGATGGACGACAGCTTCCCTCGCCTCACGCCGGACGGCCTCTCGCTCCTCTAAGGTGGGTGGCTCCCCGCGGGCTTTGCGCCCCGCCGTCCACTCGTACACTCTGGCGAGCACTCCCGCCTCGAGCTCCCAAGGAGGGGTGCTAGCCAGAGCGCACGCCGCCGCAAATCCCACCGATCGGTAGGCCCTCGCCACCCGCAGCGCAATGGCCCTTTGGGGCCTGCGGAGTGAAGTAGCGTTCTCCCTCCTTTGGAGGGAGTCCGCCCAGATCGGGGCCCCGTATAGGGCCATGCTCTTCAAGATGCCGGCGTACAAGCGCCGGCATCGTGCCCTTGGCCCCCCCACATTTGGAAGGAGCCACGAGAGGGCGCCCGCAACCTTGAGCAGGCGCGTTGACAGCCCGCTGAAATGTGGGCCGAAGCGCCACCTGCTGTCGAGGACTAGGCCCAGATATTTCATCTGGGCCTTCACCTCGATCCTGACACCCTCCACCACAATGTGGGTGTCAGGGGGAATGCGCTGCCGAGGCCCGTGGAAAAACACGGCCTCGGTCTTCTGCAACGCCACCCTCAATCCTAGTCGGCGGATCCTTCCCGCGACTAGCGATCCGCCGGCCGAGGCCAGACTCGCCGCCTCTCTAAAGTCTCCTCCCCGGGCGGTGAGAAGAGTGTCATCCGCATAGCAGATGACACTCGTGCCACGGAGGAGACTCCCTCGCAGCAGCCAATCAAATCCGATGTTCCACAGGAGTGGCCCCAGGATAGACCCCTGCGGAACACCGGACCCCACATCATACCGACGGAGCTGGCCCGTGCGATCTACAAGGAGAACAGCTCGGTCCCCCAGGTAGTCGGCCAGGAGACACCGCAGGTACCGAGGCACTCCATGATAGCGGAGTGCCTCCAAGATTGTCGAATGGGGAACGGAGTTGAAGGCATTGGCTATGTCAAACGACACAGCCAAAATCCCGTCCCCTGCCTCCGTCGCCTCCCGCACCTGGCCCTTGAGTCGGGCCAACGCGTCCACGGTCGAACGCCCCCTTCGAAAGCCGAATTGGGCGTCCGACAGGTCCGGCCCGACCCCCCGCAGGTGGCCTTTCAGCCTGTTGGCGATGATCCCCTCGAACATTTTACCGACCTCATCCAGCAAAACGATGGGTCGGTATGCCGAGGGGGAGTCCGCCGGGCGTCCCTCCTTCCGGAGGAGGCACAACTGCCCCTCCTTCCAAGGCTTCGGGAACCTTCCAGACACGAAACACGTGCTGAATAGGTCCCGAAACCTCTCGCCCATTTGGAGGGCAGCGATGGCCACCACCCGTGCGGGGACGCCATCCGGCCCAGGGGCCGTCCTCTTCGCGCGGAGTCGGAGTACCTCCCCTTCAAACTCCGCCACCGTCACTGGAGAAGCCTCCTCTTCCTCCCCCTCTAGTGAGGCCGCCCCCTGCGGGGGATCCATTACTGGTGGGGTGAAGTTGGACCTGTCCGGGAACAGAGACTGGACCACCCCATCCAGCAACGACGGCTCGAGGGACTCCGTTAGTGGGGGACCCTATGGTCCCCCACTAACGGAGTCCGCCCCTATGGGCGCAGTTTGTTCCGCGCCGCCTTATACGGTCTCCCATACGGGTCCCTGTCGAGGCCCTCCAGCATTTCGGCTCTCGCCGCGTCATTGGCAGCACCCATTGCCGACTTGAGGACCCTCTTTGCCTCTACGTAAGAAGCATACAGAAGGTCCTCGTTGGCCTCATCACGTTGGCTGCGCCGTCGACTCCGCGTGTATGCCCTCCTTGCTGCCACACAGGTGATCCGAAGCTCCGCTAGTTCCTCCGTCCACCAGTAAACAGCGCGACGGGGGGGTGGACGGCGAGACCGAGGCATGCTGGCGTTGCACACCTCAGTCAGGGACTTCTTGAGTTCGGCCGCTGCGGAGTCCACATCCAGGACCCCGAGAGGAGGAGCGAGCCAGTCCTGGACGAACGCTGCCTCCATTGCCGCTTCACGGTTCAGGCGGGTGAGAGCCCACCGTGGAAATGGAGAGCGGCCCGAGGGGAACGTCCTCCGGGGGCTCTGGGTGGAGATGTCGAACCGCACATATCGGTGGTCCGACAAGGTCTCCACCATCTCCACCCGCCAGTTCACGACGCGGGCGGCTAGCACGGGGGTGGCGAACGAAACGTCGACCACTGACCCTCCCCGTTGCCGCACACACGTCTGGACCGTCCCTCTATTGAGGAGGGACACACCGGAGGAGGCCGCCCAGTACTCAACGGCGCGACCCCGGACGTTGCAAGCGGTGGCCGGGTTACCCCAGACCACCGATTTTGCGTTAAGATCGCCTAAAACGGCGACCTGGCGCGGCGCCGCCCTACCGACAACGGCGGTGAGGATTCCGAGAAAGTCCTCGAAATCCGAGAAAGGGCGGTTTGGGGAGAAATAGACGCCCACGAACGCTATATCTCCCCACGCGGCGGCCACATATCCCGGTCCCCTCTCTAAGAGCGAGAGGGGAGGGGAGTCTGTGGAAGACCGCGACACTATTGCCACCAAGCCGTCCCGATCACCCAGCCAACGACTAGGGATCGAGTACGGCTCGGCAACTACCGCCACGTCCACCAACCACTCAGCTACGGACTGCATCAGCAGGTCCTGTGCTGCTTTGCAATGGTTGATGTTCGCCTGGAGGATGTGATGTTCAGCCCTATCCATCAATCGGACATCGCACCCCCCTCATCAGCCGCTGGGGTTCCCGTTTCGGGAACGGCGGTAGCCACCGCAGGCCGGGTCGATGCCTGCGCTTTGCCCTTCTTAGGGGGAGGATTGCAGTTCCTCCCCTTCATAACGTGGTCCGCTGGGCGACCGCTGGCGGCACACACTGCGCAGCGCGGTGTGGCAGCCGTGCAGGTGGCGGATTTGTGCCCCTCTTTGCCGCAGCGGTAACAGTTGTCCGCCCTGTCCACCTCGGATGGGCAGAGGGCCCGGGTGTGCCCGATTCCGAAGCACTTGAAGCAGCGCAGAGGCTGGTCTTCAAGTACTCGGACTCTGCAAGAGCTGAATCCTACAGACAGCCGTCCCTTGGCGAGGACGGCTTTGGCCGCGGTGACCGGGCACTCGAGGCGAATGGTGCCCATGCCGCCACGACCAGCCCGAATACCCCGACCTTGCACCGCTGCGACATCACAACCCCCCACTACTGCGGCCGCCGCCACCACCTCCTCTTTGGTGACCGAATCGTCCAGATCGGTCACCTCCAAGGTCGCAGACTTCATGGGCCTTACCACTTTGGCCGCATCCGCGATAACCTCTTTTAACTTCGTTGCAAAGAGGTCCGCGCTGGCACCGCCTTGAGCCCCCGGGAACTCGAAGATTCGAGCCCCAGCTTGAGTCCGACGGCACGTGACTCCTGCGATCCCCAGCTGGGTGGGGTCGGCGTTAGCACGGGCCCGCTTCAGGACGGACTCGTAAGTCTCGCCCCGCTCAGCAGCCTCCTCGGTGAGCGTCACCACAACGGCCGCGGATTTAGGGGGAACTAGGGACTTAGGTTTCCCCACACCGGCAGTGGCCCTTTTCACTACAGGAGCAGCGGAGCGGGGTTTTGGGGCCGAAATTTTCCCTTTCCCCTTCCCCTTTCCCTTGCCTGTCACCTGGGACGGACAGGGAAGGGTGTTCGCGGGGGTGGCAGGGATAACGGCCGCCTTCTTGTTGGCCTTGCCCTTCGCCCTCCTAACCACCTCCGTCCAAGGTTGGTTGGACGGGGTGGAGGAGGGCAGAAATGCGTCCTCCGTTCGGGAGGATGGCCCCGGCATGTTCGGCCTCGTGTCCTCTTTTTGGGAGGACGGCCCCGGCTTGTTCGGCCTCTTGTCCGCCGCGAGAGGCGGTCGAGTCCTAGTCTCTGGTAGGAGCCTATCTTCGATCCCAGCGAAGCAGGCTCTCGTGAAGGCCCTTTCCTCCATGACGACCTTGCGGATAATATCCTCAAGGTTTGAGGAGGTGGGGCCCTCAGCCGCCGGAACCGGGTCGGCCTGAATTGGCCGGGCCGTTGCTTCAGCCAGCTTTTGGTGCAGCTGACTGACCTCAGACTGCAGGCGGTCGACCTTCGCCTGCAGTTGCCGCGTTTCTTCATTTGCGGTGCGTTGCACCAGCTCGCGGATTATGCCGCGCATACTTGCGGCCCTACACTTCAGGGACTTCTGAAAAGTCCCTTTTAGATTGGAGGATTTAGAGGCCACCTCAATAATCTCCTCCTCGTCCTCCTGAGCCATGCGCTCTAACTCGACAAGGGAGTAGTCTGCGTAGAGTACGATGGACGCACCGTACCCGGTCTTGGCCCGCGTGGTGCGCGCCTGCTGCTCCTTTGCAGCAACCTTTTCTTCAAGGTCCTGCTGGAATTGCACCCGCCGAGTCAGGCTCAGCTGGCGTTGAGCGTCTGCTAGACCCACATCGTGGGTGTCCGCTACAACTTTGGAAGGCTTTCTGGCCTTAGCCTTCTTGGGCTTACTCGTTGCGGAGTCTGAGGAGCAAGACCCACCTTTCAAAAAGGCCCGCTTCTTTGCTTGCTGGCGACCTTCCGCTGTCGCCGTCGAAGCATCCGACTCGAACGTGACGGACTCTACTTCGGAGTCCGAAAACTCGTCAGGCCGAACAAACACGCTCGCCGCGGATGGTGCGTGGCTCGCATACGACGCCGATGCAGAGTCATCGGCATGGCCCTGAGAAGGGCCTTTTGGTTGGCCCTGAGAAGGGCCTTTTAGGAAACGCCCGGAGGCGTCCCGCGCTGGTTTAGGCATCTTTGCCTCCGCCAGTATCGTAGAAAAGCCGCTATGAGTTCTACGATGTACAGTGCACTTTAGCCGAGCCCAGTCTGCCACTCCGTTACGGTGGTCAGAACTGGGTCGTTTCCAGGGGACACGACGAGGACGTAAGCACTGTGGGGGGTCCCCCGGACAATAAAAACCTGAACCAACCTCAAAAACTGAATGATATAAAATAACTTGTGGAAGTCAGACTGTTCTTTCCCAGACCGATTATTCTTTCCCAGAGTCACCTATTACGACATACAACAGGAGGATACGTAGAATGGAATAGATATTTAAGATATCCTCATATCTTAAAACGGAAACTGAACTTCATGAAAATGATAGTTTCGCAAATAAAATTAAATGACAAATTAAAAACAAAACAAAAACAAAAACACGCGGGGTATCTGACCAAATTGTCAACCCTCCCATCTCTTCCTGAGGGTGTCGAAAGAGGCAATTTTAAAGGTTCTGAGGGCCTGCTATCTTACACTGCCAAGCGTGACGATTATAGCAAAACCTCCCCCCCATAATAGGAAAGGCTGTTTCCAGCAGTGGACAATCCGGCTGATACAGTTAGCCCTAGCACGAGTTTTTATGGTGAATGTAACCCTAAAAGATTTTACGTTCTCTGCTTTATTTTTATTTTAATTCACTTACATTTCCACTAGGGGCGCTGCTATAAAATTTATGGAGAACAATCATAACATTCACCAGACGCCTTACTAAGGACTCAGATGAGCAGAACCTTGCTAATGCCATTTCATATATATCTTTTTTTTTTGTTTTCAGTTTTCATACGTATACTGGGGATGCCCGCAGAAAAGGCACTTATACTACGACGACAATTACGACTACTACGTCAACAAGTCCAGTAGGTATTGTTCTTCTTCATCTTCTTCTTTCATTATCCCTCTGATATGCAGGTGGATACAATATAATTATCATCTACCTATTATATTTACAATACGCTATTAAAAAAGAATCCATTACATTTTAATGTAATGGATTCTTTTTAACCGACTTCCAAAAAAGGAGGAGGTTCTCAGTTCGTCTGTATTTTTTTTTTTTTTTTTTATGTTTGTTACCTCAGATCTCTTGATTGGGTGAACCGATTTTGAAAATTCTTTTTTTGTTTGAAAGCTGATGGTTGTCGTTTGGTCCCATTTTAAATTTCATCAAAATCGGTCAAGCCGTTTTTGAGTTACACTAAAAAGATTGAAAAAATTTTTTAACAAAAAATGGAACCGACTTCAACACCCAAAAGTGTGAAATAACTTGTCGAAGTCGGTACCATGCCCACAATATTGTGATAATAGGTACTTTTGAACTATCATGGTACCGACTTCAACAAGTTATTTCACACTTTTGGGTGTTGAAGTCGGTTCCATTTTTTGTTAAATTTTTTTTTCAATCTTTTTAGTGTAATTTAATTTGTATTTGTAACGCAACAAACACGATGCCCTTCTGTAATAGACTAATAGATGCATTTCGTGACATGTGAGGAACTGCACTGCACCCTGAGATATACAGACCGTAGGAAAAATCATTTCTAATTCGGATGGAGCTAAAAGAAATGGGCGTTAACTCTGGACTCTATAATAAAATCGAAAATATTTCGTCAATTTCGCACAGTGGCACACGTCGACGTCCACGGATAGCATCGCAGAAACTACAGATCTTCGTGAACTGTTAGAAGCGACGTTTTTTGACATCTTCTTCCCTTAAATTATTTTTATTAAATGTTTTAATTGGTGAAATTGTGGAAACACCACAGAAGCCACTCATAATAAGTGACTTCAACGGAGCAGTTTCTGTGCTACGCCTGTTACTTTTTTCTATTAAAATAAAATTTGATTTTGTTTCTAGTAATGCTTTACTACAACCCCTTTTTTCCCCGTAACTGTAACGTAATCTGCGTTTGTTTCTTTTTAATGTCTTCAATTTTTAATTTTTTGATGTACAGCTGGGTTTTCCACTGCCTCCCCGATCAGGAGGGGTTTTGCCATAATCCCCACGCTTGGCAGGCGTCTTGGGATCGCAGTATAATATAGACATTCTTCAAAAGGAGCTGCGGCCCACCTGCAGGTATTTTACCCTTAGTCGCTTGTTACGACACCCACCGGAAGAGATGGGGGGGGGGTGTGACATTCTAGCTCGGCACCCCACAGGCGTTTTTTGGTACATACAGCCTTTTCCAAATGTTCTGTTGAGCTGCGTATGATATGTTTTTACAAAAACTATTAGGTCTGCTAGGTTACAAACTCTGTTAGGTGCTTGGCATCAGATTATTCTACTTGAGGGTTGTAGCTAGCCAGGTAGGCAATCGCAATACTGTGCTGACCTATATGTAGAAATTTTGTGGCTATCACTGCTTCACAATATTTATTGTTTTGTCAGTTAAATAAAAGTTTTTGATATCATTGTAGCAAAATTGTTGTATACCGGGCGAGAGTCGGACCCGCGTCCTTCAATTTTGCGCCTTGCGGATGCTTTAACCACTTGGCTACCGGAACATACTCTTTTGAGCCGAAACTTTATGCACCGATTGTGTTACTTTAACCGTCATAGTGGACGGTGCGCGGTCATCAACCAGACTACTAGACTTCATCTGTTAGAAAGAAGTTTTTCAAACACTTAAATCTCGCAATGATGTCGCTACCCTTCTATATTTCTAAATATAATTACAAGCACTATCGCGTGCTAAGCGGAAATCACATTAACAAATTATTCGAGTCCAAAAATGATGAGATTTGGTGCATTCTGTAGGTGCGGAACCCCCGGCCTGCGAGTCCAACTAGCTCTTGGGCGGGATTTATTTTATACTAGCTTTCCGGGCGCGGATCCGCCCGCGCGTATGTCGTTCATCGCGCAATAACATTAACCTCTTTTTCGCAGTTGGATAAAAACTATCAATAATAACCAAATCAACTATAACCAAATTTTATTCAAATCGGTCTAGCAGTTTTGGCGTGAAAGCGTAACAGACAGACAGACTGAGTTACTTTACTGATTAGTACTGATTATTTTTAAAGGTCTTCATTTTCTTTACAGTTGCCACAATTTATGAAAGACTTGATATATGGAAAAGACACGAGAGGAGAGAGCTACAGAATGCCCTACTGGCAGGGCGGCCATTGGGTCTATTACCGGTAAGCTAATAAAACATTTACAATTATTTGATCAGTAGAAAACGAGGAAACTCCCGCTATCTTTTTTTTTATATGTGATTGTTACGGAACAAGCACGAGACCTACCTAATGTTAAGCGGACTAACCTCTGCCTAACAGATAATGCATTTCGTTACAAATGACGAATTTCACTGCGCCGTCACCCGGAGACTCTAGAGTAGCTAAATCTCATGTACCTGTAATTTTACTGGCTCTCAAGGACTGCTGCTGGAACACACTGTTAGGGGCTTGGTTACAGATTTTCTACTTGAGGGTGGTAGCTAGCCAGGCGAACATTCACAAAATGCATTTCTACCATGCGGTGAAAATCAAGTTGACGCGGCGGTGGGGATCGAGCATGACTGCGGCACGGCAGTACCATAGTAATTACCACTCGGTTATCACTGCTTCCAAAACTTCACGCGTTCCTATTTTACACGGAATTCAAAGTTTTTTAACATTTTTTTTAATTTTTACAGCACAACTAAAGCTACCCTACCGCCTAAAGGTTACAAGATAACAGAAACTACTAAAATGATAAATGTCACAAGTAAGTACTTAGGTTATAGCGTAATATTAGACAAAATATTGTATGATTGTTTTGATGAGGTATATAAGGTACTAGAACTTTATATATTTTATATGTATATAAACTGGCGACGCGATGTGTGGGATGTGTGGGACTTGAACCCACTAAAACCCCCCCGTGAGCAGCCTCCGCCGAGGTGGGGCAAGATAGGGTCACGTTAGCAGTCACTATCGTGCCCCGGCGGTAGGCCCGAACACATTCAGGCCTCTGCGCCTGAAGAGGGACGACCCGGATCACCAAGGCCACCCCCCGAACGTGTGGCCGTGGAAGCTGGTGGAGAATCCCCCAACTCTCCCCCAGTAACCCCACTACGGAGAAGGGAGGAGGCGGGCGAACTGCCGCCTCCTCGCTCCCGTTCGTCTGCGCCGGAGCGGGGCAGGATGAACATCATCCTCCCTGACCCACTCCGCGGCCTCCTTTTGCACCATCACCGCTTCGCAGAAGGAGACCACCGCCTTCCCGGATCTCTCTCCGCCGAGCATAGCATTTACAACGCTCGGCAGAGAGAGATCCCCTCTTATAAGGGCTGAAAGCGTGTGCCGCTGCGGGGCCCATTTTTTTTTATTTTTTTTGTGTCTGATTGGTTAGCCTTTGACCACTATCTCACCTGATGGTAAGTGATGATGTGGTCGATGATGTTGTTCAGACTAACCTAAAGTTACTGGCTCTCAAGGACAGCTGATTCAGAATGGCTAAGCAAACTTGGCTACGAGCGCTTCAAAATTTAAATTACTGGAAGGTGGGCAGCAGCGCCTTCTAAAGAACTGCCAAATTACACTGCAATCCCCAAGACGCCTGCCAAGCGTGGGGATTATGGCAAATATCCGCTTAATAGCGGAGGCTGTGTTCAGCAGTGGACAACCGGCTGTTACAGTACAGTTACTGATATCTGTGGTTCGTTTTGGGGCAAATTATTGGTAGGTGGAGCATAAAGAGCAAAAGTTTGCTTTCCGAACACTACGAATGCCGATATTAAAACTGCTTCAAACGCAGCAAACGCTATCATTTCAAATCGAACGCACTATCTATTTATCTTCAGCCAGAAGTCTAGAATATTTATGGTTTTGCCATCATTTGTATAATCTGTGGTATTTATAAAAAACGTAATACGCCGCAACCGTACCCCACAGACTAGTAGAATCACAGAAGTAGTAGAATCTTTGCCGTACCCATAGAAAAATAAATAGCTAATAATAAAAATAAATACACCGTGTAGTGCTAGTGGCGTGTAGTAACTTTGTAAATTGTACTTAGTTATACTGAAACACCGGCCGCATCGGAGACTACGAATAGTGCTCTTTATATTTTCGTGCCTATGTATATTAGTTCCACCAAGGTTTAGTTTATCAAAATGGTCAATTATTTTATTTACGCTAAAGATTACTCTGGTTCAACAGATTCAGATGAGTATTATCACAAAACTGGATTAGCGACTCTCAAACAGTTCCAAAGTGATGTAAATAAAATGAAAAGTGAACTAAATTCCGGTGAATCGGAAATTGTTTATTTGCATTGGGGTACTAAGTGTTATAGAGTCGACGAAAAGAAGACTATTGAGGAATATGAATACAAGCACGGCCATGGCGGTGGTACGGATCCGCTGGAAATCATCATTTGGATTAAGGAAAACATTGGTGATGATATCAAAATCCAATTACTGTACATCATAACCGACGGTCTGATAGACAGTAGTAGTGTATACGAATGTTTGGTATACAATGAAAATATGCATTACGAAAACGTTGTTTTCCATGGAATTAATGAAGAAGTAGATCGTATTGACTTATCAGTTGCTGCATCATTTCTTAAAAGTCATTGCGAAATATTTCGCAACTTTGAGAAAATTGACGATACCAATGTATCTGAAGAATTTAATTACAGCATGATAACCATTGACAATTTTGCTGTTGAAAAAGAAAGCCTGAAGTCATATATAAAATTGAAGTACATAAATTCATTTAATACAAATGCAACAGCTCTCTCTGAGATTGATAATCTGAAAGCATTGAGGAATAGATTATTTGCCAGCTTGCAAAATCCTGACACCACTGACACAAACACCAACCTAGACACAAAAGACAAAAATATGTTTCTTGATGCATTCAAGAATACAGATTGGTACAAAAATCTTGACGGTGCAGCATACAATTTACAGTTAGACATTGAGAAATCTGTTTCTTCATTAATTAATTACATCACTTGCGATAAAAAATCTTATGCATTTGATGTTTTAAAATTTAACAATAAATTCAGCTATGAAGTTTCTGAAGAACAAATTGTTGATGTTAATTTTACATCTGATCAAGAAATTGAATTTCCTGATATCATTCTAGACGATGAAAAGGGTATACCTGTAATCTTATTCACAGAATTGAATCTACTGGATAAATTAATCTTCAATACATCTGTATCAACGGCAAGTTTCTCAAAATTCAGATCGATAATGGACTGCCCACTGTTTTTGTTAAATGATCCTGATCTCAATGAGTCAATTGGATACTTCTACACCTTAAATGTATATAAACAATTGTTAGAGAACACTACAAAAACGGAACCTCGTTCACGCAAACCGTTTCACGGTGGTCTCGTACTTGTAAATACTGATGACTTCGACCGGTACAATGACTATATTTTATCTGCCACATATTTCAACTTTAAAAAGGTAAAGTACAACATTGGTTTGTTTTACTATGTTTTGTGGAAAATTTGTGAACAAAAACAGTGGATGGACAGAAACGTTGTTGAACAGTTCAAAAATTATGTTTTAAGACGTATCAGTACCACTGTGTGCAAAATTGGACTGTCATCTTTGCCCTTGGATCCTCAAATGAAAACTTCTTTACCTACTGCATTGTGGTACTGTGTTGAATTGTCGTCAGATATATTCAAAAATGATCCAATTAATTTTGCTTATGAACGCTTAAGAATGTATCACAGCATGGCTCCCTATATGGTTGATATCTTAAACCATCTGCAGTATGACTTAGACTTGGAGTCCATAGACAAACGTAGTGATTTAAACAAACATGTTATGACTCTGAAGAAAATTCCTACACAAAGGGATAAGATTTATTTCATGGTTAAAAAAATATTCAAAAGTGTTAACGGTTTTCTAGTTAGCGAAATTGAAAATCCATTGAACATACAAAAACTTAATTATTTAAAATTGAATCACAAAGAAATGCTAAGAGACGACATACTGAACGAAAAAGTTGATTTAAATGATTATGTTTACTTGTTGTATCGTTTGGATAAATTTGAGATTCCTATTTGTAAAGAAACATACAGGCCCTTTTTTATGGTTGACAAAAATAAATCATTCTATAGCCCATTCATTACGCTCGCTCATAAAGTTGAAATCAGTAATGTGGATGGCAAGATGGTGGTGAATTATAATGCCATAGAGAAGTTAGAATTCACTAGAATCTTGTCTCTGTATAAACTGTATCTGGATTCCGTTGAAGATGGCAATAAATTTCCAACATTGCAAGAATATATGGATTTTATTTTGAGAAAGAAAAAATTTAAGGAGGATTTAGTAAATATTTTTGCTGTAAATGTTTGTAATTTAATTGAGTATGTTTTTCTAAGTTATGAGAGAGTGACCAAGGAAGTGAGCGCGAGTGAAGTGGTGAAAGTATCTAAAGGGTATGTAAACCGACTCAAACGAATTAAGGGCGAGAATAAAGTAATATTTGCTGACGACCGTGAAATTCAAAATTTTATATCAGTTGAAGAATCAAAATACTTGAATATTGATTTTAACAAAACTCAATCAACTGTTGTAGACTCAGGAAAAGATTAAAAAGTGCTAATGCACTTCAAATCTGTATAGCAAATAAAAATCAAGGTTTCAGAAGAAGGTGCTATATTAATGATTATTGATATCCAACACTTTTAATGTGTTTTTACTACATGTTAATTATATTAATGTTACTGTAGGTTAACAAGGTTTTATAGCAAATGCTAAAATCCTGCTTGAAATATCATGAATAATCATTGTATTTATTTTAAGGACGTTTTATCACCTAAACATAAATATAGAGATTATTATCATAATATTACTATTATTAATTATATCTAAAATAATATTATGTTGTTTTATAGCTATTGCTGATAAGTCAAAAAAATATTCTGTTATAATTTTAATTGATAAGGAAGAAATTCTTTTATATTGCATTTTATATGTACCTAGGTACTCAAATAATATTATAATGTATGTAATACATTTTATACCTGTGTTAAAAGTTTGTAAAACATATGTTTAAATAAAAAAATATCAATGCTAATATGTAGTGTTTAATTTATTAATCCAACAATAGCAAGAACAAACTTAGGTATTTTCCAACTTCTAAAAAAGAAGTTTCTCATTCTTTCTTTAAAAGTATCTGAAACCTGTGAATCAATTTGTAGTATGCCCAGTATCACTACATTAAAATATTTGAAATTTATTCTAATTCAAATATTTTATAATTTCCAGCGAGAAGTCTAGAAAATTATGGGGATTACCTACATATGAATAATCTGTGGTATTAATTAATTCAGGGCCGCGCTCAGTGGTCTGAAAATTGGCCTTCCATACTCATAGAAATCAAAATTCCAAATTAGTGAAATATTTTGCTGTTAATAGATTGAGTTTACTATTAGCTATAATATATTCTGATAACACCTCAAAAAAATGGCGTGAAAAAAAGATAAAAAATATTTAAGATTTTTTTGTATGGAACAAATCATATTTCTTGCTTTTTCTCGCAGCTCGGTCAAACTGGGAGCATTATCTCTGTAGGGATTAATAGTGCCCCTAAGGCGGTTCATATGAGATATAACACGCGCGCCTATGTCTGCCTATGCTCCTGCAAAAAAACATGTTTTTTTTTAAATTTTTTTGGTCTAAATTGCTATAGAAAAATTGACTTCAAATATGGATAAGTAAAATACATACCTTATTCACATTATCACGGAAAGGTCACATGGTCAATGTGGCTATTTTAGAGCATTAAATGTAGTTTATACATTATTATCTAGCGCAGGCGTATCATATGTCTTATTGGAAAGCTGCATAGTATTTCAGTGTAGATATTGTTTTTATTCTTATGTGATGCATTATATTCTTATGATCAAATGGTAAGTGAGTGTTTCTAAGTGAAACCATAATTAGGGTTAAATTTAAACAAGTAACCCTACACTGAGGTTCAAAACAAAATAAATCGCTTGCGTTTTTGTGTCACAGTTTTATACAGGATTAGTGGAAAGGATTAATAAATAAATAGATAATTGAAGTTATGTGAAAAGTATTTTTGTTTTGATGTGTCAGACAGATGAGATGTAATTTTACCATCTATCATTGTCAGGAGCATGGAATGGTTAACATGAATGTTATTTCCTATAAAAGACGGTTCTAACACAGCTATTTCATTGTTAATCTTTGCCTTCTCTTGCTTTATATTTAGTTTATTTTCATGTTTAAATTCAAAATAAATTGGTCTGCGCAATATCGGAGATGAAGGTTTCAAGTTCTCCCAGATTATTTTTTCTCCACTAGTCAAGCGCAAAGGCACAAAAGAGCACATGAAAATGCTCGAGTCATCCTCGCCTTCCATTGCTTGTTTGTAGATGCTCTGGCCTGATGCTCCATCAAAGCCCCACTTGCAAACAAGCGTGAGCTCTTCTATTTTAGTTGAAATCTCAACCACTTTAGCTAATCTTGCAACTGTCTTATCTAAAATAGCCTGTATCTTTACCCTCACTTCCCAATCGGTAATTGGTAGGTATAGCTTCTTTTGGTGGATAACACTGTTTTTAAGCATCAAGAACCGCGTTATATGCTGGATACACTTCACCTCCATCCTCTTTGGCACAACCTCTCAATGTCCAAAACTGCCACTTCGAAAGCTTAAGAGACACTAGTATTGCTAAAGCTTTTTCTGCTGAATGCTTTGTTACTTTTTTCTCTCCTTTCAAAATATCCTTGATTTCAGCGGCTCTTTCAGGGCGTTCCGTAATGTATTTGACTAGATCTGACACATTTTTATCGCCGGAGCTAGCACCCGTAGCAAAAGCAAGAGCTTCTTTTTCATGTGAGAGTGGAGGTTCAACTCTTCTTCTCTTTTGTATTGGGCTAAGCTCGTGAAAGGTTTTGTAGGGCTAAAATTCGATGTTGATGTTCCAACAGAACATTAAGATGTAGGCATATTCGCTTTGTCGCCAGTAGTGCTTGAAGTAAACGGTTGCTCAAACAGTTACTAAAGATAAAGAAGGAACGAGCACAGCACATAGGTAGAAACAGTATATGAGGAAGACAGAAGCACTGATGAATAATATGTAAGCGAGAAGCGCAAATATAAACAAAAAGAGCGGATGGCGACTAGACGTGAGTCCAACGTCCGATGAGATTGCGGATGATGATAGTATTGTCACAATAGACATATATATATTTTTTATTTTTTTTTGTGGCAATTGTCTTAATGACATCTCTGCCAGCTTCACGTCAAAAAAAAAATGAACATAAAAAGTTCGTAAGAATTTTGAAAAGAAGTTAACCAGAGCAGTTAGAGAAAATAATTTTGATATATGATGGGTACAAGAATTTACTATGAACATTATGGAGTTTATAAATAAATAAACTTAGAAAATAAATTATAGAAATAAATAAATAAGCAAGCAATATAATAATGAATAAGGAAACGAAAGTTACAAGTGCACATTATTAAAAGTCAGAAAGTCTATAATAGTTTTATAAATATTAATATAATTATTATATAATATATATATATATAATATATTAATATAATAAATATTAATACAGTTCAGGCATATAAGTTGGGAAAGATACTTTTAAAGAAATAAGAACATTGTAGAAAGATATATGATTATATAATGGACAGGAAAAGAAAATATGGTTAAGATCTCCTTCATCCAAGCCGCATTCACATATCGAGGAATCCCTCACGTGAATTTTCTTTAAGTGAGAAGGGGAGCAGCAATGTCCTAGCCTCATACGAATTAGCGAAGACGTAAAGCGCTTATTGAAGTGCATCCACGCAAACCAAGGTTTACTAGGTATGTTGGGTTGAATTCCAGCAAAAAATTTACCCGTTGAGCGGCTGTTAGATCTCCATAGCAAGGACCAAGATTTACATAAATATGTTTTAGGGAGACATAATAAATCGTGGCTGTAATTAATAACTGGTCTTCGAGCTCGAATCGAACGAGTAACGTAACGTGTAATGGCGGAAACGCCCCGATCGACGATTTTGACGCGACAGAAGCGACAAAAGTTTATGGATTCCCAAAAAATTGAGAGTGCACCCGTGAAGTTCAAGAAACTGATTCTTCCCCATGGCAGCGATTGTGAAATGACGTCACGGGATAAAGAAGAGTACCTAGCGACGCCAGTGCCGTGCAAATTATCACCACGCGGCACCGTGCAGCAATCGACATGTGCATCTAAAACGACCGTATGTTCGAAGAAATCTAATGCATCTTCGATAGCTCGTCGGAAACAGCTTGAATTGCAAGCTGCTGAGGCTAAGGCCAGGATTCAGATGGAATTAATCGACAAGAAGCTAGAAGCTGACCTTGCCAAAGTAGAAGCCGATGATAATAACCACACCAACTCGGTTGTTGCTCATGATGAAGACCATAGCACAAGCCGTTCAAGGTCGGTACTGAACGAACAGACAAATAACAATGTGGAGAACTGGCTGGAACGTAACTGTGCCCCTATTCAGCCCCGTGATGATGACATTCAACAATTAGCTCACACATTGAAAGATATGATGAAGCAGACAGCATCGCAGCACGAAGATCGTCTGCTCAGCCGGCTCGCTACACCACGCGAACTGCCTTTATTTAGTGGTGACTGCGTCGAGTGGCTACATTTTAAGAGTGCTTACGATGACTCAACTGTGGTGTGCAGATTCAGTGATTCTGAAAATTTATGGAGACTGCGCCGAACATTACGAGGTGAGGCTAAAGAAGCTGTTACTGACTTGCTGATCGGCAACACTCCGCCGTCAGCAGTAATGGAAGCTCTCGAACTGAGATTTGGTCGAGCTGATATAATTATTCAAAATATAGCGATGCAGTTGAAAAAGTTACCATCGTTACCTAATTTTTATCAATCTGAATTATCTTACTTTGCCGTTAAAGTCAATAATTGTATGGCAACAATGCGCGCACTAAATCAAGATGATTACCTACGAAGCCCTGAGCTCGCAGCAGCTATTGTGTCAAAACTGCCGAGCACTTTAATGAGTAAATGGACAGATTATGCCTACAACCGCCTACGTGATGGTGGATCAAAGTTGGAATTACTAGCTACATTTTTGAAGAAAGAAGCTGAGATGTTATCAATTGTCGGATGTACCCAGCCACGTGAATATAAAAAGTTAGCCGATACAGGACAGTATAAGCAAATAGATCAAAAGTTACGTCACCGCTCTGTGTATACTTCTGTTATCACTGAAAACAAGAAATGTTTATTTTGTGAAAAAGGCGAGCATGTGTTGACAGACTGCCGCATATTCAAACGTGCGATGAGAAGAGATAAATGGAATTTTGTCAAAAAGCAAAGGTTATGCTACTGTTGTTTATCTACGAAACAACACAACAGTAAGTTATGCCCTTCTGCCTTGTGTGACGTAGATAACTGTGGCATGGCGCATCACCGCCTGCTACACTGGACGAAGCCAGCGGTGACGTCACAGTCAGCCGATGCACCGCTGCTGATAAGCCAAGATGGCTCAGAACGAGATTCAACTGCACCTGACGCATCGATAACGCACCTCGCTCGAGATAACGTCACGGACCAATATACGAGTTCTACGACGACGGAAGAATTCGCGTTGCTCAAAGTGCTACCCGTTAAATTACGTGGACCTAAAGGAATAATAAATACATATGCACTCTTAGATGACGGAGCAGCTGTGTCTATTGTTGATTCGAAACTGTCGGAAAGTTTAGGTTTAATGAGTGAAAATTCAAGTGCTATTAAGTTTACCGACGCATTCGGTTTGACTGTTTATCAATCGGAAGTGCCGAAAGTTAAGGTTCAAATATCTGGACAGGACAATGCTTTTCATGATATTTATTTGCGTAAATGTGATATGTTAAAGTTAAGTGCTCAAAATATGTCTGTAGTAAACAAAATTGATAGGTCATATTTGGCTCATGTAAAACCTTTTATTTGCACACATAATGTAGTGCCCCGTGTGTTGTTAGGTCAGGATAATTATTTTCTTATAGCCCCACTTGAGATTGTTCACGGAGATAAAAACTCATTGTACGCATCACGCTGCAAGTTGGGATGGACCATCCATGGCTACCACAAAGGTCGTACTCACTCCTCGGTAAGTGAACTTAAATGTTTTCCATCTCGCTCGCTCTCCTGATATTGATGACTGTATGCATGAGATAAGTGAACTTAATGATCTGATTAAAAATTCATTCAGTTTAGATTCAGTAGGAATATCGACCTTATGTCGTGAGAATAAAGATCATGTCAGAGCAATTAATATTTTAGATAAGACTTCTCGCCAAGTAGGATCGCAGTGGGAAGTAGGTTTACCTTTTAGAAAAGATAATTTTAACATGCCGGACTCATACTTTAATGCCTATTCCCGCCACCAATTGTTGTTACGTAAGTTTCAGAAAGATAACAATTATGCGTGTAGATATAAACAGGAAATGACTAAGTTGTTCGATAGTGGTTACGCTCGGGAACTAAGGGATGATGAACTGTTAGCTAATTGTACTTGGTACTTGCCACATTTTATGGGTTTAAAGACATTTATTCTCAAAAAAGACCTAAGTCACTTACATGAGAACAATAATTATTACTTAAATTATAAAATTAGTAAGTCGTTCGTGTATAAAAATTTAGGTAGCTACTCATCTAACACATTACAACAAGTGATTTACCAAAATATGTTCATTTAACTTGGTTTTGAATGTATTAAATGAGTGTTCACTTTTAATATTTGAGGGTAGTGTATTATAAAGTTTTGCTCCTTCATATGAAATAGTTTTTTTACCATAGTTTGTACGACATCTTGGCACAGCTAAGAAACTAGCTCGCCGAGTGCTACGTTTGCTAATATTTTTTAATTTGGTAAAGTTTAGATCTGAATGTACATTTTTGTCAAGAGTTTTACGAATAAAAATACAAGTGTTCTGTATGTATAACTGCTTTATATTCATTAATTTTGTATCCTTGTAAATTTTATTTGTTGATGTAAGGTAATGATAATTGAACAGCATTTTAACAATTTTATTTTGTGTAACTTGAATATTTGCAAGTTTTGTTTTAGAAGCATTACCCCAGATTTCAATAAGGTATAACAAGTGTGGTTTGACTAAGGCATTGTAGACTACGTACCGCAGATTCCGTGGAATACATCGAACTATGCTACGGAGTGATCCTAAAAGTGATGAAAGCTTGCCTTTTATGTGGTCTAAGTGAACATTCCATGTCAAATAGCTGTCCATTCGTAAACCTAGATATTTTTCGTTGTCTCTTTGTTCTAAGGGTACATTATCTATTGTCAGTGAATTGTGCGGTGGGATTAATTTATTTTTGGCTTTGAATATAACATAGCATGTTTTGCTTATGTTGATAGTTAACAGATTATGCTGAAACCATGAAAATAATTTATTTAAATTGGTTTGTGCTTTTGGAATGATGTCGTGTATTGAAGGTCCGAAATAAAATAAACAGGTATCATCCGCATACATAGTGAGATGACCATGCAATTCAATTTCTGATATATTGTTAATATAAATTAAAAATAATAGTGGTCCTAAGATGGAGCCTTGTGGAACGCCACATTCCAAAGGTAAAGCATCACTTTTATTATTTTCATCTATTTTAACGACCTGAGATCTGTTTCTGAGATAAGACTCAAACATTTTTAAGGCTTTGCCAGTAATATTTATACATTCTAACTTTTTTATTAGCAGGTCATGGGACACAGTGTCAAATGCCTTTTTTAAATCAATAAAGATACCTAGTACTATATTTTTACGATCTGTATTTTGTTTTATTTTAGTCACCAAATCTATAGTCGCTGTTAAAGTATTGCTTTTTGGTCTGAATCCGTATTGACGTTTGGAGAGAAAGGTAATGGAGTTCAAATGTTTTTCTAATCTGCTATAAAGGATTTTTTCAAGTATTTTCGATAATACTGGTAGCACAGAGATAGGTCTGTAGTTACCTGGATCCATCCGTGATCCCGACTTATAAATAGGGGTAACCTTTGCTAGTTTAAGTGAGTCTGGAAATATTCCTTCTAGTAGAAGTTTATTAAAACACTTACCTAATTGATTAGCAATGATATGTCCTATGCATTTGATAACTTTAGTACTGATTCCATCCAAGCCTGTGCTGCAATTAGAATCTAGACTGTTGATATATTTTATAATTTCGTCGGAAGTGCATGGGGTAAAAGTATTTAGCTGTGGAGTACCTGTGGGAAGCTTATTTGGTAATGCTGGTGTGTAATCGTCATGGAATACTCGCGGTATTTTTTTCGCTAAACAAGGCCCTATAGTAGCAAAATACTCATTGAATTTACAGCATATCTCTCTTGGGTTGGAAATATAGTTTGAATCTACTATGAGTTTTGAAGGAGCAGAACTTTGTTTAATTTTATTATTTGCTAATGTATTTACCAATTTCCACATTCTCTTTGGCTTATTAATGCAATTGGTAAATTCTTTGTTGTAATATGTATCTTTTGTGACCTGAATTAATTTAAAAACATAATTTCTTTTTGCTGTAAATTTAGCTTTCAATGCATCGTCACTAGGTTTTACCATGAGTTCTGTCCATATAGCGTTCCTGTCGTTTATTTCATTCATAATATCTTTATTTATCCAATCTTTTTGCGGCAAGTTCTGAATTTTAGTTTTCATTACTTTGTTATCTTCTATGATGGTCTTTATCATATTTTCTAGCCGTAAATAATCGTGATTTAATTCTTCAAGTGTGTTACTCTCAAAGGAAGCGCGTAACTTTTCATAATTTAGTGTTTCATATTGAGTCCGTATCTTTGCAGGTGATTTAGCTTTCTTGAGTTCTAGGTATATTTGCTTATGATCGGACATAGATGAGTTAATTATTGCCATGTAGAAAGCATCATTTTTTAAGTTAGTGCTAACATGATCTAGAATAGATTTTCGTGTAGAAGCATCTCTAGTGCAGTATTTTTTGTTGATTTTATTGAGTATTACATATCCAGCTTCTTTGTTTATTCTTTTATACTGTTTTGTGTTTTTGTCTTTTGTTAGTAAATCGATATTGAAATCACCAAAAACAATCGCCCTTTTTCGTTGTTGAAGTTGTGAATCGTAGACCTCTAGAAATTCATTGTAATTCGTGTCGCCAGGATTGTATATAACTCCTACATCCACTGCATATCGCTCCAATCGTATCCATAAGTAATTGTTTCCTCCCAAATACTTTGACTCTGTCAGACTATGTTTTAAATCATTGTGGACATACGCAGAGACTCCGCCTCCCCTTTTATCAGTTCGGAAGTTGTAGTAGTGTGTATAATTGTGTAGTTGTAACTGCAAAGCTTGGGAGTCAGAAGTGATCCATGTTTCTGTGAGCAAGATTACATGTATGGTGTTGGGCAATGACCGTATAACACATTGAAGTTCGTCGAATTTGCCTTTTTTCCGTATACTCCTGGCATTAAGGTAAAAAAACCTAAGACGGGATTTATTACTTTGAAGGTTTTGGTAATCGTTAAGTACTTCATAGGTGTTGGTGCTTTCTGAGATTGAGTCAGAAGAATTTAATGTTTGGAGTTTTTTGAGGGTAATTTTGTTATTGTAGGTGTCCCATGTATGTATTTTATAGTGATTTCTGTTTCTCCCTCATTTTGGCGTTGAGTTAATTCATCTTGAACGTTCTTCAGATATTTTTGTTGCGCTGGTGTTTGGTCTGAAAATATTTTAATGCTTGCAGGTAACTTGTCCTTGTTACGCAAAAGTTCTTTAGCGGGATCTATGGTGTCGTAACATACCTTTAATCTGCGATTCTTTTCAGATGAGTATTTTCCTATTCTTATTATTCTTACGGGTTTTGGAAGATCTTTTCGCACCAATGAAGTTATATTTAAAACATCAGCCTCGTCTTTGGATATTCTTTCTTCTGTGTTGGATGATGTCTGCTCTGGCAGGCCTAGGATTATAATATTCTTCTCGCGATTTTTTCGATCTTGCACTTCTTTGATTATTTGTTCGTTTAAGGTAAGTTGATTTTCCAACACAGAAGTAGGATATTGAGAAGTAAGTTTAAGGTCACTGAGCTGCGATTCTAAAGATTTGATTTTTTGCTCACCAAGAGTGATCTGTTTTCCCAATTGCGACAAAGAACTCCTAAAATCCTTTTGTTCAATGATAATGCTAGATGTGGATGATTTAATCTCATTAATTTGCGTTACATTTTGTTGAATTAAGCTTAAAGCTTGTTCATTCGTTGCCTTCATTTCAATTATTTGAGTTTTCACTTCAGATATGTTTTCCTGCATTTTATTCATTAACTGCTCATTAGAACCGACATATCTTTCCAACAAAGAGCCAATGCGATTTAGTTCTGACCGAACTTCTTTCATCTCATTGTAACACCCACAATGTGACTGGGATGGTTGTTTTCTTTTAGGAAGAGTAATTAGGGGATCCACCGTCATTGCCAACGCACTTAGCTTAGATAGGTCAGGATGTGAACCACCCCCGGTCACCGCCGTCGTCACCGTAGCGGTGGCACCACTGGTCGGCGGCCGTGGTGGCGATCTTTGCATACTCATACTGACGCAGCAGTGGTTTATTAAATCCTTTCAAGTTCTCACGGTGCACAATACAGACCGTGCGACCGGTGCGAGCAAGTCAAAAATAACAACTGTGTCGTTCTCGCGGGGGTGAGGTGCGGAGCAAGAAACGCGGCCGCGTGACTTCGTTTGGTTCAGGCACAGTACAAAATGTTGTAATTCACACACACACTCTATTTACTTTTGAGATCTACTACGAAGGAACTAAAACTTGTTTTTAAATGACACAAAATTATAAATTTTTAACGAAAATCAACACACGTCTACTCTGCGAGGCTGGCGAACGACGATCATTAGTTATTAGACGATCGATTAGTGTTCAGAACCCCAATAAACCTGAAAAATTAAGGCTTGTTTACGATGCCGCTTCAAAGGTTTGTGGAGTTAGTTTAAATGACTATTTATTGACTGGACCTGACTTGTATAATTCGTTGTTTGGAATTATGCTAAGATTTCGCGAGAATCCGATCGCTATCATAGGCGATATACGTGATATGTTTTTACGCATTAGGATACGTTCGGAAGATCAGCATGTGCTGAGATTTTTATGGCAAGAATCAACTGACAGCCAAGTTAAGTTTTGTGTTATGCAAAGTTTAATATTTGGAAGTAACGCATCGCCATTTATCGCGCAATACATAAAGAATAAGAATGCACTTAAGTACGCCGATATTAATTCGGAAGCTGTTGACGTCATTATAAATAATCATTATATGGATGACTGTTTACACTCAACTTGTGACGAAAATAAAGCCATTCAATTAGTACACGATATAATATCGATTCATAAGAAAGGTGGATTCGAGATAAGAGGTTGGTCTAGTAACAGTAAACAGGTACTTGATTCTATACCTACGGATGCTTTAGCATGCACAGCTATACAATTTAAAGACGGTGGAAACAATACAGCTGAGCGCACTTTAGGTTTAATATGGCATCACGCTGAGGACTCATTTGGTTTTAGGATTAACTTAAGTCGCATACCTAATGATATTTTAGACGGAACGGTACCACCAACGAAAGCAAAGATGCTTAGTATTATTATGTCGGTTTATGATATCCACGGATTTCTATCACCGTTTTTAATAAAAAGTAAAATTATTTTGCAAGATGTACATCGATCTGGTGTTGACTGGAAATGTCAGATACTGCCTGCCGAGCATACTAAGTGGGTAAAATGGCTTGACGAGCTGAAACAACTAGAGTCGTTACGCATACCCCGATGGTATTTAAATGCTGGTGCTTGGACGCAGTGTTACTCCAATACTACTGTAGGCATTCATGATGCTGATATTGTAGATAGACAAATGCATATTTTTTGTGACTCATCTCTAAAATCGTTTTCCTCTATAATATTTTGGAGATGGACCCGACGGGACGGATATGTACTGGTGTGTTTTGCCGCCGCGAAGAGTAGAGTGACCCCTCTCCGCCCGGTGTCAGTTCCAAGGTTAGAACTTCAAGGCGCGCTTATAGCAGCACGTCTCGCTGATACGATTCAACGACAACATAAAGATATGAAACCTGACAAGCGCTACTTTGGACTGACTCGCATACAGTACTACAATGGATTCGTAGTGATCCTAGAAACTACAAAGCTTTTGTTGCTTACCGCCTAGGTGAGATAGACGAACTAACAGTTGCGTCAGAATGGCGATATGTACCTTCGAAGCTAAATGTGGCCGACATCGCCACAAAAGAGGAGTCGCCACCTCTTGTGTATCAAAGTGTTTGGTTTCAAGGTCCTAATTTTTTACGGCAGCCAGAAGACTGCTGGCCTAAGGATCTCTCGTCAACCAGGAGGTCACAAGACATAGAATGTGAATTAAGGAATGTTAATTTTGTGACGTCACAAGTTATTGAATACTCCTTACCCAATGAAGATGATTTCTCATCATGGCTTAGACTAATCAGGGTTACCGCTCGAGTATTATTATTTTTAAAACGATGTCGACGTATGAAAGCTCAACTTGATGTTGAACTATTAAATAAAGCAGAAAAATTACTGCTTAAGAAATGTCAATATGATTCGTTCGTTGAAGACATTGAACGGCTCAAACAAAACAAGCCCTTGTTGTCTACCAGTCGCTTGTTAACGTTGACGCCTTATATTGACACAGAAGGAATTTTGCGTGTTCACGGTCGAGTTGATAAAGTTCAGTGTGTTGAACAATCAGTGAAAAGACCTGCGATACTTGATGGTCATCACAGGATTACTAGACTTTTAGTTGAACACTACCACAGAAAAGCTATGCATGGAGCACACGAACTGGTCGTAAATGAATTACGGCAACGATACTGGATTATAAAGCTGCGGCCTACTGTCCGTGCCGTAGCTTCTAGATGTTTGTTCTGCCAGCGCCGCCGCGCAGTTCCACAGCCACAGCGCATGGGGGACCTGCCCGCTGCACGCTTGCAGCATAACCGGCAATGTTTTAGTTATGTAGGAATTGATTTTTTTGGACCTATGGAGGTCACCGTAGGTCGTAAAAGACAAAAACGATACGGAGTTATATTTACGTGCTTAACGATTCGCGCAATCCATTTGGAATTGACTGAAAGTCTAACTACTGACTCGGCTATCATGGCACTCAGGCGCATGATAGCTCGAAGAGGTACGCCTACCGTTATTTATTCTGACAACGGCACAAATCTGCGAGGAATGGATAATGAGTTGAAACGTAGTGTGTTAGAACTTAATAAAAGTAAGCTCTGTGAAGACGGTTCTATTAAAGGTATAGAGTGGAGATTCTTACCACCTGGAGCACCAGAGATGGCAGGTGCGTGGGAAAGGCAGACAGGTACGGTCAAGAGGTCTTTGAAGGTCATCCTTAAAGAACGCGCTCCACATCCAGAGACACTATCAACTTTGATGGTGGAAGTAGAAGCTCTCGTTAATAGTCGTCCTATAACTTACGTTTCTTGTGATCCCAACTACCCCGAAGCCTTAACACCTAACCATTTCTTGATAGGAACGTCTTCCAACGGTCCAACTTTTGGCAGGTACGATGATAAAGATCTTTGTTTGCGTAAGCAATGGCGTATAGCACAACGTTTAACTGACATGTTCTGGGTGCGGTGGATCAAAGAATATTTACCTACTTTACTACCTAGGTACAAATGGAATAAAGAGCAGAGAGCGTTGCGAGTTGGAGACTTTGTGTTGTTGATTGAACCTAATTTAGATCGTGGTTCTTGGCGCCACGGAGTAGTGAGTGAGATCCACAGTGGCGATGATGGTCGCATCCGCGTAGTAGATGTGCGCACACGCACTGGTGTTGTGCGACGTCCGGTTACGCGCGTCGCCCTACTCTCTCCAGCGGAATGTTAGTGCTGATCTTAACTTATTATTCCAGATATTTTATTTTACTTTGCCAGCTCAGCTCAGCACTATGAGGGCGGATTGTGGACGACGCACGTCACCGTTGTATAGAAAACTTAAATTTTGCATTTCTATATTTTTTGTTTAATTTGTTTGCTAACTTTCTTACGAATTTAAGTTTTATAATTGTTTATTGCCTCGGTTTTGTAACCTATGGTGCCATCTGTCGACAATACTTTGTACTAATAAATAAAATTAAAGTGGAGGGTGCTTTTAGGTTCAAGTCAGTTCTACGTAGGTAGATTAAAAATAAGCAGCAGTATCGACCGCCGATAGCCCGCACGCGCGGTGCTAGAATTAATTAAATAGATTTCTTTAAAATATATCGTTTTCAAAGCAGTGTCACCAAATTTGAGAACTATTTGCACTCTCCAACTCAGTGTTACTAAGGAATCCATGAAGTTTCATTTGTATCCCCAACAGGAACTTTATCTCCACAAACAACGGCATCTTTAGCAACTTTATCAACTCTTTCATTGCCAGAGATACCAACGTGACTGGGAATCCAGGCAAGAATTACATCAAAGCCCTTAGAATAACACTCAGCAATTGAACTTTTAATTTCTAATAAGATTGGATTGTGAGCCTTAGAAGTAAATGGATTAGAGAGTAAAGATTGAAGAGAACTGCGAGAGTCAGAAAATATAATTGAACGATGAAGCTTGAAAAGCAGAACATACCTAACGGCCTCAAGAATAGCTAAACATTCCCCAGTAAAAACAGATGCCTCAGGTGGACATTTAACTTTTTGGACGATATCATATTGGGCGTGAAAAACACCACAGCCAACACAGCCGACTGGTGAAAGCTTTGAAGCATCAGTAAAGATTGTGTGCCACCCTCGCCAATTTCTTTTAAGTAGTTCGCTCAAGTATGAATCAGCAAACAGGTCTCCTTTGCAAATATCAAATTCTAAAATTATTTTCGGTTGAGATATAACTACACTATATTCAAAGTTGTAAATTGGGAGTTTTTGAGAACGAAATATGGGGTCTTTTAGAGAGCGAAAAATTGAAAAATTTTTGATAAGGAGTGGATGTTGTTTAAATCTCCAGTAACGTTCGGTATGAAGATATTGATGAAGTAACTGTAGTTTTGGAGTTAAGGGGTGATGAGAAAATTGAATAGAGCGAAAAAAAAATCTGTTGGCAAGGAATTGACGGCGAAGGTGAAGAGGGGGATCAACACACTCTACTTGGAGAGCATTAATTGGTGATGATTTCATAGCCCCAGCTATGATACGTAGAGATTTCGATTGGATTAAATCAAGTTTCTTAAGGCTTGATTTCATAGCTGGTTCCAGCAGAAAGGATGCATAATCTAAAACACTTCGAATAATTGCATTATACAAAAGTTTTAGATTAAAGGGGTGGGCACCCCACCACACTCCAGATAAACATCTCAAAACATTTATGTTTTTCTCACATTTGTTGACAACATAGTCACAATGCTCACGAAAATTTAACTTACTGTCCAAAATGAGACCAAGAAATCTTATTGATTCTTTTACTGGAATTTGGCATTCATCAATCAAGATATTAATAGGAGGAGGGTTTCTCTTACGGGAAAAGAGGACAATATTACTTTTAGCGGGTGAGAGATCCAAGCCGTTTTTATTGAGCCATTCATTTAAGCGTTGAAGGGAATGAGAAAGACAGTTACTAGCGACATCAATTTTAAGATGAGAATTGTAAATAAGAATGTCATCTGCATATTGGAGAATACGACAGAGGCCAACAGAAGACTCTAAATCAAACGTATAGATATTATAAAGGATAGGACTGAGCACTGATCCTTGAGGTAAACCTCGCCATATTACTCTTTTTGAATTTATTGAAGGATCTGAACATCTAAGATATATGTACCTCTCTGTCAAGAAGTTCATTACAAAATTTGCTAATTTTATTGGTATTTTTAATTGAATTAGTTTATTTTTGAGAATCGGGAGTTGGACACTGTCGTAGGCAGCAGAGATATCAAGGAAAGCACCAACAATAGATTCACCACGAGTAAAACCAAGCCTTATATCTGTGGTAAATAGACTCAGACTGTCCATTGTGCTTTTGCCCTTCCTAAAACCATATTGTGATTTAGCAAGTAATTCGTTATGTTCAACGAACCATTCTAGATGATTTTTTATTAGATGTTCTGCAAGTTTTGCCAAGACAGAGGAAAGAGCAATTGGGCGATATGAATTAGGATCATTTGGTTCTTTATTAGGTTTTAGAATAGGGATGATGTACTGAGATTTCCAGCTTACAGGGACATATCCAGTATCAAAAATAGAGTTAACAAGAGCAAGGTAATAATTTAGAATACAATCTTTAGCTTTAGAAAAAAAGGAATAAGGAATGCCATCAATGCCTGGGGCAGAGTCTTTTACAGATTTCAATATGTTTTTCAATTCTATGAGCGTAAATGGTTGATCTAATGAGTCATAAGATTCATGGGAAGAAAGCGAAGGCAAGTCAGCAGGGAGAGGACAATATTGTGGCGCTATTTTGTCCATAAAAGAGTCAGCCCAGGACTGGGAAGGGCAGCAACTTCGATTAGGAGGGCAGCAAGCACGTCTATATCTATGAATTTTATCCCAAATAATCGTCAATGAAGTATGAGGTCCAATAGAGAAGCAAAATGATTTCCAACCATCGCATTTTTTGGAGTGGAAAAGAAGTTTTGTTTCGGCAATAACTTTATTTAGTTTTGTGAAATTTTCATTTGTCATACAGAGGCAAAAAATAGTTTCTGCATCTTTACGGGATTTGATTGCCTTAGTGCAGTCACTATCCCACCATGGAGGAGAAGGAATTTTATTTGGGTTAGGTTTCTTTATAGTGAATGACTTATTTGCACATTCTAAAAGAACCTTAACAAGACCATCCGAACATATTTGAATGTTAAAAATATTGACAGTGGGTAATTTTGGGATATGTATCTCAGCAAATTCATTATACTTGTCCCAGTTAGAACTGTCATCTAAAATATATTTGAGAAGAGGAGGATTACGAGACACAGGCCGGGTCACTTTTAAGGATAAATCTAGTATAATAGGAAAATGATCACTGCCATGAGAAGAAAAAAGAACACGCCATGATATAAGTGAAGCGAGTTCTGGAGAGCACATAGAGAGATCAACTGCGCTGGGAAATTCATTCGGGCGAGTTCTCCTTGTAGCGGAACCATCATTTAGAATACAGAGATTAAGAATATCTAAGGAATCCAATAAAAAAAGCCCGTTAGAATCAGATTCACCACAACCCCAAACAGTGTGATGGCAATTGAAATCACCAAGAACAAGGAGGGGTTTAGGAAGAGAATTAAGTACATGTGTAAGATTACGAAGAATAGATACAGAAGGATAATTGATGTAAAGGGAAATTATGGTAAAAGATTTTGTACGGACGGCCAAAGCATCAAATCCAACCTGAGAAGGAATTGCTATATTAGAAAAATACATATTATCTTTGAAGAAAAGGGCAACACCACCAAAGCCATCCTGCCGGTCTCTTCGAACATGAACATAACCCGATAACCTAAAGGTAGAATCGGGTCTTAGCCATGTCTCCGAGAAAGACAGGATGCATGGTTTATATTTATTGATCAAATAGATTAAATCAGACTTTTTATTGTAAATACTACGACAGTTCCACTGAAGGATCCTGTCTGTGGGATCCATTTTGAAGAAGAGAGATAAGAGAGTTTAAGTTAAAAGCAGCGTTGGTCGGTAAAACATTAGGAGAGGAGGAAGGAGAATTAGACATAAGAGAAGATAATAAGTTTAGGAGCTTGAGGAGTTCACTAATAATTTCTTGAACAGAAAGAGATTCAGAATTTTTAGCTGTACGATTAGGCAGGGCACAACCATTTTGAGTAGGAACAGCGAAATCGTCTCTTATAATATTTAAGTGAGCAGCACGATCGTAACCAATGTGAGGTTGAGAAGGGACGTGGACAGATTTTGAATTTTTTTTTCTGTAATGAATTTTAGAAGGCTCAGATGTTAAGTTTTTAGATGGGTTTTGATGCTGAGAAGATAGGACAAAAGAGGGCGAAGCAACTTCAGCATATGATGTTTTGGAAACGGGAAACAGTTTTGAAGCTTCAGCATATGAAATGGCTTTCTCAGACATAGTCGACTTTATATTATTTTGTCTGTGATATTCAGGACAAATTTTGTTGGTAGCGTAGTGCTTACCATCACACCAAACACATTTCACATCATCTACCTCACACGAGTCAGCAAGGTGATTTGAAGCACATTTAAAACAAACGGGTTTTGATCGGCATTGAATTTTGGTATGACCGTATCTGCAGCAATTGAAACATTGAATAGTAGGCAATGAGTATGTACGGTGCAACCGCACATTCTCCCGCGTAAGCATTTTTGGCATCGTTCTAAGTAAACGACCAGTTCGCAATTAGCATCGATTCGATCGTATCGCGCGCGGCTCGCTATCATTAAATCACGTTTATCATTTTACCTATCAAATAAACATTTATATCAAATCAAGCATTTATTTATCATTTTATATATCATCTTAAGAATACGGTCTCGGACCGTACATCTTAATGGTCTTTCGGCGGTACAGGACCACGTGTCGTTTTCGTTAGTCTTGTGTTGGAAAAACATTCCGTGACTATAACGTAATAAGTGACAGTGGTTCCGTAACACTAGTGAAAAGTGGTATCAGTTCATTACACATTTGCATCGGGTGCTCAGTATCTTGGACAAGACCAGGGTATCAGCAGGCAGGTGTACGTCAGCACTTCAACAAGCAGCATCAAGGTCAGATCTTTCCTGTACTATCTTGTTGCATAATTAACATTATGGAAGATCTTTTAGCAACACAAAAACAACTCCATGAGTCTATCGAAACACTATTGCGCAATTTTAAAAAGGATGGGCGGGAACGAAAAACCCCCGAACTCATCAAACGGAAATTGGAGACTCTTAACCTTTACTGGCAGGATTTCCATTCTACGCACCTGCAACTACTAGACATAGGTGATCATAGTCACACCTATTTTACAAATGAATTTTACGAGCAAACTAAATTGTTGTACAGTAATACGCGCAAACATTTTGAATCATACTCCGCTGAGGTTGAATATGCCAAATTATCACGCCCAACTACTCCAATTATCAAACAGGCGACTTTACAACCCAGCACATCGGCAATAACACCATCAACAGCTTCACTTGGTGAAGGTGAGCAAAAATCTCAAGGCTCGTCTAGTAAACTGGATGAAATGCTGCGCAAGCAGTTAAGTCTTTTCAAGGCTTTTGCACGTACGTTATCAGGTATTGACACAGATCTTATCACCTCAAAGTGGGAGTACGAGGATGCTCTCAAATCCATCGAAACACGGTGGTCAGCAATCGACTCTCTCCACTGGGACCTTGACAGTCAATTCGATGGCACAAACGAAGACTACGAGTCAATGTTTTGTAAGTATGAGAGAGAATATCAGTCTATCAAGAAACAGCTCAATACAAGTATGTGGTCGATGAAACATCGCGAGAAATTTACGCCCCCCATGGACCTTCAAACCTTTGGGGGTAGCTATCATCAATGGGTATCTTTCAAGGACCTTTTTATAGAGACTATCCACAACAACGGGAGTCTATCAAACGCACAGAAAATGCAGTTCTTAAAAAGTAAGGTCAATGGTGAAGCGGGAAAATTAATAATGCATTTAACCATATCATCCCAAAATTACGAAATCTGTTGGAACATATTAAACAACAGGTACAATAATAAAAAACTTATTTTTACATCCCACGTCAATCTCTTGACTAATCTACCTATCATGCAACAAGCATCTGCCGTCCAGCTAAAGAAGATCCATGACACTACGAACGAGTGCCTCTACGCTATTCAAAACTTAGGGGTCAACACATCAACGTGGGATCCTTTGTTGGTACATATACTTTCACACAAATTAGATATCGAGACACATAATGAATACATACAATCATTAAAAAGCCCTAGGGAACTGCCAACCCTACACGATTTTTTGTCATTTTTGGAGGCCAAATTCACGGCATTGGAAGCTTCGAGACGCAAGATCGAAAATATAAAACCAACCCAGCAACAACAATTTACTTCCAAACAGCATAACAACTATCAGTATCAAAAATCAACTTTATCAACACAGAATAAAGCATTGCATTCAAACACAACAAAATGCCCATTTTGCAAAAATGATCATCGCTTGTTTCAATGCAAACAGTTTCAAGAATTATCAGCGGAAGCGAAGCGCAGTACTATCACGAAATTCGATATTTGCAAAAACTGTTTGTATCCGCATTACGGTAATCCGTGCCGTTCCGACAAACGATGCCGCGAATGCAACAGTAATCCTAATACGATGCTTCACGACGTTTATTCTAGAACTTCGAAGTTGACACCTCAACTTCAATCAACAACATCAAATGCAACGTCAACAGGAACGGGTTCCGCTCCACGTGTTTATAATGGTCACATTTCGTCATCAGCACAAAATAATAGCACAGAAACTTTGCTAGCCACAGCACAAATTCGGGTAAAAAAGTCAAATGGTTCTTATGAGGTGTTGCGAGCTCTGATCGATCCAGGGTCTCAAACGTCTCTCATTACGGAGAATGCCACACAACAGCTAGGGCTGCCTCGTCGCTATTGTAAGGGAGTCATAACGGGAGTTGGGACAAAAGAAAATAATTGCAAGGGCATTATCAGCATCGCATTTGCATCAATGTATGATGATTATCAGTATCAAACAGAAGCATTTATTATGAAATCACTCGTAAACAATCTCCCTAATCAATCATTCGAAAAGCCATCGTGGGCGCATTTGGATAACTTGCAATTAGCCGACCCTACATTCTACAATAGCGGAAAAGTAGATTTACTTTTAGGAGCAGACGTTTACGCCGACATTATTAAAAGTGGTATTATTAAAATTGAAAACCACCCCGTTATTCAAGAAACGCAACTAGGGTGGATACTTTGCGGTAATATCAACAAAGGTCTACAATGTAACGTTGTCATCACTAACATTGACGATATTAAACAATTTTGGGAAATGGAAGACATTAATCAGGAACAAAGCTTATCAGTAGAGGATTATCAATGTGTACAGTATTATCAGACAACAACAACACGAAAGGAGGATGGCCACTACGAGGTCAGACTACCGTTAAAAACAGAACAACTATCAGAGAAATTAGGCGAATCCAAGAACATCGCTATTGCTCAATTTCGTCAGCTAGAAAGGAAGTTTATCAGACGCCCTGACATAGCACTTGACTACAAATCATTTATCAACGAATATAAAAAACTAGGACACATGACAAAAAGTAGCGACAACCCTACATTACATTGTTATTTACCACACCACGCAGTTCACCGCACTGACTCAACAACTACCCCATTGAGGGTCGTTTTCAATCCTTCCATGAACACTACATCAGGTTACAGCCTAAATCAACTGACCTATCGCGGGCCGAATCTTCAAAAGGACCTCCTGGAATTAATTTTGAAATGGCGTCAATTCGAATTTGCATTCACCGCGGGCATAGAGAAAATGTTCCGACAAATTTGGCTACATAGCGACGACCAAGCATTTCACAAAATCATATGGCGAGATGACGTCACTCAAAGATTGCAGGATCATCAACTAACAACGGTTACGTATGGAAGCAAATCGTCGCCGTTCTTAGCTATGATGACTTTAAAACTATTAGCTAAAGATGAAGGTCATAAATTTAAAAACAGTAGAGCAGCGATGGTTTTAGAAGGAGACTTCTACATGGATGACCTATTGAGTGGAGATCACACTATGGAGTCAGCAATACAGCTAAAAAATGACTTAATCAATTTACTCAAATCAGGGGGGTTCAATTTGCGTAAATGGGCCTCAAATAAACTTGAATTACTTGACAATCTAGATAAGGAGCAACGCAGTCAAGAAATATTTCAGTTCAGACAACAAGATTCAACGAAAACTTTGGGATTAAGGTGGCATCCGCAGGAAGATCATTTCACGTTTGAATTAAAACAAGATGAATCATCACCGAAGTTAACAAAACGTGTATTACTGTCCCAGATATCAAAAATATTCGATCCTATGGGATGGCTCTCTCCAGTAACAACTACTTTGAAACTACTATTTCAACAAGTTTGGGCGAGTAACATTCAATGGGATGACGAAGTATCAACCGAAATAAATAACGAGTGGACAAAAATAAAAAATGAGCTACCAAACATAAACAGCGTGAAGGTTCCTAGATGGATAAAAACAAATAAAAATGATGTACTTGAGCTACATGGCTTCAGTGACTCAACAATGAGAGCATACTCTTGTATCTTATATTGCAAAATCAATAAGCCTAATCAGCAATCTACGGTAGTAATGGTAGCAGGAAAAACAAAAATCGTACCTGAAAAAAGAAACGTATCATTACCAAGACTGGAATTATGCGGAGCATTGTTACTATTGAAACTTCTTATCAAGGTAAAACAGTCTTTATCAAATCACAACATTAAATTATTCGGCTGGACAGATTCGATGGCAGTACTTCGATGGCTCAACGGGGACACCGACAAGTGGAAACCCTTTGTAGCTAATCGGGTCAAACAGATCGTCGATGTCATTCCAGCAGACTGCTGGCGTTATCTAAAATCAGCGGATAACCCAGCAGACCCCGCCAGTAGGGGACTGACAGCATCAAAATTGGTTCAGCATCAGCTATGGTGGAACGGGCCCACATGGTTACCCTCATTCGACCCTCAAAAATCAATTGAGCCATCTAAGTACACTACGAACATGGAGATGAAGAAGCAAACAAATGTATCAACAGCATCATATCAAGGAAACATAGGCCAAAACATTCTTATCAATGAGCTACTTAATAAATACAGTAATATGACTCGTGTCGTCCGTGTTCTTGCATGGGTACTGCGAATGACACGTCATAGTGACGTCAAACTGCCGTACTTGACACTACACGAATTGAATGCGGCTCACAATAAAATTATCAAATGCGTTCAAGAAACGCACTTTATTGAAGAAATTGCTTATCTGCGGGCAAATAAACCATTGCATCATAAAAGCAAAATTCTCAACTTATCTCCATTTTTGGATAAGGAGGGACTTTTGCGGGTATCAGGAAGGCTTAAAAACGCCAACCTCAGCGACAACAGAAAGCACCCGCTTATCCTCCCAAATGATAGCATAATAACACCTTTGATTATCAATCAAGCTCATCATCAAACATTTCACGGCGGTGCAAGCCTCACTACACAAGACGGTCGGGTTCGTGTAGTATCAGTCAGAACAAAAGGCGGTATCATCAAACGGCCGATCGTCAAACTATCAATTCTACCGGTTCAACAAAACACGTCAACAGAACCTGAACCACATAATGAGCAACCATCAGTAGAAACAAAACAATCCGTCAAAAAAGGGAATCAAAGATCGGGCATTTTATCAACTCTATTATCAATCTTTCTCATACTAAACATGCTTACATCAGTATTGGGCTCATACAATTTCACGGCTTTAAATAACGAGAAGGCACTTTACTTCGATAAGATCGCAAATATGCAAATAATCAGAGACGACTGGAAAATCATCGTGTATTATGACATGGCACCATATTGGGAAGGAAGGATGGCTCTCGACAAGTACTTAAAAAATACAATCAGATCATGCGATAATGCGGAAGACAACATGAAATTATACTGCAACATTATATCAACACAATTAACACTTGGCTTCTCCGAACTTAAATACTATGACCAAATGTTATTGAATCAGCAGTTCTCGGCGTACTATAGACGTCGCACGCGCCGAGGTCTTATCAACGGTGTGGGTTACATCGCTCACAGTCTGTTCGGCGTATTAGACGAAGAATTCGCAGAACAATACAAACGTGATATCGCACTCGTAAATGATAATCAAAGACATATAGCACTATTATGGAAAAATCAGACTTCAATTGTAGAGGCTGAGTACAATTTACTGAAACGGACAGAAGAATCAATGAACAAACAGAACATTATGATCAGTCAGCACCTAAAAAATGTAGAAAATGCAACTAACATACTAAACTCCGTACTGCATAGTCAAGCTAAAACTGACGAATTCATATTGTCAGCCATGATAACCAGCAATATGTTATCAAAACTTAACAGCATACAAGAAACCTTGCAAGATATTATAACAAATATTTACAACGCCAAATTTAACATTCACTTATTAACACCAGAACAGCTTCAGACAGAACTCAACATCATATCAGGGCAGCTACCCCGAGACCTGTCTTTACCTATTATAAACATACAAACCGACTTAAAAAATATATATCATCTTCTCCGGGTGAGAACCAGAATGACCAAAGCACAACTCATTTTCGAAGTCAGGGTTCCACTCGTCAGCAGGGAACGCTTCGAGATTTATCATTTAATACCAATTCCCCGACATATAAATAAAAACGTCATCAGCATATCCCCGGTGTCCGATATCCTAGCGATAAACCTTAGGAAGGATACCTTCGTACCCATTTTAGACATCAAATCCTGCGTAAATTCCGACCTACATACTTACCTTTGCCACGTGCAAGGTCCCATATATAACATCGAATCAGATAGTAGCCTATGTATCAAAGATCAGAAAACGGAAAACTGCGTGAAAACCGCATCAACATGCATAAACAAATGGAGAGAATTAGAAGTACCTAATACGTACTTATATTTTTGTTGCGAGTATTGCACCCTTCGAATCATATGTGAAGATCAAATATCAGCCGAGAAAATTGTTGGAGCAGGAATTATTAGCCTGAGTGAAAACTGCCTTATAAGGGGTGATGATTTCACCATATATTCACATCAACAGACTTCTTCAATTTTGAACATACAACCGAAGATATACACACACGAAATTGCGCCAATCAACAACATCATTAATGTCACTGTGTCAATCCTGCCAGGAGACCCGGAAAATACCACAGATGGACAATATCACCTTCAGATCATTAAACAGCAAATAGAGCAAATGAAACAGGAAACTGCACAATTAGACCACATATCATATCATGATGTTCATCATTATACGGCCATATACGTAGTGATGGGTATAGCAGTCTTCATTGGAGCAGCGTGGGCGTGGCGGCGCGTGAGACGTGTCCGCGCCGCGCGCTTGGAGCAGCCTGCTCCACCGGCGGCGGCGGCGGCGGCGGCTCGCCAGCCGCGATCTGTCGTCTTTAGTGCACCCAGTGCTAGTGCTGTGTATAGTGAAGTGGCAAGGCCCACTTTTAAGCCAAATAGTAGTGAATTTGAAATGTGTGTGTTGTGAGTGATCGGCAAGATAAGGCTTCGTCGCCTATATTGCATAGTGTCGTATGCCCTCGCGATTAGATATTAAATTTCACTTCAAGCTATTATTGTCGGTATCACCTTGTAATAAAAATATTGTTTATCACCTTGTTATCACCTCATTTCATCTCACACTCATCTCGCGGCCGGGAGCATGTACGGTGCAACCGCACATTCTCCCGCGTAAGCATTTTTGGCATCGTTCTAAGTAAACGACCAGTTCGCAATTAGCATCGATTCGATCGTATCGCGCGCGGCTCGCTATCATTAAATCACGTTTATCATTTTACCTATCAAATAAACATTTATATCAAATCAAGCATTTATTTATCATTTTATATATCATCTTAAGAATACGGTTTCTGACCGTACAGAGTATAAAGACACGGTGAGTGAATTGTAACCTAAAAATACTCTAGGAGGGAATACTTGGCCATCGAATGTCAGAACAACAGTTTGGGATGGTTTCCATTGTACAGCACCGTCAATAGTGACTTTGAAATTTAAGTGACGAGCTTTGATTATTGGGCCACAATCATTGGGAACTTTAATTTCATTAATAATTTCATCAGGTGACATATCGACAGGGATACCTCGGACAACTCCTAACCGAGTAATATTAAAGGATGGAATAAATGCTTTTAATTTATTATTGGGCAATGATGAAGATTTTATAAAATCATTGGCAGAAACAGCCGAATGAAAATCTAATGATATTCTATTGCGACCGACACTTTTAATCGAACCATCAATGATGACTTGAAACTCACGGGAACGGCTAAACAAAAACCTACCAAATTTAACTGGGTGTAAAGTGGAGCCAGCAGAAGGTGAGGTTTCAATTCTTTGGACATGTACTGTGTAGGGACCACGATCTGATGAGTCATATGACTGGCGGCCGATTGGAGTATGAGGTTTAGGATTGTAACTATCTTTTTGTGTAGAGTTGGAGGGAGGGACAGTAGTATCTTGAATTCGGTCGGCATTAGTCTCAGAAAAAATAACGTCATTAACGGAGGAAAAAGAGTTTGGGGGAGTACTTTGGCCAGGTTGGAGAACTATATCTGAATTTAATACAACAGTATCATTCGATGATTCAGAACCTGATCGCAGATGGTCATCACAAACCTTACGCGCTTTACGTTTTCTGGTAAAGGTTTCAAATGGCTGTTCGCCTAGAGTATTGATGGATGTAAATGCGGCCGGAGAAGGAGATTGGACAATATCGTCAACATCTATTGTTCCACCAGGATCCGGGGGTTCATTCATGATGGATGAATCGAAATAAAATGAAACTAAAAGTAGTATCTACAGATGTTGCGGAATAAATAAAAAGTCTATTTACAACAATAAAACTACTCTGGTTATAAATTACAAACGAAAAATCAAACTAAAATATAATTTAAAATTAAAAACCATAAATTTGCTTCCAGCCGATTTGACGTTCCACCAGAGAGTCAGACATATATACAGTAGTTCGACTCCGCGGTATCCTGGATTTCAATGACAAATGACGATCGGAGCGCTAGGGTTACTACTATCCAAATATTAGAAAATTTTAATTTGTTAAGAATAATAACTTAATTTAAGTTAGTAAGAAGTTTTTATTTGAGAGAACACAAGCGCGCGCAGAATTGATTAAAAAAACGCCATTGTCTTTGGTAACATAGTAAGGCCACCAGTAAAGAGGTTATTGTATGATTATTTGCCTTTAAAACTCCTTGGGTTATTTTTTCCATTAAAATGATGAAAAGATTATAACCTCTATAGTGTCAATCTGCTGACAGCTTATTAAAACTAAATTGTAAGTAAACACCGCAGTAAAGCATGTGAACATCAGTCTAGTTGTCTCTTTTTGTACCTCCTCGATGTAGGGAAGGCCGCACGGTTGATCACGTGACTGAATTCGGGTAATTTCTTCGTAGTTAAACTACTGCTTAAGAAGCTTCATGTATCTATTGTGGTATTGTTCAAATCCGCTATACAGCACCAACACGCTATAGACTATAAACTATATTCGAATAGCGCGCTTTATTATACGCTATCGTTATAACGAAACAAGGCGCTCGCGCTAGATGCATATGCTAGGTGTCGTCACAATAGCGTCAGGCGCAACAGTATAACGCGGATATGCGCAAAGCGTCTTAACGCGACCGAAAGCGCGCGATGACTGAAGCTTGGCGCTATGCCGCTACACAGGCTACACAGCATAGCGGCATAGCGTGATAGCGCCAAGCTTCAGTCATCGCGCGCTTTCGGTCGCGTTAACACGCTTTGCGCATATCTGCGTTATAGGCCTACCCAGCCACGTTAGTGGACGCTTGATGCTAAACGTTATATTTATAGCGCGAAGAGAATATATACATAACGCGCTGTATGCGCTACAAGGCAATAACCCGCTATGCTATGGCGCTAGATGCTATATTATCCACCACTAAATTGCGGATGCGGACTGGCGAGCGAAGCTCGCGGCGGTGCCCGTGCGCCGGCCGGTACCGTTATCTCGCTGCGGAGAACAATAGAACGCGCTTGTGGAGCGTGTGTCCACTGATACGGCGAGGCCAGCTAATATTTATTTGTTGTGGTTATTGTATATGAACGTATTAATAAATAGTTATAATGTGCATGTGTTATTATAAATATAATGTTTGTATGCTATGAATGTTGAAGTGTATGCGTGATATAATAGTGCAGGTATTTATATATAGGTAAGTAATTAAATATACAAATGTGGGAGTAGCCCACACCACAACTGGACGACGCCACGCAGTCTCCTCCGCTGGATTTAGGGGAACGGATGCGGTCCATCAAAATGGTGGCCAAGGCGTCATACTAACCAGAAGCGTTTGAATGGAGCAATGAGGACATATTTTTATGGGAATGAGGATCGGCTTATACGAACGACAGGAGGTTCGTCTCTCATACATAAAGGTGTTCGTCTCTCGTACCCCAATGTGTGCGCTAAAAATATCGTAGTTTCCCCGCGAGTAGTAGTAAGCTGCAGTGTACGGCACACAAGGACTCGTTATAAAGATATGTAAATTTCAGTAGGTAAATAAAATATGTTGTATTAAATTAGGTAACAAAATAGTTGTTTCCATCAGTCATGCCCCTTAGCGAAGCGTTCCCTAATTAGGTACTAGCCACCTCATCACCAAGACGGTCTCGTCATAAGGTTCTCGCTGCTGCCCGCTGACTATCCAGGACATAATATAAAATAAATAAACATTTGTCGTAAGTATTTCTAATAAGGGTTGCCTGCCGATCCAGCACCCGTAACACGATCAGTAATCACATACGACAAATTATAGGCACTCTTTTATATTTTGCAGGTAACGGTAGTTATTGCTTTTCAAACATCATAAAAAGTCTATAAATTTTGCAATTTTCCCCGCCAAAACCGATATTTGAGGTTATAAAACAACCGGTCGTACGGAACCTTCGAGTAAGTTCAAGCAACCAAACAACGCACTCTGACCTTCGGAACGCGGCCCTGCACAATACGCCCCAGCCGCACCAGAGGACTAAAATAATCTGCGGCCGGCGCTCCGCACCCATAGAAAGAAAAACAAAACACCAGCCGGCCTTAGAGTAAATTCTTTTGTTTATTCACTAAAACAGCGGCTACACCTGACTCCGGAGTCATAGTAGTGATACGAATAATACTCTTCTTATTTTCATACATAAATATAGTTCCAAAACGTAGCTAATCATAATGGTTAATTTTTTCATTTACGCAATAGATTACTCTGGTTCAACAAATTCAGATGAAGATTATCACAAAACTGGATTAGCGACTCTCGAAGAGTTTAAAAGTGATGATAGTAAAGTGAATTGAATTTCGGTGAATCGGAAATTGTTTATTTGCACTGGGGTAGGTACTTCGTGTTACAGAGTCGACGAAAAGAAGACTTTTGAGGAATATGAATACAAGCACGGACGTGGCGGTGGCACGCATCCGCTAGAAATCATCATTTGGATTAAGGAAAATATTAGCGATGATGACAAAATCCAATTACTGTACATCATAACCGACGGTCTGATAGACAGTATTAGTGTACACGATTGTATGGTATACAATGAAAATATGCATTACGAAAACGTTGTTTTCCATGGAATTAATGAAGAAGTAGATCGTATTGACTTATCAGTTATTGCATCATTTCTTAAAAGTCATTGCGCAATATTTCGCAACAATGAGAAAATTGATGATAATAATGTATCTGAAGAATTTAATTACGGTATGATAACCATTGACAATTTTGCTGTTGAAAAAGAAAGCCTGAAATCATATATCAAATTGAAGTACATCAATTCATTTAATACAAATGCAACAGGTCTCTCTGAAATTGATAAGCTGAAAATATTGAGGAATAGATTATTTGCCAGCATCTTGCAAAATCCTGACACCACTGACACAATACCAACCTAGACACAAAAGACAAAAATATGTTTCTTGATGCATTCAAGAATACAGATTGGTACAAAAATCTTGACGGTGCAGCATACAATTTACAGTTAGACATTGAGAAATGTGTTTCTTCATTACACACATAACCTGCAATAAAAATCTTATGCATTTGATGTTTTAAAATTTAACAATAAATTCAGCTAAGAAGTTTCTGAAGAACAGATTGTTGATGTTAATTTTAAATCTGATCCAGAAATTGAATTTCCAGAGATCATTCTAGACGATGAGAAAGGTTAAACGATAGAAATTTTTTTATAAATATGTAACGGGAGAAAAAAAATTATAAATATATAATTTTTTCTCTCGTTATATATAATTATCTTAGATATTTTATTATTTAAACATATGTTTTACAAATTTTTAACAGAGGTATAAAATACATTTCAAATTTGAGATATTTGAGTAACTAAGTACGTATAAAATTCAATATAAAAGTTGTTTCTTCCTTATCAATTTACATGATAACAGAATATTTTTTGACTTATCAGCAATAGCTACAAAACAACATAATATTATTTTGTTACAAAATTGCAAATTAACGAGTTACTTTTTCTCTCGTAAATTTTGTTAGTTACAAATGAACGAGAGAAAAAATATATATTTATATATTTTTCTCTCGTTAATTTGCAATAAACAAAATTTATTTTGTAACTAACAAAATTTACGAGAGAAAAAATTATAGTCATGTGCGGGATTCGAACCCGCGTCCATTCTCCCCTTTAAGGATGTTCTCACTCATAAATATCAACATTACCAGGATTTTGAGCTCCAACTGCTTTTCAAATATTAATGCTAGGATTCATTTACTTGCAGATAAATTTATTTCATTTTATTGTGTACAAAACGCCTAGACAGATTTTTGATTTGTTAAATATTCTTCGATGAATAAAATAACAAACATTTCTCAATTTTGACATATATTTGCTTTCTACTCTGAACCAAATTGACTTATAGACTTGATACTTACATTAAAAAATATGACAAAGGTAGTGCCACAGTTTCGCCAAGACATAAAAGGGGTTTCTGGAACGATACACTTTAAATTAAAACATAACGTTTTGGCGGTTACGACATTTACTTCCAGGCAACTGCGGGGCCCTTGCGCGGTGCGAGGGACGAGCCGTCAGTGCCGCTCATGCATTACTAGACGACGGACCTACGCTACTTCGTGATCGTACCACCTATCGTATCATGCCAAGAAAAAGATCATAGCAAATATATGGTGATGTAACCAACTGATACAATCGATGCCATTGACGGACGCACTGTGTCACAGAGTAATATGCTTACCCGCAGAATGCAAAGTGTGCTTCTATTATGATATAAGTAGTTTTTTTAACAATGCTACCTATTACCGCACCCACATCTAATATTTTTCAGTTTTCTTATCATAAAAAATTCCATTCCAATTCTTAAGTATAATTTTTATTGACAACAAATAGAAACGAAATAGAACCTTGGAAAATTCCACCTCTGCCAAGCCATCACATGTCAACTACCTAATTTAAACAAATATTGTAATAATTGTATTATATTGTGTATAACACATTGTAAAAAGATGTTTAAAAGAATGCCCCCGAGTTTCTTGCCCGTTCTTCTCGCAGTGGCTCTATAAACTTTTTTTGCTGAACGTGGCAGTACAATATAGAATATTTAAATATTAAAATTTGTAATTGACCTTCATAAGAGCGTCGTAGACGCCTAATTTGAATAAATGATTTTGAATTTGAATTTGAATTTGAAAACGACTTTTCACGCTAAAAAGTATAAAATAATTAGTTGAAGTTCGTACCATTCTGATTCAAAACTCTAAACATTTGAATTTGAATTTGAAAACGACTTTTCACGCTAAAAAGTATAAAATAATTAGTTGAAGTTCGTACCATTCTGATTCAAAACTCTAAACTCAGTATCGCGTTCAGTCGGTGCCATTTTAACCGACTTCCTAAATAGGAGGAGGTTCTCAATTCCTATTTTTTTTATGTTTGTTACCACAGAACTTTTCGTCTGGATGAACTGATTTAGAAAATTCTTTTTTGTTTGCAAGCTAATGCTTGCCGTTTGGTCCCATTTAAATTTCATCAAACTCGGTCAAGTCGTTTTTGAGTTATACTCCAATAACTGAAAATTATACACCTATCTTGATGATACAGTCGTTGACAATGAATGGCAATCGATCCCGTAAGTAGCAAGGGACCGTAAAATAACGCCTGCTAGGCGAATTGCATTACAAAATTACGAGAGAAAAAATTATAGTTATTCCTTAAAGGGGAGAATGGACGCGGGTTCGAATCCCGCACATGACTATAATTTTTTCTCTCGTAAATTTTGTTAGTTACAAAATAAATTTTGTTAGTTACAAATGAACGAGAGAAAAAATATATATTTATATATTTTTCTCTCGTTAATTTGCAATAAACAAAATTTATTTTGTAACTAACAAAATTTACGAGAGAAAAAATTATAGTCATGTGCGGGATTCGAACCCGCGTCCATTCTCCCCTTTAAGGATGTTCTCACTCATAAATATCAACATTACCAGGATTTTGAGCTCCAACTGCTTTTCAAATATTAATGCTAGGATTCATTTACTTGCAGATAAATTTATTTCATTTTATTGTGTACAAAACGCCTAGACAGATTTTTGATTTGTTAAATATTCTTCGATGAATAAAATAACAAACATTTCTCAATTTTGACATATATTTGCTTTCTACTCTGAACCAAATTGACTTATAGACTTGATACTTACATTAAAAAATATGACAAAGGTAGTGCCACAGTTTCGCCAAGACATAAAAGGGGTTTCTGGAACGATACACTTTAAATTAAAACATAACGTTTTGGCGGTTACGACATTTACTTCCAGGCAACTGCGGGGCCCTTGCGCGGTGCGAGGGACGAGCCGTCAGTGCCGCTCATGCATTACTAGACGACGGACCTACGCTACTTCGTGATCGTACCACCTATCGTATCATGCCAAGAAAAAGATCATAGCAAATATATGGTGATGTAACCAACTGATACAATCGATGCCATTGACGGACGCACTGTGTCACAGAGTAATATGCTTACCCGCAGAATGCAAAGTGTGCTTCTATTATGATATAAGTAGTTTTTTTAACAATGCTACCTATTACCGCACCCACATCTAATATTTTTCAGTTTTCTTATCATAAAAAATTCCATTCCAATTCTTAAGTATAATTTTTATTGACAACAAATAGAAACGAAATAGAACCTTGGAAAATTCCACCTCTGCCAAGCCATCACATGTCAACTACCTAATTTAAACAAATATTGTAATAATTGTATTATATTGTGTATAACACATTGTAAAAAGATGTTTAAAAGAATGGCCCCGAGTTTCTTGCCCGTTCTTCTCGCAGTGGCTCTATAAACTTTTTTTGCTGAACGTGGCAGTACAATGTAGAATATTTAAATATTAAAATTTGTAATTGACCTTCATAAGAGCGTCGTAGACGCCTAATTTGAATAAATGATTTTGAATTTGAATTTGAATTTGAAAACGACTTTTCACGCTAAAAAGTATAAAATAATTAGTTGAAGTTCGTACCATTCTGATTCAAAACTCTAAACATTTGAATTTGAATTTGAAAACGACTTTTCACGCTAAAAAGTATAAAATAATTAGTTGAAGTTCGTACCATTCTGATTCAAAACTCTAAACTCAGTATCGCGTTCAGTCGGTGCCATTTTAACCGACTTCCTAAATAGGAGGAGGTTCTCAATTCCTATTTTTTTTATGTTTGTTACCACAGAACTTTTCGTCTGGATGAACTGATTTAGAAAATTCTTGTTTGTTTGCAAGCTAATGCTTGCCGTTTGGTCCCATTTAAATTTCATCAAACTCGGTCAAGTCGTTTTTGAGTTATACTCCAATAACTGAAAATTATACACCTATCTTGATGATACAGTCGTTGACAATGAATGGCAATCGATCCCGTAAGTAGCAAGGGACCGTAAAATAACGCCTGCTAGGCGAATTGCATTACAAAATTACGAGAGAAAAAATTATAGTCATGTGTGGAATTCGAACCCTCGTCCATCCACCCCTTTAGCCGGGGTATGCTCTTACCAATTGAGCTAACATGACACAATGATTCATAACTTTAATTCTTGCTCTCGTTCTTCAACCATCGTATCGGGATGGAGCGACACCTATAGTTCAACTTGCGTTGTACTTTAAACAAGACCAATTTTGCAATTGGTTTTAAACTTGTAAATGATGACGCAACCTTATAATTATAATATTGTTAAGTTTGCAATAACGTAATTCGCCTAGCAGGCGTTATTGCAAACTTAAACATATAAAAAAAATGCTAATAGTGTTTAATTTATTAAGCCAACCATAGCAAGAACAAAGTTAGGTATTTTCCAACTTTTAAAAAAGAAGTTTCTCATTCTTTCTATATATCTGAAATCTGTGAATCAATTTGTAGTATGCCCAGTATAACTACATTAAAATATTTGAAATTTATTCTAATTTTATAATTTCCAGCGAGAAGTCCAGAAAATTATGGAAATTACCTACATAATATGAATAATCTGTGGTATTTATAAATTCAGGGCCGCGTTTCGAGTGTCAGAGTGTGTCGTTTGGGTTCTTTAAGTTACTCGAAGGTTCCGAACGACTCGATTGTTTTATGACCTCAAATATCGTTTTTGGCGGGGAATTTCGTACAATATATAAATTGTTAATGATGTTTGAAAAGCAATAACTACCGTTACCTACCTGCAAAATATAAAAGAGTGGCTATAATTCTCTCATCAAGAAATGTAAAGGTCATGTCAGTTAAAGATTCAACATTTAAACGTCCTCTTTTGATAGTTAAAAATTTGCGCTCTACCCGAAAGTTATGAACGACACGACGTTAGAGTGAAAAGTTGCGCTCTAACCGAGGTTCAGAACGCGCTCCTGCGTACAAAATAATTGGTTTTGATGGGAATTCCTTTTTTACATTAAGTTATCATAACATAAAAACAAAAAAACTTATATATTAGGCTCAAGGACATAAATGCAAAATTTTAATGTGAATTGAGAGCAAAAGAGCGAGTATAACTTAGTATATAAAATACGACGAAAATACGCTTAAATGGAAAAACTATAACCTTACTTCTGTTCTTACCATGAGGTAATAACACAAAAATAATGTCTACTTTAATAAAAAAAAAAGTAGGCATAAAAATCAATCGAATAATTTTGTTTAATCTGTTCATAAAATGTATTGCGGCATTATGCTAAATAAATATATTTGGACCAGTAAATTGAGTTCTAATGTTTTTTTTCTGAACTTTTGAGGGTCAAAGTCACCCATGTTCATAAATTACCCTCGCGACCCTACACTGAGTGACTGTAAGCGTGTATTTTCTTACAAAGACAATCTCTTAAGTATATTCCATACAATGTATCTACAAATTCAGTAAAAACCAACGAACAAAAGTATTAATGTCACTAGCGGTCACCTATCCAAATCATGACCGCGGTAGACACTGGCTTAACTTAGCTGATCAGTTAAGAAAAACTAAGCAAACTTCGCTACGAGCGCTTCAAATATAATGTTAGAAATATGTGATTCTGTAATCATTCACTAGTCTGAATTTTTAAAATTAGATTGTTTGTAGTTCAATTGGACTATGGATGTCGCTAAGTCCCCTTATGTAAGACGGTTAAACATAACGAAAGGAGAAATTGAAATATGGCTCACCTTCACCACGGGAGCTCTAATTGGTAAAGCAAGTTCCGTCCAGAGGAAGGGATGATCTCGGGCTAAAATCCCACTTATGGCTCAAATTTTTCCTATCATTATAATTTTGCACGCTTTTTCGACAGTGCTAATCTTCGCGCTATCGCGATAGTGCGGCTGCAACATAATAAAAAACAGTGTTTGATATCGTGAAACGGAATAGGCATACTCGTATAGCAAAAACTTAAAACTACTTGCTTGCATTAGCTTGCAATACATTTACTCAATCATTCAAGTGAGAATATTTAATTTCGTTAGTAGTTATTTGATTACAGTTTAATTGCATAGACTATTTCATTGTGGTTAGCACTTTTCGAGCCACTGATATTAACATTGTTTTGACGACGACACACAATGGCAGCGAAAAATTTTAAATTTATCTTTGAAAATATTTTATGTTTGTATAGAAATTACGGCTGGCTTAGTAAACCAAAACAAATACTTGTTAACATAAGATTGATATTAGAAATTTCGTTAATCTTAGTAATAGCCTTTTGTCGATATAAATATAAAACTGATGAAATTTTCGGTGAAGTTCTTTATTATAACCTATCATCTGCGTACTCCGTTCTTATAATTGTTTGTTCAATTTATCATTCCAAAAACTTTAAAATATTGATTTCACACCTTAAATTGTTCAACTCGTGCTTCAATTTAAAAATTGATTTGGATAACGGACATAACTACAAATTAATTGCAGTCATTTTTATGGTATTCATATACAATATTACAAATGTAATCATAGACATTGTTGATTATGCCAGTGAAGAAAATCATTTTAAAAATATATATTTTTATTGTCTATTTGAATATGGAGTTTACTTATATGACTTTCGTTTAATTGCCGACTTGTTTATAATATGTTGCGTAATGAATGGAATATCTGATCAATTAAACTGCATTATCGACTCAGTGAGCAAAGTACTGAACGTAAAAAGGAATATTTTGGTTTGTAACGTTACCAATTTCGTACATCATTAAAAATTTATAAATTTTGCAAAATTCCCCACCAAAACCGATATTTAAAGTTATAAAACAACTGAGTCGTTCGGAACCTTTGAGTAAGTTAAAGCAATCAAACAACGCACTCTGACCCTCGGAACGCGGCCCATATCGGTTTTGGTAGGGAATTTTGCAAAATTTATAAACTTTTTATGATGTTTGAAAAGCAATAACTACCGTTACCTGCAAAATATAAAAGAGTGCCTATAATTCTCTCATCAAGAAAAGTCAAGGTCATGTCAGTTAAAGATTCAACATTTTAAAGACCCTTCTGATAGTTAAAAAGTTGCGCTCTACCCGAAGGTTGGGAACGACGTTAGAGTGAAAAGTTGCACCCCGAGTGCGATCTGAGGAGTTTCAGAACGCGCTCCTGCACAATACGCCCCAGCCGCACCCAGTTAGTAGCAGTAAAATAGAGGTGTTTTATTAGGATCGTATTTCCGTTTTCCTATTATCGAATATAACGCTTAGCCAATATTATGTTATCTTACCTATTACTGGGTAATAATCAAATAATAGTGACAACTTATCATATTATTCGTTCATAAAAAACGCGCAATTTAACCATTATTGGTCAAAATATTATGTGTAATAGTTGACAAATCGCTCACGTTATTTATATAATTATACAGTGATTTACTTTGCCTTAATACTTTAACAGACCTAGGTCTGTCAACGAAATCACGAAATTTATGATATTTATCTCATAGATATATCATAGATTATTTTTATGATCCTTATGTTTTTAATGTTTTTTTATATATTTATAGTATATTTCGAAAATAGTATGTAATAGGCAGTGTTACAATAATAGGTAAATACTAACCCATAACATTGCATAATTAATAATAATCTATCGATATCCATTGCCTAGTCTCATTCTGATTATCCACGAAGCTCCTATACAAGAAGCGACATGTATTACAACACATGCAATAACTTCACCGAAGACCTTCACGCGCAAGGTCCGAGTCCCGAGGATACATTGCAAATTGGAATGTTGGGCGGGTCGCATTCTCTCGCGACGAGTGAGAATGTGATTGCAAGTCACAGGCAACTGTAAGGAAGAATAGCGTCACTCGGTCGCCATCACGTCGCTCACTATTATTTGAATAACCTATTACGACAAAATTCATATTACCTAAATATTAAACTTCTGTCTTGAACCTATTACATATAACCTAATACGAATATATTAGTCACACCGCTACAGTAGAAGAATGTTTGGATTGTTTAAGTGGATAAATTATTGGAAGCTATTGAAATGTATGGTAGAATATAATATAATTGTGTATATGTTGTATTTATCTTCACAATAAAAACAAAGCATAAAATTCTTGATTTTTTATTTAACCCTTATATGCATAACCTATTAAATGCACCTACATTTTATGATGTATACCTATAAGCTATTTATTATATGCCTATATGCTAGGAGGAAGTATAGATATACTTCCTCCTAGCCTATATGTATAGGTCGGTATTTTCTCCTCTTCTATGTCAATGTCAAACATGATAATGTACGGTTCTTTGTTCGTTGTTTAAGGCCCCGCCATTTCTTCGTGTGATTTTTATCTAAGAGCACTAGGTAATCTGTGGTAGCGATGGGCGATTGTTACAAAAAATACAATCGACTTAATCGAAAATTGGGCTATAGCGCATTCGATTGTCGATTTAGTCGTTCCTTACTATGATTATTCGAACTAAAATCGACGAACTACTAATTGTACGCACACCGCAAACCGCTACGCAATGCATGCGAGTTTGCGTCGAATGCGTGGCTGAACTGCGAATACGTGGATGGCCTCACGAGGCGGGACAGTGTTGTGCCAATTGTTTATACTTTAGTTGGCCTTTGACTTTTTTAAGAGCAATTTGAAAAACTCGTTATTGAAAAAGAAACTATTTTACTTAATTATTACTCTAGCCATTTAATCTCACTTAGTTAGAAACCCTTACATACCCATCTATTCATAGTTTGTTATACTACAACGCACAAATGAATGTTCCCTCAATCGATGGTTGATTACTAGTCAGACAATTGAATAACTTTTATCTCCAATCGCATATCAACTGCAGTCGTAAGTAGAGCCGCAGGGATTTTTAACTACTGATTTGCAGTGCATTGTTCGTACGTACGTACGAGTATAGTAATTTATAGTGAGTGCGCTGCGCTACAATCGAATTAGTAGTAAAAATATTGATACGAACACCGTGTCAGTCATTGCCACCCACCGCACACCGCTAGTAGATAACAGTTCGATTGTTATCGACTTTTATCGACTGAAAAAAACAATCGACTAAGTCGATTAGGTGTAGTAATAATCGCCCATCGCTAATCTGTGGCCGTACCCATAGAAAAAAATACACCGCCGCGGCGGCCGGCCCTAGTAAATTCTTTTGTCTATTTACTAAAACCATATAATTTGTGACTAAAACACTGACTCATGACTGACTGCACCTGACTCCGGAGTCATAGTGGTCATACGAATAGTACTCTTTTTATTTTCGTACCAATATATAGTTCCAAGGTTTAGCTTATCATAATGGTTAATTATTTCATTTACGCAAAAGATTACTCTGGTTCAACAAATTCAGATGAGTATTATCACAAAACTGGATTAGCGACTCTCAAACAGTTCCAAAGTGATGTAAATAAAATGAAAAGTGAACTAAATTCCGGTGAATCGGAAATTGTTTATTTGCACTGGGGTACTTCGTGTTATAGAGTCGACGAAAAGAAGACTATTGAAGAATATGAATACAAGCACGGACGTGGCGGTGGCACGTATCCGCTAGCAATCATCATGTGGATAAAGGAAAATATTGGCGATGATGACCAAATCCAATTACTGTACATCATAACCGACGGTCTGATAGACAGTAGGACTGTACACGACTGTATGGTATACAATGAAAATATGCATTACGAACATTGAGATATTATTACTAACGTATAGAGTAGCTTCCCAAAACAATCGTCATGTTCCATTCTGTTCGGATTAAACTTAAAGCAGCTTCAGCGCTGAAACCATAATTAGTGGTGTCTAATTAGACTGTTTAGGAACGCTGTGCTAGTACGCTTTTAAGCTACAGTTTCTCGCGCCCAAAAGGTCATAAAAGCTGGGAATTTTGGGGCGCTTACACGTTTCGTTCAATTATCTACTACGTCTTGTCGCTCTCATAGAGTGAACCGACGACAGAAGTGACATAGGTACAAAGATATACACCTAATACGCATCAATTGAATTTCAGTTTTTAATCAGTCAGGTAATTTTTTAATATTCTGCTTACTTGATACTGTGTGTATTTACGTAAGGAATAAATAAAAAAGTATTCAAACTGAAATAATATTTTAATATCTTTTAAATAATATAAGTTTAGTTAGTTTCTGCCGTTTGGTATAGTAATCCACAGTTTTATCAGTTTTTGCTTCGTGATGCAACCTCGCAAATTATGGCTCGAATTAAATGAATTCTGTGATTAAATGTTGACGGCTGATCCAGTGAATTTTGATTCAAATTTATAAAACTTTCTTTACAAATGAAATGCTTTTTTATTATCTTAAATATCTCACTAAGGTTCTTTTTAGCTGCAGATTCTTTGCGTAATTTTTTTAAGAACAATTTTTCTCGGTGTTTTAAAAATTTTTATTTGAACTGCTTACTGATCCAGACAACGGTACTGATACTGTCTGTTCATCACATTCCGTTGGCTGAAAAAAAAAGATATAGTTATTTGAGAAGCCTGTGTAAGTTCTGTGTATACCGAACCTTACAAGAAGTTCGTTTTTATAATCACGAAATTAAACAAATATCACAGGAATGGTATAACAATAATATAGTTACTTTATCGCATGTAGCAGTACTATGTAGAATATTTCAATATTAAAATTTGTAATTGACCTTCATAAGAGCGTCGTAGACGCCTAAATTGAATAAATGATTTTGAATTTGAATTTGAATTTGCATGGTACTGCAGATTTATTGAAGTACACTCTTCCTGTCTTTGTTTATTATTTGTCGTTTTCTTTGAAATGCACGGAACATATGCAAGAATAGTCTGATGTTAACCACGTTTCTTCACTGCGATTCTTCTGAACATATTTGATCCACGATTCTCGTATTTCATGACACGGCCGAGGAAACCTTTGAATCCAAATAAAATATTTAATTATTTATAAAAAATATATATCAATTTTAACGCTTTGATATATCTCATAGTGATTATATATTCATATTTTATTGTCCGTAATTAATATACATTATACGTGGGTAGTGTTAACTCTGCGCATACAAATGTTCTTACTCTTTGACATTCACGTAAACATGGCCGCCACGACGCGTCGTCGTCATGAAATACAATTAATTGACAAAATATAATTAAATTAAGCGTGTTTTAATGATAATATGATGAACTTACTGGTGAAAAGTCACTCCTTGACTTTTACTTATGTTTCTCGAGGTGTTAGAACAATATCTCAATACACACGAAAGCATAATTATGAAACAAAACTTAGCACTCAAACGCGTTACGATGCAGCAAGCGCTTGTCACAGACTAAAGTGAGTTGGAGTGCATGCACTCTAACGCGTGTTACAAACATACGAGTTGAGGTGTCTCCTCTAGTACGTAGTACGATATCTCAATGATTACGAAAACGTTGTTTTCCATGGAATTAATGAAGAAGTAGATCATATTGACTTATCAGTTGCTGCATCATTTTTTAAAGGTCATTGCGCAAGATTTCGCAACAATGAGAAAATTGATGATACTAATGTATCTGAAGAATTTAATTACAGTATGATAACCATTGACAATTTTGCTGTTGAAAAAGAAAGCCTGAAGTCATATATCAAATTGAAGTACATCAATTAATTTAATACAAATGCAACAGCTCTCTCTGAAATTGATAAGCTGAAAACATTGAGGAATAGATTATTTGCCAGCATCTTGCAAAATCCTGACACCACTGACACAATACCAACCTAGACACAAAAAACAAAACTATGTTTCTTGATGCATTCAAGAATACAAATTGGTACAAAAATCTTGACGGTGCAGCATACAATTTACAGTTAGACATTGAGAAATCTGTTTCTTCATTACACACATCACCTGCAATAAAAAATCGTATGCATTTGATGTTTTAAATTTAACAATAAATTCAGCTAAGAAGTTTCTGAAGAACAAATTGTTGATGTTAATTTTACATCTGATCAAGAAATTGAATTTCCTGATATCATTCTAGACGATGAGAAAGGTATACCTGTAATCTTATTCACAGAATTGAATCTACTGGATAAATTAATCTTCAATACATAGGTATCCACGGCAAGTTTCTCAAAATTCAGGTTGTTAATGGACTGCCCACTGTTTTTGGTAAATGATCCTGATCTCAATGAGTCAATTGGATACTTCTACACCTTAAATGTATATAATCAATTGTTAAAGAACACTACAAAAACGGAACCTCGTTCACGCAAACCGTTTCACGGTGGTCTCGTACTTGTAAATACTGATGACTTTGACCGTTACAATGACTATATTTTATCTGCCACATATTTTAACTTTAAAAAAGTAAAGTACAACATTGGTTTGTTTTACTATGTATTGTGGAAAATTTGTGAACAAAAACAGTGGATGGACAGAAACGTTGTTGAACAGTTCAAAAATTATGTTTTAAGACGTATCAGTACCACTGTGTGCAAAATTGGACTGTCATCTTTGCCCTTGGATCCTCAAATGAAAACTTCATTACCTACTGCGTTGTGGTACTGTGTTGAATTGTCTTCAGATATTTTCAAAAATGATCCTATAAATTTTGCTTATGAACGCTTAAGAATGTATCACAGCATGGCTCCCTATATGGTTGATATCTTAAACCATCTGCAGTATGACTTAGACTTGGAGTCCATAGACAAACGAAGTGATTTAAACAAACATGTTATGACTCTGAAGAGAATTCCTACACAAAGGGAAAAGGTTTATTTCATGGTTAAAAAATATTCAAAAGTGTTAACGGTTTTCTAGTTAGCGAAATTGAAAATCCATTGAACATACAAAAACTTAATTATTTAAAATTGAATCACAAAGAAATGCTAAGAGACGACATACTGAATGAAAAAGTTGATTTAAATGATTATGTTTACTTGTTGTATCGTTTGGATAAATTCGAGATTCCTATTTGTAAAGAAACATACAGGCCCTTTTTTATGGTTGACAAAAATAAATCATTCTATAGCCCATTCATTACGCTCGCTAAAAAAGTTGAAATCAGTAATGCGGATGGCAAGATGGTGGTGAATTATAATGCCATAGAGAAGTTGGATTTCACTAGAATCTTGTCTCTGTATAAACTGTATCTGGATTGCGTTGAAGATGGCAATAAATTTCCAACATTGCAAGAATATATGGATTATATTTTGAGAAAGAAAAAAATTAAGGAGGATTTAGTAAATATTTTTGCTGTAAATGTTTGTAATTTCATTGACTATGTTTTTCTAAGTTATGAGAGAGTGACCAAGGAAGTGAGGGCAAGTGAAGTGGTGAAAGTATCTAAAGGGTATGTAAACCGACTCAAACGAATTAAGGGTGAGAATAAAGTAATATTTGCTAATGACCGTGAAATTCAAAATTTTATATCAGTTGAAGAATCTAAATACTTGAATATTGATTTTAACAAAACTCAATCAACTGTTGTAGCATCAGGAAAAGATTAAAAAGTTCTAATAAACTTCAAATCAGTACAGCAAATAAAAATCAAGGTTTCAGAAGAAGGTGCTATAGGTAATGATTTTTGATCTCCAACACTTGGAATGTATTTTTACTACATGTTAATTATATTAATGTTATTGCAGGTTAACTAGGTTTTATAGCAAATGCTAAAATCCTGCTAAATATCATGAATAATCATGGTATTAATTTTAAGGAGGTTTTAACACCTAAAAATAAATATAGAGATTATTATGATAATATTACTATTATTAATTATATCTAAAATAATATTATGTTGTTTTATAGCTATTGCTGATAAGTCAAAAAATATTCTGTTATAATTTTAATTGATAAGGAAGAAATTACTTTTATATTGCATTTTATATGTAGGTACTTAGGTACTGAAATAATATTATAATGTATGTAATACATTTTATACTTGTGTTAAAAGTTTGTAAAACATGTTTAAATAAAAAAATATCAATGCTAATAGTGTTTTAATTTATTAATCCAACCATTGCAAGAACAAAGTTAGGTATTTTCCAACATCTAAAAAGAAGTTTCTCATCCTTTCTATTTTAACTGAAATCTGTGAATCAATTTGTAGTATGCCCAGTATCAATAACTTAAAATATTTGAAATATATTCTAATTCAAATATTTGATAATTTCCAGCGAGAATTCTAGAAAATTATGGAAATTACGTACATATGAATAATCTGTGGTATTTATAAATTCAGGGCCGCGTTTCGAGTGTCAGAGTGTGTCGTTTGGGTTCTTTAAGTTACTCGAAGGTTCCGAACGACTCGGTTGTTTTATGACCTCAAATATCGTTTTTGGCGGGGAATTTCGTACAATTTATAGATTGTTAATGATGTTTGAAAAGCAATAACTACCGTTACCTACCTGCAAAATATAAAAGAGTGGCTATAATTCTCTCATCAAGAAATGTAAAGGTCATGTCAGTTAAAGATTCAACATTTTAACGTCCTCTTTTGATAATTAAAAATTTGCGCTCTACCCGAAAGTTGTGAACGACGCGACGTTAGAGTGAAAAGTTGCACTCCGAGTGCGCTCTAACCGAGGTTCTGAACGCGCTCGTGCGCATTAAGCTGTGTGCACACCAGACGCGGGGCGTGCGCGGTAGGCGGCGCGTGGCGGTCCCGCGCTGTCTGAAATGTATGGGGTTGTATGGAGGCGTTCACACCGAGCACCCGCGCGGGACCTGCGCCGCGCGCCGCCCGCGCACGCCTCCAGCGCTGCCAACATCACCGCAACCGCGCTCCTCGGTGTTACTAGTTTTGTTGATGGTTCCGATGTTTTCATTAGGATAAAATAAAAGAACTACTATTTAATGACGAAGTTGCTTTTTCGAAGCTCTGCTCTGTATAAATTTGTATGCGTGTGGTTGTGGTTTAAAAATGTAAAATTGGTAATCGGTTTTTAAATCTAATTCATCACAGCGTGTAGTAAAGTCTGAAATGCTTAAGCTAAGGCTTATTACTTTTAAAAAGTTGTGTAGAAGTATCGATTCTGATTTCAGGTTCGATATGTCTATTGAATTTTTTTGGCGATTCAGTTTTTTGAAACTTTACAAAACGATAGTTATATGGGGTTCTAAAACTTTAAAATGATCTTATATCTGCCATATAAAAAAATAATTGACAAAAGTGTTGATTAATTATTGTGTCTATTTTAAGAATATTTCGGAGCAGGTTACACTTGGATTTTAACTACTTACCAACTTTGGCTTTTCTTTATGCACTACGTTTCATACTGATTGGAATATTGATGTATGGATTTTATTGACTTTGATTTTACCTACTGTTTGGAATAGGTATTATGGAACAGAGAATTGATAAGGAAATGAGTGCCGGACCAAACAAATTGAGATTATTACCAAGTGAGCACGAAGCGTCTCCGTTTCAGCTTGGACAAAAATGTTTTTCTATCTGTCCAGGTATTCTCCCCTACAAGTCGCAGTTCGCAACTGAATCTCGTGCAAAATTGTAAGTAGGTTAGATAATTACATAAAAAATTAGTTGAATCAGTTTTTAAATTTTTTTACCAAAACGGAGGTGATTAAATCGTAAGAAAAATATGGCTACATACGAGTCGGACTTGTGCACGAAAGGTTCCGTGTCATTATCAATACAACATTAGACACTGTGTATATGCAACCTTTTTTAACCGACTTTAAAAAAGAAGAAGGCACTCAGCATGTCTTTTTTTATGTTTGATACCGCAGAACTTTTGACTGGGTGTACTGATTTTGAAGATTAATTTTATCTGAAAGTTGATGCTTCCCGTGTGATCCCATTTAAATTTCATCAAAATCGATCTAGGTATTTTTGATTAGTTGTATTTTTTTCCAATAAGTAAAATGTATTTTCATATCTTGATGATTATATTCATTGACAGTGAATGGCAATCCATCCCGTAAGTAGTGTCACAAAAAAATAATGAACCTGAAAATTAACCGAATTGCACACTTAAAATTGTGAAATAACTTGTAGAAGTCGGTACCATGATAGTTCAAAAGTACATTTTATCACAATATTGTGCGCATGGTACCGACTTCAACAAGTTATTTCACACTTTTGAGTATTGAAGTCGGTTCCATTTCCGGAGTAATGAAGAAATGCAAATTGCCTGTGTCACATCAAATTGTGACCCATTTACCCATGTGCGTGCGCAGTGCACCTTTACTCAATTGTAAGCTATGCAAGGGTAGACATTCGAGGATTATGGTTCCGAGAGCCACTAGTTATAAAAGTCATGACTTTCTGATTACACATATCTTCATGAATTATAAGCTATTGTAACCTGGCTAAATCCAGGTACAATAAATTATACAAATTATTAGAATAATTACATCAGACAATTTGAAGAGCAGCGCCATCTGCTCGAACTCTGACATAATAAATGATATGAATGACCGTTAGCTTCCACACTGTCTGCACACCTCACTGTAGTACCGATTGTAGTTAAAATCATTTAGTTCTTTACTAAACCTATAGAGGTCGCAATAATAAATATGTACGTACCGTACCAACTTCACGACGGTGCGAAGTTGAGCGAACGTCAGACTAAAGTCAGCGGTCAACGAACTTCCGGTTGTTTAGCAAAAATTGCAAAGTAATAAAGCCTCCCATTGGCTCTGATCCTCACTATCGATTTAGCAGCGAAGCATTACCTTATTTGGTAATGCTTTGAGGACCAAACTTCCGGTGGCCTCGAGGTGGCTACAATTCGAAAGTGCTCCCTCACTTGTTACGAGCCAACCGGACAGTGAAGATCTAAAGAAATAGTTACTAAATTCTCTTTACTATAATTTAATACAATAGCTTTCAACCCCGTTCTTGGGTGAGTGGTATATATTCTGTGATCTTGCCAATTCTTACTGTGTTATTCTAACCTAACTTTTTGCAACGTAATTGTGTAAATTAACAGTGCTAAATACTTCTATATCTGTTCTTATTAGTGTCTGTTTGTAACCTTATTTCATTTACCATGTGCTTGAATTAACCAGTTAGTAAGCTCTTAAAGCTGCCACAATCTCATAAACATGTGTAAACTCGATTGCAAATACTTCTGGTATGTAACCTTACTTTAACAACCAGTGCACTCAACCATGTGCCTATTAAATACTAGAAATGCTCTTCAAGCACTTAATCTATTGTAACTGTAATGTACCTAACCTAATCTTTTCTGTTTTTACTTTTTTAATATCATTGTGTTTTTTTATATCTAGCCCTTCAGGCAACCTAGCCCTTCAGGCAACCTCATGTTTGCTGGCGGGCCACATCCAAAGGCTCTCTGCTCGTCCCCAAATGCTCAGTGGCAGGGACAGTGGACCCACCAGCTCAACGTCACACTGGAGCTATTTTAACCGGAGCCATGTGGATTCCAGGGTTCCAGAAAGAGGCAAATCTCCTGGCTTCACCTCAACCCGCTAGCTTCTGCAACCAACAAGGTCCAGCAACCTCTTCGCCAACCGCTGCCACCTTACGGTCCCACAGACCCGTCTCTTCAGCATCTGGCTGGGACGACCTACCGGCGCGGCTCGCAGGCTGACCTCGAGCGGAGTGTATCACAGCGCCTGCTGCTGAGCACGTGCTACTCTTCACTTACCGGAGATAAGTTTTTATAGATTATTGAGGTTACGTACAATAATAATATGTTTTATGTAACACACATAATGGTTTTATTTTGAGAAAGAATAAGTATTAAGAAATACAAACATAAAATTAATCTTTTACATAAACATGACAAGAGGATGAAAAACAATACGTTGCTAGGTAACATTGTCGATGACAAAGGTTAGATCCTTTTTACACAAAAAAGTTTCTACCCTACAACACCCCCACTTAATCCACAATGTTTAACACAGAACTGGTGTTTCTGTCCAGCAACTCCCTTTGTTAGCATATCAGCAGGCATTAGGTTTGTTTCACAATATTCTATACATACAACCCTTTGCTCTGCTAAATCACGAACAAAATGATACTTAATATTTATATGCTTCGACCGTTTACCTAAAGCAGGAGTATACACTAGTTTACTCGCACTTTGACTATCACTAAATATTGTAACAGTGTCTGTACGGTCCGTCAGTTCAGCATATAACCATTTAACTGAAACTACTTCCTTAGCAACCTCACAAATGGCAATATATTCTGCTTCAGCAGTACTCAAAGCTATACATCGTTGCTTCCTAGATTGCCAAGATATTGCAGCACCCCCAAAAATAAGGGCATACCCAGAAAAAGATTTTGCATCTGGGCTGTTCCCCCAGTCCGAATCTGCGTAAGCTACTAGAGGTTTGTTACACTTTTTGTAACACAGCGATAGTTCTACTGTCCCCTTCAGATACCTAAGAACGCGTTTCAGAGCTGCCATATGAGTTGAATCATTGCATGAGTTGAATTGACTTAGCATCGTGACTGCGAATGATATATCTGGCCTTGTACAACACGCTAGGTACATCAGTGATCCTATGATCTCTTGGTACCGCGTATCATCAGTTTTTGGTGCAGACTTGAGATGAAGGTTTGCCTCAATCGGTGTTTTAACCGGCTTACATTCTAGCATCCCATATTTTTCTAGAATTTTCTTCACATACGTTTTCTGAGAAAGATGGATCTCTTGCTTATCCGTATCCCGATCAATTCGTATTCCTAGACATTCTCTTGCTTCACCAAGGTCCTTTATTTTAAAAGTACTAGCAATCTTGTCTTTCACTGTTTTAGCTGCACTCGAATTATTAGTAAAAATATAAAAATCATCTACATAAAGTGCAATAGCTAAAAACAGACCATCTTTTATCTTTGTGTAAACGCATTGATCATAATTAGATCTCGTAAAACCCATTCCCAAAATGTGGGCATGAATTTTGTCGTTCCAACATCGAGCCGCTTGTTTCAACCCATATAAGGATTTCCTTAGCTTGCATACCTTACGATCTTCTCTGTTTTTAGCTATTGCACTTTATGTAGATGATTTTTATATTTTTACTAATAATTCGAGTGCAGCTAAAACAGTGAAAGACAAGATTGCTAGTACTTTTAAAATAAAGGACCTTGGTGAAGCAAGAGAATGTCTAGGAATACGAATTGATCGGGATAAGGATAAGCAAGAGATCCATCTTTTATCTTTGTGTAAACGCATTGATCATAATTAGATCTCGTAAAACCCATTCCCAAAATGTGGGCATGAATTTTGTCGTTCCAACGTCGAGCCGCTTGTTTCAACCCATATAAGGATTTCCTTAGCTTGCATACCTTACGATCTTCCCCCTTTTGAACGAAAAATTCTGGTTGTTCCATATAAATTTCCTCCTGTATATCTCCATTAAGGAACGCAGTTGTCACATCTATGTGATTTATGCTTAGGTCCTGATTATTCAGATTATTCAGATTATTCAGATTATTTATTGCTTCCATAAATAGTACATACAAGTTGTTACAATAGAAGAGTACAGTCATATTATGGACCCTGTCGGGCACTGCAACATAGAAGAGAGGAGGACGTTATATTTATATTGAATTAGATTTTATATTATGTATTATGTATAATAAATGTCAATATAATAGTAATTAGTCATTTTTCATTTAAGAAGTCATCTATTGTGTAATATGCTTTTTTAATGAGAAGCTGTTTAATGTTTTTTATAAAAATCTTGTAATTTTCTTCACGCAGAAGGTCTCTTGGTAATTTGTTATATATGTTTACTGACATGGGCAATGTGCTAGACGAGTGCATTTTCAGTCGCGTCACAGGTAACAATAACCGGTTTGCATGACGAAGTGTGTAGTTTGTATTTAAATCTTGACGTTTTTTATAAAAATAAGGATAATTTCGTACGAATTTGCAAATTTTAAATATGTATATACATGCCAGGGTAAGGATTTTGTATATAACAAAATAAGGTTTGCAACTTTCAATCTGTTCTATATTCGCTAAGATACGGATGAGTTTTTTCTGCATTGTAAATATATCGCTCGCAGCGCTGCTGTTCCCCCAGAGTATGATTCCATAGCTTAGTATGGAATGTGCATTCGCGTAATACAAAGAAATTGCCGTTTCTAAATCAGTCGATTTCTTTATTTCTCGCGTACGTGAGTGATAACAATTTCGATTTAATTTTCATAATATGTGAGTGCCAGTTTAAATGTGTGTCAATTTGTATACCTAATAAAGTGCATTCATTTACAGTTTGTAACTTTTCGGCTGCCAACGCCATTAGCAGTCGAATTGATGAAATTTTTACGACTAGCGCAAATGTTTCGAAATAGTCAATACCAGGTTTTTGAGAATAGCCCTTAGCGACCAGCCTGGCCTTATGGCGCTGAACGCTGCCATCCGCACCAACCTTGAGCTTAAAAACCCATTTCGATTTAATGACATTTACATCCTTCGGTCGATCAACTAGTTCCCAGGTTTTGTTGGCCTTAAGGGAATTGAATTCGTCCTTCATTGCCTCCAACCACAATTTTTTATCTGAGCGCTGCATGGCATCTTCAACCGATACAGGATCGGAAACATCAGCTATGTGAAAGTTATATACCATGTTGTCATATATCTTAGGACGTCTTTCACGAACGGGGTAGCGTCGTTCAGCTGAAGGAACAACATCATTTAATTGATCAGCAGCATTTGTTGTCACTTGATCTTCCAAAACTTCTGCCACGGGATTATCTAAATCGACAGAATCAAAGAAATTTTCGCCTGAGTCTGACTCATTTGTTGAACTAGATGTACCTACTTGATCATCAACATGCACAACTGGACTCCGTGGTCTAATTACTTCTTCAATTTGTTCAATCTGGACATTCGGTCTAGACACCGGTACCCCCACTGTAACAGTTTCAGTTAACTTTTGTACCTCTGGTTCAGTGGTAGGATGACTAGCCACAGGAATGTCATTATATAGATTTATATCCACAAAATCCTTCTTAGAAACAGTATGTGGTTTCTCTTTCAATACAGGCACATTTTAGAAAAATGATGCATCTCGAGCAACAGTTATTTTTGTCGGATTACTGTCCAAACTGATAAATCGGTATCCCTTCTGGTTAAGAGAATAGCCAGTCATTATCATCGGAACAGTCTTTGGATCAAATTTCTTCCTAGTATTATTTTTTATTAGAACCTGAGCCCTGGACCCGAACACTTTCAAATTCGATAAGTCAACTCGTTCTTTCGTATAAACTTCTTCCGGAAGCGTATCCTTTAAAGCCATGGTCGGAGATCTATTTTTTAGATAAACTGCACATCCAACTGCCTCTCCCCATAACTTCTTGCTAAGACCAGCATCGTGTATCATGCATCTTGCTTTCTCAGTAATTGTCCGTATAGTTCGTTCTGCCACTCCATTTTGCTGAGGTGTATACGTTACAGACGTCTGATGCTGTATACCATGCTTTTTAAGAAATTCTCCAAAATCATGATTAACGTACTCTGTACCATTGTCAGTACGTAATTTCTTGATTTTCTTGCCCATCTGATTTTCTACTAGCGCCTTAAATTCCTTGAATTTAGCTAATACTTCTGTTTTCGATTTAAGGAGATATGTGAAAGTTTTGCGACTAAAATCATCCACGAAAACCAAAAAATATTTATTACCACCATAGGATTCTACTTACATTGGGCCTGCCAAATCCGAATGCACTAATTCAAGCAAATCCTTTGCTCTCTTACCTTTCCTTTTCGGAAATTTCTTGACACATTCTTTCCCCTTGCAGCAGCCTTCACATGGTCCCGTGCTTACCGCTCCATATGACAGTCCATCTGCTAAACCTTTCAATTTTTCCATCAAAGGCCTACACAGGTGACCCAATCTTCTATGCCATAAATCAAAAGCATTAGAAGCTGTATCTGGAGGAGACGTAAGAACCATCGCTGCCTCTTTATCTAAAACATATAAGCCGTTTTTAAGGGGTGCTGTTAACAATGGTTTAACACCTATATCTATGTCATCTTTATTTAAAACTTTACAACAAGTTTTATCAAAAACAACTACAAAACCTTTACTACATATTTTACTAACCGACAGCAAATTTGTCATCAAACCTGGTACAACCAAAACATCCTCAAACCTTATTGAACGATCTTTGGCAAACACATTTCCCTTGACATTTGAAACAATTTTGTGGTTATTCGCAGTTGTAACAAGCTTAGAACTGACGTTTTCCTTGTTCTCCAAAATGTTTCTGTCTGACTTCATATGAGATGTTGTACCAGAGTCTATAACCCATTTGTTTTCACTGACCGTCGCCGACATAGCAGTTATCAGCCCAAGAGTCTCTTTACTATCCTTCTTAGTATTATGTGTAACCTTGTTGTTATTAGGTTTTCTATCTTTGCACTGCCATTTATAGTGTCCTTTCTTTTTACATAAATGACATATAACAACCTTCTTGGTTTTGTCATTCTTTGACATAAGTGCTGAATCATCTTCTGTCGTATTCTTTCTCATACTTTCTTTGAAAAACGCTGCCATAACAACTTCAGTTGAAATCTTTACATTCGAATGCTCTAATGTCATCACTAAGGAATTGAATGTATCTGTCAACCCAGCCAACATTATAATCCCGACGAACTCGTCATCAAGACCAGCCTTAATGTTAATTAATGCCTGACTCGTAGTTCGGATATCATTCAAATATTCTTCCATAGTTTCGAACATTGCTATTTTGATGTTAAAAAGCTTCCTTAACAGATATAGCCGCCGCAGTAGCCCGCCGTCAGCATATGCTCGTTTTAGCGTTAGCCAAGTATCTCTCGCTGTTTGGACGTGCATGATCATGGGATATGTTTTTTCAGAACACATCAGACATATCTTACTCCTAGTTTTGGCATCTCTATTCTTCGCCTCCGCTGTATTGAGCTGGAAGTCATCACTGATACAGTCCCATAAATCCAAGTCCGTGAGAAACATTTCCATGGCGAAGGCCCATGTTCCATAGTTAGCCTGGCCAGATAGTTTCTCGAAACTCATACTAGTAGTAGCTTGCATGTTTATCTACACGAGATCAGATACTTACTCCTTTAACCACATAAGATTTTTTTTTTTTTTTTTTATTAACACATTCTATACACTACAGACTCGTGGTCCGTACACTTGTTTGATTTTGTTTCACTTAAATACATTTCTTAATTTTACATCATTCTCCAGCTTATCAATATTCCTCCTGAAGGGAAGTTAGCCTAGTGAGTCCATGCTTATATGTATATTTTCTCCTTATATCTAGTTTGTATAGTAGTATATTACGTTATTCAGTATGTCGTTGAGGGTCCGGCCACAGATTCCGCCGATGCCCTTGATGTTTTGATAAGAGCCTCCACGATCTCTTCGTTTCTGTTTCGTATTGCCATTTTTAGGTTGTGATCGACTATGTTTTTATAGTTTGCCTCTGTTGCCCGCCTAACGAAGCCTCCAATGGCGTCCGAGCTGTCATCGGTATAGTAAACGCAGCATTTTGTATGGCGTGACACTGCTACTACCGCATGAGAAACACTGTCTCGGAGCTTGGTGACTCTTTCCCTCATCTGTATGATGATTACCGACTCATAAGTCAATCCCTGCGCTTCGTGTATGGTTAAGGTGCAGGACCCTGAACCAGACCCATATCCTTTGCTGACAAGGGAGGCTTTTTCCTCCTGCGTCAGCACTAGATAGAGGGTGTTCTGGAGGTCAGTTGGTATATTTGCACCTGTATAACGTTCTAGCTTCAGGGAATGAACCTGGGATCGCGATGAGTAAATGCCCGTGTACACCTCGCTGAGGGCGTATGCCACATCCAAGGGGTTTCTGTGGGTGCAGAACAGTTGTTGACTAATGGAAACCAATGTCTTTGGACTACTGTACCTTATATCGAAGAGGTTCTCTCTGTCAATATAGGGCAGTTGGTTGACATCTCCGATGATGACGACATCCTCAGCCTCCAGCAACCGTGCAGCCATTATGATGGCCCCAAAATGGTTCATGTGAGCTTCGTCTATTAAAAGACGTTTTTCTCTACGCTCCATGAACCCATTGGCCAATATGGAGGCCAAGGTACGCACTTTGGATTTTACTCCGTCGCCGATGCGTTGTGCTACCTTGTCTCGCAGATCTTTGGCTGCTTCGGTTGTAGTGGTGACTAGGATGTCCTTTTCAGCATCGAAATTGTCAACTATCCAAGTTGTTTTCCCACATCCTGGAACCCCATTTATCCATGTGATGTTTGGCATCGTCCATATCTCACGTGCTACTGCTGGATCAAGTGCCCCCGATATGGTTTTAGCCATATCGAGGATTTTCTCCTGCAGCATTATTTTTGTGCACCGGGCTGTTACGACGATGGGATCGTTTGGTGGTGTATGAAAGATGTTTCGGCCGGTGCGGTGCGTTTCGCTTTCATTCAGTTTGACAAAACCTCCAGTGGAGCTGAATGCGGCCATATACCGACCTGACATTGTTCCCTTTATGACTCGGGAAGTGTCATTGTCATATATGGCCGCCTCCGCCTCCACAAGCCTCACGTCCAACAAACCCTCACTTTCCCAGCAATATGCTTGCATGATGTTTTTGCAAGTTGCCAGGTTTACATCTCGCGAGGCTTTTTCAATCGCTAGAAACTCGAGGAATGCGTTGATCGCGAAGTCTATAGGTTTTGTCGTCGGAATGTAGCTGGGTGGGCTGACCTGCCCCTTGTCGGCTCTATTACGTTGTGTTTGAGGCTTTACGGATTTTTGGCGTGGTCTACAGAAATCTTCAACGGCGGCTGCCTGTCTTTCCGCCGTTTTTGAGAGCTTATCCCGTATTCCATAGACTGCAGCACCGACGATGTTCATGAAGGTGCTTTTTGTTCGGTCAGCTTTCTCTTTCGACTTGGCCTCTTGCTTGGCCTTTAATTTTCTGGCTTCGAGTTTTTGTTGATGGCGCTCAGACCCAGTTTGCGTAGCCGAATGCGGCTGGAGGTTCCCCGTAGAGTCGGTGGGTGAGATCACAGTGGGTGCTTTGAGGAAGCTGAGGTCTTGTTCTCTATCCTCATATGCTATGACTTCATGATATTTAGAAGCTTTTATGCATCCTATGTGATCTGCGATCTCTCCTCTTTCGTATTCGACTACCATTGCGTCTACGCTAATTTTGCGTGGTGTTATGCTAGCACCTTCTTCAATCTCTCCAAGCTTCGAGAGCACTTCATCCGCCATCGCAAAAGGAGTTTTTCTGCCCCAGTCGATCAGTGCTATCGTTTTGTTTCGCGATCGCACTAAGCGACATTGGCAGCCGGCCAGAGTCGTCTCGGGTAACTCTTTATATCTCCTACGTTTAATAGTGGTTTTTGTAGTGCTCCCGTTGAGCAATGCGGCCAGTCCGGGTGAGATTGCAACGCGGTTTTTCTTATTTACGATGCAGTAGCTGATTCCGAGGCGTTCAGTGTTGCTGTCCATGAAAAGGGCCACCCCACGAACTCTGATGCTAGGCTTGCCCCTCTCACCGAACTCCAAGAATTCGTCTAGTGGAGTTCGCTCTGGGGAGGCTCGCCGTACATCGGGTCCGCGGCTTGTAGCCCCCAGGATGGGCTGGGGCATAACAGGTCGGTTCTGTTTCGGTTTCAGTGTGCTATGCCTTTTCGCTGCGGATTTGAACGCTTTTTCGGCGTAGTTCAGGAAATGGGTTCTGTTTTCTTTGTCTGCCATGATTGTCTGCAGGTTTTCCATTGTAAGGCTGGAGTTTATCTGAATCTCCAGATCTTGCCTTAACGCTAGAAAACGAGGGCACTCCAGAACCACGTGCCATACAGTTTCACTAACATTGGGATCGCACTCGCAACTTGGGGTATCCAATAATTTGAACCTGTGCAGGTATTCAGCTATCCCGCCGTGTCCCGTCAAGACTTGCACTTGTGTAGGTGTAAGCTTTGTGGTTCTAACTATCCGGTATGACTTAATGACATCCGGTAGGAACTGCTTAGTGACTTGTCCTGTGCTGGAAGAGACGTATCTGTCCTGCCATTTGCGAACTGTCTCTTCTCTGATCTTTTTCTTGACGTGAGATAGAGGGACATCACCGTAATCTGGATCGGAGGTTACATGCAGAGCTGCAGACTTAGCTAGCTCATCGGCTCGCTCGTTTCCCGTTGTGCCTACATGAGCTCGTAGCCAGAAGAACCGCACTTGTCTTCCCTCCATTCTCATTTCTCTCAAGCACTCTTTGATGGATTTTGTTAGGGGGTGGGTTAATCTGGGATTCTCCAGCAGGTCAGCCACCACATAAGATTAGTTAGGTAGGTAGAACGTTCCTGGGCCCATAACCTTTTATAGATTATTGAGGTTACGTACAATAATAATATGTTTTATGTAACACACATAATGGTTTTATTTTGAGAAAGAATAAGTATTAAGAAATACAAACATAAAATTAATCTTTTACATAAACATGACAAGAGGATGAAAAACAATACGTTGCTAGGTAACATTGTCGATGACAAAGGTTAGATCCTTTTTACACAAAAAAGTTTCTACCCTACAACATAAGTCCTTCAACAAGGAAGCCTACCACACGCCACCTGTCTGTAATCCACGACCCTTCTCATACTTACTATATCTGACATCTTCAATATATCTCTAAATCTGTTCACATCTTTTTTTCTTTTATGCCCCCTACTACCCACTGCTAGGTAGGAAGGTGACACTATCATTAGAAAAATATGAGAGTTGACTTAATGAAGGAATTCCTGAAGTTATTAGATGGATGATTATGGAGTTATATCAGAAGAATTTATCTAAGCGTGAGTCTTGTCGCATCTATATGAAATATTGATAGATAGGTTAGCGACGTAGCGTTATAGTTGCTGATCAAGGCGATGAAGCGAAGCACGAAGGAGTGTGGTAGGCGTGACGTGAGGTAGGTATAAATAAAAAAAATATCAAGAATGCGTACGTGTGGCGTGTCTTGCAGTACAGGGCGCAGTGGGCTATGTCGCCAAAAGAGCAAAAGTTATCTATCTACTAGGTCAAAAATCGATAATTTATATATACACTACTCTAATTTGGATGGGTCACTATTAGTGGGATTTAGAATTACGCTCCTATATGCCTAGAAGTGCATGTTAAGCCGTTGCGTCGCCGATCGATCCAGGTTGTTGTCATAGGATGGCAGTCGCTATAGGATTGAGGTAGGTTATTTTATTAATGAACGCCTGGCCAGATACCACACTATACTAGCAAATCTATCTATCACTAATCACCTAACTATGTGTTACCATACATATCCATCAATGTTTCTTATAAATGCGACAAGGCTTGATAAGATATTGCTGACAACATTTAATAATAATACAATACAATATTAGTTTATTTCAGAAGTCATAAGCACTATAATTACCGACGGCATGAGTATGAGTAGATTATTTATTTTGATATGTTTTTAAGCAGATTGCTGCAATTAGGTCACTAGAATGTGAAAATTCTTAAAATTTGTAGCCAATGCTAATCTGTATCGCACATCGAAAATCATTATAAATTAGGAGAAATCTGTATATATGTCAACGCTGGCGGCGGGCACGCGCCATTTTGAATTTGGTGTGAACTCCTACCGCGCGGCAACTGCCCCGCGCCCGCCAGCCCCGCTACCGCCAGGCGCTTGGTGTATTTACTCCTTTAGAGTATGTAAATTCCTTTATTTATTTAGTGGAGTCATCAGTCATAGTAATCATACGACACAGTATAGATACAGTACTCTTTTTATTTTCGTACCTATATATAGTTCCAAGGCTTAGCGTATCATAATGGTTAATTATTTCATTTACGCAAATAATTACTCTGGTTCAACAAATTCAGATGAGGATTATCATAAAACTGGATTAGCGACTCTTAAACAGTTTCAAAGTGATGTTAATCTCAGACCAAATAAAAAGTCAAGACAGAATGTTGTGTAAACAGCAGTGAGGCCGGTAAAACTACGCCTCGCCGTGTACAAACACCATTACACACACATATGTACAACGAAACTACGCCTTGACTCGTCAGTCGAACTATTGCGGCGTGGTGGCATTGGTGTTGCCGTTATTAAGCCTATAAGGTTTACCCAATTATTGGGTGATAATACACAACGTATTGCTATTAGTTTTTTTTTAATAGTTGATCAATGTGTTTTAACCGACTTAAAAAAAAGAGAAGGTTCTCAATTGGACTGTATTTTTTTTAAATACAGATATTTCGTCGTAGATGCCTACGACGCAATATCATTATCAAAATCGGTTCAGTGGTTTAATTGCAAATTTAAAAGATGGATTTCATTCATTCAGTCCATTTTCAACCGACTTCAAAAAGGACCAGGTTTTCAATTCAGTTGTATTTTTTTTAATTTAATTTATTTGATTAAATCTTTGTTACTTCATAACTCCGTCATTTTATTTTTTGTTGGAAAGCTGATACCTTTAATTATGACTCATATTCATTTCATTGGTATTGGATTTTCGGTTTCGAAGATATCGAAGTAAATGATGTTTTTTTTTCGTTATAAAAAAAACATATTGTTTTTTTTTGTTTTTAACGTTGTTGTGTATAGAGTTTAATTATAACTATATTATTATTGATATTACAAAGGCAAATTTAAGTTCCCTCTTAACTGTTCACGCTTTACTTGTCACTTACCAGTGTTACTGTTTAATTATTTTTTCATTTTCCGAATTGAGTCCAAAAATTAAACAAAATTGGATCGAAATCATTCGGAAAAGTAAGAAGGAACTATCATGGCAATATTTTAAAATCGGCGACATATATTTATTTATACCTATTTTTACCGCCAAGCAGTAAGGTTCACATTCCTATGTTCCGGTAAAATTACAGGCACATGACACTTAACATCTTTATGTCTCAAGGTGATGGGCGCAGTGTAGTTTGCCACTTGTGACGAAATGTATCGGCAGAGGTTACAGCTTAACACCAGGTGGGCTTTGTGATTTTTTCCCCGATTGCATAAAAAACCTGTCACTAATTAGTTACAAGAAATAAATGCATGTAAATTAAATACCCAGTAATGTTATTTCTGAAACACTTTTTTCATTCCCTTCCCCTACTTAACGACACTACTTTTGCCGACACCTTACATCGGAACCCTATTATTGTATTAATACTAATTACGTTATTAAATTGGTAACGTTATTTTTATAAGGTAATTTGATTATCATAGCAACACCGACACACGCACACATGTTTGGAAAACCGGCCTCACTTCTCTGTTCACAACATTCTGTCTTGACTTTTTATTCGGTCTGAGATGTTAATAAAATGAAAAGTGAACTGAATTTCGGTGAATCGGAAATTGTTTATTTGCACTGGGGTTCTTCGTGTTATAGAGTCGACGAAAAGAAGACTTTTGAGGAATATGAATACAAGTACGGACGTGGCGGTGGCACGCATCCGCTAAAAATCATCATTTGGATTAAGGAAAATATTAGCGATGATGACAAAATCCAATTACTGTACATCATAATCGACGGTCTGAAAGACAGTAGTAGTGTACACGATTGTATGGTATACAATGAAAATATGCATTACGAAAACGTTGTTTTCCATGGAATTAATGAAGAAGTAGATCGAATCGACTTATCAGTTGCTGCATCATTTCTTAAAAGTCATTGCGCAATATTTCGCAACAATGAGAAAATTGATGATAATAATGTATCTGAAGAATTTAATTACGGTATGATAACCATTGACAATTTTGCTGTTGAAAAAGAAAGCCTGAAGTCATATATCAAATTGAAGTACATCAATTCATTTAATACAAATGCAACAGGTCTCTCTGAAATTGATAAGCTGAAAATATTGAGGAATAGATTATTTGCCAGCTTCTTGCAAAATCCTGACACCACTGACACAATACCAACCTAGACACAAAAAACAAAACTATGTTTCTTGATGCATTCAAGAATACAAATTGGTACAAAAATCTTGACGGTGCAGCATACAATTTACAGTTAGACATTGAGAAATCTGTTTCTTCATTACACACATCACCTGCAATAAAAAATCGTATGCATTTGATGTTTTAAATTTAACAATAAATTCAGCTAAGAAGTTTCTGAAGAACAGATTGTTGATGTTAATTTTACATCTGATCAAGAAATTGAATTTCCAGATATCATTCTAGACGATGAGAAAGGTTAAACGAGAGAAAAAATTATATAAATATATAATTTTTTCTCTCGTTACATATAATTAGCATTGATATTTTATCATTTAAACATATGTTTTACAAATTTTTAACAGAGGTATAATATGTATTTCAAATTTGAGATATTTGAGTACCTAAGTACATATAAAATTCAATATAAAAGTAGTTTCTTCCTTATCAATTTAAATGATGACAGAATATTTTTTGTCTTATCAGCAATAGCTACAAAACAACATAATATTATTTTGTTACAAAATTGCAAATAAACGAGAGAAAAAAATATATAAAAATATAATTTTTTCTCTCCTTAATTTGCAATTAACAAAATTTACGAGAGAAAAAAATATAGTCATTTCGAATCCAAGTCCATTCTCCCCTTTAAGGCTATTCTCACATAAATATCAACATTACCGGGATTTTTGAGCTCCAACTGCTTTTCAAATATTAAAGCTAGGATTCATTTACTTGCAGATAAATTTATTTCATTTTATTGTGTACAAAACGCCAAGACAGTTTTTTGATTTGTTAAATATTCTTCGATGAATAAAATAACAAACATTTCTCAATTTTGACATATATTTGCTTTCTACTCTGAACCAAATTGACTCATTGACTTGATACTTACATTAAAAAATATGACAAAGGTAGTGCTACAGTTTCGCCAAGACATAAAAGGGGTTTCTGGAACGATACACTTTAAATTAAAACATAACGTTTTGGCGGTTACGACATTTAGTTCCAGGCAACTGCAGGGCCCTTGCGCGGTGCGAGGGACGAGCCGTCAGTGCCGCTCATGCATTACTAGACGACGGACCTACGCTACTTCGTGATCGTACCACCTATCGTATCATGCCAAGAAAAAGATCATAGCAAATATATGGTGATGTAACCAACTGATACAATCGATGCCATTGACGGACGCACTGTGTCACAGAGTAATATGCTTACCCGCAGAATGCAAAGTGTGCTTTTATTACCTATTATGATATAAGTAGTTTTTTAACAGTGCTACCTATTACCGCACCCACATCTAATATTTTTCAGTTTTCTTATCATAAAAAATTCCATTCCGATTCTTAAGTATATTTTTTTTTGACAACAAATAGAAACGACTTTCCACGCTAAAAAGTATTAAATAATTTGTTGAAGTTCGTACCGTTCTGATTCAAAACTCTAAACTCAGTATCGTGTTCAGTCGGTGCCATTTTAACCGACTTCCTAAATAGGAGGAGGTTCTCAATTCCTATTTTTTTTATGTTTTTTTACCTCAGAACTTTTCGTCTGGGTGAACCGATTAAGAAAATTCTTTTTTGTTTGCAAGCTAATGCTTGCCGTTTGGTCCCATTTAAATTTCATCAAAATCAGTCAAGTCGTTTTTGAGTTATACTCCAATAACTGAAAATTATACACCTATCTTGATGATACAGTCGTTGACAATGATTGGCAATCGATCCCGTAAGTAGCAAGGGACCGTAAAATAACGCCTGCTAGGCGAATTGCATTACAAAATTACGAGAGAAAAAATTATAGTCATGTGTGGAATTCGAACCCTCGTCCATCCACCCCTTTAGCCGGGGTATGCTCTTACCAATTGAGCTAACATGACACAATGATTCATAACTTTAATTCTTGCTCTCGTTCTTCAACCATCGTATCGGGATGGAGCGACACCTATAGTTCAACTTGCGTTGTACTACAAACAAGACCAATTTTGCAATTGGTTTTAAACTTGTAAATGATGACGTAACCTTATAATTTTAATATTGTTAAGTTTGCAATAACGTAATTCGCCTAGCAGGCGTTATTGCAAACTTAAAAATATTAAAAAAATGCTAATAGTGTTTAATTTATTAAGCCAACCATAGCAAGAACAAAGTTAGGTATTTTCCAACTTTTAAAAAAGAAGTTTCTCATTCTTTCTATATATCTAAAATCTGTGAATCAATTTGTAGTATGCCCAGTATCTACTACATTAAAATATTTGATATTTATTCTAATTCTATAATTTTATAATTTCCAGCGAGAAGTCTAGAAAATTATGGAAATTACCTACATATGAATAATTTGTGGTATTTATAAATTCAGGGCCGCGTTTCGAGTGTCAGAGTGTGTCGTTTGGGTTCTTTAAGTTACTCGAAGGTTCCGACCGACTCGGTTTTTTTTATGACCTCAAATATCGTTTTTGGCGGGGAATTTCGTACAATTTATAGACTTTTTATGATGTTTGAAAAGCAATAACTACCGTTACCTGCAAAATATAAAAGAGTGCCTATAATTATCTCATCAAGAAATGTCAAGGTCATGTCAGAGATTCAACATTTTAAAGACCCTTTTGATAGTTAAAAAGTTGCGCTCTACCCGAAGGTCGGGAACGACGTTAGAGTGAAAAGTTGCACCCCGAGTGCGCTCTAAGCGAGGTTCAGAACGCGCTCCTGCACAATACGATACGCCCCAGCCGCACCCAGTTAGTAGCAGTAAAAGTAGAAGATTGTTTAAGTGGATAAATTATTGGAAGCTAATGAAATGTATGGTAGTCTATATCTATACTTATAATAAAACTGTAACAGGTCCAATTCTGTACATGGAAGATATTTTGAAAAAAATAAATGTACAGTACTCTGTAGCTGATACTGATGCCGAATCTGTATTTTTTTTTATTTTTGTCTGTCTGTCTGTCTATCTGTCTGTCTGTCTATCTGTCTGTCTGTATCCCGGCCGCGTATCACTCCAAAACTACTGAATGGATTTCAATGAAACTTAGCATGATTGGAGTTCATACAACAAGGTAGGATAATTTAGCTTTTTATCCCGAAATTCAGCATGGTTCCTTTGGGAGAGGGGATGAAAGTCAAAATATACAGTTAGTTGTAATTTATTAACGCGTAGTCCGATTTCAATCATTCTTTTTGTTACGATAGTGGTAATTTAATTTTTTCCCGTAAATATTTCAAAGTCCTCAGTTTTGCAATTAAGAAATTACAGATATTACAAACTAAATATTTCGTTTTAAATAACTTGAACCGCGGAATATTGAGAAACCCTTGAACGTACGACTCATCTTAAGCCCACAGGCAGCCCGGAACCCCACGGGAAGCCCGACACCCCACGGACAGACCGGCATCCCACGGGCAGCCCGGCACCCCACGGGCAGCATGGCACCCTTATTTAGTTTTGCAAGCTTGCTACTATAAACTCTAAAATGTGGTACATTCACCACAATCAGTTTTTAAAACTACATATCTTTCTTTTGTTTTAGATACATTTCGGAGACTGCGCAATGGAAGTGCACAATGTTTTCTTAGGTTTTCGCGATTGCTTCACTTAGTAATTAAACAACTTTAAACGGTTTAAATCACGTATATTTATCATTATTTTTGTCCGGACGTTTCAAACACTTTGTAGTGATCATGGTCACGGTGTGACTGTCGGGACAAAAATAATGATAAATATACGTGATTTAATCCGTTTAAAATTGGAAATGCACCACTTTAGTAGATTGTTATACAAGGGTCGAAAGGAATTGGTAACTTTCACCCGCGGTCAGCTCTCTACTTTTCATTTCGAATTTAAAGAAGGTAAAAAAAGTAGCTTTTCTAAAAATCATTCATTGAAAAAATAACATACTTACTAAAAATTTATTGAGAGGTTAGAACTATTTCGGAAATTTTACGTAAAATTTTGTTTGGAATATTTACAGGCGCTTATGGCCCGAATAGGAATCTCTCTGCTTTTCACTACTAATATAAGGAATAACGATGTAAAAATAGTATGTTTTTTTCTATTATTTAATAACATGAGCAGTACCTTTTTAAAATTAATGCGGCTATAGTCCAAGTAGGTATCGATGACTTACATCCGTGTTAAACACTCTACTTTTCATTTAAAATATGAGAAGGGTAAAACAATAGTAGTTGCATGGTGGTAGGGCATTTTGCGAATGCCCGCCTGGCTAGCTACCACCCTCAAGTAGAAAATCTGTCGCCAAGCACCTAACGGTGTGTTCCGGCAGCTGTTCTTGAGAGCCAGTAATTATCTAGGTTAGCCTGAACAACACCTTCGACCACATCATCACTTTCCATCAGGTGAGATAGTGGTCAAAGGCTAACCTATCATACATAAAAAAAAAGTTTTTCTAAATATTTACTAAAAATAATAAACATGAGTAGAAGATACAAAGATACACTAGGAGTTAGAACAATGAAATTTAGGGTTTTTTTTTTAACCTACACTTTTTACCTTATATTTAGTTACTACCCTGCCAAACATAGTTGTTATTAATTGTTTTATAACAACAGAGTATTTTACAACGAAAAATCTTAGACATATAACTTTGTTAACACCAATGGTTACCATGGTTACAAGTCATTCCGGCCCAAGAGAAGGAAGCATTTCCTATGAGTTTTCCCCGGCCTTAGGTGGGAAGGAGCGTCTCCCACCCGCTACTCAGATCAAACAAACACTACTTTGCGAAAATGAGAAATAAAAAAAAAACGATCTACCGTCGCCGTTTTAAAGTCGAAATTCTAAAGAAACGCACAAGGTACTTTGCTTCAACATTTATTGTGCGAACCGGGAAAGAACTCTCTGAGTTACTTAACTACTGTCTTCTGGAAAATACAACCCGGTAATTTTGAAATCCAAAGTAGAAAGCTCCATTCTGAGCTATGGTTTACTATAAGAGTGCTTCACCGCAGACCACAGTGTTGCTTAATATGAGATAAACAGTGCACAAATGTGAATAATTAGTCTGCAGGTACGGCAATCGCGAACGAAGTCGCGGGTACAGCTAGTATATAATATAATTGTGTATATGTTGTATTTATCTTCACAATAAAAACAAAGCATAAAATTCTTGATTTTTTATTTAACCTTTATATGCATAACCTATTAAATGCACCTACATTTTATGATGTATACCCATGGAAGTAATAAGTACTACGTACAACAGGAATGAGTTCTATCTGTGCATCATGCAGCTAAAATAAAGAAAATAAAACCTTATATTAAGGTCATAAGAGTCTTCTTGCGCGCAAAATAAAAATGAAGCCGATTGAGAAGGCTACCACTGAACCCTGTGTCTCATTCTAACAGTGACCTAGAGTTGCCAGAGGTAAGTCGATTTCAATCCTTTCGTTATTTGTCGAAAAATATGTGATTGATGTAATGTAATGAAGTAAAAAACATTTACTTCTATAATGTTTAGAAAAACATAAATAATAATTTTGTACCAACATGTTAAAGCAATATTATTTGTTGATACGTGTAAAGCCATACTAACGCAAAATTTGCGATTGGCGTATAGGTTTTCTTTTATTTGTATGAAATACGGACACCTGACTTGACAACCCCACATGAAATTGCTGACTCGGACGTTAATAATGGAGTGTTTTTTGATTTCGTGATATTTTTGAAGAATTTTAGTAAAAATGGGGAGAATTTGTGTCGTGGAGGCTTGCGCTAGCGAGTATTATCCTGATTGTGGTTTATCTTTTCACAGGTAATAGTTTTAAACATAATTTGTTTGTGAGGAATTACGGTGACCATGCATGACTATCCAATTCTAGTTCAAGAACAAATAAATTACATACCTATGTATATTTTATTCCTTTCTCCATTAAAATGACTTTGTTTCAATTTCAGATTTCCTAAAGATCCTAATGTTAGTTTAACTCATAATGCAAAATTAGAAACAATGAAACATATAAGAATAAGCTTGGTTTGCGGCAGAAACTTCACAAGACTGTTTTATTTAACAATATCTGATTTAGAATTACACTTGTATGTAAACTTAACTGTTTTTTCTTACCTTATTAATGAAATATACCACAATAGGTAGTTTATAGTAATTATTTCTCAGTCCAACTGCATCTCGTGTACCACAAGCACCAGTAGGTAAGTACCTACCTATATGACGCGAGTGTGAAAATCAAGCAAAAACAGGAAATCTACAGTGCCGCAAAGGGCAAGTTTATCATTAGCATCTTCGATTAAAATCCATCTGAAGCAATGATCTGCTGACGTCAGATCACAAATCATTTTTTATTATAAAAGTATTGTCCTTAAATCATATTTCAATATTGTCACCATTGCCAGAGAGGGATAAGAGGTACAGTTACTGAGCTCTCGTTCGGCTTCAATTTTGCAACAACAGCTCATTCCTGTTGTACGTAGTACTTATTACTTCCATGTGTATACCTATTAAACTAACTTCAACTTCAACTTTAAGGTTATGGCCTCTGCGGGGTTACCACAATTTCGCCAATGTCATGTGGATAGAGTGGAAGATAAACACTGGAGATATGTTGGAACTGTGATGCGTTCTAGATGTTTTATAGTCAGAGCTTGAATTCCAGGTTAATCTAAAACAACCAATAAAAAAACCAGACATACACAAGACGGCACAAAATATTGGTTATAAAAATATTATATATATATATATAGAGTACATATACTTATCGTAGTAAACACAATATGATTATTGATACAATTTAATTTTGTTAGATTGTATAAATCTACTCAAAACATAAATAAAGGGGTTTAAAGGATAGGTTAATAGGTTCGAGATATTAGTGGGACGGTTGATTTCTTTGGGTAATATATCATACAAAGAGCACTGCAACTTAGAGCAATCAAAAAATATGTGGTCTACAGTTCCTTCATCAAGACCACATTCGCATAAAGAGTGGTCACGAACTTTAATTTTTGCTAGGAATACTGGAGTACAAGAGTGACCCAAACGCAGGCGACAAATAGTTGTAGCACATTGTTTGTTTATTTTTTGAAATTTGAAAAACCATGGTTTTGGGGGTATTGAGGGCTGGAGGTTACCATAAAATGTACCCTTAATGCTTCTGACTTGTTGCCAAAGTTTATTCCAGGCTGAGAGAAGGCGGGTCTGGCAAGAGGAAGATAGATCATGAGAATAAATTCTATTGTAGTCCTTGTTACCAATTGTCACAGCTTGTTTGGCACAGAGGTCAGGGTTTTCGTTGCCAGGGATGCCAACATGTCCTGGAATCCATACTAGCACAACCTGCAACCCAATTTGCTGACATTTTAAGAGTTCTTCTTTAATTTTGAGTATAATAGGGAACCTTATTTTGGACTTAAACTGATTTGACATGATTGCCTGTAAGCAGCTTTTGGAATCAGTGAAAATTATAGTTTTACTAATATTGTGGGAGATAATATATAAAATGGATTCTAATATAGCAACAGCTTCTCCAGTGAAAACAGAGGTCATTGATGGGCAACTATTACTAAGAATAATCTTGTATTTTGGAATCCAAACTGCTGTTCCTACCTCACTGTCATTTGACAATTTGGATGCGTCAGTATATACTGTCAGCAATGACCTTCTTGTGTATAGAATGTCATTGACTGTCAGCCAACCTTTCCAGTTTTTGTCTATAGTTTCATAAAATATTTTACTGGGTTCAATAGTGCTTTTATTAATGCCGAAATCAAGCATAATTGTTGGACTAAAAATAAGGGCTTCATATTTGGTTAAAAATAGGGGATTTAAGGGGAACTGTACTACTGGAGCTGGTAGTTTTGTGTATTTTATATAGCTTCGGATGATACATGGTAGCATCTTTTCAGATCTGAATCCTTGCATATTGAAGAAGTCATATAGCTTTTCAATTTTGTGTAGAATAGGATGATTTGAATTTTGAATTAATTTAAAGAAAAAACGGTCTGATAAGTATTGTCTACGCAGGGTTAGTGGGGCTTCAACACACTCTACCTGCATTGCATGAATAGGAGATGACTTCATTGCGCCGAGGATTATCCGTAAACATTTAGATTGGATTTTTGAAAGTTTGTCTAAGGCTGCCATGTTGCCAGGGTCTAACAAAAATGATCCATAGTCTAAGTGGCTTCTAATTAAGGCGTTATACAATAATTTTTGTGAGAAGGGGTGCGATCCCCACCAGGCACCAGATAGGGCACGTAGTATGTTAAGATTTTTTTCACATTTTCCAACAATGTAATTGAAGTGAGCGGTGCCAGTTAATCTTGAATCCAAATATACACCCAAAAATTTTAATGAGTTTTGTTGGGGAATTGAGACATTTTCACATATAATATTGATTTCCGGGATATTTCTTTTTCTAGTAAAGATTACAACACTACTTTTAGAGGGTGAGATGCTTAAACCATGTTCGAACAACCAGTCTCCGAGGTAACTAAGAGCAGAGTTAAGGTCATTTTCAGCTTCAGGGATAGACTTGGTGGAGACATATAGAGCTATGTCGTCTGCATATTGCAGTACTTGGCAAAAGGGATTTACAGATAGCTCTAAATCATGTGTGTACAAGCTGTACAAGGGGACTAAGAACTGAACCCTGGGGAAGACCCTTCCAAACTGTTCTTGGGGGGGTATAAGTACTTTGTGTCTTTATTGAGATTCTTCTTTGCATTAGAAAACAAAATATGAAACGTATCATTCTTACAGGGACATTCAGCTGTAACAGTTTTGTTCTGAGTGCCGGAAGAAGGACGTTATCATATGCAGAAGATATATCTAAGAAGACTCCAATTAGATAATCCTTGTTGTGAAGAGCTTGACGGATATCAGTGGTCAAAATGCCGAGACTGTCCATAGTGCTCATTCCCTTTCTGAAGCCAAACTGGGACTTAGGTAGTAGGTTGTTGTGTTCAACCAGCCATTCTAGCCTATTTTTAATCAGAGCTTCAGTAATTTTGGCAAAAACACAAGAAAGTGCAATAGGGCACCGTGCATTTGGATCAGATGGGTCTTTTCCTGGTTTTAATAAGGGGATTATTATTTGTGAACTCCAGGAATCTGGGATCTCGCCTTGTTCATAAAACCTGTTAATAAGATTCAGCAAAACTTGTTTAGTCTTAAGAGAAGCTTTAGTGATAAAGGAATAAGGGATGCCGTCTATTCCAGGAGATGAGTCCACTAATTTATCTAAAACAATCTGAAGTTCATCAAATGAGAAAAAGGCGTCTATGTTATCTGGAAGTGGAGGGCAGTCAGGAATAACAAACGAAAGGGGCTGGTGTACAAATGGAGGGGCAAGTTTGAGGGCGAATGCTTCTATCCAGGAAGAGGGGCAAATGACCCCTGTATGATTTACATAATTGTAGTATCCTCTGAACCTGCGGATTAGTTTCCATACTATAGATGGAGGCGTAGTAGGAGAAAGAGTTTCGCAAAACTTTATCCATCCAGCCTTTTTTTTAGATGATAGTATTCTCTTGCATTTTGCTGATGCTATTTGGTACAAATAAAAATTTTGTCTGGTCATGCATGCTATATAATTTAATTCTGCAGTGTTTCGGGCCTGTACCAACTTTGTGCATTCAGCATCCCACCAAGGGGGGGATGCTCTATTGTGACTTGGGTTCTTAAGTGGAATGTTGTCTTTTGCAGATGAGTTAATAGCATCAATAAAATTGATGTAATAAAAAAGGCAATTGGTATTAATAGGGGTGTCAAGTGAGTCTAATCTAGCATCCAATGAGCCTGAGTATGACTCCCAGTCCGCACCTGAAAGTCTGTATTTTAGGACCGGAGATGATGAACACTATGGGGCAACTCTTTGTGGAATTTTTATCAGAATGGGAAAGTGATCACTACCATATGTTAAAGGAAGCACTTGCCAGTACAGACTAGGTAGAAGAGATGGAGAGCAGACTGTAAGGTCTACTGCACTTCTAGGATTCTGAGTTGGGTACACCCTCCGTGCCTATTAAGCTACTATGTAACACAAGAGCGTGTCCGGCAAATCTATTGAATAAAGTGAAAGCAAGGGTTTGTAAAACAAATAAATACGTAGTTAATAATATGTACTTAGATGCTTTATTATTAATAAGGAGTCCAGTCTCCTCCATTATCCATAATGGCCTGGCATCTTCGAGGCATACTTTCAACTAATTTTTCAGCGTAGTCACGAGATAATGATCTCCACGTAGACTTCAATTTACGAGTAAGCTCGACAGCAGTTAATACATTTTTTCCTCGAAGCTTATGCTTCATAAAAGACCAAACGTTTTCAATTGGGTTCGCGTCAGGAGATTGTGAGGGCCAATCCAAGACCTCGATGTGATGCTCTTGTTTCCAGGCGGTGCACAGACGACTTCGGTGTTTGGGGTCATTGTCTTCTTGCAATATCCATTGTTCATTTGGACTTTGGTACAGCCTTTTGGCAGAGGGTAATAATGCTTTCTGGTATATTTGGTTCATCCTCAATGCATCAAGAGAACCGGTAAATATATACAAATTCCCAAATCCTTTTTTTGATAAACATCCCCAAACATGCACCTTTACTGGGTGTTTAACGGTTCGTTCGACGACTCTGTTGTTCGCAGTTGACCAAGCACGAGGCGAGATATTATTTGCCCAAAACGAAGCTTCGTCCGAAAATATTACCTTGTCCCAGTCACGGTGTATGTTTTCTCGTGCCCAGGCCATCCTTTTTTCGACGTGTTTTTGTGAGAGTAACGGTTTCTTCACTGTGCTTCGGTATTTTAACTTAATGTCTGCTAAACTTCTTTTAATAGTAGCTAGGGATATATTTACACCGTTTTTCTTTAGTTCTGCTTGGGCAGATCGCAAAGATAGGCGTGAATTTTTCAAAAAGAGTTGCCTAATGCGTTTATCTTCGGTGAGCGACGTCTTTCTAGTTTTACCACGTTCTGGTAGATCATCGATATGTTTGACTTCTAAATATCGTTTCACCCATTTGGTCACAAACGCCTTAGACTTTTTCATAAACTTTGCAGCCTGACCGTGCGACATTTTGGGTCCTTTTGGATGCGTGCAAAGAAACACTGATTCATAGCGGGAAGCGTACGCGGCACTCATCTCGAGAAACGTGTGCTCGGGACGAAGCGAGCGCGAATACTAAATAAAATATGTTGACGCATCTCAGGCAAAACGTTGAGCTTACGGTTGGCACTTTTTGTTTCACTAAAAACACTTGATTTATATTTTTTGTGCCGCTTACGTTCTTGTGAAACACACTATATATGCCTATATGTATAGGTAGGTATTTTCTCCTCTTGTATGTCAATGTCAAACAAGATAATGTACGCAGTGTTGCCACCCTGGTGGATTTTCCACCAGAACTGGCGCTTTTTCATGGCGTTTAGTGGTATTTTTTCATAACATAGCGTTTTTAATATTTTCAGTGGTTTTTGGCGGTTTCTCAAATCGGAATCTGGCAACATATTTTGATAGGAAAATCCCTTAATTTTCTGGAATTACATGATGTTATTTTCGCCATAGGTCCGCCTATGACCGGGGAATTCCTAGGCGCAGTCATTTGTTACTGTTTTCTATTAATCTATCATTCTTTATCCGGAATTTGGTTTGGTTGGAAGATAAGCCCCAGAGAGCAAGTATAAATTACGAAGCGATATCATATTAGCTATTGGCCAAAAAAATCTTGATTTTTACTTTCTTACTGTACTGATAAAAAATTAACATATGAATGTGGTTCTATTTTACCACATATAGATACTAAGAGCCCTATAGATACGATGGTTAAAAAACGAGAGCTAGAATTAAAGTTATGAGTCATTGTGTCATGTTAGCTCAATTGGTTAGAGCATACCCCGGCTAAAGGGGTGGGTGGACGCGGGTTCGAATCCTGCACATGACTATAATTTTTTCTCTCGTAAATTTGTAATTTTGTAATGTAATTCGCCTAGCAGGCGTTATTGCAAACTTAACAATATTAAAACTAAGAGCCAGTTTTAGAGAGTTAAGATAAGTTCCCATAGTCTTTAACTAACGAATTATTACAGTTCATTCAAAACTGTCATTTATCCAGAAGAGATTTCCTAATAATTACAGAACTGTTGAAACAGGCCCTAAACATTTCGTGAAGTTATAGTTTTTAATCGACTCTTTTTTGGGTTTCTTTAGTATGATACAAGTTCCAAAATTTAGCGGAATTTGGTGGTTTTCTCGTGAGCAAAATTTCCGAAATCTGGTGACAATTCTCTCTTGACCTAGCTCCTTAAAAAAATCTAAGGTGGCAACACTGAATGTACGGTTCTTTGTTCGTTGTTTAAGGCCCCGCCACGCCATTTCTTCGTGTGATTTTTATCTAAGAGGCTAAGAGCACTAGGTAATCTGTGGCCGCACCCATAGGAAAAATACACCGGCGGCGGCCGGCCCTAGTAAATTCTTTTGTCTATTTACTAAAACCATATAATTTGTGACTAAAACAGTTAAAACACTGGCTGCACCTGACTCCGGAGTCATAGTAGTCATACGAATAGTATTCTTTTTATTTTCGTACCTATATATAGTTCCAAGGTTTAGCTTATCATAATGGTTAATTATTTCATTTACGCAAAAGATTACTCTGGTTCAACAAATTCAGATGAGTATTATCACAAAACTGGATTAGCGACTCTCAAACAGTTCCAAAGTGATGTAAATAAAATGAAAAGTGAACTAAATTCCGGTGAATCGGAAATTGTTTATTTGCACTGGGGTAATTCGTGTTATAGAGTCGACGAAAAGAAGACTATTGAGGAATATGAATACAAGCACGGACGTGGCGGTGGCACGTATCCGCTATCAATCATCATGTGGATAAAGGAAAATATTGGCGATGATGACCAAATCCAATTACTGTACATCATAACCGACGGTCTGATAGACAGTAGGACTGTACACGACTGTATGGTATACAATGAAAATATGCATTACGAAAACGTTGTTTTCCATGGAATTAATGAAGAAGTAGATCATATTGACTTATCAGTTGCTGCATCATTTTTTAAAAGTCATTGCGCAATATTTCGCAACAATGAGAAAATGGATGATACTAATGTATCTGAAGAATTTAATTACGGTATGATAACCATTGACAATTTTGCTGTTGAAAAAGAAAGCCTGAAGTCATATATCAAATTGAAGTACATCAATTCATTTAATACAAATGCAACAGCTCTCTCTGAAATTGATAAGCTGAAAACATTGAGGAATAGATTATTTGCCAGCATCTTGCAAAATCCTGACACCACTGACACAAATACCAACCTAGACACAAAAGACAAAAATATGTTTCTTGATGCATTCAAGAATACAGATTGGTACAAAAATCTTGACGGTGCAGCATACAATTTACAGTTAGACATTGAGAAATCTGTTTCTTCATTAATTAATTACATCACTTGCGATAAAAAATCTTATGCATTTGATGTTTTAAAATTTAACAATAAATTCAGCTATGAAGTTTCTGAAGAACAAATTGTTGATGTTAATTTTACATCTGATCAAGAAATTGAATTTCCTGATATCATTCTAGACGATGAAAAGGGTATACCTGTAATCTTATTCACAGAATTGAATCTACTGGATAAATTAATCTTCAATACATCTGTATCCACGGCAAGTTTCTCAAAATTCAGATTGTTAATGGACTGCCCACTGTTTTTGTTAAATGATCCTGATCTCAATGAGTCAATTGGATACTTCTACACCTTAAATGTATATAAACAATTGTTAGAGAACACTACAAAAACGGAACCTCGTTCACGCAAACCGTTTCACGGTGGTCTCGTACTTGTAAATACTGATGACTTCGACCGGTACAATGACTATATTTTATCTGCCACATATTTCAACTTTAAAAAGGTAAAGTACAACATTGGTTTGTTTTACTATGTATTGTGGAAAATTTGTGAACAAAAACAGTGGATGGACAAAAATGTTGTTGAACAGTTCAAACATTATGTTTTAAGACGTATCAGTACCACTGTGTGCAAAATAGGACTGTCATCTTTGCCCTTGGATCCTCAAATGAAAACTTCTTTACCTACTGCATTGTGGTACTGTGTTGAATTGTCGTCAGATATATTCAAAAATGATCCAATTAATTTTGCTTATGAACGCTTAAGAATGTATCACAGCATGGCTCCCTATATGGTTGATATCTTAAACCATCTGCAGTATGACTTAGACTTGGAGTCCATAGACAAACGTAGTGATTTAAACAAACATGTTATGACTCTGAAGAAAATTCCTACACAAAGGGATAAGATTTATTTCATGGTTAAAAAAATATTCAAAAGTGTTAACGGTTTTCTAGTTAGCGAAATTGAAAATCCATTGAACATACAAAAACTTAATTATTTAAAATTGAATCACAAAGAAATGCTAAGAGACGACATACTGAATGAAAAAGTTGATTTAAATGATTATGTTTACTTGTTGTATCGTTTGGATAAATTTGAGATTCCTATTTGTAAAGAAACATACAGGCCCTTTTTTATGGTTGACAAAAATAAATCATTCTATAGCCCATTCATTGAACTCGCTAAAAAAGTTGAAATCGGTAATGCGGATGGTAAGATGGTGGTAAATTATAATGCAATAGAGAAGTTGGATTTCACTAGAATCTTGTCTCTGTATAAACTGTATCTGGATTGCGTTGAAGATGGCAATAAATTTCCAACATTGCAAGAATATATGGATTATATTTTGAGAAAGAAAAAATTTAAGGAGGATTTAGTAAATATTTTTGCTGTAAATGTTTGTAATTTAATTGAGTATGTTTTTCTAAGTTATGAGAGAGTGACCAAGGAAGTGAGCGTGAGTGAAGTGGTGAAAGTATCTAAAGGGTATGTAAACCGACTCAAACGAATTAAGGGTGAGAATAAAGTTATATTTGCTGATGACATTGAAATTGAAAATTTTTTATCAGTTGAAGAATCTAAATACTTGAATATTGATTTTAACAAAACTCAATCAACTGTTGTAGACTCAGGAAAAGATTAATAAGTTCTAATACACTTCAAATCAGTACAGCAAATAAAAATCAAGGTTTCAGAAGAAGGTGCTATAGGTAATGATTTTTGATCTCCAACACTTGGAATGTATTTTTACTACATGTTAATTATATTAATGTTATTGTAGGTTAACTAGGTTTTATAGCAAATGCTAAAATCCTGCTTGAAACATCATAAATAATCATTGTATTTATTAGAGGTATGTTTAACACCTAAAAATAAATATATAGATTATATTATGGTAATGTGATTATTATTCATTATATCTAAAATTATATTATGTTGTTATATAGTTATTGCTGATAAGTCAAAAATATATTATTATCATTTTAATTGTTATGGAAGAAACTACTTTTATATTGCATTTTATATGTACCTAGGTACTCAAATATTATTACAATGTATAAAATACATTTATGCAACTATTAAAAGTTTGTCTTATGTTTTAAAATACAGAAAAACAATGTTTATAAAGTGTTTTATTTATTAACCCAACCATAGCAAGAATAAAGTTCGGTCAAATTCAAAATCATTTATGCAATTTAGGCGTCTACGACGCTCTTATGAAGGTCAATTACAAATTTTAATATTGAAATATTCTACATTGTACTGCCAGGTTCAGCAAAAAAATGTATAGAGCCACTGCGAGAAGAACGGGCAAAAACTCGGGGCCATTCTTTTAAACATCTTTTAACAATGTGTTATATACAATAAAATACGAGTATTACAATATTTGTTCAAATTACGTAGGTGACAGGTGATAGCTTGGCAGAGGCGGAACTTTCCAAGCATCTTTGTCGTTTAAGTAATCACAAACTTTGTAGTATGATTTCTCAATCAAAATATTTTTCACATGCAACTTGAATTTTCCTTCTGTGAGCATTGTAATATGTTTGGGAATTTTATTATAAAACCGCACACAATTACCTAAAAAGGACCTTTTATTTGTCTTTGCTAGTCTAAAACCTGGTACTGCTATTTTATATTTATTCCTTGTGTTGTAATCGTGGTTGTCACTATTTATTTTAAATTTACTCAAATTTTTCCGAACATACATAATATTTTCAAATATATACAGACTCGGTAAAGTTAATATATCAATTTCTTTAAAAAGATCCCTTAGAGATTCCATAGGATCCATTTCACATATGGCTCGAATTGCACGCTTTTGTAAGATAAATATTGTTTCCATCTCAGCATCAGCTCCCCACAGCAATACACCATACGACATAATACTGTGGAAGTACGCGAAATAAACTAGCCGTGCAGTAGCTACGTCTGTTAACTGTCTTATCTTACAAACTGCATATGCAGCAGAACTAAGTCTTCCGTCTAGATCATGTATATGTGGATCCCACTGTAAAGTTGCATCCATTTTGATTCCCAGAATGACTGTCGCTTTGTCAATACAGAGTTTATCTGAGCCAAGCTTAGGGCTGCCATCCGTCCGGGTTTCCCCGGATTTGTCCTAGCTTAGAGGACATCTGTGTCCGGGGAATCGGTCGGTATTAATTGAAATATAAGCAATTGATTGAAACACCAGCGCTGCATATATGCATATTCACTCGTAAGCTGCATACAAGTTAACTCCGGCGCTGCAAAATCTACAACAACAGAACGTTCCCAGCGCTGCGCCGCGCCGGCCCCCACCATAAAAATTGCCGCCGATCCGCCATCATTCACTCACTGTGTTGCCGTTTTGGCGCATTTGGCGCTAAGTCTAGAATATTTCTAGGGTGTTAGCGCTTTTTTTCTCATGTTATGTTTTTAGCGTACGGTAACGCTAAAAACATCTAGCGGAAAACATGATAATCTTGATATTAGTTGGCAACTCAAGTTACATTGTGAGTTTATTCGCTAGTCTCGCGGCAATGGACGAAGGAGAAAAACTCACTAAAAAACATACGGTTTCTTCTCTTATCGAAATAACGTATAAATTTAAGGACCTGAGTTGCTTTGACTTTTCCAAATTCCTGTTGGAAAAGAAAGATCATTTTGACAAAAGTTTGAACATCTGAAAAATACCGAAACAAGTAAAAAGATTTAAATTTTTTTATGTTTGCAATAACGCATGCTTTGCGGATTAAATAAAAAAAAAAGGAGACGAAAAATTATAGTCATGTGCGGGATTCGAACCCGCGTCATCCACTTTTTTAGCCGGGTATGCTCTAACCGACTGAGCTAACATGAGCATTGTGACAATTGTCATGTTAGCTCAGTCGGTCAGATTAGAGTATACCCCGGCTAAAGGGGTGGATGACGCGGGACCGCATACGACTATAATTTTTCCTCTCGTATATTTGTAATTTTGTAATGTAAAAAGCTTGCTCTTGAGCTCGTCAAAATTTAAACTTGTTAGGTACTTACTTTTAATTTACACAAAAATGTTTTACCGTTTTGGGCAAGTACTTAATCTACGTAACCTTACAAGATGACTTCAAAACTTTTGATACTATTGTAGTTTGTAGTTTCTAACTAGGTACTATTAGTTATTTGATTATTTATTAAACCAAAAATTATAATTTATTTCTAATTTGATGCCAAATAACACTGCTCCTCATTATTTTTATCATCAGATTGTCTCAGAAACAGAAGAGTGAATAATTATGTTTGTAGCATTATAGTTTTTGCGCAAATAAGCTGTAGGTATAAATGAAAAAAATTTTTAACAAAAAATGGAACCAACACCCAAAAGTGTGAAATAACTTGTTGAAGTCGGTACCATGATGGTTCAAAAGTAGCTATTATCACAATATTGTGCGCATAGTACCGATTTCGACAAGTTATTTCACACTTTTGGGTGTTGAAGTCGGTTCCATTTTTTTTGGTTCAACATAAGGAACATTTGGTAAAGAAAACTTTAAACATTTGGTCTTTTTTGAATTTAAGAGAAGATTATTAGCGGCGAACCATTCAGAGATCATAGATAACACATTATTTACATGAATGAGTTCACTATCTTTCCTATCTACTTTAAAAATCAGAGAGGTATCATCTGCGAATAAAACAATATCGCAGAAATCTTTGACCACGCAAGGCAGATCATTAATATACGCTAGGAACAGAAAAGGTCCCAAAATTGATCCCTGTGGTACACCTATTTTTACCAAAGACCCGGAAGAAGTATTGCCATTTATTCCTACCATCTGTAGCCTGTCTGACAGATATGACTCTATTAGATTCAAAGCTTTTCCACGAATACCATAGTGTGAAAGCTTACGAATCAGAGTGCAGTGTTCTACACAGTCGAATGCCTTGGAAAGATCACAAAATACGCCAATAGCATCATGTGAACTCTCCCAGGCTTCAAGTATATGTGACATCAATTGAACACCTGCATCTGTAGTGGATCTGCTCTTAGTGAAACCAAACTGATTCTCATTCAATATATTATGCTCATTAAAATGAGATAAAAGTTGTTTGAGCATAATTTTTTCGAATACTTTACTTAGAACAGGTAAGATGGAAATAGGTCTATAATTGCAAGGGTCAGATGCAGCCCCCGACTTCAAAATTGGAGTGATTTTACTTAGTTTCATTAAGTCGGGGAAATTTCCTCTATCGACACAAAGATTGAATATTGTTACTAAGTATGGTGCAATAATGCAAATTATAGACTCTGCCACTTTAACTGACATACCCCACAAGTCTTCAGTACTCTTTATGTTTAAACTTTTGAATGTCTTTATAATTTCAAAGTTTGTTGTGTATCTGAAAGAAAAGTCCGGTGTTTTGCAGGGAAAATTATGTTTTAATAGGGCTTCTGCTACATTGGGACAAGAATCCAATGATTTAGTGACTTCTAGGGGTAAGATAGAAAAAAAGTTTTCAAAAATATTCGCCACTTGTATTGGATCAGAGATTTGATTTTTATTAATAGTTAGGACATATCTTGAATCTCTAGGTTTATTTTTACCAGTCTCAATATTTATAGTCTTCCAAATGGTTTTTATTTTATTTTCAGACTTGCTAATTTTATCTCTAATAAAAAGAGATTTAGCACACAAGCAAACAGACTTAAAAGTTTTTGAATAGTTCCTAACATACTAATCATGAAACTGCTTGCAAGATGTCAAATTTTTCCTGCGATACAGATCAAACAAATAATCTCTACTTTTTCGAATACCTCTAGTTGCCCAATCACCAAACTTCAATTTTCTATTTATTTGTTTCTTTATTTTTGGACAAACTTTTTGAAACTCAATATTTACTAAAGAAAATAAGTTATTGTAGATGTCATTCGGGTCACAGTGAGAAAAACTTGTTATGCCAAGCTTAGCTTCTATATTGGTACCGAGAGTTTCTAGCCTACTGGTTGTTAACGGCCTATGTTCAACTTCATATCTCTCTGTTTCTCTATTTCCATCAAATTTTATCGCAAGGCCCTCATGATCAGACCTAACACCTTTCAATATTAACTTTTCTTTAATCTTACAGTTTGAGTATATATTGTCTATACAGGTAGATGAAGTGTCTGTTATCCTAGTGGGCTCACAGAACAGAAATTTCAAATTAAATGACTTAAATAATGAAATAAGATCAGTCTTATTTTTAGAATTCATTGAAATATCTATATTAAAATCACCACATACAAATATGGGTTTTTTGCATTTAGAGATTTTCTGCAGTATACTTTCCATAGTGGATAAAAATTCTGCAAAATTTTGAGCACGACCTTGATCTGTTGGTGGTCGATATACACACAACACAAGATGCCTGTCCACCTCCACACAAGCAACTTCACAGACACGTTCGACAGAACATCTGACTAAGTCACGGCGTTCTTTAAATTTTAAGTTATTTTTTACAAGAATGATACACCCTCCTCCGTCTGCAGATGATCTGTTAAACGCACTGCCTACACTAAAATTCTTAACATTAAATAACATTGTATTTGCTCTTAGCCATGTTTCAGTGAAACATAATATATCAAAAGGATATTTATCTAAGAACATTTCAATTTCAAGTATTTTGCCAGGGAAGCGATTTATATTTTGGTAGTACAGTGCTATGTCAAAACACTTCCCTGTTGTCGGACTTAAAAGTTTAAACAGTTTGACTCAACATTTGTATTAGTACATGTATGTACTAAAATCTGTATCGTCATTAGAAGACTTGGTTATATTTCCTATAACCGACTCAATATTATAAGTTACCAAAGTAGCAATCAGATTCTTATATTTCTTAGGTAGGTACATCCTATCCCGAGTCAAAATAAATTTAGTAATAAATTTATTACAGTCAAAAAATAAAAGTTTGTCACTATGACGACATGTCATATTAAATAATATACTATTTAATGAATGAATATGCTCATTCTGATTTTTTGTCAGTGCCTCTGAATAGGGAAAAGCACATAGCATAATTTTAAATGCACTGAGGCTTATCAATGAGGTAACGTTTGCTATTATCTGTTTCCTGTCAATACCTAAACTTTGGCCTTTGTACACAATAACTATGGTATTCCTATCAATTTCAGAAGCCATAATTTTCTTCTCAATCTGTGCATAAGAAGCACCAGGCATGCAGTAATTTTCGACAGGGCAGTGAAGTGAATTACCTAGTAATGAACCAAAATTTTTGCCTATTGCATCTGAAAATACCAAAACCTTCGTAACCATATCCTGGTTAGTGGTGATACTCTGATTCTCCCTCTGCGCTGCTTCTGTGCATGTTTTGTTCAATGGCAGAGGTGTATGGCAAATTGTTGGTATTGCATGGGGCTCTCCGGTTGGTGGAGGCTGACCAAGAGACTGAGCATGCACACTCAATAGTTCTCACACTCTCCATATTGGTGGTCACGAGATCTATTAAACTTATAGCTTCATTGTAGTGCTCACTAAGATGGTTTTGAGCTGATAAGTAGCTAGAGAAAATATTTTGCAATAATTTCTCTTTGTCTAGCAGCTCAGAGCGATATTTTCAGTTCATAGTATAGAATATATATATATAGTATAGTATAGATAGTTTAAGTAGAGTGCTTAACGCGGGTGAAAGTCATCAATTCCTACTCGGACTATAGCCACCCTCGCTACGCTCGGGCGTCTAAATACCTCGTATGGTAATTGATTCCTTTCGACCCTTGTATAACAATCTACTATTATTTTGATAGAAATTATGAAATGTATTTAGTTAAATTGTAATTTGATTGTAATATTATTATAAAAAGCAACTATATGTGTATGGGTGTAACTGTAACCATGGACTAACCACCCAGGGTGGTTAGTCCGTTTAGTGGTCAGTATGTTGGTGTAAAGTACCTGAAAAAAAAAATTGAATTTTGAATGTCTGGATGTTTCTGAAAAAGTATGAATGAATTAGTATTTTGTAGTATAGTAATTAAACAACTTTAAACGGTTTGTATAACAATCGCGAAAACCTATGACAACATTTAGTAGTATGCCCAGTAAGACCCTAAGATTTATTTTAACTCTCTGGTAAGACCCAATAAATTATTTGATATTAATTCCATTTATATATTTTTTTAATTATTACAGGTATTACAGATATCACAAATACAAATTCAATATTGTTCTCTACATCATGCTATTTGGTACTTTGTAGAGGGTTAGGTTATGCAAATTATAAATTAAACTTATTCGTCTATACACTACCACTAACAGTAGTGTAAGCCAGTGGTGTCAAGGCTACGAAAGGAATTAAATTAATAGGGTGTGTGTGTGTAAACACGTGGTCTCCAGCTTACACGTTGTAATCGGGTCATTACTACTACAGCTTTCAAGTAGGGCGTTTCAAATTTTTTGTGCCACTTGCACAAATTATGCGCTAAATCCCTGGCTATAGTATATAATCACATCTTCAGCCGTTTCGTATATACAGCATGTGTCAGCTGGAGACCATAACGCCAGCTAACACACTAATAATCACATGTAGCAAAGTTTGATTGGCACCTAAATTTTGAGTTGGTATTCATAATTGCACTAAATCTGCTGTAAATATTGGCATATTTAGAATTAAGAAATTTCAATTGAGTAAGCTGGAGACATACACATTTGATAGTTCACAATAAGTAAGTACTAAGACAGGATGTCATTTAGGCTCTTATGAATAAAAATTTGCTAAGTGGTGTATAAACCACGGGTTAAGGAGTTAAACCAATTTCCGTATGTATTTGTAATGTACTCTATGATGGGCCATATTAGAGCTAAATCGTATTTATTCTTAAGAAACTTATGCCCGTTTACACCAACGACTCTAACTAAACAGCTACTGAGTAGGTATCCCATAACATATTCATTTATTGGTCATATTATATTCGAGTTACATAAAAATATTATGGGTATATAAGAAATAAGATACGTACATATACATACGTACCTATAATTTTTTTTCCATTATCTGCTAACAGATAACAGGTTAATGTGAAGAACTCAAATGTCAAAATTCGATTAAAAATACAAATGTAAATCACAATGTCAAAGGAAATGAAGAAATAGGTTTGAATCCTCATCATCAAATTATGAAGTAGGCTTCATTTTAAATAACTACATACAATTGAGACGAATTATTCAGCGTTGGATGGATTCACCGTGCGGGTGCCGGGTCCATAGCGTTGCAGAGGGGATTTCCCTAAAGTATAACTTTCTAAATTTTATTATCAGTACTAATATTATAAATGCGAAAGTAACTCTGTCTATCTGTCTGTCTGTTACGCTTTCACGCCAAAACTACTGGACCGATTTGAATGAAATTTGGTATGGAAATAGTTTGAGACCCGGGAAAAAACATAGGATAGTTTTTATCCAACTGCGCAAAAAGAGGTTAATGTTTTTGCGCGATAACCGACATACGCGCGGGCGGAGCTGCGCCCGGAAAGCTAGTTAAAATATATTTTGCTCTCTCAAAAAGTTTACTTCGTAAGTCGTATTGTCCTCTGCTGTACCTACACGGCCTCCCTCACGACCATTAAGGTTTGCCATAATCCCCACGTATGGCTGCAGGCGTCTTGGTGTTCGCAGTGTAAATAGCAGTTCCTCAGACTCAGAAGGCGCTGCTGCCCACCTTGCGTTATTTTATCTTTAGTCGCCTCTAACGACACCCTCGGGAAAAGTGACATTCTAACCGCGGGCAGTTAGTTACTACTAAATATGCTATGATACTAATAAATCATTGTAATTCTGACGAAACTTAAGTGCTTATGGCCAGCGCTGACTGAAGATTTTTAATATTTTTACGGGTTTTATTAAAAAAAAAATGTTCTATTAAAATATTTGTTACTTTTTATTGAATATATCCGCAAAGTAACGCCTGAATCTATTTAAGAAATATGTTTTAAAATGCTCAAGAGAACCGATTTGAGAGGTTGTTTTTGCACATGAATCTGCTTTTTCATTGCCAGGCATTCCGTAATGTCCTGGAATTTAAACCCAGTTCATGATATTAAAGCTAGATAATAGACTTTAGTCGATGACAGCCTCAAAAACAAAATATTTGAATATAATCGTGATACCGCCATTTTTCTATTATTTCAATATAGTACTTGTCAGCATCAAATTATTACTGTTGGGCAGCTGTAGTATGCATTCATGCAAATAAGTGTTGCAGTAAGTATTTATCTAATTAGCTTATCTACATATATATGTATAATATATCGCGCATTGCAGAAATTATCTTATCTATCCATATGACGTAAGTACATGATATTGGTAGCTCGTAGTAGCGAGAAAATCAAATTTTATAGTTATAGCTAAGGTTTGTTATTAGTCTTGCCATATTTCCCGGGAGATTTCCTAATTTTATTCTAGTTCTCATAATCTACTTAGATACTGATTTTGGAATTGTTAGGTAAAATCAAAACATAATTCTAATGTATGCATGAAAAGGAATAAGTCAATACTGTATTATTTTTAGGCTCATGGATTTTTGCATGCCAAATGGCCAAATATGGCAGAACTATTATATATACTTAACAGCTTTAATACCTGTATTTGCAATAAACATTTTGATTTGATTTGATTTGGAACTTGGGCGAGTTCATAAATAAACATAAAAGAGCTGAAGAATGTTCATAAATTTGACACTATAGAAGCATTACTAAAGTTTGTATATTTATGTATAAATAAAATTATGGACAATATAAGACTAATTTAAATTGCAATGTAACTTAAATATTTGCACGTCTGCTTGCAGACAAAGTAAAACTGTGTGTAATAATATTTTTAAGATCTTCTTTTGGTACTTGTGTTTTTACAAATAAACTATTTGATTTTACTAACTAAATGAACAAAGAGTGTTTTAGAAATAAAATCAAGAGGTTTGAAACAATATGCCTATTGTTTCAAACCTCTTGATTTTATTTCTAAAACACTCTTTGTTCATCTAGTTAGTAAAATCAAATAGTTTATTTGTTACAGTGCAGTGATCGTGGTCACGGGGTGCCTGTTGTTTAACTTTGTTGTTTTTTTATGTCTGATAGTTCATCTATTATTAGCCTTTGACCACTATCTCACCTGATGGTAAGTCATGATGTGGTCGAAGATGTTGTTCAGACTAACCTAGAATTACTGGCTCTCAAGGACAGCTGCCGGAACACACCGTTAGGTGCTAGGCGACAGATTTTCTACTTGAGGGTGGTAGCTAGCCAGGCGGGCATTCGCAATATGCCCTACCACCATGCTATAACGACTGCCATCCTAAGACAACAACCGTGACCGGGACGGCCCTCCGAAGCACGGAAGCGCTCATAATGTCACCAGCGGTCACCCATCCAACATGGCTAAGCACACTTCGCTACGAGCGAAAACTATTGTTCTTACCGCTTATACAATCACTGTAGGTAGTTTATTCCCACAAATATATATTATGACTAAATCGGCGTCAGTAAGTAGTAACCGATATATGTATTTTTTTTTTAATTTGATTTTACCATAATTTTACAATTTCATCTGATGGATGCATGACTCGAAGGTGTTATCGGGCTTAATTTAGAATTACAGGCGCTCAAATTGTTTCCATTTTGAGGTAAATTAAAAATGTAGCTAAAGAATAACAGCAACTTCTTTGATGCATAAAATATACAAAAAAATAATTATAATCACGACAACCCAACCAACTTAATAATAAATCCGCTCTATTAGCGGTCACCTATTTAATTTTGAGCGCCGTAGTCAAGCTTGCCTAGTCGTTTAAGCGATTAGCTAAGTCAATAATGTTCGTTGCGCTCACTACTTGGACGGGTGATTCGAAAAATAAGTCAATTATTGGTAACATATATAATTATAAAATACATATTAGTAATAAAACATATTATAGTTGTTGAATTTACATCTACACCACAATAATTATGGAGAAGTAACGTTTGCAAATTTGTTTCTTTGTAGGGGTTAATCTCCGAAATTACTGATCACATTTGAGTACCTTTTTTACATAAAACTGCACCATCCTTGAGTGCCATAAGCGTTTTTAGGGTTCCGTACCCAAAGGGTAAAAACGGGACCCTATTACTGAGACTTTGCGGTCCGTCCGTCTGTCACCAGGCTCTATCTCAAGAACGGTGATAGCTAGACAGTTGAAATTTTCACAGATTATGTATTTCTATTGCCGCTATAACAACAAATACTAAAAATAAAATAACTATTTAAGGGGGGCTCCTATACAACAAACTTGATTTTTTTACCGTTTCTTTCTCGATACTAATAACGGTGACAGGCAGACGCTTTAACTTTTCACAGAATATTTAGTTTATGTTCTCTTTAAATGTAATAAATTAAAATAAAATATATAATTAAGGGGGCTCCCATACAATAAAAGAGGTTTTCGTCGTTTATTTGATAAAAATAATGAAAACAGGTAGAAACTTGAAATATTCACCGAATATTTAGTTGTATATTTACTTTAAAAATAAACAATTAGTGATATCACTATTTAGGGTTTAAACCTACCTAGGATAGGAACGTACCTACCCAGCTTATTCGGACACTGGGAAAAGTGTCTGTAACTTGCAAGATTAGGTTACAGATACGGAACCCTTCGTGCGCGAGTTACACTCGCACTTGGCCGTTTTTTTATTTCAGTTTGCTTTATGTTTGAAATGCAAATGATAAGTCAGACGTCGTAAAAATATTGCTGATAAACCTCCTTATCAGCGTGCATCCGTCGTATGGTTTGAGATAAGCGCATATAATGTACCCACAGTGAAAACATATATTTGGGAGGTGTCGGTGCAAATGTAATTTTAATGTCAACGGTTATCATGACAAATATTTGAAGATATATGAATAGGTATATATATTTTTGGGATCACTGTACACCCATTTTAGTGACATGTAGCCTGTCACTAAAATGGGTGTACATTTTTGCTACCTCAAAATGCAACCGACTTCTACACTCAAAAGTGTGAATTAACTTGTCGAAGTCGGGGTACGATGCGCACAATATTGTGATAATAGGTGCTTTGAAGTGTCAAGGTATTGACTTCAACAAGTTATTTCACACTTTTGATGAAGTTAGTTCCAATTTGAGGAAAAGATATTTTTTCGAAATGTACTAAAAACCTTTCTACGTCCGAAATGGATCAACTACACATTACTTATTAAGTATGAACTTTTTAAACAGGTAACACAATAAAACTCTTAACTATTCTATTCATGACATGCCCGTTACACGCTACAGCTCATGAATGCGCAGCAAATTATTGATGCTCATTTTTAGATCAGAATATACCTACGTAGGAAAATTAGAAAATGGTGCATCCTCGAAGAGTGCTCGGGGCGCTTTCCATAGAATCGTAGTTACGTCATATTTTAAATCACTTAATATTTAAAATAATCAAACTCGGTGAAATTTTGTACGCATGCATATTCTTGAGTCTAATATCTATGCCAGTTTTTCGATTTATTTTATACCGAAATGTCTTAATAACAATTCCCATACAAAACGAATTTTTGAATTGTTTTTGAAAATATATAATTTTACGGAAATTAGGCAAACCAGATACAAGCACTACGGTTTGAATCACGCAAACACTGCTGTCACTGCATACATTACAAAAGCTCGGTTCATAACTGAAATACAAGAATATGCAATGTTTGCGCGCAAACGATGTGAACCGATGTGTAGCTTATAACATCTGCTGTCAATTTTCTTTTTCGTAATTGACCCAAAATAACCTTCACGTCAATTATTGATAATAGACGTATTGAATTTCAAGGCATTCTTTTGAGAACAGATGTTAGTAGGTTCAACATTCTAACCACAACAGTAAAAATCTCCTCATCTATCTGTCAAGATTTGAGTTTGACGTTTGTGCACACGTTGCACTACCACTTTTCTGTGAGCGTTGTAGCGGCCGGAGTTGACGTCATTATGCTATCGTGGTGTCTGTTTAGCAAGATATGAACCGACCGTTTGCGTGTATACAGTGCAAATAGCGCATATTTGCTTGACTTGAACCGTAGAGAAAGATTCAAGGACATACATGCAAAGTTTCACCAAGTTTAAACAATTAGTATTTTAAATATGATGAAAGTACGTTTGTATAGAAAGCACCACGAGCACACTAGCCTTAAGAGAAAGCACGCTAGATTTATCTATCACCAATGTGTTGTGTAAACCAAGACCATGTTTTATTTTGTTGTTTATTATTTTCAGGACCACACACAGGAATTGCAGTAAATAGGGAATGCTACTTGAACTGCCTCATTATTTACGCACACCAGTACGTATACCCACAGTTTACCTGTTGCATCTTTTGCCCCATAGATGTGGTATTTTCAATAAAAATAAACTTCTCTAATACTACGATTTCAACCACGCAAACATTGGCGCCGCTGAATACACTGCAAACGCTCGGTTCATAATTGAAATACGTGAATATGCACTGTTTGCGCGCTAACGATGTGAACCGATTAGCAGCCGCGCTTTTAACATCTGCTGTCATTTTGTTTCTTCGCAATTAATCTAAAATAACCTTCCCTTCAATTATCGACAGTATTTTATTTCAAAGCATTCTATTGTGAACAATATTGTTTTTTTTTTACGTATAAAATTCTAACCAAACAAAAAAAATCTCCTTATAACTGTCAAAATTTGAGTTTGACGTTTGCTTTACCTGTTTTCTGTTAGCGTTGTGACGAATGCAGCCAGAGGTGACGTTATAAATATGATATCATATTGCTATCGTGGTGTAAGTTTACCACGGTATGAACTGAACGTTTCCGTGCAAACAGTGCAAATAGCGCATATTTGCGTGACTTGAACCGCAGGGTGAATTAACATTTCACTCTCGAGGACAAAAAGTTAGTAAGTGACCTTCATAAGAGCGTCGTAGACGTCAAAATAGAATAAATTATTTTGACTTTGACATTGGAGAATATCTGACACAGCGTTTATGATGAAGAACATAATGACGTGTAATTTTTCAGCTTTGGGAAGGTGTGCGCAGTTTACATGGATACACTTAACTGGCGTAACGTATACAAAGATTTCCCGAATATGTGTAGTATGGAGTACGAAAACTGTAGAAGTAATGAGCGTAAGTTTTATTTTACACAATCATTACCAAGAAAAAAAAATTGCATGGTGGTTAGGGCATTTTGCACACTCAAGTAGAAAATCTAACAAAACAAACACCTTGCGGTGTGTTCCGGCAGCTGTCCTTGAGAGCCAGTAATTCTAGGTTAGCCTGAACAACATCTTCGACCTCACCATCACTTACCATCAGGTGAGATAGTGGTCAAAGGCTAACCTATCAGGCTAGGTATACATATTTTTTGTTCATTTTAAATCGACAAGTGATAATTAGAACATTATCAATATAACCGAAGCCAATTAAATTCGCACGATTAATGATAGGTAACTCAAATACGTCAGATTTCACTTAAATTTAAATGGCACCACATGACAAGTACCAGCTTTCGAATATAAAAAAATCATCAAAATATGTACCTTGTAAAAACTTCTTGTAAATACACAGAAAATAGAATCTCCTCCTTTTTTGAAGTCGGTGAAAAACTTTGACCTCCTAGTAGGACTCGAATCCACGACACGAGCTGTTTTTTTACCCGTCAGTTCTTTACCAGACATCTCTAACCATCAGCGTTCCATGGCTGTGGACAGAATTTTATACATTTTGGTGATTTTTAGTGTACCATACTTCAATAAAACCCCTTGGGGTGCCGGGTTAGAATGTCACCCCCATTTCTTCCAATGGGCGTCGTAAGAAACGACTAAGGGAAAAATACCGTAAGATGGAAAGCAGTGTCAGTTCTTAACAAGGCGCTGCTTCCCATCATCCGGTATTTTTCTACTGCGATCTTCAAGACGCCTGCCAAGCGTGGGGATTATTGCAAATCCCACCAATAAGGGGAGTCCTTGCTCATCGGTAGACGTTCTGGTTGATGTAATGATACCTTCCTTATAGGATTAATTTCATGTCCGTCTGTCTGTCAAGACTCTTTATCGCAGGATCGCGTAGAGGTATCAATTTAATATGTATGTCAAATTGGTTCTACGCTATATGACAAATGGGGTCTCTTTCAGCTGTCAAAAAAACAAACTGTTAGTCAACGGGATCAAAAGATGCATAATTTGCAATTTCAGAAATAATTCAAAACCTATAAACTTACCTAGTTCTTGCCGTTGTGCTAGAATTAGTGTTTGTCTCGCGGCATATCCACGTTCCCGAGGGGCTAAGATTTGCCAAATCAGTATCTTTAACGCAATATACTGAATAATTAATAATTTTCCAAAACTTATCAGAGAACATGACACTGGGAAATGCACAATACGTGCGAGTACAAAGCCCGAGATAGGGAAAAAAACTTATTAGAGCGCTTGATCGATGCGACGCCCACGTGATCAAAATTCTGGCATCTAATTTTGTTATTCAACCTACTCGCTCAGGATTCTATAATAGAACCGCTCGCTTCGCTCACGGTACAATCCTATAAAACATCGCTTCATCAGGTTTAAATACAAGTACTCTTAGCAAATAACAACTTTGCAACGTTTTCCGTTTGCAAAGTTTGTTGTTTGTTTTTTTTATTTGACATCAAAAAAAGAGGTTCTCATTTCGTTTGTTTATTTTACGTTTGTTACTCAGAACTCCTTTGTTTATAAACCTAGTTTTGTTATACTTAGGTAATTTCTTTCTGTAATGTACCTACCCAGTGGGTTGCCGGGTTAGAATTGCACCTCCCCATATCATCCCGTGGGTGACGAAAGAGGCGACTAAGGGAAAAATACTGGAAGGTGGGCAGCAGCGCCTTCTAAAGAACTGTGATCCCCAAGACGCCTGTCAAGCGTGGGGATTATGGAAAATACCCCCTTATAGAGGAGGCTGTGTTCAGCATTGGACGATTCCGCTGTTACAGTAATGTATCTAATCAAAATTGGTTCAGTACTTTATGATTTTTTAATTAATGTAACTAGAGCTACAACTACATCATCCAAGGAAATAAAACTGAATAAGTTTCTTACTTTTCACATGTGGCTGGGGAAGTTGGTTGTGTTGTTAAATATATATGATTATGAGATACATATTTACATACTTACCTATATATCACAAACCCACTTATTTAAAAAGCGTATCCTTTTTTTCAGGATATCGAAGTAAGTGCAAAAACCAATGATTTCAGAAATAGGCATAGCTCCTTCGACACGACAGTAGCGCCTGCTCTGTGCGTCGACATGTGCCCGCAGCGTGACCACTGCGTGTAACGAATCAGGAATTAAAATCAAAATAAAATTCATTTACAAAATTTTCAGCGTCACGTTCTATTTGAAGGTCAATCACATTTTTTTTAATGTTAATTAAGTGCCGACACTGACAAGCCAGTGCCTGATGGTAAGAATCACTGCTCTCTATTACAGTTAGATACAGTGTTACCATTGTGTGTGATAAGTTATAGGACCACGCTCGACATTGGCCACAATTGTTTTTGAGTCTCGATTGGCCGGCAATTTCACTTGCTATAGTGCCCTTCACCTAAACACAGAAGTGTTTGCACAGTGCTGTTTGGAGGAAGAATATCTGCATAGTACTGCGGAGGTACCCACAAAGATGGCCGCTTGTTTGACCATAGATTATAATATGAATAATAACTAACTTCGTACAACAAACTCGATTTTCGTTGTCTAAAGTATCGCTCGTAACACGAAAACTAAACTTCGTTGAATTGTAGTAGCGGCCCTGGTTACGGGGAGATTAAAGGTCCCTTCCCACCCCTTCCAAAGAATTATGTGTTAGTAACGTTATGTTGTACTGCACAGATTTATTAGTAACATGGACAGTGCGGTACTGCAGTTGATCAATTCGGTAACCTTGTTCACAAAATTTTGCTGGTGTTTCCCGCCACTCCAGCCTTAACGATATCATTTTACCAGCGCCAATGTTGCAACTATTCTCGAATTCTTCGAGTCTGATGCGTGATGATGGTAAAAGACCTAACTTCATGATTCTGGTAAAAGACCTATCTTCATGATTCTGGTCCCGTAGTTAGGACGGCCCTTAGCGAGGACGCTAATTGCGTAGACACTTTAGCGCCGTCACATCTTTCTACTTCGGCGGAGCAACTCAAGCGGCGCAAGTATGCTAACCTCGGTACGGTAGTGGTTACATATTTGAGTCGTTTGGTGTAGAGACGTTGGGTCCGTGGGGAGCTTCTCGTATTTTCATAACTTATCAGAGCATTACAACGCTTCCAGTATGCTGGGCACGCTGCCTTCTGGTAGTGGGCTGGATTTGGACTGTCTGTGGGTCTGCCAGGGTGGTCTCTAAATGCTTTCGTGGCAGTAGAACTGTATTTAGAAAGAGCCTAGTGTTTATATCTTATACATATATTTAGGTAAATATATCTAGAGGATATTATTTGAAGCGCTCGTAGCGAAGTTTGAATAAAAAAATATGACATGGTATTGCCTAATCCCAAAAGACGATTCGAAATATCTCCCTCGCAGTTTTGAATTACCTGTTCAATGAAAATTTCACCTTATACGGTACAACCTACCCCTTCTGGGATATACAGATACGAGATCCTATTTTTTTTTTACAGTTTGGCGGCTCGTTCACAGAGGACCGTGCCATCCTAATTTAAACAAACAGTTCCATACATTTTTCTCTGATGATGCTAATGTGGGTAAAGTTTTTGAAAGGTAAGTACCTACTTCGGTGTTTTTGTATTGCTGATAGGCTATTTATTTATTTATTTACTTGGACGACCAACAGCCATTATGTCAAATAGAAGTATGTAGGTATATAAAGCTTCGGGCCAATTATATGATGTCCTCACGAATATAAACAAATTAGGTAAAACAATGACAATAGTGTGAACTATACTTAGAGCTTTACCATGTACTTGCCATTATAAATATTATGCCCTAATAGTTAATTCTAAATATTATATTGAATGTATGGTGGATGATTGTTATAAGGCTTAAGATAAACCCTCACATCATATTATGAAGCGCTCGTAGCGTAGCTCGCTTAGCCGTTCTTACCGATCAGCTAAGTTAAGCAACGTCCGCCGCGGTCATGAATTGGATGGACTTGGTGTGGTGACCTCTATTGGCATTAATACTGAGTGTGCACGTGTTGCAGAATCACGTTAAGCCATCTGTCCCGGTTGTTGTCTTAGGATGGCAGTTGTGGTAGTAGGGCATTTTGTGAATGCCAGCCTGGCTAGCGATCGCCCTCAAGTAGAAAATCTGACCTAAGGCTCACCTATCAGCAATAAAAAAGAAAAAAAAACCTCAAGAAGAAAATCGGTTGCCAAGCACCTAACGGTGTGTTCCGGCAAAAGTCCTTGACAGCCAGTGTAATTATAGGCACATGAGACTTAACAACTATGTCTCAAGTGACGGGCGCAGTGCAATTCGTGACTTGTGACGAAATGCATGTGTTATAGGCAGAGGTTAGTCCGCTTAACATCAGGTAGACCTCGAGCTTGTTCCTTCACAATAACACAAAAAAAGGTACATTCAATACTGGTACACACTCAGTACCATAAAATTATTTTTAACCGACTTCCAAAATAACAGGTTTTTACCTCAGAACTTTTGACTGAGTGAATTTTAAAAATTCTGTTTTTGTTTGAATGCTGAAGCTTGTCGTTAGGTCCTATTTAAATTTTATCAAAATTGGTCATTGGCCGTTTTTGAGTTACACTCGAATCACTGAAAAATATTTACCTATCTTAATGATATAGTCGTTGACAATGAATGACAATCGATCCCGTAAGTAGCAAGGGTAAAAAGAGTGAAAAAAAATTAAAAAAATTTAAGAGTGAAAAAATTATTTTCTTTATTTTAGAAAAAGACAGTATGAAAAGAGAGCAGCTAGTATACCTGGATTTAAGCCGTGGGGTAAGAAACCAACCACTGTAGTCATTGAAGATTTTACGGAAAATCCTTGAGCAATAGCAAGTACGTGTACGCAACTGGAAGATTCCACTGTAAAACATATGACCACCTCTTAGTGACTTCTATCGTTGTTAAATATTCATGACGTCATTGCTCTTAGTAGATTTCGACGTCTTCCGGTTATATAAATATAAAAAAAATAATTATTTAACTTAATAAAGGTCCATGAAAAGGTTATATGTTTGTTTTGATGTTTTACGAAGCGAATAAGCATCGATTTTAGTCTGATAAGGCTACTTGACGTTTAGAATGTCACGCACGCCGGCTTAGCCTTAGACAAAGAAAGCTTTTTTACTCTAATGGCTTAGCAGACAAATTAGACGGAGTCGTCGCTAATTTTAAGTATTTTTTTAACTCGGTGAAAGGAAATACCGAACCCAGCCTTAGCCAATCTTACACACTCGATTCTTGCATCATAATTATTAGAGTATATTTTTATTTGTCAATTAATTAATATAATGTATCGGACACTTTATAATATCAAAAACATTTAATCAAGTCCCTATTTTCATTGATTCAAACATATAAAAATGCGGCAAGTTGTGAACTCAAATTTCAACTTCAACTTCTTTTTGTGGTTGGCTTCTGTGGTGTTGCCACAATTTCGCCAATGACGAGTCGTACGGATAGAGTGGGAAACAAACGAAAGAGACTGATCGGTATAATTAACAAGTGATCGGTTGCTTAATTTTTCTTTCAGGATAACTTTTAATAGAACTATGGACAACATATGACATGTACGATCAAACAAATATAATATCTAACTACATAATAATATACTTATACTTAAACATACATCTAGAATACACGCCATCAGGTTATTCAGAGCTTAATTTTATTAATTGAAAGAACTCAACGTTGACCGTCGACGGCTTGCACAGCCCACAGATCATTGACAAGTGTTATTTATCTTTATTTAAAGCGTAGGTCTCTTCTAGACACAACTTTACTAAGATGAATCAGTACTTATTAATCAGTACTAATATTATAAATGCGAAAGTAACACTGTCTGCCTGTCTGTTACGCTTTCACGCCAAAACTGCTGGACCGATTTGAATGAAATTTGGTATGGAAATAGTTTGAGACTCGGGAAAAAACATAGGATAGTTTTTATCCAAATGCGCAAAAAGAGGTTAATGTTTTTGCGCGATAGCCGACATACGCGCGGGCGGAGCCGCGCCCAGAAAGATAGTAGAATATAAAAATGTCTTCTTCATCATAGATAATTCCTCCTAGCAGAAAGCAAAACCGCGAGTTCTAGGCCAAAATGTAGGGATGGAAAATTATTTCCTTTGGCATGCATGTCCTTGAGTTTAAAATCTATATTTTATCTTCTGGTTTGTCAGTTAATGCAAAATATGTACTTATATTTATTTAAGGAATGCTTATTTGCACATTAAGAGATCAAATAAATAATGAAAAGTACATCTGAAAACCAGGATAGATGTTAGCTAAAGGACAAGCATGCTAAATTGCAACGAGTTTGTAGTAGAACATTCAAATACCTACTAGCAAAAAGCTAAGCTTTGTGAAGGCATACTTTTGTTTTACAATATGATTCGTGCGGCGCCATCTAGTATTAATTAGATTAACTACGATGTATTGCGTTAAGTTCTGTTGCAGCAATATCTCTTTGGTTTTCTAGCAGATGGCGTTAGTGGATATATAACATTCTAGGGCGGCGACGCGAGGCTTCAGCTGGGCGTTCTAAATTTCTTTACAATCGATTCTGTTTAAGTCGATACCTATCTATCAGGTTTCAGAAGTTTTTTGTACATCATATACGTGACCGACATAGAGGTTTCTTTTATGGGTTAATAGGGCAAAAGAGCATGCGGCTCACCTGGTGGTAAGTAATCCCCGTCGCCCACAAACATCCGCAACACCAGAGGTCTCGAGGATGCGTTGCCGGCCTTTAAGGAGGGAATATGCTCTCTTCTTGAAGGCTCCTAAGTCGTAACTGTTCGGAAATACTTCACCTGGCAGCTGGTTCCATAATGTTGCAGTGCGAGTTACAATATGCCGTGAGAATTGAAAAGGTTGTGGACTTCCAGACGTGACATGAAATTGACAAAACATCATGTTTAGTCGAGACGTCGGATGGCGAAATTCAGGACAGAATAAGATCTACCACAATTTAGATAATTTTAAGTTTAGAAACTTTGTATAGAATCAACTCCATTGTATTATTATATTAGATATCATAAATCTCGCTTATTACGTAATCAAGGAGGTACAATAGTTCGATACTAAAACAATAACATTTTGAATTTCCCAAAAAAATGGCCGAATTAGAAGGGTAAATAAAAAAAGTTTATAAATTGACACATATTGTACACATTTAATCCAAAAAACTTATATATACACTATTTTATGATATAAGACATCGAATTTTGGTGTTTTTCTGTATAATTTATTTGTCATTTTTCGCCAAAAATATCACATTATGCAACGCATTATGATTTGCTTTATTTTTACATATTTACATAAAATGCTACCTAATAAATAACAAGGATGTTGACGGATATAAAAAACATAAAATATTAAAAAAAATATAAGAGACAAGATTTTCCGCCCGACTGAAAAAAAACCATAACCTTGCTGCAGTATACCTAGACTAGACATTCAATACTACTGGATAGCTCACTACCGTAATTTATTAAGAAAATTGTTTATTAAAACTATATAGGATTAAAGGGTTCAGAATGTCCTAATAAAGTTTCGGGTTGCTATGCAACACATAAAATAACTGAATGATAAAAATGACAGTTAACACGGAGCGCGTTTCAAGCTTTAACCGATGGGTAGGATAAATCGATGAATGTGAAAAGCAAAGATAGTGTTTTGTTTGATAAATATGTTCTGGGTAGTATAACCGGAACTTACTCGAGCATTCTGAAACAGGACTTAAGTTTACTTTTGTAGTATTCAAAACACATATTTTCTTTCTTTCTTTCTAGAAACATACTTAGAATTTATATATGAGATGGCTGGAGTGCCTCATAGACGCCATTCCCAGGGTCTAAACTTTTTTTTCTATAGATTTTCACTGGCCACACTAGCGCTATTGCCAGCATCCAGTTATACAAGATTCGATAAATTGAACCAGATAAAACAAAATCAAATTTAAGTCTAGAGTGCTCGTGGCGCCTCTCCATACAAACGTACTTTAGTCATTCTTATTTTAAATACTATACACATACACTTAAATATCATACTATTATTAACAATATACACTTAAATATTCTAAACAATAAATAATAAATATTATATAATCGACAAAACACTCACTTCAGGACTCGGATAAACACTCACCCAGATGGTGAGTGTTTTTCCGAGTTGGACGTATTAGGCGTTGCAGTGCTCGAAACGCGAATCGACAAAATATTCGATACCTAAATGAGTGTTTCGCCGATATAATAATAATATTGAAATAAATAGTAACTTAAGGTGCATCTGTCTGTTGCGGAAAATTCTTTCAAACAGGTTTTTGCCTAGCTAGGTTTAGTTAACTATTGAAAAATATCGAAACCGCTGTTTTTTATGGGCAGGTAGAGACTACGGATTTTCAATTTACGAACACAGTAGTAACAAGTTGTATTAGTGTTAAAAATATTAATTATAATGTAAAAAAAATATTTTAATCACGCGACTAACAAGAGAAAAAATACCGAAATAGACGAGCGAATTCACCTATAAGTACTTATGTAAAATTAAAGTTAATAATATTCAATAGGTACGTAAACGCAAATATTTGATTCATCCCATTTATTTTAATCTAGCTTTACGATACGCTTTACCTCTTTATTGTATACTAACAAATAAGTTAACAATACATTTACAAATATATATAATTAAATAAGTTAATTTGCAATACAAACGGCGGTCTTATCGCTAAAGCAATCTCTTACAGACAACATTTGGGCGGATAGGACAACGAAAACTTGTACGGTAGTGTGCAACAAAGAAATCAGAAATGAAATATAAAATAAATGCGTATTATACACATTAAATTCAAGATTTAGCCTGTATAATATCTTCGACCACATCATCACTTGGCAACAGATGAGAAAGTAATCAAAGACTTACCTATAATTAGTTAAAATTGAGAAAATAATGTTTAAAATACTTAAAATGTTACATATTTATATATTTTTTACAATTATATATGGCTCTGATGGTTCTTATATTTGGCGTCAATCCCTGCAAGCTGTTCCATACCGAGTTCGATTCCAACCTAGGGAAATAAACTTTCGATGAGGAATAATAAATTACAATTTATTACATATAAAAAGCACCGTCATAAATTTTTTATAGATAAAAACAAACACACTAAAAATGACGCCAAATCAATTAAGACCACCAGAAATCATAGTTACAATAAAAAAAAAATTTAACATTATTGACTAAATCATTATGTACTATTATTCAAATTCATTTATTTCGAGCTACTTAGGACTCATATCATAGACACAATTACATATTTATACAGAATAGAAAATAATAAAAATTGAAATTGTAGTATATCTAAAATAATAATTTATAATATTATTAATCATATCCAAACTTAAATAATCATTATTTAAGTTTGGATATGATTATATGATCATATTCATAGACAACACATGACGTCATACACGGTTGGCTTTAATACCAGAGACAAAGTCATATGTGGTCATCTACGCATTACATTATATGAGGTCACATAATATTATGGTATCATATATAATTATATGCATAGTACAATAGGGACATAGGTCTTAGCGCAAACCCTTGTTAACGTCAAATCGTTCGTCAAGTCATTATTACGTTGGAATAAGGATCAATATCGAGAAGGAAAATTATAGTCATGTGCGGGATTGAAACTCGTGCGATCCACCCCTATAGCCGGGGTATGCTCTAAAGGCTAAGCCAACATTATTTATGGCCCCATACGATGGTTAAGAACGAGAGGACAAATTGGAGTTATGGGTCTTATCATATGTTATGTTAGCTCAGCGGTCAGAGCATAGCCCTTTTTATTTAAGGATTTCGACGTCGGACGTGATTTTGTGAAATATAATTTCGTATTTTAATAAGGTTCAATTTAGAACGGTTATCACAGATTTCACAAAAGTCAAATTTGGTAATTTTTTTTTACATTTGATTGATTGCATTAAATCCGTTAAATAAAATTCCACAAACAACTTTATTCCAACGTAAAATTATATAGAAAATATTTGACGTTATCTGAAGATTGTCTAAGGCAGACTTATTATTATTACTTATATTTATATATTTCATGGACTACAACACCTTAATAATAATTTAATAAAATACGATAAAAATCGTTTATAATTGAGGCATACGGCGTTAAAACATTTCGATTTATTATTTGGCAGTATTCAATTTAATACATAATATATTTAAATATTATTTCCTCCAAATATGAGATATCTTAAAATCTAACAACATTTCGTAAGCCTGAAATATGAATTTAAGACTAGTATATATCATATGGACGTAATTTATTTATATACTACGTCTTTAATCAGTTAATAAGTATACCGAAATATGTAACTTCATTTATTCCTGCGTACTTAGTAGTACAACTTGTTAGTGCAATCACCTTACCTGTTATTAAAAAGTGTTTTCGCAACTGGAATTCCTTGATAGTAAGGAATTTCTTACCTTTATTTTGATAAGTTTCACACGCACCAAACTTTACCTAAACATCCATGTACTTTTCATTTTTAAATATTGTTAAATTATTAAGAAACTACACACGAAATGGCTTTTTATTATACTAGAAATGAATTCTACGTTATCGATTTATACGAAAACGATACCAAACTTGACATATTTGCTAAACCTGGACAATTATAATTTTTAGAACGAAGCCGGGCGGAGCGGCGCTTTACATCCCCCCCTCCGCCGCCAGAGAGGGGGTACCGGAGAGCTACCGATCTTAATTGGCTTATTTTGAGTCAAGGATTGAATGTGCCAAGTTTCATACTTGTGTCAAAAAATGTTAGGTTGAGGCATTTTATGCGGCTAACAGACTGTACTATAGGGCCTGTTTCAGAATATTCGAGTAAGTTCCGGTTAAACTACCCAGAACATATTTATTAAACAAAACACTATCTTTGCGTTTCACAGTCATCGATTTAGCCTATCCATCGGTTAAAGCTTGAAACGAGCTGCATGTTAACTGTCATTTTTATCATTCGGTTACTTTATGTGTTGCATAGCAACCCGAAACTTTGTTAGGACATTCTGAAACGGGCCCTTAGTCTTCAATATAAGAGAAAATAAAACAAAAGAAAACATTTAATAAAATAATGTAGGTTGTTGATAATAAATATGCAGTTTCGACGTCAAATATGAGGTTGTACTTAGTGATTGCCCAAAAAAGGAGTGTTATATTTTCAGAGCTCATGTATGTATGTAATGTTTATGAATTTCTTTATTCCACCATAACTTCTAAACGGCTCAACCGATTATAATGTATAAGATATCGTTGGATTTGTCTTGTCAAGTGACACTAGGTATATAAAAAAAATCAAGACGTAATATTGTGAGTTAATTTGTTTTTCTTCCATACCCATCGGAGTGAGGCATAAAAATGAAAGACTTTACAAAACGATTCCATAAATATATATATATATAAATGGTAGTTTTGATTTCAATTATTATTATTTATTCTTTTTAATTATTTGCAGTCGGAATTTATACTTTTTAATTTATTTATTATTAAGGGGCGGGTTATTCGATTGACTCTATATATTATGTTGAGTCTATTTAATTTAATTATTTGACATTAAACGATTTTAGCTATCATTGGAATAAATATATAATTAAAAACTTATTTACACTTGTTGTAAATCGTCTATGTTTGCCTTTTATAGTGCACACGCTCGGTGACTGCAGTATTTCGCCGTTATAGCTTAGACCAAGCACAGAATGACTTAAGTATATTAATTTACTACTTTCTGTTTTGGTATCGGACATAAAAAACCGGCCATGTGCGAGTCGGTCTCTCGCACCGAGCGTTCCGTACAAACCCGTAGGTATATAAGTAAAAGTTATGGTATTTTTATTGCTAAATGAAATCTTTTTTTTTTTTTTTTAAATAATATAAATATTTTTAATAGTTTTATTAAAAATATTTATATTATATGATGTAACTAAAAATTTATGCTTTTCGCTTTTCTATTTTTCCTTTATCTGTGCTATAACACGTTTCTTCGTACCAAATTTCAAGTTTCTGAGTTCACGGGAAGTGCCCTGTAGGTTTTGATTCCCTTGCGAGTCTCCAAAATTTGCGGCATAAACGGCGGTATCTTTTGATTACGTTGGCTTAGAAGTTTGATTTTTTTCACAGCTCCAAGGGACAGTAGACCTGAGTATTTGATATTTAAATAATTTTGTATAGACTCGACGATGATATATTTTATGTGATTATGACGGAACAAGAACAAGACCCGGCTGATGTTAAGCGGACTAACCTCTGCCTATAACAGATGCATTTCGTCCGAACGAATTGCAATGTACCCGTCACACCGAGACATACAGTTGTTAAGTCTGCCTGTAATTTTTCTGGCTTAGAAGGACTGCTGCTGAAACCCACTGTTAGGTGCTTGGCGACAGATTTTCTACTTGAGGCTGGTAGCTAGCCAGGCGAGCATTATCAAAATTGTGAATTGTGAAGGTAATAGGATGGTGACCAGATCTTCATAGCTTATCAGCTGAGATGCGTCTTGGGACAATGATCAGGGTCGATAGTAGAATTCACGATTATGTTTGAATGATCCCTGTTAAACAACAGTATCTTAATGTACTGTTATTATATATTTTTTTATTGCTAATAGGCTAGCCTTTGACCACTATCATACCTGATGGTAAGAGATGATGTGGTCGAAGATGTTGTTCAGGCTAACCTAGAATTACTGGCTCGCAAGGACAGCTACCGGAACATACCGTTAGGTGCTTGGTGGTAGATTTTCAACTTGAGGGTGATAGCGAGCCAGGCGGGCATTCGCAAAATGCCCTACCACCATGCTATAACGACTGCCATCCTAAGACAACAATCTACACGCGACGACTTAACGTGCCCTCCGAAGCACGTGCACGCTCAGTAGTAATGTCACCCATCTAACTCATGATGGAGGCGGACGTTGTTTAACTTTGCTGATCGATTCAGAACGGCCAAAATGTAATGTAATTACCTACATATAAATAACATCATTCGCCTACATAGATTTATCTACATAATTATGTATACTCGTAAATTTATATATCTCTAAAATACAACTACCTATCTAAATTCATTCAAAGTGCGGCCACAGAGAGAATGAGTTTGACAGTTTTTTTTCCCAAGTTAAAAGTGAAATAGACAGTCTATTGTGCCAGTACAGCAACTAGCTTTCCGCGTATGTCGGTTATCGCGCAAAAACATTAACCGCTTTTTGCGCAGTTGGATAAAACTATCCTATGTTTTTTCCCGGGTCTCACACTATTTCCATACCAAATTTCATTCAAATCAGTCCAGTAGTTTTGGCGTTAAAGCGTAACAGACAGACAGAGTTACTTTTGCATTTATAATATTATAGTACTGATTGTATATTTTAATATAATATATAAAAGCCACAACCGTAATGCAAACACGAAACACGAGCTGTCAAACGCATTCACGCATTCTCTCTTTGACATTAACTGAGGAGCCGATCGAAATGCTTTTTAATTTACATAATTAAGTTTATTTACATTTTACTAATCTGAAATTCCTCCTGTATTTCGTTGAACTAATGTTTCTGACATTCTGCATTTCAGTTAAACGTAAAACTATTTTTTATTGTTGGAAAAGAACTAAAGAAATATCCAATTCAAAATATTGACGATTTATCAGAATTATATCTTTGCAACCTACGAATCTTAGATTCGGCCTCATCAAGTTCACAATTAAGCCTTCACCGAGGCAGCGATACGTAATTGTGGTTCGTTTGATCCCGTGCTGTATCTTTATTTCTTAACTAGCTTTCCGGGCGCGGCTCCGCCCGCGCGTATGTCGGTTATCGCGCAAAAACATTAACCTCTTTTTGCGCAGTGGGATAAAAACTATCCTATGTTTTTTCCCGGGTCTCAAACTATCTCCATACCAAATTTCATTCAAATCGATCCAGTAGTTTTGGCGTGAAAGCGTAACAGACAGACAGACAGAGTTACTTTCGCATTTATAATATTAGTACTGATTTTGAGTTATGCAATTAATATATATTATATTTCAGGATTCATTCTATAAATCGTACACTTTGGAAACACGATTACTTAAAATTTTCTCGATGGAAAAAAATCCAAAGTTACATCTAAGAAACGAAATAAACCCTTAGTACGGCGTAAATACTTACCTGAGAGTCATCCGTATTTCAATAATAAAGAAAACTACATGTTTTCTATAACGTATACACATTACATTTTTCAAATAGGTAATTGTTTCTATTATAAGAAGGAAATACTCAAATTCACGCATGTTCCGCCCATTTTAGTCAGAGCCGCGATGCTTTGTCTCTATCCGCTTTAGTAATTCTTCGGCCGTCGGACGGGGACGGATGCTGTTGGCGTGCCTTACTTACGCACACATACGCGGCGCGTCTAAAAAGCTCGGTGCGCACTTAACAAAACACACTATCTTCCAAATTCAATTGGATTCTGCGCTTAGAAATGACATCGCGTCTGATTGTTTGCGTTATCACCGCACGGTGCAGTTTAAACCTAGCTTTTAGCCGCGGTAAGGTTTGCGTTCTGTTGTTTATGTGCTTGACTTACATTTCTTTACATATTTATTAGTAGTTCACTACATAATTAAAGAGTAATTACATAATTATGTAATTACTTACATAATTATGTAATTACTTACATAATTATATAATTACTTACATAATTATGTAATTACTTTTTAATTAGTATTATGTATCTACATCATATCTAAGTCGAGGAATAATTAAGCGTTTCGTCCGACAATCTGCTCTTTACGTTCGAAAACTGAGGGAAGATAAATACCCTTTCAATTATCTTGAATTGGTTATTCACTGAATAACCATCCCAAAATCAATTTTATAATAAGAGCAATCTAAACATTTTATACGTTTTACGAATTTGCAGTGAATACAGAATTAGAAAAAGTAAAAACAGCCGTTTTTACTGAATTTACTAAAATGATTAAAAAGTACTGCTATGGAAAGCTTTTAAGAAATTTTTCGTCATGCAATCTCGTTGTGGCACATCATAACCTAATTTATATAATCTCATTAAGTAATATTCTAATTATGAAATGAAATACAGACTTTTATTGGCATACTTTATATACATACTTCTTTAAGAAAATTAAAAAATTAAATTAAAGCATTATTCTCCCAACAAAACAATGCTTTAAAACATTTTTTTTAATTATAAAAGTACAATGTGTCCCGACCAAGGAGGTTTCAATTCAAATTAAGTACACATTATCTATGGTGAGCGCGCTGCGCGCGCAATGCGCTTGTTTTTATATTGCATTTTATTGATTGTAGCTACCTCTAGCCATGAGATTAAATAAAGTAGTGTATGCAACTGTCATATAATTAGGTATTAAAACACTCGTGTAATCTTATTTTGAAACTCGCCTGCGGCTCGTTTCAAAAAACTACATTAATGTTTTAATACCCTCTATTATATGACAGTTGCATAAACTACTATTCTAGCATAACCTAGTTCTTGTCGAAAGATTAACAAAAATCGGTAAATGTCCCACTAGTCCACTGAAATGTTACAATTTAAGGACCGAATATTGCATTTCTTAGAGGACGCAATTTAACGCATAGTATCGGAGATATCGCGAAATACGTGTTTTTACCACTTTTTCCAAAATGGCGGCCGGGAGACATGGGTGGCGACCCCACAAACTTGAGGTTAAGCTTCTATTGACACCCCACACATGTCCCAATTTTATTTTTTGCGTCCTCTAAAAAAAGCAAAGCTCATGTTACTTTTCAATGGACTACACTAGCGAAAACTCTGCCATAATTAATAGAATGCTATCTTAGCTAAGACCGATGTAAGTAACACTGGCTATATCTCTGAATACAAAATTTAAAGAACTTAGCCGACGCTTATCCTTATTTATGATGTTATTTAATCTATCGTATTTGCAAAATTTCTATTCATAGGTTGCTTGATTGTTTTGTCTGTGCCTACATATATTTGTATTTTGTAGATTGGTTTTATTTCTACTCTTTTTTTTTCTCGGCGAACATCGTAAGCCTATGAAATCTTCAGGAATTCACTGACAATTAGTGTTATGGTTGCAACTCAACAGGTGTGGCCATAACTCAAACTGAGTGTATTCCTTTTGCTATAAGTTATATTGTTTGTAAGAAGTTATATGTAACTTATTTTCTTTTCTGTAGCAATAAATAATTATTCTATTCTATCCAAGACTAGTTTTAGAATGTGTTACATAAATGTCTCTGAATCTTAGCCTAAGTGACCACGGCTATTTTTAAGGCTCAGTTGTAGCAAACGAGAAGGAAACTCACCTGTTGGTGAGTATTCCTCCTGATATCAATAGTAATATGCTATCACATCATAATTATGTATCTACAATTACTCAAGAGGTTCATAGTCCATATCTCCACAGTATTCTGCGAGGAAATCCATGAAAAGAGTGAACTTTCCAGCCGATGACCTGCTCCAACGTGATGATACGGACTGCATGCACGTTGATAGACTCTCTAGGATGCTCTGTGGATGAAAATAAATAACATTCATGATTAATTTGGAAAAGAAGGAAAACAAAACTAAATATTATGATGTACACTTTATGTCCTGCTGTGATCCTGTGATCACAGCTGGACACCACTGGAGACGAGTCGCAAGAGACAGAAATCAATGGAAATCACAAGAGGAGGCCTATGCCAGGAGGCACACAGAATTGCGTGATATTCTTTAAGAAATAAGAAAAAACTGTACCATTGTTCAACCAAAGTGTAATTCTGAATAAAGGGCTTATTATTATTATTATTATACACTTTATGTACGTTGCTACAGGATTACCCGTCCGGACGGGGTCATTGTACGTGCGTGCCGCGACAGAAGGGGACAGAGCTAAGTGTGCACATGCGATAGAAAGAGAGACACCTTGTAGGTGAATATAAGTATTAGATACTCCATGCTGTGCGAGCCGAAGTGCACTTTATTGCTTCGTAGCTAGAATCGCTTATTTATTGGAATGGCTTTGCCGAGTGAACCTTCTCGTCCTATTTATTCCGTGGATGTATTCACCATAGTCAAACTAATCAAATCATTTACCATCACAGCCCAGTAATGTCTTACTGTGGGCTGATGCCCATTAGTGATCCCATCTACCAGTGCATGGGGGACGTTCTTAGAGGCAGTTGGGAATAAATCAAGTATTCACATACACCTATCGCTTTTTTACAGTGTCATATTGATCATGCCATACATCAGTCATTGTTACAGGGTTTTTTTTTAATTATGACTGGTAATCTAGTCTCTGAACACTGATGGTAAGTGATGATGTGATCGAAGAGGTTGTTCAGGCTAACCTAGAATTATTGGCTCTCAAGGACAGCTACTGGAAAACACTTAGATGCTTGGCGACAGACTTTCTACTTGAGAACAAAATGTCTTACCACCAAGCTAACTATAAAGACAACCAGAACCAATGGCTTGACGTGGCTTCTGTTGACTAAACCAATAATAGAGTGTTATGTAATGTACTAATGTAATCGTAATGCTAACTAGCAGTCGCCCTTCCTAATCTCTCATCCATCTGACAACAGCAGACATTGCATAACCTAGTTGATGGGTTAAGGACTTTAAACCTTTTTTTGGCAACATATTCTCTTTTTGAGGGTATTAGTTAGCCAGAAAGCATTTCCAAAATGCCCTACCTACAAATGGTGGAGCATTTATAGCACAGGAATGTCTTTGACCAATAATGATATTGTTGAAGTCAGTACCATGCCAGATCTAAAATGAGAACTAGCTTTTAAATAATAAAACTCACCTGAGGCCAATCTTGTCTGTATACAGCAAGGCACTGTTCCGTCAGAGAATCTTCACTCAAATAGTCATTTTTTAACAAAAACACTAACACTGTCGCAAGCGACTCCCAAACTTCACTTTTGTTACACTTTGTAGCACTTAACAACACTATGTTTCTAGGGCATAAGATTCTATCAAAACAGTCCAGTAAGTCTGATTCACCATTCTGTTCTTTCACTTCACTGTTATCACCAACTGATTGAGACTTTGAATTAATTGGTTGAGGCTTTGGAGAAATTGGTTGAGACTTTGAAATCTTAGGTTGAGACTTAATAATAATTGGTTGCAGATTTGTAAAGATCAATGGTGACGTTGGAACAATTGACTGAAGCTTCGGGCTAACAGGTTGTGATTTTGATGTATGTTGCCATTTCGTGTTGATCGGTGCTACAAGCATTGGACTGGCGGGTTGTGATCTTGCATATCCATACGACTTTGTGTTAATTGGTTGAAGGTTCATCTTAATTGGTTGCCACTTTGCAGTCATAGGTTGAGATGTTGAAGTAATTGGTTGAGATGTGGAGACGATTGGTTGTTCATGAGAATGTTCACCGTTGAATTTTGATTTGTTTGTTTCATCGTCGCTTATAGGTGTTGCCATACGTTCATCATCTTCAAAGTTTCTCAATTGGGGTGAAATGGATGCCCTCCTCTCCGGTAATAATACTTCTTCAGGGGTATAATGTTTTCTATCTGGGCAACATGTGTTCCAAACAGCATGAAGTTTATTAAGGAATGACTCTGTGATTTCTTTTGGTTTTTTTGACACTGAAAGAGAAAAAAAATAATAAAGAGCTAAATTAACTAACTAAAGTAAATTGGAACCTATTTGGTTCAAGGCAAATAGGAGTGCATTTTTTCACACTAACGTCGTTTATAAACTTAGAGTAGAGGAATTTGTGTATATTACCGTTAATACGACAGAGCAAAACATAGTCTATATAAACCACTCGTTTTTTTGTTCGTTTCAATGACAAAATCGATATTTTAGGATATGAAATATGTTTCAATAACAAAATCGATATCTGAGACTACGAAATGTGTTTTAATAACAAAATCTATATTTGAGGTTATGAAATATCTTTAATTAACAAAATCTATGTTATTTAGGTTTCGCGATTATTAGACATATTAATTAAACAACTGTAAACGGTTTAAATCGCGTATATTTATCATAGTTTTTGTCCCGACGACGTTTCAACCACTTTGCAGTGATTGTGGTCACGGGGTGGCTGCCAAATGTTTGAAACATCGGGACAAAACAATGATAGGTACAATAACAAACTTGATATTTGAGTAACGAAATATGTTTAAATAACAAAAATTATATTTGAGTCTATGATATTAGTTTCAATGACATATTGATATTTGAGGCTATGAAATATGTTTCAATAACAAAATCGATGTCTGAGGCTATGAAATATGTTTCAATAACAAAATCGATATCTGAGGCTATGAAATATGTTTCAATAATAATATCTATATTTGAGGTTATGAAATATCTTTCAATAACAAAATCGATATCTGAGGTTATGAAATATGTTTCAATAACAAAATCGATATCTGTGGCTATGAAATATGTTTTAATAATAATATCTATATTTGAGGTTATGAAATATCTTTCAATAACAAAATCGATATCTGAGGTTATGAAATATGTTTCAATAACAAAATCGATATCTGTGGCTATGAAATATGTTTTAATAATAATATCTATATTTGAGGTTATGAAATATCTTTCAATAACAAAATCGATATCTGAGGTTATGAAATATGTGTCAATAACAAAATCGATATCTGAGGCTATGAAATATGTTTCAATAACAAAATCGATATCAAAGGCTATGAAATATGTTTTAATAATAATATCTATATTTGAGGTTATGAAATATCTTTCAATAACAAAATCGATATCTGAGGTTATGAAATATGTTTCAATAACAAAATCGATATCAGAGGCTATGAAATATGTTTAAAAATAATAATATCTATATTTGAGGTTATGAAATATCTTTCAATAACAAAATCGATATCAGAGGCTATGAAATATGTTTAAAAATAATAATATCTATATTTGAGGTTATGAAATATCTTTCAATAACAAAATCGATATCTGAGGTTATGAAATATGTGTCAATAACAAAATCGATATCTGATGCTATGAAATACGTTTCTATAATAATATCTATATTTGAGGTTATGAAATATGTGTCAATAACGAAATCGATATCTGAGGCTATGAAATATGTTTAAAAATAATAATATCTATATTTGAGGTTATGAAATATCTTTCAATAACAAAATCGATATCTGAGGTTATGAAATATGTGTCAATAACAAAATCGATATCTGAGGCTATAAAAATGTTTCAATAACAAAATCGATATCTGATGCTATGAAATACGTTTCTATAATAATATCTATATTTGAGGTTATGAAATATGTGTCAATAACGAAATCGATATCTGAGGCTATAAAAATGTTTCAATAACAAAATCGATATCTGATGCTATGAAATACGTTTCTATAATAATATCTATATTTGAGGTTATGAAATATGTGTCAATAACGAAATCGATATCTGAGGCTATAAAAATGTTTCAATAACAAAATCGATATCTGATGCTATGAAATACGTTTCTATAATAATATCTATATTTGAGGTTATGAAATATGTGTCAATAACGAAATCGATATCTGAGGCTATGAAATATGTGTCAATAACAAAATCGATATCTGAGGCTATGAAATATGTTTCAATAACAAAATCGATATCAAAGGCTATGAAATATGTTTTAATAATAATATCTATATTTGAGGTTATGAAATATCTTTCAATAACAAATTCGATATCTGAGGTTATGAAATATGTTTCAATAACAAAATCGATATCAGAGGCTATGAAATATGTTTAAAAATAATAATATCTATATTTGAGGTTATGAAATATCTTTCAATAACAAAATCGATATCAGAGGCTATGAAATATGTTTAAAAATAATAATATCTATATTTGAGGTTATGAAATATCTTTCAATAACAAAATCGATATCTGAGGTTATGAAATATGTGTCAATAACAAAATCGATATCTGATGCTATGAAATACGTTTCTATAATAATATCTATATTTGAGGTTATGAAATATGTGTCAATAACGAAATCGATATCTGAGGCTATGAAATATGTTTCAATAATAATATCTATATTTGAGGTTATGAAATATCTTTCAATAACAAAATCGATATCTGAGGTTATGAAATATGTTTCAATAACAAAATCGATATCTGTGGCTATGAAATATGTGTCAATAACAAAATCGATATCTTAGGCTATGAAATATGTTTCAATAACAAAATCGATATCAAAGGCTATGAAATATGTTTTAATAATAATATCTATATTTGAGGTTATGAAATATCTTTCAATAACAAAATCGATATCTGAGGCTATGAAATATGTTTCAATAACAAAATCGATATCAAAGGCTATGAAATATGTTTTAATAATAATATCTATATTTGAGGTTATGAAATATCTTTCAATAACAAAATCGATATCTGAGGTTATGAAATATGTTTCAATAACAAAATCGATATCTGTGGCTATGAAATATGTGTCAATAACAAAATCGATATCTGAGGCTATGAAATATGTTTCAATAACAAAATCGATATCAAAGGCTATGAAATATGTTTTAATAATAATATCTATATTTGAGGTTATGAAATATCTTTCAATAACAAAATCGATATCTGAGGCTATGAAATATGTTTCAATAACAAAATCGATATCAAAGGCTATGAAATATGTTTTAATAACAAAATCGATATCTGAGGCTATGAAATATGTTTCAATAACAAAATCGATATCAAAGGCTATGAAATATGTTTTAATAATAATATCTATATTTGAGGTTATGAAATATCTTTCAATAACAAAATCGATATCTGAGGTTATGAAATATGTTTCAATAACAAAATCGATATCAAAGGCTATGAAATATGTTTTAATAATAATATCTATATTTGAGGTTATGAAATATCTTTCAATAACAAAATCGATATCTGAGGTTATGAAATATGTTTCAATAACAAAATCGATATCTGTGGCTATGAAATATGTTTCAATAACAAAATCGATATCAAAGGCTATGAAATATGTTTTAATAATAATATCTATATTTGAGGTTATGAAATATCTTTCAATAACAAAATCGATATCTGAGGTTATGAAATATGTTTCAATAACAAAATCGATATCTGTGGCTATGAAATATGTGTCAATAACAAAATCGATATCTGAGGCTATGAAATATGTTTCAATAACAAAATCGATATCAAAGGCTATGAAATATGTTTTAATAATAATATCTATATTTGAGGTTATGAAATATCTTTCAATAACAAAATCGATATCTGTGGCTATGAAATATGTGTCAATAACAAAATTGATATCTGAGGCTATGAAATATCTTTCAATAACAAAATCGATATCTGAGGTTATGAAATATGTTTCAATAACAAAATCGATATCAGAGGCTATGAAATATGTTTAAAAATAATAATATCTATATTTGAGGTTATGAAATATCTTTCAATAACAAAATCGATATCTGAGGTTATGAAATATGTGTCAATAACAAAATCGATATCTGAGGCTATAAAATACGTTTCTATAATAATATCTATATTTGAGGTTATGAAATATGTGTCAATAACGAAATCGATATCTGAGGCTATGAAATATGTTTCAATAATAATATCTATATTTGATGTGATAAAATATCTTTCATTAACAAAATCGATATTTGAGGTTATGTCACAACCATATAATTCGGTTCCTATGACCACGTAAAAAATCTGATAATTACGAGTAGCATTCGCACCCCTAGAGTAATTTTAGTCAAGATGCTTTTTACTTTAGGTAATGTAATGTAATCACATCAAGTTCGACCCTTGGGTATACAATATACATATTACCATTATTACTATAAAGCAAAACTATAAAGTTTTTTTGTATGGGGAACCCCCTATTTTTATTTTGATATATCCCCCATAATCTGTATTAAAGTCTGTACTAAGATGCCCGAGGGGTGCCGGGCTAGATTGTCACTCTCCCATTGCTACGTGTGGGTGTCGTAAGAGGCGACTAAAGGTAAGATACCGGAAGGTTGGCAGCAGCGCTTTGTAAGGAACTGATATCTTAAACTGCGATACCGAATACGCCTGCCAACCGTAGGGATTATGGCAAACCCCCCCTTAGTAGGGGAGGCAATGTTCAGCAGTGGACAATCCGGCTGACAGTAACAGCTAAAATAGAGCTCTTAGGTCAGGCACACGCGGACGGTATTGGGGTTCCCTTATATTATATCTTTTAAAAAAATCCAGTAAACTACACCAAGTCACATAGTGTACAACGTTAGTTGAACTATAGGTGTCGCTCCATCCCCATACGATGGTTAAAGAACGAGAGGACAAATTTGAGTTATTAGTTATATGACAAGTTATTTCACACTCGTCGAAGTCGATTCTTTTTATTGTTAAAAAAAATCTCTCTCTTTAGTGACCCTTGCGGGATCGATTGTGATTCACTGTCAACGACTATATCATTTTGATTAAGAAATCCTACTACACAGTTTGTGATTACTTAAACGACAAAAATGCTTGGAAAATTCCACCTCTGCCAAGCCATTACCTGTCTTCTACGTAATTTAAACAAATATTGTAATTATTGTATTATATTGTTTATAACAAATTGTAAACAGACGTTTAAAAGAATGGCCCCGAGTTTCTTGCCCGTTCTTCTAGCAGTGGCTCTATAATTTTTTTTTGCTGAACGTGGCAGTACAATGTAGAATATTTCAATATTAAAGTTTGTAATTGACATTCATAAGAGCGTTGTAGACGCCTAAATTGAATAAATGATTTTGAATTTGAATTTGAATCAAGATGGAAAAATATTTTTCAGTAATTGGAGTGTAACTCAAAGACGTTTTGATCGATTTTGATGGAATTTAAATGGGACCAAACCACAAGCATCAGCTTTCAAAATCGATTCACCCAGTCAAAGTTCTGAGGTAACAAACTAAAAAAAAAAATCAATTGGTTTGAGAACCTCTTTCTTTTTTGAAGTCGGTTAATAAATATTACAGTATTCTCACCGTAAACCAGACACAAGTCTATGCTGAGTTGTAAGATGGCGCGTCGCGCGGGCGCGCGGCAGAATATGTTAGTGAGCGAACAGCTGAGGGCACACGTCGCCAGCAGTGACGTCACGTCCGCAGGATCTTCTTCCTCTAGCACCAGGCATATGTGTTCCTAACGGTACAAAAGTATATCATTATGAAAATGTAGGTGCGCCTAGCGGTATTACCCACAGAAAAGAGAAAGCAATAGAAAGGTGAAGGGGGCGTGGCAAGCGAGCTCACCATACTCCTAAACAGGAGTATTTACGTCAACGGACTATAATGCTACTGACAGTCGACCCGCGGTTAACGCGCCACATGCATCTCCGTCAATTTATATGAAAATGCCGCGTTGTGCTATTATAAGTTGCAGATTTAATAGCAATGTCACAAATGTAAAGAAAGTAGGAATATCCTATCACCGGAAAACTTAATAAATTATTCCTAAATGTTTTATATTTCGCTGATGAACAAAGTCGGTGCAATCTGACATATAAGTGATTCATGATTTTTTTATCGACAAATTTATCGATAAATTGTTAGTCACTAAATGTCACCTCATTCCAATATCTAATTTGGAGCTTTCCTGTTAGAACTACGAAAGCAAGCACCATCTGTCCCACTGCTTTTAGTGCATATAAAACTTTTACCTGGACGTAAAAATACACGTGTAGGTCAGAAGGTAAACATCAATTAAATTAACAAATTATTCAAATATTTACAAGAACACGCAATCTTTCAAGGTTGTGATTTCAAATTCAACTCTTGTTTTGTGGCTTCTGTGGGCACCACCACAATTTCACCAATGTCACATAGTTAGATAGACCATCAAACGAAGGAGATTGTTTAGTTTTAATGAGTTATGTCCGTTGAGAACTGCCCAAGCCAAAATTGGTGCTGAAACATTAGATGTTAGTTCATCTAACTACTGGAAGAACAAACATGTATATACACACACAAACATACACACACAAATTCATTATATATAGGGGCAATATAGAACACCTGGGAACAACTTTTGGTTAAGTTATATAATATATGAACAGTTAATTTACAGCTTTATTTGAATATGGACTAAATACTAAGGAGAGGATACGTCTGAGGGAGAAAGGACGAGGGATATCACTAGGGATAATATTGTAGAGAGAAGAGTTTATTTTGGGACAACAGAAGGATATGTGTTTCACATTTTCTTCGTCCAAACCACATTCTCAGCGGGAGTTATAAGTTTGGCCAGGAAGACTGGGTTACAGGAATAGTTTCGACTCGGACGGCATATTGTAGAGGTGGTCACTTTATCAGCGTTTTGGAATATTGAGAACCTGAGTTTATTGGGCATCTCAGGTTGAATGTTACCATAGAATTTACCTTTTAATATTCTAGAAATTTGCCATTTCTGGTTTCAAGGTTTTTTTAAAGATGGTTAACAGATATCTTGATCTTGAGATTCGTTGCGCACTGTGCCGGCGTGACCAGGAATCCAGGCAAGGATTACATTTTTGCCGTGAGAGCAACATTCGAAAAGGGCATTTCTTATTTTTAAAACAATTGGGAACCTAGATTTGGACCGAAATGGGTTAGCAAGAATAGATTGGAGGCAGCTTTTGGTTTTTAAAAATATGATAGTTTTGTTCAGATTGTGTGGTATTACAAAGAGGATGGCTTCCAGAATTGCGATGGCTTCTCCTGAAAAGACGGAAGTGGTAGAAGGACATTTATAATTGAAAATTATTCTCGTAGATGGGATCCAAACTACAACACCAATTGGACTAGATTTTTAGAAGCATCTGCATGGCAGTCCAGACCTTGTATTCTGTGAAGAATTTATTTATGAAAAACTTATTAGCTTCTATTGTGTTTTTATCAATACCAAAATCCAAAATAATGTTAGGTTTGAAAACGAATGATTCGTAAGATGATGAGTACAAAGGCATAACAGGATTCTGAAGGAGGGAATAAGGAATAAGGGTGAATTGTAAATAGCTGCGCAGGAGACAAAGGAAGTTCTCAGATGAGGCTTTATTGCATGAGTTATGTAATGTCAGTAAATAATCTAGTTTTTTTCAAGAAGAGTTTGAGTTTTAAGCTAATTTAAAAAGGAATTTATCGGAGAGAAACTGCCTGCGAAGGCTAAGAGGAGGTTCTACACACTCAACTTGAATGGCATTGACAGGGATTTCAAGCAGTGTTCTTTCACCATGACAGACCAAAGCTACTTTGACAACATAACATGTTTTTTTTTCTTTTTTTTCCGTTTGGATTAATTCATATGTGCGATGGAGCATCGCGGGGTGTGTTGCAGCAACGTAGACGTGAATGGAACCGAACACGCGAACTTTTAGGTTATGACTTAGTCTATTTTGGAGATTTTCGTTATCATCAATAAGGAGAATATCTCATTGGCTGCCATTCAATTCATTTGTTAAAATGTGTAATAGAGAAATACACAAATATACTGTTTTCAGTTTTTGCTAAATAATAATATCTAGAAATAGCAATCGCCGATTATGCAATAAGTACAATTCGTTTCAATTGAAATAAAATGATTACCAATTTAATTAGCTGGTAGTTACTATTGTGTCGGTCTCCCTGATTTTCCTGAATCCCTATCTGTGCCTATCTCTAATACCACCCTCTACGCGAATTTCAAGTGTTTGTAATAATTTTACTACAAATAAGCAAGCCTAAAATGATTACCAATTTAATTAGCTGGTAGTTACTATTGTGTCGGTCTCCCTGATTTTCCTGAATCCCTATCTGTGCCTATCTCTAATACCACCCTCTACGCGAATTTCAAGTGTTTGTAATAATTTTACTACAAATAAGCAAGCCTGTAACATATTATATCGAAATTAAGCTGTGCTTCGCAGTAATAGCTTTATTTTATTTTTATCGTCTTTTTCTCATTCAGCATCTTCACTGCTGAAGGTCGTGTCTAGTCTGAAGTAGTGTTAATCGCTCGATGTACTATGCTCTTCCACGTGCTTCTGTTTTCAGCGGTCTTTAAAGCTTTTGGTATAGACCTACTAGTAAGCTATAGGGTTCAGTCAAGACGCTTACTTGCTTGTCATTACTACATATTCAAATGATTATATAAAACCGCATAAAAACTTATTATAGCTCAAACGCACAGTACATCAACGCATCACCTATAAATAGTTTTAAGCCTATGGAAAAGTTTATCGATAAAAATGTACTGCATCACTGGCTACTTTGACAATGGGATACCACTTTTTGTTCCAAATAAATAAATAAAAAAAGGTAAAATTTTACTAGCTATCCCAATAATTATTTTCTCGTAATCATTTTTCGTGCAGTTACTTGTGAACTATTTTTCAATTGTCTATGCTCAGATTTTACCAAGGAACGATTTTAAAATTGAATTTTACTTGACTGAGAGACTGCACAATTACTGTACAGATATTGTCAACTGGCAAATTTCACTAGATATTAGGGGAATGACCTGTCTCTCTCACTGAAAGGGATAGCTTGACAACGTTCACAAGAAATTAAATCTTATCACTCTTTAGATAAGGTGTAATTTCAACTGTTATAAATTGGTTTATTAAACGTTTCAATTGGGTAAAAATGGGACTAATCAGGGAATCGGATTGTTTGTAGTGAACAATAAAGATGTAATGTCAAGTATCATTTACATGTGTTGAACTGGCTACGCTCGTTTTCTAAGAAAACTGACATGGCTGCCACTCTAAATAGTATTTATATCTCTATGGTATTACCCGCTGTTTAACATAAATAATGTCAGAGGCATAGGAACATTTGTGTACGTAGCCATTTTCATTACCAAACCAACCAATTCTGAAGCAGTGATGGCTCAGTGGCATTGGCTATGGACTGTCGCGCAGCAGGTCCATGGTTCGAATCCCGCCGCGGGCTTGAGCTTCACCGCATGGTGGAAGGGTATTTTGCGAATGTCCGCCTGGCTAGCGACCACCCTCAAGTAGAAAATCTGTCGCCAAGCACCTAACGGTGTGTTCCGGCAGCAGTCCTTGAGAGCCAGTGAAATTACAGGCACATGAGACTTATCAACTATGCCTCAAGGTGACGGGCGCAGTGCAATTCGTGATCTGTGACGAAAAAAACAGCTTGTGCAAAGAATTTGATGACAATGATTAAAAATGAAATACATATTAGAGACTATAAAATAATAATTTAAACCAAAACATGATCTAACTACTAATATGTATAGGTTTATTAGGCGACAGATTTCCTACTTGTGAGTAGTAGCTAGTTAAGCGGGCATTCCTAAAATGCCCTCCGCATGCAGTTGAATGAGTACCTTGAGTTGTATGAGAGGTTCCGCGACGCTGTGATGCTTGGCGACGAATATGTCTTGCGGAGCGGTGATGGCGCCACTGTCGCAGCTGGAGTCGAGTGTCGGCTGTATGTTCATCTCGTTCATAGATATCAGCGCGCGCATCTCCGCCTCTATGTCCTTGCACAGGATTGCTGGAACAGCGGTGGGGGACTGTTCATTTGGTAACAAATTTTAGGTTCACGGTCAAATGTCTATTGTTGAACATACGAATAGGGATTCGCCATGATAAAATAAAAAAATACCTAAAAATTGAACCGACTTCAACACTTAAGAGTGAACGAATGCTAGTGTCCAGTGTGAATTACCTAAACCTCATTACCGTATCATCCGGATTGTCCTGCTCAACACAGCCTCTCCCATTAATAATCCGCGCGCTTGGCAGGCGTCTTGGAAATCGCAGTTTAAGATATCAGTTCCTCATAATGCGCTTCCAAATATATACTCTTCTGCCTAATGTATGACATGCCCGTACAACTGCACTGAAGAAGAAGCGCTCGTAGCGTAGCTTAGCCGTTCTTAACCGATCAGCTAAGTTAAGCAACGTCCGCCTCCATCATGACTTTTTTTTTTTTTTTTTTTTTTATTGCTGATAGGTAAGCCTTTGACCACAATCTCACCTGATGGTAAGTGATGATGTGGTGGAAGGGGTTAGCAGGCTTAACCTAGAATTACTGGCTCTCAAGGACAGCTGCCGGAACACACCGTTAGGTGCTTGGCGACAGATTTTCAACTTGAGGGTGGTCGCTAGCCAGGCGGGCATTCACAAAATGCCCTTCCACCATGTGGTGAAGCTCAAGCCCGCGGCGGGATTCGAACTATGGACCTGCTGCGCGGCAGTCCATAGCCAAAGCCACTGAGCTATCACTGCTTCAAAACTTGGATGGGTGACCGCTAGTGACATTACTACTGAGCGTGCACGTGCTTCGGAGGGCACATTAAGCCGTCGGTCCCGGTTGTTGTCTTAGGATGGCAATCGTTATAGCATGGTGGTAGGGCATTTTGCAAATGCTCGCCTGGATATCTAATTACTGGCTCTCATGGACAGCTGCCGGAACATACCGTCAAGTACAAAATATGTCGCCAAGCACTTAACGGTGTGTTCCGGCAGCTGTCCATGAGAGCCAGTAATTCTAGGTTAGCCTGAACATCATCTTCGACCATATGATGTATGTACTAACCCTATTCTTAAGTACCTATGAACTAACTATATAATCCAAATTGTATGCATTAATTAGACATAATAAATCGGACTTTCATTTGATCAAGTCGTATCATTTGTTCTCGCCCCATATGGCGACCCTGCCAGGATAGTTGAGAAGCGCATACCATTACCCAAATATGGACGGTGAACTTTGCTCGCGTTCGCTCCTAACACTGGGCATCAATGTCCCCTACTAATTGTTCCGTTTCATCGTGATTTTTTTTGAGTTCTTTTCGGTTACTATAAAACAGTAAAATGGGTAAAACATATTCAACGGAAAAAGAAGAAGTTATTATAGCCCAAAATGCTGCTGGTGGGAATAACGACGCGAAGACTGAGCAGTTTATCTGGCATCTGAATATATCAACGATTCTTCTTGCATTAATTTGCGTGATTTTATTAATTGGAGCAATTTACCTGCTGGCTCGATACTATAAGAAGTGCCACCAACAATGGATACAACGAGAGTTCAATAATCTTTCCCTGCGTAACTCACTTCGATGGAGATCACGTCGTGCAGAAGCCCCAGTTTCGGAAGTCGTTTAAGGAGTGATATCGTGTTGTGCTATTTTCAAATTATTTGTGTTTAAAGTGCCGTGTGTGTAACAATTTTGTGCGAGATGAAAGGAATATTATCGGAACAATGAACAATTTCAACAAGTGACTTAGAAACTCGTAGTAATGGTAATGTTAAGAAATAGCCCCTACCATCGTTTTTTTTTCTCGACTATAAATTAAATGGTAAGTCATAGTTATAAATTGTAAACATTATGATATAATTGTACCGTAATACATATTTCATGTTATGGCCTTGCAGTTAAAAGAATTGCATGATAAGTTAAAATCGTTAAAGGAATATTTAGTAAAAATTGGGCCAAGTAGAAGGTCAATTAAAATTAAAGAAGAAAAATTGTTTATTGCTAATACACTATACAAGCTGTTGTTTTGCATCCCCGCCATATTTATAGAGGTAGGTATATTCCACTTACAGAACACGAAACACAGAAAAAATAATGACCAAAAAATTACAAGTTAAAAAAATATTATCATTTTAAAAGAAAACCGTATGTGTGTTCGGTTTAGTTTCGAATCACCCCGTGACGAACGACGGCGCACACAAACAAAGCGCGTCTTTCGGCAAAGCTCAAAGCCTCGCGGCCGCCACACACGTGTTTCGATCAAACGACTAGCCGCGCGCGGCTCGCTCCCCGCCGCTCGCGCAGCGCATCGATCGATGTTCCAAAACATCCAGTCACTCGCACGCCGCGCCGCACTTCGCTTGTGTTTGAGAGTTACGCGCGCTTATTAGTGAACTAGGGACACAAATGGAACAGTTTTCGAATGTAGAACTGGTAGAGATGGTACGCTTGTACGCCATCTACGGAATTTGACGCAGGCCGTGCAAATGTTTAGAGAACAGTTCCCAAACAGCCGGACTCCAACACGTGACGTGATGCTGGGTGCCACGCAGGCACTGAGGGATTATGGACAATTCCATGGACATTCGTCATGCTCGTGCTCGGGGAAGCGTACACGGACGAAGTAATAAGTGCTTTAATTGCATAAAAGAGAAAATCATCGCAGCATTTGATCGCGTTAGGCACAACGTAAATGTCCTAAAAAAACTATCACGAAACCTACGGTGTCGGGCTCACTTGTGCATAGAAAACGAAGGAGGACACTTTGAGCAGTACCTTAGGGTAACGTAACTTTGTATGTACCTAAAGTTGTAAATTCTAATCAAACTGTAAATAAGCTGATTCCAAATTTTTTAACTACGCTAAAAATACCCAATTTGTATTTTTTAACTTAAAATAATTTGAAGATAGGTACAAAGTGTAATTATTAAACTGTAGAAAGTTACAGAAGTCATTTCGGAAGTATACCTTACGTAATACATAACCTGCGTACCTACCTACTTTCTTAGTTTAATTCCAGTAAGACAAATTAGGTATTTTTAACGGTCCTAAGCCCGATCAAGTAGGAAGGGAAATTTGGAATCGTTTTGAATAAAATCCAGTGCATCTAAAAATCTTAGGAATACCCAAACAACCTAACTGATGTTATCCACGTCGTGTTGACTGACCACTAGTAAGTACCTAGTTGGCTAGTAGTAGTAGCTACGCCGCAGACTAAGTAGGTAATAGTTACTTTGTAAGCTAACCGTACGCGTCTCATTCGTAATTTCATAACAAGTAGGTAAGTACCTATCTACTTAGTATGCGATAGTACGTTGACACTGCGCGTGCGCGTGTGTGTGTCGTGGCGGCCGTGCTCGTGGGGCCTATTCTGATATGTACGTGGGGCTAATTCTGATTCATCGTAAAATGTTTTAATTGAATTTTCGGCTACTAATTAAAGGTAGGACTTAAAATGTATTACTAGGTGATTGACTATGCCCATTACAATGGATTCTACAAATATGGCGGGGATACAAAACAACAGCTTGTATAATGAATATATTAGTTGTAAGGGTATAATTGATGAGGATATACTTAGCGGAAAAAATTAAATCTTCGGATATTGAATGTATACAAGTTTTGTGTACCAATGTAAAATTATTTTACGATAAAATTGTAAGTCTTTGTTCGGTTACTCAAAATAAGGTAAACACCGAGTTAAAAATGGAGCAATTTGAATTAAAAACTGCCGTGTCTCTCCTACCGGTTATGACTGATGACGAAAAGGTTACAAAACAATTAATTTCAAATATTGAAATGTATGACCAAATGTTAGATAGTGATGGCAAGATTTTTTTAATTACTTTTGTTTTAAAGTCGAGACTTTCAGAGAGCGCTAAACTGCGCATGTGTGATAGTTATTCGTCTGTTTCAGAGCTTATTTCAGACATGCGAAAACATCTTTTGTCGAAAAAATCTGACACTGCAATACAGAGCAAACTTCAACGTGCTAGACAAGATAGAATGAGCATCGAGGCATTTGGTAAGTCGATTGAAGATTTATTTGTCGATTTGACGATTTCCCAGGCCAACGGAGATTCAAAAACTTATGAAATTTTAAAAAATATTAACGAAAAAAATGCTATAAAAAGGTTCTCTGATGGTTTGCGAAATACTCGCCTTAGCACTATTATAGCAGCGAGGAATTATATGTCTCTCAAGGATGCAATACAAGGCGCCCTGGATGAAGAGTTGTCTACGTGCCCAGAAAGTCAGGTGATGAGCTTTACATCCCAACGAGGTTTCGGTAAGTACAATAATAACATACGTGGTAATTTTCAACGGAGAGGTCGAGGTAATGATAGAGGTCAAAGGAGAAGCCAAAATAATTTTTATAATGGGTATACAAATCGAGGCAATATTCAGTCCGGCCCCCACATTAACCACTGGACTCGTGGTAGGGGTAACGGACGGCCCGTGACTCGTGGTTATAATCGTGGTTTTAGAGGCAATTACAATTATAATCATCAGGTTAATATAGCTCATACGAGTAATGAACCCTCCACTAGTACTAATTTTGAAAAAACGCCACCCGAAAGCAAGTTTTTTCATGCATAACCATTTACATAGCAATTGTGACAATCTTAGTTCTGTAACATTAAACTTGTTCGATATTTCACATAGCTGGCTAATTGATACTGGCGCGTCACTCAGTGTTGTTAAGCGAGAAGTTTTGTCACGACAACGCATTCCATTCCATTTAGAGAGAATTCGTATCAAAGGAATAGGTGGAGATGTATTTTCTGAAGGATGTTTAGATTTAAAACTTTGTTCGAATGGTTACGAATTTATACAGAAGTTTTATGTTTTTGATGAATTACCTTGTCGCACGAGTGGTATTTTAGGAATTGACTTTTTGAAGAAGTTACAGAGTAACATTGATTTGGAACAAAACTTATTAAAATTGTATTGTGATTCTACACAAGTTATACTCCCATTACATACAGGACAATTGGGTCTCAATAATTATATATCAGTTCCATCACGATGCGAGTCAATTTATTACGTGAACACAGCTTTACAAAGCGAATGTGTTGTGTTACCGAAACAGTTAGGTGAAGGAATATTTTTAGGTAGTACTTTGGTTAGTCCAAAAAATGGGCGAATACCAATAAAGATTTTAAATACTAGAGATGAAGATGTGCGTTTGAGTTTTTTTAATGTTGAATGTTCAGAGTTACAAAATTATCATATTTGTACTTTTGAAAAAGGAAGAGTAAATGCAGATAGGGTTAAAAGGATACTTTCTCTTTTAAAATTAAACCACCTAAACGAAGAAGAACAAATAAGCATCGAGAATATTTGTGCTAAATATTCTGACGTTTTCTTTATTGATGGCGATAAGTTAGGAACAACAAATCTCTATGAACAATCAATCCAAATTAAGGAAAATGCTACCCCATCTTATGTCAAACCGTATAGACTACCTAAATCACAGAAATCTGAAATAGATAGACAAATTAAGAGTATGATAGAAGATGGTATAATAGAAGAAAGTCAGAGTGAATGGTCAAGCCCGCTTTTGTTAGTACCAAAGAAAGCAGATAGTTCAGGTGAAAGAAAGTGGCGGCTTGTGATAGACTACAGAAAATTGAATGAAAGGATTAAGGATGATAGATTTCCGTTACCAAATATAGTAGACATCTTAGATTCCTTATCTGGTGCAGTTTATTTTACACATTTAGACCTTAGCCAAAGCTACTACCAACTGAAATTGGATCCTTCAAGTAGAAAATATACAGCTTTTACTACTGACAAGCAATATCACATGACTAGACTGCCAATGGGTCTGAAAATAAGCCCAAGTGCATTTAGCAGGCTTATGACTGTTGCTATGTCTGGTTTGAACTATGATAAATGTCTGGTATATTTGGACGATTTAGTGTGTATAGGACGAAACCTAGATCAGCACAATAAGAACTTGATTGATATATTTGAAAGGCTGCGTAAAGTGAATTTGAAAGTGAATCCAGGAAAATGTCAATTTCTGAAGAAAGAGCTATTGTATTTAGGTCATATAGTTTCTGACAAAGGCGTTTTGCCAGATCCCGATAAAACACACGTATTAAGAACATATCCCAAACCCAAGAATGCTGACGAGGTGAGACGATTTGTCGCTTTCGCAAATTATTATCGAAAGTTTATTCCACATTTCGCTGAAATCACAATACCTCTTAACAAACTTTGTCGCAAATATGCTGTTTTTGAATGGTCTAACGAGTGTGAGAGATCTTTTTCAAAACTTAAAGAGTCTTTGATGAACCCACCAATATTACAATACCCTGATTTTTCTAATGAAAATGAATTTATTCTTCATACAGATGCATCTGGTTTAGCTATTGGTTCAATGTTATGTAGTAAAAATGATTTGCCTATTGCATATGCTAGTCGTTCGTTAAACAAAGCAGAATTAAACTATCCCACAATTGAAAAAGAGTTGCTTGCAATAGTATGGTCAGTAAAATATTTCAGGCCATATCTCTTTGGTAAAAAGTTTAAAATTATGACGGATCATAAACCGTTAGTTTATTTATTTGGAATGAGTAATCCATCAAGCAGGTTGTTGAAATTTAGACTCATTATGGAGGAATATGATTATACGATTGAATATGTCAAAGGAACACAAAATTCGGCTGCGGATGCACTATCTCGAATAGTAATGACTTCAGATGATTTGAAAGATATGAGTTCGAAAGTTATTAGTGTCATGACTCGAAGTATGGCGAGAAATGAACGAGATAAAGTCGATAGCAATAGTTCGGTCGATAAGATTTCTACAGATCAATGGACTGATCAACCAAAGATCGTCGAAATTCTTAAAAAACCAAACAATTGTGTCGAGTTAACAGTATGTAGAGAGAGTAATAATATAAAGAAAGATAGCAATACTGTAAAAACTGAAAGTTTTACGTATCTACCTTCGAAAATGATTATTAATATAAATACAAATTCTCGATCATGTTTAGCGCGAGACGTATTCGTGGGAGATTTTGAATTATTTTGTAAAATGATTAATGTTAATGAAGTTTTTATAATGAAAAATAATGAAAATAAAAAATATATTGAATGGATATCCAGTGAAGTGAAGTATAATAAAAAATGGGCCGGCCCACGTGTAAATATAATTAAAGATTTAATACGAATAGACAATGATGATGATAAAAGAGTAATTATCAACGATTTTCATATATTACCTAGCAGTGGCCATGCAGGTATGAGAAGAATGATAAACAATATAAAGAAGTATTATTTTTGGACAAATATGGATGAGGACGTAAGAAAGTTCGTAAAGAAATGTGATAAATGTCAAAAACAAAAACATTCTTTACATACTAAAGAACCTATGTCAATAACGACTACTGCAGAGTCGGCATTAGACAAAATATTTTTAGATATTGTAGGTCCCCTAGATAAAGATTATTATAATTATTCGTATATTCTTACTCTACAATGTGAGCTAAGTAAGTATGTAGAAGCATATCCTTTAGAATCTAAAGATAGCGTAAGTGTAGCTAAAGTATTTGTAGAGAACTTTATCTTAAGATATGGCATTCCCCGGGAGATAGCAACGGACAGAGGAACAGAATTTATATCAACCACAATGAAAGAGGTATGTAAATTACTAAATATTAATCAAATTTCATCCACAGCTTATCATCACGAATCAATTGGGTCTTTAGAAAATTCACACAAATCTCTGAATGCTTTTCTTAGAATTCAATGTGATAATGATTCTAAATACTGGAGCAGTTGGCTTCCATACTGGTGTTTTTCTTATAATACATCTGTTCACACCGAAACAAAGTACACACCGTATGAACTTGTTTTTGGTAAATGTTGTAACATCCCGAGTAATTTAACAATTAATCATGTTGAACCGTTATACAATGTTGACAGTTATCCTTTGCAATTAAAATATAGACTGCAAAAGGCTCAACTTGACGCTAGAAATAATTTAATAAGTAGTAAGCAAAAACGAAAATGTAATTATGATACTTATTTAAAACCAGTTGTGTATAAGAAAGATGATTTATTATTAGTGAAGAATGAAATTGGAACTAAATTTGACAATGTGTATGTAGGTCCTTTTAAAGTAATTTCTGATATGTCACCTAATGTAAAAATTATGAAAAATGGTAAAGAAGAAATTGTACATAAAAATAGAACTAAGCCATATTATATTTAAAAAAAAAAAAATGATTTGCCCAACATTTTTTTTTCTTTCAAAATGGGCGTATGATGTATGTACTAACCCTATTCTTAAGTACCTATGAACTAACTATATAATCCAAATTGTATGCATTAATTAGACATAATAAATCGGACTTTCATTTGATCAAGTCGTATCATTTGTTCTCGCCCCATAACCACATCATCACTTACCATCAGGTGAGATAGTTGTCAAAGGTTAGTTTATCAGCTATAAATAACAAGTATAAATTAATTAAATATTAAAAACTCGACTCCAAATTATTTATTTACATTAAGCGTTTTTATCGTTTTATTAAAATTAAAACTGCATTTTATATATATTTAGTAATCGTTTCTTAGCCCTTCATTTTGATACACCACTCGATGGGTTTGGGAGAAAAAAATTTTTTTTTCTCAATTATGGCGTCTAAGATCCGTCAATTTGATTTTTCTTACTTTTTTATGTACCTAGTGTCACCTGGGCTATTAAGACGAATCTAATTAATCAGTACTAATATTATAAATGCGAAAGTAACTCTATCTGCCTGTCTGTTACGCTTTCACGCCAAAACTACTGGACCGATTTGAATGAAATTTGGTATGGAAATAGTTTGAGATCCGGGAAAAAACATAGGATAGTTTTTATCCAACTGCGCAAAAAGAGGTTAATGTTTTTGCGCGATAACCGACATACGCGCGGGCGGAGCCGAGCCCGGAAAGCTAGTATCTCTTACATTAAAATTGGTTAAGCCGTTTAGAAGTTATTGTGGAATAAAGAAACTCACAAACACACATACAAACATACATGAACCCTGAAAACATAACATAGCCAGTCGTGTAAAAATACACGAAGACAACATATATCACAAACCTGGAGTGGCAGTGTGGTCCTTGAGCCAGGTGGCGAGCGCCTGCGTGGCCATCCGCGCGGCGACGGCGTGTATGTGGTGCGGGGCGGCGGGCAGTAGTGCGCACAGAGCGGCGCGCGCCCGCGATACCAACCCCGCTCGGTACGTGACGAGGGCACTGCTGCGCAGGGAGGACAGCTGCGACATGTATATCGCTGTTACTGTTTGTAGCTGGACGGCCTGCAACATACATACCCGACCTAAAACATATACTCACCGATCCTTTCTATTTTATTTAAAAAAAATCCTTGGCAATTTCTAATATTTCTATTTCTGCAATAACGCATGCTCCGCAATAAATTATAGATGTCGCGGCCCCATACGATGGTTATGAACGTATGGACAAATTTAGAGACATACTTCATATGTCATGTTGGCTTAGCGGTTAGAGGATACCCCAGCTATAGGGGTATAGGCTACGGCGCTGGAACAAATCCCGCATATGACTATAATACTAAAATCATGGAAAGTTGTAGCCATATTTTGTTAAAAAAAATATTAACCCTAAAGCTATATATAAAACACATAATTTAAAAAATATACCCTCAGCTCTTTATATAGAAAATAATCAAACTTAAAAGATATCCCATTACATTTAGAAATAACCTCACGTAACTCAAAACTAGTAATGTACACATTTGGTCAGAATGTAATGAAAAAAAAAAAATTTAACACGCAAATTAAAAATATTAAATAGCGAAGAAAAAGACTCACATTTTATCAACAGTTTACAAAAACGATCATCTTGAGGCTTTATTATCTCAAGGTATATTTTAACAAATTATCAATTACCACAGATATGCTAAATGCTAATTAGCAAAAATATAATTTCAGACAACATTTTAAATTCTACGATATTTAAACACATTACGAACAAATTATTAGATAAAATTCATGTCAGATGTCAAAGCTTTTACTTGACATCTGTCGTAGGCTCAATTATTATTCGATGAAGTACGTTATTGCAAAGGCCGTGAAATAGGCAATTGCAGGCCGAGTACGTAGACGACGACTTCACTAATAAGAGACAGGCAATTGAAGCACGCCATGTGAACGCAATTTGTACTAAAAAATCAAAAAATCAAAATCAAAATGCGTTTATTTCGGACAACAGAAATCCATATGCATGTTAGTACAGAATAATACAAGAAAAAGTAAGAAATACTTAAAAACTATTGTTAGTAAACTATTTATTATAAATTACATGCGGACAATGCGTCCGCATGAAATGCGCCTGAAAAGGTGCTCTCCGGTCATCTGCCACAGTTCTCAAGATGATGTTGCTGCTCTCCCGTACCCTCCTCATCAATGATGCTACCTTTTTACGAATAACGGCATGAAAGCCATCAGTATGCGCCTGCGCAAATATCGTGGAGGCACTGCAAAAGCGGGGGAGTCGCAACATCATCCTGAAAATATTGTTATACTGTACGCGCAAGGTGTTAAGCGATTTTTGTGAACAGTCAATCCACAAGCTAAGTACTAAGCAAAGAGACTTACTTTGATATTCCAATAATGATAAAAGAGATCCAATCAAAGAGTATTAAATAACCCGAGCATGCCGTTTCATACAATATTGCTGGAGCGTTGTAATGCTCCAAATTAAAATTCAAAATATAGTGACAATATTTCCATGAATGTTTGAGAATAGTATATTATGATATAAGTGAGCTAAGTTGCTCATTATACACGAGGCTGTGGGTTGCAGCCCGAACCGTAGGCGAGGGCGTAAATCAGGTAAATCAGCCGAGTGTACAATGAGCAAGTTGCTCACGAGTTTCATACGCACTTTTTAACACCCTTGCGAGGAGAAAAAATATATTGCACAAATGCTATACAAACAACATACGAAAATATATGGAAAATGGCGTGCAATTTTTTTTTTGTGCGCGGCTAATGTATGGTGGTTGATTACATATACTTAGCCTTTAACCTCTTTGTTGTTACAAATCTGTATTACCCGGTTAAATTGAACATTTTTTGTTTACTCGCATATAATTTGCAGTTAGGTACTAACTTAACTTTGTAGGGATAAATTACCCAGTTAAATTGAAAATGCTCTGTTTACTCGCATATAATTTGCAGTTAGGTACTAACTTAACTTTGTAGGGATAATTCTATTACGCACTAGTGTGTAATATTATTATGCACAAGTGTTATAGTTCGGTTTATAGCCCTAAGAACGATATAATAACGCTCACTTTACGAGCAAGGCTGTTGAAAAATGTGTTAGTTTTATATAAAATCTTCTTTAATAATGTTAGAGAGCACATACATGCGAGTCCCCGTTGTGATTAGCGGTGGCGAGCGCTCGGCGCGCATGTTCGCGCGCACGTTGGCGAGCAGCGCCGAGCTCGCGCGCCGACACCTCGCGCACTGCGGCCGACGTGACGCGCTCCACCACCACCTCCAGCACGCGCCGCGTCGACGACGGCTGGCTCTTCAGCAGCTCTTCTTCTAGCCGAGCCTGTCAACACATGTCACCAGGTTCTAGCTCGCTCCAGTTAAACTCCGTCTAAAGCTGGAGATAATCGGCGCGTGCTAATGCGAGCCGGATTACAGACTGCGCATCGACCGGCATACCGCGCGCCGTTTAGGAACCAGGCGCGGCTCGGCTCGCGCTGTTTACCAACACTGGCATGACTTGAGACTCCAGACAGTGCAGAGCGCCCCACGGATCAAGACGCCCATTTCAAGTTTAAATTTAACTATTTGAAACACAAATACGTGATGGAGTGGAATAATGAAATGATTATGGACTTTATTCAACTATACGAAGAGGAACCGGTTGTATGTAATCCTAAAGATGCAGGTCACAAAAATAGCAACCGCAGACGGCGCAGTTTGCGCCACCACGCGTCGTTTAGCACAGGCTCGGATCCGAGCTAAGACGAGCCGAGCCGTCGTCCGGCTCGAGTTAGCACGCGCCGTTTATATCCTTTATCGTTTATCGCATTTAGAGTGTACAACCGCAGTGCCATATATTCTGCCTCAAAGCAGTACAGTCACGATGATAAATAGATAGGTAGAGAGCTGTCAGTCTAAATATGCACGCTACTCCAGTTAACATGATTGTTTAAATGTGTGCGTGCAGCGACGTACACTGTGTACTCGGACACGTCCGCATGCACACAACGATAACTGAATAACCAATGGTGTCCAGGCGGCGTGTATTGTGTATATTTTACATGCATGGGTAAACACATTAAATAAATAATTAAACAGATAATCAGCGTCGGGTGTCTTAAGACATCTGACACATGTGCTGATGCAAAGCCTTTTTGACAACAGCTCATGCACTTTGTTTTTATTATTATGTAAATTTTATTCACTGTGAGCTCAATCCAATTGAACTCGTTAGGTCTCAACTGAAGGGCTATGGCAGGAAATAACAAAAGTTATAAAATGTATGAAGTCTGAACTCTTTTGTTACAAGAAGTAGCTATAGTGGATGGATAAAAATGGTGGTGTTGTCTCAATCGTGTGATAACCAAGATAGAAACAAAAATGTACGGAGTCGACAATCATGTACAAAATATCCTAGAGCAATTTATTATTGACTTATCTGCAGAAAGTTCATCAGAAGAATGACAATATTTTTTTAGATTACAAGAATTATAGTAGAATTATTTGATTTATATGTTCTAGTGCATAATATAAGTATATACAATTTAAATATTGTTTTATATCATACATGCGAAGAGAAAATTTTGCTACGAATATACTATGTATGCAAGTTTATATCATAAAATAATAACGTAATTTTTTCAACAGTAAATTTTAGAAGTATTATATGAACGGGCCTTAATAATTTCAAAACAAGAACAAAGACATTGACCAATGACGGCAATGACCCATCTCACTCTGTCAATATCGGAAATGTGCGAGAGACATACTCAGTACTCGTTTGTTAAAAAAAACAGACTACAGTATGTACTGAAAGAATCAAGATTAAAAATTAAAAAATAAATTTAAAAACGGTACCTGTAACTCCTTCTCTTTATTCTTAATCCGATCCTCAGGGTTGACACTTAAACTGACCGGCGTTATATGTCTAAAGGAACCCACATCCTTCTGCTCTTGACTCAGCCTGCAGGTGGCCAGCAACGTGTTGACATCCTTCAAACTCGGGCACAACTCTGGTATAGTCGATTCATCGACTATATCGCAAAAGTCTACCCCATCACTATTCAAATTCTCCTTCACCACATCACTACTCTCCCCAATACTATTGAAGTACGTAGGAAAATGTCCCAAGTCAAATAACCAACCCAAAAGTGATTTTAGATATATCACAGTGTTCTTTTTAAAATCATTTTCTGTTATTTTTAATTTATTATAGTATATGTCGAAAAGATTTTTTATTAATTCGTTGTAATATTTGAGACGTAGTGTTGTGTAGTCTAACATCGATAAATAGTGCACTAGCCAAGGTATCGTTATCGATAGACGGTAGTTTTCATTTGCGTTTTTGAGTAGACCTATTAAATCGATTGTTGGTTGACTCTGGAAAGAGTGAAATACAAAAGTTAATAACTTTTTTGCTTTAAGTTTAGGTTTTTTTTAATGTTATTGTAACGAAACAATCTCGAGGCCCACCTGATGTTAAGCTGTCTAACCTTTTGAAGCAGTGATATGTCAGAGGCTTTGGCTATGGACTGCCGCGCAGCAGGTCCATGGTTCGAATCCCGCCCCTGGCTTGAGCTTCACCGCATGGTGGAAGGGCATTTTTGCGAATGCCCGCCTGGCTAGCGACCACCCTCAAGTGGAAAATCTGTCGCCAAGCACCTAACGGTGTGTTCCGGCAGCTGTCCTTGAGAGCCAGTAATTCTAGGTTAAGCCTGCTAACACCTACGACCACATCGTCACTTACCATCAGGTGAGATTGTGGTCAAAGGCTTACCTATCAGCAATAATAAAAAAAAACCTCTGCCTATAACAGATGCATTTCAACACAAGTCACGAATTGCACTGCGCCCGTCACCTTGAGTCATAGTTGTTAAGTCTCAAGTGCCTGTATTTTCACTGGCTCTCAAGGACTGCCGCTGGAACACACCGTCAGGTGCTTAGCGACAGATTTCTACTTGAGGGTGGTCGCTCGCCAGGCGGGCATTCGCAAATAAGTGCCCTTCCACCATGCGGTGAAGCTCAAGCCTGTGGCGGGATTCGAAACATGGACCTGCTGCTCGGCAGTCCGTAGCCAATGCCACTGAGCCATCACTGCTCACATGATTTCAAGCTTCTTCAATAAATATGTAAAGAACTGTAACTCTCATACAGTTACCGCTTTGATTTCGGACTCGTCAAGGTCACAATTAACAAAACACGCACAATCTTCTAAATTCAATTGGATGGGTTAATTGATTTGGCGCTGAGAATTGATTGCAACCGATTGGTCGAGTTGCAGTAATATTATTGCGCCGCGCGGAAGACTTTTTAAACCACGCCCGCCGCGGTTACGTTTGCATTCTGCTGTTTTTGAACTTGGCTTACATTTCTTTACATATTTATTCGTAGTTTTAAGTACACTTGCGTTTTTATTATTATTAGTGAAACTTATATGAAATTATAATTATTTTCTCATGCTCATAAAGTTGTTGTTTATGCTCTTTGTAGGCGGACTAAAACGGCGTTTTATGCTCTGATTCGCAAAGGACTTTTTTTCAAGCACAAGTGCATACAAATTTATGTTTTTTTTAATTTAGTCATAGAGGTACCTCTTTGCACAGTTACATTTCGGAATACATTTCATGGAAAAAGTTTGGCTGGGTCTTTAATAATACCCATAGTTATTCTCACTGGCAAAATACCGGGGTAAAATTTTATATCAAAATTTGCCACATCGGAGTCAATGCTGCCAAGTAATTATAATATTTTCCCCCAAAAAATGTTTATTTCTCAAACGTGTTGTTTATGATAATCGTAATTATGTACTAAAACATCGCCGATGACAAAGTTTACTTCCATTATCAAAAAATGATGCGAGGAATGATAATACTGAAATATTTTAAACATCTATGATGACTTAGTAATTAATTTATTTATTTATTGAGTAACAGGCGAGCAGCGCGAAGCTGATATGCCTATATCATGTTGTGTTGAATATTTTTTGTTCTTTATTTCACTAATATTGTCATAGGTTTGCAAGAGATAGTTGCTTTTTCTGTAGCCATCCAGCTGGTTTTTAAAGAGTTAACTGATCTGGCAGTGACCACCTCCTCAGGCAACCTGTTCCAGTTGTGAACAGCTCTGTTGCTGAGGATGTGGTGAGCAGTATTGGTATTTGCTGGTCCACGCGCAATTTTCTGGTTGTGCCCTCTGACAGTCATTGAGTGAGTCTGTTTTAAGTAACAATTCTGTATCTCTGGAAGATTGTAGAACCCGTTCAATATTACCAACTTTAAACGGTTAAACACTTTGAAGATTTAAACCGTTTAAACTTGTTTTATTACTATGTATAATAAACGCGAAAACATAAGACAACAGTATCTATGATGTCTGTTTGTAAATAGTTTCAGGATTCAGGATTATCTGGTTAATACTAAATTTTCAAAAACGGTTACGATAAAACATTTTTGAAAAACAGTGGACCTGACTTCCAATTATGAGAAGTATAAATGAAATCAAATCAAAATTAGTTTATTACCACATACAAAATATAAAATGAAACAACAATGGCGACCAATACACAAGAAAAAACAACATAAAAATATTTCTAAATTTACATTGAGAGAAAAGAAAAGATAAAATAACTTGTTGAAGTCGGTACCATGCTGATTAACAACACTAACCTCTAATTACCATGGTCCGACTTTCACATGTTATTTCATCTATATCAGCAAAAAAAAACCGGCAGTTTCGATTTTATTAACAAAACACTACAAACTATTTACAACACTACTGCTACAGCACTGAAAGCATTTAGGCAACCCAAACGCCATTTCTGGCCTATAAGTAGTCCAAAATCTCTGAATCACCCTCAGAGGACAGCATACCCAGCATGCCCGGCAGCATTGCCCCGGTGGATTGTACATTGAGCCAGCATTTTAAGCTATGATAAACTAATTAATTGACTATATCTTCAAAACTACTCAATATTTGATGAAATTTAAATACGTATTTGATGAAATTTAAATGGGAACAACTTGGAGGTTGTTGCTGAACACAGCCAACAACTGCTACTTTACGAACAAGTGTATACATAATAGTAGTTTATGCGACTGTCATATAATAGAGGCCTAATTATATGCAGTTGCATACACTACTTTATTTAATCTCATGGCTATAGGTAGCTACATTAAGTAAAATGCAATATAAAAACCAGCGCGTTGCGCGCTCACCATAGATAATGTGTAATTAAATTGAATTGAAACCTCCTTGGTCGGGACAAATTGTACTTTAATAATTAAAAAAATGTTTTAAAGCATTGTTTTGTTAGGAGAATAATGCTTTAGTTTAATTTTTAATTTTCTTAAAGAAGTATGTATATAAAATATGCCAATAAAGGTCTGTATTTCATTTCATAATAAGAATATTACCGAATGAGATTATATAAAAAATAATATAACATACTCACATAATTCCTCATAGCTATACTGTTTTCCAAAACTTTCTCCTTTGGCTTCGAGTAATTCAATAACCTGTTATTTGTAACGTTACTCGTTATAACGTTATTATTAGCGTTATTGCTGCTTTTACTCGTTATTTCCGTCGGTATTTGGGAATACGGCAGTGATGTGAGGAATCCGAGGAACTTGGCGAGCAGCGCTAGCTTCTTCGCCAGCTGGAGGTATTCTCTACTTATGTCTATGTTGTTAGCTGAAAATAGTTTTAAATTATATAACGTATAAGCAGTTGTTAGTAAACTGTTCTAGGATATCATACATAGCTACATCATCCTGAAAACAATCGCTTAACGGTACAGTTGTGTTAACTCACATAAGGAAAGTAAACTTAATACAGTCGTTATTTCAGATCCTCACACAGATTACAGAGATCTCTTCCATCTATAACTACACCTTTTTTTTTTATTTTTTATTTAGTAAATATTACACACTACAGACTCGTGGTCCGTACTCTTGTTTGTTTGGTTTTTTTTTTTACATAAAATATGTTTAATAACTTTGAGATCATTCTCCAACTTATCAATATTCTTCCTGAAGGGAAGATACCCTAGTGTTAGTTTAAAATATTATACATCTTAAGGCTATAGTGAGTCCATAATTATATATATATATATATATATTTTCTCCTTATATCTAGTTGTTAGTTTATATTTCGTTATATAGTTAGTACCCATTCAGTTTGTCGTTGAAGGGCCAGCCACAGATTCCGCTGATGCCCTTGATGTTTTGATAAGAGCCTCCACGACCTCTTCGTTTCTGTTTTGTATAGCCATTTTAAGATTGTAGTCGACTATGTTTTTGAAGTTAGCCTCCGTTGCCCGCCTTACGAATCCTCCAATGGCATCCGAGCTGTCGTCGGTATAGTAAACGCAGCATTTTGTATGGCGTGATACTGCTACTACCGCATGAGAAACGCTGTCTCGGAGCTTGGTGACTCTTTCCCTCATCTGTATGACGATTACCGACTCATACGTCAAACTTTTTTTTTTTTATAACTACACCTTAGTGAGTTCCACAAGTGTACACTAATTCTTTGGGTCACCAAGATACAGGCTGTGCCTAGTTTGGGGCCCTCAGTTTAATCTTTTGCAGTTAATCATCACTATGTTATCCTCAGCGAAGTATGAATAATATATAATAAGTATTATTAATACTGTGCATGCAAGAACAATTGTAAAATAACTTGTAAATCTTTTGGCAAATAAAGATTATTTATTTATTTTATTATATTCTCTTTTTCTAAACTATTACAACTAAATGTACAAAATACAAAAAATACAAAATGTTTTATTCAATAATAAAGGTTACAAATAGGTTCAACCATGGTTAAAAACACCTTTTAAGTATTTTGACAATACTTGTGTTGGGCGTTTTCGCTCTTCCACATCATTAAGTTTACAATTTAGTCGTCGGGTATATTTATATAAAACATTGTAAAAGGAATACATATTAAAATAAATAAACACAAGTTAAAAATTTTTTTAAATAAGTACCCACATTGCGTTTTTTTTTTTATGCCTGATAGGTTAGCCTTTGACCACTATCCACCTGATGGTAAGTAATGATGTGGTCGAGGATGTTATTCAGGCTAACTTAGAGTTATTGGCTCTCAAGGACAGCTGCCGGAACACACCGTTAGGTGCTTGGCGACAGATTTTCAACTTGAGGGTGGTAGCTAGCCAGGCGGGCATTAGCAAAGTGCCCTACAACCATGCTGTAACGACTGCCGTCCTAAAACAACAACCGGGACCGACGGCTTAACGTGCCCTCCGAAGCACGGAAGTGCTCAGTAGTAATGTCACCAGCGGTCACCCATCCAACTCCTGACCGCGGCGGACGTTGCTTAACTTTGCTGATCGATTCAGAATGGCTAAGCAAACTTGACTACGAGCGCTTCAAAATTCGCGTTAATATTAAAAATGTGAGTACTTGGTATAACTTATTATATTAAAGTTATTACTAAAATGTACCTAGGGTAAACATATATTATTAAACTGTGAATAAATAACTACTTTCGTAAACTATTGTAACTAATTGTGCCTGTTAGGTTAGCCTTTGACCACTATCTCACCTAAGCGATGATGTAGACGAGGATGTTGTACAGGCTAACCTAGGATTTCTGGCTTTCAAGAATAGCTGCCGGAACACACCGTTAGGTGCTTAGCGACAGATTTTCTACTTGATAGCTAGGGCGGTAGCTAGCCCGAAGGGGAATTCCCAAAATGCCCTACCAACATGCTATAACGACTGCCATCCTAAGACAATAACCGACTTCGTGCCCTCCGAAGCACGTGCACGCTCAGTAGTCATGTCAGTAGCGATCACCCATCCAACACATGACCGCATCAGACGTTGCTTAACTTAGCTTACAGATTCAGAACAACTTGATAACTTGAACAGAACAACTTGTTATGTAAACTATTGGAACTAAAGATCCAACTCATTGTATCGACCGTCATTACATCATTACCAAAATGTACTTTGTAAGAAGGCGTTTTCTAAACCACTGTAACTAAATATACCCGGTAATAACTCGTTCTACCAATAATGTACTAAAGTAAGTGTAATGGTACTCAGTTTCCGCTATCTGCCCCAACAATATGAATCCAAAGCGACGAGTCCAGTCTCTCGTGGCTCGTAAATGTACTCGGAATAAATCGTTTTTAAACATAGTTACCAAAATGTACTCGGAATGACTAGTTTTTGTAACAAAGTAGTATGCCTGTGATCGTACTCACAGTTCCCGCTGTCTTCCCCCGCGATGTGCGTCCTGTCCAAAGCGACAAGTTCAGTGGCTAACGCGTCTCGTAAATGTACTCGGAATGACTCGTTTTCAGCGTGCACAATAAACTCTCTGCAACAAATAAATAAAAATTAGAGCAATTTTTGGTCGACAGTGACAGTGGCTCCATAATGAAATCAGAAGTTAAAAATAAAAACGAAGCCCAAATATGAAAACAAACTGAAAAACACTGGATACATCAACTGACACATCTAACACCTAACTCAGGGTCATACTTTGGTTAAATGTGGCCCAATATGAAATTGAAACTAGGAAATACAGCTATATTGGCCTGAATCTATTAATTGATAAATATATATTTTAGCAGCAGCTTTCAGTGACTATTATGAAATCAAAAGATAAATATAAAAACTCGTCAATCGGGTAGCCCAAATATGAATTCAAACTGAAAAATACTGGAGACATCAACTGTCTCATCTAATACCTAACTCAGGGTCATACTTTGGTTAAATGTGGCCCAATATGAAATTGAAACTAGGAAATACAGCTATATTCGCCTGAATCTCTTAATTGATAAATTTATATTTTAGCAGCAGCTTTCAGTGACTATTATGAAATCAAAAGATAAAAATAAAAACTCGTCAATTGTGTAGCCCAAATATGAACTCAAACTGAAAAATACTGGAGACATCAACTGACACATCTAACACCTAACTCAGGGTCATACTTTGGTTAAATGTGTCCCAATATCAAATTGAAACTAGGAAATACAGCTATATTCGCCTGAATCTATTAATTGATAAATATAGATTTTAGCAGCAGCTTTCAGTGACTATTATGAAATCAAAAGATAAAAATAAAAACTTGTCAATTGTGTAGCCCAAATATGAACTTGAAAAATACTGGAGACATCAACTGTCACATCTAAAACGTACTCAACTCAGGGTCATACTTTGGTTGAATGTGGCCCAATGTGAAATTGAAACTAAGAAATACAACTACGATATTTCGACGCTGTTGCAAGTTTTTTTTTTATGCCTGATAGGTTAGCCTTTGACCACTATCTCACCTGATGGTAAGTGATGATGTGGTCGAGGATGTTGTTCAGACTAACCTAGAGTTACTGGCTCTCAATAAATAAGTGCCATGAATCATGGCCTATTTCCCGTAAGTGAAAATACCAATAACTTGATAATCAATGTTGCAAACAACTATGAGTGGATATCGCTATCGATGATGTTTCGGCTTCTACCGGAAGCCTTCTTCAGGATTTTGAGTGTGGTGTGTCTTCATATATAATAATAAATATGAGCGTAACTTTTAATAATATAACCAATATTGAAAATTCAACATATCACTGGGAATTTAACATTCTAATTAAGACGCTGTCAAATGCTGAAATTTTGTCACTATCGGACTGCGTAGGAGTGAAAGAGAGGAAGAAATAGTGAAATCGCAATCAGTTTAGGTAAAATCCGAAAGTAATCTTCTTAACATAAAACTAGTAACGTAAATCAATAATGTAACTTTTTCTTGTCGATAAAGTTTTGCTATTATTTGAATATACTTTCATACACATTCATACGTAAACAATTAGATATTTACGTTACAAGCGTAATTTAGAGTCAACTTTGCCATTTTATTCTATAGAGAAAATTTTAAGGAATCGTGTTTCGGACTTTTATTGGCCTTAGATAACGTTTTTTTTTTTAAACTGAACTGTTTAGCACTTGACCACTATCTCACCTGATGTTAAGTGATGATGCGGTCGATGATGGACCGCGCTTACCCAGAAGGTATCTATTCACCCGCGTTTTGAAGACCCCCATATTGCACTTAACCGTTATCACAGACTCAGGCAGGGTGTTCCATTCCCTGGCGGTTCGTATGATGAACGAAGAAGCAAATCGCTTCGTTTGGGTAAATGGAATATCCACCATATAGCGGTGGCGCGTCTGAGTATCCCTGAATGTCCGGTTATAGAATGGGGATGGCGGAATTAAATAATGCAGTTCTGCGGCAATGTGATCAAGATTAACATATAATTTTCTTACTGCTACAAACTAAATACATTTTGCTAAAAATCTGTTCAAGTAAAGCTATTTAGCACTTGTTAGCGTCTTAACCTTTGAATCGATGATATATCTATGCAACGAATAAACTTAAAAACTACGAGACCGATTTGGTATGGAAAAAGTTTAAGACCCGGAGAAGGACATAGGATACTTTTTATTCAACTGCGCTAAAAGAAGTTAATGGTTTTGCGCGATAACCGACATACTCTCGGGCGAAGCCGCGGCCGGAAATCTAGTAATAAATAAATAACTTACTCACTTGTAAAACATTTCGCTGGACGTGAAGTGCGGCAGTCTGTTGGACTCTGTGGCAGTGGGGCAAGTCAAACGGCGTTGGAGCTTGCTTATTTTTGATTCCTGAACAAAAATAAACAAACTGTCACTATGGTTGGAACTTAAGAAAGTTAAAATAAAAAGGTAACATCATCCTAAGATTATAAATACTACTAATTTATGCGATTTATGTTATTAATTTCTGTGTGTGTGTGTTTTATTATGCTATCGTGATAACTTGGTTATGGGTAACCATAGCAAATGTATTTCGCCAAGTGACGAACTGCACTACGCCCCTCACCCTGAGACATACAGTTGTTGATTCATCGCGTGTCGGTTGTTGTCATACGATGGCAGTCTAAAAGTCTGTTGGAAAGGCATTTTGCCAATGCCACCCAAGCTAGCTACCAATCTTCAAGAAGAAAAATCAGTCACCTCGCACCTAACGACGTGTTCCGGCAGCTGCCCGTGAGAGCCAGTTCCCAATCCAGGGCATGCCTGTTCACCACCTTCGTTCATTTCATCACTTACCAAAAGGTCAGAATATAGTCAAGGACTATCCAATCACAAAATAATTACTTACACAAAACCGACTTCCACAACTGAAAAGTATGAAACGCCATTTGGTTTTATTTACTTGGATGACAGAGGTATTTTTTACTCGACTGCGACGAAGCGAACAAACGAGTGCATAAAACAAGTCAGAATAGCCGAGACGTTAACAGTGTCCGTGTCAAAAGCGAGTTCTAGTATTGAGGTCAAGGCTAAACTGGGTTTTATGCACGAGTTATACACACTGATATTCACTTCAATTGCGACGAAATCAATAAAATTGTTTATAATACATAGATCTATATCTATAAAATTGTTTATCTACATAATATATCTGTAATTGAAATTGATGTAAGAACAATGATCCATTTGATTGCCGTTTTTATTTAAAAAAAAAAACTTATCTGGATCTTTAATAGTACCCGTGATCTATGGGTATTATAAAAGACCCAAGCATATTTCTTACATAAAATATATTATAAACTGAACCTCTATAAACAAATTAACCAAACATATTTAATTTTAAGCATTTGTTTATAAACAGGCTTTTGTGTACGAGTGGAGCAATAAAAACAGTTTTAGTCATCATCGGGCATAAAAAAAAAAATTCATGCCTAAAAAGTTAAAAAAAAAATTATTTTCTGTCAAAGTCAAAATCATTTATTCAATTTAGGCGTCTACGAAACTCTTAGGAAGTTCAATAACAAATTTTAATATTGAAATATACTACATTGTACTGCCACGTTCAACAAACAAAAATTATAGAGCCACTGCGAGAAGAACGGGCAAGAAACTCGGGGCTATTCTTTTAAACGTTTTTTAACAATGTGTTAAGTACATACTATATAGTAAAATTATTACAATACTTAATTTACATTACGTAGGTGACAGGCGCTAGCTTGGCAGAGGCGAACCAGTCCAAGCGTTTTTGTCGTTTAAGTAATCACAAACTGTGTAGTAAGATTTCTTTATCAAAATATTCTTCACATGCAACTTGAATATTCTTTCTGTGAGCGTTGTAATATGTTTGGGCAATTTATTATAAAACGCACACAATTGCCTAAGAAGGACCTTTTGTTTGTCTTTGCTAATCTAAAACCTGGCACCGCTATTTTATCTTTATGCCTAGTGTTATAATCGTGATTGTTACTGTTTGATTTAAATTTGCTCAAATTTTTACGACTAATATAACATACATAATATTTTCAAATATATACATATACAGACTTTGTAAAGTTAAAATATCAATTTCTTTAAAAATATCTCTCAGGGATTCCCTAGGATCCATTTCATATATGGCTCGAATTGCACGCTTTTGTAAGATAAAGATTGTCTCTATCTCAGCAGCAGCTCTCCACAGCAATACACCATAAGACATAATACTGTGGAAGTACGCGAAATAAACGAGCCTAGCAGTAGCTACGTCTGTTAGCTGTCTTATCTTACGAACTGCATATGCAGCAGAACTAAGTCTTCCGGATAGATCATGTATATGTGGATTCCACTTTAAAGTTGAATCCATTTTAATTCCCAGGAAGACTGTCGCATTGTCAAAAGAGAGTTTTTCTAGGCCAAGCTTAATGTTTGGTTCAACATAAGTAACATTTGGTAAAGAAAACTTTAAACATTTGGTCTTTTTTGAATTTAAGAAAAGATTATTAGCCGATCAAAATAAAGTACTTTGAAAGGCGAGTACAAAAATATAATAAATTTATATGATTGAAAACAATTTGGAGTTATAAATCATAGAATTATTATATTTTAGCACTGTAGTCGGGTTTTTTTAGGTATCAGGTATTTGCTTCTAGTTATTTTGATTTATAAACTATACTTCTCATCCTCTTAAGATAAACTTGTATGGAACCTGTATCACGTCTCAGGATCAAAGTAAATAACGTACATCCCATCAGAAATACAAATAAAAAACAGTTCATAACTGACGGAAGTCTGAGATAATAAACATACAATGAACGGAGAACCTCAAATAATACTGTGTTAAACATTGAAGCTGCACTGGCTGGATGCTAGAGAAGCGTAGCGCTAACCATCAAGCAGAGAACTCGTCAGTGTCTTCACTTAATATAATAAGAAAAACGTCATAGGTTAGGATCATTCATTCATTCATTTCGTAATTGACTCTTAGACAATGTTTGCCCAATGGGAGGCCAACACCACGGCCCTAACGTAAGATGCATCCTTGACGTCATCATGGGTGCAGGACCGCAATTCTCTTAGCTATTGACCAAACGCCACACTACTGCAATGCTTCTGCGATCGAACTGCTGTTAATGTCAAATTCGGTAGTCTGCTAATTCTAGCTCCTAATCGCAGTTGTATAGCAATCGCGTCGCTATCGTATGACTGTGCTATGACAAGCAAAAACACTTCTATCAATCAAGCATCAGTCAAAACACCAATACATTGGTTTTCTAGCAAACAACCCATTAAATAATAATATTTAAATCATTTAGCTATTTTCCTATTTAAAATCCTCCAAAATATTTTATGCCACTGTAGCAACGCAATCGCAACAAAATAGCTTACAGCATACTAAATATGTCAAAAACTATTGATAGCAAGACTTGCGATCGAAACTAAATAGCGGGCAAACTACGGATACTCTCAAAAACTACAATTTTCATGCAATTAAGTTGCGTTAACGCAGTTCAATGGCTAAGAGAATCGGGCCCAGGTGGTCGGGCACTGGGGACATGATAGTATGTGCGCCATATTTTGCTCAGGAGCACCACACACATTCCACATCTAACTAGTTAGGATAATGTAATAGAGATACCTGCGCATCGGTCCCCGGGCACGAGGCGGCCATGTGCTGCGCGAACAGGGCCACGAGGTGCGCGTGGTTGGCGGCCGACGGGGACTGCGACAGGAGGCTCTTCACGCGCAGCCGCAGCGACGTGCGGGCCCCCGCCCCGCTCACACCCCCACCCCCAGCCCCGCTCCCAGCCTCGCCCCACCATCTGGAGGTAGCAAAAGCCCCACAAGGTAAGCTAACTACTAACATCCCACTTAAACACGTCGGTATACATTTCCCTGCGAATAAATATGTAAACAAGTGTATGGGAAGGGGAGAATTTCTCCGGAATACCTGTAGCCCCATACTTTAACACGTACGTCGTGTTGTATTTTGGCTGGGTCCCTGGAAAACACAGGAAGACACCAGCAGATATATGTACGAGCCTGTGAATGCGGGGAAACGAATTGGCGGGAATCCACTCACCAACTATAACTGCAGTTAAATAAATCTAGGGATTCTATTTGCATGAACTTCCCTTGGTCCAGAAGTCGACGTCGCTGGTAGCCCGCAGATAGGTAGGGGTCCGCCTTCGTCACCCACGAATTCACCACGGCCCTGATAGTTCTAATCTATATAAAATGTTCAATCCTGGACGCCCAGCGTCTGAATTAATGATAATACAAAACAACCAAACACTGTTTTATTCCGAAACTCAGTGGCAAATCATACAAAACACCCGCGCACGACCGCGCGCGCGGTCACGAGGAACCATCGAAAAAAGAAAGTGGGAAGAAAATAATTATATTTAGTCTACCGGCAGTGGATGACAGCGCTGCCTCGGAATTGCATGAACAACAGTATTTGCGTACACTCGAAAATGAACCATATACGCCTAGAGATAGGGTTCAACCGGAATGCATAGTTTACCAAACAACAAGTATAAACAGAGGCTAGACGAGCCTCGGACTTGCAACCATCCTTGGGGAGTAGGGTTAAGTGGCCCCTTTACGATGCATCAATGCTCTTCTCGTCCACCGTTCGAGCCTCCTCCCCTGCCTAACCAACATTTGGTAAAATCCTACTAATGCCGCCGTTATTATATCATATGGATTTCCGCAAAGTAACGCCTGAATTCATCATGTATAAAACTTGCACTATGAATCAGTGATACAAAACTCACCTAACAATATCGTAGAACATGTCGCGCTGCTTCTTGAACAGATGGAAAGCCTGCGTGTTGGGGAAGTTGTCTGCGCTGTCAGTCTCGCAGTTGTAGGTGACGACGGGGGCAGGCGCGGGGGGGTCAGCGCGTGGCGCGGGGTGGGGGGCGGGGGCACGCTCGCATCGGACGCAGTACCAGTTCAGTAGGAACTTGGCCAGCTCCGGGTAGAATGAACGGACCTTTTTGTTTTCTCCTTAAAAAGCACATTACATTTTTAACCAACTTCCAGTTCTCCAGTTGACTCATAACTTATTTATTGTACTTAACCACATTTTTTTAACTTTATATTGAACTAGCAACCTGCCCCGGCTTAGCACAGGTAGTAAAAAGTAAAGAATAATAAATAATTATTGTGGGTTATCCCTTAGAGATAGACATATACCACTACGGACTTTTTTGTAGACCTTTTTAAAGTGTACAATACTGAAGAACATTATCTTGATCCATCTCGTAGGGTTCAGCCAGCGTTTCCAATGTAAGCGCAAAAAATATGTTTATTTACGACATCACAATAGAAACCTCTAAAATTATCAGTGTTTCTCTACTATATTATACATTTATCAAACATGTAAACCTTTTTCTTGAATCAATCTATTAAAAACCCGCATTAAAATCTGCTGTATAGTTTTAAAGATCTAAGCATACATAAGGACAGACATACAGCGGGAAGCAACTTTGTTTTATACTATGTAGTGATTCTCAAACCTTGTATGTTGTTTGGTTATGATAAATGTGTAGTGGTATGATTGTTGAATACAAATAATAAGACCAGGGTTCCTACTCCCATCTCTTAATTCAGTCTTATTTTAACCTTAAATCGACTATTAATTCGCACTATCACATGCCACTATGGTAAATTTAAATTAGAATTTCAAAGTGAGAGTGAGCTGCATGCATTGAATCAAGTCATTTGTGCGAAAGAGATAGCGCTATATGAACATTATTGTTTCGTGGCGGCCACAGTACATACGTATCTTAAGTATCAATATTTTAAACTTGAAATAATAACATAGTAATTAAACAACTTAAAACGTTTTAAATCGCGTATTTTTTTAAACTATTTTTATGTTTGCAAATAATGATAAATATATGCGTTTTAAACCGTTTATAGTTGTTTAATTACTATGTGTAATAATCGCGAAAACCTAAACAACATTTTGAAATGATCACGTTGGTGTTCCCTAACAGTTTTTAAAAGGTGGGAGTTGGGCTCCAGATTTTAGACTGTCTATGTGGATAATTAGTATTGATGTTAATTCGCAGGGTTATGTGGCAAAACCTTTAAAATTTTGGGGTTCTCCGTCTGTCTCTATCTGTATTATTATTATTAACATACAATTTAATCTAAAACTAATGCATGCACAGGCGATTATTAATATTTATTAGAAAACGCTGAAATGAGCGCATGATAAAGCCACGGTCTGAAAAATCATAAGGAAACTTTGGATTGAAAATACTTTATGTATATTTTCAAGTAGTATTTTTTCAATTTAAACTTTTAAAGCTCTTTTTTAACTTACTCACCTAAGGTCTTCAAAGAGTTTTTATCCAATATGACTTCTAATACAGCCTTCTGATGCCACAGTGATTTCACAGCAAAGTATGTACTGTTGTGTATAGACTTCAACAAAAAATCTAAGTCATCTTCTTTCAATTTACTCTCCACATTCAAATATTCATCTTCTAACTGCTTCGACATCAATATAGATATTAAAAAATATATCTCGGTATTAATACTTAGTATTAAATTATTCATCAAAAGTAAATTGTATATTTCTACTAATGAATCAATTTTATCTTTCAAAAGTATCTTAGTGACATCAGCTTTGATGTAATTTTTAACAATTTCTATAGATTCTTTTTGGCTAATTTTGATCTGCGGTGTTACTATAGGTTTTGCTGGAGTCGAAGAATTTAATATGTTAAATTTTTCCATTAACTTGTGCCGTTCTTGCTTCAATAAGCTACGCTCTGCCTCAAAACTATATGCAGACTCTTTCGGCTGAAACTTCTGTTGCTTAAATGCTGAATTTTCTTCCAACGCTAAAGGGGAAGGTTGCTGAAAGCATTCTGAGTTAAAACTGTTCAACGACAAACTCTTCTGAGATTTATTTAGCGATATATTCGTTGGTTTTATTCGTTTCTTTTCTGATCTTAACGAACTAGACTTCCTCGCTCCAATCTCAGGGAATACTTCAGAATTGCTCAAGTCCAGATCAACTTTTTCACTTTCATTATCGTTTGAGGTGTTTTTCTTAGTTTTCTTTTTGGAGCTTTTCGTTGCTGTAACTAAATAGTCCCCTAAGCAGCTTTTTTCATGAGATCTGGTGTGACGGTGACTCAGCCGTGGAGTATCACATCTTTCATAGCTGTCTTTGACAAAACTTCTTGGTGTTACAGGGCTTGATGTGGGGAAATCAGATGGTTTGAAGCCATTTTTCAACGGTGTACTAGAAATCGTAAGTCTATCAACACCTGTGCTAAGTCTTGATTCATCCGATGACGCTGTAACATTTTGAGTACTTTTATCCTCTGTGAATAGTTTTATCTTAACTCTTCGGCCGGTACGTTTCTTATCTCTATTTGGAGATTCGTGGTGGCTTCTCGAGTCACTTTTAACACCGAGGCTGTCTGTGTGCTCGTCGCTAGTAGGTTCGCTTGCAGAGCGGTGGTGTTTTCGTCTGGTGTTGAGTAGTTTCTCTGGTGTAGCATTTTGGAGTATCTGCGCTGCATTGCTATTGGTTTGCAGAATGCTGAAACGTATATTGTTAATTACATTACATCACAGAATACAACATTACTATTTTTTACATAATACAGTAAAAATATTTTTAAATTTTTTAAAATGTTATGGATTTCATGTATACAGGTTTGTACAGAACCCTCGCTGCGTCCGATTCGCAGTTGGCCGGTTTTCTTAACCTAACCAGATCATCATGCATCTGTAAAATATTTTTAATTTGTTGTACTGTGATTCTAAAGGTATTTGCTAATATCACCATTCGAGCTTCGCAAACCACTAGACGTTTAACTTGACTATTGTAGTAGTATACGATCAGTACTAATATTATAAATGCTAAAGTAACTCTGTCTGTCTGTCTGTTACGCTTTCACGCCAAAACTACTGGACCGATTTGAATGAAATTTGGTATGGAATTAGTTTGAGACCCGGGAAAAATATAGGATAGTTTTTATCCAACTGCGCATAAAGAGGTTAATGTTTTTGCGTGATAACCGACATACACGCGGGCGGATCCGCGCCCGGAAAGCTAGTAATACAAAATATGTGTAACTAAAAGCTAATAGTAAAGTTTCAATTTTAGAACTAAATATGAGTAAAATTAAACCTACAATGATTTATTTTTCAAAAACAATTGGATTCCGCGGGCTAAAATTTTGTGAGGATATAAAAAAATACATAAAACTAAACCATATTGTGTACAAGTTTTTTATTCATTTTAGTTTTTTTTTATGATCTATTTTAGTGTGCGATCAGTCCCAAGACTGAGCAGGTTTGTTATATTTTTGGCATGTAGGAGAAGTGATCCAATGACCATATCTCTTTTATTTTATTCATCATAAGCTTTCGGGGCGCGGCTCCGCCCGCGCGTATGTCGGTTATCGCGCAAATACAATAACCTCTTTTTGCGCAGTTGGATAAAAACTATCCTATGTTTTTTCCCGGGTCACAAACTATTTCCATACCAAATTTCATTCAAATCGGTCCAGTAGTTTTGGCGTGAAAGCGTAACAGACAGACAGAGTTACTTTCGCATTTATAACACTAGCTTTCCGGGCGCGGCTCCGCCCGCGCGTATGTCGGTTATCGCGCGAAAACATTAACCTCTTTTTGCGCAGTCGGATAAAAACTATCCTATGTTTTTTCCCGGGTCTCAAACTATCTCCATTCCAAATTTCATTCAAATCGGTCCAGTAGTTTTGGCGTGAAAGCGTAACAGACAGACAGACAGACAGACAGACAGACAGACAGACTGACAGACAGACAGACAGACAGACAGACAGAGTTACTTTCGCATTTATAATATTAGTACTGATACTGATTAGTACTGATTACCGTCCAATTCCATGATGTGTTGTCTGCGTAGTCTCTTTGGATAGCTGATGGCAGTTAGCTATGTGGCTAAGGGGTTCGGGTGCATGGTCAGATTCATTTTAGATTGACAAGCGAAAATAAGAACATCAACATGTAGTCGCAGCCAATTAAATACGCATTGTTAAAGATACTGCCTTATATTAAAGATAAGACCGAAAAGAAAATTATTTGGTCTGAGGAGCCTCGTGCATGTTCGGTAACAATCACTTAAAAACCGGCCAAGTGCGAGTGGGACTCGCGCACGAAGGGTTCCGTACTATTATATGTAACCTAATCTTGCAAGTTACAGACACTTTTCGCAGTGTCCGATTGAGCTGGGTAGGTACGTTCCTATCCTAGGTAGGTACGAACCCTAAATAGTGATCTCACTAATTGTTTATTTTTAAAGTAAATATACAACTAAATATTCGGTGAATATTTCAAGTTTCTACCTGTTTTCATTATAAATTATATAAAATTTCAACTGTCTAGGTATTACCGTTCTTGAGATAGCCTGGTGACAGACGGACGGACAGCGAAGTCTCAGTAATAAGGTCCCGTTTTTACCCTTTGGGTACGGAACCCTAAAAAAATACAACAAGTCAGATCTTACTGAAATTTAAATGAGTCCAAATAACTAGCAGCAGATTTCGAATATAAAAAAAAACATCTAAATCAGAACAACCTGTAAAAAGTTATCAGGTAAAATACCCAAAACAATATAACGTCGAATTGAGAACTCCTTCTTTTTTGAAGTCGGTAAACGAGACGAAAACGATGTCCAATGTCTATGTTGCACCGGTATACCGCCCGTTAACGATGAAAAACTGCAAATCCATATACAGAATAGCCGTTTGGCACACGTGTACCAACTAAAGGTTAAAACAATCATTTTGAACCGCAATTCTTACTTAGGTAGGTACTTAATATTTCCCTTGGGAGGGAATTTATTATGTCATCTATTTTTTGTATGTAAAAAAAAAATACACTGAAACCTAAAAGAAAGGGAAGTAACTCTAACATTATAACTATATGTGACATTATAATAAACAATATCATCATCATCATCATCAGCCGGAAGACGTCCACTGTTGAACAAATGCCTCCACAAGAGAGGGTTTTTCTCCACGCTTGGCAGGCGTCTTGGGGATCGCAGTTATGGTTGTAAATTTTTCAGAAGGCGCTGCTGCCGGCCTCTAGCCCGGCACCCCACGGCTTACAATATAATCAATAGGTATTGTTGTTATTTTATTGTTCTTTATTCTATTAATAATACTTGTGTGTAAAATAATACGATAGTTTAAGCAAAGGCCTGCGCTAGTTATAATATTTAGATCAATGATCTCTTGTAATTTATTGGGCAACATCAAAATACCTATACTATGAAATATTATGATTGCACTCAAATAATAAGAAAACATTCATATATGCAAAAGCCAATGTCTTCCCATTTGATGATTTTTTACACTAAGGGCCTGTTTCAGAATGTTCGAGTAAGTTACGGTTATACTACCCAGAACATATTTAATAAATAAAACACTATCTTTGCGTTTCACAGTCATCGATTTAGCCTATCCATCGGTTAAAGCTTGAAACGCGCTGCATGTCAACTGTCATGTTTATCATTCAGTTATTTTATGTGTTGCATAGCAACCCGAAACTTTATTAGGACATTCTGAAACAGGGCCTAAGTTATGTAACTATTTCACACATAAATTATTAGTTCCCCTCTTTAGAGTATAAGGATTTTTTCCAAATCGTCGTCTAAGATACCGTAAATTGCGGCAACACCTATTTAATACCTTATAGTCTTGCCTTTGACCACTGCTGATTGAAGATAATCTAGAATTACTGGATCTTAAGGACTGATGGCGGAACAATCCGTTAGGGACATATACCCGCCAGCCAAAGCGTAAACCTATTTATAAACTCAACTTGTTAACTCATATTATTAGATCTATCGTTTCCGGTTCGAATTTTTTTTTTTACCAATAATTACAAAGTTTACTATATATCGTTTAGTATATAGCACTCGTTTCTAGGATTTTGAGCGCGTTATTCGAGCGTACTCCGTAGTTCCAGATTTGTTAAAAAAAAATAGTACACCTGTATAAATAACTGCCCAATATAGAAAGTTCATTATATTCCCTATGTTTCCCATATTTCCAGTTCCGGACTATATTGTAGCCCGAAACTGGTCGGAATCTATCCGGTAAATATTACGTGAGTCCCAGCCGGGTGCCTATTTAGTCATAATGGACAAAACTCGCGATAGTTTTCGAAGTGAAGATATTCCCTATGTTTGTGGTGCAATAGAAATATTAAAAACATGCTTATTTTTCTTGAAAGAGGTGCTTAAAATTGGGTCTTTCTTTTATCTAAAATTACGAGTTTTTGAGCTAGTGTAATTCCAAAACTATATAATTAAATGAAAATCGAATGTAAATAATCACTGAGTTTTATTCGCTATTATTAACATGAGATTGGAACTGCTTTTGTATGGGGGCGTTCGTCTAAAATATAGCCTTAAGTGCTTAGCGACAGATTTTATCCTTAAGGGTGGTAGCTAGCCACAGCGCGGCGGCTTCAGGCGGGCAAAAACAAACAAAAATAAACAGGAAAAAACACAAGAATAAAAGACAGGAACACAAGAACATATCGTATGAAACCCTGGCAGGGCACTAAGATGGTGTACAGCCCTATGTATGTATGCCCTACAGTATAATGCACCGTGCCACGTCTGAAGTGGCATGCTGCTCATTTGGCGGACTTTTCCAATAGTCGCCTCTTACGACACCCACGTGAAGAAATAGGGAGGTGACATTCAAATCCGGCACCCCTCGGGTAATGATGAATCTTTATTAAAATACTACCTACTTACGACTTACCTACTGAAATTTAGATAAAACATTAGCGCTCAGCCGTTCACCACGAATTGTTAAGTTTCATTTCAGAGCCATCTGATTGTTGGTTATGTTCTGAATCGAACCAATGTATACATTCATTACTAAATCATTGTTAGTATGTAATCTTAAAATATTATTATGTCATCTATGTTGAAAATGTTTTTTAGGGTTCCGTACCCAAAGGGTAAAAACGGGACCCTATTACTGAGACTTCGCTGTCCGTCCGTCCATCCATTCGTCCGTCCGTCCGTCTGTCACCAGGCTGTATCTCAAGAACGATAGCTAGACAGTTGAAATTTTCACAGATGATATATTTCTGTTGCCACTATAACAACAAATACAAAAAGTTGGCCAAGTGCGAATCGGACTCGCGCACGTTAACACAAAAAAAGGTTAAAATATGACTTCAACAACTTGAATACAACACACACTTGAGAGTTAGTCGGTTCCATTTTTGGTTAAAAAATGTTTTTTCCCTCTTTTAAATGATTCTTGCTACTAACGGGATCGATTGTCATTCACTATTAATGACTATAACATCAAGATAGGAAAAACATTTTTCAGTAATTGGAGTATAACTCAAAAAAAGGCTTAAATGATGAAAATTACTTAATTAAAACTTTCGATGAAAATTAAATGGGACTAAGCAACAAGCATCAGCTTTCAAAAAAAAAATTTCTGAGGTAACTAACAAAAAACAATGACAAATTGAGAACCTCCTCCTTTTTTTGAAGTCGGTTTAAAATACCTATTTAGGAAGGTTAACAGAGTGCTTGAGAATCCTGCACTGGGCGAACCTGTATCGCAGGACCCACAATAAGTGTTCAAATATTTATGGTGCGGTTGAAACATTGAGCGTGATTGGTTATGAGAATAATAATCAAATTATTGAATTAATGAGAGGAAATTGGAACAGCGAGTGTGTAATCATGTATGCGGTATAAGAGAGTGAAAGGTGTGAGTGAGTGATAGATTTGTTAGTATGCATTGGATAGTGTGTGCATAACAGTGAGTATAAGGTAACGTATATACATCAAAGTATGTCTTGTATGCGGTGTTTGTGAGAGTGTATTTCTATACAACTGCCCAAAGTAATATAAGTATTGGTAATGGATGCTAAGTGTCAAATTTCTTCAAATTCTCTGTGTGGTCATGTGTGAGTGTGCATAAGTAATTAGTTATAACAGCTTTACATTCTTTTACTCGTTTGTCTCAAAAGTCACATGTTTTATTAATTTTGTTGTAAATGTAAGGGAATCTGAATTTTGTAAATGTAAGGGAATCTGAATTTTGTAAATGTAAGGGAATCTGAATTCTGTGATGTGAGGGCTGACTTGTGGTTTATAACACAGAAGTTTTTGGCTTGAGGTGAAGTAGTGCTTCGCCTTATAAAGTACACCAAGCTTCTTAGACGAGCTTTGGCTTTGGCTTGAAGAAATGTGGTTGCAGAATTGTCAACACCCAGTATTTTGTAGCATTTAGACTACCTGTTGACCAGCAAAGGCCCATATGTTGCCTAAAAGCTTTCATTGTATTAACTGTAATGTTGCATATCGAGGGTGTAGGGTTTTTTTTATTTTTATTTAACAAACAACGCTCTACAGACTCGTGGTCCGTACTCTTTTTAGATCTATTTTCATGTTACTACATATTTAGAGGGTGTAGGGTTAAAACCCAATAAGTCGAAATTTTTGGAAAATCACTTTTAAAGCTCACTACATGTAATTTTTTGTCCTCTTTTAGGTGGTTTATTAAAGAATCTATCACAGAAATTGACTCACACAATAACCAACACTTATTGGGTTTTAACAATTACAAATATACCTAATATGCAAAGTATTTGTTCTGATTAAAATCAGCTAGCAATAACTATCGGGCTTTTATTCTATCCTGGCACCCTGACCCTGATATTTAAAATTCATCTTATCTCGATGATAAATAGATGGAGATATCCGAAAGAAGAATGAAGCAAAGAAGATGTTTAATTTTATTGTGATGCTATAACAAGTACTTTCTGATACCTAGAGATCCTAAGTCAATATTTTTATGTTTGCAATAACACATGCTCTGCGGATTACAGTACAAAGCTCCATCCCAATACAATGGTTAAAGAACTATAGGAAAAATTTAAGTTATGACTGATTGTCATGTTAGCTTAATTGGATTAGAGCATGACCCGGCTAAAGGGGTGGATGAACACGGTTTCGAATCCCGCACATGACTTAATTTTTTGTCTTTTACCCACTAAGACTTGTTTTGGGTCTTTGTACACGTAAATTGGGGAAAAATAAGCCTAACGTCAATCAGCTTCCTGAAGAAGTTTTTTGTTTATTTGGGAGCGATTATTCGCGTGAGGATCCTACGTATGTATATTTAGAATTTTGGCAAGAAGAGCGAATGATTATTATGTCACTAAAAGGGTATTAGACCAGAAAGAGTTCCCAAGGCTGTAGTAAATGCATTTATTACAATGTGTAATATATGCATTTACTAATGCACTGAAAAGTTCAATATTATAGAATGTGACATTTTGTGTAAAAGTTTTAATAAAATGGATTTCTTAGCTAAGAAAAACTTAATTCTCTTTTGCATGAAAACAAAGCCACTAGAAAAGTGAAAATTTTATAGAGCATCCAATAAGAAAGACTGAATCAGTCAGTAAAAAAAAATTCTAAGAAACTATGAAAAAGTCTAAGTTTAGCAAAAGTTTTTCTTAGTGACGTAGTATATAAGCTTGGATGTAATCACGGGTGCTGTCACTAAAGCAAATTCAATGCGGTTTACACAGTAAAGATGACCAACGTGAGAAAAAAGAACCGCCACATAAATCAGAGATAAGGCAACCAGAAAGTAGAATTTAAGCTCTTTTTTTCATATGTAAATGAAAGAGTTTAAATTTCATGACATGTTGGATATTAAAAAAGTTACTCTTTTACTTTGCTGATTTAAATAGTAATTTTAAGCACACTTTTGATGAAAAATAAAATCAGCGATAACCAGTGACTACCTGTACTGGTTTAATATGAAAAGAATATGCTATGTCAAAGGAGAGCAGAAAATATACTTTAACTAAGAGATGCAAAAGTTTTTCGATACATTGATGTCTCCCGAGCTCAAAACACCCCTAAAACACGAAGATCATACCCGCCATCAGTTGAAAACCAGTGGTCAGAAGAAATTGAAACACAGAATTCACAACAGCTATTCATATTGCAAAGAAAAAGGATCTAGAGATGATTTAAAGCAAACAAATGATACCGGAAGAACTTCACGACTGGATCCGGGGGATGAAGACGGTTGAAAATTGTGAGACAGGTGATTAATCCTCATGCTTATAGTTATGGTTTTATGTTAGATTTTAGTATAGAAGTTTTCATCTTAATATAGGATCAAACATGTAAGAAACTAATATGTGTATTTTACTTAGTGTAATAACCCAATAAGTCGGCCCTCTAATTTTGTTATTTCAAGTTTATGTAAAATCTAAGATAAGATAGGATAAACCTTTATTTGCATAAAACATGAGTATCATACCATAACAAAGACATGTATAATGGTGTTATAATGAAATGTAGTGATCATCATGTTTTGCCTAGATAGGCGTACAAATTTTTTGAGAGACGGCAATGAATTAATCAAATTAACAAATAAGAAAAAAATATGATTTTAGTTAAAAGTACTTGAACAATTAAAAACAAATAATAAATTCAATTCTAGATACATAAAAAAGTGGATATAATCTCAATAGTATAAATTTAATTCAGATTTTTGACAGTCAAGAATTCACATTATAATAACATTTCTCCAATAATATTTTTTTAAGCTTAATTTTAAATAAATTATTTATTTAAATTTTTATACAGAGCTTATATTTATCACGTCTATTACACTTAACTTTGTCAGATAAAGAGGGAAAGTAGTGCTGATTTAATTTGACAAATAAAGCTACTTCATACAAAACAATGGTAACAATGTATAACGAATAATCATCTAAATACAAAACAATGGTAACAATGTGTAATGAATAATCTTAAATATATTATATTACTTTTTATCTACGTATCAGCGATGAATATGTGTAAAAGTATTTTTATGCCTACATCATTCAACATCGATTATCTCACAAGTCAGTTTGAGCGACTTATTGGGTTTTAACTCTACACCCAGATTGTAGTGTTTTGTTAATAAAGATGTATCTGGTAAATATATATTTGAAGGATTATAATGAAACTTAGAACAAATAACCAAGGTTTTGGTTTAGAACATAATTATTACTAGGTATATACCTATTTGCTAAGCCAGTTCTTTAGGGAGTAATGTATAACAATTTTTTCACAAGCTGACGCGGGTGGCAGTCTACAAAATTTCTTTAGCATACATTGTGGGGAGATATGTATATTATTTATATACATAATAGCTAGTTTCATAAATAAAAACTTAGCAATTATTATTGTTATAAACTAAATGCAAACTTTTTTGAAGCTGGAATACTTTGTTCCTTAAGGTCATTGCCATTAGGGGGATCTCTGTATCTGATATACAAGTAAATTTCTTAGTTCAGGGACGTGAGGCCTCTACTGGTGAAATGACTTTTTGACATCAATTAAACCCTGTTAGTTATTATTGTTATCATTTTATATTTCCTGGAAGATCTTTGTAATTTTTGACAGAAATAAACGTTTTTATTATGGTACAATATTAAAGTACCTATATTACTGTTATGGCTTACCTCTCAGTCTGGTTTCTTAGATACGATAAAAAGTATGCAACAAACTCGCTTTTGGAACAGCAAAGCAGAATACAATCGTCTGGAGCATCCTGAAATTCATAAATTAAGTAAAGCTTCACAGACAGAATAATAACAAAACAAAGTTTTTGAGGTTATTACTTCAATGGATTCATTATTCAGCCATTTTAAAAGCACAGCTTTATCCAGTTGCCCACCAAGGACACTTTGTATAATTGTATCAGGCATTTTATCATATTATTCACGTAATTATCACAATTGTTCCAAATATTGGCAAATCGATTTCTTAAAAGATTTTTTTTTTATTTTTAGCAACTGGATGTATAGTCTTTACCCGGAGACTCAATAATCTTTGGTCGAAACTCGCAATCAGGAGCGCGTTCCGAACCTCAGTTAGAGCGCACTCGGAGTGCACTCGGAGTGCAACTTTTCACTCTAACGTCGTTCACAACCTCCGGGTAGAGCGCAACTTTTTAACTATCAAAAGTGGCCGTCAAAATGTTGAATCTTCAACTGACACGACCTTGGCATTTCTTGATGAGAGAATTATAGGCACTCTTTTATATAATGCAGGTAACGGTAGTTATTGCTTTTCAAACATCATAAAAAGTTTATAATGTTTGCAAAATTCCCCGCCAAAAACGATATTTGAGGTTATAAAACAACCGGTCGTTTGGAACCTTTGAGTAAGTTATAGCAACCAAACAACGCACTCTAACCCTCGGAACGCGCTCCAGTTTTCCACTTAAGGTTAAAGTTTTGCCCTAAATTCCTTGGAAATTATCCCTAAAAATCCCTATTTCTTTTTGAAAATACCTTAAGTAGGGTGCATAATATACCTATTAAAAAAAACATTTTACATATATATAGTAATTAAACAACTTTAAACGGTTAAAATCGCGTATATTTTTCATTATTTTATCCAGACGTTTCAAACATTTTGCAGTGATCGTGGTCACGGGGTGACTAATTGATTTTATTTGTCACATAAGTTATTAAGAAATTATTTGGTCGACCGTCAGAAATTTTTTATATTAATCATAACGTTCCCTATTCACGCAGTATTCGCTCACGGTGTCCAGAGGTCTTGCAGATTTGTGTCGGCCATGAGATTTAATTAATTTAATAACAGGATCCCAAGCAGGTGGTACTTGCCAACCATCATCTCTATTGAAATTTGGGTACTTTTTGATTTCAATAGCCTCGCGTAACATTCTTGGCATAAACCGGGCCTCTCTGGCAAGGATTTGTGGGTTGTCGAACCGAATGTAGTGATTGGGTTTGTCCTGGGCATGTTCACAAACCGCAGACTTGGTCGAGCGTCTGTTCTTCATGTCAGCAATGTGTTCTTTTACCCGGATACCAACGCTTCTCTTTGTTTGCCCAATGTATGACAGCCCACATTCACAATCAAGTTTGTAAACACCTGCATCTTGTAGGGGAATATTGCACTTAACAGGTCTTAAAAATTGGTTGATCTTCTTGTGCGGCTTGAACTAAGTTTTTATTGAAGCTCGTCTTAAGATATAACCAATTTTGTCCGTGACACCCTTGATGTAAGGTAAGATGGCAGGTTGTCGCTCAACTGTGGAAGGCTTGGGCCGGCTTCTGTGACGCATACGTGGGAGCTTGTGATTATTGCTTCGCAGTACTTGTTTTACATACTGAAGCTCCTCCTTGAGATGGTCAGTGTCGCAGATGCCATGTGCTCTGTAACAAAGATTTGCCTACGGTAGCCAACTGACATGGATGGTGATGGGAGTTACCATTGAGATATTTATCTGTATGGGTGGGTTTCCTATACACTGTATGACTTAGGGAGTTGTCAGGATTCCTGATGACTAAAACATCAAGAAAAGCTAAGCATTTATTGACCTCAGGCTCCATCGTAAATTGAATTTTGTTATGTAAAGAGTTTAGATGGTTAAGAAATGCAGAAACTTTATTACTGGGGAGGATGGTAAAAGTATCATCTACGTACCGTTTATAGATCTTCGGCATAGCCACAGCTGTGGAAAGAGCTCTCTCCTCGAAGTCCTCCATGAAAATATCGGCAACAACGGGGGAGACTGGAGAGCCCATAGCTACACCATCAATTTGTATGTAGAACTTATTTTCCCAGAATAGATAGCCAGATGTTAGGCAATGTTCCAGTAATTCTGCATATTCCATGGGAAGGTCATTCTCACTAAGTCTTTTCTTGACAATTTCAATGCAATCATGTACAGGTAGGCTGGTGAATAACGACTGTACATCAAAGCTGACCATAACTTCATCATCAGTCAGTTGTAGATTTTTCATTTGACTGACAAAGTGGTAAGAATCCTTGACATGCGCACTAGTTTGACCGCGAAGTGGAGACAGTATCTTAGCAAGGTGTTGAGCTAGTTTGTATGTTGGCGAGTCAATTTGGCTTACGATTGGGCGCAAAGGAACGTCTGTCTTGTGTATTTTTGGTAATCCATACAGTTTTGGTGGTTTCACACACGAAGGTACCAGTGCCGTGACGTCTAACCCAAGAGTATCGGAGTATTTACAAATTATTTCCTTAGTTTTTGTTACCATTTTAGCTGTTGGATCGCTTTTTACTGGTTTATATGTGCTTTCGTCCGACAAAAGTTCTTTTATTTTTAGGTTATAATCCGACGTATTCATGATCACAGTGGAATTACCTTTATCTGCTCGAATAATGGTTGTCTTGGTTCTTGCGTAGGTTGGTAAGTTCAAGATATTGTTCACGAGGTAGATTCGGTGTGGGCGCTTTACTTCGACGCAAAACAGCAGAGATATCTTGGCGTAACGCTTCCAAATCTTCCTTTTTTATACTGTTTTTGGCAAGACAATGTTCCACAGAGCAGATTATCTCTTCAAAAGGCACTGATCTTGGGGAAACCGCGTAGTTCAATCCATTTTCGAGGGCCTGAAGGGCGACCGGATTTATAGTTTGTAAACCGTTTAAAGTTGTTTAATTACTATGTGTAACAATCGCGAAAACCTAAGACAACATTTTGCATATATGTTTAAAACTAAAAATCAAACAAATCTTTGTTATTTAGAAGAGTGTGAATCTGAAGCATTACTTTTGTACGTTTTCGCGGCACTGAACATGGCACTTGTTGGCTCCAAAATTGAGCCGTTGCGTTGTTAAGTAAGTTGTTATTCGTAAGTGTGTAGTACTCCGTTGAGTTTCATTAAGCAGCCTGTTTCTTTTGTCAGTGCTAACATTTTTCAGGATATCTTAGCTATTTCTGTGTTTGAAGGTTGATAACAACACTGCGAGGCTATCGTATTAAAAAATAACCACGTTGGTATTTCAATATTAGTACTTTATTTCAGTAAAGATCAGTTGGCATTGTTCTTCATCATCAACCACAAAATACTTAATTTCGATTAGAGCCTCACTTCTCAATTCATTATCAGCTTTTCGCATTTAACATTTTGCGGCTAAAAACCCATAACCTTCAACAATACTTCTTTAATAGATTGCTTTTTACTATCCCGTGCTACCTTAGAATCTACATAATTTAACAAATAAAAAGTTTCTGGTCTAAATCGATCCTTCTTTGAATCTGCAAAATAATTTCCATATAAATATCGCGATTATACAAGGTTACTGCTAATTAACTGGCGATTAATTAGCAGTAACCTTGTATAAAAGCCCACCGAGAGGTGGGCTTATGAAGTATTCATATAAATTTTATATTTTCATAAACAACATTAATATAGAGTGCTACTAATTATATATTTTTTCCCTAACATTCCCTAAATCCCTGTTGTTCTAAAAAAAGCCCTAAGTCGTACATGAAATACATAGTTTCGCCCTAAAAGTGGGCTAAGGGCGAAACCCCTAAAAGTGGAAACACTGGTCGCAATCTCTATTATTTTAGCTGGGCCACGCTCCAAGCCTCAGAAAGATATATATTATAGATATATATATACGGATACATTTCGGTGAGTGTGCAACGGAACTTCACAATTTGATCCCGCCATCCCCATTCTATAACCGAAAATCCAGGGATACTCCGAAGCGCCATCGATATATGGTGGAAATTCCATTTACCCGAACGAAGCGATTTGCTTCTTCGTTCATAATACGAACCGCCAGGGAATGGAATACCCTGCCTGAGTCTGTGTTTCCGGTTAAGTACAATATGGGGGTCTTATAAAAAAAAAAAAGTTGTTGTTTAGTTGTGCTGCTATAACTTACTCTAAGGTTCGGAACAACTCCGTTGTTTTATAACCTTAAATATCGATTTTTAGCGGGGAACTAGCAATCTATGCAACTAGGCAGCTATAATGCTCTCATCAAGAAATGTCAAGGTCGTGTCAGTGCATAGTGGTAGAGCATTTTGCCAATGCCCACCTGGCTAGCTACCACCTTCAAGTAGTCTGTCGCCAAGCACCTAACGGTGAGTTCCGGCAGCTGTCCTTGAGAGCCAGTAATTCTAGGTTAGCCTGAACAACATCTTCGACCACATCATCACTTACCATCAGGTGAGATAGTGGTAAAGGCTAACATATCAGGCATAAAAAAAAGTTAAAGATTCAATGACCGCATTTGCAAGTTAAAAAGTTGCGCCTGATGCCAGGAGTACGTTCTTGTAAGGGCTTGGCCAAGTATTGGTCAAGGTAGATTTGCTCAATCCTCCTGTACTGGAACAAACTTATGTATTGGCAATCGAGCCTAATCTGTTGAATCTGTACATCGGGTATGGCGCATCGATAGTAAACTGTAAACGTTTTTTTCCCTCGACGCCCCGTCACGTTTTTTTTTAGTTTAACGTTGTTTTTCATTACCTAAACATGTCACCTTAATATCCCCATACCCTAATATATCACATAGACCCTAAAAAAATAACATTATCATCCATATAGTTTGAGTAGATCTAACAGCGAAATGTAAATAAAATGTAAATATATTTTTACAGATTTTGACGTTCTTTGTTTTAAAATCGAGTTTATTTGATGTAATCTCCAATCAACATATAATTTATATTGGTACCAATGCAATCTTCATCATATTCGCTTTACGGGAAAAGAAATGAAAATAGACCTTTTTATGGAAAATTTTACAGGAAAAGGGGTTTGAACAGACGACGAAAATGGCTAAAAAAAGCATTTTTTTTTTCTGGAACTATTCCACCTATAACTTTGCTTTTTCTTTTAATATGAGTATTTACTATAGTTCTTTACCCTGAATTATAACAGATTGTTTGGATAAATATTTTAAAAGTAGTAACAAGATTAAAACAACGCGATTTTTTTTTAAGAATTTGACCGGGAAAACCCTGTGGAAGCGTAATTATTATTTTATTTTTTTCAAAAACTATAGCACCTACGACTTTGGTTCTTCTTTTGATATCAAAAGAATTATTTACATGTAATCCATATACCTGAATTATTTCAGATGTTTAGGTTTAGTAGTTTAAAAGTATTTAAGAGATTATTTATTACGTAAGTTTCCATCGGTGTGTGTTTGCGCGGCATAATGTATCGATTGAAAGTTTTTATTTTCATTTCACGATTTGAATAACTTTTCGTTACCGTAACGTGATGCAGTTTTTTGAATTGTATAGCCAAGGATACTAGCTTACTAACAATGTTTGAATTATAACGAACGGATAAATACAAGCTTCGCACTAAACCTTTTTTTCAGACGACCGGAAATTCGTTCGGGACACACAAGAGGGTCAACTAAAAAAAATATATAAAAAAAAAACTTTTCTATCGTTATCCTTTTAATTTCTTTTAACATCGTTATTGACTTGTTCCCTATATATATATGCAAAATTACAGCTTTCTAGGTTTATTACTGTAGAAGTAGTTACGAGATTATTATTAAATGACGTAATATTTTGGCGCCAAAATGTAATTTGAGCTGGTTTCACATTTCATAAAAATATTAAACATACTTTCTGTTATCTCAGAAAAATATGGATTTTTCTCGTATAGCCAAGGATCCATCCTTTCGAAAACCGTTTGCTTTATGAAAATTGGACTTACGCAGATTTTATAGTGAATTTGCAAAAACGACTATTGACCGCCAACCGGCTAGCCGGTTTGCACAGATACGCACAAATCCGGCAGGCCGGCGGATACATATTGGGATAGTTAAATATATAGTAATTTAGTGATCACGAATCTGTGGCCTCATAAAATATTTTTCATTTATTGTAAAATCTGTCATATTTGACAGCTAGCCAAGATTTGGCTGATTCAAAAGGTAGGCAGTAACAATTAAAATTAGCATAAGCAAAGCATAATGAAATCTGACAGGTCGATGGCTGAAGGAATGCAGCAACGTACTCCAGGGCCACCCACAAAAATAATGTGTAAAGACGGGTAACAAATTTAAATGCGTCCAAACTTTAGTCACCGACCCATTTTCTTAAATAAGACGTTATCGGGTAAATGCTCGGATCGAATTATTATAATAATATGTTCCCATTCTCCTAACGAGTTCGTATTAACATAATGTAAACAGTTTGTACTCCCATGTTGTATTATTTTCTGATGTTGAATGTTCTCCCTTATTGGGTACATTTTTCAGAAAGAAAAATGATGATAAATCGGATTGCAATAATTACCGACCTATTAGCATACTATCATGTTTTGCAAAAATATTTGAAAGTGTTGTATACGATGTTTTATTTTATCACGTTAAGCCATTTTTACACCCTCAACAACATGGTTTTGTAGCAGGCAAGTCGACTACGTCTAATCTTTTAGAGTATAAAAACTATTTATGTAGTGCTTTTGCTCAACGGTCCCAAGTAGACGCTGTTTATACAGTTTATATATTTTTCAAAGGCTTTCGACAAAGTTAATCATATTGTGCTATACAATAAACTAGCAGGTTTTGGTATTCATGGTTGTCTACTAAGGTGACTTCAATCTTACTTAAGCCGAAGGAGTCAGCTTGTAGTACTAAAAGGTCATCTCTCTAACCCAGTAGTAGTGACATCTGGGATACCACAGGGAAGTCATTTAGGGCCCTTGCTGTTCATTATATTTATTAATGACCTTATTGAGTCCCTGTCGTGTCGTTGTCTTCTTTATGCTGATGACCTTAAAATATTTAGGGAATAAGGGCTCTTATCCCTAATAATAATATTTGATGATCGTGGGAAGCTCTTAATAAAACTCGTAAGTGTTGTGTATGGTAATCGATATGGAACGATGATGATTTTATTTAGAAGAGCACCAATATATATATACAAAAGCTAGGATAATTATTATTAATAAGAAATAGGTCGAAGTGGCGTGATGTGATGTCGCGTGATGTCGCTCTATCTCCTTTCCGCGCGTCTCGTTGTCCCGCTCCGGCGCTCGCGTGATCTGTTTGATTTGAGACGGCGGCCCGCTCATACCGTTCGCGGCGCTCTCACGGAGCGTGCGTGTGCATCTTTGCCATCGAGACAGTGCGTGTGCGTGATGGACGACGACGAGTGGTGAAGATTTGTGCTGTGCTGCCTGGTGAAGAACGGTGATGCTGCTTCGTGTTTCTTCAGCTCAAACCGTTCTTGTCAGAACGACATCCTCTTGTTTCTAAACTATGACAGTACGTTGCTCTTTTCAGAGCGGCTTTATCTATTGTTTCTGTTACACGACAACATGACAGAATATATATTGTGTGTGCGTTTTATTTAATATCCCTGGTATGTACTGGTACTGGTAATATGGTAATTGGTAAGGTATGGTTGTACTGCGGTATGTGAAGGTAATCGCGCTAAAGTTCTTGTGTGCTTCTGTGCTGCTACAAATATTTACCACGGTGAATAACTCTGCAGACGCTTTTAATCTTCAAAAGATCTAAATAGATTATCTCTATGGTGTGATCTTAACTGCATGAAGCTTAATGTTAGCAAATGCTTTATTATTAGTTTCACCAGAAAAAATCATAAGTATGTTTATGATTATTCTCTGAATGATAGCATTCTTACAAGGATGAATGTTGCTAAAGACCTGGGAATATTGTTTGATGATAAACTTACATTTCGTGATCACTATAATTATATTATAGAACGTGGTTCGCGTCTACTTGGATTTGTGGCTAGGACTACTGAAAGCTTTCGTAATCCTAAAAGCTTTATTTACCTCTATTATACACTTATACGAAGTTTGCTTGAGTACAACTCGTCCATCTGGTCTCCTTTCTATAAAGTTCATTCAGAGCGAATTGAACGTATCCAGAAACGATGTTTAAACATCTTAAGCTACAGATGTGGCATGGGTCGCAAGCTATCATCATATACAGAACGACTGGAATATTTTCATGTTACCCCACTTGCAACACGTCGTAAATTTATTGACCTTGTATTGCTTTAGAAAATAATACACTATATATAGACTCCTCATCCCTGCTCTCTCTATTGAATTTTAATATATGTTTTCGATCCCGTAACGTTAATTATAATATATTTACCCTCCAAATTTACACAAACAATACCTCCTATTATAACCCTATCGTAAGGATGTGTCGCCAATATACAGGGGCGTAGCTACCGCCGTATTTGCCGTATCAATTATACGGGGCCCCCGGGCCACGGGGGCCCCCCAAAGTGTGTAAGGAAAAAGAATAAAAACTTTCTAAGTTATTTTATTTTACAAATGGCAAAATTCTATAAAGCAATTCCTTTTTTTCCCGCCTTAAGCGTGCGTTCAAAAGTTGGCAACACTCTACATCGTTATGGCGGGCTGCGGGACTTCCTCGTTTTACTTACTTCATCTTCAACTCAGCGTCAGCGGGGAATCCCCGGGAATCCTTCATCGATATCGCGATGTAGGCACGTGTACGTGGTTGTACTTTGCATTGGATGTTAAACCACGGAGTGCAGTGCACTGTTTATTTACGCGCTTTATATAAATGTACATTACATTGCAATTCAGTACAAACAGTATTGTTCTTCTGGTTTAGCAGTATTAGTAGCGATTTGTAAAAGAAATGAGTGAAAGGAAAAGAGATTATCCCAGCGGCGCTGAGAAAAGAAAAATTAAACCCTTCCAGTTACAACCGCAACGGCAGAAAGAAGTTTTTCAAAATTAAAACTAATAAAAAATTACTTAAGAACTTCGATGGGACAAGAACGGCTGTCAGACATCTCACTATTGTCCATAGAGGCAGAAACTTTAGAAAAACTAAAATCATCATCAGCCATAAATGATTTAATAAATCAGTTTGCCGAAAAAAAGGCAAGGAGAGTGAATATTTAAAATTCGATTTTTATTTGTAAAATGGGCAAATTATGTGATAAATAAATATTTCTTTTCACAATATTTTTTTCTTTTGTGAAAAATCTTTACCTCCATATAAGAGCCTCCAAGAAAATTTTTATACGGGGCCCCGACAAGGCACGCTACGCCACTGCCAATATAATTAAATTCTCGTCTCAAACCGAGACATAGATATATTTCATTTTAATTTGTATGAATTCCGGAAGCATTTAAAAACACATTTATTAATTTGATTTCATAAAGCTTTAAATAAACAAGGATATGAATAATTACCACAGATTTAAGCTCTCTAGCTGTTCATATATATAATATTTACGAAGCTCTTAGGCATACATAGCTAAGGAATACTGTCTAGATCTAAGCAAAATACTTGTATTTATTTCATGTTTTGATTGTATTCTGTATTGTGTGCTATGAATAAATAAATAAAATAAATACATAAATAAATAGAAAGAGTCGGCGCATCTGTACAATAATTTTATAGGTCTTTGCTTCATTTATTGAAGCTAATCAAATAACATAAATTTGTTAAAATTTAATTCCTTCTTCCAAACTCTCCTGGCCCTTTCTTTTTGTACCTTATACTTGTAAATATCTAGAAGTTTCCTCGTTTTATAATTAAACATAAAACATGGAAGACCTTAAAACTTGAAGATAAAAAAAAATAATACTCTGGCAAATGCGCGACGTGCGACGCTAATTCCTCAAGATGAAGAGGAAAAAAAACGGGGACTATGTAATCTTTGGTAAAAACTAAAAATTGTATGTTCCATTTACGAATCATATACCTAATCACAGATTACCTAGTACCTGTTTACCTAACGAGTTTTTATTTCGATAAACAAAAGTGACACATTTCTACGTTCAAAAAAAAAACCCGGCTCCCAAGGAGCACCGCTTCTGCACAACAAACAGGTTAGTACAGAGTCAATAATACAGATATTTACATTATTACAAGTTGCAAATTGCCGTCAAAACAAAAACTTCTTTGAAAAGTAGCAAGTTGTCCTCGATGTCCGTCAGTCGATTTGGGTTTTTTAATATTGCTGTATAGATAGCCTTTATTCACTGCTTCACACGTTGGTAAGGGATGATGTGGTCGAAGCAAATTTTACCGTCCTGTACCCGCGTCAAGTTATCAATGGGAGCCTTTCTTTGATTTTTTTATCATGAAACCTAAATTATTATATTTACTTTCTGGAATAACCTTATTTGACTATTAGTTCTTTTATTCAAAACAGCCTCAAATTAGAGATTTTTTCTCTGTGTTTTTTTCCTTAGTAGGTACCTACTTACCACTGAGCAAGTAACTAAAATAATACTTGCTCAGTGGTAAGTAGGTACTTACCACTAAAATAGGTATTATTTCGCATAAAAACAAAACTCTTATACCACACCCACTCAAAAAGAGTCTCGTTGCTCATTCAAAAATGTGTTATATAGATTGTCATTTCTCCCTTATAAATGTTCCGCGGGAAAAGTTATATGGAATTTCATTCCTTCCCTCCGGGAATGTTGTATGAAAATCCATACCTGCCCTGGTAGCATTCTTTTCTTTTTTTAGCTGCAAAAATGAAAAAAATACAAATGTCTAATCTCAAAACGGTTTTATATCAAATAATTAGAAAAAAGAGGTGGCATTTTTCGTACTGATTTTCAATGAAAGGAGGTTGTCATACTTTTTCTGAAATACGAAAAAAAGCCCAGCAATGCACAAAACACCCCAAGCGGGACATCAGTGCAGGACATATCACCCCCAAATAGAATAAGAAAGCCCGGCAATTTATTTGTTTTGTAAAATTTTGTCTTTTACTAAATTGAATTTGTAGTACCCTTTTATTTATTATTCTAAATAATTTTCCAAAATGTTATCTGATAGAGAAAGTGACAATGAGCCAAAAAGTTACTACTACTATTTACTACTCTGACACAGAATATTGCACTTAGTAGAGGCAGGCATTCTCACAGACCAATTGGTGCCAAATGCAGCAACATGCGGATCATACACAAATGTAATGTGTGCAATAAAGTGAAGGTAGCAACAAAATCGGTAGCTAACAAAAAACTCAGCACGCTAACTTTTATCATTAAAACATATATTTCCTCTACCTTTGTGCCTTTTCTAGAACTGGTACACAGAATATTGCACTTATAGTAGAGGCAGGCATTCTCACAGACCAATTGGTGCCAAATGCAGCAACATGCGGATCATACACAAATGAGGTGTGCAATAAAGTGAAGGTAGCAACAAAATCGGTAGCTAACAAAAAACTCAGCATGCTACCTTTTTTCATTAAAACATATATTTCCTCTACCTTTGTGCCTTTTCTAGAACTGGTATCACTAAGCACACAATCATGAACATCACGTGTTTGTAGCACAATTGTAGCTTTGCATACTTGCGTGATACGCACACAAGTGTTTCAAACCTGGTCTGTTGTTTTTGTTGCAATCGTAGCGGTACACGCCATCTTGACATATTTATGATAAGAATGACGAATCGAAGGTTATCTCATACACATCTAACGAATCAATATATAATCCTGTATCAAAAATATTTAAATTTAAGGATGTGCATATCTTATTATACACTAGGTACCTTTATCTTGTAATCAAATCATATTTAGAAATATAAAAGCGAATCATTACGAGAGTCAATTGTTTAAAAAGCACTTCTTTCAATCAGATGGTCTATTACTAGGTTGATGACTGCCCACCATAGGGGGTATAGTGGGCAGTCATCAACCTGTAAAGTTGACGACATATTATACTATGGCTAAATATATTGTTTTTAATTTACTCTCGATAGTTTGTGAACTAAGTATAATTGAGAACTATTTCACATATGTAATTATGTTGATATTCTTACTTATGAATGTAATATTTCTATTTGACTTTTTAAGTTAATTATTTTATATCTTTTATAAATATTTTATTTTATGATAACATTTAAATTTGGTGATTAGTGTGATTGCATGGTAAGTCTTGTTATTATTTCATATATAAATGTTTATTTAAATGTAATAATATATAAATAAACAATGCTGGGATAAAATGTCACTCCCCCATTGCTACTTGTGGGTGTTGTAAGAGGTGACTAAAGGTAAAATACTGGAAGGTGGTCAGCAGTGCCTTCTGAGGAACTGATATCTGTTACTGCGATCCTCAAGACGCTAGCCAAGAGTAGGGATTATGGCAAACCCCCCTTAATAATAATAACAATTCTTTATTACAAGATACAAGATGTCTTTATTAACATAAGCATTACCTGAATTATACAGAAAGAGTTAACATTATTTAAAGTAGATTACAGAGTATAAAACAGATTTACAATGAACCCCAAACTAAGCACGAGGCCTGTATCTTGGAGCTCGAGGGCGACTTTATCTAAACAGCAAGTTAAATAACAAAATTGCCTTATATGGTTAAACTAGCAAGTTCCTTATAACTAATATATAATAAATATATAAAGGTAATATATTACAAGAAGACTTTCAAAGAAGACTAATATAGTTCGACATTATACAAAAAAGTATGTGTGTTAGTTATGTGTGAGTAAGTGTGAGCTTGCTTGAATGGATATGAATAATATGTGTGATTTGTGTATAGGTGCAGTGATATGTATATGTGTTGTGGTGTTTATGATTATATGTGCAAGTTAAATTAATTCCTCGGTATCGTCATAGGCAAGTTCCAGTAAAAAATGTTTTTAGGTCTTTTTATAGGCAAACATAGAAAGAGACTTTAGCTTACACTTTTCATTCACTTTATTATAGGTATGTGGGTGGACTACGTTTAGCCAGAAGGCTGTCGGCTCGGGTGAGCGGAATTCTAAGCGTACGCTTTTTCATTATTTCATTGTAATCACTGCGAAATTTTAAGTTTTTGTGAGTTTTTAATGTGGCATTATACACAAACAACTGACGACCACGCAAAACTCTAAATTGACTGTACAAAGTATCAGTAGGATAGCGGAAAGGTTTACGTAGCAAAACTTTAATTAAAGCCCTCTGTGCTCTTTCTATGCTCAAGAAAAATGTTTTTCCTGCAATGCCCCATACAGGTATGCAATACTGTAAGACAGGTTGACACAAGACAATATAAATTTGTCGAAGTAATGGTAATGGTGTACAGTCACGAAGATTTTTCATGATGTAAATAAGTTTTCGGGTCCGAGCTGATAGTTCCGTTATTTGTTGTTTATAAGATAAGTGCTCATCTATCGTAACACCGAGGTACTTACTTTATACTGGTAGCCCGTTCTATAGAACAACAAGAACAGTCTATTTCACTAGACATCGAATAATTAGTGCAGTAATGTATTTTAAGTTGTTTTCCTGTTGGAGGACTGGACACATAGGTTTTAGAGAAGGCTACATATTTTGTTTTACTGGTGTTTAGAGTAAGGAGGTTCTTTTCCAAAACATTAGCAATTACTGAAAGACCATCTTCCGCAATATTGTATACTCCGTCCCACGTTTTGCCATGAAATATGATTGCAGTATCATCAGCATACGTAATGATGTCTGCGTTATTTAAGTTACTGTTTACTAGATCATTTACATTCAAGACAAAAAGCGTAGGGCGGAGTATACTACCCTGCGGAACGCCGTAATTTATCGGAAGTTGTCGGCTTGCTTCATTATTTATTTTAACATACTGCTTACGATTTTTTTAATAACTTGTGAACCAATCAAGAGTCACTCCCCTAATCCCCAGCGATTCTAGTTTCTTTAGCAGCAGATCAACCGAGACAGTGTCAAACGCCCTTGCCAGATCGAGAAATACACCCATGAAGAACTCGCCATTATCTGTATATGATGAGACCAAATCAGAAAGAAGCGTCACAGCATCTTCGGTTGATCTGCCCCTGCGGAAGCCAAATTGTCGATCCGAGATTACTTTATGTTTTTCTAAGTATTTTATAAGACGAGTATTAACTATCTTTTCTAGTACCTTAGAAAAAACACTTAACAATGCAATCGGTCGATAGTTGCTGGGGATATTTTTAGGACCATTTTTGTATATTGGGGATATGGAAGCCACTTTCCAGCAATCCGGAAAACTACCAGTCTTAGAGACTTAGTAATAGTAATAGATATAATTAAGTTTAAGTTTTAGTAATAGATATAGTTCAACGGTAAAAGGAGAGCATTTATTGATTTTTTAATGATGCCCACAGAAAAATTATCTGGACCGGGAGCGCTATCCGTTTTAAGTTTAGAAATAATTGTAGCGATTTCATACGGATCTGTGGGGTACAAAAACAAGGAGTGTGAGATAGATGATAAAAGCCTGTAAGATTTTGCTAGAGATTCTTCAGTTTTGCTCAACCTTGATAGAATATTGTCTGATAAATATTTTACGAAGGATACAAAGTGCTGGTTGCAGTTGTTAAGTGAAGTAGTAGAATTGTTACCAGTTGTTAACTACTCAGATGAATTATTTCTGCGGCTGGGAGCATAACATGTTTTTTATGGCCTTCCAGAGCTTCTTAGTCTTTATTTGCTTCTAGTTGTTCTTTGTAATAGTTTGCTTTGATATTGCGTAGTAGCTTATTACAAAAGTTGCGATACCTGGTGTAAATTTTCCGGCGTTGGGTGTCGTTTGGATACAGTTTGCAGTCAAGATGCAGTTTATCGCGGTGACGCATGCACCTTACTAACCCGGGTGTTATCCAGGGTTTCATGGTCACCATTTTTCTTCCAACTTTTACTTTTTCTGTATTTTTATTAACAATGCTCGTGATAATATCATTAAAGATGGTAACTGCAGCATTAACACAACTATTCGTAAGAACTATAGACCAATCAGTTTCACTTAATTCTAAAACGACAGCTTCAGAGTTTGTTCTATATCTGAAACTCGATTTATTTACACAATTCAAAGACTTACGAGAGATACCTGCCATAACAATGCTATGATCTGTAATTGATGAGTTACAAACAAGACCAACACACTTTGTGTTACATTTGACAAAAATGTGGTCAAGACAAGTTTTGATCCTGGTGGGGTTAGTAATTGCTGGAAGTAGACCATGAGTGGCCATGACACAATAGTATTCTGAGACGTTTTTGTCCAATGTATCACATAAATCCATATTTATGTCCCCAGCGACCACAGAGAACCTCTTATTTTGAATATACTGTAACGTTGATTCAAGTGAGTTTATAAAAGTTTCTGAGACAGGATTGGCTGGTGACCGATAAACTCCCAGTATTGCAGCATTATCTTCCACGAATATCAAAAGGGAATCAGCTTCTACGATTTCCGGTTCAATGAATGAAGTTTTGTAAGAATTTTTAATGTAAATAACTACGCCACCGTTTTTGTTTAGTTGCCTAGAGGTACGATAAAAATTGTATCCTGGAATAGAGGCTAAGACAGTTCTTTCATTTAGCCAGCATTCGGTCAAGATGATAGCGTCAAATTCTAGTTTGAAACGAGTTAGGGCGATGAGCAACTTATCGAAGTTACACTGATAACTCCTAATATTTAGGGACATGACCTTAAAGTTAAAATCGGTATTGATATTAAAAAATTGTTGACAAGTTTCCACGGAGTCAAAATTATGACTATCAATTGAAGTTGTTGCATCCATGGTCTAAGAAAACAAGGTCTTCTACTCCCGAAGAATCACAGGCTTGCGTCACTACCAAATTGGCTCTTTATTAAAACATGATTGCAGCAGCATACAAGTTCATGGTTCTTTTTCATGCGAATGTTTTGTTATAAAATATCAATACAATATTTCAAACGTCTAATAGAAAGTCACACATGAATCAATGTTCATCTCAGTAAATGGTATGAAAAAAGTTGTCTCCCTATGGTTCCACCATTTTGACAAATATCGCCTTCTCTGTCTCACGTATATGATTTGCATCTGTTTCGCTCTCGCTCATGCACATATGGCGCAGTGATTCGCAAACTTTGTGGTCGGCCCATTACTGGAACCTACGAGTATAATAAAAAAACATGTAATTTTTTTCTATTGTGACGGAACAAGCTAACAAGCTCGAGGCCCACCTGATGTTGAGCAGACTAACCTCTGCCTTTAACATATGCATTTCGTCACAAGTTACGAATTGCACTGCGCCTGTCCCCAGGAGACATAGATGTTAAGTTTCTGTACCTGTAATTTCACTGGCTCTCAAGGACTGCTGCCGGAACACACCGTTAGGTGCTTGGCGACAGATTTTCTACTTGAGGGGATCGCTAGCCAGGCGGGCATTCGCAAAATGCCCTTCCACCATGCAAAAAGTAACTGTAAGAGTAAAAGTAGAAAAAGCAGTGATTTGAAGTTTTTCATTTCCTGCAAAATTGTTTCATTCTTACTGCGACTACTAAATATGGTATGTAATGTAAAATTTCTTTGGTTATATAACGTATCTATCTAATTGGTTTTTACTTCCGATATTTTTGAGCTTTCTTTGAAACTAAATTGTACACCAAAATACAGATAACTGGCTTTTTCTTCGGCATAGAAAATAATTACTTAATTTCAATCTACGAAAAATTTGGGCCTATTAGCATCGACGGTACCCATTATAAGAAAACTACGAACATACACTGTACGAACTTGATAACCATAATTTATTCAAGAATCAAAATAAATTAACAAAACGTAGTTTTTATTTATATGAATTAAGAATTAACTATGTCCTACGATTTTTTTACGGAGATCGTGCTAAGGGATATCAACTTTCGTAAACTTATAAGATGTTTAGTATTTTTCGGTCCCAATTAGATATTTTCCTGTATAGGTACCTACTAGATTTTTTCAATAAGGTGTTTTCGACAATGAGTGTTAATTTTATTGTTTGAAATATATACTCAAATCTAAGTTATAACCGATTGGTCAGAATAATTTCGACTGATTGAAATTATTATGAATGGTTTTATGTAAGTTTTTTATTGATGTTGGGTTTTTTCTAATCACATTGCATACATGATATTTTACAAATTTGATATATATAAATGAAAATATATTTTTTGATAACATTAAGTTATTATCGGGAACATTTTCGCGTTAGTACGCTAGAAGTTTCAAACCTCATGTGTTGATGCTGCGTCTAGAATTGAAACGCGTCGAAAATTCTAACGGTTAGGCCACATGACGTTGCGGCGGCTTGCAAGAACATTGGCGGAATTTTAACTAGGTAGACATATAATTTTCAATGTTTGTTTATAAATGTTCATTGAATGTGTTATATTTTATAAATAATTATGTAAAATTACTTAGATTCGTAAAATCTGAGGGGAGAATTGAATTTTTTTAAGTATGAAAATATTTCAACCCATAAAAACAAATATTTTAAAGAAAACTTTAAAGTAACATTTAAGTAAAACACATAAAAAATATATCTATATAGTGACAATTCCGCCTAATTTTCCTGTTAAGCCGACGTGACGTCACAAACGCCACGCAACCAAACCGGTAGAATATTTGACGCGTTTTGGTTTGGCTACTTAGGTGCAAAATTCAATATTCGGTTCGGTTCAATGTTCGGTCAAGATGATAGCGTCAAATTCTAGTTTGAAACGAGTTAGGGCGATGAGCAACTTATCGAAGTTACACTGATAACTCCTAATATTTAGGGACATGACCTTAAAGTTAAAATCGGTATTGATATTAAAAAATTGTTGACAAGTTTCCACGGAGTCAAAATTATGACTATCAATTGAAGTTGTTGCATCCATGGTCTAAGAAAACAAGGTCTTCTACTCCCGAAGAATCACAGGCTTGCGTCACTACCAAATTGGCTCTTTATTAAAACATGATTGCAGCAGCATACAAGTTCATGGTTCTTTTTCATGCGAATGTTTTGTTATAAAATATCAATACAATATTTCAAACGTCTAATAGAAAGTCACACATGAATCAATGTTCATCTCAGTAAATGGTATGAAAAAAGTTGTCTCCCTATGGTTCCACCATTTTGACAAATATCGCCTTCTCTGTCTCACGTATATGATTTGCATCTGTTTCGCTCTCGCTCATGCACATATGGCGCAGTGATTCGCAAACTTTGTGGTCGGCCCATTACTGGAACCTACGAGTATAATAAAAAAACATGTAATTTTTTTCTATTGTGACGGAACAAACTAACAAGCTCGAGGCCCACCTGATGTTGAGCAGACTAACCTCTGCCTTTAACATATGCATTTCGTCACAAGTTACGAATTGCACTGCGCCTGTCCCCAGGAGACATAGATGTTAAGTTTCTGTACCTGTAATTTCACTGGCTCTCAAGGACTGCTGCCGGAACACACCGTTAGGTGCTTGGCGACAGATTTTCTACTTGAGGGGATCGCTAGCCAGGCGGGCATTCGCAAAATGCCCTTCCACCATGCAAAAAGTAACTGTAAGAGTAAAAGTAGAAAAAGCAGTGATTTGAAGTTTTTCATTTCCTGCAAAATTGTTTCATTCTTACTGCGACTACTAAATATGGTATGTAATGTAAAATTTCTTTGGTTATATAACGTATCTATCTAATTGGTTTTTACTTCCGATATTTTTGAGCTTTCTTTGAAACTAAATTGTACACCAAAATACAGGTAACTGGCTTTTTCTTCGGCATAGAAAATAATTACTTGATTTCAATCTACGAAAAATTTGGGCCTATTAGCATCGACGGTACCCATTATAAGAAAACTACGAACATACACTGTACGAACTTGATAACCATAATTTATTCAAGAATCAAAATAAATTAACAAAACGTAGTTTTTATTTATATGAATTAAGAATTAACTATGTCCTACGATTTTTTTACGGTGATCGTGCTAAGGGATATCAACTTTCGTAAACTTATAAGATGTTTAGTATTTTTCGGTCCCAATTAGATATTTTCCTGTATAGGTACCTATACTAGATTTTTTCAATAAGGTGTTTTCGACAATGAGTGTTAATTTTATTGTTTGAAATATATACTCAAATCTAAGTTATAACCGATTGGTCAGAATAATTTCGACTGATTGAAATTATTATGAATGGTTTTATGTAAGTTTTTTATTGATGTTGGGTTTTTTCTAATCACATTGCATACATGATATTTTACAAATTTGATATATATAAATGAAAATATATTTTTTGATAACATTAAGTTATTATCGGGAACATTTTCGCGTTAGTACGCTAGAAGTTTCAAACCTCATGTGTTGATGCTGCGTCTAGAATTGAAACGCGTCGAAAATTCTAACGGTTAGGCCACATGACGTTGCGGCGGCTTGCAAGAACATTGGCGGAATTTTAACTAGGTAGACATATAATTTTCAATGTTTGTTTATAAATGTTCATTGAATGTGTTATATTTTATAAATAATTATGTAAAATTACTTAGATTCGTAAAATCTGAGGGGAGAATTGAATTTTTTTAAGTATGAAAATATTTCAACCCATAAAAACAAATATTTTAAAGAAAACTTTAAAGTAACATTTAAGTAAAACACATAAAAAATATATCTATATAGTGACAATTCCGCCTAATTTTCCTGTTAAGCCGACGTGACGTCACAAACGCCACGCAACCAAACCGGTAGAATATTTGACGCGTTTTGGTTTGGCTACTTAGGTGCAAAATTCAATAGACCGTTGAAACATAGTCTATCTGGCAAGGTCATGTTTTGTTTGGTTCAAAAAATAGATTCGTTTTAAAACCTTAGTTATTCAATTATTTGGTAAACATTACGACCTCTAATCGTAACGACAACGTTATATCGACTACTACTCCGCCCGCGCGTATGTCGGTTATCGCGCAAAAACATTAACCTCTTTTTGCGCAGCTGGATAAAAACTATCCTATGTTTTTTCCCGGGTCTCAAACTATTTCCATACCAAATTTCATTCAAATCTGTCCAGTAGTTTTGGCGTGAAAGCGTAACAGACAGACAGACAGAGTTACTTTCGCATTTATAATATTAGTACTGATGAACATAACCGTATCGGCATATATGATATCTTTGGCATCGGCGTATAATAAATGAAATATCTTTTTTTTTTTTTTTTATGTCTGATAGGTTAGCCTTTGACCACTATCTCACCTGATGGTAAGTGATGATGTGGTCGAGGATGTTGTTCCGACTAGCCTAGAGTCACTGGCTCTCAAGGACAGCTGCCGGAACACACCGTTAGGTGCTTGGCGACAGATTGAAATCTTACAAAAATTAGAGAAAAAATTAGTCATGTGCGGAATTTGTCCTCTCGTCAATATGTAATTTTGTAATGTAGAGAGTATGCGTTACCTATTGCAAAAATGAAAACATTAAAACAATTTTACATATTATTTTTATAAATAACTATGAACGCCCAACATACTGGTCCGTCCCAAATGTCACAATCGACATGTCATGACCGGAGCCGCGAAGAATTTTCGAGAAGGATTTTGGTAGGTAACAATACGCGCCGTGCACCTTGTTTTAGTTTTCGTTGTTGTTAAGTCCTATTGAGAGTATTTTTTTCATTGGTAAAATTACTGGTATACTTGCGAAATCATGATTTTAAACATACATTTCTTAACTGAACCATTAAAGATGATAGATTATCGTGATGTACATAAATCACGACTATGAACATATATTCATGATAAGATATGAGCATGTAAAGTATTAAGTGTAAAATGATGAATACTTCATTGGTTGGTTTCGTAAATTATATCAGTTGACCCCTGGTTTTGGTCTATCGCATCTATTTAACAAGTAATAGTAGGGAACTAGGTTTTTATAAGTCCCCCTAACCTTTATATATTAAGAATGAGTACAGATTTATAGCCTATTATTTTAGGAAAGTAATTCTGTCATGGCTATTCCAATATCTAGATTGAAGTTGATTATCGGCTTAAAATGGGAAATTAAAGATAGAAACATTATCTTTGAAATCCTAATATTTTAAGTACTAAGATCGGCATTCTTTGACCATGTCATCACTTGGCAACACTAACTGATGCAGGAGCTAAAGCTTAAGATCACTTTAAAATGTTGTAACAAAATGGAATTATACACTACATTCATATCCCATTTTCAATATTTATTTGCAGAACGATGCATAAAGAAACCAATTATTGTAATCCTGAATTAAGTGATGGCATATTCATAGAAAATAATGTATATGACAAAGGCAAAAAGAATAAAGAACTGAAGCTTGAAGAAATGGCATCTGAATTAGAAGCTGTAATTCTATCTTTTGATGAAAAATGTCCCTGCTCCTTACACCGGTATCAACCAACAAAAGTTTCATTTGGATTGTATGAAGGCCATATCTTTAACCATGTTGATTTAGTACCTGAAAATTTACAAAACAAATTAACGAATACAACGGAAGAAAATAATGATAAAGAACTAAATATTGAAGAAGACCATGCTCTAAACAGTGCATTAGTTTTAGGAACTGAAATTGTACATAAAACAAGAAGCGTCACAGATGAAAAGAATCCAAATCCAGAAAATGCAAGTTTACATCTATGTAACGAATGTGATAAAAAATTCTTGAAAAAATCTGATCTTCGCGATCATATCAAATTTGGACATGCGCAAACTACTATAAAATGCAAATTTTGTAAAATATCATTCACAGCAAGACACAGTTTGGCACGTCACCAAAAGTACAGTTGCAAAATAAGCAAGTCTACGAATTCGAAGATTCGACACGAATGTTACGAATGCGATAAAACTTTTGAAGATAAGCAATATCTTCTACGTCACATAAAAACAGCGCATACAGTTGCAATAGTATGCAAATATTGTAAAAGGACATTTTCAAAGAGATCAAATTTATATCGACACCAAACGTACGCCTGCAAATTGAAACAATCTGAAACAGGAAACAATACAATTCCGCTGGATAAAATATACTATATATGTGACTATTGCAAAAAAGAGTTCACACATAAAAAGAGTTTCATATATCACGTAGAAAAACATATGGGAATTAAGAATCACAAAAAATTTGCATGTAAGATTTGCAATAAGGCATATCTGCTGAAAATTAGTTTGACGTCACATATCCAATCACACCATTTGAATGCAAAGTTATATTGTTGTAATTATTGTGACGAAAAATTCTCCTGGAGAGGAGGCCTATATTCTCATGAAAAAAAATACCACAGTGAAAATATCAAGTAAGAATATTTACAATTCCATCATTAACTTATTATCAAATTGCCAACATATAGTAAATCCACTCAAATTGGTTTATTGTTAGAAAGACATAACCGATTTTGAACGGAACACATTCATTTGTGCTACCGTGGTGAAGCTGTCATAGTTGATTTTATCCTAAGGGGTCGGAAATTGTAATTTTTAAGCACATTCGCTTAGGAAATGTTCATGCAAATATTCATCATCACCATCATCAGCCGGAAAACATACACCGTTGAACAAAAGCCTCAGAAACGCCACTAACAGCTATATATATCTAGCATATATATATCTAGCCGCTTGTAATTATTGGCTACATGCAACTTTTACGATGTCGTCAGTCCATCTAGTGACATTATAACATGCAAATATAGCAATGTTATAATTTTCTTATTTGACAAATCACTTCTGTTCTGGTGGCATTTTGTGATTGTTCATCTGGCTAGCAACCAACCTTTAGTAAAATGTCCGTAGTTAATTACCTAACATGTGTTCTAGCATTTACAAGTACTCTGTAAGTTAAGCTTATTTATTATCCTCTACGTCAGGTGAGATGGTGGACAAAGACAACTTTCGTCTGATTGTATGCTACGATAGCTGCCTTTTTTAGTAGCCTAGAAAAACTAGGCTTGGCTTGTTCTACATCATTGACCTCATCAACAATTGATATAACGTGGGCGACATCTGAAATGACATGAAATTAATGTGTTCACAAAATCAGTTCATTATGATTAAACGAGTGACGAAATCTGTTTTGAACTTCAAGCAATGAACTCCATCGGTGGTGCAATGCTTTTGAGACATGAATTATATCATCCAAATAATTAATATTTTTTATTTACAGAAAAGATATTGAAGCCAATGATAAAAAAAATCGTAAGATCGATGACATCTTCTTCAATGAAAATAATAATGTCTATGAATTGCTCAATGGAAATATCAAAGTTAAAAAGGATGTGGAAATTGAAATAATAGAATCTGATGGAACGGAAACGATATTTCAATTGAACCAAGAAACTGCTAAAGCCACTGTTGAATTGAATGACGAACAAGTGAATAAAGACAAATTGGCTGTTGCAACCGAAGGCGTACAAGGAAATTTGGCAAAACCTGAGAAAGAGAATAATGGAAAAATGTTAATTAATCAAAACGAAGTGAAAATGTTAAAATGCAAAGAATGTGAAGCAATTTTTGTGAAAAAACTAGACCTTCTCGATCATGTAAAATTATCACATGCATGTAATATAAAGTCCAAGTTTTGCGATGTAACTTTCACTCATAAAAGAAATTTAATACAGCACCAAAAAAGCAGTTGCAAAATGGACGTTAATTTAACAAATGTTAAGATTCCGAGTCGCACAAAATATGTATGCAATGAATGCGACAAGATTTATTTTGTTCGGCAATGTCTTGTTCGTCATCTGAAAATGATGCATAGTACTTTTACGGGCGCAGTCACTTGCAAATATTGCAGCAAGAAATTTTCAAAGATGCCATATTTAAATCGCCACCAGAATTACTTCTGCAACATGAATAAATATAAAAAGCAAAACAATGCAATAATGAAATATGGAATGTATTCCAATCCATTCATATGTGATTATTGCAAAAAGGAGTTCACGCACAAAACGAGTCTTATTGATCATATCAAAAAGCATATTGGAATCTTCAAAAAGTTTTCATGTCAATATTGTGCTAAAGAATATACGAAGAAACATAATTTGACTTGTCATGTACAATCAGAACATTTGAAAGTAAAGGGATACACTTGCAAATATTGTGATAAAAAGTTCACATGGCATTGGCTCCTAAAGCGTCACGAAAAAAAAAATCACAGTGATGCATGACATTATTATTAAGAAAAGTGTTTAGTTTTGATTTTATAAAAGACAGCTTTATCGCTGCCATGGAGTTGTATTGATTAAAAATGTCTTGTCCATTTTGTAATATTTTTTTTTAAATAATCTGACGAAAGAGCTCCTTGTTCTAACACGGTCATAAAATGTCTTAGCTATATATGAGAATGTAATAGAGGCCTTAGGCCCTATTTATTTTTCATGCACAATATCTCTCTCATCTTTATATATAAAAATTACGTGTCAGGTTGTTTGTCCGCGATGGACTCATAAACTCCTTAACCCATTTTAAATTTGATTGGCACACCGTGTGCGATTTGATCCAAATTGAAAGATAGGATAACTTACATCTCAATTTATAGTTGCAATTACCGTATGAAGCCGGGGCGGGCCGCTAGTATTCATATATATCATACAACATACGACATAATATTTCTAAATATGATTACAAGCAATATCGCGTGCCAAGCGTAAATCACATTTACAAATTATGTATGTGGCCGAGGAGGTTTAGGCATCCTCCGATATCGCGTCGGATGCCTAAACCTCCTCGGCCACCTGGACTCTGCATTTCTAGCCGAAATTTCGTACTCCAATTGTATTACTTTAACCGTCACAGGGGACTGTGGGTTTAGGCATCCGACGCGATATCGGAAGAACGCGGGTTCGATTCCCGCCTTGGGCATACAATTTTGTACTCCAATAATTTGTAAATGTGATATAACATAAATCTGATTGCTATTTGACGTATAAAACATAATTATTGTCTTGTACATACTGCATACGTGTAGGTATGTGTATCTTTAGGATGCGTATCCATAGATATATGCGAGGAGGATGAGCGGTGAAATCCGACTGCAAATTATATATTTTCGTTAAATGTTTTATCGTTGCAGTGAAATCGAAAGTGTAAGTAATATAATTATTATATATAACTTACAGTTCAAAACCACCAGTTTTTTTAAGCTATTGCATTAGCTTCTATCACGGGCCTTGAGGCCTTGAGCGTGGAGACTGAATCCAGAAATTCCGTAACGAAAATAACCTAACACCCTCCACTCCGACCGGCACAGCGGTGATACTATATTTGATCAGCCCCTCGACAGTGCGTAAAAGGAACTAAATGTTGTCAGGAAAAAGGTTTTGACAACTAACGTGTCGAGATTTATAATTGCTTATGTTGATAAAAATGCTATGTAATAGCTTTACCGCGGCAGTCTCCGAGTGCCACACGTCTTTTTTTATGTACCTACCTTGCGCTGTCAAGACCAATCTAACGATGTCTCATAGGTACCTGCCTACATTAAAATCGGTGAAGCCGTTTAGAAGATTTGGTGGAATAAAGAAGCTCACAAGTATACATATACATACATGAACCCAGAAAACAACACTTGTTTTTGGGCAGAAGTATAATAATATCTCGATAGAATAATCGTCGATAATATCTCCATTTGGAAACATTTTGTATATACGAATGATTGTTAAGTATAATAATACGAGGGGTGATCCAAAAGTAATGATAATCAAAATAATACACGGTGGTTAATGTTACAAAAATAATTTATTTTTCTACATAGTCTCCTAATAAGGCAATACATTTAGTTAAACGTTTTTCTAAACCTATCATAAAATCTTTATCTTGACTCTCCCAAAATGCCTCAACAGCTGCCATCACTTCGCTATCATCTTCAAATTTCTGGCCTCGGAGATGTTCTTTGAGCCGAGGAAAGAGTTAGAAGTCACTGGGAGCTAGATCTGGCGAATAGGGAGGGTGTTCGAGCAGTTCAAACCCTGTTTCTTGAATGGCAGCCATCGCAACTGCGGCTTTGTGAGCCGGTGCGTTGTCTTGGTGAAACAGCACCCCAGCTCGCAGTTTGCCGCGCCTTTTTTCTTTAATGGCCTCCCGTAATCTTCTTATTTGGTCTGCGTAGTAAGAGCCCGTAATAGTAGCTCCCTTATCCAAGTATTCGACCATAATAATTCCTTCAGCGTCCCAAAAAACGGACGCCATAACCTTTCCCGCCGAACTTGAGACTGAATTTTTTCGGCGTCGGTGAGGAGGCTCGTTTCCAAGACATCGACTGCTTTTTGGTTTCCGGGTCGAAATGGTGGACCCAGGTCTCATCCATGGTCACGAAACGTGACAAAAAATTTTCTTTATCGGCTTGGAACTTCTCTAGATTAACCTTTGAAATGTCAACTCGTTTTTTCTTTTGCTCGTCTGTTAACATTCTCGGTACCCAACGCACAGAGACCTTCTTCATGTGCAATTCGTTGGTTAAAATTCTTTGAACGCTACCATAAGAGATCCCTGTCATCTCAGCTACGTGCCTGACGGTCACTCTTCGATCTGCCATCACGATATCCTCTATCTTTTTGGCATTGTCTTCAGTGGTGGACGTGGATGGGCGTCCTTCACGATGTTCATCTTCCGTGGATGTTCTACCCAGCTTAAACTCCTTGGCCCAGCGTGCAACCGTGGAATATGGAGGGGCAGAGTGCCCCAATGTTTCCACCAAGTCGTTGTGTATGTCTTTGGTAGACATTTTTTTCAGAGAGAGATATTTAATGACAGCTCTGATAACATCAAAATGGAGAAAACGTCGTTTTTCTCCATTTTGATGTTATCACTCCGGTTGTCAGTATTCAAATGAATGTATCTCCCTGGAATCATGGTGTATTTATACGATTTTATCTCGCGCACCTTGTGGATGTATGAGCAAGCAAAAAACATTTTTTTTAGATTTTAATACGGTCTAGAAATACCTGATTATCATTACTTTTGGATCACCCCTCGTATCTAGTTAGGCAAGCATTTGTAGTGGCTAACAAAATAGAATTTATATTGATAGGCTCGGTTTCTCTGTGTAATTATTAGGTAGCAATGCATAATTTATCCTAATGTATCATTCATTCCATACGTTGGAGGGTTCCGAACTAGCCACACAAATTGACGGCTTATTCCTAACAGCCACCAATAACTAGTAACCGCTGGAAAATATTTTTAATATCTATCCGAATTACACCGTTACTTTTATCGAAAATACAACCACTGGGCCACGTTCCAAGTATCAGTGTAGTTCTTCAAACCTACTCGAAGGCTGTGTCGAAGGTAAGGAACGACACGGTTGTTTTCTAACCTCAAATATCGACATCGATATTAAAATAATTATCTTGGGTATATTATTTGTTGTGTTTTCATCTAGATGGGGAATTAACAAAAAGTATACGTTTTATGGTATTTGTGAAGCATAATACCACCGTTACCTGCAAAATTCTAAATTCTATACTTAACTATTAGACTACTGGAACTACTACTAACTTAACTATTTGACTAATAGAACTTCTACTTACTTAACTACTAGACCGATTTGAAGAATTATTTAACCATTAGAATCCTACATTATCCCTGATAAGCATAGGCGACAGATACTTTCAATTTTTTTTTAAATCTTGTTACCCTTGCGGAGCCTGTTTGTGCCGCTAGTAATCTTATATTTACGACGTAAGTCACTTTACACCATACATCACTGGGTATTCACGTACGACAAATGCTCAAGTGCGAGTAGGACCTGGGTTCGAATACATACATTCCGATAGGTGACGGTACATTCCGATAGGTGCAATTTTTAAGGTTTAAAACTTTTAGTTATTGTTCTAGATTTAGCCTGTTTAACATCTTTCACCATACCAACCTTATCAACAGTTGATTGAAGTAGTGTGGGCGACAACGGAAATAATAGCTGAGCTGATTGTGAATATAATGTGGCGAAATGCGTTTATGACATGAAGCATAATATCATCTATCTAATTCACAATTTTTACTTACAGAAAATATTTAGAAACCAGTTAGAAAAATTCTCATACAATGGATGACATCTTCTATAATGACAATAATAATATATATGAACTGCTCAGTGGAAATATCAAAGTTAAAACGGAAGTGACGATTGAAATAATAGAATCTGATGAAACGGACAATTTATTTGAATTTAATCAACAATCTGCAGAAAACACATTTGAATTGTATGAAGACCATGTGATTAAAGATGAATTGGTTATAGGACCTGAAGGCGTACAAGAAAAATCCGCAAAAACCAAGAAAAAAAAGTTTAGTTATCATAACGAAGTGAAATTGTTGCAATGCAAAAAATGTAAGGCAGGTTTTGTAAAAAAAGCCGATCTTCTTAATCATGTCAAATTATCACATGAGCATATAAAGTGTAAGTTTTGCGATAAAAGGTTTACACTCAAAGGAAGTTTGATACGGCACCAAAAAAGCAGATGCATTAAAAACGTTAATTTAAAAAATCATAAGATTTTGCGTCGAAAAAAATATGTGTGCAATGAATGCGAGAAGATTTATTTTGACCGACAATCCTTTGTCCGTCATTTGAAAATGATACATAGTTCGTTTTCGCCCGCAGTAGCTTGCAAATATTGCAGCAAAAGATTTTCAACGAGATCAAATTTAAATCGGCACCAGATTTACTTCTGCAACTTGAATAAACATAAAAAGCAAAATAATGAAACAATGAAATATGGAATGTATGTTAAATCATTCATATGTGACTATTGCAAAAAGGATTTCACTCACAAAAAGAGTCTTATCGATCATGTAAAAAAACATATTGGAACCTTTAAAAAGTTTTCATGTCAATATTGTGCTAAAGAATATACAAAGAAACATAATTTGACGTGTCATGTACAATCACAACATATAAAAGTAAAGGGATATTCTTGCAAATATTGTCATAAAAAGTTCACATGGAATTGGTCTCTGAAGTGTCACGAAAAACAATATCACAGTGATGAATAATATTATAGTTAAGAAAATGGGGAAATATGGGGAAGTGTTATGATTAAAAAAATATTCTATTATATACTACGCGTTTTTTTATATGATGAAATAGCTCTTGATATAACACGTCATAAATATCTGTGGCTGACTGGGTTCGCCTCTCCCGCTTAGTTACTATATATGAGAATGTAATAGGGGTCTTAGGCCCTATTTAATTATCATACACTGTATGATCATATCGATGGACAACATTTGACATCATATCTGGTTAGCTGTAAAGCTGAGTCATGTCTGGTCATATTTACATACATTATTTATATCATTCGAATATATAAAAAGGTTCCTGAGATAGTATCGACGTATTATTTTATAGATTTTTCTGTTCTATATAATTTTGACAACATTTAATCACTATAGTTAATAAGGGCCATGCAAGGGAAGAAAATAATATGTTATCTGTGCCATAGCTATTTTATCCTAACATTTGTTACTAGGTAGTGTGGTAAAGCATAGATATATATGGCGTAAGGCTGCGTGGGGTTAGAATTGCATCTCCCCATATTATCCCGTGGGTGTCGTAAGAAGCGACTAAGGGAAAAATACTGGAAGGTGGGCCGAAGCGCCTTCTAAATAATTGTCAACTTACACTGCGATCCCCAAGACGCCTGCCATGCGTGGGGATTATGGCAAATACCCCCTTAACAGGGGAGGCTATGTTCAGCAGTGGACGATCCGGCTGTTACAGTAAGGCTGCGTGCACTGAATTTTTGACGCGTTTGGATTCTACACGAAGCATCATCAGGAGGTCTAGGCTCTAATCTCGATTGTGTGCTCGTGGAGTTCTTAAATTCTTCCGGTTTGGCTACGTCGCATTTGTGACGTCACGTCGGCTTAATAGGAAAATTAGGAGGAATTGTCACAAGATAAGTACCTATATTTTTTAAGTGTTTTATTTCTACATAGTATAAAACAAAGTCACTTCACGCTGTCTGTCTGTCCGTATGTATGCTAAGATCTTTGAAACTACCCAACGGGTTTTTATTCGGTTTGACATCCAGGTCCATAGTTGGAATCCCGCTGCGGGCTTGAGCTTCACCGCATGGTGGAAGGGCATTTTGCGAATGCCCGCCTGGCTAGCCACCACCCTCTAGCAGCAAATCTGTCACCAAGCACCTAAAGGTGTGTTCCGGCAGCAGTCCTTGAGAACCAGTAAAATTACAAGCACATGAGTCTTAACAACTATGTCTCAAGGTGACGGGCGCAGTGCAATTCGTGACTTGTGACGAAATGTATTTGTTATAGGCAGAGGTTAGTCCGCTAAACATCAGGTGGGCCTCAAGCTTGTTCCATCACAATAATATAAGCAAATAAAAAAACAAGATAATATAATAGAGAAACACTGATTTTAGAGGTATCTAATGTAATGTCGTCAATAAACTAATTTTATCTGCTTACATTGCAAATGCTGGCAGAACCCCACGAGATAGATCAAAATAATGTACTACAGTATTATACAAAAAAAAGTCCGCATTGGTATACCTACCTATGTCTATCTCTTAGGAATAACCCACAATAACCATTTTTATCCTTTACTTTTTACGAGAAATAATGGCTTATTTTTCGAAACGATTTTAAGTAATACAGCATTAATCATTATATAGTCAGGACCTTAAATACATTGTGCATTTAATATAGATCAATATGGCCCTTTAAAACATATTGAAATGATTATTTTCGAAGATATTACAGATTATTCAGTATAAGCATTACACCCGTGCAAAGCCGGGGCGGGATAGCTAGTTAAAATATTAATTTAATGTTTTTTTTTAAATATTTGTTATGATTATGATCTAAGAATTCTAAGATATATGTATGACTGTGTCAAATACCTCTTTGCCCTCTGTTGTCGTGTATATTGCTATTTCAGTCATTACAAATCCTAAAATATCTAATTCGTCGGTCGAATTCACTGCCTTCTTTTCTTACATTATGTAATTTCCTTTATGAATTCTAGTTGAAAAGTTAGCTTAGGCGTTGTTGCTAGACTAGCCAGGGGTTCATCATCAACTCCTTCTGATTTATATATAAATGGCCTTTTCAGAAGCGACTTTAGAGAATTGCATACTCTTTGCAAACGACACTACAGTCTGTTAATAAATGTAATAAACATGTATCAGTGCAACAAGACTAACATTACTTGATATAATTGGACGGAACATAATAATTTGGGTTTTTTCTAAAGGTTCTTCTCGGAACGCCATATTGCGCCGAAGCTTTGTGAGTCGACAATCGCCTACCACGGACATCATCAACTGCCGCTCTCAAGGTTTAGTAGCTGTAGCCCTTTTTCGTATTGGAGGAGACATACCGAGATAATCAATCTGTAAATTAACATAATAAAGTTCAACATAACTCCTATTAAAGCCTCGGGTCAGAAATAAAGCCTATTTTAAAAGTAGGCTTTATTTAGTGCATATACCCCATAAATGTTATAAGGAGTACATATTTAATTAGCATATTCTAAAAATTACAAGTTGAGGTCATAGTTACCTACCTTTTTGATGATGTATATACATATTTTATATTGTGATCCGTATACATTACTTGCAACAAAATTTCAAAAAATAACATATTAAAATTCTTTAGAAATTACGACAAATTAGTAACACGCTATAAAAACGGCCGTTTTTCATAAACAACCGGCCATAGTAGTTAACAGGGGAGGCTATGTTCAGCAGTGGACGATCCGGCTGTTACAGTAAGGCTGCGTGCACTGAATTTTTGACGCGTTTGGATTCTACACGAAGCATCATCAGGAGGTCTAGGCTCTAATCTCGATTGTGTGCTCGTGTAGTTCTTAAATTCTTCCGGTTTGGCTACGTCGCATTTGTGACGTCACGTCGGCTTAATAGGAAAATTAGGAGGAATTGTCACAAGATAAGTACCTATATTTTTTAAGTGTTTTATTTCTACATAGTATAAAACAAAGTCACTTCACGCTGTCTGTCTGTCCGTATGTATGCTAAGATCTTTGAAACTACCCAACGGGTTTTTATTCGGTTTGACATCCAGGTCCATAGTTGGAATCCCGCTGCGGGCTTGAGCTTCACCGCATGGTGGAAGGGCATTTTGCGAATGCCCGCCTGGCTAGCCACCACCCTCTAGCAGCAAATCTGTCACCAAGCACCTAAAGGTGTGTTCCGGCAGCAGTCCTTGAGAACCAGTAAAATTACAAGCACATGAGTCTTAACAACTATGTCTCAAGGTGACGGGCGCAGTGCAATTCGTGACTTGTGACGAAATGTATTTGTTATAGGCAGAGGTTAGTCCGCTAAACATCAGGTGGGCCTCAAGCTTGTTCCATCACAATAATATAAGCAAATAAAAAAACAAGATATAATATAATAGAGAAACACTGATTTTAGAGGTATCTAATGTAATGTCGTCAATAAACTAATTTTATCTGCTTACATTGCAAATGCTGGCAGAACCCCACGAGATAGATCAAAATAATGTACTACAGTATTATACAAAAAAAAGTCCGCATTGGTATACCTACCTATGTCTATCTCTTAGGAATAACCCACAATAACCATTTTTATCCTTTACTTTTTACGAGAAATAATGGCTTATTTTTCGAAACGATTTTAAGTAATACAGCATTAATCATTATATAGTCAGGACCTTAAATACATTGTGCATTTAATATAGATCAATATGGCCCTTTAAAACATATTGAAATGATTATTTTCGAAGATATTACAGATTATTCAGTATAAGCATTACACCCGTGCAAAGCCGGGGCGGGATAGCTAGTTAAAATATTAATTTAATGTTTTTTTTTAAATATTTGTTATGATTATGATCTAAGAATTCTAAGATATATGTATGACTGTGTCAAATACCTCTTTGCCCTCTGTTGTCGTGTATATTGCTATTTCAGTCATTACAAATCCTAAAATATCTAATTCGTCGGTCGAATTCACTGCCTTCTTTTCTTACATTATGTAATTTCCTTTATGAATTCTAGTTGAAAAGTTAGCTTAGGCGTTGTTGCTAGACTAGCCAGGGGTTCATCATCAACTCCTTCTGATTTATATATAAATGGCCTTTTCAGAAGCGACTTTAGAGAATTGCATACTCTTTGCAAACGACACTACAGTCTGTTAATAAATGTAATAAATATGTATCAGTGCAACAAGACTAACATTACTTGATATAATTGGACGGAACATAATAATTTGGGTTTTTTCTAAAGGTTCTTCTCGGAACGCCATATTGCGCCGAAGCTTTGTGAGTCGACAATCGCCTACCACGGACATCATCAACTGCCGCTCTCAAGGTTTAGTAGCTGTAGCCCTTTTTCGTATTGGAGGAGACATACCGAGATAATCAATCTGTAAATTAACATAATAAAGTTCAACATAACTCCTATTAAAGCCTCGGGTCAGAAATAAAGCCTATTTTAAAAGTAGGCTTTATTTAGTGCATATACCCCATAAATGTTATAAGGAGTACATATTTAATTAGCATATTCTAAAAATTACAAGTTGAGGTCATAGTTACCTACCTTTTTGATGATGTATATACATATTTTATATTGTGATCCGTATACATTACTTGCAACAAAATTTCAAAAAATAACATATTAAAATTCTTTAGAAATAACGACAAATTAGTAACACGCTATAAAAACGGCCGTTTTTCATAAACAACCGGCCATAGTAGTGGCCGGTTGTTTATGATAAACGGCCGTTTTGAGTGCGAGCGAGCCTCTCGCATACTGTTTGCCGAGTCGTGGGGCTTTCGTCTATTCGCGTGTGTGAAGTATTTTGGATTATTTCAGCATAGGCCTTATTTGTACCTTACTTGTCAGGGGCACCTAGGCCCCACAGAAAAAAATAAAATCTATCTTCAGCAGCTAAAGCAAATTCAAATTACATCCGTGTTAAACACTCTACTTTTCATTTAAAATATGAGGAGGGTAAAAAATATAGTAGTTTTCCTAAATATTTACTAAAAATAATAAAAATGAGTAGAAGATACACTAAGAGTAAGAACAATGAAATTTAGGGAAATTTTTAGTTAGTTCTTTTTTAGCCTACACTTTTTACCTTATATTTAGTTACTACCCTGCCAAACATAGGTAATTGTTTTATTACAAAATAGTATGTTACAACGAAAAATCTTAGAATGAGAAATGATAAATATATTTTCGATCTACCGTCAAACAAAACCGCCGTTTTAAAATCGTAATTCTAAAGAAACGCACAAGGTACTTTGCTTCAACATTTATTGTGCGAACTGGGAAAGAACTCTCTGAGTTACTTAACTACTGTCTTCTGGAAAATACAACCCGGGAGCTTTGAAATCCAAAGTAAAAAGCTCCATTTTGTTTACTATAAGAGTGCTTCACCGCAGACCACAGTGTTGCTTAATATGAGATAAACTTTCTTTAGGTATAGAAAAAAAAAAACTTTTTTTTTCTGTTTTTTTATGTGATTTTGACGAAATAAGTACGAGGCCTCTTTGTGCCTGTAACGTATTATTTCATATTTTTTATTACTTCGCTCGACGTAAATATTCAAAACTCTATTCAAAGGGAGCACGGCGCGGTCCAGTGTTGCCGCGGTGAACGCTCTTGCCTCGGAGTAGGCATTAAAACACAAAAAAAAAAAAAAAAAAAAAAAAAATATCAAAATGGTTGTTGCATATTACCAATAACCCTATATACGAGGAAGTGTGAGAAGTTTATATTATGTAATTTGTCAATATATTTATCATTGTAATCATCTAATATTCAAAATGGCAACATTGATATTTTTATAAGTCATATGTGTTTTGTTCAAGTTTATTTAAAGATTATTGTTTTGAAGCCATTCTATTATTAACTCCAATGATTGATAAATGTCGTTTTCATGACACCGTTTTTACTGTCAGTAAATATATCAGTGCTGTCATCATTAAACATAATCATTGCATGATCGATAGACCGGGGAAAATCATGTAATGTAATCGGTAGCCATAAGGGTCCTAGTATATAAATAATAAGGTCCTCCTGCGGAACCCCAAATTTCACAGGTCGCAAATGTGATCTATATTTAATTTCTATTAGACAGATGCATTTTTTTAGGTTTAGGACTTCAGAGGTCACATTGTTCTAGATTTAGCCTGTTTAACATCTTTCACCATATCAACCTTATCAACAGCTAATTAAAGTAGTGGCTGAAAACTGAAATAATAGCTGAGTTGATTTTGTCGATAATGTGGCGTTTGTGACATGAATAATATCATCCACCTAATTTACAATTTTTACTTACAGAAAATATTTTGAAAGCACTCAGAAAAAATCTCATACAATGGATGACATTTTCTACAATGACAATAATAATATATATGAACTGCTCAGTGGAGATATCAAAGTTAAAACGGAAGTGAAGATTGAAATAATAGAGACTGATGAAACGGACAAGATATTTCAATGTAATCAACAATCAACAAAAACAACATTTGAATTGTATGAAGACCATTTGATTAAGGAGGAATTGGTTATAGGACCTGAAGTCGTCCAAGAAAAATCCGCAGAAACCAATAAAGCCAACTATGAAACAAAGTCTATTCATCATAACGACGTGAAATTGCTACAATGCAAAAAATGTCAAGCAGATTTTGTAAAAGAAACAGATCTTCTCAATCATGTAAAATTATCACATGGGCATATAGAGTGTAAGTTTTGCGATAAAAGATTCACACTCAAAGGAAATTTAATACGGCACCAAAAAAGCAGATGCATAAAAAACGGTAAAATAAAAAATGATAAGATTCTGCGACGAATAAAATATGTGTGCAATGAATGCGAGAAGATTTATTTCGATCGACAATGCTTTGTTCGTCATTTGAAAATGATACATAGTCCGTTTTCGCCCGCAGTAGCTTGCAAATATTGCAGCAAAAGATTTTCAAAGAGATCATATTTAAGTCGGCACCAAAATTACTACTGCAACTTGAATAAAGATAAAAAGCAAAATAATGAAGCAAGGAAATATGGAATGTATGTTAAAACATTCATATGTGACTATTGCAAAAACAAGTTTACTCACAGAAATACTCTTATCGATCATGTAAAAAAACATATTGGAACCTTTAAAAAGTTTTCATGTCAATATTGTGCTAAAGAATATACAAAGAAAACTAATTTGGCGTGTCATGTACAATCACAACATATAAAAGTAAAGGGATATTCTTGCAAATATTGTCATGAAAAGTTCACATGGAATTGGTCTCTGAAGTGTCACGAAAAACGATATCACAGTGATGAATAATATTATAGTTAAGAAAAGTTTAGTTTTGATTTAAAAAAAAAAAACAGCTTTATCGCTGCATGGGGTGTTGTAATGATTAAAAATTTCTTTTCAATTATGTACAACGCGTTTTCTTTATAATATGATGAAATAGCTCCTTGATCTAACACGTCATAAATATCTGTGGCTGACTGGGTTCGCCTCTCCTGCTTAGTTATATATGAGAATGTAATAGAGGTCTTAGGCCCTATTTAATTATCATACACTATATGATCATAACGATGGACAACGTTTGACATCATATTTGGTTAGCTGTAAAGCTGAGTCATGTCTGGTCATATCTACCTAAATACATTATAAGTATCATTCGAATGTTTAAAAAGATTCTTGAGATATTATCGCTGATTATTCTATCGTGATATTATTGTATAGAATTTTCTGATCCTCCGGATGCAGAACGCATACTTTGCGGATTACATTACAAAACAAGTATTGATTAATTTAAATAGTAAAAAAACCCGACTGCTAGTTATTTATTTTCGTTAAGTGATTTATCGTTACATTGAAATCTAAACTGCAACTTATATATATTTATGGAATTGTTTTGCTCTTCATTTTGATACCCCACTCGAAGGGTTTGAAAGAAGAAAAAAAATTTTTAACCCACAATATTGGGTCTAAAATCCGCCAGTTTGTTTTTCAATTTTTTTATGTACCTAGTGTCACTTAGATTATCAAGAGGAATCTAACGATATCTCTTACATAAAAATCGGTTAAGCCGTTTAGAAGTTATGGTGGAATAAAGAAACTCACAAACATACATACATGAACCCTGAAAATATAACTCTCCTTTTTTGGGCAGTCGTGTAATTAAAAATACACGAGAGGAAAAATTATAGTCATGTGCGGGATTCGAAACCGCGTCATCCATCCCTTTAGCCGGAGTATGCTCAAAAAGGTTATACGGTTTTGGGTCTTAATCTACGTACCCAAACAAGATGACTTAAAAAAAATATCCAATGTAGCTTGTAGTTTCTAACTACTAGTTATTTTATTATTTATAAAACCAAAAATTACAATTTATTTCTAATTTGATTCCAAATAACACTGTCCAAAAAGTAAATGACCCATAATAATATTTTTCTATAATTTGTTACTAGGTAGTGTGGTAAAACATATTTGTGGCGTTTCTACACGAAGCATCCTCAGGAAGTCTTGACTCTACGGGCGCACGATCGAGATTCCCGATTGTTCGGGAATCTCGAGTTCTTAAATTCTTCCGGTTTGACTACGTGGCGTTTGTGACGTCACGTCGGCTTAGTAGGAAAATTAGGCGTAACTTTTACAAGATATATTTTTTAAGTGTTTCATTACTACATAGTATAAAACAAAGTCACTTCCCGGTGTCTGTTTGCCGTATGTATTCTTAGATCTTTAAAACTATACGCAACGGATTTTGATTCTGTTTGTTAGATAGAGTGATTCAAGAGGACGGTTTATATGTATAATCTCAGAGAAATGAATAAGATATAATAATTCTTCTATTTTGTCAGAGTGTATAATATAATAGAGAAACACTGATAATTTTAGAGGTTTCTAATTTGATGTCGTCAATACATATTTTTTTGCGCTTACAATGCAAACGCTGGGTGAACCCTACGAGATAGATCAAAATTATGTACGTAATACCCCGCTTTAGGCGAGGGATGCGTTCCAGAAAAAATCGCGTTAACGTTATGTTTAATCATGATATGTACATACATACTATTAATATTTTTTTACGGAAAAATTTTAAGCAAAAAAATGGAACCGACTTCAACACCCAAAAGTGTGAAATAACTTGTTGAAGTCGGTACCATGAAGTTCAAAAGTACCTATTATCACAAAACTTTGCGTATTTTGCGTACCGACTTCGACAAGTTATTTCACACTTTTGGGTGTTGAAGTCGGTTCCATTTTTTTGCTTAAAATTTTTTTTTCTCTCTTTTTAGTGACCCTTGCCACTTACGGGATCGATTATCATTAATTTTTAGATAGGTAAATATTTTTCAGGTATTTTAGTGTAAGTCAAAAATTAAGTAAGCTTGACCGATTTTGATGAAATTTAAAATGGGACCAAACGACAAGCATCACCTTTCAAACAAAAAAAGAATTTTCAAAATCGGTCAACCCAGTCCAAAGATCTGAGGTAACAAACATTAAAAAAAAATACAGACGAATGGAGAACCTCCTCCTTTTTGGAAGTCGGTTAAAAATACATCTATTGTCTTGGGGTAGCGTTTTTTTACGTTCTTGTAAAATATGTTGATAGTACCCAAATACTTCCTTCCTAGCACCCAACTCTGTTTTTTATTGTTTGAGACACGGTCATCATTATTGTCTATACTCTGCAATATATTTTTGAAAGAGCATTTTGTATTCCCCCTGAAGATAAAGCTCTTCTACTCTTTCTTCCTCATCGTAGATGGGATTATTCTGTAACTCGATCAGATCTTCATTGCTGAGAGGATCGTCGTGCATTGCTAGAAGTTCTACGAGATCTTCTACCGCTTCTACGAGATCTTCTATCTTCAAGTTCAGATCCCTCAATCCTTGCATCAATGTCTTCAAGCACTTGTCTCTGCGTCTGGACAATTCTTCTAGGTGGTTCCACTACATTTGGCCAAAGATTACGCCACACCCCGTTCATTCAACTCTTTTGAACTTTGTTCCAAGCCTCTTCTATGTTGGGAATAGTAGGTAGTATAAATTTAGATTCAAGCTCATTTCTGTCTCAGAAGGATTTGACTGATGGGCTAAAACTATTAGATTTATAGCCTATTTAAGCTAAAATGGTATTTTTGAATAGAATCCCGTGTAACCCACGCCTTTCTGTGGGATCGCCACACGACTGGTAGGCTTGTCTTGTCTGTACCTTTCCAATTGCACGGGGTGTTTATGAATGGTACAGTAAGGCCGTGTGCCACTTGACGCCACTATCGTAATTTTCGATAATTTTGATCACATTTTGTGTCTGAGGTTATATTATGTTAAAATAAACGGCAACAAATCTCCTTAGAAGGTTTTAGTTCTAAGGTTTTGTTACTAGTGTCATAGGTATTTATACGTACTGTCGTGTCAAAGATGTAAAATAAATGTCTTCCCTTTTCTCAAATAATATCCTTGTAGTGCTATAAATCCACCCAGAAACTATCTGGTTATGGGCCCATGTTCTTGGCTCTTATCTCAATAGAGATTCTCGATTGTGCGCTCGTAGAGTTCTTAATTATGTATGTAATTAAACGTACCATAGACGCAAAATGTGGTCAAAATTATCGAAAATAACGTTATTGGCGTCAAGTGGAATACGACCTAAATAAAGTTTTCAGTTTGAAATCACCAGTGGCATTACCACCCAGCAGAAGTGTTAGTCAATCTTTCGCAGCTTTAAAATCACTGGATTGACGTTTTTCCGTGGAAATTAATGTTCGAGATGGCATTTTTTTTCCAGTAAAGTCCGGTCTCATCAACATTGAAGATGAGAAAAGCAGTAGGTAATTTTCTCTCGTCCTACGAACTCTTGATACTTGTCTGGAAACTCAGCTGCAGCTTGAATGTTTGCGCTGGCCGTCTCGCCTGTTATGTGAAGATTGCAACGCTGCTTGAAACGATGGAACGCTGTGTCTGTTGTATACAGTATGGCATAACGTTGGCAAAGTGATAGTACAGTCCATTTTACCACTGCCAAACTACGATGGATATCGATTAATGTTTGAATTTCTATATCTGCAGATGCTTATACGTAAAAACTAAAATAAAAACATGGATAATTTATCTGATTCCCTGTTACGATATTGTATCACTCAATATAGGTATTCTAATATCCGAACCACAGTTCCGATATTACGACATTACGATAAAGATAAAGCAGGCAATTCGGGTGTCCGGTAAACAATGGATAACCCTGCATGTAATTGTCATGGGCACCTCGGCCGCAAGGAAAAAAATAAAAATAACATCTTCAGCAGCCAGGTTTTTTTTATATAATGTTTGAAATTCTTCATATTTAATAATTACAAATTAATTTACAATGGGAAAAACCGTGAGTATTAGGCGTTGCTACTCTGAAAACTATAATTTATAAAGCGCGCTAATAAAAAAATAATATATTATAATTAATATATTATGAAATTTTAACATCTCGCTATCCCATTTAAGCAAAATGACTCTAAATAAATCATTGTTAACCCAAAAGTAGGAAATGATCACTAAAACTAAAACAGCATTTGAATGTGTTTAATGTCGTTTTCATGTCACACCAGTTCTTATTGTCAGTAAATATCGCAGTGCTGTCATCAGCACACATAATCATTGGGTGATCGATAGACCGGGGAAACCCATTTACCTATGTAAACTAAGAATAATAAGAGTCCTAGTATACTCCTTTAAGGAACCCCAAATTTCACAGTTCGGCAATGTGATCTATATTTAGTTTCTATTATACGGATGCAATTTTCTAGGTTTAGGACTTCAGGTCATTGTTCTAGATTTAGCCTGTTTAACATCTTTCACCATATCAACCTTATCAACAGTCAATTGAAGTAGTGGCTGAAATCTGATACAATAGCTGAGTTTATTTTGTCGATAATGTGGCGAAATGCGTTTGTGACATGAAGCGTATCATCCATCTAATTCACAATTTTTATTTACAGAAATATTTTGAAAGCACTCAGAAAAAATCTCATACAATGGATGACATGTTCTACAATAACAATAATAATATATATGAACTGCTCAGTGGAAATATCAAAGTTAAAACGGAAGTGAAGATTGAGATAATAGAGACTGATGAAACGGACAAGATATTTCAATGTAATCAACAATCAACAAAAACAACATTTGAATTGTATGAAGACCATGTGATTAAGGAGGAATTGGTAATAGGACCTGAAGTCGTCCAAGAAAAATCCGCAGAAACCGAGAAAGAAAATTATGAAAAAATTTTTTTTCATAACGACGTGAAATTGCTACATTGCAAAAAATGTGAAGCAGATTTTGTAAAAAAAACAGATCTTCTCAATCATGTAAAATTATCACATGGGCATATAAAATGTAAGTTTTGCGATAAAAGGTTTACACTCAAAGTAAATTTAATACGGCACCAAAAAAGCAGATGCATAAAAAACGGTAAAATAAAAAATGATAAGATTTTGCGACGAAAAAAATATGTGTGCAATGAATGCGGGAAGATTTATTTTGAACGACAATCCTTTGTTCGTCATTTGAAAATGATACATAGTCCGTTTTCGCTCGCAGTAGCTTGCAAATATTGCAGCAAAAGATTTTCAACGAGATCAAATTTAAATCGGCACCAGATTTACTTCTGCAACTTGAATAAACATAAAAAGCAAATTAATGAAACAATGAAATATGGAATGTATGTTAAATCATTCATATGTGACTATTGCAAAAAGGATTTCACTCACAAAAAGAGTCTTATCGATCATGTAAAAAAACATATTGGAACCTTTGAAAAGTTTTCATGTCAATATTGTGCTAAAGAATATACCAAGAAACATACTTTGACGTGTCATGTACAATCAGAACATTTCAAAGTAAAGCTATATTCTTGCAAATATTGTGATAAAAAGTTCACATGGCATCAGCTTCTAAAGTGTCATGAAAATAAATATCACAATGATGAATGATATTACAATTAAGAAATGTGTTTAGTTTTTCTTTTTTTTAAAGACAGCTTTATCGCTGTATGTGAAGTTGTAATGATTAAAAATTTCTTCTCAATGTATACACGTTTTTTTTTATAATATGTTGAAATAGCACTTTGATCTAACACGTCATAAATATCTGTTGCTGGCTGGGTTCGCCGCTTAGTTCTCTAAGAGAATGTAATAGTGGCAAGTGGCAAGCGCTATTTATGTATCATACATATTATATCCATAGACTACATTTGACATCATATCTGGTTGGCTGTAAAGCTGAGTGCTGAGTCATGTGTGGTCATATCTACTTAAATACATTATATCATTCGAATGTATAGAAAGGTACCTGAGATGATTATTCTATCGAGATATTATCTTATAGAATTTTCTGTTTACAGGAGCTAATATAATTTTGTTTGTTAATGAAGGCCATGCAAGTGAAGATAATAAAACGTTATTTGACCAATTTTTTGTGATAGCATTTGTAACGAAGTAGGTTGTGTGTTAAAGCGTATTAGCGGCATAAGGCCAAACCACGGTAATGTTATCTATTAGTCTAGTCAACAAGTTCTAAAACGTGAAAAATAGAAATAAAGGTCCTAAAAATATGAACGATAGCTCGTTGGATTCGGAATCACCTCTAGAAAAATGTTTTTGAAGGATTTTGGTGCAGGTAAAAAATTGCAATTGTTATTAACAAAATAAGACGAAAAAAAATTATATTTATTTATTATAGTATTTCGTTAATAACTCGAAAAATATTAATATTTGAAGAATTTGGAAAAAGCTCCTTAAAGAGGAGGAAAGGACATGGTTTTTCATCCCTACATTTTAGCCTAGAGTCTTACTGAGCCGTGAGTTTGTTTTCTGGGTTCTACAATAATCACTCAAGCGATCGAAATTAAAAACTAGTCACTTCCTTGAAATGAAAAAATATAAAAAACATATCGGATTTTGAGGTTATAATTTATTGAATGTTTGACAATGGGATTTGCCTGTAGTAGGTATACCGTAAAATGGGGTGTATAATGCAATACTAGTAATAATGCATGTAGAATGCATGAAATATCCAAAAAAGGCGGCAACGATGGTAAGCAAAGAGAATACAAATAGACCGACCATAGCCATACAAGAATACAAACAGCAGAAAAAAATCTCACACACAGCCATCTAAATTGTATCCAAGCAATTAGGGAAGACCTGAATGTTATAAATCTTTAAAGCTATAAGAGGTGTATTTCATGCTATGCAGAGAGATGCCAGTGGTTGTAGGACTGAACTTCCACAGCCCACATATTATTGCCAAGTGTAGTTTTTACTCATTAAAGCGTAGGTCCCTTCTACACATAACTGGACTAGGATGAATTGTTCATAAATTGATTCGTGTAGAAGGGACCTGCTGGCTTTAAATACGAAAAAAAAACTTCACATGGCAATAATATGTGGGCTGTGGAAGCCATCAAAACTCAGCCTCACAACTTGCCACATTTTACAGCGCGTTTGTCATAAAATTAGTAAAAACAATAATTTCTATGACACGTCGCGTCATCGATGAACATCGATTGTTGGCGAAACATCGATTGTGCGTCCATGAGTGTAGTTTCAACGCGAGTTTACCACAACACTACAGCTTACTAATTGGCCAACGGACCAATATGGCGATCGGCGATCTGTGATTGAATCAATGAAAATACTTGTTAATATGTTATTAATATTAGGAAGTGTCCGTCACATTATATTAATAAATTAAAAAATGAAAAAAAAATGGTAATAATTATGAAACAAGAATCGAGCGTGTAAGATCATAGGACGGGTTCTGCTATATCCTTTCCGAGAAAAAAGTCCGTACTCCCGGAACTCTATCTCTATTATTTATAATTTTAATTTGACGTTGAAAATCGAGCTCCGCGCGGCCATTACGGCATACGCGCGCCACCGCTAAATTGAGTTCATCAGATAAAATATTTTTTTTATAACATAAAATGTCATTTTAAAAATTTGAAATAAATCTAGTATCTTCTTAACACTTGAAAGAATCGAGCCCCGTTAGAAAAAATGTTTTATCACCATTTTTCAAAAAGTTATTCAATTGTTAACTAACACATTTTTTCCTAATCTCCGTTATCATAAATAATGGGATATAAGTTATAAATAATTGGCCTATAAATTTGAAATTTCGTGGAGCCCTTTTGATATATATACTTTATAAGATCCTGCGATTAATGTTCATAAAAGTTTATTAATTTGTTAATTATGATTTTTTATAACTATTGCAAAATATAATATCTGAAAAATGTTGATAATTTTTTTTTTCAATTAATTTTTAGTTATGCCTGTTTTCACATTGAACAATGGCAGCAATTTACATAGGTTATGAATTTGTTACGTTATTTGTTTATAAAATTGTTTTAAACAAATAGAGAAATTCAATATTATTGAATTTTTTTTTTGCTATTTTGTTGGTAAGAGAAAAGTATGATTTAAAACAAAAAAATGTTTCTTAATTTTAATTTTTAATTGTTTAAAATTGTTTTTTTCATATTGCGATTATTTAAATAATTAGTTAAGAAATTATTTTACTTTTAAAAATCATAATTGAATTTTTTAAATAGTTTTGTGAAAAAAAAAATTGTTTTATTAATTATTTTATTGTTTTTTAGTTTAACAATTTGTTATAAATAAATTGTGACCAACGTTATATTTTTTTTCTGAAGCGAAAAAAAAATATAAAAGCAGCTATATGCCAAAATGGCAAAAAAAAAAATTTTATTTATTTTAGAAAGTATTATAAAAAATAAAAAAAATATTGGAATTTTTTTGTAATATATAGCTGCTTTTATATTTTTTTTCCGCTTCAGAAAAAAAATATCACGTTGGTCACAAATTTGTTTATAACAAATTGTTAAACTAATAAACAATAAAATAATTAATAAAACAATTTTTTTTTTCACAAAACTATTTAAAAAAATCAATTATGATTTTTAGAAGTAAAATAATTTCTTAACTAATTATTTAAGTAATCGCAATATAAAAAACGATTTTAAACAATTAAAAATTAAAATTAAGAAACATTTTTTTTTAAATCATCATTTTCATTTATCAACAAAATAGCAAAAAAATTTTTTCAAAAATATTGAATTTCTCTATTTGTTTAAAACAATTTTATAAACAAATAACGTAACAAATTCATAACCTATGTAAATTGCTGCCATTGTTCAATGTGAAAACAGGCATAACTAAAAATTAATTGAAAAAAAAAATTATCAACATTTTTCAGATATTTTATTTTGCAATAGTTATAAAAAATCATTATTAACAAATTAATAAACTTTTATGAACATTAATCGCAGGATCTTATAAAGTATACATATCAAAAGGGCTCCACGAAGTTTCAAATTTATAGGCCAATTATTTATAACTTTTATCCCATTATTTATGATAACGGAGATTAGGAAAAAATGTGTTAGTTAACAATTGAATAACTTTTTGAAAAATGGTGATAAAACATTTTTTCTAACGGGGCTCGATTCTTTCAAGTGTTAAGAAGATACTAGATTTTTTTCAAATTTTTAAAATGACATTTTATGTTATAAAAAAAATATGTTATCTGATGAACTCAATTTAGCGGTGGCGCGCGTATGCCGTAATGGCCGCGCGGAGCTCGATTTTCAACGTCAAATTAAAATTATAAATAATAGAGATAGAGTTCCGGGAGTACGGACTTTTTTATCGGAAATTTCCTCCTCTTTAAGGAGCTTTATTCCAAATTCCTTAAATATTAATATTTTTCGAGTTATTAACGAAATAATAAATATCATTTTTTTTTGTCTTATTTTGTTAATAACAATTGCAATTTTTTACCTGCACCAAAATCCTTCTAAAACATTTTTCTAGGGGTGATTCCGAATCCAATGAGCTCATATTTTTAGGACCTTCATTTCTATTTTTCACGTTTTTGAACTTGTTGACTAGACTATATACAGTATTTCAACTTCATAGAAACGGACGAAACGCGAGTTATACCTACGCGCCTCGATCTCAGCCCGCGCTCAATACGCAGACAGTCGCGACTGCGTCGCAGTGACGAATGGACGGTGTGTAATTTTCTTTAACAAAAAATAAGTTCATGTACATATTTAATATGACGAATAGGATATATTGTGCTGTTTTTGGTTGCATGAATTCGTCAACGCATCCAGAGATAACTTTTTTTAGATTACCTGGAAACTCTGAAAGGTAAGACTATAAAATAAATTTACTTACTAGTAGGTAGGTTATCTACATAATGCGTGTCTTTTTAATGGATAAGTGTATTTCCTTTTATCTCCCGAAAAAAAGCTAACTGGATTAATAATAAAATAAGTGAATAGAGTAAAGGAATGACACGAGTGAAATAGGTAGTTATAGGCGGTTCATGAATCACGATACAGTAGGTACGCTTGTGTTAAAACCTCGGGGCATGTGTGTTTTGTTCTGTTACTTTGTATAATTCAAAATAAAGACGTGGTATTTTATCAGTACTAATATAATATATAATCAGTACTTATATTATAAATGCGAAAGTAACTCTGTCTGTCTGCCTGTTACGCATTCACGCCAAAACTACTGGACTGGACTGAATTTATAAGACTGATTTGTTATTAAAAAATAAACATGTTTTTTTAATTAAATTTACCAATCAAAAAACAACACGTATTTTTATTGAACAATCTTTTATTTGTTTATACAAAAAAGTATATTTACATTCACAAAACTAAATGGACAACATAACACAAAGTAGGCAACTGTAATTAAAATGCTGGAGGCGGGCAGCCCTATCGCATGTTTACGTACCGCGCGGTGGTAGGTAGTTAATTCGAGGACAGAGCCGAGTTAAGATACTGTATAGATAACATTACCGTGGCCAAACCGAAGCAGTGCGAAGAAAATGAGCGGAAAAAACCACCAATAGAATCGCTTAAGGGTTCCGTTTCTCAAAAGGAATAAACGGAACCCTTATAGGATCTCTTTGTTCTGTCGGTCAAGACCCTCTTTCTCAGGAACGCGTGGAGGTATCAAGCTGAAATTCATATCAAATATTCAGGTCTGCTGTCCCTTGGAGCTGTACAAATATCAAATTTTTAACCCAACGTTATAAAAAGATACAGCTGTTTATGCCGCAAATTTTCGACACTCGCAAGGGAATCAAAACCTACAAGGTATTTCCTGTGAACGCAGAAAGTTGAAATTTTATACGAAGCAACGTTTTATAGCACAGATAAAGGAAACATTACGAGCACAAAATTTTCATCATATAAGTAATAATAATAATTTAAATTTTATAATGTTATGGAGTTCATTTACTAATAAAAATACCATAACTTTTACTTATATACCTACTTACAGGTTGGTACGGAATCCTCGGTGAGCGAGTTTGACTCGCACTCGGCCGGTTTTTTTCTATCTGAGCGCAGGAATACTAATGGTGGTTTTTTTCCTTTAAATCCGCTTATCCTCGTCTCACGTCGCTCGTGTTTACCTAAGCCTAAATATACACATACACACTAAGATTTTTTTACCTGTAGATATGTTGTATGGCCTCCATATTTACTAGACGAATTCAGGGTAATCACCTGAGTCACTACCAGTCTTGCACTTCCGAGCGTCCGGTGAATACATCGCCGCCAATCGTGTTTTTTAGGAATAATCTGTGGGCAATATGCCTTTTTTGTGTCTTTAGACTCTGCACCAATTATACAGGCACTGTGAGAGATAAGAAAACTGTTTCATTTCACGCGTAATTATTGCTTTTATTGTTGAAATAGAAAATATCGTCATTTTGTTTTATCTTAGGAACTAATCACAATGAAATGGATGAGCGAGATATGTGTATCGTTTGGTGTGAGAGAGTGAAAGAGATCGCAGCATAATGGTGATCGGTACGTCTCGTGGCGGTTCGGTGTTAACACTAATTGCTTTTTATCTCTTTCTAACAACAGATATCACGCATTATATTTGAACGTTCTTTCCTTGTCATTACAAACTGCATATACATGTGCGTAGGTATTATATTAGGTAAATTCTAGTAAGCTTTTAGAGCAGTGGTATTCGGATATAACTAATCAATATATTTCAAATCTCTGCATACACATACATGTTTGCAGTATTAACATGACAATATACAGGGTTTCCGGTAAATAATGAATTGTGTGGCCTGAATGTACTTGTCGGGGGCACCTCGGCCGCACAGGAAAAATACATACTCAGCAGCCACGAAAAAAAAATTAGTTTTAATTGTTGACATTTTATTCTTTCGTTCACATTATTGGGTACTGTAGCTACAAATTTCTGATAAATTGGCAATCTTTAATTTTGATAAACCGTCACTAGAATTACTCCTGTAACGAATAAATATAAAAAGTAAAGTAATGAAAGAATGAAATATGGAATGTATTTTAAACCACTCATATGTAACTATTGCAAAAAAGAGCACTCGCAAAGAGTCATATCGATCATGTAAAAAGCATATTGGAACCTTTAAAAACTTTCGGAATTAATATTGTGCTAGAGAATATACGAATTATTTTAACAAGATACGAAGAAATATACTTTGACAAGTCATTTACAATCAAGTCATTTTTGAATATAAAAACATATTCTTGCAGTTATTGTGATGAAAAGTTCGCATGACTGTGTCTTCTCAAAGGTAATGAAAAAAAAGGCCACAATAATGAGAGTACCTATAAATAAGAAAAGTGTTGAGTTTTGTTTTTATAAATTAAAGCATTGTGTGTTTTATCTACTGATAAATCCATACACACAATGTGTGTGAGACTTGTGGGTAAAGTCCGGTGTTCCCGGTGTTATTTGTCATAAGTATTTATTTTCAAATGCATTTGGTGTATAGAGACGAAATTACTTAGTATTGGATGGATTCACCGTGCGAGTGCCGGGTCCATAACGTTGCAGAGGAAGAGGCTAAAGGGGCCTGAGACTAGCAACCTAGGAGTAAAAAGAGCAAAAGGTTACCTTGTAATAGAGTACACCGCAACCCGTACTATGTTATACCAAAATTAGCGAAATGTTCTAAAAACGGCTTAGCTATGTGTGTTAAGATATTCAATTCTAGGTTAGTCTGAACAGCTTCGACCACATCATCACTTACCATTAGGTGAGATAGTCGTCAAAGGATAACCTATCAGGCATAAAAAAAAAGTTACCATATGAATTTAAAGATCTGAATATAACACAATTTAAAAAGAAAATTTATAAATGGATGCAAGATAGAAACATTTTACGATGTAAAAGACTATCTTAAATAATTTAATGATAGGGTAATCTGTCCAGTTTACCTCCACCAATGTCCGTCCGCACGACACATTTTTAAATTAATTAAGAATATTCAAACGATTTTGACTCCAAAACCAAATTCTTTAAATAGTTTGATGTTTTATCTATAACTTAGACGTAGCGGCATCTTCCGTAAGTAATCAGCGGAGTTTTAGTTTTCATTTAAACGGCGAGGTGAGTGCAAGCATGTCAAAAAGACAAGATTCATAAAAAAAAATAGTGGACTGGTGTTTTCAAATAGTTCATGCTCTTTTAATCATTATATCAAAAGAGGTTTATGTTATATACCATATACATACGTCTATTTACTCAATTTAGGTGTAAAGTATGCGTTATTTTGTATAGTAATTTAAAAAAATCAGGGGTCGGTGCACTGGAGGAAAAAAAGGCTACTTCCAGTGTCCGGCCTACCCGGCCGGTCACTAGCTTTAATGGGGAAGTATTTATTTTATTTTATTGTAATCAGCTTGTTGTGATGTATAAATTTATTAGTAATGTCGTTCTTAATATTTAGCTAACCTTACGTCCAGTCAAAATAGGCTGTATAAATATTATACGTAAAAGACTTTGTATGAGAATATGGTGGCCGGACTACTAGTAGTATTGTCTAGTTTGCCGGCCTGAAAAAGACTTAGTGGCCGAAAAACTGGCTCTAATTCCAGTCTCCGGCCACTATCTATACGTAAATCTGTTGTATCAGCGTGTCTGTCTGCACATTGAATATATTTATAAAAGTGATTGGTTGAATTTCAATAAAATTCTTGGATCTAGGCCACGTTAATCTTTGATACGATATTATTATAAGCGGAGCGGTAGCCAACGCAAAAAAGGCCTTTATATATTAATATTTTAACTTCAATAGAGCTAAAATAGTATACCTATTATGTATATACTTATAAATATTTGGGATCTTCGGTTTTATTTGGTTCTTTGGAAATGGCTCTTTTATATAGTTAAGAATCAGTAAAAAATGTATTAACATTCAAAACCAGTTCTTATTTCAATATAACGAGTCTTATGGCCATTCACTAGCCATCTAGAGATATTAGTGCCCTATGGCCAGCCTCTAGGTTTCTGTTAGGAGGCCGGCCACTAGGCATAAGGTGGTCGGGCACTAGATTGGGACGGCCGGACACTGGAAAAAATAACTATTTTCTATATAAAAACTGACTGTTTATGTATTTTTAATCAGTATTTTTAATGTTATAAATTATATTTATGACTTTATAAAAATATACTTATTCACTTATGCCTCTAAAGAACTTAGTTAAAAGTGAAATAAGTTACCTAATGTCTTAAGAGGCCGGACACTGGGCATGTTACCCTATACCAATTTATAATAGTATTAATTTGCATGCTACTCTAATACTAGCAAAACATGAGCACTTTAATTTTATAATAACAACTTTATACCATGTTTTACGCAAATAAAAAATCTTTTAATCTATATTTTTTCCTCAATCGTCAAAACTATCCGTGCATCGGCTGGGATTCGCCTCATCTCCCGCTTAATTCTGAAGTTACAGATTGTTCCCTATCCTAAGCTGAGTTTGATTGAACAATGTCATTGTGTTGCAAAATTTTGTTGTGAGGTGTATACAAGGTTATTGGAAAAATGCTAACAACCTCTTAGGGTCAAGTAATAAAAAATATGAAATAATACATTACAGGCACAAGAGGCTTTTAACATCAGGTGGTCCTTGTACTTATTCAGTCAAACAACCATATAAAAACGGTCAAATGCGTGTCGAGCCACGCGCAATGTAGGGTTCCGTAGTAGCCCGTTGTCATAATATGGAAAGATTCTGTAGTTCTTTATTCTCCTCCACTTTCTTCCTACTAAAGCTAATAAATAAGAGAACAATTACCGCCAAGTTATCATTTCAATTGTAATTTGAAACTTAAACAAAATTCGTTTGTGAATTCTATAGGTAGGTACTCGAATGAAAACGTAATAATAGCGCGATTCAGAATCCGTTGGTACAATGCCATTTAGCGGCGGCTTTGTGAAACATAAAGAATAAAATATTTACATACTATATTTTTTTAATGTAAAAAAATATTCTTATTTGTGGTAATAATTGTGAGCCCAACTTCATTGACCAAAAATTAAGTAAACATTTTTTTGTGAGTAAGACATAAGTTGAGTACAAAAGTTATTTAACCATTTAAATAAGTCCGTTTAGTCTGTGCCTAGATATATAAGTATTTATTGGTAGTTCGTGAACTCACTTTTATTTCTAATTATTTTTTTCTCGGTGAACATCTTAGACCGAGTTCAGGAATTCACTGAAAATCAGTGTTATGGTTGCGCCTTAACAGATGTGGCCATAACTCAAACCGAGTGCTATACTATGTTTGTAAGAAGTTGTATGTCATTTGATTTATTTTCTGTAGCAATAAATAATTATTCAATTCTATTCTAAAATGGTTGATGTTGATATATAATAAGAAAAAAGTATACACGGATATATGCAAGTAAGCTTATAATAGGTCTATTATATCTACCATATAACTAGTCTAGTCATAAATACTCGTACTGTAAAATTATCCAACACCTAAGTTCAACGACTATTACTGCTAATGTAATAAATTTATTTCAACTGCTATAGTTTTCCTTTAAAGTTTATGAACTGCACTATCATCATGAATATTTTCAGATTTTTCAAGTCAGTAGTTTAGCTTATAGAGGGGGGAAGGGGACGCCCTGATGGAACAAAAATTTGCCCTTTAAAGTTAAATAATTCGTAAATGGAGCATTAAATCGAAATACATTATTAGCAACCCTTAAGTCATTTTAAACTATACTACACACGACGGGTTAGACGATAAAAAATAATTCATCCCCACTTCATATGTAGGGCCTAGCTAGAGCTACCATAAAAAAAATATTTTTCAAAATTTTATTTTACCGGCGTAATTGATTTACATATTCGTACAAAATTTCAGTTTTCTAGTACTACAGACAGACAGACAGACGACATGATGAAACTATAAGGGTTCCCTGTCAGGTCTACGGAACCCTAAAAACACAAAAAAATATATATATAAAAAACAAAATTGTGAACAAAGAAAACTCATCTCATATTTGTTAGGACTAGCAGAAGTCAAAACTAACAGGTTATTAGCATTTTACTAATAACCCTATATGTCAGATATTTGGCTAAAATCGTGACATATAAACTATAATTATTTTGAAGTGTAAAGCCGTCCAAGAACTATACTAGTAAACTTAATATTATGCTAGTAGTACCAAGTATATTTTAACGAATAGTTATTGTTGATAATTCCTTATAATTTTTTTGTTGATTTAGTTTTCATTAATTTTTCAAAATAACGGAGATATATGGGGTTTACAGACTAAACAAATGAACGTAGGTAGGTACCTACGTCTGTACGTCTGCCATATCGAAAAAAATTCAAAATGTATAACTTTTTTGTTACCCTTAAGAAGCAACTTTTTTGTTGGAACAACTTATTCATCTAAAATTTTTTTACCAAAAAATGGATAAAACAAAGCTGAGCTTTGTGAGGGCTCCCTACGATGAATTTTAGTATTGAGTTTAGTTCTGTTGCAGTGATGTTAACTCCTAGGTTTTCTAACAGATGGCGTTAGCAGTAGGTACAATAACATTCTATTCAATTAATACAAAATTGTTAATGTTAACTTTTTTAATGGTTACAAAATTATATTTTTTTGGGGGATTTTTGTGGGATAGTGTTAGGGGTCGCTTTGCTCGCCCTAATTATTACTTCTGCAAGAGGTGAGATTTGGCCCCCGGGAAATAATAGTAATTGGAAAAAAAAAATGGCTGGATTTATTGTCGTTAGCATGTTACCATTCTTATTAAAATAATGTATGTGGTTGAACCATTAGAAGGAGAGGACTTTATATTACCAGTGAAAGTTATTAAAGTATCGAGGCGACTTCCAAGAAAAATACTCCAAGGTATGACGAGCTACTGACACCTGCAGAGCTTTAGGTGTCTTTAATTTATATACTTTTTTTATGTTATTGTGACGGAACTAGCTTGAGGCCCACCTAATGTTGAGCGGATAACCTCTGCCTATAACAGATGAATGTCGTCACAAGTCACGAATTGCACTGCGCCCGTCACCTTGAGACATAGTTGTTAAGTCTCATGTGCCTGTCATTTCACTGGCTCTCAAGGACTGCTGCTGGAGCACACCATTAGGTGTTTGGCGACAGATTTTCTACAAATACAAATACAAATAATTTATTGGTAAAATAGATTTACATGTCATAAATTGTAATTATATATAGCATAAAAAAAAAAAATTACCACGAGTGGTAGTGGAAAAGTCGTCTTTTAAATATTCTTTAACATTATAATAAGCCTTACCTATAAGTAGCATTTTTAGTTGTCGTTTATATATATATTGGCGGAAGCTGCACTTCTTAATTCTGCAGGTAGGTGGTTGTATAAGTTCGGACCGCCTACATACACGGACTTCACCGATTTAGCGAGGGAGTGAGCAGGTGTCCGCAGTTTGTCCCTGGATCTCGTTTCGTTGCTATGAGAGTCTCCTAGTTGGCTGAAGTGTTCGGGGTTGGTCCGCACAAAGATACACGCCTGGTATATGTGGATGGATGGTACAGTCAACATCCCGAGTTCTCTGAAATAGGGTCTTGCTGACACATCCCATTTCACCCCTACAATGGCACGGACGGCGCTCTTCTGTAAGATCAGCGGCCGCTCCGACTCTGCCGCGTCTCCCCACAGCTCAGTTCCGTACATAAGTAAGGAATGGACTGTGGCAAAGTAGCAGCTGAGCACGGCGTGCCGGGGCGCTGATGTCGCCAGCCGTCTCAATGCAAAACAAGCTTGGGTGAGTCGCGCACACAGTGCGTCTATGTGCAGGTGCAATTTTAAAGCTCGATCCACATGAAAGCCTACTTGGGGGTGGTCGCTAGTCAGGCGGGCATTCGCAAAATGCCCTTCCACCATGCGGTAAAGCTCACGCCTGCGGCGGGATTCAAACCATGGACCTGCTGCGCGGCAGTCCATAGCCAATGCCACTGAGCCATCACTGCTTCAAAATACTACGGACTTCTTGGAAGAGTGGAAAAAGCCTAAGTGATTATCCGACTTGAACAAACTTGAGACAAAGACAGTAAACTGGCTGGCTTCCGCGTACATACCTATCATGCTCCTGTATACGAGCAAATTATTGCTAACTGTACTGTAACAGCCGGATCGTCCACTGCTGAACTCAACCTCCTCTGTTAATCCATTTGCCATAATCATAAATTTTGCAAAATCAAAAATTATCAAATTAGACCGTATCAAAAGGCTCCCCAAGACATACATTTTGTATATAAAAATATCAAACTAGAAACTGTTGATACATGTACATTACTAGGCTTAGATATAGACACACATGTAAATTGGAAAAGCCATATCCAAAAAAATAAAGCAAAACTTAGTAGCTTCACATATGCTTTAAAAGAAATAAAAAAAAACTACTGATCAAAAACAGCCATATCTATGTACTATGCGTATGCCTTTTCCTGGATAAAGTATGGCATTTTACTCTGAGGCAAAAGCGTTGAAGCAGATAGTATTTTTGTATGCCAAAAAAATGTGTCAGAATAATAGTAAATATTAACATAAAGACATAGACCGGTCAGTTCTCTCTCTCTATATTGCTACACCCTTCCAGGGTCATGTGTCACTGTATAAATAACATAAAATTTGTAAGACCAATAATTGTAAACTCATATGATGCAATCAAAATTATGATTATGATGATTATAATTGATGAGTATAGATGAAGCGAAAGAGATATGTAAGGATCGTAGCAAGTGGAAATCTGTGGTCTCTGACTACCCTTACGGGAAAGAGGCCTGATTTTATGTTTATATGTAGGTAGGTATAATATCGTGCGGATAAATTGGGTTAGTGGCATACGCACCCAATGTCAACTCCCCCCGTGTCAGTTGCCCACGATCTCAGTTCCCCCCGATAAATTTTGAGCGATTATTTTTTTTGATTTGTACTGTCAGCAGCGAAAGTGTATTTAAAGTTATTTAAAAAAATGAGGGCACACAAGTTTAGGTTGGTTGGAAGAGATTTTTGTCATATATAAGCTTACTTTGTAAAACTTATAATAAGAACTTACTGTATATATTATGCAAGTATAAGAATAAATAAAGGATTATAAGTAAAATATAGGAAAGACTGATTTTCTACGATCATTTATTAATTTGAAAGTTTCATTGTAAAAATCAACAACAAAATTAACATTAAAACAGGCAAAACAGCATTTATAAATCACTTAAAATTGTACAAAGTATATAAAATAAACAATATTAAACACTCAATAAAAGGAAATCAATAATCATAAAACACTTAATTACTAAAATTACTAATTAATAAATACTAATTACTAAAAGAAAAAACGAAAGTTTTGATACTATAAGGGGTTAAGTATGAAATTGCCGTTTTGTACTGAAAAATTGAAATTGTTTTTTTTAATTAAACATTTTTATTTAATTAAAATACCACATACCACCACTATCTATAAATTGCTGCCATCTAATAAGAATGTCATCAATGCCTTTGCGATAGAACTCTGGTGATCTAGATTCGACAAACTGTGTGAAAACATTTTGTACTGCCTCCTGGGAAGAAAACTTTTTATCACATAGAAAATTGACCGAATCACGAAAAAATACGGAGGGTGACCAATGGTTTCTAATCGCAATTCCTGTAGAGTTAAAACGGTTTCTCGTGCTGTATGAGGTCTCGCGTTATCATGAAGCAATAATGGTGAAGATCAATTCATGAGTCGGGGATGTTTCATTACTAGATTTGCAATTATTGTTCGGAGTTCGGTACGGTAGACATCTGCCGTTATTGCTTGACCAGATCGGAGAAAGCTATAGTGAATAACACCATGCTGTGACCACAAAGGTAAGCTTTGCTTTAGGATACTGTTGTGGTTATATTTTTTATTTATCTTACAATAAGGTTAATGCGATAATTCTGTTTTCATCTTTGATGTAATCAAACAATACAAGGAGCTTACATTTTGCGGGGATTAATATATGAAGTGGTTCCTTGAAATTTGTTATTGGAACTTTCAAATCTTTGCTATGCTTTCTACATAATGTGTTTTTCACCTTTCTGAATGCTGGAGTGTCCAAAGTACAACAATTATATTATAATTTTGAAAAATTTCAAAATACGCCTTTCAAAAATTATTTGCACTGATATATAGTTTTTGCATAATTCTGTTTTCACTTTCATCTGTGTTTCTGGGTGGCGACTATTGTTATCAGTAACCCAAATTTTATAATTTGTAAGAAATGCGCTGGACTGAATGGTGATTTATAGTTAAACCCATAGTAATTAAATAACTTTAAACGGTTTAAATCGCGTATATTTTTAATTATTTTATCCCGACGTTTCAAACACTTTGCAGTGATCGTGGTCACGGGGTGAATGTTTAAAGTTGTTTAATTACTATGTGTAACAATCGCGAAAACCTAAGACAATATTATATTTAAAACCGTCAGAATTGAAATATTACGAGAACAATAGAATTTCATTCATAGTACCGGCGGCAGTCCCGTTTCCTCGATATAATACCTAGCTAGTATGCATACATTTTGAATTTTTAATCTTGCATTTTAATAACACAATTATATGTGTTCTTAATACGCAAGATATAAAAACCATTCGAAAAAATTTACTAAATGTAATTTTAGCAATGATGATATTGAAACATAACATTGAAATAAATATATTATTATCAAGAGAAACTCTTTTTTTCTAACGGTACATTTAATATATGGTAATTGTTTCTTTCAATCAAATTTATCGGGGGGAACTGAGATCGTGGGCAACTGACACGGGGGGAGTTGACATTGGGTGCGTATGCCACTAACCCGATAAATTTACAGTGGGTTGGTTTATACTTAGTAAGTAGGTATGTTCCGGAGATAACTAGTTATTGGTAAAAGAACAAGAACGCACTGGCTCTCACAGCGCAGCGGCGGCAACGTGTTATAGGTATTCAGTATTATTATCGACCAAGGTCATTTAAACACTAAGTACCTAATTTTTTATTTTTGTAAAATTTGTTTCAAATTCCAAGTTAGTGAAAATGAACACACTACGAATATTCAGATATTTTTTTAGGCATTTGAATTTTATTGAGGATCCCTCAGTAAAACTAACACAGCTTGCATAAATCGTTTTTCTTAGCAATTACTAGTTTTTAAATATTACCTATGTTGGCGGAATTGTCACTAAATATATTTTTTGAGCGTCTTATAATATAAAAAAGAAGTTTTATAATATCTTTTTACTATTATATATGATTATGATTTCCGCAAGGTAACGCCTGAATCCATTCATTACCCTACGAATATATTTATGCATAATGAAATACCTCTACTCTTCAAATATCTTATTCAAATAATGTGTGTAACTTAAGCAACGATATGAAACACGTTGGTGACCGCGAAAGTTTTTCAGTGTTGCAGGTTCCAACGCCAAATCCTTAAAAACTAGAGTACATTTAGTTCCTCAGATTTACCATAACGTACAGGTTTTTTTATATTGGTTAGGTTAGCGTTTGAGCTCTATCTCCCTGATGGTAAGTCATGATGTGGTAGGAGATGTTGGTCAGGCTAATCTAGAATTACTGGCTCTCAAGGACAGCTGCCGAAACACACCGTTCGGGGCTTGGCGACAGATTTTCTACTGGAGGGTGGTAGCTAGGCAGGCGGGTATTCGCGAGAGTGCCCTACCACCATACTGTAACGACTGCCATCCGTAGACAACAACCGGGACCTACGCCTTAACGTGCCCTCCGAAGCACGGAAGCGCTCAGTAGTAACAGCAGTCACCCATCCAAGACATGACCTGTGGACATGATGTGGTGGACGTTGCTTGACTTAGCTGATCGGTTAAGGACGGCTAAGCAAATAACGCTACGAGCGCTTCAAAATGATTACAAGATATTATTATTATAACAATCAGTCTTACATGTCTCTTTGAGTGTGTGTTTGCGAGGGTGTGTGTGTGAGTGATTGTATCCAGTCTTTCAGTTATTTTACATTGTTGAGAAGGAGGAGGGTAAAAATTAATAATTTTAATATACAACATGCTGCTAATAGGGCATGGATAACGGTATTCGGTATTACCGAAAAACCGGTAATACCGGCCTATTTAGAGTACTTTCAAATACCGGTATTGGAATGAAAAATACCTGTATTTCGGTATTATTTAGTACGTCATTATATTACAATCTAGCCAACAATAGGGATTAATGAGTAATTTTAGTTTGACTTAAACTAAACTAAATAAAAGCTAAGTAAAGTTAAGAATGTGTCCATTAACACCTATCTTATTGTCTCTATTAAGGGGAAGACACTATCTGTTCTTTATATGTAGCACTCACTTCACTACTTATCACTGTCACTCAACTACACTAACTCAAAAGGTTTTGTCCTTTTTAGCCTTCTCACTATGTCTGTGTTGTCAAGGAGCTGGGTTGCCTCAACATTCACGTGGTGGTGAAGTCTATGTTCGTGAGCTTCTGCATGTTTTTTTATTATATCCACAACGACATCCATTTTCAGGTCTCGATGGAGGTCCATAGTTCTAATGTACCATGGTGTATTGACCATACTTTTGAGTACTTTATATTGGAATAATTTCGGTATTATGACAAAAAAAGTTTATATGCATGAAAACTAATCAAAGGCTTAAAAACCAATACTGCGGCTTGAGATTATATGAATAACATCTACAACTTATTAAATATTATGGTTGTAAATTAATGTGCAGTTTACGTTTTCTTTTCATGTTTTTACGAATTAATTAATAAACCGACTTCAATAGATTTAAAATAAATTATTTGTATTTTGTATTTAATAACCATAAGTTCATAATCTAATTAGGTAACGTTGATTTCTACTTAATAAAAAATTACATTTTAAGATTGGAACCAGTCAATGTGTCCGTGCAATTGTGAGTACATAAAAGGTATTACTATTACATGTATGGTGGTAGTACTGTTTATATAGTTTAACAAAACTGACATATCGTCCGCCGACCACCGTACGCCCCTCAGACCCGCGCGGTGCATCTTTTTATCTCACGCATATTCTCAATTGCATTGTGCGCTCTCACTTGACTCATCGGTTCTCTATTCATAATTCTCTTGTTACTACGCACATGCACGTGGTAAATACGGTGTTTCCGAGTATATTACAGTGATAAGAATTGTGTCTGAACTGATATCTCACACTGCGATCCCCAAGATGCCTATCAAGCGTGGACATTATGGCAAACTCCGCTTTAATGAAGGAGGCTGTGTTCAGCAGTGGACAATCCAGCTGATACAGTAAGAACGGTGTTGGTAGTTTCCGTTTTCGACACAATATTACGAAAAAACTATTATTTAGGAGATAATCGGTAAGTTAAAAACTCTAAATTCTTTCAAATTTAATTAGCCTCATAAAGCGTAGGTATCTACCCTACTCAAGATCGATCAAGTAGTCAAAGGCTTACATATCAGAAATAAAAAATAAAAAGATCGTATAACAACCAAATTCAAATTCATTTATTCATTCAATACCTTCATAAGAGCGTCTACGACGCTCTTATGAAGGTCAATTACAAATTTCTATCTAGTAATCTACCAGCCTATGTAAATAGTCTTCTGCTATTTGTGTAGATGTCGCCAATGTCAATAGAGGCAATACCTCTTAAAAATGCTTCGTTTAGAAGCGAAACTAGTCGAATATTCTTCCGGTTAGGCTGCGTGGCGTTTGTGACGTTACGTAGGCTTAACAGGCAAATTAGGCGGAATTGTCACTAGATATATATTTTTATAGTTTTTTTAAGTGTTTTTTAAAAGTTTTATTAAAATACTTTTATTAAATTATTTTATTAAAATACTTTGAAATATATATATGTTATTATTAAATATGTATTTACGAAAAGTAACGCTTAAAGTTTTTTAATTACTTAAACATTATTACGAGTAACAAATTCAAATCTCATTACTGCCCTCCAAAAAGTTTAGTGGAAGTTTTACGCGGGAAAGAGTGGGAGAGGAAAAGTCAATGTTGTTTTTTGTTTACCGGAACTAGTGTTCCTTTGAGTTTTTACGTGTAATTATGGTGTAGAATTATTCATTGAGTGTTCATTAACGTGCAAAAGTGTAAGTACTTGCTTACATATTAGTAAAACATGACTTTTCGTGATTTCTCTTGATATCCCTGAAAAAATTCAGTACGAAGGCATGATTGACTCAGATTTAACTTGACCGCGACGTTTTACATGGCTCTGATTTTTACTTCACCTACTATCTACTTGAAATATCTCAAAACTGTTATTTCTAAAACTTGACACTGGCTAAATACACTTCTCTGTATAGCCATATACCTATAAAAGAAAAGTCTCAAGAAGAAAATACCTTCTTAACTTTGTTTTTACTTGCACTTATCTTCGAACGAAACATCATTCATCACCTAGGTGGGATAAAAACAGACACTAAATAATCAGTACATTTGTTATATCTTCACCTAGCAGTCAAATGCATTCTAACAGAGACTAATACATGTTTATGATTTCGAAGACAAAATTCTTCTAGAAAAACACCAAAATATTTATGACGCAATAGAACGATTTTGGTAGTAACTTACATAAATTTCATTTAAATAACAACTAGTTTTGTTGTTTATTTTTATTATAGGTATTAGTGTGTGTGATTTGCATGGTGGTAGGGCATTTTGCAAATGCCCACCTGGCTAGTTACCACCCTCAAGCTGAAAATCTGTCGCCAAGCACCTAACGGTGTGTTCCGGCAGCTGTCCTTGAGAGCCAGTAACTCTAGGTTAGTCTGAACAAAATCCTTGACCACATCATCACTTACCATCAGGTGAGATAGTGGTCAAAGGCTAACCTATCAGGCATAAAAAAAAAAAAACGTGATGAAATTTATTTTGCTATTGTTAAAAAACGTAATCGGCGGTTCTGTTAATCGTTAGCGTAAATAAATTAATGACTCAAATGAATTTTATGTACTACTTATAATTCAATAAGTTTGAATTAATTTACATATTCACTATGTGTGAACTGAGTGACCACAATTAAATATTAATTTAACATTAGTAGCCAAAAACGGTGCTCTTGTTTTACTTTTACAAATTTACATGTAACTTTTACTAACGTTAGCAGTTAAAATATATAGGTTTTGTGGCATAATAAATAAATTATAGGTTTTTCATAAGTGGTCACTCAGAGACATCAGGAAGAATTTTGAAATTTTTAATTATAGTTTCCGTGTCGTTGTTTTTTTCTTCTTAACACTTTAAAATATGTTTTACTAAATATCTGCAAACAATATTTGCTTATAAGTTATGTATTTACCCAGATTTAGACTTTTGAGTGTGAGAACTGAGTGACCACAGTTAAGGAATCATAACTTCATTAATAATTCTTTATAAATTACAAAACACATTTTACAAATTATATTACAACTTTTACTAAATCTTGAAGTCACTAAAAAGACAAAAATAAACTAAAAATAAATGTGGTCACTCAGTCCACACACACACACACAATTCTTCTTATTTCAAGGCTCGCAGTGACATTTTTCCGAGACAAAAACGTAATCATTTTAAAAACTTATTATTTCAACCACGCTGCCATAAAGATATATATAAGAGAAATGTTCACAATATGTGCATTACTGTGTATAATAAATTACCTGACGAAATAAAACTGTTAGAGGGTCATGTTTATAGGAATAGGCTTAGGCAGTGGTTATTGGAAAATTGATTTTATAGTATTAAGGAATTTATGTAATTTTAGTGTAATATATTTGATTAAATTGTTAGTATTTTATAGTGTATTAGCATTAGCCTTAAATATTTGCATGTCTGCTTGAAGGTAGAATACAGAAACAACGCATTTTACACTAGAACTCAAAATGTACATTAGTTATTGTATTCTTGCAAATAAATGATTTGATTTGTATTCTATAAAATTATTCACAATATTCAGAAAGATCCAGATGTATGGAATAGAGAACTCTTTTTTTAAATGTCTTAATACCCAACATTATTCTTGCTATGGTTGGATTAATAAATAAAACACATTATCAATTTTTTTTTTGTATATTTTAAACATAACAAATACTTTTAATATAGGCATAATATGTATTAAATACATTATAATAATATTTGAGTACCTAGGTACATTTAAAATGCAATATAAAAATATATTCTTCCTTAACAATTAAAATGATTACAGGATATCCTTTGCACTGATCAGCAATAGCTATAAAGCGACGTAATATTATTATTATTTTAGAAATAATTAATAATAGCAGTATTATCATAATAATTTCTATATTTATTTTTAGGTGATAAAACCTTAAAATAAATACAATGATTATTCATGATATGTCAAGCAGGATTTTAGCATTTGCTATAAAACCTAGTTAACCTACAATAACATTAATATAATAAACATGGTAAAAATATATTCCAAGTGTTGGAGATCAATAATCATTACCTAAAGCACCTTCTGAAATCATGATTTTTATTTGCTGTACTGATTTGAAGTGTATTAGGACTTTTTTAATCTTTTCCTGAGTCTACAACAGTTGATTGAGTTTTGTTAAAATTAATATTCAAGTATTTAGATTCTTCATCTAAAATAAAATCATGAATTTCACGGTCGTCAGCAAATATTACTTTATTCTCAGCCTTAATCCGTTTGAATCGGTTTACATACCCTTTAGATACTTTCACCACTTCACTAGCGCTCATTTCTTTGGTCATTCTCTCATAACTTAGAAAAACATACTCAATTAAATTACAAACATTTACAGCAAAAATGTTCACTAAATCATCCTTAAATTTTTTCTTTCTCAAAATATAATCCATATATTCTTGCAATGTTGGAAATTTATTGCCATCTTCAACGCAATCCAGATACAATTTATAAAGAGACAAGATTCTAGTGAATTCCAACTTCTCTATGGCATTATAATTCACCATCATCTTACCATCCGCATTACCGATTTCAACTTTTTTTGCGAGTTCAATGAATGGGCTATAGAACGATTTATTTTTGTCAACCATAAAAAAGGGCCTGTATGTTTCTTTACAAATAGGAATCTCAAATTTATCCAAACGATACAACAAGTGAACATAAACATTTAAATCAACTTTTTCATTAAGTATGTCATCTCTTAGCATTTCTTTGTGATTAAATTTTAAATAATTAAGTTTTTGAATGTTCAATGGATTTTCAATTTCGCTAACTAGAAACCCATTAACACTTTTGAATATTTTTTTTACAATATAATAAACCTTTTCTTTTTGTGTAGGAATTTTCTTAAGAGTCATAACATGTTTGTTTAAATCACTTCGTTTGTCTATGGACTCCAAATCTAAGTCATACTGCAGATGGTTTAAGATATCAACCATATAGGATGCTACGCTGTGATACATTCTTAAGCGTTCATAAGCAAAATTAATAGGATCATTTTTGAAAATATCTGAAGACAATTCAACACAGTACCACAACGCAGTAGGTAATGAAGTTTTCATTTGAGGATCCAAGGGCAAAGATGATAGTCCTATTTTGCACACAGTGGTACTGATTCGCTTTAAAACATAATGTTTGAACTGTTCAACAATGTTTTTGTCCATCCACTGTTTTTGTTCACAAATTTTCCACAATACATAGTAAAACAAACCAATGTTGTACTTTACTTTCTTGAAGTTAAAATATGTGGCAGATAAAATATAGTCATTGTACCGGTCGAAGTCATCAGTATTTACAAGTACGAGACCACCGTGGAACGGTTTGCGTGAACGAGGTTCCGTTTTTGTAGTGTTCTCTAACAATTGTTTATATACATTTAAGGTGTAGAAGTATCCAATTGACTCATTGAGATCAGGATCATTTAACAAAAACAGTGGGCAGTCCATTAACAATCTGAATTTTGAGAAACTGGCCGTCGATACAGATGTATGGAAGATTAATTTATCCAATAGATTCAATTCTGTGAGTAAGATCACAGGTATACCTTTCTCGTCATCAAGAATGATATCAGGAAATTCAATTTCTTGATCAGCTGTAAAATTAACATCATCAATCGGTTCTTCAGAAACTTCATAGCTGAATTCAGTGTTAAATTTTAAAATATCAAAGGCATAAGATTTTTTATCAGAGGTGATGTAATTAATTAATGAAGAAACAGATTTCTCAATGTCGACCTTTAAATTGTATGATGCACCATCTAGATTTTTGTACCAATCTGTATTCTTGAATGCATCAAGAAACATATTTTTGTCTTTAGTGTCTAGGTTGGTGTTTGTGTCAGTGGTGTCAGGATTTTGCAAGCTGGCGAATAATCTATTCCTCAACGTTTTCAGCTTATCAATCTCAGAGAGAGCTGTTGCATTTTTATTAACTGAATTGATGTACTTCAATTTGATATAGGACTTCAGGTTTTCTTTTTCAACAGCAAAATTGTCAATGGTTATCATGCCGTAATTAAATTCTTCAGATACATTGGTATCGTCAATTTTCTCATTGTTGCGAAATATTTCGCAATGACTTTTAAGAAATGATGCAGCAACTGATAAGTCAATACGATCTACTTCTTCATTAATTCCATGGAAAACAACGTTTTCGTAATGCATATTTTCATTGTGTACCAAACATTCGTGTACACTACCACCTTCTATTAGACCGTCGGTTACGATGTACAGTAATTGGATTTTGTCATCATCGCCAATATTTTCCTTAATCCACTTGATGATTGCTAGCGGATCCGTACCACCGCCATGTCCGTGCTTGTATTCATATTCCTCAACAGTCTTCTTTTCGCTGACTTTATAACACGAAGTACCCCAGTGCAAATAAACAATTTCCGATTCACCGGAATTTCCACGTTTCATTTTATTTACATCACTTTGAAACTGTTTGAGAGTCGCTAACCCAATTTTATGATAATACTCATCTCTATTTGTTGAACCAGAGTAATCTTTTGCGTAAATGAAATAATTAACCATTTCGATAAACTAAACTTAGTAACTAACGTTTGTAAATAACTAAATACGTAATAAATAAAGAGATTACTGGCCGGCCGCCGGTGTATTACTCTTCCGAATTGCGCAGTAAAGTAATATCACAGAGAAGTAGTAATATTTATTTATAAATAAATACCACAGATTAAACATAAGTAGGTAAATACCATAAACATTCTAGACTTCTGGCTGTAGGTAAATAAATAGTGCGTTCGATCTGAAACCATAGCATTTGTAACAGTTTCAATATCGGCATTCGTATCTAGACAACCCCCATATTCTTAGTTGTACTCGAAATTCAGTCGACTCGAATCCACTTCAAATCTGTGTTTTGGTATTATTAGATGTAGAAAATTCCTCCACTCGAATCCCCCTCAAGATAACTCCTCCAAGGTACCTCGCCTTATTTTATGGTAAATTTGTAGTGAATTGGCTGTTGAAAATTATTTTGGAAAATTAATAGATTAGGTACGTACTCTTAATGTGACCGAGTATTCAATTATAATGATGTAATCTTTGTTTAATAACTACTGATATTTTTTTTGTATAGGTATATGGTTAAAAAAAATAAAACGATAGCTTTTTCGATATTGTGTGCTGGGATCTTTATAAAATTAGCCAGACTGTAGTAAACAGTCGCAAATTATCCAAAAAACGCCACATAACCCAACCGGGAAGAAAAATTTAACTTTAATTTAATTAAACCAAAGAATTTTCGACGCATGTCAATTTTTCACGAAACATCATCAAGAGGTCTTGACTTTTCGAGCGCTCGATCCAGAAAAGAGAGAAAAAAATTAGTCAAGAACTTCTGATGATTCTAAACGAAATAAACTTTTGCGTTAGTAATTAAGAGGCCGTTCTCGTATTTGACTAATTTGGGACAATTTTGCTTCGTGATTGTAAGAATGTGATACAATATATTAGTATATTATTTATGGTTTGGTTAGTACAACTCTTTATCTTGCTTGTAGCGCGAATGTCTTTTTCAATTAGCTTTTAAATTGGTGGTAAATCTACAATATCCAATACACTTTTTCTGAAATATTACGTTCGGGTGAAGTTTGATTATCGGTTCAGAAAAAACTATAAGAGATATTGACTATAAAAAAATATTAGTAATGTATTGACTACTTTTTCCAGTTCCATACATAATCTACAAAAAAAAAGTTGAAATTACGTTATTCTACGAAACATTTAAGACAAATATGTATTTATTTAAATTATTTGATACTACTTTAAGAAAATAAAAAAATAACACATTAATCTTAAGTTATTCATTTGATAAATACCAAATTTAATTTTATGAAAAAGTAATCTTTTGGTACAGAAAATAAATCTCAAAATATACTATAATAATGAGGGCACTAATATTACCGGCTCAGTGGTAGCTCGGCTAGTGCAACGAGAGGACGTATCGTTTTGTATCGCAGGAGCTCACGACTGTTACGTAGATTTTATTCGCAAATATACTTCGACTACCACAACTTGTTACTTGTTGAGTATTCATTTTTTTTTGTTGCTGATAGGTTAGCCTTTGACCACATTCTCACCTGATGGTAAGTGATGATGTGGTCGAAAGTGTTGTTAACAGGTTTAACCTAGAATTACTGACTCTCAAGGACAGCTGCCGGAACACACCGTTAGGTGCTTGGCCACAGATTATCTACTTGAGGGTGGACGCTAGCCAGGCGAACATTCGCAAAAATGCCCTTCCACCATGCGGTGAAGCTCAAACCCGCGGTGGGATTCGTACCATGGAACTGCTGCGCGGCAGTCCATAGCCAAAGCCTGTCACTGCTTCAACTTAATTTAATTTTGTATTTAGTATGTTCATACGTAAAATAACAACTAATAAGTTGTTATTTCTTTAAATACATTTGGACCAAAAAGACTGACTTTTTTAACAGCCCAAAAAAAGGTTTAGGTTGTTTTTTTATCTTATTGTGACTGAAAAATCTCGAGGCCCACCTGATGCTAAGCGGACTAACCTCTGCCTATAACAGATGCATTTCGTCACAAGTCACGTCACGAGGGGCACTGCGCCCATCACCTTAAGACATAGTTGGTATTACATTTCATCTTAATTTACCAGAATTACCCTATAGGTTTTGATTTTGCTAGCTTGTACTTGTTATACAACGTGGCGCAACTACAGTGACATAAATTAAACACACAAATACGTTTTCACATTTGCGTTTCATGAAGAAATTATTTTCTATTAAACATCGTATTATTTACGGAATTATTTAAAATTTTAGAAAATTGCATCTTAGAGTATTTAAAGAACTGTCACGCAGCGCACATACTGGTATATGCAGGATCTACGCGGCCAAAATTATTTTTTTGCTTATTTGGTATAAATACAATGCTAATATCAAAAAAACACTTATTCGTACAAAAAATAATGTATTCATAAAAGTTTGGGAATTTATGTGTATTGAAGTATAAAAATGGTTTGAAGTACATAATATGATTGTTTATGTTTCTATATAACCTTCTTCATCTTTTTATTTTTGCATATAAATTGGGCAAATTGTGTTCCTTCATGCGGTCAAACATGTATTGTCGGGTCACAATCCTTACTCCTGAAGTCCTGACGCCTGTGAACCTAAAACAAACATACACTATGTAAAAAGTTGCTAACGAAAATCGCATTTTATTGCCATTATCTTTGACCTCTCAAAACTGTATTTATCCGGACGTTTCCGGAGATGTTTTTGGTACTAATTACAAGATAAATGTTCGAATAATAAAATACAATTAAAAACTTAGCCCGATCTAACCCGATACACAATCATATACACTAGTAAAGAAAAAAAATATTAAACAAAATCACGGTATGGACGGTGTATTTTTAGTCGTTAAAAAAAATGTTGTTTATCAGTTGATCATAACTTGATTAATGTAGTTTGTAAGTCTCTTACCTGTTCTATCAGAATCCATCACTTTCAATTCGTTAGATGAACTTGAGAACATATAAAATCCTTTGGAAGTTTAGCCTTTAGAAAAGCGACGAGAACAGATACGTACACTAGGTGAAACGGTCTAATTCCGACTGACGATACGTGGGCTGGGTGCTCGGTAGCAGGTAGATCGAGCATGGGTACTGTTCTAGGGGTTGTGCTCTGTTCGTAGCACCCGTTTTTATGAATGTTTTTGTTATTTCGATATTAGGACTTTTGGCCGCGTAGATCCTGCAAATACCAGTATGTGCAGCGGCCATTTGCCGGATGCACGGATCATAACATCGCATCAATGAAATTAAAACGAATAAGCAATACTATTAGGATAACAAATTCAAATAGTAGGTGAATTGCAGGAAAGACACATGCCTTTGTCAGCGAGCGGCGCAGGTGGCGCGCATCCTCCCTCCCTTCTACCCGCCGAAGAATTCAATGCCGCCAAATCCGAAATTCGAATTCTATTTTTACTTTTCTAGTCTTTCCCGACCCGTGTCTTTGACACACTTGTTCACACTAGTGCGCATAATTACGTAGACCTAATATTTTAGTGAAAGTTTACGCAAAAAAGACGCTTACGATTGTTTTATTTATTTTTGTGTTATTGGAATAGTACCTAATTAGATTATGGTACTGTAACAAAGACGCTTTACTTTGTTTTAGTTTTAAACCTAGTAGATACTTTACATCTCTTTGTGATGCGGACGCTTTTATTTGTGCTATTAGTGAGTGCTTGTGTAAACTTGTGATCGTGATGGCAAATTGTTATCTTCTCTTAAATAAAACCACACTGAACACTTGTATACACCACAACTTATATTATAGATTTCACAAATTTACATACTTATTCGTTAACTTAATATAATATAGCCAAACATCAGTTCACACTGAACGCCAAGTCAAAGGTGAACTCTACTGTTACCATCAACTGTGCGGATATTACGTAAATATCTTGTCATAGAGAAAAGACTATCGGAAGCAAGTCGTTGACGCTTCAGTGGTAGTTTCTAATCAAATATGTATATAATAAGTAATTTTAAGTGTCTATAAGTCTCTAAGTGCCAGATAGATGGCGGTATTATGATATATAAATGCCATTTTTCTCTGGCTTATTAATGATGGCGACAACAAAATACACATCAAAACTACACAGCTGCTGAATATGCGGACATGATCCTAATTTACGGAGAATGTTATCTAATAGTTACAATAGAGGGTGATATGATAAGTGTCTGACGAAGCACCCTCGCTGTAGGTAGGTACCACTCTCGCCGCCGGGTTTCTTTAATAATTTCGGTTGATTATGTAATATTTAGAATTAACTATTACGGCATAATATTTATAATGGCAAGTACATGGTAAGCTCTAAGCATAGTTCACACTATTGTCATTGTTTCAACTAATTTGTTTTTATTCGTGAGGACCTATAATTGGCCCATTGCTTTATATACATACTTCTATTAGACATAATGGCTGTTGGTCTTCCAAGTAAATAAATAAATAAATAATTGTCAAAGAATCGGACCCATACCAAGTATTTAGGTACAAGACGTGTGGCGTGGTTGCCAGAGCGCGAAGCGACCCGTTGCGCGGTCGTCAACCCGGAAGCGTTGCGTTGCCGCTCCGAGTTAACGTAAGCCAGAGTAAGTCATTTCATGAATGATTTTTTTGCAAGGGTGGTCCCAATTTTAGTTACATTTTTAATATTTAGTTCGTTTGAAAAAAAAGTTTCTATTTACGTATTATGAGTTTTTAAACTGTCACGGTCATTAAAATCATAATTATTATTACCAACGGGATATTTACCGTGTTTTTGGTTAGTTTTGAGCTCCCGATATTTCAGTACTGTTGCAAGCGCCATGATCACGAGTAAACTAAAGTCTATGCGAGTGGATGGTAGGCACTAAGAGCAGACGAACCGGTCTACCCTCTTTCTAGTACGTTTTTTCGGCAAGGTGATACTATTATTGTCATTGTCACTCACACCACTATTTAAATTTCGACATACGACAAAAACACGGTAAATATCCCGCGGGTAATAAGAATTATTTACGACTTATTCTAACTTAGCAAATTTTATAAAACTAATTGGCACTAGCCTTACCCGTGTATTCAATTAAAGTCACCACTGTAGCCCCACGTTGTATATATCCAAGAACTTTCAGGTTTTAATCAAAATTAGTAGCCAAAATGACCAAAAAGTAAAAAAAAAATCAAACAAAAACACGACACATTTTAAATTGAGTAGAAATGACGAAAAAACACGAAAATATATATTTAGGTAAAAGTGGGTTGCAAGTTTAATGAGGGTAACACAATAAATGCAATAAAATATAATAGTTATATTGATTCAAATTGCACACCATGTCATAACTAAACTGGTATTTTTTTAAAGTTAATGGGTCACCCATTTATATATTTTATTTTCATATTCAATAAATACTGTTTACTTTTTCTGCGTGTTACACTTTATTATAGAATGTTTTAAGATTATTTCTATATTAAGTAACCATTTGTATGTATATAAGTACTTTACTCATGTAATATAAAAAAAAACAATATGCATATTACTAAACAGCATTAAAATATTTAGATTGTCAACAAAAGGATCAAAATTATTTACGTGATCACTGAGCACTACTCGTAGCGGTGTGTGTGTTTGTTGATGATGTTTTTCATATGGAAATTAATAATGACAACGGAATTATAAATTCAATTACAATTTGGTGTTAATAATTAACAAAAATAAAAGAAAACAGAGTCATAAAAATTACAAAACAGATTTGCAATATATCTACTACGTGTACATTCACAAATATTGATTAAGGATAATACCTTAAACTTGCAAACACTTCCACTATAAAGGTCCACGGAATCGTTGTTCGAAATGTCATTGTAGTGTTTTATCATTCTATTTAGTAAGTGGCGCATTATGGCCTAAATTTGATTTTTGTGCACCTACGAGTAAATTTAAGGCGAGGCTTTCCACGGACTTTAGGTATTTTATGCGAGCGCGACGTATTCATTTACGCGACACAGAGTTGTGTGCGATGCGCCGCGTGCACGCTTTTAGCTCTCCAGGTAAGGTACAGTACAGTCCTACCTACGTAGCGGAGATCACGTCAGTATGACATTTTAGAATGGAATTAACATTTGTCGTGTATTGGTACATACGCCGGAAAAATAATCGGGTCTTGTAGGGGTTCGATCAGTACAGTAGTGTTTATATATCTATACAGTTTATTGTGTACCTACGGTTATTTTAGATGGGTAAATTATCATTCTTAAGAAAAACATTTTTATTTGTGAGAACTACATTAAATTAAGGTTCTATTATATTTTTACTAGCTTTCCAGGCGCGGCTCCGCCCGCGCGTTTGTCGGTTATCGCGCAAAAACATTAACCTCTTTTTGCGCAGTTGGATACAAACTATCCCATGTTTTTCCCGGGTCTCAAACTATTTCCATACCAAATTTCATTCAAATCAGTCCAGTAGTTTTGGCGTGAAAGCCTAACAGACAGACAGAGTTACTTTCGCATTTATAGTACATTCGCATAATATTAGTACTGATTATAGAGAAAGCCGTTTAATGCACCTATTCATAAATGGTAATTTGGTAATATTATTATATTTTAAATAAATATATATATACATAAACTTCATTAAAAGAACACATTAAATGTCACAACCATGTCATGTGAGATTCCCAGAATTCAGTAACAAGTCTGTCTGTCACAGTTGTCCTATTAATTAATGGCGTCGAGTGATATAGCTGCGTAAAAATAAGTTTGATATTAGTTATTTTGTAAAACGAGTACCCTTATGCTGTCAAGACCGTGGCTCTTAAAATATGTATTTATGAATATGTCTTCGCAGATTTTTATTAATTTGGTGTGTTTAATAACAATTAATCTAGTGATTGTTTTAAGATGGCTACTTTTGTTTAATCTTTGTAGTTATAGCACGGTGCGAACATTTCACATCCATGGACGTCACAACCGTGGTTTTCATAGAACTACGGTTGTGGCGAGTGGCCCATGGTCGAGACAGAATCGTTTAGTTTTAGTTAAGTTTTTTTAAATTATTATTTTCAGACCATGTATTCAACATAATAACAAATCTCAAAGAATTTTATCTCGCGTTTAAAATAAAACCAAATTTCACAATATTTTTGATATAATTTAAGCTCATTCCAATGAACTGTTTTGCAAGTTTAATAAAAAAGATATTATCCAAAACGATACTTGTTAAGTTGAGCGCTTATAGAGAGCATTTTTGAAACTAAAAATATGTATCAATTGTCTTGGTTGTGACAGGAGCCCCATTGTAATAAATTTCATAAAGCTGTCCTGTACAGAGTGCTCAATTCAAAGTCAATGAGTACAAATCTTACTTCATAATCATCGCTCATTAAGGCAACCATCTTCAGGCAGATATTTGCCTTCTAGCAAAATTGGCCAGAAATAAAAATAAAATTTGCCAGATAGTGTCCATTATTGAAGATACAGTAGAACCATATCCCGTAAAACTAAAAAAAATTAAGTCATAAAACAGGGCAACAGATACTATATTTAGATATAATGTGTCTATAGGCGCACTGTTATAAATCAAAATGTTATTTGGAATTAAAAATTAATAAATGAATTTTAAGTTACTATATAAAAGTAGTTTATGAAAATTGTAAGATAAGGTTTTTAACATATTTATAATAAACTCAGTTAGTTAGTATGTGTGTTAGCTTCTGAACCGACTTCAAAAAGTAGGAGGTTCGCAATTAGTCTATATTTTTTATTATGTGTGTTACCTCAGAACTTTTGACTGGGTGAACCGATTTTGATAATTCTTTTTTTATTAAAGCTGATACTTGTCGTTTGATTTTTAAATGAAATTGAACGACAAGTATCATGAATGACACTCCAATAACTGAAAAATATTTTCCTATCTTGATGATATTATAGTCTTTGACAGTGAATGACAATCGATCCAGTAAGTAGCAAGAATCACTAAAAAGAGTTTAATTTTTTTTAACAAAAAATGGAACCAACTTCAACACTCATGTGTGAAATAACTTGTCGAAGTCGGTTTCATGCGCAAAATATTGTTATACTAGGTACTTTTGAACTATTATGGCACCGACTTCAACAAGTTATTTCACACTTTGGAGTGTTGATGTCGATATCATTTTTCGGTAAACATTTTTTTATATTGAGAAATTGCATTAGTATTGGATTTGTTAGTAAATTTAAGTAGTATTTTTTTATAACTATAGAAGTAATATGTAACATTAAGTGATTTTTAATACTAGATGGATATAAATTGAATTATAAGTAAAAACGTAAATCTGGCTGTATGGAAACTCATGTTACGTCACGACTATGGTACTCAATGTCACACCCGAGACTTTGAACTAGTATTTTAATATTTTTCTAGGTTCAATGAGCTTGCGAAAATGTAAAGAGTTTTTATGTGTGATATACATAAAAGAAATCTAAATATATATTTTATTACAGTTGAGTTGAGGATTCCCCAGATAACAAGTATAAAGAGATACAACAGAATAAATTGAACTCATATTTTTTGGCATTGGACCTAACAATAGTGATAACAATTTACTAACCTTAATTTAACCATTGTGTACATATTAATAGTATATGGTTCGCAAATTGCGTTAAAAACTACACGAGTTAGATATAGTTTCAAACAATCAATTACAACATATCTAGATTCCATTCATCAAAATTGGTTTTCCTGATCCTTCAGGAACCGTTCGAGATAAAAATTAGAATACGTTTTATGATATATCATCTAAATCCATTCAGCGGTGTTAAGCAAATTTTTGGCGAAAAATGGGCTTGAATTCAGCACTCAAAGGTGCAAAATAACTTGTTGAAGTCGGTACCATGATAGGTCAAAAGTACATATTATTACAATATTGTGCGCATGGTCCCGACTTCAACAAGTTATTTCACACCCTTGAGTGTTAAAGTCGGTTCAATTTTTGGGGTAAAAAAAATTCCCCCATTTTAGTGTCCCTTGCTACTTGCGGATTCGATTGTCATTAATTAGCAATAACTATATCATCAAGATAGGAAAAAACTTTTCAGTTATTGGAGTGTAACTAAAAAACAGATAAGAGTACAACTACACCGCGGTTTCCACAGACGAGTGAAACTAATTCTACACGGTCGTGAACTACAAATATTTGTTAAAGAAGGTGGAGTTGGTTACCCCTCACTATGCTTAAGTTGGTGGGGTGGGCACCTAAAACGTGTTCGCTAAAATAGAGCAAAATTTTTGAGTTCGTCCGATATGTACCTTACTAATAGGCGTGCGCCTAGAGCGCTTGTTATGACTAGTAGTATCCTAATAGATGCAGTGTTCATTATGGCAGACTAAGGGCATCTCGTTTGTGACTGAGGTTAATTAATTATCAGTAATACATAATTAATGATCGATTAAGTGGCTACTGCGGGCTTGCCACAAAGGTGCTAAAATTAATGTTGATGATTTCATTTAATCATAGTCACTGACAACTTTGTGTATCATTCTACTACGAGTATTAATAAATGCATGTTTTTTTTATAATTATTGATAGGCTAGCCTTGGACTACTATCTCACTTGATGGTTATTAAAGATGTGGTCTAGGATGTTGTTCAGGTTACCCTAGAATTACTCCTAGAACACTCAAGGACAGCTGCCGGAACACACCGTTAGGTGCTTGGCGACAGATTTTCTTCTTAAGGGTGGTAGCTAGCCAGGCGGGCATTCAAAATGCAAAACGCCCTACTACCATGCTGATACTACTGCCATCGTGAGACAACAACCGGGGCCGACGGCTTAAAAAACGGCTTGACCAATTTTGATGAAATTTAAATAGGACCATACGACAAACATTCAAATATAAAAAGAATCATATAAATCGGTTTATCAGTAAAAAGTTCTGAGGTAACAAACATTTAAAATAAATATACGAATTGAAAACCTCCTCCTTTTTTGAAGTCGTTTAAGAAGCTAAGACACATACTAACTTTTGAATGTATAATATATATATTATTATTATCATGTAATAATTAAAAAAGGGTGGAGTAAATCTATACTAAAAATTATAAAGTACAGATTTGATTATATATGGTAATGAAGTTAATACTCAAAGCCCAGTGTATACCCATACACTGGGCTTTGATTATTAACTTCATTATCTTAGACCCTGGGTACGAAATACTAGGCATTTGGCTAAAACTAGATATAAAAACAATAATTTCATTGCATTTTAGCAAGCTTATTGAACCTAGAAAGTTATCAAAAAACTAGTTCAAGTCACGGGTGTGACATCGCATATCATGGTCGTGACGTGACATGAGTTTCCATACAGCCAGATTTATGTTTTTACTTATAATTTAATTTATATCCATCCAGTTTTAAAAATCGCTTAATGTCACTTATTATTTCTATAATCATAAAAAAGACGCCTCAAATTTACTAACAAATTCAATACTAAATTCAATATTTTTTTTTTACTGAAAAATGGGCTTGACTTCAACACTCAAAAGTGCGAAATAACTTGTTGAAGTCGGTACTGTGATAGTTCAAAAGTACCTATTATCACAATATTGCGCACATGGTCCCGACTTCGAAGAGTTATTTCACACTTTTGGGTGTTGAAGTAGGTTTGATAAATAAAAATACTCACCCGTTTTAGTGTCCATTGCTAAGTAGCAAAAGCGGGACCGATTGTCATTCATTGGCAATGACTATATCATCAAGATAGGAAAAAACCTTTCAGTTATTGGAGTGTAACTCAAAAAACGGCTAGATCGATTTTGATGAAATTTAAATAAAATCACACGACAATCATCAACATTCAAATCAAATAAATCATCTAAATCGGTTCGGTAAAAAAAAACGGACAAATTGAGGACCTCTCCCTTTTTTAACTGACTTCCAAAAAAGGAGGAGGTTCTCAATTCGTCTGTTTTTTTACGTTTGTTACCTCCGCAACTCTTGACTGTGTGAACCGATTTCAAAAATTCTTTTTTGTTTGAAAGCTGATGCTTGTCGTCTAGTCTCATTTAAATTTTATCAAAATCGTTCAAGTCGTTTTTGAGTTACACTCCAATAACTGAAACATATTGACCTATCTTGATGATATAGTCGTTGCCAATGAATGACAATCGATCCCGTAAGTAGCAAGGGTAACTAAAAAGATTCAAAAATAATTTTATTTACCAAAAAATGGAACCGACTTCAACACCCAAAAGTACAAAATAACCTTTCGAAGAATATTTTGCGCTGCTGTGATAATAGGTACTTTGGAACTATCACAGTACCGAGTTCGACAAGTTATTTCAAAGTTCCATTTATTTGTAAAAAAAAAAAGCCCTTTTCTTAATATTAACACACATATTAACCTTCACGATACTAACTTTCACTACTTACGAAATCAATTGTCATTCACCGTCAATCAGGAAGTCATCAAGATAAGCGTAACGAGTCGAAAGTTAGCCCAGAGCATGTTTTATTTTGTTGTTTGATATTCATTTTGATCCTGTTCTGTGTGGCGCTGCGTAGATCGAAAAAATTGACACAGGTCCTACGTCGACGAGCTCTGCGAGCGCACTGGCGGTCAAGTGAGCGAGCTCTGATGCCATGAATTCATGTTAAAAAATCATATAAAATTAACATGATAACTTTTTTACATTTTTATTTATGATTTAATTACTTTTATTGATAAGTAATGTATAAAAAAATAATTTAAAATTAAAGATTGGTAAAAAGGGAGTCAAAAATCGTTTTTAAATTCGAAATAGAGGTAACTTTAGGATTTTTTTCTATCGAGTGAAGTTATTTATTATGTGGATCAGATTTATGAATAAACTCAAGAATATGCTTTAAAATAACATATATTTTTTTCAGTTTAATAACCGAGTTTTTTCTTTGAGAAAAGTTAATTCTTGTATGGCGTTTTTTGGCCAGGATCGCCTTAAACTATATGCCCTCTTTGATCTTAAACTAAAAAAAAGGATGAAAAACTGTTTTATACACTAGTTTCCGATTTAATTAAATGCAGCAAAATTAAAAAGCTATCGCTCGCTTGACGTTGAGGGTACACTTCTTGTACAACTTCTTATAACTTGTGTATATAAATACCAATATATTTTGTATACCACATACGTTTTGACTGGATCCTTCATTCTGAGTCTTTTTTGTTAGGTAGAATTTACTTTAAATCAAATCAAATCATTTATTTGCAGAGTACAGGTAATGCAAATGTGGTCATAGTAATATTATTGTTCGCCATACTCAACCCTGATAGGGTATGCAAATTAAAAGTACACAAATTTATCCATCAAATAATTACATGTCAATATTTGTTTATACAATCACAATTAACAAAAAATATACATTATATTGCCCAAATGTCATTTAAACCACACTTCATACAAGAAATGAAACTATTAGAAATACATTTTTGTCATGTCCCATTACAAAAAAATAATGTCATAATATTCAATTCTTATTAATTTACATTTATGTGAAGACTACTTTATCATTCAAATATTCCTGAATAGTGTAGTATGACTTCTCTATCAAAAATCTTTTCAACTTACTTTTGAACATAAACATCGAGGTTGATTCTTTAACTATTTGTGGTAATTTGTTATAAATTTTAATTCCCATTCCAAAAATACTGTTTCTAAAGAGTGTGGTCCTGGATTTTTCTGAACAAAGTTTAGTCTTATATCTAACGCTCCTAAACGTCTTATAGTTATTTAAGTCAGTCCGAACCATGAGTGATGCCTCGTATATATACAAGGAGGTAATGTTAAAATTTTAAGATTCTTAAAATAAGGTACACAAGAACCAGTCTTGTGTAGCCCACATATAGATCTAATGCACTTTTTTTGTACCTTGAAGACCATTTCCTTGTCTGCAGAATTGGCCCAGAATAAAACACCATATCTTAAGGTGGATCCGACGTAAGCGTGGTACGCCGTCAATAAAGTATTTTTATTTACTGTTTTTCTGAACATGTATAGTGCATATGAGTATTTATTTAATTTAATACAAACATCTTCGATATGTGTTCTCCAAGTCAAGTTCGAGTCAATATTAATGCCTAGAAATTTTGTGCTAGTCGTTTCTGTGATAATTTTACCATCATATTGTACTTTATTGGTTTTGGTTTTGAATTTTTGTATGTAAAAGTCATGTATACCGTCTTTTCTAGATTAATTTTAAGGTTATTTTTATTTAACCAATGTACTAAGCCGGTGAGAGATTTGTTGATCTCAACTTCATGACTATCATCGTTGTTTGTAAAAAGTGCCGTGCTATCGTCCGCAAATAATACCATAGGATGTGCTATGGCATTAGGAAGGTCATTAATGTAAACCAAGAATAAAAAGGGACCCAATATACTTCCTTGGGGCACTGGATATGTAACCGTTCTACGGTCTGAATGATATTTAGTTTCTGTTTTAGTTTTAGGACAGATTTTTGTGATCTCTGTTAATTGCTATCTATTACTAAGATAAGATTTTAAAATATCTAAAGCTTTGCCTCGAACTCCATAGGTTTCTAGTTTTTGTAGGAGCATATTGGGACTTACATGATCGAATGCCTTTGTCATATCCATATATAATGCTGTTACCTGCTTCTTTTTCTCAAGTCCCATGAAGACAGTTTGTAGAAACTGGATTATGGTCATGTTAATGGACTTCCCTTTCCGAAATCCAAGTAGAGCATGTACTATCGGATCAATTCTAATACCGGTATTGTTCCGATATTCAATTTAAAAATATCGGAAATTCGATATTTCGGTATTTTTTCGATATTTTATAAAAAAAATAGTATAGTGAAATAAACGCTACGTAAGAACAAAGTCAGCCTTTATTTAACAAATCCAAAACTCGTTTGACGTTTTGTAATTATTTATACTACCAACTTATTACTGCACAGCAGTCATTTATTCAGTTTAGGCGATACAATTATAATGAATGTAAAAAGGTTACGTTACAATATTATTCCCTCGCCCAAACGTGCCCATTAGGCTAGCCACATTCCCCCGCTGTATTGCGAGGGAAATCCGTTGTACAAGGTATTCTCCTGCCCGTGGATCTCGCGTCCTATCTCGCAAGCGCCACCCTAGATCCACCGCAAACTTCTTGGAATCTGAACACCACGGCCCCATCACCTCCACAGAAAACGGCACGAACTCGTACGCCAATTCCGAGGCAGCGTATTTGTTATGCTTGCCTAACGCGACTGCCTCTGCACCTCCGCCGGCAGCTTTCTGGGTAGCGAGCATGTGGCAAGCGGCAAAAGTACTCACGCACGTAGAATCCCAGATGAGGTGACGCCCCCTCTGCCATGGGATCAGCGGTATCCGGCCGCTTGCCATACCAGCGCAAGAGGCCAGGAAGCTCGAGCACGCAAGGGACTTCTGCCGAAATGAGGGCCCTCTTAATGATATCGTTGATGGCATGATGACGGGGCCCCCGTCCAGCGCAACGAGTGCAACTGAGAGCGTGCAGGAGGAAGCTAGAAATGCGATGAGGCCTGACACCTGCAGTCGCCGCACGCCTTAACCGCCAAATCGAATCGGCAGACTAGCCTGAAACCACTGTGCATCGCTAAGACTGACGTTTAGCGTCTCCTCGACAACACGTTTAATTAAACTGTCAAACCGAAGGACCTCCTCTGGCAGCTTCCAAGTTGGCGCCGTCCGATTGACATATGTCAACCGCTGCCTCTGAAGTATAGGGGTAAAATTCGCACTTGGCGGTATTTAACTAGGAAGAATGCTTTCACGTCCTGCCGGACTATTTCTGGACTACCACCAATAGTTCCATTATCCATATACCAGATATTAAAGGGCGACTCTAGAGACTTAATGGCCTTATGAATCGCCATGCTAAAAATATGGTGGTCCCAAAGGATCGCCCTGTTGCACCCCGACTTGTGATCGGACGCAAACGCCATCGTAAGATAGATTGCTTGGGGCCGAAATGGCGAAGAAATAGAAATATAGACGGTATCAACTCCCTTACCTCCAACAGCATCTAGCCCTTCTCGACACTGTTTACTGAAAGCATTCTTGATATTAAGTTTTAGAAGGACGTTATCGCTTCCGGCTCATAACAAAGCTTCGTGTGGCATGGATAGCGGCTTCGCATCCAAGGGGTGTACCAAACCTTACCTGGTGGGGCTGGAGATTAGGTGTGATCTCACCATGAACTGCTCGGCAAAAAAGTTTGGCCACCAAATGGTGAAAAGTATTGCCCACTGCGATTGGCCTCATACCACCGTCTTTTTCCTATCATTCATAGCCCGGTACCCCACAGGACATAAAACGTATATTAATATTATTTATTTATTATATTTCTGCTAACAGCTAAACATACTCTGCTGTTTATAATATTTTTATTCTTCGCATGCTTTGGTCTATCCCCATACGATGGTTAAGGGACTAGAGAAAAAAATTGAGTTATGAACCATTGTCATGTTTGCTCAGTCGGTCAGAGCATACCACAGCTAAAGACGTGGATGACGCGGGTTCAAATCTCGAACATGACTTTAATTTATCCTCTTGTAAATTTGTAATTTTGTAATACTCTGCTATATTCTTAGAATTTCAACACATATATAAAGATTTCAATAGGAAAGGTAGAGGTACAATAGAGCTTATAATAACAATTTAAGATTTCGACGTTGACCTGACGGCTATCGTAAATGGTGAGATCTAGCTTGTTGGAATAACGACCGCACAAAGCAAAGTGCATCATAATTAAAAAGTATTATCTTGGATGCACTTTGCTGTTATCATAACCTTATGTTATTGCAACTGTAGGCAGCGGAGTAAGTAGCTTTTTGGGATTCCTCACTGATGGGTGGTATCGTCATCATATATCATAAGATTAATGGTCTGTGGTTGTGTTGTATTGTTGTCACAGAGTACTTTTGTAATGTTATCAATTGCCAATGCCGTTCTCTCAATTCTTTGTGTGCCATTCCTTGATTCCTCATCTTCTTTCTCCTAAGACCCACAGATTACCTAGTCCTAAGATACCGTAGAAAGATTATAGTAATAGAATCGGCGTAATGAATTGTACTAATTATTAGAGAAGGATGCGTTGGGAGCCAGTTACCCATAATTTACTATCAGGTGATATGGTGGTCAAAGGCTAGCCTATCAGCTATAATTCACTATACATTATTTTTTAAAATCGTTATTTAAAATCAAATACTATTAAAATAATTATGAAAGAACGACTATAGCTTCTCTCTTCAGCTATAAAACAATCAACATTTACTTAGTATAACAGTAAAAAACTTACGGTTGAACGAGAGGCGAGTCACTTTTTTTTTGTATTTGCGTGCGTAACTCTTTCTCATCTGCCAACGTGAAATTAAACAATTCTTTAAAAATCGTTTGTTATAGTAACCCAACCGAATAATGTTTTAGGGTATCAGACGATTAAATCAAAGAGTATTTACAAGACTTTCGTTCCTATATTGCAATAGTATTATATAATATCCTATATAATAATATCTAAATAATACTGCAAGAGGATCAGGAATGGCCGATGGATAGGTACCAGCCGGTGGACCGGTTCCCCTACCCTACTTAATCTATGCAAAATCTATGTATTAACCGACTAGAGAAGATAGTCTTGGCTTACACGTGACCCCAATATTTTCATGCATCTTCATTAATTATTAGGGTTTCCGGCCTTGAGTTTGGGATACTATTACCCAGAAAGTAGTTTTCCCATAAAAAGACTATTTTTTTTTATTTATCTCACGAAAACCTCAGCCCATAATATATTCGACAAGTTTATACTTAGCTTACCCTACGGAAAATAACGGATTTAAATTCATTTTTATTGTCAGTCCAAGTTCATTGTAGCATTAAAAATACATTTAAACCGTTGTTTAGTTTACTAACAATGGTTTACATTTTTAATGTTTTGACTCCATACATTTTGTCTATTTAGAACAAGTATGAAAAGTGTTGAAGTGAAGTATATTATTTATTTATTATAGTAAATTAATTCATGACTGTGCTGAAACAGTCAAAATCTGTCACAGTCAGGTTAAAATCATCATCATTACTAGAAGCTTAGGCAACAAGGTAAGTAAAGATTAACTACATTTCGCACTCGCATGTTGTCTAGAAATTTATTCGAGAATACGCAAATTTTAGTAATAATATTGGTGCACCATAAAAAATTCCGTCAAAACTTTCGTACTTACCTTAATATATTATGTACATAAGATTTATGTTATTTCTATGTTGCCAGTAAAAAAAAAATACCAGATAATTATATGGATTTTGCTTACCGGAGGCAAAAAAAAAAACGTAAACATAACGTACAAAGTACGGAATGCTCGAATATGCTCCGAACATTTTGAATCTCATTGCTTTCCCAAGACAACACATAATGTAACTTATTTTAGAACGGACTCAATTCCAACACTATTTATTCCTATAAGTTCTATACTTCCAGTTTACTGGGTGTTGTTTAGATGACGTGATTGTAATAACTTCCCATATTTAGACTATAATAGGAAAGCCAAAAGGAAAACATATTTAGCTATGATCAACGATCTTCCCAGTGTTCTCAATACGTCACAATGTTTAATGTTTGCTGACGATCTGAAGGTCTACCAGCCGGTGACTGGAACATCAGATTGTATGAGCCTCCAAGCCGATACAAAGGCAGTTGAAAGATGGAGTCAGAAGAACAGGCTTGTTTTTAATACTGCAAAGTGTAAAGTAGTCTCTTTTACCAGATCTACAAATCCCATTGTATATCCTTATACCTTGGGCGACTCCATCTTGGTAAGAGAAACTAAAGTCAAGGACCTAGGTATTATCTTGGACGATTGTCTCAACTTCCGCGAACATATTGTCTCAATTTGCAAAATTGCTAACAAAACACTGGGTTTTATTATGAGAACTGCCTCACAGTTCCCAGACATCCAAGTAGCAATCACACTGTTTAACGCATTTGTTCGCAGCAAACTTGAATTTGACTCAGTAGTACACGCTCCTAATCGAAAGGCTCCAGCGCAAATTCAAGTGTACAAGAGGATGTACGGGTACTATCCGTACCTGTTTCCATCGCTCTTTGTATCAGGTATGATCGGAGTAGATACACTGGAGCTGAGGCGAAAATTACTGTTGGCCATACACTATTGCCAGTTACTGGATAACAAGGTGGACAACCCGACGACGTTGGGTGCACTTGGCTTATTTGTACCGGAGTACTATGCGCGCAGCCAGCGCCGTAAACACCAGCTGTTCCATCGTCCCACTAAACGAACTCGCCACGCTCAGAATGCTCCCACGCAGCGAGCGTTGGTTCTTTTAAACATGTTTACGCATGAGTTCCAGCATGTGGATTTGTTTTCTAGCTCTATGAGCATTATTGTTATTAATCTTAGGATGTATTTAAGTCACACAAATATTGTTTAAGTTAGGTAGTAAGTGTTTTGGTGTTAAAACTGTAAGCTTTCTACTTGTATGAAATAAATAAATAAATAAATATCTTCGGGTGTAAAATTATTTTTACAACTTTAGTTTAAATTCTATAAACAATCATAAAAATCCAAAACCAATACCTTAAGTTTTATAATGAGATTGGCAACAACTTGAGTATGTGATGATAGGTATTCATGTTTATCATAATATAATTAAATTAAATCTGGTGCTGCTTTTTACCCCATCAATATGGTTAAATCTTTCACCTGGCATTTCCATAACCAACGTCATAAACTATTGCTATGGTTAGATATACGCTCATAGCGCTTCTATTACTATAATCTTTCTACGTAAGATACTGTAGGCGGTTATTGGTCTGTGCTGTAGGCACTGATGCCAAGTCAGGGTAATTTACCCTAGATTTAGAGTAAAATTGAGACGACAGGGTAATTTTTTAGGGTGAAAAATTGTTTAGGGTAATCATGCGGGTAATTTGCGTTATGCATAAAACAGAACCAACTCGTTGTATTTTTATTCCTGTAATCAACATTCATTCATTCCATTCTTCACGTCAATCGCTTGTCACGTCATTGCCTAGGTTATTCAGCGAATGGAATTGCCTGCACAATAAGAATTGGCAATATAAAGTCTTATTATTATTAATTACGTCCACTGTCAGTTACTGGGCCGAAGTAAGGAAGGATGTTGACGCAAGTGGTAACCCCTGTTTGGAATTTTAAGCTTGCATTGTCACTGTTATCAGCAGTCTAATGCAGCAATAGAACGAGCTTTTCCCATGTACTCCATTGTTAAACAGAGCATAGAAATAGTACTCCTTACAAATGATACAGAGTATTAGCACAGATAGATACAGTTTAAATATTTTTTGTCAGAATTGTGTAAATTTTACAACATCACAAGATAAGCAGAATTTGTTAAATGTTTATTGTATATTTGTATATTTTTTTTGAAATCTGATGGTTTTTTCTTATCTGTACGTCAAACAAGACGACGATGATGCAGAATAGACTATCGATGTCATGTTACAAAATTAAGTAATGAAGTTATAGGATAAGATTATTTTTTTTAAGCATAGATTTTGTCAGGCAGAAATTTAAGATTAGCCATCAGATGAGATAGTGGTCCAAACTTAATATATCAGGTAAAAAATATACAAATGGGCTTTAGTAAGCATTGTAAGTGAAATAAAAGCATTGATTATGAAAGAACTTGTTAAAAGATTTATCTACAAAACTTTAGGGTATTTTAACTTTAATAGTTAAGAATCTAGGGTAAAATTAAGGAGGCTTTGGGGTAAAATGAAAATCTGGGTTGGCAGCACTGACCATAGGTATCTCTATATAGTTTGTGGTAGCGATGGGCGATTGTTGCAAAATATACAATCGACTGAATCGAAAATTAGGCTATTGCGCATTCGATTGTCGATTTAGTTGTTCCTTACCATGATTATTTGAATAAAAATAGACGAACTACCAATTGTACGCACACCGCAAACCGCTATGCAATGCATGCGAGTTTGCTTCGTATGCGTGGATGGCCTCACGGGGCGGGACGGTGTTGTGTCGATTGTTTTTAAGTATAACTTAAATTTGTTTACTTTAGTTAGCCTTTGACTTTTTTAAGAGCAAGTTGGAAAACTCGTTGGTAGAAATATTAAAAAGAAACTATTTTACTTAATTCTTACTCTATCCATTTAATCTCACTTAGTTAGAAACCCTTACATACCCATTATTCTTACTTTGTTATACTACAATGAACAAATGAATGTTCCCTCAATCGATGGTTGATTACTAGTCAGGCAATTGAATAACTATTATCTCCAATCGCATATCAACTGCAGTCGTAAGTAGAGCCGCAGGGATTTATAACGACTGATTTGCAGCGCGTTGTACGTAAACCGCACCATTTTTTGTAAATACTAATTTAGTAATAGTAATTTATAGTTAGTGCGCTGCGCTACAATCGAATTAGTAGTTAAATTGATACGAACACCGTGTAAGTCAGCCCTTTTATTCAAACTTATCAAGCTGAACATCCCCACTCCTATAGTAAAAATTATAAAATCATATTTGAATGATCGCTTCTTCCGTGTCCACATCGATGATTTCTCTTCTTCCCTTAAACCGATGTTGGCTGGAGTGCCCCAAGGATCGATATTAGGACCCCACCTTTTCTTGATTTTTCTCAATGACATGCCCATCCAAACACGTACAAGTATAGCCTGCTTTGCAGACGATACTGTGACGTTCACGTCAAGTAATGACATTGATTTATTAATTGATAGACTTCAGTTATCCATTGATCTCCTTCTCTCATATTTTAACACCTGGAAACTTAAAATGAACGGTCAAAAAACTGAAGCCATAATATTCACTAGGCAACGTACACTTCCTAGTCGCACATTAAAAATTGACGGACTTAAAATCCCTTGGAGTCGTTCCGTCAAATACCTAGGTCTCATCTTAGACAATAAACCGATGTTGGCTGGAGTGCCCCAAGGATCGATATTAGGACCCCACCTTTTCTTGATTTTTCTCAATGACATGCCCATCCAAACACGTACAAGTATAGCCTGCTTTGCAGACGATACTGTGACGTTCACGTCAAGTAATGACATTGATTTATTAATTGATAGACTTCAGTTATCCATTGATCTCCTTCTCTCATATTTTAACACCTGGAAACTTAAAATGAACGGTCAAAAAACTGAAGCCATAATATTCACTAGGCAACGTACACTTCCTAGTCGCACATTAAAAATTGACGGACTTAAAATCCCTTGGAGTCGTTCCGTCAAATACCTAGGTCTCATCTTAGACAATAAACTGAATTGGTCTGAAAATACCAATTACCTGCGACTCAAAGGTATAAAATCCCTCAATGCTCTTGGCTGTGTACTCAACAGAAAGTCATGCCTCAGTGAACATACTAAGTTGAATATATACTGCACTTTAGTCAGGCCTTCAATGACCTACGCGTGCCCGGTGTGGAGCAGCACTTGTTCCACTAACATTAATAAACTCCAAATTATTCAAAATAAAGCTCTTAAGCTATCGTTCAATACTCCATATTACACTAATTTGTGTAAATTGCACATAAAAATTGGCCTACCTACCATTAAAGCATTCGTATTTAAACTAGCTAAAACATTCTACCTGGATAGCAACCCAAACAGCAAAATAAATTAATTTCAAATATTGGTAAATCACGTAAAATTAGTAGTAAATACAAAAATTATAACACCTACAAATTACCCCATCACTTATTCCTCGACTATGATGAATAATTCGAGTCGCATATGTCCGAGTGTTTGCCCCGCTAACGGCCTCCGCCCCGCGCTGGCGCGCGCGCTATGTCCGCACGTATTATCTAGGGATATGAGGGTTGATATGGCGCGCGCGCGGCTCGCGGTGGGGGCGCTTGGCGGGGTGCTTACGGTTGTGTGAGTTGTGACAAGACATGTTGCTACTGTTGCTAGCTGCTTTGTAGCCAGATGATACTTGCCTACCGCCATGTGTTACTTATCATAATTACCTACACCGTTTATATAACTACCCAATGTTATATTATATTAACATTTTATAATCCTCAACGTAATAACTGTAATGCTGTTACTAAAGCTTACTAGAAACAAAACAATCAAAGAACATTGTAATGATCACGCTACACGCTCACATTCATTTGTTATTGTTAATTATTTTTTATGAAATAAGTTTTATATAGGCAAATAAGCTTGAAAAACATATATATTTTAAATATGTCACTTCTAGGATTTTTAATTTACACTAGAAATGTACAAAGTTTATTATTATTTATGGTTAATAAAGATCTTTTAAAACAAAAAAAAACAAACACCGTGTCAGTCATTGCCACCCGCCGCACACCGCTAGTAGATAACAGTTCGATTGTTATCGACTTTTATCGACTGAACAAAACAATCGACTAAGTCGATTAGATTTAGTAATAATCGTTCATCGCTAGTTTGTGGTCCTAAGACTGTCCGTCCGTCCGTCACCGTCACGTACAACTGCAGCAGGGCTATCACGTATCTTCTGTAAATCAACTGTTGATTGCAACAATAAAACCGTCAGTTTTGACAAATTTTGTAATACAGATAGATAACATACCTTCATGCGTCCGAACGTTAGTCGCCGACCGTTTTATTTCTTTTATACCTGAGACGATAACTAGCATATACATTGATCGAATTAAAAATTTCGTACTATCCATTCTTCTAAAGAGTTTGTAAAAATATAGGATATATACAGGTTGTACTCCCATGGTCAGTATTTCCTTTTATTTCATATTATTATTACTCTAAAATCTAAATAAAACAAATAAAGGCAAAATTCTTACCTGTTACGTGTGAGCAGAAATTTTAATGAGATAGACAAGAGAGTTGGCCTAGACTTATTTTGTACAAGCATTGCATCGACTAGGCGGTTGTTGAGCAGAGAGTTCTTCGACTAAATGTTTGAATTTTATTATAAGCAGCAGTCTAAACATTAAGACTAAGTTGTAACCTAGTGTTCATTATTTGAATGTCATTTATAAGATAGCTATCCGTGAGGACCTATAATTGGTTATCTCTTGTTATTAGTTATATAAGGCCAACAGTTTAACTAATATCTTAATATTTGTTATACTGTTGGTCTTCCTAAGAAGGTAGGTAGGGGAGGTAGAAGAAATTACTACTTGTATTTTAAAATAAATGCCAATATTAACTTAAATTTTGATCTACTTAGATTTCAAAAATAAAATTAGATTTTAGAATAATAATAATATGAAATCAAAGGAAATACTGACCATGGGAGAACAACCTGTATATACGTATACTATGTTAGTACAACTCTTTATTAGAATTGATATTACGAAATTTTAATTCGATCAATGTATATGCCAGTTATCGTCTCAGGTATAAAAGAAAAAACGGTCGGAGACTAACGTTTGGGCACAAGAAGGTCTTGTTACCTATCTGTCTTTTTTATTGATACAAGATCTGTCCAAACTGTCATTTTTGATTGTTGCAATCAGCATTTCATTGCTACAGAAGATACGTGATCACCCCGCTGTTGTTTGTTCTGTTGAGTCGATGTACTATGTAACTGAAAATTAGATAATTTTCTCCATATAACTTGTAATAAATTAACTTTAAATGGAAGCGAAACTATGCTAAAAAGATGACCAATGCATACGCTACAGATAATTTATGTCGCTGTTGCCATTCAGTGGGAATTTATAAAAGTTTGCGATTGACTTGTCTGAACAATGGTAAAGAAGAAACATATTCGGTTTTGTTACGCGAAACTTTTGATATTACTGTGAGTATGTAATGCTATTTTATTCAGTTACATTTTGCTTCATGTATGGATGTGTGTTGGATTAAAGTCGTTGGTTAGGTGATATTTTGCGATTTTAAGTAGTTATTAGTTATTACAGCCCTCTTTTAATAACCTGGAGTAGGTAACTCCTCATACAAAATATTAATAACTATATACAACACTACAGCTACTACAATAAAGCATTTAGACAACCTATAAGTCATACCAGACTCACAGGCAGTCTAAATGCTACAGCCCACTCCCTGTTGGCAGCGTGCCCAGCATGCTGGCAGCATTGCCCTCACCATTATAATTACTCCTCACCATTCAATACAAATATGTTTAGAGTATATGCTACTGCGAATGTTACTGTAATATCTATTGTTTGAAAAGTAATTTCATTCCAATAATTCTGAAACTTAAATTAAAGTAAACAACTCATTTCTCATTAAAATAATTCAAATATTAATGAACATTAGTTCAAACAGAAAAAGTAGTGTCTGTTATAAAGTTTTAAATACTGATGCGGAAATTGTTAAACTTGTATAGGTATTGGGCAAAAATGTAGGTTTGGTTTAGGTATATTATTATTTAATGTCGAACCATATTATACCATATACAATAAACAAATAAATGTCAAATGGCATGCATAATGATGAGTCAGAGAGAACCACTTGTGACTCAAGTCTGTCTGTTTAATTGCATCCTCTTTGGTGCAAATTAAATTATTAAAGCAATACATATCATTTTTATAATTAAGAACAAAAGTTAGAGAACAATTAATAGCATATCCAAATTATGAAATCTATAGAAATCTAATAACTTATGTTGTAATTCCTAACAAAATAAACTACTTATTTTGTTTGCAGTGCACATTGCAACTTAGAGTAATCATAAAAACTTGACATGCTTAAAAGTCTATATTAATAAATAAATAAAATAAAAATAGCCTTTAATCTCTGATATTGTTTTTCATTTCTTACTAACTAGCTGTATTACTAATTTTCCTATTGCCAATACTTAATTCTATTTTACACAATATGTTCTAATAAAAAATTGGCAACACCAGCATTAATTATTCATCAGGTTGTCCTCCCTGGACATAGGCCTCCAATAGAAGTCTGTCCATTGCTAATCTGCACCATCCTTGTGGTAGGTCATCTTCCCATCTTCTTAGTGTCAACAACTTTTTTGTCAGAACAACTTATTGATCCGATAAACTTAAAGGGGCCAAGGGTTGTATAGAATTGAATAAAATTGCTGATTTCCTGTGTCATGTAAAATCACAAGGGAATTTCGTAAACTTTTGGAATAGAATTGAATAAATTTGCTGATTTCCTGTGTCATGTAAAATCACAAGGGAATTTCGTAAGCTTTTCTCAATTTAGTTAAGCTTATGATTATAATAATTATTTTACCTAGTTTTGTATAACTGTAAATTTGACTTACCTAATATAACATACAATGTTATAAGGTCAATAAATGAAATATGAAATATGAATAGGAGTAATGGTTTTTGTTGTCCCATTCTACAGAAGACGTAAATCAATAACCAACATCAGTGGCTATACCTACTATGCCCATTACCAACCCATATAGCTTTTGTTTGCTACTTTTTTATCTGTAAAGCTATATAATAGGTAATTCATATAGTGGGCAATAATTTAATTAAAATGGATAATTAATATCATGTATCTAATATCTCTTTGGTCATTGGCTATAATAAATATGATCGGAGCAGGGTGCGGTGCACACTCATACATATTTGCAGGGAGCATGACCATTTGGGTTTAGGTACGCAGACAAGTGCGGGCCCAGTGAGTAGGGGTGATTTTTTTACGTAACTGAGTGTACTGACCCAAACAGGGCAGATGCGTGAGGGTGGAAAATAATGAAATTTCTCACATTTACCTTTTTATTCTTGTTCATAAAAAACATAAATAATCATCTGTGCTTCCATTCAATACATCTCTTTTTTTATTATGTCTCATAGGTTAGCCTTTCAGCACTATCTCACCTAATGATAAGTTATGATGTGGTCGAAAATGTTGTTCATGCTAACCTAACCAATCCTGGTTGTTGTCTTAGGATGGCAGTCGGTATGGCATGTTGGTAGGGCAGTTTACGAATTCCCGCCTAGCTAGCTACCACCCTCAAGTAGAAAATCTGTTGCCAAGCACCTAAGAGTGTGTTCCGGCAGCAGTGCTTGAGAGCCAGTGAAATTACAGGCACATGAGACTTAACAACTATGTCTCAAGGTGATGGGCACAGTGCAATTAATCACTTGTAACCGCTTAACATCAGGTGTGACTCGAGCTTGTTCAGTCACAATAACATAAAAAAAAACATCAAAGTCAAATATTTTATTTGCAAGATGTAGGTAATACATGTTGTAATATTTATAATATTAAAAAGTGCCATATACATCCTTGCCATAATTAGCATGCAAATGAATACAGAGGACCATATGATACATAATACAAAAATTAAAATAGACAGATACATTTCATGTAAACGGAAATAAAATACATTAAACCAGCTATATAAAATAGAAAAAGAAATGACAGTGAATAAATGAATGTCAACGAAAAATTGCCAATAAAATATTATTAAATTTTGAAGTTAATTATGTATGTTCTAAACTTTTAATGTAATGACTGTGTTACTTAAATTTGTCACGTCTTTTGTGCCTGTAATTTCACCATATCCTTCAAACCGGGACCACAGAATAAAAAGGCCTAGGATTTTTTTATGCCTGATAGGTTAGCCTTGGACCAATATCTCACCTGATGGTAAGTGATGATGTGCTCGAAGATGTTGTTCAGGCTAACCTAGAATTACTGGCTCTCAAGGACAGCTGCTGGAACACACTGTTAGGTGCTTGAGGGTGGTAGCTAGCCCGGTGGACATATGGAAAATGCCCTACCACCATGCTATAACGACTGCCATCCGATGACAACAACCGGGACCGACGGCTTAACGTGCCCTCCGAAGCACGGAAGCGCTCGATAGTAATGTCACCAGCAGTCGCTCATCCAAGTCATGACCGCGGCGGACGTTGCTTAACTTTGCTGATCGTTTCAGAACAGCTAAGCAAACTTAAAAGGAACACTCCACAAAGCAATTACTATAAATAAGAATAGTAACGAAGCAATAAAGCGCAATTCAGCTCGTAAAGCATGGAGTACCTAATATTTAAATTCAACTCCAAGGCGTCTCTCTTTCTATCGCATAGCTCTGTACTCTTCTGACGCGGCACGCACATTCAATAGTCCCGCAGGACGGATACGCTGATCTACCTGTGACATTGTTAGTGCGGAGTGAGCCACGCCTGCCGGGTTACCGAAATGCGAACATTACTGCTGAAGTGCCGCACGTTAGTCATCTGGAACTGCCGTGGCGCAGACCCCTGGTTTGATCCCCAGCTTGAGCTTCACCGCATGGTGGAAGGGTATTTTGCGAATGCCCGCCTGGCTACCAACCACAAGTAAAAAATCCGTCGCCAAGCACTTATGTGGGTTCCGGCAGCTGCCCTTAAGAGCCAGAAAAATTACAGGCACATGAGACTTAACAAAACTCTATGTCTCAATGTGACGGACGCAGTGCTATTCATCACATGATGTAATGTATCTCTTATAGGCAGAGGTTAATCCGCTTAACATCAGATGGGCCTCGTGCTTGTACCGTAGATTAAGAAAAAAGTGGGGTACTAAAGGCCGACCATAGAAGAATATATACTGACGCCAACAAGAGTGTCGAGTGAGGGATGGAAGACCGTCAGGATGAAACTAAATACGGCCTTTAATATGATTTCCAGATTGTTCCGAAATCCGACGACATGAGTGACTACACCATCTGTGACATATGCGGGCCACGTGTGCTGGACGCTGCTCTCTTCAAAAGGCAGGTGCTGGAGTGTGAGAGAAAGCTGTCATCTTCTCTTCGTACTCAGGGTAAGTAGTGTACAGATCTTTAAGCCTCTACAAAAAAAAAATGCTCTTGAAAATTCCCAGTACAGAACTGTTCAGCCATGAAGGCGCGCCGTTGAAAAAAATATTATTTTCTTTATAACTGAGAGATAATACTGATATATATAAAAAAAAAAACAAAAAAAAATTTTTTTTTTAAATTTTGTTATTATGAATTAATCGTATATTAACCGTAAATAAGGCTTTTAACTTTCAACTCGCTATCATATGTATTGATTAAATGACAATATTTGAAAGCTGGGTGCCTAGCCTAACCTAGCGTCCATTGCAGCGGTTTCAATGTGCGCCTTCCACATACCTTTAAAAAATATTAAAGTTATGTGGTGTAATATATATAATTAAAACCCAAATCAACTACATACTGACGGACAATTTAGAACTGTCTTTTGTTGGGTTTTTAATATATTTTTTTATATTTTTCATTTTGGTAATTCTATCACTTATAAATTTTCTCTAATTCATTTCAACCCAATATTTCCAATACGTTTTACAGTACGAAATGTAATTATGTAAGAAATCTAGTTGGATTTAAATCAATTTTAATAATAGAACACACTTGATTTGCAAGCTTAAATCATTGGTTAATGATTTAAGCCTGCCAAGCGTGGGGATTATGAGAAATCACCCCGTTAGGGGAGAGTTGATGTGATAATGATAATAGTAGTTTATTTCATTTTTTATTATAAATCTGAAAGTCTGAAAACTCTATCATCAGGCAAACTGTTGTGTGTATGTGTGAGTGAGGTCACCATAATATGGTTCTTTCTTCTTCTAAATTCTGGCTAACAACCAGTATTATGCGTATTTGGGACCAATTTGTGAACACTATTATATTTTAAATTCACCTTATTAGCATCCGCGTGGACGATACCGTCCATTTATTAATGAAAATCTATTGTTCTCGTTATCGCTGATGCTAAATGTTTTAGTATCTTAGTGTCACCGCACTTTTGTGTCACAAATAAAGTATTTTTCTTTCTTTCTTATTACAAACTAGTTTTCCGGGCGCGGCTCCGCCCGCGCGGATGTCGGTAATCGCGCAAAAACATTAATCTCTTTTTGCGCAATTGGATAACAACTATCCTTTGTTTTTTCCCGGGTCTCAAACTATTTCCATACAAAATTTCATTCAAATCGGTCCAGTAGTTTTGGCGTGAAAATGTAACAGACAGAGTTACTTTCGCATTGATAATATTAGTACTGATGAATAACTATATAGAAAATAACTGTTACTTTCAGATGCTGATGGCTTTGATGAACAGTTAAAAGAAGAAAAAGATTGTATAGACAATGGTAAGTAAATAACATAACTAGCCATGTGCGATTGGCTCCGAAGGAGATTTTAATGCGTAATTTAATGGACAATCTGCGTACCAAGACTAGAGTATAGTATGGGTACGCAGGTTGTCCATGTCAAAGTTTTATAGGTAACTAGGGTTAGTAGTGGGGTTAGTTTGGGTAGTCCAAAAGAGATTGGATTCGTTCACAGAGGATTCCGTATAAACACAGGATGTAGTTACCCAAAAAATCGTTTCTTTTTCTACAGTTCGAGATCCTTAGCGTGTGTACGACCCGATCTTGGCAGGTTTTTATTACTTTTTGTTATACTCATTTGGACTACATATGATATGACCAATCTAATGAGTAATCTTTAGTTCTTTTTCACATGAGTTTTCCAGCGTGCTTCTTTGCATCAAGTTTTATTCCAAGGTATTTGGCAGTATTTTCGTATGGTATCGCGTGGCCATTTATGTATACCGAGTTGTAATTGGCATTTTATTAGTGAAAAATATGAACTGACTTTGATTCATTGAGCTTTATTCTCCATTCCTTCGTCAATTCGGAAATCTTATCGATGACTGATTGTACTTTTACCACTGCTTCCTCATGAGTGCCCCTATAGCCATTATAGCTGTATCATCAGCAAAGTTTGCAATGGTGTTATTTTCTAATTGTGGAATATACAAGGTGTTCAATAAGTACAAGGTCGGACCAAGGACGCTTCCCTGTGGTACTCCCGCTTTAATTTGTTTAATTTCTGAGTATGAACCGCCTTGTCTCACTCTGAAAATTCTTTGTGTAAGATAAGATTTAATTATATCAGCAAATTGCTTCGGTAGCATATTCCTAGCTTTATAGTGCCACACTTTATCAAATGCTTGTGCAAAAGCAGGAACACTGCATAACAAACTTTCTGTTCTTCCAATGATTTTTCAATTACGTTGGTAATTCGGTGCACTTGATCTATTGTAGAGTGCTTTTTTCTAAACACGAATTGAATTCAGGGATTCGTTTTCGTTCTTCTATAAAAAGAAAAGAAAAGTAAGAAAAAATATGGGACTAATACATTACAGGGACAAGAGACTCTTAACATCAGATGCTCCCCGTGCTTATTCCGTCAAAAACACTTAAAAAATACAAAAAAAAACAACTCAAAATGTTCGTTAGGACTAGCAGAAGTCAACCCTAAGAGGTTGTTAGCATTTTACCAATAACACTGTATACTTTCCAGCATATTGAGAAAATTATATCTGCTATTTATTTCCAGAACCAAAAGAAGAACTGGACCAAGATGACCAGCCCAATCTGGAGCACGCGTCAATGCTGATGTTCGAGGAGGGAGCCGAAGATTTGGATGACCAGCCCCTTTCCACTCTGAGGTCCCCTTCTCCCACTCATGAAAATCATCACTGGAATACGGCACTCGATAGTGAAGGTATACAATATATTAGGTCAAGATTTAATTTTAAAATAGGTTGGAATAAAATGGAATATAACGGAATAATATGGAATAGAATTTTACAGAAACTAAGACATTAGTACCTAAGCCTTAAGATATATATCTCCCACTTTGAAATACATTGCTGAATAGTGAAAATGTAAAATACTTTTAGTCACGACGATATTTTAAAATTTTACATTGTATTAACATAATCTAGGACATGAATGATCACCTTTCACTGATCATCGATCATTGAGTTTTACATCTCTCCACTTTGAAATACATTTGCTAAACAGTGAATATGTATATTGTTTTACTCAAAATGCAATTATAGGATTGGACAGAGTGCAATAGATTAGAAAAGAACCTAAGGAAATGTTAGCTCCTGTTGATTATTGAGCACCCTTTGAGTCCCGTGGGGTGCTGGGCTAGAATGTAACCCCCACTTTGCTACCTGTGGGTGTCGTAAGAGGCGACTAAAGGTATACTGAGCAGCTGCGCCTTCTGAACTGTTATCTTAAACAGCGATCCCCAAGACGCCCGCCAAGCGTGGGGATTATGGCAAATACCCCCATATAGCGAGAAAGGCTGTATTCAGCAGTGGACAATCCGTCTGATACAGTACAGCACAGAGCACTGAGTTCCACATCTCCCACTTTGAAATACATTGCTGTCTTTGAAATAAGCTGTAGTGTTTATTTTAATTCAAGATGTTATCTAAGAATAGGATGGAATTGAATAGAATAGAACAGAGTGCAATTAAATCAGCGATAGCCCAGTGGCAGAGTGGCATTGGACTGCCGCGCAACAGTTCATGGTTGAAATCCCGCCGCGGTCTTAAGCTACAACGTATGGTGATGGGGCTTTTCGCGAACGCTCACCTAGCTAGCTACCCCCACTGCCGCCAAGCATGTATCGGTGTCTTCCGTTAGCTGTACTTGATAGCCATTTCCATTATGGGTTCACCCTTTTTACCATTGTCGTCCATATAATCACTTGCCGTTAGGTGAGATAATGTTCCACATGTAGTCAAGCCTGAATTCCCCGGAGTGGTAGGCAGAAGTGTCAAAAAAAATATAGGCCAAGTGCGAGTCGGACTCGCGCACGAAGGGTTCGGTACCATTAGCTATACAACATTTGACTTCATATTTTAACCTTTTTTTGTTTTAACGTGCGCGAGTCCGACTCGTACTTGGTCAACTTTTTGTGTTTGTTGTTATAGCGGCAACAGAAATACATCATCTGTGGAAATTTCAACTGTCTAGCTATCGTACTTGAGATACAACCTGGTGACAGACGGAGGGTCGGACGGACGGACAGCGAAGTCTCAGTAATAGGGTCCCGTTTTTACCCTTTGGGTACTGAACCCTAAAAACAACAATAGTGCGTCAGGAATATTTAAGATCCATGTCATGGGGGTGAGACTATTGCCAACAATTGCGTTCACAGATCCTGTCAACGTTATAAAAACAGAACCTAAGTGCGATATGTTTTTAGGGAAATTGACATAAATCAATGATTGGGGTCGATGACCGCATAGTTTCTTCGAAGTGACGTATAGATAGGGTACCACCGCCGTTTTATTAATTCCGCCCCAAGCAGATATTTTGTTTTATACCTATTAGAATAACTGGATGAAGAATGTGATGAAGGACCAAGAATTTTATTATAAAAACTAACGTGGTTTTCACTCATTTTTAGTAAATAATACGGGATAACTCACGTGAAACAGTCAGATAGCTCCGACTATAGTTTCAACCACATTCGGTGGTCTTTTTCAAGGAGAGCTGGGGACGCCCGCGTTGACGTCTCGCTTAGCACTGCGGGCGGCAGCTCGTAGCCCGCGTGACGTCATCGGTTGGTGCGGGGGGTGGGCCGCAGTTGGTTGTGTCGTCGAGTTCTGATGCGAGTCCTCTTGGTCGTTGGTGAAATCCCGGCTAGCATGGGGAACGTCCCAGCAAAAAGAGCTCACTATATCTCCACTAGACCCGTCCTTATCATACAAATCAGTTCCATGAAGACACGGCTTCCAGGTAGGTGACAAAAACCATCCTCCGTCTCTATTGAAGTTTGGACGTCTACTAATTTCAATAGATTCTCGGATCTTGCGAGGCACGAAGAACTTTTCTCTCGACAAGACCCGAGTTTTGTCGAAGCGGATGTAGTGTCCTGCACCAGATAGCAGAGAATGTTCTGTCACGGCTGAGCTGTTGATATCCTGATTCTTCATGGAGCGTATGTGCTCCGTAAGTCTAGTGGAAACGTTCCTGCATGTTTCTCCAACGTAACATTTACCACAGTCACAAGGAATTAGGTAGACACCGGGGACTCCCAATGGGTCCCTATCTTTGGGAGAGCGAAGCAGCTGTCTGAGTTGTCTTAGAGGGCGGAATACTGTCTTGATGCTGTACCTTCGGCGTAACAAGTTTCCAATTTTATCCGTAATTCCCTTTATATATGGCAGGTATGCTGCCGCTCTTTCCACTGATGCTGGGCGTGTCTTGGACGACGCGTTCGCAATACGCCAACTGTGCCTCCACTGGCGTATTGCGAACGCGTCGTCCAAGACACGCCCAGCATCAGTGGAAAGAGCGGCAGCATACCTGCCATATATAAAGGGAATTACGGATAAAATTGGAAACTTGTTACGCCGAAGGTACAGCATCAAGACAGTATTCCGCCCTCTAAGACAACTCAGACAGCTGCTTCGCTCTCCCAAAGATAGGGACCCATTGGGAGTCCCCGGTGTCTACCTAATTCCTTGTGACTGTGGTAAATGTTACGTTGGAGAAACATGCAGGAACGTTTCCACTAGACTTACGGAGCACATACGCTCCATGAAGAATCAGGATATCAACAGCTCAGCCGTGACAGAACATTCTCTGCTATCTGGTGCAGGACACTACATCCGCTTCGACAAAACTCGGGTCTTGTCGAGAGAAAAGTTCTTCGTGCCTCGCAAGATCCGAGAATCTATTGAAATTAGTAGACGTCCAAACTTCAATAGAGACGGAGGATGGTTTTTGTCACCTACCTGGAAGCCGTGTCTTCATGGAACTGATTTGTATGATAAGGACGGGTCTAGTGGAGATATAGTGAGCTCTTTTTGCTGGGACGTTCCCCATGCTAGCCGGGATTTCACCAACGACCAAGAGGACTCGCATCAGAACTCGACGACACAACCAACTGCGGCCCACCCCCCGCACCAACCGATGACGTCACGCGGGCTACGAGCTGCCGCCCGCAGTGCTAAGCGAGACGTCAACGCGGGCGTCCCCAGCTCTCCTTGAAAAAGACCACCGAATGTGGTTGAAACTATAGTCGGAGCTATCTGACTGTTTCACGTGAGTTATCCCGTATTATTTACTAAAAAAAAGGACCAAGAATGTTTCTGTGTCCTAAAAAGAATCAGATTGGGCAGGCGCAGTCGCTTCCTCTCAGGCCACAAGATCATTTCTCTTTTTCCAGTTTTATACCGTTTTTACAAGCTTTTATTTAGTTTCGCGCAAAGACGTTTGTAGACGCAACCCCATAGATTTTTAAATTTTTTGTTATTTTTATTATTAACAAGTACAAAAAATAAAAGCTTATTTTTTACAAGTTTTCTGTTGTCGATTATTGTTTTTTTGTTTGCAGATGATTGTACAAAAATTGAAAACGCAACCAAATCGAAGAAGTATTCATGCAGTTACTGCGAAAAGAGGTTTACATACAACGGCTCCTTGGAAATGCATCTGAAACTGCACACCGGTGAAAAAACCTACCCGTGTCTACTCTGCAACACCGACTTTACGAATAACTATGAACTAACCAAACACTACACTTCAACACATTCAGACGGTGACCAATATTCATGCACGATATGTACAAAAGCATTTGAGAAAGCTAGACTCCTGAAGAAACACTTAAAAATCCACTTCGAACAAAAACACATCTGCAACGTATGCTCCAAAGAGTTCCAACGTAAAAAAGGATTAAAGGAACACATGAAGATTCACACCGGTGAAAGGAAATTCCAATGTGACATCTGTCAAAAATCTTTTGGACACAACCAAACGCTGAAATCTCACATGTATACCCACACAGGGGAACGGCCTCATGTGTGTGACGTTTGTGGGAGAAGATTCCCGCAAAGGACACATTTGAAACGTCACATATATATAATACACAATCAAATAAAACCTCATTCGTGTAGTATATGTCAAAAGAAGTTTTCCAGTAAAAGTTATCTGTCTATACATGAGAGACAGCATACGGGGGAAAAACCGTACAGCTGTCAAGTGTGCAATAAGACTTTCACAGCGAATACAACGTTGAAAGTCCACATGAGAGTCCACACTGGTTTGAAACCGTACTCGTGCACATTCTGCGATAGACAATTCGCTCAAATGGCAAGCTTTAAACTTCACCAAAGAACACATACCGGTGAAAAACCGTTCTCATGCAAAGTCTGTAGAAAACCGTTCTCGGATAACGGTTATCTGAAGATCCATATGCGTGTGCATTCCGGGGAGAAACCTTATTCGTGTGAAATTTGCAAACGGTGCTTCCGTGAAACGGGGCAATTGAAACGGCATATGAGAGTCCACACAGGCATAAAACCTTATACGTGCAAAATTTGTAACAAACAAATAGGTAACTTGTCAAAACACATGAGAGTGCATTCAGAAGACAAACCGTTCAACTGCAACATATGTAATAAACAGTTTTCTATTAATGGCAATCTTAAGTTGCATATGCGTATACATTCCGGGGAAAAACCGTATTCCTGCGAGGTGTGTTTCAGTCAGTTTACACAAAGTTCTGGATTGAAAAGGCACAGGTGCACCCATGAAGTTAGCGGATGCTGAAAATGGAGATTTGAAGGTCTTGACTAACATTGCAGAGTATGGATGACATATCTCAAAACAGTGCAAGATAGGAAAGGGTTGCTTGAACAAATGTCATAGGGAATCGGGGGAGCGGTCGAATGACACCTGTCAAAAATCAAAAAATGGGCGATTCCAATACGTCCACCATATCGATATAACCCGTTTTATCGAATTTAGACGATTGTAACGTCAAATTTAGCGATCGGTAAGTTCGGTACTTGCGCTGCGTTAAGCAACGTCCACCGCGGTCATGATTCGGAAGGGTGACCGCTAGTGACATTAGTACAGAGCGTGCACGTGTTTCGTTTAGCTGTCGGTCCCGATTGTCTTGGGATGGCAGTCGTTATAGCATGGTGGTAGGGCATTTTGCGAATGTCCTGGATAGCTAACACCCTCAAGTTGAAAATCTGTCGCCAAGCACCTAATGGCAGCTGTCCTTGAGAGCCAGCAATTCTAGGTTAGCCTGAACAACATCTTCGGTCACATCACCTTTACCATCAGGTGAGATTGTGGTGCGAGAATGAATCATGAGCCGGATCTCCTCTTCGGGAAAGAGACAGTAGCCCAGGATGTTAAGGATGTACGTCACCAGGGCTGTCAAGACTCCTTCAAATTGGACTCCACAACACAAGCTCCCGCGAGGGTTACTTCGGAACAGCTGGATGAAGTGCATGCAGGATCTGTAGAGCATTGGGAAGCTTAATGGCTGGAGGTGAGCTGGCGATGACCGTGCCAAAAGGCGCAAGGTCGTAGAAGAGGCCATGACTCACCCAGGGTTGTAGCTCCGAAGGCAGTCAGTGGAATACTCAGACCAGATAAGCATAAAGAGTACCGAATTAAGATGTTGTTCTGACGATTAAAATTGGGAGATTTTGGTCTTAAAACTTGAGTGTGACTATTAATATAAGGCTATTGAAATCTGTCTGATTTCTGATAGGAACCTATGGTATTATTATTGTGTAACACAAAAATAACTTGTATATACATATTGGTTGTGATTTTTTCAGTATTACTACGCTTTTATGGAAAATAATGTAAAAAATCAACTATTTTATGTACATAGTGAATTAATTATACCAGCTGTTGCAATTGAAACTCATAGGACGAATAAAATGGGGGTTCATAAAAATGTTGCGCGCATAATTTTTTTTTTTTTTTTTTTTTTTTTTTTTTTTTTTTTTTTTTTTTTTTTATATTACAAAATACCAATAATAGGAAATCCCGCACTTGACTATAATATTTCCTCTTGTAGTAATTTTATGATTCAACAGTTTTATAGCGCTTGTAGGTAGGTTTGGTCACATTTTTAAATGATCATGGTGTACGCCTATTCAAAATAACATTTTGATATTGTTAAGTTTGCAATAACGCCTGCTAGGCGAATTACACTACAAAATTACGAGAGTAAAAAAATATAGTCATCCCGATACGACGGTTGAAGAACGAGAGCAAGAATTAAAGTTATGAGTCTCTAGCTTTCCGGGCGCGGCTCCGCCCGCGCGTATGTCAGTTATCGTGCAAAAACATTAACCTCTTATTGCGCAGTTGGATAAAAACTATCCTATGTTTTTTCCCGTGTCTCAAACTATTTCATTACCAAATTTCATTCAAATAGGTCCAGTAGTTTTGGCGTGAAAGCAGACAGACAGTCTTTCGCATTTATAATATTGGTACTGATTGTATCATATTACCTCAATTGGTTAGAGCATACCCCGGCTAAAGAGGTGGATGGACGCGGCTTCGAATCCCGCACGTGACTATAATTTTTTCCCTCGTAAATTTGTAATTTTGTAGTCATAATAACATTGCTTGTAATGTCTTGAAAATTCATTGAATTATTCATGATTTTTTGAGTAATTCAAGTTATACCTAAAGCCTTCAAAAACATTAAATTTGAAGTCGGTTTGCGGTAACAAACGTAATAAATTTAAAAAATATAAAATAAAGTATTGCATGTTATAAAAAATCACGCAGAAAAAATCTAGCAATAAAACCAATAAAAAATATTTAAATGTTGAATTTCTCGCGCACAGACGTCGGCGATCGTCAAGATCAAATAGTAATGATAAGCCTAAAACTAAATAAAAGGGTCAAGTGCGAGTCGGACTCGCGCACGAAGGTATCCGTACCATTATCTATATAACATAAGACACCATAGTATAACCTGTTTTTTTTAGTTTTCAAGTGCGACTTGGCCGATTGTTAGTATTTGTTGTTATAGCGGCAACAGAAATACATCATCTGTGAAAATGTCAACTGTCTAACTATCACCGTTCTTGAGATACAGCCTGGTGACAGACGGACGGACGGACAGTGGGGTCTTTGTAATAGGGTTCCATTTTAACCCTTTGGGTACGGAACCCTAAACTACTTCCTGCTTATATTCAGATTAATTTTATTCAGAAAAAAATGTGTATTATTTATGTATTTATTTAACCGACTTCAAAAACGGAGAAGGTTCTCAATTCGTATGTATTTTTTATGTTTGTTGCCTCAGAACTTTTGACTGGGTGAACGGATTTCGATAGATATAGTCGTTGACAATGAATTAAAATCGATCCCGTAAGTAGCAAGGGTCACTGAAAAGAACGAAAAAAATTTGTTTTTTTAATTTAATGGTACCTACTTTTAACACTCGAAAAGTGTGAAATAACTTGTCGAAGTCTGTACCATGCGCACAATATTGTGACTTTTAAACTATCATAGTACCGACTTCAACAAGTTATTTCACACTTATGAGTGTTGAAGTCGGTTCAATTTTTTTAGTTATTTTTTTTTCTGTTAACATGATTTTTCTGGGCGACTCTGTTTCGTAATGTTCATTGATCGTATTCACAAATACCTAGTTATGTAAGTACTGTACATAGTAACATATTATGTACATACATATAAATAATAATATGCCGGAGTACCTATAGCTATGCTATTTTTGTATTATTAATTAAGAAATACTTATATATTCTTGTACTAAATACTATACATATTTTTATGATGTAATATAAATGCTTGAAAATGCACATGTTTGTTTTTCCTCGGAAGACATGTTTCTTCAAAGAGACTTCAAAGTCAAAGTCAAAATAAATATCATTTATTCAATTTAGGCGTCTACGACCGCTCTTATGAAGGTCAATTACACATTTTAATATTTAAATATACTACATTGTACTGCCATATTCAGCAAACAAAAATTATAGAGCCACTGCGAGAAGGACGGGCAAGAAACTCGGGGCCATTCTTTTAAATGTTTTTTAACAATGTGTTAAGTACATACTATATAGTAAAATTATTACAATATTTATTTACATTACGTAGGTGACAGGCGCTAGGCAGAGGCGAACCAGTCCAAGCATGTTTGTCGTTTAATCACAAACTGTGTAGTAACATTTCTTTATCAAAATATTCTTCACGTGCAACTTAACATCAGGTCCTCGTACTTATTCAGTCAAAAACACAAAAATCTTTTTTTTTTCTAAACCTAAAAAAAACATTTCATAATGTTTGTTAGGACCAGCAGAAGTCAACCCTAAGAGGTTGATAGCATTTCACCAATAACCTTGTATATTATATCGTATATTATTATGTCTATATCTCTGTACATACCACAATCAGGTGTGATCGTATGGCAACAATATCTTCAGTAAAAAATCTCACAGAGTTTATGTATTTATTAAGTACAATATGGGGGTCTTCCAAACGCCAGTTAAGGGTAAGTACGCTCCATCATAATTATTGTCAATTCAGTTTTTGGTATTGTTTACAGCGGAGATATGGCGGTCGTTATTAAAAAAATATATTTGATTAGCAAGATCTTAAGCTCACAGAGCTTCTTGTATTTATACCTAGGTTAGCCTTTGACCTCTATCTCATCTGATGGTAAGTGATGATGTGGTCGAAGATGTTGTTCAAGCTAAGCTAACCTAGAATTACTGGCTCTCAAGGACGGCTACCGGATCACACCGTAGGTGCTTAGCGATAAATTTTCTACTAGCGGGTGGTAGTTAGCTAGGCGGCTCGTAAAATGCCATACCACCATACTATAACGACTGCCATCCTGGGACAACAACCGATACGGACGAGTTAACGTGCCCTCCGAAGCACGTGCACGTTCAGTAGTAATCACTAGCGGTCACCCATCCAACTCATGACCGCAGCGGACGTTGCTTAACTTAGCTGATCGGTTCAGAAAGGCTAAGCAAACTTCGCTACGAGCGCTTCATACAATCATGTCAACGTATCACGTTCACGGCTATGTTGCGCCGTACTCGACCTATATATACCGAATAATTTATTCTTCAAAAAAAAATAACTTTTAAAAATGTCTACTGTCCATCTAATCTCAAAATACACGAGGATCGATCTCAAGGATGGCGGACCGGCTTATCCCTGAAATACTGGCTCACAAAGGCAGCTTCCAGAACACCGTTACAGTGGTAGCTAGCCAAGTGAGCATCCGCAAAATGTCCTACCGCCATGTGGTGATGCTTACCTAAGCTTTGGCTCCACTCATATCTTTGTAAAGGGCTTGAATCAGTTTGTCATTAATATAACATCTTTTGATTACAATATTTTAGAAAAGCTATATTTTTTTTGAAAGAAAATGTGTGCCTTGTTCCCCCAATTGCACAAGTCACCACTCACGTTGATATGAGGGCGGTGTTGTTGTACGTCGGGAGCTTAAAAATGTTTTTTTATAAACAATAACGCTCATGTTATTCGAAATGTAGGTATAACGGGTTTAGATATTACCTACGAGAACAACCCAAACGAGGACAGGCGTCATCATAAGAAAATATTTTTCAGTTATCCGAGTGTAACTCAAAGCGGCTTGACTGGTTTTGATGAAATTTAAATGGGACCAACGACACGAGCTTACAAATAAAAAATAATTATCAAAATCGGTTCACCCAGACAAAAGTTCTAAGGTAACAAACATAAAAAACAAACGAATTGAGAACCTCCTCCTCCTTTTTTGAAGTTGCTTAAAAAGTCGAAATCTTTGATAATTGTTTTCATGTAATGTACTCCCTGTAGAAAAAAATAATTCTTAAGGCTACGTCCACACAGACAGGCGGCTAGCTTAGGGCCCAGAGCCTAGAGTGGCTTGCATTATGGCTACTTGATAGGATACACGGTGACCGCACTAGGCCTGGCTCACTCCGCACTGCTACATCGGGATTATTGTACGTACGTGCCGCGGCAGCAGAGATCAGAGCTATACGTGCACATGCGATAGAAAAAGATGACTCTCTTCGTCTTCAAATGATGGCGTGACCAATGTTCACGCATTTTCAGCAGAGAGTTGAAATACTTAGAGTTGTTATATCCGAACACCACTGCTCTAAAAGCTTACTAGAATTTACCTATGTACATACCTACGCACATCTATAAGCAGTTTGTAATGACAAGGAAAGAACGTTCAAATATTATGCGTCATATCTGTTGTTAGAAAGAGATAAATAAGCAATTCGTGTTACCACCGAACACGAATTGCTTATTCGCCACGAGACGTTCCGATCACCATTATGCTGCATCTCTTTCACTCTCTCACACCAAACGATACACATATCTCGCTCATCCATTTCATTGAGTTTCGTTCCAAAGATAAAACAAAATAACGATATTTTCTATTCCAACAATAAAAGCAATAATTACGCTTGAAATGAAACAGTTTTCTTATCTATCACAGTGCCTGTATAATTGGTGCAGAGACTAAAGACACAAGGTGTATTGTCCACAGATTATTCCGAAAAAACACGATTAGCGGCGATGTATTCACCGGACGCTCGGAAGTGCTAGACTGGTAGTGACTCAGGCGGTTACCCTGAATTCATCTAGTAAATATGGAGGGCAAACAACTGATCTACAGGTAAAGGATCGCAGACGTTCGCTCGAAAAGTCAAGACCTCCTGAAGATGCTTCGTTTAGAAGCGAAACTAGTCGGGTATTCTTCCGGTTAGGCTGCGTGATGTTTTATGACGTCACGTAGATAATAGGAAAATTAGGCGGAATTGTCACTAGATATATAATTTTATGCTTTTTTAAGTGTTTTATTTAAATATTATTTAATATTTTTTAGGATACTTTTAAAAGTATTTGTTATTATTGAATGGATAGGCTTCTCTTCCGTCCCCACTGCTCTGGAGATGGTCGGGTTGCCTTGTCACGTTCTTGAGCACGGCCTCATATTGCCAGTCTGCGTGTTTAGCCCACTTTTTATGCTCAAAAGGGGGAGCAGCAGTGATTGAGACAGACATTGAAGACAGAGTGAGATTATCGAGATGGTCTCACAGCTGCGCTGTCAAAAATTTGGCGTCGAGCTTCATTCGTATGTGACAAATCGTAATTAGGTTAATACAATTTATTTTTGTAGGTACGTCTCCAGCGATATGACATCTGTTATCCATGCAAGGCTGGGTCAACATAATATGTTACTAAGATATTATCTTAAATTCCCATAACTTAGACTTAGGAATAGCTAAATTAGTAATATCCACTCAATATACTGACAAAAGTATACCTATATTTCTATTAACATTATAAAAATAATAAGTATAGGTATGTATAAGAATAATTAATCCTGATTAATTGCAATCGAACTAAATTTAATTAAATTAGCTACAGTACGATTAAAAAAATATTATGTCTATTACAGCTTGCAATATCGTGATAACAACAAATGCTTTATAATTGATTCTTATATCTAAAGATAAAAAGTTAAAACATATAAAACAATGTATTTATTCAAAAACGTAGTTCTTGTTTTTACTAATGTTTTGTGTGATTCTCGCACATTCCAGATGAAAGTATTAAGACACTGACAAATGCTAAATAGCTTTACGTGAACAGAGTTTTAGCAAAATGTATTTAGTTTGTAGCAGTCAGAAAATTATATGTTAATCTTATTCACATTATTTAAGGCGACGAAAAGTCCGAAACATGTTTCCTTAAAATTTTCTCGATAGTAAAATATTATGTATAAGTATTTCTTAAAGTTAACTTTAATTACGCTTCTTACGTAAATATCTAAATTATTTATGTATATATGTATAGTGTATGAAAATGTATTAATAAAATAGCAAAAAATTATCAAGAGGGACAAGAAAAGTTACATTTTCGATTTACATGTGTTATTAAGCTTACTTTCGGATTTTATCTAAACTGATCGCGATTTCACCATCGCTGCCTCTCTTTCACTCCTACGCGGTCTGAAAGTGACAAAATTTCAGCATTGGACAGCGTCTTGACGTAATTAGAATTACCACGTCGGGTTGCGCGCTGAAATGATCCTTATTTCAACGGTAGTTTTTAAAATTTCCGTACTCGCCGATAATTAGCAGCTGTTAAGACCTAAAACAGAAGTGTAAAAAAACTAATAAAAAGTCAAGGTTTTCTATCGCCATTGTGGGAAGTCGCCGATGGAAGAGATATATCATGTGGTATACATGATCCAAGTAAAAAACATTACAACAGCGAATATGAGGAATTCTAATGATATCGTAAATGGTAGCTTATATCAAATCGACGTAAAAGAAAATTATGTATTCTTTTAAATTAACTAATGAAACCAGATGCAATGAATGAAACCACCAACTCCTGTACCGGATAAACCGGATAACGAATTTAAAGCCAAGAGCAAGAGATTGTTTTATTTGATCAAATAAGAATACCTAATAATTATACCTAGTCCATGATTCAGTTTACTCTACCCGATAAGTGAGGTTAAGCGAGATTAAATATATTTAATAATAACAAATATTTTAAGAAAACATCAAATAAATATTTTAATAAAACTTAAAATATAAATATATATCCAGTGACAATTTCGCCTAATTTTCCTGTTAAGCCGACGTGACGTCACAAACGCCACGCAGCCGAAAAGAAGAATTTTCGACGCGTGTCCCTTCTCCACGAAGCATCCTCAGGAGGTCTTAATTATACGAGCGTCTATTGTGCGCTTTGGTATCTAAATGTTTCCTCAAAATATTTTTTAAATATTTGTTATTATTAAATATGGATTTCTGCAAAGTAACGCCTGAATCTATTCATTGTGAAATATATTGTTTTATATTCCACCCGCGCTCAAAAAATATTTAGTTTAAGTTATTTTAATAGGTTAAACTTTTCAGTGTCTACTGGACAACTGATAAGTCTTGAAGCCACCAGGCTTACACCAGCAAAAGATTGTTAAATTTCTGGACAAATAAAAAGAAACTAGAGTGTATGATTCTGTTTACAGTACTGGACATTTCGAAGAACGATTCCGTGAACTTTTTTAATGGCGCGTGGTTTCTTACTAACAAAGTCACTAATAGTTCATGGTTTAGTTTACTGTACAACTGAACTAAAGCCAGGTCCAAAAGGTTGTTGTCACTACCAAAGAAAAAATTACACTACTTGGAATTACCTATTTACTTACACGGAGTCACATATACTACCAGCAGCGGAATGCAGGTGATTAATAAACTACCAAAATAACAATTAATCCAATAGTTAATTTGTTTTAACCTACCCGCACAATACAGGTTTTCAAGAAGGCTTACTAAAGGTATTCCGATTTATTCTATGTGCAATCAATAAGTACACGAAAATTTCTTGAAAAGAATACTTACACGTTGAGTCATCAACTGCATAATGTCAGATTCTTTGACATTTCCTGCCAGTTTCCAAGATGAATACGTTGCTTATTTTTGCCAAACATCGACTTTATTACCAGCACATTACGTCTTAACAAAGTAGGTAGGTACACAAGGCAGGTCTAGTACATACACCTATTAATGCATTGCAACGCAAGAAAATCTTGTATTTGACGACATTTTTTTACGATTGTAAGCTTTATTACAGCGGAAGTAAGGTGGATATTATTCTAAGATAGCGTACTGATAGGTTTGTAGAAATGTAAGTAGCGTAGCATTCGAAAGTGGTCACCGTGCCGCGCAGTGTATCCACCGGGCTGGACCGCTCAGCGCGTCTCAACTTTTTAAAATTAAAAAAGTTACGAACTGGCCGAACATTACGAAAAGAGAAAAATAAAAAGCGGCGCGAACTTTGACAGGTGACGTTATTAAAATTCTAGTGGATTTGTGTTGTGTGTTTTTCGATAAAAAAATCTATAAAAATATAACTGTTCGAGTGTGGCGTCGCAAGTAGGTAAATAAGACAAGAATCATCGAAGAGTTTCCTCTCCGTGATTTGCATCTCGTGAGGTGAGTTTAGATATTTTTCCTATCGCAAAAGTAGTCTATTGTCACGGGATATATCCGAACATGCTGACAAACAACTAGGTATCTGCAAAATCATCTCACGGGATGAAGTGGAACACTGAAGGGCACTGATAGTTTCTCTAAACTTCTATAAACAAAAAAATATTAGATAAGGTTTCCTGAACATACTAGGTAACCTATTTATTTCATTGCCATCTTACGTGATAAATAATTAAAGAGATAAACCTACTACCGTACAGCCATAAAAATAATAAGTAAAATACTAAGTAAGATAGGTACTTTTTTTTCTATTCTCAATATATACATGGCAAATGCATCTTGCCAAAAATGTCACCCAACCCAAAGGCACATGCATACCCATTCGCTTGATATTTTTTTAATTGCGTTAGGCAACGGCATTAAGAACTGGAATGCAAGTTTGCATGCCTCGGTTGCTCAATACCACCAGACGAGTTTTAGCGACACACATACACGGTACCTTTTAGTCGCTCGCTTTGCTTATTTTCGGTTCATAACACCATTTTTTATGTCTTTGGGTCGAATGCGTAACCAAGCAAGGCCACTGTACGAAAGTAATTAAAAAATTGTTGACGTCCAAATACAGGCTTTTCTTGAAGTTTGGGTATGGTTATTTAAATAAGCTGGTATAGAACAAAAAATAATAGGATTCTACGAAACAAGTATTGGTTTTTCTGTTGAGAATATTATTAATGATATAACCTCGAAGATATATTTCTAATAACACGTTTATTCACCTTGTTTTTGAATCCTCTATATTTATTCAATAGTATCTACATATAGGTATATAGGTACTTATTAGTACGTAGTATCACTATGTATAGTATATAGTTAGGTAGCATCTGATGAAAATCATGGATTCTTATAATATAAATCAATGATATTTAATCTTTAAAAATGCTAAAGTTTGTGAGTAAAACGGCTGAACAAATTCGGATCCAACTTGGAATTTAGATAGTTTAGGTCCTGTATTAACACGTAAGATAGATTCCATCACCATTATTATCACTATTTATCATCACACGAGTGAATCCGAGGGGAGCAGCTAGTGTTAACATAATATATGATACGAACTGATATCAAGTCTGTAGTCCCTAAGGGGTAGGCAGTGATGTATAAACATACACGTTTCACCAGGTTTGTTTAAGTTCCATGTAATAGGGGGCGAGGCTATTGTCATCTACTTAAGACAGTTCCTTACATCGGACTGGAGTTATAAGATAAACACACCTTATTTTTATACTTGTGGTGTATTGGTATAGATGCTTTTAGATAAGAATTACCTACAACTATTCCCTTCGCCGCATCTTAGGATTCAATGCAACACAACATCCCCCCTCCCCCCGAATTGTTAATTAAAAAAAACCTGATAACCTAGAATGGAAACTGACTCTCAAGGACAACTGCCATTAGGTGCTTGGCGGCAGAATTTCTAGCACTCGAACCTTCCCTCGATATTTATGTCATCGTTAACGTAGTTAACGCTAGCTTCCGAACCTAAAAAAAAATACATTTTACCTGTTAGTATAAGTAGATAGCTTATAACGTGCGTGTGGAAACCTGTTTTATCGCTCTCCCTTGGGAGGGAAATACATAATCTGTAACTAAGGTAATATGTATTTTAATAAACTTACAGAACCGCTTATTAGGAGGCGTGGATACGATTATCACCTTTTTTAATGTTATTGTGACGGAACAAGCTCGAGGCCCACCCGATGTTAAGCGGTAACCTCTGCCTATAACAGATGCATTTCGTCACAAATGATGAATTGCACTGAGACTTACAGTTGTTGGAGTCTCTTGTGCCTGTAATTTATCTGGCTCTCAAGGACTGCTGTCGGAACACACTTAGGTGCTTGGCGACAGATTTTCTACTGTAAGGTGGTAGACAGGCGAGCATTCGCAAAATGTCCTTCCACCATGCGCTGAAACTCAATATACCGCTGAGGATCGAAGCAGGGACCTGCGGCTCCGCAGTCCATAGCTATAACCGCTTGGCCATCATTGCTTCGAGAGCCAGATGTGAAAATACCATGCCATAAATAAAATAAAAAATTGCGATTATCTTGTGATAAACACTTAATGATATTTAAAAGTTAATATAAGTTCAGTAGCCTATTATAGATCTAGGACCAAATTAAGGAATACACTAAAGTACCAAACAAGTTTCACCAAAGTTCGTTTAGCTCTCTAAGAACCAAGTGACATTATGCTATGACGATAAAAACTAGCTTAATTTCGCCTCTATTTAATTACAAAAGAAAAACATATTTTTCTGTTTGGCTAGTATTTGACCACTACCTCACCTGGTGTTCTAAGATGTTATCAAACATAACCTAGATTACGTCAACTGGCTCTAGAAGACATCTGCCGGAGCACATCGTTATAGGTGCTTGGTAACAGATATTGTTCTTAAGGGTGGTAGCCAGACGGTCATAGCTAAATGCCCTAACACCAACTTGCTGTAATGACTGCCATTCCAAGACAACGAACAAGACCGATGGTTCAACGTGCCCTCCGAAGAACGTGCGCGCTCAGTAGCTGTCAATAGCGGTCACCCATCCAACTCGTGACCGCGGCGGACGTTGCTTAACTTAGCTGATCGGTAAAGAATTTATAAGGGCCATTCTTTTAAACTTCTTTTAACAATGTATACAATGCATTACAAACTATATTATAAAATTAAAACAGTATTTGTTTACTTAAATTACGTAGGTGCCAGGCGATATTTGGCAGAGGCGGAGTTGTCCAATCATTATTGTCGTTTAAGTAATCACAAACTGTGTATTAGGATTTCTTAATCAAAACGTTTAACACGTGCTACTTGAATTTTCCCTCAGTGAACGTTGGTCTTTAGGAACTTTATTATAAAACCGCACACAATTACCTAAGAAGAGCCTTTTATTTGTGTTTGCTAATCTAAAACCTGGCACCGCTATTTTATCTTTATTCCTAGTGCTGTAATCGTCATTGTCACTGTTTAATTCAATTAACTCAATATTTTACGATCAAATATAATATTTTTAACCGACTTCCAAAAAAGGAGTTACCGACCTCAACAAGTTATTTCACACTTTTAGGTGTTGAAGTCGGTTCCATTTTTTGTTAAAATTTTTTTTTTGTCAATCTAAAGGGTCACCTTAACCCTACTCCCCGGGTTGAAAGTCCCAGACCCCTTTAGGCTCTTCCTCTGCAACACTATGGACCCGGCACCCGCACGGTGAATCCATCCAATGCTAAGTAATTCGTCTCTCTACTATATACAGACTCGGTAAAGTTAAAATATCAATTTCTCTCGAGATATTTCCGATGCTACAAATATTTAAAGATCACTCGATTGATATACTACTATTCGGCCGTTACTGTCTCAAGCATTTTCTACATATTTCAAAGATCTAATTAAAAGCGAAATATGACAAAAGCATACATCAGTTAGCTAGTAGTGCCCTCCCGTGCGCCCGCGCAGCTACCTCGCCGCTGTTAGGTAAGACGTAACACGTTACGTCCTAGTGTTGCAATCGGTGTAATAACTTGACTTATACTTAAGCCTTGCATCATACCTACTATAGATTTGTTTCACATCATTCCATGTACGAGGAAGATTGATGAGAAAAATAAGTTGGTTTTTACCACGGATTTAGGAAGGGTGGGGATGTGTTGAGAAGTCGTACGCATGTCGCAGCAACGGGTTCCGGAGAACTTGTTGATTAAAGTCGATCATCCTAAATCCGTGGTTTTTACCAATCGCTTGTACCTCGATATTTCAGTTCAAAAATCAAAATTGTTTATTGTCAGCTGTGTGTTACATGTTGGTCAAAATGGTGAAAGTATCGACAGCTACCTTTTCAGGCGTACAATATTATATAGATCAATATGATACAATAAATTATATTCTAATTAACATTATGTCATGCAATAATTATTATTTAGGTAAAATGTCAAGATTTTTATCATTTAAGAATTTGTCAATTGTATAATAGCATTTGTTCAGTAATAGTTTCATTAGATTATTTTTAAATTTGATAAATGTCATAGCTTTCATTGTATCCGTTAAATGGTTGTATAATTTAGTGTACATTACGTAAATACTTTTGCTAAAAAATTTAGTTTTAGAGCCCTGAGGAGGTAACACATAGTAGTTTTTACGAGTTTTTCGTGGTTTACTTGTAATTTTTATGTCAAAGCTATTTAAATTTTGTTTAACAAATAGGCAAGCCTCTAGAATATACAATGATGGAAGTAATTTAAGCCTTTTAAATATTGGTACACAACTTTGTCTTTGTCTGGCTCCAGTTATTGCTCTTAAACATTTTTTTGCATTACAAATCTATCAGTGCCTCTATCGACGAAAACCACACACTGGCACAACTCGTCCACCTTTGGTAGAAACGCGGGAAGCTTTCGTACACAACCGTACCCGCTGCCACTGTCCGTCTCCGGACAACCCGGGGATTAAGTTCTAAAAAGGACGCCAGATGACCCCATGCCAGCTTATCTCAGCCACTACACCAATGACATAGGGCTTCTCTTATAAGTGTGGTTATTATATTAAGTGTAGATTAAACTTAATGCTACCTTAGAGAACGTATTGCGTGTATGTAATAGTCTTTATTTTATGTACCTTGCTGGTAAATTATAGTATAGTCATATATATCCTATCCATCTCAGTGAAACATGTTTATATTCAATTTTCCGGTCACAGGTTTAGTATTTTCTATTTCTTGGTTTCCGTAACCCTATTAAGGCTAGTGTATTAGTAGTTCTTTCCGTACAAACGTAGTTTCGTTTAATTTAAAATACCAAGTGTTCGATCAAACTCGTTGAATTTTTACATGCATTTCCTTAACGGCTACTACCCTTATATCTACCCTACTAAGTTTTTGCTAGATCAATTAGGCTATAACTCATTAGAGGTGAGGAGGATCGTAGATCAACTTACTATTTGCTATAAAGTACTTAAAGGGCCCGTCGATTCCTTATACCTGCATGAGCTACTTTGCGTTCTGCATGATTGTGCCTGATGAACCCGGGGTTCCGGCGAATAGGCGTGGTCGGCCTCATGATCTGTTTCATGTAGACTTCACACGCGACTGTCGGACTGTGGCGCGGTCTATGTCACCGCTAATCCGAGCCCGCCGCCACCTCAATGCACTCCTCGCCGCCAACACTGAATGTGATTTAATGTTTGACAATTGGAAATCTATATCCACTGTATTTTTGACTTATTGTGAAAGTCTATTAGATCAATGGGACAGATGCAAAAGGCGAGATAGCCCGACCGATTTTGACTTTGATGTTGACGAATTTTAATTATAACCTAATATTGTATTATGACATTGATGACTCCTAATTTTTGTATATAATTTAAATTGTAATTTTGACATTGTATTTTGGAAATGGTATTTAATTGTTATTATTGTGTAACATCTAATTTTTGTATGTCATTTATTGTAATTATTATTATGAATTTGAACTCTTGTCTGATTATGTAATGTGTGAGGTAAATGTAACTGTACATCGTTTTTATCTCAATATATAAAGCCTAAAATCTATGTCAGGTTTTTTAAGCAGAAGGTTTGCTAGTTTTTTTGTTTTATTAAATTTACCTCTAAATGTGAAAATCAGAACTCCAATACAAAAGGATTTTGCCAAACAATTTTGAAAATACAAATTCTAACGGAAAACTGACAAATCAGAAGCTTAGAACATATAATACCTAATACTATCAGAAACATAGCTTTTAGACTTAGAACATACATACAAAGTTTCGCCGAGTTTGTACAATTGGTATTTAAAATATGACGAAACGACGTTTGTATGGCAAGCGCTATATTGTCTTCAATATTTCCCTTAATGTGATTTTGCTGTCTGTCCGTTTGTCTGTCCGTATGTCATGTGTCCGGAACGTACCCACTAACTCCATTGGACACATCCACGGTGGAAGTAATGATAACTTTTTCTAGTCTCGTGGGGCTTGGGAATGGAACTAGTGATACTAGGTCTTATTTCTTATTGACCTATACCTTGACCTGTCTCAGTTTAGTATGCCTGAAATATTTGATGTGAATTCTTTACTAAAAATATCCTCTTAACCTATCTATTCATAAAAATCGTATCAAAGTAACGAATGTTATCTAAATAATAATAATAATAATAATCAGTACTAATATTATAAATGGGAAAGTAACTCTGTCTGTCTGTCTGTTACGCTTTCACGCCAAAACTACTGGACCGATTTGAATGAAATTTGGTATGGAAATAGTTTGAGACCCGGGAAAAAACATAGGATAGTTTTTATTCAACTGCGCAAAAAGAGGTTAATGCTTTTGCGCGATAACCGAAATACGCGCGGGGGCGGAGCCGCGCCCTGAAAGCTAGTAATTTATTAAGCTACCACATTTAGATTTTTTTTAAACTTTCAACGGTATACAACGCGTATATTTAGCATTATATATATTCCGATGTTTCAAATACTTTGCAGTGATCGTGGTTTCATCAAACTTTGACTGAAACGTCGGGATAAAAATAATAATAACATAGTATAAAACACAGTCGCTTCCCGCTATCTGTCCCTAAGTATGCTTAGATCTTTAAAAATACGCAACAGATTTTGATGCGGTTTCTTTAAATAGATAGAATGATTCAAGGAGAACTTTAATATGTATAATTAACGCATAACAAAGTAGATAAACACTGATTATTTTAGAGGTTTCTAATGTGATATCCTCAGTGAACACATTGTTTGCGCTTACATTGCAAACGCTGGCTGAACCCTACGAGATAGATCAAAATAATGTACTACAGTATTGTACACCTTGAAAAGGGCTACAAAATAGTCCGCGATTGTAAAGAAATTCTGTAGTATTTAGTATCAGCATTGTTTGTACCCGTGCGAAGCCAGGGCGGGTCGCTAGCTATCCCAAAACTGCATAGACAATGTTTTTCAATGTATTAGATGGCCACACTTACATTGTATACGAGTTAATAACTTCTGACTGAGCCAATAGGTTAAGGTGAAATAACTGTAATTACTATTAGGTATATAGAATAAGTACCTTATTTACTTTTATAATAATAATGCAGTTATTAGTCCGGTCAAATTAGACCAAAAAATGTAAAGCTACATATATTCCCACCAAGCTGAAAATCAGTCAGATTGTTTAAAATATGATTAAAAATACAATTTGAATGTATGGAAGATAAATTATTCAAGGTCAAACGTCAACAATACGAGATTTTCGCGATTTTCACCAAAACGTATAATCCTACGATTATCATAAAAATACTTCGGGCAAAAATTGTAGCTCATAAAACTATTACAAAAAATGTATCAATACTTTTTTCTACGAGCCACCGTTTTTGAGCAGCAAAAAAAAATTGAAATCAGTACACCATGTAAAGAGCTATGAACACACACAAAAAGAAAAAAAAACAGTCGAATCGAAAGCCTTCTCCTTTTTTTTGGATTCGGTAAATGTATTTGTTTATTTATTTATGCCTGATTATTTATTTATGCCTTTGACCACTATCTTCTACTTGAAGGTGGTTGCTAGCCAGGCGGGCATTCGGATGCCCTACCACCATGCGAAATGAGATTTATTTACATTTATTGACCTAGCGAAGCGTCTCCGTTTATGCTTGTGTAAAAATTATTTCGTATGTCTGTCCTTATTCTGGACTTCCGGTTGGTATCATCTGCAGGTCGCATTTCTCAATAAATTCTTGTGAAATTTTGTGAGCAGGTTCGATTAAGTTTTGGAAATTTATCAAAATGTGAGTCATTATATGGAGTTGAAAACGTAAAAATAATAATATTTCACATGTCACGAGGTCTTCAGAGTCGCTAATATAAATATATGAAGCAATGATGGCCGAGCGGTTATAACTATGGACTGCAGTGCTGCAGGTCTCTGGTTCGATACCCAACCGCCGGCTTGAGCTTCACCGCATGGTGGAAGGGCATTTTGTGAATGCTCGCCTGGCTAGCTAGAATCTATCACCAAGCACAGTAACAGTGTGCTCCAGCAGCAATCCTCCAGACCCAGTAAACTTACAGGCACATGAGATTAGTTATAGTTCTAGAGTTAACAAATGGAGCCCCTAATGCTAAAGTAGATTAGTCCCAATTGCCTAATATAAAATACAACTACATAGTTATTTACAGTTAGTTGATTACAAAATTACAAATTTACGATAAAAAATTATAGTCATATACGGGATTCGATAGTACAACGCAAGTTGAACTATAGGTGTCGCTCCATCCCGATACGATGCGATCGTTGAAGAACGAGAGCAAGAATTAAAGTTATGAGTAATTGTGTCATGTTAGCTCAATTGGTTAGAGCATACCCCGGCTAAAGGGGTGGATGGACGCGGGTTCGAATCCCGCACAGACTATAATTTTTCTCTCGTAAATTTGTAATTTTTTAATGTAATTCGCTTAGCAGGCGTTATTGAAAACTTAACAATATTAAAAAAATACAGTTAGTTGAGATGCAATACTGTACAAAATCTTTATTTGCTAAGCGTTTTGAATATTCTAACTTATACGCTATTATTATACATGTATATTACTATTTAAAAAACATGAGATATGTGAGTAAATAAGATTTTATTCTAAAAAATAATGATGGATGCATGAAAACTGCATTGCCACTTTAATAACGTCGAAAATGGACTTAAATACGTATTGTATTGGAGCCTCCTACTGTATATCTCAGCATGACGGGCGCAGTGCAATCCGTGCGTCTGTTATAGGCAGAGGTTAGTCCACTTTTTCTTGGCCTGTGAGATGCCGGGCTAGTATATCACCCCCCCCCCCCCATTGCTACCTGTGAGTAAGAGGAAAAATACCAGAAGGTGAGCAGCAGTGGCTTCCGTGAACCTGAAATCCTTAACTGCGATCCCCAAGACGCCTGCCAAGCGTATAGATTGTAGCTAAGGGGGCGTCCATAAATTACGTGAGGTGTTTTTTTAAATTTTCTGTCCCTCCCTCCCCCGTTGGTGAGATGTTGTGAGATTTTGTTCAACCCCCTCCCCATCCCCAATCTCACGTAAGATTTTCAGAATGTGGTTTTCTTACGTAAACGCGTTGGGTTGTTATTGTAGAAAGAAAAAAAGCAATTTGCTTCGTACTTTTATTTACGACTATTTGAGACTAGTAATCAATATTGCTATTGCTGAGAGTTATAAATGTAATAAAAATTTAACAATAGAATACTTAAATCATGACTACTGTGATAAAAAGAAAAGAATATCTACTCTAATTCAGTCCATGGAGAATTATACGTAGTATAGTATAATTTATTTTTGTTTCAATCAGAACAAAAATTGCGTGATATTTGTCGAGATCCTCCCTCTCCCTAACGTGAGATTGTATGAGATTTGACTTGACCCCCTCCCCCCCTAAATCATCTCACGTAATTTATGGACGCCCCCTAACCCCCCTTAATGGGGAGGCTGTGTTCAGCAGTGGACTATCCAGCTGATACAGTAGTCCTAGTTAATTATCAATAATAATAAATAAGTGATGTAAGTGGGCACGTATGTACGTGGTGGTTGAATTGATGCTGTTTGCTGCTAGCTATGTGGATAATTATAATTATTATTAACTAAGAAAATGAAAATATGTCTACTCGTATAGTTTGTAGCATATCGGTTGGCCTGTTTGATTGCTCGTGCACTCGTGCCCACATAAGCATCATTATTTAATAAATAAATAAAATAAATTAGGTACGTCTTACGCTTGTTCCGTCATAATTACATAAAAAAGAAACACGGAATATTCCGAAGCTTATATCTAGTTTATGTAACAACTGACTTGTGCCAACCTTCGACCTGTCGCTCCAAGGCAGGTTAGTCGGTATATGTCGCAAGGGCTGCCGAGGTCGGCAGTTGCGGACGTGATAGGGTTGGCAAATTGCACCTAAGGTTACTTACATCCGTTATGGCGATGCTTAGGCGAACTGACACCCCGTCACACATACAAGTGCAGATGTGTTTGACAGCCAGCACTCCTTCTAGATAATATATAGATCCAGGCGTTATTATTCGGAAATCCATATATAATAAATAACAAATATAATAAGTAAACATTAAATTAATATTTTAGAAAAATATTAAAAATATATAGTAGGTACGGTAGGTACCCAAGGGACAAAAAGAAGGTATAAGTACATTAATTAAAAAACTTGACTGCCAATTCTTAATTAAACGTTCCATTGATATTAAAACTGCGAATTATTTATATATATGGAATGATTTTTAAAGAGCTTCATTTTGATATCCCATTCGATAGGTTTGGATGAAAAAAATTTTTTTATCTCATGATATGGCGTCTAAAATCCGCCGGTTGGTTTTTTATATATATTTTTTATGTAGGTACCTCGTGTCACTTGCGCTATCAAGACGAATCTAACGATATCTTATACATCAAAATCGGTTAAGCCGTTTAGAAGTTATTCGTCTTGGAATGAACAATGGACAGTTAACTGTGCTGACACTGTTATATTTCAGCAGTGCCTTTAACACTGTTGACTTTGATATTCTTCTTGCCATTCTTCGCTCAAACAACATATCTCCAACGGTGATTGACTGGTTTCGTTCTTACCTGTACGGTCGCCGACAGCGGGTTCGCCTTGAAGATCGTTTTTCTTCCTGGTGTAACACCACTTCTGGTGTACCTCAGGGTGGCGTCTTGTCTCCTCTTCTCTTCTCAATTTTCATAAATTCAATATCTCAAAACATTTCTTCGTCCTACCACCTCTACGCAGATGATTTTCAATTATATTCACATTCGTCACTGCTTGACTTGCCTGAAGCAGTAGAAGATACAAATAGGGATCTTGCTCGTTTACTGCAATGGGGCAAAGCATATGGGTTGACAGTCAATCCTCTTAAAACTCAAGTTATCATAGTAGGAAGTTCCCGCTTGATCTCCAGGGTTGACTGGGACTCATTGCCGCGAGTTGTGTTCGATGGAATTGTCATTCCATTTAGCGAAAATGTTAAAAATCTCGGTATTACCATCGACCGAACTCTAGCATGGGACGCTCAAATAGCTCAAACCAGTCGTAAAATGTTTGCATCTGCTGGAGCTTTACGGAGACTTCGCAACTTTTTACCTACCACCACTAAAATTGCGCTTGCACAATCTTTGCTACTCCCTATTCTTGATTATGCTGACGTCTGCTATCTTGATCTCACACAAGATCAGCTAAATAAACTTGAGCGAATCCAAAATTTTTGTATAAGGTTCATATACGGCTTACGCAAATATGATCATGTCTCCGAATTTCGTACCAAGCTCAAGTGGCTACCTATTCGTCTTCGCCGGAATGCTCATATACTACATCTCCTTTACAAAATTTTGTTCCTTCCTACTTCTCCACCCTACCTCAAGGAACGTTTCAAATTCCTCCATACTACCCATGCTTTATCGTTACGGTCATCAGATAATTTATTGCTGCAGGCACCCGTAAGTAGAACCTCCTTCTATCATTGTTCTTTTACTTCTGAAGCTGTTAGATTGTGGAATCCTCTACCACTTGAAATAAAACGTGCTCGTTCATTGGAATCTTTTAAAAATCAGGTCAAAACTTATTATCTTTCACTATAACTTTGGATATGTACATACAACATTACTGAACTTATTTTTTCTATAATATGTTTTAAATGTCTATTTAGGTATATTTTTGTATTTATATGTATATGTTAAAAATATTTATGTAAGTAAAGTATATGTATATATATATATATATATATATATATATATATATATATATATATATATATATATATATATTTATATATATAATTATTGTGTTATGTATATCTATATATGTTTCTATAATTCTTATGCGTACGTATATTTTCATATATATGCATAGTATAATTCATTTTTGTGTTGTTTAGTTAAGATCCTTAACTATTCTTTTTTTACTGTTTTAGTAACATTAGCTTAAAAACCCTGTCCATATACTGTCAAAAACTCCAATATTGTTGGGTTGTCTGGAAGAGATCGCTTTAAGCGATAAGACCGCCCATTGTTTCACTTAGTTATATTGTATCTTTAGTTATAAGTTTTTTATTTATTTTTAAATTAAGCTTTGTGTTGCAATAAAGAGTTTATCTATCTATCTATCTATCTTGTAACGTAAATATATTAATAATTTATATATGCATGTGTATGAAAATATATGATTAAAATAGAAAAACATAACCAAGAAAGACAAGAAAAGTTACATTTTTGATTTACGTTACTAGTTTTGTGTTAAGGCGATCACCGTAGTGAAACGCGCACTTTTGGAATCTTCTTGTACTGAAACTATGAGTTCAAAATGTGCGAAAAAAATATATCATATTCTTTAATTCTTTATTGAGTGAATTAGTTGATTAGTTTTTATTAAAACTTATTAGTTCTTCTGTAATAAATTGTAATCGGCGACCCTTTTTAGATTGTTTTTTATTAATTTAAGAGGCATAGTTGAGTTAAATGCAATGATTCTTTTTTTAAAAAATAGCTAATACTATACTCTAATGAACTACTTACTAACTTGTGTTGAAAACATTTTTATGAATTTTTGCCACAAAATTCTCTGATCGCGAGAAGAAATCGCAACGAAAATCAGTCTGCCCGCAGCGCTCGGGCCGTTTGGACGTGGGGTCTGTGCCGTTCGTTACGCCATCATTATTGTGCTTTTATTTTACGAAATATTACAATATTTTTTTACCATACGTTAATTTGGAAGTCATAAATTATTGAAATTCATGTAAAACATTTATTGGGGAAGTACTTTTGTTTATATTGATTTATAAAATCTGTATAATAACTTTTTTGAGCGAGTTGATTAAAGTTCAGACACGGCATTGTTAATTCCTATTTTAGTAGGTATCTAGACTTTTAACCCTTGGTAAAATATTTCATTTTGTTATTATTAGGTTCCTGTACAATTAAATGAGAACCTATTCCCAATACCCTTAACACACTTTCCGAGACGACCAACTACTTTCTAGGTATTTATATATCCAATCATTCAAATAAAGGGAACTTACCTATATCTCTTTTATCTCTTTGACTTTAAAAGTTAAATACTTAGTATGTAGTTAGTCGGATTGAAATGTGTGTTACATCTGTATGACTCCGCTGTTCTTTCGTACTACCTCTAAAAGCATGTACCCGTAACTTTTGAACCGTTACTTCTGTAGATAGTTTCAATTTTCATAGCAAAAGTGATAATGTGTACTATTATTATAATTTTATTTTATATATTTTAATTAGTGGGGTTCCTTAGGAAAAGTGACCCGGTACAATTCTTCTCGTACAACTTTTAATGGCAGCAGTCGAATGAGACTTGACAAAAACCAAAATGACATATTCAAGATGGCATGTAAAATTCAAGTTGCTCCGATCCGTCTGAAAATCAATATCTGGGTGGTTTTAGGCGTCGTTATTCCGAATTTAGAAATAATTTTTCGATGACATCATTTTTTAAGATGGCCGCCATACATAGATGCTTTGAAACCATTGACTTAAATTGTTCTATGGGAAGGAGTCATGGGGAAAGAAAGTATTCTAAACTGAAAATAACAATGTGGTTTTCGTGATATGATAATAATGGGAAATCATAAAAATGACGCCTGCCAAGTGAAGATATATGAATATATGTATCTGGTAAACGGTTACAGATAAGTAAAGGAGTTTTGAACAAATGACATAGGGAATCGAGAGAGCAGTCAAATGACATGCAAAAATATCCAAAATAATAGAATTCAAGATGGCTGCCATAAAAAATGCTGAAGTGCGATCCTCCTGAAGTAAAGCTGAGCTTCAGTGTGATCGGTGCACTTTGTATGGTGGCTATCTTGAATTCCATCATTCTGGATTTGCCCTACGAGCTCTTCTTCTTCATCATACTACATTTAGAGCACGGATAGTGCGTGAGTTCAAAGGGCGAGTACAAGGCGAGGCTGCAGTCCGATTCATGTGAGTGACTTGCGAGGCCGAAGGCTGAGGTCTGACTTGGGAGTATTTTCCATATCTTCAACTGGTCTCCATGATGAATGGCCGCGATAATTGAAGCACCTACGAGTGGGTTTCTTTAACCAATGTGACTCAGAAACTTGGTACGATTCTGCCTGTACCACTTTTAGTAGCGGTAGGGTGAATCTTATATGGCGGTTTCATTACAGTTATCTTTTATTTTGTCATAAAAACTTACGTGAGTTGTCATGATTATTAATTATATATACCGGCTAGCACTCACGGTGTTTAGTCGAAATCTCCGACCGGTGTTCGAACAGTAAAGATGTTCATTCTCAAGGAATGCGGGCAGCCTCGAGGGCTGCTTGACGCGCACTCCTCGCTCTGCTTGACGCTCATATTTTTTTACCTTAGAGGTTTGCAGTAACTGCCGATAAAAATGTTGTTATCTACACTTTTGTTCTGCCGCTTCTAATAGCGAAAATGCTAATTTTCAGATTTTACTTAGACTGATCGCGATTTCACCATCGCTGCCTCTCTTTCTTTTTTCTTTTTTTATGCCTGTTAGGTTATCCTTTGACCACTATCTCACCTGATGGTAAGTGATAATGTAGCCGAAGATGTTGTTCAAGCTAACCTTGAATTACTGGCTCTCAATGACAGCTGCCGGAACACACCGTTAAGTGCTTGGCGACAGATTGTCACCAGCGGTCACCCATCCAAAGTCATGACCGAGCTGCTTAACTTTGCTGACCGGTTCAGAACGGCTGAGCAAACTTCGGCACGAGCGCTTTCAATCATACACACGAGTCCGATAGTGACAAAATTTCGGCATTTGACAGCGTCTTGAGGTTGGTAGCTAGTCAGTCGGGCATTCGCAAAATGCCCTACCACCATGTAGCATCCACGTTTCTATTTAGGTACTTATTATTAAACGAGTCGTACATAATAATTAACGATTATTCATGTGAACTAAACACCTGTTATGTTCTGCCTTGGCGTCAAGATTATTATCTTTATGACTAAGGTTTGAAAGATATTCTGCTAGTGATTTCCTCGACAAGGAGTTTTTAGGGTCCCGTATAGGAAAACGGGACCCTATTATTCGGAAAACGGGTCCCTATTATCAGGAAAATGTATAAAAGGACTAAAGGAGGAGCGGAGCACTATCCAATGTCCTTTCCGGAGTCTCAAACTATTTCCATGCCAAATTTCATCCCAATCGATCCAGTAGTTTTTAAATTTATTCGTTGCGTACAAAAATACAAATCTTTCCTCTTAATAATATTAGTATAGATTAAAAATATCTGGTCGATAAATGTTACTATAATATATATGACTTTTAAATGATATTTTTTATTATAACTTATGTTCCATGACAGTGTTATTTTATTGCTTATAACAAGTATCTTTATATTTTATATTATTTAATTTAAATATTATTATAAATGACATTCTTATAAATATATGATGACATTGCATTCATGAATATTCTGATAATAATTTACGATTTTCTTCCTAATTTGGTCGCTCCATCTCTAAAATTGTACGATAACATCGGCAAAACATGGTGAAACAAAATCTTTATTTACATTCCATGTGCTTTTTGATTTTATGTATCATATGTCCATGTTTTGAACAATAAATATATTTTTAACACAACACACCCACCCTCACACAAATTACACCACCCATATCTTGTTTATTTATAGTAAATATTGTTTATAAACTAAAATAGTCCAAGCGAATACTGTTTTAATTGTACGTCAATGATATCAATAGTATGTACTTATGTAATATTCAATGCGTTTTGTCACGTTCGTAGGCGACTCGGCCAAGACCGTAGCCCGAGCTCCCGGGTTCACTGAAAAACAGCGTTATCTCGCGTACACAAGTGTGATATTAACATAACAAAAGCTGAGTTAACCCCTATTGCCCTAGGATTGTGATTTTAGCATAGAGTGGTGATATTTACCAGTATAATTTAAATTCTAAAATTGTCGAGTGTAAATTTTTAAGATAATTACCTACCTGTGTATGATGTGAAACATTACTTATGGCAATAAAATAAATATTCTATTTTAATAATAACAAATACTTTTATAAGTATCCTAAAAAACATTAAATAATATTTAAATAAAACACTTAAAAAAAGCATAAAATTATATATCTAGTGACAATTCCGCCTAATTTTCCTGTTATCTACGTGACGTCACAAACATCACGCAGCCTTATCGGAAGAATACCCGACTAGTTTCGCTTCTAAACGAAGCATCTTCAGGAGGTCTTGACTTACCGAGCGCACGATCGATATTTTATAAAAGTATTTGTTATTATTAAATATGGATTTCCGCAAAGTAACGCCTGAATCTATTCATAATATATTCTATTATTTATGCCTACGACGGGACGCGTTCTATACGTTCCCTTACGCGGCAGTCGCGATCTTTCGACACTGGTCCATCACTGCTTCAGTGTGGATGAATCAATAGTTTTATATGTATGTGTCATAACATTTGCCCAATGTTTGATGTTTAGTAAACACAGCCGGTTAGTGTTTATTATATTCGTCTGCGTCGCCGTTGATTCATTAGCACCGAGTCGCGTCTCTCATAATAATTAACAATTATTAAAACTTCGGTATTTGTTAGTCATATCATAATAAACGTTCTTGGAAGGTTGGACGGTGAGTAAGAGATGCTTGTGTGCATATATAATTGTTTCGGCCATCTTTGATCATCTTTCTATCCATAGTAAAAATACTGGCCAAGTGTTTTAAAAGCGTTTTCCATACAAATGTAGTTTTGGTCATATTTGAATGAATTACTTTAATTGCGACTAACACTTTACATAATGGTAAAATATATAATTATGGACACATTGAAAAATAAACAAAGTGTTTGTCACATCCTTATTCTAACTCAGCAAAAAGCTGGTTGGTTGCAACCAGCGCTGATCTTCCGTTAGTATACGGATGTGACCTCACGCACCTGAAAATAAACTGCGCGCTCAAATAATAGATATTTGCAAACAAAAACCCATTTGTCCATATGATCAGACATATAAAAAAAAAACTATTCATATACTAACTTAAATTAATAATTCTAATCTTGTCTTTCAATTACTTATTTAATTACTAAACATGATTTTACAAAATATACTTTTCTAATAAAAATAAAGATCACATACACTAACTTAATTGCAGTGGTGTCATCAAGAATTTCCTCGCTTTTTTTATGGGCGTATACAATTTTTTTTGAGATTACTCTTAAATTATTAGTGGTGGGATGTTGTGAAACTTCCTCTTAAGGCGGCTGAGCAATGCCTCGAAGCTTGTCGGGAGCCTTGGGGCCCACGTCGTACCAACCACTTCAACTTATTTATTAATAACTTATTTATTTACTTTAAATACCAAGAGTTTAAAGTCACTAAAATTATGCATACATATCCTTTAGCTTAATATCTACGCTTCTGGTTTAGTCCATAACAATTATGTAAAAAGAATTCTTTTGTTTAGGAATTCTTAAATAATATGTATGGGACGCGTTTTTTGTTTAGTCGTAGTGGAGATGCAAATTTTGATAGGTACACACTATGGTACGCAGTAGATTTGACTTTACTGTTCTCAGTATCTGTCTGTATTGGGGGTATGGTACATCTAAGGTGAACTTTTAAGTATTAGTTTAAATATTCTGCCTATAAAATGGAAACTACTATTCCGATCGCGCTCAACCAAACGGGAAACAAAAATAAAAAAGTTTTTATTATTTAGTAATGTATTGTTTTTAAAAAAAAAACAAGGAGATAGCTATATGCTTGGAGTTTCGCGATAAATCCGAAACAAGGAAATTCGCCGTAAAGTCCAGGTTCGATGACTTTGGTCCTCCATAATTAATTTCCTTGTTTCGGATTCTCATATAACTTCTTAGTAGTGTATGTTATAAGTTCTCTTATAATTTGAATGAATTAGACGAAACGATGATAGAAGAAATGTTCTCAAATGCCGCCTCGCTAGGTGGACCGACTAGTTAGCCTGAACAACATCTTCGATCACATCAATTACCATCAGGTGAGATAGTGGTCGAAGGCAAACGTATCAGCAAATTACAAAATTACAATTTTACGAGAAGAAAAATTATAGTCATGTGCGGGATTCGAAACCACGTCATCCACCCCTATAACCGGGGTATGTTCTGACCCATTCTGACTGAGGTCATTTATCAGCTCTATCATATAACTTCATAAAAAAATCAAGCATCTACCACAATAATTCACGTCACCATAAATAAAAATGTCATCGTACTCAGCGATAGGGGCAAAATTATAAAACAGGTCTTAACTCCGAAAATGATTTAGATAGCCCTATAGGTCCTCTACCTCCCAGCTTCAGTATATCACTACTTCTTGGGACACTCTGTTTATACCTATAGCATTTTTGACTTATCATTATAGTATAGTGCCATTCAAGAAATAAATACAGTCGACTTTCGTTAATTTGAAACTCGAGGGACTTTTAAAATGTTACGAATTATCGAGTGTTTGAAATATCAAATAGTTCAAAATTTTTGAGAGAAAAGAAATTTATTCGTGCGGAAGTGTATGTCAAACTCATAATTAACAAAACAAAGGCTCGTGTACGATGGATGATACAAGCTTGAACTTGTTCTGCAATGTACTTAGATGTCTCCGCAGCGGGATAGATTACTCGGACTTGTTTATAAGAGGATCAAATGACTTGTTATTTACGAATTGTCGAGTGTTTGACGCCGATTAGTACGAATTAACACGTTATTTTTTTTCGTAGGATTGAGTTTTTCGTTCGAATCACCAAGTGCATAAAATTGTATTGATTTAGTTTAGTTACATATATAAATAGATTTTCTAGGGAACTCGTGATAACTTTGAATTACAGATAGGTTCGAATTATCGCAGGTTTGAATTAACGAGGGTCGACTGTAGTTAAATCGACACTTGCAGTATAATAATTATTGTCTCTTAATATCCGCTAAGCTTGTACAAAAGCAGTAATTATTCTGATCTGGTACATCTAGAGAGTACAATGTTCATGCACTGTTTAACGAGTTAATTGTAGCTCTTGTGACGTGGTCATTCGTGTGATGTCGCATCTACCTCGGGTACAATGATCGGTTTGCGTAACTCTTTATAACAAAGAAAATGGTGGCCGAGCGGTAATAGATATGGACTGTCGTGCCGCAGGTACTTGGTTCGACCCCCACCGTCGGCTTGCGCTTCATAGCATGGTGGGAAGGCATTTTGTGAATGCTCGCTTTGCTCCCTAGACTAGAAAATTTGTAGCCGAGCATCTGACAGTGTGTTCTTGCAGCAGTCCTTGAGAGCCAGTAAAATTACAGGCACATGAGAGTTTACTACTCTATGTCATGGTGACTGACGCAGTGCAGTTTATAAAAGTGACAAAGTGTATCTGTTATAGGTAGAGGTTAACGCTTAACATTGGATGGGTATCGAGAATATTCCCTCACAATCAAATAAGAAAAAATATTAAAAATGGTCCGTGGGAATGTTTTTTACGTGCTGGTTGCTAGATATGATGGCCTCTTCTCGTACCTGGGTTAATTTTTTTTTTTTTTTGCATGATAGCCTTTGACCACTATCTCACCTGATGTTAAGTGATGATGTGGTCGAGGATGTTGATCAGACTAACCTAGAGTTACTGGCTCTCAAGGGCAGCTGCCGGAACACACCGTTAGGTGCTTGGCGACAGATTTTCAACTTGAGGGTGGTATATAGCCAGGCGGGCATTTGCAAAGTGCCCTACCACCATGCTGTAACGACTGCTATCCTAAGACAACAATCGGGACCGACGGCTTAACGTGCCCTCCGAAGCACGGAAGCGCTCAGTAGTAATGCCCAACCAGCGGTCACCCATCCAACTCATGACCGCGGCGGACGTTGCTTAACTTTGCTGATCGATTCAGAACGGCTAAGCAAACTTGGCTACGAGCGCTTCTAAGTACTTTAATCATCTATATGACATTGATTGGCAGTAGATGATTGATGATATACTTGTGGAAGCCGAGGGCAGAAGATAGTTTATTCATATGTTGCATTATGCGTCAATCAGAAGCACAATCTCAGTGTTATTTTGCAGACCTTGAAACTAATTTGTAGGATCTTTATGAGTCTTAACTTGGCCTTTGTGCAAAACGTCTCCAATTTCATATACGCTCGTTCTCGAAGGTTCCCCCTACCATTTACCCACTTGTCTGGTCGATTTCCTTTCATCATTACATAATTTTTAGACTTAATAAGATTATAATAAATGAGCAAGCGTTTGAACGCAGTCTTATCTAGGGAAAAGAGATGGCGCGGTTGTCAGTGGAATATGCTTGCTTAGAAGATAAAGTGAATCTTCTAAGCAAGCATGTTCCAGTGACTGCAATGCACATAAAAGCGGCCCGCTCTGGTTCCATTCGCTTCACCGTAGTGACTCACTCTTGGCCCCATGCAGGGATACTAGAGCACCCCCGACACAACAAGGTGGGATCCCACGGAGTGGGACAGTTTAACCCCTAATAACGCTTCGTCGACACGTAGCTTACTCGATTATAAACGGAGACTAAAGCTCCGAGCTGGTATTTAGACGAGCCGTCCAAGAGATGGCTGCAAAATTCTGCATAAGTATACCAATCGATGTAAAATATCATAGCAGTGTGCTAATCGCGTGCAATCCAAAGATTTTCAAAGTATTTACCAGTTTTTATTTATAGCTGATAGGTTAGCCTGATGGTAAGTGATGATATGGTCGAAGATGTTGTGCACGCTAACGGAGAATTACTTGCTCTCAAGGACACAAGGACAGCTGCCGGGACACACCGTAAGGTGCTTGGGGACAGATTTTCTGCTCGAGGATGGTAGCTGGCCTGGCGGGCATTCACAAAATGCCCTAACCAACGTGCAAATCCACATTTTAAACACTTTTTCATTTATTGAATCCAGTTTGTCCTTCTGAGCCTTTAAATAAACATAAGTATTTGATTTTTCAAAAGAAGGTTTGTGAAGCATAGACATTTCAGCAACATGCATACACAATTTCAACGAATTTGAACACTTTGCATTTAAAATAAGACAACTCTGTTTGTAAGGAAAGCGCTTCGTGCACTCGTAGTCGTACGTACAAAAATATTACCTACTGTACAACTCTAAACGGCGTCTTACCTATCAAGTAGGTTTAGAAACACTAAAATACTTTAATACGATTAATAATTATGAAACAGCACAGATCCATGTCGCATTAACGAACGATTATCAAACGTGGCCGGTTGCGAAACCGGTCGCCGCGCCGTTACGGTACCGGTTATACGATGAGAAGAAGTTGCCTCAAACTTGCTACATTTCGTTTGATGGAGGAATTTTAATGTCAAAGCATTAGGAGGTTTACTGAAGAGAATAGTTTGGGCCAAATGCGAGTCAGACCTCGGTCTTTTAGGGCTCAGTTACCACAGCCCGTAATAGAAAAAAAATAACTACAAAAATACAAGAGGAAAAATTATAGTCATGTGCGGACACGCACCATCCACCCTTATAACCGGGGCATGCTGACAGTTTAAGCTAACATGACATATGACTCATATCATACTTTGAAATAACTTGAATTAGGCAGAAATCATAATTATGTAAGAGAAATAGAGTTATATAGTGATTAGATGTTCTTATCGCGCCGTGGGGCAATGTAAGAAATATACCAATATAGAAATAGTCATATCGCGGAATGGACAATGTAAGAAGTAGACCAATAGCGACATAAACGAAGTGCTCGTAGCGAAGTTTACTTAGCTGTTCTGAACCGATCAGCAAAGTTAAGCAACGTCCGCCTCGGTCATGAGTTGGATGAGTGACCGCTAGTGGCATTACTACTGAGTGTGCACGTGCTTCGGAGGGCACGTTAAGCCGTCGGTCCCGATTGTTGTCTTATGATGGCAGTCGTTACAGCATGGTGGTAGGGCATTTTGCGAATGCTCGCCTGGCTAGCTACCAAACTCAAGTAGATAATCTGTCGCCAAGCACCTAATGGTGTGTTCCGGCAGTTATTCTTCAGAGCCAGTAATTCTAGATTAGCCTCTTCGACCTCATCACCACTTACCGCTGATGGGTGACCGCTAGTTGGAATTACTACTAAGCCGTCTGTCCCGGTTGTTGACTAAGAAGACAGTCGCTGGGCTATCTACTAGAAGACCTTCAGATGGTCTAGAAACTCCAACACTCGGGTTGAATGATAATTGAACGGCCCGCGTGCTACAGTCATCACTCACTGTAGTAGCAGTAACAGTGCACGTTCAATAACCGGACCAAATAAGCGGAAATAATTTTTTTTTTTTTTTTTTTATGCGCTACAGGCAAGCATTTGGCCGCTATCTCACCTGATGGAAAGTGATGAGAAGATGTAGCATGCTTGCCTAGAAGATACCTATTCACTCTAGACTTGAAGGCTCCCAAATTATACTGTTCAGGAAACAAAGACGCGGGCAATGAGTTCCACTCCTTCGCTGTACGGAAGATAAATGTTGAAGCAAAACGCTTCGAACGAACTGGAGGAATGTCAACCAAGAAAGGATGACGGCCATCAGAGCGCCTTGTAGTCCGCTGGTAAAAGGGGCATGGTGGAATCAACGCGTGTAATTCCTGCGCACACTCTCCGAAATGTAAACGATAGAAAACCGATAGGCTAGCGACCCTGCGACGATGACCAAGACTCTACAATTTGGACTCAACCAGCTTATCATCGCCTATAAGTCTTTTGGCTCGTCGGTCAATGGAGTCGAGAGCCTCCAGTTGGTATTTTGCGGATCCATCCCAGAGGTGGCAGCAGTACTCCATACACGATCGGACTTGAGCTTGATATAAATTAAGAAGCTGCCCCGGTGTGAAGTACTGCCTCACCTTTGCGAGGATACCCAGCTTCTTAGCGGCCATTTGTGCTCTGGCTTCGATGTAAGATCCGAAGTTTATATTTGAAGTTAGGGACACGCCAAGAAGCTCTAACCGATTTGCCACCGGTATTGTTACATTTCGGAAAGTCGGAGTTAGTTGAAATGTTCTCCGTTTAGCGGAGAAAAGACACGCCTGTGTTTTGGACGCATTAAATCTCACTAAATTGGCATCGCCCCAATCGGACACGGCCAACAAGCTAGAGTTTAATCGTCCAATCATCGCCTCTCTTTCAAACTGGACTTGAGCTTCACCAGCTCGTGCATCGGATATATATCTTTCGACAACAGTGCTATCGTCTGCGTACCCAAAGATACCGGGTTTAAGCAGGTCGTTAATGTGGAGCAAAAAGAGTGTTGCCGAAAGAACTGACCCTTGAGGTACCCCGGCATTTATTGCCATTAGTTCAGATGAGCATCCATCAACGACTACTCGTAACGAACGTTCCCTCAAGAAGTCTGTTATCCACGCACATAGTCTGGGAGGTAAACCATAAGCTGAAAGTTTACCAATAAGGCTGTCGTGCCAAACCCTGTCAAAGGCCTTAGAAATATCCAGTGAGACTGCAAGTGCTTCACCATATTTTTCCAAGGCCTCGCTCCATATGTGGGTGGCATATACAAGAAGGTCTCCAGTTGACCGGTTCTGGCGAAACCCATATTGCCGGTCACTCAAGAGGTCATTCTCTTCAAGATAGCCAAGGAGCTTTTTGTTCAGCACACGTTCCATTGTCTTACAAAGAATGGACGTGACTGAGATAGGCCTATAGTTGGCAGGGTCGGCACGACTTCCTTTTTTGGGCACGGGCTGCACGTTGGCAGACTTCCAAGCTTTCGGTACTTGCCCAGTCTCCATAGAAAGGCGGAAGAGGCGTGTCAGGATCGGAGTCAATTCATGCGCACATGTCCTCAGTACTATGGCTGGTATGCCGTCAGGGCCACTAGCCTTGTTCACGTCTAAGTTGCGTAGCGTTTTACGTACATCAATCTGTCGAATGCGGATTTCCGACATGGTCGACTCGCAGACAGGTAAAGTCGGAGGTACAGCACTACCAGCATCTAGACGTGAAGATTCCGCAAAGAGTGCAGCAAATAAGTTTGCTTTCTCCTTGGCGGTGTGAGCCAATGACCCATCAGGTTTTAGCATTGGAGGCAGTGAGGGACGGCAGAAGTTCGCTTCAACCGACTTAGCCAGGGACCAGAATGCTTTACTCCCTGCGGGATAAGAAGCAAGTTTGGCCCCTATTCGGCTTATATGGTCGAAGCGAGCCTTCTTCAGAACCTTTTTGCAGGACCTGGCGGCTTTGTTAAAGGCTTTCTTCTTTACGCGAATATCCTTATCCTTGCGGTTTCGTGCTTCAGCCCAAGCAGTGTAGGCGTCATGTTTTAACGTTTCTGCGCTAACACATTCAGCCCCGAACCAAGGGCGAGCTTTGCTAGACAGAGGCACGTCAGAGAATGGAATATAATATTCCATACCTTGACGTAGCACATCTACCACATAATCCGCGCAAGCAGAGGGATCGCTGGAAGAAAAGCAAACTTGCCGCCAAGGATAAGATGCATAGAAAGAACGCATCCCATCCCAATCTGCTGACTTGTATCGCCATATCCGCCGGTTGCCTTTAGGGCTGGGGTCTAGTGGGGAATGGACTGATACAGACTTCACCAGACAATGTTCGGAACTACCTAGTGGTGATGATACCGACACTGTGTAACGGTCTGGATCTGTTGTCAGCAGAAGGTCCAAGCAATTGGCTGTGTGACTTTCAACATCTGGTATCCTTGTTGCCTCTTTGACCATTTGGGTGAGATTGAGTGTCAAGGCTAATTTGCGCGTTTCTCTCCCAGCATGGTCTGTGTTCTGGAATGGGAACAGCCACTCCTGGTGGTGAGCGTTAAAATCACCCAGAAACACTAATTCGGCAGTAGGATACCTCTGTTGTGCCACATCAGCCGCCTCACTGAGGTGTGTCATGAGCCTGGTTGTCTCCATGTCTCCAGTGTGCGAGCGGTAGACACCGGCATAGAGTATTTTCTCTAAGCCTGTATCCACCAATACCCAGATACAAGAAAAATTTGGGTCTTCAAGATTACGGAGACGCCGATAACAAATGTCATCACGAGCGTACATGCAGACACCCGAACGTGGTTTGAACTTATGCTCAAGGGTGTAGCCCGGGTAGGCAAGATACGACGTGTCAGTTGGACATTTGATCTGCGTCTCCGTGAGGAACAGTAAATGGGGTTTAGCGGTCTCCAGGTGGTGATGGACCGAATCGCGATTTGAGTGCAGACCTCGGATGTTAGCGAGGTGCACCTGAAGAGCGAGGACGTGCTTCCGCTGTGAAAACGCCTTACTGTTTCTTTTCATTTTTTCATTAAGTTAGAGAGTGAAGGGAGGTAAGAAGATGGAAGTGGGATGAAGCGCTACTTACTGACACAGTAGCATACAGACCAACTCTACATACAGGGGGAACCAAACTCGAAGACCGCGGGGACGCCCGAGCCCCCCCAAGTGTGTCCGTCGGGTCCTCGCATCCGGTCGCCAACCGGCACGATGGCGCACTCCTGGGATTTTTCGCTAGATGGCGGGGCAGCCTTTTGTGAGTGGCTAGCTCACTACTTGGGCCCCGTTACTATCTGCGGTCGGCCAGCGGAGAACCGTGCCTCGGATCCAGCTGCTCTTCGAGTTTGATTACCCAATGCAGCGCTTATACTGTGCCACTAACCAGTCAACTTCAGCAGCACTTCCATACCCGACCCATCCTCCTGAACGGCTAGCCCGGACAACATGATGGAACACGAAAAAACGCTTGGCACCATGACTTTGTCCGGGGGGTGGTACTTAAGCCGGCGGCCAAGGCCTACCACCACTTATTATGCTGCTCCTTTGGCACCACCCGAGGGACACGTGTGGGACAACTAGGGCTAAATCCCACGGACGCGAGCAGACTTGGTCCCTCAAAAATTGATTGTGTTACTGTATGTATACATACCCCCTTGGGGTGCCGGTTTAGAATTGCACCTCCCCATTTCTTCCCATGTGGGTGTCGTAAAAGTCGACTAAGGGAAAAGTACTAGAAGGGGAGCAGTAGCGCCTTCTTAAAAACTATGCCATCTTGCACTGCGATCCCCAAGCCGCCTGCCAAGCGTGGGGATTATGGCAAATACCCCCTACATAGGGGAGGCTGTGTTCAGTAGTGGACGATCCGGCTGATACAGAAATGTATTGTTATAATAACATATGAATCATTGTTAATTATTTAATCAAGATATGAGCTAGGAATATGTCAAGAATATTTACATGATTTATTGAATAATTTATGTAAATTGCAATAATTTAAGTGCGGTGCCAACCTTGCGAATACAATGGCAGACTTTATTCCTAAGCTTGTGGTTATCTTGCGGATGAGTCTGCCGATGCGACTCCATTGTTGAGATAATAGCATTAGATATATCACAAACTAAAGCTAAAATAAGTAATATATACGAGCTTAGCCTTTATTATTTATTTATTTATTTAAAAGATCACCAACACAGTGTACACCAATACATTGAACTCAAAAAATATACATTGTAGAATCAAGCCAAGTGTCACAGTAATTATAGGTGAAGACAGCATGCATAATATAGTAACAAAAATTGTTTGCAATTAATGTTAAAATGAATCTATATAAGAAAGTACGCTATAAAATTAATGTTCTACTAATATAAAAATAAATTGTAATGTAATAAAATGTAATGGATATAATTTATGTAGGTGTTGTTATTGTTAATGATGCATTCAAAGTAATATATTAAATTTAGGCGTCTACGGCGCTCAATTACACATTTTAATATTGAAATATTCAACATTGTACTGCCACGTTCAGGGGGCCAATTAATTCAGTCATATTTTAACATTACATCTACAATTTTAATTCGCACCACCACATATCACTATAGTATACTTACATAAAAACATCAACGTGAGAGCGGGATGCATGCATCGAATCAAGTCATTTGTGCGACAGAGGTAGCACTATATGAACATTATTGTTTCGTGATGGCCACGGTACTAACCTTAGTATCAATAATTTAAACTTGAAACAATGACGTTTGTATTCCATAATAGTTTATAAAAGGTGGGAGTTGGGCCCCAGCTAACAATATGTATAGAGCCACTGCGAGAAGAACGGACAAGAAACTCGGGCCTATTTTTTAAACTGCTTTCAACAATGTAATACAATTATTACAAAATTTGTTTAAATTACGTAGGTGACAGGTGACAGCTTGGCAGAGGCGGAATTTTTCAATCTTTTTTGTCGTTTAAGTAATAACAAACTGTGTAGTATGATTTCTTAATCAAAATGTTTTTCACATACAACTTGAATTTTCCTTCTGTGAGCATGGTAATATGTTTAGGACCCATATTATAAAGCCGCACACAATTACTTACAAAGGACCTTTTATTTTTTTTTGCCAATCTATAACCTGGCACCGCTATTTTATATTTGTTCCTAGAGTTGTAATCGTGAGTCACTGTTTAATTTAAATTTTTTTTGCGCACACACATAATATTTTCAAATATATACAGACTCGATAAAGTTAACATATCAATTTCTTTAAAAATATCGCTTAGAGATTCCCTAGGATCCATTTCATATATGGCTCGAATTGCACGCTTTTGAAAGATAAGGATTGTCTCTATCTCAGCAGCAGCTCCCCACAGCAATACACCATACGACATAATACTGTGGAAGTACGCGAAATAAACTAGCCGTGCAGTAGCTACGTCTGTTAACTGTCTTATCTTACGAACTGCATATGCAGCAGAACTAAATCTTCCGGCTAGATCATGTATATATGGATCCCACTATAAAGTTAAATCCATTTTGATTCTCAGGAAGACGTCGCATTGTCAATAGAGAGTTTATCTAGGCCAAGCTTAATGTTTGGTCCAACATAAGGAACATTTGGTAAAGAAAACTTTAAACATTTGGTATTTTTTGAATTTAAGAGAAGATTATTAGCGGCGAACCATTTAGGGAACCTACTTCTACTACAAATCCTGGCTTTGCAAGTTCAAGTTTGGTTGGAATTCTATATTATACTTATTTTTTATTGTTTAAAAAAAATGTTTACTGTGGCTTTAGTTCTGGCAACTGTTCTACAGCACTTGTCCTTGTTCTAGGTTTAACCTGTTATAATATTTGATCTCTTCAACACTCAAGTACCAAGTAGTAAGTTAGTTGACATACGCCGTAAAAAAATTTCGTAGAATTCCTATTTAAATTAGTAAATTTATTAATACATTTAAAAATAACCTAATGATTGCTACAGAAATAATAACACAGGAAGTTTTTTTAGCAACATTAAACATATTTATACTGTTAATAATGCGCAAACATCGATGTACATTCAGCAAGCAAAATATCTGAAAAATATCCAAGAAAATATTCTTTAAGCACTATATAAAAATATTTGGCCGAAGAAGCCTTAAAATGTATTAAACAATATTATTTTTGAAGAAGTGGCCAGAAATTATTCAGTTTCTTAAAAAAATATAAGTAATTTTAAAGTTTTTATTTTATCAATTACGCATGCCACGGCTTCCATTACAAAATTAATAAAAAATATAGTGTACAATTATAGTCATGTGCGGGATTCGAACCCGCGCCATCCACTTTAGCCGGGATAAACTCTGACAGCTATGCCAACATGACATATTTCCGACTTTTGAATCTGTTGCAACTGAGAGAGTAGGTACACTCAGAATTTGATATAACTACCAGAAAAACATCAAAGTTAGATAAAAGCGACGTTTGTACTTGAATAATGTAACTGACTGAATGTAATAATAACGAATATTTCTAAAATATTTTAAAACAACGTCAAATTGATATTTTAATGAAACACTTAAAAAATATAAAAATATATATGTTAAGAATTTCAAACCAATGTAGATAGTACTTCCAAATTACTTTATTCCAAACTTGTATAATTTCAAGCTAATACTTTTCGCCTCGAAGTCTCTTGCCAGAATGAACATTCGACGGACTGACTGATTTCTGCCTCCTGTATTTTTCCCTCCAAAATGCGATGGTGGTAAATCTTTTCTGATTGGTCGATCGAACTCAACAGGGATTGCTCGATTTTGAATAACCGACCACGAGATCGTGTGTGTGTTGCCACTATTTAAAATACCGAAATATTGAATAAAATATTGGTTCAGATAAAATATCTATAAATCCATTGAAAATCATGACATATATATTGACAATTTCACCTAATTTTTCTGTTAAGGCGACACGTGACGTCACAAACGCCACGTTGCCAAACCGGAAAATGAGGAACTAGAAACTAGAAAATTAGGGCGGAACTGTCAGTAGATATAATTATTAGTATTTTTTTTATTTCAATATTTTATTTCCGACTTTTCAATCCATTGCCAGAATTTGATATTGTTAAACTAACTGACCAGAAAAAAAACAAAGTTGTGTAAAAGCAAACGTAACCTGAATAATGCAACTGACTGTACTTTAACTCGTTATTTGTGCTCACGTCAATGCTAAAGATAACTTCCTTTTAAAAACAACCTTGAGTAAGATTCTTTGTGAGAACTCGCGTAAGATGTCGATTTTGACGCATGTTGATTTTCTGTTGACGCTTGACAGCTATGGCAATATAGACGTCTGACAGGTACAGGTATACATGTTAAGGCTGCTGGTTAATTATAGGTCTGAAGACAAGACCGAAGTGTCACATTTTGGAACTGATGGCTAGCTTTTGAATAGTTTTCTACCTGATGGTAAGTGATGACGTGGTCAAAGATGGCAAACAGGTTTAACATAGAATGGAAACTACTGGAAATTCATTCGAATTAACTGGGTGAACGAGACACAAGTACTAACGTCTCTGAGTAACGAGTGCAGAACGAGGATGGTGACTGCAACTGTAATAGAAAGACGTGACGTTTACCATCAGGCGGGCGACATGTCCGTTACGTCACTTCTTGACGTAAAAATGAAAATGAAACTTCAGGAGAAAGGACATCTGCCGGAACACACGACAGATTTTCTTCTTTATATGAGTGTGTACGCTAGACTTGAGGTGGTAGACGGGCAATCGCAAAATAAAAAGCCGGCCAAGTGCGAGTGGAACGCGCGCAGAAAGGGTTCCGTACCGTTATCTGTAAACTAATCTTGCAAGTTTTATTGTATGGGAGCCCCCTTAAATATTTATTTTATTTTAATTAATTATATTTGAGGAGAATACAAAACTAAATATTCTGTGAATAGTTAAAGCGTCTACCTGTCACCGTTATTAGTATCAAGCAAGAAACGGTAAAAAAAAACAAGTTTGTTGTATGGGAGCCCCGTTTTTACCCTTTGGGTACGGAACCCTAAAAACCTGTCACTATGTGGTGAAGTTCAAGCTCGCCATTGGTTACGAACCCTGGACTTCCTCCGCGGGAATCTGTAGCAATTGCCACTACGCCATAATATCTTCATGGTAATGAGTCAATCTATTTTTAACTTCCATTGGCAGACTTTTTGCAGGTATTGTATTATATCTTCGCATAGATGTCAACTGCTGTATGAATGACGAAAATTATTGAAGTTTCAAGGTTGTGAACGTGGCCTTGGCCTGTAAATCTAGTTTTAAATTCTAACGCAAGTATCTATATTACTTAGTATTATACAGAAAACGTGTAGATGCCATCTGCATACCCTACATACATCACGTTTTGTCGAAATGCTTTACCTAATTTATTAAGCGTCTTATATACGGTACGATTTTTAACTGATTGCAACAAACGAGGAGGTTATCAATTCGACTGCATTTCTTTTGTGTGTTACCTCATTACTCTGTACAGGGTGTACCAATTTCCCAGTTTGATTTTTTTATATTCGAATGCTGGTGCTTGTCGTGTCCATTTCAATATGAGTGAGATCTGACGAGGTATTTGAGTTATCCCTAATAATACGTATTTTCTGTTGGAAGTTAGTTATTTTTTGTTAAATATGTTATTCTTTACGATCCGTAGCTTCAGATCGATCAAAACGATGAATCGATAATGTATATCAATATCGTTATTTATGTACATAATCGAAGACGATATCGCAGATCGCAACATATACTATACACAATACATTTATGAATATCGTAACGATAAATCCGAATGTGTATGGCTGTTTGTAATGGACGATTAGATTTTTTTCAACTTAGATAATTCCTTAAAAATATTAACGTTTGAGTAGTAATATCGCTTTAATAGCAATTTTCTAAACCACAGATTTCTAGGTTTACTATTTTTATACAGTAGCCAGATCAAACTTATCGCCACATATATAATGAAAAGAACTTCGTTATTAATTTTTAAATTAGGGCCAGCAATTCATTTTCAAACAAATTAATGATCGATTGCAATGACCAATCGCATCAGCTATAAGCATTTCTAAAGCGATCAATCGTCTCGATTTTCATCAGATGAATTAATTCGATGAATCGTACCGTTTATGGGGCGCTTTAGAATTAGAACTGGTGCCAAGTGCATATAAGAATAAGTGGTAAATTGAAAAAAATACTTAGAATATCGTACCGGTGCAATTAATTCAGTTTTCTCAAAGTTTAAAAGGCCTCTTTTTTGAAAGCCAGGCTACTACTATATTTTATACTATGCCATTTTGCTCGTTCGTAGCCTTTCTTTAATCGTCTTGCTTCTGTCTTCTCTTCAATGGAACCTAATTTAAATTCCGAATTCCAAAGCTTTTTTTTCTTTTTTTTTGCCTGATAGGTTAGCCTTTGACCACTATCTCACCTGATGGTAAGTGATGATGTGGTCGAAGACGTTGTTCAGGCTAACCTAGAATTACTGGCTCTCAAGGACAGCTGTCGGAACACACCGTAAGGTGCTTGGCCATAGACTTTCTACTTGAGGGTGGTAGCTAGCCTGGCGGGCATTCGCAAAATGCCCTACCACCATGCTATAACGACTGCCATTCTAAGACAACAACCGGGACCGACGGCTTAACGTGCCCTCCGAAGCACGTGCACGCTCAGTAGTAATGTCACCAGCGGTCACCCATCCAACTCCTGACAGCGGTGGACGTTGCTTAATGAATGGCTACGCAAACTTCGCTACGAGCGCTTCAAAATCATCTTCAATCGCTCTTCTAATGTCTGGAGGGGATCATAAAAGGTGTAATACCTTTTTTAAGTTCATGCGTGCCTAGTACTTTTTACTTTTTTCTGAACACAATGGGTAAAAACGGGTCCTTATTACTAAGACTCCACTGTCCGTCTGTCTGTCACCAGGCTGTACCTCATGAACCGTGATAGCTAAACAGTTGAAATTTTCACAGAGGATGTATTTCTGTTATCGCTATAACAACAAATACTAATAATCGGTCAAGTACGAGTCGGACTCGCGCACGAAGGGTTCCGTACACAATAAAAAAATGTTTATAATATAGTGTCTAATGTTGTATAGACAATGGTACGGAACCCTTCGTGCGCGAGTCCGACTCGCACTTGACCGTTTTTTTTGTGTGGCTCAGTCCACGGGTAATATCAGCTATTGCGAATAAGTAGTAGTGCCACGGGAAAGAGAAAGGGCACTACTAGTGCCGCGGAGGATAGCCGAATTTGTCATGTCATAGATCGCTGGTTATCTTCTCTGCTATTTTTTCTCTGCAACTTATAATTCGGATCACTGTTACTATTTTTTTACCTTTGCGTAACTATGATTTGTAACCAATTTGTATCTGAAAACAAAATGTCAATTCTTGCTTACTATAATGCCGTAACCGTGTAACCGTCTTAGATCTGGGAGGACAATAAGACTCATTACTACCCATAATACCCTACATACCCACTAGAAACTAGTTTTGGAACAAAATGAGATGTCCATTTAAATAATCTAAAAAGTTTCAATTTGAGTTTCGTTGGATATAGTTTCGTAGATTTTTTAAGCATATCTACTAAGTATTATAACTTTTTTATTATTTTTATGTTTGCAATAACGCGTGCTCTGTGGATTTCATTACAAAATTAAAAAAATAATAAAAGCTTATAACTCTTCATGTAGGTGAAGAAAAGATTTGATTGTTTCTTTGTTTGCATTCAATACGCTCTGAAACTACTGGACCGATTTGAAAAATTCTTTCACCATTAGAATCCTACACTATCCCTGATGAACATGGGCTATAGAAGATTTTCAAAAAGTTAGGGATCCGTATGATAATATATATCCTTTGATAATGTAACACAACTTGCGAAAAAACATATAAAAAATCGATATATCGCGTACGCTGCGGAAATTATAGACAAAAGAGCAAAGTGATGTACTACAATTTTATAAAAGACATCAATATCTTTAAAAAAAAGTCCGGAATAGTAACTATGACAGTTGTGTCACAATAAATACTTTTATGAATAGATTCAGGCATTACTTCCGGAAATCCATATTTAATAATAACAATTTTATTAAAGTACCTTAAGAAAACATAAAATAATGTATTAATAAAACACTTAAAAAAGTATAAAAATATATATCTAGTGACAATTCCGCCTAATTTTCCTGTTAAGTCTACGTGACGTCACAAACGCCACGCAGATGAACCGGAAGAATATTCGACTAGTTTCGCTTCTAAACGAAGCATCCTCAGGAGGTCGTGACTCACCGAGCGCACTTGTTAGGTCACGTAGGCTTAACAGGACAATTAGGCGGAATTGTCACTAGATATATATTTTTATACTTTTTAAGTGTTTTATGAAAACATATTTTATGTTTTCTTAACCCAAGTAGCATTCGGAGTTCTATATAAGATGTCTAGTCGTTCACATGAACTCCAAAAGCTGTGTAAGTCAGCTGTATAAGAGCTGTATAGCTTGCTATAACGCTCTTATAGAACCAGTTTGGGCACAAATTAGACAGCCTTAAGTTCACTATGGCTGTACATTAGCAGTATAATAGCATTATAATAGCAGTTTAAGTAGTAACATCGGACTTAAGGCTGACTTGCGGCACTATATGGGACGCAGTGTGATCCATACAATGTACATGAGCGTAATAAAGAGTAACAAGTGGCTAAATACACAGCCTTCACAGTTTAAAATCTGACAAAAGTACTCCAGTGCTACCTATAATTCACGTGTGTCCTAAATTATTTCTTCATTTTATACAATTATTCACTATATATACAAATTGTTTGGTTTTGTGTGTGCCATCCAGAAAACAATTAACTCCGGCGGATATTTGGATAAAAATGTATGATAACACGCGGTAAGTATATACCTGTTTCAAAGACTTAATAATGTTAATGACATGGGAATGCAACTTTATCGTGAAATGTATACATATTTACCGCTAAAATATTCACGCGCCTCTGTAAAAACGCGTTATTCATTTTAAAATATTTAAAACTGGCTGAGAGGAAATGTACAATTTTCAGTTTTTGATATTATATTGGCATTATAATTATACTACGGAAATTAATTATAACATGAAACCAAAACTCAACCGCTCTATCTGCGTATTTTGTGATAAATCTGCATGATAATTTTTGAGATTTATTATTTGGTAAATATTTTAGGTTAGAATAAAATGGTGGAAATGAAATACCGCTATGTGAACTGTTATAACTCCAATCTAATTAAAAAAGCGGTTGAGCGTATATAGGTTCACATGTGTTCTGTTAGTATGCTGTTATCTATATGAAGTCCCACATTTGTATCACTACAGAGCCAATGTCTATAAATTTATTCTAATGTGAACTTATGTACAGCTTTAAGATGTAGTTCAGGACTATTGTGTATCATAATGTACTGAAATTTTAGAGATCCGCAATAATAATTATTGCCCGTTAAATCGCCTAGACCAGGTTCTAAGTCAAGTATGAATACCTAAAGGACAAATTTTGTAACTAACTAACAAAAATCACTTTTTGTTTTCGTGTGAGACACACAGTTTGGTGCCAGAGTTACAAAAAACACTACTTCTCTGTTCAAGAAGGTATTTAAAATAATGATAAAGGTGGACAACATTATACCCTGCGACAGAAAAGGACAGAAAATAATAGTTGTCACTCAGCCATAGTAAAAAACACTGTTTACAATGTTTTAAAGGTGAATATACACCTGTCAGCACCGTAAGCGCCGAGTCGGCAAGTGTAATAGTGTAACCTTATTATCAGATAAATAGCTGTTGTCTGTTTTATAAATAACTGTTATTTCTGATATTTATCTGTTAAAATTCTGTAAAATATGGTTACACTAGCAGACTTGGCGCGTACGGCGCTGACAGGTGTACGATCGCCTTAAATATCTACTTAGACAAAGTATATGCTATTTATTTCTGACCTTGAAAGTAAACATGCGCATTCCTTTTAACAAGTAAGCGAGAAATAGAGGCGGGAACGGGATAGGTATAGATCCTCTGATCACTCGCGTGCGCCTGTAGCGTGCGTGATGGCTAGGATAGGATTTGTTATTGTATTGTTATTTAGTTGCGAAATAAAGATTACGTGAAGTGCATGTTTCTGTGTGTCACCGTTATTCGTATTTTATAAAGGTATTATTTGTTTATTTTAAGGAGCGTGTATTATTTGTTTATTAGTAAAAAATCATTTATGTGACTGATTTTATTGTGGTTTTAGGTCAGTTTTATGTTAAGCTATGAAAAAGTGAATCTATATATAAATACTTGCTAAGTAATTTTTCTTCATAAAGAGGTTTAATATCACGGACTACCGTCTCCGGATTTGATTTCCAAACTACATTTTGTATAAAGCAGCGATAACACATCTCAATTCGGAATACATTGCTGGTTACCTTGACTTTATTGTAGGTAATTCCATCCATAATAACCAGCAATGGAATGTGAATCGGGCCCGATAAATCGGGATGTGTTATCGCTTCTTCAAATTCGTATGGTGGTATTTTGGCTATCACCACACTCTGATATCTGTATATTTTGAAGGGAACTTTCAGGTTCAGGCACATTTTCCTCTGCTTCATGTACAGAACCACCATGACCAACGGTTGAATTCGCACTTGTTGAAGCCGTTTCGACGGGCTCATTTTCGGGCGTCGTTGTCAATCGACTGTTTATTCTTACAATTTGCGAATATTCTTTTGCAATTTTTCTTCTTATTCCACCGGTTCTCGCTCTCATTTTCCAAGAGTTTTTATTTTCACAAATTGTAGCACGCGACGATAAACACACGTTATCAGCTTGTGGGATAAGTGTTATAGAATATCACATTCACATTCATGTTCTGCTTACAGCAAATAAGAGTAGTACTTCTGGACAAATAAACTGCTATTGATGTTAATGGACAACACATATAGTCCTTTTAACAGCCTACAGTGCACATGCGAACCATTTAAACACTTTTGTACAGATAGTAAAAAAAGGTTATTTTAATGATCACAAACAAGTCCTACTACAGATACTAGCTGTATAACAGTCTAAAACACGTAAACATAACAGCCTTTGGTTTTATAAATGACCACGTGTGTTCTTTTAAAATGCTAGCTCTATAACATCGTACAAGTAGGCCGTTAAACAGCGGTTGCCGTATCTCTACCCTCCTATAATGCTCTTAGTCAGACGGCTGACTAAAGGATAATTGTTAGAGTATTATAACACCAACAAACATATAAAAGTATAACTCTACACTCCTATAAGTCCCTTAGACAGGTGTAGGTGTAATTAATCGCAATAATGCAGCTTACACATCACGAGTGAACTGTAATAAAGCTTCAAGTACACCTGGGAACTAAATGTGTACTCTTAAATGGAGTAAAATGCTACTTGGGAAGGTACTTTTAAAATATTTGTTATTATTAACTTTTATGTTTCAATTTATATTTTTATAATTCAAATTCAAAATCATTTATTCAATTTAGGCGTCTACGACGCTCTTATGAAGATCAATTACAAATTTTAATATTGAAATATACTACATTGTACTGCCACGTTTAGCAAAAAAAAAAACTGCTAAACAGTTTTTTCTTAAATACCCGTGCGAAGCCAGGGCGGGCTGCTAGTACATAATAAATACTTGCAGTCCGATGTCTGTCAGTCGAGATAGTAAAATGGGCCGAAGTTTAGGGAGGACATAGATGCTGGCTACCGCCTGTGCGGTCGTCCAGCTCCACCGGGTTTTTGGGCCGAAGCTCAGACTGATGTCTTTTATATATTAATTGGTTCCGAACAACAATACCATTAAAAGTTCGTAGATCTTGTGCTGTAGTGGGCTTTGAGCAGTGAGCTTCAGCGCATGTAGGTGGTAGGGCATTCTGCAATGGCCTGGCTAGCTACCACTCTCAAGTTTTTGCAGCAATGATGGCGGAGCGGTTATAGCTATGGACTGCCGTGCAGCAGGTCCCTGGTTCGACCCCCCACCGCCGGCTTGAGCTTCACCGAATGATGGAAGGGTATTTTGCGAATGCCCGCCTGGCTAGCTACCACCCTCAAATAGAAAATCTGTCGCCAAGCACCTAACGGTGTGTTCCGGCAGGAGTCTTTGAGAGCCAGTGAAATCACAGACAAATGAGACTTAACAACTATGTCTCAAGGTGACGGGCGCAGTACAATTCGTGACTTGTCACGAAATGCGTCTGTTATTGGCAGAAGTTAGTCCGCTTAACATCAGGTGGGGCTCGACCTTGTTCAGTTACAAAAAAAAGTGTCTATTTTTCCTGAACATTGAAGTAAATTAATTTTAAAAGTAAATAACCCGACTGTAGATTATTTATTTTCGTTAAACTTTTTATTTCGTTTCATTGCCATTAGGTGCTTGAAAAAAGTTCACGCTTTGGCTGGCGGGTATATGTCCTTAACGTGCCCTCCGGAGCACGGAAGCGCTCAGTATTAATGTCACCAGCGGTCACCCATCTAACTCATGACCGCGGCGGACGTTGCTTAACTTTGCTGATCGATTCAGAATGGTCAAACATCGCTACGAGCGCTTAAAAAAAAGTCCTTGAGCGCTAGTAAGATATTCATGAAACTCAGGCACATGAAACTTTATATATGTACGTCACAGTGATGCAATCCCTCTGATATACCTACTTAAATAGAAGTTACCGCATAAAATCGGGTGGACTTCGTTTGTTTTTCTAACAATTACATTTTAAAAAGTTGTCATAAGAAGTTAATTGGGTTTGATTTATCTTTGAGCAATTTATGTATCTTTGTTAGTTAAGTATGGCATATTTAATTACTCGGTATTTTAATTATATACTAAAAGAGGTGTAACGACATATGATACTTTTCTAATAAACGATCAGACGGCAACCCGTCATTGAGGTATAACGAGAACACATTATACTATTCTAGTGATCAAAAAATTGGTATGCTCTCTATTAATTCTTGTCTTGTGAATTTGGCTTTCACATCACTTATGGTTTTATGCACGTGGAAATATAAATAAGTCGAAATATACAAAAAAGTATAAGAAATTATTAATTTTGCACACTTATATCAAAGAACCTAAATGATCTTGATTAGTAGGCAATAACTTATTTTACTTATTATCTATAAACTATACGAGAATATTATATGCTTGGCGAAACAACATTAAAGCAGCGCGTCAGGCTGAGCTTGAGAAGGTTTGACCTGCTTGTTGATATTTGCAGGTTCTACTGTTATGATTACAGCAATGTAGAAATACAACTCAACGGACGAATGAAATGTAATTTTACCCATCTCTATGTATTTATATATTCCTCTTTATTTAACCTACATTATATCATACTAGCTTTTCGCACGCGGCTCTGCCTACTCGTAGTTCGGTTATCGCGCAAAATCGTTATTATCTTTTGCTGCAATTGGACAAAACAGCACAAGGAATATGGAATCGTTTTTTATAGCCCTTCATTTTAATACCCCACTCGATGAGTTTAGAAGAGAAATCATTTTTTTATCTCACAATATGGTGTCTAAAATCTGCCAGTTTTATGTTTTATAAATTGTTTTGTCATTTGCGCTTTAAAGACAAATCCAACGATATCTTTTAGATTGAAATCGGCTTAGCCGTTTAGAAGTTATGGCGGCATAAAGAAACTCACAAACATACATACATACGTGAACTCTGAAAACATAACTTTTCTTTTTGGGCAGTCGTGTAAATACTGCAGTTGACCTTCATAAGACCCTCGTAGACATCAAAATTGAATTAATGGTTTTGACTTTGATACTCTTTGCCACTGAGTTTGACATTCAAACCTCTTCCGGTATATTCAAGAAGACTATTTCACCTTTATTTAAACTCTTTTCAAGTAAACTTTACGACTTTCCTTAACATTTCTTCCGCTTAAGAATTACTCGAGAATTGTTCATCTTAAATTCAAGGTGTGAACTGTAAAGATCACATCCTGGGTCAATGATCGTGACGTATGTATCCCTCAAAGGGGTACACAGTTGGTGAACGCAGACCTAAACGCGCCGCAGGAGCCGCATATCTGAATGAATTCTGCATCATGTGCAGAAATTCGGCTCCTGCGGTGCGTTCAGGTTTGCGTTCACCATCTGCCTACCCCATCGAGGGATACAGACGTCACGATATGTATGCTACAGGGCGTCCCACGGCGATGCCACATGGAGGGAAAGTACCTTGAATATTGTAGATGGAACATTTTACTGAAATAATTAATAATTTCAGTAAAATGTTAAAATGTTGTAATAATTGTTTTTTAAATTCAAATAATAAATTTTATTTGAATTTAAAAAACAATTTAAACTGCATTCATAGATATTTAAATAATTACATGGTTGGACCGGGAATCGAACCCGTTACACGAGAAAAAAAAATCACCTGTAGTTTTATCATACCAATCGAAAGATTTCATCATAAGGATTATTTTTTACTAAATAACATAGTGTCAGAAATAAAAGGAAGACCATGAATTTTTATGCCATCGCCGTGGGACACCCTGTATATACAGGTGTGCATACGTATACGTATGTATGTTGTGTAGGTATGTGATAATTGATGCAAAGGGTTTCCTCTACGATACAAGCGGAACTCTAAATCAATCTGGACCAATAGCGCACGTTCGTTGTTTGAATTTAGAACGCGGCCGTTGAAGCGAAACGGCGCGCGCGCATCGTACGTAACTATAATAATACTTATTCATTGAACATTTGAATGGAATTAATCGGACGAAATCTCTTGTTGATTCTATTTTAGTTCAAGATTCTTTAAGAACTACGTTTAGGTATTTAAAAGATCGATCGGCAATGTTGAGGAGATGGACCAGCCGTTTGCCAGATAGTAAGCGTCACTCCTGCCCCTACACATACATCCTACGAGAATATAGCTATTACACGTAGTATTTGTGAAGCAATGGACTTCCGTGGAGCAGAACCATGGTTCGACCCCAAACGCTGGTTTGAGCTTCACCGGAGCATGGTGGAAGGGCTTTTTGCGAATGCTCGCCTAGCTAGCTACCACCCGCAATAGGAAATCTGTATCCTAACACCTCAGTCACCTAACGGTGGGTTCCGGCAGCTTATTGTTTATTAATCAGTACTAATATTACAAATGCGAAAGTAACTCTGTCTGTCTGTCTGTCTGTCTGTTACGCTTTCACGCCAAAACTACTGGACCGATTTGAATGAAATTTGGTATGGAGATAGTTTGAGACCCGGGAAAAAACATAGTATAGTTTTTATCCGACTGCGCAAAAAGAGGTTAATGTTTTCGCGCGATAACCGACATACGCACGGGCGGAGCCGCGCCCGGAAAGCTAGTTATTCATAAGAGTGTTAACAAATACATATATATATATGTCGGTTATCGCGCGAAAACATTAACCTCTTTTTGCGCGGTCAGATAAAAACTATCCTATGTTTTTTCCCGGGTCTCAAACTATCTCCATACCAAATTTAATTCCAATCGGCCCAGTAGTTTTGGCGTAAAAGCGTAACAGACAGACAGAGTTACTTTCGCATTTATAATATTAGTACTGATTCATGCATGTTTAGGCAATGGGCTCCAAACTAGGCGCAGCCTGTATCTTGGTAACCCTTGATAACTCTGTATTATACATTTTCTATCCTCTTATTTATCCAATTAATAAATTTCTTATTTAATTTAAGTAGTTCTAAGTTAAATTTATCTTGTACTCTCAATGTCTATATTTAAGCTTCATTTGCTGTAGTAGTTAGGAAGCCAGAGAGAGAGATTGTTTGTGTGTGGGGAGTGTACCTATGTGTAGTAAGCTATTCTTGAGAGTCAATAAGTAATTATGAAATTACAGGCTTAATAAGACTTAACAACTGTATGTGTAAGGGTGATGGGCGCAGTGTAGTTCGTCACGTGACGACATCTGTTATAGGTAAAGGTAAATGCTTAAATTCATGTGAATCTTGTGCGTGTTCCGTCACAAAGCCATAAAAATACCAGGTAGTGGTTGCGCCGCGCTGCGCCGCGCCGGTGGGTACCACTGTAACGTCAGTTTCTGCCCTGTCAGCAGTAGTGTGCAAACACAAATGTGTTTATGCTTGAAGGGCACTATGGCAAGTGAAATTATTGGACGAACGAGACACAAGAACTAATGTCTTTTTAGACGTTGTCAAATGCTAAAATGTTGTCACTATCGGACCGCGTAGGAGTGAAAGAGGCAGCGATGGTGAAATCGCGATCAGTTTAGGTAAAAACCGAAAGTAAGCTTAATAACACATAACTAGTAACGTAAATCGACAATGTAACTTTTCTTGTTCCTCTGGATAAGGTTTTACTATTTTATTAATGTATTTTCATACACATTCATACGTAAATTATTAAGATATTTACGTTACAAGCGTAATTTAGAGTCAACTTTGAAATTTTATTCTATAGAGAAAATTTTAAGGAATCGTGTTTTGGACTTTTCTTGACCTTAGATAATGTGATCAAAATCAACATAATAATTTTCTTACTGCTTCAAACTAAGTACATTTTGCTAAGAATCTGTTCAAGTAAATCCATTTAGCACTTGTCAGCGCCTTAACGAGCGCAGTGCAGTGTCAACCAGGACAATGACACTGCAACTGAGATAGAGAGTGAGAGCTAGTGACTAATAATCCTAATGTGAGTAATATAATATAGTTATTTATGATAATTTTAAATGTAAGCAATGAAATGTAGTTATTATAATAAGTAATTTTATTAGCATGACGCTAATAATAATAATTAATGTATGAAATTGAAGGATGTATGATTTTATTATGTATAATTAATCTATAGAAATCTTAGTAATTTGTTATGTACAATATTATTTTAAGTTGAATATTATTTATTATTTTTCTTTTTTTTCTTTTTATTTTAACTGCAACGGGTAGATGTGATGTTTACCGCTAAGTGGGTGACACTTTACTTTCGTCATATCATATCACATGCTTGCAATGTCATTGTATTGTTTTATAAAGTGTAGACAGAACTCTTACTTTATTATTTTTTATATGTTTATGGCTAGGGGTCAAGCGAGGTCATTCGTTTTATGTCGCGTATTGTCGTTTTATTGCACTGGCGGAGACAAACCGCAAGGTTTTTTCCAATCGGATATGTTCTTTGTATCAGCTTAGTCACTTTTGAGTACCTACAATTTGTAGAGAACTCTTTGTGAACGAGTACGTCTGGGGAAGTACTGCCGATATACGTATTTCTGCCGACAAGCATTAATGTTCACATTACTGTGTTCCCGTTTGAAGGTTATGGTTGCCGGTGTAGTTACAGGAACATGAGACTTATAACTTTGAAATATTCTGATGTGTCCCCCTGCTCTGTCCCCACGGGGTCACAGAACGAACAAAAAAGTTTGATCTTTCCTCCTGTTAGCGATAAGGGGGCAGTTACAACTTTATTCACCTCCTTAATGTTTTATCTGTCCGCCTATCGGCATTAGGGGGGCAGAAAAAACCCTTTTTATTCCTGTTTGTCCGCAATAGGATTAAATATAGGTATATATTCTTAAAAGTAATGCAACCTTTTATTGTGTTATGGGCACTGTTTTTTTCTTAGATTTAGTCACTTGTGACGGAACCTGTCTTTTATAGGCAGAGGTTAGCGCTTAACACTTGGTGGGCATCGTGCTTGTTCCGTCACAAACACATGAAACAAAAACAGGTTTTGTACAGTCAGTTTGATTTTTGGATGCATCATTTGCGGGAGCTTATTAACGGGTAGTAATAAACAAACCATCTCTTTCACCCATAAACACTTGTTGAAAAGGTTGATTTCCCGGATGATTTTCCTAGGTCTTATTTATGACAACTGTCAAAAGTGACAACTGCTTACGTATATATTAGTTGTGAAGTTATACTTGGACTATTGCTCTCTTGACTCTTATTCGAGACAGAATTGAATTGAATGAAAAAATGAATGATGTCATCATCATGACAAGATGTGACAGCTGTCGAAGCGACAGTTGATTACGTACTTTTTAATTTGAATATTCTCAACTCAAAATATAACCAGAAATAGTTCTTGTATTTAATAATTGTTATAATAACAGTTGTATTCGTAGTTTTAGTATTTTAGTGACATATGACTCAAATATACTACATTAACTGCCACTGTGACAGGTGTCATATTGTAGAAGCAACTTTTTGCTACACTGTGCTATATGATTGGAAACTACATGATTGTTTTTTAACCATCTGGTATGGTGGGAATCTGGTATTCTAGGACCAATGGATTTCAACATCACCTAGTCTAATGCTCATTACTATTGGCAAGCTTGTAACAACTCCCGAGTCAAGACGATGCCGATACGTTGTTCAATGTGCGTTATACATGTGTGGATAAAGTGGGCAAGTGTCCCAGATGAATGTACTATAAAGCCCGCAGTCCACAGGCACCAATTTGGCCGATTTGTTTGTTTTCCAGTTCGTCATGCGGCTCGTAGATAAAGCCAACCACTTAAATTGATTATCCTTAAATGTGTTTTAGCGATTGCGGGTATTTTCCCGATATCTGTTGTCATTATTTTACAAGCACAATAGAAAAAATCACGAGTAAATCAAATTTAAAAATTTTAGAGTAGATAATTTCTCACCTCGATTGGGAATTGAATCCACGTCCCAAATTTAACGCACCGCGCGCCGCACCGTCCCCTTTGTTGGTAAAAGTAATACAATTTGAGCAAAAAGTTTTCGGCTCTGTCAGGCGATCCTTGATAGCGCTGGTTAAGGCACCCGGTACGCAAAATCGGGGGACGTGGGTTCAATTCCTACTAGAGGCAAGAAATTTTGTGCTCTAAATATTTGTAGTAGGTATTTCTTGCCATCTAAATTGGTACTATCTGGCTCAAAATCTCCCGCAATCGAATAGAAATATTAAAATTGTAGTATTATGGGCCTTATGTGTTATACCAATTTGAATTTTAGCGTAAACAGAATAAGACCTTTCGTGAATAGCAAAATTACGGGCAAAAGGTATGTTATGATCTTATGATATACAGTTGATAAAGATGATAATGGGAACAAGTCACCTATCTACACAATTAGCATATAATAATAGTTGTTTTTTTATTAATGCTACTAATTTATTAATATCAATACATTGTAACTATGTTGTAAGCGAATAAATGTCAAAAAAAATTACCTTAAGTTAGTTACAGGATTGATTGTCATTCACTGTCAATGACAGTGTTATACCGTACAGCGGCTAACTTCGTACAGCAAAGTTTTTATGGAAGGAAACAATATAAATGCGTTTGTCCCTATTGTTGAATTTACCTTGTGAAATTAGTCGGGAAGTGATTTCGCGCTCGCTGTACCCCGTAAATTTTATATGCTTACATAATTATGTAGTAATGGTATTGTGTTTCATTTGAAGGTATATTTGGGAAAAGATTACACCTGATTTATCACTCTATGGCTCATATTTTTGTAATTACCGAAGGTTGTAAGACTAAATTGGGATTCGGATTATTTCGTACATTGTACGGTATTACCATCTATTCAGATACCTGAAGAAATAAGAATCTAAAAACTAAGATCTGAACCAAATAAGGAGCCGATCTTGATAAATTTCTTCATTCTTCAACCGAAGAACCAAATGAAATAAAATCAACGATGAAATATATTAAACATGTTAAAAGAAAGATATTGATATCTCCTTAACCTAAGTCTGCCTCCCAATTACTAGTATACTGAACTGAATGGCAGTGTACGAAATGACACGCCAGCATCGGGAAACTCCATACATGCTTACTTTTTCTATTTCTCTATATATATTCTCTTTTGATGTTCCCATGGTAGATAAATATAAACAACGATATGCATATGTCAAAGAAAACTAATTAAAGGTGACAATGGTATATAAAACTTGGCATTTAACTCAACAGATTCATTTAAATTGACCTCTGAGGTTTGGTGTACGGCAATACCCTCCGCTCCCCTATATCATTAATATCATAAGAAACGGCTCAACCGTTTTGATATTAAAATGGGACCACACGAAAATCATCAGATTTCAAATAAAAAAAAAACCTTCAAAATCGGTTCACGCAGTCAAAAATACTGAGGGTTACCACATTTGGTCCACATTGAGTCCTCCTCCTTTTTGAAGTCGGTCAATTAATATTAAATTTCATAGGGAATACTGAACTTTATAATTCGACTTGTTTATAATGTTCCCTATCTTTCCAAACGTAACCTTGTCCGCTCGGAACTAGATGGCGCAACGATCGCGCCGAAGCACGCCACACACATCCATTATTGTTTAACTATTGATTTAGAGAGTTTTTCCTCAGGATGGGGCATCCTCGTTTTGTAATCAACACGTGCTATGTTCAATATGTCAAGGGTACACGTTTTGTGTTGTTTTATCTTTGCTTATAATACCCGACATTAGTTTGGATATCTTTCATATTAGCCATCAGTTGCCGGATTAAGAATATAAGGAATGTTCTATGTTGGATATCGTAAAAGGTGACTTAAAGAAAAAAACCTGAGAGCAATATGCCAATACTCGCTTAGTTATAAATAGGGTGTTACTGCACAATGGGTCTTCAGCATGATGTTAGTGGATACTCTACCAATAAAAGCAGTCTCAAGAATAGGAATCAGGCCAGACTAAAACCTTAGCCAGAACTTTCACATTGCATTTTTTATGTGTTCGTGACGGAACAAGCTCGAGGCCCACTTGATGTTAAGCGGACTAACATCTGCCAATAACAAATGTATTTCGTCACAAGTGACGAATTGCACTGCGCTTGTTACCGTGATACATACAGTTGTTAAGTCTCATGTGCCCGTAATTTTACTGGCTCTCAAGGACTGCTGCCGGAACACACTGTTAGGTATTTGGTGACAGAATTTCTACTTGAAGGTGGTAGCTTCCTTCCACCATGCGATAAAGCTCAAGCCGGCGAGTGGGGTTCGAACCAGGGACCTGCGGCACGGCAGTCAATAGCTATTACCGCTCTGCCATCATTGCTTTATGTCCTTGTGCTGTGTGTTGTTAGCGATAAAATATTTTTAATATTGTGTTGTATGTCGAAAAGACTTTTCCCCCTCTTCAACCAGTTGCCAAAGACAATAGTCTAGTTTTGTTTCTATCGTTTAGTTTTGTTTTTCGAAACTAGTAATAATAAAAATCTTTCCTGGTACCAAACCAAAATTCCCAAATCCAATGAGGAAAATGTAAATTAATAATTTTGACAATAATATACGTATTAGCTTGATAACACTCTATTGTTCTTTATTATTTCACTAGCGGCCCACCTCGGCTTCTCACGTATTTAACAAGGATTTTTTTTATGTGTTTAAATTTAGTAAAACGCATAAAAAGTAGTTAATGTGACATAGCTGTAATAGTTAGACATAAATATGGTATTCACGTTTTTTTTTGTAGATGCTGATATATTCTCCATAAAAATTGTTGTATATCCGTTTGTTATATTGTCCACAATTTCTGCAGCGTAGGTACATATGTATACAACGAGTGGTATTTTTAACCGACTTCCAAAAAGAGGAGGTTCTCAATTTGCTAGTTTTTTGTTTGTTACCTCAGAACTTTTGACTGGATGAACCGATTTTGAAAATTCTTTTTTGTTTGAAAGCTGATGCATGTCGTTTGGTCCCATTTAAATTTCATCAAAATCGCTCAAGTCGTTTTTGAGTTGCACTCCAATAACTGAAAAAGTTTTAGATAATTACCTATCCTGATGATATAGTCGTTGACAATGAATGACAATAGATACCGTAAGTAGCAATGGTCACTAAAAAGAGTGAAAAAATTTTTTATACAAAAATGGAACCGACTTTTACACCCAAAGTGTGAAATAACTTGTCGAAGTCGGTACCATGCGCACAATATTGTAATAATAGACACTTTTGAACTATCATGGTACCGACTTCAACAAGTTATTTCATACTTTTGGGTGTTGAAGTCGGTTCCATTTTTGTATTTTTTTTAAACCTAGTTATGTGAAATTGGGCCTCAGTAACTCGTCATACGGGCTATGGGCCCGGAGATCGAACACAGAATTTAGAAATGGCAAACAGACGTTAAACGCCTCCCGACCAACGCAACTTCTCACTCGACCAATTGACAATGTTGACCTACTCAACCACTACGCCAAGGCCGTCCCCTCAGTATTAATGAGTGAGTAGTAACTTAAGCCGTCACTTTCACAATGAGGTGACGCAACGACAGCGTTTATGTAAAACGACCGCGAACCGATGATGTCTCGCGTTATGATTTTATATAACATTTATAACAATGGCCTCGATTCTTGCTCTGAATGTTATCGAGCAAAGATTAATTTGGTTTCTGTCTAATCAGTCAAAGATATGTGGTTTATGTCTAATCAGTCAAAGATATTTGGTTTCTGTCTAATCAGTCAAAGATATGTGGTTTCTGTCTAATCAGTCAAAGATATTTGGTTTCTGTCTAACCACTCAAAGACATTTAGTTGTTTTGTGCCTCATCAGGCTAAAACGTTTAGATGTTTGTAGTAACACACTACAAGTGTTCCTGACATAGACATTTAAGTAGTTTTGTGTCAAATCATGCAAATACTTTTTTTTTGTTTTGTGCTTCATCGGGCAAAGATATTTAGTTGTTTTGTGCCTTGTCAGGCTAAAACGTTTAGCTGTTTGTAGTGTTTTCCGACATAGACTTTTAAGTTGTTGTTTTGTGCTAAATCAGGCAAAGACAGTTAGTTTTTTTGTGCCATATCAGGCAAAGGCTTTTATTTGTTTTGTGCCTAATGAGAATAAAACGTTTATCTATTTGTAGTGTGTTTTCTGACATTTAAGTAATTGTTTTGTATCAAATCAGGCAAAAACATTTGTTTTTTTAGCCACATCAGGCAAAGGCATTTAGTTGTTTTGTCCCTTATCAGGCTAACGTTTAGCTGTTTGTAGTATATTTACCGACATAGACATTTATGTAGTTGTTTTGTGTTAAACCAGGAAAGACATTTAGTTGCTTTGTGCCTCATCAGGCTAAAACGTTTCGTAGTTTTTAGTGTGTTTCACGACATAGCCATTTAAGTTATTGTTTTGTGTCAAATCAGGCAGTGACATTTAGTTGTTTTGTGGCTCATCAGGCTAAGACATTTAGTTGTGTTGTCCCTTATCAGGCTAAGACGTTTAGCTGTTTTTAGTATCTTTTAAAACATAGACATGTAAGTAGTTTTTTTGTGTGAAATCAGGCAAAGACTTGTAGTTATTTGCATCAAAAAAAACTGCATGTAAAAAGCATAAGTCCTGCATGTTAGTTTTTAACGAACACAAGTCCAAAATTTTATTTTGGCGGAGATGAAATATGCTTTAAATAATTATTTTGAGTGCCGTGCAATAATTGACCATAAAATAATTGTTAATTGCCTGTATAGATCTCATAAAAGAACGGCGGCTAGTCTAGACGTATTTTTTACGAGGTTGGAAAAGCCGTGAACAAAATTTGCTGCAAAAAAAAATTATATGCGGTGATTTTAACATTAATTTTCAACTAAGTAAGTTTTGATATAGTTTTGATTAATTTTTCCTGATATTAATCAGGAAAAATATCTGTTGACATATAATAATTATAATGACATATAATCATTTTAACGATCCTCAGGCAATTCTTATATTGATTGATTAATATTTTCTCTTATTTTTTCATTATGACATATTTTAATTCTTTATATAATTATTATAATTTAAACAAGCCATATTTTATAAATGTTGTTAATCAGTTGTTGAATTAATAGGGTTAGTTCAACAACGGACATTACTGTTTAAATTACCAATAAGTTTTTGTCGAGTGGGCATTTCATACTGAAAATAAAACTTTATGAAACACTTGTTTTAAATGGAAATGGTAAGTTTATTGATCGTCTTAAGAGACTTTTAGCGTTTTTAATATCGATGCTGCTGATGAGGTTATGAAACTCTCTACGATATGTTTAAGCTTTTTTATGACCTATCATTTTCGTAATTAAAATACCACTCATTAGATGTTCCCAGTACATAAGTAAAGGCATTAATATCTAGGCAAAATACAATCTTTGTTATGGAAATTCAAAGTCAAAGACAAACTATATTTATTGATGAATTATAATAAACTAGCTTTCTGGGCGCGGCTCCGCCCGCGCGTATGTCGGTTATCGCGCGAAAACATTAACCTCATTTTGCTCAGTCAGATAAAAACTATCCTATGTTTTTTCCCGGGTCTCAAACTATCTCCATACCAAATTTCATTCAAATCGGTCCAGTAGTTTTGGCGTGAAAGCGTAACAGACAGACAGAGTTACTTTCGCATTTATAATATTAGTACTGATGATATTATGTTATAAAATGATATAAATTATAATTTTATTGATTCTATGTTTTTTTTATGCTTGATGGGTTGGCCTTTGACCACTATCTCACCTGATGGTAAGTGATGATGTGGTCGAAGATGTTGTTCAGGCTAACCTTTAATAAACTGTAATCTGCCTTTTGAGGGCGTGCAATATTTATCTTACTTACAATAGCAAATAATGGAATGAGATAATGAAATTACACAATAAAATGAAATAAAAATGTCATATAAGCATTAAAATTAAATTACAGAGAAATATAAAAATTTGTCAATATGAGAATAGATTAAAATTACCATTACCTACCTACAATGTGTTGCTACATCCCCATACGATGCTTAAGGATCGAGTGGAAAAATGTTGTTATTAGAAAATACTCTGGCTAAAGGGGTGGAAGACGCGGGTTCGAATCCCGCACATGACTATAGTTTTGCCTCCCGTAAATTTGTAATTTTGTAATGTAATCCGGTTGCAAAAATAAAAATATTAAAATTCTCACAAAGACGTCGAAAATATGTATACAGTCATGTATACATATTTTCGAACGTAGCTTGAAACATTTATTAGTTAGTAAGGCTTATTATTCTATTACATTGTTCAGCAATTACAAAGATCTGGTATCATACAAGTACTTTCTCTTTAATCTTTAATTGACCAATTTCGAAATTTATACTCGACATATAATTATTGCCGGTAAGCTTTTCTGATATTTACTTAATTGTAATTAGCATGTAAAATTTGCAAACAGTAATGGTATAAACGTCAGGACCGGATCTAATCTTAAGATTTTTTGCATACCCATGTTTGCGCAAATAAATAACTTGTATTTAAAATAAGGCACATACAATTTTATGTGTAAAATCTAGCAAATAAATTGAATTGTGTCAAATCAGGCGAGGGCATTTAAGTACTCGTGTCTAATTAGACAAAGATATTAAGTAATGTGTCGCATGTGAAGCATTTAGTTACTTATGTCAAATCGGGCAGTGAAATTTAGTTATTTTGTGTCTAGTCAGGCAAACACATCTAGTTATTTGTGTCAAATAGTAGTTATTTTATGTCAAGTCTTCTAACTACTAACCCTCTCTAACACGCTCCACACAAGTCACGAATGGCACTGCGCCCGTCACATTGAGACATAGTTGTTAGGTCTCATGCCGGCTCTCAAGGACTGCTGCCGGAACACACCGATAGGTGCTTGGCGACAGATTTTCTACTTGAGGGTGGTCGCTAGCCAGGCGGGCATTTGCAAAATGTCCATCCACCATGCGTGAAGCTCAAGCCCGCGGCGGGATTCGAACCATGGACCTGCTGCGCGGCAGTCCATAGCCAATGCCACTGAGCCATCACTGCTTCAAAAATCTATATCTGTTTAAAGAATTTATTCTCATAAAGACAATGTCGCTTACATGAGAACAATATTGGACTTAAAAGTATAAACATTTTCACTCGTGTCGTCAAAAATGCTTCAAAAATGTATCTATTATAATCACTTAATAGTAACCAAGATACATTAGAAATTTTGTGTAAAATTCCTAGCATATTTCAATGAGACATCATTAAGCGTAAGCCAGTACAATACCATCCTGATGGCACCGCCGACGGCGCCGCGCCGTCATTACGTAAGTTCACACAGAATATACCATAATTAGTAGGCAAGTTTAAGTACAATGACTCACTAAGAAAGTACTTGCCTATAGAAAGCGCGTACGCATACTATTTGACTTGTGGAGAATACAAATGTTAGAATGTTTAACATTCATTGCTGAATTCGCGGGTATAATAGTATGAAAACATGAAAATCACGCTTTTTCCACGCGGTTTTGTGACGTCATCTATGCGTCTTCTTATGGTGATAGGCTCGCCTATGACCACTATCTCACCTGTAGGTAAGATGTTGTTAAGACTAACCTATAGAATTACTTGGTAACACCTATGGAGGTGCTTGGTGACAGATTTTTTACTTGAGAGTGGTAGCTAGCCAGGCGGGCGTTTGCAATTCATGTCCTATCACCATGCTATAACGACTGCCATCCTACGACAACAACCGACACGCGACGGCTTAACGTGCCCTCCGAAGCACGTGCACGCTCAGTATTAATGTCACTAGCGGTCACCCATCCAAGTCTAGACCGCAGCGGACGATGCTTAACTTAGCTAATCGGTTATATAAGATTATATAAGTGAATCAATTAGACTGCATTTTTTTTGTGTGTATTTATTACCTCGTAACAATTTATAGGTGCCGATTTTGATGTATTTTTTTATATTCGAAAGTTTGTCATTTAGGTAATCACATTTAAATTTGTGTGAGATCTGACGAGTAGTATCTGAGTTATCCCTAATAATGCGTATTGAATTGGCTTCGGCTACATTGATGATGTTCTCATTGTCATTTGTCGATGTAAAAATAATAAAAAACCTGTACGATTATTTGGTTTATTTAATTTTAGGGTCCGTTTCAGAATGCCTAATACAGTTTCAGGTTGCTAAGCAACACATAAAATGACTAAATAATAAAATGACAGTTAACATGCAGCGCGTTTCAAGCTTTAACCGATGGATAGGCTATATCGATGACTGTGAAACGCAATGATAGTGTTTTATTTATTAAATATGTTCTGGGTAGTACCGGAACTTACTCGAACATTCTGAAACAATTACTTAGTGTTGTTTTTTGTTTTTGGAATATTATCATTGAGGTCGGTTTTTGAAGTTAAAATTTTGATTATTGTTATTATTATTTGTTAGATAATCCGCCATAACACGTATATAGTAAAAATGTCCAACGTAAATTTTCCTCTCACATTTCTGGTGCACACGCAATCTAAAAGTCAGTTTAGACAGACGTACGGTTGGACGGATAGACGAACACTCGAGTCATAGTTACTGTATCAGCTGGATCGTCCACTGCTGAACACAGCCTCCCCTATCTAGGGGGTATTTGCCATAATCGCCACGATTGGCAGGTGGCGTGGGGATCGCAGTGCAAGATTGCATAGTTCTAAAGAAGGCGCTGCTGGCCACCTTCTAGTATTTTTCCCTTAGTCGACTTTTACGACACCCACACAGGAAGAAATGGGGAGGTGCCATTCTAACCCGGCGCTCCACGGGGGTGAGTCTCCGTAATAGGGTCCAAATTTCTAGTAAGAAACCCTGAATATATTTACCTGGACACACGGCAAACCGAGTGCGACAGTAATTATTAAGTATAATTATCTAATGATAGAATAGATTAGACTAGATTCCGGTCGTTAGTATAGTTCTGGTTAATGCTTTACTAGATTTCCCGTCATTTTAGTGACACGATATAATATAGATTATAAAATATTTATTTCAAATTAGTATGTCGGCCTCATTTGAAAAAAAATGCTGAAATGACTGCCTCGTAAGCCGAGTGCTCATTATTTTGAGAATATGATCTAAGGCTCTGTTTTCAGGCCTACGTCCCAATAAGAAAAACATATGAACGAACAATTATTTTTCTACATAATTCTAGGCCAGCCAGAACAACATCACTGTCCACATCATCATTTACCATTAGGTGAGACAGTGGTCAAAGGCTATCAGCAGTCAAAAAAAATTATTATTTATGTATTTCCGAAAAGTAACGCTTGATCAATTGATTAAAAAAGATAGATAAAACTATAGAACTCCGCCCAAATATCAGAGATAAATTCCGCCGCCCCGCGCGAAGGTATGTTTTCACCTTTAGTATTCAGTAGCTTTAACCCTCTACTGAATTGATAATGAAGGAGATTTATTTAAAAGAAATACTACAAACAGGCTTTATTTATAAACCAAACTACATAAATAAAGAGAAAAAAAGTTATTTGAGGACATATAATTTTAGATTTTTTTCTGCGAATGAAAATGAAAAAAAGTAAAGAAATGTAAGTCAAGCTCGCCTTACCGCGGCGGGCGAGGTTTAAAAAGATTACCGTGCGGCGCAACAACATTACTGCGACGCGACCAATCGAATGCGATTATTTCTAAGCGCCAAATCAAATACCCATCCCAATTGCCTCGCCGCTTCTCGTATGATTTCGAGAACTCTATCATGGCGACGTGAATAATGACCCCTATCAAGGAGCACCTTGCATCCTACCAATAAGTGCCTTGCTGTACCTATCGCCTCCCGACAAATACCGCAAGACTATTCGGTGGCTTTTTCTTATTCTTATTCTATTTGGGGGCGATATGTCCTGCACTGATGTCCCGCTCGGGGTGTTTTGTGCATTTCCCCCGCCAGCTTCTACCCAAGCCATCCCAACTCCTTGATGCAGCGGAGAAGGACCTTGGGTCGCTGGCATAGCTGCTCTTGTGACGTGTGTGATGATGGTAAGGATTTCGTTGCTGAGAATGGCTCACGTAGACACGTTTCAACTCTTATTTGTTCAGTGGCTTCACAGTGCAACAACTTTTCGGTGGCTTTCCCCCATATTACTAAGTTACTTTGGTCTGGGGGGGGGGGGGTTATTTATACGTAAATAATTGTGCCTCCATTTCATCTAAGTATTTCTATCTACATGTACACTAATATTATAAAGAGGAAAGATTTGTATTTTTGTACGCAACGAATAAACTCACAAACTTTGGTATGGAAATAGTTTGAGACTCGGGGACGGACATAGGATAGATTTTATCCATCATGTCCATTTTGAAGCGCTCGAAGCGAAGTTTGCTTAGCTGTCCTGAACCGATCAGCAAAGTTAAGCAACGTCCGCCACGGTCATGAGTTGGATGGGTGACCGCTGGTGACATTACTACTGAGCGTGCACGTGCTTCGGAGGGCACGTTAAGCCGTCGGTCCCGGTTGTTGTCTTAGGATGGCAGTCGTTATGGCATGGTGGTCGGGCATTTTGCAAATGCCCGCCTGGCTAGCTATCACCCTCAAGTAGAAAATCTGTCGCAAAGCACCTAACGGAGTGTTCCGGCAGCTGTACTGAACAACATCTTCGACTACATCATCACTTAACATCAGGTGAGATAGTGTTCAAAGACTAACCTATCAGGCATAAAAAAATATATAAAAAGGAATGAGTTCTATTTTTGTATGCGATTTTGATGAAATTTGGTATGGAAATAGTTGAAACCCGGGAAAGGACATAGGATAGTTTTTATCCAACTGCGCAAAAAGAGGTTAATGGTTTTGCGTGATAGCCGACATACGCGCGGGCGGAACCGCGGCCGGAAAGCTAGTCATGGATATAAGTTATAACTAAGTCGCACTAAGACCTTTAGGTATAATCATTATATTGGTTAGAATACAAATTAGATACCAAAGCTGTCTGATAAGTTTATGATAAAAAATTCTCAGGAAACACACATAAAATATACATACCTACCTAATTATTATCTGCTACCCTTGAATGACAGGTTCTGAATGTCAAGGACATGCATCTTGAGGAAGTTGTGCCAATCTGTACCGAGCGTGTATTTGTGGTAAAAAAATACTAAATTATAAAAAAAATCTTTTTTGTGTACCAAAAAAAATGCACCTAATTAGCAATTACTAGACAAATGAGACAAGAAACAATAACTAGTTTCGAAGAGATGTGCACAGTGCAGTGTCAAGCAGAACAAAGACCGGACGGTTCCTGAAGGGAATTGAAAAAAAGAAGTCGAAGCGACTTCTATAACACTGAAATATATAACTTGTTGAAGTCGGTATTATCCTGACAAAACCACTGACCACTTATTTTATTATCATGGTCTAAATTCCACAAGATATTTCTTATTTTGCAGTGTTACAAGCATTCTTTTTTTTGGTTTGGCGTACATTCATAACTGTCACTCAAGGTGTATTACTTTTCCACGACAGAATCCAACAAAATGTAAAATCTGCTACTATGTTTGACGCACTATGATACCAAAAACTTATCACATTTTCATGGTTTATTTATTAAACATTTATTTATATTTATATTTATTGTATATTTATTTATCCACGTTAACCCTAGATTAGTGAACTACAACTTAAAAGCTACTCAACCGATGTTAATAAATTTAAATGAATCAACCTGAAGGTATTTTTCTACCCAACGACAAAAGAATCATCAAAATCAGTCCATGATTGGGCGGAGTAAACGTATAATAAACAAACAAAAAGAAAATACACCTGAATTGAGTACCTCCTTCTTCTTCGTCGTCGGTGAAAAAGTGTTTTGAAAGTTTACTCAATGTCCTACATATTATAATTACAAAGTGACGCTTTGTGATTTTGAGGCACGGAGTACGATCCCGAGTTGGATGAGTCTAAGACATTTTCAGGAGTATGTAACTGTGCCAGGCTCTTTATAACCGACTTCAAAAAAGGTTATCAATTCGACTATATTTGTTTGTGTAAAAAATAACTTTGTATAAGTAGTAGAAATTTTGAATATTTTTTTTTATATTCGAAAGCTGGTGCTTGTCATTTTGTCCGATTTAAATTTGAGTGAGCTTTGACGAGTAGTATTTGAGTTATCCCTAATAATGCTTATTTAATTGGCTACATTGATGATGTTTTCATTTTTACTTGTAGATTATAAATGGAAAAAAAAACTGTATTGGTTTGTTAACTTTTTAGTACATATTTTGCGACTATTTTTTGTGAAATATTTTAATTAAATCGCGACTATGTTTAACATCGATGTAAATGAATATGTTTAGAAATGTTAGAACTCGTTAGCCATCAAAAGTTGTATAATTTCATAATATTTTTCTTCTCATTTGGTTCTCTCATTGGTTGGTGCCTACTCATCTTATAAAACCTTTCACTGCTGGTAACCTTCAGACCGATTCACAATACGACGGGTTATACGTTTCATTGCAACCGACTTGATTCAAGAACCTATTGAAACTTTTGTTCACACGATCGTCCCATTCAAGGAGATAAAACTTCATTTTTAATACCAAACCTGACTCCTTACAACGTTTCTCATGGTTTCCAGCCTTACAATATTGTCTATAAATTGTGTGCATAAAGTGCTTGATAACACTATTAAAACGCTGCAACCACCACACTGGTAAAGAAACTTACGCTGTTTTTATTATGATAAGGTTTCTGCGTGTGTACCAATTTGATTAAATGCAAAAAGACACAAGCGCCGAGGTTCTGATTAACACTTACCTACGACTTTATGCTGATATGTGTAAGAACATAGTCGTTTTTCCACTCGTGTATAGGTAACCTCAGTTGACTTAAAAGTTTTCCTTTTGTCCGCAGGTCCTGCCCAGGCGCAAGCTTCGTCGCGTACCAACTCAGTAGAGCACAGACCGTCGCGAGTGTCACGCGTCCGGTGATGATAAATGTTTTAAAAATAGAAAACGCAGTGCAAAGTGACTGAAAAATTGTTAAATCAATCTACAGTGGCCAGTTGTTGAAGTGATGCAAGTGTTTGGGTGTTAAAGTGTTATTTTTTTATACAGAAAAAAAACATTAGCTTTTCCAAAATGCAGGGCAGGGATAAGTTATGCGCTAAACTCACAAGCGCCTTCCTAAGAAAGTGGTGTAAGTACTATTTTTGCATTCTTATTAAAGATAGCATCTAAGTATAAGCGAATAGCTTTTAGTTGGTCAGTTAGTCTTCTAGGGTGTTTAAACTTTTTTTATAGATTGACCTTTGACCTGTATTTCTTGTTAGTAAGTAAGTAATGGGGTGGTTAAAGATGTTAGAATGCTACTTATAACTAGAATGGCGACTGGTTCTCGAGGACAGTTGCTTACATATTTGAATTAATTAGGTCAACTGTGATTTGTCAATATCATCACTTCGTACCATTAAAAAAAACTGGTCTAGTGCGAATCAGGCATCGCGCTTTAGGGTGCCGCATCTGTTGCAATATAAAATAAAAAAAGTATGATAGATCACATCTTGAAAACAATATTATAAAGCGACGTTTGCAGTATTTGTTGACTTGTCAGTCTCAACAATTAAATTGAAAAATTGAGCGAAGCGTCCCCGCAATTGTAAGCATTTTTTGTAAAGCTTGGGCAGAAATGCTTATAAATGCTTGTGTATGTACGGCGGATGTCCGGCTTTTCTAGTCTACAGGTCGCATTTCTCAACGGAATCTCGTAAAATGATCACATTCGGCTCGGGTAAAGGAACACCTAAAGCAGCTGTTACTTAGTTTTAATTATTAGGTAATTACGAATAAGTACGTGAATTTAAAAATAATTGTGCCAAATAGGAAGGTGGTCCCCAAGATACAGTTTAAACTGGTTTATGGGCGAAAAATATTTTCAAACTGTAACTTGATTTTATATCAATAAACGTTATTATCATTATTATATATTTTGAGCAGATTCGATATTTGTATAGTTCTTTTTTGTCAATTCGGATTTCAGTAATATTTAAATGGGTTTGAAAACGTAAAAAAAAACCTATTTACAACCACTAGTTAAATTTGGTTTATAAGTGTCTAATTTCAGAGATATTATGCGCACTATGTAAATGCAGATGAACCTAGCTAAACGAAGGAATGAGTTTGAACATCTATATAACTAAAGCCTAAAGCAAACCAATGACACCTTGCTGACAGGCTGAAGGCTTTAATGAGTCCTTGATTAAAGCGTTGTCAAAAGCTTAAATTCTGTCACTATTGGACTTCATAGGAGTGAAAGAGAGGCAGTGATGATGAAATTGTGACAAGTTGTGATGAAAAACGAAAAAAAGCTTACGAACATAAAATTAATAACTAAAATAGAAAATGAAACTTAACTTGTCCCTCTCTGTAAAGTTTTTGTAATTATAGTTATATTTGTATACAGATACATACATGAATAATTAAGATATTTACGTTAAAAGTTTATAAAAAGAGTCAACTTTGAAATTTAATCTCTAAAGAAAATTTTAAGGTAACGTATTTCGGAATTAACTTGGCCCTAAAAATATGATCAAGATTAAGATATAATTTTCTTACAGCTACAAACTGAAATTTTTTTGCCAAAAAGCTGTTTAAGTGACGCTATTCAGCACTTGTCAGCCTTAATAACACTTGTTGCCGCACTCAGTTGCCAATTAATTAGCATTAAAGTCAAAAAAGTACCTAATTAACTCTTTTCCCTGCCTTAGTCATTTTTACGAATACACCAAGACAATGAAACAGTCCTTTTATTCTTAAACAAGGAACTGTACGGGACACTATAGATATATGTATATACCTACATACCTTTTTACTTTTCACTTATCATGCTCGTAAAACTCTTGTTTGTGGCCTGTGTCAGCTGATTAAAACGATTTTTTATGCTCTAGGGCAAAAAGCATTTTATGTACAAGTGCATAAAAAGGTTTTTTATAATTTTTCTTAGAGTTTCAGTTTGTAATATATTTCATCTAAGAAGTTTGCTGTGTCTTTAATATTACTTTTAGACTAGGAATATTATCAAAGACACAAATAAATTTCTTTTTCGAAACTATGACGCTCCAAATATAACATTGTACAAATATCAGTGTTAATTATAATATATATGTATGACAGAACATATCACTGTTAAATTTCCTTACAATAGAAGTGAATATACGAGTATGTAAGTCGTGCATAAAATCCATTTCAAAGGACTCGCTGTACAATTTACAATTATTTCAAGAGCAATATTCAATAGGCATTCCAAACGTACGTATCGTTATAAATATTGATAATTAACATCTTGGTGGCCTTCTTGTGAGGTTAAAAAAACATAATATCAATTACGTCGTTTAACTATAATGTTTACATCGTGCATGGTTTCCGCATAAAGGAAGGTATACATAGGTAGCAAGCTTGTTGCCGGAAAGTCTGAAAAAAAAACTTCAAATGGAAAATATTCTAAATCAATAAATGTAGGTACTAAAAGTAAATACACCAAACCGTTGTACCTATACAGTTTTTTTTGTTCATTTTTCAGCGACAAATGACAATTAGAATAATTAATCGCATTATTAGGGATAACTCAAATACTACTCGTCAGATCTCACTCAAATTTAATAGAGTTCATGGAACGTTTTCCATACAAACGTAAATTCGTCATCAGTCTATCGTCATTCAGTTATAGGCAGAGGCTACTACTAAACACCAGATGGCCCTCGTGCTTGTTACATCACAAACTGCCACGAATAAATCAGCAAATTATTTACACTGAATCTTGGTCAAAGAAAGACTACTTAAAGGTATTATTTGTAGGTATACCTTATCTATGAGAAGGCCAACTCGCTGAGACATAGATAACGCACGTTTACCTGCTTCGTCTAGATTCTACAAGTTATGTTGAGGTAAAGTGTGCCTTCAAATGGGTAAGTATAATGTATCAGCCGGATTAACTACTGCTGAACACAGCCTCTACCATTGAGGAGGGGTTTGGCATAATCCCCACGCTTGGCAGGCGTCTTGGAAATCGTAGATTAAGATATCAGTTCCACAGAAGGCGCTGCTGCCCACTTTTCGGTATTTTACCTTTAGTCGCCTCTTAAGACTCCTTCAGGCAGGAATGGGAGAGTAACACTGAAGCCCGGCACCCTGCGGGAAACAATGGTTAATCGTGGACTTAAAAAGTATTTAAAGAAAACATCACATTAATATTTTAGAAAAAACATTTATTATACGTAAATATACATGAAAATTCCGTCAGGTTTATTCCCAAGTCTATCAAACGCCACAAGGCGCAACAGGAAGAATTTTCGAAGCATTTCGCGTCTATACGAACGTGAGAAGCGATGCTTCGCATGATGGAAAACATATTAAAAATAAATTAAATGTTTTCAGTATCAGAATCATTTATTGACCTTAAGAACTAAAAATGTTATATATTCTTGGCAAGTCACTATACAAAGCTATATATTTTTATATAATTATCTAAATTAGGTACTTAATTATATAACAGGTAATACTTTAGTTATCGCATGTATTCGGTTGTCTAGAAGAAATTGCTTTAAGCAATAAGACCGCCCTTTGTATACGTCATATGTGTGTTAATTTTCTGTAATGTTTTTTCATGGTATGCAAATAAAGTGTTTCTATCTATCTATCTATCTATATGCAATTGAAATAAGATAAATACAAATACATTTATTCTTAGTAATATTGATGATGATGTTGACAAAAATTTTAAACTTATCGTATAAGTTATTTGATTTAACTATTGCATACCTACTTCTTTTTCGCTCGCACATATTATTTGACACGAGATCTCTTCGTTCTACTTCCTTATTCTGAAATATTGAACGCCGATAATATTATCTGCAAGTGCACAGGGAGTTTGGAAGACCTGTCATCTCACATTGCGATTCCCAAGACTGCCATGTGTGGTGATTATATGATAACTTTATAATGAGGGAGGCTTTGGTCCGGGGTCGATTTGCCAATATGTAGGCCGAGTAGACCCGGGCCGTAGTAGTAATGTTTGGTGGGAATTTATCAGTTCAAAGACTCAAAAATCAGCCTTTAGCTTTCGGAAAAAATACAGAGATTACACTTATAAAAGTTTGGCTCATCAAACTTTATCTCTGCTAACTGGTATTTATTATATTATAGATATATATAAATATCAATACTAATAAGTATATTGTATACCGCCATCCCATGTGAAAACTTCCTCCTCTCCATTCAAAGGTTGTCTGGAAGAGATCTCTTTGAGTGATAAGACCACCTTTTGGTCACTATTATAATATTTGTTTTTATTTACTTTAAGGTTTTTGATAAAGAGTATATCTATCTATCTAGTTTGCTGCAATTTCAATCGTATCATTTCAGTTATAAACTCGTTTGTAATTTTTAATTAATTCCTATAGATCACTGAATTTTTGTGCTTAGCTTTATAGCGAGTTGTGGGGCACAGATTAAGGTATATGCCACATATTATCTTTAGCATACTACATTGAATCATTTAAAAGTGCGCCATCTTACGTTGATCGCGTGTACTTATATATACAAGGAACGTAACACGTTTACACTGAAACCACGAGCAGAATACTGACAAGCACTTTAATTAGTTAATTTTGGTTATAAACATTATTTATAATGTTTTAATGTTAGTTCACATCAATCAGCCTATAAAAGCGTTGAACAAAAACTACGGAAGTATTCACAAATAATGGTTCTCAAGACTTTGTCGGTAAACTAGTTTTCAATTCATACGCGGCTTCTCCCGCGTGGAGTTCGTTTATATACCTAGATAAAATTAAATAGAGAACGTCTCTTCAATGGATAGGCTTTGATTCCCGGGAGTTACTTATATAAATAAATATAGCCTGGTGATAGATAAACACACTGCTAGGTGCTTGGCGACATATTTTCTACTTAATGGTGGTAGGTAGATAGGTGGGCATACGTAATATGCCCTACTAACATGCGGTGAAGCTCAAGCCTGCTGTGGGGTTCGAACCATAAACCTGCAGCACGACAGTCCACAGCTAACACCGCTAGGCCGTCATTGCTCCAAAGTGTAATCAGTATATTGAAATTGTAATATTAAGGTGGAAACTCACGTCTGCCTTTATTCGTTGTAATAATCTACGAATAAATATGTAAAGAAATGTTAGTCAAGCTCAAAAACAGCAGAACGCAAACCTTACCGCGGCGGGCGTGGTATAAACTGAACCGTGCGCCTCAACAACATTACTGCTGCTCGACCAATCGGATGCGATCATTTCAAGCGCCAAATCAATTAAACAATCCAATGGAAATTGGATTTTTGTGCGTGTTTTGTTAATTGTGAACTTGATGAGTCCGAAACACAGCGGCAACTGTAAGAGAGTTATGGCCTGTTTCAGTATGTTCGAGTAAGTTCCGGTACCACCCAGAACATATTTAATAAACAAAACACTATCTTTGCGTTACACAGTCATCGATTTAGCCTATCCATCGGTTAAAGCTTGAAATGCGCTGCATGTTAACTGTCATTTTTATCATTCAGTTATTTTATGTGTTCCATAGCAACCCGAAACTTTATTAGGACATTCTGAAACGGCCCCTTACACTTATATTATTTATTCGTAGGTAATAATGTACAAAGTCGAGTTAGCAACACCAACACCACATTCCTGTTAAGGGCAAAGCGTCATTGACCCGTATATAAACTAACTGTTACCTAATCTATGCACAGCACGATACTAGAATATAAAATACTAAATCCACGGCCACGATAAACTTAAGTCTTTATTGCTGATACGTGTATGCTAACCTTTAAGCATAAGAACTGTTTGCATAGTGGTAGGGCATTTTACGAATGCACGCCTGGATAGCTAGCACCCTCAAGTAGAATAAGATCCAGCGGTGCGTTTGGAGAACTGTCTTTGTAAAAATTTGATGAGTCATTGTCACGTTAGCCTAAACGGTCTGATCATGCCCCGGCTATAATGATGGATGGCGCGGGTTCGAATCCCGCACATTACTATATTTTTTTCTCTTGTAAATTTGTTATTTTGTATTCTTAGAGTTTTCTCTATCTATTTAACTTATGGTATTGTGTACATTGTTATTCAATAAATTTTATTGAGAATATACGAGCTATGTAATTCGCTAATACCATAACCCTGTATAATGGTTGCCAAACATAGGTACGGGCGCGAAAAAACTGATAAAAGATTAAATTTTCCGCCATAGACGACCTTGAGGGCCCGTTTCAGAATGTCCTAATAAAGTTTCGGGTTGCTATGCAACACATAAAATAACTGAATGATAAAAATGACAGTTAACATGCAGCGCGTTTCAAGCTTTAACCGATGGATAGGCTAAATCCTAGACTGTGAAACACAAAGATAGTGTTTTGTATGTAAATATGTTCTGGGTAGTATAACTGGAACTTACTCGAACATTCTGAAACAGGCCATATGGATAATATTTTTAAATAAAGATAATTCAAATAATCAAACATTTTTAACAGAAAACAACCGAAATTAAAAAAATAAATAAATAAAATACGCATTATATAGGATAACTCAAATACTACTCGAATTTAAATGGGACAACATGACGAGCACCAACTTTCGAAAAAAAATACATCAATATCGGTACACCCTGTGAAGAGTTATAAGATAACACACAAATAAAAAGTACAGTAGTTTTGAGAACCTCTTCCTTTTTAAAGTCGGTTGAAATAAAAAGAAATCACAACCGCAACACGACCAATGCATTCCAATAACAATATGTCATAATTTGTTTATTATCCTTCCAATCACATATTTCTAAGAATCTCTTTTATGCAAATAAATACAGGCTGACCGCAGGTGACTGCGCCATCTTTTTAGGGTTCCGTACCTAAAGGGTAAAAACGGGATCCTATTACTGAGACTTCGTCCGTCTGTCACCAGGCTGTATCTCAAGAACGGAGATAGCTAGACAGTTGAAATGTTCACAGATGATGTATTTCTATTGCCGCTATAACAACACCGAGTTTCAATATTTGGTATTTAAAATAACAATAATAATTTATTGTATTTCAACAAACATCTTAAATTTCATTGACAATCATATAATTACATGACATAATACTTTCTCATTTATAAGAAAACATTGGTACCCAAACTGGGAGACCTGTGTTTTGGCATACCAATGCCCTCCGCCGGACATATGTATATAAATCTAATAATAACAAATACTTTTAAAAGTATCCTAAAAAATATTAAATAATATTTAAATAAAACACTTAAAAAAGCATAAAATTAAATATCTAGTGACAATTCCGCGTAATTTTCCTGTTATCTACGTGACGTCACAAACATCACGCAGCCTAACCGGAAGAATACCCGACTAGTTTCGCTTCTAAACGAAGCATCTTCAGGAGGTCTTGACTTACCGAGCGCACGATCGAGACTATATAAATCTAACGATGTGCAGCTCAAATTGATGACATGATCTTATGGTATATTTGAGGGTGTGTATCTGTGTGTGCGTGTGTACAGATGAGTGACAGTGTGGGAATGAGCGTGTATGTAGGGTTGAGTTATGTATGAATGTGTATATAATAATATAGTACGCGCTTGTTTTAGGAGAATACGAATGAAGCATGTATGACATTTATGATAAAACTACCAATACTGATTCAGTGGCTATATAATCCAGGGTAAGTAGCCATTCCTTCATTGATATTTTACAGGAATAACTGTTCATAGAGTATATAGGTACCTAATATCTTGTGTATAGTATTATATATAAATATGACGAAACCACTTTTGTATGTAAGCTATCCGAGAAATCTAGACTTAAAAAAAATTACAAAGCCTTTAACTATTACGAGTATCAGTTGGTACAACAAAATGTCTAAGAATATTTAACACTTCGAGTTCGAACATTTAGCGTTTGCGTAAGCATCTCGTTAATAAGTACCTACATACCTACATAGAGTACATAGGTAATATATGTAGTTGTTGTTGACATGGACTTTACTCCATCCTTGGTGTCGTGGTATAGTCAAACAACCGGTTTTCTTGAGGAATAAACCTAACCGAATGACTTATTTCATACTAGTGCTTTAAGCACGTCAGTAGTGCAGCGAATATTTTTTAAGGAAAATATGCGGGCAGTTCGTTGGCATTGATTACGAAAATCAATATATGATATACAAATAATGATTTATATATTTTTTTTATATATTATATACAGGATTATTGGAAAAATGCTAACAACCTCTTAGGGTTGACTTATGCTAGTCCCAACAAAAATTTTGAGATGGATTTTTTTTGTTTAGAAAAATAAGTATTTTTAAGTTTTCTTTTTTATTTGTTTTGGTTTTTTGACTGAATAAGTTCGAGGACCACCTGACCTTAAAAAGCTCTTGTGGCTGTAATGTATTATTTCATAATTTTTATTACTTTGCTCGATGTATGTCCTGTGTTGCCGCGGCATGAAAACACAAAAAAATATATGAAAAATTGTAAAATATTGATGAAATGAGAACCTCCTCCTTTTTTTAAAGTCAGTTAAAATTAAGATAAAATAACACTTTCATATGATGAAATGCGATGAAAAAGAAATTATCAGGTCATCATTTGTTTTCTTATAAGGTTTCAAGTGACTTTATTCAGCAGTTTTCGAGGCAATTTTAAATTTATGTCAAAATTTGTATTGAAATTAGTTTGAACCGCTTAGGCGATGATGACGATGAAAAAACAACTTGCTAATCCAGGACCTATAAGTAGTAAAATGTAAAAAAAAACTAAAAGTAGGATTGACAAGCGTTGTGCAGTGGCAAGCAGGGGAAGGATGATGACCAGGGATATGTATGCCCTAAGGCTGACAGGTGGCGAGGTCGTGGTGACAATGTTACTGTAACGGGTAGGCATGATTATTAAGAAAATGCGTGCGACTTGTATGTCCCTTAGTTAAAAATACAAGTAGTAAAATGTAAAAAAAGCTACAAGTAGACGCGTTGATGTCTTTTGTATGGTTTATTTGCATTAGGATAGGTTATTATTAAGTGGGTAGCATTAGACTAAGGCCCTGTTTCAGAATGTTCGAGTAAGTTCCGGTTATACTACCCAGAACATATTCAATAAATAAAACACTATCTTTGCGTTTCACAGTCATCGATTTAGCCTATCCATCGGTTAAAGCTTGAAACGCGCTGCATGTTAACTGTAGTTTTTATCATTCAGTTATTTTATGTGTTGCATAGCAACCCGAAACTTTATTATGACATTCTGAAACGGACCGTAAAAGAGTAGGCGTTTGTTTATTTTGAACACAGCTTCAGAACTATAAATCAGCCTTTTTAACCGACTTCCAAAAATGGAGGAGGTTTTCATTTCGATGCGTTTTTTTATGTATGAGCACTCATAAGTTTTTACAGAGTTGTCCTATAGTTCAACTTACCTACGTTGTACTACAAACAAGACTAATTTTTGCAATTAGCTTTAAACATGTTAATGATGACGGAACCCTATAATTTAAATATTTTTATTTTCGCAATAACTCATGCTCCGTAGCTTACAGAAGCAGTGATGGCTCAGTGGCATTGGCTATGGACTGCCGCGCAGCAGGTTCATGGATCGAATCCCGCCGCGGGCTTGAGTTTCACCGCATGGTGCAAGAGCATTTTGCGTATGCCCGCCTGGCTAGCGACCACCCTCAGGTAGGAAATCTGTCGCTAAGCACCTAACGGTGTGTTCTGGCAGCAGTCCTTGAGACCCAGTTAAATTACAGGCTCATGAGACTTAACTATTTCTCAAGGTGACGGGCGCAGTGCATTGCGTGACTTGTGACGAAACGCATCTGTTATAGGCAGAGGTTAGTCCGCTTAACATCAGGTCAGCCGCGAGCTTGTTCCGTCACAATAACATAAAAAAAATTACAAAGAGAGGAAAAATTTCAGGTCTTCATTCAGAGTTCCCTCAATTTTACCTTTTTTTTGGAATTAAAAATAATATTTGGAATATATAAAAAATGCGTCGTAATTGATCATGCCTGTATAATATATATATATATATAATGTATAATCCTACCAAATAAATAATTCATTCAACCTTGGAAACTAATTAGGTATATGGTATCTTTTTTATTCCGCATAACGAGATGTTTTTTTTTGTCATAAGAAAATAAAAAACTCAAGTCGCTCGACCTCTAAACCTTTAAGATGAAGGCAAATAAGAAGTAGCGGTGAGTTCTAAAATAAAAAAAACCTGAATTTTAAGGTTGTGTATCACACGCAAAGTTTAAAATCTTTAAATTACATAAGCAATATTTCCCCGTGGGCTAGAATGGCACTTCCCATATCTTTCTGCGGGTGTTGTAAAAGGCTACGAAAGGAAAAAAACTGGCCAAGTGCGAGTGAGACTCGCGCACGAAGGGTTCCGTACCATTATCTGTAACATAATCTTGCAATCTAAATCTGTGAATAGTTTAAGCGTCTACCTGTCACCATTATTAGAATCGAGCAAGAAACGGTAAAAAAAAACAAGTATGTTGTATGGGAGCCCCCCTTAGATATTTATTTTACTTTTAGTATTTGTTGTTATAGCGGCAATAGAAATACATCATCTGTGAAAATTTCAACTGTCTAGCTATCACCGTTCTTGAGATACAGCCTGGTAACAGACGGACGGACAGACAGCGAAGTCTCATTAATAGGGTCCCGTTTTTACCTTTTGGGTACGGAACCTTAAAAAACCAGAAGGCTGCCTTTTGAAAACCTGCCAGCTTACGCTGAGATCCTCAAGCCGCTTGCGACGTGTAGGTTTTATAGCAACCCCCTCTATATCCCCCATATAGAGGGGGTTGCTATAAACCCTACACGTCGCACTAGGGTGTGTATAGCAGAGGAAAAATCCAACTGTAATAGGGTAGGTTAATAATAGGGTTCTGTGGTCTTATAAAAATCGTTATATATGAAGCTATTAAAAAAAAAATGCTTTTCTGGTTAACCAAATGAAACTTAAAAAAAATGTTTAAATTTTTTAATTATTGTTATACAAAGATACTATTTAATACATTGAAAAAGTATCTTCGTACAGTCTAATTCTTATTATTACATAGTTCATCTCGGAGAAATAATTTTGGTATTTTAAAGTACTATAATATGCACCATGCATATTATGGTAGGGCATTTTGCGAATGCCTGCCTGGCTATCTACCACCACAGAATAATCTACCACTCTGAAGTAGAAAATCTGATGCTAAACAACTAACGGTATGTTCCGGCAGTTATCCTTGAAAGCCAGTAATTTGAAGTTAGCCTGAACAACATCTTCGACCTCATCATCACTTACCATCAGGTGAGATAAAGGTCAAAGGCTATAAAAATACAAAAATGCGAGGTGATTGACAACCTTAAGTTTACAAACAAGAAGTTTTGTTTAAAGAAACTTGAATTAAAATATACCTATATTAAAAACAGATACTTATGTAAGATTAGCAATGATGGATGTATTGGGTTTTTAATGGTTATTTTTTACGTAGATAGTTTTTTTGGGCTTGTGCCTTTTGACAATCAAATGTTGTTTATTGTTGGCTCCCAAGGACCATCTGCATGACAAGACTCTATGAGGATGAGGATTAAAAATACTACTGGATCTACTAGTAGAACTCTTAGAACTACTATTAGACCAACAGATACTAAATTATAATATACAATACAATATTCTTTATTTTTCTCTCCACAAAGGTATCTTAATTTACTAAAGATAGTATAAGTATAGACTATGAAATACATAGTATCTATCTTTACACGTATACCTGTGATGTGAGAGACTGGTGCCTGAGTTAGGTTTAGAAACCTGTAGTACAGGTCACCAGGGCCCCCATTCCGCAGATTATTGGTGAAAAAGAGAAAAGTGCATTTATGGAAATACAATAACGAAAAGTACGTTAAGGGCAAGACCGTAGTCAAAATAATTTCTAATTCGGGCGGAGCTAATAGAAATGGGTGTTTACTTTTAACTCATAAAAATATTCAGTCGCACGGCGGCACTAGACGCCGTACCACGGTTAGCGTCGCTAAAATTGTAGAGTTTCGTGCGCTATTAGAAGCGGCAGAACAGAAGTGTAGATAACAACATTTTTATCTGCAGTTACTGTGAACCTCTAAGGTAAAAAAAATTATCACTTGTAGGTAATGATATTTTTTTAATAGACTAAGCGAAGCGAGGTCTCGGTGGAGGTCTGAGCAGTGTATATATCCCCGTCAATAAATCTCGATTGCCTGAATCGATCTTCATGAAATTTGGTAGAAAGGTCTTCATGAATCTTGCATATCAACATAATTTGCAAGTAAGAACCTGTAAGAGCTTAATTGGTTTGTGGTTTGCTGAGATTATAGGGTCCATAAAACGAAGTTGTAATTAAAAATCCAAATGTATTATCTCAATATTGTGCTCAAAAAAGTATTTTCACTTGATGAAGCGGTACGAAACCACGGTAATATTATCTATACAGTATTTTAACTCGGCCCTGCCCTCGAAATAACTACCTACAGCCGCGCGGTACGTAAACATGCGATAGGGCTGCCTGCCTTTAGCATTTGAATTACATTTGCCTACTTTGTGTGTCCATTTTGTTGTGTGATTGTAAATATACTTTTTTTATATAAGCAAACTAGTGATTCGCCCCGGTTTCACACGGCTATTTAACAAAAAAATCATAACTTATAAATTAAACATATAAAAAAACAGTTATTGTGACATAGCTGTAATAGTTAGACTTATAGTATTGCGGACTTTTTATTGATGTCTTCTATAAAATTGTAGTATATCACTTGGCTCTATTTTCAATAATTTACGCAGCGTATGCGATATACCTAACGATTTATTTTGGTATTTTTTTCGCACTTTATGTTACGTTATCGAAGTTTACATACGACCTAACTTTTTTGAAAATCTTCTATAGCCTATGTTCATCAAGGATAATGTTGGATCCTCATGGTGAAAGAATTTTTCAAATCGGTCCATTAGTTTCAGCCTATTCAATGCAAACAAACAAATGCACAATCAAATCTTTCCGCTTTATTACCTATATTAGTTTAGATAAAATACTTTGTAAATTGAATAAAAAGTGTGTAAAAATTCGTGTTGTTTTGGATTGGTAGTAAAAAATATTTGCACCTCGACTGAAACGTACGAAATGCTTTATTATTGAATTTAAAAGTATAAAGCTTAATCAAAAATTGTTTTTGCAAACATGGACAAGGTGGAGGACAGGGAATATGTTTTACTTAGTTATTGATACCTGCAGCTACAATTAATATGTTTGGTTTGGACGAATTCATGCAACCAAAAACAGCACAATATACCTACTCGTCATATTAAATATGTACTTGAACTTATAGGACGTTATCCGCACCAACCACTGGGTTACTGTCAAATACTTACCAACTCTAAAACAGAAACTTGCAATTTTACTCGTGATCATATTTCTATATATCTATAGATAAATAAATATTATGCATTGGTATAATTTCAGTTATAGAAAGTCATTTTGCAATTTTAGAGTTTATTTATGAGATAACATAATAAATACAAATAATAAAATAAAAGTTAAAAATTTTAATAGAAGTATAATCCCAATACAAAAGATAACTGTAATGAAACCGCCATATAAAATTCACCCTACCGCTACTAAAAGTGGTACAGGCAGAATCGTACCAAGTTTCTGAGTCACAATGGTTAAAGAACCCCACTCGTAGGTGCTTCGGTTATCGCGGCGTTTCATCATGGAGACCAGTTGAAAATATGGAAAATAACTCCCAAGTCAGACCTCAGCCTTCAGCCTCGCAAGTCACTCACACGAATCGGACTGCAGCCTCGCCTTGCACTCGCCCTTTGAACTCACGCACTATCCGTGCTCTAAATGTAGTATGATGAATAAGAAGAGCTCGTAGGGCAAATCCAGAATGTTGGAATTCAAGATAGCCCCCATACAAAGTACTCCGATCACACTGAACTCAGCTTTACTTCAGATTTCCCATTATTATCATATCACGAAAAGCACTTTGTTATTTTCAATTTAGATTACTTTCTTTCCCCATGACTCCTTCCCATAGAACAATTTAAGTCAATGGTTTCAAAACATCTATGTATGGCGGCCATCTTAAAAAATTATATCATGGAAAAATAAATTCTAAATTCGGAATAACGACGCCTAAAACCACCCAGATATTGATTTTCATAAGGATCGGAGCAACTTGAATTTTACCTGCCATCTTGAATATGTCATTTTGGTTTTTGTCAAGTCTCATTCGACTGCTGCCATTAAAAGTTGTATGAGAAGAATTGTACCGGGTCACTTGCCTAAGGAACCCCACTTATTAAAATATATAAAATAAAATTATAATAATAGTACACATTATCACTTTTGCTATGAAAATGAAACTATCTACAGAAGTAACGGTACAAACGTTACAGGTATCTACATGCTTTTAGAGGTAGTACGAAAGAACAGCGGAGTCATACAGATGTAACACACATTTAAATCCGACTAACTACATTTTAAGTATTAAAGTCAAAGGGATAAAAGAGATATAGGTGAGTTCCCTTTATTTGAATGATTGGATATATAAATACCTAGAAAGTAGTTGGTCGTCGCGGAAAGTGTGTTAAGGGCATTGGGAATAGGTTCTCATTTAATTGTACAGTAACCTAATAATAACAAAATGAAATATTTTACCAAGGGTTAAAAGTCTAGATACCTACTAAAATAGGAATTAACAATGCCGTGTCTGAACTTTAATCAACTCGCTCAAAAAAGTTATTATAAAGATTTTATAAATCAATATAAACAAAAGTACTTCCCCAATAAATGTTTTACTTGCGTTTCAATAATTTATGAGTTCCAAATTAACGTATGGTAAAAAAATATTGAAATATTTCGTAAAATAAATGCACAAAAATGATGGCGTAACGAACGGCACAGATCCCACGTCCAAACGGCCCGAGCGCTGCGGGCAGACTGATTTTCGTTGCGATTTCTTCTCGCGATCAAAGAATTTTGTGGCAAAAATTCATAAAAATGTTTTCAACACAAGTTAGTAAGTAGTTCATTAGAGTATATTATTAGCTATTTAAAAAAAAAAGAATCATTGCATTTAATTCAACTATGCCTCTTAAATTAATAAAAAACAATCTAAAAAGGGTCGTCGATTACAATTTATTACAGAAGAACTAATTGGTTTCAATAAAAACTAATCAACTAATTCACTCAATAAAGAATTAAAGAATATGATATATTTTTTTCGCACATTTTGAACTCATAGTTTCAGTACAAGAAGATTCCAAAAGTGCGCATTTCACTACGGTGATCCCCTTAAGGACATATACCCGCCACCCAAAGCGTGAACTTTCATATAAACTCAACTTGTTATTAAAAAAAAAACTCGCATGTAAATATAGTGTATTATTAGACCTATCGTTTCTGGCTTAAATCCTTTTTCTTTTGGACTAATAATATTTTTTTTATTATATAGCGTTTAGTATATAGCACTCGTTTTTAGGAGTTTGAGCCAGTTATTCGTAGCTCCAGATTTATTTAAAAAGTATAGTACACATGTATAAATAACTTCCTATTATAGAAAGTTCATTATATTGCCCATGTTTGTAGTGCAATAGAAATATTAAAAACATGCTTATTTTTCTTGAAAGTGATGCTTAAAGTTGGGTCTTTTTTTATCTAAAATTACGAGTTTTTGAGCTAGTGTAATTTCAAAACTGTATAATTTAATGAAAATCTGATGCACCACAAACCTAGATATTAGTTTAGTGATTACGTAGGTAAAAATCATTGAGTTTTATTCGCTATTATTAAAATGAGATTGGATCTGCGTTTTGTATGGGGGCGTTCGTCTAAAATATACCCTTAAGGTGTGTATTCTAAGATTTTTAGTACAAATAATTATGCATGTTTGAATTACTATTAGATTATACTATTAGACTACTAATAGACAGGGTACATTTTGGTAGATGCCCTATCAATACAAATGCCTTACTATAATATACCATAAACTACAACAAGATACTTTTCTTTAAACTTTCGTAAATATATGAGTATAATAAAATATAATACGAGTTCGTCAGAAGGCGCTGTCGCCCACCTTCCGGTATTTTACGTTTAGTAGCCTGTTACGACACCATAGGTTGAAATGGGGGTTGCATTCTAACCCGGCACCCCATGCATGCTATCGTTATAGCAATGTCAAAATACATAATAACCCTGCTGAAATTCATCTAGTAAACATTTTACTTCAATCCTACCTGTAACCACCGCTGCCCTGGCCCTGCCAATCTGCCATACATTCAACTATGGATACGAACTTTCGTAGACTTAAGAGACGCTGTCAAATGGTGACATTTTGTCACTATCGGACTATGTAGGAGTGAAAGAGAGACAGCGATGGTGAAATCGCGATCAGTTTAGGTAAAATCTTAGGATCAAAATTAATATACAAAATTAATCAATAACACAAAATTATGGTAAAGTAAATTGAAAATGTAAATTTTCTTGTCCCTCTTGATATGGTCCTGCTATGTATTTTATTAAAATATTTTTATACACATTCAAACGTAAATAATTAAGATATTTAAGTTACAAGCTTAATTTAGAGTCAACTTTGCAATTTTATTCTATACAGAAAATTTCAAGGAAACATGTTTCAGACTTTACTTGGCCTTAGAAAATATGATCAGCATTAACATATAATTTTCTTACTGTTACAAACTAATTATGTTTTGCTAAAAATCTGTTCAAGTTTAACTATTTAGCGCAGGTCAGCGTTTTAACAATAGCTGTAATAACCTGTGTTCCGTTTTCTCGTGGGGATCTCTAAAAACCATTCATTCACGAAACCTATAAAATTTCTCAAATATAATTATTCAACATATACACAAGAGTTGGTGCAACTAGTTGGCACATTGCTAAGTAACGGCAACAACGCAATCGACCCTCAAGGCTATCGCAACCGCAATCTTTAACTAAATGCTGCTGATGATTCCGATTACCATAGAGTTTGAGAACTTTTCCTTGTTTCAAATGAATAGCTACCAGTAGCTATAGAATAGTACTTTGTACACCGAGGGGAGAAAACGATCTATTTCTGTTTGAGAGTATGTTTCAGCGGAAGGTTTAAAGGAAAAATTATCAATTTAGTAAAAAAATACAATTTAACATAATAAAACAAATTGCCACGCTTTTTTTTTCATAACGCAGAAAAAGGTTGCCAACCTCCTTTCATTAAAAATCGAGGACAAAAGAGGTTGGTAACCTTTTTCTGCGTTATGAAAAAAAAAGCGCGGCAATTTGTTTTATTGTGTTATATTGTATTTTAAACCTTTTTGAAATATGACCCATGTATTTATGTATGTTCGGTCCTAAAAAAATAATCGAACGCTAGCGGGGCTGGTATGGATTTCAATACAACATTCCTACACTGCTACGGAGGGCAGGAAAGAAATTGCATATAACTTTTCCCACTGCACATTTATAAGGAAGAAATTACGAACTTTCTAACGTTTTGGAATGAGCAATGAGACACTTTCTGAGTGGGTGTCGTATAAAAGATATTGTTCAATTAGGTCGTATTTTTTCGGAATAGGACAAAATCGCATGTTGTGATAGACTTAAGGACTTTGATCACTTACCATAGGTAGAGAGGTAAAATATTGAATCGAGCAACAAACTCAGTGTAATTTTGCTATCTTATATAACGAAAGGGCATAAACAATTCATTCGTTAGCGATTAACATCGCGTCTGATTAATTAACATAGCAGCCTAATAAAAATCATTAAATGTTTTTAACATAAACTGCAATTGAGTTCCCTTTTTTGACAGATCATTTTTTTTTAATCGGTTAAAACTGGGAGTTTATGAATCATGTGATTGAAATTTTAATGACAATATATATTTAAAATACATTGAGACCAATACTATTTTTAATTTTTTATTAGAGGCGGTATGCCTTTTTTAACAAAATACTACGAACCATATACAACAATACAGCTACTACATTAAAAGCATTTAGACAACCTATAAGTCATTACAGACTCACAGGCAGTCCAAATGCTCCAGCCCACTACCATTTGGCAGTGTGCCAAATGGTGGCTATTTTATAAATTTTATTTAAAATGCATTCAGACAGACCTTTGACGGGAACTTTGACAGTCTACCCTAGTTGACGAATCCCCAGATGGGACAACTCCCCGTTTCGTCACAATTATTTTATTTTAATATCAAACTTCATCAACTACAAATAATTTTGAAGCAGTGATGGCTCAGTGGCATTGACTATGGACTGCCGCGCAGCAGGTCCATGCTTCGAATCCCGCCGCGGGCTTGAGCTTCACCGCATTGTGGAAGGGCATTTTGCGATTGCCCGCCTGGCTAGCGACCACCCTCAAGTAGAAAATCTGTCGCCAATCACCTAACGGTGTGTTCCGGCAGCAGTCCTTGAGAGCCAGTGAAATTACAATCACATGAGACTTAACAACTATGTCTCAAGGTGACGGGCGCAGTGCAATTCGTGACTTGTAACGAAATGCATCTGTTATAGGCAGAGGTTAGTTCGCTTAACATCGGGTGGGCCTCGAGCTAGTTCCGTCACAATAACATAAAAAAAAAACACAATCTCATTACAAAATATTTACTTAATTGTGACTACTTATACTACTAAGTAGATACGCAATGATCACTCAAGTGAAGGTCAATCGTAATCGTTTACTAAGCACTCGTGATGATTCAAATTAATTAACATAATGACTCCGACAATTCTTGAGTATTCCACTTAATATTTATACACATACTCTATTAAAAAAGAATGTTGTTGGCATACTGTAACAGCCGGATCGTCCACTGCTGAACACAGCCTCCCCTATTTAGGGTGTATTTGCCATAATCCCCACGCTTGGCAGGCGTCTTGGGGATCGGAGTGTAAGTTGGCAGTTCTTTAGAAGGCGCTGCTGCCCACCTTCCAGTAGTTTTCCCTTAGTCGCCTCTTACGACACCCACATGATGATATGGGGAGGTGCAATTCTAACCCGGCAACCCACGGGGAAATTGTTTTTCGGCAAACATGTGAGAAATGTTTTATATTTTATTGCGACTCTTGAATTTTTCCACTACACTACACCTCACATTGACAGCAATATCGTCTATTGTCGAGCAGGTCTTCCCTTTTAGGAATGGTTTGCCATAATCCCTGTATGTCTGCCTCACCTCCTACGGACTCCCACAGGAAGAAAATAGACGCGGTGCATCTCCAACGGGTGGGTACCCATGGGGTCATGGGCTAGATTAGGACTATACCCATCGTTTAAATTTTAGTTGTGGTCCAAATTGCCTCAGTATAAATATATGGGATTGTATCGGAACAAGCACGAGGTCCACCTGATTAACCGTCAACCTCTGCCTATGACAGAAGCAGTTCGTCACAAATGGTGAACTGCACTGCGCCCGTCACCCTGAGGCATGAAGTTGGTGTGTAATTTACTGACTCTCAAGGACTGCTGCCGGAACACACTGTTAGGTACTTAGGCACTTGTCCCACCGCCGTAAAATGCCCTCCATGCTGTGCAGCTTAAACCTGTGGTGGGGATCGAACCTGCGTTACAGCAGTTCGTAGCCATTACCGCTCGGCTATAATTATTTAATTATTGCTTCAAAAATAGTGACTAAACTAGTTTGGAATGTAATATGTTTATTCATGTTTGTAATACACAGATATGCCAGCTACAATATTTAAACAGCTCTTCTAACAACACGACTTTTATTATCTACACGAATGCTCAAAAAGGAGTGTTATGTTTTTAGGGTTCATGTATGTGTATGTGAGTTTCATTATTCCACCATAACTTATGTCCATACATAAGTTATGGTGGAATAATGAAACTCACCGATATACAGGGTTATTGATAATTCGACCTATTCCTGGTAGTGGGTTATAGGGGGGGTCAAAACGAATAAATTTCACCCCGAAAGCCCCCTTAACCGATTTTAATGTATGAGTTATGATGTCTATATATAGATTTGCCTTGATATCACAAGTGACACTAGGTCCATAAAAAAAACTAACTGGTGGATTAGATATAGACGACATATTGTGAGATATTTTTTTCTTTATATTAGATATTTATTAGATATTTAATATATTACATTAATAATTATAATATAAATTATTTAATAATATACATTATAAATATATATTTATAATGAGATATTTTTTTCTATAAATTTTTTTACAAACCCATCTAATGGGGTATAAAAGTGAAGGGCTTTTAAATACGATGCCATAAATATATATATTATATATATATATATAAATTGCAGTTTTAATTTCAATCGAACGATGAAACGTTTAACGAAACTAATTAATTTGCAATCGGATTTTTTACTTTTTAGACTTCTGTATACCTAAGCGTAAAATCGGGACCCTATTGCTGAGACTTCGCTGTCCGTCCGTCTGTCACCAGGCTGTATCTCAAGAACGGTGATAGCTAGACAGTTGAAATTTTTACAGATGATGTATTTCTGTTGCCGCTATAACAACAAATACAAAAAGTTGGTCATGTACGAATCGGACCCGCGCACGTTAAAACAAAAAATAGATTAAAATATGAAGTCTAAAGTTGTATAGCTAATGGTACGGAACCCTTCGTGCGCGAGTACGACTCGCACTTGGCCGATTTTTAAATTATACAAGTTTGGCTGCCAATGGACGTACGACTTTGACCACAATCTTTAGTTTCCGACCGCGATAGAACTAGATTGCGTAAAAATATACATAAAAAATGTTTGTGGTTTCTACATCTCTGCGTACTCCTTCGGGGATATACATCTGTGCGTGACGATGTACTAAGAGAAATGCTAATGTTGTTTGTAAGGTGTGCGTTGCGACAGCTGACCTTGTCGAGATTGCGCTTTGGTTATTTGCTAAATGTGCAGAACGTTCGAGAACGTTCACTTGTAGATTCGTTATGGTGTTTTGAGTTATTTAGGACTAGTTTTCCGGCCGCGGCCCCGCCCGCGCCTATGGTCGGTTACCGGGGCTGTCAAAGTTGCACATTTTAGATCATTTGTGTTATGAGGTCTATTCTATCTCAAAACTAAACTAACTACAATTATTTTTTTTATTATTTATTTATTTATTATTTTTTATGTTATTGTGGCGGAACAAGCTCGAGGCCCACCTGATGTTAAGCGGTTACCTCGGCCTATAGCAGATGCATTTCGTCACAAGTGACGAATTGCACTGCGCACTCTTGAGACATAGTTCTTAAGTCTCAAGTGCCTGTAATTTCACTGGCTCTCAAGGACTGCTGCCGGAACACATCATTAGGTGCTTGGCGACAGATTCTTCAACTTGAGGGTGGTCGCTAGCCAGGCGGGCATTCGCAAAAAGCCCTTCCACCATGCGTCGAAGCTCAAGCCCGCGGCGGGATTCGAACCATGGACCTGCTGCGCGGCAGTCCATAGCCAATGCCACTGAGCCATCACTGCTTCAAAAAGTACTAAATACTAGTACTACTACTCTTTTTAACCAATAAATACTGAAAATGACAATTTATCTCTTAGTTTTGAATCTGTGGAAAATATTTTATTTTTACACTACTGCCCAAAAAAGTAGCGTTATGTTTTCAGGGTTCATGTATGTTTTTTTGTGAGTGTCTTTATTCTACCATAACTTCTGAACGGCATAACCGATTTTAAAATAATATTATAAATAACATAGAATATATACACACTCAATATATCGCTAGGTTTGTCTTGATAGGGCAAGTGACACTGAATACATAAAAATAATAAAATACAAACTGACTCGACTAAAGACTAAGATAAAGTATATTGTGAGAAAAAAACTCTTCGAGTGGGGTATCAAAATGAAGAGCCTTAAAAAACAATTCTATAGGTTACATTTATTTTTAATCCAATAATTTATCCTAAGGTACTCCTGTTTTTGCTAATCAAACTTTAATAAATATATGAAATAATTAAAAATATAATAAAGAAACATTAAAATCCTAATTTCCTTGTCATGTCCGTTACGTATTCTATTGTATGTAAGACCTAAAAATGTTATATATAAAAATTGTGAGCTCTGTTTTCTACCAGGAGGCAATCATAAGTAGAAAACAGAGCTCAGCTCACTGTCCACGGGTAGAGTACCTAAAAGGCTGGCAATTCTATTAATATGAATAACTTGCTCAGGCATAAGGACTATGTATCCAGTTGCTATTAAATTTAAAAAAAAAATACTTTCAGTTTTCATGGATTTTAATTTTAAAACAAAAAATTATAATAAAAATTTTGAAAATAATTGAACGATAAAACGTTTTAACGAAAATAAATAATTTACAGTTACCCACCCTGGTTTCTTTACTTTTCTAATTAATTTACATTTGTTCCTTAACATGCGGTTGGAATGTGTAACGTAGCCATTGAGTTATTCCCAATATAACTCACAATTTTTCATATTTGTATGTATGCAATAACGCATGCTCTGCGGACTACATTATAAAATTACAAATTTACTAGAGGAAAAAATTAAGTCATGTGCTGGATTCAAACCCGCGTCCGTCCACCCCTTTAGCCGGGGTATGTTCTAATCCAATTGACCTAATTGTCATGACAATGAGTCATAACTCAGTAAGTTAAACTATAGGTGTCGCTCCATCCCAATACGATGGTTAAAGAACAATAGGAAAAATTTGACTTATGACTCATTGTCATGTTAGCTCAATTGGATTAGAGCATACCCCGCTAAAGGGGTATGTACGCGGGTTTGAATCCCGCACATGACTTACATTTTTCCTCTCGTAAATTTGTAATTTATTAATCAAAATGTTAAGTTAAATCATTTGTTGTGTCATTTCATCAGTAATAATAAATACTTTTAAAAGTATCCTAAAAAACATTAAATAATATTTAAATAAAACACTTAAAAAAGCATAAAATTATATATCTAGTGACAATTCCGCCTAATTTTCCTGTCATCTACGTGACGTCACAAACATGTGCATACCTACCTTGTGTGTGTATAATACTCATGTTTAATGCAAATAAACGATTATCTATCTATCTATCACGCAGCCTAACCGGAAGAATACCCGACTAGTTTCGCTTCTAAACGAAGCATCTTCAGGAGGTCTTGACTCACCGAGCTCACGATCGAGAATAGTAGAATCGTAGATAACAAGAAAATTAGGCGGAATTGTCACTAGATATATAATTTTATGCTTTTGTAAGTGTTTTATTTAAATATTATTTAATGTTTTTTAGGATACTTTTAAAAGTATTTATTATTGTAACGCTTGAATCTATTCATTTTCATTTGATCAGGTTTACAGTACCAGCAATCTGTTCAATGGTTTGTGTTTAAATTGTCCGATTAGCAGATTTTGAAAACGTCAAAGTGAATGTTCTCGAACGCGTACATTTAGCGCATTAACTAAATGCAATCTCGGCAAGGTTGGCTTTCGTAACGTACGCACGTAATGTTAGAAATAACATTACATTCTTACTTATGTTATGATCACGGTGGTAGGAGTTTAAATTCCATCACTGTTTTGTAGCACTCGTACAGCGAAGTTTGCTTAGCTGTTCTTAATTGATCAGAATAGTGAAGCAACGTCCGCCGCCGACATGACTTGGATGGGTGACCACTAGTCAAAGTCAAAGTCAAAATCATTTATTCAATTTAGGCGTCTACGACGCTCTTATGAAGGTCAATTACAAATTTTAATATTGAAATATACTACATTGTACTGCCACGTTCAGCAAACAAAAATTATAGAGCCACTGCGAGAAGAACGGGCAAGAAACTCGGGGCCATTCTTTTAAACGTTTTTTAAAAATGTGTTAAGTACATACTATATAGTAAAATTATTACAATACTTAATTTACATTACGTAGGTGACAGGCGCTAGCTTGGCAGAGGCGAACCAGTCCAAGCATTTTTGTCGTTTAAGTAATCACAAACTGTGTAGTAAGATTTCTTTATCAAAATATTCTTCACATGCAACTTGAATTTTCTTTCTGTGATCGTTGTAATATGTTTGGGCAATTTATTATAAAACCGCACACAATTGCCTAAGAAGGACCTTTTATTTGTCTTTGCTAATCTAAAACCTGGCACCGCTATATATGGCTCGAATTGCACGCTTTTGTAAGATAAAGATTGTCTCTATCTCAGCAGCAGCTCCCCACGGCAATATACCACCTAGTGGGGACGCTAAGCCGTCGCGTGTCGGTTGTTGTCTTACGACGACAGTCGTTATAGCATGGTGGTAGGGCATTGATGTGAACGCCCGGCTGGGTAGCTAAGCTACCACCCTCAAGTAGAAAATCTGTCGCCAAGCACTTAACGGTGTGTTTCGGCAGATGTCTTTGAGAGCGAGTAATTATAGGTTAGCCTGAACAACACCTTCGACCACATCATCAGTAACAGGTGAGATAGTGGTCAAAGGCTAACCTATCAACTATGTAAAAAAAAAAACTAAATTTGCATCTTTTTTTTCTTTTAATTTTGTCTGATCTGCCACAATCGTGAGTTTTACCTTTTTACCTTAATATAATAAAATATGTCTGCTGACACACATGAAATGTTTGTTTTCTTATAAAACTGTTCAAGTGGCGATGTTTAGCTCATGTGATGTGTGTGTTGAACTGAATGTACGACAAGGATGGAGCTATACACTTGCGCGTGCACATGAGGAGAGGTGGAGATAGCACACACTTGTCAAAATATTAAATTAATGCTAATTACATGAACACTATGGCATCTGCTTGTTACACAGCATGTGCACCTACTCGCGGCTCGTCGCGCCATTCGAATAAACGCTCGGCGAGACGTTCCTTTGGATACTAAACTACTCGTATTTCATGTCAATACTGAAAATTAAATTAATTTAAATTACAATCACATAATTATAACAATATATTTTACATTGTTAATGAATTAAAAAATTACAAATTTACGAGAGAAAAGAAATATTCTCTCGTAAATTTGTAATTTTGTAATGTAATTCGCCTAGCAGGCGTTATTGCAAACTGAACTATATTAAAATTATAAGGTTGCGTCATCATTTACAAGTTTAAAACCAATTACAAAATTGGTCTTGTTTGTAGTACAACGCAAGTTGAACTATAGGTGTCGCTCCATCCCAATACGATGGTTGAAGAACGAGAGCAAGAATTACAGTTATGAGTCATTGTGTCATGTAAGCTCAATTGGTTAAAGCATACCCCGGCTAAAGGGGTGGATAGACGCGGGTTCGAATCCTGCATCAGTACTAATATTATAAATGCTGTACGAAAGTAACTCTGTCTGTCTGTCTGTCTGTTACGCTTTCACGCCAAAACTACTGGACCGATTTGAATGAAATTTGGTATGGAAATAGTTTGAGATCCGGGAAAAAACATAGGATAGTTTTTATCCAACTGCGCAAAAAGAGGTTAATTTTTTTGTGCGATAACCGACATACGCTCGGGCGGAGCCGCGCCCGGAAAGCTAGTATGACTATAATTTTTATTCTCTCGTAAATTTTTAATTTTGTAATGTAATTCGCCTAGCAGGCGTTATTGCAATCTTAACAATATTAAAATTGTTAGTTAATTTAGTATTACCAGATCGTTTAATCCTAGGTTAGTACTATTTGCCCTCTGTAACAAATTTATTGTATCTACTGTATGACTTAGCTCTTGATATTTTTTCAAATGTTTTTTTGTTGATAAGCTTTGATATTAATATATTAGTAAAAACTGTGTTGCAAAAGGCAGTCCCTTTTACTAACTTCATTGATAACTTCTGTGCTAGTCAAGTTTTTCAATAAAGATATAATTATTAATTATACCAACCCACCGTTCACGTGAACCCAGAGTTCCCGTTTACTCATTCTTGTGTGTTAATTTCTTGGTTAAGCCTTTTACCATCTTCGACCACATCAACACTTACCATGACAGTGTAGTCAAAGGCTAGCCGATCAGCCATCAAGAATCACAATTCTTCATAAATATAGGTACAGAGCTATGGGAAAAATGCTGAAAACCTCTTAGAGTTGACTTCAGTTAATCCTAAAATTAATTTTGAGATTATTATTTCATATTTTTCATTACTTTGCTCGATGTAAATAGTCAAAACTCTATTCAAAGGAAGCGCGGCGCGGTCCCGTGTTGCCGCGGCGGGCGCTCTTGGCTTGGAGTAGGCATTGTCTTTTACTCTACTTTTTAGAACTCTCTTTCTAAAAATATAAAATAATACATCATAGGCAGAAGAGACTTAAATTATTACCAACAGGATATTTACCGTGTTTTTGGTTAATTTTGAGCTCCCGATATTTCGGCACTGTTGCAAGCGCCATGATCACAAGTAAACTGAAGTCTATGCGAGTGGATGGTAGGCACTAAGAGCAGACAAACCGGTCTACCCTCTTTCTAGTACGTTTTTTGGCGTTATTGTTTTTTGACGTTATTGATCATGGCGCTTGCAACAGTGCCGAAATATCGGGAGCTCAAAATTAACCAAAAACACGGTAAATATCCCGTTGGTAATAATAATTATAATTTTAATGACCGTGACAGTTTAAAAAGACTTAAGTCAAAGTCAAAGTCAAAGTCAAAATCATTTATTCAATTTAGGCGTCTACGACGCTCTTATGAAGGGCAATTACAAATTTTAATATTGAAATATACTACATTGTACTGCCACGTTCAGCAAACAAAAATTATAGAGCCACTGCGAGAAGAACGGGCAAGAAACTCGGGGCCATTCTTTTAAACGTTTTTTAAAAATGTGTTTGGTACATACCTACTATATAATAAAATTATTACAATACTTAATTTACATTACGTAGGTGTTAGGCGCTAGCTTGGCAGAGGCGAACCAGTCCAGGCATTTTTGTCGTTTAAGTAATCACAAACTGTGTAGTAAGATTTCTTTATCAAAATATTCTTCACATGAAACTTGAATTTTCTTTCTGTGAGCGTTGTAATATGTTTGGGCAATTTATTATAAAACCGCACACAATTTCCTAAGAAGGACCTTTTATTTGTCTTTGCTAATCTAAAACCTGGCACCGCTATTTTATCTTTATTCCTAGTGTTATAATCGTGAGTGTCACTGTTTGATTTAAATTTGCTCAAATTTTTACGAACATACATAATATTTTCAAATATATACAGACTTGGTAAAGTTAAAATATCAATTTCTTTAAAAATATCTCTCAGGGATTCCCTAGGATCCATTTCATATATGGCTCGAATTGCACGCTTTTGTAAGATAAAGATTGTCTCTATCTCAGCAGCAGCTCCCCACAGCAATATACCATAAGACATAATACTGTGGAAATACGCGAAATAAACGAGCCTAGCAGTAGCTACGTCTGTTAGCTGTCTTAACAGGTTTTCCTAGTGCTTTTCCCGCCACAAACAAAAAAAAAACATCTCAAAATGTTTGTTAGGACTAACAGAAGTCAACTGTAAGAGGTTGTTAGCATTTTTCCAACAACCCTGTATATATCATCTCATATTATGCATGCATAGACTTGGTGTGAAATTCGCTACGATATGGTTGCGTCCATTGCTTTCGAAAACTAGCCTTGGAGTTGTTATTTTATACCAAACGTAAGCAATCGGTTACCAAATTTATCGATGTTATGGTTTTATTACGGCATTTGTTTTATTGCTAAGTACAGCGTACAGTATAACAACTATAAGTAACCGATTCGCAATCGTATAAAATCCACAAAGAACACAAAGTGAATGTAGTGTAGGACCACTGTCGCATCCTGCACTGTTGTAGTCTAAGATTTTTACCTGTAGATGAGTTGTGTGCCCTCCATATTTACTAGACGAATTCAGGGTAACTACCAGACTCACTACCAGTTTTACACTTCCGAGCGTCCGGCGAATACATCGCCGGCGCCGCTAATCGTGTTTTTTAGGAATAATATATGGACAATATGCCTTCCTTGTGTCTTTAGACTCTGCACCAATTATAAGAAATCTGTTTAATTTCACGCGTAATTATTGTTTCTATTGATGAAATAGAAAATATCGTCATTTTGTTTATCTTAGGAACTAATCTCAATGAAATGGATGAGCGAGATATGTGTATCGTTTGGTGTGAGAGAGTGAAAGAGATCGCAGTGTAATGGTGTTCGGAACGTCTCGTGGCGGTTCGGTGTTTACACGAATTGCTTATTTATCTCTTTCTTACAACAGATATGACGCATAATATTTGAACGTTCTTTCCTTGTCATTACAAACTGCATATACATGTGCGTAGGTATGCAGATAGGTAAATTCTAGTAAGCTTTTAGAGCAGTGGTGTTCGGATATAACTACTCTAGTATTTCAACTCTCTGGTTGTAGTTGTTGTCCAAATGTCGATGGAAGTCCAGAGGATATTATTATGTTGTTGTTTTTTTGAAGGACCAAATAATTGTTGTGTTGTTACACTGCATGTGTGTATGATCACTGTATCTGATGAGTGCGAAGACCAGGGAAGGTTACTTTAGGAAACAAACCCGATTATAATCTTTCAAACAGTGATTTATTGTAGAGAAGTAGTTGTTTTATAAGAATGTAAAATGATGTATAAGCAATACGAACTAACGGTATGAATGTGCGGATTTAACATTATTATTAAGTCCCCGTGGGTTGCCGGGTTAGAATTGCACCTCCCCATTTCATCCCGTGGGTGTCGTAAGAGGCGACTAAGGCAAAAATACTGGAAGGTGGGCAGCGGCGCCTTCTAAAGAACTGCTAACTTAAACTGCGATCCCCATGACGCCTGCCAAGCGTGGGGATTAGGGCAAATACCCCCTAATTAGGGGTGGCTGTGTTCAGCAGAGGACGATCCGGCTGTTACAGTATAGCGTACAGTCCCTGGCTTAAAGTTAGCGTATGCCACTGTCTGTCTCTCATTACGAAATAATAGTGAAGAGTAGTCACCATAGTCATCAGCTAGAATACGTCCTTGTTCAATCAACCTCGCCCATAAATAAAATAAAATAAAAAAGCTTTTATTCTTACTACTTATTTACAATTACGTAACCATGTCTGAAACAAAAAATTAATTATCTTGACACTGGTAAGTATTCAATTTATTTATTTATTTGTAGTAGTCGCCTCAATAGCGTAGGCCTCCCCTAAAGTCTTCCAAAGTGTCCTTTCCCTCGCCTTCAACATCCAATCTGGTCCACATCTTTGAGTGAATATATCTCTCCACTTTTTTCTGCCTTCCTTATTTTCTCTTACCCTCCCTCCACTCTGTCACAAACCTCTCCCATAGAACGCCACAAAGAACAGTTTTTTTATACCTCTTAGTTGGCAAACAAGCGTACGGCTCGCCTTATGGTAAGCAGTTCTTTCTTTCAATCTGGATCAAACTGCACACGGTGTGCAAATAAAATCAAAATTAAAATTGGTTCAGTAGTTTAGGAGTCCATCGCGGACAAACAACGTAACACGTAATTTTTATACATAAAGATTATCTTATATATATATATATATATATATATCATATTATGTTATACATATTATATTATCCACTTGTTAACTGCTTGTAACCATTGGCTACCCGCGACTTCAACGATATCGTCAGTCCACCAAGTGGAGGGCCTGCCACTCGAGAATCTTTTTTCCCCATCGGTGTCAAAGTGTTCAATCCCCAGTTGGTGGAGCAATGTGGCGTGCCTATTACTACTCCGACACAAAAATTCTTCAAAGTTACGTCGATGACTTTAGTTCTTCGGCGAATATCCTCGTTCCAAATTTTGAAGAAAGAAAATCATCCTTAGCTCGTTGAGCGACTCTGAGCTTGTCCATAACCGACAGGCCACTGTTAAGGACCACGTCTCGGTGCCATAAGTCATCACTGGCAACACACACTGGTTGACTTCTGTCGTGGAAAAATAAAATCTCATTGTGGTTGACTTATATGACACTAGCTTTCCGGGCGCGGCTCCGCCCGCGCGTATGTCGGTTATCGCGCAAAAACATTAACCTCTTTTTGGGCAGTTAGATAAAAACTACCCTATGTTTTTTCCCGGGTCTCAAACTATTTCCATACCAAATTTCATTCAAATCGGTCCAGTAGTTTTGGCGTGAAAGCGTAACAGACAGACAGACAGAGTTACTTTCGCATTTATAATATTAGTACTGATGTGACAGCTAGCTGTACACTAAAGAAATAGCGTGTATTATCAGTATTCCCAGTTTCAATAAATGTATTTATTAGTATATTTATACAGTATTTTAAAAATTATTCGGCAGAATCGTTATATATGGAATATTTTATTTAGTAAAAAAAAAACGTAAAACTGACAAACCAGAAGCATATATATTTGGCTCTGGGATACGCAAGCAAAGTTTCACCGAGTTTACACGTGGTATTTGGAATATGAAGAAACTAAGTTTATATGGAAAGCACCGTTAACCTATAGTATAGTTTAATCCAAGATTGGTGAAACTCGTCCTAATCAACCCATCTTGCAGTTAAAATTAACAATGGGTGTGTATTCGGTAATCATGGTTTCATTGACATAGTTTTAGTTTTTATTTGTTTGTTTATTATTCCGTAAAATTATTCGTACAGGTCAAGTATTACGAAGGTCAACCATGGGTCATGGTGTGTAGGAAATAATATAGGGCCAGTAAAAAAATATTCTTTAATTGTTTTTATTGAAATTCACATTTTCATTATTTATACGAGGGTAGCGGCTATGGTAGAAAACGTGGGACAACAGAGCGTTTTGGCGTCAGAATACAAAAAAAAAATTAGAGTTATGTGCGGGATTCGAACTCACGCCATCCATCCATATAGCCGGGGTATGCTCTGACCGCTAAGCCAACATGACATGACTCATAACTCTAATTTATCCTTTCGTTCTTTAACCATTTTTTGGGAATGGAGCGACATCTATAGTTCAACTTACGTTGTACTACAATTTTTCGCAGTTAGCTTTAAACTTGTTAACGATGACCCATATCTATAACTTTAATATTTTTATGTATGCAATAACGCATGCTCCGCGGATTACATTACAAAATTACAACGAGAGGCAAAATTAAAGTTATGCGGGATTCGAACTCACGGAACTCACGCCCTATAGCCGGGGTATGATCTGACCGCTAAGCCAACAGGACATATGACTAATATGTGGATGTTCAGCAATTATATACTATACTAACCCCACTTTACATATGGGTCAAGGGCAGGAAGATGAAGATATTATAAACATTGATCTCTGTTCAGTTAGTAAGAGTATTGTTATATAAATAATGAACGTATCGTCTTTATCGGAAGACGAATTCAATTGGTGTTTATGACTATAATCTGACTGAATGCAATATGATGATGGCAATGTTTTGCATGGTGGTAGGGCCTGGCTAGCTACCATCATCGAGTAGAAAATCTGTCGCCAAGCACATAACGGTATGTTCCGCTAGCTATCCTTGAGAGCCAATAATTCTAGGTTAGCCTGAACAATATCTTCGACCACATCATCACTTACCATCAGGTGAGATAGTGGTCAAAGGCTAAGCTATCGCGTAATATAAAAAATATGCATGAAATAGTAGTGATAAGTATTTTTAGTGTATGCGTTATGCTTTCTATACAGAAAGTATTTTCGTTATATTAGGGTTCCGTACCTCCAAAGGAAAAATCGGAACCCATATAGGATCACTTTGCTGTCCATATGTCTGTCTGAGGAGACCCTTTAACTCAGGAACGCGTGGAGGTATCAAGCTGAAATTCATATCACATACTCAAGCCTACTGTCCCTTGGGGCTGTGAAAAAATCAAACTTCTAAGCCAACGCAATCAAAAGATACAGCCGGTCAAGTTTATGCTGCAAATTTTCGACATGCAAAGAATCATAATCGTCTCACACTTGGCTGTTTTTTTTTAAAAAACCAAATGCATCAATTCTAGCTAAAATAAACTTTCGATCACGTTAGCTTACAAACAAAAAAAATCCCATCAAAATCGGCCCTTCGCTTAGAGCTACGATGCCATCCGCGCGTCTTTTAGCATTAGGGGATAGTGCGAGTCTTAGAAAATCGAAGAAGTCGCAATTTTCAACGAAGAAACAAATTCCGTCAACTTTTTTTCTAGTAATAGTTTTATTCAGTGGTAGTTGATAGTTCGTTTTGTCATTTATAGAAAAAAAGAAAGGATCACGAACCAACCGTCATGGATTCTGAAGCTGTAATTTACCACAATTTTACATCCAACCATCTAGATCACGTCGGCTTACAAACCGCATCAAAATCGTTCCATTCGTTTAGAACATAGAGATATAAAATACTATTTAGAGTGGCAGCCATGTCAGTTTTCTTAGAAAACGAGCGTAGCCAGTTCAACACATGTAAATGATACTTGACATTACATCTTTATTGTTCACTACAAACAATCCGATTCCCTGATTAGTCCCATTTTTACCCAATTGAAACGTTTAATAAACCAATTTATAACAGTTGAAATTACACCTTATCTAACGAGTGGTAAGATTTAATTTCTTGTGAACATTGTCAAGCAATCCCTTTCAGTGAGAGAGACAGATATATGGTAATTCCCCTAATATCTGGTGAAATTTGCCAGTCGACAATATCTGTACAGTAATTGTGCAGTCTCTCAGTCAAGTAAAATTCAATTTTAAAATCGTTCCTTGGTAAAATCTGAGCATAGACTATTGAAAAATAGTTCACAAGTTACTGCACGCAAAATGATTACGAGAAAATAATTATTAGGATAGCTAGTAAAATTTTACCTTTTTTTATTTATTTATTCGGAACAAAAAGTGGTATCCCATTGTCAAAGTAGCCAGTGATGCAGTACATTTATATCGATAAACTTTTCCATAGGCTTAAAACGATTTAATTTTTAGGTAATGCGTTGATGTACTGTGCGTTTGAGCTATAAAAAGTTTTTATGTGGTTTTATATAATCATTTGAATATGTAGTAATGACAGGCAAGTAAGCGTCTTGAATGAACCCTATAGCTTACTAGTATGTCTATACCAAAAGCTTTAAAGACCGCTGAAAACAGAAGCATGTGGAAGAGCATAGTACATCGAGCAATTAACACTACTTCAGACTAGACACGACCTTCAGCAGTGAAGATGCTGAATAAGAAAAAGACGATAAAAATTAAATAAAGCTATTACTGCGAAGAACAGCTTAATTTCGATATAATATGTTATAGGCTCGTTTATTTGTAGTAAAATTATAACAAACACATGAAATTCGCGTAGAGGGTAGTATTAAAGATAGGCACAGATAGGGATTCAGGAAAATCAGGGAGACCGACACAATAGTAACTACCAGCTAATTAAATTGGTAATCATTTTATTTCCATTGAAACGAATTGTACTTATTGCATAATCGGCGATTGCTATTTCAAGATATTATTATTTAGCAAAAACTGAAAACAGTATATTTGTGTATTTCTCTATTACACATTTTAACAAATGAATTGAATGGCAGCCAATGAGATATTCTCCTTATTGATGATGACGAAAATCTCTAAAATAGACTAAGACATAACCTAAAAGTTCGCGTGTTCGGTTCCGTTCACATCTACGTTGCTGCAACACACCCCGCGATGCTGCAACGCAGCCTGCTGTACATATGAACTAATCCAAACGGAAAAAAAAGAAAAAAAAATCATGTGATGTTGTCAAAGTAGCTTTGGTCTGTCATGGTGAAAGAACACTGCTTGAAATCCCTATCAATGTCATTCAAGTTGAGTGTGTAGAACCTCCTCTTAGCCTTCGCAGACACTGTCTCTCCGATAAATTCCTTTTTAAATTAGCTTAAAACTCAAACTGTTCTTGAAAACAACTAGATTGTTTACTGACATTATATAACTCATGCAATAAAGCCTCATCTGAGAACCTCCTTTGTCTCCTCCGCAGCTATTTACAATTCACCCTTCTTCCTTATTCCCTCCTTCAGAATCCTGTTATGCCTTTGTACTCATCATCCTACGAATCATTCGTTTTCAAACCTAACATTATTTTGGATTTTGGTATTGATAAAAACACAATAGAAGCTAATAAGGTTTTAATAAATAAATTCTTCACAGAATACAAGGTCTGGACTGCCATGCAGATGCTTCTAAAAATCTAGATAGTCCAATTGGTGTTGTAGTTTGGATCCCATCTACGAAAATAATTTTCAATTATAAATGTCCTTCTACCACTTCCGTCTTTTCAGGAGAAGCCATCGCAATTCTGGAAGCCATCCTTTTTGTAATATCACACAATCTGAACAAAACTATCATATTTTCAGAAAAGCTGCCTCCAATCTATTCTTGCTAACCCATTTCGGTCCCAATCTAGGTTCCCAATTGTTTTAAAAATAGGAAATGCCCTTTTCAAATGTAGCTCTCACGGCAAAAATGTGATCCTTGCCTGGATTCCTGGTCACGCCGGTACAGTGCGCAACGAATCTAAAGATCAAGATATCTGTTAGACTTTAAAATCATCTTTAAAAAAACCTTGAAACCAGAAATGGCAAATTTTTAGAATATTAAAAGCTAAATTCTATGGTAACATTCAACCTGAGATGCCCAATAAACTCTGGTTCTCAATATTCCAAAACGCTGATAAAGTGACCACCTCTACAATATGCCGTCCGAGTCGAAACTATTCCTGTAACCCAGTCTTCCTGGCCAAACTTATAACCCTCTGTGAATGTGGTTTGGACGAAGGAAATGTGAAACACATATTCTTCTGTTGTCCCAAAATAAACTCTTCTCTCTACAATATTATCCCTATAGATATCCCTCGTCTATTCTCCCTGAAACGTATCCTCTCCTTAGTATTTATCCATATTCAAATAAAGCTGTAAATTAACTGTTCATATATTATATAACTTAACCAAAAGTTGTTCCCAGGTGTTCTATATTTCCCCTATATAATGAATTTGTGTGTGTGTATGTTTGTGTGTGTATATACATTTGTGTTCTTCCAGTAGTTAGATGAACTAACATCTAATGTTTCAGCACCAATTTTGGCTTGGGCAGTTCTCACCGGACATGACTCATTAAAACTAAACAATCTCCTTTGTTTGATAGTCCATCTAACTACGTGACATTGTTGAAATTGTGGTGGTGCCCACAGAAGCCACAAAACAAGAGTTGAAGTTGAAATCACAACCTTGAAAGATTGCGTGTTCTTGAAAATATTTGAATAATTTGTTATTTTAATTGATGTTTACCTTCTGACCTACACGTGTATTTTTACGTCCAGCTAAAAGTTTTATATGCACTAAAAGCAGTGGGACAGATGGTGCTTGCTTTCGTAGGTCTAACAGGAAAGCTCCAAATTAGATATTGGAATGAGGTGACATTTAGTGACTAACAATTTATCGATAAATTTGTCGATAAAAAAATCATGAATCACTTATATGTCAGATTGCACCGACTTTGTTCATCAGCGAAATATAAAACATTTAGGAATAATTTATTAAGTTTTCCGGTGATAGGATAGTCTTACTTTCTTTACTTTTGTGACATTGCTATAAAATCTGTAACGGCGCGTTAACCGCGGGTCGACTGTCAGTAGCATTATAGTCCGTTGACGTAAATACTCCTGTTTAGGAGTATGGTGAGCTCGCGTGCCACGCCCCCTTCACCTTTCTATTGCTTTCTCTTTTCTGTGGTTTAGAAGCTACGACGCCATCCCTCTTTTTGCATTGATTAAAAAGAAAGAAATCGTAATCTTGAACGAAGAAACAAATTCTATCAACTTTTTCTAGTTATATTTCGGTTGGTTATTTATAGAAAACAAGAAAGGAATACCAAATAACCGGCGTTTATATTAATAGTTTTACGGTCCGTTTCAGAATGTCCTAATAAAGTTTCGTGTTGCTATGCAACACATAAAATAACTGAATGATAAAAACGACAGTTAACATGCAGCGCGATTCAAGCTTTAACCGATGGATAGGTTAAATCGATGACTGTGAAACGCAAAGATAGTGTTTTATTTATTAAATTAGTTCTGGGTAGTATAACCGGCACTTATTTGAACATTCTGAAACAGGCTAAGTGCCTGTTCGTATCAGAATTTTAATATAAATTGTAATACACGACCGCGGATACTTCGTACCATGCCGGCGCCCCGTCGGAATGGAGCCTTAAGTGCTTAGTAACAGAATATAAAGCGAAATAAGATTCTTAGAAGATAGATAGATAAGATTCATATAAGTAATGATGATCAATTCAAAAGAATAAAATTAGAAGGAACCGATTTCCAAGACTGGTAAATATATTAATGATTTTAAGAAGTTGCTGCTGTGCTTATTAAAATTTAATAAATATAAATAATAATATGTCGGCGTATTGGATTAGTTGCATTGGCAATGGACTGCCACGCAGCAGGTCTATGGTTTGAATCCCGCCGCGGGCTTGAGCTTCACCGCATGATGGAAGGGCATTTTGTGAATGACCGCCTGGCTAGCGACCACCCTCAAGTAGAAAATCTGTCGCCAAGTACCTAACGGTGTCTTTCGGCACCTGTCCTTGAGAGCCAGTAATTCTAGGTTAAGCCTTCGACCTCATCATCACATACCATCAGGTGAGATTATGGTCAAAGGCTTACATATCAGCAAATAGAAAAAATAGCTTAGATTCTTAGTAGATACTCATATAAGTAATGCTGATCACTTTAAAAGAATAAAATTAGAAGGAATCAAATTCCAAGACTGGTAAAAAATGTTAATGATTTCTAGAAATTGGTGCTTAATTAAAATTCAATATAAATACATAGTAATATGTTGGCGTCTATAAATTAAAAGGCTGACAAAGGTTTTACGTGAACAGGTTTTAGCTAAGTATATGACGATTTACGAGGACGAAATTTGTAATATATACATAGGTAAGTTGATATTGATAAAATTTTTAAATACTGTTTAAAAGACATATCTACCTGATCTAAAAATTGAATAAAATTTTAAAAAGATACATTTCAAATATAAGAAAAAGAGGAACTGCCATTATGTATGTTTATAAAAAAATAATAATTGGTACTTCTAACAAACTATAGCTATAATATACAAGCTAACTGTTTATTTAGGGCCTGTTTCAGAATGTTCGAGTAAGGTCCGGTTATACTACCCAGATCATATTTAATAAATAAAACACTATCTTTGCGTTTCACAGTCATCGATTTAGCCTATACAACGGGTAAAGCTGCATGTTAACTGTCATTTTTATCATTCAGTTATTTTATGTGTTGCATAGCAACCCGAAACTTTATAAGGACATTCTGAAACGGGCCCTTAATGTCGAATTGATGTTAATTTTCTTTATTTACAGCTATATATAAAATATATTTTCTGTGTTTATTGAATTGTATTCATATTTAATTGATGTATTAACAAAACAATTAATTCGTTAAGAGTTTAACAATAAAACCGACTTCAAACAGAAAATATTCTAATATAAAATTCACAAAAAATTTAAATAAACCAAACCATTGTATACAGTTTATTTGTTCATTTTACATCGACAAGTGACAATGAGAACATCATCAATGTAGCCGAAGCCAATTCAATACGCATTATTAGGGATAACTCAAATACTTCTCGTCAGAGCTCACTCTAATGTGACCACATGTAAGCACCAACTGTCGAATATAAAAAAATATCACAATTGGTACACCCTGCAAAGAGTTACGAGGTAACACACACAGAAAAATACGACCGAATTGAAAACCTCCTACTTTTTTGAAGTCGGGTAAAATACAGTCTAACTCTAACTTTGTTAAGAAATTTTAATATTGTTTGTTTGACATTTTCGGTTTTAAGTTATAAATTTATTCAAAGTTTACTGGCATAATAATATCAAATCATTATGTCAATTACCTTTTTTAAAAATTGCAATCAAATGCATTGCAATTTTAGGCACTATATATACTATATATATATATATATATATATATATATCTATACTAATATTATAAAGAGGAAAGATTTGTACCTATTTTTGTATGTTTGTAATGAATAGGCTCAAAAAGTACTGGGCCGATTTAAAAAATTCTTTCACTGTTAGGAAGCTACACTACCCTCGGTGAACATAGGCTATATCGCATCACGCTATGAGCGACGGGAGCGGAGTAAAGCGGGTGAAACCGCGCGCGGTCGGCTAGTATACTATATATTGTATGTATGTATAGTACTATGAAGATCATTTTCAGCGCCTTACCATATAAGGTATTTTAAATGTTTGACCGAATTCCGAAACAAGGCGATTATATATATAATATTTAACACTATGTTCATGAAATTATTTCGGATGGAAAAAGATAACTTCCAGCGGGACTTGAACCCGCAACCCCCAGAATACCGTCCTGGTGCATTACCAATTATGCTATGGAAGCGGGGCGCTGGACAGTCCAAATTTCTCCATCCCATTGAAAGTACGTCTTTTTGACGTTATAAAATAATACTATGTTCATGGTTTGTCATATATGTATGATGTTACTTTCAAAGGACATCAAAAAAAGGAGGTTCTTAATTCGACTGTAAGTATATTTTTGTATGTGACGATTTTTTTTACATTCGGAAGCCGGTGCTTTTCATCTGGTGCCATTTAAATTTGAGTGAGATCTGACGAGTAGTATTTTAATTTATAATGCAAATATTAGGTTTTATGTCGGTTGTTTTTATGTTAAAACATTTTTTGTAGACATAACAAGTCGCGCTGACCTCACATACCTGAATTAAAGATAGTAAGACAAGAAGAAACACTGCGGTATTTTTTTTTTCATCTTATTGAGATGAAACAAGTTCGAGGCCCACCTAGAGGGTGGTAGCTAGCCAGAGGAGCAATCGCAAAATGCGCTTCCACCATGCGGTGAAGCTGAATCCGGTGGTGGGGATCGAATCCTGGACTTGCGGCACGGAGGTCCATACCTATTACCGCTTGGCCATCATTGCTTCATAAGTATAGTATTAACATTTACAAGAATTATCATTTACGAGACACAATAGGATACCCATTGTTAATTGATTACCCATTGTTTACTGTCTTCTGGTAAAACGTAATCGGAGACAAAGAGAACTTGCTGCTATTGATAAATTTGTGTTAATTTGCGGAAATTCGTATTAGGTACATTAATTAATATAAAATTAATCATGCTAGAGTATAACTGAGCAGGCGCAATTGTATATGATTGACTAAAATAAAATTAATCATAATTATCTTCTATTAACCTTATGTCCCCGTGGGGTGCCGGGTTAGAATAGCACTTCCACATTTCATCCCGTGTGGGTGTCGTAAAAGTCGACTAAAGGAAAAATACTAGAAGGTGGGCAGCAGCGCCTACTTAAGAACTATGCCATCTTGCACTGCGATCCCCAAGCCACCTGCCAAGCGTGGGGATTATGGCAAATACCCCCTAGATAGGGGAGGCTGTGTTCAGCAGTGGACGATCTGCTGTTACAGTAACCTAACTCCATTCATATTCTCTGTTTAATTAAAACTAAACGTTTTTACTCGTCCAGTGTGTTTGAGAAAATATTTTGTATGACCCTGAAACTGTGCCCGGTGAGTGGCAATAGGCTCGCCCCCTATTACACGGGACCAAACCCAATTGGCGAAACGTGGGTGTTTACACACCTCTGCCTACCGCTTCGGGGAGTACAGGCATGATATGTATGTACGTACTGACTTTGGTTATTTTATATATAATTTCAAGTATAGCTGGCGGAAAGACTTTTAGATGCTTGGGGACGAAAATTATAAAAGTAAAACGGAATCGGGAACACTCAAAAGTATGAACAAAAGACCCACAAACAAGTTTTATCGAAAAAAATAATTATTGTTTTACTCTAAATTTAACAATTAATTTTAAATTAATTGTTTTAGTTGATTCCATGTTATACAATAATTATCGTCGCCAAGCATCAAAAGTCTTTCCAACAGCTGTCCTTGAAAGCCAGTAGCTTTAGATTAGCTCGGTATACAATTAAAAAGTTTAGCAAAAGATATTAGTACAAACCTGTTCTTTCACTAAGGCGCGCCACTCCACAGTAAATTATTGATGCTCATTTGTACGAGTAGGCCTCGAACACTACGTCTTAGTGTGCATGTACATGCTTATATGGTACATAAAGTAAAGTAATATTGTTGTCTTAGGATGGCAGTCGTTATAGTATGGCGGTAGGGCATTTTTGGAATGCCCGCCTGGCTAGCTATCACCCTCAAGTAGAAAATCTGTCGCCAACCAATCTGTCCTTGAGAGCCAGTAATTTCTAGGTTAGCCTGAACAACATCATCGACCACACCACTTACCATCAGGTGAGATAGTGGCTAACCCATCAAGCATAAAAAAACGTACAATAAAATAATAAAGATCGCTTGAGTTGGCAGTACCTAGTTGCTACTAAATTACTTGTTCTAAAACAAAAATTATATACAAAAAAAACTATGAAATGTAGGCAGTCTTTATACCTACATGAATATCCAGATAAACGTGTTTGGTAGCTTTGCTATGATATGGCTGACTTAATGTTGCCGTTGGAATAGTACAGGACAATGATCCTGACGCAGGACTCTGGTATTTGTCAGGGCCATCAAGTTCTCTCTTAAAAAGAAATTAGAAAGATAGGAGAACGCCACCGGCCGACGTGACGTCACCCGTTCGCTATCTCTACTCACAATTTGACAGCCACGCACACAATGACAGAAATATCGCCGCGATTAAATTAAAAAAAAGCGTTTTATACTCTAAAAACGTTATTGGTGCGCCGCCCGCCGGCCAGTCACTCTCGCGCAACCGCGGCGCGACGAAATGCCGCGAAAATAGCGCCGCGCAATTTTAAATTTCGAATTCAGTGTGGTATTCCTTTTTTCACTCCAAAATGGCGGTGCGGTCCATCACGCGTATGTTGGAATACGTCAAAGCCAATAGAAAAATTAGTGAGTTCTTATTTTGAAAGTTTTTAATGTTGCGTTTTGTTTTTACGAAATAGTGTTGTGACCTTACGGTATTGTTGAGTTAGGTAACTTATCGATTTGAAATACAGGTGTTTTTTGTTGTTAGAGCTATTGGAAATCTTTCGTAAAAGTTTTTCGGTATACATAAGTTTGAAATCATATTATTCATATTTGTAACAGTGCCATTAAAAAGTGATTTGGTGTTTATGATTTAATGATGGTTTAATGCACGAACCGTGCGTTGCCGAAGAAAGTGAACATTTCACTTTGACGTAATTTCGAAACTTGGTCTGGTTTAAGTTTTGGTTTATTCTATGTATCTTTTTATATAAATTATATTGTAAATAAAATAATATTGTATTAATTAAATTTATTTCAGGGCCATTAGGAAGATAGTTTGCTTAGCTAATACTATAATTGCGTAAAACCACTAATTTCTTTCTGCGTCAGCAGAAAGAACGTGGTTTATTATAAAACTTTTATGTATGTAAGTACAAGGTTTTTATTTTATGGGCCAGTGTTATTTATAATGCTTAGTTGCCTTTAAATAAATGGATTAATTTGTTATTATTATTAAAATATTAATTTCATCTAACAATTAGCCAAATAAATCATATATCTTAGATAAGATTATAGCGTAAAGGATTACAGAATGAGAGCGACCTCCAGTGTCTGGAACTGACTGGACAAGTTTTATCCCTTGACAGGTACTCGTAAGTAATATATATATATATATATATATATAATCATGAAAGTCGTTTAAAACTTCGTATCGAGTAAATTGCTTAAAAATAATAATAAAATGTACAAATTTTTATAATTTTTTTGAAAGATACGTTATCCTTTATAAAATAATATAGTTATGAATGTAGCAAAAGTGATGTATTTAAAATATATCATTTTATAGATATATGTATTTTAACATTAATAAATCATTATAATTTTTATAGAAAATAACTTATTACGCGATCTCAGAAAAAAATTAGCCTTTCATGAAATCATAATTATAAAATAAATAATAAAACAAAAATAGATTTTTCAATCATACGACTGTGCAAGTTTGTTTCGATTAAAACAGCTGATTTATAAAACTTTTATTTTGAACATTAATACGCGAATAATAATATATAAGCAAACAGATTTCTCTAAAAATAATTGGTTACTTAATTTTCCTATGCTTTTAGATTTTTTATATAAATATGAATTTTTTACAACAACCTCATATATAAATTGGGAGAAGGTAATAACATATAATACAACGAATCTGTCGCCAAGCATCCATAATGGTGTCTTCCAGAACCTGTTCTAGACAACCAGCAATTCTAATTTAGCTCACCATCCTCAACATTACTTACCAACAAGTGAGATTGCGGTAAAACCTAACCTATATAAGCTGTTAAAAATAGCATACGTATTAATTTTTCAGTAATCTTTTCGACAACGTACATAATATTAAGTTCAAGTAGCTTTATTTAACCAAATCGGCAAGTGTTGCGCAGAAACCAATAGTTATAATTGGAAACCGAGCCGCATCGAGTTAAAATAAGTAGGTTACGAGTAAAAGGGGGTCAGTATACTGCGGCGCGGGCGAGCGGTAAGCCGAGCGTGAACTGCACTGGATTAGCAAAAACTAACAACCTGCACTCGATCAAGGACTCTGCGGACCAACATAATCTTACCGCCAAGCGCCAAGCAATCATGTTCGCATTACTGTGTTCCGGATTCAAGGGTTTGGGTTCCGGTAAAATCACACCTACCCCTTTTATTAGCAGGACATCCTATTTACTATAGATATATATATATATATTTGAAATGTTTTTCTTACTTTATAAATTTGAATAAAGTCTGGAAATAACCAAACTTTCATAAGAAATCCTAAAAATATCCCATCACTGTCCGAGTCTGCAAAAGCTTCAGTTAAAATAATTCATATTCAAATGTTTTTGATGATGATGAGTTGATGTTTTTCACATTTACACCACAACCATTAGCATTAAAATCTAAACTAAAACCTCTTCCGCACAATACTACCTAAGCATATTGTAATAAGCCATTGTGTTCTGCACGCACGGCCAAAAATTCAAGGTCGTACGCGACATATTGTTGTCTTATTCAGCTTTTTAAACAATGCCATTGATTTTAAATTAAATATTGTTATTATCTACTTCGCTGAAATAAAGTAAGGTTTTTCTATTTAGAATTTATCACAAAAGGGTTTCTTTAAATAACATTTTAATCCCAAAATCACCTGAATTGTAGAGCGGGATTTATATAGTTAAAATTAAAAGGAACATAACCTATTAGTAATATACAGGAATATTGGTAAATCGCTAATAACCTCTTAGGGTTGAATTCTGCTAGTCCTAACAAACCTTTTTAGGTTTTTTTATTTATTTTTCAAAAAAGTTTCAGACAGTATTAGAAAAAATATTCGAAACTTATTGTTTTAAGTTCTGACTCTCGTAGTATAAGACAATGCCTACTCCGAGCCAATAGCGCCCGCCGCGGCAACACTGGACTGCGCCGCGCACCCATTATTTACAGTTTTGAATATTACATCGAGCAAAGTAATATAAAATATTAAATAATACATTACAAGCACAAGAGACTTTTAACATAGGGTGGTCCTCCACGAAAAAAAAACATCTCAATATGTTTGTTAGGACTAGCAGAAGTCAACCCTAAGAAGTTGTTAGTCATTTACTAATAACACCGTATAATTTTTTTTTTTTTATTGTTCGAATTTCAAAAAACTTTTTCACGTTAGCGGATAAAACACAGATTTCGAATGATAAAAAGCGTCTTTCCAAGCTTGTGAGGTGGAAATATTATTTGCCTAGTTTAGAAGGTTTTGAGTTTTCGATCTCGTCTGATAGTTGCTGGAAGAACATTCCAAAGAGGGCACGGCTCAGCACAGTAAAATACCTGCTATAGAAAACAATCCTGTGAATAAGAGCTAAGAGGATAACAGTTTCTGTTGATCTGCGAGAGAGATAGAGTGAGAGGAGAGCGTGGCAGAACTGGAAGCGTTCCTTTAGATAATGGGCATAATAGGGAGCGAGGCTAATAACCATCTACCTCAATAATATCACTAACTAATAGGACGCTAATATCATTAAAATTCACTGAGGGAGTATAAAAAAAAATAACATATTAACTTTGCGAAGTTTTTATTATTATTGAAAATATTGTATAGCCCCGAGAGGCGCCGGCTTAGAATTGCATCTCCCCATATCATACCGTGGGTGTCGTAAGAGGCGACTAAGGGGAAAATACTAAGGTAGGTCTTCGATTTTATAGTAAAATTCCTAGGAATATTACAGTTCTCACAGCAGGAAAATTCAAGCAGCATGTAAAAAAGAATTATAATTGCAAATTGCAAAAGCGTTTATTATAAAAATGGTGATTATTTAGAAGACAAATATACTTGGGATATTCCACCTTTTCAATGGCTAATAAAAAGAATGACCCGAGTGAATTTCCTGTTCTTCTCGAACATTAATACCATTTTTACACGACTAAAAAAAAAGAGTGTTATGTTTTCAGGGTACATGTATGTATATTTCTGAGTTTTTTGTTCCACCATTACTTCTGAACGGCTTAACCAATCTTAATGTATGAGATATCGTTAGATTCGCTTTGATAGCGCAAGTGATATTAGGTAATAATAAATATAATAGATATAAAATAACCGATATTGATAAAAACCAATTGGATCTTGGACGCTATATTGCGAAAGATTTTTTATTCTACAACCATCGTGTGGTATACAAATGAAGGGCTTTTAAAAACGATTCCATAAAGCCACATCATCACTTACCCTCAGGTGAGATAGTGGTCAAAGGCTAACCAATCAGGCATAAAAAAAACACTCTTGCCCGTTCTTCTCGCAGTGGCTCTATAATTTTTGTTTGCTGAACGTGGCAGTACAATGTAGTATATTTCAATATTAAAATTTGTAATTGACCTTCATAAGAGCGTCGTAGACGCCTAAATTGAATAAATGATTTTGACTTTGACTTTGACACTGAATGTATACTTGTTGCTGAACGCTGCTGTAGAATATTGTAATAGTATATTTTAATGTAATTAACTTTCATAAGAGCATAGTAGACGCTAAAACAGTTATAGATTCTTGACTTTTACTGAAATTGACAAAATGTCTTTAGCACGTTAACGGACCGATCTGCGAATGAAGCAATTGAAATAGTACATAGATATAATTAAGCCTAAATTGTCACTTTGTACTTGAAACAAAATATGTCGCAAGGCGTCCTATTGTCGCGTCGTTGTTCTCGTTCATTAGTTGGTTCATTCACTCATGAAGGCCATGTGGAAGATTAGGTCAAAGTCATAGCAACTAATGCTCAACTCGACGATTTGTTGTGGAGAACACGACTTTACTTTTGAACCTTTGAACCTGCCAGCGCATAAGTCCACGATAATATCAAATATATATGTACCTATTACAAAATTAAAAATTTACGAGAGGAAAAATTGGGTTAGTGGCATACGCACCCAATGTCAACTCCCCCCGTGTCAGTTGCCCATGATCTCAGTTCCCCCCGATAAATTTGATTGAAAGAAATAATTACCATATATTAAATATACCGTTAGCAAAAAAGAGTTTCTCTTGATAATAATATATTTATTTCAATATCATAATTGCTAAAATTATATTTAGTCAATTGTTTCGAATGGTTTTTATATCTTGCATATTAATAACACATACAATTGTGTTATTAAAATTCAAGATTCAAAATTCAAAATGTATGCATACTAGCTAGGTATTGGATATAAATCGAGGAAACGGGACTGCCGGTACTATGAATGAAATTCTGTTGTTCTCGTAATCTTTCAATTCTGACGGGTTTAACTATAAATCACCATTCAGTCCAGCGCATTTCTCACAAATTATAAAATTTGGGTTACTGATAACAATAGTCGGCACCCAGAAACACAGATGAAAGTGAAAACAGAATTATGCAAAAACTATATATCAGTGCAAATAATTTTTGAAAGGCGTATTTTGAAATTTTTCAAAATTAAAATATTATTGTTGTACTTTGGACATTCCAGCATTCAGAAGGGTGAAAAACACATTATGTAGAAAGCATAGCAAAGATTTGAAAGTTCCAATAACAAATTTTAAGGAACCACTTCATATATTAATCCCCGCAAAATGTAAGCCCCTTGTATTGTTTGATTACATCAAAGATGATTATCGCATTAACCTTATTGTAAGAGAAATAAAAAATATAACCGCAACAGTGTCCTAAAGCAAAGCTTACCAAGGCAATGGTTACTGTTTTGTGGTCTCAGCATGGTGTTATTCACTATAGCTTTCTCCGATCTGGTCAAGCAATAACGGCAGATGTCTACCGTACCGAACTCCGAACAATGACTGCAAAACTAGTAATGAAACATCCCCGACTCATGAATCGATCTTCACCATTATTGCTTCATGATAACGCGAGACCTCATACAGCACGAGAAACCGTTTTAACTCTACAGGAATTGCGATTAGAAACCATTCGTCACCCTCCGTATATTTTCATGATTCGGTCAATTTTCTATGTGATAAAAAGTTTTCTTCCCAGGAGGCAGTACAAAATGTTTTCACATAGTTTGTCGAATTTGGATCACCAGAGTTCTATCGCAAAGGCATTGATGACATTCTTATTAGATGGCAGCAATTTATAGATAGTGATGGTATGTGGTATTTTAATTAAATAAAAATGTTTAATTAAAAAAAACAATTTCAATATTTCAGTACAAAACGGCAATTTCATACTTAACCCCTTATAGTATCTTACTTTTAGTTTTTTCCTTTAGTAATTTTAAATGTTTTATGATTGTTGATTTCCTTTTATTGAGTGTTAAAAATTGTTTATTTTATATAGGTACTTTGTAAAATTTTAAGTGATTTATAAATGCTGTTTTTTCCTGCTGTAATGTTAATATTGTTGTTGATATTTACAATGAAACTTTCAAATTAATAAATGATCGTAGAAAATATGTATTTCCTTTATTTTTCTTATAATCCTTTATTTATTCATATACTTGCATAATATATACAGTAAGTTCTTATTATAAGTTTTACAAAGTAAGCTTATCTATGACAAAAATCTCTTCCAACCAACCTAAACTTGTGTGCCCTCATTTTTTTTAAATAACTTTAAATACACTTTCGCTGCTGACAGTACAAATCACAAAAAAATATTCGCTCAAAATTTATCGGGGGGAACTGAGATCGTGGGCAACTGACACGGGGGGAGTTGACATTGGGTGCGTATGCCACTAACCCGAAAAATTTAAGTCTTGTGTGAGATTCGGACCTGCGTCCATGCACCCCTTGCCGGGGTGTGCTCTCACCAATTGAGCTAACATAAAAGTCATAACTAATTTTTTTCCTATCGCTCTTTAACTATCGTATTGGGATGGAGCGACATCTATAGTTAAACTTACGTTGTACTACAAACAAGACTAATTTTACAATTAATTTTGACTGCCGCGCAGCAGGTTCATGGTTCGAATCTCGCCACGGGCTTGAGCTTCACCGCATGGTGGAAGGGCAGAAAATCTGTCGCCAAGCAGCTTTCCTGAGAGCCAGTAATTCTAGGTTAAGCATGATAACACCTTCGACAACATCATAACTTACCATCAGGTGAGATTGTAGTCAAAGGCTTACCTATCATCAATAAAAATAAAACGATCAAAGCTTGGAAAACCTCTTCAGTTTCAAAGTCAAAGTCAAAATCATTTATTCAATTTAGGCGTCTAAGACGCTCTTATGAAGGTCAATTACAAATTTTAATATTGAAATATACTACATTGTACTGCCACGTTCAGCAAACAAAATTTATAGAGCCACTGCGAGAAGAACGGGGAAGAAACTCGGAGCCATTCTTTTAAACGTCTTTTTACAATGTGTTGTTATATACAATATACTATTATAACAATATTTATTTACATTACATAGGTGTTAGGCGCTAGCTTGGCAGAGGCGAACCAGTCCAAGCATTTTTGTCGTTTAAGTAATCACAAACTGTGTAGTAAGATTTCTTTATCAAAATGTTCTGCTTCAGTTTCCTGGTCAATATAATCTAGGAGGCTTCAAGTACAAAGTCTATGGGTATGAGTCTGCTATGACTTATAGGTGTCTAAATGCTTTTATTGTAGTAGCTGTAGTGTTGTATATAGTTCATAGTATTTTGTTTAATAAAGGCATACTATCTGTTTGGTTTAATATTGGAATAGTACAAAGTGCGTAGATATCTTTTAGGCAAGCATGTTCCACTAATACAAATATTTATTTTATAAAAATCACATAGTTACCATACAATACGTTATTTACAATATTGCTATTTTAATAGGGATATAATATTGTAGTACAATTATTTAGGTACATTGACAGACTGTGGTAGGTCGTACCTGTGTTACAGCTGCCAATGTCTTCCTTCAGTGCAGTTACTGCATGCAAAAACTAGTGGGACTGTTAAGTTTTTAATTATGCACTTTCAAACATGTTTTTGAATAAACACAACATCCATCAAGTCAATATTGTCACAGTAATCAAAAAAATAATAAGAAATATTTTACATATAGGGTAGACAAGTTAACAACAGCAGTAAACTGCATAAGCTTAGCAATACTCCGATCGTCCAACTAAGGCCCCGTTTCAGAATGTACAAATAAAGATTCGGGTTGCTATGCAACACATAAAATAACTGAATGATAAAAATGACAGTTGACATGCAGCGCGTATCAAGCTTTAACCGATGGATAGGCTAAATCGATGACTGTGAAACGCAAAGATAGTGTTATGTTTAATAAATATGTTGTGGGAAGTATATCCGGCACTTACTCGAACATTCTGAAACAGGCCCTAAGACTTATAGCAACATTAGAACAATCTCGTCTTCATTGTAACTGGCAAGACTGAGGTCATTCGCTCGCCTATCTGCAATAAAAAAAAATTGCGTCAATGCCATTCATTTTTTAGTAACAATTACGCGAAAACTGTAACCACACGCGATAATAAAAGTGAAATTTTGACAATGGCTATTTTTTATAATGGCAACATTAACGGAAGTTACGTAAACGGTAACACTCGAGATAGGAAACTAGAACCGTTTTGCGCAGTTTTTATAACATTTTTGGAATTAATTGAGTGATTATGATAATATAGTATTTATTATATACAATTATTTGCATTACCTCAAAGTCATTTACCTTATAAACATTGAGAAAGTTATGTTTATGAATTGTCTTCTCCAATCTAAGAATATTTTTGCTTATGTCTGACCTCATCTCTGTAGTTAAGGTTTGTAAAGCCCTAGAATTACAAGCACACCGTAAGGTGCTTGGCGACAAATTTTCTACTTGAGGGTGGTTGAGCTGGCCAGGCGATCATTCGCAAAACACCATCAGATTCGAAACATGACCCCCTGCACTAGTCCATATATTGTCACTGGGACATGATTGCTTTAATTTATAAAACAGAAGTGAAGGTAGGTAACCCTTGGCAAGTTAAAATAGTGCTTCGTGTAGAATTGAAACGCGTCAAAAATACTTCCGGTTTGGCTTCGTGGCGTTTAATATGACGGCATGTCAGCGTAACAGGTAAACAAGGCTGGATCTTATAAAGTCATATCTGTCAGACAGGCTACAGAAGGTTAGGATAAATGGCAATACTTCTTCCGGGTCTTTGGTAAGAATAGGCGTACCGCAAGGATCAATTTTAGGACCTTTTCTGTTTCTAGCATATATAAATGATCTGCCTTGCATCGTTAAAAATTTCTGCGATATAGTTTTATTCGCAGATGATACCTCCCTAATTTTTAAAGTAGATAGGAGGGATAGTGAACTTATTCATGTAAATAATGTGTTATCTATGATATCTAAGTGGTTCGCGGCTAATAATCTTCTCTTAAATTCAAAAAAGACCAAATGTTTAAAGTTTTCTTTACCAAATGTTACTTATGTGGAACCAAACATTAAGCTTGGCCTAGAAAAACTCTCTTTTGACAATGCGACAGTCTTCCTGGGAATTAAAATGGATTCAACTTTACAGTGGAATCCACATATACATATCTATCTGGAAGACTTAGTTCTGCTGCATATGCAGTTCGTAAGACAAGACAGCTAACAGACGTAGCTACTGCTAGGCTCGTTTATTTCGCGTACTTCCACAGTATTATGTCTTATGGTATATTGCTGTGGGGAGCTGCTGCTGAGATAGAGACAATCTTTATCTTACAAAAGCGTGCAATTCGAGTCATATATGAAATGGATCCTAGGGAATCCCTGAGAGATATTTTTAAAGAAATTGATATTTTAACTTTACCAAGTCTGTATATAAGTATTTAAAAATATTATGTATGTTCGTAAAAATTTGAGCAAATTTAAATCAAACAGTGACACTCACGATTACAACACTAGGAATAAAGATAAAATAGCGGGGCCAGGTTTTAGATTAGCAAAGACAAATAAAAGGTCCTTCTTAGGAAATTGTGTGCGGTTTTATAATAAATTGTCCAAACATATTACAACGCTCACAGAAAGAAAATTCAAGTTGCATGTAAAGAATATTTTGATAAAGATATCTTACTACACAGTTTGTGATAACTTAAACGACAAAAATGCTTGGACTGGTTCGCCTCTGCCAAGCTAGCGCCTAACACCTACGTAATGTAAATTAAGTATTGTAATAATTTTACTATATAGTATGTACTTAATACATTTTTAAAAAACGTTTAAAAGAATGGCCCCGAGTTTCTTGCCCGTTCTTCTCGCAGTGGCTCTATAATTTTTGTTTGCTGAACGTGGCAGTACAATGTAGTATATTTCGATATTAAAATTTGTAATTGACCTTCATAAGAGCGCCGTAGACGCCTAAATTGAATAAATGATTTTGACTTTGATTTTGAGGCGGAATATTGACTAGATATCTTTCTATATATTTTTAGTGTTTATCTAAAATATTATTTTAGTATTTTCTCAAAATATTTGTTATTATTAAAATAATAGAAGCCTAGATATATTTTTTACAGAATTATAATTTGTTATGAAGTAAAATTAGTTGTGTTGGCTTAGTTATGGAATATACTAATATATACTATTATATACTAATATTATAAATGTGAAAGTAACTCTGTCTGTCTGTCTGTCTGTTACGCTTGCACGCCAAAACTACTGGACCGATTTGAATGAAATTTGGTATGGAAATAGTTTAAGATCCGGGAAAAAACATAGGATAGTTTTTATCCAACTGCGCAAAAGAGGTTAATGTTTTCGCGCGATAACCGACATACGCGCGGGCGGAGCCGCGCCCGGAAAGCTAGTGGAATATAAGTAAACTTTCATAAAAAATTTAGCCTAAAATTACTTAAATTGGCTTAGTTTTGGGGGTGAAAGTACGGGAATTAAAGAACATCGATCTCGTGAAAATTCCTTACAGGTCTCGTATTCTTAACGCTGGAGGCGCACACTCATAGTTAGTTTTGCAAGCAGAAGCGAAAAGAAACATGTTGAAACGTGCGTGTTTTACAAACATGAAGTCTAACACACTCAGGCATGTTGTGACTACAATCGGTCGTGTTTGTCACGCGGAAGACAATGAAAACCTAACCGTTTGTGTATTGAATTCTGAAAGATTAAACACTATACTTTTTTATGTTATTTGCAACCTTTTTCTTATTAGACCTGTATCACCTACAGTGAAATTTGATTGGGCGAATCTATTGCTGTCTACTGGCCACAGTTACATTCCGGAGTGCTGTTTTTTTAAACCAGATTTCATATTGTTTAAAATTCAAATTAAACCGTCTTCTTTTTGGAGACATAAGAGCTAACGCGTGTTGCATCAAGCACAATAATGGTGACACTGCAAATCTAATGGACAGGCGTGACGCTTACCATCAGGCGTGCGTCTTGTCAGTCTTGGCAATAAGAATAAATACCGTAAAAAATATTTTTAAAAAACAACCGACTTCGAACACAAAACATTGAACAAGAAAACCGATGTACAGAAAATATTCTAAAATAAAAAATGCACTAATAACTAAATAAAATAAACTATCATATACAGTTTTTTTGTTCTTTTTACATCGACAAATGACAATGAGAACATCATCAATGTAGTCGAAGCCAATTAAATACGCATTATTAGGGATAACTCAAATACTTCTCTCGTCAGATCTCACTCAAATTTATATGGGACCACATGAAAAGCATAGCTTACGTAAGTACGTAAAAAAATCGTCGAAATTGGTACATCTTCTCATTTAAAGAGATATGAATCTCCTCCTTCTTTGAAGTCGGTTATAAATTAGTAAGCATGAATATTTTCCAAAACTTTTTTCGTTACTTTACATAAAAAAAAATTACAAATTTCATTACGTTTGATATGAGGATGTAAAGAATAAAGTAATAAAACAATTTTAAACGGTTTAAATCGTGTGAGTCACCCCGTGTGATCACTGCAAAGTGTTTGAAACGTCGTCGGGACAAAATAATGAAAAATATACGCGATTTAAACCGTTTAAAGTTGTTTAATTACTATATGTAGCAATCGCGAAACCTAAGACAATATCATGTAATAGTAGTTTATGCAGCTGTCATACAATAGAGGGTATTAAAACATGAGTGTAGTTTTTTGAAACGAGCCGCAGGCGAATTTCATAATAAGATTACACGAGTGTTTTAATACCTAATTATATGCAGTTGCATACACTACTTTATTTAATCTCATGGCTATAGGTAGCTACATTAAATAAAATACAATATAAAAACCAGCGCGTTGCCCGCGCAGCGCACTCACCACAGATAATGTGTACTTAGATTGAATTGAAACCTCCTTGGTTACTTTGTACTTTAATAATAAAAAAATTGTTTTAAAGCATTGTTTTGTTAGGAGAATAATGCTTTAATTTAATTTTTTAATTCTCTTAAATAAGTACGTATTTAAAATATGCCAATAAAGGTCTGTATTTCATTTCATAATTAGAATATTACCGAATGAGATTATATAAAGAATATATTGATATACTTGAAAAGTTTTTCTTTAAATTCGCACATGAAAACTAGAACTTATAATTAGTTGGCGGATATCCACCTAAGTCTAAGAAAAATAACTATTTCAGATAAAAAAATAAATTCACACGTTTTGTTCCTACAACGACCTTGAATACATCGAGATAACGATAACACAAATAACTATATAAGTATAATTAGGTACAGCGCTTCCATTGTTATAACAATAACAAAATTACGTTTATCTGATCAGGACAATGGGCTGATGTGACGCCGTAATTGTACCTGTGCCGTTTGTACTATTATTAGACTCTTTAGAACTTAACTAGACTATATTATAATGTCATAACTCATAATGCCTGTCGTAATGTATCAGAATGTCGGGCAACGAATTAGGTAAATGAAATTAGAATGCTTATTTTAATATTTTTATTTTTGCAATTCATATTCAAAATCATTTATTCAATTTAGACGTCTACGACGCTCTTATGAAAACACATTTTTTTATATTGAAATATTCTACATTGTAGTTATAAACTTCCACGTTTAACAAAAAAAAATTATAGAGCCACTGCGAGAACAACGGGCAAGAAACTCAGGCCATTCTTTTAAACGTCTTATAACAATGTTTTATATACAATATAATACAATTATAACAATATTATAAATAATATAATTAATTATTATTAATATAACACCCTACCAGCGTCTTTATTTCCGGAAAGATATAATCTGGAAGTCTTCAAGATCAGAGTACCTAAATAGGTATCTGCTAGGCAAGTATGTTCCACCGTCGACTGCGTCGTCACTTTCCATCAGGTGAGACAGCGGTCAAATGCTTGCTTATGTAATTTAAAAAAAAATGTTTAAATAACGTAACTAGGTGACATGCGATAGCTTGGCAGAGGTGGAATTGTCCAAGAATTTTTGTCGTTCAAGTAATCACAAACTGTGTAGTAAGGCAACTTGATTTTTTTTCTGTGAGCATTGTAATATGTTTGGGAACTTTATTATAAGACCGCACACAATTACCTAAGAAGGACCTTTTATTTGTCTTTGCTAGTCAAAACCTGGTACCGCTATTTTATATTTATTCCTAGTGTTGTAATCGTGGTTGTCACTGTTTAATTTATATTTACTCAATTTTTTCGGAACACACATAATATTTTCAATTATATACAGATTCGGTAAAGTTAAAATATCAATTTCTTTAAAAAGATCCCTTAGATTCCCCCAGAGCATGCGTTATTGTATAAGATAAGATAAGATAGTTATTGCTAAAAAGATTTATAAGTAAATACAATGGTTAACTTAGATTCTACAATAACTAAAATTCTTATTGAGTAATAGATTGACAGCGAGCCCCAAACTAAGTACTAAGCCTGTATCTTGGGGATCGAATGCGTATTACAAAAGTTCATTGTGTTGTGCACGACAGAATTAAAATTGATACAGTGGCAATGTAAAATTAAGTTATAATAACGCATGCTCTGGGGATTACATTACAAAATCACAAAATTACAAGAGGAAAAATTTAAGTCATGTGCGGAATTCCAACCCGCCCCATCACCCCTATAGCCGGGGTATGATCTGACCGTTTAAGCTAACATGATATATGATTCATTTTACATTCACTCTAATTTATCCTTTCGTTCTTTAAACATCGTATTCGATCGCATTTCAACTTACGTTGTACTTACAAACAAGACGACGGAAGGGTTAAAAATCTTATGTTTTTGAAAATATGGCTTACAACTTTCCATTGTTCGAAGCCCAAACATTGCCCTAATACAGCGTTTCTGCATTTTGAAGATGACTTCTTTAGTAGTTGAATTCCCCCAAAAATTTGGTTAGTCACAGTAACAGGGAAGTTAGTCTGTTAGTCTAGCGCACATACGTACAATGTATACATACACTCCTATACGTGTAAAACCTTCTGTTTGTATGTATAGATAGTTTTTAATAAACAATGTGTTCGTGTCGGGTGCGGGCGTGAGGTGAAGATCGTGTAGATTGTATGCGCATGAGTAATGTTAGATAATCAGCTTTTAGCCATTTTGTAGATTAACTAGCAGGTTATAATGGAAGTGTCTGCATGGAATCCTTCCGGATTTGTATGTCACATTCTCTATCAAAGACATGGTCTATTCGGGAGACTTAATTCTGGGTCGATACTACAATTCACCGAATTTAGCTTTTCGTGTTCCGAGCGATACTTTAGACAACAAAAATTGAATTTGCGGTACGAAGTTCGTTGTTTGATATACCTAGTCTATGGTTGGTCCGTATCGTTCATCAGTCATAAAGAGCATAAATGTAGTTGTGGCAACAACATAATATACATTGCCTTTTTTTTCATATCAATCCGTACACAGTGTAGTGTATAGGCAATTATAGTATTCTTAATGCTTTAAGTACTTTTGATCGTCACCCAAGAAATCATATTTGTACCATGCTCTTCATGTTAAACTCCCTATCAAGATTTCGTAATGTAGCCATAGCCAATAATATCACTAAATAATGACTTTGACCCGACTATGATATATTTATTTTATTTCTGCATATTTAGAACTCGACTTTGACTACATACTTGCAAACTAATAAATTATTATTTCATATTTGAGAAATGTACAAACCATACGAATCCAATTTTATAAAAATGTTCAGAATCTATACACAGGCAAATGCTTACTAGTCTATGCTACGAACGAAGTTAAACAAAAGTGTGTCAAAACGTGTTTTGTCAATATCTTCTTTCGGATCCGAAGTTCGGATTTAGGATCTCGAAACACCGAAGAATTAGAGTAGGGTTTCCTGTTAAGAAATTCGTTAGATAAAACAGTTATAAGATGTAGCTACTGCACGGCTAGTTTATTTCGGGTAATTCCACAGTATTATGTCGTATGGTGTATTGCTGTGGGGAGCTGCTGCTGAGATACAGTCATTATAATATTACAGAAACGTGCAATTATCCGATTTGATGTTTTTAACATTCAAAAGGTGGTTAAGTTACCCCTATTAATGCGTATTCTATCTTTAAATTCAGTTTTTTTTTTTAATTATTAGTTATTAATGTTTAGCTACATTCAGTCACGAATTTACTGAATATATTGAGGGTAGTTTTTTATGATTTAAGTTTTTATTAGTTTTTAATATTATGTGATGTATTGTTCCAGGGTTTGTCCTCGCGTCGGCAGTGGTGCTCCTCCTCGCTGGTATCGTGTGCGCCATCTTCTTCGGCACATGGATCAGGCTGTTCATAGACCATGTGAGTATCATCTTCAATTTGAAACGCTCATACAGGATAATCAGTACTAATATTATAAATGCGAAAGTAAATCTGTCTGTTACGCTTTCACGCCAAAACTACCGAACCGATTTGAATGAAATTTGGCATGGAAATAGTTTGAGACCCGGGAAAAAACATAGGATAGTTTTATCCAACTGCGCAAAAAGAGGCGCGATAACCGACATACGCGCGGGCGGAGCCGCATCCGGAAAGCTAGTGAATAGAATAAGGCGTTACTACGCGGAAATAATTTAAATAATAACAATTATTTTAAATATATTTTAAGAAAACATTTAATTAATATTTTACAAAAATACTATGTTACTTAGTTTGCAGCAATAAGAAAATTGTATGTTAATTTTGATCATATACTCTGATGGCCTAGTTAATTCTGTAGATATTTTTTTAAGGGTTTTTACTAAAATATTAATTTAATCTTTTCTTAAAATATTTTTAAACTACTTTTTATTATTTATTTGCTCATAGAGGAGCTTGACTAGTGGTTTTTAATTGATCAACTAGTTAATGTCCGCTACGGTCATTACTTCTGCTAGTGGCACATACAGGGTTATTAGTAATATGCTAACAACCTCTTACGGTTGACATCTGGTAGTCCTAATAAACACTTTGAGATATTTTTTTTGTTTAGAAAAAAAAAATGTTCTTTCTTGTTTTTTATTTGTTTTTGACGGATTAAGTACGAAGCCCATCTAAAGGGTTGTTAGCGTATTACCAATAACCCTGTATACTGCTGAGCATGCAAGCGCTTCGGACGGTCCCGGTAGTAGTCTTAGGATGGCATTCTGCTAATAGTCTTAGGATGGCATTCTGCTAATGCCCGCCTGGCTAGCTACCACCGTCAAGTACGAAATCTGTCGCCAAGCCCTAACGGTGTGTTACAGCAGCTGTCCTTGTGAGGCAGTAGCCATTATCACATCATCACTTACCATCAGGTGAGATTGTGGTCTAACACTAGCCTACACCTGTTGCTAGCTACCCTGTACAATAATATTATAAAGAGGAAATATTTGTATATAATGAACTAACTTTCCAGCCGCGGCCCGCGCGTATTTCGATTATGGCGTAAAAACATTATTCTCTTTTTGCACAGTTGGATAAAAACTGTCCTATGTCCTTTTCCGGGTCTCAAACTATTTTCATGCCAAATGTCATCCAAATCGGTCCAGCGGTTTTATGTTTATTTTATTGCATACAAAAATACAAATCTTTCCTCTTTATAATATTAGTATATAAGTATAGATATAGATAAAATTAAAAACAACTGAACCGATTTAAAAAATATTTCATCCTAGATTATCCCTGATGAACATAGGCTATATTTTTTTGTTATATATCTCCCCTTGCGAACCCGGAGCGGGCCGCTAGTCGGAAATAAAGAAAAATAGTTTAAAGGTCCGTTTCAGAATGTCCTAATAAAGTTTCGAGTTGCTAACCAACACATAAAATAACTGAATGATAAAAATGACAGTTAACATGCAGCGCGTTTCAAGCTTTAACCGATGGACAGGCTAAATCGATGACTGTGAAACGTAAAGATAGTGTTTTGTTTAATAAATATGTTCTGGGTAGTATAACCGGAACTTACTCGAACATTCTGAAACAGGGCCTAAGAGTAATAAAACCTTGTTGTACTCATTACAAATGCTCGTTATTTGGCCTTGGTTAGCGTCAGTTTTGCAATCAATGATTTAAAGTGTTATTATGATGAAAGCTGGTAGGAAACTGTTATTTCCTCTAACCCTCGCTCATTATAATGATTCATAATACTTCTAGAATCGAATTACCAATTTCCATGTTTTTTTTTACTAACAGTATGTTTGGCCTCTGTCTCCAAAGAAAACGAGCTTACTGCAACCATAGAGAATGTTTAACAAGTATAAATTAACTAGCTTTCCGGGCGCGGCTCCGCCCGCGCGTATGTCGGTTATCGCGCAAAAACATTAACCTCTTTTTGTGCAGTTGGATAAAAACTATCCTATGTTTTTTCCCGGCTCTCAAACTACTCCCATGCCAAATTTCATTCAAATCGGTCCAGTAGTTTTGGCGTGAAAGCGTAACAGACAGACAGACAGACAGAGTTACTTTCGCATTAATAATATTAGTACTGATTAAAATGTTTAAAAAAAACCGACTGTATATGATTTATTTTCGTGCGTTTTATCGTTCAGTTGAAATTAAAACTGCAAGTTGTATAATTATATGTATTGAATCGATTATTAAAGCCTTCATTTTGATAAAGCACTCGATGTGTTTAGAAGAAAAAAACAGTTTTGTTTTTCTCGCAATATGTTGTCTCAAGTTTGTTTTTCATTTTATTTTTATGTACCTAGTATCACTTACACTGCCCTGTGGGATGCCGGGTTAGAATTGCACCTCCCCATATCATCCCGTGGGTGTCGTAAGAGGTGACTAAGGAAAAAATACTGGAAGGTGGGCCGCAGCGCCTTCTAAAGAACTGCCAACTTGCACTGAGATCCCCAAGACGCCTGCCAAGCGTGGGGATTATGGCAAATACCCCCTTAACAGAGGAGGCTGTGTTCAGCAGTGGACGATTCGGCTGTTACAGTACAGTAGTATCACCTGCGCTATCAACACGAATCTAACGATATCTCTTACATTAAAATCGGTTACGCTGCTTCTTTATTCCACCATAACATCTACTTTTATTTTTTTTTTTTTATCTTTTTATTAATTTGTTTTTATTTTTATATGTATTTACATGACCAATGACATACCTAGTATAACGTACATTTGTTATAAGGTGAATAAAGAATCTGAATCTGAATCTATCATGGAAAAAAGAAACTCACATACATACATGAACCCTGAAATCATAACACTCCTTTTTTTGGCGGTCGTGTAATAAAAATATTCATTAAATATTAAAATAAATGAACGACGAGACCAGGCAGTGGGTTCATTAACATTCTGTATTGTCAAATACCACTTGTACTAACAACATTAAAATTCCGAGGACAGCCAGACAGAAACGAGTACCTATAACCTCTTCTACAAAACAGACACATTTTGATGAAGGTTACTCGCATCTTGAAAGCTTTTGAAAATGCGTCGTAGTTATATTTTAAAAGCCGAAAATATCAAAATATAATATGGGGTGCAGGTTAAAAATGTCACCACCGGTGGGTGCCGTAAGAGGCGACTAAAGGTAAAACATCGGAAGGTGGGCAGCAGCGCTTTCTGAGGAACTGATCCCTTAGAATTACGATCACCAAGACGCCTGCCAAGCGTGGGATTTAGGGCAATTCCCCCCTTATTGGGGGAGGCAAGCAGTGAATAATCCGACTGATACAGTAAAGTTTAGTTCATTAAAGTCTGCTTTTTAAGCACAAGTGCATAAACATACTACTTTATTTAGACCCAATTGAATTACATCTTCGACAACATCATCACTTATCATCAGGTGAAATAGAGGCTAAAGGCTAGATTATCAGTACTAATATTATAAATGGGAAAGTAACTCTGTCTGTCTGTCTGTCTGTCTGTCTGTCTGTCTGTTACGCTTTCACGCCAAAACTACTGGACCGATTTGAATTAAATTTGGTATGGAGATAGTTTGAGACCCGGGAAAAAACATAGGATAGTTTTTATCCGACTGCGCAAAAAGAGGTTAATGTATTCGCGCGATAACCGACATACGCGCGGGCGGAGCCGTGCCCGGAATGCTAGTAAGCTATAAATAAAAAAAGATGTATATACAGGGTTATTGGTAATATGCTAACAACCTCTTAGGGTTGACATCTGCTAGTCCTAACAAACATATTGAGATATATTTTTTATGTTTTGAAAAAAAAAACTCTTTATTTTATATTTTTAAACTTTGAATACAGTATTTTCAAAACTCTATTCAAAGGGAGCACGGCGCGGTCCAGTGTTGCCGCGGTAAACGCTCTTGGCTCGGAGTAGGCATATTGTGACGGAAAAAGCTCGAGGCCCACCTGTTGTTAAGCGGACTAACCTCTGCCTATTACAGATGTATTTCGTCACAAGTCACGATTTTCTACTTGGGGGGTCGCTAGCCAGGCGGGCATTCGCAAAATTACCCTTCCACCATGCGGTATATTGGCTAACAAGGATGGTACAAAAAGTTAAGTGCTTGGCGTCGGATTTCTAGTTGAGAGTTGTAGCTAGCCAGGCGGGCGTTGTAACTGGGCAATCACTGCTTCCAAAATTTCAAGTTAGACGCAGCAAATATCTTTTATTTTTTTTATAGAATAAGATTTAAGTATGGAACAAAAGCGCGTTGAAGTCTTTTGTTTAACATTTTGATAATGATCGTTTATTTTTCTTTCACGGTCCGTTTCAGAATGTCCTATTAAAGTTTCGGGTTGCTATGCAACACATAAAATAACTGAATGATAAAAATGACAGTTGACATGCAGCGCGTTTCAAGCTTTAACCGATGGGTAGGCTAAATTGATGACTGTGAAACGCAAAGATAGTGTTTTGTTTAATAAATATGTTCTGGGTAGTATAACCGGAACTTACTCGAACATTCTGAAACAGGCCCTAAGTCTATTATTCGATCACTAAATGGACAATAATAATATTGTACTTTATATATATTACAATACAATGCAAACACTCTTTATAGTTTACTAAGCTAATTTACATTTTAGAGTAACTAACATACAATTCTAAGGTAGAACAATGGGCGGTCTTATCGCTGTGTAGCGATTTCTTTCAGACAACCTTTGGATGGACAGAAGAGATAGTCAGTGGTGAACCATATAGTTTATAAAATATAGTTTACATGAAAGAGCTATGTTAAAAAAATATCATATACTAATCATTTCATAATATAATATATAAATACAAACACAAACTTAAGAGTCTTTACGCCTTGCGCTATCGTTCAAATTTAGGCATTTATCGTAGCGCGGCGCACACGAGCACACCGTTAGCAAGGATCGAGCGGTCAAGGACGCTGTCGCATGGAATAAAACATTTTGATCCTATTTGAAGTGTTATTTATTTTTGATAAATAATGTGGAATGTAATGTAACTTTGTAAATTCATTTCGCATCTTTACAGTTTACATACAAAGTAGACTTAAATGAACCTAATAATAAACCTCTCATTGACTAACATTAGCACACCTATCTATAACTATAGTCCATTGAAAAGTTACATGAGCTTTGCATTTTTATTTTTGAGACATGTATGGGTCTATAGAAGAAGCTTAACCTCAAGTTTGTGGGGTCGCCACCCTTGTCCCCCGGCCACCATCTTGGAAAAAGGGGTGAAAACACGTATTTTGCGATATCTCAGAAACTATGCGTTTTACAAAATATTCGTTAGGACATAATTTGTAGCAAATTGTTTTGCCTATAAATATGGTACGTATATAACTTTGTGCCCTAAATTAAATATTAAAGAAGTTATAAGCAAAAATATATTTTTTTACTCTATAACTTTCTTTATACATTTTACAAAAAAATTACCCCAGAACAATATTGTAGATGATGTTTTGAGGATTTTTTTTCCGACACCCGCAGTTTAATTGATTAAACTGAAAATAATATCCACAATTTTCAACACGTTTACACGTAACAAAAAATGAAGCACAACTAAGAGAATAAACTGAGGTAGAAGAAACAGCTAAGCCTGCGTATAATAATAATAGTCGTAGCAGGCAGATGTTCCTTTATCCCCAAACGGTAACTCAGACCTTTTCTACCTGCTTATCCTTCGGTAAGTTATATTTGGTAAGTTCTATGGTAAGGAAAACATTTAGGTATGAATAAGTGAAGTTGTACGAATTTTTTTTTTTAAGGATATGAAAAATATAATTTAAACATTTCATTTTGACCGGATTCACATGAGCATTGATGAACCTGGTCAACTTTGTAGCGCTGTAAGTGTTTTAAATGAAATAAATTATTAATCATAAAAAAATTCCTCAAATGATAATCAACAAGATTGGTCTGAGGTATCTTTTTTGTAAAACGAGAAAAAGAAAGTTATAGAGCAAAAAAAATATATGAAAATTTTCTCACTCTTTTTGGTTATAACTTCTTAAATTTTTAATTTAGGGCAAAAAGTTATATAATCATAATAATAAATACTTTTAAAAGTATCCTAAAAAACATTAAATAATATTTAAATAAAACACTTAAAAAAGCATAAAATTATATATCTAGTGACAATTCCGCCTAATTTTCCTGTCATCTACGTGACGTCACAAACATCACGCAGCCTAACCGGAAGAATACCCTTTATATTAGGGGTAAAAATGTAACCATAAAATGGAACCGACTTCAACACCCAAAGTGTGAAATAACATGTTGAAGTTGGTACCATGATAGTTCAAAAGTACCTATGATCACAATATTGTGCGCATGGTACCGACTTTGACAAGTTATTTCACACTTTTGGGTGTTGAAGTCGGTTCCATTTTATGGTTACATTTTTTTTACTATCGCAAAAACCAAAAAGTGGGTTCCATTTTTTGGTTAAAAAATTTATCACTAGTTTTAGTAACCCTTGCTACTTACGATATCGATTGTCAATGATTATATCATCAAGATAGGTAAATACTTTTCAGTTATTGGAGTGTAACGCAAAAACGACTTGACTGATTTTGATGCAATTTAAATAGGACCAAACGACAAGCATCAGCTTTAAAACAAAAAAATAATACTCAAAATCGGTTCACCCTTTCAAAAGTTCTGAGGTAAAAAAATACAGACGAAATGAGAACCTCCTCCTTTTTTGGAAGTCGGTTAAAATTCAATTCCGATCAGGAAATAATAAATCCTAGTTAATAATGAAAAAGGCATGGTCTCAACAAAAATAACTTTACAATAATAAAAGCATACGCATAGATCAAAACAACTCGGTCACGCTATATTTTCATTGCGCACCGTAGTTGCGGCACGTGTAGGGCGCGGGACGAGCAGCGATACGTCCTCCCTCCGCGAGCGCTAGGCGCAAACTGAGATGCAAGGCGTTGTGTTCCGTAATTTATAGGTCATATTGAAAAAATTGTATAAAATACATTTTTCACTAAATGAACGACAAAATATTATTATCTATTAAATAAAAACTTCAACTAATGAATTGCATATTTATTTATTTGATAAAATACCAGATTTTGTAGAAATAACAAGAAATTTGAATGGTATTTTTGTGCCAAAAGTGCCCTTTCAATCCCTTATTTACTCAGTTGTAACATATATTTATCAAAATGTTATTAATGCACTCCATTGGTGGTAATATGATTGGTTTACTGATATTTTTTAATCTGTAAAACGAATAATTTTTGTTCGATAAAAAGACTGTTGAAGTCACACTGATAGAGCAATTTATGAAAACATGAGTTGGTAAAAAATTTTTTGTCGGATTTCAGTTGTTTTTTTTATTGTTTTGTTCAATGCACTCCATTAAAAAAACAATAAACTTTCTTCCTGCATCATTTAAAAAACAAAAACTTTTATACTTTAGCTGCAACAGCCTTGAGAAAACGGCTGTAAAATGGCTTTGCTGGAATAAGGCCTCTTAAAACACACTAGCATGATAAATATATATTAAACTATTTAATACATAATAAATAACTAGACATAAATTGTAATAATTATTACATAAAATATATACAAATAAATACAGTGCTATATACTAGATAAATAGTAATTTTTTTACAATACTTTGTAATAATAACAAATATTTATTTTAAATATTTTTAGAAAATTAGGCGGATTTGTCACTAGATATATTTTTGTATTTTTTAAGTGTTTTATTAAAATATTAATTTGATGTTTTCTTAAAATATTTTAAAAATATTTGTTATTATTAAATATGGATTTCCGCAAAGTAACGCCTGAATCTAATAATTACCATACTTTGTGTTGAAAGTAAGTGTTAAATAGTAAGGTTATTAATAATATAGTTGCTTAAAATGTTTTGATTTAAAGAGAACATATAAAAAACGTCACATATTCATTAACACTCTGTTAGATGCTGAAATCCGTCACTATCAGATTGCATAGGAATGAAAGAGAGGCAGCAATGGTGAAATCGCAAACAATTTGAATGTTAAACGAATTACACAAAACTATACATTTAAATCCAAATTGTAATTTAACATGTCCGTGATAAGATTTTGCTACTTTATTGATTTATTTTGATACACATACATGTTTGTATGTGTATAAAAAAAAATCCAAAAAATGGAACCGACTTCAACACCCAAAAGTGTGAAATAACTTGTTGAAGTTGGTACCATGATAGTTCAAAAGTACCTATTATCACAAAACTGCGCATGGTACCGACTTCCACAAGTTATTTCACACTTTGGGTGAAGAAGGCGGTTCGATGTTTTGCAAAAAAAAATTTGTCACACTTTTTAGTGACTCTTGCTACTTACGGGATCGATAATTATTCATTTTTAACAACTATATCATCAAGATAGGTAAATATTTTTCAGCTATGTTTGTGTAACTCAAAAACGGCTTGACCGATTTTGGTGAAATTTAAAATGGGACCAAACGACAAGCATCACCTTTCAAACAAAAAAAGAATTTTCAAAATCGGTTTATCAAGTCCAGAGTTCTGAGGTAACGAACATAAAAAAATAAAAATACAGACGAATTGAGAACCTCCTCCTTTTTTGGAAGTCGGATAGTAAACGTTACAAGCGTAATTTAGAGTCAACTCTGCAATTTTATAATATTGTAAATAGTATTTAAATTTAATAATATTATCCGTCATTATAAAAGGATTTTACGGAAGAAGTCTATTGGGTCTTTCATAGTACCCATATTTTATTATAGGGATATTAAAGACCTAGTTTTTTTTTCGAAACAATGACCCTCAGAATAGGATATTAAACAAATTTAATCAGGTTTAATTTTAATCAAAGATGTATTAGTAAACAATATCATTGTTTTATTTCCTCGCAATTGAAGTGAAAATCCGAGTGTATAAGACTAAAATGAAACATACTATTTTTACGCCCACGAACTAAAAATAGATTTTGCTAAATACCTGTTTATATAAAACTATTTATCACCTGTCAGCTTCATAAGAAATAACGATACTAAGAATTCATAGCACTGAAGGACAGCAACCGGAACACACAGCCGGTGCAGTAGATTTTCTACGTGAGGGGGGTAGTTTTTTATTCATTATCATTGTACAATAGCGAATGCTTTTCTAAGACAAGAACCGGAACCGGCCGGAGCACGTTTTTTTGTTATTGTGACGGAACAAACTCGAGGCCCACCTGATGTTAAGCGGACTAACCTCTGCCTATAACAGAAGCATTTCGTTACAAGTCACGAATTGCACTGCGCCCGTCACCTTGAGACATAGTTGTTAAGTCTCATGTGCCTGTAATTATTTTGAGAGCCAGTAACTCTAGGTTAGCCTGAACAACATCTTCGACCACATCATCACTTATCATCAGGTGAGATAGTGGTCAAAAGCTAAACTATCAAGCATAAAAAAAAACAAAAAAATTCACTGGCTCGCAAGGACTGCTGCCGGAACACACCGTTAGGTGCTTGGAGAAAGATTTTCTACTTGTGAGTGGTATCCAGCCGTGCAGGGGCATTCGCAAAATACCCTACCACTATGCATATCTAGTGATAATTCCGCCTAATTTTCCGGCTATGCCAACGTGACTTCTTAAACACCTCGTATCACAACCGGAATAATTTTCGACGCGTTTCCATTCTACACGTAGCATCATCATATATAGGATGATGGTTGTCCCCAGATGTCGGACTGTTGCTCACTCGAACGAATGCTTGAAATTTTATGAAATAGTGAATCATAGAGAAAGTACCGCCTGTTTGAAATCTGATTTGACATTATGGGTTTTAACATTTTATCTAACACTAATGGCTCCGCACGGGAATTTAACAATTTTTTTTAAAAATCTTCTTTAGCCTATGTTCATCAGGGATAATGTTGGATTCTAATGGTGAAAGAATGTTTCAAATAGGTCCAGTAGTTTCAGAGCCTATAACAATAATGCCTCTGTATAATACTAATTTAGATGATTTGACATTAATTATTTATGTTATATAAACATGATAATTATGTATACATTTTATATTTTATGACATGATCAATTTTTATTGTATTTAAAAAAAACTCTTTTGCACAGTTCGATAAAAACCATCCTATGTTTTTTCCCGGGTCTCAAACTATTTCCGTACCAAATTTCATTCAAATCGGTCCAGTAGTTTTGGCGTGAAAGCGTAACAGACAGACAGACAGAGTTACTTTCGCATTTATAATATTAGTCCTGAAGAAGTAGTCAAGTAAACGACATTCCATAATCACTTGAATTTGTGGTCAAAGCACACGTTTTAAACATTTGGTATTGAAGCTATGATGGCCGAGTGGTAACAGATATGGACTGCCATGCCGCAGGTTCGATCTCAACCGCCGCCGGCTTCAGCTCGATCGTTTATCGCACGATCGAGAGAGATAAAATATTGTATTGTAATATTGTGATGTGCCAACGATGTTTAGTGCGTGGCGTGGGCAGGAAGAAGAAAAAGAAGGGTGTTTCCTAAACAAATAGTTGAAATATCCATTGAACCGAACGATTGCCGTGTATCCGTGTCAAGGGTATACTGCACGTATAATTATGTGCTGTCGAGTCGCACGGTGTTAGCCAATGCGCCTGCGCCGATTGTACAACGCTCCTCAATGGGAACTTTTCTACACAAACACTAATATTGTTGCTTATCAACTACCAGACATCATTATTAACGTCCTACCCTACAACTACTAATTAAATTAGTGTTAGGTTGTCTGTAAGAGATTGCTTTAGCGATAAGACCGCCGCGCCGATTGCATTGCCACTATATTTTTTTTATACCGGCGTATATTAATATATGTATGCCTTTATTAATCGAAATACTATGAACTATATTCAACACTACAGCTACCACAATAAAAGCATTTAGACAACCTATAAGTCATAGCAGATTCAGAGGCAGTCCAAATGCTCCAGCCCAGTACCAATTGGCAGCGTGCCCAGCATGCTGGCCGAATGTATATTATATATATTTATTATTATTATTTATAATTTTTTTATTAATTTATTTATTTGTTTAATCCACAGATCTTAATTTAAAATTAACATAATCATATCATAGTGATATTTCTTACATCCAATAACGGATTTATTTTATTTTAACAAGCTTAATGTACATATTTTATGATATATATTTGTAAATGTATACTTATAATTAAGTACTTCTGTTTGCCTTATAACTTTTATAAGTTTTATTGTGTTGTAATGTAAATGTATTTTTTTTTTACTTTTGTTGGTAGACAGTAAAGAGTATTCATATTGTATCGTAATTTTTTTCTCCTAACATATAACAATTCCAACTTCTAACTTCAAAAATCGAAATAGTACATTGTTCACCGAGAGGAGAAAGTGACCGATTACCGTCGAGGGTGTCGGTTGAAGCCCGAGCCGTAGGCGAGGGCTTTAAAACACCCGAGATCGGGAATCGCACTTTCTCTCGAGTGATACATAGTGCTTTATACTACACCTACCTTTTATTTTACTTTTCTACGAAAACTGAATCCTCAAACAACACACAAATTGAAAATGGCGCCAATGGCGTCTGCAATTGTCACATGTTCTTTTTTCAAATTGTTTGACACCATCCAACACACAGCTATTGGCCAGTGTCATTTTGCGAACTTGGAGATAAAAACTCACTGTAAAAACTTTTTGGCTTTTGATATTTAGGTTACCAGCGCATAGTCTTACCCAAAATTAAAAAAGAAAAACCACGTAAGAAATGGATTTTCATACACTTTTCTCTCCCGCTCAGATGCGTTTTCTCCCCACATATTTGTTCGATATGCAAATGACGTACTTTCTACGGTAAATTTGATAAAGTATCAAGGTAGGTACTTTCCTAGTATAAAACGTATTGATTCGTGGTACTCCTCGAATCGGTACATTTTTATTGTTCATATGGTAGCCTTTGGGCATTTGGTGATGATGTGGTCGAAGATGTTGTTCAGGCTTACCTAGAATTACTGGCTCTCCAGAACAGCTATTAGGTGTTTAGCGGCAGATTTTCAGAAAACTCTTACACCATACGTTGAAGCTCAAGCCGGCGGTGGGGTTTGAACCATGTACCTGCGGCATGGCAGCCCAGACCTATCACCGTTCGGCTAGCATTGCTGCAATGCCAATTGTTATAGTTTTAGGCGTGTTTTTGTCGTTAAATTCAAGTGATTATGGAATGGGTCAAATGCCTTGACTACTTTTTTGCCTTACATGGATCATACGTATCCCTCTAAAAAAATTAAATCAAGACCTGCAATATTGTATGTTTAGCACATATTTTGCCATAAACAATTGATTTAGTCAGTATTGATGGCCTATATGGAAACAGTATTGGATTTGTTCATATTTGAAATATTACTTTTCGTAAATCAGTACTAATATTATAAATGCGAAAGTACCTCTGTCTGTCTGTCTGTTACGCTTTCATGCCAAAAATACTGGACCGATTTGAATGAAATTTGGTATAAAAATAGTTCCCCGGGAAAAAACATAGGATAGTTTTGATCCAACTGCGCAAAAATGTTTCTGCGCGATAACCGACATACGCGCGGGCGGAGCCGCGCCCGGAAAGCTAGTATATAAGTAAATTTAAATTAAACAGTGACAATTACGATTTCAAGACGACAACACTAGGAATAGCGGTGCCAGGTTGTAGATTAGCAAAGATAAAAAAAAAAGTCATATATGAAATGGATCCTAGGGAATCCCTGAGAGATATTTTTAAAGAAATTGATATTTTAACTTTACCAAGTCTGTATATAAGTATTTAAAAATATTATGTATGTTCGTAAAAATTTGAGCAAATTTAAATCAAACAGTGACACTCACGATTACAACACTAGAAATAAAGATAAAATAGCGGTGCCAGGTTTTAGATTAGCAAAGACAAATAAAAGGTCCTTCTTAGGCAATTGTGTACGGTTTTATAATAAATTGCCCAAACATATTACAACGCTCACAGAAGGAAAATTCAAGTTACACGCAAAAACATTTTGTTTAAGAAATCCTACTACATTTTGTAATCACCTACGTAATATAAAAAAATATTGTAATAATTGTATAATATTGTATGTAACACGTTATTAAAAGACGTTTAAAAGAATGGTCCCGAGTTTCTTGCCCGTTTTTCTCGCAGTGGCTCTTTACTTTTTTTTGCTGAAATTGGCATTACAATTTAGGATATTTTAATATTCATGAGTGTCGTAGACGCTTAAATTGAATAAACGATTTTAACTTTGACTTTAATGTTTGTATTTGTTGTTCCTCAGGAGTTGGTGCTTCGCCCCGGCTCGATGACGTTCGAGTGGTGGGCGCGGCCGCCCGTGCGTCCGTTCGTGCGGGTCTACGTCTACAACGTGACCAACGCAGACGAGTTCCTCAACAACGGCTCCAAGCCGGTGCTCGACGAGCTCGGCCCATACGTCTACTCGTGAGTACTCACCTTTTTTTATTATACCTGATAGGTTAGACTTTGACCACTATGTCACCAAATTCTGCCCCGTAGGGTGCCAGGTTAGAAATGCACCTCCCCATATCATCCAGTGTGTGTCGTAAAAGGCGACTGAGAAAAAATACTTGTAGGTGGGCAGCAGCGCCTTCTAAAAAACAACTTATACTGCGATCCCCAAGACGCCTGCCAAGCGTGGGGATTATGGCAAATACCCCCTTAATAGGGGAGGCTGTGTTCAGCAGTGGACGATCCGGCTGATACAGTAAAGTACAGTACTATGTCACCTGATTGTAAGTGATGATGTGGTCGAAGATGTTGTTCAGGCTAACCTAGAATTGCTTGCTCTCAAAGACAGCTGCCGGAACACGCCGTTGGGTGCTTGGGGACTGATTTTCTACTTGAGGGTAATAGCTATGCCAGGCGGGCATTCGCAAAATGCCCTACCACCATGCTGTAACGACTGCCATCCTAAGACGACAACCGGAACAGACGGCTTGCCCTCCGAATCACGTGCACGCTCAGTAGTAATGCCACTAGTGGTCACCCATCTAACTCAGGACCTCGGCGGACGTTTCACGAGCGCTTCAAATATCGCTGCAATATCTATATATTAGCACACATTAAGTACTGACAATAGTGTATATTCAACATTGAGTTTTAATACCACCCGTTAAAGTTTTGATTTGAATAGTTTTGCTGAAAGTATACTCAGACTTGCGTTGTAATTTTTTGTTTTTTGTATTACTCCTCTCATATACACCTGCCAATTTAGAAGCGCCAAACAGACTGAGCGAAGCGAGTATGGAATCATTTTTATAAGGAGCCAAAGTGTAGCTGGCCCATACCTCATACGTAATTCTACTCTTGACTACACATCACTTTAATTAGTAACAACAGGATAAATTCAAAATTGGGTATTATTAGTACACAAGAAAGCGTTAATTAGAATGATATAGATTTTATGGAAGTACGCTCATACATACTGTTCACACAAGTGGTTTCAAAGAATTTTAGAAGAAGTAGACATTCATGCCACTTAGTCTACTCTGATTTTTTTCGAAATTTCCTATTACACATATTGACACTCACCTCTGCAACAATAATTCATCGGTTGAGTGCGAGTCGGGAATTAGGCTAAGCCAGAAAGTTGAAATACTAGAGTAGTTATATCCGAACACCACTGCTCTAAAAGCTTACTAGAATTTACCTATCTACATACCTACGCACATGTATATGCAGTTTGTTATGACAAGGAAAGAACGTTCAAATATTATGCGTCATATCTGTTGTAAGAAAGAGATAAATAAGCAATTCGTGAAACCACCGAACCGCCACGAGACGTTCCGATCACCATTACACTGCGATCTCTTTCACTCTCTCACACCAAACGATGCACATATCTCGCTCATCCATTTCATTGAGATTAGATAGATAGATAATTCTTTATTGTACACACCATTAAATTACAAAGTATTAAAATATGAAGGCTTACAATCAAGTGTTACAATGGGCGGCCTTATCACTAACAGCGATCTCTTCCAGGCAACCTTGGAATGGAGAGGAAATACAGGAATCATAAGACGGGGGTGCAACAAACGAATATAAAAAGTGAGGTTAAACAAACTATGCTAACTTAAAATTTAAGCCAAAAAATAAAAAAAATATTTTTATCAAAAACAGACAGATGACCTAGATACTAATAATATACATACCATAAATACTAATAATACTCGTAATATACATATTTCAATACTCTATCAGACATACACAAATACAATAAATTATATTCATATATATCTATATACATACACAGACACACTATACAATACAATATGCCTTATTATGCTATTTGCGAATAAGTACATGTACATTTCGTATACATATCCTACAATTGTGATGATAAAGTGCAAGAGATAATAAAAGATTAGTTCCTAAGATAAAACAAAATGACGATATTTTCTATTTCATCAATAAAAGTAATAATTACGCGTGAAATGAAACAGTTTTCTTATCTCTCACAGTGCTTGTATAATTGGTGCAGAGTCTAAAGACACAAGGAAGGCATATTGTCCACAGATTATTCCTAAAAAACACGATTAGCGGCGACGTATTCACCGGACGCTCGGGAGTGCAAGACTGGTAGTGACTCTGGTAATTACCCTGAATTCGTCTAGTAAATATGGAGGGCACACAACTCATCTACAGGTAAAAAAATCTTAGGGCTAAGTGAAGCGAGCGTGCAAATATTTGTATAAAGAAAGACCCAGGGTGTAAACTATAGTGTAATATACTCTGAGCCTTTTCGGAATTCCTTAATATTAATATTGTTACGCGACATTTTCTTGTCGAACATCCAGCAGAGCCTGAGGACCAAAGTGTTCAACCAGTGTGTGTTGCCAGTGATGACTTATGGAACAGACGTGGTTCTTAACTGTGGCCCTTATGGACAAGCTCAGAGTCACTGAACGAGCCATGGAGAGAGCTATGCTCGGAATTTCTTTGCACAATAAAATCCAGAACGTGGATATACGCCAAAGAACCAAGGTACTCAACCAAGAAACAAACGACATAGCTTTCAGAATTTGCAAGTTGAAGTAGCAATGGGCGGGCCACATTGCTCGACAAACTGATAACCGATGGGGTAGAAAGTTTCTCGAGCGTTTACCACATTACACCGGAAGACGTAGCACTAGGTGGACTGACGACATCGTTAATGTCGCGGGTAGACAATGGTTACAAGCTGCTAATAGCCATTCTTTATGGCGTTCTATGGCGGAGGCATTTGTTCGACAGTGGACGTCTTCCGGCTGATGATGATGATGATTAATATTGGGACTCAACTCTGTAACAACAATGCATCGGTTGAGTATGACTCGGGAATAAGGATAAGCGAAGCGAGCGTGCAAATATTTTTGTAGAGAAATACCCAGGGTGTAAACTATAAGAACTTGGCTCAAAATGGCTCATACGTCTACTCGTCACCACTTTCAATACTTGCAACAGTACGTTCTAAATTGAGTTTTATTGGCTTTCTCGTGCATAAAATCCATTTTACCCTCCACTTTTGAAGCAATGATGGCTCAGTGATATTGTCTATGGACTGCCGCTCAGTAGGTCCATGGTTCGAATCCCGCCGCGGGCTTGAACTTCATCGCACGGTGGAAGGGCAATTTTGCGAATGCCCGCCTGGCTGGCGACCCCCCTCAAGTAGAAAATCTGTCTCCAAGCACTTAACGATGTGATGATTCCGGCAGCAGTCCTTGATAGCCAGTGAAATTACATGCACATGAGACTTAACAACTATGTCTCAAGTCGACGGGAACAGTGCAATTCGTGACTTGTGACAAAATGTATCTGTTATTATAGACAGAGGTTAGGCCGCTTAGCATCAGGTCGGCCTCAAGCTTGTTCCGTCACAATAACAAATTTAAAAAAAAACCTTAAATGACAGCCCTCGCCTTTGACTTGGACTGTTAAAGTCTCCGCTGTAACTGTTTTATGCGCCCGTACAATCAACTATTATTTTATTTTTGCAATGAACAAAGCTATTTGCGTTATGTATGACAGATAAATAAAACAATGTACTTAAGTAAATAACAAAAGCAATTAAAGTATAAAACAGGTCTGGAATGAGACCGATGCTCTACTAATTGAATATAAATGCTTCATTAATTAGTTCTCTAGTTTTCCTCTTAAGAATTGATGATACATTAAATGATTGCGTGGATAGTCATGTAAGACTAGCTGCGCGCCAACGTTGCACCCGCGTGGTGATGGATGATGATGATAAAAAGTATCATATGTGTTAATCTAGCGCCTCGTCTAACTCTTTTTCTAATATCATCAAAATTGGTCCATTGGTTTGAGCTTGAAGAAGTAATAAACATACAAACACACTCACAAACGTTATCCTTTATAATATTAGTTTGATAACAATCGATTTGTTACTACCAAAATATGTATTAGAAATAAATGATAAATTTTTATAGTATTTATGGTTTACTATTTTGGCGATAATGGCTTACACATAAAAGATAGATACGAGTATATGTTTTCGCGGGCTTTTGTTTAGGACAATTTAAGATAAACATTTCCGTTATACATTATGTACGTGTGATATTCAAGGTTTTTGCAGCGCACGCCAGAATAGGTCGCATATTAAGGAAGATTTTTTTCCTACTTACTTGGCACTTGTCGTTATATTTTGGAAAATTCACAAGATATCTTTATAAATTTTCAGTAATTTTTGCGTGAAAGAGTAAAAACGTCACAGTTTTTAAAGTTCCGTACCCAAATGGTATTAACGAGACCCTATTACTCATACTCCACTGTCTGTCTGTCAGTCACCAGGCCGTATCTCATGAAACGTGATAACCCGATGGCCGACCGGTTAACACACCCAGTGGAACCTGCATTTTAATAAATTAAGCGCAATATAAAAAATAGTTGAGATAATACTCAAACGCAATTATACATAATAATATTTTTATACTATTTCCGAATGGATACCACTTAGGAGCCTTAAAGGCCGGCAACGCATCCTCGGGCCTCTGGTGTTGCGGATGTTTGTGGGTGACGGTCATCACTCACCATCAGGTGATCCACCTACTTGTTTGCCCTCCTATCCCATGAAAAAAAACTAAATGTCATTCGTATGATCAAAAATAAGTGTAGATCCATTAACAATAGAAAGATCTGCGATAGAAATCGATCGATTGGTAATCATCGAGCGGCGCACGCGCATCTAAGTCACGTATATACAATATCCTGTCGTGTCGTGTGTCGATGTCGTAATGGCAGAAACGTATGAGGTAAGTTACTGGTCCCAGTCACTCGGCTTAACGTAACCTAACTTAAGGACATATACCTGCCAGCTAAAGCGTGAACCTATTTATAAACTCTACTTGTTATTTTAAAAAAAAACTCGTATGTAAATATAGTGTATTATTAGACCTATCGTTACCTTCTTAAATCTTTTTTTTGACTAAAATTATAAGTTTTAGTATATAGCACTCGTTTTTAGGAGTTTGAGCGAGTTATTCGTAGTTCCAGATTTATGAAAAAAATATAGTACACATGTATATATAACTTCCCATTATAGAAAGTTGATTATATTCCCCATGTTTGTGGTAATGGAAATATTAAAAACATGCTTATTTTTCATGAAAAGAAGGAGCTTATAGTTGGGCTAAAAGGAGCTTGGGTTAGCTTTCTTTTATCTAAAATTACGAGTTTTTGAGCTAGTGTAATTTCAAGACTGTATAATTTAATGAAAATCTGATGCACCACAAACCTAGATATTTGGATAGTGATTACGTAAGCAAAAAATCATTGAGCTTTATTCGCTATTATTGAAATGAGATTGGTGCTGCGTTTTGTATGGGGGCGTTCGTCTAAAATATACCCTTAAGGAGTAAACTGTTACATGCTGGTGTCTTACTTACTGTTCGTCCTTAACCGATTAGCTAAGTTAAGCATCGTCCGCCGCGGTTATGACTTGGATGGGTGACCGCTAGTGGCATTACTACTGAGCGTGCACGTGCTTCGAAGGGCACGTTAAGCCGTCGCGTGTCGGTTGTTGTCTTAGGACAGCAGTCGTTATAGCATGGTGGTAGGGCATTTTGCAAATGCCCGCCTGGCTAGCTACCACCCTCAAGTAGAAAATCTGTAGCCAAGCACCTAACGGTGTGTTCCAGCAGCTCTCCTTGAGAGCCAGTAATTCTAGGTTATCCTGAACAACATATTCGACGACATCATCACTTACTAGGTGAGATCAAAGGCACATCACCAATAAATAAAAAGTAAGAAATCTGTCGCCAAGCACCTAACGGTATGTTCCGGCATTGATCTTTAAGAGCCAGTTCTTATTCTAGATTGTGCTTGCGTACCACCTTCGACCGAAGCATCACTTACCATCAGATGATATTGAGGTGGAGCCAATCAGCAGTAAAAAATAGTACCTACTGGCTTTAGTCAGGTCTTCAATTTTATTAAAAACCGTTTAGTTATTTGGTTTTTTATAAAAGTATCTTTGCGTAGTTGTGGAAGTCGGTTACATTTTTAAAATATGTAAAGTATGAATTAAAACAAGGACATTAATTTCAATTGCTTTTTATTTCTTTTTCTCTGTCTTACCTACCTATCTTAAATCTATACGTCTCATTCACACGATCCACCTCCTACATTAATTTCTGTGTTCTCTGTCTCACACAGCAATATTCCTTTCATTCTATCTCTTTCACACATCTAACGTTGCATAAACGTTCATGCTTTAGTTCTACAAGGTTACTGCTTACATGCCCTTTGAAATATACAAAATTTTAATTTGATTAAGTTATTTTTTGAGTCAATAATAATAAATAATATTATTTATAATCTTTTTCTCAGGGAGGAATGGGAGAAAGTGAATATAACCGACAACGAGAACGGCACCCTCTCGTTCAACTACCGACGCACGTACACGTTCCAGCCGGAGCTGAGCGCGGGCGCTGACGACGACGCAGTCGTCGTGCCCAACATCCCCATGTTGGTAAGTACTACACTCTACTTTTCACATATTTTAGGTTCGTAATTTGTACCTATACAGTTGTTATTTGTACTAGGTATAATTAGCATCCCTTATAGCTGTGATAAAAAGCTATTTATTGCTTTTCCATTTAAAACTAAACTTTTACGTAGGTAAAAAATACACTATATGTAGGAAACAAAGCAGAGGGGGGTGACTCAGCTTGTGCAACCTGAAATATACTTTCTGGGCGCTGATTTTCAGCCACCTCCTTTCCCTTAGGTGTACGGGAACATTGTGAGGGGGGCCACGTTAGTATATTTTTTTCTGAATGTAGATAGAACGTGCAATTATTACAAAACAAAAAAATATTAAAGCGGTGAGGTCTCTTATCTCGCGCGTGTGTGTGTGTGTGTGTGTGAAGGGTGTGTGTGTGTGTGTTAGCAAAGTGTTTTTTCCTGTAATCGTTATAAAGGATCAAATTACAAAAATCTTTTCCGCGCTGGCGGATGAAAATCAGTTTTCCACGCATATTTCGATTATAAACACCTTTCCAAGCTTGTGGCGTGAAATTTGTTTTTTTTTCATTTTCTACTAGGTACACCTACTTATTTTGAGTTTTGATAATTTTCTGTTCTGACTGGAGTATGCTGCATAATAATGCTCGTCACCTTGATTAAAGCAACTGTCAGCGTTTAACGTTAATGATCCATTATATTTTTTGCTGCTTACTTATTTTTGATAAAATCCTTGACATTCTCACGTTTAATATTGGCGGAACTGAGGAAATTGTTTTATTAATTTAATATTACGTGTGCTCATTTTAAGTTCGTTTTGAACTTTAAATATAATTGCTACTGGTTCACCGTGATCTGAGACCTCGAAATCTACAGATTTTATAGAAATCTAACTTAATTTTTAGATCATATACGAACGTAATAGTTTTAATAATTATATTTTTGTAGCCTATATTTTTATAAGACTCCGCAAGTCAAGACAGAACTAAATAACCTCCGTCAGGTAACTTAGTTCTGTCTGAGCTGATGTAATTACCACAAATGAATAGAACAATTATATATTTAGAATTGTCATTCTAAGGGCCTGTTTCAGAATGTTCGAGTAAGTTCCGGTTATAATACCCAGAACATATTTATTAAACAAAACCTTAGCCTTTACGTCGAGCCAGCGACTTTTGCTTTATAAAGCACAAGTTCGCCCTCACATGGAGTACTGCTCTCACCTCTGGAATAGCGCACCAAAGTACCAACTCCAGTCTCTAATGCTATTCAGCGTCGAGCGGTCCGAATTGTCGACGACCTCGAGCTCTCTGACCACCTTGAGCCACTGAGCCTCCGTAGAGACATCGGTTCGCTCTGTGTATTCTACAGGCTCTATAACGGAGAATGCTCTCAGGAGCTGTTTGATCTTATACCGGCTTCGCGATTCTATCATCGTACCTCGCGTCACCGTTTGAAAGCTCATCCACACATAATCGAGTCCTGGAAATCGCACACAGCTCGATTTATGCGTTCCTTCTCACCGCATACTTGCAAAATGTGGAATGATCTTGCAGCTAGCGTTTTCCCGCAGAGCTACAATATGGATTCCTTCAAAAAGGGTGTTAAAAGAGTCTTACAGGATCGGCAACACATTGGTAACGCCCCTGGTGTTGCAAATGTCCATAGGCGTCCATGCCACTCAATCACATAAAAAAAAATACTATCTTTGCGATTCACAGTCATCGATTTAGCCTATCCATCGGTTAAAACTTGAAATGCGCTGCATGTTAACTGGCATTTTTATAATTCAGTTATTTTATGTGTATAGCAACCCGAAACTTTATTATATAGGACATTCTGAAACGGACGGTTGGTTTTTACATGGATGTGGATTTTATTGTGAACAAAAAAATAAACTTTCAGTAGTACAGATATTTATTATAGAATCTACTCGATTGTTTAATTTCCAACTCAGTAAATCGTTATAAAAGTTTGTAAAATACCTAAAGAATCAAATTATGTAATTTAATCAAAAGTAGTGCAGCCGTTTCGGATAAAATTTAATTTAAATTTGTAACAACACACAAACTGTACCATTTCTTACATTAAGTACTCGGATAAGCTTTCTTCTTTCTGCCAAATGTTGATTTGAAATCATATCAACCGTTCAAAACATCCTCGTACCAACGACTTCACTAATACGACGTGCCACGTGCGTGCCTTTACTTCGCTCAGTGTATGTATTATAAGAAAATAACGTATAGGATACGTGATTATTTTTCAGAGATTCTACTTTTGAACCTTCTATAATATTTTTTTTTATTGCTGATAGGTTAGCCTTTGACCACAATCTCACGTGATGGTAAGTGATGATGTGGTGTTAACAGGCTTAACCTAGAATTACTCTGGCTCTCAAGATCAGCTGCCGGAACACGCCGTTAGGTGCTTGGCGACAGATTTTCTACTTGAGGGTGGTCGATAGCCAAACGGGCATTCACAAAATACCCTTCCACCACGCGGAATATATGTTGATACGTCTCGTCTTTTTGCTCCGAAGGGGTATGCAGAAATGTCCTAGCACTCAAAATGACTTGCCTGGTCCCATGTAATAGGAGGCTCAGCTATTTCCACCGGCTAGCTATTTCTACCGGGTACTGTTCCAGATTCCAAACTGTACTGAACACTTCTTTGTAAGAAAATCCCAATAACTTATCCAAGACGGAGATCAAATCTAGGACTTCGAGATCCCGAAGCAGCGCTTTTATACGCATCCACGAGGCAGAAACACAGCAGCTTGAAAGTGCTATCATATAAACTTAGGACATAAGCTACCTATATTCCAAGTTTCATTTAAATTGGTTCAGCCGTTTCACGGTGACAAACATACACACTCACCCACACACTTTCGTATTTATATTTATACTAGTTAAACCCCGCGGTTTCACCCGCGTAGTGATAGATGATGGTGAGGAAAAGTATCCTACGTGATGATGATGAAAAATATCCAGCGCCTTTTCTACCACCATTAAATTTCATCAAAATTTGTTTAGCCGTTTGAGCCTGAAGAAGTAAGAATCATACAAACACACTCACGAACTTTCACCTTAATAATATTAGTGTGATAAATGATAATTGATGAAAGTTTTACATAACGGATGGACGGATTAAGATGAAATTCGATACACATATACTTTTAGTTCAGGAGATAACGCACTGGAAACTTTTTGTAGACCCAGTTGTAGAGCCAGTGGGCGTGGTAGAAGACTTATCGCAATAATACTAGGTATAAGTAATTATTCTTTAAGTGCCAACATATGTATATCTCTAAATACCATTTTATTACCTCATATCTTTTTATGATCCGTCATTTACTTTAATTATTAAAATAACACATAATAAGGCAATGCCGCAATTATGTCACGAGTAAATACATATTATTATGCACTTTAACACGATATTATATACTTGCGTAATACTATACTTAAATTCTTGAAATAAAATATATCCATTATTTTACTCTTCATATAGATTAAAATAAACGTGCCTCTAATAAGTCACTATAATAAGTCACCGGCACTCATACCCAACAAGCCGGAGCACAGTTATGCGAACATAGCTGCTTGGCGGTAAAAAAAGTATAGTATATCATACAATATGTCCACAGTTATTGTCCAAATATTTAAATAAAACTTTATTAATAAAATTAAATAGTCTAGAAAATTATTGATAAAAACCACTTGTAACTTTAAAATAACAAAAAAAACTAATTTAAAAATAAGTGTACTTACCTCTAAGTATCTTATTTTTACCCGACTGCCCAAAACAGGAGTATTATGTTTTCAGGGTTCATGTATGTTTGTGAGTTTCTTTATTCCACCATAACTTCTAAACCGAACGAAAGAAACGATTAACCGAAACGTTTACCGAAAATAAATAATTTACAGAAGGGAATTTTACTTTCTTCATTATTTATACGTGTTATTATTGCGTCCATTTTCGCAATATTCTGACGAAGAAGTTGACATTATCGCCATTGCAGCACGTGCAATTTATGTACCTTATTTTAACAGTAATATGTTTGATTTTCGCACTCACCGACGAGGACTTAATATTGTTTTTATATTTCCCCAAGTTTCAAAACAAACGGACGAGCGGCGAGCAAGGCGGTTACGTCACTTCCTTCAGCGTCTCCTCTACAATACATACGCTTTTGTAACAGTATTAACTTGACTACATAATGAGACAATTCTGTTGTTTCCCCTCGCATCACAAATTAGCTACGATTTGTTAGTTTCTGAAGTATATGTTTAGGTATTGTCTTTGCTACTTAAGCGTACGACATGGATAATCTCCTTTTTCGTACTCTGTAAGTTGTGTCGGCATACCATGTATCATTATCATCACTTCAGCCGCAAGAAGTCCACTGCTGGATATATGCCTCTCCTATAGATTTCCAAATAAAACGGTTGGAAGAGGCCTAAATCCAGCGTCTTCCTGCGACCTCAGTGTTGTCGTCCATCCACCTTGTGGGTGGTGTTCCGACGCTGCGCTTACTGGTTTGTGGGTTCCATTAGAGAACCTTTATTCGTCATCGACCATCAGCATGCGTGCTATGTGCCCTGCCCACTGCCACTTTAGTTTGCTAATTCGCCGGGCTATGTCGGTGGCTTTCGTTCGTCAGATCTCCTTGTTCCTGATTCGATCTCGTAGAGAAACACCGAGCATGACCCTCTCCATAGCTCGTTGTGCGTCTTAGAGCTTACATAAGGCCCACAGTTAGAGAACATGTTTCATCTGTTGCTCGTCATCATGCCTTTGAAAAAAAGTCAAAATATTTAAAAATAACAAATATTCCGCCTCGAAAATTGTCACTAGATATATTTTTGTATTTTTAAGTGTTTTATTAAAATATTTGTTTTTATTAAATATGGAAGTCAATTATTAAATTTCACTATAAAACATTCTACTGCCTTTAGTAATTACTTGCGTTCAGTAATTACTAAGTTTATAGAGCCACTGCGAGAAGAACGGGTAAGAAACTCGGGGCCATTCTTATTATCTGTATTTACTCTTAAACAACTTGTAATATTAGTCTATAATAAAATTATTACATAGGTGCTTGGCGGTGGTTTGGCAGAGGTGGAATATTCCCAGCATTTTTGTCTTCCAAGTTCACCAAGTTCACCATTGTTTAATACGTTCTTTTTTTCATGCAGCTTGAATATTACATACTTCTTGGAGAACTGTAATATCTTTAGGAATTGTATTGTAAAATGGCACACAATTATTAAATTTTCTCGGAAACGCGGTTACATGTTGTCCCAGAAACCATCCATACTGCATTTATTCTATGAAATGGAAAATATTATGATTTGTATTAACTGCCAAACAACAAGAATTATAAAAAAATATTTCTCAAATCGAAATGTATAATTTTTCTTTCTAAATATGATTTTTAATAATTACGCATGTTAAGCGAATACCATATTTTGAATACTTTGAGCACAAAAGCTCACGTCTCATCCTGCTGTCTCGATGGCCAACCGGTTGAGGAGAAATTACAGATCAACTTTATGACAGAGTGCAGTGCGTCATTTGTGACGAAATATATCTGCTGTCGGCACCGATACCCTTCAAACCGGAACTCAGTAATGAGAATATTTGTGCTTGGCGGTAGATATAGGTGTGGACAGAACGCATCGTGCGCCTATGTGTAAGTTTCGGAGACATTGGAGAGAGCCGTCCGCAACGCTCTGATTCACCCAGGTGAGATAACTGGACGTGGCTATGATGCTTGGAAATTACTCACTATATTGTAATGTTACTATATAAACTCTACTATTACACCCCGTGGGGTGCCGGGTACCCCATGGGTTGTCGGGTTAGAATTGCACCTCCTCATATCATCCCGTGGGTGTCGTAATAGGCGACTAAGGGAAAAATACTTGAAGGTGGGCAGCAGCGCCTTCTAAAGAACTGCCAACTTACACTGCGATCCCCAAGACGCCTGCCAAGCGTGGGGATTATGGCAAATACCCCCTTAATAGGGGAGACTGTGTTCAGCAGTGGACGACCCGGCTGATACAGTACAGTACTATTATAAAGGCTTGTATTTTTTCAAACCATTCCCTAAAAACAACATGGTTGATTTAGGAATCAGTACCTACTAGAAAGCAAGACCTGGGTTAAGTATAAACGGACTAAGACTGTTTTTAAGCTCCAAAGTATGTTTCATTTCGTAGCAATTAAAGTGAAAAGCCGAGTGTTTAGTTAGATGTACAATCTACTGTGAATCCTTAAAATAGATCAACGAATAACGTTGTTTTACACACCTTCTTCGGTAGAATTCTCAGAAGCTGTAATAGTTATGGACTGCCTTGTCGCAGGTCCAGGGTTCGATACCCACCGTCGGCTGGAGCGTTAACACATGGTTGAAGGGCATTTGCGAATGGCTAGCTACCACCCTCAAGTAGAAAATCTGTCGCCAAGCACCTGTAAGCCAGAGATCGACTGAGCCAGTAAGTAATTACGAAATTACTCGTGAGACTTAACAACTGTATGTCACAGGGTGAGGGGCGCAATGCACTTCATCACTTCGGTTGCCGCTTAACATCAGGATATAAAGATATAAGATAAGAAGCCCTTTTGAAATTTTTAACCGACTTCCAAAAAAGGAGGACGTTCTCAATCGTCTGTTTTTTTTAATGTTTGTTACCTCTGATCTCTTGACTGGGTGAACCGATTTTGAAAATTGTTTTTGTTTGAAAGCTGATGCTTGTCGTCTGGTCCCATTTTAAATTTTATCAAAATCGGTTCAGCCGTTTTTGAGTTACACTCCAATAACTGAAAAATATTCACCTAATCTTGATGATATAGTCGTTGACAAAAAAAGTAAAAGGGGTCACTAAAAAGAGTGAAAAAAATTTTTTACCAAAAAATGGAACCGACTTCAACCCCCAAAAGTGTAAATTAACTTGTCGAAGTCGGTACCATGCGCACAATATTGTGATAATAGGTACATTTGAACTATCATGGTACCGACAAGTTATTGCACACTTTGGGTGTTGAAGTCGGTTCCATTTTTTGGTGAAACTTTTTTTCTTATAGGCAAGTCCAAAGTACATTAGGTACATATATTCATACTAAGTACTTAAATATAACATTTTAATTACGTCCATGTAAATAATTGATTAAAATGTAATAATCATATTTTTTTTACACACAATTTGCAGTTATCATGTTTGGACTTGTCCTCAGAACAAAGGTTCTAAAAGCTGCATTGACATATATTTTGCATGGTGGAAGAGCATTTTTGCGAATGCCCGCCTGGCTAGCGACCACCCTCAAGTGGAAAATCTGTCGCCAAGCACCTAACGGTGTGTTCCGGCAGCTGATCTTGAGAGCCAGTAAGCCTTTTAAAACCTTCGACCACATCATCACTTACCATCAGGTGAGATTGTGGGTGAAGGCTTACCTATCAGCAATAAAAAAAAAATGTGTAGAAGGGAGTATTTTCAAATAGTTCTTAGATTTTAGTTTGAACAAACTATATTTTAAGGTGGTCAAGCTTTTTGGTAATTTATTATACATCTGTATTTTCGAATAATGACCATGTTTCTGTACTTCAGCTAATCTAATTTTTGGTACAACTCGAATTTCATTATTTTTTAGGGTTCCGTACCCAAAGGGTAAAAACGGGACCCTATTACTGAGACTTCGCTGTCCATCCGTCCGTTCGTCTATCCATCCGTCCGTCTGTCACCAGGCTGTATCTCAAGAACGGTGATAGCTAGACAGTTGAAATTTTCACAGATGATGTAATTCTATTGCCGCTATAACAACATATACAAAATTTGCGAGTCCAACTCGCACTTGGCCAACTTTTTATAATTCTCTTTTCACTTTTACGCATATTGTAACGTAAAACTTTTACGTGCTTTCCTGGAATATCCCTATCTTCATGAATTTCTTATAAACAATTATAGATGTAAGGAGAAACAACTGTCATAATTTTGTCTTTCTTAAAGTGCTCCCTTGCGGGCTACGCTTTTTCAGTCCATTAATTGTTCTTACAACACACAGGATTCACAGGATGCTATTGCCGTATTCTGTGACCTTTCTAAGGCATTTGACTGTGTAGAGCACCGCACTCTGATTCGTAAACTTTCACATTATGGTATTCGTGGAAAAGCTCTGGATCTTATAAAGTCATATCTGTCAGACAGGCTACAGAAGGTTAGAATAAATGGCAATACTTCTTCCGGGTCTTTGGTAAGAATAGGCGTACCGCAAGGATCAATTTTAGGACCTTTTCTGTTTCTAGCTTATATAAATGATCTGCCTTGCATGGTTAAAAATTTCTGCGATATAGTTTTATTCGCAGATGATACCTCCCTAATTTTTAAAGTAGATAGGAGGGATAGTGAACTTATTCATGTAAATAATGTGTTATCTATGATCTCTAAGTGGTTCGCGGCTAATAATCTTCTCTTAAATTCAAAAAAGACCAAATGTTTAAAGTTTTCTTTACCAAATGTTACTTATGTTGAACCAAACATTAAGCTTGGCCTAGAAAAACTCTCTTTTGACAATGCGACAGTCTTCCTGGGAATTAAAATGGATTCAACTTTACAGTGGAATCCACATATACATGATCTATCTGGAAGACTTAGTTCTGCTGCATATGCAGTTCGTAAGATAAGACAGCTAACAGACGTAGCTACTGCTAGGCTCGTTTATTTCGCGTACTTCCACAGTATTATGTCTTATGGTATATTGCTGTGGGGAGCTGCTGCTGAGATAGAGACAATCTTTATCTTACAAAAGCGTGCAATTCGAGCCATATATGAAATGGATCCTAGGGAATCCCTGAGAGATATTTTTAAAGAAATTGATATTTTAACTTTACCAAGTCTGTATATATTTGAAAATATTATGTATGTTCGTAAAAATTTGAGCAAATTTAAATCAAACAGTGACACTCACGATTATAACACTAGGAATAAAGATAAAATAGCGGTGCCAGGTTTTAGATTAGCAAAGACAAATAAAAGGTCCTTCTTAGGAAATTGTGTGCGGTTTTATAATAAATTGCCCAAACATATTACAACGCTCACAGAAAGAAAATTCAAGTTGCATGTGAAGAATATTTTGATAAAGAAATCTTACTACACAGTTTGTGATTACTTAAACGACAAAAATGCTTGGACTGGTTCGCCTCTGCCAAGCTAGCGCCTAACACCTACGTAATGTAAATTAAGTATTGTAATAATTTTATTATATAGTATGTACTTAACACATTTTTAAAAAAACTTTTTATAAGGATGGCCCCGAGTTTCTTGCCCGTTCTTCTCGCAGTGGCTCTATAACTTTTGTTTGCTGAACGTGGCAGTACAATGTAGTATATTTCAATATTAAAATTTGTAATTGACCTTCATAAGAGCGTCGTAGACGCCTAAATTGAATAAATGATTTTGACTTTTTGACTTTGACTTATTGAACTTTTTTGACATAGGTGGTAGTACCCTCTGTATGTCGGCCTCGTACGTGTTCACTCACAATCCCATGATTGCTTGGCGACAATATATCTACTGAACAACGGAAATAGCGAGGCGGGCATTCGCTTATTGTCCGACAACCATGCAAAGAGTCTTTTCAGGCCACGCGAATAATAATATTTATATTTATATCCCAAAGTTTAGTACAAATACAACTTAACAAAGGAATTAATAATTATTATATTATAACTAAGCTTAACATAAAGTGGCTTGTAATATTTTTCTTTGTTGTTGTATTGACGTACAGAACCTACACTTAGTAGACATAAAAAGAATACAATAAACTCGAAAAGTAAGTTGAATAAAATGATCAAACTAATTTTTTTTTTGTTATAACAACTTAAATCCTTTGTGTGAGTAATAATAAAAATGTGTATGATAATGTTGTGTTGTGTATAAAAAGTAGATAAGTGTAATTTGAGTGTAGTGTTTTTTTGTTGTAAAGTATATATGTGTAAATAGAACGTTTAAATGTAAGTAGATGTAAGGTTGGAGAGTGTGGAGTGTGAAACAACCAAGCGCAGAAAAACAAAGTGTCATTCTAATGTTTTGAGTAGATTTTCTGTTTCATTGTAGGTCATTTCGTGTAGCCAACTAGTTAAGGCATAGAATGTCTCCAAGATACAGCCTAACGCATCTCATCGTAAGTGAACAACCGACGGCTAAACGTGCCATCCGAAGCACGGAAACTTCCAGTATTAAATGCCAGTAGCGTTCACTTGGTCAAACATAACATAAAACAGCTGATGCATCCGTCCGTCCAAGCTTGATGTAGGTCGCGCGACTTTCACTGGGACGACACGCGGCGCGACGCTACTCGACCATCGCGCACGCCGCGCCGACGGTTCACAAACTTACCTAGTTGTTGAATCACAAATGGAAGATGAATAACCATTTTTGGAATGAACGACTTTATTTCTTTTGAGCGTATTCTTCTTATGACGTTTAACTTTATATTAGATGATAATATATACTGTATCAGCTGGATTGTTCATTGCTGAACACAGCCTCTCTCATTCTTAGGGGGTTTGCCATAATCCCGACGCTTAGCAGGCGTCCTGGAGATCGCAGTGTGAGATATCAGTTCCTCAGAAAGCGCTGCTGCCCACCTTCTCGTGTCTTAGTCGCCTCTTAGGACACCCACGGGTAGTGATAGGGAGGTAAGGTGACATTCTAGCCCGGCACCTCTCGGGCTAATATGATATATGATCATCATAATAGCTGAGCTCCTTCTATTTTAAACCGATCAACTATGTTGCAATCGTATCTGCGGTCACGGTTGGATGAGTGACCGCCAGTGGCATTTGCAACTCAGCTCCCGTGCTTCGGATGATTCTCATTTCAACAATCACGCAACTAGCCCGATTCTTAATTCAACCAGTTCGTAATTAACCTCATTCTTAAATCACCACCTCGCAACTACCCTGATTCTCAATTCAGCAAGTTCTTAATTAATCCCATTCTCAATTCAACAAGTTCGTAAATAATCTCATTCTCAATTCATCAATTTAGCAACTATAACCTGAGTCTCAATTCAACCAGTTAGTAATTAACCTTATTCTCAATTCAACAATTTTGTAATTAAACTGATTCTCAATTCAACTAGTTCGCAATTTAATACACTTTACTTTCATTCACCTCCCAGCCAATCTAGCAAGTCTTCTAAAGCCAATTGTTATAAATAAGGTGAGATGAACTAGAACATTGTTATACAAAGTGCGGAAAGTTCATTATTCCAATCGAAGCTACGATATTGTAAGCCCGAGCCGAGGATTACAAGGCTTTTATGCCCGAACCGTAGGCGAGGGCTATCATTAATCAAGCCGATATTTGAATCACTAACGTAGCACTAGTGTCATGTGACTATTTTCAATATGCTTGTGAGTAAATTCTTCATTAAATTGTTTGAATTACTAATGCGTGCGCAGAATTTATAAAATAAAGGGATAGAAAGGCCTATTTTTTTTTTTTTCAGGGAAAATGCGTTACTCATACCCGCAGCTTTGGGGAAAAACTTACGGGTTATGTGGGACTCGCCTGCCGGCGGGCAGCGCGGCTAAGTTCGCTGCCCCTCGGCAGGAATACCCACTAAAACCACCCTGGTGTTCCACCTTTGCGCTTGGACAAGGGAAAGGTCACAGTTGCCCTTATCCTGTTCCCTTGCTTAGCGTCTGTCCGTTTTCAGACTCAACTCCTGGTGACGCTCGGTCACATAAATCTCTATTGTGTGGTGTGCCGGAACACTGATACACCACACAACCACCTCCTAAGGTCATTTCGCGTGCACCACGTTCCCCAACATGTTGCACAGAACCACTCAGGGAGCGAAAGTCCTGGCGTATGCCCTGCGTCTACGCCCGGTCCTCCTGCGGCGGAGAGGATCCGCTAATCTTCCTCTCAACGCCGCTCTCCCTCTTCTTTTTGAGCAACAACGGTCTCGCAGTAGGCTTGAACCGCATCCCAAGCTCTCTCGCTACCGACCATCGCGTTGACGACGGCCGGCAGCGATAGGTCGGGACCAACTGCGTATACGAGCATAGACCGCTCCGTTGCCCACTTCGGACAGTTTGCAAGAGTGTGCTCCGCCGAATCTTCGGCAGCACCACACTCATGACACAGTGGATGTCGCTCTCTCCTCGCCACGTTGCATAGGTATTTACCAAAACACCCATGCCCGGTAAGCACCTGCACGAGGCGATAAGAGAGCGACCCCCACGCTCTGTCCAACCATTCATTCAGCACCGGACGGATAGCCGCAATCGTGCGGTGTCCGGCGCTCGGCTCCTCCAGTCTCAGTGCCCATTTGCGGAGGGCCACTTGCCGGGCGTTAAGTCGCCAGCGCTCGACCTCTTCAGGGAGCGGCATAGATCCGCGACTCTTCGCAACGGCAGTTCTCGCATATACCTCCGCAAGTATTTCTGCTTCAAGGTTCCAGGGCAAAGAGCCGGCCAGAAAGCACGCAGCCTCAAAAGAGACCGTGCGATATGACCGGGTCACCCTGAGAGCCATTATCCTCTGCGGGCGACGCAATAGCGTCCTGTTAGGGGCGCTCAAAGAGCATGCCCAAATGGGTGCCCCATACAGTGCAACCGATCGTGCCACCGCTGTAAAGAGGCGACGGCACTTGTCATTTGGTCCACCAAGATTCGGCAATAGCCTAGTCAAGGCGGACGTCACCCTCGAAAGTTTTGGAGCAAGGAGTGTAAAGTGCTCCTTGAATTTCCATCTGCCATCGAGGACGATGCCCAGGTACAGGGATAGAAAGGCCTTTGGTAACTTATCGCAACATACTGCCAACAGTAAAGAGGTTAATTAGTGATTCGTATATTTAACTCCGAAGGTGAAAAACTCCTTGATTAGTTTTTTCTAAGGAAAATCAATATAACACTATAACCTCTTTAGTGTCAATCTGCAGACATATTATTAAAACTAAATTGAAAAAAACGCACGTGTGCGGAAAAAAACACAATTCGATACAGGTAACGCTTAAGTAATAGAGAATTTACGAGCAAGTGTGCTGAAAACATATTTTTAACATGTTCTTGTAGGGAAGACATAATGTAGGTACGTACCGAGCATGTACGAGTGGGAGAAGGGTAGGATGTTATGCTTACGATGTGTGACAATACAGGGTCTCCAAATACACACGTCCTAAAGTGCCTATATAGGGATCATGAATATTATAAACTATAACTGACATGTTTGGCAGAAAAACTAAAAAAAAAATCGTTTTCTGCCACGTTTTTCTGTTATGTTTCGATTTTTGCCATGTTTATCGTAAGATTTGGCATGCTTAAAATAACTTCATCAGAATCACTTTGAGGAATGGCCAAATGGCTAAAAGGATGATCACTTCTAAAACAATACTTTCCGCAAGGGAAAAAAATACTCAATTGCAATTAAAAAAAACTTCTATTACGACAATACTCCAAAACAAACTTGATCTCCAGGCACTTTTGGGGTGTGTAGTTAAGGATTCAGTACTCACAAGCGATATCTTTATAGTATGTACCAATGTTAATACAATCATTGAAGCGTCCCTTGCACAGATAGATCCATAATGTACCCTGCGCCCGCGCCGCCTCCGCCGCAGCCGATGCGCGGTGCTATGGCTCGGAACAGGCACTGCACCGTGACCGATCGGTTATGCTAACTGTTGATGGAGTGTAAACTACATACAATATGCTTCTTTGGTATCAGTGGCTGGTTGGGAGAGTTCGTTCTTTCTATAACACATGTATGACTATCCAACGGGTAATTTAAAATTCGAATTTCGAATGAGCTGTAGAAAATGCTTCACTGTAAATTAGTTTAGGGCCTGTTTCAGAATGTTCGAGTAAGTTCCGGTTTTACTACCCAGAATATATTTAATAAAAAAAACACTATATTTGCGTTTCACAGACATCGATTTAGCCTATCCATCGGTTAAAGCTTGAAACGCGCTGCATGTTAACTGTAATTTTTATCATTCAGTTATTTTATGTGTTGCATAGCAACCGGAAACTTTATTAAGAGATTCTGAAGCATGTCGACGTTCTCAAACAGAGGCACGCTACTCAGTAAAAAACAGAATTTTCAACTCAATATGCTGTAAAAGTACATATACTACCAACATTATAAAAATAATATGTATAAGAATAATTCATCGTGATTAACTGCAATTAAAGTAAATATAATTAAATTTGCTACATTACGATTAAAAAGATATTATTCTACAGCCCACTATATCGTGATATAGACAAATGCTTTCGAAGCGCTCGTAGCGAAATTTGCTTAGCCATTCTGAACTGATCAGCTGAGTTAACGTCCGTTGGATGTGATCATGACTTGGATGGGTGACCGCTGGTGACATTACTACTGAGCGTGCACGTGCTTCGGAGGGCACGTTAAGCCGTCGGTCAAGGTTGTTGTCTTAGGATGGCAGTAGTTATAACATGGTAGTAGGGCATTTTGCGAATGCCCGCCTGGCTAGCTATCACCCTCAATTAGAAAATCTGTCGCCAAGCATCTAACGGTGTGTTCCGGCAGCTGTCCTTGAGAGCCAGTAATTCTAGGTTAGCCTGAACAACATCTTCGACCACATCATCATTTACCATCATGTGAGATAGTGGTCAAAGGCTAACCTATCAGAAACAAAAATTAAAGCTTAATAATCGATTCCTACACCAAAAGATAGCAAATTTAAATATAGATTTAAATTTGATAACTTTTTTTAAATCGTTCTTCTTATGTTTACTAATGTATTCTGTCACCTGTGCCGATGTTTTGTGTGATTCCCGAACACTTTGGACGAAAATAATAACGTAAGTGCCACGTCGGGGTACGCGCTGAAATGAGTCTTTTTTCAAGGGTAGTTTGTTTGCTTTTCCTACTCGTCAGCGAGCCCTTAAGCCTGCCAATTATACAATCACAGCAAACCCAGAAAAGTAGCAAGTAGACTCTAGTTTGGATACGCAGGTTAGACGGACCTAACAGTAATGAAAACGATTCTAACTATTATATGTATAAGTCAAGCGGCGCAAATATGCTAACCTCAGAATGGGTTACATATTTGAGCCGTTTGGTGTAGAGACGTTGGGTCCGTGGGGACCGGGAGCTCATCGTATTTTACAAAACCTATCTGAGCGCTTGGTCGATGCGACGCGTGATCAAAATGCTGGCACATATTTGGCTCAACGAATAAGCATTGCAATTCAACGGGACAATGCTGCCAGCATGCTGGGCACGCTGCCAACTGGTACTGGGCTGGAGCATTCGGACTGCCTGTGAGTCTGCTATGACTTATAGGTGTCTAAATGCTTTTATTGTAGTAGCTGTAGTGTTGTATATAGTTCATAGTATTTTGTTTAATAAAGGCATACCGCCGGTTAAAAAAAAAAAAAATTATTTATCTATGTAAAATTTATATATTAGATATACTACTACAGACACGACTTTTGTGATTTTCAATAATTCGCTCTGTGTATTCTACAGGCTCTATAACGGGGAATACTCTCAGGAGCTGTTTGATCTTATACCGGCTTCGCGATTCTATCGTCGTACCTCGCGTCACCGGTTGAAAGCTCCTCCACATATAATCGAGTCCTGGAAATCTCACACAGCTCGATTTATGCGTTCCTTCTTACCGCATACTTGCAAAATGTGGAATGATCTTCCATCTAGCGTTTTTCCGCAGAGCTACAGTATGGATTCCTTCTTAAAAGGGTATTAAAAGAGTCTTACAGGGTAGGCAACGCGTGGTAACGCCTCTGGTGTTGCAAATGTCTATAGGCGACGGTAACCGCTTACCATCAGGTGGGCCCTCAGCTTGTTTGCCACTCCATTACATAAAAAAAAACTTTAAATAAATCAATGCACTCTGAAAAGTCTGAAAACGCTAGATATTTGTCATGCTGTGGCACATACAAGCTCCGTTTGAAACCTCTATGAATTCAAACTACTTGTTTGGTTTTACGATACAATTTTAGAGTCATTGTGGACATTTACCATATTAAGAACCGAACCCGGAAGTTAGACCTAGCCGTGACTTACTCGTGTATCTAGAATAACACATGTGAAAACTAGGCGTCCGGCACGTACGGCCGTGTCACCCCCGCCGCGCCGCGCCGCCCGGCGAGCGGTCAAACGACCGGTTTTCTACTCCATCATGTGTGGAATTGATAAGCGATTCAGAATGCCAATTGATTTATAAATTGGCCGTGGAAAAGCCTGCCATTTGACGCCATTGTCGTCGACAACTGTGTCACTATCTTTTTGAAGCGTTCGTAGCAGAGCTTGCCAAGGCGTACTTTGTTAATCAAGTAGGTTGACAACGTTTGCTGCGGTCATTACTTGGATAGGTGACCGCTACTGGTCTTTACTACTGGACGTGCACTTGCTTCAGAGGGATGAATAAATCGCATTAATTTTATCAATGGACGCGGTAGGAATTTACAGTGTCAATTTCCCCACTATTCATTTAAATTCCCATCGTTCGATCGATCGGGATGTTGGTGATACATCTTTGTCGTTATCATTTCGGCTCATTATCACGCACGACCACTTGCGAGTTTATACCGAGTCGAGGCGATGCCGATTGCCGATACGACATTGTACAGTGTGCGTTGTAGTATACGATACACACAAAGAATACGGGATTAAATATAATGACCACTATAAAATGCTTTAATACTATTAGTCTAAATATCACTAAAGTCATATTTAGGTGCGACGACGAGCGAATTGAGGAGAAGCGTTAGGTCACTTGTGAGTTGTGACCACAAAATCGCGCGAACCGAGCGAGCGTAGCAGCGTGTCGCGGCAGCGGCCGGGGATGCGCCAGAAGAATATTAAAATGCAGTTTACATTTTGGTGGTCATTTACTACTTTTGGGTTAACAATGATTTTTTGGAGTCATTTTGCTTAAATAGGATAGCGAGATGTTAAAACTTTGGTTATAAATTCACATTAAAATGCGGGTTTAATTTTGGTGATTATTTACTACTTTCGTCTGTTAAATATTACTATGTCTGATGGTAAGTTAAACATAAGCCAAAGAATACTGCACGGCTTGAGATTAGTTGAGATGTCGATACGGTGTGGTGCCGTATGGATCAGTGTGCGTCAACCATAAATCACACATGCGATAATCAAGTAGGTACGTAGTCGAATCGTGCAATCAACGTGTCACGTTTCTTACATACGAAATACGTAATTCACTTAAGTACGTCATTATGATCTCTGTACAGCCATAACGACTTACCTACATATTTACTTTATTATTATTACTTTGTAATGTCTCTGCTGCATTGGACGGGTGGTGTAATGTGTCGATTTGTTTCTGTAGGTACTAGGTTTGATCTCCGGGTTGCACAATTACAGTAATATAAGTATTAATTTCTCATAAATGTGCTATAAAGTGCTTTTTGATTATTTTATGTGAGTGTGACGGAACAAGCAGGAGATCCACCTAGTGTTAAGCGGACTAACCTCTGCCTTTAACAGTTGCCGTTCGTTCATTTATAGTGTAAATGTATTACGTGACATATATCACCGGTTACTTGATTTACGGTTTCGTAGTTATATACCAACTTATGCGTTCCGGTGAAAACAAAAATATATTTTATATTAATGTGACGAAGTACGACGCCCACCTGACGTTAAGCGGACTAACCTCTGCCTATAACAGATGCATTTCATCACAAGTCACGAATTGCACTTAACAACTATGTCTCAAGATGACGGGCACCACCTTGAGACTTAGTTATTAAGTCTCATGTGTGCCTGTATTTTCACTGGCTCTCAAGGACTGCTGCCGGAACAGACTGTTAGGTGATTGGCGACAGATTTTCTATTTGAGAGTGGTCGCTAGCCAGGCTGGCATTCGCAAAATGCCTTTCCACCATGCGGTGAAGCTCAAGCCCGCGGCGGGATTCGAACCATGGACCTGTTGCGTGGCAGTCCATAGCCAATGCCACTGAGTCATCACTGCTTCATGATTTTGTCAGTTGTTGTTCAGTATACCTTGACAAGCAGTACAGTGAGTACAGTAAGTGAACAGTTAAGTTTGTGGTACCACACGCCGCACTACACTGATGATGTCACATTTGACAGCTTGACAATATTGGCATGGTCCTTCCAAAATTCGAACGCGTTCGTCACAAGTGACAATGCATCGCGTCCATCACCTTGAGACGTAAAGTTGTTAAGCCTCATGTGCCTGTAATTTGACCGGAACACAGTAATGCGAACAATAATGCTTGGCGGTCGAAATTTGTATGGCGCCAAACACTTCAAAATGTTGAGATATAAGTTCTTTTGGAATTTTGGAAGGACCATGCCAATATTGTCAAGCTGTCAAATGTGACATCATCAGTGTAGTGCGGCGTGTGGTACCACAAACTTAACTGTTCACTTACTGTACTCACTGTACTGCTTGTCAAGGTATACTGAACAACAACTGACAAAATCATGAAGCAGTGATGACTCAGTGGCATTGGCTATGGACTGCCACGCAACAGGTCCATGGTTTGAATCCCGCCGCGGGCTTGAGCTTCACCGCATGGTGGAAAGGCATTTTGCGAATGCAAGCCTGGCTAGCGACCACTCTCAAATAAAAAATCTGTCGCCAATCACCTAACAGTCTGTTCCGGCAGCAGTCCTTGAGAGCCAGTGAAAATACAGGCACACATGAGACTTAATAACTAAGTCTCAAGGTGGTGCCCGTCATCTTGAGACATAGTTGTTAAGTGCAATTCGTGCCTTGTGATGAAATGCATCTGTTATAGGCAGAGGTTAGTCCGCTTAACGTCAGGTGGGCGTCGTACTTCGTCACATTAATATAAAATATATTTTTGTTGCCACCGGAACGCATAAGTTGGTATATAACTACGAAACCGTAAATCAAGTAACCGGTGATATATGTCACGTAATACATTTACACTATAAATGAATACGTAATAAGTTGTAGAATTATTATATTTTCGTAGGAGATTTAGTTGATTTAACTTATGTCTTACTCTAATAGCTTAGCAGCAGAATTCTTGCCGAGGAAAATGTTTTTAACAAATGTAAACTACGAATATTTATTTATTTATTATATCTTAGGAAGACTATCAACTATACATAGCTATTTATTAATAAGGTAAAGAAATATGTATAATGAAAAAGTAATTTACAAGTCTCCACATATAGAGGTGAAATGGTTAAATAACTGTCCTGGTAAAATGATGTTATAACAGATATAGAATATAAGCTTAACACGGAGACAGTGAAAGTATCTATGTATATCTATGTAATCACAGTAGTAAATAGTGTGAATCAAAGAAAGCCTGGAAACGGCAACTTAATGCCGTTTCAATGAAGGCAGACTAATAATAAATAAAAACCGGCCCAGTGCGAGCGGGACTCGCGCACGAAGGGTGCCAAACCATTATCTGTAACCTAATCTTGCAAGAAAGCGTCTACCTGTCACCGTTATTAGTATCGAGCAAGAAACGGTAAAAAAATCAAGTTTGTTGTATGGGAGCCCCCCTTAAATATTTATTTTATTTTATTTGTTGTTATAGCGGCAATAGAAATACATCATCTGTGAAAATTTCAACTGTCTAGCTATCACCGTTCTTGAGATACAGCCTGGTGACAGACGGACGGACAGACAGCGAAGGCTCAGTAATAGGGTCCCGTTTTTAACCTTTGGATACGGAACTCTAAAAATAACATGATCGAGGACTTCGTTATATTCATTGAAGGTTTTGCACGCTCGGTACAAATAACTGTTCTTGCGGTAACTATTACGAAACGATCTGGCAGGGGTGTATAAATAGATTTTGTTAAGTAGTTCAGGGGAGTCAGTGAATAAATACGAGAAGGTGGTGGGAGCAGTGCAAAAAAACTCATTATTAGAGATAACTCAAATAATCGTCAGATCTCACTTAAATTTATATGGGACCACATAATAAGCACCAGCTTTCGAATATAAAAAAAAAACCATCAAAATCGGTACACCCCCTAAAGAGATATGAGGGTAACACATAAAAAAAATATAGCTGAGTTGAGAACCTCTTCCGTTTATTGAAGTCGGATAAAAAGTAGGCCTTATGCAATCAGTACTAATATTATAAATGCAAAAGTAGCTCTGTCTGTCTGTCTGTTACGCTTTCACGCCAAAACTACTGGACCGATTTGAATGAAATTTGGTATGGAAATTGTTTGAGACCCGGGAAAAAACATAGGATAGTTTTTATCCAACTGCGCAAAATGAGGTTAATGTTTTTGCACGATAACCGACATACGCGCGGGCGGAGCCGCGCCTGGAAAGCTAGTATAATATATATTCTAAACTGATGAATAAACCAAACTTAAGAGAAAGCACTAATTACTACTATTTCATAATTACACATAACTAATTAGTGAATTACACAACTATTCTAATTGGGGAGAGATTTCTTGAGACATTAAAGTGATGTAAATTTAAATTACGTGGACAGTAAACAAATAAGAAATTGTTTATAAGTGTGGAGGTCTCAAGTCTCTACTAGTTATAGTAACAAATTAAAATTTAGTTAATTAACAATTCAATTATATTACTTTTAGGGGTTTCTATACGTGAAAAAGTAGACACTAATATGTTTTTTTATTTAATTTTATTAATAATAACAAATATTTTTAAAATATTTTAAGAAAACATCAAATTAATATTTTAATAAAACACTTAAAAAAATACAAAAATATATCTAGTGACAATTCCGCCTAATTTTCCTGCTAAGCCGACGTGGCGTCACAAAACCGGAAGAATTTTTCGACGCGTTCGCTTCTACACGAACATCTTGACTCTGCGAGCGCACGATCGGGAATGAATGAATTTTTGTATTTTTTAAGTGTTTTATTAAAATATTAATTTGATGTTTTCTTAAAATATTTTAAAAATATTTGTTATTATTAAATATGGATTTTCGCAAAGTAACGCCTGAATCTATTCATTATCTTAATTTAATTAGTTTTTTTATCAATACCTAAGTAGACGAAATTTGCAAGAACATTTTTGTATATAATACGGACTAAAAAAATATGTACAAATAATATAAAGCCTCGTAGGTTTTATGTATATTAACTTATTAGAAACCGGTCGTTGCTCCGCGCAATTATGACTCTCAGACGAAGAGCTTCAAACCAGACCGAAGATCGGTCCGGTAAATATAGTTTATTCCGCTCCTAGCCGGTTCCTAAGAGTTAATGATAAAAGACAAAATTATATTTTTCTTACATATATTGTTGCCTAGTAAATTGACGATTAATCTTTCGATTTTCCACTCGCCGGCACGCATGTTCAAACATGTTCTCAAATCATGTACTTACTCGTAAAACTAGATCATATTTTTTCAGGCCTTCTACGTATCTAATGTTTAAGATAAAAGCAATCCATAATTTTGCTTCTCTACGTTGACTATATTTTCGTCTTAATCGGTTCACTAAGATAAATTCGAATTTCATAAAAAAAAATGAAAAGAAATGTTTTCCATTTTTTATCCATAGAAATAGTGTAAATACACTCTTAAAAAATTACTGTTAATAATTATCAACAGTAATTTTTCCATCTGAAGTCCCGGCTATGGAGGATGTTTCATCAATTTCATGTCGAGACGTCTGGCAGTCCACAACCTTGCGATTCCCACAGCATTTCCTGCCTCGCATTGCCACAATTTAGAACCAGCTGCCAGGTGCAGTGATTCTGAACAGATGCTTTCTAGAAGAGAATATATTCCCTCCTGTGAGCTGCCTGCTCGTTTGCACATAAAATAAAATGATTTACATAAACTGGAAAGTATATGGGGTACACAATGGGGTCAAACGTTTTAGGGATAGATAGATCCATTCAATCTGTGAGCGGACCTGTTAAGTGTAAGAGATATACTTATAATATGACTCATGACTTGACGAGACCTTTTTAGGGTTCCGTAACCAAAGGGTAAAAAAGGACCCTATTACTGAGACTATGCTGTCCATCCGCTGTCCGACTGTCACCAGGTATCTCAAAAACGGTGATGATATCTAGACAGTTGAAATTTTCACAGATGATGCATTTCTATTGCCGCTATAACAACAAATACTAAAAATATATAAAAATAATTAAGAGGGGCACCCATACAACAAACTTGATTTTTTACCGTTTCTTGCTCGATACTAATAACGGTGACAGATAGGCGCTTTAACTATTCACAGAATATACTCGTATAGTTTTATGTTCTCTTTAAATATAATTAATTAAAATAAAATAAATAATTAAGGGGGCTCCCATAAGATAAGAGAGGTTTTCGCCGTTTATTTAATTTTAAAATGTCTGGAAATTACAAGATTAGGTTACAGATAATTGTACGGAACCCTTCGTGCGCGAGTCCCACTCGCACTTGGCCGGTTTTTTTTTATGAGTTATACAACCGTGTGTCATACCCAAAAGCCGAGCGTTGCCACACAGTAGGCGTTTTGAAGCGCTCGTAGCGAAGTTTGCACCGTCCGCCTCGGTCATGACTTGGATGGGTGACCGCTGGTGACATTACTACTGAGTGTGCACGTGCTTCGGAGGGCACGTTAAGCCGTTGGTCCCGGTTGTTGTATTAGGATGGCAGTCGTTATAGCATGGTGGCAGGGCATTTTGCGAATGTCCGCCTGGCTAGCTACCACCCTCAAGTAGAAAATCTGTCGCCAAGCACCTAACGGTGTGTTCCGGCAGCTGCCCTTGAGAGCCGGTAATTCTAGGTTAGCCTGAACAACATCTTCGACCACATCATCACTTACCATCAGGTGAGATAGTGGTCAAAGGCTAAACTATCAGGCATGGCACAGTGGAAACACGGAGCTCTGGGCCGCCGCCGGCATAATTGCCCATTAATAGTGGTTTAATCACCTTTCAAACTACTCAAACTAGGATATTTAAATCAAGGTTGTTGACACCAATCATGTCCTTCCATTTACAGAACCTGGCTCACCTACATTTGTAAGTTTTCCTCCATTCGGATATTAGCATTTTTACTTATGGATGTACGGTGGATGTATTTGGCGTTTATGTCAGAACGTTACGTTGTTGGATTTTCGTGGTAATTATGACGAAAGAGCAACTTTTAGGAAGGATAAGGATAAGGACTAGAGTGCTTTTGGGACAGTTGAACTCATCAGATTTATATTGGACATCGGACGAGTGCAGAATAACTTGGTACTTTTTTTAGAAATATAAGGAAGTTTTTTGTGTCTTTTGTGGTCTCTCCAGCCAGAAGTACATTAAAACCTACCATCTACGATGTTAAATACTTATAATTTCACAATCAAAATTATTTCAATAAATTTCACATTGTAATTTCAATAAATTTCACTGTGTTGTTTCAATAAATTTCACTATACGCCAGCAAATTTCTTTAGCTATTTTATGCTTTACTATACAAACCTTTAAAACAGACAATGCAGTGTTAGCTGTATCAATGGGTTAGGTAAGAGCGGTTTAATATGTTATCACGTTATCACTTATCGCTGTTCAGATTTTTTTATGTTATCACATCGGATGTCCAAAGAATTATATATACATTTGGATTTTAGCGAATTTGAGAAACTCTTTTAAGGAAATTTATATTTTAACTGTATCTAGTCTGTATTTAGATAAGCGAAAATATTTAGCGTATTTTTTCGTTGTTCGTAAAAAAAACAACAGTGACCATACGATTACAACACTAGGAAAAAGATAAACTAATGCTTTCATTCACCAAATACAAATAAAAAGTACTGCCAAGGGAATTGACTGCGATTTTATATTTAAGTTCCTAAACCTGACAGAAGGAAAATTCAAGTTTAAATCATTTTCCTTATGAAAGCTAATTAAATAGAGGGTTTGTGATTATTTAAACGACCAAAATTCTTGTATATTTCCACCCCAGCGCCAAGCTGTCACCTGTCACATATGTTACTTAAAGTCAGTGTGCTCTTTCAATACAAGCCTCGTCATATTTTAAATACCAATTTTTCAAACTCAGTGAAATTTTGCATGCATGTTCTTGAGCTTAAAATTTATGCTTATGATTTGTCAGTTTTTAATAACATTACGTATTTATAAAATTATTCGGAAATATCGTTTAGGAATTCTTAATAGTACTTATCGATGCCTCTGGTTGCCAGTTTTTCATTTCATTATTTAATTTAACCTAGAGACAAAATAAATTATGAAATGAAAAACTGGCAACCAGAAACATAGATATTAGACTTAAGGACATGCATACTAAACTTCACCGAGTTTGAAAACTTGCAATTTAAAATATTACGAAACTACGTTTGTGTGGAAACAGCAATGAAGACACTAACCTTAAAAAAATACGAGTATTATAATAATTTTATAATATATATTGTATATTATATATTTTGTTACACATTATTTAAAGCAATGTGGTCTATAGCACTTAGGGCCTGTTTCAGAATGTTCGAGTAAGTTCCGGTTATACTACCCAGAACATATTTAATAAATAAAACACTATCTTTGCGTTTCACAGTCATCGATTTAGCCTATCCATCGGTTAAAGCTTGAATCGCGCTGCATGTCAACTGTTATTTTTATCATTCAGTTAGTTTATGTGTTGCATAGCAACCCGAAACTTTATTAGGACATTCTGAAATGGAACCTTAATGTAGATTATTTCATTTAAAATTTGTAATTAGCGTCGTAGACGCTTACATTGATTAAATGATTTCGGCTTTTGACTTTCATGAATAGAAAACATTATTGCTACTATGAGGTCATTGACCTCTAAACTAATAGAATTACTGAACAGATGTGACTCAAGCGTTTTTTTTATCTTCCATCCATATACAGAATGTTGTTCACCTAAATTTTAACGGTATCCATAAAATAATATAAAACACACATGCATATCGTTACGCTTTTATTTCCCTGAAGGGGTAGGCAGTATTGTCTAAGCACCCACGTTTCACCGGGTATAATGTTTAACAACATATTATATATATTTAAAAAACAAATCACAACGTATAGCGAGCGAGCCTATCGCCATCAACCGGGATAGGTTCCAAAAAATAAAATCTTGTCATAGTAATATATTGTTCTATAGTATTTCTCGTGTCTGTATAAAATAAAATGGTATTCTAAGCTATGCTGAATCCCTTTTTTTCTATAATATATGGTTCAAAAACTATTGCGTTCTAAGCTAAAATCATAATTACAAATTATTAGAGCACATTGTCTGGGGCGGGAATCAAACCCACGTCGTCCGAGGTTCAGCCGGATCCGAATACCTAAACCACGTACATCAGCGCCGCCCATTATGACGGTCTAATACCTTTAATTTATAATTTAAGGACGGAATAAAACAATTAGGGTCCGTTTCAGAATGTCCTAATAAAGTTTCAGGTTGCTAACCAACACATAAAATAACCGAATGATAAACATGACAGTTGACATGCAGCGCGTTTCAAGCTTTAACCGATGGATAGGCTAAATCGATGACTGTGAAACGCAAATATAGTGTTTTATTTATTAAATATGTTCTGGGAAGTACAACCGGAACTTACTCGAACATTCTGAAACAGGCCCTTAGAGTAAAAAAATCTCATCACTTCATTCAAGAATTTCTTTCGCGTCTCCGTGTAACTTCGCACGCGAAAACACGGCAAGGCATACCGTGTAAAAAAAATCCGTTAAAATTTTTTAACCAAAAAATTGGAACGTATTCAACACTCAAAACTGAGGAATAACTTGTTGAAGTCGGTACCATGATAGTTCAAAAGTACCTATTATCACAATATTGTGCGCATGGTACCGACTTCGACAAGTTATTTCACACTTTTGAGTGTTGAAATCGGTTCCATTTTTTGGTAAAAAAATATTTCAATCTCTTTTGACCCTTGCTACTTACGGGATCGATTGTCATTCAATTATCAACGACCATATCATCAAGATTGGTGAATATTTTTCGATTATTGGAGTGTAACTCAAATACGGCTAGACCGATTTTGATGAAATTTAAATGGAACTAAGCGGCAAGCATTAACTTTTAAATAAAAAAATAACTATCAAAATCGGTTCACCCATCAAAAGTACTGAGACAACAAACATAAAATAAAAAATGAAATACGGACGAATTGAGAACCTTCTTCTTTTATTGAAATAGGTTAAAAATAAGCGGATATCGGCAAAGGCTGACAAGTTCTATCTTCCTGCTTCAATGCGCCTTGAAACATAGTAGTGAGATCGTGACGAAGGTCGAGCATTATGTTGTCTCTTCATAATACCTACGTAATAAAGTTGTTTAAACAAGTTATTTATACAAAAATATGAGACTTGCATTGTTCGTGCCTGTAGCCATGTCTATGAATCTATGTGGATTAGAGATTATTTATTTTACTATAATATAAGGCATGTAAAACTTGTCTATAAAGCCTGTTAAACTATAGGTAAAAGGAATGAGGATCTAGTGAAATTTTCTCGCTAGAACCAATCGCCGAAAAAAGATGTTTACGCGTTTTATTTCGTAAGTAAGTATTAAATCGTACGAAAAGAAGTTTTTTTGCAAAATGATTAATTGACAACCCAACTGAGCACTGTTATTTTGCTGGTGTAGACGGTTGGTTTTTGGATACATATTGTCCCCAACAACAGTGGGAATATTGTGAATAAACTAATCATTAGAAGGGCCTAAAGTACGTATTCATCTAAAAACAAACATATATCTCATAATATGAGGTGTACGTTTTTTTACGAAGGAGTTTATCATAAGAGCCAACGTATGCTACTTGTTAAAAGCATTTATAAAGCGTTCTAAACGTAGCTTACATATTCGTTCTTAACCGTTCAGCTAGCGACATCCGCTGTGCCGCTTGGATGGGTGACTGTTAGTGGCACTTACTATTGAGTAAGTATTTTTAAGGGCGCACCGAGCTTTTTAGTCGCGCCGCGTATGTGTGCGTAAGTAAGGCACGCCAACAGCATCCGTCCCCGTCCGACGGCCGAAGAATTACTAAAGCGGATAGGGACAAAGCATCGCGGCTCTGACTAAAATGAGCGGAACATGCGTGAATTTGAGTATTTCCTTCGTATAATAAAAACAAATACCTATTTGAAAAATGTAATGTGTATACGTTATAGAAAACATGTTGTTTTTTTTATTATACAAATACGGATGACTCTCCGTTAAGTATTTACGCCGTACCAATGGTTTATTTCGTGGTTTAGATGTAACTTCGGATTTTTTTTTAGAAAAATTTTAAGTAATCGTGTTTCCAAAGTGAATGATTTATAGAATGAATCTTTAAATCTATACTTATAATAAAACTGTAACAGGTCCAATTCTGTACAAGGCAGATATTTTGTAAAAAAAAAATGTACAGTACTCTGTAGCTGATACTGTTGCCGAAACTGTATTTTTTTTTATTTTTGTCTGTCTGTCTGTATCCCGGCCGCGCATCACTCCAAAACTACTGAATGGATTTCAATGAAACTTAGCATGATTTCTGTTGCCGCTATAACAACAAGACAAAAAGTTGACCAAATGCGAGTTGAACTCGCGCACGTTAAAACAAAAAAAGGTTAAAATATGAAGTCTAATGTTGTATAGCTAATGGTACGGAACCCTTCGTGGGCGAGTCACAATTACGTATCGCTGCCTCGGTGCAGGCTTAAGATGGCACGTTAAGAAGTCGGTCCCAGTTGTTGATGGATGACAGTCGTTTTGACAATATTGTAGGTAATTTTGCTAATATATGCTTGGCTAGCTGCAACTCTAAAGTAGGAAATCTGTCGCCAAGAACCTAACAGTGTGTTCCGGCAGCAATTCTTAAAAGCTAGTAATATTAGGTTATTAGGTTAGCATGAACAACATCTTCGACCACCTTGTGAGATAGTGGTGCAAGGCTAGCCTATCACTTGTATAAAAAAAGTTCAGCATTGCCACAGTCAACATTTCGTCATTTTTGTGCTTATAAATAGCATGTTTGTACAAAAGTTCAAAAAACCCCGAGACGTGTCACACATCATATAGAATGCTAATGAGACAAATAACAACGTCATGCTAGCCCAGCGCGGTGGCAACTGACTTGGATTGTACGTACAAATATTTATTTTGTTTCAAAAATATTATAAGTAGTAATGTTTTCTATATATTTGTAGTAGGATATGTTTGGCTTTATCACTAACTTCGAAAAAACTAAAATACATAGTCAATGCGTGTACATTTGTTATTATTTTATTTAAAAATATCTTTACTAATACATTTAATTATTTTATTAGCTAAACATAAATAAAATGAATAATATATCTTAAGCTAAGCCAAGATGTGACGTCATAAACGCCACGTTGACCAATCTGATGAATTTTATAGTACCTGTTCATCGATCGTGCACTCGAAGAGTCAAGACCCTGATGATGCTTCGTAGAGAACGAACGCGTCGAAATCTATTTCGGCTTAGCGGGTTAAATGAGCCGGATATAACATTATATAATACTAGATATATTATAAACATATCTAGTATATATTTTAATGTTATTAATATACTTTTCTAAATTATTAAATGTAATGTTTCTTTACGCACAGATTAGTACTGGATCATCCAATCTAGATTTTTATTATTTGTTGGGTATAAGTTTATTATTTATTGAGTAATTGAAACTTGGAGTTTGGAGGTACGTGGGTATAGTACCTCCAAACTCCCAAGTTTCAATTACATCAATATCATAAATTTACAAATTATTGGAGTACAAAATGTTTTCCCGCCCGGGGCAAAACATTTTGTACTCCAATAATTTGTAAATTTATGATTTTCGCTTAGTACGCGGTAGTGCTTTTAATCATAATGTTTAGAAATACATCAATATCGTTTGAATCGTTTCAATTAATTGAAAATAATATTTGCCAATATAGGTACCTATACCTGGATGACGCAAATGGTAATTAGGTACTGTAACTCGATTGTCAATGGTGAATCAGTTATTGCGGGCGAGTGACAATCGATTATGTAGTAATACTTAATAATTGCTTTATAGTAAATAATAATTACGAGAATTTTGGGTAAGTATCATTATACTCAAACAATTGAACGAGGGAGCACGAAGCGCGAGTTAAGCGTCTACGATTAAGCTTGGCAAAAAATGCTTTCGTATGTGTATCAGGATTTCGGATTTTCGGTTGTTTTCATAGGTCATATTTCTGAACCGATTCTCGTGGAATGTTGTTCAAATCGATAATTCTATTGATTATTTTTTCCATTAACTTTTTGGTTATATTTTAATAGTGAGAGAGGAAATATCTATATTTGAAGCACTGAGGGCCGACCGGTTTAGAGCCACAAAAATTACAGGCACATGAGACTTACAACTCTATGTCTAAGCGTGACGGGCGCAGTGCGAACCGTCACATGACGAAATTCATCGATTATAGGCAGAGGATAATCTGGGGGTTTGTCATAATCCCCACGCTTGGCAGGCGTCTTGGGAATCGCAGTTAAAGATATCAGTTCCGCGGAAGGTGCTGCCTCCCACCTTCCGGTATTTTATCTTTAGTCGCCTCTTACGACACCCAATGTTAACTAATAGACAAATAATTTGCAATAAAATAATATTGCGACTATAAATTGAGATGTAAGCTATCCTATCTTTCAATTTGGATCAAATTGCACACGGCGTGGTTTTGCCTTGGTTTTGAATTGGTTCAGTAGTTTAGGAGTCCATCGCGGACAAACAACGTGACACTTAATTTGTATATAGATACGGATAGGGCGATCCGGCTGATACAGAAAACCAACACCAAGATGCCACGGAGTCATCGCGGGCAATTTATTGACATTAAAAACTCATCGAAGAAATATCCGGTATTCCTTCTATCTGTAAATAATAACGGTTATGCTAATAGTGATCGCTCAACCGTTATTGAGACTTGCGTAGGATTCGATCGAATCCACCCGTGACTCGATGGCTGTTTTAATGTTCGTTTTTATGTAAAAATAATTTATGGATACCTATATAAAAAACAGCTGAAGAAAAAGTGCGAGTCGGACTCGTTCGTGGAGTGTTCCATTAACATTATATAAAAAGAAAAGAAACACAAAAATAAATAAATAATGTAACTATATCTATGACCAAAAAATTATAGTCATAAAAATCGTGAGCTCTGTTGTCTGTTTATGTATCAGCCAGATCGTCCACTGCTGAACACAGCCTCCCCTATTAAGGGGGTATTTGCCATAATCCCCACTCTTGGCGCCTGCCAAGCTTGGGGATCGCAGTGTTAGATAGTAGTTCTTTAGAAGGCGCTGCTGCCCACCTCCCAGTATAATTATTCCCTTAGTCGCCTTTTACGACACCCACAGGATGATATCGGGAGGTGCAATTCTAACCCAGCAACCCACGGGGGAGGTTACTTGTCTACCAGGAGACAATCATAAGTAGAAAACAGACTTAGGTTGTCTTAGGTTTTCGCGATTATTACTATGTATCAAATATAGTATATACTATACAATGTGACAAATAAAACCAATTGGTCACCCCGTGACACGATCACTGCAAAGTGTTTGAAATGTCGGCACAAAAATAATGATAAATAGATTTAAACCGTTTAAAGTTATTTAATTACTAAGCCTTTACTAAACCTGCTTTCGTCGTAGTAGCTGTAGTGTTTTATTAAGTTTGTAATGTTTTATGTGAATAAAAGCATAGCATTAGTAAAGAAGATCCAGGTGAAGATTTTGCTCACTGGGGAATTCCTAATGAGCTCGAATACTATTACATGTAACCAAAACAGATCAGGGTGCTTAGATATCCCTGCCTCCCCCTACGGGATTATACAGGCGTCATATTTATTGTTGTATAGGAATACAAAAGTCATCTGCGTCCAACTAAATGTAATATGTTTTTGTCATCAGAGCGCAACATCCCAATCGAAGCATGCGGCGCGATTCCTGCGTCTGGCTATGGCTTCCATCATGGACATCCTCAAAATAAAGCCGTTCGTCGAGGTCTCCGTGGGACAACTGCTTTGGGGATACGAGGATCCTCTGCTGAAGTTAGCCAAGGACGTCGTGCCCAAGGAGCAGAAACTTCCTTATGAAGAATTTGGGCTGTTCTATGGGGTATGTATTACCATCAAACTGTAGTGCCTAACTGAGTACTAGTGGGACTACTTAACTGTTCTGCTTGCCTAGTAACTACAACCCGACAGACTTAAAAAGGTCAAAACATGGGAGATCTACAAGCACTGATCTTCTCGGTACAGGTGTAGCTTGATAAGTCCACCTCTGCTAAAAAGACCAGCATCATTATTCATCTTTTAACTTAGTTCCGGATGAGGAGAGACTGCTTTATGAAGTATTTGGGCTGACCTCGGAGGTATGTGTTATCATCAAACTGTAACTGTCCTTCACTGTCTGCTTGTTTGGTTCATGCAACCGGACAGTCTGACTTCAGATAGACTCAAAGTGGACAAAAATTGACATTCAAGGTTCCTTAGTTCCATAGGAGCAGAATCTGTCTTATGAAACCAAAAAACCAGTAGCCTTTAAGTTCAATATAACTGGTAGATACGTGTAACATCTTTGCAGCTCTGCGAGCCTGGTACCTACTTTGATTTCATAAAATAGGTGATTGTTAAGAGACCTAAATGTATAATGAATAGATTCAGGCGTTACTTTGCGGTAATCCATATTTAATAATAACAAATATTTTTAAAATATTTAAAAAAAACATCAAATTAATATCTTAATAAAACACTTAAAAAATACAAAAATATATCTAGTGACAATTCCGCCTAATTTTCCTGCTAAGCCGACCTGACGTCACAAACGCCACGCAGCCAAACCGGAAGAATTATTATTAGACCTAAATTGTTTATTAGACCTAAATGGACTTTTGATATACATACATAGTATGCTGTTAAGTACATAGTAAGTTCCTACTCTACTTACCTCTTTCATAGTTCTACTTGCTTAGTAATTTTGATTTTTAATGTCTATTTATGCATGCTGTGTTTTTGTCATTAGAAAATCTTGTAGATTTCCTACCTGTTACCCGTTGTTTTGTTACCGAAAATGAGGATATCGTAACTCCTTCGAAGACCTGGCTTCAATAATCAAAGACTAAGGGCCTGTTTCAGAATGTTCGAGTAAGTTCCGGTTTTACTACGCAGAACATATTTAATAAATAAAACACTATATTTGCGTTTCACAGTCATCGATTTAGCCTATCCATCGGTTAAAGCTTGAAACGCGCTGAATGTCAACTGTCATTTTTATCATTCAGTTATTTTATGTGTTGCATAGCAACCCGAAACTTTATTAGGACATTCTGAAACGGGCCCTAAGACGACAATTACTCCATAGATATCTTTTTGCATCGTATTTTACACAACCGTTTTATTTCCAGAAAAACGGCACATCCTCGGACGTGGTGACGATGTTCACTGGTGCCACTAGCATCACCAAATACGGCATCATAGATCGGTACAACTCCAAGGAGCGTCTCCAGCACTGGACCACAGACGAATGTAACAGCTTAGCTGGTTCTGACGGATCCATCTTCCCGCCTCACATCACCAGGAATGACACCTTGCTCGTGTACGACAAGGACTTGTGTCGACTGCTGCCGCTCAAGTAAGCCCTTGACTTTTATGTTAGCCTGGTACCACTCGATCAAAATTTTAAAGAAAATGTCGTTTTTGACGTCTTCTGGCTCTCAGTTTTTCTTGAAGTAGGCCAGAGGCAAAAATCCCACGGTTCGCCGGGCTTATTTTGTTCTCTTAAAATTGAAAGCGAGACTATAGCCACTTACCGGGTACATTTATTTTTCAAAAATCATTCTTTTGAATATTATATTTATTTGTACACACCAACTTATTTTCTAAAATTTGGGCCTATTTTTTAAAATTTCTGATAGGCTGTAATTCTTTAGTCATTCAAAAGTTCACCGTTTGATAAGATCTTCAAAAATGGCGTGAATAGTTTTCTTCAGGGTCGGCAACGCGCGAGTGTTACCCCTGGTGTTGCAAGCGTCCATATAGGCTACGGTAACTGCTTACCATCAGGCGGGCCGTACGCTTCTTTCCCACCTTAGTGAAATAAAAAAAAAAGATATTATATAGTTGGAAGTATTATCAGGGCTAGTATGTGAACTACCTATCTAGAATTTTTGAAGCGCTCGTAGCGAAGTTTGCTTAGCCGTTCTAAGTTAAGCAACGTTCAACGCGGTCTTGACTTGGATGGGTGACCACGCATTGCTACGTGCACTTGCATCGGAGGGCACGTTAAGCCGTCGGTCCCGGCTGTTTTCTTAGGATGGCAGTCGTCATAGCATGGTGGTAGGGCATTTTGCGAGTGCCCGCCTAGCTAGCTACCACCCTCAATTAGAAAATCTGTCGCCAAGCACCAAACGGTGTGTTCCGGCAGCTGTCCTTGAGAGCCACTAATTCTAGGTTAGTCTGAACAATATTATCTTCGACCTATCATCACTTACCATCAGGTGAGATATTGGTCAAAGGCAGGTATAAAAAAATCGTCAAAAGCTGCTTGGCGACAAAGTTTACATATATAATTTTGAAATTTATTTTCATACATTTTTAGACCTACATTAATTAGTCATTTCAAAAGGAAGTAAAACTTAAGGAAACAACTTTGTATCGTTTATAAATGCAGCGTTAATAAATATTTAATAATAAGAAAGATACCTCCAATCGCTTCTGCATACAGATAACACAAACATACAGACAAAAGTGAATGTTTACGCGATAACATTAGCTCAGAACAATGGCGTCAAGACAATGTGTCGCGCGGGTGATGGCTTTACAAACAGCTGCCTGTTACACAGTAGTGTACCTAGAGTTCAAGTACTCGGTATGCAAAAATCCTATATATCGTCGTTTTTGGGGTTGCGTATAAAAAAACGGCTACTATTTAGTCATAACTAAGCCTCAACTGTTTTTCCATCCTTTCGCCTATCCGTACCGGCCGTCCTGCCTATCGGCCCATAATAGATATTATAATGTTGACATTTTTACAGAATATATGTTAGTATAGTTTATGGTGCCCAACAAATAATAATTAAAACAAAACGTAAAAAGTAAAAATGTATTAACAAATACTTTTAAAAGTATCCTAAAAAAACATTAAATAATATTTAAATAAAACACTGAAAAGCATAAAATTATATATCTAGTGACAATTCCGCCTAATTTTCCTGTTATCTACGTGACGTCATAAACATCACGCAGCCTAACCGGAAGAATACCCGACTAGTTTCGCTTCTAACTTACCGAGCGCACGATCGAGACAGAAATTAAATTAATAAAATAAATTAATATTAAATATGGATTTCCGCAAAGTACCGCCTGAATCTATTCATTACATTAAGTAAAAATGTTTTGCTCTATCGTAAAAACGCACTGCGAAGCCATTAAAGATAACGCTTTTCAAGGCTTGTAATTCTACAAGCCTTGAAAAGCGTTATCTTTAATGGATCAGCTGTTCGCAAAAGTCACTTGACACTGCGCATACAGTTTAATAATATTTTCAGGATGATGTTGAGACTCCCTAGTTTTAGCAGTGCCACCGGAATGTTGATACTGAAGGCTTTTATGCCGTAATTCGAAAGGTATAGCTTTCAGGCCTTTTTAGAAAGACGGTGGAGTAAAACATAATCTTGAAAACTGTGGCAGACTATCAAATATAACTTTTCTTGACTTTTAAAGCAATCGATGTTTCCCTATGGAATGTCTCGTAGACATGTTACACGCTAAAACGTTACTTTAGTTGTATATAATAACAGTTTTAAGTTATTATTTTTTATTAATATTTACCTATGAACCCACATATGGATTTCTGTTGTCCACAATAAAGATTTTGAATTGAATTAAAAAGCCGCACTTACCTATTCCATAATGATCGTGTAGAGTTGCAACATATTTTAAATTGATGTATCTATAATTATATATGACATATGCCATGCCGTGTTTACACATAATGTAATAGTAATGATGATGATGTTGAGTATCGAGTTACCAAGGACTACAGAGTTACGATATTGTATTGTTTCGTCTAAGATGATATAACAATCGAATTACTTGGTATTACACTGACATTTTGTTTTGTAATCTTTAGCGCAGTACCATAAACGAGACTAGAAATTTGCAGTGAAATTTATCTAATGTCCGTACCTTAGCACGGGGGGAAATTGCAGGTACTACACTTGCACTGGGAAAATATTGTTTGCTAAGAATTAGTAAATATTTTATTTCTTTTTTGTGACAATATCGCGTGATCTGATCTGATATATAAAATAAAACCGGCCAAGTTTTCCAAGGGTTTTGTACCCACACAGAAAGTATTTATTTTTTTCATAATGATCGAGGTCTTTTGGGAGTCCAACCAGCACATAGCCGGTTTTTAATATTTTTAGGTATACAATAGATATTGGTCTATAACAATACCAATTATGACGCTTGTATATCTATTACCGTTTTTACGATAGAGCAAAAATATAAAATCGTAAGAAAAGTTACTTTTTTGTAGGATGGGTCCTTTTATTATTAACTTGTTGTTATTATATTTTTTCATTAGGCAACTCACCGTGTTATTACATAATATTCTGTTTTATATGTTTTTTTACCTTTAATAATGATTCGGTAATAGTATCACTGATACAGCCCTTCAAGCAATCTAGATCAATGTCACAACAAATGCATAAGTAAGGCTGCATCAAATATATTTTGTTTGTCTATGTGTTGCGACGGTTTATCGTGGGGGAAAAACGGAGTCAAGGTCGGATGGACGGATCGGATCGAAGAAACCTAATATATTTTTCAAACTTGTATATTAATGAATTCATTCAGGCGTTACTTTGCAGAAATCCAAATTTAATAATAACAAATATTGTAAGAAAAATTATATTAACATTTTAGTAAAATACTCAAAAATTTAGAAAATATATCGCGTAGAAGCGAAACGCGTCTTCAATTATTCCGGATTGGCTGCGTGGCGTTTGTGATATCGCGTCGACTTAGCAGAAAAGTTTGGCGGAATTCGCACTAGATATATTTTCTATATTTTTTAGGTGTTTTATATAATTTTATGTTTTCTTAAAATGTTTTTAAGATATTTGTTATTTCTAACTTGTATATTATTTAACATTCTATAAAAATGCCAATCACATTTGGATGAATGGACTTATATGGAGTTTAATTATACGAGGCTAGGGAGATTATTGGAGAAATCGACCCTATTGCGTTACAGTTCAGTGTGAGAGTTGTCCGTGTGAACAATAGGTACACTAACGAGAGGATTGTGCGCACGAGTGCTATGCAATAATACATTACTCTGTGCGTGGGAGAATCGACCTTTTCGACTTCTGATTACCGCTTTTGATCAGGCACCTAATATTAAAATTACAAGCACTGAATTAAAAGCCCAATAAGCTCAAGGGAAAATGCCGTGGGATGCCAGGCTAGAATTGAACTCCCAATAAATATTCCAGAAGATGGCAGCAGCGCTTTTTGTAGAACAGCCATCTTGCACTGCGATCCTCAAGCGTAGGGGTTATGGTAAACCACATATTGAAGAAGGCATTTCTTAAAACAAAAGCCCAGATATGTGGATTTTGTGTTGGATATGTGGTGTGGCCAGAGCTTGTCTTAGGATCGCAGTCATTACAGGAAGTTGGTAGGACTGTTTGCGAATACCCGTCTGACGTACTACCACCCTCAAGTAGGAAATGTATTGCCAATCACCTAACGGTGAGTCCGGCAGAGAGCCAGCAATTTTAGGGAGGCTTGGACAACATCTTAGTACACGTTATCACTTATCATCAGGTGAGATAGTGGTCAAAGGCTAGCCCATCAGATATTAGAAAAAAAGTTGTAAGAAGGCAAGATATTGACTCTGTTCTGCTTTTACTATTCAATTCGTCCGGTTTTGCCGTAACTTTCGGAAAGCAGATCTGACGTTACAGATTTGTTCACGTAACTCGGTGTGCCCCTCCACAGTATATTATGGTACATTTGTACATGTAGACCTCGTTTGTACACTATGTCTTAGTGTGGCGGCTTCGCACGAGTATTTAACAAAAAAATCACATAAAAAAGTAGTTATTGTGACATGACTGTAATATTATTGCGGACTTTTTTATAGATATTGATGTCTACTATAAAATTATAGTACATCTAAGTAGATATAACGTTATTTTGGCATTTGTTTCGCATTTTTGGTTACATTATCGAAGTTTTCATATAGATCCCTAACTTTATTAAAAATCTTTTATGAAGATTTTTTTTAAATCGGTCTAGTAGTAACTGAGCATATTCAATGCAAAACAACAAACAATCAAATCTTTCCTCTTTATTATATTAGTTACACATACGAAAATAAAAATCTTTCCTCTTCATAATATTGGTGTAGATGTAGATGTCCTACGTCACACTGTATTGTAGCAGCCTGCAGAACTAATATTTACGTTTACAAGTAGGTAAATATTACAGTGCGGTGTGACTGTTGCCGATGCGAACAATACGTTGTAAAGAGAGGACTGTGCGCGTGTGGGTTATGCAATGGTACATTACTCCATGTGCGTGGGATAATTGTTTTTTATGACTAGTGACGAGACGAACATGTCGTGCGTTTGATAGTAAGAGTACCTAAATACTGCTCTGAACAATTACCGCCCAGGGAATTAGTTTGACGGTCTACGCGGCACTGCATTGCCGCTCGATACCCAAAGACGCTAGTTGTTGAGCCTCATTCGCCTAGTGTTTGCTTTTACTATAAAACACATTGAAAAACTGAAGATAGTAGTGTTTTCACATACGTAATGCGCGTACGTAGCGGAGTTTGCCTAGTTGTTCGTAACAGATCGATTTAGTTAACTAACGTCCGCTGTGTCCATTACTTCGATGGGTGACCGCTAGTGGCATTACTACTGAGCGAGCACGTGTTTCGAAAAGCATGTAAAACCGTCCGTCCCAGTTGTTGTCTTAGGATGGCAATCGCCACCCTCAAGTTGAGAATCAGTTGCAGAGCGTTCCGTCCGGTGTTCTTGAGAGCCAATAATTTGGGGGTAGCCTGAACAACATCTTCGACCACATCACCACTTACCGTCAGGTGACATAGTTTTGAAAGGCTCGCCTACCAATAATAAAAAGAATTGTATTATGAGTAACTGCAGAAGTTCTTTGAAGGGGAGATCAGGTCCAAAACAAAGTATGATATCAATTGATTTCTTTATTATCTAGGCTTGTATCGTAATCTTTTTTTAATAAGATAATTAACTTGAGAGTTATTAGCTTCGAAACATTTTCATATAAAAAAATTCCAAACTCATAACTTTCAACTTAATTATCTTTTTAAAATTTCTGCACGATACAAGTTACAATAATGATGAGATCGATCGGTATTATGCTTCAATCTGTACATAAAATCCACAAATAAGGGAGTGATCACACTACGACGCGACGTTTGTATGGAGTAGTGACCGCCCAATTCAACCGTTACTCAGCTGATCGGTCAAAACTACTAAGCAGGCTTCGCTACGAGCGCTTCAAAACCTGGTTCTAACATGCCCCGCGTAAGGATGTGATGCGACGCGTCTTGACTGTGTTGACTGTGTCTGACTATGGTCCTTTTTTCTTTCATCCATCGACCTTATACAATTTCCACTTGTACCGAAATTTCTTTAAAACCTTTCTATTATTCAATGAAAAACATGACGTTTTCCTAGAGACCGCAATGCGATCGTACGCGTTTCCCGAAAGCATTGTTCCACGCGAGTTGTTATAACATTCGCTTTTGTTTGCAGTCAATTAACGGATATCGTTGGCACGTTCGGAATAAGGGTATAACAATTAACCAAACTTTAAAAAAACAATTGTTTTCTCTAAAAATCTCCACTGCCATGCCGGGTTTATAGTTTGTATACATATATACCTATTCGGACTCGCCTAAAGCCTTATATTCCAATACCCTACTTGAGAGTCTTGAAACAAAATGTTTATGAGTACATTATTGGGCATAAAATCCGTCATATTATTTATTTAAGCATTTAGTATCCGGTGACACTCACGCGCTATCAAAACGGAAAAATCTATCAGGCCCTATATCACCAGGCACCGATCAACGGTGCCCCATGGGGTGCCAGGCTAGAATATCACCCTGCCATTTCTATCTGTGGGTTTCGCAGGGGTGACAAAAGGAAATATACCAGAAGGTGGGCAGCAGCGCCTTGTGAAGAACTGCTTTCTTTACATATGATCCCTAACCATTTGCCAAGCTTGGGGATTATGGCTCCTCCTTTATGGAGGAGTCTGTGTTCGGCAGCGGTCGATACGGCTGGTAAATTACAGTAATTATAAATATATATTATTTCCAGATATCTCCGTGACGTGGAGTCAGCGGCCGGAGTAGATGGGTTCCGCTTCACGCCGCCGGAGGATGTGTTCGCTGACGACGAGCACAACAAGTGCTTCTGTCCCGCGGGCCCCCCGTGCGCTCCCAACGGACTCTTCAACGTCTCACTGTGTCAATACGGTAACTTACCATCCTACTAGCCTCCTTCGTGACTTACTTAATGGACCTTGCTGACTCACCTTAATGGAACTCACTGACTCATATTGACACTTTAATGAGCTCACTGACTCAATGATCCTCTTAAGTGAAACTCACTGACTTACTGATCCTCTTATTGCTGATAGGTAAACCTTGACCACAGTCTCACCTGTTGGTAAGTGATCACTGCATCAAAAATGCGCCTGCGTATTTTGCTATGTGGAATATATATAGGGAATCTGGCGTTTTGCTAATCTTGTGTTTTGTGAATCTAGTATAATAATCTGTAGCTGCGTGAGCTGAACTCTATTTCAACGCTAATGGTCTGTATAATGCTCATACTTACTGGCAACAAGCTTTTAATAAGGGTTCCTTAAGAAGTGTTACAAAAAGCACCAATACATTATAAGATTATAGGTCATAACCTAAATAACACAAAAGATGTCAGTAACAATTACTTCATTCAATATTTCAGACTCGCCCATTATGCTGTCCTTCCCCCACTTCTACCTCGCTGACCCGAGCCTGAGAGAAGCTGTTGAAGGTATCAGTCCACCCAACGCAGAAGACCATAGACTTTTCATCGACGTACAGCCCGTAAGTTTGCCATTTTCAACCTTAAAGAGAATAGGACCTAAGATGCTACCTTGTGGCACACCATATATTCTACTAGACGTGCATTGGTTGTTCTATTTATTTTTAGTGGAGTTTGTATTTACTTAGTGTGTTTAATGATGTTTTCACAGTCGGTGATCCATTTGACGGGATCAGAACGCATCCAGTGTGAGAAATCCTTAACGCGTAGGTTAATGAAGCCGCCTTAAGTGGGGGCAGTCAAAAATAATTCCCACGCTAGCTCCGCCCATGCGGCGCAACGATCCCCGCTGCACCGAACGAGGCGATGTGCAGCAGCGGCGCACGCGTCTCGCTTATAAACATATTTGTATACTTGATATTAGATTCGCGAACACAGATACCATTGAGACGATTTCAACTTTTTTTATAATCTTATTCACGTGACGAATTTCGATATATAAAGTAGTCGCTAAGCGACCAAAAGTCGAAAAAAAAAAAAATTTAGAATAAAAAAAAAAAAAAAAAAAAAAGATAAATAAAGTAACTTTGTATATACTGCAATTGATGTCACGTTTTTATTTTTTTCAACATTACTAATATTTCTTAGTAAGAAATTGATTATTTGATTTACTTTTCAAAATTATTCTTACGGTCGACAGACTTATTACTTATTACCATATGTTCATGTCTGCTCGACCTTATTGGTATATATTATTGGTATATCATATTATACATATTTAACTGACTTCCCAATAGAAAGAGGGTTCTTAAATTGACTTGTCTATTATTTATTTTATGTTTGACCACACATAACTTTTTTACTGAACCTTACAATATAGAAGATTATTTGTTTGCTAGTACAGTTTAACTCTTTATTGGTTTCATTTTAATTTCATCAACACCGGCGAACGGTTTGCCAGTTACAGTCAACTTACTAAAAGTAATTTGCCAAAATGCCTTGACGATCGCAGTGCTTCTAGCAACTAATGTAAGTGGCAACTATGAATATAGATGAAAGTTATTGTTCAATATTGATAAAAACACAAATTTGAGATCATATTGAACCGATATCAACCAGTTATTTCAGACTGTATAATTTAAAAAATTGTTTTCATGTCTTTTTTTTTTAAAGTTTCTTTGCTATGTTGTTGCGTCGCAGTCTCCGTGTTTATAAAAAAAAACATACTGCACTAAACCAACATAAGTGAGACAAGGGTCGGAATATGATGGTGGTACATAACAGCCCAAACGGCACGATATATATTGATAAATGGGGTGTTTTTAAATTCTCCGTAGTAACGAAAGTAATGTTACTTGGCATCCGCGTGGACGATAATTTATGAATGAATCAACATTGTTCTCAGTATCTTGGAATGTGATTAATCAGATTACATGTTACACATCATTAGAATAAAGTAAAATACCATCAAATTGAATGAGCAAAATATTATATTATATTCGGTGAATATGGGTACAATTGACCTGAAATAAATGGATTTGATTTCATTAAATGTTAGTTGTGGGCAATATATTTTACCACGACTCGTCATACAACTATGAATTATAGTTTTTCATAACTGTGCTACTGTACACGTTCCCATAATAATATAATGCAGGTTGTTTTTTTTATTGCTATCATATAATTTTTGACTATTAATTACTTATGTTGAAAATATGTTCGTAATTCGTATACATCCTATTTCGTTTAATTTTTCAGTTACAGTGGTTAACAGAAAGGTGTTATTTTACTACCACTCTGCTTTCATATACCAACTATGGTAAAAATTAGACCAACCAGATATATATCTAGCCACTTCTAAACAGCAGGATAAGATTTTTTTTTACCAAACTTGCAGAAGAGTCTACATACGCAATTGTAAGGGCCTTAAACTTTGGGATATTTTATGAAAAAAACACACAGCTGCAGAAACATTGTAGGGAACATGTTATACAGGCTTTTTTAATGAAACATGGCAGACAAGTGAGAGGTACTGGAACAGGTGACTAAATTAGACTTTAAAATAAAAATAGTGGATTCTTAGATTGTTAGTAAGTGGTATAGTCTACAGAGGTTATCGACAAATTAAGTTAAGATGTATATAAATTAAAAAAAAATCATTTATAAAATAAAAAATATATTGTTTTCAATTTATACAGTTTTAATGATATGCAAAAGTGTGCGTGAGAAATAACGAGTATCGGAAACGGAAAGTCAAGTTTTTTTTCAAGTTTGCAGTCCCCGTGACCACGATCACTGCAAAGTGTTTGAAACGTCAGGACAAAAATAATGATAAATATACGAGATTTAAACCGTTTAATGTTGTTTAATTACTATGTGTAACAATCGCGAAAACCTAAGACAACATTAAGTTAAGAGCCCTTATTCCAGCAAAGCCATTTTACAGCCCTTTTCTCAAGGCTGGTGCGGCTAAAGTATAAAAGTTTTTGTTTTTTAAATGATGCAGGAAGAAAGTTTATTGTTTTTGTAATTGAGTGCATTAGCCAAAACAATCTCTCGGTATGATATCGCTACCCTTCTATATTTCTAAATATGATTACAAGCACTATCGCGTGCTAAGCGAAATCATATCAAACAAATTATTGGAGTACAAAATTATATGCCCAAGGCGGGAATCGAACCCGCGTCCTCCGATATCGCGTTCGATTTCCGCCTTGGACATAAAATTTTGTACTCCAATAATTTGTTTGATATGATTTCGCTTAGCACGCGATAGTGCTTGTAATCATATTTAGAAATATAGAAGGGTAGCAACATCATACCGAGAGTTAAGTGTTTGAAAAAACACTTCTTTCGATCAGATGAAGTCTTGTAGTCTGGTTGATGGCCGCGCACCGTCCCCTATGATGGTTAAAGTAATACAATTGGAGCACAAAGTTTCGGCAGAAATGCCAATGTCCAGGTGGCTGAGATGGTGTTAAGCATCCGACGCGATATCGGAGGACGCGGGTTCGATTCCCGCCTTGGGCATAAAATTTTGTACTCCAATAATTTGTTTGATATGTATCTATCTATCTAAAGCCGTTCCGCCAACAGGGCAGTTATACAAATATAATGAACCAAGGTATGCATGCACAAAGCAGGTATACAAACTACAAAACTAAGTTATTTGCCTATATGTATACAATTATGGTTAGAAGGACATAATCAAATATAGATACCTACATAGTAGTCCATTTAAATGTTACAATTTAAGGACCGAATATTGCAATTCCTAGAGGGCGCAATTTTACTTTTGAGACAAATCTAAGTTTGTGGGGTCGCCACCCTTGTGCCCCGGCCACCATCTTGATAAAAGGGGTGAAAACACTTATTTCGCGATATCTCGGAAACGATGTGTCCTACAAAAAATTCCACTGCACATAATTTTTAGCAAATTATTTTTCCTACAAATATGTTATTATAACTTTTTGCCCTAAATTAAAAATTTCAGAAGTTATAAGCAAAAAAGTGAGAAAATTTTCATATTTTTTTCTTGCTCTATAACTTTTTTTTCTTACTTTACAAAATAATACCTCAGACCAACATTTTTGATTATCTTTTGACGATTTTTTTATTTTATTTTAATTCATTTAACACACTGTTACAGCGCTCCAAAGTTGACCAGGTTCGTCAATGCTCATGAGAATCCGGTCAAAAAGAAATGTTTAACTTATTATATTTTTTATTGTAAATATATTCTTAAAAAAAATTGTTGAATTCGTACAACTTTACTTCTTCATTCCTGTTTTCCTTACCATAGAACTTACTAAATTTAACTTACGGAAGGATAAGCAGGTAGAAAAGGTCTGAGTAACCGTTTGGGTTCAAAGGAACATCTGCCTGCTACGACTATTATTATTATACGTAGGCTTAGCTGTTTCTTCTATCTCATTTTATTCTCTTAGTTGTGCTACATTTTTTGCAACGTGTAAACGTATTGAAAATTGTGGATATTATTTTCAGTTTTATCAATTAACCTGCGAGTTTCATAAAAAAATCCTGAGCAGATCATCTACGACATTGTTCTAGGGTATTTTTTTTTGTAAAATGTATAAAAAAGTTAGAGCAAAAAAATTTATTATTGCTTATAACTTCTTTAATATTTAATTTAGGGCAAAAAGTTATATAAATATGTTTGTGGGCAACACAATTTGCTACAAATTATGTTCTTACAATTTTTTTATAAAACGCACAGTTTCTGAGATATTGCAAAATACGTGTTTTTGTGCCGCATTGCCACGTTGTATGGCAATGCTTATCCTTTGTCCAAAGTATATGCCAGCATTTTGGTCACAAGTAGCGTCGACCAGACGTTTTGAGACGTCTTTGAATAATAGTTTGGCGCTCGGTCCCCACGGTCCCAGCGTTTCGACCCTAAAAGGCACAAACATGTAACAACTACTGAGATTACTATATTTGCGCCTTTCGAGGCCTTCTGCTAGTTCAGCCGCCGCACCGGCCACTTTTTGGGTAGCAGGAATATGAGAAGGTGCTAAGGTATCGACACAGGTAGCGTCCCATACCAGAGGCCTTCCCATCCTCCACGGAACCAAAGTCATGCCGTCCGGCCTTTTACCATCGCCACGTACAAGGCCTAAGCATTTAGTTATATTACAAATGTGCATTTAGCCTTCAGTTTGATAATATCAATAAAATTTTTTATTGATATATATACCTGCAAAATACATTTTACAGACAATCCGTTACCTGAAGCCTTCAGAAAAGCAACTGTACATTTCTGTTTGTCCGACAATCAATTTCGCACAATTTGTTAGAATGTGTAGATAGAATTTGTTAAAAGGTAGAAGTAAGGATAAATGTCGGGAGAGCAGTCGAATGACACCTGTCAAAAATCCAAAATGGCGATTTCAAGACGGCCACCATACAAACTGCTCCGCCCCTGCTGAAGCTCGGCCTTCAGAAAGGGGGTGTAGTGAATATGAATAAATGAATTTAAATACATAAATTCAGATAATTTCACGTCAGATTTTTTGCACGTCAAGAGTAAAACATCGCTCTTTACCATCTATCTAATACCCTAACTAATAACCGAAAAGGGGGCAAAGGCGAGTATAATACATATCAACGATGGCATACGCAAAGGCATATTGCTTCAGATAGGAGGCCGGCCATAAAATTTAAGTCTTACTCCGCACAACTATGTCAATGCGTTGTCTTTTGTGAAGGTACTCAGAAAAAATATATTGTTTATACCGACCCTACAGAGGTGTGACAAGTGCAGGGCGATAATAATGTAAAGTTTTTTTTTTCAGTGTAAAAAGCATGATGCTCGGTGGCTTTGACTATGGACTGCCGCGCAGCAGGTCCATGGTTCGAATCCCGCCGCTGGCTTGAGCTTCACCGCATGGTGGAAGGGCATTTTAGCGAATGCCCGCCTGGCTAGCGACCACCCTCAAGTGGAAAATCTGTCGCCAAGCACCTAACGGTGTGTTCCGGCAGCTGTCCTTGAGAGCCAGTAATTCTAGGTTAAGCCTGTTAACACCTTCGACCATATCATCACTTACCATCAGGTGAGATTGTGGTTAAAGGCTTACCTATCAGCAATAAAAAAAAAATGTATATACACATTTATACGTTTTTGTTATTTAAGTTTACCTGCTGCTCTGCTATGGATAGGTCAAAATATTTTTTTGCCTAATATAGGTATTATAATATTTAAATAATATATTTAATATTATTTCGTAAACGAAATAATATTTAATATATTTCGTTTACGAAATTTCCTGTGAATAAAATGTGCAAATTTAATAATACTTTATTCAAAGATTACTCACTTATTTTCATATAGTGGAAGAACACAGTCTAAATTTATTATATGAGATGGCGACTCCGACAGTTCTCCCTGTTCCGAGTGATCTCGGACTTTGACTGATTTATTATTTTTTTTCCTGAGAAAGAAGGTGCATTTTATGAGCACAGTCTATTTTATTATATATATGTACAGAATCTATTTATTCCACTCTATTATATTTGTATAAATCGTTACTTATATGTACATGTCTAAGTGATAAAATGTATATTTAAAAGTACCTATGCAGGTGACTTTGTAGATAATCTCTTGAATATATACCTACTTGCCTGATTCTGAATATTCTTTCATTTATATAAATCTACATTTAGTCTTGAGGGACATGAACAATGTTCGATGTTTTATTGCGATATACCCACCAAACCAAATGCTTTGATTTGCTACGCTTGTGTTATTATTATTTAGCAACACTCAACTCCATTTACGGTTGAACGTCAGCTGTACTTTAGAGCCAGATAATTTTAGTTATCACCTGTTTGGTACCTTCTACCACATCACTTACCATCAGGTGAGACCATAACTATACATTACCAGATATTATTATAGTATCCAACTAATCGTACTTAGATTAGTACGACATTTAGTTATTTTATAGCTCCATTACAGTACTATAGGAACCTAGTAACCTAGTAGGTATAGAATCTCTTAGTTCGATAGAGATAATATGTTTCATGAATAGAATAAACACCGAAACACAAACGAATATTAAATTTGCATAGGTAAAAATAAACTGAAATATTATACGCTCTCTCATAATTCTTGCAAAGTCTTTGTATCGACTCTTCTGCTTCGTTTTTTATTTTTTAGTTATCTTTATTTCCCATATTGATTGATATACCTACCAAGATACGTATTTATACTGCAGAGCACAGGTGATAGCGCGCGAGCGATAGGTCCACGTCCAACGGCGCACAGCGCGGCACTGAAGGACAGCTCTTACGCATTGATTTTATTTCGTAATCCTAAGCTAATAAGGTTGAATATCGAATCTTCCGATTGACCGTAATCCTGCACAGAACTAAAGGTCGTAAGTCTAAAACACCATTTAATTTATTATGACAATACTAATTACTCTAGGTAAATTTTACTTATACAGCGGATAATAAACTACATTTCCTTTCTATGTGTGTTTATTATTAATATGTAACTGATGTAGTTTCCAAGAAAACTCCAATAATTTAAAGAAAAGGCTTCATTTTGAAAAATTAAAACTATCGAGTAAATTTCTTTCAAATGTGTTTCTGACTGTACAACTGATAGAAAAAGGTTTGAAATATCAAATATTTAAGTTTTCGTGTTGATTGCATATTTCAGTTGCTTAAAAAAACTAGTCGAATGAGAGTATTTTTTCCGCAGCCTCGTCTTAATGGCTTTATTCAATACTTTGGTATCTGGATAATGAGATCCTGGTCCTCGGGGTGGAGTTTATAATAACAAAGAAATTTTGAATAGCCGTCACGGAGCTTAGAACTGTCCCCGGTAGATGGCATTGAACTGTTATGTGGAACTAGACCAAAACTGATGAAACGTTAGTGTTTAGACTCTTGCCTACCACTTCTTAGGCTCACTCCACCTTTAAGGCGTCATGATGTGTGTTGTTTAATCAAACAAGCGGTATATATGTACTCTGTACACGTACTTGAAATAAAATATACCAAATTTAATTTAAACAGATGTTCTCATTGTATTTTTTGATATTTGTTTGGGGGTAATTAGTCGTGCACTAGCGCTCCGCTTGTGTTATATCGTATACTTTCCTCTCAAATAAATAAGCTATACTATACCAATTGTTGTATATGATAAATAAAATAATACTAGCTAGCATTTTAAGAAAGCTGTTCTTATTGTTATTCTGTTTGGGGGTAATTCGTTCCGTATGGAATATATTTTATATGATATTTTTGAAGCGTTGTAATAATGATAAATACACGTGATTTAAGCGCAAAACGCGCGAAGTTGTTTAATTAAGTACAATCGCGAAAACCTAAGACCACGTTATTTTTGAAGCGCTCCTAGTGTAGTTTGCTTAGCCGTTCATAACCGATCAGCTAAGTTAAGCAACGTCCGCTGTGGTCGTGACTTGGATGGGTGACCAGCATCGGAGGGCACATTAAGCTTTCAGTGTCGATTGTTGTCTCAGAATGGCAGTCGTTATGGCATGGCGGTGTAGCATTTTGAGAATGCCCGCCTGGCTACCTAACCTACACACGCTCACGCAGAAAATCTGTCGCGTGACACATGTCGGTGTGTTCCGGCAGCTTGAGAAGAACATGTTCAACCACATCATCACTTAACATCAGGCGGGATAGTGGTCAAAGGCTGGCCTATCGGATATAGATATAAATATGAACAAATTGTTTGTTGTATTCTCTAAGCTCATTGGTTGTATAATTTGTATTTTCAGGAGATGGGCACGGCGATGCGCGCGCGGGCCCGCATACAGATAAACCTGGCCGTCTCGCAGGTGGTCGACATCAAGCAGGTCGCCAACTTCCCCGACATCGTGTTCCCCATACTGTGGTTCGAGGAGGTCAGTAGTATAATATAAAAAATTTAAAATGTATATATTTTTATAATAAAGTTTTCGTGAGTTTTTCAAATATTGAATTGTTATTGGTATCTGTATTTTTACGTACTGTATCAACTGGATTTTCCAATACTGAATGAAGTGTCCCCTTTAAGGCGAAATTTGCCATAATCCCCACGCTGGGCAGACGTCTTGTCCTTCCGATATTTTTGCATGGTGGTAGGGCATTTATCGAATGCCCGCCTGGCTAGCTACCACCCTCAAAAAGAAAGTCTGTCGTCTAGCACCTAACGGTGTGTTCCGGCAGCTGTCCTTGAGAGCCAGTAATTCTAGGTTAGTCTGAACAACATCCTCGACCACATCATCACTTACCATCAACTGAGATAGTGGTCAAAGGATAACCTAACAGGCATAAAAAAAAACAATTACCCTTAGTCGCCTCGTCCGTCCGTCGGTACGGAATCCTTCGTGCGCGAGTCCCACTCGCACTTGGCCGGATTTTTACTGTGACAAGGACCTAAACATTTTTTTTTTAATCTAAGTACTTACAGTTGTATTACGTTTGTTGTGTAGGGTATAGACGAGCTTCCTGAGCAAGTATCATCGTTGCTGCGCTTGGCGACGAAAGTCCCGCCGGTGGCGAAGGCTGCGCTCGCGTGGGGACTCTCCGCGCTCGGCGCCTTGCTCATCCTACTGGCCGTAACTTGTCTAATCAGGTAACTATTTACTTTAGCAACGGGATGTTTACTATATATTTTATTATATCCAAAATATATATGGTAGTCTTATATTTTTTGTTAGTACCTATTAACTGGTATTATGTTATGAATTAGTCTTTCTGCCCACAACATTAAATTTGTGCAATACCCATAATTAATATTTACAAATGATTGCAGCCCAAAGTATCTTTCCCGGGCGGGAATGGAACCCACGTCTTCCGATTTTAAACGGGATGCCTAAACCACTCAACCACCGGAACGTACTTTTTCGAGCCGAAACTTTGAGCTCCAATTGTATACATTTAAATCCCGCATGCGACGAAAATTACTGCTCGAATAATATGTAAATGTCATTTTCGCTTAGCACGCGATAGTGATTAAAATAAATAAAATATTTAGACAGTAATATTTTATTTATTTATAATGTTTATTTCAGATCATCTCACCGACAGAGCACGTTAAGGCTGGAGGGTCACGTGGTGGCCAAACCGCCGCCGCCCAAAGTGCCGAGCAAAGAGAACGGATACGAACTGAACACCAGGAGATAATGTACGCGCTGCCTTATTGTACCTATACAGCACTGTACCCTTAGTTATGTTCTAGTTATTCGCGATCATTGTCACCTTATTGTTGTTTAATAACTTTTGATGGGTTAAATCGCGTATATTTAGACCACGGGGGGAATTCAATGGTTAAAATATTGGGGAAATTGTTAGAAATGGGGGGAATAATGACAAATCGATGTCCGTTCGGAAAGACTGTGACCTCGCGAATGATTGATTTTCACAACTGTTATCAAACATAATGTGAAGAACGATAATTATTTTTAAGTACCTTACAACTACCCTCATACCTTGCTGTCAAATAGAAAGACGAGATGATAATAAAACCCTCGCTTCAAATGGTTTGGTTCACACCGATATCAAACTTTGAGCAATTGATCACAGAAATTATATGTTTTTTGTTATAATCAATAAAATGTCTTTCTTTAAATGTCAACGATTTTCTTTGTACGCTTCTCACCAAGCATGTAAATTAATAATAAAACAATGTTAATCGTCCATAACGGACCGTGTGTGACAGCTGTCAAAACCTACAATGGCGGATCAAAGATGGCTGCCATACATATTGTTTCAGTCTAGTTCTTGTGATCATAGCCCACTTTCAATTACTCAAATTTTAACACTTGTGCATAAAAGTAATTATTATAATATATGCGATTTGATTTGTTGAAAGTTGTTTTAAAACAATACTTTACCATTTGTTGGGATATTAGTCGCGCGATTTTACTTTTCTTGGGAAATATTGTCGCTCGATTTCTGTTACCCGAACAATGTACTGTTACAAACTAAACGGCAGAATATAATATACTATACTGTCATATTGCAAACCGTAACCAAGTATTACATATTCGGGAATTAGTCGCGCGACATTTTCCTTTGGAGCATTTGTCGTGCAACTTATATCACAATTTTTATCGCGCGACTTTTCTGTCTATTTAAAAATGTGTTATAGCTATGTAGGTGTTCTTTGTATCAAAAGCATCTGATAATCGTCAAGTATAATCGTTTAGAACGCTGATATACGTATATTAACGATCCCACATATAATTTTTAACTAGGTTATAATATCGTGTAATTCCAACTGACTTATAAACGTTACCTAAGCAAATGTCAAAGTCGTAACTACCAACTTACATATCATCAATATCAAAGTTTGAACTAAGTTATCTTCATTTTTCTCGCTTATGTGTCTCTAACCCGGTGTCCTAGATAAGCGACGGGAAGCGTTGCGATTTACGAAGCGATGGGACGCGACTTGTTGCGACACAGACGTGAGACGAATTCACAAACTGATCAACGCGACGATATAAGCCACGTTTACCTATAGCTACTTATTGATATATTTATGATTCTTCGCTTCGTACCGCACAGCATAGCTTTATCGCGTTTGTCGCATAATATTGCTCGCATAAGACAATAGGTACGACAAAATCTTTACACCAAATTTAGACTTTATATCTTTGTATACTTTACTTGCTATTTGGATAGGTATAGATTAGAAATAAACTTCAAAATCGTTTCTATATTAGTTATGTATTAAACATTTTATTTTGGACTTGCCTTTAAAGCTAACGTTAACAGATTGATCGCGTCGCGTTGCCGCCTTTGTCGCTCACGTAGGGCATACAAACGCGATGTGATACCAAGCGCCACATTTCAAAAACAAAAAATATGTTTAGCTAATTTGTTCAATGTTGTCGCTTAGATCAACGACTGGACAAGACACGACTCTTTATTAACTTGTTATTCGTAAGACAAGGGTGCGTTCTCGAAGTCAGAAAGAAGAAAAAGCGATAAACGAAATATATAGCCATATGTTTTCTTGCAAAATAGTCCAGGAAGTTTTCAAGGGTCATGTATTAAATATTATACATTTGAACAGCAACACACTATACGTGCCCGTAGTACCAATAGAAATGAACTGGTGTTGCTTTAATCAGTACATACGTCGCCTGTTGTAAAAGTCGCATCGCATCGCATCGCTTAGCTTCACGATTTATAGGTAGGCTCTGTCGATCACTGAGGACAATAAGGCAAGGTAACTAAGTCAGTTTGCTTTGCACATTCCAGGATAGGCAATTAATTGCATTATTTACATGTAAGTCAGATATGGAATTTTCTCAGTTGAATCTTGCAAGAAAATAATTATATAATTGATGCAAACGTTTTATGAACTATACATGAATTTTTTTTGATTATATTATTAGAGTGGTTTTGTTTCTTTATATTAAACTGCTAGGTTCTGTAATAAAACATTCAAATATCGAATCAAATTAATTATTGGAATTATATAGACAAATTTAAATACAAATAAGAAAAACAAATTTAAAAAATTCAATATAATTACTTTATATAAATGATATGATCTGTAATCGTTATATCTAATAATTGTAGTATTTATAATATATAGGTATTTTAATATTGCAAATTTATATGAAGAGGTCTTAAGATTCAGAAATAATTAACTAAAGTAGAAATGATATAGAAATGAAAGTTACAAAGAGAAATATTATAGATCGTCTAATCTTAAACGGAACTCCCCTCTATGGGTTTTTGCTCATATGCAATGTAGTTGTCGGCGCCCAATTACACGAATTGGACGCCGTGATTGGTCATCAATTCCCGAACAACAAGAGAAAACTGAACTGGATGTCCAACACTCGACCAGTCGACCAACTAGTGCATTACCGAAGCGAACGCGCGACCGAGCGGACGTGTCGTTGCACGGAAAGCCCGTAAAGCGCCATCTCTGCAATATAACGACCATAACTAGACTGATTCGGCGTAAGTGTGCGTTAAGTATTTGACAATTAGATTTGACGATCTCTATTTACTTTTTAAAAGCAACATTTATGAGTATGTGATTTAAAACTAAATAACTTGTAAAAGCATATTTATACATTAAAATAAGGTTAACTAGAATCTGTTCAGGGATAGTTATGGACTTGGAATTTGACTGTGCTACATTGATAATAATGATTAATAATATCAAGTTTTGCATATATTTTCAGATATTATATTTTAATTTATGACAATGACAACGGGAAATAATTTGTAATTATAATTAATTTCAATTATGATTAAAAATCCCAAGTTGACTTCTCTTCCTGAACAAATTTTATTACTACTTATATTCAAATAATAGAAAAAAAATTACAGATATTATCTAAAATGAATCTTAAGACAGATTTTTTAAAAAATCACAGTTTTTCATTATAGTTTAGTATATATAATTAAGCTTATAGCTACATGCTTTATTTTTAATATACAAATATATATGGAATACATTTTATCATAAAAATTACCACCAAAACCTCAAAATACATACGTTAATAACAACTCAACTATTGTTTGTAAATTAAATCCATTCAATTAAAAAAAAAAAAATTATAACATGCAATGAATTTAATTTTACAATCAGCAGTTCATAGATTAACTTTACAATGAGTCCATAATTTAATAATATATTTATGAAAAATTAGGCAATACTATTTTAATTAATTAAATTAAACCAAACTCACTAAACATTCATGAATAATATGTGACTTTTATATTTGATATGAAATTTGTATAATTTTTTAAAAAGAGTTTTTTTTTTTAAATATTGTAACGTGTAAATATTAGTTAACCTGAAACGTGTTAATTTAAATTTAAAATGCTGCTAATTGTTTTACTGTTATACGTCATTCCATTAATTTAGATTTATATTTCTGAACAAATTTTCAATATCAGATTATATATCTCGAGATGTAGTGAAAATCCATATATAGAAATAAAATTTATTTGCTATTGAATTTGTATGGCATGATTGTTTTCTTTGTATAAGATACTTGTAATAATTGGGCTGAGGGTTGCCATTAAACAAATTGGTAAGAAGGTGTTAACTGGAACTATTATTACTTATTATGTCTAGTTACTAGTCTAATCTACTGGGTCCGTCCTTAGATAATTTTAGGTTTATATCGGGTGCGTGCGTTGCCGTTAAATTGATTGAAAATAACACATCTCTCCATTCACTTATATTTATAATTTCACCCACAACAATTTATAAAGAAACATATTTGTTAATGAAATATATTAATAAGTTAACAATATCATAATAAATTTACAGTTCGCTATATTTTAAACACTTTTTTCCTTAAACTATGTAAAACAAAAAACTTACTTTGTAAATGTGGAATTTCAATCAATTTCAATGTGGCTACACTATGTATAAATTAATGTATGTTAAGTTACTATTTTTTACATATACCACTATTTTTTATATAATATCGTAAAAGACTTAGCTGTGTGCTCAAGGATGAAATTATTCCTAGGAAATTAATGAAATTAAATGGTGATTAAATTAATGTTAAATATGTATGTTGGTCCATGATGAAGCATATAAGTAATTATTATTACGATGTTAAATGTTATCACGATCTTTGATTAAGCTAATTTTCACTGAAATAATCTGTAGGAACAACAGAACCTACATATCTAAGTATTTTTATCTTGTGACTCGGAAAACTGCACTTAGTTGACCACACGGGCAATTTAATTTAATGAGGGTGCTATTCATTGATAAAATTTCACTTAGTTAACAGTTTTAAAAGAACAAGTAGCTTAACATTGAAATTTCTGGTCGAATACGATCAGACGTCATCTTGTAACATGGTGATTGTTATTTTTAAACTTTGACCAATATTTAAGTCTTCCTAAATTATGTTATACTTTTAATCAATTTCATATCAACTAAGGAATCATTATTGTATTTCAAATTCAAATATAATTATGAATGACTTTCGTAATGACACTTCATAAAAATTTTGCTATTTTTTTTTACAATTGACTGGTGCTGTCTTTCACACAATGTTACTTTGGAGTGTAAAAGTTAAATATGAATATTGTGCTACCAAAACACAAGTGGGACTGAAATTTTGTTACGTTACTAATACAATCATAATTTTAAACTTCGATTTTGTTGAAGTTGGTGCTCAAAATCTGCATCAAGAATTTCAGTTTTAATAAAGTTTTATACAGGAGTGTTGATTCTATAAGAATGATCTAAATTTAAAATTCTTGAAATAATGGTTCTTTCTTATTTTGTTCTTATTTTTAATCAGTTCTTATTTTGTTAACACTAAAATCCAAATTGGTTTAACGCTTGGGAAAAACAGTCCTTACATTTGACATTTCTGATCACATATAAGTATGTTTTACGCAGATTTAGTGATCAAGTCACTTGGTACTCTCTGAACTGATGTAAAATTACCCACAATGGAATAAAATAATCCTATTTTAGAATTATCGTTATTTTAATTATTGTTACAAGAATGTGGATTCTAGTATGTACAGAATAAGAACCATCATAGTGTATGTTTTAATAATATAATTACAGGCTTGTATTCCAATGTAGGTATTGAATAATCTATTCTGAGATCACATTTAGTCGAATTTAAGTATTCATTTTTTCAAATTTTAACTCCTGTTTGTGTGTATGATAATTGTGTAAAACTGTGTATGTAGTTCTTGGTCTGTTTATATAAGCTTATGACCGATTTCGTTAATATTTGATTTATTTTCATATGAAATGAAAGTTTACTTAATTTGAATCGTAATCGGGTTAGTTTATTCAATTACTTTACTGTGACAGAGGTAGCAATCTCATATTTACGTAATTTGCTCAGTATATCGTGTTGCGAGTAAAATGGCGTAAGCGCCACAGTATTTACGGCGCTTATGTCGTACTGGTAGTGTGGTGTATAATTATTATTTAGTTTTTAGTTTAGACATCACTTGTACTTAAATTGCTCGTAATTTGTAAATAAAATAAAGGTGTAAGTTTTATTTTATATGACGTTTTATTTTAATTTATTCGAAGTTCGATTTAACTGTCGTTAGCTGTAGTAGAGATACTTATAGCTGATATGTTCGCAGGTAGGTACTGTTTTATAGGTACTGTTTTTTGGTTATTACCAAAATACAAAAGGGGAACACTTGTGATGGTTATGCGAATGATAATATATACTGTAATTTGTAGCTAACTAGAAGTAAATATTTGAAATGAGTACATATTCAGAGATGTCCTAAGAAGCTTGAAGTAGAGCTCCATATAATTAGATTTACAAAATATCTACTGACCTTAGGATTTGCAAAATACCAGAAAATAGTATTATTTACCTCATCCGGTGTTTTGCGAATCTGGCATGAGTACTTAAAAACGGCTTAGTCCCGAATCTCCCTTAAATTTCCTCTTAAACGTAATTTTGGACTTTTAGGACCAAGTTATATAAGCAAGTATAATTAGGAAGGCGAAAATAAAGCCAGATATGTGACAGCTGCCACATTGACCGTTGAAACTGTATTTAGCTTTAGCTTCCTATTCGAGTTAAAATCGACCCTACAACATGTCATATTTGTCAGCCGTCAATAGCCGACATAAAATTAAAACAAAAATGACATCATCTGTCAGTGATGTCATTTTTGTTTTAATTTTATGTCTACGTCCAGTCGTTCTATGTCCATTTTATATATATCGTTAATATATATCGAGAACAAAGTGGGACCCAATACTCTTCCTTGTGGTATTTCATGTGTCACTAACTCATCATCCCTAGTCATATTGGCAACTTTAGTTTTCTGAGTTCTTCTTTTTAAATAGCCTCAATCAAACGAAAAGTTTGTCTCGTATTCCAATACGTTGTAACTTACTAATAAGTACGGAGACAGTGTCGAAAACTTTTCCAAGATCTAAATGTGATTTTTCGAGTCTGACACTGCGTTTACAGAAAACGCAGTCTACAGAGACATACCTGTTTTAAAACCGTATTGGTATGAAGAAAGTATATTATAGTTTTGTAAATAAATCTTAAGACAACTGTTGATTTTTAAAATGTTGACATACTCGTAGAGGGTAGAATGACGAATTCATGCAACCAAAAACAGCACAATATATCCTATTCGTCATATTAAATATGTACATGAACATATATTTTGTTAAAGAAAATGACACACCGTCCATTCGTCACTGCGACGCAGTCGCGACTGTCTGCGTACTGAGCGCGGGCTGAGATCGAGGCGCTTAGGTATAACTCGCGTTTCGTGCGTTTCTATGTAGTTGAAATACTGTATAGATAACATTACCGTGACCTGGGTGACCGTGGAAAGTAATTTCTTACAACGGCTTACCTCTTAGATAAGACTTTACATGCCTCTAATTCTATATTGGTGACGGTACACCTCAGAAATGTGGTACTGGCACTACTGGCCATTATAATGTTTATGAATATTTAGTAAGATGTACTGCGCCAGCAAATTGACAGTTTAACATTTGATGTATTGTACAGTTAAGCAGAAAATTTTTCTGAACCTATTTTGATGAATTAGCCAATCATTCGTCTCACTCTGAAAATATTAATGAAAATCTAGTTTCAAACATTTTAACTTACTCGTAGACACAACATATTAAAAACTTATTTTGGTAACTTTGTTTTTACGCAAGCTTATTCGGAATTTGCGACATTTGAAGCAACGTTTGCTCTGTGTGTATTATTACTACCTGCCTCGCAGTATATTATAAACAGTTGACTAAAAGGATGTGGGCAGCGGTCGAAATCGAGCGTCACCGAATTATTCATCAATAAGACCAATTGTTCACTTTAGCCAATAGAGTGTATATTTTATTGTACTGGCAACTTTTATTACCTGCCCTTGAAAAATGACCTTCCTTATTCATTCTTTTTCTTGTCGTTGTCGCTTTCGTCGAGTGTGGATAATTTTTTGTCGGAGCCACTACTCGACAGTTTTTACATTAATTTGTCGGGCATTCGTGCCAACCTTGTCGAGGGCAAATCCCTAAGGATATTAAATTAACTAAAATTCAAAATATTGTTTGTGTAACTGTGCCATCGAACCGTCGCCGCAGCCAAGACAGGTACCGAGCTATTGAAGAGGTAAGCGCGCGAACCGATTCGTAGTGTAGGTACCAATAACGGCTTTATACATCGGATCATCTGGTGAGTTGCACAACCATACTTATTTTATATCCTTTTTCCTAATTAGTTCGTAATACAGTCCATTAAACCTCTCGCCCTTGCATGGGAACTTTCGTACAGTTTTGCTAGATCGTAAAAACACTCAAAATATAACATTTTTTGGCCCATCGAGCCGAATATTTGAATAGTGACCGAATATTTCGCATATTTTAGTGCATTACGATCATATTTCTCGAATTTTGTCGAAATTATTAACATAAACTTTTCTCTGTCATACCCACATATAAAAAGTTGTCGGCTCGAACATTCATGCCCATGTTAATTTGAACCATATCTATATTCGACATTATCAAATCATAAATTAATATAGGATTCTCTATGGTCAACTTTTACAAGTGTCAAACAGATTTCGTTCTAAATCACTGTCAAATACAAACAGCTGTTTCTTGTTGTAAATGTTTGTTTTGATTTTTGTGTAAATTATTGTTTACGTGCGTGTATGTACTGGATATTGTGGAAATGGAATCGTCAGGCTCCGTTAGTGATGTCGAGGAAAACCGCGTGAAACGAGACTATCAGCTGATGCGAGTCGAGTTATTAGAGACGTCCACGGAACTTCTCAGAGGTTATACAGAAGCCGACCTGAACATTATCGAAGCCGAATTTCATGCAGCACAGTTAAAAGTTCTTTCACCCCTGAGTCCCGCTGAACGTAAGACTGAACTCTCAGTGACCTTAAGTTTTGAGCGGCGTTTTCGGGAGATAAAAAGTCAATTTATGGCAGTTCATAACCATAGTCATGGAGTCAAAATGAATAGTGAAAATAAAAAACAAATATCGTGTGTTTCAGCTAAATTGCCTAAAATTGAGATTAAACCTTTTGATGGAAATATTGAAAATTGGATATCTTTCATACAACTGTTTGACTCGTTAGTACATAACAGAGATATGTCAAATGTTGAAAAATTACATTATCTTTTATCTAGTGTCCAGGGTACAGCCTATAATCTCATCAAAAACATTCCTTTGTCTGATGGTAGCTATCCAGATGCATACAATGCACTTAATAAATATTATAATGCGAAAAGACAAATAGCTTTCACATATTATGGCAAAATTCTAAATTGTGAATTGATAAAATCTAAAACTAGTTTTGAGTTAGAACGGGTTCACAGAACATTTACAGAAACACTATTAATTTTGGACAAGTATGAATTGCCTGATAAGAATTTCATGCTATTTCATTTGTTGTGATCGAAGCTGGACAGGGGGCCAACTCCCACCTTTTACGAAACCATCATAAAAAAGTAGCGTTTTGTTTCATGCTTAAAATAATAATTCGCAGACACAAACTATCAGGGACCCACAATGGCGTCAAGCAATATTGGTTTGATACTACTTAAAGAACGAATGAAATATGTATCATACGGTTGTGCAAGCGAGATACAAGATGATTATAATATAGCGTTATTCCGCTCGCACTGTTCCGAACTACGATGTCATGGAACGGTTTTAACATAGTTTTACGTCATTTTTTTGTATGCTTCACAAAAACTATCTGTAACTTTTATACTTTCAATCATCAAATAATTTTGCTGCATTTAATTTAAAGTATAATAGAAATAAAAACATTGTACGCAATTTACACATTAATTAAACCCATTTTTATCGTAAAATAATCAAAATCAAGTTTAAATCCGCTGCAAGAAAGTAACTTTTTTAAGATGGATAAACATGACGGAATTGTCGTTGGAACAGTATTAAATGTCACGTCAGAGTTCACGAAATGAGTGAACTATTTGTCGTGACGTCATCAAAGCGCCGAGTGATTGCTTTACCGCTTGTAAGCCTGCTTAATTGACGTGGAGGTATACAATTTCGCAGTAAGATCACGTTATTATTACTATAAGAGGTGAGAGTTGGCTCCCAGATCAACCCGGGAAGCTTTTCAACTTGAGTTTAATAGTGATGAAATTCCTAGGTACACTCAAGTACTAGATTTTATTGAAAAACAATACAAAGCCCTAAAGATGTCAAATGTTGCTGTTAATAGTAAACCCGCAGTTGCTTTGAGGAATAACCAAGGCAAACCAAAAGCATCATTGGTAGTTGCAAATTCTTTATGTGTTTTTTGTTCCTGTCAGCACCACAAGCTCACATCGTGTGAGGGCTTCCTAAAACTAGACCCAACCTCTCGTTTTAATTTTATAAAAGAAAAGGGTCTTTGTATTTTGTGTTTTTCCAATACTCATAGAGTCAAAGTGTGTAAAGCATCTTTTCGTTGTAGTGTGTGCAATTATTCTCATAACACTCTGCTCCACTTGGAAAAGCGAGCAGAAGTTATACCACATCAGGCATGTGAAACAAAACCTAGTGCTGACAGTAACAATGTTGTATTGACATCGGTGGCTGGTAGTAGCACAGTTCTATTCTCAACAGCAAAGGTCTTGGTACGGGATAGCTTTGGTACCTTTCAGCCAGTAAGAGCTCTCCTGGACTCTGCCAGTGCGTGTAATTTTATATCTAAGGATTGTGCTTTACGTCTAGGTCTCAATATTGGTAAAAACAGCCAGTCTGTGAGTGGTATAGTACAATCAGCTGCTGAGCCTGTTGGCTCACTATTATGTGAGATGAAACCTGTAGTTAAAACCTTATCGTCAAATTTTAAATTTGAAGCTCTTGTTTTGTCGTCGATTTGTGCTGACCAACCTCTTCAACATATTGATCCGTCGAAGTGGTCACACATAAAACATTTGGATCTAGCTGACCCTGAGTTTGCACACCCAGGCCCGGTTGATATGTTGCTGGATGCAAATATTTTCGTTTCTTGTCTTTTACCTGGGATAAAGCGTGGTCGACCAGGCCAACCCATAGCATTGAATACACATTTCGGATGGATTTTGATGGGTGGTTGTGATTTGATATATTGTAAACCACATGCTCATTGTGAGATGCAAGGTAAAAATTGTTTTTTCGTGTCGAACTTGTCGTTAGATAATTCTCTCAAACGGTTTTGGGAGTTAGAAGATGTTGGACCTCAACCCAAAATATTATCGAAAGAGGACCAGCTTTGTGAAGAGTATTTTACTCAACAACATCGGCGTACTCCTGAAGGAAGATTTGTCGTTCCTTTACCTTTTGTAGAGTCATTAGATAGGCCATGTTTTGTAAATACTCGTGCCATAGCATTAAAAAGATTTTCATCAATAGAGAAAAAACTTCAATTGAACCCAGAATATAAGAAAGCATATGTCGCTTTCATGAATGACTATGAGACTTGTCATCATCTAGAACAGGTAGAGCCACCTGTTGTTGATAAAGGTTTGTTCTACTATATTCCTCACCATGGAATATTGCGTCCCGAATCAGTGAGCACACCATTACGTGTAGTCTTTGATGCAAGTTGTTCTGACTCTACCGGGAAAAGTCTGAATGATACTTTGTTGCCAGGACCCAAACTTCAAACAAATATTTTTGATTTGTTAATTCGTTTTCGCTGGCATGCAATTGTATTCACTGGTGATGTCAAGCAAATGTACCGGCAGATTTTAGTGCCAGAGGCTGATGCAGATTATCAACGCATTTTGTGGAGACCGTCGATTAATGAACCGGTGCGTGATTATCGTCTTCGAACCGTGACTTACGGTGTTTCATCTGCACCCTATCAGGCTCTCCGTACCAACGCGCAGCTAGCACAAGAAGCTAGCACTGATTATCCTCTTGGCTCCGCGGTATTGAAAAGAGTCATTTTTGTTGATGATGTTGTTAGTGGAGCTGACTCTATCGGTGAGGCTATTGAATTGAGGTCACAACTTTGCCAAATTTTGTCGTCGGGTGGTTTTGATCTCAGAAAATGGACTTCAAACCACAAAGATTTTTTTGTTGGGCTCTCTACATCTGACTTGTATTCTGAGGACTTCAAGCGATTTGAAGACATCTCTGACGTATCATTGAAGATATTAGGACTTTCGTGGCTATCACATTCGGATTGTTTTCGTTTTAAAGACGTCTTGAATCGAAACTTGCCGGCGCTTTGTCACCATCGGAGATCAGACGCTCGTTCATGTTTTTGATCAAACATGTCCAACGAAGCGCATTTTCGGTAGAGATAGAAAAACTTAAATCTGGTTTTCCAAACTCTTTACCCAAGAGTTTGAGAAAATTAACACCTTTTCTTGATGAAGCGGGTCATCTGAGGGTGGGCGGTCGCCTGGCCCACGCCAACGTAGATTTCGAAACCAAACATGCTTTGCTTTTGCCTCGTGACAATCGCCTTACTTATTTGATTATTGACGAGTATCATAAGAAATTTATGCATCCTGGTGCACAGACTCTACAAAACCTTCTTGCTCAACACTTTTGGATTCTGTCGCCTAAGCGAGCTATCCGTGCTGTTGTTTCACAATGTACCAAATGTTTCCGGGTCAATCCAAAACCCGCTCTAGCTCCAATCATGGGAAATTTGCCTGAATACCGCGTCAACCAAATTAAACCTTTTTCGACTGTTAATATAGATTTCGGTGGTCCTTTTGACATTGCTCTTGGTCGTGGCCGAGGAGTAAAAACATTTAAAGGATATATTTGCGTTATCGTATGTACAAGTACAAAGCCAATTCATTTGGAATTGGCCTCAGAATTATCCACAGAAGCTTTTCTTGCTGTTTTAAAAAGATTTGTTGCACGCCGTGGTCGCTGTAGTAAAATCGTGTCGGACCAAGGCCGAAATTTTGTAGGTGCGAGCAACTACCTCGGGAAATTGATGAAAAATGCTGCTGAGATTCAGGAAATTCAATTCGCCTTTAGCCCACCAGGATCTCCGCACTTTAATGGACTTGCTGAAGCAGGAATCAAATCTGTAAAGACCCATATATCTAGAGTTGTAGGAACGCAAAGACTAACGTTTGAAGAATTTTATACTGTACTTGCACAAATCGAAGCACTTTTAAACTCTCGGCCGCTGACACCCGTCAGCTCTGATGCGAACGATTTTTCGGCGCTCACTCCTGGACATTTTCTAACGCTAGAACCCTTGTCGATGCTTCCAGAAGAACAGCTTGGAGATTTGAATATTAGTACACTAAATCGGTGGAAGCTACTTCAGAAAATGCACCAGGATTTTTGGCGCAGATGGCATCAAGAATACGTACATACTCTACAGCAACGGATGCGTTGGAATAAAATTCAGCAAGAAGTAGCAGTTGGCACTCTCGTTCTAATTGTAAATGAACAATGCAACCCGATGAAGTGGAGTATGGGGCGTATCGTTGCCTTGCACAAGGGAACTGACGGAGTTTGTCGTGTCGCAACTGTTAAAACAGCAACTAGTAAATTCAAAAGACCACTTGTTAAACTTTGTCCATTGCCAATTCTACATTAATTTTCTATTTTTCAACCATATTATACTACAATTTATCGTTTTCGTAAGATTTTTGTTGAGTAAATTTGTCGTTTGTCGTAGTTTTTTCGTAAATGTAACCATTTAGGTGGGCGGAATGTTCACTTTAGCCAATAGAGTGTATATTTTATTGTACTGGCAACTTTTATTACCTGCCCTTGAAAAATGACCTTCCTTATTCATTCTTTTTCTTGTCGTTGTCGCTTTCGCCGAGTGTGGATAATTTTTTGTCGGAGCCACTACTCGACAGTTTTTACATTAATTTGTCGGGCATTCGTGCCAACCTTGTCGAGGGCAAATCCCTAAGGATATTAAATTAACTAAAATTCAAAATATTGTGTGTGTAACTGTGCCATCGAACCGTCGCCGCAGCCAAGACAGGTACCGAGCTATTGAAGAGGTAAGCGCGCGAACCGATTCGTAGTGTAGGTACCAATAACGGCTTTATACATCGGATCATCTGGTGAGTTGCACAACCATACTTATTTTATATCCTTTTTCCTAATTAGTTCGTAATACAGTCCATTAAACCTCTCGCCCTTGCATGGGAACTTTCGTACAGTTTTGCTAGATCGTAAAAACACTCAAAATATAACACCAATTAAACCGCTAATTTTCATCGTAATAATTAGCCAACAAAAATTGAGAAAATTTGGCTGGTACGGCAATTCCGGCAAAATTTTAAAATACTGTCTAATCATTCTTAAAGATATATTCCTAATATTTTATAGGCTGTGTTGCATGCTATTTTCATTTTTCACAACTAAATTGAAACCAGTACTTTGAATGTTTTTACAAGCATTTTGATATAGGTAATTTGGGTATGGGCTACTTTGTACTGCTTGTTTCAATTTCTAAAGTCATTTGATTTTTTTATGGTGCCGGTGTAGGTACGTGATAGAACTTTTTCTCTAAGGATGTTTTCATACTGATATTTCAAAAAAATAAGTCTTGTATCAATACAATAGATGGTACTAACCTAATCTAAACTACTCAAAACGGGGCAAAAATGTAGGGTAACAAATTATTATAATATGGTAATTGTGTAGAAGTAACACTTAAAACAAAGTAATTTTTGTACATACCTGTACAACAGGACTTCCCAACCAGGGGGGCACGGCACCCTAGGGGGGCATAGAGATCATGAGGGGGCGCAATGTATTTACATTTTGGAAAGACAAACCCACCAGCTTTTAATACTATCTTGCTACAGATACTCAGGTAAGTATCTGTATCAAGCTTTGCACAGATGACCCCTGCTATGATAGGTTCACGATTAGTGTTAGCACAAGAGGTCGAACGAAATAGCCCTAAAATATATTTGCCCTAATAAGAATATAGCGTCAATCGACATACTTTAGACTAAAAGTCGTGAACTAAAACCAAAATCCCACTAAAAAAGTTTTAACTAATACAAGAGTTTACAGGACCCAGAATCAAAGAGCTGGTTCTAAACATGCAAGCCTTATTTTGAAAAATATGTGTCACTTATATTGTTTTTCGATATTTGAAAGTATTGTTTAAAGATATTGGGGGGCGCGCCGAAAAAAAGGTTGGGAAACCCTGCCGTACAATAATATTTCCTCTACATTTTAATCTATCTTTATGACGCACACCTCTACAAACTGGCTCCGTGCTTAATTATTTTATCATAGAACATATAATAATCTTTTACATTGTGGCACTAGTAATCTTTATGCAGTAATACATCACCACGATTTCTTGGAATAGTAATTTATTCATTAATTTCCATGATTATAAAATATTATATAGATAGCAAAACTAGCAGTGAAACAGCCCCGACTCATGAATCGATCTACACCATTATTGCTCCATGATAACGCGAGACCTCATACAGCACGAGAAACCGTTTTAACTCTACTGGAACTGCAATTAGAACCCATTCTTCACCCTCCGTATTCACCAGAACTTGCTCCAACGGACTATAGTACGTTTTTTCGTTATTTGGACAATTTTATACGTGATAAAAAGTTATCTTCCCAGGAGGCAGTACAAAATGTTTTCACACAGTTTGTCGGATCTAGATCACCTAAGTTCTATAGCAAAGGTATAAATGACCTTCCTATTATATGGCAGCAGTGTATAGATAATAATGGTAATTATTTCATTTAAATATGTTAAATTAAAAAAATTACAATGTCCAATTTATCAGTAGAAACTGGCAATTTCATATTTAACCCCTAATATTTTAATAAGAATATAACCGGCCAGTGTTACAACTCTTTTGTGCAAAATTTTCTGAGTGGCTGTGAATTTATTTGATTCTCAACTTAAATGAAAATTAAAATACTCGCATTATAAAGATATTTGGGGAAGTTAATACGAATAAATATATAAACAAGTGTATCTGTCATACAGTTACCACTTTGATTTCTGACTCATCAAGTTCACAATTAACAAAACACACACGAGCTTCCAATTACAATCCTCCCTTAGAATCGATTGCACCCGATTGGTCGCGTTGCAGTAATGTTATTGCTCCGCGCTGTACACATTTTAAGCTACTCCCGCCGCGGTAAGGTTTGCGTTCTGCTGTTTATGTGCTTAACTTACATTTCTTCACATATTTATTCGTAGGGAAGATACTAATAATTCAATGTAAAATCAAAAACAGATATAAGTCTAACAGTATATAATCATTAAATCAAATTTTTAGTACGAAACATATTATTTTTTCAACTTAATTGTACAGATAAACATTAAATTAAATAAATAAATCATGAATAAACCATCAATTTAAATCAAATACACCATATATACCAATATAGCTAATATATAATAGCTTGCCAATATATACCAATTAAATGTAAAAAAAAATCTACACATTTTTTTTGTAATTAGACATTCACATGGATTTAAATTCGAGAATGAATTGTCTAAACTCTAAAATATCATAGAGAAACTATTGATTAATCTATGTAAATATGTTATTGTTCTCTTTAACAAAGATTTTTAACATGTTTAAGTTACATTACAAAATTACAAATTTACGAGAGAAAAAAATATAGTCATGTGCGGGATTCGAACCCGCGTCCACCCCTTTAGCTGGGGTTAAGGCCGTTATTGCAAACAATATTAAAATGTTTAAGTTACCTAGTAATATGATTTTGAACACTATAGCAACTTAAGCGAACATCACATTTGAGCGAGCGGTAAAGACACCCGGTGCGTAAAACTGAGAACGCGGGTTCAATCCCGGCTCGAGGTAAAAAAAAAATACGTTCAAAATTTGTAGGTAAATGTGGTGTTCAAGTTATGTATTTCTTTTATTGCGCTTCTGATGCGCCCATTTGCTCTTATGAAATTATATAAAATAACTTATATTTTTAAGCAACGTTATAGAATGTTATTTTTTAAATTATAAACTTTTTGAAAAGTGACTCTACGATTATTCCTACCCCTACATAGATAGATGTAGGCGTAACGATATATTTTTATTTATTTTATAAGTTTATGAAAATAAGATAATCTAAGAGACAGCGTGCGTTGCAGAATACCAAATTCTGTTTGACACAATTATTACCAAATTCTAACGTCAGTATTTTTGACAAATTCTATTTATCACTATTTTACTACAAATGTTAACAAGCATTATTCGATAAAGTTTTATCAAACATTGTTTGACAAAAGTTTTACCAAATTCTGATTGACAAAATGTTTACCAAATTCTGATTGACAAAATGTTTACCAAATTCTGATTGACAAAATGTTTACCAAATTCTGATTGACACAGTTTTAGATTTAGAAAATTCACTCTTTAATAGACACCACAATATCAATTTAAAAAAAATAGCTCGCAGTACGTAAACATCATATATGCTTATAAAAATAATTATAATTAGGAAAAAATAATCAAATTAACAAAATAATTATTAAGACACAAAACATTATTATTACTTATACACTACATATTAAGTGCAAAAATTAAATTTGAATGTGCACTAATTTTCAATTTGTTAGCATAATTTTCCAGTAGTTCAGAAGTACTTATTCGATAATATTTTTATTATTAATATAATTATTTAATTTGATAATATTATTAGACATAGTTTAGAAAAAAATATCACATAAGGTTTTAACAAAGGTGTTATATATACGAATAAATGCGCGTCTCCTGCGATTGTTTTTACAGAAAATTACACAAAAAAACTACACTTTTATCTGTGGTCGAAACAAAAATGTTACTTGTTTCCGTGGCTAGAAAGGACCTTCATAATTTTAACCCCCTAGGGGGGGGGGGGGGGGGTACTGACATTTAAAACAACCACTGACCAAGTAACACTACCAACCCATGAAACGTGCAGTACGTATACACAAATATACGGTCGTCTCTTAAAACCAAAGTTTGTGTCCGAGTTTTTGTTAAATATTTCGAAAACCATGTCGCAGAAGACGCGCCATATTAATCACCAGCATAAAATGGTGCGTTCAATACAATACATATTTTAGGTAGGTATATTAAATTCGTGGCAGTTGATATATCTCATATAAAAAAAATAAGTTAGGTTTACACTAAACAGATCATAATTACATATGAGAAAAAAAAAAACTCAAAACAATTAACGCCGGCGATATTTTCGTAATAATTACAACATGCTTCAGATGAGGACGAACTATCTTATTGTTATAATTATGAAAATTACGTGTCACGTTGTTTGTCCGTGATGGACTCCTAAACTACTGAACCGATTTCAAATTTGATTTGCGCACCGTGTCCAATTTGATGCAAATTGGAAAAAAATCAAAAATCCACATTTTTCATGTTGGTTCTGCTGGAGAGTATGCTCCGCAGCAGCACCATCTTTGCACGATGGTTACAACTAAACTACTCATATACAAATTTTCATATTTCGCTACAAATCTATACATTTCATGTACATTTTATACTGTCTTTTTATTTATTTTTTGATAAGGTGGTTCTGCACCGGAGCACAACATGATAATACGCCACAAAATTTGTTAAAAAAGTTAAATACGAAACTCTACTCTGTTCACGATATATAGAAGCAGTCCTGGCTGCGCTCTACAGGATTACCCGTCCGGACGGGGTTATTGTACGTGAGTGCCGCGACAGAAGTGGACAGAGCTATGTGTGCACATGCGATAGAAAGAGAGACGCTGCATACGTGAATATAAATATTAGGTACTCCGTGCTTTGCGAGCTGAAGGGTACTTTATTGCTGCGTTACTGGAATCGCTTATTATATTGGAATGACTTAGCGGAGTGGTGTTCCTAGATTTTTTATTCTGTGCTAGAATCCAATTTTTTATATAAATTTGAAACTAAAATTATTTTTTATACAATTTCGGTTATAAATTAAATTGTGCTATTATGTAAAGATAGTCAACCGTAATTTACATGACGACTGAACTGCATAAAAAAATAGCTTAGCGCTAGCAAAGTTTGCGCCGTTTACTATGGATTTTTTGTCAAAAAGACATATTACAGTGTATTTTTGACATTTTGCATATCTCAATAACAGAGTCCATAGAAATTTCGTATAAGCTATGTTGACGCCATCTGTAAAAAAGTTTCTACCAGCCACTGTTTAGTGGCTATTAATTAAATAAAAACTATGCAATGGACAACCCTATTAGTATATACCAATAGGGTTGTCCATTGGATAGTTTTTATTTAATTTTAATCAACTCGGACTCTACGTAGGTACAAGGTAGTACGTAGTTTCGTATCAGTACTAATATTATAAATGTGAAAGTAACTCTGTCTGTCTGTTACGCTTTCACGCCAAAACTACTGGACCGATTTGAATGAAATTTGGTATGGAAATAGTTTGAGACCCGGGAAAAAACATCAGATAGTTTTTATCCAACTGCGCAAAAAGAGGTTAATGTTTTTGCTCGATAACCGACATACGCGCGGGCGGAGCCGGGCCCGTAGAGCTAGTTTTACATTATTTACATTTAATTTAAGTTAATATTTGGCTCAACGAATAAGCATTGCAATTCAACGGGGCAATGCTGCCAGCATGCTGGGCACGCTGCCAACTGGTACTGGGCTGGAGCATTTGGACTGCCTGTGAGTCTGCTATGACTTATAGGTGTCTAAATGCTTTTATTGTAGTAGCTGTAGTGTTGTATATAGTTCATAGTATTTTGTTAAATTAGTTAATAAGGGTCATTGTAAAGTTATAAATTAACTCTTTCTTTTATTCATGGACAGAAGTCATGAAGGTGTTCAATGATGCTGTCAACTCTTCTTGCAGTGCCGTATATGACAGGTAAATGTGTCACTAACGAAACGTACACAAAGAAGTTTTAAATACATTAATGTTACTAAATTACCAAACAATATAGATATTTCTAAAATGAAATTCTCATGAATTTCACACACATTAATCGGAAAAACAGTCGTTTGGGATCGAATAATCGCCTGCGCAGACGCAGCCGCGCACTGATATATAGCGTGAGCGTTTTACTGATTGTAAACCGGTTTAATAAAGAAAATAAAATATTCATTCCATCTCACTTGCACACTAAGACTGTATATGGAGTGCAAACGAGATGTAATGAGTAGCGACGCCATCTTAGAATTCCGAAAACTGACTGGTTTCTGCAGGATGTACAAAATTTTTATATTTTTTTGTTTCATTACTTGATCATTTAAGTATTGTACTTATCAGGTAAACCTCGAAATTCTGAGACGAGTTTATGCAATATGTAATAATCTTTATATATAAAAATTACATGTCACGTTGTTTGTCCGCGATGGACTCCTAAAGTACTGAACCAATTTTAAACTACTGAATCCAAATTGAAAGATAGGATAGCTTACATCTTAATTTAAAGTCGTTATTACCCGTGCGAAGCCGGGGCGGGCCGCTAGTTTTTTATAAATAAATATTGAATTTATTAAATTTGTTAAGTGTAAACGTAATTTGCAATATTTTTGATAGTTTTAGGAGTAAATTATGGAATCATTAATTATTATATTAAGTCATTATCTAAACTTTTATATATGTTAGTTTAAGGTATATATTTTATGAGCCTGTATATTCTTTATAATACTAAATTGCCTGAAATAAATGGTTTATTATATTAATGTACAATAACTGTAAAAAATAATAACATATCTTGTAGAATGGTTGCGAACCTAAGCATGAAAAATTATTAAAATGTTGAATTTCCTACCACAGACGTGAATCTCCTTATACCTTATACAAGGTTATTGGTAAAATGCTAACAACCTCTTAGGGTTGACTTCTGCTAGTCCCAACAAACATTTTGAGATTTTTTTTAGTTTTTTTTTTGTGTTTTAATGCCTACTATGAGCCAAGAGCGCCCGCCGCGGCAATACTAGACCGCGCTGTGCTCCCTTTGAATAGAGTTTTGAATTTTTACATCGAGCAAAGTAATAATATATTACAGGGAATATGAAATAATACAATACAGGCACAAGAGACTTTTAACATCAGGTGGTCCTCGTACTTATTCAGTCAAAAAATACATTAAAAAAACAAAACTGAATAAAAAAAAATTCATCTCAAAATGTTTGTTAGGACTAGCAGAAGTCAACCCTAAGAGGTTGTTAGCATTTTACCAACAACCCTGTATATGCATATTCATCTTGTGAATTACATTAATAAAATTAAACAATACAAAAGTAAGTTGAAAATACAAGTAAGGTGTTTTTTATGCTATTAACTAAATATATTGTATATTTATATGTCTCCATCAATATTCTTAACCAACCTATACTTTAAAGAATTTTACAATCAAACCATAATTTTGAATTGTATCCTATATTTTAATACCATTTTATTACGAGTTTTTTAAACCATTTACTATGGAAATTTTGACAATAGGACATTTTACAGTGTCTATTTGACATTTTGCGATTTCGTATCCCAATACTGAGTCCATATAAAATTACAAGCTTTACTAACGCCATCTGTAAAGAAGTTCTGTTGGTTTGCAAATGTTCTGTTCAATTAGGTACATGTACTGTGAACGGTACACTACACATGTACTTTTTCAATTATTCGGGAAACTTGTTTTGTGGCTATTAATTAAATAAAAAGTATCCAATGGACAACCCTATAAGTATATATCAATAGGGTTTTCCATAGGATACTTTTTATTTAAAACTATCCAATTTTATTTAAAAAGGAATAAATTTTATATCATATGTCAGAATTAAATTACAAAATTAATATAAGTTAGTCGGTAGATATAAAATTGTTTAAATACATACTCGTACATAGTGTTTTTTGCTATTTTCGTGATATTTTATATCAGAAATACCTAGCATCAATCTGGCAAAAACAATGGCGCGGGCATTAAAAATAACAGTACTTTGACAGTGACAGCTGTTAGAAAATGTCTAAAATTTACATAAGTATCTTCCTGTAGTTGGCACCGTAGTGACGTCATAAAATGGCTTCTGCGACTTGTGCCTTAGCGCCAATTAAGAGTGAATAAATTAAATCATCGGTTTTATGTATCGACTATTCTATCTTTTATCACGCAACTTAAGAAAAACAATGCGACTAAACAATCAGATAGGGCTTATTGCCAGTTCAGTCAATAAGTAAATCGTAAAAATATTTTATGAAAATACCTGGTTAGTTGATAGGTAGAAAATTTTAAGATATTTAAAAATAAATAGTTTCAATGGCGCGAATTCCTTCACAGAGATTTTAACGTATTTAACAAATTTAGTTTGTTATAATTACAATTCAAAACTAAAAGTTTGAGTATAAAGTTCAATCAATCCATAATACAAAACCGTTACCTTATAACTCCTGTTCTCCATTCTTGACCAAAACCATGATCAAATATTACCCAAATATTAACACAAATGTCTTATTGACATACATTTTGTGTTATATTAGTCGCGTAAATACAGTTATTTTTTAATTTTCGCTTGTTTCGTCACACAAGGCTCGTGTACGACCTTCCTCTTCAAATTTGTCTTCTTCAAAATCGTTGGCATAAGAAAAACCGGTTTGTCGACATTGTTTTCGTTATCAACAATCATCGGTGGATTTTTCTGCCCTTTTCCACATAGCACGATTTGTTGTAAATTCGTAACGTTATTTTTAGTCGATTTTCTATCGATAGTTGTTTTCCCATCACTAATAGATGTCTTAGGGCTGCCAGGCGATAAAAGTATATTCTGAACTATCACTGGTTTGCTTTTGTGTGTGCTTGGTTTCAGTTCTTTCTTTACCTCTTTTTTGTTTTCCAACTTTTTGTCTAAGCTCAAGTTTACTTCTTTCTTGATATCCAACTTTTTGTCTCCGCTAATATTGACTTCTTTTATTACCTCTTTTTTTATTTTCAACTTTTTATCATCGTTGTCTACAGCTATCTTCCCTTTAGTATCTTTGACTAACATGAAATTGTCGTTATGTTTTGAGGATTCAGATATTTTGTTCTTTTTCAGATTGACCTGTGTGAGTTTGTTTGCTACGAGCATAGACAATGCTGCAGAGTTGAACTCAGTGATCAGAGTGTTTGCGTTGGTTCCAGAATGGTTGTCTATGACTGGATTGGCGCCATTTTCGAGGAGGATCTCTATTGTCTGCCGGAAGTGGTCTACTACAGTTGACTTGTTGCCGCGCTCTGAAGAAAAACATTAATCTTTATAAATTATTGAAATATAAATAGTGTTGTCTTTGTAAAAAGCGTTTAAAAAGAGGGTCTAGACTTTTCTGGACGGCAAATTATTAGCAACACAACTAATGTTACAGTTGTTTATAGTTCGCGGTTTTAGCTTAATACCAGGCTGAACGTCTCCTTTTTTGCCACCTTGTAATATAAAAATATAAATATAGAGGTAAAATTATAAATTAATAATATACAGGGAATTATTGGAAAAATGCTAACAACCTCTTATGGTTGACTACAAAAATACGTAGGTAAATAAATCGAAATATACACAAATATGGGTGTTTAGAAAACTTTAATTACCCAATCTGGGATAAATACAAAGAAAGGACGAATCTTTTACAAGCTTTCATGTGTTCCAATGTTAGTCATAAAAATTTGCAAATTAAATTTGAGCCACTTCCCTGTTACCAATTGAGCTGAAATTTTGCAAATTAAATTTGAGCCACTTCCCTGTTACCAATTGAGCTGAAATATTGCATACATGTGTAAATCCTGTGACAATGCATTATTGTGATGACATGGTGCTGATCTGATGATGGAGCTGGAAGGTGGCCAAAGGAACTTTGCAATGAAACGACACAACCTCATCGAGTTTGGGCTAATGAGTATTCTTTTAATATTTTTAGTTATTTTTATTAACACAAGAATAGCTTGTTTATAAAAAGTTTTTTACAGAGAAAAGCTTGTTTTTAACATACCAAGAGCTGAATTGCAGGCAGCCGCCACAGCGAGATAGAGCGCGGTGTTGCCGCTTGTCGGCATTCTGTCGTTCGCGGAGAGCGGCGAATGTTCGAGCAGGAGGCGAACGTTCTCATACAAGCCGAGCATGCTCGCCAACATCAGAGGGGTGTAGCCTGTCAAATATATAATATAACATTTCTGAATATGATTACCAGCACTACCGCGTGCTAAGCGAAAATCATATCAAAGAAATTATTGGAGTACAAAATGTTTTGCCCCCGGGCGGGAATTGAACCCGCGTCGTCCGATTTCGCGCCGGATGCTTAAACCGCTCGGCCACCGGGCGGTGGTCGGATATTACGCACCGTCCCCTATGACGGTTAAAGAAATACAATAAAATTGGAGCACGAAATTTCGGCACAAATAGCCGACCCCCGGTGTACGAGCGGTTTAGGCATCCGGCGCGAAATCGGAGGACGCGGGTTCAATCCCCGCCCGGAGGCAAAACATTTTGTACTCCAATAATTTGTGAAATATAATTTAAAATATCTACATGAAAACTTGATTTAATTTGACACAAATGAATCATATAATTTAATTGTCAATTGATTAATTTTATTTCATAAGAATAACAAATAATAATTTAATAATGAAATTAAACATTACGGTTTATAGTTATTTTAGTAATTGAAATATTTCTTTTGACTACATTATTGTATTAGGGTTAATCCTGTAAGAATAGTTGTAATAAATAAATAAAAATATCAAAGACATATTGGATGTCCGATGTACCTTATTCTCGCATATTTTTTATGTTATTGTGATGGAACAAGCTCGAGGCTCATCTGACGTAAAGTGGATAACCTCTGCCTATAACAGATGCATTTCGTCACAAGTCACGAATTGCACTGCGACCGTCACATTGAGACATAGTTATTCAGTCTCATGTGCCTGTAATTTCACTGGCTCTCAAGGAATGCTGCCGGAACACACTGTTAGGTGCTAGGTAAATTTTCTATTTGAGGGTATTCGCTAGCCAGGCGGCACGCAAAATGCCCTTCCACCACGCGGTGAAGCTCATGCCCGCGGCGGGAATCGAACCATGGACTCGCTGCGCCACTGAGCCATAACCGCTCCAAATATACTATCATAAGACATTTTAAGCGTTCGTAGCGTAGTTCGCTAAGCCGTTCTTAACCGATAAGCAAACTTAAGCAACGTCCGCCGTGGTCATGTGTTAGATGGGTGACCGCTATTGACATTACTACTGAGCGCTTCCGTGCTTCGGGGGGCACGTTAAGCCGTTGGTCCCGGTTGTTGTCTTAGGATGACAGTCGTTACAGCTTGATGGTAGGGCATTTTGCGAATGCCCGCCTGGCTAGCTACCACCCTCAAGTAGAATATCAAGCACCTAACGGTGTGTTCCAGCAGCTGTCCTTGAGAGCCAGTAACTCTAGGTTAGCCTGAATAACATCCTCGACCACATCATCAGGTGAGATCGTTGTCACAGACAAGACTAACAGCTATAAATAAAAAAATAAAAACAAGTGTATCTGTAGCAGGTCCGAAATTAAAATTTGTCAATGAGGTTGGCTAGTAGAAACTTTTCGGAGATGGCGCCAGCGTAGCTAGTACCAAATTTTTAAGGACTTTTTTATTTATGTAATATGCCAGATGTAGTCTTATCCAAAGACTTATAGTAAATTGTGCAAGCTATGCTAGCGCCATTGTGACAGGTGTCAACCCCATTACTATATCTAAATAAGATTATGTTACCTTACAAAATAACATCAAAAGGATAAATTTAAACCACGAGCGGTATACGCATCCATCCACACATCATCCATCACACATGCTCTGCCAAATGAGCTGCCGTGGTGATTGAGTCATAGCTCAAATATATCCTTTATCAACAAAAGGATAAAGAACAATTGTGTAAGCGTCATAGAGAGAAGAAATTTTTTTCGTTCTAATTTTGTACGCTTATTTGCATAGCAGACGTTTATGTTACCTTGCCTGTCGACCCTGGAACACATGTGCACCATCAGCGTCTGCGCCAGTTCATCATCAGTCTGCTTCTCCATCTCCGGCTTCCACAAGTCTTCGTTCTCAAACAGGATTTTTCTGAAAATGCATATTTCAACTTGATATCTTACTGCCATACTTTTATAAAACAAAATACTACAAACTATCTTAATGCTGTATCAACCGCATCGTCCACTGCTGAACACAGCCTCCCCTATTAAGGGGGTATTTGCAATAATCCACACGCTTGGCAGGCGTCTTGGGGATCGCAGTGTAAGTTGACAGTTCTTTAGAATGCGCTGCTGCCCACCTTCTAGTATTTTTCCCTTAGTCGCCTCTTACGACGGGATGATATGGCGAGGTGCAATTCTAACCCGGCACCCCACGGGGCTAACTATCTTAATATTATAGAAGAATTGGTGGCGAAAGAAATAAAATCACTATTGCAAATGCTTGCACTTTTATTCAATTCACATTTTGTTAGATAATTTTCATAACGTAAGACAGAACATTCACAGTAGTGACAAACCTCTATGTCACAGAATAGATTAAGGGCCTATTTCAGAATGTTCGAGTAAGTTCCGGTTATACTACCCAGAACATATTTATTAAATAAAACACTATCTTTGCGTTTCACAGTCATCGAGTTAGCCTATATCTATCGGTTAAAGCTTGAAACGCGCTGCATGTTAACTGTTATTTTTATCATTCAGTTTTTTTATTTGTTGGTTAGCAACTCGAAACTTTATTAGGATATTCTGAAACAGGCCCTAAATCTTTGGTCTTAACTATAGAGTATTTATACATAATACTGCAATGAGTTTATCCTAAAATACTGTATAACAGTACAGCCATTTCAACGAATGCATTTAGTGCTTATTTAAAAAAGTACACATGAAGAAATTTATAACCAGTCGTAACAGAAAATTATTAGCCGGTCAAGTATAATAAAATTATATTATATATTATTCATAAACACTTCTCTTTCATAAAAATAATAAACACATACACCACACATCACATATAAAAAGAAGTAAATAAAAAATGCATGTACAAAGTTTTATGTATCTAATTAACTTATTGTGTTGAATCCTTGGACTAGTCTAGGTATCGCAAACACAGAGAATCCTACTGCGATAGCTAGAGAACAGTCTAATACATTTTCGTTAATTAATTAATACTTCAATTATACTGTAACTAGTATATATGTTATAATGAATACGTTCTAAGTTAATATGTATATTAATCCAAAACCAACACAACTTAACATTGGCTGTAATGATAAAAAGAATACAAGAAGTAGACTCTTTTAAATTCTTAGGAGTACATTTAGATAAAAACCTTAATAAGAAAATACACGTAAATACTGTCTGTCAGAGGCTGAGTCGCTTTGTTTTCGCACTAAAAAGGGTGAGGCAAACTGTTTCTGCGGAAGCTGCATTAACTGCATATCACGGCTACTAATGATCACAAACAAGTCCTACTACAGATACTAGCTGTATAACAGTCTAAAACAAGTAAACATAACAGCCTTTGGTTTTATAAATGACCACGTGTGTTCTATTAAAATGCTAGCTCTATAACATCGTACAAGTAGGCCGTTAAACAGCGGTTGCCGTATCTCTACCCTCCTATAATGCTCTTAGTCAGACGGCTGACTAAAGGATAATTGTTAGAGTATTATAACACCAACAAACATATAAAAGTATAACTCTACACTCCTGTAAGTCCCTTAGACAGGTGTAGGTGTAATTAATCGCAATAATGCAGCTTATACATCACGAGTGAACTGTAATAAAGCTTCAAGTACACCTGGGAACTAAATGTGTACTCTTAAATGGGGTAAAATGCTACTTGGGCGTGTCATCTGTTCTGAGTTACGGACTAATGATGTGGGGAAACTCTGTAGACTCCGAGAGAGCATTCAAAGTTCAAAAAAGGTGTGTCAAAGTTTTAAACAAGGCGTGGTTTTTAGATAGTTGCAAGCCATTATTTAAGAAATGTAATATACTTCCACTTCCTTGTATGTACATAAGAGACGCATGTGTTTTTGTCAGAACTCATCCAAAATATTTTCAAAATTATAATGAGGTTTACGTAAGGCAAAAAAGAGCCAAGTTTAATAATCTACTGTACCAGCCAACTTGCCATACACAGATTTATAAAAAAAATGTTTACAACATGTGCATAATTATTTATAATAAATTACCACAAAGTATCAAATTATTACAAAACTTAAGTTAGTTAAGTAATAAGTTTAAGTTAAAAGTGAAAGATTGGTTACTGGACAATTGTTTTTATAGTGTTAATGATATATTAATTTTTAAATTATTGTAATGTATGATGTATTTAATTGTAATTAAATTTGATGTGATCCTGATAATAAATAAAATACATATTTATTTAAAAAATATTTGAATAATATTTGCACGCATGCCTGCAGGCTGAATACATGGACGGAAGTAATTTTAAGACCTTATATATATCGAATTGTATTCTAGCAAATAAATAATTTGAGGTGATTATTAATGCTACATGTCCTTGATGCAAAATAAATATTATTACAAGTCATTGGAGTCTTACAGGCAGTCCAGCCCGCTACCAGTTGGCAATGCCCAGCATGCTGGCAGCATTGCCCCGTTGAATCGCAATGCTTAGTCGTTGAGTCAAATAGGTGCCAGCATTTTGAAACGCGTCGCATCGACCAAACGCTCAGATAGGTTTTCTAAAATAGGATGAGCTCCCGGTCCCTACGGACCCAACGTCTCTACACCAAACGGCTCAAATATGTAACCCATGCCGAGGTTAGCATATTTGAGTCGCTCCGCCGAAGTAGCCGCGCCGCCCTCGCGTGTTGGTTTCAGAAAGATGTGACCGCGCTAAAGTGTCGAATTTTGTTGATTGAGAATGGCCCCGAGTTTCTCGCCCGTTCTTCCCGCAGTGGCTCTATAATTTTTGTTTGCTGAACGTGGCAGTACAATGTAGTATATTTCAATATTAAAATTTGAAATTGACCTTCATAAGAGCGTCGTATACGCCTAAATTTAATAAATGGTTTTGACTTTGACTTTGATTATCTGCAAGACGAAAGTAGAGTGGTATATACAGACCTAGCGTGTTTAGAGCAGGTGTGTAGGAGTGCCCTCAGCACGTCTGCGTCCCGCTCGGCGGCGACGTGCGCCGACACGCGGTGCTCGCCGTCCGTGCGGAGCGGGTCCGCGCCGTGACCCAGCAGCGCTGACGTCAGCGCAGACCCACAGGGCTCCTCTTGGTATAGGGCCAGTTTTAAAGCTGTCTGTAATAGAAAACATCGATATATGGGGATTATGTATTGAACACTTTTTTTCTCAAAAATGGTATGTAACATGGTAAATAAATGGTAACCCTAAATAGTGATCTCATTAAAGTAAATATACCTACAACTAAATATTCAGTGAATATTTCAAGTTTCTACCTGTTTTCATTTTTATTATTTTTAGCAAATAAACGGCGAAACTTCGTTAATTGTATGGGAGCCCCCTTAATTATTTAATTTATTTTAATTAATTATGTTTAAAGAGAACAAAAATCTAAATATTCTGTGAATAGTTAAAGCCTGTCACCGTTAATAGTATCGAGCAAGAAACGGTAAAAAAAACAAGTTTGTTGTATGGGAGCCCCCTTTAAATATTTATTTTATTTTCAGTATTTGTTGTTATAGCGGCAACAGAAATACATCATCTGTGAAAATTGAAACTGTCTAGCTATCACCATTCTTGAGATACAGCTTGGTGACAGACGGACGGACGGACAGCCAAGTCTCAGTAATAGGGTCCCGTTTTTTACCCTTTGGCTACGGAACCAAATAAGTATTCCATCGAAAATAAATTAGGCACTAGAGAATTTATAAACACTTTGCGGTCATCCAACGCTGACTCAATTTCTGGGGTTCCGTGCAAAAAAACGGGACCCAAATACCTTAGTATTCCTACAACAGCTCTATTTTTTTTTTTAAATAAAAAAATAGAGCTGTTTCTATAACATCTAATCAGTTAGTCTATTTGCTAGAATATAAGTAAAGGCCTTATAAAAAATGGAAGCGACTTCAACACCCAAAAGTATGAAATAAATTGTTGAAGTCGGTACCATGATAGTTCAAAATATTGTGCAAATTGGTACCGACTTCGACAAGTTATTGCTCACTTTTGGGTGTTTAAGTCAGTTCCATTTTTTTGTAAGTAAAATGTTTCACTCTTTTTAGTGACCCTTGCTACTTACATGATCGATTGTCATTCATTGTCAACGACTATATCATCAAGATGGGTAAATATTTTTAAGTTATTGGAGTGTAATTCAAAACCGGCTTGACCGATTTTGATGAAATTTCAATGGGAATTAACAACAAGCTTTCAAATAAAAAAAAATAATTATCAAAATTATTTCGCACAGTCAAAGTTCTGGGGGTAACAAACATTTAAAAAAATAATTGTGAACCTCCTCCTTTTTTGACGTTGGTTAAAAAGTATGGTTAAAATAACTTGTTAAAGTCGGCCCCGTGCTGATTCAAAACACTGAAATCACATTTTCATGGTCAGACTTCAACAAGTTAATGTAACTTAACATATCGTTGAAACTTTCTACCGTTTCCCTAGAAATGTCGTGTTTCCATGTGATATGTGACCCTACTGCCATCTACCGGGTGCAGTTTCAAACTTCAGACTGCTACGAGAAATTTCTTTGTCAGAAAATCCCCAGACAAGTACCTACCTAATAAAAACGAATGACTGGGTTTACCGAGAAGGTAATGCAGTGTAATACAATACTTCAGTTATTCGTACGTAGGCATGTTATCATACGAGTACCGATATGGGGTTAGGTTTGGAGGTAGGGGGTTCCCTTGTAGGTCGATTGATAACTGAACTGTGATATGACGTCAACCGCACCTATTATTATTGATTGTATTTGCACTAATTCCACGAGGACTGTTAACAAAGACGGCCAAGTGCAAGATGAACACCATTTTTTCTTTAGTAATAGTAGGCTCTTAGTGATCGAGTAAGTCCGGGGAAGTACCTACTGCCGCCGTACCTATTTCAACCGACAAGCAGTAATTGTTCAAAGTCAAAGTCAAAATCATTTATTCAATTTAGGCGTCTACGACGCTCTTATGAAGGTCAATTACAAATTTTAATATTGAAATATACCACATTGTACTGCCACATTCAGCAAACAAAATTTATAGAGCCACTGCGAGAAGAACGGGCAAGAAACTCGAGGCCATTCTTTTAAACGTCTTTTTACAATGTGTTGTTATATACAATTATAACAATATTTAATTACATTACGTAGGTGACAGCCGCTAGCTTGGCAGAGGCGAACCAGTCCAAGCATTTTTGTCGTTTAAGTAATCACAAACTGTGTAGTAAGAATTCTTTATCAAAATGTTCTTCACGTGCAACTTGAATTTTCTTTCTGTGAGCGTTGTAATATGTTTGGGCAATTTATTATAAAACCGCACACAATTGCCTAAGAAGGACCTTTTATTTGTTTTTGCTAATCTAAAACCTGGCACCGCTATTTTATCTTTATTCCTTGTGTTATAATCGTGATTGTCACTATTTGATTGAAAATTTGCTTAAATTTTTACGAACATACATAATATTTTCAAATATATACAGACTTGGTAAAGTTAAAATATCAATTTCTTTAAAAAGATCTCTCAGAGATTCCCTAGGATCCATTTCATATATGGCTCGAATTGCACGCTTTTGTAAGATAAAGATTGTCTCTATCTCAGCAGCAGCTCCCCACAGCTATACACCATATGACATAATACTGTGGAAGTACGCGAAATAAACGAGCCTAGCAGTAGCTACGTCTGTTAGCTGTCTTATATTATGGACTGCATATGCAGCAGAACTAAGTCTTCCGGATAGATCATGTATATGTGGATTCCACTGTAAAGTTGAATCCATTTTGATTTCCAGGAAGACTGTCGTATTGTCAAAAGAGAGTTTATCTAGGCCAAGCTTAATGTTTGGTTCAACATAAGTAACATTTGGTAAAGAAAACTTTAAACATTTGGTCTTTTTTGAATTTAAGAGAAGGTTATTAGCCGCGAACCACTTAGAGATCATAGATAACACATTATTTACATGAGTAAGTTCACTATCTTTCCTATCTACTTTAAAAATCAGGGAGGTATCATCTGCAAATAAAACTATATCGCAGAAATGTTTAACCATGCAAGGCAGATCATTTATATACGCTAGAAACAGAAAAGGTCCTAAAATTGATCCTTGCGGTACTCCTATTCTTACCAAAGACCCAGAAGAAGTATTGCCATTTATTCTAACCTTCTGTAGCCTGTCTGACAGATATGACTCTATAAGATCCAGAGCTTTTCCACGAATACCATAATGTGAAAGTTTTCGAATCAGAGTGCGGTGCTCTACACAGTCGAATGCCTTAGAAAGGTCACAGAATACTGCAATAGCATTCTGTGAACTCTCCCAGGCTTCAAGTATATGTGACATCAATTTAGCACCTGCATCTGTTGTGGATCTGCTCTTTGTGAAACCAAACTGATTCTCATTCAATATATTATGCTCATTAAAATGGGATAGAAGTTGTTTGAGCATAATTTTTTCGAATACTTTACTCAGAACAGGTAAGATAGAAATAGGTCTGTAATTGCAAGGGTCAGATGTAGCCCCCGACTTCAAAATTGGAGTGATTTTACTTTGTTTCATTAAGTCGGGGAAGTTTCCTTTATCAACACAAAGATTGAATATTGTTTTTAAATATGGTGCAATAATGCAAATTATAGACTCTGCCACTTTAACTGACATACCCCACAAGTCTTCGGTGCTCTTAATGTTTAATTTTTTAAATGTCTTTATAATTTCAAATATTGTTGTGTGTCTAAAAGAAAAGTCTGGCAATTTGCAGAGGAAATTATGTATTAACAGAGTTTCTGCTACATCGGGACAAGCATCCAATGACTTAGTGATTTCTAGGGGTAAGTTAGAAAAAAAAATTGTCAAATATATTTGCCACTTGTATTGAATCTGATATTTGATTTTTATCAACATTCAAGACATATGTAGAATCTCTAGGTTTATTTTTACCGGTCTCAGTATTTATAGTCTTCCAAATGGTTTTTATTTTATTTTTAGACTTACTAATTTTGTTTCTAATAAAAATAGATTTAGCACACAAGCAAACAGACTTAAACATTTTTGAATAGTTCCTAACATAATCACAAAACTGCTTGCAAGATGTCAAATTTCTATTTACTGTTCACATTACTTTGTTTCGGTTTAAAGGGTATGGGTGCCGGTGAAATTACGGGCACATGAGACTTAACAACTGTACCTCTAAGGGTGATAGGCAGGGTGCAGTTAGTCACTAGTGACGTAATGCATCTGTTCTATTACAACAGCATAAAAAAAAGTCTCCACACCGGCACATAATTTTCTACATTTAGTTCTGGACCCGAACTCTTGACTGTTTTTTCCTTTTTTTAAAATAATATAAATAATTAAGGTACAGTTGAAGTGTCTTTATTTCTTAACAGTTAAACTGTAGGCCTGTATTGCCCTTTGGGTTGCCTCAATGCTTTCAGTAAAGTAACTGTAATTTTTAGTTTTAAGTGTTAAAGGCATACGGCCGGTAAAAATAATAATGTTTACATAGTATTTCATAATCTTAAATATATTAAGATACTGATTTTGTGAAGAGCAGAATAATAGTTTGTTATGCTACGCTGCAAAGACGTTATTTGGTGCTAGTTCTTATATTAAAACCTGAGGAAGGGAAGTATTTTAGGATTGAACCATGAGCAAAGCGAGCAGTTCTTATATAGAATCCTAAGCGGAGCGAGCGGTTCCAAAGTTACGAGACGCATAATAACTTTGCTGTTGAGCGACACACACAATGCTAGGTGCATAAAAAATGTTTCAGTCTTTTTAGTGACCCTTGCTACTCACGGGATCGATTGTCAATATTGTCATTCATTATCAACGACTACATCATCAAGATAGGAAAATATTTTTCAGTTATTGGAGTATAACTCAAAAACAGCTTGAGCGATTATGATCAAATTTAAATGGGACCAAACGACATGCATCAACTTTCAAATAAAAATAGGATTATAAAAATCGGTCCCCCCAGTCAAAAGTTCTGAGGTAAAAACATAAAAATAAAATTTACTAATTAATAATAAAAGTAAATTTTAATACCTACATTTTTTTTTTTACTGTTAATGGCGTGCACAGACAACATAATTTTCTTCCAAGCATGACAAGAATATTGTATTGTGTCAGAGACCAATAAACATTGGTAGCCAGATCATATTTTTATGCATTGTTCTGTATTGCATGTAATAACCATTTTTACGATGAACAAAACACAAATTTATGAAACAATGCGTTTACTTGTATAGGATATATAATAATATTTTGTAAGAAGTGCTACATAAAAACATTGACAATAAAATGACTTTTATTATTCGCCGGTTACTAAATTAGTGGAATAGTAAAATATTAACACTTTTAAAAATAAAATCCTACTGTTCATCCTACAATATAAATAGTGGAGAATACAAAAAAGTGCGAGCCGAGCGAGCGAAGCGCGCGTGGCGCGGCAGCGACCTGAGCGCCATAGCGCTATAGTCTAAGAGCCGGTGGAGATCGACATTCACCCATCAGATAACTTGATGAAACATATTTTTTATCAAGTACAATATATTAACGAACATGCCTATCGAAAAGTCAGGCCAGGCAAGCCTATACAATTTGTTTTGTAATTAAAATATCTTACTTATAATATCAATTTCGATTGGTCAACAGATCGGTGTAGTTACCTATATTAACTTGTACATACAGAAATAAGTAGGCAAGCCTACCTAGGCATATTGTGTGTTAAAAACTATCAGTTGAGATGGAATTCATTCGGATATAAAAAGAGGTGATGAAAGAAACTTGATTAAAATTAATTCTATTAAAAATAGAGCTATAAAACTTTTCGATAGGTAAGTCATCATAGGTATGTTAGTTAATAAATTATTTTTAATATTGTTAAGTTTGCAATGAAGCCTGCTAGGCGAATTACAATAGTAGTGTCATGTTAGCTCAATTGGTTAGAGCATACCCCGGCTAAAGGGGTGGATGGACGCGGGTTCGAATCCCGCACATGACTATAATTTTTTCTCTCGTAAATTTGTAATAAATTATATTTGATAAAATAATAATATGTCTACTCAAGTTATCTGATGGGTGAAGGTGGATCTGTCACGTCTCCTCTACAGTAGTAGAGGAGACGTGACAGAATCTTTAAAATGAAAGATATGTCTAGTAAGACATATCTTTCATTTTAAAGATTATGTTATATTTAAAAAGTATTTATTGAAATTTATACTAAACAAAAGATATGTGTAATGTATTAATAACTACAAAAGAAAATCGGCCAAGTGCGAGTCGGAATCGCGAACGAAGGGTTCCGTGCCATTAGTTATACAACATTAGACTTCATATTTTAACCTTTTTTGTTTTAAAGTGCGCGAGTCCGACTCGCACTTGGCAAACTTTTTGTATTTGTTGTTATAGAGGCAATCGAAATACATCATCTGTGAAAATTTAAACTGTCTAGCTATCACCGTTCTTGAGATACAGCGTGGTGACAGACGGACTGACTGACAGCGAAGTCTCTGTAATAGGGTCCCGTTTTTACCCTTTGGGTACAGAACCCTAAAATTGCTTTCTTACAGACCAATTCCGATTAGTTAACTGCCTACACGTAACTACCCGTAAAGCTATTTTAATTAATATTTATTTAATCACCCATTTAAATATTTATTATGACTCATTTTTATTTAGTAACGACATAACAGTTGTCGCTGATAAAATTTGCTGCTGATTTTTTAATTGCGAACCTTTTGTAATTATTATAAATGCGAAAGTAACTCTGTCTGTCTCGCTTTCACGCCAAAATTACTGGACGGATTTTAATCAAATTTGGTATGGAAATAGTTTTGGACCCGGGGAAGGACATGGGATAGTTTTTAACCAATTTGTCTCGCTTTCACGCCAAAACTACTGGACCGATTTGGATGAAATTTGGTATGGAAATAGTTTGAGACCCGGGGAAGGACATAGGATAGTTTTGATCCAACTGCGCAAAAGGAGGTAAATGTTTTTGCGCGATAACCGACATACACGCGTACCCGCGACTGGAAAGCTAGTTTATCATAAATAAACAACTGCCACGTTAAATCAGTTCTTTTAATTTTTATTTACAGCTGATACGCTAGCCTTTGTCCATCTCAACTGATGGTAAGTGATGATGTGGTCGAAGATGGTAAACGTACATGGCTAAGAATTACCGGATCTCGAGGACTGCTACCGAAACAAACCGTGCTTGGTGACAGATTTTCTACTTGAGGGTAGTGGCGGCGGCACGGCAGCCCATAGCTATTACCACTCGGCTATTATTGCTTCAAAAGGTTCTGTTTAACCGACTTCAATAAAAGGAAGAGATTCTCAATTCGTTTTTTTTTTATGTTTGTTACCTCAGAACTTTTTACTAGGTGAACCGATTTTGATGCTATTTTTTGTTATTTGAAAGCTGATGATTGTCGTATGGTTCCGTTAAAATTTCATCAAAATCGGTCAACTATTTTTGAGTTACATTCCGATAACTGAAAACATTTTTCCTATCTTGATTATTTAGTAATTGCCAGTGAATGGTATGCCATGTGCTATGGTACATGGCATACCATTTTTACCTTAAAATGGAACCGACTTTACACTCAGTATGAAATAACTTGTCGAAGTCGGTACCATGATAGTTCAAAAGTATCTATTATCACAATATTGTGCGCATGGTACCGACTTCGATCAGTTATTTCACACTGTTCAGTGTTGAAGTCGTTTCCATTGGGATTGTCATTCACTGTCAACGACTATATCATCAAGATAGGAAAATATTTTTCAGTTATTGGAGTGTAACTCAAAAACGGCTTGACCGATTTTAATGAAATTTAAATAGGACCAAACGACAAGCAACAGCTTTCAAACAAAAAAAGGATTTTCAAAATCGGTTCACCCAGTCAAAGTTCAGAGGTGACAAACAAAATAAACACACGAATTGAGTACCTCCCCCATTTCGGAAGTCGGTTAAAAATATCATCGCTCAGGTAGGTAGTACTATTTGCATCTACACTCAAAAAGATCTTTTTTTTTATTGCTGATAGTTAAGCCTTAGACCACAATCTCACCTGATGGTAAGTGATGATGTGGTCGAAGGTGTTAACAGGCTTAACCTAGAATGACTGGCTCTCAAGGACAGCTGCCGGAACACACCGTTAGGTGCTTGGCGACAGATTTTCTACTTGAGGGTGATCGCTAGCCAGGCGGGTATTCGCAAAAATGCCCTTCCACCATGCGGTGAAGCTCAAGCCCGCGGAGGGATTCGAACCATGGACCTGCTGCGCGGCAGTCCATAGCCAAAGCCACTGAGCTATCACTGCTTCAAATCTGCAGTTTTTGTAAAATAAAATTCTAATTTATCTTTTCATTATCATTCATATCTATTTAACTTCTACATTCAAATTCAAGTTGTTCAACCTTCGTCCATGAATCATTACCAACGCAACAATGACACTTCCCATATATTGGCAGATGTCCAAAGCAGACAATATCCGCTTACTATACAGCTAATAAACTGCTTATGTACAACTGATACCAAAAACAAACTCGTGCCTCTGCCACATGCTCATCTTTCAACCTGCTTTTATTTCCCAACTTCTAGCTACAATGCGGCACACGGCTCGCGAGCATCCTGTATCATAAGAGCATACGAAAGCGAAGCGCTCGTAGCGAAGTTTGCTCAGCCATTCTGAATCGATCAGCAAAGTTAAGCATCGTCCGCCGCGGTCATGACTTGGATGGGTGACCGCTGGTTGGACATTACTACTGAGCGCTTCCGTGCTTCGGAGGGCACGTTAAGCCGTCGGTCCCGGTTGTTGTCTTAGGAAGGCAGTCGTTATAGCATGGTGGTAGGGCATTTTGCGAATGCCCGCCTGGCTAGCTATCACCCTCAAGTTGAAAATCTGTCGCCAAGCACCTAACGGTGTGTTCCGGCAGCTGTCCTTGAGAGCCAGTAATTCTAGGTTAGCCTGAACAACATCTTCGACCACACATCACATCTCATCATCAGGTGAGATAGTGGGCAAAGGCTAACCTAGAAGGCATAAAAAAAAAATTCAAAAATAAAATCAAAAATAAAAATATATATGGAACCAACTCCCAATACAAAACTATAACAGCCCAGGTAATCGAATACATTTTTCAGTTAATTGACTATAAATTATAAACTACTCAACCGATTTTGATGAAATTTATACGGGACCATCTCGGCGGTATAATACATGATACTACTACTACTTATAATCGGAAGTACTCGCTATAAAAACAAAGTCGCCAAAATAATTTTAATACCAAATATATTACATACATCTGCATTGTTTGGTAAAAACTTACTTGGTAGTGCTCCGAAGTTATTTAACCACATACCAAAATCGATATTGTATTCTGATTGCGTTGCGACCTTTAAGAAAAGACTTAATACTTATCTAGTTGATAAGAGTTATTACACAGTTAACGAATATTTAAATGACCGTTAGTGTTCACTTTTAATAATAATAATCATTTATTTCATATAAAATCCATATCATTTACATACTATACTAAAATGTTACTCAGAAAAACAAAAAGAAAAGAAAAAAAAAGATCCAAAATTACAAAAATATTATTAATGTCACTAGAGACGTCAATATAGTCAAAATATTTACATAACTCTTATTTTTCTTTTTTAAACAACCAAAAATTGTTATGTATAGGTTGAGTAAATGTAAATACACGCGAGAGCAATGAATCCGGGTCACTTAAAGAATGTTAAAAATCTCGGAAACTAAAAATGATAGGTTAATGCAATAAATTGTATTTAATAGACAATGTAATACTCCTTAAATGAAAGTAAAAAAAATATGAGTCACCATACATTTTATTAACACAAAATTACATAAAGAAAAAAACTGCTGATCTCTCCTTAAAACAAAAATAGGAAACATGAAATTTTTGAACTTTATTACGATTTTCTTGAATTTTAATACTTCGTATTGCCTCCTCGTGCTTCCATTACTGCGTTTACGTGGTTTGGCATGCTGTACACCAAGTTCCTTATACGATTTTGGGGAATATTCTCCCATTCCTCTGTGAGAGCAATTTTGAGCTCACGAAGCGTGATTGGGGGAGGGTTTCGTTGTTTTACGCATCTGCCTAGCTCGTCCCAAGCATGCTCGATCGGGTTGATATCCGGGCTGCGCGCTGGCCACTCCATACGAGTAATGTTCATCTCTTGAAGGTAGTCATTCACAATCCTACCTGTATGAGGTCGGGCATTGTCATGCATAAATATAGCATCCTCACCTAAATTGACCATAAATGGACCAACGTGATCATTGAGGATTTCTTCCACATATCTTACGCTAGTTAAAGAGCCGTTTTCTATGATCACCAGCTCTGTGCGACTTTCAGAAGAAATTCCGGCCCACACAAGTACAGACCCACCACCGTAGGCTACTTTTTCTTCGATGCATGCTTGCTTGAATCTTTCCCCTGGTCTTCGATACACTCTGTGTCTTCCATCGTGCTTGTAGAGCATAAATTTTGATTCGTCGGAGAACATAACTTTTGACCAATCTTCAATACTCTAATTTACGTGGCTCTGGGCATATCTTAGTCTCGAAATACGATGCCCACGCTCCAGTTTAGGGCCGTTTGCAGGTCTAAGGGGTTTTAAGTTAGATTCAGCAAGCCGACGTCTTACTGTCCATGCACTTGGGTTACTTCCTCCGAGGCGTCGAAACTGATTGGTGAGTTCAGTTCCTGTGAGAAAGCGATTTCGAAGCATGGTGTTCACCAAGTATCGGTCTTCTCGTGCTGTGGTACACCTGGTTCTGCCCGTTCCTGGTCTGCGTAGGTTAGAACCAGTTTCTTCGTAACGTCGGAGAACTCTTTGTACTGTTGACAGCGACACACCGACAGTCCTGGCTGTATCGCGCTGACTCCGGCCGGTTTCCAGCATTGTAAGTATTCTGGTGCATTCTTCAGGCGTAAGCGACATAATTTCAGCTTGAATAATGAATATAGAGCACTATCAACATGGTTTATGTACCCACATAAATGACAGATTACAAACAAAAGCAAAACCAAATGCTGTAATTTCGTAGTTCCATCTTCGAAAGTGGCCCTTTTTCAAATTGATTTTTTTATGATATAACTTTACAATAACTAAGAAGTTTTAATACCTTCATTTAAGGAGTATTACATTGTCTATTAAATACAATTTATTGCATTAACCTAGCATTTTTAGTTTCCGAGATTTTTAGGATTCTCTAAGTGACCCGGATTCATTGCTCTCGAGTGTATATAGATAAATTATAAAAACTTAACTTGTTCTAACTTGTTGGAACTGCTAAAAGTGTAATTCAAATTGACATATTATATCTTTTTAATCTATGCTTATTGCTGTGTAAAAATATCATTGACATTTGACATTAATAATATGTCTGAAATAACTTTCATTTTATTAACTTTTTCAAACCATAAAAGGTGGAATATGGAGAACTTTTGCACAACTAAGAACTTTTTATCACCCATGTTCATGCAATAAATATATTTGAAAAGTATAATAATACATAAGTATATAATTATTATAATTAATTATCAAAATCAGACAACTCCGTAAGAAGTTATGCGTAGTCACAGATAAAAAAATATTCGTCGCCTTGAGAACCTCCTCCTTTTTGGAAACTTTTCCTCTTTTTTCCGTTAAAAATAAGTTTTATTTCAATTACCTAAGGGTCCTAAGGCACTTGTTCCATCGCCCTGGCGATGAAGCGAGAGAGCTAGAAACAAGATACGAGTTGGCGATCAGCCAGAGAGTAGTAACTCCAGCAAGGCTCATTGTACAACTGTGAAACTCATGTAATGGATCAGCATAGGACAACATTAAATACTTTCGGATAATTTTTTGTATTATTTTTATTCTGATAGTTCGTCATTGGGTTTTAGGCGAGTGAGCTAGTGCCGCTTGCTCTGGCGGCCCACTGTATGCCTATCTCCGGCAGTGATAACATTTAGCGTATTAACTATTAATATTTATAAATAAACATAATTTTTTCACAGCAAGCGATAGTACTTGTAAATTGTAATCATATTTATAAATATGCATATTATTATTAAAACGGGATCTGTGTCTTTTGCACGTTTCTTGAGCGAGAAAATCGTCGATAACTAGCTTACTCGCTTTCGGCAGTAGGACACCGGCCTAAAGCTTTTAAATAGACATAGCATTTGCTCCGCTCCCAGCACGCGGCCGCCGGTGTAACACTAACCGTGGTAATTGTAGGTAACATGTACATATATTACGACTTACGGCGTACACACGCGGGAATCCCCTCAGAGGTAGATAACGAAATGAGGTCATTTACATACACAAAGAGGATATCCTTAATCTATATATATATAAGTATGTATGTATAATGTAGTTATTTGCTTACATGGTCTATGGGGAGAAATTCAAATATTCTTTGTTTTATTCAAGGTGACTATTCTCAATCCGTGTTGCCATCTAACGAAAATCCAGTTTCTAAATCGCAACAGATAAATTTTTTCTCTAGTAAATTTGTAATTTTGTAGTGTAATTCGCCAAGCACAACACATTGCAAACTTAACAATATTAAAAAAAAACATATTTTTTTTTATTAGTCGCAAACAACGGAGTTCTTAAAAATGTATTTAAATCATACCTAGCATTTGAATTTGTCTAAAAATTAAATAAAATTGTACGTTCTATATAAATAATTCAAATTATTACTTGTATTTTTTTTGGATTGATGGATAGTTTATTTAATTGTTTTTTTTGTTTAAGAACAATGTAATTATTAAAAGAAACAACACATTTGTGATCGCAAATGACAATATTGTCATGCATATACAAATGTATTTCTAAATGTTATGATTACAAGCACTATCGCGTGCTAAGCGAAAATCATATTTTTACAAATTATTGGAGTACACAATTTTATGCCAAAAGCGTGAATCGAACCCGCGTCCTCCGATTTCGCGCCGTATGCCTATACCACTCGGCCACTTGGACCAAGCGGCCGAGTGGTACATGTACGCAAGATCGATTCCCGCCTTAGGCATAAAAAATAATTGTTCTCCAATAATTTGTGAAATTGTAGTTACTGAATTATGAGATCACCATAGACTGTGCGTTAGATCATTTATTACAATATTCATTTTAGACCGTCTTGTACTTAAGTATTGAGAATTTCAATTTGCGTTTATTGTTGAAGACATAAATAACATTTTAATATAACTGACCTAATATAATTGTTGGTTCTAAAGTACTTATTTATAAAAAAAAATTAAATAAGTTATTACTAAGCAACTTTAAATTTATGAAATTAGTGACCACACTAATTTTATTTCCCTATTTGAAGGAAGTGTAACGGGTATTAAAAAATACCCGTTACACTACCAGTGGTGCAAGCCAGGGGTGCCAAGGGTACGAAAGGCACTAAACAATTTATGAATATGAACTAACACTAAGCAATTAATTGCACTTCAGCTCGTAAAGCACGGAGTACTCAATGTTTATATTCTACAAGGCGTCACTCTTTCTGTCGCATAGCCAGGCATAGTTCTGATCTCTTCTGACGCGGCACGCACCGTACAATAGTCCCGTCCGGACGTACATGTAGCTTTGAACCTAAAGTGCTGATTGAGTCAGGGCTGTTGCCGGTGAAATTACAGACACACAAGATTTAACAACTGTATGTCTCGGGGTAATCGGCGCAGTGCAGTCCGTCGCTTGTGACATCAATCTGTTATAGGCAGAGGTTAGTCCGCTTAACATCAGGTGGGTCTCAAGCTCGTTCCGTTAACATTAAAAAAAAAGAGTTGAAGAGAGTTCACTCACCAGTCCGTTGGCCGGCACGTCGACGGAGCTGCCTCGTATCTTCAGCACGATGCACTGCCTGTTCAGCAGCTCCAGGTCGTTGTTCATCACCGCCACGTGTAACGGCCTGGGGAATACAACACCATCATCATCAATTTTGCATGGTGGAGGGTCAAGTCAATCAAGTACAAAATCTGTCGCCAAAGCACCTAAAGGTGTGTTCCGGCAGCTATCCTTAAGAGCCAGTAATTCTAGGTTAAGCCTGTTAACACCTTCGACCACATCACCACTTACCATCGGGTCAGATTATGGTCAAAGGCTTCCCTATAAAAAAAAACATTATGTATAACTTCCAACCTTTCCAGCGCTCCGCCCGCGCGTATTTCAGTTATCGCGCAAAAACATTAACTTCTTTCTTGGCAGTTGTATAAAAACTATCCTATGTCCTTGCCAGGGTAGCTGAATGTAATTGAATCTATCAAACATACAGCTGATTCCAAAATAAGAGGTTTTCGAAGCTACTTTTTTGAAGTTTGTTAAAAAACGATTGAATTACATAAAATATATCAACTAGATGTTACAGTACTTATTTCAAATTTTCGATTGCGCAGTCGCACGATGTATGCTATGCGATCATCGAGTTTGCGCTAGCGACTGTCCCATATAGGTTAATTTGAACTTATCGGCGTCAAACACTCGACAATTCGTAAAGAATAAGTTACTTGATCCTCTTATAAACAAGTCCGAGTAATCCATCCCGCCGCGGAGACATCTAAGTACATTGCAGAACAAGTTCAAGTTTGTATCATCGTACACGAGCCTTTGCTTCGGTAATGATTAATTTGACATACACTTCCGCACGAATTGGTTTGTTTAGTTAAGTTTCAGTTACTGTTATTCATTTAGTCGTTGTAGTTATGAGTCCTTAAAAGTCCAACTATTTGATATTTAAAACACTCGGTAATAAGTAAAATTTTAGAAGTCCCTCGAGTTTCGAATTAACGAGAGTCGACTGTATATAATATATAAATTGGACAGTACTGTTCAGTTGATAAGATAACAAAACACGTGGTTTGAATATCGTAAAATGTAAACAATATAGGTACTGCCCCTCATATTAGCTTGTATTTTTTTTAGACAAACTACAACGTGAGCGGGCAACCTGCTTGATGATAAAAGAGAATTCTTGACTTTAATTTTAACCCTGAAGTGGGTTAAAATTAAAGTCAAGAATTCTCTTTTTCAAAAGGCGGAGGTCCTCAATTCGCCTGTTTTTTCTTGTGTGTGTTTATTACCATTTAACGTTTTACAGGTACTGCTTTTGATGACTATTTTAAAATTTAAAAGCTGGTGTTTGCCATGTGGTCCAGTTTAAATTTCAGTGAGATCTGACGAGAAATATCGAAGTCGATCCCTACCCAGATGGACGGATCAGATTAAGGACTCATTAGCCATCAAGTTCCAAAACATCGTCGAAGATGCGATGAACAGAAGCCGATGGAGACAGATCACCGATCTAAGTGCAGACCATATAATGATGACCATGATCCTCAGTCATGAGGGGACGACTACAGAGGGATATTTCTCTTTCTCCATACCTATAACTTGTTTTATTTTATGCATATACACTCGAGAGCAATGAATCCGGGTCACTTAAAGAATCCTAAAAATCTCGGAAACTAAAAATGCTAGGTTAATGCAATAAATTGTATTTAATAGACAATGTAATACTTCTTAAATGAAGGTATTAAAACTTCTTAGTTATTGTAAAGTTATATCATAAAAAAATCAAATTTGAAAAAGGGCCACTTTCCAAGATGGAACTACGAAATTACAGCATTTGGTTTTGCTTTTGTTTGTAATCTGTCATTTATGTGGGTACATAAACCATGTTGATAGTGCTCTATATTCATTATTCAAGCTGAAATTATGTCGCTTACGCCTGAAGAATGCACCAGAATACTTACAATGCTGGAAACCGGCCGGAGTCAGCGCGATACAGCCAGGACTGTCGGTGTGTCGCTGTCAACAGTACAAAGAGTTCTCCGACGTTACGAAGAAACTGGTTCTAACCTACGCAGACCAGGAACGGGCAGAACCAGGTGTACCACAGCACGAGAAGACCGATACTTGGTGAACACCATGCTTCGAAATCGCTTTCTCACAGGAACTGAACTCACCAATCAGTTTCGACGCCTCGGAGGAACCCCAAGTGCATGGACAGTAAGACGTCGGCTTGCTGAATCTAACTTAAAACCCCTTAGACCTGCAAACGGCCCTAAACTGGAGCGTGGGCATCGTATTTCGAGACTAAGATATGCCCAGAGCCACGTAAATTGGAGTATTGAAGATTGGTCAAAAGTTATGTTCTCCGACGAATCAAAATTTATGCTCTACAAGCACGATGGAAGACACAGAGTGTATCGAAGACTAGGGGAAAGATTCAAGCAAGCATGCATCGAAGAAAAAGTAGCCTACGGTGGTGGGTCTGTACTTGTGTGGGCCGGAATTTCTTCTGAAAGTCGCACAGAGCTGGTCATCATAGAAAACGGCTCTTTAACTAGCGTAAGATATGTGGAAGAAATCCTCAATGATCACGTTGGTCCATTTATGGTCAATTTAGGTGAGGATGCTATATTTATGCATGACAATGCCCGACCTCATACAGGTAGGATTGTGAATGACTACCTTCAAGAGATGAACATTACTCGTATGGAGTGGCCAGCGCGCAGCCCGGATATCAACCCGATCGAGCATGCTTGGGACGAGCTAGGCAGATGCGTAAAACAACGAAATCCTCCCCCAATCACGCTTCGTGAGCTCAAAATTGCTCTCACAGAGGAATGGGAGAATATTCCCCAAAATCGTATAAGGAACTTGGTGTACAGCATGCCAAACCGCGTAAACGCAGTAATGGAAGCACGAGGAGGCAATACGAAGTATTAAAATTCAAGAAAATCGTAATAAAGTTCAAAAATTTCATGTTTCCTATTTTTGTTTTAAGGAGAGATCAGCAGTTTTTTTCTTTATGTAATTTTGTGTTAATAAAATGTATGGTGACTCATATTTTTTTTACTTTCATTTAAGGAGTATTACATTGTCTATTAAATACAATTTATTGCATTAACCTATCATTTTTAGTTTCCGAGATTTTTAACATTCTTTAAGTGACCCGGATTCATTGCTCTCGAGTGTACATGAGGCACACTAAAAGTTTTGCACTTCTAGTATTATTATATTATTATGTTCTATACATCTATGTAATCGGAACTATTTGAATTTCGAATGCTATACTTTTTGAAACAACTTGCAACCTTTTTAGTAATAAAAAGGAAATTGGCGGGAAATCATTTGTCAATTGTTTTTTTTTCACACATCAAAGTTCTAAGTACGCAACAAAAATGGAATTAAGTCGAAAAGATTTCAGAGCGATATTTTTTTAAGATTAAAGTTCTCTCTCACCTCAAGACTGTGCCGCTCGTCTTCAAAATGCTTTTGGGAGAGAAGCACCTTGTTTGAGCACTATAAGGCGAAAGGTTTGCTAAATTTGAGATAGGTCGGGTTCCTTTACATGACGAATTTCGTGAAGTGCGGCCTTCAACTGCCGTCAACGAAAATAATGTGGCTACTGTTAAGCGGCTAATTGAAGAAAACCCGCGGAGTACCTATGAGACAATTCGAGGACTATTGGGGATTGGTATGAGCCAAATTCAGAAAATTTTACATGAAGAATTAAAAGTTCAGAAACTTTGTTGTCGTTGGAGCCCTCATGAAATGAAAGCGGAGCAGAAGCGGGCTCGCGTGGAATGGTGCTCACAGATGCTACTGCAGTACGACCACGGACATTCTAATGCTGTTTATGACATTGTCACAGGAGACGAAACGTGGACTTATTGTTTTGAACCCGAAAAAAAACAGCAATCTTGTGAATGGGTGTTTGAAAATGAGCACAGGCCAACAAAAGTGAGGCAGGCGAAAAATGTTGGTAAAAACAAATATCGCGTTTATTCTCAGCTACAGGTCCCATCTGCACAATTCCACTAGAAGATCAAAAGAGTCTTAATGCCGTATTATATATAATATACTTCCATTTGTTTACCGAGAGTGTTAGAAAAAGTTCGCGAAAGACGACCAAAAAGCCGCGTTCTCCTACATCATGACTCATGACAACGCTTCTTCACAAACGGCCAACAAAACAAAGTAATTTATAGCTTCCGAAAAAGACCCCCCGACCTAGCGAATTCCCAGTCTTCCTGGGAATTAAAATGGATTCAACTTTACAGTGGAATCCACATATACATGATCTATCTGGAAGACTTAGTTCTGCTGCATATGCAGTTCGTAAGATAAGACAGCTAACAGACGTAGCTACTGCTAGGCTCGTTTATTTCGCGTACTTCCACAGTATTATGTCTTATGGTATATTGCTGTGGGGAGCTGCTGCTGAGATAGAGACAATCTTTATCTTACAAAAGCGTGCAATTCGAGCCATATATGAAATGGATCCTAGGGAATCCCTGAGAGATATTTTTAAAGAAATTGATATTTTAACTTTACCAAGTCTGTATATATTTGAAAATATTATGTATGTTCGTAAAAATTTGAGCAAATTTAAATCAAACAGTGACACTCACGATTACAACACTAGGAATAAAGATAAAATAGCGGTGCCAGGTTTTAGATTAGCAAAGACAAATAAAAGGTCCTTCTTAGGAAATTGTCTGCGGTTTTATAATAAATTGCCCAAACATATTACAACGCTCACAGAAAGAAAATTCAAGTTGCATGTGAAGAATATTTTGATAAAGAAATCTTACTACACAGTTTGTGATTACTTAAACGACAAAAATGCTTGGACTGATTCGCCTCTGCCAAGCTAGCGCCTAACACCTATGTAATGTAAATTAAGTATTGTAATAATTTTACTGTATAGTATGTACTTAACACATTTTTAAAAAACGTTTAAAAGAATGGCCCCGAGTTTCTTGCCCGTTCTTCTCGCAGTGGCTCTATAATTTTTGTTTGCTGAACGTGGCAGTACAATGTAGTATATTTCATTATTAAAATTTGTAATTGACCTTCATAAGAGCGTCATAGACGCCTAAATTGAATAAATGATTTTGACTTTGACTTTGAGCACCCTGTGATTTCTGTATTTTCCCCAAAATCAAAGATTTGATGAGAGGTTTCACTTTTACCAACTCCGAAAGGCAGTGATAGCGTAAATCTGTTCAAGTAAAGCTGTTAAGCACATTTGCTTAGCCATTCTGAACCGATCGGCAAAGTTAAGCAACGTCTCCCTCGGTCATGACTTGGATGGGTGACCGCTGGTGACATTACTACTGAGCGCTTCCTTGCTTCGGAGGGCACGACACACAATTCATCGGTCCCGGTTGTTGTCTTAGGATGTCAGTCGTTATAGTATGGTGGTAGGGTATTTTGAGAATGCCCGCCTGGCTAGCTACCACCCTCAAGTTGAAAATCTGTCGCCAAGCACCTAACGGTGTGTTCCAGCAGCTGTCCTTGAGAGACAGTTATTCAAGGTTAGCTTGAACCACATCATTACTTACCATCAGGTGAGATAGTGGTCACAGGATAACCTATTTTATGCCTGCATAATAAAAACCAGCTATCCAATTTGGGATCCTTACGCTGTTTCAAATCACACCAAGTTTTGAAACTGTTATAAATTACTGTTTTGACTAGAGTGAAGAAGATGTTTCTTGTATGGCCCTCTTTAATATAAATGTAGGCTTTGCAATAGGGTCCTGATACTCTGAAGCCTGAAAAAGAAATTGATATCCCAGGGCAATACTTATACACTGAGATGAAAGAAAAATAACCTTAGCTTAACAATGTACCAACTGAAAAATATATGATGTTAATATCACATACCTTTATCATTAACCTGTTAAATAACTAACCAATTTAAAAATCTAGATGATCATCATCATAAGTCATGACTTCCCCCACAGTTTACCATAATCCCCACACTCAGCTGGCATCTTGCAGATCTCAGTATAAGACGGTACCTAGTTCTTCAGAAGGCCTTCTGGTATAATTTCTATGGTTGTCTTTTACGACTATCAGGAAGATATGGTGCAATTTTTGCCTCATAAAATGCACAGGAAAGAGATATAAATGATACTTACAAATTTCCATCATCGTCTAACGGCATTAGGCAGTGTTTAAAATCAATTGTCATCTGATGTGTTAGGAGTTTCTTTTTACTTGTGTCATCTAAGTAGTCCAAATTTTGTTTTGTCGCTATATGGAATATATCCTCTGGCTTTGACGGTACATATATATCTGTGCCATCCTGTAGACGAATCTTAAAGTTTAAATAGCTTGAGACAATATCTTTTGTGTGATTATTAACATCATTTATAATTGAGTGCGTAAATTGATCTGGTAATGTTGGAGTTTCTGATAATGTTGAAAATGCTATACTATCATTTGAATACTCATCGTCCAAATGTCCTAGATCTGGGATACTGTCAATTGAATTTCGTTTCAAGGGCAATTCTTTAACTGCATCATAAATTTCTTTGCTAATCTCATCTATTTCACTTTTGTCGCATGAATCGCTGGCTTCTTTACCGCTGTGTATTTCACTAGGATGCTTTGAACTATCTAAATTGTTTGGTCTAATATTAATAAGAATTCTTTTAACTTTTTTTGTTTCAGGTTTAGTATCTTGAACAATGTAAGGTACAATCTTTTTTCTTATACGTCTCCGTGGCTTTCTTTTCAACTGTTCCATCCTTGTTTCATCGGTTTGACAACACTTGTCTGTGTTTACTTTAGGAGCAGAATTATTTTGATCAAAATCTGATAACTTTTCATTCTTTATCACAGCAGATTTTTCCTTCAAAAGTGCTAATATGCTACGGATCTTCAGCTCTTGGTCTATGATGGAGCATAACGCTGTAAAAACTGTCTTATACTGCTCTTGGCCTATGACTTCTGTGACACTATCAGATGTTTTTTCGTGAACAGTTCCATAAGCGGTGTAATATCTAGCAATAGTACGACTGCATTTGGTCACTACATTTAAACTGTTAACTAAAGTCATGCGCTGGTATTCCCCTTTTAGAAAATATATGTCGGTCGTGTCGTGTAGAACGTCTTCTCGAAATGTTGCAATCTTAACAGGGCTTGTACTGGTCCCATCAATTTGTATGACTTTTCTTTGTAAGATATTGTTTTTCTTTATTATCAGTGGCATTTTCTTATTATTAGGAACTCGTATAACGGGTTTAGATTCCATTATTAAACAAATCACCTTATCTTATCACTTTAGACAATTGGTAGACCGACATAGAACTTAATTTTATTAAATATTTAACTAAGGTTATCACAGCATTATCAATGAACACACAATAAAAACAGCACACTGCACTTTAACAAATCGATAGCTACGACATTCTGTTTTCAATTCATAAAATTCTTTTATTTACAAAACATGTAAGAAAGCAAAAACAAATTCTTTCGCGGATATTATACGTGGGATTTCCCCCAGCGAAACGTTTGCATTTCATTTGACACTTTGACAATTACTTACTAGGCTACGTTCCGAGCTTCAGTGTAGTGTTTGCTTGTTTTTCAACCTACTCGGAGGTACGAAACGACACAGTTGTTTTATAACCTCAAATATTAACATTGATATTAAAATAATTATCTGTGTTATGTTATTTGTTGTGTTTTCTTCTAGGCGGGAAACTAGCAAAAAATATACACCTTTTATGGTATTTGTAAAGCATAATAACACCGTTACCTGCAAAATTCAAAATGATATCATCAAATAAATGTCAGTTGAAACAACGCGGCGACGTTAGAGTGAAAAGTTGCACTCCGAGTGCGCTCTAACCAAGGTTCGGAACGAGCCCTGGTGAATTTAGTGTTGCTAACATGTTTATTCAGTTGTAACCAATTTGCAAAAGCTATAATTGCTTAAAATTCTCATCACTTACTTGGGATTGTGTCAGCGAACCCAATTAATGAAAAACTTTATTTACACTTTTTTTTTTCAATTAAATAATAACTATAATAAGCTATTGCACGTGAAGGACTACACGATAAGTTTTCAACGTCGTATATGTATTAATTTTTTTATTTTATTTTAAAAAAGAATTCGTAATGTAATATATAATTTTTATGTGAAAGTACTTCATTTTTCATACTGACATGTCTAAACAATTTCTACATTACCAAATACGTGTCATAATAAGTATATATAATGGTGTCGATTCAACACAAATTCTCTAAACGAAAAAATACATATTATGGTAGTTGTTATTCTGTTCACGATAAATCCAAGGGATTTGACTTTATCATACTGATGACACTAAAGAGTTATTAAACGTATTTCAAAAAAACCTTTTTATAATCTCATTCGTTAATATTCTAATTATAAAATGAAATGCAGACTTTTATTGGCATATTTTATTTACATACTTCTTTAAGAAAATTAAAAAATTAAAGCATTATTCTCCTTACAAAACAATTTTTTATTATTATAGTACAATGTATCCCGACCAAGGAGGCTTCAATTCAATTTAAGTACGAGTACATATTATATTCAAATCTGTTGGATATGGGTATGTACATTGGGTATGGCGCATCGATAGTAAACTGTCGACGTTTTTTTCCCTCGACGCCCCGTGACGTTTTTTTGGTACTAAGTTGTTTTCCATTACCTAAACATGTCACCCTAATATCCCCATACCCTAATATATCACCTATACCATACAAAAATTACATTTTCATCCGTTTAGTTTGAGTGGATCAAACAGCGAAATGTAAATATATTTTTACAGATTTTAACGTTTCAAGTTGTAAAATTGAGTTTATTTTATGTAATCTCCAATCATCATATATTTTTCTTGGTACCAATGTAATCCTTATTCTATTCTCTTTACGAGAAAAGAAATGAAAATAGACCTTATTATGGAAAATTTTACAGGAAAAGGGGTTTGACAACAGACGACGAAAATGGCGGTAAACAGCAATTTTTGTTTTGTGAAACTATTCCACCTACAACTTTGATTTTTCTTTTAATATGAGTATTTACTATGGTTCTGTACCCATGAATTAAAACAGATTGTTAGGATAAATATTTTTAAAGTAGTAAAGAGATTAAAACAACGCAATTTTTTCAAAAGAATTTTGGCAAGAAAACTCCATGGAAGTGCAATTTTTTTTTTCATAAACTATACCACCTGGTTCTTCTTTTGATATGATTATTTACATGTAATCTATACACTTGAATTATTTCAGATGTTTAGGTATGTATGTGTAGTTTTTATTTATGTGTAGTTTAAAAGTACTTACGAGATTATTTATTACGTAAGTTTCCATCGGTGAGTGTTTGCGCGGCAAAATGTATCGAGTGAAAGTTTTTTATTTTCATTTCACGATTTGAATGATTTCTCGGTAACGTAGAGTGATGCGGTTTTTTGAGTTGTATAGCCAAGGATACTAGCTTACTAAACACGTTATAATAATAGCGATCGGATAAATACAAGCTTCACACTAAACCTTTTTTCAGACCACCGGAAATCCGATCGGGACACCAAGAGGGTCAAATAAAAAAAAAATAAAAAAAACTTTTATCTTCTTCATCAACTTATCAATCCTTATCCTTTTAATTTATTTTAACATCGTTATTGACTTTTTTTTTATTTACAGCATTATATGGAAAAGTTAGACACAATGGTTGGCTTATAAATAATTAAACATATCTCCCATATAATGCCGAGATGGTTAATATATTTGTCCTCTGCTTATGACCTTCACACTAGGCAAGCCTGTATCGTGAAGATCTTTGACGATTAACTAAATGAAAATAATAATAATGACACCTAAGTCTTAAAGATAAGAAAAATATAAAGTTTTATGAACTACGTTTGAAACTTAAGCACTCACACTGTATCTCTGATAACACACACATTAGTAGAAATATGTTTAAATATATATATATATACATATTCACAGGACCCAGACAAGAGATTAGGTTTACAGGTTTACGCGAGAATCTGCATTATTTTTTCAGTGCTATCATAAGTTAATGTAGAATACCATTTATGAATGGTGTGTTTGGCTTCCACTACCGTCATATCCTTTATATTACAATCTTTCAGACAGAGTACAGAGTTATAAACATATGCTTTGACGAACTCTCCGAAACGTTTAGCAAGTACGGTTTTCACGGCAGGGGTAGCCAAACGGTAAATTCTGCGTTTCAACATATCTGAATATTCAGGAGACGCTAAAACTGTTTTGTGAACTGAAAGGACTTGTTCCCAATATATATGCAAAATTACAGCTTTCTAGGTTCATTATTGTAGAAGTAGTTACGAGATTATTATTAAATGACGTAATTTTTTGGCGCCAAAATGTAATTTGAGCTGGTTTCAGATTTCATAAAAATACTTTCTATTATCTCAGTAAAATATGGTTTTTTTCTCGTAAAGCCAAGGTTCCACCCTTACGAAAACCGTCTGCATTATAAAAATTGGACTTATGCAGATTTTATGGTAAATTTGTAAACACGATTATTGACCGCCAACCGGCTGGCCGGTTAAGACAGATGCGCACAAATCCGGCCTGCCGGCAAATACAAATTAGGGGATATTATCTGTGGTGAGCGCGCTGCGCGCGCAACGCGCTGGTTTTTATATTGCAGTTTATTTAATGTAGCTACCTATAGCCATGAGATTAAATAAAGTAGTGTATGCAACTGCATATAATTAGGTATCAAAATACTCGTGTAATCTTACTTTGAAACTCGCCTGTCAAAAAACTACACTCGTGTTTTAATACCCTCTATTATATGACAGTTGCATAAACTACTATTAGTCAACTGGACAAGGTATTGTTCAGATGTTCTGCTATACATGAAGAAAATTTTTTTAACGTTTATCGGAAGTCTGCATTTTATGTTTAATTTTATTTTTAATGAATCACACATATACAAGTTCAGTTTCTTATATGACGCAGTACTAAGTATGGAGTAAAATCGGGGAACTGGGTTCGATTTCCACGCGAGGTAAGAAATTATGTAGGTATTCTAATTTTTTTAAATATAAATGGCCTTACTGCAACCTACTTGTCATTTGAAACAGTCAAATATGGTATTTATTGATAGTTATAATATTCCTGAAACCTAAGTGTGAGTCATTGAATAAACATTAGGGATCTCGCCTCTATATGTTCAGGTGTATATATACAAACGATTTATGTAAAAGCTGTTACCATCTACACAGTTATACATTTTTAACTCAGAATAAGAAAATCAATAGGTACCATTTAACCACACTCGATGTTTTCAGTAAACTTTCAGTTCGATTTTATTTACCAAAAAAAAATGTTAAAACCAAAAAATCTGCCAAAGTGGCTACAAAAATTATAAAAGTCATATACATCTGTTTTTTTAAATAGACCCGACAGCAAAAATGTTCTAGAGCTAACAACTTTGAAGGCCCCCATTTCCTAATATTCGAAATAAGAACTTACATTATACAAATGAATCGCTCGACGAAACGTTACAATTACATAGCTGTAATAAAGTGGGAAATGTCAAGTTGACTATATTGTAGGTATATGACAATTTGTGCTTATAATAAATGTTTAGTCACTTTAGCCACATCAATAGTATAGACCTAAAATCTAAAATATGTGATCGAAGGTGATAGCGGAAATATTTCGTTTCGTTTTACACATATTTATATATAACTCTTGTTAAAATAAAATAAGCTTTTAAAATTAATTTATTCATGTTAAAATATAGCTAAAAACTAAAATATTGCTATATTTTCTGTAAGTTGATAATAAAATAAATACAGAAATTATACTTAAACACCTGAAACATTACGAAAATATCATTGCGTGCAAAGAACGGTGTAGATAAGCAGGGATTCCCTGCTAAAATTACGATGTAATCACGGTGACCACTTATAGAAGATTTCTACTATTTTGGTAGATTTCAAGCTTTGTATTTTTAATATTATATTGCTCAGTAAGTTTTGGTAGATTTTTAATATGGTAGAGTGTTTCATATAACCTAACAGAAAATTGAATTCATTGCAAAAAACGAGATCAGATATTTGATGATTAAGGGATTAGTCATAAAAGGCGCCTGAGGCGCGCGCTCAGTACCCTGCGTATTAAGCGCACACTGCTGAGTGTGTTATCTAGAAATTTATACAATTTTATGGAGCGCCCGAAAGGCAGACAGGGTGTTGTACACGCGCCTCGGGCACTTATATCTTACTAGCCTCACGTGTTAAGCCACATGCCTTGTTTGTTTCGGAAATACAGCTTTTTTGACATGAAATAGCTTCACATCAACGTTTGTACACGTTAGCTCTAAGCACCCGAATTTCAGGAAACTCACTCAGTTAATTAATTCCACCCTTTAGCCTTAAAAATAGACGTCTGCTTTATGAGGAAGCACACCGTTTTGGTGCTGTTTTTAACTAACGTTATTTTAGAAATGTAGTAGGTACGGTTTGCACTTACGAATATTTATAGTCGTGTGCTTGATGAAGTAGGTCCGAATCCCTCGAAAATCCATCCCAGTTGGGCGTCGCGCGTCGTCGCGTTCTCGACTAGGTATATAATATTCGTAAATGCAAACCGTAAATAAAAAATAATCTGTCGAATACTTACGTTCGTTTTAATGATGGTATTTTAGAATACTTAAATATCTAACATGTAACATTGAAGTATTGCCGTTTGTTCGTGAGGAGATGTATTATGTATGGTAGAATCAAATTAATATGTACTTAATTCCAATGAGATATCTGCGTATAGGTTGCTTTTTACTGGATAATCCAATCTTGATGATTATTATTTTGTTGGATATATAATTTATTATTATTTTATAAAGAGAGTTATAAAGTACCTACCTACACATTAATTACTCGTATATTTTACTTCGTAAACATGAGATGGCGTCATCAAGATGATTTGTTTGACAACTTAGGCCCCAATTACATTATCAAATCTAAGGGATCATAGTTAAAGCTGCGTCGCCACTAACAAAAGTTACGACAAAGTTTCTGTAATGATGGAAACTGTGAAGATGTATTAAAAGACAAAAACTACCAATTTTTGTGTTTTAAAACGTGTTGATGACAAAATTTGTCATGTTTGGGTGAGATTTTTGAAGTTGCCCGCTTTTGTTTGGTGGAGATAGGTACAGCTTTAACTATGATCAAATATATTTGATAGTGTATTACCTACTAGTAATGGGCATTGCTAAGGCGTATGTTTAAATTGAAATCATATAAGTAGATGACTGTATAACCTACTACAAAGTTGGCTCCATTAATATTACATCAACTATAATGATGGTACCGACTTCCACAAGTTAATGACATGATGCTGTGTAGAATCTAGCTTTAGAAAAATAAGGACTAGGTTTATTTCATTTCCTACTATTGCGTATCGTAAAGGCGAGTAACGGTAATAAACTAATTATTGTATGTACACAGTACAATTAGCATTTTCACTCACACTAAGACGTGGTGTACAAACGAAGCCTAAGTTCGGGTAGAAAAACAATCACCTACAGGCTACAGGTGTATTCTGGAGTTCGGAGCCGCTTTCCATAAAAGTTCCCATTTTTTTATTGAAGCTGTCAACATCTTGACCATATCATCACTTAGCACTACCAATAGGTTTAATGGTGTTTTAACAATTGTTTTTACAGCATAAAGGTACAGATAAACTTCACTAGGTGACGTAAATCTGATGAATTATTTTCATAATGCAAATTTATAAATAGACATGACATCTTAAGTAACTTGACTTTAATTGAATTAACATAGAATAATAAAAGTTGCACGCCTGCTTGCAGGTTGAATACAATGACCTTACATTATTTTAAACGAACTTGAAATGTAATTTGATGATGTACCAAAGTATTCTGTCAAATAAACATTTGAATTTGATAAAAGTTAATCCTTTCAAAACTTAACTTAAACCTTTTACCGACCTTTTCAATCATGAAGGCGCACCCCTCCATATATTTCAAGTATAGTTCCAACTAGCTACTACGGCGAAAAAAATATCTCAATTAATTAAAAAAGTGAATATAGTGAAGGAAAGTGATTGACACGAGTGAAATAGGTAGTAGTTATAAGCAAGTTATAATAATATTACAGGTAGTTAATAGAATGTGGATTTTAAATACCTTAAAATATAATAATAAAGCATTTCGTACGTCTCACAAATATTTTTCGGTCGCCAATTTTTAAGAACGATTTTTTATTCAAACATAAACATGGTTTTTTGTCTCTGGTCAAGAAAACAACACGCATTTTTAGTGAACACTTCCTGTTCAATTCACAGAGTATTTTATTTGTTTATATAAAAAAGTATATTTACAATCACAAAACTGAATAGAAACATAAAGTAGGCAAATGTAATTAATAATAACTTTATTAATAAGAAAACTCTTAACATATAATGAATCTTTGTACATAGTTGTGTTTAATTTAATTTAATATCTATGTTAGTTAAAGTATTTTTTAATATTAATGTTAAATAGTCCTGATAAAAATTAAGGATATGTACCCGTGGGCCCCAAACTAGGCTGTGCCTGTATCTTGGGCGCCCAAAGTATTGTCTGGAACATTTGACATAGACCGTTTAAAGATGTACGTACCTACGGACTCAACATTGCTTAAATACCAACTAGTAGTAGCTAAATGCACATGCTTGTGTTTTAATAGGGCATTTAAACATGGGATGACATAGTAATATGGATGTTTAAGTGAATTAGCTAGATAAAAGCAAGAATAACATCATACCAGCAACAATTCCAAAAATATTCAAAATAAAATTTATTTCAATGAGATCATTTGACAATTTTAATTAAACTAAAAGTTAACAAACAATTGAGATAAGCAGGCATGGTAAAGTTCGCACTATGTCATTCCATTTTCACATTAATGTAACATAAAGACTGTTGAGAGTTACGCGGAGATAATTATTAATCCGATCAGATTAGAGCATCAGATTTAGAAAATAACTTAAACAATATATCCAGTCAATTAATATCTGAAACATTGTATAGGTCACATGGTCTCAGCTTGTTCAAGCTCAGGTCTTATTATCAAATTTATAAGCACATTGTTAATCCAGTAGTATTGATACCAACTTTAAAACAATAGTTAAGGCCCTTGGGTACGTCAAATTCGTACTTTCTAAAGCGAACTCCTCCGTAACCGCTGAAGTTGAAGACTTGAAAAAAATATATTTTATAGATGAATTCAAGTACAACATTTGCAACATATGATTTTACGGTATTACTATTACTTTTGCCTTTAAAAAAATTCAAACTACATACTATTTCTTGACTTATATGGCGAACTCCTTCTAAACGCCTACGATTTTTGAAAAATAAATTGTACCATTAAATTTCTAGATTGTTATACTACAATTATAACATAGCATTTGTAAATCCATTGATATTTTCCTAAGAAAATGTCGAATTATTCAGTTTCAGAACGCTTGCGGTTCCGAGGTGCTCTGCGCGGACGCGGGCGGCAGTGTTGCGCAAGCGTTGGCACGGGGAGGCTGTGTCGCTCGTAGCTCCGCTCGCGCTTTCGACTGATAACGATCTTGTCTTAGTATTAGTGCATTGACACGCGAGATTCGTAGCTGTGTGCGTGCAATGATTCGCTCGCTGCAGAGGGCCAACTTGATTGCGACGTGAAGTATGCGCGGTGACGCTTTATTATTGGTATTTTGTAGACAAATTTTATTCGAATTTTCTCACTTATGAAAAGAATCAAAACTTCAAATTGACAATGTTGTGGGTAAATTACAATGGGCGGCCTTATCAATAAGATCAATGAAAAGTTTTATAATATATGTACAAAATTAATTAGTAATGTCTATAACGCTCTCATGTTATAACTGGTTAACTAAAGATAATATATTTTTTTATATTATGGTAAATAGTTTCCGGCTTTAGTAGTTTGTAGGGTACAAAATGGTTCTCTACTACATTTAGAGTTTGTATGGGGCTACATACATCATTTGGAGTTCTAAGCTTTTCTTGATAATTGTATTAGGTGTTTTGATATAGGTTAATTAATACTACATAAAGATAACGCCTGCCAAGTGAAGATGGATAACGTATCTCGAAAATAGTGAGAGATAGGTAAGGGAGATTAGCACCGTGGGGTGCCGGGTTAGAATTGCACCTCCCCGTATAATCCCGTGGGTGTCGTAAGAGGCGATTAAGGGAAAACTACTGGAAGGTGGGCAGCCACGTGGGGTGCCGGGTTAGAATTGCACCTCCCCATATCATCCCGTGGGTGTCGTCAGAAGCGTCTAAGGGAAAACTACTTAAAGGGGGGCAGCAGCGCCTTCTAAAGAACTGCCAACTTACATTGCGATCCCCAAGACGCCTGCCAAGTGTGGGGATTATGGCAAATACCCCCTTAAAAAGTGAGGCTGTGTTCAGCAGTGGACGAACTGACTGTTACAGTTACAGTACTGAAAATCGATATATAGGTTTTTCTGGACGTCCTTATTCCAAATTTGGAATTTATTTTTCGATGACGTCTGCCAAGTGAAAAAAGTTAGTCCGATATGGCTGAAAATCGATATCTAGGTTGTGCTGTGCGTCATTATTCCGAATTTGGAATGTATATTCCGATGACATCTGCCAAGTGAAAAAAGTTACCTAGATTTGGCTGAAATTCAAAATCTAGGTAGTTCTAGACGTCTTTATTCCGAATTTGGAATTTATTTTTCTATGACGTCTGCCAAGTTAAGAAAGTTACTCCGATTTGGCTGAAATTCAAAATCTAGGTAGTTCTAGACGTCTTTATTCCGAATTTGGTATTTATTTTTCGATGACGTCTGCCAATTGAAGAAAGTTACTCCGATGTGGCTGAAATTCAAAATCTAGGTAGTTCTAGACGTCTTTATTCCGAATTTGGTATTTATTTTTCAATGACGTCTGCCAAGTGAAGAAAGTTACTCCGATTTGACTGAAATTCAAACTCTAAGTAGTTCTGGACGTCTTTATTCCGAATTTTGAACGTATTTATCTATGACGTCTGCCAAGTGTGGAAAGTTACTCCAATTTGGATGAAATTCAAAATCTAGGTAGTTCTGGACGTCTTTATTCCGAATTTGGAATGTATTTTACGATGACGTCTGCCAAGTAAAAAAAGTTGCTCCGATTTGGCTAATAATCGAAACAAGGTTTTTCTGGACGTCTTTTTTCCAAATTTGAAATTATTTTTTCGACGACATCTGCCAAGTGAAGAAAGTAACTCTGATTCAGCTGAAATTGAAAATCTAGGTTGTTCTGGACATCGTCATTCTGAATTAAGAATTAATTTTTTGAAGACGTCTGCCAGGTGAAAAAAGTTACTCCTATTTGGCTGAAAATCGATATCTAGGTTTTTCTGGACGTTTTAGTTCAATATTTGGCATACATTTTTTGACATCTGCTAGGTGAGGAAAGTCACTCCAATTTGGCTAACATTCAAAATCTAGGTAGTTCTGGACGTTTTTACTCCGAATTTGGAATTTATTTTTCGATGACGTCTGCCATGGGAAGTAAGTTACTCTGAATTGGCTGAAAATCAATATCTAAGTTTTTCTGGACGTCCTTATTCCAAATTAGGAATTCATATTCCGATGACGTCTGCCAAGTGAAAAAGTTCCTCCGATTTTGCTGAAAATCGATATCTAGGTTGTGCTGTGCGTCATTATTCCGAATTTGGAATAGTTTTATCTATGTCGTCTGCCAAGTGAAGAAAAATACTCAGAATTGACTAAAAATGGATATCTAGGTTGTTTTAGACGTTATTATTCCAAATTTAGAATTTGTTTACGATGACGTATGCCCAGTAGATAAAGTAACTTCGATTTAGCTGAAAAGATCGATCGTCTAGAACAACCTAGATATCGATCTAGGTTGTTCTAGACGTCTTAATTCCAAATCTAGAATTTATTTAACAATGACGTCGGCCAAGTGGAAAAAGTTACTTTGATTTGGCTACAAATCGATACTTATCTTGGTTTTCCTGGACGCTTTTCTATTCGTACTATCGATCTTAATTGTTATTAACTTGTTGTGAAGTGCGTGAATCCCTCTAGGGTGAGTTCCTTATTTATTATTGTTATTTCATAGTGCTGACTAAAACCTATGTAAAATAAACAGCTGTGCTGCCCTACCGCGCTAGACTGTGAGTTTTAAAATGTGAGTCGCTGGTAACAGTACCACGATCGTGGCGGCGCGGCTTGGCAACAGTTGGCTGAGGAATATCAGCTACTAAGCCGGTGTCTTCCTTCCAGGATTCCACTTCACTGATTTAATCTGAGGACGGGTGTTTCGAGTACTCATTACCGAGATCCAGAACTATCAGCTGACGCCAAGACCGCCACATCTGGGACCTGGATCACGTGTACTAATCAGGCCAGTGTCTCCCTCCGGTCTATGTAACTTCAGTAGAACTGTGCGGCTGTACAACCTGATAAGGCTTGGCCTAATAAACTTTTCAAACCTACTCCCTGAGTTTACCTACCTACCTGCTGGCCGTGGGATGATTAGCAGTTCCCTATCGCCGCAGTACGATAAGAGAAGGAAAATTATGATTACTTATCAAAGACGCACTAATTAACATCAAAATAATATTTTGACTAACCTCGACGTTTCGATCAAGTTGCATTGACCGTGGTCACGAGTAGACTGAAGAAGCGGGTGTCATCGTCTTGAGGAGCGGCGGGAGCGATTTAAATCTACCCCGCTTGGTTTTCGTTAATGTAATTTAGAAACATGAGTTTAGTTCACGAAAGTTTAAAGAAAAGTACTTATAAATCAATTATTCAAATCTCCGAATAAATGAAAAAGTATATCGGTTACCTTTTCACGATGGAACCAATCTTTACAATATAGCTGTAGATAAATTGCCCATATTATTATTTCCTAGACAAGAAATTATTCATCTCATATCTCGTACCCGGAAAGTAGTGTTTGTTTGATGCGAGTAGCGGGTGGAAGACTGCTTCCCACCTATGGGCGGGAAAATCTAAAGGTAAATACTTCCTTCTCAAGGGCCGACATGTCCAATAGCACAAACGTTGGCCATTTTGTATTTTTGCGTACGACACAGTCGTCCCTATTCTTATTTTTCAATGTATTTTCGCCATTATACAAATCTTCCTTTTATATCGTCGTTTTTAAACGAGTAAACCCGCGTCGGCTATAATCTCATTTATAAGGAGATTTGAATAAACAATTGATTATTATAATTTTCTTACTCATATCCGATATATCTTAGCGTTTTAAAGATACGTCATCTATCTTTACTTAGCAAACGTCATTGAAAAATGAAATCCAAATGTAGAATAATGACGCCCAGCACAACCTAGATATCGGAGTAACTTTCTTCCCTTGACAGACGCCATTAAAAAAATAAATCTTAATTCGGAATAATGACGCCCAGCACAACCTAGATATCGATTTTCAGCCAAATTGAAGTAGTTTTTCACTTGGCAGACGTCATCGGAAAGTAAATTCCAAATTTGGAATAAGGACGCCCCGAAAAACCTAGATATCGATTTTTAGCCAAATCTTAGTAACTTTTCTCACTAGGCAGACGTCATCGAAAAATAAATTCCAAATTTGGAATAAAAACGTCCAGAATAATAATAATAATATAAACAATAATATAAATCTTTATTTAAGCCAATAACACTTTTTCCAAATCTTGTATTGCTGGTGGTCTTCACACTTCGACGTTGAATTTTGTATCGTTAAGACCTTAATTGATAGCTGTACAGTGCACAGTTGACTTCAGTACAATTTTTCACGCAAAATAGTTATAAACATAAATTTAACTTACAAATTATCCATAAAATAACATCTTGTTCAGTTTCATATATTTTTTTTTATAAATTATCCACACAGGTGGTATTTATATTTTAACTAAATTTGTGTTATTTACGTGTTTGTGTGTATGATGCTATATGGTGATATATAAACTGAAAAATTCAGGACTTGATTATATTTATTCATTTATTTCATTTATTTATTCAACAAAAGTTCACAGCTGTAACGTTGGTTTCTTATAACTATGAAATATATTCTACACATGAGCCAAATAGAACCTTCACTTTGTAGGAATAGGTACAATTATAATATTACATTTTTTGAGGGGTAACACACTAATGAGTTATAATTAGAGAGGGGAGTCACATTAATGAGTTTATAATTACGTGTGTATATAAATATGTTTTAATAAAAGGGCTAAATCTTCTTGCAAAAGTTGTACGAATGACAGGTTATTTTAATTGGAAAACTCGTTTATGTAGCATATTACTAAAATTTGCAGATTTTTTAAAGAGTCTGTGTGCGAACTGAAAACAACCTAGATATCGATTTTCAGCCAAATCGAAGTACATTTTTCACTTGGCAGACGTCAACGTAAAACAAATTCTTAACATGGAATAATAACGTCTACAACAACCTAGATATCAATTTTCAGTCAAACCGTAGCATTTTTCTTCACTTGGCAGATGACATTGAAAAAATAATTCCAAATTCGGAATAATGACTCTCAGCACAGCCTAAATATCGAGTATCAGACAAATCTGAGTAACTTTCTTCACTCGGCAGATGACATTGAAAAATAAAGAAAAGGAATAAAGACGTCCAGAACAACCTAGGTAGGTACACTATACATTTTCATTTGACGACTGATCTCAGTCGCAGTTGCAATTGCGGATACTCACTAGAATCGTACGGTAGGAATATAAAGTGCCATGTTACCGGAGCGCATCGCGCATCTGCATATTCTTTGACCGTTATATTTGTGCAGCGAGCGCGGAACGTATGCGGCGATGCGCGAGTAAAGTAAGCTCGATTAGGTCCAGATGCTCAAGGCCATTGGCGACTCTAATCGCCTTAAGTAACTTGCATTGCACCGCGCCGCCGCGCCCGCGCCGGCCGCGCGGCTCGCTCCGTCGCGCGGCGCCGTCTATCGCACGTCCGGGAACAGGTAAAAAATTACAATGCTGGAGGCGGGCAGCCCTATCGCATGTTTACGTACAGCGCGGCTGTAGGTACTTATTTCGAAGACACTTCAAGACAGAGCCGAGTTACACTACTGTATAGATAACATTACCGTGGCCTTGCCAAGCGAACGTAAATATTTTATTATTTACTGTATAGTTGCACTGTACCATTAACATTTACACCAGCTCTAAGAAGTTGTGTCATATATTACTGGAAGTCAACTGCGAAATAAGTATTGAATCCCAAACCAAGGGGACAACTAGAATCATAAGAGATAATAGCTCCTTATTAGTCTTGACTAGAATCCTGAGTGGAGTTAGGGATTGAAGTTCGCCCAAGACGAAGACAACTTTACGCTCGAGGAGAACACTCTATTTATAATCTATTATCTCTTAATACGTCTTTAAAATTGCTTCCATAGGGACGCAATTAAAAATAAACGAATGATAACAAAATTGAGGGATAGAGTTTAGTGTTGCAGCTACATATCTATCATCTCCATCCAAATTTCAATTGCACCACTGGATAGCTAAAGAATCAAAGAATTTATTACGCTAAGTAAGGACTGTAAGACATTGCTCGCGGCAGAGGGAGGGGCCGCCATTTTGAGACGTATTTTCGTACAACAAACGCAACGGTCGTGTCCATAACACAGCCACACGCAATTTTTACACCTTTTACCAATACCACAATAGTAGGTATTATGTTGTTCGTAAGGTACCGATTTTTGTGGTTTTCATAACGTAGTGTTACTTGCTCACTAGTTGTGATAATCATTCGCAGTTTTTAACGTGTTTGTGGTCCTAGGACAAAAAGGAGGTTATGCAAGTTTTGGCGTAAAGTTTTCTTGGATTTACTTGTGGATGCCATGGCCAGCTATATTTTGGAAAAGACCTTTTTGGTGTTGTTGAAAGATTTTATACAAATTCTGGGCTTCCAAATTCTAATCTCATTAATGCCCAGTCGTAATTAAATACATTAGAAAATTACATTAAAGCCGTGCTCAGCACTTAAAAACTTTAGTGACTTAAGATTAGGTTTCGATGACTTGGACATTTTCAATTTATTCAAAATGAAAATTAAAAAAAGAGTTTACAATTAAAAAGGGATTATTTCTGATTCTAACATGATATGTCATCTATATACCTACTTGTTTTTTTTAACCGGCGGTACCTATGCCTTTATTAATAAATTACTACGAACTATATATGAATAAACAACGATGCAGCTACTACAATGAAAGCATTTAGACAACCTACAAGTCATTGCAAACTCACAGGCAGTCCGAATACTCTAGTTCACTACAAGTTGGCAGCGTGCCCAGCATACTGGCAGCTGAGCCCCGTTGAATTGCAATGCTTATTCGTAGAGCCAAATAGGTGGCAGCATTTTGATCAAGTGTCGCATCGCCCAAGCGCTCTAATCAATTTTAATACGATGAGCTCCCAGTCCCCACGTACCCAAAGTCCTACTAGCCAGATGTTGTGTTCTACATGTTTTCAATAGTCTACAAATTATCGAGTTTCCAATAGCCTTCAATTATGTTACCAGTATGTTTTCACCAGGTCTCATCAACAAGAGTCCATCTTGGTGTGTATACTGGGTGACATTCTGTCTCTAATCCGTGTGCAAGTGCAAACACTACTGTGTTTAAGCGTGAAAGGCACTGTAGCAAGTGAAATTACTAAGCCAACGAGATATACCAACTAACGTCTTGGATTGACGAGTGCAGTGCTGACTACTTTTTTTCTTTTTTCTTAGACCAAGATAATTAATTTTAAAAAGAACTAGTTTTTTATGGAACTCATTGTATTGTAGGTGTAGCGTAAGTATTTTCAGAATGATTTTTATAACGTTAGATATGAGGATATAACGAGTTATTCGGCTTGCACTGCACGAATTACACTGCGCCCTTCACCTTGAGACATAGTTGTTAAGTCTCATATGTGCCTGTAATATATCTGGCTTTCAAGGACAGCTGCCGAAACACACCGTTAGGTGCATGTCACGTGAAGCAGCTCTTATTACATATAAGTATAACGGATAGGTTTCTTCAGTACTCGGTTATGGACTGATATTGTGGGGCAACTGTGTCGACATATTAAAAGCCTTTGTAGCCCAAAAAAATGTGTGCGGGCTATAACTAACGCATGGTTTATCGAAAGTTGTGAACCATTGTTTCATTCTCACACCTTCATTTACTACGCAGATGACGAACAAGACGCCATAGGACAGTTCGTTAGGCAGGCGATGGTTGCGACACCAATTATAGCCATCCATGATTACAACCTCAAAATGGCGATCAAAGATCGAAATAGTACGGTAATGGAGGCCCTGTTAAAATGTGACGTTGGAGAATAACAATTTATTTATTTATTTATTTATTTCATTTCACAAAATCCACAGATCTTAATTATTATATACAATAACATAATATTAAATCTTACATCCAATTACGGATTTACATTTTCTAGTGTTAATTTTAAAGAGAGCAACAACTTAAAAGTTAATAATAAAAAGTAATGTTGATTATACAAAGAACTTGTTATAGTGTATGGAGGTGAGGGGTTTGGGGGGAAGTGATAGGGAGTGAAAATGAATATATATATACATATATTAAATTTGCAAAGTAGGAAGAAATACACTCACTTTATTACATCACAAGAGTTTTATATACTTCGTGTTTGAAACTTTGTTTTGAACTATTGAAAAGGTCTATTGAACTAAATCTATCATTATATGTCTTCTTTGTTCTAATTATTACTGAATTAGAAGAGTACTTAGTGTATGAGTGCGGTATGTGGAATAAACTAGTATGTCTGGTGCGGCGCGCAGGAGCTGCTAGCTGTAGGAACAGTTCTGTGAGGTCTGTACTGTCTATGTCGCCATGGCAGACTTTATGGAGAAAAAGCATATCCAGTAATGTGCGCCTATCTTTGAGAGTCAATAAATTGTGAAATTGATTTGATTCTTCGTAGTCAATGTAACTGTGACGCGTCCGATAGTTTAGATGTTTAATAAATTTGCATTGGATTTGTTCAAGATCTTGTGTATAGGTAATATATTGTGGGCACCAAATATTGCTGCAGTATTCAAGGATGCTTCTGACGTACGAAAAATAAAGTATTTTTAAACATTTGATGTCCGAGAATGGTCTGCTTGTTCTTAAGATAAAACCTAGGTTTTTATACGATCTACTAATTATATCGGAAATATGCTCATTAAAGGACAATTTGTGATCTAATAGAACTCCCAAGTCTCTAATGAGCTGTGTTTTTTGAATCACAGTATTTTTGAACTTGTATTTAAATAAAAGTGGTGTTGTCTTTCTTGTAAACGACATGAACATACATTTATTAATGTTAATAAAGATTTTATTGTCTTCGTAGTAATTATGAAGTCTATCCAAATCTTGCTGGAGTTTTATGCAGTCGGTTTGGTTTTTGATGTTATAGTAAATTTTAGTATCATCTGCGTACATAAGATAATTACTAAATTTGAAACATTTTCCGATATCATATAAGTAGGCCGCGTAGAGTAACGGAGAGAGAATGGATCCTTGGGGGACGCCCGATGGAACGTTAATAACATCAGACCGATGTCCACCGACGATCACAGCTTGACAGCGGTTGCGTAAGTACGATTCCAGCCATCTTAAGAGATCACCACATATTCCTAACTCTTGCAATTTGCGTAGCAAGATGATGTGATCAACGCGATCAAATGCCTTTTCGAAGTCCGTATAGATCACATCAACCTGCTTGCCACCATCCATACCTCGAAGAACAGCGTTCGTAAATATGGCTAGATTCGTATTCGTAGAACGGCCCTTTATGAAGCCATGTTGTTGAGCGGGTATATTTTTGTATATAAATGAATATAGGTGGTGATGAACCGTTTTTTCCATTAATTTGCTCAGTGTGTTCAGTATTGAGATTGGTCGGTAATTTTCAATCAATGTCTTTGTGCCTTTCTTGTGAATCGGGATAATATGTGCAATCTTAAAAGTAGTCGGGCAATAACCTTCTTGAAAACAGCGATTAAATAAACACGCGATGGGTGCTGCCAGAGATTCAGCGCAATTAATGTAGAAAAAAGAAGGAATTTTGTCACTACCGGCACCCTTAGTAGGATCAGTGTTTTTAAGAAGTTTTTTTATAAAGTCCACAGTAACATTAATACTGTGTAAAGAATCTGTATTTGTTGCGCTGGTGGGTGAGATACTATTGTAATTTGGAGATGGCTGACTAAAGTTCTTACAGAAAAAATCATTAAAAGCCAGGCAAATTTCCTTTTCGTCAGTTAGCTCTTTGTCATCATAGTACATTAGTTTAGGGAAATCAGATCTATTTTTCCTTTTTGATTTAACATACGACCAGAAAAGCTTAGGGCATGCTTTTATTTTTTCTTGCGATAATTCTAAAAATGATTTGTAACACGTATCTTGTAAAGTTTTCACTTTTGATCGCAAAAAGGAAAACGAGTTATACTCTAATCTGTTGTCATATTTTTTCCAGTTTTGGTGAGCTTTATCTTTTTCTTTTATTAACTTTATCAACTCCTTGCTATACCAAACTGGGTATGTATATTTACAAGATTTCGTTACATGGGGTACAAATAGATTAATAGCTTCGTTTAATACGGCATAAAAATTGTTTACAGCTTTTTCCACATCACAACCTAACAGTTTTTCAGACCAATTTGTGCTAAAAAAGTAATCATTAACAGCTGAGTAATTTGTTTTCCTGAATAATAAAATAGATTGTGGAGCTCTTTTTAGAGAAGGTATTAAAATATCACTGGCATTTATGTCAACTGTCGGGTGGAATGTGTCTTCTTTGACTAAGGGGCTATCTGATTTGCTTAATCCCAATGAGAAGTTAGCAAAAATTAGGTCAAGTGTGTTCTGATGCGAGTTTACAAAATTGTTAAACTGTTTTAGTCCTAAATAAGAAGTATTATTTATTAAATGTGAGGCACTAGACTGAATATCAATTGAACCTTTTTTCAAAATTACCGCGTCACCTGTTGACCATTGAATACATGGCAGATTAAAATCTCCCGCTAAAAGAATATAGTCATTTGGGTGCATATTTGTAATAACCGACAATACGTCCAGCAAGATATCTATTCGCTTGGGTATCAATTTATCTGGAGGTAAATAAACAACACCAACGTGTAGATCATGACGCGAAGACGTGGAACGAAAACCGGTCGAAGCGAGATCTGCCGTGGCGCGGTCGAGTGCAAGCGCGTGCCGGGGAACAGTCACCCATATGCCTTCAAGGTGTTCGCGTTGAAACTCGGGACGCGCACGCGCAGCAAGCCGCGGCGAGCACATTATCATGGCTCCACCACCGAGCGAGGGACGGTCTGCTCGGAATACCTCATATTTATCGCTGGTCAGTTCGGAGTCAAGAATGCCATCGCATAGCCAAGTCTCTGTCAAAAGGATCATGTCGGCTTCACATATCAGTGTGTTATTGTAGAAATTACTGACTTTTGTTCTGAGCCCGCGTACGTTTTGGTACAAAAACTGTAATCTACAGGACATCATTGTGAGCAAGTGTTATAGTGCACCGTAGGAAGTGTGTCTTTATAAAACGCAAAAAGTGAATACATAATATTATGCAGACTAAGCTCATAGACTTATCAGTAATAACAGTTTCAATTGAAATATATAGACAAAGTGAGTGGGTACTTAGGTATTTTAATAATAATAATGTATGAACTCTTTTCAAATATACTTTGGGTGGAGTTACAATATGTATATTGACAGTGAAAGTTTGTAATACAAAGTACCGATTTACAATAAATACTGAAATAAAAACAAAATATGTTGTTAATGTTAAATTTAAGCGGTGATGTAATAAAATGCTAAAGGATATATTGAGTTTTTTCATAAAGGTTACAATTATGGATAATGTGCAAATTAATAAAGGTGTTTTCTCTGATTTAATAATTAAGTGAGTGTGTGTAATGTGTATGTGTAATTTAAGGTTAAGCAAAGATACATACATGTGAATAGGATATATTATAATTAAAGGTGACTGACGAAATATTGTGTTTTTAACTATATTTTTCCTAAGTCTAAAGAACTTATTATCGGTATGGGTGGTGAAGTGTCGGTTTTTCGCATATATATACGGCAGTTTACAAAATATGTAAATTTCTGTAGGTATATAATTGTATTGTAGTCCCAAATTATTTTATAATTGTAATCGTTGGCACGGGTATCCGGAGCGGTCATGCTCACAGAAAGGTGTTGTCTAGCGGCGGTGTTGTGTGTCGGATCGCCATCTTCCCTCAAAAATGGTTGAGGAAGGCGATGGCTGGCACATGCGTCAACTCGTGAACGGGTGCTACTAGAGGATACTGATCTGCTCTGGATGCTAGTGCTAATGACATTAACGGAAAAAAAACTTTTAACACTGTTCCCCCTTGGAATGTTGCATGTTTCCTATTTCTTGTTTTTAAATAAAATATGTCATAATTGAAAAAAGTCACGGACCCTGTGGAGTGTAGATTTATATAAAAAAAAGAACCATTGTTTCAAAATTTCAAAATTTTACCACTGCCATGTATGTACATACAACAGATGTGTCTATTTGTAAGACAACATACAGATAATTTGAAAAACATTCGGACGTGACTGTAAAAGTCACTTGACACAAAAACAGATATAATTTAAATATATATAGTAAAAACTGTTATTGTAAAATTTATAATAACTGACCACAAAGACTAAAAAGTCAACAGTTAAAACAATTTAAGAAAACTTAAAGGAGTGGCTTCTTGAAAGATGTTTTTACAGTGTTGACGAATATATGAATAAAATTATAAGAGATACGCTTGATTATAGATATAAAATTTTATTTTTAATTATTGACCTGTATATTGACATGCATGCAATAAATAATACCGACATTTGTATAAAAATAATTGATTCTATGATTTTGTTATATTAAAATATTTTGAGACTTATGTTAACAATTTTTATGATTGTTTATATAACATTCAAACATTTGCACGCCTGTAAAGGTAGAATAAGATAAATTTATAATTCTGTGTGTAATATTAAGATCTGCACAAGTAACCTTATTTCAGCATATAAATGATATTCTATTCATCATATGGTAATAATTTAGAAGCTCTCGTAGCGTAGTTTGAAAAGCCCTTCTTAACGGATCAGCAAAGTTAAGCAACGTACGCCGCAGTCATGACTTGGATGGGTGACCGCTAATGGCATTACTACTGAGCGTGCGTGTGCTTTGGAGGCCGCGTTAAGCCATCGCGTGTAGGTTGTTGTCTTAGGATGGCAGTCTCTTTGGCATGGTTGTAGGGCATGCTCACCTAACTAGCTACCATTCTCAAGTAGAAAGTCTGTCACCAAACACCTAAAGGTGAGTTCCGGCAGCTGACCTTGAGAGCCAGCGATTGGAGCCACACCATCAGATAAGATAGTAGACAAAAGCTAGCCTATCAGCAATAAATTAAAAAATATATGGTTGAGCTCTGTTTGTGAGCCACTTTCATAATCTCGAGTGTAAGAATATTAATTAAATTAAACACAAATTCCCGTTTAAGGTCAAACGCATCTTTATTATATAAACTTTGAGTTGGTCAGATTTGACGTAAATAAATTAATGGTAGCTTCCTACATTATTTCTCTATGGATTTTATAACCAATGTTTTAATTTCGAAACCCATTTATTTAACTAAATAAGTATTAACGTAGGAGGTACCTACTCTTCCTTACCTACTCTACCCTAGAGTGTACCTATAATGTATCGGCCAGATTGTACACTACTGTGAACACAGCCTCACCCAAACACTTGCCATTATCCCCACGCTTGGCAGGCGTCTTGGGATCGCAGTTTAAGATAGCAGGCATTTCTGCCTACCTTCTAGTAGTTTACCCTGATTCGCCTTTGACGACACCTACAGGTATATTCTAGCCCGACACCCCACGGGGCACCTTAGTAAGCCTATTAAATTTCATCTAGTGAGAATGTCAGCCCTCTTGTTACCCGTGGAATGGACATGGGCAATCGATTTTTTAAATATAGATAGAAAAAGCCATAGTACTCCGTCTCCATGGTCCAAGTCTACTACAAGCGTCGCGAAAAATAGGCACAAGTTCTTTTTGCGACGCACTGTTATTTTTCAGCAGTCTTCGCCGCTCAGCCAGGCCTGACATGGAACCTCGGATGTCGTCGGAGAGGGGGTAGCGTGCTAACACAAGTAGGCACCTAGAGCCCACACTCTCCAACAAAGTTCGTGACATGACGCGCTAAGCCCAGGGTTTAAAACACTGCGGATTTAGTTATTAAATAAAATAGTGTATTCTATGATTTCGATGGCTTTGAGATATGATGAAACAGTGACTGCCTACGATGGCCAGACTGTAGATAAGATTTTATAACAATGAGGAATTACGAATACTAGCTACATATTATACCATCACCTGAAGTCAGAACTCAATAAAAGAGTACAAAAAAGTTTTTTTTAATCTATATTTATAATATTATTAATCTATAAAATGTTCCTTACCTTGTAATTATTAAAAGCTAACTTAATAATTACAAGGTATAGGCCATCCACCTTGGCTTATATAAAATAAGTAAGGTAGGTGATTAAAATAAAATATCGAGATTTAGCTATTCAAAGGGTTAAACTATTGTTAAGTGGTGCCATATCAATAAAATCAAATATTCAAAGGACTGATCCTTGACGTTACTCCAAGAAACCCCAAATCAACCCAAATAAATCTCTAAAATCGTGGGTACCACTATCCTTATTAAGAAATTATATATTATTTTGACCACAATGCTATGCTTGACTTTACTATCCATTGCTTAAGGTTAAATAGCGTTTATGGAAACGTATTTATTTAACCAACAGCACAAACCACTGATTTTGTCCCTAAATGCGAGCAGGTAACCCTAAATGAATTAGAAGAGGAAAAGAGAATACCATCGTTACCATCTTTTTGACACATCCGCTACAATGGCATACCATAGTCTATGAATAATAATTTTACGATAGCTGGGGGTTTCCCAAATTAAATTTTAGTAAAATTGAGACGATGGATCACAACAGATTACATGATACGATTCTGAAATACGACGATGTCGATGACAGCAAAGCAAATATGTAGAATTCGTCGCCGCGCTTATGATGTTACAGCTCATTTGCAGTAAGAAAAAAGGAAACCGAATTCCAATACTGAAAAGTATGAAATAACTTGTTGATGTCAGTAGGTACCTACCTACGATGCTGATTCAAAACACAGACCTGACATTATTATGGCTTGTCTTCAACAACTTTTTAATTACCTACATAATTTAACAGTGTTGGAGGTCGGTTGCTTTATTTTTTTATTTATCTTTTTATTGATGCATAGGCAGAGAGTGCATATGTATACCTAATGCTTACTAGATCATTGTCACTCGCCTAAAAACTGTTCACTATCGACAAGAGTTCCAAGCCTACCATTTAATCACCCAGATTTGCAAATTGATTTTTCAGTTGACTACCTAACTTATAAAGGAACTAAGTACTTGAAAATTAACTTCATTCATCTTAATTCATCATAAACTGGTCTCCAACTCAGCATGTGCTAGTGCTGGAGCGACTTCGTAATTCGTATCGTCACAGAGATTAATGCTACAATACAACAGCTCAAATCTTACCTTCAACAAGATAACCGTTACATATTTTCGATTTAATTATTTAAAACGCAGTTACAAACAAAAAACAGAAAATAAAAAAGTATAGGTAGGTAGGTACTGCCCTATGAACAGGTAAACAATAAAAGAAAATGAATTGGAAAATATATCTTATTATGCTTCACACTTGCAACGCTATGAATACCTAATAACGTGTGAAAATATAATTTAAGTATGTACACTAACTACAGCAACCTACTTACATATTTATTCTCTAAGGTAATAAAGTAAATTAAAAAAAAAGTAGTTAGTTGGTCTAAAAAAAGTTTTTTTAGACCACTTGTGTCATGTGTCTGATTTTTTTGGTGATTATGTATGAATTGTTTTAATTTTGTTCTAACCCCACTAATGTTTTGCAGGTGATCCGCGACGGAGGAATTTTGTTCCAGCATTTGGACGTACCTAGTAGGTATAGCATAGTGAAAACTATTTCGAATAGCAGCTGAGCCATGCAGAGGTGTAGAAAATTTAATCTCGCATTGCCGCGGTCGAAATGACTTGTCATCTGATATCATCGAATCAGTATATAACTAACTAATAGTTTGGCCATAAACACTATTATGTACATAAAAACTTTTTTGTTCAACTTTTTAATTATTTTGAATTTGGAACGCGTTTATTATTTCAAACCAAATCGAATAATGTATTTGCTAAAATATGTACCTACATGTCACATAAGACTTTAAATTAATGGTATAATAACAGTGAGTTGAAATATTAGAGTAGTTATATCCGAACACCACTGCTCTAAAAGCTTACTAGAATTTACCTATATACATACCTACGCACATGTATATGCAGTTTGTAATGACAAGGAAAGAACGTTCAAATATTATGCGTCATATCTGTTGTTAGAAAGAGATAAATAAACAATTCGTGTCACCACCGAACCGACACGAGACGTTCCGATCACCATTATGCTGCGATCTCATTCACTCTCTCACACCAAACGATACACATATCTCGCTCATCCATTTCATTCAGATTAGTTCGATAAAACAAAATGACGATATTTTCTATTTCAACAATAAAAACAATAATTACGCGTGAAATGAAACAGATTTTTTATCTCTCACAGTGCCTGTATAAATGTTGCAGATTCTAAAGACACAAGGAAGGCATATTGTCCACAGATTATTTCTAAAAAATACAATTAGCGGCAATGTATTCACCGGACGCTCGGAAGTGCTAGACTGGTAGTGACTCAGGTAATTGCCCTGAATTCGTCCAGTAAATAAGGAGGGCATACAACATATCTATAGTTAAAAAATCTTAGTATAATAAATACAATGTATTTAGTCTGCAAGCAGACGTGCAAATTTTTATGAAGGTATGAATTCAGACAATATGACTTTTTATAAAAGTCTTTAAATTAACTATAAAAGCAGTTTATAAGACGCCAGTGAGTCAAAGAACTTTAAAATTTATTACCATCCAATATTTAGATGTCCTTAGGTAGACAGTTATAAATAGATAAACACATATTGTAATTTAAAAAAAAAAAACATCACGTTTCTGAAACAAACAGGTTGTTGTTTAGTGAAGACACAAATGTCTTTTATGTACATACACAGTAGAGGAAGTATGTTACATGTTTTACAAATTATTTTAAAACTTCTTTCGATTTCGAGCAATTTCACATATTTTTTATGTTCGTTATCAAATTACACATTGGAATGGGTGGTTAAAGTAGGTAAATAGGATCATCTCAAGGACTGTTGCTGGAACACACCGTTAGGTGCTTGGCGACAGGTTTTCTACTTGAAAGGTCTTAGTATTATTATTGTGGATATTGTAAATCATAACTAGGGTTGATGAAAGTTAATCCTGGATATGAAAATCGTCTGGTGCATTTCAAAGTCTTATACATAGACGCAAAATCACTGACATGTGTGTACTACACAGGACCGTCAATGGACTGATTACTTGATTAGTGAGGAATTACTAATGGATACTAACTTTATCACTCGTAAGATTGCAACTCGTAAATCATCTCTTTTTAGTCGTACTTTAGTCAGACCAAAGTATTTGATATTGGATTTATTAATTGTATTTTAGCCTGCCCTCTGTCAGATCGAGCCCAAGTATTGTATAATTTGGCTGAATTAGGTCTAAATAAGACCTAATTCGGCCAAAGCGTAATACATTTGTGTAAACAATTCTTAAGACTTAATTTTAAGTTATAATGTCTTACAGGACGATGTGGCCGCTCAGCGACAAAGACCTTAAAATAAATTAAAAAAAAAAAACTCTTTTTAGTATTCCATCCTCGAACAATAATGTAGGGCATAACAACCCGCTTTACCGTATGTGTAGATTTTATGATCAGGTCTGCATCGATGTATTCAACGAACTCGACATTTTTCATCAAAACTTATTTAACTTTAAAAAGTCACTTCTAAATTTGAACTTCTAAACATTCTACATTCTTGATGTTCTAACCTTTAAATTAGTTAAATTATCTGCAAAGATGTGTACAATATTTAGGGCCTGTTTCAGAATGTTCGAGTAAGTTCCGGTTATACTACCCAGAACATATTTAATAAATAAAACACTATCTTTGCGTTTCACAGTCATCGATTTAGCCTATCCATCGGTTAAAGCTTGAAACGCGCTGCATGTTAACTGCCATTTTTATCATTCAGTTATTTTATGTGTTGCATAGCAACCGGAAACTTTATTAGGACATTCGGAAACGGGCCCTTAGTTAAACAAATTCACCATGTTTGTTTTATATCCAAGTTTTAAATAAGTTTCTTTAATTTGTTAAATGTTTTTGTACCAAATTTATAAAAATAAAATATTACGTAGAGGGATAGCAAATAAATATGGTAGACGCGCCATTGTTAGTGGAATATGATCATATAAAAATTTAATCCCGCACATGACTATTATTTTTACTTTCGTATTTTTTTTAATATAATCATATTACATAGAGGGATAGCAAAAAAATAACCTTACTTATTCAATACTTTATTCATAATATATTCAAGTACAGAGATCAAAATACACAGAAAAAAATATGCAGTCTCATTAAAATACTGTATTACTTATATTATGCGTATACTTACTTTAACATATTACAGTTTTTTTATTTATTACTGCTATGCTAGCTTTTCACCATAATCTAAAGTGATGATAAGTGTTGTTGTGGTCTAATATGGTAAAAAGGGCTTACTTAAACAATGATGAGAACTCAAGGATACTTTTCTATTCGTTGGTGGTAGCTAGCCAGGCGGGAAATTGTAAAATGCTCTATCACTAAGCGGTGAAGGTCGAAGGCCTGCGCTGGGATTCGAACTATAGAGCTCCTCTTCAGCAGACCATACTAATTGCTACTGGGCTATCACTTCTTCAATTGTTCAAATTACATCTGCGACTTTATACATATAAATTATCACAGCTGTATATCCCTGAAGGGGTGGCTAATCATAAAAAAAACTCTCCATATATTTATGTATGTCCAAAATGCCACCAGACAGGCACCGCAGACTACGAAGACTAAAGCTGCGCACGATACATAAAACTGCAACTAAGAAGTGTCAGAAAATGGCAATAATTTTACGAACCAGGGATCGAACCCTGAAGTTCAAATACCAAAAGCTACATTTTACGCCACTCGACCAATGAAGCAGTCTTAAAATCGGTATCTAATTCATAGCAATATAAATTCATTATCTTGTGAATCTATCCACAGTGAATCCTCAGCGGTTTATTGCAGTTTTATAATGAAAAAATAATTATGTACCTTTTTGAAAAAAAAATCTGGGCCCTAACTCCCACCTTTTAAAACTATTATGGAACACCAACGTCATTATTTCAAGCTTAAATTATTGATATTTGATACTAAGATTCATACCGTCCACGAAACAATAATGTTCATATAGCGCTATCTCTTTCGCACAAATGACTTGATTCAATGCATGCATCCCGCTTTCGCGTTGAAGTTATAATGTAAGTTTACTATAGTGTTATTATATGGTAGTGCGAATTAAAATTGTAAATGTAAGGTTAAAATAAGGTTGAATTAAGAGATGGGAGTTGGTCCCCAGAAATGGGTTTTCTTAAGGCGCTTATAAGTGTTGAATAGCTATGTTAACAGATTTTTAGCAAAATGTATTTAGTTTGCAGCAGTAAGAAAATTATATGTTAATCTTAGTCATATTCTTTAAGGCCAAGTTAATTTCAAAACCCGTTTTTTAAAAAAATCTCTATGGAATAAAATTTCAAAGTTGTATTTAAATTACGCTTTTACAGAAAATATCTTAATTATCTATGTATGTATGCATATAAAAAAAATTATTTAGATTTTCGATTCCAGTTACTAATTTTGTGTTATTGAACTTTCTTTCGTTTTACACCAAAGTCGCAATTTCATCATCGCTGCCTCTCTTTCACTCCTATGCAGTACGATAGGGAGATTTCAACATTTGTCTGCGTTTTAATAAGATTGTAAGTACATTCAATGAAAACCAGTTTTCATTATAATTCGTACTGATATCAGTACGAAGCGTTAGTTAATATTGAGAACCACAATTCCAATTACATAGACGAACTGACATAAGTGTACTGTTCTGCAAAATTAGTTTGAATAATTTATTACAATATTTCTTCTTGGTAAGCACAATTTTGTTATTTTACCACGAAAACATACAAATTCAAATTTATATAACAGTTAAATATTTTTTACAAAACAATGCAAAAATAAAATTACAATGATCCATCAAGTACTGACCTTACAATTATTTATTATCTATTTTAATTTTTAAATATAGTTGGATATTGTAAAAATACAATTTATACAAATATATTCTAAATCTAAAAACACTAAGGCACTCTAAGTATCTACAACTACTTTATAAATCTAAGGTTTTTTTGTATAAAACACGTAAAATCAATTAATATCTGTATATTGGCATTTAATTGACAGGCTTGAACATGACCACTATTACACAACACATGTTGATAAGTGATGATGTGGTCGAAATATTAGCAGGCATTTGCTGGTAAAAACAGCTGTCCGGATCACATCCGTTGGTAAATTTTGAGTAAAATATGTAATTGTTTTTATTACTACATACAAACTAGTTTAAAAAAATAGTATTATTGATCTCGCAGACTTTTCACATCTCTGTATGGAAAATTGAGCAGATTACCAGCGTGATAGTACCTCACTAACAAAATAATAAAACACCAAAATACAGATATCAATGATATACCACTCAAAAATAGAGCCCCATAAATGTGTATAAAGAAATAAAATCGGTGGCTATGCAGTCTTTTTAAAACAATAAGCTCTTCGGAGACATTTACCGTTATATGGTTAGTACGGTATTAGTTATTTTATTTAGCAGGGTTATAGCAAACAAAAAATCAACCAAAATGACATTGGAAGACCATCACAATTTTTTCTATATAAATGTTACATATCTTAGTTTGAACTCTTATTAGGATAGATTCTTCAATCATGAGTATCATGACATAGTTATTATCCCCAGGAATAAACAGAATCACAAAAAATAATATAAGAAAAGTTTGTTCGTTTAAATTTGGTTGGTTTATATTTTTGTCTGATATTTTTTATTTTATGATTGAAGAACCGAGTCTTAGTGATGTTGACTTTCATCTTTATTAACCTGGCAAGGACCATTGGTTACATAACAGTTTATAACCCTTTGTATTCATGCAAGATTGTAAGGCCTTCTTTTTCAAATGCTATTTACATTTTACTTAACGGTGTGCAAAGTTTCTCCAGATCAATTTAACGTCTATTCATAGTGAAATAATATAAATTTTGTTACAGCATAGATTTTGTATATCTGCTTTCCTATGCTGAAAATTTAAAAACAGATCAGCTTCAGTCAAAATATTATGACATACACATTGGAAGTGTTCTATGATCCATAGAGTAATAATACTTTATGGATCAACCATTGTTTTAATCCATGAATTAACTTTTTTGTATAAAATAGCGGATCACTAATAGAGTTTAGTGTGATTTTTGTTAATATTTTAAAGCTTTTTAATACAGTGTTTACTTACTAACGTTACTGGTGTAAGATTAATCTTAATATAAAATATGAGATATATTCTCATTTCATTATTCTTAATTATAAGTCTTTTATAAGATCATCTAAAAGTTACAAAACTACAAAAAATATACATCATCGTGTTGCTTAATTATTTATACTTATGGTGGGATTTTTTTCATTATTCGCAAATAATAATAAGGATATAGAATAAAATTTCCCAAAAATACTATGTAAACACTGGGTACATTTTGTTATATTAATCATGATAATTTTATTCTTTTTCTTATTATTATCTTGGTGGTTGAAGAATGTGCTACTTATTATTATAACTTAATCTGACAATAATGTTGAGTATTTAGTCTTAATTTCAAATTATTAAAATAATTTATCAAATGTTATTTTATTAAACATTCTTTTAGCAAATATGTTATATATAATATAAAAATATAATCAGTCTGGGTTATTATGTTAATAAGAACAAAATAATAATATAAAAAAATCAAAATCACTTTCTAAAAATGTTTTGTGATGAATGTTTTAACGAAACATCCTGGATTGTTTCGGTGTTTGAATCAATATGTAAATTATTTTAATAATTTGACATATTTTTCTTCAGTTGATATGTAATTATTGCAGAAATAAAATATAATGAACTGACTCATTTGCTGAAAAATTAAACATATACGCGTCTTTTTTATAATAGCTATTATTATTTTAAGATAAAAGTGTGTATATATACACGAGTTGAAATATATAGTATTTTTTTTAATGGTTAATATTTTTGATCCTGTAGCTGTTATAAGACTTATTTCAATTTTGTTTACGACATTTTAGGGTATAACTGTTGTATACACAACAGTGAAATAAAACATTTAACATAATAACAACTAAACACACTTTTTTTTAACAAACGGCATGAGTTTTATTTTTCACAGAAATGTGTTAATAGAAAAAACTAAATTTAGTAATAATATAACTTACTTACCATTTTATCAGCAAATGGATCATGAACCGTAAAGTAATTTAAGAAGCTTCATCTATCACTAACTTATTAGAATCCATGGATTCGTTTAAATCACTATCACAGGTTGGGCCGTCCGTGTCTCGAGAATCATCATCATTACTGATATCACCATTGTTAGCTCTATCATCATTCCTACCCCTATCACTACTAATCACACCCCTATCATTTGTGCCATCGCTATTCTCCCCATCATTTTCATAATACCTAACATTCCTTACATTATCATCATTGTTCCTATACATTTCTATTATTCTATCACGAATTAGATTTCTACTACTACTCATATCAGTCACTAAATCACTGTTAGTTTCGCTATCATGACTCATGTTACCATCATCATGATTAAAATTACCCCTATCTGTGCTATCATCATTCTGATTATCATTTTGTGAATCATCTCTGTTTGATATAGACAAGCCTCTGCTATTGATATTTGCGCTATTTTGCTCATAGTTGCCTATGTCATTATTCAAATAGTCTCCATCGTGAGCAGATTCATGTCTATTACTCCCTAAATTACCCCTCACTGGCCTATCATGCTCCAAATTACCTCTATCATGATTCAAATTACCTCTATCATTATTCAAATTAATTCTATCACGCCCCAAATGACTTATATCATGATTTGAATCGCCCACATCTTCATTTTTTATCATAGATGTAAAACTACGCATGTACCCTTCCATATTTGCAGCTAAAGCAGTCATTAGCAAGTTTTCCATACTGAATACATTGCCATCAAAAATATTCGTATTTTCTGTGTTAGTTCTAAGCAAATTCGCTAGGATAGGGTTCGCTTGGAGTGTAAGGTTTAAATTGAAGTTTTCTTTCTCGTTCTTTTCACGTTTTATATGACTCCTACTGTGGAGAATAAAGACGTCGGGGTCTTTAAAGCATTTTGAGCATTCGGTGCATTTGTAGGAAGTGCTCTTTTCGCTTGTGTTCGTCTGCTTGCCAATGTCTGTGTCGGTGGTGTTTGAAGTGTGGGGGAAGGCTTCAGTCGGTGCTGAGAGTGGTGGAAGACCTGGAAAACGATATTTAAATCATAATAAAAATATACTATAGCATAATTTTTTGAAAAACACAAAATAAATTAAGGGGTTTGCCCCCACGCTTGGCAGTCATCTTGGAGAACGCACTTTAAGATATCAGTTTCTCAGAGAGCACTGTTGCCCTCCTTGCGGAATTTTACTTTTAGCCGCCTCATACGATACCCACAGGTAGCAGGGGATTGATATTTAGCCCGGCACCCCACGGGGCAATGACATCTAGTGACAATTGTACCTAATTTTCCCTTTTAAGGGACAGAATTCTAAAACCAGATGTTAGATTTTGTCCCCACTTCTCCTCGCGTGTTTACTTCGCGGTGTACATGGCGCCACGTCCGCAAGTCAACGGTAATATTTTATTTGGTTAAAAATTTAGAGCGCTCTCTAGTAGAACTAGTAGAAACTATCTTGTCACACACGAATGTGATGTGTGCTGAAGCGCCATCTAGTATGCATACATGATACCAACCATTAGTTGATTGTATGCTGTAAATATCATAGTGTGACACAGTTAACCCTTTGCGATCATAGTTCCCGCGAGCCTAAATTTACCATACCTACAGTAGAACAAGTTTAGTCTTGATTATTACCAACTTGTTTGATTTTGCAGTTTTTGTGTATGTTCATTTTTAATGAACATGAACTATGGTTTTGATTAACATGAACTATGTATCTACTTTGATGCAAGGCGTAAGCTGTTACACAATAGATGGTTTATTTATTACAAAAACAAGTATATTGTGTAAAATTTACACAGAAAATCATAAAAAAACTTTTTTACCCCTGATCAAAATACAAATAGCGGGTTATACTATTGGGTATTTTTAACTGACTTCAAAAAAAGGAGGAGGTTCTTAATTCGTCTGTTTTTTCTTATATGTTTGTTACCTCAGAACATTTGACTGGGTGAATCGATTTAAAAAAATCTTTTATTGTTTGAAAGCTGATACTTGTTGTTTGGTTCCAGTTAAATTTCATCAAAATCGGTCAAGCCGTTTTTGACATACACTCCAATAACTGAAAAATATTTACTTATCTTGATGATATAGTCGTTGACAATGAATGAAAATCGATCCCGTAAGTAGGAAGGGTCATAAAAAGAAGTGTTTTTTTTTTAAATAAAAATGGAAATGACTTCATCACCAAAAAGTGTGAATTAACTTGTCGAAGTCCAACACTAGTACCACGTGCACAATATTGTGATAATAGGTACTTTTGAACTATACTGGTACCGACTTGAACAAGTTATTTCACACTTTTGGGTGTTGGAGTCGGTTCCAATTTTTGTTTTTTTTTTATCAAGTAGCGTAGTTCATTCAGATCCTGGCTTTGTTTCCGCTAACAATCAAGGGTACCGCTCGTGTCATTACTACAAGTCATATTAAGATTTCACTAACAAAAAATCACATGGAGAATGTAGTAGGTAGGTACAGTTATTGTTTCAATTTGTTAATAATAATAAATACATCTCGTGGATGCTATTGTGTAGATGAGTGGAACAACAAAACTTCTAACAAAATAATACCATTATTGAAATCACCCAAGGAGAAAGATAAGTATTTTGTTTGAAAATGTATTACTTTGTATTACTATTCATACGTAATACCACAATATTACATATCGATTATAAAACCGTGGTATTACTGTTATTAACTGTATTTGTCAAAGATTACGAAAGATACGTTTATGTTTGTAAACGACACCCGTGCCGTCACTTGATGTATGTACTTGTATAGGTAGATTATGTTGCGAAGATGCACCGGAGTGCGACATAAAATCGGACATTCTATGAGAGTAGGGCTGCCATCCGTCCGGGTTTCCCTGGATTTAGCATTTTACCAATAACCCTGCATATTAATAAAAAAATAATCGAAAGGTGAATGTTTCGAGATTTGTCTTAATATACTCTTTGTGTAATAGTGTATATCAACAATGCGTCGTTCTTCTCCTCCATTTTCTATACTAGAAAAATAACAAACTTTTATTGATTTTCAAATAATATTTTTGGTGTCCGATATTAATCGCCGGTTTTCGGTACGCGTGTCAAAATTCAATTCATCTAACAAGCCATCACAATTAACAATCCGCTAACTTTCAACGGGTTTCTGGAACGCATATTAATGAAAAATTACAGAACACCTGATTAAAATGCTTGTTTATCTATGATAACATGAAATTTGAAAATGTCGTTCAAATTCATTCATTCTCTAGTGTTCTGTCTTTTTTTAACACATAGCGTTGTCTCTTCTGTTTTGACATGAAATTAATCCCAAATCATTTTTGGCATCACCACCGTTACTATGGTTACCAATTAAATATGACGGATGATCGTAAACGTAAAACAACAAGAGAGAGGAGTTCGAAGCGTTCCTATTTGTCAAAATACAAGCAGATTTGGGCATTCACATCCAACAATACTATTTGCGCTCGGATTTCTAACTGACAGAGTCGCTGCGAGTGTACGCTCTAATACCTAAAATGTCAACATTGATGGGTTATCGCTAGTGGAATTATCAAATTTCATTAATTTTTATGAATCCAGCAGTGATAGCTCAGTGGCTTTGGCTATGGACTGCCGCGCAGCAGGTCCATGGTTCGAATCCCGCCGCGGGCTTGAGCTTCACCGCATGGTGGAAGGGCATTTTGTGAATGCCCGCCTGGCTAGCGACCACCCTCAAGTAGAAAATCTGTCGCCAAGCACCTAACGGTGTGTTCCGGCAGCTGTCCTTGATAGCCAGAGTAATTCTAGGTTAAGCCTGTTAACACCTTCGACCACATCATCACTTACCATCACGTGAGATTGTTGGTCAAAGGCTTACCTATCAGCTATAAAAAATTAAATTAAAAAAAATCCCTTTATCCTCAATACCATCATGATGATTATAAATACTCTTTAATTTTATAGTTATTATGTCAGTAATAGTTTATTGATAGTGAAAGTCACTAGCGTACGTGAAAATGTGCGTGTTTGTCTTCCCTTACTTGTTGCTTTATATCGTAAAAATCGATTAAAATAAAAAAATCATGAGTGGCATTTTTTATTGCTGCTAGGCTACGCTTTGACTATAATCTCACCTGATGGTAAGTGATTGACGTCTGATGATGATGAAGTCAGTAGAGAAGAATAGGCAAGAACAGCCGTCGTAACATACCATTAGATCCTTGGTAATATATTTTCTACTTGAAGGCCAACAACTATCAAGCCTATCAATGATTCTAAAAACTCCCGCCCTCGCATCATGCGGTGAAGTGGAAGACCGCGGCGAGATTCTAACTATGGACCTCCTGCGCATCAATACAAAATAATACCACTTCTAACATCAACGTGAATATGTTGTAGCCGCACATCAGGCGCTAAACAGAGCTTTAAACCATATCTTAACGCCCTCAGCCGAAAGGTGTTTTCTCAAAGAGGGTTGGGGTTTGGAAGGTCCATAACCTACTTATCTTGGAAATGCTTTTGTTGGTATTACAATCTACCCAGCTGCGGTTTGTATAATGGCTGCTATGGTTATGTTATAGCACCCTATTGAGTAACAAATGAGCAGCAACACTATAATCACGTAGTCTTTAGTAATATATTTACGTAGTTCTATAATCGGACTCTTGTTCTATACTCGCTCATCATACACACCGCTAGGGAATGGAACACTCTGCCTGAGTCTGTGTTTCTGGTTAATTACGGGGGGGTTTTCTAAACCGGAGTGAATAGGTATCTTCAGGGTAAGCGAGCTGCATCATCGATGGCATCGTCACTTAACATCAGGCGAGATAGTGGTGAAGTGCTACCCAGTACCTTCGGTATGAAAAATAGCAATATGTGTTTTTAGAGTAATCATACTTGATATAATTCTGTTCTTGTTCTATCTTATCAGTTATTAGAGTAAACGTTGTAGGTAGGAATGCTTAAAACTATTTTTATATATTTTTACGATATCAACACGTTAATCTTAGAATAATTGGTCGATTTTGGGCAATTAGAATTAGTCAGTTTAACAAACCGTTAACGTACCGAAAAGCTTTTCAGAAACCCAAAATTGAAATAATTGTCGATTAATTGGAGATTTGACATTAGTGTTGACAAACAGTCACATGAAGTTTTTAGAAACCCAATCTGCGTATGACAATGGATTAACAAGTATTTAAAATAATTTGTCGCTGATTTGCGTTTCAGAAACCGGGGGTAAGAATTTTATTGGTAAGTAAGTTATGGGATAGTATCAATAACCAAGAAGCATCCTCCTATCCAATATATGGGGTTGTTTATATGGCTACCATATGTTGTTTATACAACACAGAAGATGTAACATTTAAAAACATAATGGCTATAATGTGTATAATTTTAACTTTTGTTGAATTACCGGCCGCCCCTTAACACCAAAACGTCCTGGGGAATACTCTCTTTGGTAGTATATCCGCTACACTTTGGTTATTAAGGGCGTTATAGTTAAGTCCTCTATAATGCACCTTACTCGATGTTCTTACGTAAGTATTGGTATGGTGCTAATTATTTCATTTTCTTTTAGTCAGTTCTTAATTCTTATGCTATTCAAGAAAACCATGGAAAGTCTCATTCTAAAGCAGAAGCTTAGGCTTCATCTTTTTGTATTAAGTTTTCATTTCAGAATTTCATTATCTCTATCGCATCAAACGTTTACGGCCATCTTTTTACTACTAATTTATATGTACTAATATATTACGTACTCGATAATACCATGAATATTTCAATAACTTTCCATGTATGAAAGTTTGTGTTTTCTATAGTAGTGGACAGAAGGACGGTGTTTACTCAACATAGCTTTGTAGTAAATTGAAAATGTTGTTCTACTGTAACTATTACGCTGTGGCAACTCGTGTCCATCCAAGACATACTTTTTCGAGATCTATGAAAAAACGTGTTCAGGTAGCTAGATTAGGTAGTACCTATTTAATGTTCACGTTCATTAGATATACTAAACTCTCTAATTATATGAAAACATGGAAACTCGAGATACCTAATAAATTTGCAAGCATTGTAATCGTAAATTGAATACGCGTCAGAAAACTTAATTATACGTAAATATAATACGTATCAAATAAAAAGTAATACAAATAAAAAAGTCACCAAAAAGAATCTAGGTATGTGGTGAGATTCGATCCACGGTACTCGATCTTCTGATTCGACTTCAGTAGTTACACACTATACAATCATTGACCAAGGTGTCGAAAATTACACACATATCGTTTATGCCTTACTGTCAGACACATTATATTGGTCCACGTACATACGTAAAATTATTATTGTATTATTAAGAATTATGTCGTAAAATTAAAATTTGACCAAAAAGAATCTCTTTACGCTGGATTCGATCCACGTGCCTCTCAATTGCGAAGCGATGTCACTTACTATGCGCTATTTGAACGACGATTGATTTGTCGAAAATTATGTACATAACCTGTGTGCCTTATTGTCAGAAACTGTATAAATTAATCATGATCCATCTAAAATAATTACAACACATTCATTACGAAAAATTCTGAATATTGCTTATAATAATTATTTTAGGTAGCTAAAGTTGTACCTATGTCTTGTAAAATGTTTGAAGTGTTTTTTATATTGCGTTAGGGTTCACAATCATATCATAATTTCATTAATATAAGAGATATATACATAGGTACATGGAGAAAGGAAGCCATAGATGCTTACCTTATTATGTCCATCATGCGTTTTTGACGATTTTTTGCATTCCCAAAGCGTTTATTTATAATTTTACCCATGTTTTATTTTAATTGAGATCGCCGAGAAAAGTGACACAGGTCCGACGCATGACGCGGCTGACCGCGATATGAGCGAGGATGATAGCAATATACGTAGATCGCTGGAGTAAATAGTGCGACATGATGTTAACGCTTCTCGGAATGAAAGGGCGTATGTGACATTTTGTAAACAGGCTCAGTACGCATTAACTGTGCTTTTTTTGGATTAAAATAATCAATGAAATTTATTGTACTTAAAAAATCAATATTTTAGAAAAAAAATCCAATTTTTAATACACTAAAATCTGGCGGAAAAAGTAGGAATCCTCAATTTTCAGAGGTGTTTTTGAGATTTTTTTCTATCGAGCCAATTATTAGGAAACATGTTTTGAAATCGATGAAAGTATTACTTATATCCTTGAGTATCGTGTATTTAAATTGCAGTACCATCCGGTACCTGGTTTATGAGATTTTCCATATCATGTTGGCACTATTTCGTAATTTCCGAGCCTTAAGCTGACGCGACGTCATAAACGCCACTTAGCCTCAGAACCTCAAGCAGAAATTACAGGCACATGAGACTTATCAACTATGTCTCAAGGTGACGGGCGCAGTGCAATTCGACACTTAAAACGATGAACTGCATCTGTTATAGGCAGAGGTAACCGCTTAACATCAGGTGGACCTCGAGCTTGTTCCGCCACAATAACATAAAAAAAAAAAAAGTTTTTGATGTGTTTGGTTTCTATACGAAGCATCATCAGTACATGACACATCGAGCGCACGATCGAGAATCGACATTATTTTATTTAATTCATTCGGTGTTAGGGCATTTTTTGTATACACCCCTGGCTAGCTACCGCCCAAGTTCAAGTAGAAAATCTGTCTCCAAACGTGTGTTTTGTTAGCTGATTGAGAGCTAGGTCCCATTCCAGGATACTGTATGTCTACTGCTGAGCACGGCCTCTATTAAGAGCTGGGGGTTTGCCATAATCCACACGATTGGCAGGCGTCTTGTGGATCGCAATGTAAGATCAGTTCTTCAGAAGGCGCTGCTGCCCACCTCACGGTATTTTACCTTTAGTAGCCTCTTATGCCACCCTCGGGAAAAGATGGAAAGGAGTGACATTCTAGCCCGGCACCCCACGGGGCCAGTGCTTATTCTTTCTTTCCGATTCAAGGAAAAAGCCTGTTTTATTTTACAAAATATAGGTACTGATAATTACAATTACAAACTAAATAGGTACATGATTATACCAGAATATAATATAAATTATTATTCATTGAAATTATATTGTATTTCATATATAAAGTATCTATTCTTACATAGAATATGGTACATAGACAGTGATGTCATAGAGATCAGTTATCTATTATGTTATGATTAATATAATGTTATGATATTATATTAATCAAGTAACAACACCATGTCGACGGAAACTTCATATTCTCGCAATTTTGAGCACAGCGCAGTGATTAAATTCCTTGTAAAAGAAAGGTAATTCGCGTAAAGATATTTTTGAAGAAATGTCATCGCGGTTCTTCAGTAGGAGTATTCTGGTTCTTCATATTCGATGGTAAAAAAAAATGGGTTCGACTTTTTGAACAAGGAAGAGAGAACTAACAAGGCGACCCCCGCCCGGGCCGCCCAGTGACTGTAGTTACATAGAAATAAATTGTGGCAGATAGCAGAAGAACTACAGATTAGTCAAGAACGAATAGGAGAAATTTTCACATGAAAGAAACGTCTGAGCATTGGGTACCGCGAATGCTCACAACGACAAACGGCGACCGGAGAGTTGTAAGGATTTTTTGGAGTTGTGTCACAGCTATTTGGATGAAATTTGTAACCACATTGTGACCGTAGACGAAACCTGGATTCGTCAGCATGATTCAGAATCCAAACAAGAGTCTATGCAGTGGATTAAAAAGGGAGAAAGGCTACCAAAGAAGTTTAAAGTCGAAAAGGCGGCTTCTAAGATTATGGCATTCATTTTCTGGAATAGCGAAGGAGTTTTAATTGATTACTTGCCTAAAGGGACTGCTATATAATGGTCAGTACTACCCAATTGTATTTGGTCAGGCAAGTTAAGCAGTCTTACAGAAGATACCAGGAAAGTTGGCACGCAGAGATAAACCCTTTTATTATATTTTTTTATTGCTGATGGGCCAGCCATTGACCAACATCTCACCTGAGAGTGAATTGGTGATGTAGAGGATCGTGGTAAACAGTCTTACTCTGGAATGGCTTTCAAGGACAGCTGTCTAACACACTGTTATGTACTTGGCATCATAATTTCTGCTTGAGGGTGGTGATTAGCCAGACGGGCATTATCAAAATGCCACCTTGCACATCAAGACAGTAACAAATTGATAAATGGTAGTTTTAAGAATTGCAAGCCATTGTAGATAATACTTCAACAGTGACTGGTCGATTTGGAACCACGAGATCGTGTGTGTGTTGCCATTATTTAAAATACCGAAATATTGAATAAAATATTAGTTCAGTTAAAATAATCTATAAATCCATTGAAAATCATGACATTAGTAGTATTTTTTTTTATGTCTGAAAGGTTAGCCTTTGACTACTATCTCATGGTAAGTGATGATGGAGTCGAAGGCAAACCTAGAATTACTGGCTTTCAAGGACAGCTGCCGGAACACACCATTAGGTGCTTGGCGACCGGTTTTTCTACTTGACGGTGGTAGTTGGCCAGGCGGGCATTCGCAAAATGCCATCCTAAGACAACAACCGGGACCGACGGCTTAACGTGCCCTCAGAAGCACGTGCATTCTTAGTAGTAATGTCACCAGCGGTCACCCATCCAAGCTATGACCGCGGCGGACGTTGCTTAACTTTGCTGATCGGTTCAGAACGACTAAGCAAACTTCGCTACAAGCGCTTCAACGATACGATAAAAAAGACTGCAATGTAGCAGAATAGCTTACCGTTAGTATGCGTTAAGGTGGGTATATCAGCAGCCCCTGCCGCTTGCATGGCTAACATGGTTTGCATGTAAATAGCTTGGGCCACGTGTTGCTGTATCTGTAATTAGAAAATGTATGATTATATAACTTTTTCTTCTGAACATGGCTTTTGTATGTTACTTGTCATTTTAATGCCTTTTTTTTTCCGTGCCTGGATTCTATATCCTTCTGGCCACATCTTGTTTTGTCGTAATAGTCAGTGTCAAATGTTACCAATTTACGTTTTATATGAAAATTTTCCAACTTAAATTGCATATCTATACTAATATTATAAAGAGGAAAGATTTGTATTTTTATATGCAACAGTAAACTTTAGAATCGGTCTAGTAGACCGATTTGGATGAATTTTGGTACGGAAATAGTTTGAGACCCCAGGGAAGGACAGGATACTTTTTATCCAACTGCGAAAAAAAGCTAATGATTTTGCGCGATAACCGAAATACGCGCGGGCGGAGCCGCGGCCGGAAAGCTAGTAACATATATAAATGGAGTAAAGATAATGAGAGAATATTTATTTAATATGTAAGAGTACTTAGTAGGGTTTCTTTTTGTACTCGAAAAGGCGGCAAAAAATCTGTCGGCAATGTTCCCTGTATAATTGCGGATAACCTTCGGAGGAAGGTTATGGCGTGAGTCTTCCAGGTCCTCTGAAGAAAAGATCGAGATAATAGGAGGAGGCTTTTCTAGTATCACAAGATGTGGGGATGAGTCTTTGACAATGTCGGGATGAGCCTTTGACGATGTCGGGATGAGCGATGGCAATAATCTGACACGAACAGAATGAGGTCAAAAAGCTGTTCAGGGCTTTCCCTGAAGAACAAGCAGTAAAAGACGAATAACGAGCCCACGTCTTTACGAACACTAAATGGGTCTAATTTATTTGTGAGCCTGGTATCGTCAACGATTTGAATGGCTCATTGCTGGTGGCTGAAGCTGGTATGCTGGCGCTCCATTCTAGAGGTGGGAGTGCGTTAACGTGGCGACGCAAACTTGTGTCTTAGTGGACTTGAATTTCACGAGGTTTAACTCAAAAAGTCGAATGATTTTCAGACTTTAACACGGAACCTTTAGATATTTATAATAGAAAAAAAGACAACCTTGGACTTGAAGAGTACTTTTTGTGAGTATGATGGGTAGATAGGTCGCAGATTTAGTAAAAGGGTATCTCTTTTTACGTAAACAGACGGAATCAATCTGTAGCTTTATGTGCTACATAACTCGTTCTATTTCGGCGTAACCACTACTAGGAACATTTTTTTTTAATTCTCCTTTAATTTTTGGAGCTTTTAGCCGCATCGGACGCAGCCATGCCAGCCCCATTAGAACAGTAATTTAATACAACATTAGCAATTCAAAATTTTAAAACATAACCTAAATAGTGTTCTGGCAGTGTGAGATGATGGTACTGCCAGTACACTCGGGACTTAACCAACATCGAAATAATTAAGGCCCAGACCTCTTAACTTACGTCTTACACCGTATAGGTTCACCCCGGGGAAACTCCATCAAGAAGTGGTATAAGTCTTCTACAACACCACACATGTTACAGTTAGGTGAATGAACTAATCTCATCAGATGTTTAAATTTGTTTAATGGAATGTGCCCGGAGCGAAGTCTACAGGCCATCACAGTCATTTTTATGCTCAGGTTTGGCATAAGGAACCAAGGCAATTGAGGAGGTTCACTTTTCAGAGATCTATACCAGATACCTTTATCTTGTGATATGTTACAAAAATAGCTATACCAGTTTTTATGAATTTCTTTCTTTTGTTTAGGAAGTCTTTCTGTGTACTCCGGGATAAGGAATACTTCTGAACCCACAGTAACTGACTCCCTAGCCAACTTATCCACCTCCTCATTACCATGGATACCCACATGAGAGGGAATCCATTGCAATCTCAGGAGACCTGTAGTTAGCATTTAGGTTGAGAATTTTCCCTAAAATGGCATTAGCTATCGATGCACCTCTGATTCCAGAGGCACAGCAAGCTAAATGCTGTAAAGCGCTTTTACTGTCTGTGAGAATGACAACATTATTATATAATGTGGTTTCAATATAAGATAAGGTCTCTGAGATTGCAAATAGTTCAACTATCATAATAGAGTGGTCATCTGATGTATTTCTAAAACTACTTTTTACATTTTGAGTTGGATCAAAAAAATCTGCTCCTATGCCCTGACTACTTTGGAGCCATCTGTATACCTTTTGTAGAAAGCTTCATACTTATTGTGCAGCATGTGTAATACATTGTATAATAGTACTCTGGCATCATATTGACTTTTAGAAACTACTAGGAACTATAAAAGCCTGTATATATATGCAGATCATCATTGCTGTCTATCCCTTTACACAATATTATAAAAATAAAATATCACATTGCAACATGTCAGTGGTCCGCAAGCTGCTTCAAAGATGACCGCACATTATGGACACGGAACGTTATCAGTTAAGTGCAGTTTTGTGTCACCTTCTACATGATGTGACAAGTTTTTGTTGTTTTACTTTTTAATGGAGAACATTAAAGGCATATAAAAATGTCCCATCAGGATCCCAATGCTCTTTAGCAGTATAACGCCTATGTCTGCTTAACCCAAGACACTAACATCACAACCGAAACCCTCATAGAACGAGGTAATAGACCAAAACTTTTTTGATATTGTTAAGAGAGACGAATTACTTAGCATTCCATGGATTCACCGTGCGGGTGCCGGGCCCATAGCGTTGCAGAGGAAGAGGCTTGAGGGGCCTGGGGCTTGCAACCCAGGTGCAGGGTTATGAGGCCTCTCTACAATGCATCAACACTCCCTTCCCACTCAAGCCTCCTCCCCTACCTAACCGAATTTGGTAAGATCCTACTAATGCCGCCTTAGATTCACGTTCTAGGATGGAAGTTACGGTTGTTCTTGGCAGGCCAAGGTCTTTAAGTAGGTTATATAGGGATTTCACTGGTATACCCCTTGCTCCAACTTCTACAGCATATAAATTGACCACATAACCGTTTTTGGTTAATTCGTTTGTTAGGTCATAATATTTGTTTGTTTTTAGTGTGGTCCTTAGGTATGTTTGTTTCCCACGGCACAGTAAGTTCTATAAGTTCTATGCGTTTTAGATCTTTTGAGTATAGAAATATGTCTGGTCTGGAAGACGAAACACCGACATCCTCAGGAATTTTGTAGTGTTTTTCATACGTGTCCATCAAAAGAGTCCAATCGGGAGCTGCGCCTAAGATGGAGTAAGGCTTGGATTTAGATTTTGTAGATGACCCTTCTTTTACAAAATCGACGTGTCGTTTGTCCGTGGTCGAACCTTTTTTTGCTCTAGCTACCGAGAGACTCACCGCTTCTCGTATGATTTCGAGGACTCTATCATGGCGACGTGAATAATGACCCCTATCAAGGAGCACCTTGCATCCTACCAATAAGTGCCTTGCTGTACCTATCGCCTCCCGACAAATACCGCAAGACTTTTCGGTGGCTTTTCCCCATCTCACTAATTTACTTTGGTCTGGGAGGGTCATCTGAAAGGCGTTTAGATAAAATTTTAATAAGGCAGGTGACCATTCGTTTATCAAGGTACGCCACTTTAACGCCAGAGGGATACAAAATTCACCTATGGTTAGCCATTCACTTTGCATTTCTAAGCTCATTGCATGCACTTTATAGTTATCATTTTCGTCTTGTTGTAGAAAAGATTTTACAATGTCTTTATCCTCAACTTTCTTTTTCGACCCAGAACCCGCTGTGCTAGACTGTGCACCTATCATAAATTGTTTGTTGAATTGAAGCCTCGAATCAAGGTCGGAGGCACTTTTGTCTTTTGGGAGAGATGCGACTATATCATCTTGAGATTTTAATAAGACGTGCGTTTTGGTAACTCTGAGGTGTTTATAGAGCTCCAATGGTTTCTTTAATTTCATCCCAAAGTATATCTATCCCTAAATAAAGTAGATGGGTCTGCCGAAAGTGCAAGCCCCAACCATGACTTCAATGTCCTTATGACGTTTACATCCAGCTTTGTTAAAAGGGATTTAGTAATGTTGTATACTAAAAAAGGCCAAGTCAGACGTGATGTTAAGTAGTTGTCATATATCCAAGCTTTTTTAATGTTACTTATTGGTTGTTGGTCCACCATACTAAGGTCTTTTATAAAGCTATCGACAACTGCGTCAAGAGATGATGTGCGTCCTTTGTGATCTATCTTCCTACCAAGAAATTTAAATGGCACAGCTTCTGCAATTGTGGAAACACATTGCCCTCCTATCATAATAACAGCAATAACGCCTGCAAAGCGAATTACATTACAAAATTAGAAATTTACGAGAGAAAAAATTATAGTAATGTGCGGGATTCGAACCCGCGTCCATCCACCCCTTTAGCCGGGGTATGCTCTAACCAACTGAGCTAACATGACACAATGACTCATAACTGTATATATATACATAATTCTTGCTCTCGTTCTTCAACCATCGTATCGCGATGGAGCGACACCTATAGTTCAACTTGTGTAGTACTACAAACAAGACCAATTTTGCAATTGGTTTTAAACTTGTAAATGATGATGCAACCTTATAATTTTAATATCTGTAAAATCTTCTGTGACTTCAATAATGGTTATTTCAATGAGATGTTTTTGTAATTGTAGCTTGATGCATGAATTCCCACCATTTCTGCAAACACGGAACAGAGCTAAAGATGAACTCACGAGAAATGAGAAAACTGTCTGGTCTACACTTGATAATAGGCGTCATTGTGTACCCTTGTACCAGTGAGCGACCATTAAACTGAAGTTAATTGCTAACAACATGAGCATTAATACTGAGAAAAGCTTGCCATGTCATATATTCCGATTCACCACCAACCCCTAGGTTAGCCTGAACAACATCTTCAACCACATCACAACTTACCATCAGGAGAGTATGTGGTCAAAGGCTAGCCTATTAGCTATAAGTACAAAAGTGAAGCAATTATAGACAGAGTGCAGAATGCCTATTACAAATTTTATGTTGCCAGGTATAAGGGGATACGCGCATCCATGGATAGGTCCCAATCTTTAAGACTGCAAAGGTGATGTGCACAGATATCCCCACTAACGCAAGGACGCCACCCTACTGTGACAAAAAGGAATATTCCAGTCTGTATCCCAGGTAGATGATGAAGTACTTCAGAGATCCTGGTGGAACTTACAAAACCACAGGCGACAAGTAGTTATAATGTAGTAAATTTTTAAAATTGATCTTCAAAAGAGTGTCATAGAAGTTAGAATCCTAAATGTATTAATAAACTTACAGTAGGATCCAAAACATTTGCTGGTGAATTATGAGTCCAGGAGCCCCACTGCTTCCTCTGATATGGGGTGGGTGACTCCGAAGGCAGGTTTTGTGATGGTATAGCATCTTTTCGCAGGGTTCGCCATTGTCCTGGAATCACTAGTTTAATTGAGGTGCCAGAAACTCAGTTATGGACAAAAATAAAACTTTCTTCATTATTAATAAATATTAAAAAAGCTTTTCTCCTTTACATTACCTATTGGTAAATGATGATGTGTTTGAATGTGTTAACAGGCTAAACCTAGAATTACTGACTACTCAAGAACAGCTGCCGGAACAGAACATTAGGTATTTGGCAAAAGATTTTCCACTTGAGGGTGGTAGCCAGTCAGGCAGGCATTTACAAGATGCCTTAGTGATAAATAATTAATATCAGAAACTATAGCTTACATCAGTTTTAATTTGGTGTATTTACACAAGATAATACTTTTAAATTTTTAATATTTGTAAACTTATATTCATTGTGCACATGCTCAGGCCTAATGTAATCTTGGAATGAAAGTTGCAAACATGGAATTTAATTTTAAGCATATGTCATACAGGTTCAAATATGGTTAAAACAAACTGCAATATTATGTACTTCTAGTCTATCATACCTTTTAAACATCTATAATTGACAAAGTCATTTAATTATTTTTTTTTTAATGCCGTATTATTAGCGTTTGACCACTATCTCACCTGATGGTAAGTGATGATGTGGTCAAAGATGTTGTTCAGGCTAACCTAGAATTACTGGCTCTCAAGGACAGCTGCCGGAACACCCTGTTAGGTGCTTGGCGACAGATTTTCAACTTGAATATGGTTCAAATATGGTTAAAACAAACTGAAATATTATGTACTTCTAGTCTATCATACCTTTTGAACATCTATAATTGACTAAGTCATTCCAAATAATAAAAATATATTTCTATCCTGCAAATATATTCACAAAGTGCAGTTCACAGTTTGTGGGTTTCCTGGGGGTCCTACGAAACCCCACAAATGGTAAAAATAATAACATGGGCATTTGTTTAGAATGTATTTTATACTGTTTTGAAAGCTTTGAAAACAATTACAAACAACATTGAGAAATTCTATTTTTGACCCATGTGCAAAGATAGGTTTTTAGTTATTGTTTTTTTATAGATGCGAGTTTGACAGTCGAACTTCTTATAATGGTATAATTTAATAACTTATCATATGTTTTACACAGTCAAATAAGTAAGCTATTGTTTGCATTGAAGACCGTAGTTATGCCTTTAGAAATCAAATTATGAGTGCACATTGTCCTTTGAGAATTATAATTGTCAAGAATTTTGATCACTTGTTTAATTTGGGAGGATACATAGCAATTTTATTAATTAATTACTTTCCAAACACTTAGATACGAATGCCGATTTTGAAAGTGCTACAAACACTATTGTATCTATAGAGTATACCAACCTGCGACAACTCATATCTCAGAATGCATTTTTCGTGCAATAAAATTGAATTAGGCTTTTATAGACTTTTAGATACAAATATGCATCCAATCTTTGGATGGTCAGCTCCAGTGTACAATAGATACGTACTGAAATGTGAGTTGTCACTGGACGGTATATTCTTTGGTGAGTTTGATTTGAGACAATAGTGTTTACAAAAAGCTAGATGCTCAATTTGATGAACCTACTGAGTTATGTACATAAGACAGTGTGCATAGTTGTCTTAAAAGTCTGTAAAAGCCCTATCTAGTTTTGTTTGGGTTTATGATATCCAAATATTAATAGTTCAGAATATAAATAGTTTTCTTTTTAGAATAATGTAAAAATACCACATGATGGCACATAGGTAATTAAAATATTTACGAATGTAGACAGTGGTACCTAATACAAATGTACATAGGGTAACATGCGGCTATTAGTAACATTACGAAGAACGAACCAACGCATTCTAAAGTATAAAGCTGACTTCAATTATCTAAGAGTCAGGTGCCTACCTAACGATTACAGTTAGGAGGTAGGTATAATAAGCACCTACCTAAAATCAAACGTGTTTTAGAATTACCTACCTTTGTTTTTTCCGACGCTTGTGATCGTGTAATCTTCAGGCGTGAAATGAAGACTACAGACTTTCGAGTACTTTGTGTAAGGTTTGCCTCTTTTCAGAATTTTATTCCACAATTTAGCCAGCTCTTCATCCCTGGGAAACTGATGAAACGATACATTCTTCGCTTTACCTGCCATGGACGTGCAACGGGGCACAGTACAATAATAAGGCATTGTGATAACAGCATTAGCGTCACGTAACACAAATTAACATATCTCCTAATAGACAAAATGGGTAAAACGAAGCAGCACAGAAGAAATTCTATAAAAACAAACAAAACTTGGCGCATAAACACCAAGCGCCGACATTTAGCAAAACAGAAAAAAAAAACGTTGTGGATGTTGCTACTTTCGAAATATGTAATAGTTATTGTCTACGGATAGAATAGAAATTGAACATTGAAAATTTTAGACTATGTTCGGAAACGAGTCATTTCTCATCAGTCATCAGTGTAACACTGGTTGGCTTCCCTGTTCCCACCCTTTGCATATATTTTTCAATGACAAAAATTAATCATTAATAACTTGGAAAATATTATGGATAAGTAATTTATGTTGAGGTGATATACCAACCTACTTAGCATCAGTGTAAAGAAAGAGGATGGACTACTACCATAGTCTACTGGTTGCTAAGGAACCAATGTTTGTTGGTTTTGTTATGTCATCGATATATTATGTTCTCTTGATTTGTTATTGTGTGTTTAAATTTTCTATATAAAATGTATGTTATCTATTAATATATTTGTGAGAACTCTACTCGTTTTCTATTCCACTGAAATTCTGCTAGGAATCAACATATTCATTTAAGAGGTTCTGGTCCCCAGAGAAAATAAGAAGAGAGGGTCCACAAATGAAAATGGATTTCAGTACAAAGATTGACATAGGAAAATTGCAAGGCAAAGAAAATTGGTCAACCTGGAAATATAAGGTTACCATCATGCTGGCAGGCACAGAAGGTGCCACAGAAGCAGTAGAAGGTAAACTCCAGAAGCCAATTCTTGTCGAAGGAGCAGGTGACGCCGAAATCAGCAAATACGACAAAGCGATGGCTAGTTATAGGAAGGCTGAAACAGGTGCTTTGCTCATGCTGACGACAAATATGTCTGAAGACACAATAAAGAAGGTGATGAGGTACAAAACTGCACGAGAAGTCTGGTTGGAGTTACATAGATTATTTGATGGACAAGCGGATGACAGAGCTTACAATTTATGTCTACAATTTTTCGGACTGAAACACGATAAGGTAGACGACATTCCTACACATATTTTAAAACTTAAAAATCTTTGGAATGACTTAAAGGTTGAAGTTTCTAAAATTGACGTAACAGCTAAGCTTCCGGAGATGTTCCTGATATGTAAAGTCTTAGACACACTAGATGACAGGTTCTTCAACTTCAAGTCAAGCTGGCTGATGCTAAAGCAGACTTAAAGAACCATAGACAGTTTAACAAGCCACCTTTGTACGTTTGAGAGAGATTTGGGAAGTCAAGAGAGCACTAAACAGGAGGCACTAGTGACTACACCTGTCAAGCAAAATAAGGACGAGCAACTGATCTGCAACTATTGTTCTGTAAAAGGGCACAGAGTTCGCAAGTGTAATAAATGGATTAAGGATGGGAGGCCACCTAAGCCAACTTCCAGTAAATCAGCAATTAGCTCAAAGTCCAAACAAGTACAACAGATTTCGCTGATGGTAAACGCATGCTCAAACAGACAAACTCAAGATAGAGAGAGTTGGTTTGTTGACAATGGAGCAACAACACATATTGCTGTGAGGTATGATTTCTTCAAGGAATTTAATGCATTTGATTCTGACCATACAGTGACGACTGCAGATGGGACCACTATACCAGCACTAGGAAAGGGTGTAGTTGTGGTAGAATCAAATGTAAACGGTAAGAGGGAGCAAATAACACTCACGGATGTGTGGTTAGTACCATCATTAACGAAAAATCTATTTTCAACTTTAGCTGCACAAGATAAAATGCAGAAAAGCATCTTCATATCAACAACTAGAGAGTGTAAATTAGATATCGACGGCACGACTAGAGTTGTTGGCAATAGAGTTCCTTATGGTGGACTTTATAAGTTGGAGATGAAAACAATCATGCCAACAAGGCATCTCAATTCGATTGAGGTCAATGCTGTGACTGGATCAAACCTTCTGCAACTGTACCATGAACGATTTGCGCACCAAGATAAAAGACATGTACGCGAAGTAGTCAAAAGAGAGTTGGGAATCGTTTTGAAATCAGACAGTACAAAATGCGAGGGTTGCATTTATGGGAAGTCCCATCGGCAGAAGTTTGGAATAAGAGAAAGAGCTACTATGCCAGGGCAACTTATACATACTGATGTATGCGGGCCGTTTGCAGACAGCATCTCGAAGTACAAGTATTTTGTATTATTTAAGGATGATTATACAAGCTACCGTTTCGTCTATTTCATAAGACACAAGTCAGAAGTAAAGGACAAACTACTTCAAATGCTTCAGGAAGTTAAAGCAACTGGGCATACCGTGAAGACATTACTTAGTGACAATGGCGGCGAGTTTGATAACGAAGATGTCCGAAAGATTTTACAAAAGCATGGTATTCAGCAAAGGCTGACGATGCCCTACACGCCTGAGCAAAATGGCTGTAGTGAGCGAGAGAACCGGACACTTGTAGAGGCTGCACGGTCAATGATGCACACTAGAGGACAAATGCCACAAGTGTTATGGGCAGAGCTTATAAATACGGCTGCCTATGTACTTAATAGAACAGGTCCTACAAGAGTGGATGCGAAAGTACCTTTTGAGTTGTGGCACGGAAAGAAACCCAAGATAAGTCACTTAAAGATTATTGGGAGTGAATGCTATGCACATATTCCAAAGCAGAAGCGTACGAAAATGGCCAAGAAGGCTATCAAAGGACTGCTGATAGGTTATGAAAATGATGATGGTTATCGCATCTGGGATGGAAGAAAAACATTAAGGTCTAGAGATATAACATTTGAGACTGATGTTGAATTTAAGATTACCACCAGTATCCCTGAATCGTCAGAGGGAGCTGAGGATGGCGGCGATAACGGACATGTTCTCATGCAAGAGCAGGAGCCTGAAAATATTGAAGTAAATCATGAACTTGATCTAGAGGGAGATGTCTCGGAAGACCAAGTTCAAAATCAAGTCAGTCAGGAGAATGTTCCTACCATAGAAAGAGACCAAGTCGATGACCAAGCTCAGGATAATGGTCCTAGCATTTCTACTGAGGATGAAGATGAATTTACCGATGCTAATGAACAAATGGAAGTAGTTGAGCCTGCAACAGAGACTCGATACAACCTAAGAAATAGAGCAACGATCGGACATCCAAAGAAACTGGAAGACTTTGTCTGCTATGTTGGAGTTTAGAACTTTCCCGAGACTTACAAAGAAGCTACTGAAAGGGAGGACAGTGCCGAATGGCAAAAAGCTATGGTGAACGAGATCAAATCCCTAGCCGACAACAAAGTATGGACGCTTTGTGAACTACCGTCCAATAGAAAGGCACTACCGTGCAAGTGGGTCTTTAGGATAAAAAGAAACCCAGACGGTACCATTGACAAATATAAAGCACGATTGGTAGTAAAAGGATTCAAGCAACGTAAAGGCATTGATTTCGGGCAAACATATAGTCCGGTTGCACGGATGGCTACCATCAGAGCCTTGTTAAGTGTCAGCGCCAAAGAAAAACTGCATTTGACACAGTTTGATGTTTCGACAGCTTTTCTTTATGGCAAGCTAAAGGAAGAGATTTTCATGAAGCAGCCTGATGGATTTAGTGATGGAACATCAAAAGTCTGTCGACTCGAAAGGAGCCTGTACGGCCTGAAGCAGGCATCTCGATGCTGGAACTCTTGTTTCGAGGAGATTCTGATAGAAAAGGGTTTCGAACAAAATGCAGCAGATTGTTGTCTTTTCACAAAGAAAGTGGGAGGCAAGAAGATTATTATAGGTCTGTATGTGGATGACGGGCTTGTGGCCACTACAGATAAGGAATTAGCGGATGAATTCCTGAATGAATTGCGGAACTCATTAAAAATAACGACCAAGCCAGCATCCTACTACCTGGGATTAGAGATTGCTCAGTTATCAGATGGTTCAATAACAATAACACAGCAATCTTACATCAGGAAGATTCTCGAGCGATTCGGAATGGCCGAATGCAATCCTGTGTCAACACCTATAGAGAAGACTACAGAAACAGGGAAAGTCGAGAATCAAGATCCTGGACAAAAGTTCCCATATAGAGAGGCTGTAGGTGCACTAGCATATCTTATGACAGGTACGCGCCCTGATATAGCATACGCTGTTGGGGTTGTATCACGAAAGTTAGAGAATCCAACGAAAGCTGATTGGCTAAAAGTAAAGCGCATATTTCGTTACCTAAAAGGAACAGAATCTTATGGAATCAAGTACGCCTCAGAATGTGTTAAAGGTATCATAGAAGGATATAGTGATGCAGACCACGGAGGAGATGAGCAAACGGGGCGCTCAACTACAGGAGTCGCATGTTTGTTTGCTGGAGGAGCAGTATCTTGGTTTAGTCAACGTCAAGCATCAGTTGCTATTTCAACAACAGAAGCAGAGATTGTTGCAGCAAGTGAAGGTGCACGTGAATTGGTATGGCTTCAACGAATTTACAGCCAACTCACGAGTCTAGAAGGCATACCTACACTGAAGGTGGATAATGAAGCTGCCATACGACTCTCACAGAATCCTGAGTTTCATAAACGGACAAAGCATATCAGAATACGTCATTTCTTTGTACGCGAAACAGTGCAGAAAGGTCTTGTGGATGTTCAAAAGACTAGTTCCTGTGATCAATTGGCAGATCTAATGACAAAGGCAGTTCCAAGGCCAACGCTCAACAAGCTAAGGATTGAACTGGGGCTGCTGAGTCTTTCCAACTGATGAGGGAAAGTGTTGAAGTGATATACCAACCTACTTAGCATCAGTGTAAAGAAAGAGGATGGACTACTACCATAGTCTACTGGTTGCTAAGGAACCAATGTTTGTTGGTTTTGTTATGTCATCGATATATTATGTTCTCTTGATTTGTTATTGTGTGTTTAAATTTTCTATATAAAATGTATGTTATCTATTAATATATTTGTGAGAACTCTACTCGTTTTCTATTCCACTGAAATTCTGCTAGGAATCAACATATTCCTTTAAGAATTTATACTAATATTTTATTAGAAATATTAGTATAATATATTAGTATAAAGCAATGACACGTTCGATTCTGAACAATGGATGAAGTTGCCATTATCAAATCAACCTCATATTTTTAAATTTGTTGTTATTCGGTCGAAATTTACGCTATCATGTTGATATCAAATCTATTTTTGCTAAAACTTAGGTCACGGTTCTTTTTTCTGACAGTGAAATATAGCCAAAAACATTAGTGAAAAACACTTGAGCTGTGGATGATATACGTGTCTCCGAAACAACGTTTTGTATGTATGTGTTTTTGTGTAGAAGTTGGCCTGGCTTGACCTACAATATTCTCTTAGTAAAACTAAACACTGCATATATCCATAGCACTGGAGTTAATAATTATTACTTTAAAAATTTGGTCATATGCAGCTATATCTTAAATATTTAGATGAATAATGGTTAATGTGTAAAATAAAATCCATTTTGGTTATCACGGTTTGATTTCAGTTTTAACTTTTGTATTTTTTTTTTAGGGCGCCGACCTCACGACATAATGTAAAGTTGAGCTCGTAGTTATAAAATTATTTAAAATAGTTGCAGCAAGTTTTACTTACCAACAGTTTGTGGAATAATTGCATCGGTGTATGTGAAGTTCTACAATAAACAGGTGCAGCATTAGGGTAAACAGATAGCTGTTTTGATACGCAAAAGGAATCAGGCCAATATATGTCATAAAACATACATTTATGTGAAGAAAAATGATCTTAATGGTGAACAGTGAGTCCTAGTCAGCTATCAATTTAGTATCAAAACTTTATTATTGGATTATAACTATAATTTCCGATCGCTTTTAATAATACTGCAAGTCATCGAACGTTTGTTTACAATTTGTATATTGCGGCAAAGTACAGCAGATGGCGCTAGTTGTTGCGTAAATATAATTGAACCATTGGTATACTCTAATCCACCACTTAGTTCGATTTCTTGAATATAGGTGGCAGTACCAGTTATTTACACGACAAGTCATTATTTCAACGGCTAGTTACACAATCTGCCACCAGGTGCGCAGAAACATATTAAATCCGCCGTTGTATATTTAAACAAGCGCCTATTAATCGTACAAAACTAACATGGACTGCAACGGATGCAAGGGTATTTTAAAACCTAATAATTGTCTTAAGTGCCAGGCATGTGACAGTAGATACCACTATGAGTGCCTGAATATGAAGACTGACAAATTCATGTCTCTCACCAAAGAGTACCGGGCAAGGTGGAACTGCCCTGCATGCAGCGCGCATATAACTCGGCGCAACAGGTCAAACCAGAATACTCCGGCAGTTCAATCTCATATTGATCAAGTGGAGGATTCCATGGACATGTGATGTTTTGGATAAAAGCGAGTTGTCTTCGTCCTGTATACCAGAGCCAGCCGGCTCTACCTCAGCTAATAATTTAAGCGAGTTAATCCGCACTATCAACGCATGGCGTATTGAAATGAACTCGAATATGCAAAATATTAGGGACGATGTTAAGGGCACATTATTGGATATACAGTCAGAAATAAAAAATCTGCGCTCAGATTAAGTCACTAGGAAGCGTAGTATCTCAACTATAAATACGGAGATTAAAGCATTACAAAATAGTTTACAATTTCAAACCGACGAGCAGGCCAGTTTGAAGAAGCGTGTTGATGACCTAGTACAGTCAGCGTCGGACCAAACCTCTGCTGCTGTTTCTAGCTTAGAGTCTAAGATTGATTCTCTGGAGCAGCAGGCTCGAGCTGAGAGGCATAATGAAAACCTTGGTATTATCGAGGCCATCGGATCCCTAACTCGATTCCAGCTCTCACAAAATGACATGATATCTATTCATAGAATACCACTCGCTCAGCAAGGAAGTGATAGGCCGAAGAACATACATCGTGACAATATGCTAGCGGCCTTCCGTAAGGTAAAATTGATTAAATCTGACCAACTAGGCATCTTCGGAACATCTTTGAATATCTATATGAATGAACATCTCACCTTGAAGAGAAAGCGTTTATTTCATGAGTGCCGTGATGGCGCAAGAGACCTTCGCTACAAATATGTATGGATCAAACAAGAGAAAAAGATGATAGTCCAGCACTCGCTATCAGGTCTGAAAAGGACCTTAAGCAACTTAGAAATAGCACAACTAAATAATAATAATATTAAAATAAAATTATTTTACAAATATTTCTTGTTCTTAATTTTTTTTTACTTTTTTAGCTTCTGTATTAATTTCCAAAAACTTGGATCTTATTGTGCTGAGCAACTGCCATATTTGCTATAGTAATATTAACAAAAAATAATTCATATTATAATAAAAAGTTTGAACTTTTTCAATCAACATTGTTCAATATCTATTTATGTCTATCAAATAATGGACTATTTCGAAAAAACTTTGCATTCTACACGTATCTATTGCTAAACAGTTAGATTATGGATGGCAAAAGACATATAAATTAACTTTCTATATATTATCAGAATTGCAGAGGTACGCGCACGAAATTACATGATCTCTATATGAATATAATGGCAAATACTTATGATGTTATCGTGCTTACTGAGACATGCACTGTGGTTCAAGTCACGCAAATATGCGCTATTTGCACTGTATGCACGCAAACGGTCGGTTTATAACTTTCTAAACAGACTCCACGATAGCATAATGACGTCATCTATGACGTCACCTCCGGCCGCAAACAACGCTCACAGAAAAGTGGTAGTGCAATGTATGCACAAACGTCAAACTCAAATCTTAACAGATAGATGAGGAGATTTTTGTTGTTGTGGTTAGATTAGAATGTTGAACGTACAAACATCTGTTCACAAAAGAATGCCTTGAAGTTCAATACTTCTATTATCAATAATTGACGCGAAGGTGATTTTGGGTCAATTGTGAAAAAGCAAATTGATAGTTAGCAGATGTAATTAGCGCGGCTACATATCGGTTCACACCGTTTGCGCGCAAACGGTACATTTTCTCGTATTTCAGTTTTGAACCGAGCTTTTGCAATGTATGCAGTGACAGCAGTGTTTGCGTGATTTAAACCTTAGTGATGGTCGACACTAGAATTACTGGCTCTCAAGGACAGCTGCCGGAACACACCGTTAGGTGCTTGGCGACAGATTTTCAACTTGAGGGTGGTAGCTAGCCAGGCAGGCATTCGCAAAGTGCCCTACCACCATGCCTTACTACACCTGCAATTACTACACAACCCACCATAACGCGGCCAGTTGGGCTGGATGGTCATGGATCTTCTGGCGTGCACTCAATATTGATGAATTTTTTGACAACATTAAATGCATCACAATATAATAATATTCCCAATAAAATAATAGCGTATTAGATTTATTTTTGTCCAATTTCCCAACCACCGTAAATGCATCTACCAGTCCTCTTGTACGCGTTAACCCCCACCGTCCACCTTTCATAGCACATATTAATGTATCTCACTACTTCCATTCTATGAAAAGAAAACCAAAGACAAAATATAATTTCCATAAAGCTGATTATGATCTTATTAATAATAAAATTAAGGATTATACAGATAGCCAACTCTAGGACAGGCGTGTTTCCTGTTTGGTTTTCGCACCCATTAATAAAAATATTTAGGATTAAACAAAAAGCTTGGGTCAAATGGATAAAATATAATAATCAATCTGACTACGAAACATTATCTCAACATAGAAGTAATTTTAAAGAAGTTTGTACACAATGCTACTTGAAATATATGGAATCTGTTGAAGATAATGTAATTAAGAATGTGAAGCACTTTTGGACTTATATATCTAACCGCAAAAAAAAACCTCAAATTCCAGCTACCATGCAGTATCATAATATAAATTTGTAATTTTTTCTCTGCGTAGAAAGAGTATTTACTATACTCCTTCTACGTTTCTCTGAGTTTTTTTTATCTGTATTTGAACCAGCTTCACCTACACTTTAACAATGGCAACCACTTTCAAACAGTTCCGATAAAGATATTTTAATATCAAACATACAAATAAGTGAACATGAAATTACAAAACAAATAAAACTCTTAAATACTTCAAAAGGTCCTGGACCACATGGACTACTCCAATTATTTGTAATTAAAACTGCATTTCATATCTGTAAACCATTATATATCATTTATAATAAGTGTCTGGAGGAGGGAGTATTTCCTGAGATATGGAAGCGAGCTTACACTACCCCAGTTCACAAGAGCGGATCTAAACTAGACGTAGAGCAGTACCGCCCTATATATATTTTGTCTACTCTGGCATAGCTTTTTGAAAGATTAGTTCACAATCAGATTTATCCAATTTTACACAATGCCATCATCGAAGAACAGCACGGGTTTGTTAAACGCAGATCTACTATATCTAATTTACTCACTTTTACTAATTACCTATTGCATAAAGTGGACAACCATGTACAAGTAGATGCAGTATTTACGGACTTTTTGACAAGGTGGATCATGAACTACTTTTAAATAAACTAGCGTTTAACGGTATACGAGGTAATTTGCTGCGATGGTTTGCGTCATATATCCTGAATAGGTCACAAAAAAGTGTTTGCAATGGTTACCAATCAAGCATCATTTCGGTATCTTCTGGGGTACCACAGGGATCAATTTTGGGTCCATTGCTATTTATTATCTTCATAAGTGATATATATATATTTACGAGGAATGTACTCATAATGGTATTTTATTTTATTACATTTTCCTAGTTACTTATGTGGGTAAAGTAGGTAGGTACTGTGTGGTTTTCTATGATTTCTATAAGCGAATCCAGGGTCTAGGCTCAATAGTGTCCGAGTTAAATCTTATTTAGAATTGATTAGTTTCAGACCACTTTTAAATTTGTAACCTGTCATCTGAAATTAAGATCATGATAAGGTCTAATAATTACGCCAAGAAAGTATATCAGTAAACTAACACCAGTAGTTTACAAGATATATCCTCTTCCAATATCTCTAAACTGTCATTCCAAATGAAGATACCGGTAGGATATACGACTTTTGTGCAACGAATAATGGTATAAGGCTCATATTATTAATATTATTATAATTGAATCTCAATGTTGAGATCGATTTTATGATGGTCCTTTAAATTTGACAGCTGTCACGAAAAGTCAAAGTAATTCAAATCATAAAATCGCAGAGGCCATAACCTTAAAGTTGAAGTTGAGATCAACTCTCACCTTCATAGCTGTCACATCCATTTTATGAATTTCCACCGTTTTATGCCAAGCTGACAAATGAATAGGGATGTGAATGCCTTAGTGAAATAATTAAGGTCGATAAATCAAGTTTAGTCGATTAATCGAAGTCCAACAGGCAGGAAATGATAACCATTCGTGTCTATGATTCAAAGTGGCCATTTTCGGAAAAAAGTGGGAAGAGAAAAAAGGTGATACATGTCAAATATTTCAAGGCTACTCTGTGATGATTCCATTTTTTTACCAACGTGATAACGATTGCAACAAACACAAGTAATCTCTGAAGTTTTTATGTAACGCAGTGAAGAGCTGAAGTTTTGATGTGCGGTGCGTCATTGGAGCTCCGGCTTCCGGTGGACTGAATTACAACAAAAGATTTGAGGATTCGGAAAGATGGGTTATTATTGCACAGTGCCACAATGCACTTCCCTCGCCGGCAAGACGAAGAACGTGAAATTCCACAGGTTTCCGCGGGATGTGACAATGGCGGATAAATGGAACATAATATTGAAGCGCGGTAAACCATACACAAAATACTCCAAAGTTTGCAGTCTCCACTTCACGCAGGCCGACTATAACGTCACTACAATGGGTAAGAATAAAGGTATTCGGGTTTTTCCATGTTCATTCTCATATTGAAGTAGTGATGACTCATTTATCGCTGCTTTTTATTTATCTCGGTCACGGCTTGTTTTTGAATGCAGTTTCGGCGTTCAAGGCCATGTTTTCAGCGCAATTTCATGTTTTGTTAACCCTATGCATAAGTAATGAACTTATGTGTAATGAGGTCCACCAAAACGACTAAATATTATTCACTATTCACCCCAAAACGGTTAAATTTGATCATTATTTGCCAATTACAGTTATAAAAACCATTGTTATAAGACCAATGTATTAGTACAAGGTTCATTTTTATTCTGGTTCCTGAGTCTGTTTACTAACATTACCTTGTAGGTACCTAAAATAGTAAACATACCTAACATGTTAAACCTTTATCATATTATCACACAACTAAACAAGGAATAACTTATTGTTTTTACTATGACTTTAATTTGACCAATTCATCGTTTTGTTCAAGATTTGGTTGTTCACTGGGCAAAATCAGGTCTAGTTAGTTACACACCTCAGCATTTGTTTGTCCGACAATTATATCCTAATTGGAAACACCTAATTGGATCTTCATAGAATATGTTTTTGGTTTGGAATCTGGTAGGAAAGTGGTTTGTTTTTTTGCTGATAGGCTAGACTTTGACTAGAATTTCACGTGATTGTTAATGAAGATGTGGTTGAACGTGGTATACAGCATAAACTGGAATGGAAACTGGCTCTCAAGGGCAGCTAACTAAACACACCATTAGGTGCTTTGTGATAGATTTTCAGTAGTTAAGCTAGCTAAGTGGGAATTTGCAGATGCCATACCACCATGCTATAACAACTGCCATTCTAAGACAATAACTGGAACTGAAGGATTATTTTGACCTCAAAAGTATGTAGTAAGCAACAGTAAGCACAACTAGTGGTTAGCCATCCCTGTAATGTCCACATCAAACATGGCTTAGCCGAGTTGATCAGTTTAAGATCAACTACGAGTGCTGCAAGAGGTTATACACATAATTAGAATTTTGCAAGTTTTCATTTCTCTTTTGCTCTTGAGCCAAGCCCTCAGGAGGATGTGATGTTTATATGTATGGTTCTAAAAGTGCATTAAATTTTCTAAATGATAAAAATGGGTCACTCGTTATCTTGTGATAGCGCTTTGTGTCTTTATATTAAAATAATTAATATAAGAAGCCATGGCTTGCATTAGGCAAAAAATATTAAATTCTGTACAGTCCAGGTTTCAGTTTGCAACAAACTAGTAATATTATACACTAAACATATGATTAGCCTACACTCTTCTCTCTCGGCTACATATCATCTAGATTTTTAGTATTGTATGTGGTAATCTCGGCCTACAACAGATTCAGTTTATTACAAATGGAGAACTGCACTGCTCACATCACTCTGATAAGTAAAGTTGTTGTCTCATGTTCTTGTAATTTCGCCTGCACCCATATCCTTCAAGGAGGAACGCTTTAAGGCGAACATGGTATAAGTAGGTATGGTGCATATGAACTTACACTCAGAATTCTACTGCTATTAAAGTGCTAAATTTGTTAGAATTAGTTGAGTAATTTTCATTTGATTTGCAAACATATTACAGGCAGCAATTTTACTACTCTTTGTTATTATTCTAATATAATTTTAGAAGCTTTAAGCCTTTGATCGCAGTAAAGCCAGCCCATTTGTGCATTTACCACATATAATAATAGAAAATCTAACATATAACACAACCTGAATAGTGTTTTGAGTTGAGTGTCGAGTGTTGGCTCTGCCAGGATACATCCTACAGCAAAAATCAAACCAAAAAAAAAGTTAGTGACATCTAACAATGAAAAGTATGGAATAACTTAATGAAATTGGTACCACGCCAGTTAAATAAATTTACTTCAAATTATCATGGTTCGATATCCATAAGTTATTTTACACTTCTCTATGTTGGAAGTCATTGTAAGTGTTTTAAAATATATCATTTCACTTATTTTGGTGATGCATACTGCTTGCAAGATCATTAACCATATAAAATACTGTTCACCATCAAAAAAAGTTGCAAATAATTACCTTTGAAATTAAATGATCCAGGTATGAAATTTTTTTTCTAAAAATTTACTGTAACCTGTCAAAAAATATTTAAATGAAACTAACTATATCTTTAAGATTTATACAGCATTTACCACGTAATTTGTGGAGTAATCACATAACAAACATACAAATATAAAAATACAGTCAAATTGAAGACCTCCTCCATTTTTAGAAGTCAGTTCATAAATTAAGGAAGTTCCCTTAATATGAATAGATTCAGGCGTTACTTTGCAGAACTCCATATTTAATGATAACAAATATTTTTAAGAGTATCTTAAAAAACATTAAATAATATTTAAATAAAACACTTAAAAAAATATGAAAATATATATCTAATGACAATTCCAATGCATCAAGCGCACGATCGAGTTCATTCTTCATGCATTCATACTAGACACTGTAACCAAAACAATAAAAAACAAATTAGAAGTTGGAACTGCTCTCATAGAATTTACATTCTTATCTTGTTTGGGGCCGATAAGACTTGCACAGACATCCCGTTTGTGGTATATTGTGGATTTCCCCGCACTACACGAGTCATTTTAACTATAATGTTGGCAGTGCCCATGGTGTGTCATGTGTCCAATTTTCTGGTAAAATTTATTGTTAATTTAGCTTAAAGAATACTAGCTGACAATCTGGAATCACTTAGCCTCTGAAGAAACATTGGTTCGCTATGTAAATTCTTTTAATTTTACAATGGAGAATGCTCTGCTGAGCTCAATGACCTTATTCCACCAAACCAATCTTACCATAACACTGTCTTAATGCTCATCCTCCCATTTTGCAGGCTTTGACGTCCTGTACCATCCGTTTCAAGTGGTTGTTTTAGCTGGATACCGTTAAAATGTGGAACAACCTTCCTTATTCAGTTTTTCCTCATAAATATGACTTGGGCCTCTTCCTCTGCACCCACATGGGGAATCCATGGAATGCTAAATAATTAATCTCTCTGGGGTCATTTAAAAAAGGGATTAACAGAGTCCTTAAGGGTCGGCAACGGGTTGACGCTTCTAATGGTATTGTAGATAGAGACAGTATTATATGCGACGGTAGCAGCTTACCATCAGGCGGCCCGTTTGCTTGTTTTGTCGTAAAACAGAATAACTTTCAATCAAAATTTAAAATAACCCCCAAGTCTACCAACACTGTTTGCCATCTATTAATTATATTTTCATTAAGACAATTACTATGATCCTAACCAAGATACAACTGCTCTAAGGCTCATAATAATAATTATTATAAATATAGATTACATCTCAAGAATGAGATTGATCTCTGCTGTTTTTGACAGAGTTTCCATATATTAAATGCCAAACCTGAATCTTAAGATCAACCTCAACTTTGAGATGAATCTATTAATACCAGGCTTAGTGTTATGTTTTATGCAGGTTCTTAATATTTAAACACCAATTTATCTTCAGACATATAATTTCTTTTGCTTTTCACAAAATGACAACTATTTTTCAATCAATATGTTAGGTAATCATTAATAACTTTTTGTACAGCTACACTATCATTTATATTAATATTATATTTCGTATCAATACATAACAATTAGTAAATAGTTAGGTATTGTTGTGGTTTTTTTTGCAATGCCTACCTGGTTGGCTACCACCCTCAAGTAGAAAACCTTTCTTCCAATAGCTGTCCTTGAGTAGTTCCAGGTGAGCCTGAACAACATGTTCGACTGCATCATCACTTACCTTCAGGAGAGATAGTGATCAAAAGCTAGTCTATCAGCTATAAATAGAATAAAAAGAGATCTCAAGTAACATTTCAGGTTCAGGCTAAAATAACCCTGCTCTAAGAATAGAATAGAATATCATTTATTTGCTTAAAATGTACAAAGGATGGGATAATAATTTTGCAAAGTGTGCCTGGTACATTTTGCCAAACTATGGCATGCAAACATTAATTTAAATTAATTTACAACAATATACATAATAACGAGTATCACAAGTTTACACATCAATTATTTATCTTCAATTTCATCATTATTAACATTTCCCACATACATATTATCAATTAATTAAATCGTTTATTGAATAAAATAATTTGTGTGAAGCCACTTTAACAATTCTCGTTTATACGACCTTAGTTCTAATGTTCTGAAGTGTTTGGGTAGGGCATTGTACACTTTTATGCACATGTTATGGCATTGTCTATAATACAGCGCTGTTTTAGGTAGTAATGACCAGTCTGTACCGATTTCTAGTATTTGTGGGGTAGAATTCAAACGCCCTCGTAAAGTACTGGTAATTTGTTTTGGGCAAACATTGCCAGTATTGACGTGATAGGGTACTCAATTTTGAGTCGAACAGATCTATAACAGTTGTTCACATCTCTTACTGTACTAGAAAACAGTTAATGGTATTCAAACACATTTTTTTTTAATCATAATTAAGATCACTCATCGAAATAATGATGGCCTGATGAATTTGAAGCAATGATGGCGGAGCGGTTATAGCTATGGACTGCCGTGCTGCAGGTCCCTGGTTCGACCCCCACCGCCGGCTTGAGCCTCGACCGTCTGGCTAGCTACCACCCTCAAGTATAAAATCTGTCGCCATACACTTAACAGTGTGTTCCGGCAGCAGTCCTTTGAGAGCCAAAAAATTACAGGCACATGAGACTTCACAGCTGTATGTCTCAATGTGACTGGCGCAGTTCAATTCGTCACATGACGAAATGCATCTGTTATAGGCAGAGGTCAATCCGTTCATTATTAGGTGGGCATCGTACTTGTCCTGTCATACTCAATAAAAAAAATATATCCAAATCGGTTCATACATTATCTACAGATTCTTAATATATTTTAACTAATAATACTTTCCTATACTCAAACAATATAATATGGGTTTTCTAACAAAGGAATTCTCAATAGTGCAGAGTCTGCCACTGGGTCCAGCAGGCCTAGCATGGACCGTAGATTTATGTAGACAATTTTTATCCCCTAATTTTAATCTCCTGATTCTGATCCACTTTCAAAAGACAAAAGTACCTACACAGGGAAGTAAAATTATCTTCTTTTGACATTTGAAATATGTGTCCGTGTTAAAGATAAGCACAGAATTAAAAGGGTTAGAAGGATCCGTAAAGCAACTTCAATACATAAGCGACTCTATTAGCAGATTAATATAGAACGCTTAACCTCGCAAACCGCGGAGTCCCTACCTAAAATTTATATACACCTTCAAGGCGTCTCTTTTTATCTCCGTTTCAAAGTTGAGGTGAGTTTTATCCTCAAGGAAAGCACAGAGTACCTAATATTTATACTCACCAAGGTTTCTCTCTTTCTATCGCATGTGCACGCATAGCTCTGTCCCCTTCTGACGCGGCACTCACGTACAATAGTCCCGTCCGGACGGATACGCAGGTTTTTTTTTTATGCCTGATAGGTTAGCCTTTGACCACTATCTCACCTGATGGTAAGTGATGATGTGGTCGAGGATGTTGTTCAGACTAACCTAGAGTTACTAGCTCTCAAGGACAGCTGCCGGAACACACCATTACGTGCTTGGCGACAGATTTTGAACTTGAGGGTGGTAGCTAGCCAGGCGGGCATTTGCAAAGTGCCCTACCACCATGCTGTAACGACTGCTATCCTAAGACAACAACCGGGACCGACGGCTTAACGTGCCCTTCGAAGATGTACCTGTAGCGACGTACATAAAGTGCTGAGTGAGCTAGGGCTGACAGAAGGTGGATAAAATTGTCTCTGTATATCGTAAGAAAGGGAGAAGTTATCCTTGTGTGGAGTGGGTGGGTATTTAAATAACTAATTGAATAATATAATGTCGCGTGCGTATTTTAATTTGTGCTGAAATTAAATACTGTGTAACACTCAAATTCATTGTTGACTATAGTGTGATATACAGGTCAAAGACTAGCGCAAAGAACATTAAAAGACTGACAATATTGATAAATGCTATTTATTTTAATTTCTTATATTTATATATAGAGACAGTAATAGAGAGAAAGGATTAATCGACCGCGGATACATATTCATCGGCGCGCTCATGAATAATTATATAGAAAAATATTTCAAACTTGAGGTGATTTTATCCTCTCGGAAAGCACGGACCTACACCTAATATTTATATTCAGCTACAAGGCGTCTCTCTATCGCATGTGCACGCACAGCTCTGATCCCTTCTGCCGCGGCACGCGCGTACAATAATCCCGTCCATACGGATACGTCGATCTACCTGTAGCTATGTACCTAAAGTGCGGAGAGAGTCAGGCCTTCCAATGAGATCGCTGCGCTCGGCGAGGCTAGGGAATTGAAGCGATACTACTGGTGGATTTTTTCCTCGCACACTGCTGATCTCCCTCGCACATCTACGGAGGACGAGCTTTAGTCCTTTGCATGTATCAACCGATTCTCGTAAATTTTTGTGAGAAGGTCGATAATTATATGGTATTTTTATTCGATTCAGTTTTTGGACAATTATTCGAAACGGCTTTGAAAGGGCCATTCTTGTTATATATAAATAATCACCATTTTTATTATAAGCTTTTGCAATTAAAATCTTTTTACATGCAGCTTGAATTTTCCTTTTGTGAGAACTGTAATATCTTTTGGAGTTTTATTATAAAATGCACACAATGACCTAAGAAAGACTTCTTATTTGTCTTTGCTAATCTAAAACCTGGCACTGCTAGTTTTATTTTATTTCTAGTGTTGTAAATGTGGTACTCACCGTTTAAATTAGATTTACCTAAGTTATTTCGATTAAACAATATATTTTCATGAACATCAAGACTTGGCAAAGCTAATATGTTTATTTCTTTAAAAAAACTCCTTCAGTGATTCGCTAGAATCCATAACATATATCTAGCACGGCAATTCATGCCCATTTTACACGACTGCCCAAAAAAAGGAGAGTTATGTTTTTAGGGTTCATGTATGTATATTTGAGAGTTTCTTTATTCAACCATAACTTCTTGACCAATTTTGATGTATGAGATATTGTTAGATTCGTCTTGATAACCCAAGTGACAGGTACATAAAAAAAAAATTAAACAAACTGGCGGATTTTAGACCCCGTATTGTGAGGTAAAAAAAATATTTTTCATCCAAATCCATCGAGTAGGGTATCAAAATGAAGAGCTGTAAAAAACGATTCCATAAATATATATAACTTGCAGTTTTCATTTCAATGGAACGATAAATCGCTCAACAAAAATAAATAATTTGGGTTTTTTTTAACTTTTTTTAATAAATTTATACTTGTGCAAAATAAAAATGGTCTCTTTGTCAGCTGCTGCTCCCCACAATAGAAACACCATTATGCTGTGGAAATATGCGAAATAAATCAGTCGAGCTGTAACCACATCCGTGAACTGCCTTATCATATAAAAGCCATATGCAGCAGGACTAAGTCTCCCGGAGAGATCATTTATAAGGGGACCCCACTGCAGATTTGAATTCATTTTAATTCTCAAGAATACTGTTAAGCAAAACGTTGATATACCCTAAAAATTAAAATGGTCCGAATATTGATCCCTGTTGAACTCTCATTTTGTTAAACACCCTGAAGATGACGCCATTTATACCATACCTTCTGTAGCCGGTCTGAGAAATTTTATTATACAATAAAATATTATTAACAATAAAAATATTATTTCACTATAAAAACAAACAAATATTATGACCTAACAAATGAATTAACCAAGAACGGTTATATGGTTAATTTATATGCTGTAGAAGTTGGAGCAAGGGGTATACCAGCGAAATCCCTATATAACCTACTTAAAGACCTTGGCCTGCCAAGAACATCCGTATCCGTAAGAACATCGTAACTTCCATCTTAGAATGTGCATCTAAGGCGGCATTAGTAGGATCTTACCAAATTTGGTTAGGTAGGGGAGGAGGCTCGAGCGGGAAGGGGAGCATTGATATATCATAAAGAGGCCTCTTAACCCTGCACCTGGGTTGCAAGCCCCAGGCCCCTCTAGCCTCTTCCTCTGCAACGCTATGGACCCGGCACCCGCACGGTGAATCCATGGAATGCTAAGTAATTCGTCTCACATTCAGAGCTGTTCCACGAACTCCATCCGTATCGTAACTACCTACTATCTATGCTTCTGATTTGCCAATTTTTCATTTTATAGTTTATTTAATCGCTAACTGTGAATTAACTTTATTTTTTTCGAAATCTGAACACAGATTTAAGGCCATGGACATGGATGCAAAATTTCACCGAGTTTGAACACTGGATATTTTAAATATACTTATCGTAACTATCTACCTATTATCTATGCTTCTGTTTTCCCAGTTTTTAATCTTATTTATTATTATCGCTAAATGTGAATACACTTAATTTTTTTTGCAATGTGACAAACCAGAAACATATATTTTAAGATCAAGGACATGTATGCAAAATTTCACCTAGTTTGAATATATGGTATTTTAAATATGACGAAACTTCATTTGTACCCTGCTCGTAGAAAATCTGTCGCCAAGCACCTAAAATTGTCTTCCGGCAGCAGTACTTGTGAGCCACAAAAATTATAGGCACATGAGACTTAATTTACAACTGTATATTACTCACGAGCGTATTATTCGTTATATGACGAAATGTATCTGTTATAGGCAGAGGTTAATCCGCTTAACATCAGGTGGGCCTCTTGTCCCGTCACAATAAAATTTGTTGAAATTGTTTATATGCTAGTGCATTGTATTTTATCAACATAGACTTACAAAACTAACCTCTGACATGTGATGCTGGGAATCCCGCTTCCCGATAGTTTAATCGGTTCGTTGGAAATATGTAGGTGACCACAATGTGAATATAATAAAATAAAATAAAAATATGTATATATGTACAGTGATAACTGAGTAGGACGAAACTCAAGGTATAATAAACTACAAATTTACTAGAGGAAAAATTTAAGTCATGTGCGGGATTCGAACCCGCGCTCATCCACCCCTTTAGCCGTCAAAGTGCCTGGCTAAAGGCACTTTGACGCCTAAAGGCAGCAGATGTTGTGATGTGTTATTATATTGATTACGGTATCTTGTCATATACAAATAATATGAAAGCAAAAGTACGAAAAAATATTGTAGAAATTTAAAAAAAACAACAAAAGGCATTTTCCAACGTTTCTTATTTTTGCTTTATCGTAGCGTTAAACTCGGTGTGAGAAGCACAAAAGTGAACCTTTACAACTTGTTATATACAAATAAATAGAAACAAAAACGAAGAAAAAAATTAAAGAATATTAAAAAAAAACAGAAAAAGGTTTTTTCCAACGTTTTATTTTTGCTCTTTTGTAGCATAAAACTCTGTGTGAGAAGCACAAAAGTGAACCTTTACGACTTGTCTAAGAAATAAATAGAAACAAAAAAATGAAAGAATACTAAAAAAAAGGGTTTTTTCAGTTTTTTTATTTTTGCTCTATCGTAAAAAATAGTTTGAGACCTGAAGAAGGACATAGGATAGTTTTTATCATAATAAAAGGTTAATGTTTTTGCGTGATAACCGAAATACGCGCGAGCGGAACCGCGGCCGGAAAGCTAGTATATATATAAAGATAATTTCTTTGCGACAATTCTACGTAAATCGTATATTGTTCTGAGAATCACTAAAATATATTGATAAGCGATAGTTATAAAATAGCTCTGTCGTTTTAAAAAATAATACGGGGTAACTCACGTGAATAACTGAGTTAGCTCTGACGATAGATTCGAATTTCGAACACATCCTACAAAGTGGTTTTTATCAAAGAGAGTTGACGTCAACGCTGGCGGCCCATACACTCCTTGAAAAAGACAAAGAAGATGGGGTTGGGAGAAAAATATTTTTTTTACCTTAAAATCTGGGGTCTAAAATCCGCCAGATTGTTTTTTTATTTTTTTTATGTACCTAGTGTTACTTGGGTTATCAAAACGAATCTAACGATATCTCTTACATCATAATCGGTTAAGTCGTTTAGAAGTTATGGTGGAATAAAGAAACTCACAAACATACATACATGAATTTGAGCTAAAAAACTGTCGCGAGTTTTGTCCATAATTATTATTTAGTAACCGGCTAGGACTCGCGTAATATTTACCGGATATTGCTCCGACCAGTTTCGAACTTATTTGAAGTTCTTCGTCTGGGAGTCACGATTGTGCACAGCGTCGAGCGCGGGCCTCAGCACGTAACTCGTTACGGTTACGTGCTGAGGCCCGCGCTCGACGCTGTGCATACATGAACCCTGAAAACATAACTCTCCTTTTTTGGGCAGTTGTGTTAAAAGGAGGAGGTTCTCAATTCGTCTTATATTCATCGTCAATTTTTTTTTGCGTTTGTTACCTCAGAACTTTGGTTTGGGTGAACTTTAGATAATTATTTTTTTATTTGAAAGTTCATTCTTGTCGTTTGCCATTTAAAATTCATGAAAATCGGTCAATCAGCCTTTTTTGAGTTACACTCCTATCTTGATGATATAGTAGTTGATAATAAATGACAATCGATCCCGTAAGTAGCGAGGGTCACTAAAAAGCGAGAATAAAAAAATTTCAACCTAAAAATGGAACCTACTTCAACTTCAAAAGTGTGAAATAACTTGTCGAAGTCGATACCATGCGCACTATATTGTGGTAGTAGGTACTTTTGAACTATCATGGTACGACTTCAACAAGTTATTTCATTGCCGTTTTATTGTAATAGGTACTTCGAATTGACATAGAACCTTCAAGGTCTGAGATTTTTTAGTGAAACTTTTTTAACATGGTACCTATGAGGTTCTTAACCCCTAATATTAATGCTTACACCCGATGGCAGGTTTTTAATTTTCATACAAATTAAAAATATATATACGCTTAAAATTGTCAACTACTAAGGGCCTGTTTCAGAATATTCGAGTAAGTTCCGGTTTTACTACCCAGAACATATTTAATAAATAAAACACTATCTTTCCGTTTCACAGTCATCGATTTAGCCTATCCATCGGTTAAAGCTTGAAACGCGCTGCATGTCAACTGTCATTTTTATCATTCAGTTATTTTATGAGTTGCATAGCAACCCGAAACTTTATTAGAACATTCTGAAACGGGCCCTTAGAGAAACAAATTATCTTCCATGAACAGTATTCAGCCAGTACTAAGTATAGGATTTGTTTTTGTAATAATGCATACTGTGCTTTAACAGCCGGCTCGTCCACTGCTGAACACAGCCTCCCCTATTAAGGGGTTATTTGCCATAATGCCGACGCTTGGCAGACGTCTTGGGGATCGCAGTGTCAGTTGGCAGTTCTTTAGAAGGCGCTGCTGCCCACCTTCCAGTATTTTCCCCTTAGTCGCCGCTTACGACACCCACGGCATGATATGGGGAGGTGCAATTCTGACCCGGCACCCCACGGGTCAATAACAGCCAATAATGCATGCTCCGCGGAAATTCCTCTTCCGCGACAGAAATCAAAGTTCAAGGACTGCATCTAGGTTCGACGTTCTATGATGACAAAATAGCGCATGTTAATGGTCTATCTATACAGTTTTTTTATAGTATAAAATTAAAACCTAAATTGGTGAATTTGACCCTATTTACGTGCTTTGTCTCGTATTATATACTAAAAAATCGGCCAAGTGCGAGTTGGACTCGCGCAGGAAGGGTTCCGTACCATTAGCTATACAACATTAGACTTGATATTTTAACCTTTTTTCGTTTTAACGTGTGCGAGTACGACCCGCACTTGGCCAACTTTTTGCATTTGTTGTTATAGCGGCAACAGAAACACATCATCTGTGAAAATGTCAACTGTCTAGCTATCACCGTTATTGAGATACAGCCTGGTGACAGACGGGACGGACTGACAGCGAAGGCTCAGTAATAGGGTCCCGTTTTTCCCCTTTGGGTTCGGAACCCTAAAAACAAGTATAAATAAATTAAAAAAAACATCCGAAAGCAAATTATTAAAAAAAAATAATTTTGTTAAAAGTTTTATCGATCCATTGAACTTAAAAGTGCAAGTTATATATACACGTCCCACGGCGATGCCACATGGAGGGAAAGAACCTTGAATATTGTAGATGGAACATTTTACTGAAAGAAGGAATTTGAATTTAAAAAAACAATTTAAACTTCATATATAGATATTTCATATATACATACATGAACACTGAAAATATAACCCTCGTTTTTTTTGACAGTCGTGTAATGAGTGAAAACGACGTAAAGTGCTGTAATATATGCAAAATATCTTGCAAGTTGTCAATATTTTGAATATATTATATACTAGCGGCCCGCCCCGGCTTCGCACGGGTATTTGCGACTATAAATTGAGATGTAAGCTATCCTATTGGATAGCTATCCTATTATCATATAGATATTTGGATCAAATTACACACGGTGTGCAAATCAAATTTAAAATCGGTTTTTTAGAAGTCCATCGTGGACAAACAACTTGACACGTATTTTTTATATATAAAGATATGTACCTACTTAAACTGAAGCAGTGATAAGTAATAACCGAAAGCTAATAGCTTTTGACTGTCGTGCCGCAGGCATTGACCTATATATACTAGACGCGACATCTCAAACGAAAATAGTCGACCAGTGCAAGTATGCTGGCCGGCATACTCTCCCCCACATGTAGCTGGGCACTCGTAAGAATTACACGTACTTTACATTCGAATATTGTGTATTATCAATTGTGTATTTTGAATACACAATTTTCGAACGTAAAGCGCGTGTAATCTCTACGAGTGCCCAACTGCATGTGGGGGGAGAGTATGGCGGCCAGCATACTTGCACCGGTCGACTATTTTCGTTTGAGATGTCGTGTCTAGAATATATAGGTCAATGGCCGCAGTTTCGAAACCCACCGCCGCTGGCTTGAGTTTCATGGCATTGTGGAAAGGAATTTTGTGAATGCTCGACTGGTTAGCTACCCTTAAGTAGAAAATCTGTCGCTTAGCAACTAACGGTGGTGACGGGCAGCGGTACTTAGAGCCAATAAAAATTACTGGCACTTGAAACTTAGAACTGTGAGAGTAGTGCGCACAGTGTAGTTGGTGAAACGTGAAGTAATGCATCTGTTATAGGCCGGGGTTACCGCTTAACATCAGGTGAGCGTCGTGTATGTACAGTCACTACACAATAAATTACCTTTAAGAAAAGACTTTTTACTTTTCTAGTTAATAAAAGTTATTACACAGTTAACGAATATTTAAATGACCGTTAGAATTAGGGCCTGTTTCAGAATGTTCGAGTAAGTTCCGGTTATACTACCCAGAACATATTTAATAAATAAAACACTATATTTGCGTTTCACAGTCATCGATGTAGCCTATCCATCGGTTAAAGCTTGAAACGCGCTGCATGTCAACTGTCATTTTTATCATTCAGTTATTTTATGTGTTGCATAGCAACCCGAAACTTTATTAGGACATTCTGAAACGGGCCCTTAGTGTTAGAACTGTAATTTAAATTGACATATATATTTTAATCTATGCTTATTGCTGTGTAAAACTATCATTGACATTTGACACTCTCAATTGAAATTTATTTTAAGTAATTTAATAGAAATTTCATTTATCTGAATCTTATTTGTATGTATAATGATGTATGTTGATATTGTAATAATATGTCTGAAATAACTTCAATTTTACTAACTTTTGCATACCATAGAGGTGGAATATGGAGAACGTTGTACAATTAAGAACTTTTTTATCACCCATGTTCATGCAATAAATATATTTGAATTTGATTAAAATCTATATAAAGCCGAAAAAGACACAAAAAGCTAAATATGTATAGCTTTTTTAAATAATTATTATTCCAAAAAAATAACTTCTAACCATAAAACGAAAAGGATTTTTATTATTATAAATTATGTGTGAACCATTGTTATTGTAATATAATATTTGTTATTAATTGCATACAAACCGAATATAATTATTTTAACCTTATGTTTTCGAGCGTTGAGGTTCTTTTATTATCAAGAAATGATAAGTACAAAGTTACAAATTTACTAGAGGAAAAATTTAAGTCGTGTAATATATGTGCCGGATTCGAACCCGCGTCCATCCACCCCTATAGCCGGGTATGCTCTAATCCAATTGAGCTATCATGACAATGAGTCATAACTCAATTTTTTCCTTTCGTTCTTTAACCATCGTATTGGGATGGAGCGACATCTATAGTTCAACTTACGTTGTACTTACAAACAATGTTTTTTATTGATTTGTAATCATGTAATGTAAACCGCGGAGCATGCGTTATTGCAAAAATATTTAAAAAAATTATAAGTGGTTCATAACTACTTAGTCGTGTCTGCACATAACATGCACATTATGGGGTTTGTCAATTCCCATGGTTGCCAGGCGAGGATTCGCTCAATACGCTTCCTTGTAATATTATATATTTTGGATTTGTCTGTCTATGTTTGTTCTTTATTGATTGACTTATTGTTTTATATGTTACTAGCTTTCCGGCCGCGGCTCCGCCCGCGCGTATGCCGGTTATCGCGCAAAAACATTAACCTCTTTTTGCGCAGTTGGATAAAAACTATACTATGTTTTTTCCCGGGTCTCAAAAATTTCATTCAAATCGGTCCAGTAGTTTTGGCGTGAAAGCGTAACAGACAGATAGATAGACACACAGAGTTACTTTCGCATTAATAATATTAGTACTGATTTATTTCATTACATAATTTTAAAGTCAAAATCATTTATTCAATTTAGGCGTCTACGACGGTCTTATGAAGGTCAATTACAAATTTTAATATTGAAATTTACTACATTGTACTGCCACGTTCAGCAAATAAAAATTATAGAGCCACTGCGAGAAGAACGGGCAAGAAACTCGGGGCCATTCTTTTAAACGTTTTTTAACAATGTGTTAAGTACATACTATATAGTAAAATTATTACAATACTTAATTTACATTACGTAGGTGTTAGGCGCTAGCTTGGCAGAGGCGAACCAGTCCAAGCATTTTTGTCGTTTAAGTTATCACAAACTGTGTAGTAAGATTTCTTTATCAAAATATTCTTCACATGCAACTTGAATTTTCTTTCTGTGAGCGTTGTAATATGTTTGGGCAATTTATTATAAAACCGCACACAATTGCCTAAGAAGGACCTTTTATTTGTCTTTGCTAATCTAAAACCTGGCACCGCTATTTTATCTTTATTACTAGTGTTATAATCGTGATTGTCACTGTTTGATTTAAATTTGCTCAAATTTTCACGAACATACATAATATTTTCAAATATATACAGACTTGGTAAAGTTAAAATATAAATTTATTTAAAAAGATCTCTCAGGGATTCCCTAGGATCCATTTCATATATGGCTCGAATTGCACGCTTTTGTAAGATAAAGATTGTCTCTATCTCAGCAGCAGCTCCCCACAGCAATATACCATAAGACATAATACTGTGGAAGTACGCGAAATAAACGAGCCTAGCAGTAGCTACGTCTGTTAACTGTCTTACGAACTGCATATGCAGCAGAACTAAGTCTTCCAGATAGATCATGTATATGTGGATTCCACTGTAAAGTTGAATCCATTTTAATTCCCAGGAAGACTGTCGCATTGTCAAAAGAGAGTTTTTCTAGGCCAAGCTTAATGTTTGGTTCAACATAAGTAACATTTGGTAAAGAAAACTTTAAACATTTGCTCTTTTTTTAATTTAAGTATAACTATCGGGACAATGATCGTCGAGTCAATATTATATGTAATACTAGCTTTCCGGGCGCGGCTCCGCCCGCGCGTTTGTTGGTTATCGCGCAAAAACATTAACCTCTTTTTGTGCAGTTGGATATAAAATATCCTCTGTTTTTTCCCGGGTCTCAAACTATTTCCATACCAAATTTCATTCAAATCGGTCCAGTAGTTTTGGCGTGAAAGCGTAACAGACAGACAGAGTTACTTTCGCATTTATAATATTAGTACTAGTACTATGTAACATTATTATTATTTTTTGTTTTGTTCGTAATTTTTTTGATGTTGTGTGTTGTCAGAATTAAATGTATTTTCTTTCTGTCTTTTCTTTCTTCCACCAAGCGAGGCTCAAGCCTACGGTGGGGACTGAACCAGGGACCTGCGGAACGGCATCCCATAGCTATGACTGCTCTGCTATCATTGCTTCCAAACTTAAAACGCTAACAAGTACTAAATAGATTTATTGAACAGAATTTTATCAAAATGTATTTAGATATTTCTAAATATGATTACAACCACTATCGCGTGCTAAGCGAAAATCATATGTAACAAATTTTTGGAGACAAAATTTCGGCAGAAATGCCAAGTCCCAGGTGGCCGAGGAGGTCCGACGCGATATCGGAGGACGTGGGTTCGATTCCCGCCTTCTGCATAAAAAAAATTGTACCTACTCCAATTTTTTCAAAATTACTATTAGGCATTAAAAAAAAACCGCGGTTAGATGGACCTAAATATCTAATAATTGTTTTTTAAATCGATATTGCTATTCACCGTTCGAATTTATTCTTTATAACATACCTATTATTGGACCATCTTAAGGGGACGGAGCGAAATCTTTAGCCAAGGTGAATTGTACTACAAAGGAGACACATTTTTCAATTAAGCTTTAAACTTGTTGCCGTTGACGCAACCCCAATTTCCTTACATTGTTATATCTCCATTGCATTTTTTTTCCTTTTCGTTATATTTAAAGGGATAAATTACAATGTAAGAGCCTATCTTTATATACATAAATAACTTATGTATTTTCTTGTGTCGTCCCGCACTTGGCCGGTATTTTTTATACCAGGTGGGGCAAAAGTATGTATCCTATTGAAAAACCCTATAACTTTTGCAAATGGCGCCCAAATGTCAATTTTGACATTTGTGAAGTAAACAAACGCAGAATACAAATCGGCAAACCATGAATCGGTTTACTCCGCACGAACGCGGAAAAAAATACGGCAACGTAAAAAAAATATATCTTGTACCAGGAGACCATTTTGTTTTAAACTGTTTTTGTTATTCTTATTTGGTAACACATACTCTGTGAAAATTTCAACCTGTTACCTATTACCTTTTCAAAGTTAAACTCATAAGGTCGCATAGACAGATAGCTGAGGCTTACTTTGAGGCTGAGTCGCTGGCTAGTGCTTAGTAGCTTTACTTGAACAGGTTTTTAGCAAAATGTATTTAGTTTGTAGCAGTAAGAAAATTATATGTTAATCTTGATCATATTATCTAAGGCAAAGAAAAGTCCGAAACACGTTTCCTAAAAATTTTCTCGATAGAATAAAATGCCAAGTTGTCCCTAAATTACGCTTGTAACGTAAAAATCTTCATTATTTACGTATTAATGTGTATGGAAATATATTAGTAAAATAGCATAACCTTATCAAGAGGGTCAAGAAAAATTAACATTTTCGATTTACGTTACTAGTTTTGTGTTATTCCCCCGTGGGGTGCCAGGTTAGAATTGCACCTCCCATTTCTTCCCGTGTGGGTGTCGTAAAAGTCGACTAAGGGAAAAATACTATTAGAAGGGGATTATGGCAAACACCCCCTACATAGGGGAGGCTGTGTTCAGCAGTGGACGATCCGGCTTATACAGTACAGTACAGATCGCGATTTCATCATCGCTGCCTCTCTTTCACTCCTGCGCAGTCCGATAGTGACAAATTTAAAACATTTGACAGCGTCTTAATAATAGGATTGGACCCTCAAAATGATAGTAGAGTAGAAAATAGTAGAAAAGTTTTTTAAGCAGTGATGGCTCAGTGGCATTTGCTATGGACTGCCACGCAGTAGGTCCGTGGTTCGAATCCCGCCGCGGGCTAGAGCTTCATCGCACTGTGGAAGGGCATTTTGCGAATGCCTGCCTGGCTAGCGACCACCCTCAAGTAGAAAATCTGTCGCCACCTAACAATATGTTCCGGCAGCTGTCATGGAGAGCCAGTTATTCTAGGTTGAGCCTGTTAACACCTTCGGCCACATCATCACTTATCATCTGGTGAGATTGTTGTCAAAGGCTTTAATATGAGAAATAAAAAAAAATTAAACGGATATTTTGATACTATATGTACTAACGATCGAATGCAGCACTGATATCAATTTTCCTCCTAGTGACAGTGTATTAACACCAGGAATTCCAAATGGATTACGATTAAAGTCAAAAAGGTCAAAGCTTGTTCTTTTCTCTTATAAGAAGAGTATATACTATACAGGGTTATTGGTAATATACTAACAACCTATTAGGGTTGACTTCTGCTAGTCCTAACAAACATTTAGAGACAATTTTTTTTGTCTAGCAAAAAAAGAAATTGGATTTTTAAAAATATATTTTTTCTGTTTTAAATCGTACTCCGATTCAAGAACGCCCGCCGCGGCAACACTGGACCGCGCTGTGCTCCGTTTCAATAGAATTTTAAATATTTACATCGAACAAAGTAATAAAAATATAAAATAATACATTACAGGCACAAGAGACTTAACATCAGGTGGTCCTCGGGCTTATTCCGTGAAAAACACATAAAAAATCAGAAAAAAAATATATAGATTAAGCCGTTACTTTGCGGAAATCCATATTTAATAATAACAAATATTTTAAAAAGTATCTCAAGAAAACATAAAATAATATTATACATAATATATCAATCGTGCGCTCGGTGAGTTAAGACCTCCTGAAGATGCTTCGTTTAAAAGCGAATATTCTTCCGGTTATGCTGCGTGGCATTTGTGACGACACGTAGGCTTAACAGGCAAATTAGGCGGAATTGTCACTAGATATATAATTTTATACATTTTAAAGTGTTTTATTAAAAACACTTTAAAATGTATTTATGTTTTCTTAAGATATTCAAAAAAATATTTGTTCTTATTAATAAAAATAATAAAAAAAACAACATAATATTTGTCAGGACTAGCAGAAGTCAACCCTAAGAGGCTGTTAGCATGTTACCAATAACCCTGTATAGGCAATAAAGCCCCAATAGTCTTATTATTTACCTAGAATCTCAATGGAGATGAAATTCATTTTGTTTGAATTTTTTTAACGCAATCTGCACCATGTTACGTAGTTTGCTTAGTCGTTCTTAACCGATCAACAATGTTAAGCAAAGGACGCCGCGGTCCTGACTCGGATGGGTGACCGCTAGTGGCATTACTACTGAGCGTGCACGTGCTTCGGAGTGCACGTTAAGTTTACGCGTCGGTTGTTGTCTTAACATGGGTAGGGTCATTTTTCGAATGAACACCTCTACCACTCTAAATTGGAAAATCTGTCGACAAGTACCTAACAGTGTGTTCCGGCAGCAGTCCTTGGGGGCTAGTAAATTATGATTTTACAGAAATATTGTAATAATTGTCAAATATATGAGTTCCTTGCCCGTTCTTCTCGCAGAGGCTCTATACGTTTTTTGCTGAATGCGGCAGTACAATGTAGAATATTTCAATATTAAAATTTGTAATTGACCTTCATAAGAGCGTTGTCGACGCCTAAATTGAAGTTTTTTTTTTTTAGGCACATTAGACTTAAAATCTGCATTTCTTAGTGAAGGGCGCAGTGATGTTCGTCATTTGTGACGAATTGCATCTTTTGTAGTCGGAGATTACCTCTTAACATATGGTGAGATATTTGCTTGCTCCGTAACGATTACATAAAAAAAAAACTAATAGCAGTTTCAATTCGGTACACTAAAACAGGGAGACCCGATTCGCACTTAGCCTGTTTTTTTTTGTGTAAGTAAAGTAAAAGTTATCATTTTATGTGCAATTACATCTTAACTTAAATGATGTTACAAGCTTATTAGTTTGGAAGTTGTTATTAAAAATATTCAAATATAAAATTTATATTTACCATTTTAATCTATGCAGAAAATTTTAAACGTGTTTTGGGAATAGCGTGCATTTTGATTATATTATCAATTTTATTATCAAGATTAACATAAATATTTTCGTGTTGCAGCACACTAGATATGTTTTGATGCAAAATTGTGCATTTTAAGCTATCAAGCTTTTGTACGGATGCTGTTTTATTCTCTAAAGATGTGATAAATCGTATATTTTTAATACATAATACAAATATTTTATTGGTAAAAATAGATTTACAATAGATTTACCTTTATGTCATAAATTGTAATTATATAGCATAAAAATTATAATTTACCGCGAGTGCTTAGCCTTTGACCACTATCACACCTGATGGTAAGTGATGATGCGGTCGAAGATGTTGTTCAGGCTAACCTAGAATTACTGGCACTCAAGGACAGCTGTCGGAACACAGGTGCTTGACGACAGATTTTCTACTTGAGGGTGGTAGCTAGCCAGGCGGGCATTCGCAAAATGCCCTATCACCATGCTATAACGACTGCCATCCTAAGACAACAACCGGGACCGACGGCTTAACGTGCCCACCGAAGCACTGAAGCGCTCAGTAGTAATGTCACCAGCGGTCACCCATCCAACTCCTAACCAAGGCGGACGTTGCTTAACTTTGCTGATCGTTTCAGAATGGCTAAGCAAACTTCGCTACGAGCGCTTCAAAAAGTTAATAGTAAGTTCCGGCAGTTGTCATTGAGAGCCAGTGGTTCTAAACTAGCCTGAGTAACATCTTCGACCACATCATCACTTACATGAGATGAGACATTGGTCAAAAGCTAGCGTATCAGCTATAAAAAAAAAACAGTTTCCAATAACTCATTAAACATTTTTTATTGTCTACCAATAGCTTTATTATGAGTGTTATGTTATGACCAAGTAATATCGTTATCGTGTACGTATGCATCACTATATGTCTACGTCAATGGGAATTTACATTTAGTCATATGAACTTACTAGGGTTGCGTTCACGTACGAACTAATTTTAGTTTATGTACCTATTTATTTACAATTTCTACTCTTACTTTGTGGAAATTGCTTCAGGAGATATCTTACTCCTTAATTTAAATTATTACAATTCTAACTTTGTGGAAATTGATTAAGAAGTTACTTTACTCCTAAATGTTACCATTTCAACTCTGTGGAAATTTCATAAGTTACTCTACTCATTAATTTATATGTTACAATTACAACTTTTCCTTTGTGGAAATTGATTCAGAAGTTACCTTACCCCTAAATTGATATTAGTAGTTACTTTATTCCTAAATTTATATGTCTACATATCAACTCTGTGTAATTGATTCAGAAATTACCTTACTTCTAAATTTACATGTTACCATTTCAACTCTTTGTGTAAATTGCTCCAGAAGATTTTAATAGACCGGCGGTTTGCCTTTATTAACAAAATACTACGAACAATATACAATACTGATCCTTAATTTAAATGTTACAATTTCAACTCTTTCTTTTACTTTGTGAAAATTTATTCAGAAGCTACTCTACTCCTAAATTTATATGTTACAATATCAACTCTTACTTAGTGGAAATTGATTCACAAATTACCCTACACCTAGATTTATAAGTTACACTTTAAATTCATTGTGGAAATTGATTTAGAAGTTACCTTACTCAATAATATAAATGTTACAATTTTAACTCTTACTTTGTGGAAATCTATTAAGAAGTTACTTTACTCCAAAATTTAAATGTTACCATTTCAACTCTGTGGAAATTTCAGAAGTTACCCTACTCCTTAATTTATATGTTACAATTACAACTTTTTTTTAATTTTTTTTTATGTTATTGTGACGGAACAAGCTCGAGGTCCACCTAATGTTAAGCGGTTACCTCTGCCTATAACAGATGCAGTTCATCGTTCAAGTGACGAATAGCACTGCGCCCGTCACCTTGAGACATAGTTGGTTGTTAAGTCTCATGTGCCTGTAATTTTACTTTATGGAAATTGATTCAGAAGTTAGTTACCTTACTCCTAAATTGATATTAGAAATTACCTTATTCCTAAATTTATATGTTACCATTTCACGTCTTTGTGAAACTTACTCCTTAATTCAAATGTTACCTGTTGTGAAATAAGATTCAGAAGTTGCCCTACTCCTAAATTTAAATGTTACCAATTAAACACTTCCTTTACTTTGTGAAAATTTATCCAGAAGTAACTCTACTCCTAAAGTTATATGTTACTATATCAACTCTTTACTTTGTTGATATAAAAGTTACCTTACTCCTAAATTTAGATGTTACTATTTCAACTCGTACTCTGTGGTAATTAATTCAGAAGTTACCTTACTGCTAAATTTGTTACTGCATTTCTGAAGAGACTATTAATAAAAGCTGTTTTTTTTTAAATTTTTTTAATTAGTCTTTGCTGGCCATACGTATAACTGCAAGGCTTTCGATTGGATCGATCACATTATTCTTTTCACCAAACTCTAGAAACCCGATATGGGGCGATTTCCTCAGGTGGTTTACTTCATTGCCCAACTGTAAAATTGAATAGATAGGTATGCGTCGGCTAAGTCACGCAATCGCATCCGGAATCTCTTAAAACCAAAAAGTTCTCAAAAAGCACTTTTGATAGTGACTTTGGTCGAAAGTGGTATGCTGACGTAGTTTGGACGTATAAAAGGGTTAGGGCGAAAGGAGATTGACCAAGTAACCATACACGAGTGTAAATGAAACAGTTGGAAGACTGACCAGAATCGACCGCTCCCTCACGTGGGGAATGACGGTTTTTTGTCGTGAAATCACCCAAATACTATTTTACTTACCTTATAGGCTATTTGAGGAAAACCGATTTCGGAAATTCCCCACATTTTTATATAAAAATTAAACAGTGCTCTGTACAGCACTGACGACTGGGTCCTGGATCGTATTATCTTTATGAAAGTGTGAACTAGATCGATTGAGATCAATTCACAGAGTCCTTTTTAGGTTGACCCTACAAAGAATATCGTTATAATACAAAACATCGACGTAACAGTCTATTACCTCGAAAAGTAGTAAAGAATTCGAAGAACTCGAAAAGTATATATATAGATACTTTTACTTTCCTTAGAAAAAAACAAAACACAAAAAAATGTACTAACTTTTTATGCTAGATAGATGAATTCTTTAACACCATAATTTAGACAACTATAACAAACAAATAGATGAACTCTTTAACACCATAATTTAGACAACTATAACAAACAAATAATAAGACTAAGTGTTACAATGAGCGGTCTTATCGCTCAAAGTGAATTACACACACACACATACAAACACTCCCACACCCACACATACACACCCCCACACCCACACACACACCCCCACACCTACAAACCTTAACTCACATTCACACATTATAAACTTCTCTTTTGTCTACTTTTTAGCAATAAGTTAATTAAATTCCTCTATTATATATTGTTCGCTGTAAAGTAGATATTCCTGTACATAATGAATGTTTGGTTTTGCAAATTAAGTTAACAATAGTCTTAAAGCTAACCTATACTATAATATTAATTTGTTGTTTTGCTTCAACTGTTATCTATATCTGTTTAATCGCACTCTGAATCTCAAGATAGACAAGAGAGACATGCTCCCGCCTAGTTTGAGATTCACTGGTTAAATACTAATGCTAACTTTAACAGTACAACTCTAGAGTACTTCCATTAGCTATAAGATTATCTTTTTAGAAAATAAATATTATTATTATTGTTATAAAGCGATCTCTTCCAGACAATCCATTTGTAAGAGAGATTATATAAAAAGGCGACTTGGTGGTTTCATAATTAATCGCCCCATTTTATGGCTTGCATATTATAACGATGTTCGATTTTCATAACCAGTGGAACAAAATGGAATATTTATCTCATTTTAATAAAGATTCCGGTAACAGGATGTGTTAAAATGTCAAAGCAAACATATTTATATCAGAAATTGAAGCTATTTCCCTATACGAACTGGCGATATCATTAATTTCAGTTTTGTGGAAAGAGGATAACGTATTCACAATTTATACAACACTATAGCCACTATAATGGAATTATTTAGGCAACTCAAGGCTATTGTAGACCCATAGACAGTCCAAATGCTCTTACCGGCAATGCCCCGTTGGATTGCAATGCTTACTTGTTGAGCCTTTAACGCCAGAATTCTGGCAGGCGTGCTGGGATTCGCAGTATAAGATATAAGTTCCTCAGAAGGCGCGGCTTGGTGATCGCAGTGCAAGATAGCATAGTTTTTAAGAAGGCGCTGCTGCCCACCTTCTAATAGTATTTTTCCCTTAGTCGACTTTTACGACACCCACACGGGAAGAAATGCAATTCTAAGCCGGCACCCCACGGGGGTGCTGCTGGCATACCTTCCGGTATTTTACCCTTAGTCGCCGCTTACGATACACATGGGTAGAGATTAGGGGGTAGTATTCTAGCCTGGCACCCCACGGGCACAAGACAGAGTATTTTATTATTGCTTGCGAAAAATACCTTTACGCAATCCCGACCCTCCACGGGGGAGAAAATAATAATAATAGTGAAGAGACTCTCGCTAGAAGGTTGGATCAACGGTCAGATGCTGAAGGCAGTGATACTCGACACGACACGCATGTCCCGCTGCCGGCGTCATCCTAGTATTTTTTTTTTTATAAAATTTGTTTTTTATATATATGAATGTTGTAAAAATTTTAAAAATATGTTATAAAATAAATGACGTGAATAAAAATTTAAATTCCATAAAAATTTTACAGAATATATCAGTTGTTGAATCCATGGACTCCCTGAACTAGTTCGAACGAGTGCCAGTGGCTTCTCCCATCTAGATTCAATTGTTTAATTATTATGCATTTCTTACAAGAGCTAAAAATAAGGTAAGATGGCCGGTATATGTTGGACTTGGCACCAATAGGTACTCCCTCAGTAACAAGTGCCCTTAACGACTAAATAACAAACGGTTCCACCTCTACCGCTTCTCGGCGGGACAGCGAAGACACAGCACACAACCACAAATAAGAAAGAGTATCCTAGTTAAACAAAGTTTCAGGTAGGTTCTCTCAAAAAACAATCTTCTCAATTTCTAACAAAGCTTTGTTACTAAGCAGTGCGACGATGAAGAAATTCCCCTCTGGGAAGTACGCGCAATTTTACATATGTAGTAGTAAATATATATCTAGATCTTTTTATTGAAGAAAATATTATTTAATTGGACATCATATGAGCTACACAGTAACTGATAAAGTTAAGTCCACAATCGCTTGGTTTAACCCATATTTGTCGAAGATCAGTTTTGTTGTTCGCTTCGAATTGGCAATATTCGTGGTTGGTTTCAGGTTTGGAAGTCGGGTCCCTGTTTCTAAGCTTATACCGCGTTCATCCGTCTGTCTGTATTATTTTGAAGGGTTTTATCTTTTGAACCGTAATAGGCCGGTAACAATTTCACAGAATACTTGTATTTTCAAATAAAAATAAAATCAACAAGTAAAAATATGTCCAAATGAGAGACGAGTATCGCACTGTAAGCACGGTAATAATAAGGGTACCAGTCTTAAAAAAAATGTTGTAAGCTTTGATCACAGCTTAATTACATTATAAATTTGCGTTATCAGTTGTTGTTGGTTAAATGGTATATATTATACCAAAATTTCAGATGCTAAACTAATATATTTTTTGAGATTGACCCTGTCGGTAACAAATATTGTTAAAAGTTTACAACTTTGGCGGCTCCTCATATAGAAAAAAATATATATGTACTGTACACAGAAAGTTATAAAAAAAACATACAATGATGACACCGCAGTTGCTAGGTTGCAAAAAAAGGTTGTTTTCAGCTACCTTCTCATCTAAGCTCCGTCGTGTTATATTATAATTTATAATGTAATTTCTAATTCAATTACCACACCAATATTACCTTTGGGTCAACGTTCAGGTAAATTATTACAATTTCAGATTTGTCACACATTCCTGTACTGATAGAGACCCATAATATACTCGGACAGACACACAGACAGAGCAGAGTCTTGTCAATAGAGCTCCGTTTTACCCTTTCGGTACGGAATTTTAAAAAGTATGGAGAAACCAACGCTTTATGTCTGACGCCCCTTCGTATTCTAAAGTTTGTACTTCAGTAATTTCACACACTTATCATAATGCCCGTATCATCCATAGCGATGGAAAAAAGAGTCTTAAAACACCAAATATTGACAATTCCTTTTAGATCCCTTGCAATCGAGGGCGTCTCATTTCCAAATATGATGAACACACCTAAATATTTAGTAAAAACCTGTTAACTTTGCAACCTTCATGGAGTACACTACAACAGGAAAACATCAACGAAAACACTTTAAACTCGATGACTACATTGTATGCACGTGTTTTGCGTCTCACGCGGTTCAGGAAAGAAAGTTCCCCACGCCCCAGGTTAGCGTATCGCTGCCTCACAATCATATCAACAATTGTTGACCTAGTTATATATTATAACATGCGACTCGCGATTTGGCACGTCGTTAACCCGTTGCGCTGTCGGCCTGGTAGATTGTAATAAATGTATCATGAGGTCTGGATGCTACCCAACAGTATGTTCTAGCTTGTGAAGCTTCCTTTGACCACCATGCTACCATTTTAAACCACATGATTGCTTATCGACGAAAGAGATGCTGACTAAATGCTAGCGTGTCAGTCATAAGAAAACTACCACTACGCAGTTGTGGTTGCATTGGCGTGTTCCTGAATTTAAAATGATACACCGAAATTCAATATAAAAAATATCGAATGGCAAACTCAATTGTGTCGCGTGGACAACTTTCATGTTAAGTATGGTTTGTTATTGAGAGAGACAAACGGAGTTATTAATAGTCATCCGCTCGGTTCTTCACATCTGACGGCGTCCACGAGCAGAAAGAACATAGGACATTGACCCCATAAGGTGTTTAGCAAACAAACTTTATGCACTTAAACCTTCTTAGCGCTACAACGTTTATTAAACTGTGGGAGTGGAAAAGCAATATGTTTGTACGTAAACGATAAAGATGAACTGCTGGTGTGGATGTGTGAAATTCTTTCAGTTCAAAAAAACAAGGTGGAAAATAATCTGATGGTTAAGAACATCAGCATCTTCCTGCCATTATCCCACTACTGGGGTCTGGTGACATAATATGAATTAATAAGCACATGCACATCCTTCGAACGGTTTAGCGACAGTTTTACGGCTAACCATCTGCCCGAAACCAACCCTCTATGAATGCTCTTGTTGTTAGTATGTATTTTACTGTATCAGCTGCATTGTCCACTGCTGAACACAGTTTCCCCCATTATGAGAGGGTTTGCCATAATCACCACGCTTGGCAGGCGGCATCGCAGTGTAAGATATCAGTTTCTTAGAAGGCGCTGCTGCCCACAGTCCTATATTTTACCCTTAGCCGCCTCTTACGTACGACACCCACGTACGAACGAAGACATGACATTCTAGCCCGGCACCCCACGGGCAGTTGTTGCTATACCTTAAGAATAATCAGGGCGTTATCATGGTAACAAATGGCCGTTACAAAAAACCTGTCATTCGTCTTATTCTCAACATTACTTCAGAAATTTCGACGGGAGCAGTGGCATGCTGCTTATTTGACGCTAATATTTTCCTTTAGTCCTCTTATACAATCATATAACGGAATCTTCATATATTTTCCTTAGATTCATTAGACGCGAACTGAAATTAATATAATAATAAAGGAAATTGTTTGTATTTTCCAGGTCAATGGAAGACGCTAAGCAAGGACGCAGTCCCGTCCCAGAATCTGCCCAAGCTGAACCCCGACGGCACAGTGATGGTGATCCGCAAGAGCCGCACTGTCAAATACCGGGAGGGAAAGAAGGAAGAAAGGTAAATAAATTCCTTGTCCATTAACCCTTAAACTTACAAGACATTTACATTACCTTGTCTTTTACCCTTAAACTTACAGGACATTTAAATTAGATTGTCCTTTACCCGAAAACGAACAGGACATTAATATTACCTTGTCCTTTACCCTATAACTAACAGTTGTTGTTTAACAATCTTGTTGTTTAACCTAAAACTAATTGGATATTTACATTACCTTGTCCTTAACGTAAAACTAACAGTACATTTACATTATCTTGTCCTTTACCCTAAAACTAACAGGACATTTACATAACCTTGTTGTTTACCCTAAAGTCAAAAGGATTTTTTATTAAAACTAATCTCGCAATGGTGTCGTTGTCTTTTTAAATTTCTAAACAATTCAAGCACTGTCGCTTACTAAACAATTTTTTCTTCGCTCGCATTTAACTTTTGTTATAGTAAATTTACAAATTATTGGAGTAACAAATGTTTCGCCCCGGGCGGGAATTGGACCCGTGACCTTCCGATTTTGCGCCGGATGCTTTATCCACTCAGCTACCGGGGGATCGGCTGTGTCGCCGAAATTTCGTGCTTCAATCGTATTTCTTGAACCGCTTATTTTGTTGTCGTTTGAACACATTGGATGCTACCCGCCCGTGACGTCCAGCACTACTAGAAGTTATGCTGTATAAAAGACCAGTGGTATAGTTTGGTAAGTACATTTTGTTTGTACAGAATGTACTTACCAAACTATACCACTAGTCTACTAGTACTCCAAAAAGTCGCTTAAAATTAAAAAATCCTTACGTATGAAATATATATACTAAAGTATATATAGTATTATACTTTAGTATGTAATGATTTACCAAATTATATTAGAAGTGAAGAGAATATGAATAAATTTGTAAATAAAATAAAATGCATGTTTATTATCAAATGTTTAGTAATTTTAATGAATATTTTAATGATACTCTGACCCTTGATTGCACCCATGATGATAATAATAATGATATAATATACAAAAACATAATAATGTTTTTCCACGAATTCTGTACAAATCAATGTCTGTCGCACGTTCAATAAAATATATCTTCAAATATGTATCAGCTTCGTGTATGTTAGAGTCATCAGTACTAATATTATAATTGCGAAAGTAACTGTATGTCTGTCTGTTACGCTTTCACGCCAAAACTACTGGACCGATTTGAATGAAATTTGGTATGTAAATAGTTTGAGAGCCGGGAAATAACATAGGATAGTTTTTATCCAACTGCGCTGAAAGAGGTTAATGTTTTTGCGCTATAACCGACATACGCGCGGGCGGAGTCGCGGCTGGAAAGCTAGTTTTGTATACTCCTAAATGCAATAAATCACTTTGACTTTGATCACGGTCGATTAAGTCCATGATATTGTGTCAGAAGACCGCTAAAATGGTCTGCAGCGCTCGTAGCGCAGCTTGCTTAGTCGTTCTTTGAAACGATGAAATAAAGCTACGACAACGTCAGCTCTCGTCATGACTTGGATGGATGACAGGTATTAGCGTTACTACCCATATGCCATATTTTTTTTATGTTATTGTGACAGAACAAGCTCGAGGCCCACCTGATGTTAAGCGGACTAACCTCTGCCTATAACAGAAGCATTTCGTTACAAGTCACGAATTGCACTGCGCCCGTCACCTTGAGACATAGTTGTTAAATCTCATGTGCCTGTAATTTCACTGGCTCTCAAGGACTGCTGCAGGAACACACCGTTAGGTGCTTGGTGACAGATTTTCAACTAGAGGGTGGTCGCTAGCCAGGTGGGTAAAACTTGTTGTCTTATTGGAGGCCAGTCGTAATAGCAAGCATTTACGAATGCCCGCTTGGCTAGCTACCACCCTCAAGTAGAAAATCTATCCCTAAGCACCTAACGTCGTGTTCCGCTTAACATCAGTTGAGATAGTGATCAAAAACAAGCCTATCAAAGAATAAGTATACTAATAAAAATCGAATAAGCATTGCAATTCAACGGGGCAATGCTGCCAGCAAGCTGAGCACGCTGCCAACTGGGAGTGGGCTGGAGCATTTGGACTGCCTATGAGTCTGCTATGACTTATAGGTTGTCTAAATGCTTTCATTGTAGTGTTGTGTATAGTTCGGTTAATAAAGGCGGATATACCGCCGGTAAAAAAGCCTATAAAATTAAAAAAAAAGTCCTTGTAATTTTTTTTCAATAGTTTAGAAGATATTATTTTTAAAAAAACTTACGCACCTGTTTATTTTATGTATTCAAAACACGAATACTACAGCTTCACAGACTTTAAAGAGGAAAGATTTGTATATATCGAATAAACAACTACTGGACCGATTTGGATGAAATTCGGTATGTAAATATTTTGAGACCCGGGTTTTTATCCAACTGCGCATAAAGAGGTTAATGGTTTTATGTGATATCCGACGTACGCGCGGGCGGAGACCACACAAGGAGACGTCAATTATTGTTTAGAACTCCACCCTGAGGTTGATTTCCGTATGACATATACAATTGGGTTAGCTTTCTTAACTATTGCGGTGATGTGCTCATTACATTTTAAGTTACCAGTGATAAGTACTCCCAACTTTACCAGAGGAAAAAGACAGTAAATTTTTCCTCACGTTAATTTATCATTAACCGATTTCAAAAAGGAGGAGGTTCTCAATTCGTCTGTATTTTTTTTTTGTAATGTAATCAGCAGAGCATGCTGTATTTTAAGCACCTAACGGTGTGTTCCGACAGCTATCCTTGAGAGCCAGTCATTCTAGGCTAGCCTGAACAACATCTTCGGCCACATCATCACTTACCATCAGGTGAGATAGTGGTCAAAGGCTAGCCTATCGGCAATAAAAAAAATATACAAAAATAAAAATATTAAAACTTGTATATTATTTTTTTGTGGTGTAAGAATAAATACTATTATATTCTATTAGTCATTATGTACCTAAACAATTGTTTGGAATGAATTAAACCGCAGGTTCAAATATATCACAATATTCAATGACAGTGTTTTAGTTATATCACATGTGACAATATTGTGGTTTACGAAGCTGTGTTATTGCACGCACACCAGCCAGGCAGTTATTCATATTATTGTAACGTAACGCCCCACGGTTTCACCCGCGTAGACAGTGTTGTAAGACGAAGAGTTGGTAGGCCCCCCACTAGGTGGACTGACGACATCGTAAAAGTCGCGGGTAGCCAATGGTTACACGGCTAATAGCCGTTCTTTGTGGCGTTCTATGGGGGAGGAATTTGTTCAACGGTGGACGTCTTTCGGCTGATGATGAGACCGTGTTGATCCAGGATCTCTACTACATACATTCAAGTCTCATCAAAATCGGCTCAGCACGAATGAGAAACAATAACACTCACACATAACCTCACTCGCTCAAAAACACACCAATGATTTTAATATTTTTAACCGAATTAAAAAAGGAGGAGGTTCTCAATTCTTCTGTTTTTTTATTATATTTTCCGGCCTTGATAGTCGTTGACAGTGAATGACAATCGATGAAACTATAGATGTCGCTCCATCCCAATACAATGGTTAAAGAACGAAAGGACAAACTATAGTTATGAATTATATGTCATGTTAGCTTAGCGGTCAGAGCATACCCCGGCTATAAGAATGGATGACGTGGCTTCGAATCCCGCACATGACTATAATTTTCTCTTCCATTATAATATTTTAAAGTATTCTATTTGCTAACCCAGGACCTTTGTTATCTACATCCAAGTCTCATCAAAATCGGTTTAGCACGAAGGAGTAACAATAATACTGACTACCTCACTCTAGGCCTACACTAGGTGGACTGATGACATCGTAAAAGTTGCGGGTGGCCAATGGTGACAAGCGGCTAATAGCCGTTCTTTGTAGCGCTCTATGGGGGAGGCCTTTGTTCAACAGTGGACGTCTTCCGGCTGATGCTGATGATGACAACCTCACCCACTCAAAAACCATCGAAGTTATATTACTAGATATAATTCAGGATCTTAATTTTAATGTTGAACGGCCGGTCACTTCTCCATACAAATGTCGTAGCGTGATCACTCTCTTATTAGAGGTTTTAGGTCCAGAATTAAGCATAGTACCGATTGATCTCGTCATTATCTAGGCTTGTATGATGCCGACATTTTAAAAAGAGAATTAAGTTGAAAGTTCAGAGCCTCGAAAACTTTATATGAACATGTTTCGAGGCTCATAACTCTCAAATTAAATATCTTATCAAAAAAAACTTTACAATACAAGCCTAGATAATAAAGAAATCAATCGTAATCATTTATATTTTATATTTATTTATTTAAGGGAAAACCAACAGCTGATGTAACATATATGTTATATATATTATATTTAACACTAAGGGCCTGTTTCAGAATGTTCGAGTAAGTTCCGGTTTTACTACCCAGAACATATTTATTAAACAAAACACTATCTTTGCGTTTCACAGTCATCGATTTAGCCTATCCATCGGTTAAAGCTTGCGCTGCATGTTAACTGTCATTTTTATCATTCAGTTATTTTAGATAGATAGATAGATAGATAAACTCTTTATTGAACACCTTAAACTAAACTAAAATTAAAAATATTTGACTTAAAAAAAAGTTATTTTATGTGTTGCATAGCAACCCGAAACTTTATTAGGACATTCTGAAACGGGCCCTAATAGTAACAGAAAGCTAACTATAGGATTTCACATATAGTCACAACATAGTTACAAAGTGTGAGCAATAACAATATCGCTTATGAAACACATTTATGTGAGAATAAGTAAAATATCTTAAATACTAAGTTATTTATGATATTTTTAAGAAAAAACCTTGAAAACAAAAAATTATAATTAAATAATTAACTAATAATATCAAAATTCACTAACAATAGAGTTTAAATATCACCTCTGAAGAAATTAGTACTCAACCGTTGTCTGGCTGAGTTTACGCTCGTACGAAACAGATCTAGCTCATTATGTCTCCAGATTTCATTGAATTGGTTACTTTTAAACATCTCACGCATTATTCCATTTGATTTCATTAGTACATTAATGGATTTAAATGTTAATAATATTTCAATACAGTCACAGAGTTCATTACATAAATTCATCTAATGGGTAAAACAGTTCATAGTCAATAATTTAAATATTTTTTTCTAAAAAAAAAATAGTCGGAGGGAGCATTTTTAATATTTTTTGGCAAGTGATTAAATAAAACGATTGGAGTGTAGAAATGATTTTATTCTGTAGTTTTTTCCTACAGTGGGAGTACAAATAGGAGGGTTACATGGAGTGATTTTAAAGGGGGCGTTAATGGAAATTTTGCTTAGCAGTTCAGGACAAACAATTTTATTTGTAGTAATTTTTAGTAGAAAAGATAGATCGGCAATTTCACGTCTTTTATATAGTGAAACAAAATGAAAGTTTTTGCAGAGTCCATCATAATTGAAATACTTGTGTGGAATATATAACCTAAACCAGAGATATTTGATAAATTTAATTTGAATTCCTTCTATTTTATCAATCAGTACTAATATTATAAATGCGAAAGTAACTCTGTCTGTCTGTCTGTGTCTGTTACGCTTTCACGCTAAAACTACTGGACCGATTTGATTGAAGTTTGGTATGGAAATAGTTTGTGAGCCGGGAAAAAACATAGGATAGTTTTTATCCAACTGCGCAAAAAGAGGTTAATGTTTTTGCGCGATAACCGACATACGCGCGGGCGGTGCCGCGCCCGGAAAGCTAGTAGGTATATATGTTGTAACGGGGGTTCCAAACCTGGGATGCATTTTCGATAATGCTTCGTACAAATTTACAATAGAGTACTTTGAAAGTTTTAGCGCGTTCATCATGCTTTGTTTTGGACTTAAATCCTCAAATAAGGGAATGATCACCTTACAACGTTTGTATGGAGAACTGACCGGCCAGTTGTCCCTTAATGCTGAATGTGTGCTTTTGTCCCAATGCTGCATTATTGGACACTCCGAATCAAAGTCAGGGCCAAATCAGGCGTCCGATTCAGGCGTACAGCTGCTGGTAAGTTTCACTGGTTACCGCCAAAGACTTGAAGCGCTCGTATCGAAGTTTGCTTAGCCGTTCTTAATCGATCAGCTAAAGAAGACAACGTCCGCCACGGTCAGGACTTGGATGGGTGACAGCTAGTGGCATTACTACTGGGTGTGCACGTGCTGTCTTAGTATGGCAGTCGGTACATGATGATAGATAATTTTGCGAATGCCCGCCTGGGTAGCTACCACCCTCAAGTAGAAAATCTGTCAAGCACCTAACGGTGTGTTCCGGCAGCAGTCCTTGTGCCAGTATTTCTATAACACTAGGTTAGACTGAACTACATCTCTGACCACATCGCTTACTATCTGGTTGAGATAGTGGTCAAAGGCTAGCGTATCATCACTATATAGTATAAAATGAATTCGCTTCCCGCTGTCTGTCTGTCCCTATATATGCTTAGATCTCTAAAACTATGGAACGGATTTTATTTTATAGATAGGGTGATTCTAATGGAAGGTTTATATGTATACTGTAACAGTCAGATCGTCCACTGCTGAACACAGCATCCCCTATTAAGGGGGTATTTGCAATAATACCCACGCTTGGCAGGCGTCTTCCGTTACTTTGCGGAAATCCATATTTAATAATAAATACTTTTAAAAGTATCCTAAAAAACATTAAATAATATTTAAATAAAACACTTAAAAAAGCATAAAATTATATATCTAGTGACAATTCCGCCTAATTTTCCTGTTATTTACGTGACGTCACAAACATCAAGCAGCCTAACCGGAAGAATACCCGACTAGTTTCGCTTCTAAACGAAGCATCTTCAGGAGGTCTTGACTCACCGAGCGCACGATCGAGAATAAACGGCCAGCAACCAAAAAAAAGTTTGCCGTTTCGGCAAACTTTTTTTTTTTTTAGGGAGGACAGAGATGCTGGCTACCGCCTGTGCGGTCGTCCAGCTCCACCGGGTTTTGGGCGAGGGCCTGGCCCTACAATAGCCCGGGAGGGAGAAGTGCCGAAGGCACTTCTCCCGAGACGGGCGTAGAAGGCGAAAAGCGCTTTCTACCTCCGTCTCCTGCGGACGCCGAAAACGTGCCGCTACTATAGGAGGGGTTGACAGCGAGCTCAAGGGCACCACTGTGGTTCGGACCTCGGCTTGTCTCGCTGTCGAGAGACATGGGGGGGATCGGAGCAAAATGCCTCTGTGCAACTGCAGTGTTGCACAATTGGGCCCTACTGAATAATACTCTTTGACTATTTGGAGAGCAATTTATCGTGACCTTGTTTTTGCCTCGAGCTCGCCGGCGAGCTCGGTGTTTGATTGTGTGACCTCTAATTACCTCACACCTGGGGATTTTACCTCGACGACTTGCGGATAACGCTAAAGCTGCCAATGTAATGGCTGCGATGGGGTCATCCGGGTCGTCTAATACCTGCCGTGGTCGGCGACGGGGGGGTTTGAAAAATGGGATAGAAGAGGCAGTCGAGTAGTTCGATGCCTGGACAACCAATGGGTTCGGGTGGTGGGGCGCTCGATCAAAGTATCGGCGGGCGCAGTCCTTATTGAACTGCGCTAGAGAGGGAAGGTTTAAGTCGCAATGCAACTCGGTGTTCCGGATATACCACGGGGCGCCGGTTGCATTACGAAGAAAACGGTTTTGGATGACTTGAAGTTTATGAAGGTGGGCCTCACTAGCATGACTAAACACTACTGATGCGTAAGTCATGATGGGGCGGATGCAGGCAGTGTAAAGTGTCTTCTTATTACTAAGAGACATTTTACTCTCTTTGCGAAGCAACCAAGGCGACCCATTACGAAGACCGCTCTGTTACGGACGGTTGTTATGTGAAAACGGCCAGCGGCTAAACACGCCTTTATATAGGCCCGATCGTGACTCACTGTTCTTTGTTGTAGCTTACAATTGGTGAAGATATACGTTTTTAAATTGATAATTACATAAAAAGGTTATTAACTTAAAAATATTCTGTTAACAATTCAATAGTAATATTAATATAATAAACAAGAAGACAAGAAAGAATATAATAATAATATAATAAACAAGAAATATTTTGAAAATATTAAAAAATGAAGGTAAAAAAACTTTATATATTAGAAAAAACACAAAGAATATTTAAATATGTCTAGTGACGATTCCGCCAAATTTTCCTGTTAAGTCGATGTGACGTCACAACATAGTTTTTTATACAGTTAAAAATCCTTAGCGGTCCGACCCGCACTTGGCTGGTTCTCATACTTTGTGGTTATAAGTTAGTTATTGAGTTAGTCACGCAGAAGTGTGAAACTTGTATGAATTACAGTTATTAAGATAGAGATTAAACAAATAACGTTTATATAATCTGATTCGGTAATATTCTAATTATGAAATGAAATACAGACTTCAATTGGCATATTTTATTTACATACTTCTTTGAGAAAATAAAAAAATTAAATTAAAGTATTAAATTTAATCATCTAACATTAATCTTCTAACAAAACAATGCTTTAAAACATTTTTTTAATGATTACAATGTGTCCCGACCAAGGAGGTTTCTATTCAATTTAGGTACACATTATCTGTGGTGAGCGCGCAACGCGCTGGTGTTTATATTGCATTTTATTTAATGTAGCTACCTATAGCCGTGAGATTAAATAAAGTAGTGTATGCAACTGCATATAATTAGGTATTAAAACACTCGTGTAATCTTATTTTGAAACTCGCCTGCGGCTCGCTTCAAAAAACTACACTATTTTTTGTTTTTATGAATGATTGTCAGATAATCCTTTTTACTAACACATATTTTGTGAAAATTTTTATCGGCTATGTACTACTCTATGTTGCCAAAGATCCTTTTAGAATCTTTTACTTCAACCTTTTAGATCTTTTTAAAGGTAATAGCTATAGCTGAAGCAATGATGGCCGAGCGGTAATAGTTACGGACTGCCGTGCCTCAGGTCCCTGGTTCGATCGCCACTGCCGGCTTGAGTTTTTCTACCACCCTTAAGTAGAAAAAATCCGTCGCCAAGCACCTAACAGTGTGTTCCGGCATCAGTTCTTGAGATCCAGTAAAGTAACAGGCATTTGAGACTTAACTGTACGTCTCAAAGCGACGGGCGCAGTGCAACTATTCGTCACTTGAGGTAGAGGAAGGTCCGCTAACATCAAGTGGCCACGTGTTGGTTATGTAACAATCACAGAAAAAAAAGGTCGGAGGGACAACGGATACATAGTAATAGGGTCCGTTTTCTTATACGGTCTCCGAGAAACACGTTAATTAAAATATTTCCAAGAATAACTATAATATGTATAGTCTTATTTTATATTTTATATTTATAAGAGCATTGACGCATGCTAAGCGAAAACAGAAATTATTTTCGGATGGAAAAAGATAACTTCCAGCGGGACTAGAACCCGCAATCCTCAGAACACCGTCTGTGGTGCATTACCAATTATGCTATGGAAGCGGGTGCTGGACAGTCGAATTTTTCGGACAGTTGAAAATCATTTCTATAATATGTATATTGTTATGTTGTTATATTGCAGCAGTGAGAAGGGCGACAAGTCCTGGCAGAGCGTGATGTGCGGTCACGGCGCGCACTCGCTGCTCTCCAACGGGCCCGACTCCGGCAACCATCATGATCTACACGACGCGGGCATTGTGAGTTTTCATTTTTTTAATACAAGATGTACTTTACTTCTTTTTTACAAAAAAGGAGGAGGTTCTCAATTCGTCTGTATTTTGTTTCCTAAGAAGAGCGAAAAAAAATACCGAAAAATGCAACCGATTTCAATATTCAAAAGTGTAAAATAACTTATCGAAGTCGGTACCATGCGCACAATGTTGTGTATGTACTATTGAACTATCATGGTACCGCCGTCAAGAAGTTATTTCACATTTGAGTGTTGAAGTCAGTTTATTTTTTAGGTAAAATTTTGTTTTAAAGAACTAGGATTGGAATTGCTTTGTTTTTGAAATGTATCGCTATAAAGGCTTAACAATTTAATTTTTTCGTATATAATTTAATTTTATTTATATATTTATATATATATATATATATATATATATACAAGATGTATTTTACAAATTAATTACTTCAATATCGAGGTAGAAAATAATTGCTATACAATTTTCTGTCATATTTGTTATGTAATAGCAGTTAAGTAAAAAATCACATTTTCTACAAATTATTTTTAAAAGCGCTATAATATGTTCTCTTAGAATCTCTTTCTGAAACATTATGAATCTCTTAGAATATCATTCTAAAACATGAAAATCTTTATGAAACAATATAAAAAAATATGTTTGGTTACAATCACACCCGTTGGAAGCGATGATGTTATCGAAGGGTTGACCTGGAATTTGCTAGCTTAAAAAATAGCAACTGCTGGAACTCACCGTTATGTGCTTGGCAAAAATTTTATATTTGGAGTGTGGTAGCTAGCCAGGTGAGCTTTTGCAAAGATTCCTTCTACCAAAGTGCTAAAGTTTTCGAATCGCCCAAAGGCCTCTGACGTAGAATAAGGACAGACATCCTAAGTCAACAATAGACTTAAGTCTATTAAGGTGCTCTCCTTAGCACAGATGATCATTCTAGCTTATGATTTTTTTTGTTACATACATACATAAAATCACGCTTCTTTTCCGTTGGGGTAGGCAGGGACGACTAATTTCTACTTTTTGATCCTTACATATCTTTTTCGCTTCATCTACACTCATCAATCCTTTCATACATAAGCTTCGGTTTAGGGTACTCCTGATCTGGCCTTTTTTCAGAACATCTTCAATCTGAATCCAGAACGTTCCCCTAGGTCTTCCCCTTCCAACAATTCCGTTCATTTGGATAATGTAAACTTGCTTAGTCATTCGCATTTCATTCATTCTCTTCACATGTCCAAACCATCTTAACATACCTTTCTCAAATTTTGTCACTACACCGTCATTCACACCACATCGTTCTCTTATCACACTATTCCTTATCCTGTCACTCCGTTTGATTCCAATCATGCTTCTTAATGCTCTCAACTCCACTTCATTTATTTCACTTTTATGCTTTTTCTGCTATACCCAACTTTCACTACCATACATTAGTGTCCGAACCAACACCTTTTTTTTGTTACAGCTCGCATACAGACTGCAGTCATTAGGTGCTATAGCAAACGCAGTATCACCCCAACCGTTGCCGCCCGGGGCGAACAAGCCGCGGAAACAGGACGCCATTATGCAAACTGACCCTGTGTTGAACGAGGACGACGATACTCAACCCAATAACAGCTATAGCGAGGTAACTGATACATCAGAATAGCTTGTGGAATTTGTAGGTGTTGAACCCAACGTTTCCAATGTTAAGACTGAGACTTCATATGACAAGGTAAAGTAAGCAACAACAGTAATCTGTCCCTACGGTTCAAATCACGCTATTAACAAGCTGAATTTTTGAGAAAAAAGTTTTTGTGTAAAATGATTATTTTTTTGCTGACTGTACACTTTCCTAAAATTTGTGAATGCAGTTCAGAATATCTTGAGAAAAAAGTTTATGTGTGAAATGGCCATTTTCTTGCTGACTGTACATATTTGTTCAAAATCTGTGAATGCAGTTCCGAATATCTTGAAAATTTATGGATAGTCTAAAAAAAGTTTTCCTGTACCATAACGGTTAAGGAACAAGCTCTTACCGTCCCGTCTCAAAAATTCAATCTGTATACAGGGTTATAGGTAAAACCCTAACAACCTCTTAGGGTTGACTTCTGCAAATCCTAACAAACATTTTAAGATGAAACAAATTGTAATGAAAAAAAAAAATTTTTTTTTTGTGTTTTAATGCTTACTCTGACCCAAGAGCGCCCGCCGCGGCAACACTGGACCGTGCCATGCTTCATCTGAATTACTTAACCGGAAGCACAGACTCAGGCAGGGCGCTCCATTCCCTGGCGGTTCGTATGATGAACTAAGAAGCAAATCGCTTCGTTCGGGTAAATGGAATATCCACCATATAGCGGTGGCGCTTCTGAGTATCCCTGGATGTCTGATTATAGAATGGGAATGGCGGAATCAAATTGTGAAGTTCCGATGCACACTCGCCGAAATGTATCCGATCAAAAACCGATAAACAAGCGGCGATGCTCGAGACTTTGGAGTCTCTTGCTTACAAGTTGGTCGTCGTTAATGAGTCTCCTGTCAATAGCTTCCTTTCAATTCTTAATGTGTGCTGTATTCACGCATAATGTAATGGTCGGTTCATAATGTGCTAAACTGACACCACTATGGTTATATGTCATCTATGACGTCACCTCCGGCTGCATATAACGCTCACAGAAAACAGCAGAGTGTGCACAAATGTCAAACTCAAATATTGACAGATGACAGATAGATGAGGAGATTTTTGTTGTTCTGGTTAGAATTGTATATGTAAAACAATCTTGTTCACAAAATAATAATACTACTAATGTGGATAATTTAGGTGAAGGTTATTTTCGGTTAATTGCGAAGAAACAAATTGACATTTGACTGATATCATAAGCACGGCTGCCAGTCGGTGTTTGCACGATTTAAAATATAGTTTGTATAATATGACTGGTGTGAGGGATTTCCCTATATATGTCATTGATTGTATCTGCAATCAATGACATCAGCAATGACAAGGCAGCTTAAGCTATACACCAGGTGAACGAACGAATGAATGAATGAAAGAGTGAATGAATGAACTTTTATTTGTCAGAAACATGGGTATTATACATCGATCTTGTTATGTCAGTCTTTAAAAGATTCCAACATATTCTGTATTGAGGCATTCAAATTTTAAAAGATATTGAATTTTACTAAAAGCTATCTACGATGCTAAGAAGTCGTGGAATTAGGAACCTTACGCTGTATAATTTCATACAATACTCAACCCAAAAACAACTGTATAACTAATACTATAGATACATGGTAACTAATACTGTAGATATCTTAAGGAAGTAGAATATTTTTATAGTACAATTTTGTAATTGTCCCTCATGAGAGCGTCATAAGCGCTAAAATTGAATAAATGATTTAAACTTTGAATTGGATTTTATTTCACAATAAAATTCCCTTTTTTATTTATATCGTACAGGCTAGGCTTTGACCACTATCTCACCTGATGGTAAGTGATCATGTGGTCGAAGATGGTGCTAAGGCTAACCAAGAATTACTGGCTTTCAACGACAGCTGCCAGAGCACACCGTTATTAAAAACGATTAAGCAAGCTGTGCTACCATTGCTACTTTGTCATAATAATAAGGTTGCTATGCTTAGTATAATTTATATTGGGGCCTGTGCTGAATGAGCACGACAAACTATTCAACAACAGTAATCTGCATAACACAACTGATGTGAGGGATTCCCCGTGGTGTCTCGGGCTAGATTTAGACCTCCCTATGCCTCCCCATAACAGTAGCGCCTTCTAAAAAACTTCCATCATACACTGCGATCCCCAAGACGCCTTCTAAGCGTGGGGACTATGTCAAGCGTGGGAATATTGCAATTAGCTATTAAAAGATAAATTTTACCACAACAAGTAAATTTTTGCAATCTGTTCTTCTTCTGACACATTCGCATTGGTAACTCAATTGTGTAGTCATCAACGCATATTTTAAAATAAAGTCATGTAGCCTTCATTGTCATTAATTATAATATAATATATTAAATACTTATTATGTCAAAATTTGCTGTGACAAGGTAATGTTTACAATACATTTGTATAGTCAATGATACCTTGATTTAGCGCTTTAAGCTTCTGGCTCTGTGGTTATGGTCACAAAATAGGGTATCAATTCTTTATCTTGCCTGCTAATGAAATACATTGCCTACTATCTCAATATAGTATACAAAGGCTAACCTATCAGTGATCAGTATGTGTCCGACTGGTCAAAATTTATTGATTGAGTTTCACAATCAAATACTTTGTGTGTTACAGGTCTCAGACAAGTCTTACAGCTCAGAGCTCGACCAATACAACCAGAGTTACCCAAAGGAGTACCCCAAAGATAGTTACCCAAAGGTATCGTCGCCATACCCTAAAGACACTCCGCAGTATCCTAAAGAATCTACACAGTATACAAAAGAACAAACGCCTTATCCTAGGGATTCAACACCCTATAAAGACACTCCAACTTACCCGAGGGAACCTACACCATACGCTAAAGATTCCACTTATCCAAAAGATGTTACCACATATAAAGATACATCATACCCAAAAGATAACACATATCAAAAAGATGGTTCGTACAAAGATACAATGTATCAAAAAGATGTTACATATAAAGATACTAATTACCAAAAAGATGGTACATACAAGGATACTAGTTACCAAAAAGATGGTCCGTATCAAAAGGATAACACGTACACAAAAGAAGATCAACCGTACCAAAAAACTTATGAATCAAAGAGCTACGAACCAAAAGACTATACAAAATCATCGGAGGATTATTTACCACAAACAAACGAGGAGTATAATAAGGAAGCTGAAAAATATGCTTTGGAACGTAAATCGCACAACGGATATGACTTAAAGGAGTATCACAAACAAGTGTTGCAGTACCAGAAAATGCCTGAAATATACTCGTTCGACAAGTATAATAGAGATGGATATTTTCAAAACGGATACCCGGACAGCGCTGAGGTTTTGAGGAATCAACAGCACAATCTACAGGTGCTACAAGAACAGCATAGGATAACGGAAAATCAGAATTTTTTCAATGAAAACCATATAAAGCAGGAGATTGATATAAGCGTTGACGATGATAAGTTTCTATATGAAAGGAGTAAGGAACAATTAGGTAAGATTATAATTTTTATTATAATTATAATAACACAGTTTACATTTTTAAAATACTTTTGGCCCCCAAACTAGGTTCACCAGTATCGTGGGGACCACCTTCCTATACGGTACAATTATTTTAAACTTGTGTACTATTTTCGTTATAACCTAAATTAAAACTAAGTAACAGCTACTTTAGGTGTTACCTAAACCCGAACTGAATGTGAACATTTTAGAAGGTTAGAAGCAACTTTTTACCTAATTTTAGGCACATATGGTTTCGGCTTAAGGTCACACTTTTAAACACTTGTGTGTTGCCAGTGATGACTTATGGCACTGTGATAAGTCCTTAACTGTTACTATAGAATTACTAATTGTGCCATGGAGAGAGTTACGATTATAGTTTCTTTGCATAAAAAATTTTTACATGAGGAATAGAATTTTATTCTTATTTAATGTACTGTATTGTATCAGCCGGATTGTCCACTCAAAACACAGCCACCCCCATTAAAAGGGTTTGCTATAATCCCCACGCTTGGCAGGCGTCTTAGGGAATATATTTAATGTGCCCTGCAATATTAATTGTTATTAATTTTCATTTAAATGAGAAAAGGGTCAGTTTTTATACAATATCATTGTATCTGGTCACCTACTTTTAAATAGAAATATATTTATTCCATTCTAGAGACAAGTGTTGCCATGTATAATATTAAGACATTAAGGGCCCGTTTCAGAATGTCCTAATAAAGTTTCGGGTTGCTATGGAACACATAAAATAATTGAATGATAAAAATGACAGTTAACATGCAGTGCGTTTCAAGCTTTAACCGATGGATAGGCTAAATCGATGACTGTGAAATGCAAAGATAGTGATTTATTTATTAAATATGTTCTGGGTAGTATAACCGGCACTTACTCGAACATTCTGAAACAGGCCTTAAATGAAATATACTTAATGCAGAATCGAACCCAATGTATGCCGAGCGAAGACTCCAGCAGCAGAGGATCTTGGAGCATCTGCAGCAACAAGTCAAACAGGAACCGGACATTGCTAATGGTAAATATTATATAACCCGTACTTTTGTTATACACGGTTATTAGTAAAATGCTAACAACCTCATAGGGTTGACTTCTGCTAGTCCTAACAAACATTTTGAGTTTTTTTTTGTTTTGAAAAGAAAAAAATAAATAAATACTTTTTAAGAGTTTTAATGCCAAGAGCGCCCGTTCCGGCAATACTGGACCGCGCCGTGCTCCTTTGAATAGAGTTTTGAATATTTGCATCGAGCAAAGTAATAAATATATGAAATAATAAATTACAGGCACTAGAGCCTTTTAAAATCAGGTGTTCCTCGCATGTATTTCGTCAAAAAACATAAAGAAACACAAAAAAAAGACGTGTTGCACTCGGAGACTGCCGCGGTAAAGCATAGCATTTTTTTATCAACTTCTTCTTTTTCTAAGTCGATACGCTCTTGGCAGAGCGGACGTGGTCATCATGTAGTAGTGGTGGAGGGGGCAGACAGTAGACGCCCCACGGTGCCGCCATTTCTCTCTGCTTGAGGTCATCCTGGCGCACTCATTCAAAGGGTTACCGACAATTTTCTTTATCTGGTCGGTCCATCGAGTGGGTGACCTTCCGCGCGGTCTGGTACCTTCCACTTTGTCCTGTACGACTAGGCGCTTAATGGACAGATTATCTCGTCTCGAGACATGACCAAAGAAGTTAAGTATGCGGAGACTGTACTGTTGTGAATAGACGCTGCTTTATGCCGAGTTCTTGGAGTAGGGATATATTTGTTCGGAACTCAGTCCAGGAAACTCCAAGCATCCGTCTCCAGCACCACATCTCCAGAGCGTCTATTTTCTTCCTTTCCACATCTTACAAAGTCCATGTTTCAGAAGCGTAAAGAAGTATGGGGAAGATGAGTGTTCGCACTAGCCTGATCTTCGTGGTTTTGGTGATGTTCCTATTCCTCCATACTCTCTTCATCTTATCCATAGATGTCCTTGTAATAGCCATGCGTTGCTTTATCTCATCAATGCACCCGCCATAGTTCGTGATTAAAGAGCCAAGGTATACATAAGATTGGACCACGTCACAGTTCACAATCTGGGCATATTCCGGCGAATTGTTGTTGGCGCGATCAACTATCATCATGCTGCGATTTATCTTTAATCCGAATATTAGACTAATGCGTTCCATTTTCAGTAGCAAGTCTTCCATATTTTGAGCACTAGTCGCAAATAGGGTCGTATCGTCTGCATAGCGTAAATTTGTAATTTTATAGCCACCAATAGTAACACCATCCGTCCAATCTTCTAAAGTTATGCGCATAATCAGCTCAGTGTATATATGGAACAAGAGCGGTGATATTATACATCCTTGACGAACCCCAGCACTCGGGTGAAAATTACTTGACAAAACGTCATCTGTACGTACTGATGCTGTACCATCCACATACAGACGTCTCAATAGATGGACAAGATGCTTTGGCGTTCCTATATCCAATAAAGTTTTCACAGAACAGGCCATCTCACCGAGTCAAATGCCTTAGAGAAGTCAACAAAGCAAATGTAGGTCGGCTTGTTGAACTCTCGCGCCTTCTCGATATATCAACTTATGCAATTATAAATCTCGACACGTTAGTTTTGAAAACCTTTTTTTCTGCCAAAATTTAGTTCCTTTTACGCACTGTAGAGGCGCTGATCAAATATAGTATCACCGCTGTGCCGGCCGGAGTGGGGGGTGTTAGGTTATTTTCGTTACGGAATTTCTGGATTCGGTCTCCACGCTCAAGGCCCGCGATAGAAGCTATGCAATAGCTTAAAAATATTGAAAAGTAAAACAATTTTGTAAACGAAAAAAAATTCAACTTGTTAGGACTAGTAGACGTCAACCCTAAGAGGTTGTTAGCATTTTTCCAATAACCCTGTATATCTGAAAATATAAAGATCTCTGAACTGTCCTACTCGTGACTGAAAATATATAGATTTTAAAACTACATAAATATATAATAGAATAGAATAAAGCAGAAGCTTACTTACGAATCTGTGACTCAACTGTCGCAATTGAACAATGAATTTCTACATATGATTACAAGCACTATCGCGTGCTAAGCTAAAATGATATCATACCAATTATTGGAGTACAAAATTTTATGCCCAAGGCGGGAATCGAACCCGCGTCCTCCGATATCGCGTCGGATGCCTAAAACCATCTCGGCCACCTGGGACTTGGCATCTCTGCCGAAATAATTATATAAAGATATTGTACTCCAATAATTTGTTTGATATGATAAATTAATGTTTAAAAATCTCTATATATATATATATATATAAATCAATTGCGGTTGTTTGTCTCGCTAAAACTCGAGAACGGCTGAGCCGATTTAGCTGATTTTGGTTTTGAGATGTTTGTCGTAGTCCAGGGAAGGTTTAAACGATGAGAATATATGGAAAAAGTGCGAGGAAGATAGTAAAAACAACAATTTAATTTTCCCATATAAACTGTTCTGCCTATACTTTCCTGTCAAGCATTTGACGTTCGTCCGTTAGGTGATATGAAGTACAACGGGTCATCTAGTCTTTTATAAATGTAATGACAATTTTATTTTCTCTCTTACAATGCGTCATCGTCTCATCTTTTGCATGGTGGTAGGGCATATTGCGAATTCCAGCCTGGCTAGCTACAAGTAGAAAATTTGTCGCTAAGCACCTAACGGTGTGGTCCGCCGGCTGTCCTTGAGAGCCAGTAATTCTAGGTTATCCTGAACAACATCTTTGACCACATCATCACTTAACATCATGTGAGATGATGGTCAAAGGCTAAGCTATCAGGCATAAAAATGAAAAAAAAAACTTGCTACAATTATTACCCCGTTGATCTTCATGAAAGCGTGTGATCGGACTCCAAAGCTAAAATATATGAATTTGTTTTTTACTCTCTCAGGGTGCGAGAGCGTGATGCAGCCACAGAGCAGCCCTTACTACGGCGGCACGGGCCCGGGGCCCGCCCCCGCGGGGTACTACGACCCGCTGGCGCGCGCCCCCCACCCCCCCGGCCCCGAGCTGCTCATAGCTAAACAAAACGCGTTAGCCGCGCACACGCAACTGTGTGAGTACCGTTATATACATCTGTACTGTACCAGCCGGCTCCTCCGCTGCTGAACACAGCCTTCCCTATTAAGGGGGTATTTGCCATAATCCCCACGCTTGGCAGGCGGCTTGGGGATCGCAGTGTAAGTTGGCAGTTCTTTAGAAAGCGCTGCTGCCCACCTTCCAGTATTTTCCCCTTAGTCGCCTCTTACGACACCCACGGGATGATATGGGGAGGTGCAATTCTAACCCGGCAACCCCACAGGGCATCACCTCACACATTTTAACATGTATTGTACTGTATTAGCCGAATCGTCCATTGCTAACCACAGCCTAATATCTATTAACGGGTTTTGCCATAATACCCACGCTTGGCAGGCGTCTTGGGGATCGCAGTTCCGAAAAAAATCGGCTAAGTGCGAGTCGGACTCGCGCACGAAGGGTTCCGTACCATTAGCTATACAACATTAGACCTCATATTTAACTTTTTTTTGTTTTAACGTGCGCGAATCCGATTCGCACTTGGCCAACTTTTTGTATTTGTTGTTATAGCGGCAACAGAAATACATCATCTGTGGAAATTTCAACTGTCTAGCTATCACCGTTCTTGAGATACAGCCTGGTGACAGACGGAGGGACGGACAGTGGGGTCTTAGTAATAGGGTCCCGTTTTTACCCTTTGGATACGGAACCCTAAAAAGGAGGAGCGGTGAAGGGGAGCATTGATGCATCGTAAAGGATCCTTAACCCTACTCCTGGGTTGCAAGTCCCAGGCCCCTCTGGCCTTTTCCTCTGCAATGCTATGAATCAGTTCAATGCTAAGTAATTCGTCTCACACCAGCTTTAGTTTGTATGCGGTTGTCCAATTTGTACAAAAGCCTCCTCCAGTTTTTAAAATTTTTTTTTAATGTAATTGTGACGGAATAAGCTCAAGGTCCACCTCATGTTAAGCGGACTAACCTCTGCCTATAACAGATGCATTTCGTCACAAGTCACCAATTGCAGCCCGTCACCTTGAGGCATAGTTGTTAAGCCTCATGTGCATGCATTTTCACTGGCTCTTAAATACTGCTGCCGGACACACCGTTAGGTGCTGGGCGACAGAATTTCTACTTGAGTGTGGTCACTAGCCTGACGGGCATTCGCAAAATGCCCTTCCACCATGCGTCGAAACTCAAGCCCGTGGCGGGATTCGAACCATCGACGTGCTGCGCGGCAGTCCAGCAGATGGCTCAGTGTCCAATGACACTGAGCCATCATTGCTGCAAAAGTTGCTGCCATGTATGTCTGTCCCTGGCAATTGGAACCTTTTAGGAGGTCAGACTCCCACCTTTTATATGGTCTTCCTCCAAATTACTTTCTATCTCTTGGATACTAAAGAGATGACCCTCTTTCCATCTCTTGGGTACGTAAGAGCTGACTCTCTTTCCATCTCTTGGGTACGAAAGAGCTGACTCTCTCTTTCATCTCTTGGATACGAAAGAGCTGACTCTCTCTTTCATCTCTTGGGTACGAAAGAGCTGACTCTCTCTTTCATCTCTTGGGTACGAAAGAGCTGACTCTCTTTTCATCTCTTGGATACGAAAGAGCTGACTCTCTCTTTCATCTCTTGGATACGAAAGAGCTGACTCTCTCTTTCATCTCTTGGGTACGAAAGAGCTGACTCTCTCTTTCATCTCTTGGGTACGAAAGAGCTGACTCTCTTTCCATCTCTTGGGTACGAAAGAGCTGACTCTCTCTTTCATCTCTTGGATACGAAAGAGCTGACTCTCTCTTTCATCTCTTGGGTACGAAAGAGCTGACTCTCTCTTTCATCTCTTGGGTACGAAAGAGCTGACTCTCTTTCCATCTCTTGGGTACGAAAGAGCTGACTCTCTCTTTCAGATGATGATACAACAGATCTTGGTACTAAATAGGTAGGTTGTAAGAATAAGTTTTTATTTATTGTCCATTGTTGCAGGGCAGAACATGAAAAGACCATTTTTCTACAGTGAAAGTCCGCATTATAATTCGCCACAGCTTCTACATAGATATGAGGTGAGAATTAAATATGTTTATACTGATAGCAATAGTAGATTGTACAAAGAGTGCATAAATCTTTATGCATTAGTTTTACACTCGGATTTTCACTAAAACTGCAAGGATATTAAACAATGATATTGTTAGTAACACTTATATATTTAATTAAAATTGATGTTTGTACTGAAGTTGTAGTGAAAATTAGTTTTGGAACTGATGTTTGTACAATGTTCTATTTTGAGTGTCATTGTTTAAAAAATCAATATCTAGGTTTTTAATAATACCCCTACTTTAACAGCCTGATCGTCCACTGCTGAACACAGCCTCCCCTATCAAGGGGGTATTTGTCATAATCCCCATGCTAAATAATATATTAAATAAAAAATAATATATTAAAAACTGAACGTCTGTGAACAATATTTAATAAAAATATTTTTTTTTATACACAGTGCTGTACATAACACTTAAGTGCTCTGATTTAAGTGGTATGTGCTTGTTAGACGGGGGTGGCAGCTTATCATATGGGGCCCGATTCTCTCAGCTATTCAACGGCGTTAATGCAACTTATTTTTTTTATTTTTTATGCTCGATAGGTTAGCCTTTGACCACTATATCACCTGATGGTAAGTGATGTTGTTTAGGCTAACTTAGAATAATTGGCTCTCAAGGACAGCTGCCGTTAAGTTAAACACACCGTTAAGTGCTTGGTGACAGATTTTCAACTTGAGGGTGGTCAAATTGTATGAAGATCGTAGTTTTTGACATGTATCCGTAGTCTGCCCGCTATTTAGTTTCGATCGCAAGTCTTGCTATCAATAGTTTTTGACATATTTAGTATGCTGTAAGCTATTTCGTTGCGATTGCGTTGCTACAGTGGCATAAAATATTTTGGAGGATTTTAAATAGGAAAATAGCTAAATGATTGAAATATGTTTATTTAATGGATTGTTTGCTAGAAAACCAATGTATTGATGTTTTGACTGATGCTTGATTGATAGAAGTGTGTTTGCTTGTCATAGCACAGTCATACGATAACGACGCGATTGCTATACAACTGCGATTAGGAGCTAAAATTAGCAGACTACCGAATTTGACATTAACAGCAGTTCGATCGCAGAAGCATCGCAGTAGTGTGGCGTTTGGTCAATAGCTAAGAGAATTGGGGCCCTGGTAGAACCTTATGAAGCGCTCGTTGCGAAGTTTGCTTAGCCGTTCTGAACCGATCAGCTAATCTAACCAACGTCCGCCTCAGTCTTGAGTTGGATGGGTGACCGCTGGTGACATTACTACTGAGCGTGCACGTGCTTCGGAGGGCACGTTAAGCCGTCGGTCCCGATTGTTGTCATAAGATGGCAGTCGTTATAGCATGGTGGTAGGGCATTTTGCGAATGCCCGCCTGGCTAGCTACCACCCTCAAGTAGAAAATCTGTCGCCAAACACCTAACAGTGTGTTCCGGCAGCTGTCCTTGAGAGCCAGTAACTCTAGGTTAGCCTGAACAACAACTTCGACCACATCATCACTTACCATCAGGTGAGATGGTGGTAAAAGGCTAATCTATCAGGCATAAAAAAAATATCACACATATTTCTCAAAGGAGTATGTATGACATAAGCGCAGATTTCCCCCCGTTTTTTTTAATGCTCGATTTAGAGTTGCCGCGAATAGTTGTTATAGCGAATAGTCGAATACCGATTAATCGCCATTCACTTTGGCGAATAGTCGAATAACTCGACATTACTATTCGACATCAATAAGGCACATTAAAAATATTTCTAACTTCTTCTAAGGTTGTGAGAAAAGAAAACAATAAGGTTAAGGAAATTTGTTTCATGTCATACATCATATATATGTATAGGTACATATATGTAACGTAGTAATTAAATTTTTTATTTAATTATTATTAACTAATTTAATTTTATGAATATGATAGGCACAGGCACATATTACAGATAATAATTAATACTGTGTATTGTTTTATTAAGGAAAACAATAAAAATTTATTATTTTTAACTCCTTAGTTTTTTGTTCGATAAAAGTTTATTTTAGACGACTATTCGCCGAATGCCGAATAATAGATATACTATTCGGTATTCGACGAATATCAAAAAAAATGTCGAGTAATTCCGAATACCGAATAATAGCGAGTATTCGCGGCAACTTTACTCGATATATAAATCCTTGTTACAGTTTTAGCCTCTCTCTTGCTTTATTCACCCTGACCACATTATTCAGTGATTAAATAACATTAATACTAATAATTCCTTTATTCCAGGATATACCAAGAATTCTACAATAAAAAAGTGAGACATTCCAAAGTGAAAAAAAAATGAAAATTCTCTATGACGATAATCTCTCAATGATTATTTTTTTTTATATATAAAAAATATAATATCGTAATAAAAGTGTACAGACCCCATTTTTATAGAGATTTTTCTATATATTAATTTTAATACTAAGCTAAGTATTTTATTTTTTATGTTATATTTTTTCGTTTATGTATTCCGAAGTTCTATCAAAAATAATTGTGCAGGGGCTGTACTGATTTTGAATATGTTGCTTTGTTTTTATAATTGTAAATATTTTTGTGATTATTTTTAAAGACAAAAATAAAGATTATGTTGGCGACATTTAAAACATAATTTAAAATATATACATATAGAAGTGTTGATGTATATTATATGATATATCAAACATAATGATTCATATCTATATTACAAAAAAAATATTATTTACAAAAATAAAAACAGGTATTCAATTCAAATTTGTACAAAAATATTATACATATATAAGTATTTATGTTATATAGTAAAAAGCTTTTTATAATATATAATGTACATAGCTAAAGTTTTCCTTTTTATAATTATTCTAGTTTATATGACGTATGAATGAATCAGTGTTGTACCCCAATATTGGGGAACCCCTTTTTAAGGTGATTTTTCATGACTGAAATCTGTGACGTCAAGTTGGGACAATCCCCAATTTAGGGTTAAGTTGTCGCTTACTCAATTACCCTATTTGGGGCTTGTGGACAATATTGGAGTTGATATGATTTTGAAATGTATGGTCAGTTTGGGACAAGCCCCAATTTCGGGTAAAATTACAGCATACTTAATTACTATAATTTAGGGTTTTTGCACAATTTTGGGGTTTGATATTTGATCGTGGGATTAAAAAAAAACCCAGTGTTAGGCAAAGCTGTAGACAGATAAGCTATCGCCATCACAAAAGGTATCGTTCTTTTAAATAAATCTATTTTTTTACATTTTGATATTGCTTAAATAATTATTGTATAATTTTGTTTTTTTTTTTTATTGTTTTGACATTCACGATAATAGTTTGTTGTAATACCAAATAGTCATTTATATAATTTTTAAATGACACAATTTATTTCTATATTATTTGTATTCTTATTAAATATTTCATTGATTGTTTTTTATTCCAAATTTTAAGACAGATGCATATTTTTTTTTCTTTATTTGTTGAGGTTTGAACGATACCAATTAGTTAACATATTGCTTGCCCGTTTTTCATGCTGTGAATTATGAATGAATAGTTTTAGTTATTAAATCTAATGAACATTCATACATTGTATAGACTTAAAAAGCACGATACCGGATTTGCTATAATAGTTACCATTATTACGTTGTCGAAATATTATTTAAAGTTGCATCGAAATAGCTCAACTCTATCACGATCTCGAATGATATCTTATTTGATGGTAAGCTATGGCCGGGTCCAGACGCGTGTAATATGAAATGTAATGCATCGTGGAGTGCGTATTACATTCTACGATACATTGCATTAGGCACACGATTCATTACAATATGTATTCTATTCCTAATGTAATGTAACGAGGACTATGTGAACGAAACACGAGCTCGAAACTAGTCGTCTAAGTGTTTGAGTTGATCCACCCAGTTTTAAAAAACATGCCGAATAGAAGGGTCGCAATTGTTATCAAAATCAATCCAAGCATCACTTTTCAAATATTTTATAGTACTTTCGATGTCAAATAATAGTAATAACAAGTACTTTTAAAAGTATCCTAAAAATATTAAATAATATTTAAATAAAACACTTAAAAAAGCATAAAATTATATATCTAGTGACAATTCCGCCTAATTTTCCTGTTATCTACGTGACGTCACAAACATCACGCAGCCTAACCGGAAGAATACCCGACTAGTTTCGCTTCTAAACGAAGCAACTTCAGGAGGTCTTGACTTACCGAGCGCACGATCGAGACATCCACAGTTACTTTGCGGAAATCTATATTAAATATGGATTTAAAAAAGTGACGCCTGAATCTATCCATTATCAAATAATAGTTTTTTTCTTCATACAATTTTTATTCTTAAATAAATGTATAAAACGTCTATGCATATAATGATTTGTTGTAAATTACACATTATGAACGACATAAACGGGATCCAAATGTACTGCGAGCAATGAACTAAGGATTTACGTTAAATGCGTTGTGTGAATAACACTGAAATGGTGGAATGAAGAGAAATGGTAAACTTAGGTAAATAAAAGTATTTTTTGTAATCCAAAATACTCGGAGTACGATAAAAACATGAAAAAGATGCTTTGAGGAAATGAAAAGTAATATAATTTTAAAATTTCTAATGGTATATTAATGTGCTTCTGTTACTATACATATTATGCAGCATTAACAGTCGCGAACTATCTATTCAGCATGTTTGCTAAAACTGAGTGGATCAACTCTTAACACGTATAAGATTAGAGTTGAACACGTGTATAGTTTGCATTTCATGTTATATTACATTATACAAAAGTGTGTGGCTGTGTACCCAGCATATGATGCGTATAGTGTATTTTTGACAGATATAAATTGCGTACAATAATAATATATATGCTTTTTTCATATTTCCATAGTTAATTAGGTTTTGGGTATAGATATAAAATATGGACAGAGCTTTTATATATATTTATTCGGTATCGTGATATTTTCTCATTCGATATAAAAAATGCTTTTATTCAGTTTTTATATTTGGCAATGTTGTGTACAAAATCGATAACAATCGAAGTTTCCAATAGGATTATATTTATTGAAACGAAATAAACAATAATAATAAAAGGTATGTTTTAATGAAACACTTCAATGTCTGCTGCATTATAAGTGCATAATTTGGATTATATTTTTCATAGTACCTCTTTTTTTCTTTGAATATTTTTGTAAACCAGCTATATATATATATTTTATTATTTATTTTTTATGGTGTAAGAAACTTGTAGTGTTGTAGGTTTTGAACACAACTTCGAGCCGTTAAAGTAAACATAAAGTGCATTTTGTTCTTTGTTTAAATCGTCTGAGAAACTCCTAAATGTTGCCATTTTTCAATTTTATTAATATATATTTTTTAATGTTAGATAATTCTCGCAATAAGCTCTTAAAATAATTGTTTTTATTTCGACGTAAAAAATCTGATATTTTTTTGTCTGTTGTTTGAATATATTACGTTTGTTTGTTTTAAAATTTAAAGTGTTTATCATTTATATTTGTGACAGAAGGATTCGGATGTTTTTCCAAAGACAAAAATAAAAATGTGTGTTCTCTTCTGTATTTTCACCTTTAGTACAAGTCAGATATATATAACTATAGTACCTACGTTATTTATAGTTATAATAAATATAGTACATTATAGAAAAAAAAATGCTTGAGTAGAGTATATATATATTTTTTTAATGTCTAGCAAAATTTGTTCACATTGTTACCGTGACCAAATGTGAAAAAAATTTAGTAAATCCATTTGAATGATTGTACTGAAGGTTTTGCCTAAATCCTTTCGTCGAAGTCATTATTCCGAATTCTTCTCAAAATATTGTAAAATAGTAGATAGGAAAAGAAAGTTACCGTGTTGTTTTGTAATTAAATTGTGTATTGCCAATTTTTTCGATTTGGATGGTGTAAGGAATCTATCAAAACAGAAAAAAAAAACACTGCGAGTTACGCGCTAAGGCCCGTGCTCCCAGTCCAGTCGTGACTCCCAGACGAAGGACTTCAATACAGTCCGAAACTGGGCGGAATCTTTCCGGCAAATACAACGCGGGACCTTGCCGCTTGCTAATAAGTTATTATAGAAAAGTAAATGTTGCGAATTTTTTTCTTTTTATAATATAATAGTGGTATTTCTTTTAAGTAACATAAAATTTAAATGATAATAAAACATATTGTCACTCCTCCATTACCCGAAGAGGTAGCCAGAGATGTATCCCTTACCACCTTATGCCAGATATGTTTTGTTCCCATGTATTAGGGGGCGAGGCTAGTGCCATCTACACACATATTATAATGGATACGAAAACAGTAATAAGAAAGTTTGTGGGAACTTCTGACGCTTTTCATTAGTATCGATGCCGCTGCGAATAATTCTGTTTTGATAGACACCTAAAATATTGTGAATGTACGTGATTCTAGTGTTATCTATCACAGTAGTATCAGGCCTGTTTCAATACATTCAAAAATATAAATTCAATTGAAGTTTATTTTGTATGTGATATTTCGTTTGGGGGTTTATAAACAATATCGGGTAATTACAGATAATCTTACCTTAGTCGCTTTATCAATTACCTTCCTGGGAGGCTTACTTAAAGTAAGACAGGTCTCACTTTCCCAGTAGCCTTATGGTTGGCGCACACTAATCGGCATCGCCCCGATTTAAACCGGTCAGTACTACAACGCATGATTATTAACGCCGTATCGGCATCACCTCTACTCGGGACAAGCTCGCGAGTAGTTAATCTCCGAAGTTGATCAATTTAGCTTGTTATTTTGATATCTGTTAATAAAAACAGATTACTATCAAATATTCCAGTGAAAATAGTTTTTCTTTTAATTTGGACTTGTGGCTGACAGCTGTCACATAATACTTTAAAACTATGTATGTGTGACAGTAAGGCTGCTATGGACAAAGTAATGCCTGCTAAATTTTACTATCCGTAAGTCTTCTAGGAATATTATTTATTGTGGTTTTGGCTAAGTATTGTGGAGTAAAACTTCCAGTGGTTCTAGTATATAATTATTTTGGGTAAAGATACTGGAAATAGCTGAATTTATTCGGACTGCAACGCAACTTTTACAACGAAAACAATTTTTTTTATATATTTTTATTAATTATAATTTCTAAGAAATAATAAAATGGCTTATTGGCTTATAAACCCTAAAATGAGAATACAAGGTTTTCCTTTATAATACAGAAAATAATTTTTATTCCTTCACATTTCGATCATGGGACCATCTTTAATAGATAAAAAAAAATTTGAAACAGGCCATTTTGAGACGCGGGTGTAAACAGTGATAAATTGATCGAATTTATTTGGCAATTAGAATATAAAACGGGGAAAAGATAGATTATGAATTATTAAATAAATACTTAAAAAGAATATTTTTTGTTACGTCACAATTTTTTTCGTTGATTTTTCAAAAAAAATCTTGCCAAAGTTCTGATTAACAAATTTAAACGTGAGAAAAATATTTAGAAATTATAATAGAAAAAAGGAAATTATAGTCATAAGTAAATAAAAGTCGTGGGGAAGGGTTATAATCATGACTTATTATATTTTTGGTGCTCGATGTTTTTTTTTTCCGAATTGTATTGCATTTTTTTATTACTATTTTTTCTTGATAAGAGTACAACTTTGCGATGTCGTACGCACACTAGTAGCGGAACGCTAGATGATATTTTCTATTTTTTTTCTAGTTTACAAAAAAAAATTACCATAGATTAAGTTTAAGGAATGAGGGATAGACGTAAAGAAGATAGAGCGTGCGTTTATTAAACAAAATATTACATTCGTCTGATAGTTAATTAAATATAATTATTATTGAAGAATTTTACTTTTAATTTTGAGACCTAAAAATTCTTAGTTGATTATTAATTGAATAGAAATCCAAAGTAAATTCTGCTTTTTCCTTATTATAATTTTTCAAAATTATTAGTTAATTCACTACATTTAAATGTTTATTAGACAATATAACGATAACTATGTTTCAGGATTGAATATACAAATTCCTATATATTTTTAACAATACATAATATTTATCAGACGAAACTTTTGTATTAATATTTGTTCCAAATATAAATATATATGATAAATTTAAATATTATGTTGTTTCAAGTACGCTCTAAACAGAACCAAAGCTGTGAATATTACGATGTAAAGATTGTTATGTAAGAAATAAAGTATGCTTTATATATAAGTACTAGACTTTGATTTTCAACCTACGATTCCTGTTTCGTTACGAACACGGTTATACCTGATTTTTTCCCGATTTCTCTTGTGATTAGCTACAAACCAAAAACAATAATAATGCAAACCTTATAGGACACTTACAGTGAAAACCTATTTAGCTATATCAAGTATATCCATAATAATACGGAAACTGGTTTGGAATTGATAACTGAAAGTGTCCAACCCATATTACAGAATAAAAATCGGCCAAGTGCGAGTCGGACTCGGGCACGAAAGGTTCCGTACCATTAGCTATACAACATAGACATATTTTAACCTTTTTTTTGTTTTAATTTGCGCGAGTTGGACTCGCACTTGGCCAACTTTTTGTATTTGTTGTTATACCGGCAACAGAAATACATCATCTGTGAAAATTTCAACTGTCTAGCTATCACCGTTCTTGAGATACAGCCTGGTGACAGACGGACGGAGTCTCAGTAATAGGATCCCGTTTTTACCCTTTGGGTACGGAACCCTAAAAAGGACCCCATATTTAATTTTAACATACGTCTGTCTGTAATAATATTAGTAAGTGCCACCTATCATCTAATTAGACATAGACATAGCTTTATTTGTGACAAAAAAAACGACATAATAAAAGATACAACACTTCAACATATTAGGCACAATACCTACATTATAGTTTTTATTTTCATAATTGTGGTACGTTGGTCCTTTTTATTCTATGGCGTTAGCTTTGAGAATAATAGCGACGATAGCCGTGGTATACTGTACAGATAGTTCGTACATTGTCGCTACGCGAATCAATGAACGGCTATCACCATAGGCACAACAAAACTCAACTGCTTTTGAACAACGCATAACGTGCGTGAAGGCGGCACTCTGCAGCGGCCCCGCATGACATAATGAGAAAAGGTATATATAAAGGTAGGGTTTTTGAAGCGCTCGTAGCGAAGTTTGCTTAGCCATTCTGAAACAATCAGCAACGTTAAGCAACGTCCGCCTCACATTAAAAACCATTTTTGATAATATAAAGTTAAACTTGTTCTCTTCCGAGCATTACATATTTAAATATTTTTATAGCACTTAGGATGTCAAATAATAGACTTTTCTGCATATAATTTTGATTCTTAAATCATTTATTGGTAATTACAACAATTTAACGTCAACACATACAATTATTTGTTATAAATATCACATTATAAACGAAACACGCGATCCAAATGTACGAAGAATTTGCTGTAAATGCTCTGTGTGACGGGCGGCGGCACTAGAATGGTATATATCTACTATATAAATATTATTATATGCAGAAAACAATTTAATAAAATTATGTACTATATAGAGTGAAGGGAAATTGATTTACGTAAATGAAAATCAAGTTATTATGATCCAAAATACTCGCAGTACTATAAAAACAATAAAACGATGCTTTCAGGAAAAGATTTGTAAAATAATTTAAAAAAAACTAATAGTATATTAATGTGCTTCTGTTACTATACATATTATGCAGTATTAACAGTCGCGAACTATCTATTCAGCATGTTTGCTAAAACTGATTGGATCAACTCTAACTTGTATACGATTAAACGGGAAAACTTTCTTTTTTTCCCCTTGGCAAATTATTTTAAAATGTCACCCTTGTTTTGTTCCGTTGACATCATGGTTTTGATTTTACTGCTTTTTACCATTTAGGTACTAATTCAAAAATAATTGAGTAATGCGTTTTGTAGCCCTACAAGAAAAGATATATAAAAATTAAAAGCGAATTATAAAAAATAATGAAATTCGGGTTATACCAAAAATCATAATAACTAAAGTAAACAAGGTCGATATTCGAAAATACTGATGTATAATAAGTTAACAAAAAGCTTGACCCCCTTAAAATTGTTTAAACAAAAACTAAAGAATTTTTTAGAAAAAAAATCCCTTCTACACGTTAAAGAATTTAAAAAAAAATAAAGTTCTTAGGACAAGTGCAAACACTATAAATGTAAATTGTATTAGGTGTAGAAATATTATGATTATTAAATATAAATCAATTATTTACATAGACATAATTAGAATTTAATATATTTAAGTAGTATATATATATGTTTATTAAACGTACCTTGGAATTGCTTGTAAAAAATTACAAAATGGTTAATAAAACTTCTTTATATCTTTATTTTATTTCAATACTTGTCAAATATAAAAAAGGACTGGGCATCTGTGACAATAATTATTATTTTATTGTTTAAACTTGATGATTAACGAAAGATTTGTGTTTTAGTTCCCTTTTTGAGACTATGGAGTAGTCGTTTAGTTTTTGAATTCTCATTCTGAGTATTTTATTTTAAAACTAGTCAAATGTAAAATAGGAGCGGACACTTACGGCATTTTTTTTATATGATTTTATTTTACTTTTTGATACAATAAGTTTTTCATTTTGTTGGGTTCTCATCATTTAATTTTTATTATAATAAATAAAACGTTCCATAGTACTAAATTTGTATCCATATTGCTATTTGGTTTCCTATTTCATTATCTTGAAATTTTAAAAGAACATTGCCTAAATAACACATAAAAACTTATTTGAATTGGTAATTTTTTATTCATATAATTTTATTTGATTTTTAATCTGATAAATTGTTAATATTTAATCTCTTAGGTTTATACAATTAAATTTAAAATAACGCACGTAACGAATGCTCACTAGATAGCTACCACTATCAAGTAGAAAATTTCACACACAAACTTGCTTTGAGAGAAGCAGTCCTTGAGAGCCAGTAAATGAAATAACAGGCACATGAGACAACAATTGTATATCTCAGGGTGATGGGCGCAGTGAATTTCGTCAATTGTGATTAAATGCATCTGTTTTAGGCAGAGGATACGATACCGCCACAACGGCTATTAGCCGATGTTAACCATTGGCTACACGCGAATTTAACGATATCGTCTGTCCACCTAGTGGGGGGCCCACTCTTCGTCTTCCGGTGTAACATGGTAACCACTCGAGAACCTTTCTTCCCCATCGGTTATCAGTTCTGCGAGCAATGTGGATAGACTATAACGAATAAAGAATAGAGCTACACTAAGAGCGATTGCTTTAATTCAATTCACTCTCAATTCATCGCCATTTCGTGTGCCTAACTTTGTATTTAAATTTATTAATTTCTTTAATACAAAAAATGTTGGCCTTAATTATCTTATAAACTATTCTAAAGCTGAACAATATTTTCAGCACTCAACACTTTATAACACTATCTCTCACGATAGGATACATTATTCAAACACCTATATTTATAATTTTTTTTTATTTCTTTTATGCCTGATAGGTTAGCCTTTGACCACTATCTCGTCAAAGGCTAACCTATCAGGTGATGATGTGGTCGAAGATGTTGTTCAGGCTAACCTAGAATGAATAATATAATTATATACTTATTGCATGTTGCATGTTTTAATATTTATAAGTAGGTGCCTGCAATACCAACTTATTATCAAAGCTTACGAGGATGAAATTGAAAAAAATATTAGTATCAGGGTCGTAATTAACCTAGAAAATTATTATCTAACTACAAACAAACAATAATTAGTTAATCAAATACGTACAGACATAAAAACCTATACATCTACATGACCATATGATGTATGAAAAGCTGGGTACAAAACAGTACGTATCTATTTAAATTGACATAATGTCTGTCAAGTGGATTAGTACCCGTAATAAGAAGTAATGTAGGTAGGTACCTACTTAATTACTTAGGTAGTTATAATCACTTAACCTGCTCAACTTTCTAAAGTTCTTCAAACAGAGACATACACGGATGTTAAGACAATAATGATTGTAACTACCGAAATTAAGTACAAGTCATTACTGAGGCGTGGTCACGGAATAACCACTCCCAAAAATGAGTAATTTTCACGCAAAAAACCATACTGGTAACCCCGCCCGCCATTTTGGTCGTACATCTCATTTTGATGACCAAATTGACACTTACAACTGTCAAAATAAGGTGCACTTTCGCGCTAGTTTTTTTTTTAATCTACCAAGTAACTTTTTAATTTTATGAACAGACATGTCCTCTTACAATTGTTGAAATAAGGTTTCTTTTCCCGCGTACATTATTTTTTAAGGAAGCTGTTGTGAAATTTGGCTAAGTTGTCGTGGAGTATACGATTGTAATAATTAAAGATAATTTTCTTAGTCGCTTCGGTATTTTTGTCTTTTTTGACGAATGTTTTGGTCCAGTTTACTGCGTTTTTGTTTTGTGGAAAATATTCGGCCGGTTTGCGGATTCGGGAAAGGTAAAATTGAGTGTGCTTTTTAGATGTGATATTTAATAAGTAGGTACTTACTTAATTCGAAATATATCCAGCGTAGCTATACCCGCAATCCTGGGCTCAGTCAATGGTACGTAAAAACTAAGTAGGTAATTAGTGTAATTTTATCACCAAGCTTGGAACATTTTAGCACAACCTTCTTGACTGCAAATAGAAAACGGACCATCAAGTTTTCAATTGCCCAAAGTCAGTTTGTTTTCGTCCTTCGCAGGGGTGGGTCACTCTGTTTAGTAGGACGGAAGAAAAAAACTATGAATCAAGAGTCAATAGAGCGTGCTCGTCATTTAGTTTGGAATTGTGAATCAGGACTTTGGTTGCAACATTACCATCAAAAAATGTCGGCAACCTTTTAGATAATAACATACTCCGAATTGCTGTATCATTTATGACTTGGCTCTCCTTGCCAAGTGCCATTCCGCTGCCATTGCAGCAAATGGTGGATGCATTCAGCAACCAAGGATTTTCCTCCTGAGAAGTGTAGGGCGTTTTGCAGGGCAACGCAAGCGTTACAGTCGGGCTTTTGCAGGTGCTGGCAATCCATCCGCGCATGATCCCAATGGATTCATTCATAATAATAAAATATCAAAATTCCAGGTTTGTAACTCATTATGTTCACGAGCTATGGAACTGTGACAGACAGTCAAACAGTGCAGTCTCATTAATGGCTCTCCGTTTTGCCCATTGCCCGTTGGGTATGAAATCCTGAAACAAACAAAACAATAATGGGGTCCCCACAAAAATACAACATAGTTTACTGTTTTTTCCTTAACATTGAACATTTTAATATAGGTACACGATACGCATCATGCTTGGAGTATTTAAATATTATAAATAAAACCGGCAAAAAACACTCACGGATCGAATACCTCGACCCGTGTTTCGAGCATATCAGATGCTCATCATCACGGCGAGTGCACAGCTGCGTCTGCGAGCTCCCGACGGGCACTGCGGCGCGCGGGGGGCGCGGCTCGGCGCGATGCCGGCGCCGGCGGCAGCGGGGAGCTGGGTGGGGGCGGAGCGAGCCCAGCGCTGCTGGTGCTAGGTGAAGACGGTGGACCTACTTCGTCGTCTGTGATCGCATCATCATCATCCGCACACGTACCGTGACAAACAGTACTGACCGTGTCGCATTTGTTTTGGGTCGACGTATTCGATCCCCGACGTCGTTTTTGCCGGTTTTATTTATAATATTTAAATATGTGTGAAACTCACGAGAATTTCATTTCAAAAATGCTTGGAGTAATTAAAAAAAAACTCTAAAGGGCTGTCGTGTCAGTCTGGTACTGTGTGTAGGTACGATAAACATCGGCGTGCGAGTCCGACTCGCACTTGGCTGGTTATTTTTACTTTAACGCACCTACTTCTTTAACTTTTGAAGCAGTGATGAGGCAGTGGAATTGGCTATGGACTGCCACGCAGCATACCTTCACCTCATGGTGGTAGGGCATTTTGCGAATGCCCGCCTGGTTAGCGACAACCCTCAAGTAGAAAATCTGGCGCCAATCACCTAACGGCACTATGTCTATTAAGTTATATTTATAATAACATATAATAATATATATATATATATATATATATATATAATAATTATATTTATAAGTTATATAAGTTATGTTATGAACTATGTCTCAACGTGACGGGCGCAGTGAAATTCGTGTCTTGTGACAAAATGCATTTGTTATAGGCAGAGGTTAGTCCGCTTAACACCAGTTGGGCCTCGAGCTTGTTTCGGTCACAATAACATTAAAAAAACCTACGTATTAACAACATTTATGCATAAGTAGTTATTTGTTTAATATTTTTTTCAAATAACTACCACCTCCATACATTTCGTACATCCCGGCCGCCAAAATACAGCGTATTTAACGGCCCAAAAGATTCTTAGGCCCGTTTTTAAACGGAATAAGAAACGTCATGTTTTTAGCACGAACTTGCCAAAGTTAAGTACATTCTTGGCCCCATAAAATGAGGGGACGAAATTTATATGGGCCCACATCAGTTTTGATGGAACATTATGTTTGTGGGTTTGGGCTCCATGGAATTTTAGACCTTAAACGACCAATGATGGCTAGAATGACTGCCGTGCTCCGGTTTTATAGCTTCAAGCTTTAAATTCAAAATCATTTATTCAATTTAGGCGTCTACGACGCTCTTATGAATGTCAATTGCAAATTTTAATATTGATATATTCTACACTGTACTGCCACGTTCAGCAAAAACTATATAGAGCCACTGCGAGGAGACCGGGCCAGACACTCGGGGCCTTACATTAAAACTTCTTTTAACAATGTGTTACATGCAATATAACACAATTATTACAATATTTGTTTAAATTACGTAGGTGGCGGAATTTTACAAGTATTTTTGTCGTTTAAATAATCACAAACTGTCTAGTACGATTTCTTAATCAAAACGTTTTTCACGTGGAACTTGAATTTTCCTTCTGTAGGCATTGTAATATGTTTGGGAACTTAATTATAAAACCGCACACAATTACCTATGATGGATAGAATGACTGCCATTCAGGCAGAAGACATGGTTTTGAATTCGGGTGTAAGACTAAGCTACAAGTAAGGCTTTTAGCGTCTGCGCGCCTGGATAGCTACTACCTTCGGGTATTTAATGTCGGTCACAGCACAGCATGCTCAGGTTTTTTTTAATATCCTGTCCGGGAGCAACTGTGTGTCCCGGCCCGCGAGCTATCCTACAGAACTACCTCTGACATGATCAGAGTCCTTTTCTATCTCTCATACTTCTCGCTTTCTTGCTGCATACTGTTTCTTTCTTTCATTCATCTCTTTCACACTTTTCACTGGGGGGATACCAGTGGCTATTCTACATTTTAAGGTAAACAGGTCAAAATTTTTATTAAACTTACATCTATTTTAAATGTTATATAATACTAGCTTTCCGGGCGCGGCTCCGCCCGCGCGTATGTCGGTTATCGCGCGAAAACATTAACCTCTTTTTGCGCAGTCGGATAAAAACTATCCTATGTTTTTTCCCGGGTCTCAAACTAAATACCAAACAAAACAAAAATACCAAATTTCATTCAAATCGGTCCAGTAGTTTTGGCGTGAAAGCGTAACAGACAGACAGACAGACAGACAGACAGAGTTACTTTCGCATTTATAATATTAGTACTGATTATATCTAGTTTCATATTTTTTTTTGATTTTTATTTACAATTGCTGTATAACTATAGTATATAGCATTGTGCTTCTTATATCTCTACTTATTTTTTATTATTACTTTTCTATTTCCTTACAATATTCAAAAAACTTATCTCTACTTTCCTTATTTTTAACTATTTCACGTATATTTTCTACTTTAACAGCATGCTCAGTTGGTATCTGCTGGTAGTGATGATATATGGCTGTAGGTGCTTCTTAGTCGAGGCTAAGCCTAAAGTGAGAGCTGGTTCTCAAGGACGGCTTCCGGAACACACTTTTAGGTTATTTTCTACTTGAGGGTGGTAGCTAGTCAGACGAAATAGCTTAATTGCTCCGGTGGTATTCAAACCATTTACCTCCTAATTTTTTTTATGTTATTGTGACGGAACAAGCTCGAGGTCCACCTGATGTTAAACGGACTAACCTCTGGCTATAACAGATGCATTTCGTCACAAGTCACGAATTGTACTGCGCCCGTCACTTTGAGACAGTTGTTAAGTCTCAAGTGCCTGTAATTTCACTGGCTCTCAAGGACTGCTGCCGGAACACACCGTTAGGTGCTGGGCAGTCCATAGCCTTCATTATTCGCTGACTGATCTCCGTTCCATTCGCTCAATGTTGAGTATGTAGTATCTTTTAGTGCAGCCGCCTATTATATCTACCGCCAAGCACTAATGTTAGCATAACTGTGTTCCAATTTCAGTGGTATGGGTTTGTGTGGAACAGGCACATGAGACTTAACTACTTTGTCTCAGGGAATGCATCGGTTATAGGTAGATTACCGCTTAACATCACGTGGGCTTCGGGCTTGTTCTGCTACTATAACATATAAAAATCGGCCAAGAGAGAGTCGGACTCGCGCACGAAGGGTTCCGTACCATTAGCTATACAACATTAGACTTAATATATTTTTTTTGTTTTAACGTGCGCGATTCCAACTCGCACTTGGCCAACTTTTTGTATTTGTTGTTATAGCGGCAACAGAAATACATCATCTGTGAAAATTTCAACTGTCTACCTATCACCGTTCTTGAGATACAGCCTGGTGACAGACGGACGGACGGACAGCGAAGTCTCACTAATAGTCCCGTTTTTACCCTTTGGGTACGGAACCCTAAAAAACAACGGAGTCTCGCGTAGAGGGTGCCAAAACTGATTTCTACTAGATACCCCGTGAAGCATACTCCGTGAGTGTTAGAATGTCACCCCCATTTCTTCTCCCGTGGGTGTTGCAAGAGGTGACTAAAAAATACGAGAAGGTGGCAACCAGCGTCTTCAGAAGAACTATCAACTTCTACTGAGATCCCCGAGACAATGGGGGAGAGCTTGTTGTTGATGTGATGGTGATGATGACCCACCAATGTGATGATACACCGTACTATGAAGTTCAATTCTTCGATGAAAACCAAACCTTTATCGATCTGACCCGCGCCTGACGAGCCCGTCACCACTCCGAAGCCTCTTCTATAAAATCCTTACAAATCAACAGGATCATTTGTCAATTCTTCGTATCCACCTAATAGGTACTGTCTTCATTAGGCTGCGATTGTTCATAGGGCTAATCTACACAAGGTATTTTTTTTAAATGACGGTACAAACAAATTCTTTCATTAAGGCGCTCCCCTCCACAGTATATTTTGAAGCAATGATGGCTCAGTGGCATTGGCTATGGACTGCCGCGCAGCAGGTCCAGGGTTTGAATCCCACTGCGGGCTTGAGCTTCACCGCATGGTGGAACTGCATTTTGCGAATGCCCGCTTGGCTAGCGACCACCCTCAAGTAGGAAATCTGTCGCTAAGCTAACGGTGTGTTCCGGCAGTAGTCCTTGAGAGCCAGTGAAATTACAGGCACATGAGACTTAACTACTATGTACAACTACTAAGTATCTACACATCCCGAACTATTCTTTGGCAGCTACTTGCAGCAGACCTAGTAAAAAGAAAGGAGGAAGTTGCATTCTAGTCAAAGATGGAAATAAATGGATTGAACTGCCAGAAATAAGACAATTTGCTGTGTTTGGTCTAATTGAGTGCTGTGCTATAAAACTAATTGCTTACAAAATCGTCATATTATGTATTTATAGAGTCCCGAAAAATAAAAACAAAGACTTGGAAATATTCTTTTCAAAATTGAATAGCATCTTAGAATGTTTAATTAAGAAAAATTATGCTCAGATTATTGTGACAGGTGATTTTAATATTAATGTTCTAAACACTAATAAGAAAACACGGGCTTTTGAATTTTTATTGTCAAACTACAATTTAACCTTAGCATTAAAACAATTGACTAGACTCATAAGCCAAACATGTATTGACAACTTTGCCCATACGTTTAAAAGAAAATGCAAGACGGAAGTGCTAGACCTAGGATTATCTGACCACACTGCACAGTTGTTATGTTGTCCTTTAAAAAAAATATGCGGGCTTAGGTTTTGGCGAAAACGTTGTAGGGACTATAGTGCTGAAAACATCGGCAAATTTAAAAAAATATCTTATGAATATTTCGTTTTCTGAAGTCTATGACATATATGATCCAAACATAGCATATAAAACTTTTATAGAAACTTTTCAATTACTGTATGACCTCTGTTTTCCATATAAATTGGTGACCATTAGAGTAAATAGAAAAGTGACATGGGTATCACGCGGATTAAAAGTTTGCAGTAAAAAGAAACGTCTACTGTTTAAGAATTATAGAATAAAACCTAGTAAAGAAAATAAAGATCTGTACATAAAATATAGTAAATTATTTAAAAAAATTATGAAATTGACACAAAAGGCACAGAATAATCACAAAATAAATACTTCAGATAATAAATCAAAAATGACTTGGCGAATTATTAATAAATTGCGACATAATTTACCTAATATTTCAATCGAAAAAATTAAACACCATGATGAGTTAATTACCGAACCAAATTCTATAGCTGACGTTTTTAATAACTATTTTGTGGACAGAGTTGCATCCTCATCAGATTCAACAAATAATGCAACACACAATGTAATAAGTACTAGCAACTCTATGTTCATGGCGCCATGTTCACCAAACGATGTTCATCAGATCATAAACTCTTTAAAAAACACCAACAGTGTCGGGTCTGACGGATTTGCTACAAAGGCCATCAAACACGTTAAAGAAATCATTTGTAGCCCTTTAAGTCATATTATAAATGTATGTATCAGCACTGGAACATTTCCAGATAATTTGAAGAAAAGCGTCATAATACCAATTTTCAAAAAAGAAAATAGAGAACTGATGCAGCACTATAGGCCCATTGCTCTGATTCCCATCATTTCAAAGATATTTGAAAGATATTTTTATCAAAAACTAAATAACTACTTTGAAAAGTTTAATATTATATGCAATTAACAAAAGGGTTTCAGACAAAACAAAACCATAAATATAGCAGTCTATGAATTTCTCCATAAAGTGATGCTAAATGTGGATAATAATAACGCTGTCTGTGCTATTTACTGTGACATGACCCAAGCTTTTGACTATGTAAACCATAATATTTTGATTAGTAAGCTTCAAGCCTATGGTATTAGGGGTAATGTCCTTGACCTGATTACATCATACCTGTCAAATAGAACACAAGTCACCAAAATTACAAGACTTAACTATAACACCAAAAGAGAAGAAACATACACCTCAAACGAACGTATAGTGAAGTCTGGTGTACCTCAGGGTAGTGTTCTGGGTCCACTCCTTTTTAACGTCTACATAAATGACTTGCCAAAAATAACTAACCACCCAATGACACTTTTTGCTGATGACAGCACAGTGACAATTGCCTGTAATAACAGATATAATTATGAATTTGACATTAAAAACACTTTAGGATCAATTATTAAATGGTTAGATATGAATAACTTAAAAATCAATATAAATAAAACTAATTTAATTCAATTTACTCAAAGACTTAATTATATATCTGACATAAACATACATTATCAAAATGAAAAAGTGAAGGAAGTTGATGCTACCAAATTTCTCGGTCTTATAATAGACAAGAAACTAGATTGGAAAGCACACACTGACGATCTCTGTAAAAGGATGGGTAGCTCAGCATATGCTCTTCACAGACTTGCACCCGTTGTAAAGAGAGATGCACTTCTTACGTCATACCATGGCCTAGTAGCATCAATCTTACGGTACGGCTTAATTTTTTGGGGCAATTCAACTCACAAAGATTTTGTCTTTAAAGCACAAAAACGCTGTGTTAGGTCAATGTTCGGACTAAAGACAACTGACAGTTGTAGATCACTTTTTACTGAACACAAAATCCTAACACTTCCGTCTCTATATATATATGAAGTAGCTTTATTCGTTAAATTAAATCAGCACTACTTTCCCTCTTTATCTGACAAAGTTAAGCGTAATAGACGTGATAAATATAAGCTCTGTGTACAACCTTCCAAAAAGACTCTTATGAATAACAGTATTTTTTGTATGGGACCAAAAATATACAATCAGATACCAAGCTCTTTAAAGGCCCTTAATAATAATTTATTTAAAGTTAAGCTTAAAAAAATATTATTGGAGAAATGTTATTATAACGTGAGCGAATTCTTGACTGACAAATATCTAAATTAATTTTATACTATTGACATTATATCCACTTTTTTATGTATCTAGAATTGAATTTATTATTGACATTGTATTGACATTATATTGTAACTTGTGTGAATTGTTCAAGTACTTTTAACTAAAATCATATTTTTTTTCTTATACGTTATAGTTAATTTGATTAATTCATTGCCGCCTCTCAAAAAATTTGTACGCCTATCTGGGCAAAACATGATGATCTCTACATTTCATTATAACACCATTATACATGCGTTTGTTATGGTATAATATTCATGTTTTATGCAAATAAAGGTTTATCTTATCTTATCTTATGTTTCAAGGTGGCGGGCGCAGTGCAATTCGTGACTTGTGACGGAATGCATCTGTTATAGGCAGAGGTTATCCGCTTAACATCAGGTGGGCTTTGAGCTTGTCCCGTCACAATAACATAAAAAAAAATTTTGCACATTAGTACTCGTTTGTACACTACATCTTAGTGTAGGTGTGGATGCTTATATGGTACAGTAATATATAAAAAAAATTGATAGGTCTTTGTTATCATAGTACGTCAAACATATAAGTACATTTTAAATTTGTTGGATTCTTGTCGTTTGACTTTTATGTCTAGTCTGTATCATCAGCTGTTGCAAAGCGGCCATGTTTGTTTTTTGTTTATTTTCCTATACCACCAAGGTCAACGCTATACATTTTTAATCGTGAATTAGATTTTTATTAGCAATACAGTCAATCTGGGTAACTTTGACAGATCGCCACTAGATCTTTTTAGCTAATTTTTACCATATGTGAGACAAAAGTGTTAACGTAATCTGTGCTCTCAGATTGGTTTTCATACTCTCAAATTATTTAAAGACTTTAAGAATCATGAATTATATAAAAAATTGCCAATTTTGTTGTGTGTCAAAGTTATAACCCATATACGGGTAACTTTGACACACATCAGATTTATCGCCGGAATCATAAGTTTTAAACATATTATACTTCAGGGTTCACTTGTTTAAATTTTTAATAAAATGTGGAAATTTGACTGTCAAAGTTACCATTGTTGATCAAAGTTACCCCGATTGACTGTAGCCTTGTGTGTGAAGTCACATTTCGTAAACTCGAATACAAATTCAAATTCAAATAATTTACGAGACGGGTATTTTTTTTACCGGCGGTATGCCTTTATTAACAAAATACTACGAACTATATACAACACTACAGCTACTACAATAAAAGCATTTAGACAACCTATAAGTCATAGCAGACTCACATGTAGTCGAAATGCTCCAGCTCACTAGCAGTAGGCAGCGTGCTCAGCAAGCTGGTGGCATTGCCCCGTTGAATTGTAATGCTTATTCGTTGAGCCAAATAGGTGCCAGCATTTTGAATTGAATTGAGAGATAAAATGAAGGATAAAACCAAAACTGGAAATTCCTGGTGCACCAGGACGTTGTTCTGGGATTGCGAGTTCCCCAGGAAGTCCCACTTGAAGCTATTTTTTGTATGTAAGTTTTTGATGCAATAAATTTCAAATAGCATCGTGAAGAGTAAACGTGGCCTTAAACAATAAATGTATGCGTTATTGATGAAAATTCGCGGCCATTGACAGATGACGGCACGTTATAAATGACGCCGTTTTGACTTTAATTACGTTCCTATTAAGTGGAAGTGCACCGTGAGGTGCCGGGCCCCCCTCATTGCTACCCGTGGGTGTCGTAAGCTAAAATACCGGAAGCTACCAGTGCCTACTGAGAAACTAATATCTTAAACTGCGATCCCAAGACACTGGCCAAGCGTGGAAATGACTTTAATCGGGAAGCATGTGTATGTTAAATTAGACAATCTAGCTGATAGAGTACAGTACAGTAAGTGGAAGATGTTCTAAACAAAAATTCATCGTCAACGATTCGTGCAGCAGGACTTTCTGAAATGCCATAAGACACTATGATTCTCAAGACATCTGCCAAGCGTTGGGATTGTGACAAAATATAAAACCATCAATGTAATCAATAAGATAACTAAATCCTGAGTTGGTATATCAATATTAATTTTTAAGCGCGGATTTTTTAACTATCTTTAATACTCTCATGATAAAGTATAATGTAGACAAATTTAAATGAGCAATAAGTAGTCGTGGTTATGACTATTGATGTTCGTTTTGAATTTAGTCGGGCTATGTTTTATTGCTGTATTAAAACACTACCCGGTGATTTAAAACTGGACCTAATCATATAATTAATCAGCAAATAAGCTTCGCCTTAACAAAATCTAAGATGGAAAACCTGTTCTGATTTTATTTTATCTGAACGCATTATTGAGTGCATTCATTTTGTATTGATTTGTGTTTGATGTATTGAATTATTTTTTATTTAAATTTAAGTAATTTTTCGTTTAAATATGACGAAAATTAAGTTAAAGCAAAGGACGTAATTTTTTAATGATTGTAAGTGTGGACGCACATTTGCCACCTGATGTTAAGCGGTAACATCTGCCTATAATAGATGCATTTTCGCAATGAATGAACTGTACTGTGCCCATCACCCCGAGACCAAGCTGGCGGAACTCACTGTTAGGTGCTTGGCGACGGACATAATCTGTAGGACTGGTCCGTCTCGTCACCACATTACGTATTAAAATAAACAAATATCAGGTGAATTGAAGGTCTAAGATAAAAAACAGCAAGATAAAAAATAAAAAACCTAAAGCTAGTTAGAGCTCTCTCGAAACAATCAGACAGTGGCTCAGTATTACATAATAACAAATATTTTAAAAAATATTTTAAGGAACTATTAAATACATATTTTAATTATACATTTAAAAAATATAATAATAATATATCTAGTGACAATTCCACCTTATTTTTTTGTTAAGCAGAGGTGACGTCACAAACACATGTCTAATAGATTTCTATTAGATTAAGGGCCTGTTTCAGAATGTCCAAATAAAGTTTCGTGTTGCTATGCAACACATAAAATAACTGAATGATAAAAATGACAGTTAACATGCAGCGCGTTTCAAGCTTTAACCGATGGATAGGCTAAATCGATGACTGTGAAACGCAAACATAGTGTTTTGTTTAATAAATATGTTCTGGGTAGTAAAACCGGAACTTACTCAAACATTCTGAAACAGGCTTCATGATTCACAGTCATTGATTTAGCTTGAAACGCGCTGCATGTTAACTGTCATTTTTATCATTCAGTTATTTTATGTGTTTGTTAGCAACCCGAAACTTTATAAGGACATTCTGAAACAGGCCCTAAATCTCTATTATATTTTAATAAATAAGGAACACCCAGTTTTACCCTTAATTCGATTTGATTATTGCGTCCACAGACATAAATTTTATCAACAAAAAAACAGGCTCCCTCAATAACTACATCTGCCATTCCTCATTTTTAAAAGACGGTATCTATTTTTTATATAGATTACGATCAGCGGCAAAGGACAGGACACCCGGACGTCTTAAAATATTAAAAAGAATATAAAAATGCCGTTCCATTCTATGAGAATAATATAAAAAAAACAAGTGGAGGTATTAAAGTAAATATTCAAAATAACCAAAGATGTCTCGGTAATATCATTTCTAAATACTTTATGATCCTGCCTGCCAGAGACAGCTCTCATAACTGACCGATAAAAAACATATCCACGCATCCTTTTCTAATTTCAAACGGGCGGAAGGAATGGGTATGTCGTTAGAATACGCGGTTTTAGGAAAAAGGTCAAATGTCTATCTATACTAATATTATAAAAAGGAAAGATTTGTATTTTTGTATACAACGAATAAACTTAAAAAGTACTGGACCGGTTTGGATAAAATTTGGTATGGAAATAATTTGTGACCCGGGAAAGGACATAGGATAGTTTTTACCCAGCTGCGCAAAAAGTGGTTAATGGTTTAGCAAGATAACCGACAAACGGAATACGCGGCCGGAAAGCTAGTATTTAATAAAATGAAACTTCATACTTAAATATAACACAAAACACTGGAATAGTTTTGGTTTGTAATATATAATTTTTAAATAGTATATAGATATTTTATGTTACAATAATACATGCTATGTAAACACTGTATGTTTTCCGAATAAAATAAAATAGTTGGTTCGTAAATACTTCAAATTTTAATGTTTCCACTCAGTACCTTTTTGTAAATCCTTTCGTGTAAAATTAAATGATCGACAATCGTTATCGTTTCAAGTCTTAGGTGGAGGCACGGATTTAGGAAGTACCTACTCCCTTCCTAAATCCGTGGGTGGAGGTCTCAGGTCGTTACTATTATCATATATACATGATCAATGATCATATAGTCAACATAATATGCCATCATATTTGGTTCGCTGTAAAACCAGATGCAAACACTGTAGTCATATTATTATGTACGTATATAGTATCTAAAATATTGTTTGTGTAATGTGTATATAATATATAAAATATTGTTATACAATCATAACAGGGTAATAAGGGCCCTTAGCAGAGCAAAGCGGTGATCAGCCTATTTTGATTTGTTTACTCGTAAGAAACAGCGGGACAAGGGCCCCCCCGCAGTTGCTTGGAAGTAAATGTCATAACCGCCAAAACTTTATCTTTTAATTTCGGGACTGCAGTTTCAGTAAACCCTTTTTTGCGTTGGCAAAACTGTAGAACTGCATTTGATATATTTTTCAATGTAAGAATCATGTCAATAGGTTAAATTGGTTCAGAGTAGAAGGAAAATATATGTCAAAACTAAGATATCTACCTACATCTACACTAATATTATAAAGAGGAAAAATTTGTATTTTTGTATGCAACGAATAAACTTAAAAACTGGTGGACCGATTTGGATGAAGTTTGGTATGGAAATAATTTGAGACCAGGGGAAAGATATATCCAACTATATTAGATAGTCGAAAAATAAGGGATAGTTTTTATCCAACTGCGCAAAAAGAGGTAAATGATTTAGCGCGATAACCAACTAAAGCGCGGGTGGAGCCGCTGCCTGCCGGAAAGCTGGTTTTTGATATTTTTATTAAACGAAATAATTTAACCAATAAAAAATTGTTATGGCTCATTTGTACAAAATGAAATGAAATAAATACGTCTGCGAGTATAAGATTCCTAGCATTAATATTTGAAAATCAGTAGGAGCTGAAATATCTCAGAAACAATGAAATTTAAGAGACAGCAGCCTTAAAAAATGCCCTAAACTATCTAATAAAAATGTAAAGCGTCATCTTTCAAACTATGACAGCGACATATCGATCGTTTTATCTCCAAGCGCGGCCAAGCGCAACAGAAACAAAACGCAGCGTTCTTTTTTCAAAAATAAAAATAAAAACTGCTCCTTTTTTAAATACAACCGCGGCGTCGCGCAGGCAGACAAATGTGCGCCATTCGTTCTGTGCATGTATTTAGATGTTCGAAATTCGAAATCCTTTAACTTTTTTTCTGGTAGATTTCGGATTGAAATATTTGTGACTATCTTGTGTGTGAATCAGTTTTGTGGTTACTATGTTATCAAATATTTACTAGTTTCTGTCTACGGCTTCGCCCACGAGTAGGTACCCAAAAAAGTATAATTATAAAATTACCTTCTTACTTTGTTCCTTTGGTAGCAACAAAGTGAATTCTTTTTAAGTAATGCAATACAACGCGATCGCTATTAAACTGTGTAAAACGAGAGGTAGACCACAAGCTGATTTGAGAGGAAGTCCCCTACGGAAACTCTTTCGAAATCGGAAAACATTCGAACGATATTAATTTTGAAGCGCTCGTAGCGAAGTTTGCTTAGCCGTTCTGAACCGCCCGCCGCGGTCATGAGTTGGATGGGTGACCGCTGGTGACATTACTACTGAGCGCTTCCGTGCTTCGGAGAGCACGCTAAGCCGTCGGTCCCGGTTGTTGTCTTAGGATGGCAGTCGTTATAGCAAGGTGGTAGAGCATTTTGCGAAGGCCCGCCTGGCTATCTACCACCCTCAAGTAGGAAATCTGTCGCCAAGCACCTAATGGTGTGTTCCGCCAGCTGTCCTTGAGAGCCAGTAATTCTAGGTTAGCCTGAACAACATCTTCGACCACATCATCACTCATCATCAGTTGAGATAGTGGCCAAAGGTTAACCTATCAGCAATAAAAAACAAAAAAAAGTCGAAGCTAACCCCGGGTACCTACTGTGAGTCCAGCATCATCTTATTCCCATACCTCTTACATTCTAAATATTGTACTACCCATTTATCCGAAATCTACCCACCCGTCGTTACGACCATCGACAATACATTTTATTTTTTATTCGTGCTCCTTTTGTGACCTACATAAGCGGCATTTTTAAACCCAAGCATATTGTGATTTCGATATGTCACCGATAGCTAGCTACCTTGTTTTTTATTGCTATTTTTAAAGATGCAAATGAAAATATCAATTATTCTCAACCTTTACGTAGTCTGATCGTGGGGTTCCGGGCTAGGATTTCCGCTATCTATCGATGAGAATTGTAAGAAGAGGCGCAGGAAAAATAATACCAAAGAGAATATATTCTACAACCAAATATGCACTAAAAAGTTATTAAACCAAAACATGGCGTAATATACAGTTTTCTTGTTCATTTACATCGACAAGTGAAAATGAGGTCTTTATCAATGTAGCCGAAGCCAATTAAATACGCATTATTAGGGATAACTCAAATACTACTCGCCAGAGCTCACACAAATTCAATGAAATGAAATGAAAATGTCATGAAATATATATTTATTGCCACACAAATAACATACACAGAATAAAAAAAACTAAAAAAAAATGAAGATGAAGATGCTTCGTTTAGAATCGAAACTAGTCGGGTATTCTTCCGGTTAGGCTGCGTGATGTTTGTGACGTCACGTAGATGACAGGAAAATTGGGCGGAATTGTCACTAGATATATAATTTTATGCTTTTTTAAGTGTTTTATTTAAATATTATTTAATGTTTTTTAGGATACTTTTAAAAGTATTTATTATTAAATATGGATTTCCGCAAAGTAACGCCTGAATCTATTCATTACCTTACAAAAAATGAGGTGGTTCGTAAATATTGTGGGCAATAGAGTTACACTCAGCATAAGCCGGGTGACATTTTCATGCACATGCGACGCTGTTTTTCAGTGCATGCCTATGCTCGGGCCGGTGTTCGCCGAGATAGGTGTAGTGAATGAGGATGAATATGAGCGATCACACTATGCAGAGTTTCTTTATAATTACAAAACAACTACACATAAATATAAACCGTAAGTACAATGTGAACAAACAATACAAAACAATACAATACAATACAATACAATAATTTATTTATAACACCAGGTTACAAGTCAAAAAATTCAATAATTATGATTACAATTAATTATTAATCGCGATTAAAACATAATAAATGATTTATTAATATAAATAATGAAAAGGAAGAATAAAATTATACATTAAAATATCTAAGAATACATTTATATAATTGGCAGTTTACAAAACTCATCTACAGAGTAGAATGAGTAGTCAAGAAGCCATTTTCTCAGTCTCGATTTAAAAACCATGGTGGAAGTTGCGTCCCTTTTTATCGAGTCCGGCAGCCGATTGTAGACTATACTAATAAAGATAAGAATATATACATTAAATAAATAGATGTGAGTTGTGTGAATGTTGTGATGGGTGTGTGTGTGGGGGGTGGGAGTACGTGAGGGTGTATGACACACACTCTCAAGTATGTCACACTGTATGTGGATGAGTGTGTATCCGTGTAGTTGTGGGTGACAAATTTGGTGATTTAACGTCGTGTTTTAAAGGTTGCTACAAAATAGTTCTTTTGCCGAACCAGTAAAATAGCTTTGATTTTTTTAAAAATCTATTTGGACTTATTTTGTGTCTTAGAGGCGGAGTAAGGAACCAGGACCACATGAAAACCGCCAGTTTTCGAATATAAAGAAAGTCATTAAATCGGTACACCCTGAAAGTTATAAGGTAACACACATAAAAAAAAGAGTTTTTTATGCTTGATAGGTTCGCCTTTGACCACTATCTCACCTGATGGTAAGTGATGATGTGGTCGAAGATGTTGTTCAGGCTAACCTAGAATTACTGGCTCTCTAGGACAGCTGGCGAAACATACCGTTATGTGCTTGGCGACAGATTTTGTACTTACGGTAGCTAGCCAGGCTACCACCATGCTGTAACGAATGCCATCCTACGACAATAACCACGACCGACGGCGTAATGTGCCCTCCGAAGCACGGAAGTGCTCAGTAGTAATGTCACCAGAGGTCACCCATCCAACTCATGGTCGCGGCGGACGTTGCTTAACTTTGCTGATCAGTTCAGAATAACTAAGCAAACTTCGCTACGAGCGCTTCACTTGTTGAATGTAGTCAAATTAAGAACCTCCCCTTTTTTCAAGTTGGTTATGAACAGAAGATGGTCAACAGTGCCCTCCATAGCTCGTTGACTGACTCTGAGCTTGTCCATAAGGGCCACAGTTAAAGGCCACGTAACTAGGTGCCAGCATTTAAATAGTAATTTAGTAAAGTATGTAATAAAACAATATACTATGAACTATATACAACACTACAGCTACTACAATAAAAGCATTTAGACAACCTATAAGTCATAGCAGACTCATAGGCAGTCCAAATGCTCCAGGCCACTACCAGTTGGCAGCGTGCCCAGCATGCTGGCAGCATTGCCCCGTTGAATTGCAATGCTTATTCGTATGTAATTAAATCTACATGAAAGAAGTTTTTTTTAACCTGTTCGGCAATGGATTCAACAAGTGATATTGAAACTTTGTTATACCAAATAGAATTATTTCTATTCTAAGTATATAAAAGATTTCAGAAGGCAAATTTCTGAATTTCAAGTAAAAAATCCATTAGGTGACGACTGACAAACAAAAAAATATATAACATTTATCTTTTGTGTTTATTATAAATAATTTGTTCTCGTATATTGCAACTAATCTTCTTGACAGCCATAACCTCACGCCTCAATTTCAAAATATTCAAATAAAAAATTTTAAATGGCCTCAACGACTTTAGTGCGTTTAAACCCGTTACGCCGGATACAATGTTGCACTTTTTTTTTTTAACATCACGTCAACTGTAACCCAAACATGGCCCCCAATTGCAACCCCGTATTAAGTATTTTTGTTCATCTGTTATATTTTTTGTATTATTTGCTGTTTTTTTTAGTTTTTGTTTTTATTATTTTAATTGGGCCTGGGTGCGGCGTTGATATACATAAATCTAAGTACTAGATTTCACGATCTCTGCTAGCCTTAGCTGTACTGATATCCAAAGAACCTTGTGAGCATATAGCTGCGCTAATAATACGAGAATTCAAACAGTGAACCTGGACATAACTAAATCATTTATTAGTTATTAAACTGAATAAATAGGCAAATAGGAGTTAATACGTTATACATAAAAAAGTTAAATGCCACGCCATCCACAATTATAGACTAAAATGTGATCTACGTGGCTCATCTAAATTCTATTGCGATTTGTTTTATGCCAGTTTCAGGTGGCGGTGGCGGTGCACTCGCCCAGCGCTTTGCTTTTCTCAGCTGTCATCAAGCCACGACACGTTATTTTTTTGGATAAGCTTCGCTCCTACTCAGTGCTTATATCTAATTGCGGTGAGCATACATAAATTCGAATCTTTGAGATGGGCTGATACGGAAGATAATATAGATTTTTAAATTAGTCACAACAGTAACAGTACTTATTAGCCGGTGAGCCTGTTGAGCAAAAGTATTTCTTATATTAGGGCATCGTCGATACATTCTCATTATAATTCAGGAATATATTATTTAGCTATGTCCCACGGTTTCACTTCAGAAACAAGGAAGATGAAAAGTACAAAGTACGTTGAAAAGTACAAGTATAAAGTAATCATACGTGATGATTCAGGACCTACACTATCAATATTTGAAGTTTCATCGAAATCAGTTCCGGCGTTTCATTTGTAGGGGAAACATACTTATATCCACACTACAAACTTTCGCAATATCATTATTAGTGTGATGAACAATATAAAAAAAAGGCTGTGGCTCGAAAAAGGAATATAAAAAAGGCAATAAGAAAAAAAAATGTGTGTGGCAAGAATAAGAAGTTACGAAAACGAAATCCCTAATTTGATTGGGGAGTCATCACATGAAAAATATTTACTTTACCTCAGTGAGTTTTGAGGCCAATCCAATAAAAAAGAAATAGTCTTATCAAGAAAAGGAATCAGCAAAAGAGTATCAATGGAATTCTTGTTTCCTGATCCAGATTGCTTACAAAATGGGTAATAAATGCTCAAACTGTACAAATACTTAAAATTATAGACTATTAGCATCAACGCTTTTGGCTGAATGCATTTTATATTTCTTTGCTTCAAGAGAACAGACGAGACAAAAATAAACTCGCGCCATTTTTTTTTCTTGTTTTAGCAAAGGTCAATTCTTGACTCAGATTTTGAATCGAATTATTTTGGATAAAGAAAAATGTTTTAGTGTAAAGGTTTAGTTTGATTTTAGTATAGAGGTATTGATTGAATTGGAAGCTTTTTAGGTATCAAAAAACTCGAATATTATATATAATACTAGCTTTCCGGGCGCGGCTCCGCCCGCGCGTATGTCGGTTATCGCGCAAAAACATTAACCTCTTCTTGCGCAGTTGGATAAACACTATCCTATATTTTTCCCGGGTCTCAAACTATTTCCATGCCAAAGTTCATTCAAATCGGTCCAGTAGTTTTGGCGTGAAAGTGTAACAGACAGACAGAGTTACTTTCGCATTTATAATATTAGTACTGAAAGTACTGATTAGATGGCCCATTGATACACTTGGTTTTTAAGTTATGTTTTAGTAATAAGTTTATTGTTGTTATTGTGGTGTATTCAATAGTTATCTTTCTATCTTTTTTTTTTTTTTTAATTTTAAATCTGGCCTCCACAGACTCCAGGGTCCGTGACTTTTTTCAACTATGACATAATTTATTAGTAAGCAAAAATATGAAATAGGAAACATGCAACATTCCAAGGGGGAAGTGTGAAAAGTTTTTTTTTTTTTCTTTTTTTTCCGTTAATGTCATTAGCACCAGCATCCATCTATCTAATATTTCAGTATGTTTTACCGAAAAGACATGTGAATTTTATATTTTACTTTCCTACATGTTATTTACTTGCATACAAAATGTTACATCTGTATGGTAGAAGATCATACAGATATACAAATTTCAAACTGTACCTCTTTGTTATATTAGGGATTAAAGAATGACCCTCTTGGGGTACCGGGTTAGAATTGCACCTCCTCATTTCTTCCCTTGTGGGTGTCGTAAAAGTCGACTAAGGGAAAAATACTAGAAGGTGGGCAGCCTTCTTAAGAACTATGCCATCTTGCACTGCGATCACCAAGCCGCCTGCCAAGCGTGGGGGCTATGACAAATACCCCCTACATAGGGGAGGCTGTGTTCAGCAGTGGACGATCCGGCTGATACAGATCAGTATCAGCCGGATTTTTCGGATTGGGGATCGCAGTATGAAAAACAGTATGAAATTGTCGATTTATACTGAAAAATTCAAACTAGCTTTTTTAAATTTAACATTAATTATTTTTTTTCTTTTTTATTTTAATCAAAAGCATGACCATTATTATCTATACATTGCTGCCATCTAATAGGAAGGTAATTTATGCCTTTGCGATAGAACTCTGGTGATCTAGATTCGACAAACTGTGTGAAAGCATTTTGTACTTACTGCCTCCTGGGAAGAAAACTTTTTATCACGTAGAAAATTGTCCAGATCACGAAAAAAATAGTAGTCGTTGGAGCGATGTCTGGCGAATACGGAGGGTGAAGAATGGGTTCTAATTGCAGTGCCTGTAGAGTTTAAACGGTTTCTCGTGCTGTATGAGGCTTCGCGTTATCATGGAGCAATAATGGTGAAGATAGACTCCTGAGTCGGGGCTATTCCACTGCTAGTTTTACTATCATTATTCCGAGTTCAGTACAGTAGACATTGCCGTTATTGCTTGACCAGATCGAAGAAAGCTAAAGTGAATAACACCATGCTGAGACCACCAAACAGTTACCATTACCTTTTTATTAGGAAGCTTTGCTTTAGGACACTGTTGCGGCGTTTGACCTGGGCTCAGCAATTGCATTTTCCGCTTACGGTTGTTGTAAAAAATCCACTTTTCATGACATGTCACAATTTATGCGTTTAATTTAACAAGCGTTACTTTTAGTAAGTCAGTGTTCTCTATTGGCAAGACCTGACTAAGGACTTGTACCTAATAAGATCCGACATTATCTCTTGGACTGTTTTGTACATCTAGTATCATACCATCATTTGAAATTACCACTCAGACTTATTAGTTCAGTGCTTAACCAAATAAACAAAATTAGTTAAATAAATCCTTCATGTTACAAATGTACTACGAGGTTACTTACCGACATAATACCGAATGGTTACATGTCTGAGAATTCTTTTTAAATGCCCTCTAAAACATTTCTTGACTTCGCTCTACAGTCATCAATAATACGAACTATTTGAGCCCTTTACGACTCACGACACGATATTATATAATAATCAGACGACTCGGCCGTAACTCGCTGTTGTTAGCTCTGCCTATGAAGCTCTTAGGCTTTAATCCTGGTCATGACCCATATTTTTGTGCTGCAGATAGGTAATCTTATGCTTACGTGTCAGTTTCCGACGCCACCAAAAGAAATCCAAAAGCAACAATGATGATTAAACGTAATACACCGATAACTACTAGCAAGTACCTAGTAGTAAAACAAGTATAAATTAATTAAAAATTTAAAAAAACCCGACTGCAATTTATTTATTTTCATTGAGCGATCAAACGTTCCATTGAAATTGAAACTGCAAATTCTATATATTTATAGAATTGTTTTTTAAAGCTCTTCATTTGGATACCCCACTCGATAGGTATGGAAAAAATATATTTTTTTACCCCACTATATGGGGTCTAAAGTCCGCCAGTCTGATTTCCTATTTTTTTATGTCCCTAGTGTCACTTGGGTTATCAAGACGAAACTAACGATATCCCTTACATCAACATCGCCGTTTAGAAGTTATGGTGGAATAAAGAAACTCACAAACATACATACATACATGAACCCTGAAAACAAACTCTCCTTTTTTGGGTAGTCGTGTAATAAGTACACTTCAGTATTAATCCTAGCGTGTCATAGATAATGATTACGGTAGAATATCATTCATAAATGTCGGAATTCAGGTGTGTTTTTGCATGTCACCGATGATTTCAAATTGACTGGTAACTATATATTATCGATGACTTTGAAATTATTGTAAATCAATCGTCGTAATAGTTTAATTGCATTATTGAATATCTTGATCAGTCCAACCAAACTTAGAACTACATAGCTATTATCAAAGTCCAACCTAAGACGTTCCATTTTACGTAGTTAGTATATATTTCTATCGCACTCGTTTTAGAAATATTAGGATTTCTTTAAGAAAATACGAAACGTAACGGATCTTTTCAAACAAACATGGCTGTTCGGCAAACTATGCAATCGGGTTGAACCCTATCTTTAGGCGTATTGTGTTCATATTCGCGAGGAAACGAATACTGTTGTTCATGCAATTACGAGGCAGCGCTGTTATAGTTACTGCAGGTAGGCTAAATGGATGAAGGAACGGTCAGTTAGTAGGTGAGTGGGTTCCCGCCAATTCGTTTCCCCACGTTCATATACTCACGCATAGATCGGCTGGTGTCTTTCTGTGACTTCCAGGAACCCAGTCGAATACACCACGACGTACGTGGTAAAGTGTGGGGCTACGGGGATTCCAGAGAACCTCCCCTTCCCATACAATGCCCCTATAATACGAAGTAAATTTTATAAGTTAGTACTTATATTTATTTAAGGGTAGCACATATATATAGATAGAGCTTTTAAATTAAATGATGTTAAATATACCAAGCGCCATTAAAAATGTTGTGTCCAGCGTTTCAATGATGTCATATTAATAATTTTAATCAATTTTCAAAGTCTCATCATTGTCAGTGTCAAAATAATCACCGGAGATTCTATTTACGAATGTGTAGTAACATAGGGCCTCTTTTAGAATGTTCGAGTAAGTTCAGGTTGTACTACCCAGAACATATTTACTAAACAAAACACTATCTTTGCGTTTCACAGTTATCGATTTAGGCCATACATCGGTTAAAGCTTGAAACGCGCTGCATGTTAACTGTCATTTTTATCGTTCAGCTATTTTATGTTGCATAGCAACCCGAAACTTTATTAGGACATTCTGAAACGGACCCTCACATTCTCATGGTACTCATGGTATACACATATCATAGGTATGAGAATTTGTGTCAATACCAAAGTGTGATTCATAAATATCTTTAGAAAATCGGTAAATATCGGTCATTTTACTGTTTTAGTCTTTGGATAACATTTCAAAATCGCGCCTGTATGCAATACGTCGGTACTTACACATACCATACCACCAATATACCTAAATCTGATATATAGCAATATAACCACCCTCTGCATAATTCTGCACGTATTTTTTCATGAAGTGATATAAACTACCGTGTTAATTCCTTATGGTAATCGTGAAAAACACTGATACTAAAGTCAAAACCAGAAACGAGTTGCAACGCGGTCGTAAGTCGTAACATCTAAAAATGACAGACATCCTTAAAACGTCAAATTCAGTTAAATATCCCGGTGACTTATGTTGGCTGTGAGCGGGGACGGCTTTGTCATTTTTTTGTCTCGTCCACGAAAAAGGGTAGTCGTGATTCATACATGCTTTTGAAGAATGCTTTTTGTCGTTTTTCAACGACCTACGGAGATATTGGTATTTGGTTGTGCTCTGTAGATTGTATCTTTATTTTTGTCTGTTTAGATCATGTAGAACGAGTTTTTATGTTCTCTACGACCTTTGTCGTGGTTTTAAAAGGTAAGTATAAAATATGTGCACTGATTGACTAAAGTCTTTATTAATTTTAATTTTGATCAAGAAATCCTACTACACTGTTTGTGATTACTTTAACGACGAAAACGCTTGGACAATGCCGCCTCTGCCGAGCTATCGCCTGTCACCTACGTAATTTAAACAAATATTGTAATAATTGTATTATATTTTATGTTACACTATGTTAAAAGAAGTTTAAAAGAATGGCTCCGAGTTTCTTGCCCGTTCTTCTCGCAGTGGCTCTATAAATTTTTTTGCTGAACGTGGCAGTACATAGTAGAATATTTCAATATTAAAATTTGTAATTGACCTTCATAAGAGCGTCATAGACGCCTTACTTATGTATGAGGATAAAAGAATTATGAGGCTTGCTGCTAGCACATTAGACGTTTCGCAGTTTTGGACGTTTTGCTACTTAGACCTGATCAGTAAGGCCATAAGTTACCTACATCAGTACTTCAGTACTAATATTATAAATGCGAAAGTAACTCTGTCTGTCTATCTGTCTGTCTGTCTGTCTGTCTGTTACGCTTTCACGCCAAAACAACTGGACCGATTTGAATGAAATTTGGTATGGATATAGTTTGAGACCCGGGAAAAAACATAGTATAGTTTTTATCCAACTGCGCAAAAAGAGGTTAATGTTTTTGCGCGATAACCGACATACGCGCGGGCGGAGCCGCGCCCGGAAAGCTAGTAACTAATAATAGTACATAGGCCATCCAAACATATGGCGTTAATATGATTAATTTTAGTTATCTGTTGAATAGATACCCGGACAGACTTCGTTCTGTCAAATTTAATTGTAAAACTTTTAATAAATGTAACGTTTTTCGGGTGATCACATTATTTATATCTTAACAATAAACGACGATTACTTATAAAATTATTTTTTTAATTTGTAGACTGCAATAATAATTATTGGTAGGTACTTCTAAAAAAGGAGGCTGTTCTCACTTTATCTGAATTTTTTTATTTTTTTACCTCTAAAGTTTTGACAGAGTGAACCGATTTTGAAAGTTGATGCTTGTCTTTTAGTTCCATTTAAGGTACATCAAAATCGGTCAAGCCGTTTTTGAGTTACACTCCAATAACTTAAAAATGTACCGTGTGTGTGACAAGCGATCCCGTTGGTAGCAAGTGTCAATAAAAAGAGTGAAAAAAAATTTTAAACAAAAAATGGAACCGACTTCAACACCCAAAATAGTAAAATAACTTGCCGAAGTCGGTACCATGCGCACAATATTGTGATAATAGGTACTTTTGAACTATGTATCGACTTCAACAAGTTATTTCACTTATTGGGTGTTGAAGTCAGTTCCATTTTTTGGTATTTTACTTTTTTATTGTTGACTGGCGTCTTGGGAACGCAGTGTAAGACGATAATTCTTCAGAAGGCCCTTCTGTCCACCTTCGGGGGTTTTTCTCTTCATTACCACTTTCGTCTCCCACAGGTTGCAATCAAACATGATACCTATATCTTTGTATACTTTATACGAATAGCAACAAATTTCACTATTAACAATTTAAACTAGCTTGAGTAGGTGAGTTTATTTAAAACTAGATTAAAATCCTGGCACTTAAAAAAACCATTCAATAACTACGAAGAATACTTTGGCCGTAATAGAATGATCGTTGCACCTGACGGTATTATCAATTATTCTAATTAACTGTAGGTAATGTAGGTAGATATTTATATAATAATTTATAGGAATCACAATATTATTTTTTCCAATTGTTTATTTATATGTTTGATACTAGCTTTCCGGGCGCGGCTCCGCCCGCGCGTATGTCGGTTATCACGCGAAAACATTAACCTCTTTTTGCGCAGTCGGATAAAAACTATCCTATGTTTTTTCCCGGGTCTCAAACTATCTCCAGGTAACACACACAAAAAAATACAGTCGATTTGAAAACCTCCCCATTTTATGAAGTTGGTCAAAAGTCAAAACATTAAATTTGTGGTCCCTTTTAAATACTTAACTGCCTATTACGAATGTATTCGCCGAAAGGATGCACAGAGGTGTTCAAACTACCTATATTTTAGAAGAAATAGTTTTGGTTGCATATACTAAAACAGAGGGCGAGCCTAATGCCTCTCTTTCTATCGCATATATAACGTCGCACTCAGATAAGAAACAATTTTTATTCTATGATCTGAGACCTCGTATAGCTATTTCTTCTCACGTTGCATGCACCGTACAATAATACCGTCTGGATGGATACCCCGCCATAGAACATATAATAATACTACGATGCTGCACCGCCGTACATGTAGATTTGTACCTAAACCAGGGCCGCTACTACAATTCAACGAAGCTTCGTTTTTCGTGTTACGGGTGACACTTTAGACAACGAAATCGAATTTGCGGTACGAAGTTCGTTGTTTCATTTAATCTATGGTCAGATCGCATCGTTCATCACAAATCGTGCCCTCTAGGGAATCTCCCATACTACTCTGAGAACGCTATTATGCCTCAATCAATTTTAAATCTTAACTAAGAGAAATTAAAGAACATTTTCACATGGTAAGAGTGCGTGTCCTATGTAGTTATGGATCAGTGAGAGGTGTCGCTACTGTTCTAGAAGTTAGATATCGTAATTAAAATTTACGTTAATTTTTTTGTTCTCCATAGGTATTTATATCCTCATTAGTATATTATGTGTTCTTTCTGCATATTCAGAACTCGACTTTGACTACTTACCTATGAATAAATTATAATTTCATATATTGAAAATTTACAAACCATATGTACGAATCCGATTTTAAAAATATCTTATTCAGAATCTACACAGGCAAATGCTTGCTAGTCTATGCTACAAACGAAGTTAAAGAAAAGTGAGTTACGTGTTTTGCGGATACCTTTCTTTCGGACTCGAAGTTCGAAACTTCGACGAATTAGAGAACCCAGGAGAGAGGGTCGCCCAGGCCTGGTAATACGTGAGATTCAGAGAACATTGTCACGATATCTAAAATCATGTTTTGCACAAAATAATCGCCTCGAGCGGGATTCGAATCCGCGTCCCCTCGCTTTACGCTCCGGGTACCACCGCTCGGCATGTAATATTCGTTAAGCACGCGATAGTGCTTAAAATATTTCTTCTTCTTAAAAGATTTCATCAGTTAATGCATCGTTATATTTGTCTTAAAACCCAAGTGTCCTTAGGTGTTTGATAAAATGGCGGATTTTTGGCGCGAAATAGAAACTTATTATGAAACCATTAACCATACCAATCGACTTGGTTATAGGTATCAAAACAGAAAGTTTTACATAAAATTAATAATTAAATATACCTAATTAAAAACCCAACTGCACTAAAAAGACCGAAACAAGATTGTGATTGATTACATTATGTTACGGTCAAACATCCATTTGTTTGGCAGTTTTAGGGGTAATTTTAGAATCATTGCAGTATTAGCTCAAGAAAACTACGTTTTTAATTCCCCGCCACAACGTGAATTTCTTCCTTATGATAAAAATATTATTGTTGCCACGTAGTAAAATAAATAAAAAATACGTCTGAATGCAAATGAGAGGACAAATAAAAAGGATTGTTCAGATAATATTTGATTATGTTTAGTTATATTCAGTTGATCGGAGTCGCGCGTAGGGGGGCCATCTTGATGTGATATAAAGTTATGAGACACGGCATTGAGGTGGGGGCACACTTAGATATAATAAACGTTCTTTTCGGATACAAGATAAAGGCTGTTTTTAATATGGAGTGTAGAGGTAAGGAGAATCATCTGTGTACATATTTAACCCAATCTTCTTGAGTTTTCCAAGGTTTTTGGGGAACGACATGGAAATAAAATAATTTGTTACAGAATAGAGACTACGACACGGGCACCTTCTTTTGAAAAAGTTTGGGTACATGCAGAAGAAAATGGACAGTCCAAATTGTGATGAATGTGAGAAAATAGAAGACGAATACCATGTTTTAATGGAGTGTTCCCGTAACGATGCTCTGCGTTGGAGATTACTTATTTGATTATGGCCATGCTTTCTGGCAGTTAGGGCGGAGTGCTATCGCAGCCTGACTCCGAAGAAGCTGGAAAGCTTTATGACCTATACCAGGTAGTCTTAAGAGGACATATAGCGCGTACTTCTCCATACAAAAAGAAAAAGCTCTTTTCTACCTCTTAAGTCCAGGCAGTCAAAAATAATTCCCACGCTAGCTCCGCCCATGCGGCGCAACGATCCCCGCTGCACCAAACGACGCGATGTGCAGCGGCGCACGCGTCTCGCTTATAAAAATATTTGTGTACTTGAAATTAGATTCGCGAACACAGATACCATTGAGACGATTTCAACTTTTTTTATAATCTTATTCACGTGACGCATTTCGATACATAAAGTAACTTTGTATATACTGAAATTGATGTCACGTTTGTATTTTTATCAACATTACTAATATTTCTTAGTAAGAAATTGATTATTTGATTTACTTTCCAAAATTATTCTTACGGTCGACAGTAGCTTATAAAACTAAAGCCAAAAGTTTTACTTTTTACAATATGATCATGTCTGCTCGACTTTATTGGTATATATTATTATGTAGGAATGTATTGGTATATATATCATTCATATTTAACTGACTTCCCAAAAGAAAGAGGGTTCTTAAATTGACTTGTCTATTTTTTATTTTATGTTTGACCACACATAACTTTTTTACTGAACCTTACAATCTTGAAGATTATTTATTTGCTAGTACAGTTTAACTCTTAATTGGTTTTATTTTAATTTCATCAACATCGGTCGAACGGTTTGCCAGTTACAGTCAAACTTACTAAAAAGTAATTTGCCAAAATGCCTTGACGATCGCAGTGCTTCTAGCAACGAATGTAAGTGGCAACAATGAATATAGATGAAAGTTATTGTTAAATAGTGATAAAATCTATAAATAATATGTGTATAATAATCTCTCTAGTAAAGTCTGTAGTCATCAGTATATCAAATAACCTGTCTAAGTCAGTTACATGAGCACAAAATTGAGATCATATTGCACCGATATCAACCAGTTAGTTACCAGACTTTTTAATTAAAAAAATTGTTTTCAAGTCTTTTTTTTTCTTTGCTATGTTGTTGTGTCGCAGTCTCTGTGTTTATAGAGAAAACATATTGCACCAAACCAAAATAAAGTGAGACAAGGGTCGGAATATGATGATGGTACATATCAGCCCAAACGGCACGATATATATTGATAAATGGGGGGTGTTTTTAAATTCTCCGTAGTAACGAAAGTGATTTCTACTGATTAAACTTACTACAAAAATTTCATTACCCCTTGGCGTGGACGATAATTTATGAATGAATCAACATTGTTCTCAGTATCTTGGAATGCGATTAATCAGATTACACATCATTAGAATAAAGTAAAATACCATCAAATTGAATGAGCATAACATTATATTATATTCGGTGAATATGGGTACAATTGACCTGAAATAAATGGATTTGATTTGATTAAATGTTAGTCGTGGCCAATATATTTTACCATGACTCGTCATACAAATATGAATTATAGTTTTTCATAACTGTGCTACGGTACACGTTCCCATAATAATATAAAGTAGGTTGTTTTTTATTGCTATCATATAATTTTTAACTATTAATTACTAATGTTGAAAATATGTTCGTATACATCCTATTACGTTTTATTTTTCAGTTACACTGGTGAACAGAAAGGTGTTATTTTACTACCACTCTGCTTTTAGATACCAACTATGGTAAAAATTAGATAGACCAACCAGATATAGATCTAGCCACTTCTAAACAGCAGGATAAGATTTTTTACCAAACTTGCAGAAGAGTCTATATACGCAATTGTAATGGCCTTAAACTTAGGGTTTTTTAAAAATAACACAACTGCAGAAACATTGTAGACAACATGTTATACAAGCTTCTTTTAATGCAACATGGCAGATAAGTGAGAGAGTGAGTGGCACTGGAACAGGTGACTTAATTAGACATTTAAATAAAAACAGTGGATTCTTAGATTGTTAGTAAGTGGTTATAGACAAATTAAGTTAAGATGTATATAAATTAACAAAAAATCATTTATGAAATAAAAAATATATTATTTTCAATTTATACAGTATTAATGATTATACAGAATTAATGATATGCAAAAGTGTACGTGAGAAATAACGAGTATCGGAACGGAAAGTCAAGTATTTTTCAAGTTTGCAGTCCCCCCGATCGTCACCCTGTGACCACGATCACTGCAAAGTGTTTGAAACGTCAGGACAAAAATAATGATAAATATACGCGATTTAAACCGTTAAATGTTGTTTAATTACTATGTGTAACAATCGCGAAAACCTAAGACAACATTAAGTCAAGTCTTCTTTTTATGGCGGGAGGAAGTACTGAAGCATTTGCACTTTGATGTTGCAAGTCACCCTCGACAGCCTCCTCTTGATTTTATCTTTTTCTAGAAGTATCCGCATATTCTTGATCCCGGATCAGTCTTTTCTTAGGGTGGTGGGGATCGACCAGCTCGGGCAGAAGGGAGTTCATATAGAATGTGACTAGTTTTGTCTCTATTTTTTTCGTCCAAAATTCTTCATCTTTTTGTAGAATTTCTATTTTTAATTTGTTGTCTCCATACTACACGGCAAATTAGCATTTAGTTATATTACAAATGTTTTTTTTTTATGTCTGATAGGTTACCCTTTGACCACTATCTCACCTGTTGGTAAGTGATGATGTGGTCGAAGATGTTGTTCAGGCTAACCTAGAATTACTGGCTCTCAAGGACAGCTGCCGGAACACACCGTTAGGTGCTTGGCGACAGATTCTCTACTTGAGGGTGGTAGCTAGCCAGGCGGGCATTCGCAAAGTGCCCTACCACCATGCAAAATGTGCATTTAGCCTTCAGTTTGATAATATCAATCAGATTTTTGATTGATATATATACCTGCAAAATACATTTTACAGACAATCAGTTACCTGAAGCCTTCAGACAAGCAACTGTACATTTCTGTTTGTCCGACAATCAATTTCGCACAATTTGTAATATAATTTGTAAGGATAAATGTCGGGAGAGCAGTCGAATCCTATATATCCTAGTCCTGTCAAAAATCCAAAATGGCGATTTCAACACGGCCACCATACAAATTGCTCCGCCCCTGCTGAAGCTCGGCCTTCAGAAAGGGGGTGTTGGGAATATGAATAAATGAATTTAAATACATAAATTCAGATAATTTGCACGTCAGATTTTTTGCACGTCAAGAGTACAACATCGCTCTTTACCATCTATCTAATACCCTAATAACCGAAAAGGGGGTGAAGGCAAGTATAATACGTATCAACGATGGCATTCGCAAAGGAGTATTGCTTCAGATAGGAGGCCGGCCATAAAATTTAAGTCTTACTCCGCACAATTATGTCAATGCGTTGTCTTTTGTGTAGGTACTCAGAAAAAATATATTGTTTATACCGATCCTACAGAGGTGTGACAAGTGCAGGGCGATAATAATGTAAAGTTTTTTTTTCAGTGTAAAAAAGAAAATTTCATTGTATTTATACATTTATACGTTATTTTATTTAATTTTACCTGCTGCTCTGCTATGGATAGGTCAAAATAGGTAGTATATAAAATATTTCCTTTACGAAATTTCCTGTGAATAAAATTTGCAAATTTAGCAATACTAAAGTATTATGTTCAAAGAATTACTCACTTATTTTCGTGTAGTGGAAGAACAGTCTAAACTTATAATATGAGATGGCGACTCCGACAGTTCTCCCTGTTCCGAGTGATCTCGGACTTCGACTGATTTATTATTTTTTTTCCTGAGAAAGAAGGTGCATTTTTGAGCACAGTCTTTTTTATTATACGAGTATATACACAATCTATTTATTCCACTCTATTATTTTTGTATAAATCGATACTTATATGTACATGTCTAAGTGATAAAATGTATATTTAAAAGTACCTATGCAGGTGACTTTGTAGATAATCTCTTGGATATATACCTACTTGCCTGATTCTGAATATTCTTTCATTGATATAAATCTACATCTAGTCTTGAGGGACATAAAGAATGTTCGATGTTTTATTGCGATATACCTACCCACCAAACCAAATGCTTTGATTTGCTACGCTTGTGTTATTATTATTTAGCAACACTCAACTCCATTTACGGTTGAACGGCAGCTGTACTTTAGAGCCAGATAATTTTAGTTTACACCTGTTTGGCACCTTCAACCACATCACTTACCATCAGGTGAGACCATAATTATACATATACCAGATATTATTATAGTACCCTACTAATCATACTTAGATTAGTACGACATATAGTTATTTTACAGCTCCATTACAGTACTATAGGAAACCTAGTTGGTATAGAATCTCTTAGTTCGGTCGAGATAGTATGTTTCATGAATAGAATAAACACAAACGAATATTAAATTTGCATAGGTGCAATAGGTAAAAAAAAACTGAAATATTATACGCTTTTGCCTCTCTCATAATTCTTGCAAAGTCTTTGTATCGACTTTTCTGCTTCCTTTTTTTATTTTTTAGTTATCTTTATTTCCCATATTGATTGATATACCTACCAAGATACGTATTTATACTGCTCAGGTGATAGCGCGCGAGCGACAGGTCCACGTCCAACGGCGCACAGCGCGGCACTGAAGGACAGCTCTTACGCATTGATTTTATTTCGTAAGCGTAAGCTAATAAGGTTGAATATCGAATCTTCCGATTGACCGTAATCCTGCACAGAACTAAAGGTCGTAAGTCTAAAACACAATTTAATTTATTATGAGAATACTAATAACTCTAGGTAAATTTTACTTTTACAGTGGATAATAAACTACATTTCCTTTCTATGTGTATTTATTATTGATATGTAACTGACGTAGTTTCCAAGAAAAATCCAATAATTTAAAGAAAAGGCTTCATTTAAAAAAATTAAAACTATCGAGTAAATTTCTTTCAAATGTGTTTCTGTCTTAACAACAGATAGAAAAAGGTTTGAAAAACAAATATTTAAGTTAACGTGTCGATTGCATATTTAAGTTGGTTAAAAAAACTAGTCGAATGAGAGTATTTTTTCCGCAGCCTCGTCTTAATATTGCCCGATTTCGGTGATTCTTGTGTTCATGTATTGAACATATCATTGACTAGGCTTGTACGTTTTATTTATTCCAGTTTTCTAAACAACTTTAAAGTTTCTTCTTTTTTAAGTTAGACTCAATAACTGAAATATTTTCCTATCTTGATGATAACATAGTCGTTGACAGTGAAAAACAAAATGACAATCTAATCCATCCCGTTAGTAGCAAGTGTCGTAATAGAGTGTTTTTTTTTTACCAAAAACGGAACCTTCTTTAACACTCGAAAGTGTGAAATAACTTGTCAAAGTCGGTACCATGCGCACAATATTGGAATAATAGGTACTTTTGCACTATCATGGTATCGACTTCAACACGTTATTTCACATTTTTGAGTGTTGAGATCGGTTCAATTTTTAGGTTAAAATTATTTTAATTATCACACCTATAGTGAGAGTGATAGTGATGAAATATCAATGCGTGTATCACTAACCTAACACAAGAATGCAAAACGACTACGATGTCAGGTGACCACTGCAAAAGTTTATATTTTTAATACGGCACTAAATAAAGATGTTACATTACTAGAATGGGCATCGGAAACATGCTAGTTTCTTAAGCGATTCTATTCAATGTTTATTAGTATTATTTTATAAGAGCCAATGCTCTTAACTTAACGCATGCTAAGCGAAAACATAGAAATTATTTCGGATGGTAAAAGATAGCTTTCAGCGGGACTTGAACCCTCAATCCCCAGAATATTGTCCTGGTGCAGTCCCGCTGGAAGTTATCTTTTTCATCCGAAATAATTTCAATATTCATTGTTACTACCCATATTTTTATATATAAAATAGATTTAATCTATGTGGGCATTGTTTCTAAATATGATTGCAAGCACTATCGCGTGCTGAGCGAAAATCTCATTTACATAATATTGGAGCTCTAATTTGTTTGTTCCGGATGGGAATCGAAACCGCGTCCTCCAAATTCATGCCGGGTGTCTATTCCATAAAGCAATCGCTACCTTACTCTTTCAAGTCGAAACTTTGTTTGTGTGTTGTCTTAGGATGGCAGTCATTATATCATGGTGGTAGAGAATTTTGCGCCTGCCTGGCTAGCTACCATCCTCAAGTAGAAAATCTGTCACTAAGCACATAACAGTGTGTTCTGGCAGTTGTCCTTGAGAGCCAGTAACTCTAGGTTAGTCCGAACAACATCTTCGACCACATCATCACTTACCATCAGGTGAAATAGTGGTTAAAGGCTAGCCTATCAGGCATATAAAAAAAACAAATAATAAATTTGAAATTAAGTTAAAACTGATAAAATAAGTCCTGTGAATAAATCGTTTTTTTGCCTTTTTTTTATTTGTAGGTACCATTTTTTTAACACAGTTTACCACCACAACCTCAAAATCGGTTTTCTGTAAAATTTTATAAAAATTGGATCAGGCGTTCAAAAGATATCGTCAATCAAACAAACATACTTATGTAGCCAGATCATTTCTATGGGCACAAAATTACAATGAAAGGGTAAATTGTAAGCACGTAATTGTAAATGCACATGGAATAACAATCATCCGATCATCGGCCTAACTTAGACTTGAATTGAAAAATACAAAGTTTTGGTGTTACTTTATAAGCTCACTCTTTTAGCAAGCATTTGTATGTTTTTACATATCAATTCTTCAATGTCCAATATGCCACAGAGACATCGATCGATTAATAATAATAATTAATGACCAATGACCATATCCGTAAACTTTTTGGTCATATTCCTATTACATATATAAAAACACTGAATGATAAAATTAGTACAACACAAAAATTACCAAAATAAGTACAGGTTTTATACTGTGTGCCAGTGAGAATTTTGTAGATAAGTGCCATAAACACTTATCTACAAAATTAAAAATATATTCAATTTTCTTATTACAAAGTTAAAAAAATAACATTGAGTACCTACACTTGCTTCTGGAATAAAGTTACTAAAGGTCACATCCAGTCTGAGTTATATCTCTGCTATATTGATTCTTATGACTTATGGCGCATTGGTCGCTGTTTATGTTTTTATTCAATTAATTATTTATTATTTGACATTTAACAAACGCCATATAAAAACCAAACTTTGTCGTTATTTATTTTTGGTTCGGTTATTAAGTTATTTTTACTTTAGTCATCATAATTTAGCATGGTAGCTGATTATACAGAAGACTGAGGAGTGTAATTGGCCATTATGTTTAGCGTTTGTGGACTATGAAAAAACCTTTGATTCAATCGAAACCTGGGCCGTACTGCAGTCTCTTCAGCGATGCCAAATTTTCTATAGGTACATCGAAGCGCTGAAGTGTTTGTATAGGAACGCCACAATATCGATTCGACTACAGGAGCAATGAACCAATCCAACTGCAGCGAGGCGTGAGACAGGGAGACGTTATTTCTCCGAAACTGTTCACGAATGCGTTGGAGGACGTTTTTAAGCTCTTGGACTGGAAAGAATTCGGCATCAACATCTATGGCGAATATATCGCTCACCTTCGTTTCGCCGATGACGTAGTCATAATGGCAAAGTCGCTTGAGGAACTCAGTACAATGCTCAGCGACCTCAGTAGAGTTTCCCAGCAGGTGGGTCTTAAAATGAACATGGACAAGACGAAAATTATGCCTAACGTCCATGTAGCACCCGTACCAGTAGTTGTTGGAAACGATACGCTTGAAAGATCTTGACCATTACATTTACCTGGGACAGACTGTCCAACTTTGACAAAGAGGTCGCCCGAAGAATCCAACTCGGATGGACAGCGTTCGGGAAGTTACGCGACATCTTCTCGTCGAACATCCCGCAGGGCCGTGTTCCAAGCGTCAGAGTGTAGTTGTTTGGTTGCTTTAACTTACTCTAAGGTTCCGTATATTGTTATTTGTAGGTTCCGAACGACTCGGTTGCTTTATAACCTCAAATATCGTTTTTGGCGGGAACTAGCAAAACATAAAGACGTTTTATAATGTTTGAAAAGCAATAACTACCGTTAGGTACCTACAAAATATAAAAGAGTGCCTATAATTCACTCATCAACAAATGTCAAGGTCATGTCAATAAAAAATTCAACCTTTTAACGACCGCTTTTGATAGTTAAAAAGTTGCGGTCTTCTCGAAGGTTGTGAACGACGTTAGAGTGAAAAGTTGCACTCCAAGTGCGCTCTAACCAAGGTTCCGAACGACCTCCAGAGTCTGAAGACTTCAGTGATAAGTCATCACTGGCAACCAGTGTGTGTTGCCAGTGATGACTTATGGCACCGAGACGTGGTCCTTAACTGTGACCCTTATGGACAAGCTCAGAGTCGCTCAACGAGCTATAAAGAGAGCTATGCTTGGAGTTTCTTTGCGCGATAAAATCCAGATTGTGGATATTCACCATAGAACCAAAGTCACCGACGTAGTTTTCAGAATTTGCAAGTTGAAGTGGCAATGGCCGGGCCACGTTGCTCGACGAACTGATAACCGATGAGGGAAAAAAGGTTCTCGAGTGGCTACCACATTACACCGGAAGACGTAGAGTTGGTAGGTCCCCCACTAGGTGGACTGACGTCATCGTGAAAGTCGCGGGTAGCCAATGGCCACAGGCGTTCTATGGGAGAGGCATTTGTTCAGCAGTGTACGTCTTCCGGCTGATGACGATGATGTAATTTAGTAATTATAACAGATGATATCAACATCCGAAAATAATTCGTTCAGATTAATATCGCATGATCTGATTTTTATTCGTTATAATATTATTTATTTAGTGTATATTGTAGGCTATATATAGGCGAGTGTTGTAGGCCAAATTGCGAAAAAAAAATGCTTTAAGTATAGTCAATTATTACACACTAGATTTGGTGTTAAAAAATATTATATAAAGTGGGCCAATAACTTTATACCTGGTAGTAATGCCCTGTTTAATTTGAAAGAATTTCGAACTTAGTGCTTGAAGTAGTTGCCACGTTGCACCGCGTGCCAATATGAACCTTATTTTAAGGTACATTGTTAGATTTTCGTACAGGCCGGCAACAAGTTGCTAGTTGAGCAACTGAAACCCCCGCTTCTCAAACAACTATCCCCTTGTAATCATTTTAAATCTTAGAACAGTCACTAACTTGTGAATTCTCCATTTAATAAAGTAAACAAATGCGCAAACGTAAGAAATCCCACCCTTACGAGTTTTAATAATTGTTATTATTCAACAATTTATAACGCAATTTGTGTCCGAACACTATGTGCATTATAAACACAAGTTTATGATTGTGTGTATATAATTTAGGAGTGTTCGACGTTGCCACAGGGAAAAAACACAGAAGGGCAATTTCGAAATGGCTTAATTTGTTCGACTTGATTTGACATGGTATTAGTTATTACAGCTCACAGTGGCAATGAGCGTTGACTGCGTGCGTGGAGCTCGTGGTTCATAGCTTTTGATATTTAGAGTTTGTTGAAAATAGGTGTCCATTGTAACGATGGGAAAGTGAGATATTGGACGCGTTTAAATGAGATAAAATTTGATATGCTTCATATTTATTGATATTTGTGTATAAAATAGCAAATTTAACAACAATTATTCAACCTGAGACCAAAAAGTAAAGACAGAACTCTATGACTATTGTAAAGAGGCCGGATACTAATATGCCTCGTCGGATACATACACAATTACATACAAACACACATAACGCAACTATGCCTTCGTGTGGAGTAAAGCGTGGTGAGAAATCATAAATTTACATTGAAAATGCCGAATTGTGTTGTAAATGTTAGAGAATTTAATTGGGATCGTGCGTGGAACATTCCGCCAGGATACCAGTCCTCAATATTTGTTATACGACAACGCGGCTGTGGAACCGCGAAGATGACATTACTAGTGACGAAAGATTTATATACCTATCAATACGATAGTGACAGTGACAATCATAGTGATAGTGACAGAAGTGACAGTTCGGACGAAGGAATTTTGACCATGACAGCTACAGCGTAACCCTCTCAACTCTAGTCACGTGCTGAGGCCCGCGCTCGACATCGTACACAATCATGACTACCAGACGAAGAACTTCAAATAAGTTCGAAACTGGTCGGCGATATTTCCGGTAAATATTACCTGAGCCCTAGCCGGTTGCTAATTTATAATAGTGTCTAATGTTTTATAGATAATGGTACGGAAACCTGATTGCGCGAGTCTAAATTGCACTTGGCCGATTATTTTTCGAGTTAAAAAGTGTAAATTTATTAAAACTTGGTTCAGTTTGAACTCCAATCAGCTTAAGTGGTAAGCGCTGACTGCTGGATAAAATATTAAAAATTTTTGCAACAACAACGAGGAAGCTATTTCATTGTTGTATAATGTACTTACAACATCCAATGAGGGCACTTATCTTGCCATATTTTATCCTATTGCAAAACACGTGGTTTGTATGAATGTTCCTTACTGTACGTTTATATTCTGTATGCAAGCTTTGTTAAACAAAGCACAATTTGCTGGACACGCTGTTAGTATGAAAAATTTTAAATAAATATTACCGTCGTAAATCTGACTCGTCCGTCCTTTAGCAGTGCATGCGCTAAACAATAGTGCAACCAAAGTAATTCCATAAAAATTTTTAGGTACCTGTACATTAAAACTGTTTCGATAAATTCCCCGGATTTTATATTACATCAAGAGCTAGTACGTTCACGTTTGTACTAATGCCTCCTTATTATTATTATTCACCTCATTACGGTGGTTTGCCATAATAACAACGTATTGGGGATCCCTGTAACATGGCATATAAGTCATTTTCAGAAGGCGCTGCAAATTTTATAACATAGATTAAATGTAATAGGTGGCACGCTATTGACACCGTTTTGCATTATTAATTTATAACAGACTTCGTGTCAGTATTAGAGATAGTTCTGAAAATTTGTAATGTTAATAATAATGTTGTTGTAATTAGGTCAATAATAATTTTTTCATTTTTTGGTTCTAATAACAGCATCTGTTATAGGCAGAGGTAATGGCTTAAGACCAGGCAGGCCCAGTGCTTGTTCCATCGAAACATAAAAAAACGCTTGATGATTTACGTTCTATACGTATGCCCATCATAAAAGTTGCAAAATGTCCATATAAAAGACGTCAACGCGCTCGCTCACATCATCAGCATTTTTTCTGTGCCGTCGCACCTTATTGCAGCGTATGGTTGTTACAATATTATTTATACCGTCATGGAAACGAATTTCAATTATATCATTCAGCAACGTTGCCTTTTATTTTAATGTTGATATACTAACGAAAGATTAGTGTGGACTGCCATCTGAAACTGCGATTCCCAAGACGCCAAACGTGGAGATAGTAAAGCTCCACCTACGGCGAAGCCTAAGCATTTGTACAGCAGTTGATGTCTAACAGTTGTTGATGTGTTGAGAATCATGATGTGTCATCAGAATTACATTAATTTGCTTAGTGGAATGAAGTTTATGAAGCGCACGTAGCGAAGTTTACTTAGCCGTTCTTATCCTATCAGTTAAGTCCGCCGCAAGTAACGTCCGCCGCGGTCAGGAGTTGGACCGCTAGTAACGTTACTACTGAGCGTGCACGCGCTTCGGAGGGCACGTTAAGCCGTCGGTCCCGGTTGTTGCGTCGCATCATTCTAGCATAGTGGTAGGGAATTTTGCGAATGCCCGCCTGGCTAGCTACCACCCTCAAGTAGAAAATCTGTTCATCATTCCGAAACGTTACTGCTCATGTCTCGTTTGCCTAGTAATTTCATTTGCTACAGTGCCCATCACATCTAAACACTGCAGTGCATGCACACTTAGAATAACTGACGTTGCGGTGTTACCAAGACGTACTTAATCTTGCGAAAGAAATGTACCACCTGTAAATCTTATTGCAGTATATTTTTTTTTATCCATAGCTGGTTGGCTAGCTTTTGACCACCGCCGTACCTGATGGTAAGTGATGATGAGGTCGAAGATTCGTTTGTTCATTCTAAGCTAGAATTATACTCTCTCTCAGAGTTAGTGTTCAGAGTGCTTGGCGACCGATGTTCTTCTACAAAGGTGGTTGCTAGCTAGGCCCTACATGCCCATATGCAATTTGATACCACCTTGTTAGTTGGTTTAGGGTTTTTTTATATTGCTGATAGATTAGCCTTTGGCCATCATCTCACCCGATGGTAAGTGATGATGTGGTCGAAGATGTTGTTCAGGTTAACCTAGAATTACTGGCTCTCAAGGACAGTTGGTGGAACATACCGTTTAGTGATTGGCTACAGATTTTCTACTTGAGGGTGCTAGGTGGGTATTCGCAATATGCCCTACCACCATGCTAAAAGTAAGGTGCTTTGCGATTTTTTTGAGAGTGGTAGTTAGTCAGGCAAACGCAAAATGACCTGTCAAAATGCTAAAAAACGTCCATCTAGCGAATATCCTGAATACTAAATGAGCAGTTAATTTTTTCCCACTTCGACGGTTAGCGACATTTTAGAGTTTTTATATACTACGATCTTGTCGTCATGCACTTAAGGCAAGTGTATTCGGAGCGTTCCACAAAGTAACATATATTTTCTAAATATCGCGTGCTAAGCGAAAATCACATAAAAAAATGCAGTTCATATCTTACTTCTAGTGGGAATCATACCCACGGCTCCCGTTTTACCGCACAAGGTGCCTTACTCTCTGGGCTATCGAGGGACGCTCGAAAATGCCGAAAATTTGAGAAGCAGTGATAGCTCAGTTTCATTTGCTATGGACTGCCACGCAGTAGGTCCATGGTTCGAATCCCGCCGCGGGCTTGACCTTCACCGAATAGCCCTAGGGCATTTTTCGAATGCCCGCCTGGCTAGCATCTACCCTCAAGTGTAAAATCTGTCGCCAAACACCTAACAGTGTGTTCCGGCAGCAGTTCTTGAGAGACAGAAAAAATGCAGGCACATGAGACTTAACAACTGTCTAATATCGACGTGGTAAACTATAAAGCTCACGATTCATAGGTCTCATGGATTATCGACTAAACATTTTGGAGCAATCAATGTTTGATCAAACGGTCAAGTAGGGAACCCGCTTCAAAAACGTTTGAGTGAAGAGCTAGATTATACTCCCCTTAAGTTTGTACTAGTGACAGATAACTGCGTAGGGCCTTAAAGGCATATAAGGCAAGGATCTAGTTTTTGTGTTGAATGCCGAGGCGCAGGCGCATCCAGGAAATGCGCCGGCATCAGTTGACGATATTGCCTTATAAATCTAATTAATTAGGACTCTACTGGGTGAATATTGCCAGTATTAAATTAAAAAAAAACATTAATAGGGAGAATCTTACGCCTATTCCGTTCATGTGACATCGGAAGGATGTACCTTTAAGGTGGAAACTCGCGTCTGTGGCGGGAATTAAAAAATGTATTAAAAAATTTCACGCTCGTTATTAGATTTGGTAACCATTGTACGTAATCGTAGTATCTAAATCGTAATAATCGTAGAGACTATCAGCCTTAAGCAGCGTGCCCAGCATGCTGGCAGCATTGCCCCGTTGAATTGCAATGCTTATTCCTTGACCCAAATATGTGCCAGCATCAAAAAAAATGTAATTAATTCAATATTGTAAAAATTCTTCAAATCTTGCGTTAGAGAATCTAAAGAGAGCATAAGGAAGAAAAGAAAAAAAAAAAAAATTTCTTGGTTTGTCTTTATCAACAATACAAAAGATCCTACATAACGAGAACAATAGAATTTCATATTTTACAAATTATTGGAGCACAAATATTTATGCCCAAAGCGGCAATCGAACCCGCGTCCTCCGATATCGCGTCGGATGCCTTGAGAATGATTTCCGAAAGACCGGAATCGGCAATAAAACATCACAAAATTGAGGATTGTGCGATTCCATACTAATCTTTCGTATGAAGCTAATTGTTTATTGTCACTGTATTCACACACAAAATCAACTCTACCCTACTAAACCAAATCTTATTTTGCCTGATATCATACCCAAATAAATACAACTTAACCAACGACTACTTACTCAGTGGAGTTCTCAACCGAGCCTTCTGTATACGACTTAAAGGAGGTTATGAATTCAAGTGTGTTTTTTGTATGTGCTACCTTATATCTCTTTACAGGGTGTATTTATGTTTTTTGAACCAACTTCAAAAAAAGGAGGTGGTCTTCATTGACATTTCTTTTTTGTGTGTTTTACCTCGTATCTCATTACAGGGTGTACTGATTTTGTATTTTTTTTATATACGAATGCTTGTTCTTGTCATGTGATCCCATTTAAATTGAGTGAGATCTGACGAGTAGTATTTGAGATGTACAAATAATGCGTATTTTATGCTTGTAGTCGGTTTTATGTTATTTTTTAACCTGGTATGTCACTAACCAGTAGTTACTTTTGTTCAACAAGTGAGTAAAGTGGTTTTTTTAGTTCGTGCGCCGACTTTAAGGCTAGAGTGCACGTCGTGCTTTCTATAGACACGTAGTTTCGTCAAATTTCAATTATCAATTGTTCAAACTAGGTGAAATTTTGGGAGTATATCCCTGAGGTAGTATATCCCGAAATGCACAACTAATTACTGGAAACGAGCGCGTCGAGTGACGTGAACAGGTCTGTAATATTTATAGTCTGTAACATGCTAACATGTGGATGAATTGGCAGATTTTATAGAAGCAATTTGTGTGATTTTAAGGGTGTCTCTTACCTCGCTTATCCATGACATCTTCATACTAAAAGAAACAACTAAAGAATCATAAGATTCAAGTGTTTTTAAAGATATTTCGGTCGTAAAAAATGATGTTACATGCGGGCAGGCGCAAGTTATGACTTCTGGTGTAAAGTGGCCATGCGGTTTTAGGGTAGGGCTTGGTGCGAGTGCAAGCGATAACAATTTTAAGATTATGAAGTAGATTAAAAGTGGTCGTGAAGGAATGGTAGCGAGCTAATTTAAGTTAACAATGGTTAATAGTTAACGATTGGGTAATGGTAGTTAACTATACTAAATAACAAATTGGTATAACACTTAATATGTTGTTGCATGGTGGTAGGGCACTTAGCGAGTGCCCGCCTGGCTAGCTACCACCTTCAAGTTAAAAAACTGTCGCCTGTACAACATCTTCGACCACATCATCACTTACCATCAGGTGAGATAGTGGTCAAAGGCTGACCTATCAGGCATAGAAAAAAAAATAACAACATCGTCATCATCAGCCGGAAGACGTCCACTGTTGAACAAATGCCTCCCCATAGAACGCCACAAAGAACGGCTATTGGCCGCTTGTGACCATTGGCTTCCCGTGACTTTTAAGATGTCGTCAGTCCATCTAGTGGGGGCCTACCAACTCTACGTCTTCCGGTGTAACGTGGTACTCACTCGAGAACCTTTCTTCTCCATCGGTTATCAATAACGACATAACCTAATAATATTATGTGTTATCTGCAAATTATCTGCAAATGGATCACCGCCAATAATCTATCTTTAAATATTCTGAAAAGATAAAATATTTTAAGGTTTCTTTACCAATCGGAAATTTGCAACGGTACTTGTAGACATTCCAAGCACGCAGTCGAATACTTCCATCAGCCATTAAAATAGAAATCGTTGCTAAGTCTGCAAGTTTTTACAGGTCCTTGTCATCTGAGTATCTTTGCAAGGATGTTTATTGCAAGTTTTTGACAACTATTTTACCTTATGCTTATAGCTATAATGTGCTCCAATTGAAATCATCTAGACCTAGAATCAGACGTCGCTTTTTAAGACAGTTGCCGGAACTTACAGTTCAGTTCTTAGCTACACATATTTTACTTGAAAGCTGTAGCAAATCGAGCGGACTTTAGCAAACTTATTATTTCTCCGCGGTGAAGGTGTTGTTTGAAAGTTGCATGTATTCACTAGTAAATAAATAAAGATCGCTTAACGCTCAAGATGGCACCACACCCTTTTAGTCATTATTGAGTTACCGTAACCGCAATGTGGAATAGGGGTCAGATACAGAAGCATTGTCCTGGTTTTGTATGATTGACAACTCTTTTAGTACGATCAAATCCATGTAAGGGCATAAGGGTGGTGGTAATTAAGGCTGATAATGATAATACGAGTATACTTAGGTCACACTAAAAGTTTTGCATAACTTAAAAAAATAGCATGTTATAAACAAAATATTATGTTTATTGTTTTTCTAAATACTCTTCTTTACATTTTCGAACTATTTTTTTTAGCAGGAGGACCACAGGTCTGAAGGTATGTTTTCTACGTGCTGATTGAATGCTATCACTGCCTCTTCGGAGTTGGTAAAAGTGAAACTTCTCATCAAATATTTGATTTTGGGGCAAATAAAGAAATCACAGGGTGCTAGGTCGGGGCTATGTGCAGGATGGGCGACGAGTTGTCTTGGAAGCTAAAAATGACTTTGTTTTGTTCGCCGTGTGTGAAGAAGCGTTGTCCTCATGTAGGAGAACGCGGCTTTTTGGTCGTCTTTCGCGAACTTTTTCTAACACCTTCTTTTGATCTTAAAGTTGAATTGTGCAGATGGGACCCGTTGTACAAGATAATTTTTTTACCAACTTTTCTCGCCTGCCTCAAGTTTGTTGGCCTGTTCTCATTCAAAGATTTTCCGCCAATTTCTTTTTACAAAAAAGGTTGTAATTCTTTTCAAACAATATAACATTCGAAATTCAAATATTTCCGATTAGCTAGAAGTGCAAAACGTTTAGTGTGCCCCATGTATAATAAAATTATAACAATATTTGTTTAAATTTCCTAGGTGACAAGCGCAAGCTTGGCAGAAGCGGAATTGCCCAAGCATTTTTGTCGTTTTAGCAATCATAAACTGTATTTTTTTTATCAAAATGTTCTTCACGTGCAATTTGTATTTCCCGCCAAAGCGTTCGCCATAAATACCGTATGGAGGCAACAATAACTCCTTTGGTGTCAATCTGCTGGCAGCTTATTAAAACTAAACTGGAAAGTACGTGCAATATGAAGTAAATCTTTATACAGGTAACGCCTACATAATAGAGCCTTTACACGCGAGGGACAGTGAATTAAAAGACTTTTTTTGTCATTTACACCAAGATGACTCACTACAGAAATATTAGTTTTTTTTTCTCCAGTCGGCGTCCCTCGTTATGGCCACCCTGGTGTAGATAAAACAATAGTTAGTATAAATAGATATGTCCCTTCTCAGAAATGATGTAGTGTTTTTTTTGACTATTATTGTGTTTACGTTTGAACTTGTATTTTAAGGAATTTATAGTAGCATGTTTGCTAGAGCGGATTCGGAAATCACTAGGTGTATAATTACATTCACTCGATGCCAAATGTTTTTGAATGTTGGGTAATTAGTTTGAATGTTTTAATTTCATTTGTGTGAATAGGTTTTAATTGTGGTTATTTGTATAAATAAGTTACTACCTACTTACTGAATTAAAAAAAAAGGTAAATTTTGTTTTTATTTTGACTAGAGGACGCAGCACCTGGACAACCTCTGCGAGAATTTTTGCTAGCAGTAAATAAATATGTATACATAATATATTCAAAAAAAATAAAACATAAATTCGATAAACAAGTTAAAGTTCACTTGATAGTTGAATTTTTTATTCGATGTAAAATAAAGTGAGATTTTTCATCTGTCAGATTGAATTGTAGTCAGTTGTCATTTGAGAGTAATTAATTTCATTTTGTTTCGTATTCTTTGTAAAAAAATATTTGTTTATATAAAGAACGTGAACCTATTTTGCAAATGTATCATATTTTTCATATATTTAATGATTAATTTCTGTCATTGAAAAATTTAAGGTAGGAGTAGGGAATTGATTATGACTACTAGTTAATCGCGAGTTACTCGATGCTCGCTGGTAAGAAATAACTCGTTTCCGAACACAGCCTAAGACCTAAGTATGCGTTAAATATATTATATAATAATAATTGACCGAGCGAGAACGTAGTGCGTTCGAAGCGTCTCTGCTGCAGCTTACTCAAAAATGATTTGGTATGTCCGGTTGTTCTCCTCTACAGGTCGCATTTCTCAACAGATTCTCACGAAATTTTGTAAGTGCCGCATTCTTTTTTTCTAGGTTTTTAATTGTAGTTTTCGCCGTATTAATGGCTCAAGTCACACCGAAGTGACAGGAAGCAGTTTTACTATCAAACCATTTACGGCTCTATTTCTATCATTGCAAAGCATATAGTATAGGTAAAAAGACTTGCTGAAACCACACTGCCACCTGCGACCATAAGCGGCCCATCTCCGTCAACTATTTCATTCTATTCTAAACATAATTATAATTTCAAAAATAGTTTTACAGTAAAACTGTCAGCCTCTGCAGCCACATTAGTCTGGATTGAGCCTTACCCTTCAACTTATATGACCAGACTTGAACGTGAAGTTTACAATAGTTAAAAATTCAAAAATGGAATTCATTAAACTATTAAACCCACTACCCGTTGCGTATCTACCCTCTAAAATATTTAGTAAAGACATTAAATTGACAACTAAAAAAAGATATGGACAAGGAGTATATAATAAAAACTGACCTAGCCTAACTTAATCTTTACTGAGTGAAAAGTTGAAGAATCTATTTATTATATTGGGTTCCGTATATTTTTTTTTATCTCACCAATATGATTAGAGCGGATAGATTGAGGATGTGAGGAAGTTGGTTTTATTGTTAAGAATGGAACAGTTTTCAAAGCAATGATGGCCGAGCGGTGATAGCTATGAACTGCCTTGCCACAAGTCCTTGGTTTTATCCCCAACTCGCTGGTTTGAGCTTCACCGCATGGTGGAAGGGTATTTTGCGAACGCCTGGCTAGCTACCACAAGTAGAAAATCCACCGCCAGCACCTAACAGTGTGTTCCGGCTGCAGATCTTGAGAGCCAGTAAAATTACAGCAACATGCGACTTAACAATTTTATGTGTCAGGGTGACGGGCGCAGTGCAATTCGCCACTAGTGACGAAATGTATCTGTAATAGGACTAATAGGCAGAGGTCATTCCACTTGATATATTTATGATATTTATATTTAAATGAGTTTAAAGATATTTTTGAATGTTCATTTTATAAATTTACAAATTATTGGAGTACAAAATGTTTTGCCCTGGGCGGGAATTGCACCCGCGACCTTCCGATTTTGCGCCGGATGCTTTATCCACTCAGCTGCCGGGGGATCAGCTGTGTCGCCGAAATTTCGTGTTCCAATCGTATTTCTTAAACCGTCATAGGGGACGGTGCGCGGTGGTCAATTCCCGCCCGGGGCAGAACATTTTGTACTCCAATAATTTGTAAATTTATGATTTTCGCTTAGTACGCGGTAGTACTTGTAATCATAATATTTAGAAATATACATTTTATGGTTTAATAACTGAAATAAATTACTATTATTATTAACATCAGGTGAGCCTAGTGCTTGTACCGTCTACTTCCATTAAAAAAAAAGTGATAAGAGGGATGATGGGGTGTAGTTATACAACACTTTATACAATGACGGAAAAATGGTACGGATCCCTAAACCCAAATCAGATGAAGGCCGCCCTCCCTAAATAGATAACCAACTATTATGACACACGGTTATACAAAAAATAACTCTGGTGGACAGTAAACCTTATACAGATGGCGTAGACAATAGCGGAGCGATAAGCGGAGCGGTTAGTGGATGGCGAGCGGATATTATAGTTGCTTTTTTTTATGCCTGACATGTTAGCCTGATAGTAAGTGATGATGTGGTTGAGGATGTTGTTCAGACTAACCTTGAGTTTGCTTATAATAGTAAGAGCCTATGAGTGCACGTATAATCCTTTTTATATCTTGTGTGTGTTCCGGATAGACACAAACACCAAGCTACCTTAATTTAGGAAGGAATAGTTAGTAGCAGTAGTACTCTTTGTAAACGCCTGCGAAAGTATTGTCACCATAATATATATTTCTAAATATAAATAAATAAAAAAGTCAATAAATAAAATATTACAGTAAATAACTTATTTTTAACAAATTGTACTCAGCGACGATAGGTATTGTCTCGCGTGGTGGTAATCGTGACGCCTGACAATTACTGTTGCAGTGTGGGTGCACAGTAGATATGTGTTCTAAGCTAGATCAATAAGTATAAGTACTCTGATTTGTGTTTAAATAAAGAGTTTATCTATCTATTAGAAATCTCTCGCGAAACTCGCTCCTCTCCACTACTATGCCCGCAGTTCCCAAACCGACAGGCAAACAATAAATCAGTAAGATAGCGAGTCGAAGATCTACTGGGAGCTCGCCTGTACCGACTTCGGCACTTAAGGGGTAGCTACATTGTTGCTATTTTAATACGCTTTTTTGTATGTTACTAAAATAATACTGAGAAACTAAAACTAAGTACTGAAGAACTAAACGAGAAAAATGCGGGAGTTGGCTAGTATGTCCTGTTCTCTAGTTAAGTCTGGTAAGGCTCATCATGGGTCCGTCAGTATTTAATCAAATTCTGAATTATGTCAAACTTAAATACGTAAGCTTGAATGCATTGAAAACTGAGGCTTGACCGCTGCCTGGTTAGCTTAAATATGTTCTTCTTCTTAAATATGAATTAAATGTTTTCTTTCAATATTTGTTAATATTATTCGTTTTACAGTAAGATGTACAAAAGTCATCAAAACTACTCATACACAAGCGTTTTTTTTAAATTACCATCACCGATATTATATGATATCAGTACTAATATTATAAATGCGAAAGTAACTCTGTCTGTCTGTCTGTCTGTTTGTTACGCTTTCACGCCAAAACTACTGGACCGATTTGAATGAAATTTGGTATGGAGATAGTTTGAGACCCGGGAAAAAACATAGGATAGTTTTTATGTGACTGCGCAAAAAGAGGTTAATGTTTTTGCGCGATAACCGACATACGCGGGGGCGGAGCCGCGCCCGGAAAGCTAGTATTAAATATACATAAGTGTATATCCGTATATATATAAAAATTGCTTGTCACGTTGTTTGTCCGCGATAGAATCATAAACTAATGAACTGATTTTAAATTTGATCCACATTGAAGATAGGATAGCTTACATCTCAATTTATAGTCACAATTATTACAATAATATTATATATCAATTCTGGTAGCTTTTATGGAGAGGCAGTAACCACTCTAGGATATAAACATTAGGAGGTTTTATTAGCCTTTTGTTTTTTTTTGCACAGGCAAACAAAACAGTCCAAAGTTCCTTCAATACATATTTATACTACTTAAATATTTTAAATTCTAATTATGTCTATGTAAATAATTGATTAAAATTTAATTATCATCATATTTTTACACTTAATACAGGTAAATACAATTTACAGTTATTACGTTTGCACAGATACCTACGTAAGAACAAAGATTCTAAAAGCTGCATTGACATATATTCTTTTAATGTGTAGAAGGGACTGTTTTAAAAAAAGTTCTTAAGTTTTAGTTTGAACGAACTGTATTTTAAGGTGGTCAAGTTTTTTGGTAATTTATTATACATTAGTATTTTCGAATAACGACCTTGTTTCCGTACTTTAGCTAATCTGATTTTTGGTACAACTCGAATTTAATTATTTTATATTATTCGCCTTTCATAATTACGCAGATTTAGGATATATTTTTTTCCGGCTTTTCTGGAATTCTCATGAATTTCTAATAAACAATTATGTATGTAAAGAGAAACAACTGTCATAATTTTGTCTTTCTTAAAGTGCTCCCTTGCGGGCTACGCTTTTTCAGCCCATTAATTGTTCTTATTGATCGTTTTTGACATTTGAGAACTCTTGTTATTTTTGTAGCATTACCCCAAACAGTAGTAGAATATCATATTATTTAATGTATATATGCCATAGTACACGTTAAAGGCTGTGGCTCGATTGTGAATATATACAAATAATAACCTCAGTGCAATAAGTAAGGAAGAAGGAGTCTAAAGGAAATAAAAAATGAAGCATAAAATTCAGCCAATTTTATGTACGACACAACTCACTCACACAAACATTCTGCCAATTTTGTCTTCTGTCACGACTGACCGATGCACATTATGCACGTCACAAATAAATTAAAAACCGAGTTTAGTATTAAAACACACGTAAATATTGAATATAAGGTACCTTCTTTAATATTATACAACCCAATTTAGGTTATAATTTCGAATAAAAATGTAATTAAAAGTGTTGCCAGACATACATTTTAGTTTGATTCCAAAAGTGTGCAGTATTTAAAAGTTGGTGCGCGTAGAACTAAGGTGCTTAAATTAAACAAGTTTATTAGAAAAATCCAAGAGGCTATTGTATCATTTAGCGGAAACAGTAAGAAATTTTGTGATTTAAAAAAAACTGGCCATCTATTTAAGTATGAACTTACGTAAAGGCCTAAACTATCATCCATTATAGACCTCAAAAGTAATTAGTTTACATACCTACCTACTTCGTACCTAGTAGATGCCCAGTTTGATGGTATTCGTGTTATTTATAACTTATTAATTTGATTATTTTAAAGTCAGTTAATTTCTTTAAATTACTTTTATTTATTCATTATTAATAGTAAATAATTAATATTATTTACACGTTATGTTTGAAACTAAAAAACATATTGACAAAACTTCACTGGGTATAAGATACAAAAACTCCAAAGTTGAGAGCTACTTTATTCTAGAAAATAGAATTTTGTAGAATGCAATTTCTAGTTTATGCGTAACACGTGGACATACATACTAGTATACTAATACACAAACATACATACTACTTTTAACACCAAAAACTGTGCAGTTCTGACAATATTACATACTTACACATAGGTCAAATTGATCATCTCCATTATTGAAGTCTCTAAAAAGGACACGCCAAGTAGTTTTATTTCCAACTATGGCACCTGTGTCGAAACCCTACCATATATGTGACCTAACTCGCCCTTGGTCAATTATTTATTGTCCTAGAAATCGTCACTTAAGAATATCATAAAAAAATTGTGAACCAGTATAAAAAATAATAATAGTGAGGATTGTGCCATATTATTGTAAAGTATTCTATAAACAGATTTAAAAGTAATAATTTTAAAAAGTTACGAAAAATTAAACGTTAATAATCGTGATGCACTATTATTGTACTCTAATGAATTTTGCTTTAATTATATTCTGTATATTTATATCATCACAAACTATATCTGCCATAAATCCCACAAATAAGTACTTTTTTCTTTCATATGGCATCACTTCCATTGCACACATATATAAAATGGTGGCTTCAGTTTGATGTTGTACCAGACTCTGTCTTTCCTTCTTAGTTTGTCAGAGATAATAACAATAAATTTATATTGTTATGAATTAGATACCGATATGTAAGCGTTGAACTGGACACCATCTTTGACTCAGCATCACTTACCAAATGCTGGTATCGTGGTCACAGGTGAAACTGTCAATATAAATACCGTATCCTTTCCATAAAAAAGCACAACATCCCCTTAACAGAACAATGTGTAGACATACCTGCTCACTACGAGTTTCGAATAGCTGGTAAATGATACATACTCACTGATTTGCTTCTATTTTCACTATTTGGAAAGCTAAGTTGGACTTAAGTTGCTTTTGAATCGCTCGTAGCGATGCTTGCATAGTCGATTATCTTAGGCAACGTTCTCTACTATCACTGGATGGGTGACCGCTAGTGACATTGAGTGTTTAGCGATCACGTACTTTGGAGGGCACGTTGTTTTTTTATGTTATTGTGACGGAACAAGCTCAAGGCCCACTTGATGTTAAGCGGACAAACCTCTGCCTATAACAGATGCATTTTGTCACAAGTCACGAATTGCATTGCGCTCGTCACCTTGAGACGCAGTTGTTAAGTCTCATGTACCTTCTCAAGGACTGCTGCCGGAACACACCGTTAGGTGCTTGGCGACAGATTTTCTACTTTCTACAAAATGCCCTTCCACCATGCGGTGAAGCTCAAGCCCGCGGCGGGATTCGAACCATGGACCTGCTGCGCGGCAGTCCATAGCCAATGCCACTGAGCCATCACTGCTTAAATCTATGGCGTGTTTTTTCTATTATGATCGTAAGACTGTCGGAAGCTGTAGTGAGGCCTAAAACTCTTACACTGCATGGATGGATTTTGCGTCTGCTTGCCTAGGTAACTACTACAATATATAAAAATATATAGGTACAACATTACTGCTAATTGGCAAGAGTGGCTGATATGAATAACAAAAACATAAAACAAATTAAAATGATGATTTTAGTTGGACGAGTGTGATGTGCCAATGAGTGATGCACCATTAAGTATCCTGAATGGTGCTTAAAATCGCATCAATATAATATGAAAGAATAGGTAGTATCATTGTAAATGCATCAGCTGTTTTCTAAACTTCTGCGCTTCCTTTGTAAACATGCGCTTTACGAATCAGCTGATATTTTTTTTTTACAAAGATTTTATCTAGTATTTCTAATTATTGTGTAAGTCTACTCATGACCACGGTCAGTGCAACTTGATTTTAACGTCGAGGTTAGTCAAAACATTTTAATATTATTAAGTTTGCAATAACGCGCGCTAGACGAATTACATTACAAATTTACGAGTAGAGCAAGTTGAACTATAGGTGTCGCTCCATCCCGGTATAATGGTTAAAGAACGAGAGAAAGAATTAAAGTTCTGAGTCATTGTGTCATGTTAGCTCAATTGGTTAGAGCATACCCCGGCTAAAGGGGTTGATGGACGCGGGTTCGAATCCCGCACATGATTACATTTTTTTCTCTCGTAAATTTGTAATTTAGTCAATACACTTTTGTTTTGATATTAATAAATAAATATTAGTTTAGTTCACGAAAGATAAAAGAAAAGTTCTTAACATAGCTTTTTACATCCATATAACTAAAAACAAATTCAGCGAAAGATCTCAAATTTATATTTAAAATTTTTGTTATTGATTCACTTTAATCCTGTCACGTATCGCCTATTACTTAGTATATAGTAACATTGTATATATAAGTACAAAATCTGTCGCCGAGCACCTAACGGTGTGAGCGGTTTTATGGTAAAGTTCCCAAAGATATTACAATGCTCACAGAATGAAAACTCAATTTGCACGTGAAAAACATTTTGATTAAGAAATTCTACTACACAGCTTGTGATTACTTAAACGATAAAAATTCTTGGACTATTCCGCCCCTGCCAAGCTATAGCCTATGTTATTTAAACACATGTTGTAATAATTTTATTGTATAGTTTGTAACAATTTGTTAAAAGACATTTAAAAGAACGGTTTCTTGGTCGTTATTCTCGCAGTGGCTCTATACATTTTTTGCTTAGGCAAATATTTCAATATTAATATTTGTAATTGACCTTCATAAGAGCGTCGTAGACGCTTAAATTGATTACATGATTTTGACTTTGCCTTGTTCCAGCAGCTGTGAATTAAGTCTGTTTATTCCCAGGTGTGAACGTGGTCAAAGGCTAGCCCATAGGAAATAAAAAGGGAAAACCGAGTGTCAGAGCGGCGCGATGCGTACGCCCGTGACATCGGGTTTGTTTCGGTGGGAGGCAATCAAGTGTCTGAAGGAAGGCGGCCTGTACAGGAATTTACACCTGGGTATTGTAAGGACGCACTCACGGGGCACGATATCAATAAATAAATTTTATTATAAAATCTTATCAACCTATTCCATTTATGAGCTATAACATAACGAATGGACAGACAGATAGCAAAGTTTCATTAATTCCATTTCGGTACGTCAAAGTCAAAGTCAAAAAAAAGAACATCGCTAGATCATACCTTGTATCACCGCAAAAAAAAACTTTTTATACTAAAAGTGTTTTTGTAATGAGTGTAAAAATATAAAATAAACTACCACTAAGCTTAAAAAAGTTTTTGATTGATAAAATATAGAAAATTGTATGGACATGAATGATATTAAGTAATTCAAATATTGTGTTCATTAATATATGATTGAATAAAATTATGTTATGGAATTAAATAATATAATAATGTAATTGGATAATATTGTAATAATGTATTCTAGGAATATACCTAAATAATTATGTAATTAATATTTGTATTGAATCCATAATTTGCACGCCATGAAGGTTCAGATATAGAGCAACACATCCTTTTAATATAAGACCTGTTTAATGTACCTATATCTAGCAAATAAATAAACTCGATTTGATTTGATTTGCATAAACAGGAGCAGAAGGATCACTCTGCAGAGCCATTCCAATAAATAAGCGACTCTAGCTACGAAGCAATAAAGTGCACTTCAGCTCGCACAGCACGGAGTACCTAATATTTATATTCACCTACAAGGCGTCTCTCTTTCTATCGCATGTGCACGCATAGCTCTGATCTCTTCTGACGCGACACGCACGTACAATAAGCCCGTCCGGACGGATACGCAGATGTGCCTGTGGCTTTGTACCTAAAGTGTGGATTGTTAACTTAACTTGCATGATTAGGTTACAGATAATGGTACGGAACCCTTCGTGCGCGAGTCCCACTCACTCTTGGCCGGTTTATTTACGACATGTTGCAATGTGGCATCCTAAATAAGCGAAACCACGAATACTTGTATAGGTTTTTTATCAAGATTAGGTATATTTATTACAAAATTATCATTTCGTCACTATAAAAAAACCTTAAGGGAGTATTAATAATATGTTGCCAAAGGTAAAAAAATATTTTCTGAAAAGTTTCACAAATGTATTGCACAGCGTGAAGAGGCCCTTGTTCATCAATCACTATCGCGAATTCCCGATTCATTGTTATAATTAGATTACAAAATAAATAAAATAAAAATTGCCCAAAATGGCGGCTGCATTATCGAGCCGCCATCTTGGAAATTAATGATCTTAGGTTTATTCAATGTCAGTAATATAATAACGTAGGATATGCTCTTTGGGTCAGAACGTATCTATTACTGCAAATAGTTAACAAAAAAATTCCCTCAATATCAAATCCCTTAATCATGGAACCAAAAACAGCACAATATATCCTACTCGTCATATTAAATATGTAAATATGTACTTCAACTTACTTTTGGTGAAAAATTCGCGCGGTGATTGTTAAAAAACAACAAACCTTTCGCTCGTCTCTGAGGCACAGCCGCGACACTCGAGACTGTCTGCGTGCCGAGCGCAGGCTGAGATCGAGGCGAGTAGATATAACTCACATTTCGTCCGTTTCTATGAAGTTGCTATACTATATAGATAATATTAACGTGTCTAAGCTTAGTGCGGCATTTTGCTATTTAAATCACCTTATAATCTGCTGTGTTTCAGGTTTGTTAGCCATAATTTGTCACAATACTTTTAGAAAATGTATGTAATATATCAATCTTGTTACCAAACATAAGCAATTATTGTCCACTCTTGGTAAGTGTTCTTAATATAGTCTGTTTGCCATACATGACGTATGGCAAACAGACTTAACAAGGATGGGAATGCACTCAAAGTGAGTTGTTGGAACGCACTATGAGGTGCTTGGCGATAGGTTTTCTACTTCAGTGTGGTCGCTAATCAGGCGAGTACTCTCAAAATTACCTACCACAAGGCGAAATTTGCATTTTTATATAACCTTTATTATATTTTGTTTGATTGAAAAGTTGTTGGATTGGAACCAAAAACGATAACAATTTTGTGTCACCACGCGTATCTTTACGACGTATGTACATCTATGCCCAGTGCATTTTTAATGATACTTTTCTTAATAATGAAACTGCGTATTAAAGGAATTTTAAAATATATTATTCACATTGAACTCATGTCCGGTAACTCGCTTAATTATGTCTAAAAGGTAATTTAAAAATACGTTTTGAGTGACGTAATTACTTTTGGAAATGAACTTTGTGTCAATTTTGATTTGGGAACATAATTAAGTACTGACTTTTGTTAAAAATCTTGCGGTAGGCATTTGTGTGAATATAAAAAAACGGCCAAGTGCGAGTCGGACTCGCGCACGAAGGGTTCTGTACCATTAGCTATACAACATTAGACTTCATATTTTAACCTTTTTTGTTTTAACGTCCGCGAGTCCGACTCGCACTTGGCCAACGTTTAGTATTTGTTGTTATAGCGGCAACAGAAATGCATCATCTGTGAAAATTTAACTCTCTAGCTATCACCGTTCTTGAGATACAGTCTGGAGACAGACGGACGGAGCGAAGCGCTAAGTCTCAGTGATAGGGTCCCGTTTTTACCCTTTGGGTACGGAACCCTAAATATTAATAATTGTTTTTTTTTCATTAACTTAGCTCATAAACTTATGGCTGCCGTTTGCTCTAAATTTATAAATCATCTACATATATAGAACGAAAGGATAAGGAGGAGTTGTGAGTTATATGTCATGTTGGCTTAGTGGCCAGAGAATGTCCCGCTTATAGGTGTGGATGGCGCGGGCTTGAATCCCACATATGACTATAATTTTTCCTGTCGTTGTTATTTTGCAGTAAATCTGTTCAAATTAAATCTGTTTAAGAATTAAATATTTGTATTATAAAATCTAGTTCCCCGTGGAGTGCCGGGTTAGCCGTCACCCCCCCATTAAAATACCGGAAGGTGGGGAGCACCGTCTGAGGAGCTGATATTTTAAACTGCTATCCCCAAGACGCCTGTCAAGTGTGGGGATTATGGCGAACCCCCTCTTAGTGGGGAGGCTGTGTTCAGCAGTGGACAATCCAGATGATACAGTATTATATGTTTTCAGTTATCATGCGTCAATGCTGTTTAAGATATTTATAAACGGTGTCATCAATTTGCTGTTAAGTGTTGATCGAATATAAATCTACCAGCCTAAGTCATCATCATCATGACACCAACTAGGAGGTACACTGTTGAACAAGATCTTCACCATTGGGTGGATTTGCCATAATCCCCACGCTTGGCAGGCGTCTTGAGGAACGCAGTAGGAGTTGTCAGTTCTTCAGAAGGCGCTGCTGCCCACCTTCCTGTACTTTTCCCTTAGTCGCCTCTTAAGACACCCATTGTAAGAAATAGGGGAGTGACATCCTAACTCGGCCACCCGCGGTGGTAGCCTAAGTAGTTCACATTATTGGGGTAGGTGTCACCACCGTCAGAAAAACGCGCATTTAACACAAAATTCGTCCAGCACCCGCTAACATACACAATTGGAAATCTACCAAGACTTTATACTCTCACGTGTGGGTAGGCGATTTGCCTGACACAAGATCGAGTCCGTGTTATTTAATTACGAAAAAATGTTTACAGGAGTGTTTTGTGATAAAATGTGTTGTGTATCGCGCCAATAACATCAAAAAACTACGTGTAATTGTAGACGTGATAAAACATCAAAGAGAAATTGACATTTAATTCAGTGAATTAATACATTACCAAAAGCCGCTATTTGAATCATTTATGGTATAAATTTAGTTCACAAAACAATAGAAGTGTTATAATAAAACAAAAAAAGACTCAAATTAACCCGAAATTGTGTAAATAACAGCAAAAATACGAAACAAGGTGTCATTTGGACATTAAAATATTTGGTGAACAGTGCAGTGAGACAGTTAACAAGGTGCGATGACGCATTGTAGTTAAACTGCTAAACAATCAAGTAAAATCAAACTTACGACCTGTACTATATTTACTTTTCGGCAGCACAGTCATAGCAAGTTTGGTGTAGCGGTAACAGATAAGACTTCCAATCAGCACCGTACTGTTCAAATCTCCTGAGTACAGTACATCTTTTTGCATTTTGTTTTATATTTTGTTTTTGTACTCAGTTATTTTATTTTATATTATTGTACAAATAGAAAATGGCTTCGAAATCAAAAACTGTATCTGCATGCAAAAAGGATGTAGACAATACCATGGATAAACTTAAATGTTTTACTTGCCAAAAAACATGTGACTTCGAATGTGCAAATTTGAGCTGTAAACAGTCGAATAAAGCAAAACGAAAATGCACAAGATGCGTCGAAATATCGATGGAAATAAACAATTGTAAGGAAAATGTAGAACAAGACAAATTACCATCACCATCGTCTTCGTTAACATTGACATCACCAAATATAAATATAACACTAAGGAAAAAACCACAGGCAGAACCTCTGGAAAATATACTTATAGACAGTGATATAGATACTACTTTTTTAGATGAGAGCTCAAATATGCAATCAAACACTGTCATTACGGAAAATTCACAAATAATAAATCAGAAATTAAAAATAGAAAAACTCACTACGGACTTATACAATGCAAGCTACGAAATAAACAAGCTCAACTCAGAAAACACAGACCTTAAAATGAAAATAACAGTACTGCAAAGGGCCTTGGATACCTACAAAAATATACTTAACAGGATAGATTCGGCAAACCACAGTCAAAACATTGATACTAATATTAATTCAACAAATAGCTCTAATACTCTTAAATCAACAAAGGAAACAAAAAAGTGCAATCAACTTATTATCCAAGAAGAGCCTATTCCAATGAATTCACAAGTAATAAACAAAAATACGGAAGAACCGCAACAACATAAAACCAAACAAAGAGCACGGTTGTTAAGGACCCATGAAAAATACAGCAACACACAAGAACTACAAAAAGAATTCACTAATACTATCGGTAATGAACATCTTATGATAAATAATACCGAAAAAAGTCCGGACACCAAAAAAATTTTTATAATAGGAGGTAGCCAGTGTCGAAATCTCGGCTCAAACTTGATATTAAGTCGCAGAAACAATATATATGAACAATATACTATTCAGGCGTTATTGAAGCCAGGAGCAAAAGCAGTTGACCTCCTAGAAATTTGCAAGACCGTAAAGTTTAGCGATGAAGATAAATTAGTTTTATGCTTAGGAGAAGAAGATACGGACCCAGTAAAGCTTCAACTTGACATTTATGCTACTTTAAAAACGTTAAATGTTTCTAATATATATTTGTTAAGCGTTTTAAAAAATAAATATTTAAATGAGAACAAGTTAAATGTAGTTCTGAAAAATGTTGCCTCTAAACTACCGAAGTGTAGTTTCATAGATTTAGATACAAATGTTAATAATGTAATGAGGGACATGTGCAAAAAAATTAATTATTGGATAGACATGCATAATTATAACAATAACTATTTACCAATGTGTATCATGAAAATGAATAATATTTTTAAAGATCTACTAGACTCCAACAATAAACTAAAAAATTCAGTAAAAGAAATATTACCCAAAAAAGGAACTATACCATATTATTTTAAGAAAATAAATTCTAAGAGCTCAGTTGTAAATAATAAAGTATGTAAACAAAATAAAAATATCAGAGATTACTTTCCTATTGTTACAAAAAAGAAAGTTGTCACTAATTGTGATCCACAATTAGGGAAACAATCTTCATTAAATTATAAACATTCGGGTGAAAGGTTTTTTCGTGTATAACTATATTTATGTAATGCATCAAAACATAGCCGGTCTTATCAGTAAACAAAATGTATTAGAAGTAAGCTTGGAAGAATTAAGTAGTTTGGACAAACAACTTGATGTAATATGCTTGACGGAACACAACATGAAACCAGGTGACGAAAAAGTGCTTAATATACAAAATTACAAGCTGGCCTCTACTTGTTCTAGAAGTCAAAGAAAAGGTGGGGCCTGTATTATAGTCAAAGATCATCACGAATACAAGCAAATCTTAAATGTCGATAATTTATCAGCGATTAATGCTGTGGAATGCTGTGCCATCGAATTAATAAAACATAAAATTGTTGTTGTTGCTTTATATAGAGTTCCCATAAGCCGTAATTTACCACAGTTTTTTGACATTTTAGAAAAAAATTTAAAATTGCTAACAAAAAATTTAAGTACAAAAATTATTCTCTGCGGTGATTTTAATATCAACATTTTGAAAAATAATAAACTGACATGTGATTTTGAAAAACTATTACTATCTTATAATATGAAATGTTCAGTAAGAGAACTAACCAGACCAAGTAGTAAAACTTGTTTGGACAATATTATCAGTAACATCCACGGTGCACGTTGTGAAGTTATTGAAATAGCTATTTCTGACCATCGATCTCAATTATTCAGATGTCCCGTAAAAAAGACATGCAAACTGAACTCGTGGACAGTACAAAAACGTGAGTTAGGCAATGAAAACCTAAACATATTCAAAAGTAGTTTAAGTAACTTGACTTTTAATGATGTCTATAGTTCGAATGAACCTAATCATGCATATCAAATGTTTTTGGAAACATTCATGCTATTTTACAATTTATGTTTTCCTTGGTTAAAAGTAACAATAAAAAATCATAAACAGAAGAAATGGATATCTAAGGGTATCAGAAAATGTAGCAAGAAAAAAATAAAACTTTTGTGGCAATATCGTTTACAGCCAACTGCGCATAACCAAGCAATATTCAAAAAATATTCAACAACCTACAAAAAAGTTATTAGACTCACAAAACTATCCCAGAACAACTATTATATTAAATCATCGGCTAACAAAACAAAAGCAACATGGGAAGTCATTAATAAATATAAAAACAATTTTAATGAGTATATTTTCAAAATTAATCATAATAGTAAAATTATCACTAACCCTGTTGATATAGCAAATGCATTCAATACATATTTTATCAATCATGGCCAGAATTCAATACACAAAACAATAGAAACATATTTAAAATCGAAGAATACAAAACTGCTACCTAATACAATGTCATCGATGTTTCTAGCTCCAGTTACTCCTGAAGATGTAGCAAAGAAAATATTTCTCTTAAAAAATACAAACACTGTCGGCTACGATGGCATATCCACTAAAGTAATTAAGAATGTTGGAGAAATAGTATGTTTTCCTCTTTGCTATATATTCAATATGTGTATAGAGCAAGGCATATTTCCCGAAAGTTTAAAAACTTCAGTTATCAAGCCACTGTTTAAGAAAGGAGAAAGGGATATTTTATCTAATTATCGACCGGTGGCCCTGATACCAATTATTTCTAAAATTTTTGAAAGGATTATTTACGATGGCATTTATGATTATCTAGAGCAGAACAAAATATTAGCTAACGAACAAAACGGTTTTAGAAAAGGAAAATGTATTAATTTGGCAATTTATGACTTTGTACAAAGGATCATTACAAATGTTGATCAAAGAGTCCCAGTATGTGCCATTTATATGGACATGACAAAGGCGTTTGACTGCGTAGACCATAACATCTTGTGTTACAAATTGGAGCGTTATGGAATACGAGGCAATGTATTAGATCTATTAAAATCATATTTAAGTAATAGAATTCAAGTAACTGAAATAGTAAGAATAAATTTACGTCATAAAATTGAAGAAAAATTTAAGTCACATAATGATAAAGTTTTGTACGGCATACCACAAGGAAGTGTTTTAGGACCGCTTCTTTTCCTTTGTTATATAAACGATATTCCTAAGTGTACTAAACACCCCATGGTATTGTTTGCTGATGACAGCACAGTGATGATACAAAAAGAGAATGAAAATTATCCAGATGAAATTAATAAAGCTGTGAATGATATCATTAACTGGTTGGAACAAAACAATTTGAAAATAAATTACAACAAAACAAAAGTAATGCATTTTAGCCAGAGGTTGAACAAGGAAAATGTTGATGTAAAATTTAGAAACCATGTTATAGATGAAACACAAATGACTAAATTCTTAGGGTTACACATAGATAGGCAATTGACGTGGAAACATCATACAGATACATTAATTAGAAGGATACATAGCTTGGCATATGCTCTGTATCATCTTTCAAAAGAAGTTAATCGCGAGACCGCAGGAACAGCATACAATGGGTGTATAGCCTCACTATTGAGATATGGGGTAATTTTTTGGGCTAATTCTACTAATAAAGACCAAGTGTTTCTGGCCCAAAAAAAGTGCATCAGAGCTATATGTCACATACATAGTACTGATAGTTGCAAACCGTATTTTCAGTCTCTAAGCATACTGACGTTGCTATGTCTCTATATTTATGAAGTAGCGTTGTTTGTGAGGATCAACATCAGATACTTCCCTACGTTCAATGATATGTATAACTTCAAAATGCGAAATAAAAATAATTTATGTGCAATGCCGGCTAATACTACACTTATGAGTAAAAGTATATTTCGTATGGCCCCTAAAATATATAATAAACTGCCAAAGTACTTAAAAGAATGCAATATGTCTACTTTTAAACATAATTTAAAAAAGCTTCTAGTCAGAAAATGTTATTACAGTATTGTGGAATTTTTAGAGGACAATAATTTAAGACAACAATAGTAATATGTATTATGAATTAATTTGTTATATGCGTTATTAATTATTATTGTATTATTTATTTATTTTTGACAACCTATTATGCCTAATTGAATATATTTATGAATATAATTTAACTTAATGTGATTGTATTTAGTTATGTAATTTTATTGGTACCTAATGACAACTAAATGGCTTATATTGATGTAACTAGAACTATTAATTTTGGACTTAAAAATTTGCATGCCTATATGGTAAGAATGTATGAGAACTATTTTGTAATTTTTACCATCTTGTACACTACATTCTACAAATAAACTTATTTGAATTTGAATTTGAATTTGTGTTTGTAAATAAATAATTACTGACTTCAATGGTTACTGCCGGAACACACTGTTAGGTGTTTGGCGACAGTATTTCTACTTGCGAGTGGTAGCTAGCCAGTGGAGCATACGCAAAGTGCCCTTACAGGCTTACACAACGCAGTGAAGTTAAGCCGGCGGCAGTGGTAAAGTTTTGGAAAAGCAGATGAGGCCCCCACGGGTCCAGTACCTACAGTAATATATAAATTTAACCCTTAACATTAAATACAATGCACGCAAATATGCTTACCTCGGTATGGGTTACATATTTGAGCCGTTTGGTGTAGAGACGTTGGGTCCGTGGGGACCGGGAGCTCATCGTATTTTACAAAACTTATCTGAGCGCTTGGTCGATGCGACGCGTGATCAAAATGCTGGCACATATTTGACTCAACGACTAAGCATTGATATTCAACGGGGCAATGCTGGTAGTGGGCTGGAGCATTTAGACTGCCGATGAGTCTGCTATGACTTATAGGTTGTCTAAATGCTTTCATTGTAGTAGCTATAGTGTTGTATATAGTTCGTAGTTTTTTTGTTAAACTAAGGTATGCCTTTGTCGTTGTTCATTTGTTGTCATTTATTTTGTCTTCATTAGAAGTTTCCAGAATAGGTGACTCAAGTTCTGACCTATTAAATTATTTTGTCGATCGCCTCAGAACGCATATGACCGTGTCCAAACTAACCTTTTAAATACTCTTTTTGATAGTTGATAAGCTAGTCTTTGACTACTATCTCACCTGATTGTAAGTGATGATGTGGTCGAAGATGTTATTCAGACTAACCTAGAATTACTGGCTCTCAAGGACAGCTGCCGGAACACACTGTTAGGTGCTTGGCGACAGATTTTCTTCTTGAAGGTGGTAAACAGATAAATAATTTATTCATAATTATTACAATTACAGGTCAAATTATTTTTGTTCATTTATACACTCAAATTTAATCAAATCAAATAAAAAAAATATACATAATTATATAAGTTACATATTTCGTAACTAAATTATTCAATTCCAATGTTTTTAAAATATTATGGTCAAAACACTACGAAATTGAAAAATACAATAGTATTTTTAAATTATAGATAAGTACGAGTAATAGAAATCATGTGGTGGTAGATAGCAAGACGGGCATTCGCAAAATGCTCTACCACTATGCTATAACTGCCATCCTTAGACGACAAGCGACACGCGATGTTTTAACGTGCCCTCTGAAGCACGTTCACGCTCAGTAGTATTGCCACTAGCGGTCACCCATCCAACTCATGACCGCAGCATGTAGCTTAACTTAGCTGATCGGTTAAGAACGACTAAGCAAACTGCGCTACGCATTTAGGAATAATTTATTTGTCTATTAACATTTTGAGGTCGATATATTTTTGAAGGTGGTAGATAGCCAGGCGAGCATTCGCAAAAACCCTTCCACCATGTGGTGAAGCTTAAGTCGGCGGTGGGGATCGAACCATGGACCTGTGGCACTGCAGTCCATATCTATTACCGCTTGGCCATCATTGCTTCAAATCATGCGCCTTGTTTATATCCTCACTTAAGGCCAAGACCGTAATCAAAATAATTTCTAATTCGGGTGGAGCTAATAGAAATGGGCGTTTACTTTTAACTCATAAAAATATTCAGTCGCACGGCGGCACTAGTCGCCGTACCACGGATAGCGTCGCTAAAATTGTAGAGTTTCGTGCGCTATTAGAAGCGGCAGAACAGAAGTGTAGATAACAACATTTTTATCTGCAGTTACTGCGAAACTTCTAAGGTAAAAAAAGATTATCACTTGTAGGTAATGATATTTTTTTAATAGACAAAGCGAAGCGAGGTCTCGGTGGAGGTCTGAGCAGTGTATATTTCCCCGTCAATAAATCTCGATTGCCTGAATCAATCTTCTTGAAATTTGGTAGAAAGGTGCCTATCTTGCATATCAACAGAATTTGCAAGTAAGAACCTGTAGGAGCTTAATTGGTTTGTGGTTTGCTGAGATTATAGGGTCCATAAAACGAGGTTAAAATTTAAAATTATTATTATTATATAATTTTATTTAAAATTCAAAAGTATTATCTCAATATTGTGCTCAAAAAAGTATTTTGACTTCATGAAGCGGTACGAAACCACGGTAATATTATCTATACAGTATTTTAACTAGGCCCTGTCCTCGAAATAACTACCTACAGCCGCGGGGTACGTAAACATGCGATAGGGCTGCCCGCCTTTAGCATTTTAATTACATTTGCCTACTTTGTGTTTCCATTTTGTTTTGTGATTGTAAATATACTTTTTTATATAAGCAAACTAGTGATTTGCCCCGGCTTCACATGGGTAATTAAAAAAAAATATCATAACTTATAAATTAAACATATAAAAAAACACTTATTGTGACATAACTGTAATAGTTAGACTTATAGTATTACGGACTTTTTTATAGATGTCTTTCATAAAATTGTAGTATATCACTTGGCTCTATTTTCAATAATTTCCACAGGATATGCGATATACCTAACGATTTATTTTTGTATTTTTTTCGCATCTTACGTTACGTTACCGAAGTTTACATAAGACCTAACTTTTTTGAAAATCTTCTATAGCCTATGTTCATCAGGGATAATGTTGGATCCTCATGATAAAAGAATTTTTCAAATCGGTCCATTAGTTTCAGAGCCTATTCAATGCAAACAAACAAATGCACAATCAAATCTTTCCTCATTATTACCTATATTAGTTTAGATAAAATACTTTGTAAATTGAATAAAAAGTGTGTAAAATTGCGTGTTGTTTTGGATTGGTAGTAAAAAATATTTGCACCTCGACTGAAACGAACGAAATGCTTTATTATTGAATTTTAAGGTATGAAGCTTAATCAAAAATTGATTTGCAAACATGGACAAGGTGGGGAACAGGGAATATGTTTTACATGGTTATAGATACCTGCAGCTATTTTACAATTAATATGTTTGGTTTGGACGAATTCATGCAACCAAAAACAGCACAATATATCCTACTCGTCATATTAAATATGTACTTGAACTTATAGGACGTTATCCGCATCAACCAATGCGTTACTGTCATATACTTACCAACTTTAAAACAGAAACTTGTAATTTTACTCTTGATCATATTTCTATATATGTATTGATAAATAAATATTATGCATATGTATAATTTCAGTTATAGAAAGTAATTTTGCAATTTTAGAGTTTATTTATGACATTACATAATAAATACAAATAAAAATAAAATAAAAGTTCAAAATTTTATTAGAAGTATAATCCCAATGCAATGCTCAATACAAAAGATAACTGTAATGAAAACGCCATATAAGATTCACCCTACCGCTGATAAAAGTGGTACAGGCAGAATCGTACCAAGTTTCTGAGTCACATTGGTTAAAGAACCCCACTCGTAGGTGCTTCGGTTATCGCGGCCATTCATCATGGAGACCAGTTGAAGATATGGAAAATACTCCCAAGTCAGACCTCAGCCTTCGGCCTCGCAAGTCACACACGAATCGGACTGCAGCCTCGCCTTGCACTCGCCCTTTGAACTCACGTACTATCCGTGCTCTAAATGTAGTATGATGAATAAGAAGAGCTCGTAGGGCAAATCCAGAATGATGGAATTCAAGATAGCCACCATACAAAGTACTCCGATTACACTGAAGCTCAGCTTTACTTCAGGAGGGTCGCACTTCAGTACTTTTTATGGCAGCCATCTTGAATTCTGCTATTTTGGATTTTTTTGCATGTCATTTGATTCCCTATGTCATTTGTTCAAACCTCCTTTACTTATCTGTAACCGTTTACCAGATACGTCATATATCTTCACTTGGCAGGCGTCATTTTTATGATTTCCCATTATTATCATATCACGAAAACCACTTTGTTATTTTCAGTTTAGAATACTTTCTTTCCCTATGACTCCTTCCCATAGAACAATTTAAGTCAATGGTTTCAAAACATCTATGTATGGCGGCCATCTTAAAAAATGATGTCATCGAAAAATAATTACTAAATTCGGAATAACGTCGCCTAAAACCACCCAGATATTGATTTTCAGACGGATCGGAGCAACTTGAATTTTAACTGCCATCTTGAATATGTCATTTTGGTTTTTGTCAAGTCTCATTCGACTGCTGCCATTAAAAGTTGTACGAAAAGAATTGTACCGGGTCACTTTTCCTAAGGAACCCCACTTATTAAAATATATAAAATAAAATTATAATAATAGTACACATTATCACTTTTGCTATGAAAATTGAAACTATCTACAGAAGTAACGGTTCAAAAGTTACGGGTACATGCTTTTAGAGGTAGTACGAAAGAACAGCTGCGGAGTCATACAGATGTAACACACATTTCAATCCGACGAACTACATACTAAGTATTTAACTTTTAAAGAGATAAAAGAGATATAGGTAAGTTCCCTTTATTTGAATGATTGGATATATAAATACCTAGAAAGTAGTTGGTCGTCTCGGAAAGTGTGTTAAGGGCATTGGGAATAAGTTCTCATTTAATTGTATAGTAACCTAATAATAACAAAATGAAATATTTTACCAAGGGTTAAAAATCTAGATACCTACTAAAATAGGAATTAACAATGCCGTGTCTGAACTTTAATCAGCTCGCTCAAAAAAGGTATTATAAAGACTTTATAAATCAATATAAAAAAAGTACTACCCCAATAAATGTTTTACTTGAGTTTCAATAATTTATGACTTCCAAATTAACGTATGGTAAAAAATATTGTAATATTTCGTAAAATAAATGCACAAATATGATGGCGTAACGAACGGCACAGATCCCACGTCCAAACGGCCCGAGCGCTGCGGGCAGACTGATTTTCGTTGCAATTTCTTCTCACGATCAGAGAATTTTGTGGCAAAAATTCATAAAAATGTTTTCAACACAAGTTAGTAAGTAGTTCATTAGAGTATAGTATTAGCTATTTTAAAAAAAAGAATCATTGCATTTAATTCAACTATGCCTCTTAAATTAATAAAAAACAATCTAAAAAGGGTCGCCGATTACAATTTATTACAGAAGAACTAATTAATTTTAATAAAAACTAATCAACTAATTCACTCAATAAAGAATTAAAGAATATGATATATTATTTTCGCACATTTTGAACTCATAGTTTCAGTACAAGAAGATTCCACAAGTGCGCGTTTCACTACGGTGATCCCCTTAATAAGATGTATATATATACAGGATGTCCCAAGAAGTAGTGATGTACTGAAGCTGGGAGGTAGAGGACCTAGAGGGCTATCTGAATCACGCCATATGTATGTTCTTATGACTTTTTTTTAATTTTTCACCTATCGCCGAGTACGATGAGATTTTTATTTACGGTGACGTGAATTATTGCGGTAGATGCTTGATTTTTTTTTGTGTGCTAAGCTGATAGATAGGCCAATTCAGTATGGTAACATTTACTATACTTAGATATTTGAATGGAATAAAAAAGAAATTAAATGCCACGAAAGATAAAATTACCCAGTATGTTGACAACTTCAAGGGCCCTTAAAAAGAAGTTGTGAACATACCTACTTTTTACCATAAATTTTACCATACTGAATTGACCTATATATCAGCCGTATAGATCCTCTCCCTCCCAGCTTCAGTATAGCACTACTTCTGGGGACATTCTGTATATATGTACCTATATATGAAATATGGGATGTCATTTAAAAACAAAGTTTTTATAGATTTATTTCTGTACGTGGTGACTGCCTTCACAGCAATAATAATAATACGATATGAAATCAAAATAAGTTTATATTATTCTTCACAAATCGATCGAAATGTCTACAGTCATGGAACAACACTTGAGTATGTCCGCTTCGAACACTGACCTCGATCTGATTATCTGGATATGCTGTGAAACGATCAACAAAGTAAAAGTTAAAATAAAAGTTATATTTTAGTCTTGCGTCTACGACGCTCTTATGAAGGTCAATAAAAAAATTTAATATTGAAATATTCTACATTGTACTGCCACGTTCAGCAAAAAACCATGCATAGAGCTACTACGAGAAGAACAGGCAAGGAACTTGGGGTCTTTTTAAACTTCTTTTAACAATGTGTTACATAATATATTATAAAATTATGACTTACCTACAATATTTATTTAAATAACGTAGGTGACAGGCGATAAAAGGCAAAGGCGGTTTTGTTTTGCTTTTTCGTCGTTTAAGTAATCACTAACTGTATAGTAGGATTTCTTAATCAAAATGTTTTTCATGTGCAACTTGAATTTTCCTTCTGTGTGCGTTGTAATATTTATTATGTACTTAATATATTTTATTAAAATATAACTTTATTCTAAAACCACACACAGGTATCTAAGAAGGACCTTTTATTTGTCTTTGCCTGGCCCCGCTATCTTTATTATATACATTTATCGTTACTTTTATTATTGTAATAGTGATTATTTAATTTAAATTTACTCAAATGTTACATTTATTCAAATATATCGGTACATATATAGACGAGATAAAGTTAAAATATCAAATATCTTTAAAATACCTCTCAGATATTCCCTAGAATCCATTTCATACATGGCTCTAATTGCACGCTTTTGTAAGAAACATTAAAGTATATTACGTACATATTATGTGGGCATGTGAGCACATACTACCCTGCATCAGTTATTTTTCTATTTCAACCTACATGCCTCAACCCATCAATCAAGTTACGTTCAGGAATGTCAAGTGCGTTTTGTACAAAACTATGCCGCTACTACAGTTCACCGAAGTTTCGTGTATCGAGTTTCAAGCAGCTTTTGACAACTAAAATTGTATTTTCGGTACGAAGTTCGTTATATATAGTCTATGGTCGGACCGCATCGTTCATCTGTCACAAAGAGTCTAAATGTATCTGGCAACAACATAATATACATTGCGATTCTTTTTTTTCATATCAATTCGTACACAGAATCTTGTTCTACTACTTAGTCTGTGGTACACAGTGTGTATTATAGTACCTATTATTATAGGTTTAAGTACTTTTCATCATGATCGAAGCATATTTGTATCATACTTTTCCTGATCTATAAAGATTTAGAAATGTAGCCATAGCCAACATATCATATGGTACATATAATTACATACATTTAATATAACCATAGACACAAAATGTAGTCAAAATTATCGAAAATAACGTTATTGGCGTCAAGCGGAACAGGGTAGGGCAACACTTTGATTTGAGCTTATAAAATCCCAATATATATACTGGAATTTTATGATTGAAAGATATGACTATACGTGTGAAGGATGGCCTTATCTCGTGACTCAATATAATTCGAAAGAACTCTCCAGTCTGTTTAATCACGGTCGGTGACAAGTAACACAAATAAAAAATTGTCAAGAATCCCCATTGACTGGCCATGAACTAAACAGACTTAAATCTACAGCTGAATAAAGCCTTTTATAAGCGCTCGTAGCGTAGCTTGCTTAGTGGTTCGTTGCTGATCGACTTAGTTAAGCAACGTCCGTTCCGGTCATGCCTTGGATGGGTAACCGCTAGTGACGTGTAACTCTAGGTTAGTCTGAACAACATCCTCGACCGCATCATCACTTACCATCAGGTGAGATAGTGGTCAAAGGCTAACCTATCAGGCATAAAAAAAGTCAGTCCCATTTGTATTCGTTATAGCATGCTGGTAGGCCTTGTTGGAAATGCCCCCATGACTACAACTATCAAGCAGAAATCTGTCGCTAAATTAAATATAAAAAAAAAAAAATTTAATACAAAGAAGAGGGAAAAAAATATAATCATGTGCGGGATTCGTAACCGCTTCCAGCTAATATGACATTAACATGGCTCAGTCGGTCAGAGCATACCCCGTCTATAGGGGTGGATAGACACGGGTTCGAATCCCGCATCATTTTATTGGAGCTGCCCCGCACTCGCCGCACCAAGGATGCTGTTCGTTTGCGAAGTATCACTGAAAAAGAATCCACTAAACGTAAAGCTAAGCACCTAACAGTGTGTTCCGGCAGCTGTCTTTGAGAGCAAGTAATTCTAGTCTAGGTCACCCTGAACAACATCTTCAATCAAATCATCACTTACCATCAGGTGAGATAGTGGTCAAAGGCTAACCTATCAGCTATAAATGAAAAAAAAGAATTGAACTTGAGTTTACATATTTAAACATATAGCCTGCATTTGTAAAATACGATAACTTGACTTTACTGTATTTTTACACGACTGCCCCAAAAAGGAGTGTTATGTTTTCAGGATTCTTGTATGTATGTACCTACGTATGTTTGAGTTTTATTCCACCATAACTTCTAAACGGCGCGGCGTAGCCGATTTTAATGTATATATATTACTGGCTCTCAAGGACAGCTGCCGGAACACACCGTTAGGTGCTTGCCGACAGATATCCTACTTGAGGGTGGTCGCTAGCCAGGCGGGCATTCACAAAATACCCTTCCACCATGCGGTGAAGCTCAAGCCAGCGGCGGGATTCGAACCATGGACCTGCTGCGCTGCAGTCCATAGCCAAAGCCACTGAGCTTTAGCTATAACTTGTAGTTTTAAATTCAATGGAAGGATAAAACTTTTAACGCAAATACAGGGTGGAAACTTTCAGCGGGGCAGTAAGCGAAAATACCTTATCCGTTGCCGGTACTCCAAAATGGTCTTAGGGGACTATCCATAATTTTTAATGGAATTTTGATCCCCATTCACTGATTAAAAAAAATAATACAGTTAGCAAGATAATTGCCATTTTACACAAAAACATTTTTTGATGCCAATCGATCCTGTTTCTAATACTGATCAAAAACTTCTATGCCAACAACTAACCATCGTTGGAGTACTCAAAAAGTCACAAATTGCAAAAAACTTTTCCGTTACATTTTGCTGAAAATCCCTTAGAAGTTTTTAATCAGTGTTAGAAGCAGGATCGATTGGCATCAAAAAATGTTCTTGTGTAAAATGGCTATTTGCTTGCTAACTGTATTATTTTTTTTTAATCAGTGAATGGGGATCAAAGTTCCATTAAAAAATATGGATAGTCTCCTAAGATCATTTTCGAGTAGCTGCAACGGATAAGGTACTTCCCCTTACTGCCCCGCTCAAAGTTTCCACCCTGTATATAGTTTGTAGTCGTATTTTTTTTTAGTTTTTTAAGTAATTTATACGTGTTCTTTAAATCTTATAAAGTGAGATGGAGTAGTCACCCACTTAAGTAAGTGCTAGCGTGTCTCCGTTCTCATTGACAATGCACTGTAGTCGTCACTCGTTATTTCTTACGTCTTATTCGCGCAGTAATTTCACTAGCTACGTTGCCTTTCCCGACTAAACACAGTAGCGTTTGCACACTACTACGTTGATGCCGAATAAGTATCTGTTTAATACAGCGTTAGTATCTACCGACTCAGTTTTTCATATAAAAGACTTCAACGCGTTAAACATAATCAATAAACTTCGAAAATAAGAAGATCTATTTATTTATTTATATTTAATATTTAATTATAACAGCCTGGAAAGCACCGTTAAGTGCTTGGCGACAAATTTTGTACTTGAGGGAGGTAGCTAGCCAGGAGGGCATACGCAAAATGCCCTAGCACCATTCTATGATGACTGCCATCCTAAGACAGCGTGCCCTCCGAAGCACGTGCACGCTTTGTAGTAATGCCACTAGCGGTCACCCATCCAAATCATGATCAAAAATCCTTGGACAATTCCGCCTCTGCCAAGCTATCCTACCTATATCGCCTGTCACCTACGTAATTTAAACAAATATTGTAGTAATTTTATTATATTGATAAAAGAAGTTTAAAAGAATGGCCCCGAGTTTCTTGCCCGTTCTTCTCGCAGTGGCTCTACAATTTTTTTTGCTGAACGTGGCAGTACAATGTAGAATATTTCAATATTAAAATTTGTAATTGACCAACATAAAGCGTCTTAGACGCCTAAATTATATTAATGATTTTGAATTTAAATCTGAGAAAGAGAGTTGACTTGGGATATTTATATAGACTATAACTATATGTAGCCACTAGCCACCCTTTATTATATATTAATATACAGGGTTATTGATAACATGCTAACAAACTCTTAGGGTTGCCTTCTGCTAGTCCTAACAAACATTTTGAGTTTTTTTTTGTTTAAAAAACATGTTTTTTTTTTTTTTTTTTATTGCCTATTATGAGTCATGAGCGCCGGCGCGGCAACAGTGGACCGCGCCGTGCTCCCTTTGAATAGGCTTTTGAATATTTACATTGAGCAAAGTAATAAAAAATATGGAATAATACATTTCAGGCACAAGAGCCGTTTAACATCAGGTGGTCCTCGTGCTTATTCAGTCAAAAAAACCATAAAAACACAAAAAAAATCATATCACAATGTTTGTTAGGACTAGCAGAAGTCAACCCTAAGAGTTTGTTAGCATTTTTCCAATAACCCTGTATAATTTTAATATTGTTAAGTTTGCAATAACGCCTGCTAAGCGAATTACATTACAAATTTACGAGAGAAAAAATTATAGTCATGTGCGGGATTCAAACCCGCGTCCATCCACCCCTATAGCCGGGGTATGCTCTAACCAATTGCGCTAACATGACACAATGACTCATAACTGTAATTCTTGCTTTCGTTCTTCAACCATCGTATCGGGATGGAGCGACACCTATAGTTCAACTTGCGTTGTACTACAAACAAGACCAATTTTGCAATTGGTTTTAAACTTGTAAATGATGATGCAACCTTATAATTTTAATATTGTTAAGTTTGCAATAACGCCTGCTAAGCGAATTACATTACAAATTTACGAGAGAAAAAATTATAGTCATGTGCGGGATTCGAACCCGCGTTCGCCTTAAAATTTTTTCTCTCGTAAATTTGTAATTTTGTAAACCCTGTATAACGTACATAATGCATTATTTATCCTTATCGTCAATTATAGCTGTACAATACTTATCATTATCATTAATGTAGCACAGTCCTAAATTCAAATCTCAAGGCTCACTTTCTGAACAGGCAAAATTTTTTTGCAGTACCTATTTCAAAGTAAAAATACATTTTATTATATTTTATAAATTATTAGAGCACAAAATTTAATGCCCCGGGCGGGAAACGAACCTGCGTCCTCCGATTTCGCTCCAATCTAAACCTCCTCGGCTACCTGGGCACGTCATTTCTAGCCGAACTTTCGTGCTCCAATTGTATTACTTTAACCGTCATAGGGGACGGTGCGTGGCCATCAACCCGAATACTAGACTTTTTCTGATCGAAAGTAGTGTTTTTTCAAACCTCGCTATCCTTCTATATTACTAAATATCTTTACAAGCACTATCGCGCACTATCGAGTGCTAAGCATAATATTTTGTGCTCGAATAATTTGTAAAATATGATTTACGCTAAGGGCATGATAGTGCATGAAATCATTTTTAGTACATAATAAATATATATTCACACCACAGAAAAGAGAAAACAATATCTATATGATTAACACCGAGGGTAACGTCAAGTTTTAATACAAACTCTTGACAAGTTTCTAAAGTACTTAGAAAGCAATAATTAGTTGAATATAATTACTTACAAAATTATTAGTAATTCTAGGTTAGCCTGAACAACATCTTTGACCACATCACCGCTTACCAACAGGTGAGATAGTGGTCAAAGAATAAACTCTAAAGTATAAAAATAAAATAAAATATGCTATGCCAGTTCAAGTCAAATTTAAAATTATGTATTTTATATTGATCTACAAAAATAACACAATGAACACAGAAAATACCAAACTGTTTTCCTATTTTAGGTATTAGAAACACAAATATAAGAAACGTCCAATAATAATCACATTTCAAATAAAATCCCTACCCTACAGTAGCTTTCTTAAGAAAAATATAAATAGTAGAAAATAACATTAAGTAAAGCTACCATTAACTTTAATGTGAATTAATGTTATTTCCCTCCATTATTTAGTACAAAGTATAAGCTGTAATTTGTTAAACCTAATAAAATTTTAGAACCTTCGAAAGCTAACCATTTCAATAAATAAACAACATCAATACAAAAAACACCTACAAACAGTTAAAAAAAACTCAAATACTATAATTTTATAACCGCGCTAGTCAATGAGAGAGGCATAATTCACGCTACGACTATAAAGATCTATAGATCATTACGTATAGATCCTCTCGATCGTTCAAGAAATCAGAAAAAAACACTTGGACGGGGCACCATAATGCATACCAATATACCTGTTTCGCTTTGACGTACTGAACAATGTTGGCGTGACAGGGATAGGTATAGCTCATATTGTAGTGTGTATTCTGATCTTAAAATCAGTCTTGCTTCGGGCACGGAAACGCGCGCACGCGTTTAACGTTTCCAATTGAAAATATTGTCATTTTTTCAGTTCCTTGTGACATACTTTGGATTTTCGATCTCAGTGAAGCCTATGTGGTTGTTGAAAAGATTTTAAAGTGAATAGTGCGTGTGATTCTCATAGTTTTGGACCTCACAGACATTTCTTTCATAAATATATCTTATTTATGATCGGGATTTTCGAAAAAGGTTTGTTGTGACTTTTATTTTGTTTATGACGTATGCTTGTGTCATATTACTTGGATTCCACCAGAGTATAGTACAACTTCGAAAGTTGAATAAGAAAATATTAAAATCTCTTTTGTTTGAGAATTTTAGGATTTTGGTTAGGAATTTTCAATGTAACAAAATTATTTATATATAGTATTATTAATTATGCAAAACATATCAAACCACAGCAATAGTTATATTTAAACTAAGCAAACAAAAAAAATACCTACATGAATAATACTTTTTTATCAAAATTATTATTATACACATGCAAAAAGTTCAGGGATCTACGAGTATATTATATTAACAGTTCAATAATATATGTATTTCAATAATGTCACCAACATATTTTGACCCTTGAGATTCAAATAATAAATTGAATAAAAAAATCATATACTTTTAAAAATCAGTTGAACGTTATGTTTTTTTCATAAACGTGTTTTAAGTTCCATAAAGCGTCGCTGTAGGATCTAGTGGTCCTAGCTTCGATTCCTGGGCACGATAGTTATTAGTTTTCAGATATAGAAATTATCTGTAGCAGTCTGAAACTCTGAATTATGATACCATCTTCAGTATATTCTACTGAAGATGGTATATACAGTATCTACTAATAGGCTGGCCAGCAACTACATGTGTGGCAAAACGTGTGTTTAGATATATCTGACCACCCCTTCGGGGATATATTAGCATCGTGATATGTTTTTCGTATTACTTAACATTAGTTACATTAGTTAAAAGAAAGCGTAAAGGAGCGCGTTGAAGTCTTTTCTATGAACGATTAGCAAAACCTACGCAGTGCGACTTATCAATGTTGTTTTCTTGATTATTTGATCCTATTGAAGAGAATTTAGATTTATTTTCTTAGCCAAAGCCTGTTCTTTTAACACGACTGCCAAAAAAGGAGAGTAATGTTTTCAGGGTTCATCTATGTATGTTTGTGAGTTTATTCCACCATAACTTCTAGAGGGATAAACAGAGTTTAATCTATGATGTATCATTAGATACGTCTTGATGACCCAAGTAACACTAGGTATATAAAAAATATAAAAAACTGGAGAGAAATATGACGTATAATATACGCCATAGTGTGAGAAAAAAATATTATTTTTCTTTTAAACCCATTAATTTTATTATATTGTACTCGTATTAAAATGAAGGGGTTTAAAAAACGATTTCATAAATATATATTACTTGCAGATTTAATATCAATAGAACGATAAATCGCTTAACGAAAATAAAAAATCTGCAGTCGGGTTTTTTAATTTTTTAAATAATTTATTCTTGTTTGCAACGTTTTCATTAGGCCACTTTCTTGTTTGTCTGGCTGTCTTTCGTTCCCAGTGGAATATTCCTATTCAAATTTCGAGTACTTCCAGATTAGTTTTATTATAAAAGAAAACGTGGTTTTTAGATTAATTTTTAATCTAGGTATGTAAACTAAAACTAATAGTTATGCTGTCTCACTACTTGGTAAGTGATAAGGAGAGATGCCCTATGGTGCTACATTGATTCTTCCATGAGGTAGATCCCGAACTTATCCCAAATTAGGCGAGTGTTCTACTTTTAGGGTTGAAAAGTGCTAAATAGCTTCACTTGAACAGGTTCTTTTTTGCAACATATATTTAGTTTGCAGCACTCAAAACAATGTGTTAGTTTTGATCATATTTTGTAGGGCTCAGTGAATTCTGAAATACGTTCCCTTAAAATTTTCTTTATAGAATAAATTGGCTAAATTGACTCTAATTTATACTTATAACGTAAATATCTTAGTTATTCATGAATGTATGTGAATAAAAATATTGCAATAAAATAGCAAATATTAATTATAAGGGACAAGTTAAGTCACATTTTCGATTTGATTTACTATTTTTTTGTACATAAGCTTTTCTTTTTAACCAAACTTATCACGCTTTCACCATCGATGTCTCTCTTTCATTCCTATGCAGATTGATAGTGACAAAATTTCAGCATTCGAGTACATAAATACAGAATACAGTGTCTTAACTAGACGCGCTAAATTTCAAAAAAGATACCTGATATAACATTGACATTCAATTTATAAACGTAAAGCATTCAACACCCTTATTTATTATATCTGTCTTTTCTATTAACTGAACATTCTTAAACATTAGCGAAACTATACTTTGTCCTTATAAACTTTGTTCTCTTGATACTTTTGCGACGAGTTATTCTTAAATTAAAAAAAACAACTGGCGTTTTAATAATTTTTGCGTTATAACCGTAGAGGAGCGCTTTGAAGTCTTTTCTATGAACAATTAGCAAAACCTATGTAGTGTTGCTTTGTTCTTATCAACTTTGTTCTCTTGATTCTTAAGAGCTGGTACTTAAGTCTCACATGTTAATCTTTATATATAAAAATTAAGTGTCTCGTTGTTTGTCCGCGATGGACTGCAATTTGATCCAAATTGAAAGATAGGATAGCTTACATCTCAATTTATAGTCGCAGTTTCCCGTACGAAGCCGGGGCGGGCAGCTAGTAAATCATATATTATATAGAAACGTGGAGTCTTTTCTATGAACAATTAGCAAAACTATTGATTAAAATTGATAAGCACAAAGTAACACTTACTTTGTCCTTATTCATTTTGTTCTCTTGATCTTTTATGGAGAGATTTTTCGCAGACAAAGCAAGTTCTTTTTAAAAACTGATAGTTAAGTTGTCTCACTTGTCGACAAGTGATATATAAATAAACGTAGAGGAGCACGTTGAAGTCTTTTCAATGGACAATTAACAAAACCCATGCAGTGTTACTTGGTCCTTATCAACTTTGTTCTTTTGATCCTTTTTTGAAGTAACTCTTAAACAAATCAACTCCTTATTAAAAACTAGGTAGTTAAATTGTCCCACTTGTAGATAAGTTATTATATAAACATAGAAGAGCACGTTGAAGTATTTTTAACCGACTTCCTAAAAAGGAGGAGGTTCTCAATTCGTTTGTATTTTTTTTTTATGTTTGTTACCTCTGATCTCTTGAATGGATGAACCGATTTTGAAAATTCCTTTTTTGTTTGGAAAGCTGATGCTTGTCGTTTGGTCCCATTTTAAATTTCATCAAAATCGGATATGCCGTTTTTGAGTTACACTCCAATTACTGAAAAATAGGTACCTATCTTGATGATATAGTCGTTGACAATGAATGATAATCGATCCCGTTAGCAGCAAGTGTCACTAAAAAGATTGAAAATTTTTTTTAAAATAAAAAATGGAACCGTCAACACCCAAAAGTGTGAAATAACTTTTCGAAGTCGGTACCATGCGCACAATATTGTGATAATAGGTACTTTTGCACCATCATGGTACCAACTTCAACAAGTTATTTCACACTGTTGGGTCTTGAAGTCGGTTCCATTTTTTGTAAAAAAAAATTCTATGAACAATTAGCAAAACCCGTGTACTGTTACTTTGTCCTTATAAATTTTGTTCCATTAAACCTTTTGTGAAGAGTGTCTCTTCAACAACGACAGTTCTGTTTTAAAACTGGTAGTTAAAATGTCTCACATGTAGTACAACGCAAGTTGAACTATAGGTGTCGCTCCATCCCAATACGATGGTTGCATGAAGAACGAGAGCAAGAATTACAGTTATGAGTCATTGTGTCATGTTAGCTCAATTGGTTAGAGCATACCCCGGCTAAAGGGGTGGATGGACGCGGGTTCGAATCCCGCACATGACTATAATTTTTTCTCTCGTAAATTTGTAATTTTGTAATGTAATTCGCCTAGCAGGCGTCATTGCAGACTTAACAATATCAAAAAAAAAAAAAATGTCTCACTTGTTAATCTACACTAATATTATTAAGAGGAAATATTAGTATTTTGTGTGTAACGAATAAACCTAAAAACTATTGGACTGGTTTGAATAATTGTTTTACCATTAGAATCCTACATTTTCCCTGATGAGCATAGACTATATAATATTACAGAAAAAAAAATGATTTTATGATGAGATCTTTGTTAAATATCCGTTCGAAGTGCTAGCCGCTAGTAAGTGATTTATAAACGTAAAGGAACGCGTTGAAGTCTTTTTTATGAACAACTAGCTTTCCGGGCGCGGCTCCGCCCGCGCGTATGTCGGTTATCGCGCGAAAACATTAACCTCTTTTTGCGCAGTCGGATAAAAACTATCCTATGTTTTTTCCCGGGTCTCAAACTATATCCATACCAAATTTCATTCAAATCGGTCCAGTAGTTTTGGCGTGAAAGCGTAACAGACAGACAGACAGACAGAGTTACTTTCGCATTTATAATACTAGCTTTCCGGGCGCGGCTCCGCCCGCGCGTATGTCGGTTATCGCGCAAAAACATTAACCTCTTTTTGCGCAGTTGGATAAAAACTATCCTATGTTTTTTCCCGGGTCTCAAACTATATCCATACCAAATTTCATTCAAATCGGTCCAGTAGTTTTGGCGTGAAAGCGTAACAGACAGACAGACAGACAGAGTTACTTTCGCATTTATAATATTAGTACTGATTAGCAAAACCCATGCAGTGTTACTTTGTCCTAATCAATTTTTTCAAAACTCACAGAAATATTCCAAGGACATCCCATTGCCAGTCTATTTGTCCTTTGTTTTATCGTTAACTGTGAAAAAAAGATTTACTACAAAAATATATACAGGGTTATAATATTGGTAATATGCTCTAAACTTTCTTATATGTATATAACTATTAAAGGTTGTATTTTTTAGTTTTGTATTTTTTTAGTTTTATGTTGTTTACATTTTATGTTCACAAGGTATACTTCTTTCTTAGTTATAATAAATAATGCATGCTGTGCTTGTCTTGATAAAAATGCATTTAGCTTTTTTTTATGCTTGATACGTTAGCCTTTGACCACTATCTCACCTGATGGTAAGTGATGATTTGGTCGAAGAAGTTGTTCAGGCTAACCTAGACTTATGAGATGATAATCTAAAGTAAGAATATGATGTAACCAATACATGCAACAGTGTAATTGTTATTACAAATACAAATATTTTTATTGTTCAAAAAAATGAATATTAAACATACATAAATAAAACTTAAGAATATATAGTCTTAAAAGCTTAGGTACGTATTTAGTTATTTAAGTTAGGTAGGTTGTACAAATATAAGTATCAAGGAAAACATTGCGTAAAATGATACTCAAAGCCTTAAATAAATAAATTTTGAAAAAATAAATTTTACGGGCAACTGGCATATCAGAAACAAAGATTTTATTATTTAACATAAAGGCGAATCTACGGCGGTACCATGATAGCTCAAAAGCACCTATTATTACAATATTGTGCGCATGGTACCGACTTCGACAAGTTGTTTCACACTTTTGAGTGCTGAAGTTGATTCAACTACTGGTAAAAAAAAAATCACTCTTTTTAGTGACTTTTGCTACTTATGGGATCGATAGTCATTCACTGTCAACGACTTTATCATCAAGACAGGAAAATATTTTCCAGTTATCAGAGTGTAACTCAAAAATGGCTTGACCGATTTTGATGAAATTTAAATGGAATCAAACGACAAACATCATTTTTAAATAAAAAAAAGTACACTCGAGAGCAATGAATCCGGGTCACTTAAAGAATGTTAAAAATCTCGGAAACTAAAAATGATAGGTTAATGCAATAAATTGTATTTAATAGACAATGTAATACTCCTTAAATGAAAGTAAAAAAAATATGAGTCACCATACATTTTATTAACACAAAATAACATAAAGAAAAAAACTGCTGATCTCTCCTTAAAACAAAAATAGGAAACATGAAATTTTTGAACTTTATTACGATTTTCTTGAATTTTAATACTTCGTATTGCCTCCTCGTGCTTCCATTACTGCGTTTACGCGGTTTGGCATGCTGTACACCAAGTTCCTTATACGATTTTGGGGAATATTCTCCCATTCCTCTGTGAGAGCAATTTTGAGCTCACGAAGCGTGATTGGGGGAGGGTTTCGTTGTTTTACGCATCTGCCTAGCTCGTCCCAAGCATGCTCGATCGGGTTGATATCCGGGCTGCGCGCTGGCCACTCCATACGAGTAATGTTCATCTCTTGAAGGTAGTCATTCACAATCCTACCTGTATGAGGTCGGGCATTGTCATGCATAAATATAGTATCCTCACCTAAATTGACCATAAATGGACCAACGTGATCATTGAGGATTTCTTCCACATATCTTACGCTAGTTAAAGAGCCGTTTTCTATGATCACCAGCTCTGTGCGACTTTCAGAAGAAATTCCGGCCCACACAAGTACAGACCCACCACCGTAGGCTACTTTTTCTTCGATGCATGCTTGCTTGAATCTTTCCCCTGGTCTTCGATACACTCTGTGTCTTCCATCGTGCTTGTAGAGCATAAATTTTGATTCGTCGGAGAACATAACTTTTGACCAATCTTCAATACTCCAATTTACGTGGCTCTGGGCATATCTTAGTCTCGAAATACGATGCCCACGCTCCAGTTTAGGGCCGTTTGCAGGTCTAAGGGGTTTTAAGTTAGATTCAGCAAGCCGACGTCTTACTGTCCATGCACTTGGGTTACTTCCTCCGAGGCGTCGAAACTGATTGGTGAGTTCAGTTCCTGTGAGAAAGCGATTTCGAAGCATGGTGTTCACCAAGTATCGGTCTTCTCGTGCTGTGGTACACCTGGTTCTGCCCGTTCCTGGTCTGCGTAGGTTAGAACCAGTTTCTTCGTAACGTCGGAGAACTCTTTGTACTGTTGACAGCGACACACCGACAGTCCTGGCTGTATCGCGCTGACTCCGGCCGGTTTCCAGCATTGTAAGTATTCTGGTGCATTCTTCAGGCGTAAGCGACATAATTTCAGCTTGAATAATGAATATAGAGCACTATCAACATGGTTTATGTACCCACATAAATGACAGATTACAAACAAAAGCAAAACCAAATGCTGTAATTTCGTAGTTCCATCTTCGAAAGTGGCCCTTTTTCAAATTTGATTTTTTTATGATATAACTTTACAATAACTAAGAAGTTTTAATACCTTCATTTAAGGAGTATTACATTGTCTATTAAATACAATTTATTGCATTAACCTAGCATTTTTAGTTTCCGAGATTTTCAGGATTCTTTAAGTGACCCGGATTCATTGCTCTCGAGTGTATTATCAATACGGTTCATCCAGTCAAAAGTTCTGAGGTAACGAACATAAAAAAAACAGACTAATGGAGAACCTCCACCTTTTTTTGAAGTCGGTTTAAAACGATATCTCCAAAGAAATCTTATATACTACCAACTACACATTCTCGGAACAAGGGTAAGAAGATAATGAGTGTAATTTCCAAACAAAATGAAGTCACGGCGATGAGGTTGTATTTCATATGTTTAGAAAACGTTCCATAAATTTATAACATTCTTTATGGTGCCTGTCTTAATGTAAACAATATTTTACATGTTTATGGGGACTTTTTTATATATGGCAATAAAATGACGTGAAATACGTATCCTTTCCGTTTTGTCTTTTCTTTTTTATTTATTTGTATTAGGTCGAATGATTGTTTAAAAGAATTTGACGTATTTAAAAACTTCCAAGAGGCGACGAGTGGAAACGGAAATATTTGAAGAATAGATTCAGGCGTTACGGAATTCCAAATTTAATACAAACAAATATTTTAAAAATATTAAAAAAACATTAAATCAATATTTTAACATAATATTTAGAAAAATATCTAGTGAGAATTAATAATTTTCCTGTTAAGCCAACATGACGTCACAAACACCACGCAGCCTAACCGGAAGAATTTTCGACGCGATTCGCTTCTACACGAAGCATCCTCATTCTCGATCGTGCGTTCGTAGAGTCAAGACCTGAATAAACCAGAAGCATAGAAAGAACATGTTCTAAGAATATGTTCAAATTGTGCCTTTTTGAGACTCACCTTAATGGATGCAAATGCAGTGCTTTAGTATTATTATTTTTAACAGGTCTTAAGAAACCGAAATTTGTAAATGTGCAATTTATATGGCATGCGATGTTCTAATTCTATCTCATTCTATAGAAAATTCTACCAGTTGTTAATTATTATATTACCCAAATAATAATGAACTACACAAGCTAGCTAGTTTAAAAACAAATTAAACGCATAAATTAAATGAAATATGTTTATAAATTAATTAGATAAACAGATGTAGTTACGCGATGAGACGATAAGACCGCCGGAACTACGGCTTGTACTAAATTGAGATGTTAAAATACTTTTTCTTGTTTATATAGAGTTGTTTCGTAATCAGGAAATATCAGATTAAGGGCCTGCTTCAGAATGTTCGAGTAAGTTCCGGTTATACTACCCAGAACATATTTATTAAACAAAACACTATCTTTGCGTTTCACAGTCATCGATTTAGCCTATCCATCGGTTAAAGCTTGAAACGCGCTGCATGTCAACTGTCATTTTTATCATTCAGTTATTTTATGTGTTGCATAGCAACACGAAACTTTATTAGGACATTCTGAAACGGACCCTAAGAATTCCATGGTTATATTGAATTCCCGATCCGATAGAGACTGCTATAATAGTAAGTTTAATGTGTGTCTGTCTGTGGTATTGTAGCTCCTAAAATATTTTGATTTAGGACTTTTTAAGATCCAAATTAGCAACTTTTTACCGGACTGTATGAAAATCAAACCATGCAATGAAATAAGTACTCAAATACTCATCAGTACTATCAGTACTAATATTATAAATGTGAAAGTAACTCTGTCTGTCTGTCTGTCTGTCTGTTACGCTTTCACGTCAAACCTACTGGACCGATTTGAATGAAATTTGGTATGGAAATAGTTTGAGACCCGGGAAAAAACATTGGATAGTTTTTATCCAACTGCGCAAAAAGAGGTTAATGTTTTTGCGCGATAACCGACATACGCGCGGGCGGAGCCGCGCCCGTAGAGCTAGTTTATTAATAAAGCTTGTTTAAAAGTCAAGAACAAAGTAAAGTTAAATTAAAAAAATTAAAAAATGTTAACCTTTTAATTATATTATGGTATACCTAAGTGCGATGTTATGCTGAGTATACAAACAAATTATAAAAAATTATTTTTTTATCAAGTAATAATTAATCCATTCAAAATGTCAAAAAATATTAACAAAAAATTATGAAGAATGCTTGCACAATACTGCTTTTAGGCAGAATATGTGACACTCCGATGGTATCCAACAAGGACGACAGAACAAAATATAATTTAAAATTAAAAATAAGCGTATAGTTAAATTTCAGAAACTTTTGGTATAATATATTTCACGAACAAATGCCGATTTAATTTTTTTTATACTTTGAAGTTGCTCCCAAACAAACTAAAACGAACTAAAATTTTAGTCCGTTTTTGCACTAAAGTCCTAATTGGTACAACACTAATATACTTAAAATGCTAATCCTAAAATTAAATTTATATTCTATGCAATTATTTAAATAATCCATAGAATATTAAAATTGTATTTATACGCATGAGGAAACTTAGCTCAGTTACAAACATTTTCTAAATACCTCTTTCATGTTTAATTAAATATATCTAGTAAAAAAGTTACATGATTTTATAAAGTAGTGAAGTTCGTTAAGCATAATAAATATATCTTTTCATGAATATTTAATTTAAATAAATAAACACAATCACTACATACTATTTCCATACAGCGTTCCAGGTGCAAATGTGCCCATAACATTCGCTGCATTGCGTGCGGCGCTGGATAGAAATATCCATCTTTTGCACCAGGGGCCAAACTCCCACCTTTTAAAAACTATTATAGAAAACCAACATCATTATTTTAAGCTTAAAATATTCTTAAAATATTGACATTCGTACCGTGGCCATCACGAAACAATAATGTTCATATAGCGCTATCTCTATCGCACAGATGACTTGATTCAATGCATGCAGCTCGCTCTCACGTTGAAGTTCTAATGTAAGTTTACTACAGTGATATGTGGTAGTGCGAAATAAATTTTAAATATAAGGTTAAAATAAGACTGAATTAAGAGATGGGAGTCGGCCCCCAGGAACGAGCCGGATCGGGAGTCACCCGACCTTTCAGACAATATAAATTATTCAAACAGATTAATTCACCATCTGCATTGGTGTTATCTTTACTTAAAATCACCAAATGGAATAGAAACATTAAAAGTTGTTATATAGGAATTTATTATTTATATTTTATTGAGGGCCGCGCACCGTCCCCTATGACGGTTTAAGAAATACGATTGGAGCACGAAATTTCGGCGACACAGCCGATCCCCCGGTAGCTGAGTGGATCGCGCGAAGGACGCGGGTTCAATTCCCGCCCGGGGCAAAACACTTTGTACGCCAATTATTTGTAAATTTGTAAATTTATGTTTTATAGGAATTTAGACTTTAGGATACACAGAATTAGAGCTTTCTTGACTAACTTAAATTTAGTTGGTTAGTGGCGGATAGCAGTATATAAGCAATCTCTATATTCATAATTTTCTAAACGATAGCCTGTAATGATCACACAGAAATCCACATTCGTTTAACACTTAGAAGGATATTTAAAAAAATATATATTAAAATTAAAAAAAATGTTTTTTACTGAAGTTGATAAGGACTTTATTCACTATCCCCAACAGGATGACTCGGGAATGTGTAAACTCCTATTTCAAAGCATTCAAGTTCACACCACTTTTAAAAAATTAAGGACCATTGCTTAGCTCCCAATTATTTCCTTACAAATTGAGCTTTTCCACGTAACATACATTTAGCGCCATCTTCTGGCGATCTATCACCCTCTTGAAAGTGACAGAATTGTCAAATATAAGAACTGTCGTTATTTATACGTATTTAGATTTTTTTTAGTACGAACAGAAGACTCATAATTTTATTGATTACAAGACAATATATTTAGAAGCGTTCGTAGCGAAGTTTGCTTAGTCGTTCTTAACCGATCGTGCACGTGCTTCGGAAGCTACGATAAGCCGTCGGTCCCGGTTGTTGTTTGTAGGATAGCAGTCGTTACAGCATGGTAGTAGGGCACGAACGCCTGCCTGGTTAGCCACCATCGTTAAGTAGAAAATCTGTCACCAAGCACCTAACGGTGTGTTTCTGCAGCTATCCTTGAGAGCCAGTAATTCTAGGGGCTAACCTATCAGACATACATTTAAAAAAGTATCTATAGAAATTTAAATCTGTGGATAAGTATATGTCAGAGAAAATTACGAAACGAAATAATAGCTACGAAACAAAGCAAGATCGTAAACACAAACTGGTATTTGATATCTAAATCTACGTCGAGAAATGATTTAACTCTATCGGCAATGCCTAGAAAGCTAGTTAAGTAACACAACCTAGATACCTATTGCCTAAGTCATGATAATACAATAGTAGGTAGTTGTACACTGCGGGTCGGGAATATATTTTTTAAACCATTTCAAAAAAGGAGGATCTCAATATGGCTAATTGTTATTTGACAAATTATTGGAGCACAAAATTGTATGTCCCGGGCGGGGATCCGAGTCCCCTATGACACGAATATAGGAGCACGAAATTTAGGCTAGAAATGGCGTGCCCAGGTGGCGGAGTGGTTTAGGAATTTGGCGCGAAATCGGAGGACGCGGCGTACAATTTTGTGCTCCAATAATTTGTTAAATATTATTTTAACTTTTATGCTTGTAATCATATTTCGAAATAAGGCCTAATGTTTTTTTATGTTTGTACTTAACACGATTTAATGTATATCAGCTGGATAGTCCACTGCTGAACACAGCCTCTCCCATTAAAGGTGGGTTTGCCATAATCCTCCCGCTTGGCAGGCGTCCTGGAGATAGCAGTTTAAGATATCAGATGTCGCTGCTTCTTGCCACCTTCTTGTATTTTATCGTTTGCGCCTCTTACAACACCCAAAGGTAGCAATAGGGGGGGGGGGGGGGTGACATTCTAGCACGGCACCCCACGAGGCATGCTATACCTACTTCTACTTTAAAGTAGTCGGAGTCAAATACAAGTCATGTACAAATTGTATTAATTGTCGCTCTCGTGATTTGGTTTCACTCTCGAACTTTCTACTCACTCCAAAAATTAATAGCAGAGGTATGATCAAGACGTTTTTCTGACGAAGATTCCTTAAAAAACTATTATAACGCAGACGTCACACAGTTCTGGACAGCCATGATTCACCAAATATTTGTGAAAATAATTTCACGTGAGGTGAGCTTGTCGCGACTTGGTTGGTGTCGTTCTAGAAGCCGACTGTTATTGAAACTGTATCTATCACAATAATCCAATATTTGTCAGACCTCAGGATGGAGACAGACAATTACGTGTTTCACATGGTGAAACTCCCGCCAAGGTACCAATATGTCTGCACCTAACTATACTAAGTTATCAGCTTAAGGCCCTTGGGTACGTCAAATTCGTACTTTCTAAAGCGAACTCCTCCGTAACCGCTGAAGTTGAAGATTTGAAAAAAAAATATTTTGTAGATGAATTCAAGTACAACATTTGCAACATATGATTTTACGGTATTACTATTACTTTTGCCTTAAAAAAAATTCAAACTACATACTATTTCTTGACTTATATTGCGAACTCCTTCTAAACGGCTACGATTTTTGAGAAATAAATTGTACCATAAAATTTCTAGATAGATATACTACAATTACAACATAGCATTTGTAAATCCATTGATATTTTCCTAAGAAAATGTCTAATTATTCAGATTCAGAACGCTAGCGGTTCCGAGGTGCTCTGCGCGGACGCAGGCGGCAGTGTTGCGCAAGCGTTGGCACGGGGAGGTTGTGTCGCTCGTAGCTCCGCTCGCGCTTTCGACTGACAACGATCTTGTCTATGTATTAGTGCATTGACACGCGAGATTCGCAGCTGTGTGCGTGTAATGATTCGCTCGCTGCAGAGGGCCAACTTGATTGCGACGTGAAGTATGTGCGTTGTCGCTTTATTATCGGTACTTTGTAGACAAATTTTATTTGAATTGTATCACATATGAAAAGAATCAGAACTTGAAATTGACAATGTTGTAGGTACTTTACAATGGGTGGCCTTACCAATAAGATCAATGAAAGGTTTAGGTGCATAATATATGTACAAAATTAATTAGTAATGTCTATAACGCTCTCATGTTATAACTGGTAAATTAAAGATAATATATTTTTTTATATTATGGTCAATAGTTTCCGGCTTTAGTAGTTTGTAGGGTACAAAATGGTTCTCTACTACATTAAGAGTTTGTATGGGGCTTCATACATCTTTTGGAGTTCTAAGCTTTTCTTGATAATTGTATTAGGTGTTTTGATATAGGTTAATTAATACTGCATAAAGATAACCTCTGCCAAGTGAAGATGGGTAACGTATCTCGAAATCAAAACCACTCCGATTTGGCTGAAAATCGATATCTAGGTTTTTCTGGACGTCCTTATTCCAAATTTGGAATTTATTTTTCGATGACGTCTGCCAAGTGAGAAAAGTTCGTCAGATATGGCTGAAAACCGATATCTAGGTTGTGCTGTGCGTCATTATTCCGAATTTGGTATGTATTTTTCAGTGACGTCTGCCAAGTGAAAAAAGTTACTCCAATTTGGCTGAAATTCAAAATCTAGGTAGTTCTAGACGTCTTTATTCCGAATTTGGAATTTATTTTTCGATAACGTCTGCCAAGTGAAGAAAATTACTCCGATTTGACTGAAATTCAAACTCTAGGTAGTTCTGGACGTCTTTATTCCGAATTTTGAATGTATTTTCCTATGACAACTGCCAAGTATAGAAAGTTACTCCGATTTGGATGAAATTCAAAATCTAGGTAGTTCTGGACGTCTTTATTCCGAATTTGGAATGTATTTTTCGATGACGTCTGCCAAGTAAAAAAATTTGCTCCGATTTGGCTAATAATCGATATCAAGGTTTTTCTCTCAAGGTCTTTATTACAAATTTGAAATTAATTTTTCGACGACATCTGCCAAGTGAAGAAAGTAACTCCGACTGGGCTGAAATTCAAAATCTAGGTCGTTCTGGAATTCTTTATTCTGAATTTAGAATTTATTTTTCGATGACGTCTGCCAGGAGAAAAAAGTTGCTCCTATTTGGCTGAAAATCGATATCTAGGTTTTTCTTGACGTTTTTGTTCAATATTTGGCATACATTTTTCGACATCTGCCAGGTGAAGAAAGTCTGATTTGGCTGAAAATCGATATCTAGGTTTTTCTGGACGTCCTTATTCCAAATTTGGAATTTATATATATATATATATATATATATAAATTCCAAATTTATATAAAGGTTATATATATATAAACTGGATGTATGTAAAATGTATGTTTATATGATCATTATATAGAAATCATAAATAAATACGTATATTATTAATATTTAAATTATGAATACATAACATTATATTAAAAGGTTAATTCTTAAAATTATCAATGAAATAAATTTAGGAAGTAATCGATAAAACTTTTTCATTCTCATCATAGTTAAACGTGAACAACCAATTAACAATGATGCTTTTGGCTTCAAACACTGAACTATGTTTTATATCGCACTGATTCAGGACTTGATTATACAAATATGTTTCAATAAAAGGGCTAAATCTTCTTGCAATGGTTGTACGAATAACAGGTAATTTTAATTGGAAAACTCGTTCATGTAGCATATTACTTAACTCAGCACGTTTTTTAAAGTGTCTGTGTGCGAACTGAGAACAACCTAGATATCGATTTTCAGCCAAATCGAAGTAAACTTTTCACTTGGCAGACGTCAACCTAAAAGTAATTCTTAACTTGGAATAATAACGTCTACAACAACCTAGATATAAATTTTCGGCCAAATCGTAGCATTTTTCTTCACTTGGCAGATGACATTTGAAAAATAATTCCGAATTCGGAATAATGACCTCAGCACAACCTAGATATCGATTTTCAGCCAAATCTGAGTAACTTTCTTCACTCGGCACATGACATTGAAAAATAAATAAAAGGAATAAAGGCGTCCAGAACAACCTAGGTACACTATAAATGTTCATACTGATCTCAGTCGCAGTTGCAACTGCGGATACTCACTAGAATAGTACGGTAGGCATATAAAGTGCCATGTTACCGGAGCGCATCGCGCATCTGCATATTCTTTGACTGTTATATTTGTGCAGCGAGCGCGTAACGTATGCGGCGATGCGCGAGTAAAGTAAGCTCGATTAGGCCCAGATGCTCAAGGCCATTGGCGACTCTAATCGCCTTAAGCAAAATTAATAGTCTTTGTCTGGCATTAAGAAAGGCACGCCATTGCCATTAAAACAGCTTTGTTAAAAAACAATTAATCATGTATAGATAATGCTGGCGAAAAATTCGGTAGTTTCGTAATATGGGAACAGGTTTTGAAGGTTATTTTTTGTTGAGTTTGACTTTATATATACTAGTTTTTTTAACCTATTTGCTTAGCTGGCCTTTGACCACTAAGTCACCGGTCGACGTTGAAAGCAAACTGGGTTTATTAGTACAGGCTCTTGAGGACAGCTGCCTGTATGGAGGATTAAGTGCTTAGCAACAGATGTTTGATTATAGTTTGAAGGTGACAGCTCAAGGCTGAGGCAAGATTTCAACCAGTAACCTTCTAACTTACCTTCTGATCGACAACCTGACCCTCAGAAACTCTGGTAGAGTAATGTGTAAAGTCACCATGCTGCTTCTCACATCATCTGGAGTATTGCTGATATTTTTTTGTTTTATTTGTTTATGTTATTGTGAAGTAATACCAAAAAGGCTCGAGACTCTCCTGATGTTAATAGTACTAGCCTCTGCCTATAACAGATGCATTACTTCATAAGTGACGAAAACCACCATGCCGTCATTGCTTCAAACAATTTATTTCCGGTTGCCTTTCTGGCTAATTTGTTTATATGGTAAAGAATTATTTTGTGGCCCCAATGCGCAGAAATGCTTAGTTCATGTTGATCTGAACACTCACATGCTACATTAAAGGTGCTTTCTTTCCCATAGTGCCTTTTGGAATCATTCGAAGGATATGTATGGAACAGTTTTTAAGCCGGAAACAGAACACCACCGAACCTCCATCATAGGAAAATAAATATCTTCACAATAACCGAAGCAATCCGTGAGAAAATTTGTCACATCACAGTCCAACAAAAACTAGAGAAAGAACTCGTGACATTCGACCTGGGCCTGAAATCAAGGGGTCACGCGCCATTTTTGTCACAATGGCGTCATGTCCCGCCATCTTGGTACCATAGACAAGTTTTCTTTTTTCCTCGACTACTTTTCTTTTATGCCCTTTAAGGCTTGCGTCGTGAGTTCGAAGGGATTTGTCATTCACGTTTTTAAGTTGAGAGATTATTATAAACATGTATATTTTTTGGTTGGTATAAATTTAAGTACGTCGTCCGGTAATTGGTCAAATTTTAGTTTATTCTATTGGTATAACTTGAAGATCAATTTGATCTTGTCTGGTGGACACTGAAGATGCTTCGTGTAGGAACGAAACGTGGCGAAAACTATTTCGACTAGGGTGCGTGGCGTGACGGGACGTCAACTGACGTCAAACGCTTGGTGTCAGATTTGTCTACTTTAATGTAGTAGCTAGCCAGGCGGGCATTCGCAAAGTTCTCTATTAACATACCATAACGACTGTCATTCTAAGACAACAACCGATTACGACGGCTTAACGTGCACTACGAAGCACGTGCACGCTCAGTAGTAATGCCACTAGTGGTCACCCATCCATATAGTGACTGCAGAGGACATGAGACAAAGTGGTCTTTGAAATAGGTCAGACTGAATGCGTAGGACGGATAGACGTCGTTTTGCATGAGAGTGAGCAAAACAAAACTACACAAAATTTTATAAACGCGAGCGAGTTTTTTAAAATAAATTCATCTAAAAGCTATTTAAAAATGGAAACATATTTCATGTACCTTATCACATGGTTGCTAAATAATAATTAGTAGTAAAATTTGTATCGATACTATTCACTATACAGACACAACTTGACAAAGCGAAATTTTAGAGCTGTAGTATTTATTCATGATATTTTTCTATCGAGATATATATATGGAATCGTGTTTTCGAATCAGGCATAGTATTTGTCATATCCTCAAGAATGTTATAAATTTGATTCATATCTGAAAGAGGTGCTCTTTAAAAAAAAACAATCTCAAAATTAGTCTTTTTTTCTATGATGGATTTGACGTCTTGACCTAATAAATAAGTATACCTATAATAAAGTACGTTTATTGTTTTAATATTGTTAAGTTTGCAATAACGCCGGCTAAGCGAATTACATTACAAATTTACTAGAGAAAAAATTGTAGGTTTATTGTCATTTAAACGTTTTGACATCAGAATTTCTTTTACCTGTAATACGTTTATACATTTTCTGTTTGGGCAATAGAACAAAAAAACCATTCACTATATGAAGATAAATTAACGTTATATGTCAATGTGTAAGTGCACGATAAAAACAATCATTCGCTAATACCAACGTTATAAATCAACATACTCAATTCAAACCAGTTTCTTTTTTGTTTTTAATATTAGAACAAACACTTTTTAGAAGACCGCGGTTTGAACTAGGCGATTAAAAACTTCTTAAGTAGAACGACCGGGCAAAGAAGGTTGTAAAGCGCTCGTAGGGGTAAGGATCCTTACGAGCTCTTTAAAATTCCACTCTTATCTTATATAAAAAAATATTGTATGCACATAATTGCGTGTAACTTTAAAACTACTCGACCGATTTTGATGAAGTTGAACTGGTTCTAACTTGCATGTATGTTCTACTAAAAAAAACATCAATATCAAGTTATAATTGGCGGAGTAATACGCGACTACTACATACAAACATGCAAAAAATATACAGGCCGATTGAAAACCATCTCCATTCTTTAAGTCGGTTAAAAATAATCAGTCTGGAAACGTACCCCGTAGATGACAATAAGCTCGCACCTAATACATGGGACAGAATAAACAAAGGTTTAGTCTATTATATTTCTATACCAATCAATGAGTTCATTACACGTATGGGTGACCGCTAGTGACATTACTACTGAGCGTGAGCGTGCTTCGGAGGGCACGTTAAGCCGTCGGTTGTTGTCTTAGGATGGCAGTCGTTACAGCATGGTGAGTGATGATGGATGATGTAATTGACGATGTTAAATATGCGTAACGTACCTTACCTTTGTCTGTTGCTCAATTTAAGATAAATAGATTTTATCTTCTATCTTGAACCTTGGAGATGAACAATAAGTTTATGTAAACTAAATTTATTGTTCATCGTTCTTCTCGTCACTTGTTTCTGTGCATCCAAAAGTTGTCTGGAAGAAATCGCTACACGGCGATAAGACCACCCACTGAACTACTAAGTCATGACCACAGCGGACGTTGATTAACTTAGCTAATCGGTTAAGAACGACTCAAGCTACGATACGAACTGTTACAACTAATAATATATTGCTGACCTAGGCCCGAATCCCTCACAAACCTATTTACGCGTTGTCAGCAGTATATTTCTCTATATAAACGGTGGCTTCGAAAATTAAGTGTTCAGATTTATTGTGATAACTCCAGGAGTCACCAGACTCAGTACCAGTATACCCTTCAGGTGGAACCTCTGCCCACATTAGTAGCAAAAGTGAGTTGCGGGAACTTGTAAGTCTTTTTTGAAATAAAATAAATGTGTGTGTGTCCATAAGTTGTTTTTTTAAGACAATTGAATAGGTCCACACAACAGAACGCTTCAAATTGAGTCTAAGATGAAGAGTGACAAGATGAGAAATTCAAGATACAAGATAAAACCTTTTTCGTAATAAATTAAGCAACAGACAACTTCTACACTTCTATGAAATGTCAAATACATTATAGAAATCCAATACTCAGAATTTAAAATGGCGCCATTATCAATAAATTATTTAAATTCGATATATATCCCATTTAGAATTTTATATCACGTATAATATACATGTATTCAAATGATAATCCTATTATCTTGACGTGGTCATAAGAATCTGCAATATTTTTTGCACTAGTTGACATGCCTGCGGTTTTGTCCGAATGCAAGGAGAATTGAAAAAAAAAAAAACTGAGTTGAAGACGTCATTTGGTTGTTGTCAATTTTGTCTACATGAAAATAGTACCTAGCAAGGCGGGCTAAGGCAGAATGCCCTACCAAAATAACGACTATCATTCTAAGACAACAACCGAGATCGTCAGCTTAACGTGCCCTCCGAAGATCATACATACTCATTAATAGTGCCGCTGGTGGTCACCTATCCATCTAATGACTGTAGTGAAGATTGAGACAAAGTGGACTTCCAAAAGTAGGAAAGCTAATTGCAATATTAGTCTTGTTTGCACATCGTAAGTTGAACTATAGGTGTCGCTCCATCCCCATACGAGGGTAAAGAAAGAGAGGAAAAATTAGAGTCACACTTCATAAGTCATGTTGGCTTAGTGGTTAGAGAATATCCTAGCCATAGGGGTGGATGGCGTAGGTTCGAATCCGCACATGAGTATAATTTATCCTCCCGTTTTGATTTTGTAAAGTATGACATAACTTGTTGAAGTCGGTTTATGCGCATAATTGCGTATAACTTAAAAACTACTTAACCGATTTTGATGAAATTTAAGTGGTTCTAACTTGGATGTATATTCTACTAAACAAAAATGAATCATCAATATCAGTTTATAATTGGCGGAGTAATACGCGACTACTACATACAAACATGCAAATAACATACAGTCCAATTGACAACCTTCTCCATTCTTTAAGTCGGTTAAATATGAATTGGTTTGCAAACGGTTAAGGTTTAATCCACTGATAAATGTTCCGGTATCCGATACTAATTATAGAAAAAAAACATACTTGTTAAGAGCGTCCAATAATTTCAATGTACTCAGTAAACGTCTGGATATAGATATAGATCTATTCTGTACGAGCATCGGATCGGCTAGACAGTTGTTGGCCAGGGATTTTTTCGGCTAATTATGTAACATTTAGAATTAACTATTAGGGCATAATATTTATAATGGCAAATACATGGCAAAGCTTTAAGTATAGTTCACACTATTCTAATTGTTTTACCTAATTTGTTTATATTCGTGAGGACCTATAATCGGCCCATTGCTTTATATACATGCTTCTATTAGACATAATGGCTGTTGGTCTTCCAAATAAATAGATAAAATAAATAAATAAAACATACCCCGTAGATGACAATAGGCTCTCCCCTATTACATGGGACCAAAACATGCCTGGGGACATGTGTGTGTTTAGTGTAGACTCTTTTAACTAATACTTTACGGTAAAATGGCATGGCGATATTTTTTTCAATACAGTATCTTGTCATTGGTAATAAAAGACCCCCTTTTTTTTGAGGTTTCGATCAACAGTGGTCAAATATTACAAAAAAAAACAATTTTATTGAAGGATAATTACGCCTGCGATTAATAAATTACAAAAAAAATGCTTTCTTAACAGACATTTCTGCTAACACTACAAATTTTATCATACATATTAGTTTCTGTTTTCATAAATAAGTACTTATATTATAATATACGTTTATTAATCCTAATATATAGCCTTGGTCACGAAAATACCATTATTTTTGCATTAAAAACGTTATACGATTATGTGAATGCAAACATTTAGAACGAGTTGCTTTTTTTGGGTATAGTCATAAATTTTTAAATCGATATCGACAACAAATTTGTCTACTTTTATATTAAATTGTTGTAGAGGCAAACGGGTTCAATTGTACCCTGGGTTTTTACTGTTTACCTAATGAATTATAACTTTCTTAATATTTCATTGACAGGTTAAGTTGAGAGCTTGAATTTTATCAATGTTTTGTTTTTTAATTAGAAACAAGTATATGTAAAAATTTGTTTGAATCATCATTAGCCAAGCCGTTCACTCGTTGAAAATAGAAAAAAAAAACAATCAAACTAAGTAGTAACTATGTGGTAGCACATCAACAACATATATGTATGATGAAAATGTAATAAGTTATTTAGGTGAAATAGAATCTTCCATATAACCTAGACAATTCTTTTTTTAATATGTGTAGCCCGGTACCCCACGGGATAAAATAATATTCCTTACGATATTTAATAATAATGTATCTATCGATAAAAGGAATTTAGGTTTGGCATTCCAATTCCATTAGGAGACAACGTATCTTCGAATATCTTCGTTGGGCTTGTGGCATACATCTCGATATGTACTCTTGAGTCTTGACTATGAATAGTTTTTAGTTTAAACGTAATTTGGTTACAATGTTGATGCAAGGCGATAATTCAATTTAAGTAATTAAAACATTGAATAAACATACGAAATTATTATTTTCTAGGTAAACATGAAAATTTTAAGTCGGCATCAGTAGAATTCAAAATCTGTTTAAAGAAATTATCACGCAGCGCCAATTCACTCCATTCTCCCCTAAAACGCATAGTATAAATAAATCAGTATCACTATTTAGCAGACAAAGATGTTAAATAACAATTTTTGACTTTAAAAAAGCTATTCTTACAGATTATAAATCACCTGATTATTAGTGGAATTCGTTTTAAATTGATTTGGAAAGAAATAAATATTTTTATGAGTGTTATTTATTTTATTATAAATGAACGTGAAAGGCGAAGATTTGTTGTAACTAAACTTACACTATGTAGTTTTAACTTCGTGAATTTTTTATTTCAAAGTATCTAGAAATTATAACATATTAGGATACCCTATATTTGAGCATTAAAAACTTTACGATGACTAATGTATTTTTTCTTCTATGTGATTGTGATACAGCCGTCGGGCCTCATGGTTGTTCCGTCAAATTCACATAAAAAAATGTATCAGAATAGATTTATGTTGAATGAAAATCCCAAAATGAAGTTGAACACTATTACCACTCTGCTTAGACAAAAATACTGTGGATAAGGCATTCGAATCGACAAATAAATACTGTAGATCAGGCATTCAACTCGACAAATAAATACTGTAGATCAGGCATTCGAATCGACAAATAAATACTGTAGATCAGGCATTTAAATCGACAAATAAATAGTGTAGATCAGGTATTCAAATCCATTAATAAATACTGTAGATCAGGCATTCAAATCGACAAATAGTAAATGTAGATCAGAAATTCGACTAGACAAATAAATACTGTAGATCATGCATTCGACACCACAAATAAATACTGTCGATCAGGCATTCGACTAGACAAATAAGTACTGTAGATCAGGCATTCAAATCGACAGATAAATACTGTGGATCAGGTATTCAAATCGACAAATAGTAAATGTAGATCAGGAATTCGACTAGACAAATAAATACTGTAGATCATGCATTCGACACCACAAATAAATACTGTAGATCAGGCATTCGACTAGACAAATAAGTACTGTAGATCAGGCATTCAATTAGACATCTAAACATATGATTTAAATCACGCCCCCAACTTAACACATAAACATCACCTCGGTCTTCCATTATGACACAGCGCCAACAAAATACGTAGCTGATTTAAAAAGAAACAATCAAATCAATTTGTCTCGATAATTTTTTTACGCTTATCTCCGATACGAATTTATTTATTAGTGATTAACATTAATGAAAGGCATTTGTTATTTCTGTACATAATTTAAATATAATTCGCGAGTCGTATAATATATTGAGATTGGTGCGTTATGGGTTTTTCTTAATTGGAAAGCGAAGCAAAGATTTCGTCTCGGATGTCTCGATGTTCGTTTGTTTTTACATCTTTCTGCTCTTTTCCCAGCTCTTGTCAAGTTCGATCACCGTAACTTGTATTTTTGACCGACTTAGAAAAAGGAGGAGGTTATTAATTGGACTCTATTTTGTGTGTGTGTGTGTGTGTGTGTGAGGGTGTGTGTGTGTGTGTGTGTGTGTGTGTGTGTTACCTCACAACTCTTTACAGGGTGTACCGATTTTGAAGATTTTCTGGTGCTCGTCTTGTAGTCCCATTTACATTTGAGTGAGATCAGACGAGTAGTATTTGAGTTATCCATAATAATGCGTATTTTATGTTTGAAGTCGTTTTTTTTAACTTTTATATAACAGAAGCACAAAAGGAAGAGATTCTTATCATAAATTTACAAATTATTGGAATACAAAATGTTTCCCGCCCGGGGCAAAACATTTTGTATTCCAATAATTTGTAAATTTATGATTTTCGCTTAGTACGCGGTAGTGCTTGTAATCATAATATATATATATATATATATAAAAAAAGAGATTCTTAATTAAACTTTTAAACATTTTAAAAGCGTTCGTTATAATTTGAAATTGATTTCCGTTTTGTTTTGAATACGCCGGAACCTTTTATTATTTTAGCGTAATTGATTTCCGTGATTTTTACATGTATAAAAAAAATTATATGTCATACAAACATCGATCCGATTGCGTGGCGAAGCGTTTTCATTTTGTATTGTACTACCATAGACTACCCCGTGGGATACCCGGCTAGATTATCACCCACATTTCTTCCCGTGGGTGTCGTAAGAGGCGACTAAGGGAAAAATATCAAAAGGTGCAAAGCAGTGCCTTTTGAAGAGCTGACAACTTTTACTGCGATCTCCAAGACGCCTGCCAAGCGTGGAGATTACGGCAAATCACCCCAATTGGGGAGACCTGTCGAATATTCGGTTGATATAATGATGATAAATATAGACTCTTGTTTAAATACTATCAATTGACCGGCAATAGCAATCACGGTAGGGATCGAATACCTCGACCGGAAACGTGAGAGTTTTTGCCAGTTAATTTATAATCCATATTGATATTAAATAGATGTGAAAGTAACTGTGTCTGTCTATCTGTCAGTCTTGCTTTCACGCCAAAACTACTAGACCGATTTGGATGAAATTTGGTATGGAAATAGTTTGAGAACCGGGGAAGGACATATGACAGGTTTTATCTAACTGCGCAAAAAGAGGTTAATTATTTTGCGCGATAACCGACATACGCGCGGGCGGAGCCGCGGCCGCAAAACTAGTCTTAAATATGTTTCAAACCCAAGAAATTTTTATTTAAAAATAGAGACACTTGGTACTAAGTATTCCGGCAGCAGTCCTTGAGAGCCAGTGTAATTACAGGCACATGAGACTTATACAACTATGTCTCAAGGTGACGGGCGCAGTGCAATTCGTGTCTTGTGACGAAATGCATCTGTTACAGGCAGACGTTAGTCCGCTTAACATCAGGTGAGCCTTGAGCTGTTTCCGTCACAATAACATAAAAAAAGTATTATTATAATCTATGCCAGGTTTCATGTTCTCTTGTGACTAGATTCGCTACGCGGTGTTTTCTATTTTTTGACAATGCCTGAATAGAGACAAACATACTTCCTTCTTTACAATTGAAGGAGAATAGAGCAATACGTGCAATTAATCACTATCTCTTTCAAAAACTTTCCATTTCACAGGATCACAGCGCAAAAGCACGTCCGATCGAAAAACGCGTACCTTGGAACAATTAAAAACGATAATAAAATCGATAATTGTCCCGCGGCCGTTCTCAGAATGAATCGGACAAAGGGATTCTTCAATCATTAGGTGGACGGCCGACTATACGAGCTTTTTGTGTAGACCAGGGACTGGAGAATGACAATTTTGATATGGGTAGCTCTAGAATTGGTGACATATTTTCGCTGACGTTAATTTTGAGCTGGATATCGGGCATTTCTAGGGTTCTGTACGTTAATTGGAAAAACAGATTCCAATTGACCATTCACATGCAGAGCAAAGGTACCTATGTATATATAATAGAATTTTATTTCATAGGTACGGTCTCGACTTCTTACTCTGATTTGTAGTAACTTGTTGAAGTCAGTGTGCTCAAATCACTCTGAGCTCCCATTTTCATTTTGTTTTGAAGTTCAAAGTTGTTTATTGCTCTCAAGAGTAGGCACATTTTATGGATACCATGTACTCTGAACATACGTGAAGCCTATTTGGGCATAGCTATGTCAAGGTGACGGGCGCAGTGCAATTCGTGACTTATGGCGAAATGCAACTGTTATAGGCAGAGGTTAGTTCGCTTAACATCAGGTGGGCCTCGAGCTTGTCACGTCACAACATAAAAAGCGTAATTTTATACAAACAAACAAATTAAATAATTACCAACTTGAAACAGACCTATATTTGATAATAAACTTTGTCAATCGTTTTGGTGTTCATTTTTTCCGCAGTAGTTTAGTAAGTTAGGAATATGTTTTCACAATTTTCTTTTCAAAGTCAAAGTCAAAATCATTTATTCAATTTAGGCGTCTACGACGCTCTTATGAAGGTCAATTATAAATTTTAATATTGAAATATACTACATTGTACTGCCACGTTCAGCAAACAAAAATTATAGAGCCACTGCGAGAAGAACGGGCAAGAAACTCGGGGCCATTCTTTTAAACGTCTTTTTACAATGTGTTGTTATATACAATATAATACAATTATAACAATATTTAATTACATTACGTAGGTGACAGGCGCTAGCTTGGCAGAGGCGAACCAGTCCAAGCATTTTTATCTTTTAAGTAATCTAATTACAAACTGTGTAGTAAGATTTCTTTTTTAAAATGTTCTTCACGTGCAACTTGAATTTTCTTTCTGTGAGCGTTGTAATATGTTTGGGCAATGTATTATAAAACCCCACACAATTGCCTAAGAAGGAGCTTTCATTTGTCTTTTAGTGATACATATTGCTAACATTTTAGATTTACCCTCACCTACAATGCATAATGGTCACTCGACAAAACCTGCAATTACCATGTCATCGAGGTATATATTTGCAAATATATTTTTGATTAATTTGAATGTAATTTGAAAACTACTGAACTGATGATTATGACGTTTACATTAAAGCTCCTTTGAAATATGATCTCCTAAACGAAAAAAAAATCCTTAATATCAATTCATTTCTGGCGAAGTAATCGCGTAATAAACAAATACAAAAAATTAAAGGCAGGCATCGATTCTTCAAGACCTCTGGTTTAGCGGATGTCCATACTGTTATCAATTACCAATAGGAGAACTGCCTGCTCGCTTGCCCTGCCATACCATAAAAAGAAAAATCCACAAACTGAATGGAGGACAGCCTGCTTTTTTGAAATCATTTAAAAACAAAGCCATATCAACCTCCTTAAACCTTACATCGAGTATATTTACATTTGCATATACTCGTCTGTTCTCCAAGGCCATCACCACCAAATTCTTACACAATACCTCCGAAAACAATGCCCAGTAAAAAGGTCAAATGTCAAAATTAAATTTATCTTCAATTCCATTTGGATCTAGATAGACAGTAAGGTTTCGTTCGCACGAGCACTTTTAGTTTGGGCGCAGAAGTGATATAAATAACGTGCAAAACAATTCGTAAAGCGCGGTTACCCTAAATTGAAGGGCATAGATATCATCAAGCAATTATTATCCCGAAGGAATAATACTTAAGGCCTATTTCTATATGCCGGGTACAGATTTAGACACCGAACTTCCATTGAGAAATTCTCTGTCAGATATCCCAATAACTTTCAGCAGACACGGAATCGAACCAAGATTCTTAAGTGACAGCTTATCCTCCCAAATAACGAGTCTTATTGAATAAACCAATTTCAATTATTTCTTCTTCAATAAAAACATCGAATTTATATCCAAAACAGCGGATGTAACAAAGTTTTCACAAGAATAAAGCTGTCTATTTACGATATGCCACTAAGATACTATCTAAAAACATACTCGCATGTCACACGGTCAATCTATATTTAATTTAAATTAGTTTATTGATAAATATTAATGGAATTCAAGAGCCGTTATCGCCACTTGTATGTGTGAAATGTGGTATTTATGATTAGCTGGTCATTCGTTTCTATGTTAGATTGACGAAATTGATTCTATGGCTCTATTATTGAAAATAACTTGTAGGGATTTTGGACAACATAGGTCGTATATGCATAACAAATGACGATTCTATGAATCTATGGAATTTTTTAAATACTTTTTGGTTAAAATTTCTTCAGAATAGAGGTTGCATTGCTAACGTGGTTTCGGCATATTCTAAATACAAAGGGTTGAAAATCGGTAAAATGTTGCATGCAATTTCTTGATCATAATATCTATGCGTTCGATTTGGCACTTTACCGAATACCTATTTCATCTCTAAATATTAAAATAATAACTTCTAAGTATACTTACCGAATAATATTGTTTTCAACACCCTTGCTCGTAAAGTGAGCTTTATTATATCGTTCTTAGGGCCATAAACCGAACTATAACAAGGTCGTGCATAATAATATTATTCACTAGTGCGTAATAGAATCATCCCTACAAAGTTAAGTTAGTACCTAACTACGAATTATATGCGAGTAAACAGAGCATTTTCAATTTAACCGGGTAATATAGATTTGTAACAATAAAGAGGTTTATATGTAATATGGCTACAAACATTTACCGCGCGCTAAAAAAAAAACTTTCGCTCGTTTTTCCATAATTTTCTTATGTTGTTTGTATCGCATTTGTGAAATAAATTTATTTTTCCTCGCAAGGGTGTTGAAAAAATGCGTATGAAACTCGGGAGCAACTTAGCTCACATGTATCATAAATCATAATATACTATTATAAGTTATATAATTTTGACAAAATTATTTTGTTTAAAAATTATTCAAATCAATTTTACAACTAGCAATCTATCGGCATCGATATTAGGCTCAATTGCTTGCATGCAAAATCTCACAAAGTCCAAACCAACTTGGTATTTAAAATAATATGAGAAAACTATGTTTGTGATTAAAGCGCTCAGTAAACACTTACCTTAACCATAGATACGTTTGAAGTAGAGTATTGGCGGGAAAATCGGAAACGTCAAGGATTGCTGTCAAACCCTTGCTTACCTATGTATTATAAAAAACTGTAATTTATATCATCCAAATTCGTAAAAACGTACTATTCACAGTTCACGAAATAAAATCACTCTACCTATGTACACGTTTTCTTATAATAATTCTTTAAGGTTATATTTACTACATTACTTTGTACTACGCAAGTAGTTGAAATTTTCAATAAGTAACAACTTTGGTCGACAGTCAGTGATTTGAAATATATAGATTAGTTATATCCGAACTCCACTGCTCTAAAAGCTTACTAGAATTTACCTATATACATACCTACGCATATGTATATGCAGTTTGTAATGACAAGGAAAGAACGTTCAAATATTATGCGTCATATCTGTTGTTAGAAAGAGATAAATAAGCAATTCGTGTTACCACCGAACCGCCACGAGACGTTCCGATCACCATTATGCTGCGATCTCTTTCACTCTCTCACACCAAACGATACACATATCTCGCTCATCCATTTCATTGAGATTAGTTCCTAAGATAAAACAATATGATGATATTTTCTATTTCATCAATAAAAGCAATAATTAGGCGTGAAATGAAACAGTTTTCTTATCTCTCACAGTGCCTGTATAATTGGTGCAGAGTCTAAAGACACAAGAAAGGCATATTGTCCACAGATTATTCCTAAAAAACACGATTAGCGGCGATGTATTCACCGGACGCTTGGAAGTGCAAGACTGGTAGTGACTCAGGTGATTACCCTGCATTCGTCTAGTAAATATGGAGGCCATACAACACATCTACAGGTAAAAAAATCTTAGTCGACAGTATTTTTTTTAACTCGGCATACTTCAATTCGTCTACAATTGCTACATTTATACCATACCCTTTGTCTACACCAGCGCCATGCTGAAAGGTTTTTTAACTGTTATTTATAGCTTCCAGCTGGGCACTTTTTTATGTTTTCTACCATTTGGGATGACTCTCCTTACCTCTACTTCCATATTATATATGTATTGTCACCTTCCTGAACGGTGAACAAATATTACTTAATTTACTACTAGCGCCATCTAACCATTTATCTACCATTAGGAGCAGAATAGAATATCTATCCGTTCTCAAAGAGATCTCAATACAATTGTGAACGCCTTGCTCGCTGAAGTAGTACATCAATGATCCGAGAGAGGTCGCCTATTCTTAAACCAAAAATCTGGTGATGTGTTGCAATAAGTAAAATAATATTTTCATATTAAGTATATCTTGCTAAATAAATAATAATAATATCTTAAAATAAATAACGAATTTTAATAGGTCTAAATTACAATAAAATAACTATACTGCCGTCACTAGAAAAAAGGGCTTAACTTCCACTTTTGTCGAAAATGACTTATATACATATTCGGAATCAGCGCAGAAAATGCTATCGTATAGTCTTACTCATAAAGCTGTAACTCGTCTGAATCCAAAGATATCATAAGCAATATGGGCGTAACTTCACAAAATTTCGGAGTTTTCTAGTGTTAAAAGACTTAATTTCGAAATAACGTCCTTTCATATTAGCAATTGCATTTTACCAGACTGAAAGGGCCTAATTTCAAATGAAGCCTATTCTGATAAGTACGACATAAATTCGACTTTGGTATCGCATAAAATCAAAGGCGTAATTTATCAATTAGGACTTTTCATGCTAGTGCATTGAGTAAAATATTGAAGTGTGGGGCGTGCGGGTGGAATTTTTTTCAGTATTGGATAAAGACTCAAACCACGGATAGCTTCATGAAAAGTTTCAATGATAGTAATTCTGTTCTGTCCATGTGTATGACATGATAAGAGAGACTGGTGCAAACAGTACCAAAAAAGGACCAGGTCAGTTTCTTATTTCTTGACTAAATGATAAAGGAGAAAAAAATTTGTCTGTAAACCTTTTTTATGGCTACTCTTAGCTACTCCAAAAATAACGACATGACTAACATGAATGCCCTCTTCAACATCATACAATACGATGCCTTCTGATAGAAGAGGTCATAACAAAAAAACATAAAATTTACCATCACCTAATCAAGAGCCACGTTGAGTCCTACAATATCGCATTATGAATTGAGCATGCACCAAACTGGAAATCTTCAGACATAACAATTAAATATATGTATGATGACTTCATTGAGACACATCCAACTGAAAACAGCATTTCTTATCAGCTTTACAGATACACTTCTGAGTCTTAACATTTCTAAGTAAAGAGTATGAATATTTTTTTGCTGTTAGTATATGAGGAATGTGAAATATGTGAGCAATTTGGATTTTACATAAATGGACATTCCCTGCACCATAGAAATTGTGACATTTATATGAACTATGAAAAACATTATGAAAAATACATTTTAGCAAGGCCGTAAGAATAAGATCGAAAGAAGGCTTTTTCCGTTGACTAACAGAAAGTTATCTTACCCAGGATTTAATATGGTTCTGTTTTGCCTGCGTCTAGTGGTATTAAATGAGAGTTTTGTATCGCTAGGCTATAACAAAACTACATCAAATGTAAAGATATATATGGTATATATCTTTACATTTGATTACCCCTATATGGTAAGAAGCTATTTTTGGTAGAAAAAAAGTCGATATTATAGGCTCATTTAGAGCTTCCTGAAGCACTACAGTGACCAAAGAAGATTACTCCGTGACTCGATAACTGTTCGGCGCAGAATAAAAACTGAACATTGTTTTCGTTTCTGATTTACTTCGCAACCTCGAATGAAATGTCCACCAATACCATCGTATTAAAGTACTTTGAAACTGGCCATACTTTCATGTCAGCAGATAAATTCCACCAACAAGTAAAGCAAGCCTTAAATAAAAGAAAAAGATTTATGATTTTAATGATATCGCAGAAGCCGTCGCTTGAACAAATAAAAGATACTGTTGTAGCAGTCTTTTTTAAAAAAGTAGATGACGAGACTGCTGTACATCCAATACACAGCAGTCTCGTCCGCGAGCATATATACGCGACATGAGCGAAATATGCTTTCAAAGAGAAATCATGACTAAATTGAAAAGAAACCATGACTTCAATAGCCAACATTACATACGACTGGAATGTTTGAAAAACCGTCATTTATAAGGTTTTACAACACAGGTAAAACATTAGAACCTAACCTAACCTGTTGAATGACTTATAGAAGTTTAATTGTTTGTGAGGGAAATGTTTTGTTACATTGAGGGCCTGTTTCAGATCGTTCGAGTAAGTTCCGGTTTTACTACCCAGAACATATTTACTAAACAAAACACTATCTTTGCGTTTCACAGTCATGGATTTAGCCTATCCATCGGTTAAAGCTTGAAACGCGCTGCATGTTAACTGTCATTTTTATCATTCAGTTATTTTATGTGTTGCATATCAACCCGAAACTTTATTATGACATTCTGAAACAGGCCTCGAATGTATTTTGTTTCGTTTTTTATATATATTTTAATCGTGATTTTCGGATAGATGTTCCTATTATCATTACGTAGTATAAATATGAATTTACTGATTAAACTGAAATTTGTTATACTTTGTTTGACATGTGGGACATGTATGTTGGAGATAAATTTGTAATATTTTTACAATAGTAACTATGTATGGTTTTGTTGTTGTAATTTTATTATTTTTGTTTTTTTTAATACATATGTCATACCTTATAACTATGTTTAATGTAGGTACTTGGAATATCATTTTATAAGTAGGTAGATGTAATAACGTTATTCATTTTATCAATACAAACTGATGTTTTAGTGATTGAATACATAAAATACTGATTAATAATAACTAAAACTTTCAAGTAATAATGATATGTTTTATTTTATATATTAAAAAAGACTTAAAACATAAGTCGTGTAACAGTTTTCTACAAAGAAAAAACATAATTCTACAATTAAAGCTTTACAAACTAGGAAAAAAATTATAACATAAACTTGGGATTCTAGTATGAAAAGGCGTAATTGCAATTTTTTTCAAATTACGTCCTTTCATCTTAACTTTACGTAATTTATTCCAAATTTTTTTACATAAATGAAAGGGCAAAACTGAAATAAAAAACAAATGCTACTAGGTATAAATATGAAACCATATGCATCATGAAATACATTTTTTTTAAGAAATATTAAATAACAATTTATTACAATACATTATCCAACAACGCGCGGGCATTAATTTTAGACAAAATTTCAATTATCTCGGAATCAACTATGAGGAAATTAAGCCTTTTCTTATAGTGACGGCAGTATAGGTCCATATATAGTAACTGACAGAACTGGCTTGTTACAGCTGTCAAGTGTCAACATGGCCACCGTTATAGTTTTTACTTCCGATTTTCTAATGCAGAAGCACGTTGTAATTTTAAATTAGTAAAATAAAAGTGAAGCCATTGGTGGATTCAATTCTAAACGGTCTAGTCACCACTAGCATTACCATATTTGGTAATGGATTACGGAGCAAACTTCCGGGGGTTGAGTGGCTAGGCGCCAAAACGGCAAACTAGCTTCACTTTACATGAGACCTCCAGAAGATAAACTTAACTGAGATCTTTACAATTTGTTGAGCTCAGACTTTATTATACCAGTTCTAAATAATTTAAACCTCAATCCAAGCTATAAGAAACCCCATTTAACGGGGTTCTTCCAGTACCGGGTTTCCAACTCCAGGCTTCCTGTACCAGGCTTCCACTACCAGGCCAGTACCTAACGAGGCTGATCCCCTGACTCCGGCCGTCCCCTGAACTCCTGCGCAGACCGCTGCCAAACTCCACGTCTCTACAGCGCCTAGCTGGGACAGCCTACCGGCGCGGCAGTGTTGGAGCTGAGCCACTGCACGGCAGACCTGCTGCTGAGCATTAACTCAGTTGCTAGCGGACCGGAGATAAGTTCTCAAACAAGGAAGCTCGCTATTGCCACACCTGTCTGTAATCCACGACCCTTTTCTCTACCCAATATAATTCTAAATCTTTCCTTCTTGTTTTCTTTTATGCTCCCTTCTACCAACCGTAGGTAGGTAGGTGACAGTATATTTTAAAATATACACTATTGGTGCATTCTCAGTAAATAACTATCCAATGGCTAAACACGGAACAGTTCTTTTTTTTTAGTATTTTGGCTTTCGTTACATGCCCTTAAGCCAGAAAAGTTCTGATTCATAAAATCAGACCAGTCATAAAAATACCACAACACTTACAAGTTATATCATATTATCTATAATTATTTATTCCAAGAACTTTCTCTTCAGGAAATCAGCAAAAGGGCATAATTTAAAAAAAAAGTTAATTTTAATATTGGCAACGTTCAATCGATAAAACACTGGCAGCTTTTAAAAAAATATAAAATACATACGCACATTAGCGTTCTCCCTTGCCCCGCAGCGGAAAAAAAGAAAAGAAACACAGGTATACCATGTAAGCATGAATGATAGCGCCTGACGGTTTTGTGTACGGTTAGCAGAACAAATAAAACCAAACTTTTTTACCAGCTTGAAGGTTTTACGGATGTTGAGATTTTTTTAACACATTTTTTTGTCTTAAATATATATATATTTTTAGAGAATTGAATTGAAAATACTGCGTTGGTTTTAGTTGTGGTTATTTTTAAGTTTGTGTAGAAGACCCTATTCTTATAATTGTTTAAATTTGTTACAAAAAGTGCAGTAGAAAAAAAGTTGTAAATCCTACAGGATGTTTTTAACTCGTATACGACTTAAAGTTTATCATTTTATTTACACTACATAGCAGACATTACAATACAGACTATGTATCATCCCCAGAGAAGGCAGGTAACAAGTTTGAATGCCTCTCGTGGTTGAAAATATTCTTTTCATTGTAATTTGTATAATTCACAATAGTGTTGTTATACTAAGGTCTAGATTTTCCATCATGATATATATATTTACCCTTCTGAAGAACAGATAAGAATACACATTCTGTATTAAAAGAACGTAATTTGTTCGAAGAAAAGTTTATTTGTTTTATTAATCATTGTCGGTTAATGTTTTATCAGTCTGATATTTTATTGGATGATTGAAAGGCCATGCATAAGTAACATAATACTATTTTATTAGAAATTAAATAAAAATTTTGAACGTTTTGGTTGCATAATATCTACTAATATTATGATTGGGATAGTCAAAATGTCTGCTAGGAATTATATTTACACACATAAATCAACTCAATAACATTTAAGACAAAGATAGCTTGCACAATAGATATTAATATTCTCTTACCACAAGAGTTCTGAATTATCAGGAAGTATGGACATTACCAAAACCCCTTAAGCTTATTTAAATAATTAAATAATTCCCCTACGAAAAGAAAACTTCACATATATTAACCAAAAACCATCAAAGTACCTACCCAACCGTACCAAACTTTAAAATCAACAAAAAATTATCGCTCCAAATATGCAAATCGACTTTTTTGCCGATCGTACCCGATATCTGCTCCGAAAATTTTTGGAATACCGTGCAGACGGGCTTCGGCCGACCGATGGTATCAGTCGCCGGTTCGATTCCAGGGACCGGTTGTGGATAGACGTCTCTATTCTAATGACGTCATAGGGTAGAAAAAAGGGACTACAAAAATTGTACTTGAATGTCTATAGGTTAAGTAATTCAAAAATGTTAAAGGATAAATGATTTTGTCTATGTCCTTTTTTCCTGTTTTTTTTTGGATTGTAGGTTTGTAGGTCTGTTTTGCTAGTGTCAAGCTTGATACAAACCTTACCACTCACGAAATAGCGCCTCTCCGTTACATAGTTGAGACTACTACCTGTACCTATTGTTTTTTTTCTGTTATTGTGACGGAATAAGCTCGAGGCCCTTCCACCATGCGGTGTAGCTCAAGCCCGCGGCAGGATTCGAAATTCTAGGCTAGCCTGAACAACATCTGCGACCTCACCATCACTTACCATCAGGCGAGATATTGGTCAAAGCGTCAAAATATCATCACTGCTACTGCCTAACCAATTGATTATACCATTAATTATAACCATTCTGATGTTTAACTGTATAGTAGTTTGCTTGGCCGTTCTCAACCGAGTGACTTCCGCTGCGATCATGACCTGGATGGGTGACCGCTAGTGACATCTCTTCCGTGCTTCGGAGGGCACATTAAGCCGTCAGTCCCGGTTGTTGTCTTAGGTTGGTAGTCGTTACAGCATGCTGGTAGGACATTTTGCGAATGCTCGCCTGGCCACTCTACCTAGAATTCTCTATTTAGAAAATATGTCGCCAATCACTTAACGGTGTTCAGTAACTGCTTTCAATAGACGGTTTTAGGTGAAAGTATTACTCAAAATCACCAAATTTCAGGTCCTCTGAGAGTCATCTCAAGAGTATTTATATACAGACGGACAGACAAACAGCTGAGTCTTATTAATAGGGCTCCATTTTATCCTCTAGGCAAGAATAAAAAGGTCGCGGTGATACCCCACTAGACGTTTTTCAACAATCCTTACTTGTATTATAAACGCGAAGGTAGGTATGGATATATGGATGTTTGTTATTCTTCCGCGCAAAAATTACTGAATGGATTTTAATGAAACTTTACAATAATATAGCCTACACATCAGAATAACACATCGGCTATAATTTATAAAGATATTGTGTGAATAGTCTTAAATATAACGAGAAGTGTCAAGTAAGTAGGAAAAAAATCTGCCATATGCGACCTATTCCTAAGATTTTTTTACCTGTAGATCAGTTGTATGCCCTCCATATTTACTAGACGAATTCAGGGTAATTGCCTGAGTCACTACCAGTCTAGCACTTCCGAGCGTCCGGTGAATACATCGCTGCTAATCGTGTTTTTTCGGAATAATCTGTGGACAATACACCTTCCTTGTATCTTTAGACTCTGCACCAATTATACAGGCACTGTGAGAGATAAGAAAACTTTTCATTTCAAGCGTAATTATTGCTTTTATTGTTGAAATAGAAAATATCGTTATTTTGTTTTATCTTAGGAACGAATCTCAATGAAATGGATGAGCGAGATATGTGTATCGTTTGGTGTGAGAGAGTGAAAGAGATCGCAGCATAATGGTAATCGGAACGTCTCGTGGCGGTTCGGTGGTTACAAGAATTGCTTATTTATCTCTTTCTAACAACATATATGACGCATAATATTTGAACGTTCTTTCCTTGTCATTACAAACTGCATATACATGTGCGTAGGTATCTATATAGGTAAATTCTAGTAAGCTTTTAGAGCAGTGGTGTTCGGATATAACTACTCTAAGTATTTCACCTCTCTGACCTATTCTAATAGCGTGCGCTGCAAAATCCTTTAGTTTTTTTTTTTTATGCTTGATAGGTTAGTCTTTGACCACTATCTCACCTGATGGTAAGTGATGATGTGGTCGAGGATGTTGATCAGACTAACCTAGAGTTACTGGCTCTCAAGGACAGCTGCCGGAACACACCTTTAGGTGCTTGGCGACAGATTTTCAACTTGAGGGTGGTAGCTAGCCAGGCGGGCATTTGCAAAGTGCCCTACCACCATGCTAAAAGTTAGTATCACACGTACATAATGTATAACGGAAATATTAATCATAAATTGTCCTACAAAGCCCATGACAGCATAATATATATCTATCTTTTATGTGTAAGCCATTATCGCCAATATAGGGAACCATAAATACTAATAAATTTGTTAATTTATTTGTAATGCATATTTGGTAGTAAAAACTTGACCCTTATACGACAAATGTTACGTCTTCACGTTGAAACGGCCGAACCAATTTTGATGAAATTTGGTATGGAGGTAAATGAGGCGGTAGATTAACACAGAGGATACTTTTTATCATCATCACCACGCGGGTGTAACTGCGGGGCGCAGCTAGTAATATATATTTCACTATACAAATTTTGTGCCTATTTTACCGATACAGAAAATACATGAGTTTAATCTCTAAGTCATTGCATTCTCTTCTAGGCAACTTCAAATAAATCCATTTTGTTTCTGAACGTTCCCTTACTTCACTGTCATAATAAAGTTTATGACAGATAGCCCTGTCATCCACCCATATAGTTGACTATTTTATTTCGCTACAGATAAAGAAACATACAAAACTTAAGTATTAATGTATAAAGTCGATAATTGTAAAGTGAAGTCGAATGACTTGTAACGTTTAGTAATACAAACTGAAAAGAATGTCTTGAATTTTCTAAAACATGTTTTAATGTTATGTAAATAAAGTTTGAAATGCTTTGCTTTTATATTTTTAGTTTATTCCACCATTTCACCTTTTGCTCGCACTATTAAAATAATATAAGTTATTAAGGGCTTATTTCACCAATCTAGGTTTAACTATATGTGGATAATTTTAATCGTTGAACCATTAAAATGTAATAGGATTTTGCTATATAGTCCGGTCAAATTAGACCAAAAAATATGAGTAAAGCTACATAAATTCCCAGATGAAAATCAGTAAGATTGATAATATGATTAAAATAAAATTTGAAAGTTCAAAATTTATTTTTTATCATATTTTGAACAACCTTACTGATTTCCGTACGAAAAAAAAATTACACGGCTACCCGAAAATGTTCTCACATATTTAAATTGATGTTTAAAGTCCAAAATAAAAGAGGGCGAGCCTATCGCCACCAGGTACAGTTCCAACTCGGGACGCTAAACAAAAATTGATTATTTTAATATTGTTAAGTTTGCAATAACGCATGCTCTGCGACTAAAGGGGTGGATAGATGCCGGTTCGAATCACGCACATGATTTAAATTTTTCCTCTCGTATATTTGTCATTTTGTAATAAAATTTTATTAATTAATTCTATTAAAAATAGCAATGAAAACTTTTCGGTAGGCAAGTTATAGGTTATATTATTTATATTATCAGTTATATTATTAGGCATGTTTGTTAATAAATTATATTTGACAAAAAATATGTCTCACCAAGTTATCAGATGGGTGAAGGTCGACCTCCACCAACTCTTCTACTAAAAGTCAAATATCAAAATGAATTTCATTTCCATTTCTATCCGAATTAGACAATAAGATAGCAGAACTCTAGGTTTGTCTATAAATCTAACGAATCCATAGACGATAAAGGAAGACTAGTAACAATGAGTAAGCTGATACCTAAGGATTGGTTTACGTCCTGTGTCGTGCGGTTGCCGGGCGGTTTGTGTGCGTTTTGTCTCCGGCAGCAATTTGAACTGTTTGCATACTGCGTTTAGAGTATTATGTTACTTGCGTCTTTCGTTGTAGTATACGAAATCATCATCAGCAAGAAGTGTGCAAGACAGAGCAAACGAGTTGTAATTAGTATTTTTGTCCTCCCTAAAATAATTGACTGCCTCATAATAGGGGTTCTGGAAAAACATTTTTGGAACTACGAGGTACTGGGTTTGGATGTGTTTTGGGTTTTTCAGGCTAATCAATTTTTACAAAATTACAAATTTACGAGAGAAAAAAATATATTTAATATTTATTATTATTATTAATTCTATAATTTTTATCAAGTTTCTTTCATCACTTTCACCCTTTTTCATATCCGAATGAATTTCGTCTCAACTGATAGTTTTTAAGACACAGAATATGCCCAGGTAGGCTTGCCTACTTATTTATGTGCATGGCTGACCTGGCAAGCAGATGTTAACAGGTAAATCAATATAGGTAACTACACAGATCTGTTAACGAATCGAAATTGATATCATAAGTAAGATATTTTAATAACTAAACCAATCGTATAGGCTTGCCTGCAAAAATCGTACATGAAAGAAAATTTATAAAAATGTATTCAATTAAAAATAACTATGAAAACTTTTCGATAGGCAAGTTTTCATAGGCATGTTTGTTAATAAATTATATTTGATAAAAAAATATGTCTCATGGAGTTATCTGATGGGTGAAGGTCGATCTTCACTGGCTCTTAGACTATTGTTTCTTGTAGTTAGTCTTTCTGAGAGCTCATCCGGTTAAGTACTGCAATAATATGTCTACCGCCAAGCAGCAATGTTCGCATTACTGTGTTCCAGGTCGAAGGGTATGAGTGGCGGTGAAATAACAGGCACATGAGACATAACAAATGTATATGTCAGGGTGATGTGCGCAGTGCATATCGCTGCTTGTGACGAACTGCTTTTGCTATAGGCAAATGCCACCGCTTAACAGGTGGACCTAGTTCTTGTTTCATCACGATAGTATAAAAAAATGAACTTTTTCAATAAAAACTATTTATGCCATAGCGTATAGCTTTTATAAGAAAAAAAAATCGCGCGGTAGATTTCCGGTCCGGGGTAAGTAGCATTTGCAAAATGCCCTTCCACCATGCGATGAAGCTCAAGCCGACGTTGGTACCTATGTATAGGTATTTATTATTTTGACATTTATTTGCGCGCCCTACTCCGTCATTATTTATTTATGAGATAAAAAGATGACAACCTCTTAACCAGTAGAAGATTTACGGGTATCTTTAATTCTCTTCATGTCAATTTTTATGTTAAGATCCACATCGCTGCTATCCTTCAATCTCAATCCTTTTACTTATTAAAGAAATGTCAAAGCGTGTCTGTCAAAGGCTGAATAACAAAATTCGCATTCGTTAACGTCATGCGTAAAAAGTAAAAAAAAAAAGAAAAAGGCTCAATCGATCACGCTTGACGTATTTTCAGTCACAATAAGATTGGCTCACAGAGGAAACTGCACTTTGAACTTCAGTTATAAAGTATACTTTCCTATGAATCTTAAAGCCTCAAGATTTGTCTTTTAGATTGAAAAATACCACAATATCCTTCAAATGATATTAGGTCTTATGGCTTATCTGTTAAAGTTGATTTTTGTAAAAAGTGCATCGAGTTTGTTCCTTTTTTTGCGTTCCGATTCATTTGTCTTGTGAGGCCAGTATACAAACATAGGACATGTCAGAATCGATGTATTTTATGTGAATCAGTTCAAATACGTTCCGTAGTCTTGGCTTTTAGTAATCAAAGAGACCAACCACCTTTCAACTTAAAGCGTTATTTATTTATATTAAGGGCCCGTTTCAGTATGTCCTAAATGTCCTAATAAAGTTTTGCGTCGCTATGAAACACATAAAATAACTGAATGATAAAAATGACAGTTGACATGCAGCGCGTTTCAAGCTTTAACCGATGGATAGGTTAAATCGATGACTGTGAAACGCGAAGATAGTGTTTTATTAATTAAATATGTTCTGGGTAGTAAAACCGGAACTTACTCGAGCATTATAAACAGGCCCTTAGTTTGGTTATTTATTTATTACTAGCTTTCCGGGCGCGGCTCCGCCCGCGCGTATGTCGGTTATCGCGCGAGAACATTAACCTCTTTTTGCGCAGTTAGATAAAAACTATCCTATGTTTTTTCCCGGGTCTCAAACTATCTCCATACCAAATTTCATTCAAATCGGTCCGGTAGTTTTGGCGTGAAAGCGTAACAGACAGACAGACAGACAGAGTTACTTTCGCATTTATAATATTATTATAGTACTGATATCTTAGAGAGACTATCGACTACATAGCTTAAATTAGGTAGAGAAATATAAAAAATTAAAAAGTTATAAGTCTCCACTTATTAGAGGAAGAAGAAGAGCATTATAACAGTTTAATAACGGTTATTAACTTTTAACGCGCCGTGCAGTAATTTGTATTGTTAAAGTTTCTGATTTCTTTGTTATACACTACCGTTTACAAGTCTTTGTTGTCCTGTCCATACAAAGGTTGTCTGTAAGAGATTGCTTTCGATATAAGACCGCCGATTGTATTGCCATTGTACATATTTAATTAGGTAATATATGTGTCAATGAACACATACATTTAACTTCTATTGCTTTATATGTTAATCTTTATTTTTGTAATGGTATTGTCATTTTTATTTTTTTGTTGGTAGCAATAAAGAGTTATCCTTTCGTATCGTATAACAGTGAATATTTTAACCGATTTTTTTATTGGAATGTAACAGTTACTGACATTTTGAATGTCAACACAAAATGATAGAGTGTCGCATTTTGACCCCCTTAATTATAAAATATATAAAAATTAAAATTTTATGGTTATTTATTATTATTTTTTAAATACATTTTTTTAATTTTTTATTTTTCTAACTTAATTTGTATATTTTTTTCAATTCAAACTGAGCTGGAATAGATCTTTTCCAATACTGAGGTGAAAGGTTAAATTTTTTTTTGCACATTATATTACGAAACTTTGCAACAAGTCAAATGTAAAAATTTCCTTTCTTCCTAAGTGTTGGCAGAACGAATAATAGTAGTTTTTGGGCAACAAAGATGAAGGAGTGAAGAAATATCCATGTGGTAGAGATGAGAATGTTAAGATAAGTTTTATATTATAACTAGGATGGGAATCATAGGGAATGATTATATTTGAGGACGAAGAATCACACGCATTTAAGAATAATATTCTATTGTTCTTGTTACGAGGATCTTTTTTTTTATATTGCTGATAGGCTAGTGTTTGACCACTATCTCACCTGATGGTAAGTGATGATGTGAACGAAGATGTTGTTCAGGCTAACCTAGAACTACTGGCTCTCAAGGTCACCTGCCTGAACACGCTGTTAGGTGCTTCCCGCCATAAAAATCAGCGTTCGTTAGTATAGCATGCATAGAGTATATTTACATTCCCTTACATTCGTTCGTTCACCAATGCTATTACCGCTAAATTTTTACACAATACTACCAAATAAACGCCCATTCGGTTGTTCTAATGTAAAAATAAATTTCATCTTCATTAACATTCTAATTAGACAATAGGTGTTTTGTCTAAATTATTTTTTATTATTATAGATGCGTGGCTCGATTTTCATATCAACCATAAATATTATAAGGTAGTATTTATCAGTTGTTAGGCCTCGTATCGATATTTTTTGCATCATAAAATTTTTATTGATACATATTTTATTCACTTGACACTGGCCGGTTGAGTGCACAAACCGTGCGAAGCCAAATAAAGAAAAACAAAATTGGTGTCGGTAAACCTCGTTTATGAATGCTTTCAACTAAAGTAAACGTTTAATATTGGTACAACCTGGTACAATAATTTTATTGACGTTGTTATATAAGTTCACGCCAAAGAATTCACATTTGTTTAATAGCATTGACTCATAATTTAATCAGAGGATTAGACAAGGCGCTGTCCATATTAGTGAAAATAAAAAAGGATAAAAATTGCATTAAGTTCTCGTCAATAAGATAGTCAAGAATGAGTGGGAAATGGGTAAAAGATTACTAAAGCTGTTGGCGATTATGTGCGCAATATCGGTGTTGCTTTATTGAACTTTATTACCATCAAAGACAAACTGTCACTTAGGTACGTGGTAACATAATAATTTAATTATAACATATGTGTACATTATCGCAAAAATGTGAATAACATAAAATAAAGTAAAATGAAATAACAGCGCTTATTTAGCTTTATAATAATTTTTCACCCAATTTCCTAAAAATTGTTTTTTTTTTTAAATAGTCAAGCACCCTTACGTACCAGATTAAAATATAACCTTACAAGAAATATACGAACTGCAGTGGTTATCGAGACAATGCGACCTATAAACCTTTTTTTAAGTTTTATATTGTTCTTCAACGATTGATAAAAAGCAAATGCACGTATTGTACCTATATTTAATATACTTCAAGTTGTTTGGATAACATACCTACTTATCAACGACGTAGGTATGGGCATTGCCTTGACTTGGTCCGCTTGTTTGTTAAAGAAAATATATTGAACCAACCGCACATACGTGGGATAATATATGGATAAAATGATTATAACATTGTTTTCTTTTGATTAGGAGCTATTAAACATGCTATTTTAATCCCCTCAGGGAGAGTTCATACTTGCAGTCACCTACGAAGTTGACAGCACGCAGTATTATAAAACTGTTAAGCTCTTTCCAGTATGCACATAGCTTTGCAAAACCAGTAATTTTATGACTCGCCATAAAGTCTCAACCATTCGAGGATCTCGTTGCATGCGCTAAGTAGAAATGCGGAGGGGGGTGGTTTGGCCGGATAGACATCTCTACTTATATACATGACAGATGCCTGAGTTACACAACTGCCGTACGGTTCATTAAGATATAGTTAGGGGACTATACATATTAAATAATAATAAAATTATTAATTTAATATCAACATATAACTCAGACGCTGCTATTCACATATAGTTTTCTGTAGATGGAAATTATCATATAACAATTATTTTATATTATTGTATAAAATAATGTATGTACTTGACATAATTTCAGTTCTATTGTGTAATAATTTTTATATCGGATTAAGAAGACTACATATATTATATTATAATATAAGTATACAGCATAAGCTGCGGGATTTAAGATTGAAGTTGGTGGAAACTTGTTTTCGTTAAGTATCTAAATTAAAATAATACATTGAATTTACAAAGTTTTATCTGGTAGCGTAACCCAACAAACACTTTGCAGTTACGTGTTCACGGGGTGACTCGGGATAAAATAATATTAAATATATGTGATTTAAAGTGTTTAAGCTTTTATTATTATAATGTCTAAACAATCACGAAAATTTACCTAAAGTCAATATTTATATATTTTCCGCTAAAAGGGAACTATCATTTGTTTGGGAAATATTTATTGTTAGTTGCTTTTAGTTTAGCCTGTGTAAAAGTTGTTAAATATAGCACGGATTATTTAGTTGAAATACATTTCTTAATTTATTTTCTAGATAGGCTAGCCTTTGTTCACTATCTCACCTGGTAGTTGAACATGTAATTCAGGCTAAGGATATTAAGAACAGCTGCCGAAACACACCATTAGTTGCTTGGCGATAGATATTCTACTTGACGACGGTAGCTAGCCAGGTCAGCATTCGCAAAATCTATAACCTCCTTGTGTACATTCAGCAAATACAAACAATAACTAGCTATATAGAATATCAAGAAACACAACTAACATATTACGAACCAACTAGGATCCGGTTTACCGGAAAGATTCCGACCAGTTTCTAAAACATATCTAACTTCACAATTAGTAAACCTCCGGCAATCGGAAAAACTAATAAACTGGCCGGCTCACACCCCATCTCTTCCAGTAATGATTAATGGGGCGTTTCTCGAAACGTCTAGTTATATTCACGTTAGTTTTAATGACTTACTCCGCCGCGTTTTACTAAATCTAGTTATTTCACAAAACGCCTGGTTACTAGGGGGAAGTAACTAATTAATCATGTAAAGGTATTACGATTTCATATTTGTTTGTGAAAGCCTAAAGGAGGTTTAACTTAATAGCCTTGGCTTGGCGGGAAATTAACCGGGTGTCTATTGTTCTTGATGCATTTCCGGAATGTTCAATATTTATAACTCTAGGTTAGTCTGAACAACATCCTCGA